>CM066321.1:71344054-74235304 GCA_033807775.1 Saussurea involucrata
CGTTGCAGAAAAAAGATCCCTTCCCCACGCTTTCAAAAATGATGAATATGAAGTCCGGGAGGCTGCAGGTACTATGGATCCACTGACTCCCAATCGGGTTGCCTTCCCAGGTCTCGCCGGGGTTGCCTGTAGGTCGTAATGTGCCTTGAGATGGCCGTCTCCTGCCCCCCCCCCCCCCCCCTCGCCGGTGGGGAATCCGCTCCCGGGTCGTCGCTCTGTTGCGTCTGGCCCGTCCTCTAGGCACCTTTGGAAGGCAGGGAGTGTGACAACGTACACGCTTCCCCTTACTCCATACCATAGTAGCACGAACTTCTTTTTCTTTCTAGGTCATGCGAAGGGGGCCAGTCCAAGATCGTACTGTTCCTCTACAAAGACAACAGACGCTCTCAACGGCTAGGCGCCACTCTCTTTCTGAGTTATTCCAGCTTCTTCATGATTTCGTGCCGCGGTGAACAAACAAAACAAAAAGAGGGCCATATCAGCGGAAGGAGAAGGACCTGCAACGGCGGAGACTACTGACCCTATTCTTGTTCCTAGCCGTCTTTTACGAGTCCGGAAAGCCTCCTCAGAGGGATCCTCAAAATAGAATAGAGAAGGGCGAGCAGGGCTTCCGCAAGAGCCTCCCCCCTCTTCCCGGTCAAGATAGATGGGAAGGAGCCCTATCAAGGCCATAACCAGTCTCTTTATTTATGTACGTACACCTTTGTTTCAGGGTGGGGCCGCCCTTCCTCCTGCTAATCCGGCCATTTCTGAACCTGTCTTTCTCATCCCATTCAATGGAGGACTTTTAAATTCTTACGATTCCCAACCCCCTTAGCTTATTATTTTATATATATATATATATATATATATATATATATTATTTTAAAAGGGTTCCAAACCGTAGCTTAAATAGGCTCAATGATCTCTTTCTTCGCTTCGATAGGCTGGTATGGCGCTCCGCGTGGTTATATTCATACATGTTCCGACTCGCCGGTCATTATGGATCTAGTGGCATGGAGGGGCAAAAGAAAAAAAAAGGGGGGGGGGGGGAGCAACTATAAAGCTTCGTAGACTCGACAAGTCGCTCCGCTTATAGAATATAATGAAGCAAGCTAGCGACTCTCCTAGTAGCGAAGGAAAGGGGCTTTCGGGAAGCGACTAGTCGCTTATGGCAAAGCTTCTAGAAGGCCGACCACTACATAGAGAGATCCATATACTAGTCATGAGCGATAGCGAAGCCTAGAGAGGCGCAGGGCAGGATCCAAGAGCTTAGAAAGGGTTAGGAAAGGAGCAGAGAAGGGGTTGGATTTCACTATGATCAGATCAGTGGGCAACCATAGTTTACTTTTTTCGTAGTGTTGTTAACGTTGTTGAAAGCTCATTACTTATTTAAGTAGGCCTCGCTTTTCGGAGCTGCTCCCAGCTCACACTATGGTGGAGGAGGTGCCGTGAAGATCTAGGAGTGTGAGCAGTACGAGCTGAAAGGCTCCCATACTGTTTGGAAGGCAGGGGGCATAAATGCCAAACAAACCTGACCCCTATCTATCATCATAGAAGCTGTTCCTAGGAAAGATTATGGTTCTCGGGTATCCAATCAATTAATCCCCCAAACCGGGGAAGCTTAAGCGGAAATGAAAGGGTAGGGTGAGGGAAAAGAAAAGGGGGGAAGGACTCAATTTAAGGCTTTGCCCCCAGATCGCTTCGTAAGTAGACAGCGAGTGTGCGCCCCTTTAGAGAAGAGATAGGGGCGATTACTATACGAGCTCGTAAGTAAAGTATGGAACGAGCCTTGTCTACAAAGCAGAGCGACCTCGTCTTGCTTGCTTCTGGCGAAGCTTCTAGCACTGGATAATAGGCATGGCAGTAATACGACTTTTTAGGTCGACCACTACACTACATAGAAGCGATAGCGAAGCCAAGCCGTATAAAGGCGAGCAGCCCTTATAGCAATAGCAAACGACCTACTTATAGCCCTTCCCAATTTCCAGTAGTAAACTTCCCAAGTTTAAGCAGGATAACCCCTCTTTATTCTTCTCTTCATGTATGTGGGCTGCCTGCCCTGTCCCGAATAGACGAACAGGAATAAGCTGAAGAAGCGAGAGATATTTGAGATTCCGTAAGTAAATGATACTTTCTGTTTTGTCGAGAGGAAAAGGGGACATTGACATTCATCTTCCTCTCGAAGGGCTTTGAGAAGAGGGGCAACAGTGAAGATGCCGAGAATAGCCGTGTCTATGGGGATTACCGGTCTTAGTAAGAATCTGTTGCAAATGCATGTGAGGGAGGAATGCCTGCATTAAGATTTAAAACTTGTCGTCTACTTGAAGGAAATGTTTGGAACAGGGAACTTACAATAATACAACGCCGCATTCTTTGAAGATTGAGGAACAAGACGAGATCTATTAAGAGAATGATTTATTCTCGAAAAAACCTGAATAGTTACATCCAATTACAAACTACACAAAAGTTTCCCCTTTTTCATGGAGATTTACCCATCACAGAGATGCATAGAGGAACAGAACGAACTTCATATATCCCTTTTCCACTCAATCCAGAAACAAGATCGGACGTTATTCCGGTTCGTCTCCATTTTAGTGAAACTCTTCCTCAAGCAAGGCAGCCGATAAGTCATCGAAGGCTTTGTGTGAATAATGTAATAGTAAGCATTACTTCTTTTCAAGTTTCCCAAGGTGATTTCATATCTTTGAAAGAAAATGATGCTCTAATCTATTCAGAAATAAGGAGATCCTTCTATATCGAAATTTCAGTTTCTAAAATCATAGGAAAGTTCTTGGATAGCCCGGTAAGAATGTGGAGAAGAACCAAAACGGAATGGTTCCGCTTACTTAAAACTAAGAGGGGATGCCGCCTACTACTGAAAGACCCTTTTTTGCAACAGTTGCGTTCTTCTATGCAAGACGAAGACTTAGAAAGAACAAAGAAGTTTGGATCCGAAAAAGTATGCTTAGGCAGTTCTTTCGCTGAGCACAAGAGAATAAAGGGGAATTTTTATCATTTCAAATCGATATTCTTATCGAAGAGAAGGAATGAAAAAACCTTAAATCTTACTACTAGAAAAAGAAGTCCTATAGTTTACAACTCTTCTTTCTATAGTAATTTGACCTCTTGCTCCACCCAGCAGTCTTCTATGAAGAGAAAAATCAAAAGCTCTTCCCTATCTACTCATTATTCGAAGGTGAATCATAGAACACCAAAAGCTGTGCTATCTTATGGACCTAACATAGGTCACATCCCTCACGTGCGCCAAGAGCACATTCGATAGCATCCTCTTAAGGTTTAAAGATCCAAACCTTCTTCTTCTTAGCGGAAACGCACGTGGCCAAAACATATAAAGATCGGCATAGTCGCTCATAGGGGCATATCTATCCGGATAGAGGATAGTCTATATCTTGATTCACTATTTCCATTTTTCTTTTTAGATTTCTTTTTTTTTCTCTGTCTCGTACGAAGCAATGGGAGGCAAGCTAAGACGGCAGGATGTGACCTTGCCTTTCGCCCTGCTACCGCCGTTCTAAGTTCTTCTGACTAAACGAAGTTAAGACTAAAGTTTCGGAACTTAAGTTTGCAACTTTTTTCAGCAAAACTTAGTAAAAATCCGTCCTTCGGCTACCTTGGATCAAGGGTAGAGATAGGAAGTAAGTCAAAGGTAGATCAACAAAAGTCTTAGTATGGGAAGAGTCAGAGCGGGGGGAGAGACTTTCTAAACGAAGGTTAGTCTAAGTAAGGAAATGGGCACTTTGCTCACATCGAAGTAATTGTTGTCTCCCTTATGGTCGACGTTCTCTCCTCCCATCCTCTCCTCTCCCTACCGGTCGCCGAATAGAACTCTTCTTTGCCGTTCTGGTTGGCTTAGGGCGGTCGAACTCTCCTTTCCTCTCCTTAACAGTCGAGTGATTTCTCATTCTCTCTCCCTCTTTCTATAGATAAGCGGGTTCTTCGATCATTCTAATGAAATAGGTTCGTTAAAGCCAATTGATCGAATTCTGTTTTAGATTCCTATTCCACTCCAACCGGTGCAGAACTCTTAACCTTTCTAGGACCCTCTCTATGGCAAGGTGCTGCTCTACTCTTTCCACTTGCTCCCTCGTGTATAGCGAGTTCTTCGCCTCACGGTTTGGCTACCCATCGTCATTCCCTCTCTGTCTAAAGTGAGAGGGGTTCTATGCGCGCAGTGTAAGATTCCCCTGGATGGGTCTCGTAGGCAGCAGCATTCGTGCTTGCCTTTGTCGTGATTGTCCGTTGTTCCCTTGGTGCGCTGTCATTGACGGTGTAAATCTGTTCGTTCGAGAAAACGTGTTGATCTCTTTCCATATCATATCCCCGGTTGTTGCCCTATCAAGATATGTCCCTTTCTTTGACCCCTTTTCCGATTTATTAGTGCTGTCCCCCTTGCGTTCCCTCCATTTGTGAAGAATTTTCCCTTTTTCTCCACTCTTATTTCTTCCTTTCTTATTCTCCTGTTGGAAGTACCTAATCTGCTTTTTTAAATCTTTCCTTTCTTATACAAGATTCTAAGGTCCTTCCCATGTATATAAGTCTGTGCGATTTTTCCCCTTATCTTCTGGCCGACGCTCCCTTTACTGGTATCAGTGCAAGGGCAATTAGTACGGGTTGCCATAGTTGTCTGGATGGATTGGAACGAAGGGATGAAGGAGGGTCGGCCTGCCCAACAAGTAGACCGGAATAACTAGCTTCTAGTCCAACTAGCTAGCTCCAGCCCAAGCCTCCAAATCGAAGCTTCGGAGAGCCTTCTTCCATGCGATGAGATGAATTACCCTCCAACACCAGACCGTGGACATCTCGTCCGAATTCCTTCAATCCTACCAGCCATTCCTTTCGGGACCCCGGACAAGGAGGGAATAAAGGCAAGCTTTGAAGAGTGGATTTCATTAAAAACAAGGCCTTACCAGCTTGACCTAATAGGGCGGGCACCTTTCCAACCCGAAAGCTTCTTGCTGAATTTCTCTGTAACTGAATTCCAAAGTTCATCTCTTCATCTTCCAAGCATACCAAAATGAACCGAAATGGAATTGGCTATTGAACAGCCAAACATATTCCGACCGACCCTCATAGTGTGGATGGAGGATGAAGGAAGAACACCTTACTTCTTTCAAAAGATGGAAACAGAGTAATTTTTCCCACTAGCCTAACTAATGATTTTACCTCACTTTGTTGTATTGTATAGACAAGCCTGACTTTATAGATAGGAATTCAGAAAAGAGTTATAACTTACCTTCCTGACTGTGCTTCCTGCTTTTGGACTTATTTTATATTATAGTGGTAAGACTGTAGTCTACTGCAACAGGAGAAAGGAAAGCAGGCCAATATTCATGATAAGACCCTCTTTACGCTCTCTCTTTCTGCTCGCTCCTGTCAACGAATGAATTTACTACTTGTGTCACTGACATTCCATTAGCATGGTGGACTATAGACCGGCTTTCACGTTCACTCTATAGGAAGGGGACTTAGATTAATCGATTCAATGGGCGAACTGCTTTCCTTTAAAGGTTGCAAGTGATTGAAATGACAAGCTTGTAACTGATATGAAATCGGAAGACAGTAAGTTGGACGAGGAGCTCATGTACCACAGAGTGGGCAAATGCTCCCCTCTTTCAAGAGACTGTTTATGTTCTTGTTTCTTTAGTCTCTTTACCTGCGAGCATGAATTCCTGAACCCAGTACCAGGAAAGAGCTTCATACCCTATAGAACGGACAGATCGGCTAGCAAAGATGGCTCAGTCTCAGTAGATCCCTCACTCCTCACCGGCTTACGGAAAGAGAGCCCTAAGGGAGAGAGTTTCAATACTTCAGGCATATCTATCAATGGGCAAATACAGGAGAGCCTTCTATCTCTTCCAGTCTTATAAAGGAAAGAAAGCAGGATGAACAGTCTTGAGTGTTGATAGGTGACTTTAAGGTAGGCGCCTATCTCTTATACTATAGCAACGGGAGAAGTCGGGATTGGTGCTCTAAATGAAGTTCTATCTATAAAAAATTAGCATTTTGCCCAGATAGAACTTTTTCAATTCATGATCTGCTCTACGAAGGGAAAAGTGAAAGTCTCATTTAACAGCTATATAAGATAGACACTTTCTAATTTCCATGTTTGTCTATGAGGGAAATAGGTCAAGTGTCATTTTGCAGTTATATGAGCATGAACATCTACTTTCGAATTTGAATAGTCCTCTTAGCCGGTCGATTGTCCACTTCTAATAAACATAATTGACCCAATTCTAGATCATCTTCTGGAATCGTATAACTGTCAAAAGTGAGTGACTATTCATCGGAACTGTTATAGTCCGAATACTCATAAGGTTGGGTCGACGCCCGTCTCCCCCCAAACTGTACTTGCAAGTTTCCCCGCAAAAAGCTCTCCACGCCTACTCTTAGCTTAGAAAGAAGACTCTTTTTCTTTTGTTAGTACCGACCGTAAGACCCTTTATGAGTAAGGGGAATCGAAGGCCGGGGAAAGTTTATTGGCAACAGGGAACCCTTTCTCACCCAGTCCTACCTACCCTATCTATTCGAGGGGGGGATGGAACCGAAAAAGACCTGGTTCCACACATATGAGACAGGCAGAAGGTATGGGACGACCAGTTCACCATGGAAAGCGAATTCGATCCTATAGTCGTCTTCTTTGTTCGAGAAATGCGCAATGGAAAGGGATGCTAGTCGGCTCGGAGAAGTTGTAGGCCCCAATAAAAAGATCAAGAGTGATTCCTCACTTATCCTGTCAGGGGCCCAGTTGAACGCTCGAGTATAGATTCCCTATGCTCGTCGGCCGGGGTCGGCCGGCCCGTAGATCTGGATCCATCCATAGACCTGACCTGATATCGTTTGTCCAAAAAGAAAAAAAGTAGGTTTTTAGTAGTAGTTCATGAGACCTCGAATTCCCACGTTCCAGCTTGCATTATGCCAACAAGTCCCACCACCAACTCTAGCTGAGAAGTTGAGTCACACTTCTTTTTTTTCAGAAAACGAATCGAATAAAGAAAGAGATAGTCTATATCCTGTATCGATCATAGGATCACTCTATGAATAGGTAAATTCTCTGTGACCTCCCACCGTTCACGACATCCCTTGCTTCTCGCTGCGAACGGCTCCTCGGTGGAAGAGTAGAAGCGCTGGTCCCCTTCGGTCAAGTTGCTTGTACCTGTTGTTACATACCGTAGGACCTCCGTCCCCGAAGCAAAGAAACAGGAGCAGGAACAAGAGGTTGTCCTCTCCCGACCCAGTAGTTCTGCAACTACTACCGTGGTTGTTGCCAACGGGGATCCCCCATTCTGAAAGGTTACTGGGCCGGTCGTTAGGTCCAAAGTTGTATGCCACAGCTATGGTGCCGATAGATTCACTACTTCAGCGCCGTTATCGGACATTTCAGGCTGAGCATCTATTAGGACCCATTTTAACAAATGAATTAATTAAGTCCAAATTTTGAAAAGATGAATAAACAGGTTTATATAAAAAAAATTCTATAAATATTCCGAAAGAGGCTATGCTGACTGAAAAAACTGCATCTTTACAAAATTCATACCAATCTATTGAATTGTTTGAATTTTTATGTAAAAGATTTATAGACGGGGTTAACCATTTCGATAATATATCCAAATTAACCCCATCTTGATTGAAAGGAATTCCTAAGAATCCAACGAACAAAGTAAATATAATCAATATAAGTATTGGGAATAACATAGTTTTATCCGATTCATAAGGATACGAATAAGTCTTGGTATTTCCAAAATGCGGAATAGAAAGAAAGGGTTGGATCATATTTCTTACATTCTCATCAATTTTATATACTTTATTTGAAAAAAAAAGAAGCACGTCCATTCTTCTTCATTTTTAATAAAGTTCCCAAACGAAAGTTTTTGTTACTTATTTTCGAACCTTCTTTACCCCATAGAGATATTGAATAGAAAGGGGTATTCTTTTTTCCACTGTAATTTTGAAATGAACGTTTAAATGTCCTTCAAAAGTAAGTAAATAGATCCGACACATATAAAATGCGGTTAAGCCCGCCGTAGACCAAGCTATTATTGCAAAAATAGGTGAATACAACCAACTATCATTAAGAATTTCATCTTTGGACCAAAAACAAGCAAGGGGTGGAATACCGCAAAGAGAAAGTGTACCTAATAAAAAAGAAGTTTTAGTAATTGGTACATGTTTTGTTAAACCCCCCATAAGCACCATATTCTGACTTTTTTGGACAATATCCAACAAGAGTTTCCATTGAATGAATAACGGATCCCGATCCTAAAAACAATAATGCTTTCGAATAAGCATGAGTAATCAAATGAAATAAAGCACTGCGATAAGACCCCATACCTAGAGCTAACATCATATAACCCAATTGAGACATTGTGGAATAGGCTAAACCCCTCTTAATGTCTTTTTGAGCAAGAGCTAAAGTAGCTCCTAAAAAAACTGTTATTATCCCTACCAAAGAGATAAAATTCATTATGTGAGGTATGACTATGAAAAGAGGCATAAGTCGAGCTACAAGAAAAATTCTCGCTGCTACCATCGTAGCAGCATGTATAAGGGCCGAAATAGGGGTCGGCCCTTCCATTGCATCAGGTAACCATACATGAAGGGGAAATTGTGCAGATTTAGCAATCGCACCGGCAAATAATAGAACAGCGTACAAAGTAACAAATACAAAATTGACCTCATTATTAGAAATCAAGTTATTGAATATTTGGAATAAATCACGAAATTCGAAACTCCCCGTTATCCAATAAAACCCTAAAATGCCTAATAATAAACCAAAATCGCCAACACGATTAGTTACAAACGCTTTTTGACAAGCCTTTGTTGCAAGAGGTCGTGTGAACCAAAATCCTATTAATAGATACGAACATATTCCAACTAATTCCCAAAAAATATAAATTTGTATCAAATTTGAACTAGTAACTAATCCCAACATGGAAGTACTGAAAAAACTCATATAAGCAAAAATCTCAAATATCCGTGATCATGAGACATATAATTATCACTATAAATAAGAACCAGAATTCCAACAATAGTTATTAATATTGACATAATAGAAGTAAGTGGATCGATCAAGTATCCGAATTCTAAAGAAAAATCGTTATTGATAATCCAAGACCATACATATTGATAGACAGAACTGCTATTTATTTGATGAATAGACAGATTCAAGGAAAAAATCATGACTATACTTAACAATAAAACGCTCTGAAAAGCCCACATACGACGAAGACTTTTTGTTGCCGTCGGAAAAAGAAGAAGTCCCAACCCTATTAACATAGGAACTGGAAGTGGAAGGAAATGTATTATCCACGCATATTGATATGTCTGTTCCATAAAAAAGGTTTTTTATTCTTAATTAATTGTTTCCGATTCACCGGATCTTACCTCTTTCGAAAAGAGTCAATAAAAAATAAAGATATGCACTAACTTATTTAATAATTTGATATTAGTATTTATTCTGAGGCTTTTCAAAATCGTTCAAATATTCAAAAAAAGAAGTTACAATTGGTCAAATGATATGACCAAGTTACATATAAAAAACGAATACTATAATAGGAAAATGCAAATATAAATTATTATTACGATAATTTATATTCATAGAGCAAGGATAAAAAAATTACGCAAAAAAGGGTACTTGATGCTAATATGAATTATAGGATTAACTAAGGTCATCGGTCTAATGAACTAATAAATCTTCTTTTTATGGGATTGATTGTTTTCCATTTCAATCAAAAGGATTTATTAGTAAACGTTAGAATATTATAGATCTAAAATGATATTTTTTTATTTTATCGGGAAATGATAAAACATGACTGAGATATTTTTTTATCAAACCACGTATCCTTTAACAGATTTATTAATAGTCTCATTCGAATTTAACAATTGAATTTAGGTGTATTCTTTCCTCGAGTTGGACTAAAAAAAGCCTCAAGTTTTTTATTAGGCAAAAGTTTACAATCCTTTGAGGTATTTTATTACATGTAAATAAAGTATAGAATGATGAAAATCAAGGTCTTTTAGGTTCTTTATTTATTTATTTTATTAAGTTTTATTTATATGACATAGCGTATTCTAAAGATATAAATTTGAGAGATAAAGAACGAGAACTAAGAGTTCCAATCCAAAGATTTTTGGTTTTACGAATATTGTATTGTCTGGAATCAAAATTTTATTATTTCGAGTAATTTTTGATACAATTTGTAGAGATCTTTCACATATCTATATTTATTTTTTATGAAGAGAATATTATTTAGAGAAAAAATAGACAATGAATAAGAAATAATAATTCGTTTTGAACAATAGATGTCTTTCACATCCAACTATAACAATGAGTAACTTCTTCATTTTTAAATGGCAGTTCCAAAAAAACGTACTTCTATATCAAAAAAGCGTATTCGTAAAAATATTTGGAAAAGGAAAGGATATTGGGCGGCGTTAAAAGCTTTGTCATTAGGGAAATCTCTTTCTACCGGGAATTCAAAAAGTTTTTTTGTACGACAAACAAATAAGTCCTAAAATATTGGAATAATCGGAATAGATTTTACTCGAAAAATTGGCTCAGTAATTTGTTAATATAAAATTCACAATTGGCAGTCCCTATTCTAATCAATATGAAATTGACCAGGTTTCAATCTTAATCTTCTAAGATGTGTAAATGAATAATTCTTCTGTTTTCTCAATTCTAAAAAAAGAATACATAAAAAATACAAGATTTTTTATTTATTTTTCGTATATTTTCATTCACATTGTGGTGGTGGGGAGTCTTATTTTCCCCATCGACCTTTACAATAATGAAAAAAATTTATATTTCTCGAGAAGGGCAGATAGAATATTTTTCGTTAAAATTAATGAATTGTTGAAACTAATTGATTCCATGTTAAAAAAAATTATTTTTGATAACTTTCTGACTTCTTAATTTATCGGAATTACTATATGGATTTCCGATATATCTCCAATTTTCAGCCCACTCAATAAAAGAACTTAATTGTTGATATATTATGTACAAATAAGGTGTCAATTTGGAGTAATCCAAAATATGGCTATTTTGGATTCATTGAGAAAATTTATTTTTTGTTTCAAATTTATGAAATCAGATAAACGAGAAATAATTAAGTATCAATATGAAAACATTTTTTTTATTCTATGGAGAGAATTCTCTAGTTGCAAAAGTTGGATTTTAGACTACGATAAACTACGTCAAAGCCCTAAGATAAATAAACCGGACACCCTAAGAAACTAATGAACCTTGAAATTTACTTTTGAACTCATTTTTTTATCAATTTTAATCTTTACTAAAAAAACTTATTTGATTGAATTGACTTGTTCAATCTCGACGATTGAATATAAATAGGCTATTATGAGTTCGAGCAAGCCGCTATGGTGAAATCGGTAGACACGCTGCTCTTAGGAAGCAGTGCTAGAGCATCTCGGTTCGAGTCCGAGTGGCGGCATGCCATCTTATAAAAGAGATCCAATAGATCCTATAATATAATAAAAAAAAATAGATCCAATAGATCCTATAATAAAAATAAATTAAATTCCCAATTTATATTTCTTAATTAATCTAGGGAATTCCCTCCCTTTTTTCATTTTTATGATATTTTCTGCTTTAGAGCATATATTAACTCATATTTCCTTTTCGATTGTTTCAATTGTAATTACAATTCATTTGATAACCTTATTGGGCAATGAAATCATAAAACCATATGATTCGTCAGAAAAGGGGATGATAGCTACTTTTTTATGTCTAACAAGATTATTAATCACTCGTTGGATTTATTCGGGCCATTTCCCACTAAGTGATTTATATGAATCATTAATCTTTCTTTCATGGAGTTTCTCCCTTATTCATATAGTCCCTTATTTAAAAATAAGAAAAAAATTATTTATCCACAATAACTGCCTCAAGTACTATTTTTACCCAAGGCTTTGCTACTTCGGGTCTTTTAACTGAAATACATAAACCCACAATATTAGTACCCGCTCTACAATCGGAGTGGTTAATAATGCACGTAAGTATGATGATATTGAGCTATGCGGCTCTTCTTTGCGGATCATTATTATCAGTAGCACTTCTAGTCATTACATTTAGAAATGTTTTTTATAGTTATAAAAGTAATAATTTATTACAATTAAATCATTCATTTTCATTTGGTGAAATCCAATACAAGAATGAAAGAAACAATATTTTTAAAAAAAACTTCTTTTTTCTGCTAAGAATTATTACAAGGCCCAATTAATTCAACAATTAGATTATTGGAGTTATCGTGTGATTAGCCTAGGATTTATCTTTTTAACCATAGGTATTCTTTCAGGAGCAGTATGGGCTAATGAAGCATGGGGATCATATTGGAGTTGGGATCCAAAGGAAACTTGGGCCTTTATTACTTGGATCGTATTCGCAATTTATTTGCATACTCGAACAAATAAAAATTTGCAGGGGGCAAATTCCGCAATTGTGGCGACTCTAGGCTTTCTTATAATTTGGATATGCTATTTTGGGGTCAATCTATTAGGAATAGGGCTACATAGTTATGGTTCATTTACGTTAACCTCTAGTTAAATTCAAGAAAATTTCTTACGAATACAAACAGAGTGGAATACGGTGTGTATAAAAACCCTTGTGTCAACCGGCGAGAACCTTGTGAATCAAGGAGTGTAGTGATTCACGCGGTTCTCGCGAAGGCCAAGTATATTGGGTTCAAATTCATATTTTGTTTTTACTTTATTAAGAGAATAAAAATCCTTCTTTTTTTTCATTAGCCAACCAACTCTTAAAAATCATAGGAGTTTTTTTCTTTAAGAAAACTATCTATAAAAATAATTAGATAGAATACCTTCAACCTTGTCAACTGATAGTGAAAGAACAAAATCGGGATACATACCAATACCTATTACATGTAGAAAAATGGAGATCGAAACAAATAACTCGCGCGGTCCAGAATCAAAAACAGAAGAGTTTGGAGTACTAAATAACTTGTATCCATAGAACATCTGGCGTGACATAGATAATGAATAAATAGGAGTTAATATCATTCCAATTGCCATTACAAAAGTGATGGCAATTTTGGGCATTAAAAGATATTTTTGGCTGGTAATTATTTCCAAAAAGACTATAACTTCTGCAACAAAACCACTCATACCCGGTAATGCAAGGGAAGCCATCGAAAAGCTACTGAACATTGTAAATATTTTTGGCATGGGGAGAGCTACTTCGCCCATTTCGTCGAGATAAACAAGACATATTCTATCATAACTTGTTCCTGCCAAGAAAAAAAGTGCAGCACCAATAAATCCATGAGAGATGATTTGTAAAATAGCTCCATTGAGCCCCGTATCGGTTATAGAAGAAATTCCTATAAGTATGAAACCCGTATGAGATACGGAGGAATAGGCTATTCTTTTTTTTAAATTCCGTTGGCCGGGAGATGTTGAAGCTGCATAGATTATTTGTATTGTGCCTACTATCATCAACCAAGGAGAAAATATAGAATGAGCGTGTGGTAATAATTCCATATTAATTCGAATCAATCCATACGCTCCCATTTTTAATAAAATTCCGGCTAGAAGCATACAAGTACTGTAATGCGTCTCTCTGTGGGTATCTGGTAACCATGTATGTAGGGGTAGAATTGGTGATTTGACAGCAAAAGCAATAAAAAATGCAATATATAATATTATTTCCAAAGCCACTGGATACGACTGATTAACTGATGTTTCAAAATTTAATGTTGGTTCATTAGAACCATATAAACCGACACCCAGAACTCCCATTAAGAGAAAAATGGAACCTCCCGCCGTGTACAAAATAAATTTTGTGGCCGAGTACAGACGTTTCTTTCCTCCCCACATGGATAGAAGTAGATAAACCGGAATTAATTCTAATTCCCACATGATGAAAAAAAGTAAAAGGTCCTGAGAAGAAAATGATCCTATTTGACCACTATACATTGCTAACATCAAGAAATGGAATAATCGAGAATCCCGAGTAACAGGCCAGGCCGCTAAAGTAGCTAAAGTAGTGATAAATCCTGTTAATAAAACGGGTCCTATAGACAGTCCATCTATTCCTAATTTCCAACGGAAATCAAAAAAATTGATCCATTTATAGTCCTCTACTAGTTGGATTAATGGATCGTCCAATTGGAAATGATAACAGAATGCATAGGTTGTTAGAAGAAGTTCTAACATGCATATACATATTGTATACCACCTAATTACCCTATTTCCTTTATGTGGAAGAAAGAAAATTAAGGAACCCGCAAATATTGGTAAAACTACAATTATTGTTAACCAAGGAAATTTGTTTGTGGTAAAGACAAGATACACTTGGACCAGAAAAACCCGTGCTCAATAATATTTTATTTTTGGGCACAGGTTTTGGCGGTAAAAAAAATAAAATGTACTCAAGTAGGGTTTTATGTAACGTATTAATAAGCTATACCCATGCTGCGGGTTGTTTCATGCCATAAATAAACTCGAACACTCAAGAAATCCGTTGGGCGGGCGGATTCACATCTCTTACAACCGACACAATCCTCTGTTCTTGGAGCGGAAGCTATTTGTTTGTCTTTACATCCGTCCCAAGGTATCATTTCTAATACATCTGTGGGACAGGCTCGGACACATTGAGTACACCCGATACATGTATCCTAAATCTTTACTGAATGCGACATTGGATCTATCCATTTTTGAACGTGATAAAGTTTCAATCTAGTAAATTTATAAATGAATTATATATTGAAATACTAGATGAATCGATGAGTTCCCCGAGTTTTTTTATTAATCTATTTTTGGATTGACAGTGCCAAAATACTTTGATTTCTTATGTTTGTGATAACATGATAATACCTTACGTGCCAGATGTGTTGATTTGAATTAATTTATGAAAATTCTAATTTATATAATAATATTACTTATTCAACAAATTCGATTGATTTATCCAAGTTGATTTTCTGTTACGATAAATTGATGAAACAATAGCGAGTCCAATAGCGGCTTCAGCAGCTGCAATAGCTATAACAAAAATGGAGTAAATGGCTCCTTTTAATTGACGACAATCAAAAAAATCAGAAAATGTTACAAAATTTAGATTAACCGCATTTAATATAAGTTCAAGACACATAAGAGCCCTAACCATATTTCGACTTGTGATCAATCCATATAGACCGACAGAAAATAAATAGGCACTCAAAACAAGTACATGTTCTAGCATCATTAACCAACTCCTTATCAATCTCGATTCATTTGAATATGAACAACAATTTAACCAATTGGATTGACTAGAATATAACGAGTAATGGAATAAAGGAATATATTGGGAATAGATAGAACTAATAAAGAATTTCTATTTTATATACAAAGTCAAATAGAAAAAAAGGAAATGCATGGGATAGCTCATAACAAGGTTTTTTATTTCCAGTTCTAAAGAGTTATTATTGACGAGCTACAGCAATTGCGCCGATTAACGCAACTAAAAGAATTATTGAAATGAATTCAAACGGAAGAAAAAATCTGTTGATAAATGAATCCCAATTTGTTGACTATTACTTATCAAATCTTGCTCTATAATCTGGTTTGCTTTTGTAATCCAAATAATGCCATACCATGACGTATCTGGAATAGTAGTAATTAGTGAAACAAAAAGACTTGTACAGACCACGTAAGTTACTCCATCTCCAACGGTCCAAAGATGGAAATCTTTGGAATATTCTGAACCATTTATGAACATCACAGCAAAAATGATTAAAACATTTATGGCTCCTACGTAAATAAGGAGCTGTGCAGCAGCTACAAAATGGGAGTTCGATAGAATATAGAATAAAGATATACAAACAAAAACCAATCTCAACGAAAAGGCAGAATAAATGGGATTGGGAAGTAATACTACTCCCAGACCCCCTAATATAAGACCCAATCCCAGAAAGACTAAAATAAAATCATGTATTAGTCCAGGTAAATCCATTATATATAAAATAAGAGATAAATAAATCAAAATCTTCCATAACTTTATTGACCCGGTCAGGAAAAAAGAAGTAACTCTACTTTTTTATAATAGTTCTTAATTATTAAATTAAAAAAATTCCATTTTCATGGATATGGATTCATGTAGATATAGTTATTGGCCTAATCTCTCGAAAGAGTAATTTGAATCTATATATTTTCAAATCCTCAAACTATATAAATATATTTTTTATATACATTAAAACAGGATTCTCGCCTCCTAATCAATATAATTGTAGTTATTCACCAAACAAAAACCCTCATTTTTTAGATCAAAATGAGTCATTAATCGGGAATTTTTCTTAAGTTTTTATTTCAGGCAAATTTAAAATTGTTCGAATTGTGTAATCGTCAATTACTGAGATTGGTAACCGACCCAAAGCAATTTGATTATAATTTAATTCGTGACGATCATACGTAGAAAGTTCATATTCTTCAGTCATTGATAAACAATTTGTTGGACAATACTCAATGCAATTACCACAAAATATACATATTCCGAAATCAATACTGTAATTAAGCAATCGTTTCTTTCTAATATCAGTTTCTAATTTCCAATCAACAACGGGCAGATCTATAGGACATACACGAACACATACCTCACAAGCAATGCATTTATCAAATTCAAAGTGGATTCGGCCGCGGAAACGCTCGGATGTGATCAATTTTTCGTAGGGGTATTGAATAGTTACAGGTAAACGATTCGCGTGTGATAAGGTAATCATGAAACCTTGACCAATATACCTTGCGGCTCGTACTGTTTGTTGGCCATAATTCATGAACTCAGTTACCATAGGGAGCATATCGTGAATATCTATAAAAAATTGGATATTTGTTTCTTTCTCTTGTTTGACACAAGTCGCGAATATAGAAGTATTCTTTTACAGTGAAATAAGTTGGGAAGAAGTTGTTAATAATAGATTACCTAGAGAAATAGGTAAAAGAAATTTCCATCCAAGATTTAATAATTGGTCCATTCTCAGCCTTGGTAAAGTCCATCTTGTTGCAATAGGAATGAACAAGAACAAATAAGTTTTAGCTAATGTAATAAAGATACCAATTATTGTTCCAAAGACTCTACCTCTTTTAGTAATTTCAAAAAGCTCGGGAACAAATATGTACGGAATCGAAAGATTCCAACCCCCCAAGTAAAGAACTGTTACAAATAATGAAGAAACTAGTAGATTTAAATATGAAGCAACGTAAAATAAACCAAATTTGATACCCGAATATTCGGTTTGATAACCTGCTACTAATTCTTCTTCTGCTTCTGGTAAATCAAAAGGTAATCGTTCACACTCGGCTAGGGAAGAAATTAGAAAAACGAAAAAGCCTATAAGTTGACGCCACAAATTCCATCCCCAAAAACCATATTTTGACTGCGCTTCAACTATATCAACTGTACTTAAACTGTTAGATAATCATAGTCGATGATAACATCACTGTTCCCATCCCTATTACAGAACCGTACATGAGATTTTCATCTCATATGGCTCCTCAAAGGTCACAAATAAATCTAAGGACCCATCCATTATTATTTTCATTGATATGTTTTAGGATAGATAGAGATAAAATGAAATCCATTCTAAGGTCCCCATTAGACACTGGAATTTTGTATGCTATATTTATAATAAAGTGCTTCTGAATTCATCTTATCTTTTAATAATTCAAATTATTCTTTGTTGAGTAATAACTTAATCCTTGAATAAAATATTTCTTTTAGCAATATCAATAGATATTTCAACCTAACGTTTTCAATTACGAAATCCAATTAGACATTGCATTAGTTCACGAATCATGACAAGAATTCTCTCTCTATATAGAGAAAGAAAGAAAAAAATATCTTTTATCTAGTCCAATTCCATTCAGTCTTTTTATTTTTTTTCGTTCCTATTCTCCTTTCTCAAAAAAAGGGGGACATTAAACAAACTTAAAGGATTACTTCGTTCTTGATAGTTATTTACTTAATCGGTGAATAGAAGTATACTCTGGATCGGAATCGTGGGAAGTACTCCTTGATCATTTCTACCAATTTAAAGCCCCAATTAGAATTCTTTTTATACGCAGAAAAATACACTTACATAATCTCTATTACGAATCCTTTGTGTACCTTAGTGTTCCTAGCTATCCGCTCATTTTTATTAATCTACTTTCGGGTAATACATATGGTAATAGATAGTAAAAACCCCATAAAGTTGATCTTTTGAACCCGCTTCAAGTCATGATCACTAATCAATCAATCTTGGGGTAAACAGTCTCTAATACTTATGTTTACTTTTATTAACGCTTGTACATAGGAAATGAGATTCAATCTTTTACTGCAAATTTATAAGCCGTTTCTTTCACTCATATAACTATCTGGTTTCCTTCATTAACCCCCGAATAATAAATAAAAAACGAAAATATATATTCAACTCATGGCACTTCCTAGAAAGAAAAGAAGTAGGGGGAAATTTATGTCTTAACGAATCACACGTAGAGATATTTATAACACACATAGAGTTAATGGTATTTCATAACTAATTGATTGAGCAGCAGCTCGTAGACCACCTAAAAAGAATATTTATTATTTGAGCCATATCCTGACAAAAGAAGGCCGACAGGAGCAATACTTGAAATAGCAATCCATAAAAAAACATCGATACTGAGATCGGCTAGAACAAGGTGATAACCAAAAGGAATTACTAAATAACTTAATAAAATTGATATGACTGCTATAGATGGTCCAATACTGAATAAACGAGTATCTCCTCTAGATGGAAGAAGATTCTCTTTGAAAAGTAATTTGGTACCATCTGCTAGAGCTTGAAGAATTCCCAAAGGTCCTGCGTATTCAGGGCCAATACGTTGTTGTATACCCGCAGAGATTTCTCTTTCTAACCAAACAATTACTAGTACACCTATTATGATTCCTAATATAGGAGTAAAAATAGGGATAAGCATCCATATGATCCCATAGACCTCTTTTAAGGATTCCAATCTAGAAAAAGAATTGATAGCTTGTACTTCTGTTGGATCAATTATCATTTTAACGATCAACTTCTCCCATAATGATATCTATACTACCTAGTATCATCATAATATCAGCCAATTTCATTCTTTTAACTAACTGAGGAAGAATTTGCAAATTAATAAACCCCGGTGGGCGAATTTTATATCGCCAAGGAAAAACACCCTTATGTCCTATCAGAAAAATTCCCAATTCTCCCTTTGGTGCTTCGACTCTCGCATAAAGTTCTTGCTTCGACAATTCAAAAGTCGGAGAGGGTTTTTTACTAATGAATCGATAGTCAAACTCATTCCATACATTATCTTTTACTCTATCAAAGCGACGGATTTCTAAATTTTCATAGGGCCCTCCCGGAATTCCTTCTAGAGCCTGTTGAATAATTTTTATGGATTCTGTCATTTCACTGATGTTCTAATGAATGTCGTTTAGGTCTAACTGTATTAAACTCATGTTAAGTGGACAATTTTAATTTCTTTTGCATTTTTCAACCAAACGGCTTGAATTGATTTAAGCGTTTAACTCTTAGCTCTAAGACTGAATAAGGCATCTACGGATAGCTTTCTTAGTAAAGTACTCGTAGTCCTTTTATCTATCACCTTTTAGAAAGAAAGAGAAGAACAGTTATAAGGCCGCTATTCCTCTTTTTGGACCATTACTGATCTTACTGCTTCCCGCCCTAACAAAGAAAGTTTATCTATTCTATTTTTTCTTGCATGTGTTAAGCATATAGCCAATAGCTTCTTAGAAGGTAAACTGATTTGATCACCTTTCACGACCCAGAGGACCTTTCGCTGCGGAGCTTGCCTGCCGGGGTAAATGAGGACTTTTCGGGGTATTTACCCATAACTAATAATTCTCTATTGGAAAAGTTTAAAATTTTCACACAATTTGGATCAGTATTCAACTAAGGCCCCCGTTAAGTAAGATGGGAGCCAATACAAAGCTAACACAGCTTTCTTAAACGGGAACCCTGATCTAGACACAGTAGGATCAATTGTGCGTACAAGCATCTTTTTCCTTTCATTTTTAAAATGGCACTGTTGAAATAAAAAGTAACGTACAATAATGTTTTCTTCCTGAAACACTAACCCGGCCAAGACTCACCAATAAGGTAACTCCACCGTGTGTTTTTTGGATCAAATCCGGTGACAATTCTCCACTCATGTTCTTCCAGAGCTGAATTGCGCGTGCACTTCTGCCAGAGCAGAATCACGTGTGTACTTGGTGTATAACCTCAGCAGTATCTTCCATCAGAACCCCAAATCGGCAACGAATATGTCCTTTAGACTTTCTTCAAATGGCCAAACACTCACAAATAGGTGGAAAACCAGCTTAAGCTGGTTGTACTTGTCAGTTCGTTCAATTCACACAGGCAGGGTGATTGAGGTGCGTGCTTCGCAAGTTTTTTAGTTTCTTCACACAACAATGATAGTACTGTACTCACCTCACTCTCGTAAATGTCCTTCCAAAATCCTAGCGTGACGTGGATGATCCGCCGAATCCATTGTTGACTTCACCACGACCGATTAGGTGAAACGGTTCTGCAAAGTTTGTTTGTTCATACAGGCAGTGTGATTTGGGGATCTTTTGTTTGCTCCGCAAGGTAGCCAGAGCCAGCCAGTTTTTTCACAAAATAGGCATGATGGTATTCAACTGCAGAAAAGTAGTGCGGAGAACTAGTCAGAATTGGGCATGCCATCCAATTCGTGCCGCGTGGCGGGATTACTCTACTTCTACTCTATAAATGGAGGCTCAATAAATGTCTTCTTCATAAAAAAATCAAAGAAATTTCTAGTTAGCCGTCCGAAAGCATTCAAAATGTATGAACTCCGGAGCTAGGTTGTATGACTTCCGTCCTTACTACTAAGGCTAGCTAGTTGCCCCACCTCCTAATAAGTCTTGCCTTCCTCTGCTGCCCCGGGAGAGTGAGTTTGTATGGTAATTTAAAGATAAGTGTAAGGGGAAAATTCTCACCAACTCTAGGGTTTGTAATGAGAAACCCTCAATCTTGAAGAAAATCCTAGATTAAACAAAATCCATGGTTAGTATCTATCTTGCTAATAAACTACAACCTAAAATGGAGATTGTAGGACAAAGCAACTCACCTTAGAACTTTTATGCAAACCCTAACTTTTAAACTTAGCTAGAACTCTCGGAGACCACTTGGAAGTTTGGCCCTAACACCATCAATGAGGAGGTCCACCTTGATGCTTGAAAAAATAAATAACCTAGCTAGAAGGTAGGAGAGAAATTTATTTGAGAGAGGGAAATGAGTTGAAATCGCTGCACAAGAAGGTGAAATGTCGGCTGGTAGAGACAGAAAATGAAAACCCTTCCAAAGAGCTCGTCGACCTGAACTATTTAAAAGACCAAGGCTGCTTGCGATTGTGCCATGCGAGAGTGACCTTGGCACTCTCGCCGGTCACTATCTCGGCATAAGTACCGCAACTCAGGCCTGCAGCATCGAAAACGAGGTGGGTGGGGTGGTCGGCGGATGTGCCATGCGATAGTGCCACCTTGATACTTCCGCTTGTCAATCTTGCGAGGGTGGTCCCGTGGGTTCTTCAGCCGAGAGCAACGAGCATGCAGGGGGAGGTAAGGTGGTTAGGCTTGACATGGTAGTTTGGTTGGTTGCTGAGTTACTCCATAGATAGTTTACACTATCATCATGCATGGGCATGCATGCATGCATGCACTTACATATTGAGAGCACCAAAAGTACCGAGATGGGGCTTAACGAAAGTTCATAGAAGATCATGTGAATTCCTTAATGGCAGTACTATGGATTTCAAGGCTTAATAAAACTTAAATTTTCGATTCAAAAGAAAATCCATACTTGAAAATTTGGGGTGTTACAGTATCCATCCACCCTTATAAGGAGGACTTCGTTCCCCCTCCTAGCCGATGTGGGATCTCACAATCCACCCACCTAAGTGGGATCACGTCCTCGCTGACACACCGACCCAGTGACCGGCTCTGATACCATCTGTAACATCTCCAGTCCACCGTACACGATTTTGTCCGCTTTGCGCATACCCTCTGCATAACAGCATGTCGGTATCGCTCACAGTTTTGTTCCTGCCCGCACAGGCATACGCGGGACGCACCCAAACCGCACCCTGTGACAGGCAAAAGGCCTCATGCAAGGAAGGTATCACAGGCATACGCAGGACGCACCCAGACCGCACCCAGACCGCACCCTGTGACAGGAAAAAGGCCTTCGCACACGACGCACATTGTTCTTACACTTAAAACACCTGTTACTTTACATTTAAAGTATTTCCTTTCATTTGTATTGTAATCCCTGTACGATCGACACCTGAAACAAAGGATATCGCCCCTGTTTGGCGACCATAGTGCAGCGATGACTCCCACAGTCGTCCGCGGGTTTTTTCCTCGTTGAGGTTTTTCCCGCGTCACCACAATCTTTGTCTCATTTGCATTTTCTGTCTTTAACGCACTGTTTTGTCGAACGATTCCTTTCTTTAGTTGTTAAATTCCACAATCAACCTTAAGTTATCCTTTTGGACGATTTTTGGCGCCATCCGTGGGACCCCATCTAGAGAAAATCTTCGACAAACGTGCGTCTTACTAACGGTTTCTTGTAGTTTCCTCTGTTTTCTGTTTCAGGAAAATGGCAGCCCCCGGAAATTAAGAGCATATCATTGCCCAGATGTATCAGGAATTGGAAGTGGCGCGAAATCAAATCAATGCCATGGCTGAGCAGAGTCGAAGAGCAGCCGAGGAAATCGCGCGACTGAGGAATCCCTTCGGACCGCAGAACGGTCCAAGACCATTCGTTCAGAATCCATGTCTAGGACCGTTCGGTCAGAATCTAGGATCCGCTCCGTTCGTCCATAACCCTGGTTCGTCTCCGTTCGTCCATAATCTAGGGTCAGGTCCGTTCATGCAGAACCAGCAACCGGGGGCGTTCAACCCAAATCCCCAGTTCGGGATGGTACCCCCTCAGTATATAAGGCCACCACCCATGCAAACTGGATCGCAGCCATTTCTAAATGGGTCGCAGCCGTTTCAGAACGGATCGCAGCCGTTTCAGAACGGATCACAGCCGTTTCAGAATGGGTCGCAACCATATTTCATCCCTTTCAATGGGGATGCCAATGGCTCATCGTACGGCAATGGCGCCAATTCGGGAGTTGATCTGTTGGCAGGTGCGAATCCCGATCCTAGCGACCCCATCGCCCAGCGATTGAAAATGCTAGAAGATCAGAACGAGCGTATCCTGTCCTTACTCGCTAAGCTGCCCGGGGCAGCCGTGCCCGTCGACGTCGAGCCTCGCTCAGGACTTCAGGCGTCGCCTTTCATCGACAAGATCGCGATAGTCGACGTTCCGAAGAAATTCAACATCCCCGCCTTCACGCCCAAGTATTCAGGTGTAACCGATCCAACAGAGCACATCGTGCAGTATAAGCAGCTTATGTGGACGGTCTCGATCCCACACATGTATGAAGAAGTATGCATGTGCAAGAGCTTTGGGGTGACTCTCACCGGTCCTGCCCTCCAATGGTTGATCAATCTCAAACCCAAGTCCATCGGGTCGTTCGCTGAGTTGGTCAATCAATTCTCCCAGCAGTTCGCTAGCAGTCGCAAGATGGAGAAGCAAACCAGTGACCTATATTATGTCGTGCAGAAAGCTAATGAGTCTATTCGAAGCTATTTCAATAGGTTCAATGCAGAGATGATCAGTGTTCGCAACTGCGATGTCAAGACCGCGATCGAAGCTTATAAACGTGGTCTGGACGACAGTTCAGGTTTATACACTGATCTGACCTAGTATCCTCCAGAAAATTTCGAAGACGTCCGAGCTCGAACCCTAGCGTATATGAGGGTAGAGGACGATGCTGCCTTTCGTCGTAAGCATACCGACGACAAGAGGTCGTTAGGTGTAAAGAAGCCAGAGTTCAAGACAAAGGCAATTTCCAAGGTAGAACCCGCACGCCAAATCTCGAACGTCCGATTCAAGATAAAAGCGGAGGCCAAGACTGCGACCAAATTTACTCAGTACCCCAAGATATCCTCCTACAGGTTCAAAGGGTCCACTAAGGATTTCGTCGAGGCTCTGAAGACCTCCCAAGCGACCATCCGTTGGCCGAAGAAATCTGAGCAGGACGACTCCAAGAAAGATAAGTCGAAGTGGTGCGACTTCCATGTCGACCATGGCCATACGACAGATGATTGCATAGCTATCAAAAGGGATCTAGCATATCATGTCCCGAAAGGAAATCTCAAAGATATTATCGATGACGTCGTTACTCCAGGTAACGACGTTCGACCGCCAACTCCTGAGCATGCAAAGGTCGTCAATTGCATCACTGGTGGTTCCGACGTATGCGGTCTGACGTACTCCGCAGCCAAACGTCATACCAGTCAAGCACCTGACGATCGACCCATCCCGCGTTCATCAAGACCCAAAGGAGATCTGGAGTTGGAAGCTATGAAGATCGTGTTCGACCAAGACGACCTCGGTGACTCTTATCAGAAGCATCATGACGGGTTGGTCATTCAACTCACGATTGGTAATTGTTTAACCCTATGAGTCTTGGTCGATGGAGGCAGTTTAGCGAACGTCGTCTTCCTTGACACCATCAAGGCCATGGGAATCGACCGATCGGATATCACCCGACGCTCGACAACCTTGGTCGATTTCAATGGAGAAGCGACAAGCACCTTTGGAGAGATCATCTTGCCCATTTATGCAGGATGAATCAACAAGCAGACCAAGTTCAACGTCATCGACTGTGCGTCGGCCTATAACATCATCTTAGGTCGACCGTGGATCCATGAAATGAAAGCAGTCCCCTCGACTTACCATCAGACCATGAAGTTCCCTACGCCGTGGGGAATCCAGGAGATCAAAAGTGAACCAAAAGTCGCCCGCGACTACTATAAGACCACCCTGAAACTGCGAAAGTAGGCCATCTTGCAATTACGGGTCAACAAAGGCATCCTAGATCAAAGCAAGCACGACCGGAAAGTCTCGACAGGTTCATCTCTCGATCCATACTCTAAAAACAAACTGATAACTTTCCTACAAGAACATACCGACTGTTTCGCCCGATCGCATGGTCGACATATACCTTGGCGTCAATTCCCAAGATTTAAACCTATTCGCTCCTAAAAGGAGTAAGGTGATAAATGAAAAGGGGGCAAATCTCCCTTTAAGGGTCTGAGAAGGTATTTTTTCCTGAAATTCTTTTCCTACTTTTCATACGATTTTTTATTACGACGATTACTGACTTAAGCATCGGAGGGTCGTTGGCTAGCCAACGACCAACCTCTGACATTGTTTTATCGCAGATCGCACGACATAAGATTGCAAAGTCTACTACACGACTTTAATCTCATAAAGTCGCATGACATAAGTGTTCAGGTCTATGACTTGAATATTCTATCACAGGGGCATACGACTCAAGTTTCGTCGTACGATCTAGTCGTACGATCGTCTCATCTAGCGATCTAGGACCTAAGTTTCTTAACTTAGACAAATTACATGTTCTGAATGAATGATTTGATCGCATGTACTTATGTTTGCCAATATAATCTTAAAGTATGAAAACCCTTTGACTTATGTTCTAGTCTTAGTAATTACAATGGATGCCTAAGTCGCACGATTCCTTGTTTGTTCTATACTTAACGAGTTTCACAGCTGATATTATATCTATCTATGACATGTGTAAATCGACATCGTACATGAGTTCGACGAAAAAGTAAAATTTCATTTATGTACGATTACATCTAAAACAGCTCGACCACCAACGGTCGAGCATTCAAAACTAAGACAAAAACAAACAAAATCCTCTAAGGATTAGGAGGAGCGTCAGCAGCATCCTTGCCCGAAGCTTCGCCCTAGAGGCCCTCGTCCACAACCTCTTCTTCCTCAGCCTCCTTCTCATCGTCGGAGTCGAGATCCCTGTCGGTCCCGACCTTGGCTAAGAAGAAGGCTAGCTCCTCAGCTGCAGACACGAGGGGATTCTTCCTCGACAAGTGTTGCCGCATGATCGCCGCCCGAGCTGTTAGACGAGCAAGGTAAAAGGTAGACGCAACCTCATCTTTGAGGTTCCTCACCTCCTTCTCCAGGACCACCACCTTGGACTTGGACTCCTCGACCTCTTTCTCCTTCATGTCCAAGGACGCTTGCATCTTGTCCAACTCCTCTCTTTGATCTGCAATCACAGAGAAGGACTCCTTCAGGCGAGAGTTCACGTTGTCCCTCGCATGACTGACGGCTTCTAGCTCGTCCAAGACATCGTCAAGACGTACCGACATATCCTCGACACGCGCCAAAGCAGACTTCTCGCTTGCCAGCGCCGCATCCTCTTTTTTAAGAGCAGAGGACACTAGACCCTCGAGCTTCATCATCTCGGCCTGCAAGGCCAAGGAAGACTGGAACGTCTGAAACATATGAAAACTCGTTAGTAAAAATAAATGACAATGACAACGATAAACGACAAACAAAGTCTTGAAAGATAGACTTACCATAAACGCCATTCCGGCGACATAAGCCCCCGACCTCTCGATAGAGCACCCGTTGAAACGCTCCCTGAAAGAGGGGAGTTGAAATTTATCCAAATGGGGGAACAAACTCTTCCCATCCAGGACATTGTCCGTCATGAAATCTGTCGGCAACGTAAAGTTCACCGTCGTTTCCTCTCCCGTCCACGCGCCCTTGCCCTTGCCGGCCGACGCGGGGCCTGACGCGGCAGCAGGAGACCCCGTCGATTTCGCCGGATGCGCAGGATCGACGGGTGTCGTGTCGACCGTATCGGAAGTCTTCTCGACAGATGCGGTCGACACCTTCGCCTTCTCAGGCGAGACGAATCTCGATGAGCCACCCGTCTTCAAAGACGATTCCCTCATAATGGACGTCCTCGTCCTCTTGAGGACTCCCGACCCAGTTGTCGGAGCCTCTTTTCTCTTAAGAATCCCCGACCCAGCTGTCGAGGCTTCGTTCCTTCTTTCCCTCGCCTTGCGAGCTAGTTTGGCCCGAGTCGCCTTCTTAGCCATTGCAAACGACATTTTCGGCTGTGGCTGTTGGGATTCCTGTTGGGATTCTTGTCGGGATTCTCCTGTGAAACGAAGAAAAGAGGGCAGTTAGGCGACTGAAACGATGGAAGAAGCATGTCGAACAAAGAAGGGTACACTTACCGGTCATCTCTACCTCTATCGACTCTTCCTCCCTCCCTTCTTCCTCAGTCTTCTCCTCCTCCTTCTCTTCTTCTTTTTCTTCCTCCTCTCGATCCCTCTGTAGCCTGTCGCTCAGGAAAACCACATCGTCGTCTTCGTCGATCAAGTGACGTGTGACGAACGATCGATCGTCAGGACTAATTTCCAAGAACCTCTCGATTTTAGTCCCGGAATCGTCGTTGGGCCTCACGGCGTCAAAATTGATATCTGAAGATACAGAGAAAGAAGGTTAGTCTAAAAACAAAGCAATAAAGATAAAAAAAAATGCTCGGCCAAAGCTAAAATCTCACCCGCCATGTTCCACCCGGACCTGATCCAATCACTATCGGGATCCAGCGTCGCTACCCGCACAAAGACGTATCTGGTCTTCCATTTGCGATCGTTGACCGTAGTTTTTAGGACCAGAGTACGATCGCCCTTGTGCTTTGAAAATAAGCTGTAGCGACGATATGTGTCCGGCTTGACCTGGTAAGCAGTCAAGAGATCTTTTACGTTCATCGGCGACTCCCAGTGCGAAGTAAGTCGCTCGATAACCAAAATCACACGCCAGAACTGGGGCATCAGTTGCCCTGGCGACAGATCGAACTCACACATAAACGCCTTAGCTAAAGGCGAATATGGCCAGTGGAATCCTATCTTGAAAGGGTACTCGTATATTACGACATACCCCTCAGGGCACATCTCCGGCCGAATTTGACCGGCTTTGCTCACTGCGATCCCCGCAGGGATTCTCGCTAGATTCCTAAAACTATCAAGATCATCTTGATCTTGAATGGCGCTCCTAGGCTCCGTCGACATCGATAAACCAGTTAACAAGATTTGACGCTCTGAAAAACCCCAGATATCCCAGTCCTTCCTAGGTTTTCTAGCGATTGACTTACGACGCATACAAAGACTGGAAAGTCGTACCTTTTATAGGCGCTCTAAACCTCGAATCTCTAACCGATCGAAGATATCTCGCAAGTTTGGAAAAGATTCGGCGAAGAACAGCAAGCAAATCAGGGAAAATCTCTCTTAAAAACTCTCTGAAATCGTAAAAGGAAAAGATTCGTCGAAGGTCTCTATTTATGCTAATGATCGTGTCAGATCGAGCCTCTCGATTGTCGACACGTGCCCCTACCTTTTCGAATACTCGACAGACTGTCGACACCTGGCGTTTACAACTGTTATGCACGATTGTGCGTCAGCATGACCTCACGACCCTATCCCCTTTTCGACTTCCCATTCAGTTAGAATTGGACCGATCCAGTTCCAAGGCAACTGAAAAGTTTTTTTACATGTGTCCTAACCCTAGACGTCCGACTAACATTCAAAATTTGAAATTTGAAATTGTTTTCTCATTTTAAATTTTGGGGGCAAACTGTTTGGGCAAAATTTCACTAGTATTGACCACGACCAAGACACTAAGAACATTTATTACACTTCTTTTGTAACAAAGTCAAAACCATAAACATTTTGTCCTTTGACCACAGTTGAAGTCAAGAGTACCTCTCGACCTCGACCGTCGTGTAGAATCACACGACCTCGACCAACTAACGTACGACTCTTCTAGTTATGATTTCATCATTTAATGCAGGTCAACGTCATTTATGACTAACGGATGAAACCGACAGAACAGTTATGAACATTAATCAACAGAGACCATTGCGACCGTTACTAGAGTAATTCATGGAGTCATTAAATGCACTCGAAGACTATAAATACGAAGGCAAAGTTATCATTGGAAGATCATCGAATTCTGGAATCACACTGCGTACTCAAGAACATCCGAAGCAAATAACTTTCTTTCAAGTGATCGCTCTCGACGCACGACTTACACTATCGATCTACAGTCTTCGCATACGACGCACATTGTTCTTACATTTAAAACACCTGTTACTTTACATTTAAAGTATTTCCTTTCATTTGTATTGTAATCCCTGTACGATCGACACCTGAAATAAAGGATATCGCCCCTGTTTGGCGACCATAGTGCAGCGACGACTCCCACAGTCGTCCGCTGGTTTTTTCCTCGTTGAGGTTTTTCCCGCGTCACCAAAATCTCTGTCTCATTTGCATTTTCTGTCTTTTACGCACTGTTTTGTCGAACGATTCCTTTCTTTAGTTGTTAAATTCCACAATCAACCTTAAGTTATCCTTTTGGACGATTTTTGGCATTAACACAAGGTAACTATGAAAATCAAGAATTACCCCCATGTTCCTTTTGTTCGATTTCTGGCACTACACATTGTGAACAAATTAAGAGGCAAAGTTTCAAGTCTCCCATTCGAATCATCCCAATGTTAGAAGGCTCATTATCTCACATCCAACATTCTTCCCAAAGATATTTCATTATATGAGTCGCCCATGCCAACAAGTATGATTTCCGTCGCTCAATCTCCTAGGACAAATTGAACCTCGCCTTTGGATAGGTAAGCAACTAGGCAATTTCTAATTGCCCAAAGTGCTTCTTTATCATAAAAGAGATCCAAGATGGTTTCTTCATCCTCTCTATCTTCAAGGCGAGCTAAGAAGTCCAATAAATATGATATTGTCTCAAGAACAGTATCAAATGCTCCTGAAGTCTCCGTGGTAGCTGCTTATCAATCCTCTTTTCTCATGAGACCACGAATCGGAAAAAACCTTCAGAATTACCCAAGTATCTCAACCCTCTAAACAAAAACGGAAGCTCATTAGTCTAGCAAAACAAGGATCTTCTAAGAAGACCTTATGCTCCCAAAGGGATAAAACCTCAAGACTATCCAAAGGCTCTCAAAATCTCTCATCTATTGAAATTCGCCATTCAGAGCCCATGGCATCCGAAAACCCTTCTAGCTCCTCATTACCTCCCAAAAGGGTACTGTTATATAAAAGGGAAAACTCATCCGATCCTTCACGACATATTTGTTGGTTAAAAAAAATACCCATTTAACATTTGATTTTTATTTAGTGATGTATGTAGCAGATTAGATTTTATACAATGTTGTAGTTGCAACATGTGCCACTATGCAAATAAAAAAACTAGAAAGTTCTTGCCATTAGGTTTCGACTTTATGTTCTTTGAATTCTAATCTACTTCATTAAACATAAATGTTAGGACCATAAATGTCCTATTAAATAGAAAGTTATATAAATGTTTTATATTTATTATTAAAGCATTGTAAAAGCCTTTTAATTGATAATATGGGCTTTAGTTTAGTGTTAATGGGCCATGGGCTTTCGCCTTTATATTAGCCCTTGATATTTAAAGTGTGTTTTAGAGGAAATTAGGTTAGCCTTTGTTAGATTAATCAGAGTGCGTATCATAGAGAGATAGAGAGAGTTTATCATTCTAATCTTGTAATACTCTATATTCATTCAATACAAAGAATAATCGTTACTTCAATCATTGTTACTTGATCAAACTGGGATCTACATGTGGTATCAGAGCAGAGAGACAAAGCTATCGATCCAAAAGGTATCAATTTTGAATATATGTTCTTCAAAATTCGATAAAACAACGTTGTGTTCATATTGATTTTTGGGTTTGTTATTTTTGCGTTAAAAGAAAAATCTTTGTTTACCAATCCATTCATGTCATTCTTAAACTGATTTCTGCACTTTTACACATTCGATTTTGAAGTTTTTGACCACCAATTGCTTAAAATCGACTCTTTGGTTTTGAGTCCCTGTTCTACAAGTTTTCAAGCCATAGGAAGTGTTTAGGAGCAAAATCTTTTAGTATTTTGTGTTGGTTTTGTGGTTTGGTTATGCTAAAATTGTCCAGGAACAAAAATCAACAAGAAAGTCTTTTCTCCAGATCCGTGTTCATCGCTTATCGACCTCCAGGTACGTGTTCTTCGTTTTCCCGGTCTTTAACTTCCCTACGTCTATTCCCTGTCCCGGATCATACCGGGTCCCGACCTTTCCCGATTCCAGACTATACCGGGTCTCTAGACTCCCGATTCTGGACAAATATCGGATTCCATTTAGTCCCGGTTACCAAATCCCGTTCTTGCCCAACACCGGCTTTCATCTAGTCCCGGGTACCGACTTCCGGTTCTCACCGATCCCGGTTCCGGATCTTACCGACTCCCGCTCCCGGATCATAACGACTCCCGGATCCTTGCCTCCGTACCGGGTTATCACTTCCCGGTCTCCCCCACTGGGGTTTCTATTTCCCGGTTTGCCTCCTTTCCCGGATCCCAATTTCTGGTTATCTATCCGGGAGACCAGACCCCGCAAGGGCGTTGCCCCTTGACCCCACCCGCTAACCGGGTAGCGGGACCCCCGTGCTAAGTCACCGAAGGGGGACAGTTGTGTATTTTGTAATACACTGTTTGATTGTTTTTAGATCGATATCTTTTGTCTCACGGTCATATTCTTTCAAGTAACAATGTCAAGTCTTCAAAATCATTGGAATGAGTATAGAACTCCAACAATAAGAATACAATGTCTAGAAGCACAACTTGAAGCCTATAAGAGAACAGCAAGGAAAAACAAGGAACAAATTGAGAGTTTGACAAGAGATAAAACTACTCTTATGAAAGGCTGTGAAATTTATCAAGAGAGATCAACAGCTACGGAAGCTAAAATTTCTGAACTAAAGAAAAGCATTCTGAATCTCAAGCAAAAGATTTCAGATCTTGAAAGAGAAGCGGATATGAAGAAAAGTGATCAAACTAGTGCTGAAGCTTCAGAAAAATTATCTGTACTTGAACAAAGAGTTGCAGATTTCGAAGCCAAAGAAGAGAAGTTTCGGTCACTAGAAGAGAAAGAAAAGGCCGTTGAGAGTGAAAATTCTGAGTTAAAGAAAAGGATATTTGTTCTTGAAAAACATATTCTGATTTTCGAAAAAGAAAATGTTGATTTTTCAAATGAGCGAAAAGGATTGGAAAGAAAGCTTCTCGGTCTTTCAAAGAATGTGTTTGAAGAAAGAAAAATCATTTGAACTTAAAAATGCTAATCTTTCTAAACAGATTTCTGATTTTGAACAAGTTTTAGTGCTTGAGCGAAACAAGTTTGATAATCAAAGAAAATCCTTTGAGAGTGAAAAGAGAGCGCTTGAAAAGAAAAATGTTGCGATCTTCAAGGAAATATCTGATAAACGCAACAATATTGAAAAAGATTTTGAGAGTGAAAGGAAGATTTTCGAAACATAAATTTGTAAGCTTACACAAAAATTATATGGGTTAGCAACCGAGAATTTGAAAATACAAAAGGTAAAATCTGATCTACAAAATAGATTTGACTTAATTCTCGAAGAACGAAACATTTTATCCGCAAAAGTCAAGAAACTTGAAGAAAGCACCTTCAAAGTTGTTCAGTCATCGTATGCTTCAAGTTCTACAAATAGTTCTTCAAGTCTTCTCAAATCAAATGAATTTTCAAAAGATCAGATTCGACCTTCCAATCTTTTCTATAATTCTCATGTTGATAATAAAGATAATCAAGTGTTTCGAAAAGTTAAAATGGTTTGGCGAAAGAAGTCGACTACAGAAGAACGTGATGGAAACACGTCTTGTAAATCTCCTGTAGTTGATCAAAAGTCATTTATTTCCAAGACTGGTTCACCTGCTCATGTTTACCCAATAGCTAAGCAGATTAGTCTAAACCGAGCAAAGCTATGTTGCTCTCATTGTGGAAAGAGTGACTTGGTGTAACAAACCAAATTCTCAACCAACAATAACATAGAAAATAAATCCCAAAACGGGTCCCAATTATATAAAATATTCATAAACTGATCATTGCAAGTCTAAACAACTCAATTTTGGCAGCGGAAAGGAATTCTATCCATCGCCGAGATCTATCTAAGCAATACGATTAAGAACTATAGTGCTCCTCGCTAATGCCTCCATCTCTATGCTCAAACCTTCTCTTTACCTCTACTTGAAGCACCACTAGAGCGCTTCCCTGAAAATGGTTTAGTTTTGAAAAGCGAGGGTTAGACCAAACGGTCTAGTGAATTCCCTCAGAAAATGGTTTAAACAAACATGCATAAAACATTTCTTTAACAAAACCATACAGCTCAACATAAAACTCCATACATGGGTACTTGCACAGTGTTCAAAGATCGCACAATCCATAACCACGATCGGGGCCCAAGAAGACTCCCCTATCGCCTCATACCGGGGCCCAAGCAGACTCCCCATTACCCGAATAGGAAGGAAACGAGTTCCATCCTACCAGTTCATAATAAACTCCCAAGGGATAATCAGATCCCGAGGTACATTGATCCCACGGTGCAACCCGACACCACATAGCATATAAGCAAAGCTAACAATAAACCAGCAATGCATGCAATCTTTATAAACAGTTCATACATGCTAAATAAGCCTTTCTAAAACATACTTTCATGCGAGAAGTTTATAAAAGCTTGTAAATAAAGCATACTCGCAAAGCATACCATGATCAGCAGTAAAATATTTAATACCTCATTTCACATAAAAAGGGTTAAGGGAACTCACCTGATTGTAGTCATTTCCTACACACACGTGTCTCTCTCTTGAACAAGCCGAGCTGAACCCAAACACATAAAACATACCAACAATTCTCAGTAAACTAACTATCCGGACACAATTTGTCGGACACATAGACTGTCCGGTAAACTGCCACTTCCCGGTTATCCATCCTGAAACCTCTATCCGGAGGAGACCACTATCTGGATCAACTATCCGATAAAGCTATCCGGAGAAGCTATCCGGGTCCCAACACCCGGACTCTAACTACCCGCAAAATAGTTACCCCAGAACATTGAGCCTTATCCGGACACCAGTACTGTCTGCATGCTAAACCTTACCCAGACACCTGCATTATCCGGGTGAGGCGGTATCCGGTTAATCGAATTGATAAACACCATATCTCCCTAAAGTCGATCAAAACATGCGGTTACGCCCCAAACTTAGCTAGATACAACACTAGGAATGTATTTACAATGAAAAGCTTTCATTTATTTCATCCTTGTTGATCTTTACTCGGTCCGAATCAAGAAAACTTCACCACTTTCTTTTAAAGGAGAACACAGTGAAATAGATGGTGTTTATCGATTCTCGTAGCCCAAATCAGTACACGCATTTATTGTTATAACCCAAATCAGAAAGGAGGATTCAAGATTTTACCTTAACGAAAACCCTTCTTAGCCGATTTCTCTCCTTCTTCCTCTCGCTTTCTTTCTCAGCTGTCAAAAGCACCAAGATGAGGAATGTCTAGGGATCTGCTCCCTTTATATACTTCTCATAATTTGCTAATTGATAACCCAAACTCGGTTATCATCTGCGGTTTCTACCTCTAATGTTCTCTTCAAACGCCTAGGTTTCACCCCCAAGCATTTTATAAAAACATGCGATACAAAAGAGTGATTTGCTCCTGAGTCAAATAACACCTTGCCACCCAAAGAGTTCACCAAAAACGTACCTGTCACAACATCCAGAATTTCCTTTGCCTCCTTCGTTGTCATGTGGAACGCACGTCCCTTCGGGCGCGCCAGCTCTGCTCCCTTGTCTTTCCCTTTTCCTCCCTGACGCTCCCCAAACTGCGATGATCCCCCTTTCTTCAGTTGCGGGCACTCATACCGCATATGACCTGTTGACCCACACTGAAAACACGATTTCCCACCTGGACAATCCCTCGACACGTGACCAGGCAACCCACACCGGTAACACGACCTGGAGTCAACAATACACTCTCCCCGATGCATCCGGTTACATTTCCCACACGGTTTGTTGAACATTTCCCGATTCCCACGGTTTCCTGGTTGAAAAGTCTTTCCTTTCTTCGCATCACTGCTTGTTCCATCCCATTTTTGTTTCTCTCCTCCCTTCTCCGTCACCTGACAGTTCTTCTCTTTCTCAGTTAATTCGGTCGCATTAATGGCCACCTGAAACGTAGTGGGGTCCTTGTTCAGGCCAGCTCCCTAATACTTCTCTTCAACCCATACAGGTATCGCTCCACACGCCATTCCTCAGTCGGCACATAAAGTTCAGCAAAACGGGATTACACGATGAACTTCGAGGTATACTCTCGCACTGTCAATTCTCCTTGCTCCAAACTCGGGAATTCTTCCTCCAATCTCTTCACTGCCGCAAGCGGGCAGAACAGTTCCCTAAACTTCCCCACAAAAGTTTCCCATTTCATTTTCTTAGCCGCTGACGACCCCTTACCTCCGGTCTCAGCATCCCACCAGTACAGTGTATCAGACTTAAGCATGGGTAGAGCAAACATCACCATATCCCCATCCGCACACTTACAAGTATCGAAGACCAGCTCCATTTCCCTGACCCACTTCATTGCCAACACATGGTCACACTCTCCATTGAACGTAGGAGGTTTAAACGAAGCGAACGCCTTGTAGTTGCACCCCTTAGCTGCAGACTCACTCAACACTAACTAGGTTGACTGGGAGTGGCTCCCAGCACCAGTTGCCAGTGGACTTGACATCCCTGAGCTCTCTTTGTTCTCGCTCGCGTCTTTGCTCCCGGACGCAGACTGATCCTGGATCTTGCCCAACTTAGTAGCCAGGTTCTCTCGCGTCACAAACGCAGATGCGCGGCCCCGACCGCGCCCCCTCGGCTGGTTCTGAACCCTCACTATAGTCGAACTCTCCTGCTGAGATATTTCCCGCTCAACCGGGATCTCCACGCTTCTTGCCCTACAGCTCACTAGTGTTGTTCTTTAGATTGGGTTTCCCAAGTGGTTCCTTCCACCTGAGTGGCGGCTCGGCGGGGCGTTCTCCCCCGTCCCCTACCGCGACCTCTACCTCTTCCCCGAGTAGCAGCCTGTCTCGGGGGCTCCAGTGGTCCGTTAGCGAGGACCTCCTCATTCTGAACTCTCCCTTCAGCAGGTACATACCTGCTTCTTAGCGTCCTCCCAGCCATGACGAGAAACTGAAAGAAACCCCCAACAACAGGTTCGCTATATAAAGCAACTTAAGCACATACATGTACTTGTAAATTCACAATTACACTGGCCACGTGTAACTCCAAATTTACCTTACATGACAGTCCTTGCTACCTTATCCCTAAGCGCATTTAGAGTGATCTTTCCTATAAGCTATCATATGTCTTGGTTGTGTTACTCATCCTACAGTTTAAGTTCAGGCCCGTTCGGTCACCTAAATCCCTTAAACTATGGCTTTGATACCAAATGTAAAAACCAAATTCTCAACCTACAATAACATAGAAAATAAATCCCAAAACGGGTCCCAATTACATAAAAGATTCATAAATTGATCATTACAAGTCTAAACAACTTAAAATTGGCAGCGGAAAGGTATTTTATCCATAACCGAGATCTATCTAAGCAATACGATTAAGAACTATAGTGCTCCTCGCTAATGCCTCCATCTCTATGCTCAAACCTTCTCTTTACCTCTGCTTGAAGCACCACTAGAGCGCTTCCCTGAAAATGGTTTAGTTTTGAAAAGCGAGGGTTAGACCAAATGGTCTAGTGAATTCCCTCAGAAAATTGTTTAAACAAACATGCATAAAAAATTTCTTTAACAAAACCATACAGCTCAACATAAAACTCCATACATGGGTACTTGCACAGTGTTCAAAGATCGCACAATCCATAACCACGATCGGGGCCCAAACAGACTCCCCTCTCGCCTCATATCGGGGCCCAAGCAGACTCCCCATTACCCGAATAGGAAGGAAACGAGTTCCATCCTACCAGTTCATAATAAAATCCCAAGGGATCATCGGATCCCGATGTACATTGATCCCTAGGTACATTGATCCCACTGTGCAACCCGACACCACATAGCATATAAGCAAAGCTAACAATAAACCAACAATGCATGCAATCTTTATAAACAGTTCGATCATGCTAAATAAGCCTTTCTAAAACATACTTTCATGCGAGAAGTTTATAAAAGCTTGTAAATAAATCATACTCGCAAAGCATACCATGACAAGGAGTAAAATATTTTATACCTCATTTCACATAAAAAGGGTTAAAGGAACTCACCTGATTGTAGTGATTTCCTACACACACGTCTCTTTCTCTTGAACAAGCAGAGCTGAACCCGAACACCTAAAGCATACCAACAATTCTCAGTAAACTAACTATCCGGACACATAGATTGTCCGGTAAACTGCTACTTCCCGGGTCCCCATCCGGAAACCTCTATCCGGATCTCCATCCGGAGACCACTATCTGGATCAACTATCCGGAGAAGCTATCCGGGTCCCAACACCCGGACTCCAACTACCCGGAAAATACTTACCCGGAAACATTGAGCCTTATCCGGACACCAGCATTGTCCGGATGCTAAACCTTACCCGGACACCTGCACTATCCGGGTGAGGCGGTATCCGGTTAATCAAACTGATAAACCCCAAATCTCCCCAAAGTCGATCAAAACATGCGGTTACGCCCCAAACGTAGCTAGATACAACACTAGGCATGTATTTACAATGAAAAGCTTTCATTTATTTCATCCTTGTTGATCTTTTCTCGGTCCAAATCAAGAAAACTTCACCACTTTCTTTTAAAGGAGAACATAGTGAAATATATGGTGTTTATTGATTCTCGTAGCCCAAATCAGTACACGTATTTATTGTTATAACCCAAATCAGAAAGGAGGCTTCAAGATTTTACCTTAACGAAAACCTTTCTTAGCCGATTTCTCTCCTTCTTCCTCTCGGTCTCTTTCTCAGCCATCAAAAGCACCAAAATGAGGAATGTCTAGGGATCTGCTCCTTTTATATACTTCTCATAATTTGCTAATTGGTCCCTCCTCTTCTTTTCCCTTTTTACACTTTGACCACAAATTCTTTTCATTTATTCTAGTTAGAACACAGTTGTTACACTTGGTGCATCCAAGGTATGTGAATAACTGGTATGGTACCTACAGTATCCCCAATCCCCATTTTAAAGTTAAGGCATCTAACCATCAAGGATCCATTAAAGCATGGATACCAAAATCTTTCTGATCGGTTTTGCAGGTATGTCATGTGTGATAGCATTCGGAATTTTCTTTTCACATGACTGCATTCCAAGGTTATGCTATTTTTTAGGGGGAGTACCAGATTTTGCTCCATAAATGAATTTTTAAGTGAATTCAAAGACTGTGGTAATTCATTTTGAATAACTTACTTATGTTTGTTATTCTCTGAGTTTAACTTCCATGATTTTCACGTCCAATATTTTCTTGGCTTAGTTATTTTCATGTCTCATATATTTGGTGAATTATTTTGATGGAAGTACACTCGTTTGAATTCCTATTTGTTTTTCAAAGTTCGTCATTTCTTGTTAATGATTTATTTCTTATCTGACATATTAATTGTGACTTGTTCTTCACAATCAAAATTTCTATTCATTGTTTGATGTTTGCCCATACTGAACTTCTTGAGTCATTCTGTTTAGCGTTTGATCTTGTTCATTGAAATTCCATTATTTCATTAATGACTTCTGATTACCTCAGATCAGAACTCGGACTTCATCTTTATGATTTCTGATCATCTCAGATCAAGACTCGTTCTTAACTGTTTTGACTTCTAAGCATTTCAGTTTAGAACTCGTACTACACTGTTTACTAAACTGTTCTAATCGATGCATGAAAGGAGTGTTAGGAATTATTTTGTTTCTATCGTCCATCCAGAACCGGAAGGACCTACCCAAGAAACACATCCAATTATAGACAAAAGTGAGGGGTCTAGCTTGATAGATGAGTTCAGAGTGAAAAGAATTTGGTGAGGATGTGACAAGACTTAAAAGAATACATTAGTCCTTGCCAAACCGAGTCAGTTATCTGGGTAACCACACAACCTATTCATTCTCATTCTATGGAGATGAATATTGAAACAAACATGGATCCAGTTTCGATAACTCGTGTCACCCCACCAAGCTACTCAAGCATCTCACAAAAGATGTTTGTTCCATAAATGCACGGAGATTTAGCATATAATATATCTATTCCTCACTCGAAGGTCTTAGATATTGAAAAAGGAAGACATCAACTCCAGTCTCCGAACTTCATTTCCTAATTACTGTGTCTATTGATTTTTAACTTGAGTCCCAAGTTAAATCAATATTTGAGCCAAACAGATATAATTTAATTCTTTCACACAAGTACGAGCCTTTGTGATTCCATTTGCATATCTTCGTGATATTGTCCTATCAGAGATATCCCAATGCCAACTCTGAACATAGGCCACACATTTGCTTTAATTGTTGTGATAACAGTTACTATTGTGTTTCTGTGTTAGATATTTACCCCATATTGGTTCCTAAGACGTTTTATCTGGTATTTTGCTACTCATCGGTGTTGTCTTTAAAGTTACATGATGCTCAGGATGCTCTAAATCATCATGAGGGGGAGAAATGATACATATTCAAAGACACAGATTATCAAGTTGAGGGGGAGTAACTGTTATGATCTGTGCAGAAAAGATTACAAGTGCATGGTTCTTCTCATCCCTTATCAATAAGTGTTCGCAACAAGTTGATTCCTTCTTTGAGCATATTGGTTCGACAAATTCTGAAGTTTTTCAAAGCTAATTCAACTCGCATTTCATAGACAGATTCTTGATTTTTAACCGAAGTTGCATTGTGGAATATCACTGAATCTGGTGATAAAGTTGAAACTATGAAGAGTAAGAGCTTTATTGAAGGGGGAGTTTGGAAAGACATGAAGACAAGCAACACTAAGTGTTTCAAAGATTCAAGATGGGGGAGAAGATCAAGACCTAAAGTTCTCAAGACCATTTTTTCCTTTATATAACTTTAGGGGAGATTGTTAGGACCATAAATGTCCTATTAAATAGAAAATTATATAAAGGTTTTATATTTATTATTAAAGTGTTGTAAAAGCCTTTTAATTGATAATATGGGCTTTAGTTTAGTGTTAATGGGCCATGGGCTTTAGCCTTTAGCCCTTGATATTTAAAGTGTGTTTTAGAGGAAATTAGGTTAACCTTTGTTAGATTAATCAGAGTGTGTATCATAGAGAGATAGAGAGAGTCTATCATTCTAATCTTGTAATACTCCCTATTCATTCGATACAAAGAATAATCGTTACTTCAATCATTGTTACTTGATCAAATTGGGATCTACAATAAATGTGCAAAATTGAAAACATTAATGTGTTTGTTTTTCTATGCACATGTTTGGTTATCTTATTTTGAAGTGCCAATAAGATAACCAAACATGTAGATCCCAATTTGATTCATACTTAATCTACTTTTAGGCACAATTAATCATTTGGTTTTTCTAGGAAAACCTATTTGTCAGGATCGATTCTTAACAAGAATTAAACTTCTTAGAAACAGAATTTAGAGAATCTTGCGGAATAGAACTCTAAATCAATTAAAGAACAATCAATAGAAATTCAATAAACTGTATATATATCAAACAGTTATTACTCACAAGTTTTACACCAAACCTCAATCTTGTTGAACAGGCTCAACAAGACGATTTCTACTTCTCTAGAAATAGGATCTATGATCTTGAGGTTAATTCACTCTTGAATATCGAATTCTGTATATTCTCTCGTATAATATTCATCTGTTCTAATAGCTATCTATCAATACTATTTATACAAAAGTAATTACAAGATAACTATCAAAAGTAAATTGATCTTCTGAATCTTCGTTAAACATATCTTGATCAATTCCTTATTTGTCTCCAAAAGAATCGCATACCAAACTTATCAACTCAGCAGTATTAATGATGATTTGGCTCAGCAGCATTAACAACCTTCAGCAGTATTAATCTTCACAGTCTTCAAGCAGTAGTAACTCAGCTCAGCAGTACTAACCATGTCTAGCAGTAGTAATTTGGTCTAGCAGCACTAACTTTATCTAGCAGCATTAACTTCATCTAGCAGCAGTAACCTTGCCCAGCAGTAGTAACAAAGAACTGGCAGTAGTAATGAAGACTTAGCAGTACTAACCATACTTGGCATATCTTTTAGTTCCCAACAATCTCCCCCTAACTTGACTTTTAGGAAAAGAAGTCAAGTTCTTCAGATGATGCTTCCAAAACTTAGTCATCATGTACACACAGATTAGGACTTAGGCCTAGACTCTGATTGAGAATCCTCTTTACCAAGAATCTACCCATTGCTGAATCCTTGTTGCAGGTCAGCTTAGTGTGTAACATTCCTTGCAGCCTCTTCATGCTGTGATTGTATATTTCATCTACAAGATAGTATTCTTGAGTTGCAGAGTCAAGGGAGATGACATATACTCCACAGTTTTCATAGAGCATCCAGTTGGTAATGACTTGAAACTGTGTGTTTAACCTATGCTGAACTGCTTCAGGTTTGAACATTTGGCACAAGAATTCAAGTACCATTTTAGAAATTGACATCCCTGGCTCAGTCAGCATGTTTCCATATACCTTCATCCCAACTTTGAACATCTCTTCTAAGTCTGATCTTGAGCAAGTTCTGACAATTTTTCCCCAAGTAGAAAATACTTCAAATTTTCCATCAGCTCTTTTTATCCTGATGAACTCCTTTCTACCATCTTTCAAAGTGTCCCAAAAGATGATTTCAGGAGCCTTAGATGATATTGGTTCAGCCTGAAGTGGAATTGGGTTAGAGTCAACACTAGTAATGTACAAGTCACATTGGGCATCCGTTTGTGATTGCACATTGCCTGATTGCCCTGATGGAGTTGCCACTTCTTCTTCAGCAACTTTTCCATCAGATTTCACTGTTTCCTCCTGGGCCTCTTCTGCAGATGACTCCACCCTTGGCTTCTTTTCATGTTTCTTCTTTGAAGTTATGGGCTGGGTTCTTGGTCTTTTCTTGGACATCATCTTGGTTCTTTTAAGAGTTTTGACAGCCTCAGGAGTTGGTTCAGCTGCTTTAAGTTTTTCAGCAGCAATAACCATTTCTGCTGCTATGGCTGTTACTGCTTCTCTTAGTACATGTAGTGATGCTGCTTCAATACAGTTCTTTACAATCCAGTAAATTTCTTCATCTATTTCAGCTTGAGATGTAGTTACTGCTTCCTGCTTAGTTTCTGCTGCTTTGACTGTTTGGCCTTCAGCAGCATTAACTGTTTCTGCTGCTTGTTCAAACTCAGCAGCATTAACAGTTTCTGCTGCTGTGGTTTCTGCTGCTTTGGTTTCTGCTGCTTTAACACACTCTTCCCCCTTTTCTGTCTCACTGGTCTCCCCCTTTACCTGTGCATACTCCATTTCCATCTCAGTCTCTATGTGAACAGTCTCCCCCTCAATATGTTGACCCTTCAGTTTCAGTTCTTCTTCTGACTCTGACTCCCCCTTTTTGGGAGCATCATCAGTTGAAGTTCTTCTTCTTAGCACAAATCTTGCCTTTTTCTTTCTGTTCAGCAACCTGGTGACCAGCTTTTTGAGCTTCTCAAGTTGAGACTGTTGGTAGGTGACCACAGTCTTAAGTTGCTCTATCTCTGTCTTTTGTGCCATTACATCCAAGTTGATATTCCCTATGGTTTCCATCAATTCCTCATAGTTATATCTATCCTCACCTTGTTTAGAAGTGTTTACCTTCTTTAAAGGATCCTTGGAAGTTTCAGCAGAAGCCTTCTGCCTAGCAGAAGCACTACCTGCCCCCTTGGTTTCTTGGCACCTGGGTCCTCCTAATGATTTCTCATTTAGAGTTGCCATGGGGAAGGTCTTATTTATGTTACCACTGTCCTTCTCTGTGCTAGCAGAAGTAGTGGCAGCCTTAGCACCCATATGGTCATCCTTCTCCTTAGAGACCACCTTCTTGAGGTTGGGAGACACCCCTGTGGTTTCCCTGTTGATATCCAATATATGGTTTCCTTTTATGGAAAAGCTCATAAGGTGTCTTGTTTTTAGGCTTTACAACTAAAACTCTGTTTTGAACATAGCAGGCAGTATTAACTGCTTCTGCCCAAAAAGTAATTGGTAACTTTGAGTCAGCTAACAGAGATCTAGCAGCCTCAATCAGTGTCCTATTCCTTCTCTCAGCAACACCATTTTGTTGTGGAGTCCTAGGAGCACTGTATTGTCTCTCAATTCCTTTTTCTTCACAAAAGGTGTTTAGATCAGAATTTTTAAACTCAGTTCCATTATCTGATCTAATGACTTTCACTCTTTGATTTGATTGGTTTTCAATTTTGAGAATGAAAGATTTGATCAGTCCACTTGTCTCATCTTTAGTTCTCAGAAAATATACCCAAGTAAATCTAGAATAATCATCAACAATAACTAAGCAGTATGATTTCTTGCCAATACTCATCACATTGGTAGGACCAAACAGATCCATATGTAACAGTTGAAGAGAATTTGATATAGTGTTTATCTCTTTGGACTTATGAGAAGTTTTGTGTTGTTTGCCTTTGAGACAAGCAACACAATGATCATCACATGAATATACTTTGGATGGCAAACCCCTTACAAGGTTATTCTTAACAAGTTTATTTATTGTTTTAAAGTTCATGTGACACATCCTTCTGTGCCAGAGTGATGATTCATCTAAAGAAGCTTTTGAAACTAAACAATTTAGAGATGAATCAGATGAAACACTTTCCAAATCTAAACAGTAAACATTATCCTTCCTAGGAGTTCTCAGAAGTATCATGTTTTCATCAACCACTTTGTATCCAGGAGCAAGGATAATGCATTCAGAGTCTGTAAACAATATACTATGCTTCTTGTCACAAACCTGTGATACACTTAACAGGTTGTATCTCAATTGTTCAACATAGTATACATCTTCAAAGGTCATCTTACCCTTTGAAACATCACCCTTACCACTTATCTTTCCACCAGCAGGATTATCCCCCAAATGCAACATGTCCTCCATCAACCTTTTTGAAATTTTTGAGGCAGGACATGTTACCTGTCATGTGCCTGGAGCAACCACTATCAACATGCCAAATGCTCTTCCCCTTGAGCTGTTGGTTGCCCTGCACATCAAGATAAATCAGTTAGTTTTATTTGGAACCCAAGCCGAAGTGGTCTTGGGTCTCCCTTGCTCATCAAAATACTTACACTTGGTTTTGATGAGATTTTTAACTTTTGGTACTGCTGTGCTGGAATACTTTGTCAAAATTATTGGAGTAGCAGCACTTGCAGCAGTACTAACAGTGCTAGCAGTACTAACAGTGCTAGCAGTATTAACCTCAGAAGTACTAACAGAGGTAGCAGTATTAACCGAGTTAACACTGCTAGAAGCAGTATTAACAGAGTTAATACTGCTAGCAGCAGTACTATCTGAAGAAGAAGCACTAAAAGTATTAGCAGCACTAACATTGGACTGAATACTAGCAGTATTAACACTGCTAGCAGCACTAACTTTGGAATGATTTCTAGCAGTATTAATACTGCTAGCAGCACTAACTTTTGAAGCAGTACTAGCAGTGTTAGCAGTACTAACACTGCTAGCAGCAGTATTGTTTTTAGTGCTTTTTGGAACCCACATAGTATCACATTCCTTTTCAGTCATTTTCTTTAGGTGGCTTTTGGGTTTATCTTGTTTCTTTGCCACATTTTTCTTTGTAGACTTTTTATATCCACCATTCTTTCTGTAACCACCAGGTTTTTGAAAAGATCTTTGAGCATTAAACCTTTGGTTAACAGGATTGAAATAACAGTGTTTGGCTAAGTGATTTAGCTTACCACAGATGAAACAAGGTTTTGGTCTGTTGATTCTTTTCAGATCAACTCCTTGTCTCATAGCCCACTGGTTATTCCAGTTCCTTTGATTTCCCCTCTGATTATCATGTTTTTGGGGCTTGTTCTCTTTGAATTTCCTGCAGGAACACTGTTTACAAGTATTTGAGTTCACAACTTTGGGCTGTGTGTAATGAACTTCCTTTTTCTCTTCAGTCCTTTTGATCTCTGTGTTCTTGACACATGGACTCTCACATTCCTCATCAGAGTCTACTTTGTCAGTCTCATCCTCAACAACTATTTCTTTTTCACAAGGATCTATATCAATCTTTAATTCAGGTTCCTTTCTATCCTTGGTCTCTAACAAGTCAGACTTAGGAGGTATGTAGTTGTTATTATAGGGTGGAGGTGTAGTATTGTATCCTATCCCTACTTTCATCTTGTCATGGATTTGTGCTTTAATGATGGTGTCCATGGTTTTAGAAGCACAGGTAAACTTTTCAACATCAAGTTTAACCTTTTTAAGCTCTTCTTTTAACTTTTCATTCTCCTCCCCAGACACTTTCAGCTTAATCTCATACTCATTCTTCTCCCACTTCCAATAGTTAGTATCATAGTGGTGTTGAAGTTCATTAGCTTGAAAAGCTCTAATCTGTTCCTCAAACCTTTCTACAATCCTAACATAATCTTTTACATCTTTCTCTAGCCTCTTAAGGTCATCACACATACCCTGATTGTGATCCCTATATCTTTTAACAGCATCAATGCAAGTTTGAGAACAGAGTTTAGATTGTACCTCAGTGGGGATATCAGACACTTCTGCCATAAGAGCTTGATTATGACAGGCTTCTTCAGCTTGATCACTCCAATCAAATCCCATTCCTTGTTGAGAAACAAGGGCTTGAGAGGAGCTTCTGTTTTGGTTTCCATTTGGAGTCTGTGATCCTCCACTTCTGCATTCTCTGGCAAAGTGTCCCATCTTGTGACACTTATAGCATTCAACCTTTGACTTGTCAAAGCCTGCACCATCTTCTCTTCTTTGGGAAAAGTTGTTTCTCCCAGTCCTTTTGATGAATTTCTTCACCCTCATTGATAGCATAGCCATCTGCCACTTGATGTCCATCTCTTCCAGATCATCAGCATTGATCTGCTCTAAATCATCATTGATTAGAGAAGAGTGGACATGACTAGAAAAGAATGCTTCTAGTACAGAATCTGTGGTCTTCTCTTGATTGGTTCCACTAGCAGAATTAACAGAACCTGCAGTATTAACAGAATCAGTATTAGCAGCAGTATCAGAGGATGAAGATAATAAAGCAGCATTATAAACAAATCCTGATGGCCTTTTCTTGGCTTCAACTTCAGCCTCAAATACTCTCAAATCATTGTAGAGGTCATCTAGCTCTTTGTCCTCCAATTGGTCATTCTGTCTGAATGAGACAGTGTACATGGTCCATTCTTCTCCCAATGATCTAAGGAACTTTCTGTTGACATCATCAGCATCCATGTGTACACCCACAGTTGCTAATTCTCCAATTAACTTGTTAAATCTGTCAAAAGTTTGAGTCATAGACTCATTCTTTGCAGACATAAAGTTTTCATATTGTTGCCTGAGAATAGCCTTTTGATTTCTCTTTGTGCTCTTTGTTCCAGTAAATCTTTTCTCCAGAGCATTCCACAACATCTGTGCATCTGTGCAGTGTTGGAATTGATGTTGGTACTCATTAGGAATAGCCAAAAGCAGAGTGCTTAAGGCCTTCATCTCTGTTTGTCTTACTTTCTTTTCAGCATCTGTCTTGGGAGGAGGTCTCTTTCCATCTGCTCCAATCTTTCCTTCATTACATGGGCCATTTTCTATAATGTCCCATATTGCATAATCAGTAAGAAGAATGTACTGCTTGATTCTTAGTTTCCACATGTCAAATTCATTGGGTTTGAGCATGGGAACCTTTGAAACAAGAGTACTGTGAGAATCCATTGAGTTGTCCATAATTTCTAAGATACCAATGCTCTGATACCACTTGTCAGGATCGATTCTTAACAAGAATTAAACTTCTTAGAAACAGAATTTAGAGAATCTTGCGGAATAGAACTCTAAATCAATTAAAGAACAATCAATAGAAATTCAATAAACTGTATATATATCAAACAGTTATTACTCACAAGTTTTACACCAAACCTCAATCTTGTTGAACAGGCTCAACAAGACGATTTCTACTTCTCTAGAAATAGGATCTATGATCTTGAGGTTAATTCACTCTTGAATATCGAATTCTGTATATTCTCTCGTATAATATTCATCTGTTCTAATAGCTATCTATCAATACTATTTATACAAAAGTAATTACAAGATAACTATCAAAAGTAAATTGATCTTCTGAATCTTCGTTAAACATATCTTGATCAATTCCTTATTTGTCTCCAAAAGAATCGCATACCAAACTTATCAACTCAGCAGTATTAATGATGATTTGGCTCAGCAGCATTAACAACCTTCAGCAGTATTAATCTTCACAGTCTTCAAGCAGTAGTAACTCAGCTCAGCAGTACTAACCATGTCTAGCAGTAGTAATTTGGTCTAGCAGCACTAACTTTATCTAGCAGCATTAACTTCATCTAGCAGCAGTAACCTTGCCCAGCAGTAGTAACAAAGAACTGGCAGTAGTAATGAAGACTTAGCAGTACTAACCATACTTGGCATATCTTTTAGTTCCCAACACTATTATAAAACTTTTAAGGTCTATGGAAGCACTTGGTTCAAGTCAAACCACTATTGGTCCATGGAAACACAATAAGAGAATAAATCAATGGAATTTTCTCTATGCCAAATAGGTAGATGCAAAGAAATATAAACATGTGCTTGTGGCTCAATTTTTCATTAATATTTTTCTGTAGCCAACCTACCAAAAATTTGCATCAAATCATGTATAATTGCTCACAATGTTGCATTTTTTAAATTATATTGTAAGTTTTGTTAGAATGAATTACATATTTTTTGGTATGTGTCACTATGAATTGTATTTTTTTTTCTTTATGGTTGAATGAACATCCTTCAAGCGATTTCAATCCTTTTTCTTTATCTTTGATTAATAAATCATATTAACCTTATTAAGCCGGCAAAATCACACAAAGCCATAAAAGTAAAATCAAGAGGGACAAAGAAACGGACGAAACATGAACCATGATATTAAACGTTAGAGTTTTCGGTTTCAAACAGAGCATCACACTGGTACACAACTAGTTATACATCACTGAAAGGCGGATCGAGAAACTTGGGAACCTTTTTAATAATGTAGTTATTCAACTTCAGACACTACTTGATCTGTTTCCTAGTGCTAGTGATTGGGAGAATAACTCACTTCCTACCACTAGCACATATATTGATGATAATGACTTCATATAATCCATCCGACGGGATGCATCAGATAAAACCATTCGGATGATCTAGAAGATTCGAAGGGATATCAAGAGAATTGGGGTCGTGCAACTGAGGGGGAGGATCCGATAGTTAAGCAAGTTTTGATGACTCAACAAGAGAGAGGGAGGAAACCGAAGTAGTTGTTGAAGACTTAATCACTTCAGCAACTCAATCCGAAAGTACACAGGTATCCAAGCCAATTCCATCTGAGCCAATCATCCTAGTAATTGAAGTTAATCCCCTAACATCCGAGCAAGTTTCCTCTACTTCCACAGTTGTGGACAACGGAAAAAGAGAAATGACCGTAGATGAGGAGGATGAAAACCTAAAAAGGAAGAAAGTTGAAAAAAAAATCCATCTGAAGAGCCACTTAATCAGATACTTTAATTCTTCCACCTCCCCCTCTTCCAAAATCCACAATTTTAGATCTTGGGATTTAGGATGAAGAACTTATTACAAACAAAATAATAAATTAAGAAACAAAGTGGTCTTCGAACTTGCCTCTCTCGCTCTTCTACTTGTAGAGATCGGTATCAAGCGGTAGTATGGATATCGTTATACGTCATTTGGTGCTTTCGAATGAAGAAATGATATCTCCACATTCAGATTTACAATTAGAGATTCAATTCTTTTCTTTCCAATGGTTGGTTAATTGTGCTAAAGGTTTTAATGTCTTCTGGTTAGATTGCAGTAGCCGTTTAAATTATGGTTGGGTTGCACTTGTTCCATGCTAGTTTTTGTTCGCTTTCATGCTCGGTTTTAGTTGTCTTTCGTGGTAGTTGGGTCGAAGGTTCCTTGTCGTGCTTTCTTGTGAGTTTTTAGTTTGCTTGTGTTTGTGTGGTGGGTGGTTTCTTGTCTTGCCCATATCATTGTTTTCTGTTATTTCTGCCGCACTTGTTCGATTTTGGTTGTTTCTATGTCTCGCAACTTTTTGTTATTGGTTGCTTTTGTATTCTGTTCTTTTAATAAAGGTTGCCTTAAAAATTAAGAAACGAGTTGAATTCATTAACATCAACCTATTATACAAAACATATGTATTTTATATCAAAAACACTAAAACAAAACTAAAATAAAAAACCGTATGGAAGCAAGAAAAACCCCTATATTTGAAGACGCAAATGATTTTGATATAGACGTGGAAACCAATAAATTCATCAATATAGAAGCAACAATGGTAGAGAAACTTTAGAAACATGGATGGTGGAGGAACAAAGTCGACCAAAGGGGTGGGTGCTAAACGAATCGTTGTCGATCAAAATGGTTGGTGAGAGGAATGGCGACAAACAAAGGAGCGAGTGTTGGAGGAACGACGCCGATCAAATGGGTGGGCGCTGGAGATATGGCGCAGATCGAAGATTGGGTTATGGAGGAACATCGTAAAAAAAGAACAAAGAAAGGATGGATGTCGGTTGTCGGGGCGTAACGATGTGGAGGGAGAGAGAAATATGTTATTGATTTGCATTCGTCTCTCCTATAATTTAAGTTAGGGAAATTGACGCAAATAGTCATTCTACCACCTAAATTGGTCTCCTAATCATTTTGCTCCTAGTTTTACACAAGTGTCACTAAATCCGCAATATCCAATTTTACAAAGTTACAGACCTAGCTAAATGACAAAAGGTTTTAACGAATCTGATTAATTTTTCTTTATTTTTTTCGGGCCTAGATCCACAATTGCGGACCCAGGTTCGTAATTGTGGACCCAAATAATTTTTTTAAAGTACAATTGAACAAATCCAAAGTTTTTTTGTATCTTTTAGCTAGATCTGTGAATTACGAACCTAAATATTGCAGATGTAGCGAGATTTTGGTAAAAGTAGAAGAGTAATGACTAAAAGACCAATTTATGTGTGTAGAATAACCATTTGAGTCAATTTCCCTTTAAGTTAATAGTTTTATTTTGTTTTTAAAACTAACAATGACTTGTAAATTAGGTGTTTTTTTTAAATATCTGTATCAACTTTTGCTGTTATTATTTTTTTGTAAGATAATTGGTTGTCTGCTAACTAAACAATTAAAATGGTAAACAAGAACCTTAAATAAATAAAAATCTACGTCAAACCATGCCAAAATAGAAACCAATACAAGTTGGTTCCATTTTGATGTAATTTTCATAAAGGAAAAAGACAAAAAGTAAAAACACCAAAATACCTGTAAAATTAACCAACTTTTCTAACTAGAGTTAGTCAGAGGGAGCAAAACTGAAACAAAATGACAACCACAATGACCAAAACTGTAATTAGTTTAAAACAGAGACCAAACATGATAGTGAGTAGCAACCACAAGAACAAAAAATGTTATTTATAACTGCGAAACATGACCCTGACATAATGTAATGTGCTTCCAATGTCAATTAAAAGTAATCCATCCAATGGTATTTAACATCCAAAAAACTGCCAAATAAGATGTGTTCATTGTGGTTTATACATTAGTAAGTGATCTTCAAGGACTTACAAGGAGCACATACGTCACATCATTGTCGATGTGAACTAGATGTCACAAATTGTCCTACTAAAATTTCTAACATCCTTATCAGAAATGGGTTGGGTTTCGATGAGAAGTGTCAAATTTGGTGAGATGTGTGAGAAGTGGTTATCAACAGTTGGATGAGAAATGGATGAACATTAAGATGAGATGCACCGAGATAAGTGCATCGAGGTGCACCAGATTAATTTCCTTTTAAGCCGCAATTCATAGGAGGGAACTTGATTAAAAGTGATCAACGGTTTAAAAGTACTTCTCACACTTCTCACCAAAAATGACATTTCTCACATGATCCCATACCTATCAGACATACCCAAAAACCTAAATGAGATCCTATAATTGAGACCAAGGTTCTAAATGGCGTGAGATATGGCGTGGCGACGGGACCACAACATTTTTTAAGTCGTGAATTATGGCAACAAATCTCTATATCATATATAATATTATATATAACAACATATGTTTTGTAGTATTAATTAAGAAGTCGATGATAATAAACAAGTTAAATGAGGTTATATATTAAAAACTAGCAAATTAGACATTAACACGTAAAGAAAAATCAAAGTATCGCTTTACAAAAACGCCATGGCATGCCACAACCTTAACATGGCGTGAGACACAAGCCTTGGCGTGCCACAACCTTTCTCACAAGCCTTGGCGTGCCACAACCTTAACATGGCGTGAGACACAAGCCTTGGCATGCCACAACCTTAACATGACGTGAGACACAAGCCTTGAGCCAGGATGTGCCATGACGACTGTTGTGACGAGCCTTTTAGAAGAATCGATTGAGACTAACCACACACACATTCTAGGTTAACCACTTAGATAGTAAATACCATTACTAATGTCCAAAACCCAAGCAAAACACTTGTTCAAATAATCTTTAAATTGACTTGAAACAATTGTGCATAGTTATTAATAGCCTGCAGAAAAACTAATGTATCAATCCCATCAAAACTCCGTATATAGTTGAGCGTTTTCGGACAAGAGTAATATTTGGATGAGTGAACACTTGGGCAATCCTAGAACTCGATTTTTTCCTCCCAAATTATAACAGCAAAGGTATGCCTTAGGACGTTAAAAGCTACATAAGGGGCTGTTTTTATTTCTTTATTAAGCCATGTATGGATTAAACTTCATCTGGTTAAAGATAAAGATCGATTCCTGTATGGGGTCAAATAACTGTGAGACGATGACTAGAACCCCATTTGTATACTTGTTATTCCTATATCCTAAAAACGACATCAGTATCCTACATTTCTATTCATTACATTCCGAATGCATAAGAATCATTCGCGAGCACTAACCTGATTGAGCTCGGATAATCAATCAAGTTCTCTATGGAAGATGTGGTTTGCCCTCTTCTCTGATTGATTACATGAGCCAGACTGTCTTTATCCGATCGTGAAGATACTTCCTGAATGATCTGTTCACAAACATCTAATGATAATCAAATAAGTAATACAAGAAATTCTGAATGATCTGGTAAGTTGGGAAGATACCAATCTTTTTTGATAATAGCCAATAATCATGCAGGAGGATAGACCTACATTAACTTGCTGTTCGGATATTGTTCTAAGCCAATTGGCATCCAACCCTCGTTACGTAACTCATAATAACCGTAAAAGATTTATTTGGTAAACTAAGAGATAATATTCTATAAACAAACTATATAGGATAGTAAGATGTATAAATCAGTATAACATAGACAACAGTTAACCAACAAATATAATTACAATAGTTCAAGAAATGCTATTGAGTGTTATAGAATGGCAATAATGGACCGAATATCTTTTCTGAATACCAAATTTAATATGAAAATACCAAATTTACAGCCACTTTTTTAAGTCGATTAAACACAAGTATACAAAGACCAATCTAGGTACATCAATAAATAGAGAAAACCTTGCCATGGGAAATAAAAAGGGTCACTCTTTAGCTGCTATATAAATACAAATATGATTCAGAGTTTTAAATTGCAGACAACTTTCGGCAAGATTGGTGCCCCAAGTCAAACTTGGTACAAAAATTTCAATTGCAGGTTATGTCAAGAGTCAAAAAGTGCACAACTCCTCACAAGCTATTATTCCCTAAAAGGGTAAAAGTCATCAAATACATTAGAGGATCAGAAAGAAATTCCAATCAGCTAGAAAACAACTTCTTCCAGCCAGTAAACATAGAATCAAACAAAATAGCACCAGAACTATAGCAAGATTCCCCTTATATCGAATAAAACAAGTATTGCACACAGAGAATTCCAACAATTATCAGATCCAGGTTTATGCAAAATCAACAACAGATCTATCTTCAGTCCAAAATGAATCGAATTTTACTAAAATCAGGACAATCACGTGATACCCATTCCTTAGCAGAGAGAGAGGTGGTATAAATAGTTCTTGTTTGTCCAACAACTAAACAGAACAATATTTAATTAAGATATCCTAATATCAACCTACTTTTAAAGATTTCAAATCTAACTAAACTTGCACTTTACCCCATACCAAAAATAATAGATAAATTACATTTTCTGAAATCAAACCAAAAGGATATGGTTTTCAATTTTGATACTAATTTGAAACACCAACAGAATTCAATTTGTACTACTTCTTGTCAAGTTTAACCGATAGCATTTTTTTGCAAAATTTAGATGAATGCTTATCGATTTTGAAGAGCAAAGAACCCAATTTGATAGCCAATGTCAAAGTGAATCCCTTACTATGTTAGCATTTGATACAATTTCAAATTACTTATTAACAAAGAATCATGAAAGGAACAAAAATAGCTGATTGATTTAACTCAATTTACAACATGAAGCACCAAGCCTTTTTCACTTCCAAATGAAATTCACAATTCAAAAGAAACAGTTAATAAAGATCTATATTATACCATAACCATTAGATGAAAAATTCAATACGAAAGTGCAATACATTTCAATAAAACTCTATTCAAATTTGAAACTTCAGATCCAAATCAATTTAAACATATTAAACCTTTTCGTGAATCATCCGAATCAAAGATCTCCAAACAGCTGCTATTCATGATCATTTACAGCCGTTTCAGATTCAGTTGATGCAAGGCAAGAACAGCAATCACCGTACCAGTTTCTCACACAGTGTCAGCGTGAACACAAATGTGAAAACGACACCGTTCCCGACCTGCACCAAGCGAATCAGAAAACCGCCGTAACAAAAGAATCTTCTCTTCCGATACCTGAATACACATACATAAATACATAATCTATATTTGCAGTGTCTATAGCTATAAATAGCAATAGATCTGCATGTCATGTTAAGCTCATTTCTAGAGAGAGAAAAGATACCTATCTGAGCTAGAGAGAGAGAGGGGAAGGGGGAGCTTGGAGGAAGGAAGGGTAGAATTTAGGTATTTATATGAGGAACAAACCAATGAGTTAAAACCACGTGGCAAGAAGCACCTTCGCTTATTTGTCACAAGAAGGCATGGATTTAAGTTTAATTACGGAGGATGCCACTTGGGTTATAACCCCCGGATCATCAATAACGCTATATTCACTTATAGAGTAAATTAAAGATATCATCCCTATTGTTATATAAACATTATTATAAATTTAGTCCCTCACTTTTTTTTCTTATCGATTGGATTGTTGTGTTTCATATTTGTTAACGATTGGATTCTTTGACACGGGTTGGGTTCCGGTAATAAGTGTCAAATATGTTAAGAAACGTGAAAAGTGGTTATCAATCGTTGGATGAGAAATGGATGAACATCAGAATGAGATGCACCGAGATAAGTTGCATCGCGGTGCACTGAATCAATTTCCTTTTAAGCCGCAATTCATGGTAGGGTATTTGATTAAAAATGATCTAACGGTTTAAAAATATTTCTCACACTTCTCACCAAAAATGACAGTTCTCACATGATCTCATGCCTCTTTGACATTAACTCTATTAAATTTGCCACGTTATATTAGAGGTATCTTTATCTTTTTACATATTCTTAGTTTGTATTTTAATCTTTTATATATATATATATATATAGACTTGAGATGATGTGAGACCAAGCTATTTCCGTGAGATCGTGAGACCAAAAAATTAACACTAAACCTTCACAGCAAAAGACTGTGAAGGTATTATGATGGTAAACCTTCACATTGTTTTTGCTGTGAAGGTTCGCTTTTTTCTTACCTTCACAATGAATCACTGTGAAGGTTTAGTGTTAATTTTGTGGTCTCACGGTCTCACAAAAACAGGTTGGTCTCACGTGAACCCAACCATATATATATATATATATATATATATATATGTGTGTGTGTGTGTGTGTGTGTGTGTGTGTGGGGTAATGTAAGAAATATGAGAAATGGATCTAAACCGTTGATCTCTTTTAATCAAATGTCCTCTCATGAATTACAGCTTAGACCATCAGCATCCATCTCTCGCTAACCCACACTGTTTCACTGCTACATCAGCGCCACATCATTTTTCCCTTCCAACTCATTCTAATCCACAAACCCCCACATCCATCCCACACCATCATCCCATCTTTTATTTATTTTTATTTTTATTTTTGTTACAACTACTATTAATTTAAATAATTAATATTTTATAAATAATTTGTAACAAATAATATATAATATTATAATTTATAAATCAAACTAATATTTTAACCTTACATAATAAAAATAAAAAAAATTAAAAATACATAAATTTCAAATAAAAAAATGACAACTACTCGTTATTATTCATTTGACGATACACGGCTAGATTAATTCCCCCGTCCGACGATGACGAAGACGAATCATAACATTCCGACGAATTCACTGATGAAGAAGACATTTTGTTTTTGTAGTAGAGAAAAGTTTGAGAGATTGGGAGAAAATTTGGTGGTGTGAAAAAATGAAGTGGGGAAGATGGGTATTTATAGGAGAGAAAAAACAAAAAAAACAAAAAAAATAAAAAAAAGAATAAAGAGGTAACGTCTAGAAAACAAAAAAAAGGAAAAAAAATAAAATTAGAGAACCCGCACTGGTTTGCAAACCAGCGCTGCTTGGAACCAGCTCCAACCCGAGCGGTGGCGATGGTGTTTAAAACCAGCCAGCCACAACCAGCGCCATCGATGCGCATGGTCTTAGAAGGGAATTAATCTTGTGCATCTCGATGCATTTCATCCTAATATCACTGGCGGAGCCAGCCTTGGCCCAGGGGATTCCCAGGCACACCCTCACTTTTTAAGAAATATGTATTATGTATCATAGAGGCATTGCTACTCTAGCAACCTGGAGGGACTAATGTTTTTATTTGGTTGTTTGGTAGCCGATGCATTGACCTTATATTACTTTTTGTTTTTCTGGTTATCTTAATGCTTATGCCTTTTACTTATATTACTCATATCAAGTTTTACATATAATTATTCATCTTTTTTAAAGGTATAGAAAACACTGTGAATCTTATCCGATAAGTGAGGGAAAAGACTATTACATGGTAAACGCTTACCCGGTAAAAGTTGCTTACGAGCAATCCATTTTGATGGCCGATAATGTTACCCGATAAGGTAAGTGAGGTTGGCGCTCTTGCGCAAAAGCATTTACCCGATAAGCCTTTGGTGAACAACCCCTTAGTTTCTTATTTTGATCCATTCAATGTTTAATTCACCCAATTCTTTTTTAGCTTTTGATAAGAGGAAATTAATTCAACTTTTATTAGAGTCTCACACACGCGCACATAAACATGCATGGTCATGCTCTTGAGCACGCTTATGGGCCGTTTACTAAGCGCTTACCCAGTAAGCTAAATGCTTACCATCTCACTTTACCTTATCGTGTGAACATGACAAGGATTGAAAATCTTACCCGGTAAGAGCAATGACAACGATCGAAAGTCTTACCCGGTAAGTGAGAGTTCCAACTCTTGTCCAGTAAGCACTTATCGACATCTTCCACATTTAGAGACTCAAACACTCTAAAAATGATCGATGATCTTGGGCATAAAAAATTGAAACAAGAGGATCACCCTATTCGAAAATCATGGCTCCGCCCCTGCCTAATGTGCATTCATTTCTCATCCAACGGTTGATAACCACTTCTCACGTTTCTTACGTTAACCTCAACTTCTCACCGGAATTCAATCCATTATATGTATATATATATATATATATATATATAAATATATATGTGTGTGTGTGTGTGTGTGTGTGTGTGTGTGGAGGTTCAAACGAGAACACCTCCATTTTGCGAAAACGTGAGAACACTTTTATCATATGTGATAATACACGTGAGGGCACCCGCTGGTTGCGGATGACTTGGCCCATGACCTAAAGTCGCACCAAAGGTCGTTTACGTCACTAATTTTGTATCACATGTTGTAACAACCCGGTTTCAATAATCACTTCAAAACTAAAAATCATCCAATAAAAGATCAGATAATACAATCTTTCCAGAATCACCTCAAGTACAATCTTTCCAGATCAGATAATACAATCTTTCCAGAATCACCTCAAGTACAACAACGGAAAAATATTTCTAACCGTAAAAATAAACTATAACCGTAGATTTGGATCCTTACCGATATATCTTCACCCAAACTGATAACAAAATCTAAACAATCTGTTAGCTCCAATATTGTGAAACATTAGAAGTATTGAAAAATGACCAAGTACAGAAGAACTTCCACAGAAGCTCTGCTGAGTGCAACAGAAGCTCTGTCGGGCATCTAAGAAGAATCAAAGGAAGTTTGATCAAGAGTGATCAAAGACCGAAGAAACTACAAAAGAACGCTACAGAAGATCAAGACCTCAGAACCTCTGTCACCAATAACAGAGCCTCTGCAGACAACTTCAGAAGACAAGGAACCCAGTGAAGACTACTCTACAAAGGACCAGACCGCAGAACCTCTGCAACACTTTACAGGGCCTCTGTGGTCCTCACTGAAGACTCAAGATATTTATAATATCTTGCTACTGTTACTGGACATGTTCATCAACTTGCATGGTAGCATGCCATGTCCAACTTCAACACGTGTCAAACTCTGAGTGGACTCAATAGGGCTTAGTACAACATAGACGTCTGCGGCATTTAATGCATGCAGTTTTCCAACTATTCATACCATCTCTTCTTCCCTGTAGCAACAGTCTCTTGTCTAGAATAGATCTTTTGTAGTAGTATATAAGGGAGACTCATGTTGAGTTCTTCCTAAAAACCACCGTTTTTACACTTTACAAGTTTACACAATCACTTAACACACAACACAAAACACTTACACTCAATTAGCGTCAAATCTGTACTAAGTGTTCTTGATATATTAAATACAGTGGGTCTTTGTGCTATAAATCTATTCTCTTCACTGTTTATTTGATAGTGTGTGTTCTAAATCTATCAAACATATCTGTTAGTTCTTCAAATACGCTTCCGCATCAAACATAAACTCGAACTAATAGATCTGACAATCTTGTATAAGCAAAACGGGAACCAACAATTGGTATCAGAGCAAAGCTTGATTTTCAATATCAAGTGATCCTCGTTTTTACAAAGATTTTTGATAGAAATTGTCTGTTTTTAACCTGTTCTTCATTCCTTCAAACAGATTCTGTTTTACTGTCATCTTCGATTTACTTGATCTGGTAACATCATAGAAATTGTTTCTTTCGTTAAAAACTTCATTTAAAATGTCTAGAATGAAATTTTGTGGTGACGCTGACTCAATTTTTTATTCAAAACTCAGCACAAATTTTCGCGAAATAATTCCTTCTCTTGAAAAAGAACTAGATGAAAAGAACAAAAGCATTTTTATTATTTCTGATAAAATTGCTAAACTTGAAAAATCTGTTAAAATCTTAAACTGTGAAAATCTTGAACTAAAATGGAACTTATCTTTGTCAGATGAAGAAAAGAAAAGACTTGAACTAAAATGTTTAAACTTCTCTAAACTAATTTTCAATTTTGAAAAGATTGTGGTCAATGAAAGAGGAAATTATGAAGAGAAGAAATCTGTTCTTGAAACAAAGTCTATGGAGCTTACTTGTAAAATCTCAGAATTGCAGAATATCCTTGAAAAAGAAAGGAAAGAATCTGATTCTGAAAGAAAAGAATCTGAACAGTTGAAGGTTCAAAGATTTCAAGATTTAAGTCAAAAAGATGACTTTGAAAGAGAGAGAAGGATTTTTATAACAGAAATATCCAAACTAACAAAAGGACTCTCTAATTTATCAACGAAATCATGTTGGAGAAAAGATGCAAATCTAATCTCCAAAAGATGCTTGAGGAAAATTTAAGGAAAAAGAATATTATTGCTAAACGGATCAGGAAATTCAATTGTGAAGGATCTTTTAAGCCAAATATGTTTTCAAAACTTCAGACCTCAACATCGAAATTTTTGCATGATCATAGGTTGGACAAATTAGTTAATCAAACTTTTAAAAAGGTGAAAAAGGTTTGGATAGTGAAAGGCTCTATACCTGTTCAAAATGCTCAAAAAGACAAAAAGCCTTTCATTTCTGGTATGTATGACAAATGCATAAAGGCGTTTCATACAATAGGACCCATACTTTTATGGGTACCCAAAACCTCTGTAAGTATAACATAAATATTGTATATTGTGTAAATATTTTTGTTTATTTATTATTTTTGTATGTAAATTCTTATATCTTCAATAGTTCTTGATATCATAGAGCTTCTGTAAGGTCTGCTCAGAACCTCTGACAACCTCTACAGAACCTCTAATGATCTTGACCTATGTCATGTGCACAACTTATCTTATTCTGAATCAAGCATAGGTCAAGGAGGAGCAGAAGAAGACACTTGATCTACAGAGGTTGTTAGATCAAGGGGGAGCGAAAAAGGAGACCTTGCTGAATCTACAGAGATTTATAAGTCAAGGGGGAGCTAAGAATGCGACAGAAGAAATCACACTCGCCGAACTAGAAGAACAAAAGGTTGGTATCTCGTACTTTTAGGTTTTTGAAAACAGTTTTCTGAGACACAAATTGTCAAATATGTCCTAAATATACTGTGAATAACATTTCAAAAATCAAAAGTTCAAAAAGTTTCATAAAATTTGAAGTTATGAGAAATTTGAGGTCATAAAGCCTCTGCTGAGCTCAACAGAGGCTCTGCCAGGAATATGCTCTATGATCGGAAACCAATTACACGCACAATGCTACAGAAGTCTTAAGCTACAGAGTACTTTCATCCAAAGAACCTCTGTAGATCACTCAAATCTTTCAAAAGACTTCTGCTGCACAAAATCTTTGAGATTTACAATTTTCTAGGACACCAACTTTCAAATAGGTCCTAAATACATTGTTAAAACTGATCAAAAACTTGGATGATTAAAAATGTTTATAAATTATTAGTTATTAGAAATTTCCTGTAACAGAGCCTCTGCTGGCTCTGGCAGAGGTCCAAAAACCTCTGTAGGACTATTTCTCTACTAAAGATTTATCGATCCTCTCCTTGCGTTTTTCAAACGATTTTCATAAGATACAATCTACAGAGATAAAAGTTTTTCAAAATCACAGAGCTTCTGTACCCACAGAGCCTCTGTAAAGATTTTCACTTAGGAACTTCTGTAACGGTAACTTTTCTGTGGTGAAAATTTAAACCCACGCGCTTTTTATTTAATGTGGCCGCCCACGACGTCTCGTCGTCACTGACACAAATGACATGTCGAGTTTTCATTGACTTACATATAACGTCGTCCTGGAAACTTGCTCCACGCCGAATGAACTCGAGTGCGGACCTCAAATTTTATTAACTTTCTCACATTTTCACCGTTCCAAATTCTATCCGTTACCATAGTATAAAACCTAAGTTAAAATCACTTTCAAAACTTTACTATTTCTCTCATCTTCTCCGGCGAACTTGCTTATTTCTTTCTGAAAACCTAGAACTTTCAAACCTACAAATGGCTTCCAGTTCCAAAGCTACTCACGTTTCACCGATGAACTCTCCGCCACTCTCTCCAGTACATTCTGAGCACTCCCACAACTCACATACTGCCGCCGATACCAACAGACATGACTCCGGCGACGAGGCATCCTTTGTACCCACTATCCACCTGCAACAATTTTTCTCTAATGACCATTTCGAGCAAACCCTTCCCATTAAATCGAACAATTGTTATCTTGTTCCTTCTCCTACGGCTTTTGGTAAAGAACATGCCATCCTGCTAAACATCCTAGAGAACCACTTTCTTTACCCTCTTCTGAGCAAAACCGTTGAACAATTACCTGTACGTTACCTACATCAGTTTTGGCAATCTTGCCGTTATGACGCTGACACCGATTTGATCAGAGGCTATATTTCTAAGCCTGGCCAAAGTAAGAGTCTTGAACTGATGTTCAACCGCACCATGTTCTCATTAGAATTTGGCCTTCCAACAAGAGGACTCATGGGAATCAAAAAGTATGCCCCCCAACCAACAAATGAAGAACTTGTCGACTTTCTGCACATGTTAGGGTACAACCAACAGTTGAAAAAGAGGAACGATTTCCGCAGAGCAAGACTACCCCCTCTGTGGAATACCTTATTCTCCATCCTAAATCGTTGCCTCACAGGAAAAATCGGGAACATCGATCAAAGCTCACCTCAAATTCTCTCAATCATGTATGGTGTGTACTATGATCTACCACTAGATTATGTCACCATAATGATGCAAGAGATCATCAACACCATCGATCGCAAAATCGCCTCCCAGAAAGCCAAAATGTCTGATCACAACTGGTTGCCCCCTCTGCAGTTCCAGCGAATCCTCGGTGTACTTTTCGAACCCCTACTCCTTATCCAAAAATGGCCAATAGACGGTCCCAAACCTAAGCAATTTCCTATGTCCAAGAACACCCCTACAGAACATGAGGACGGCTACCCGCACAGCAGGCCACTGTCAAAGGTAATGTTAGGTTATGCTAGTAATGAAGAACTAGTTAGTGAGTACACACGCGTTTACAGAACTCCTGAACCTAGTTCTGTAACACCCCCGCATATAGGAATACCCATAGGAGGTAGTGTTGTAGAGAGACTAACAGAGGAAGAATGGAAGATAAAGTAGGCTAAACACAAGGCCAACCAGAAGAACTTCAGAAATATAAGGAAAGACCTCTATCCTTCAAAGAAGAAGTCTTCTGAGGGATCTAAAGAGAAGAAGAAGAAAAAGGGAAAGAAAACCAAGACCCCTACAGAGGAACCACTTGCCTCTGCTTCTGCTATCCAACAACCCCCTGCAGAACCATCTTCTCCACCCACTGAACATCCCACTGAACCCTCATCACCACCACAAACCCAAGGTCCCTCTGCCCCTCCCTCTTCCAAAAGAAAAAGAAAGTCAAAATCTACAGAGGAGGGGGCACCTAAGCCGAAGAAAAGGAAATCAAAGAAGAAGAAACTTTCTTCTCCTCTGCAATCAATTACAGAGGGAATCGAAAAAGAACAACCTCAACCTCCACCTCTGCAAACCCAAACAATCACAGAGGGTCTTGATTCACTTCTGCCAAGACAAGAGACTGCAGAAGAAGAGGTCCAAATAGGGAAAGTTACTGAAAATAGGTTAGAGGATAAGGTAGAAACATCTAGAGGAAAAGAAAATGGAAAAGAAAAAGATGCCGAAGATGAAGAAGGCACACATCCCTCACCCCCTCCTAGTGCAACCCACACATCTAACTCCGTAGGTCTAGCTGCAGCAGGAGTTATTGAAAAAGAGTCGCACAACTCGACCCCTACCCAACCCATCCAGCCAGAGGTCACTCTTTCGACTTTTGCGCCCACAGAAACCGGGGAATCCATTCCTGGGGAGTCTCCTCAGAGAGACTCACCTATAGTTCATGATCAATCGCCCCAGATCACATCAGAACACCCTACAAAGGAATTCGTTTCCTCTGCCACGCACAAATTAGGGCCAACACTTCTTTCATTGAGAAGTAGTGAGCACATAGACGAAGAGACTCTAGACAAGTCTCCAAGTCAACAGAAGAACATTCCGATACCCACCTCTGGAGTGGATTTGGACACTGTTCTTCCCAGAACTTCTGTAGAGACTGAAACTCTTGTTTCTTCTCAAAGATCAGATGGAAATCCTTCCACCCCCATCGTACAAACAAGGGTGAACGAAGGTGTCCCAGGAACAGGGACTCACTCTGGAGAAGGGGTTGTTCCTCTAGAGGTTACCCAAGAGGAACATGTTACGAAGAATGAGTTCCAAGTCTTTGTAACCTCTGTAACTCAAACATTGAATAAGTTGCAAAGCTCATTCACGACTTTTACAGATTCAACTTCAGGCGCGCTTACAGGACTAAATACCAAAGTGGATACCTTATCCACAGAAGTTAAAGAAGCCCTTGCAGAAATAAAGTCAAATAAAGAAACTTCTGCTACTGCTGCCATCGCCTCTGCCACTGACATTGCCAAAACAACCGCTGCAGAATTCGAGAAAAGTGCGACCAAAGCCTTCAAAACATCAATCGCAATCTACTTTGAAACCATGAAGAAACAAGCAGCAAGGCAAGCAGCTCAAGACACCTGCAGAACAGAAGTTGGTGCTAAAAGAAGGCAGGATGATCCTGATAATGGTGCATCTGGTCATCCTGAGGGGGAGAGAACAAAGGAAACAACAGAGGCTGCTTCTGCAAAAACTACAGAGAAAACTGCAGAACCCTCTACAACAGAAACCCCGAAGGAAACACAAGGAACACAACAGAGGCAAAACACCTCTATCTCAGCAGAGGATGCACCAACCACAGAACCTAAGGTAATCACTCTTGCATCCTCATCCACAGAACAAACTCCACCCTCACCCAAAGAACCAACACCAACCTCACAACCAATCCCGCGCAAAACTAGAGTCAAATCCATAGCTCGAAAACCCCAAAGACCAAAACGCTCTGCAGAGTTCATTCTTCACAGAATGGAATTTGTATCTGCTTTTCAATCAGCAAAGCATTTTGACATCCCACCTCCAAGACACGAAGACTCCTCACCAACAGAGACCTCACAACACGAAGTATCAAAACCTTCAGAGGCAACAACCAAAACATCAGAACATCCAACCCCAAAACCCACAGAACCTCTCACTGTCAAATCTACAGAGATGCCATCCACACAAATCCAAAACCCAACCTCTGAAACCTCAAAACCAAAAGATAAAGGCAAGGGAAAAATGACAGAAAAAGAGCCAAAGAAGAAGATGCCAGTTGCTAGAGAGAAGTTGATGAAAGATGCCTTTAATGCCTTCATCACTCCTAAACCCGAAGAGGAAGACTGGGCATTCAACTTGAATCCTCTGTCAGAAAACCCAACCCTGGATCCCACAGCTAAGGTAACAGAAGGTAAAGTAGCAGACATCACTCGAAAAATGGAGGAGCTAAGGAGACCAATTCCAAGAACTACTCCAACCATAAAACAAATGGAAGAGCATGTTTACAGTTATCTCTACAGACAGCACTTCCAGAACGATCTGCCAGCTCATGTCCGAGATCAGAAGCTAAGAGAGGAATTCGATGCCATCTTCACCTCTACAAAGTCAAAACCGGTCAATCAAGTTTACTCCATTCACAAGATCAAGAAGGTAATCTATTGTAGATACTCTAAAATGAGAACCTATCCTCATACGATGTATACAATCTGGAAAGTCAAAAGGTCTGACAGATCAGAGAATCAATTCTCTGATGCTGATATCCGAAACCTCAATCCCTATGACTTACCTGACCTTCTGCAATGGACGAAAGACAACTTCAATGACGACTGCCACCAAAGGTCTTATTGAGTTCTCAGAAAGGAGATACGTGAAAAGCTCCTAATCTACAGCATGCTCGACTTTCAACTAGCCATTGATCTAGGCGTGACTACTCTAAGCATCAGACCACCAGAGGATTTCTGCCCACCCAATGCCATACCCAATTCGATCATCAAAACTCCAAGGTACGGGTTAGTATTCAAGAATCCTGCTGATCAACTTAAACTGTTTGTGACAATGGACTGTCAGAAGTACACAACCCGTACTCTGAACATGTTCAGAAAAAATACTAGAGGAGAACAAAGCAACAGAGCTTATGGATGAAGAATCTGCTCTGATGATGATCAAAGAGATTGATGCTACACTAGGCTTAAGAAATCTCTGCCTCAAATTCTATGAAGAACTCAAGGAAGTAGGAAAAGACAACAGAAAGTTCGACGACTTCCCAAATGCAAAAATATGAGTCTCTTCAAAGAACCTCTGTCAACGTTTATTTCTGTTCATTTAAATGTACTCAAATGTAAATGCCTCTGGCATAAATTCCAAATGAAAGAAATAATCTTCTGAGGTATTGTTTAACCTCTGTCTATCTTAACTTAACCTAAAAAAAATTCAAAAAGTCAAAATTTATTTTTTCAATACTTAGGGGGAGATTGTTAGCTCCAATATTCTGAAACATTAGAAGTATTGAAAAATGACCAAGTACAGAAGAACTTCCACAGAAGCTCTGCTGAGTGCAACAGAAGCTCTGCCGGGCATCTAAGAAGAATCAAAGGAAGTTTGATCAAGAGTGATCAAAGACCGAAGAAACTACAAAAGAACGCTACAGAAGATCAAGACCTCAGAACCTCTGTCACCAATAACAGAGCCTATGAAGACAACTTCAGAAGACAAGGAACCCAGTGAAGACTACTCTACAAAGGACCAGCCCGCAAAACCTCTGCAACACTTTACAGAGCCTCTGTGGTCCTCACTGAAGACTCAAGATATTTATAATATCTTGCTACTGTTACTGGACATGTTCATCAACTTGCATGGTAGCATGCCCTGTCCAACTTCAACACGTGTCAAACTCTGAGTGGACTCAATAGGGCTTAGTACAACATAGACGTCTGCGGCATTTAATGCATGCAGTTTTCCAACTATTCATACCATCTCTTCTTCCCTGTAGCAACAGTCTCTTGTCTAGAATAGATCTTTTGTAGTAGTATATAAGGGAGACTCATGTTGAGTTCTTCCTAAAAACCACCGTTTTTACACTTTACAAGTTTACACAATCACTTAACACACAACACAAAACACTTACACTCAATTAGCGTCAAATCTGTACTAAGTGTTCTTGATATATTAAATACAGTGGGTCTTTGTGCTATAAATCTATTCTCTTCACTGTTTATTTGATAGTGTGTGTTCTAAATCTATCAAACATATCTGTTAGTTCTTCAAATACGCTTCTGCATCAAACATAAACTCGAACTAATAGATCTGACAATCTTGTATAAGCAAAACGGGAACCAACACAATCTGATCAATATTAGTAAACCAGTAATTGAATCTACTATCAACCACCTTTTTCCCACGCAAGCAACCCCCATATAAAATTTACCTGAAATGCATTAGTTTTAAAAGCGAGAGTTAGACCAAAAGGTCTAGTGAGAAATCTCTGTCAGTAAATAGTCCAGTAAAATCATTTAACATGAAAATCTTTAAATCAGATAATCACTCTGTAGGCTCGCAAGCACTAAATCCCTCCCAAGGCAACTAAACACAACAGTCGCTATTCAAAATAACGCACACCCCGATAAGACCGAAGTCAATATCAACGGTGGGTCACTACACGAAACATGTTCGCTAGCATAAACACGCACACTCCAATAAGACCGCAATCAATATCGGCAGTGGCTCACCACATGAAACATATTCGTGGGCCAAAATTATTGATAAATAACCCCCCTGTGCGGACCATTACAGTCTCACACGCACATGAGCTTCTGTTGTGAAAGTCCCTTTACCCACGAATGAATTAATCACATTACGTGCAATAATAATAAATCGCATGTAACAAATATCGTTATCACGATTATCATTAGTATACCAATTATTAGTCCCAGATGGCTATAACAAGTATTGTAGAAAGGGGGGGGGGGTTGAATACAATACACAAAATTTTCACAATTTTAATTCTATTATTGAAAATCTTTCAATAAGAATTACAAATAGAAACTTAAGACTGTTGCGGAAAAGAACAGATAAACTATTCTAACAATCTTGCACAAAGTATACTAACAACAACAACTAAGAATACTTAGAACAAAGCTATCAAGTTTTGGAGCTGTATGGAAATTTCTTGCACTGAGAGAGATATCCAGAAAGCGTGATTTGCATGGAGGAGTCTTCTTCCTTTTATAGTGAAGGTAAGGTACTGAGCATTAAATGCTTAGTACGAATATCCTTCAGTTACTTGTAATATACCAAAGGACTTCTAAAAAGTACCAGTGGACTTCTAAAAAGCTGATAAGTCACCATCACCTTTTTCTTGAAATAAGGAATAGAAGTCATGCTGAAAGGACATCTTCTAAAAAGATAACAAGACAAAAGGTTACTTTTGCCTGTAAGCAGATTTTGTCCCGAAGTAAATGATCTTCTTGATGAGTACTCCAAGACAATATCACCGAAGGAATTCCACCGATAATATTGTCACGATTTTAAGAACCATCTGTAAGAAAAACCATTTTCACAAAGATCCCACCGATTTAAGTATCTCATCGGTGGGATGATGTCTACCGATTTGCGAGGGCAAATTCGGTGGAACAATGTCCACCGATTTTTGATGTATTCATTGGTGGAGAAGAGGTCCACCGAATTATGAGGACAAATTCGGTGGACAATGACTTGTTGTGTTTGTTGAGAAGAGTCTTCTATTTTCCACAAGTAGAGAGTCTTCAAGCTTGATTTCGGTTGATCTTCGACTTCATCGAACGATTGCTATTTTGTACAAGTCATTCAAAGAACCAAACTAAAATATTCTAAGTAGGATTTTTAGGAAAACATCGGTGAGTCAATTTCAAATCTTTGGTGACCCAACAATCTCCCCCTATTTGAATTTTAGCTCCTTTCTTAGAATATTTAAGAGTATTGAAAAATTAAAATGCATTTTGACCCTTTTTACTCTTTTTGGGTTCTTTTCACATAGACCATTCTTTTTGTTCTTTTTGATCTTTTTCTTTTGTATGAGTACGTATACTATGTACAATATAAATAAATGAAAGTAAAGATATGTACCGAAAGTAAATTCAAATAGAAGGGTACTTGTATTAAGATACGTTTTCTCGTACATTTATCAAAATGAGAAACAACCTTTTACAAGTACCATTGAGGGTGAGAGCCTATTTCTCGGTGGTTTGTCTGCGCTTGATTTCTTCCAACACATTTCGGAAGAAAGCTTGAGCATCGGGGATGTTTGGAAATAGGTTGGAGATGCCTTGAAGAAACAGAGTGTCGGCTATGGAAATTTGTGCAAATCTGAAGAAAGCACGACGACCGTAACCATCATTGAAGTACAGCCCGGGAATCGGTGAGAGGCTCAAAGTCGTAGTAGGATATGGCACCGAAGTAGGGAGGGAAAGATTTAAGTTGCTCACATTTGGAATCTTCCCTTCCGTTGCCATTTCTTTGAACACCTTGTCGGTAGGATTCTTGACTATGGGAAGACGGATTTCTTCTTTCATCGATTGAAGTTTCGCCCTTTCATCGGAGGAAAGGATGATGTTGTGTTTTCTTTTAATCTCCTTCATCCTTTCCATCAATCCTTCAATGCATTTGATAAAAGTGTCTTTCTTCGGGTTTGCACTTTTGACTAGATGCTGAGAGATCTCATACCATTCGGTGAGGCCGAGATTTTTGAGATGAACATCTGTTAAACTTTTTAGTGAACCATCATCTATGTTGATGATCAGCCTGATATCCTTCGGGTTGACTTTGGAAGTAGCAATTTTAACATTTGAGATTTGGGCTCTGCTACTTCGGTGGTGCATGGTCTTCTTATACCAACTTATTTCGTCATTCTTTTCTTCTTCAATGGCACTGAGTACCGATTTCTTGATTTGAATGGCATCGGTGGATTTTGCTTTTGCGGCTTCTTCTACGGCAGCTTTCAGAGAGAGGGCTTTATATTTATCTAAAGCAATTTGAGCAAGTTTAGCTTCCTCAAATTCCTGAGGAGAAAGGCCGAGATCGGTGGTGGTTGCTTGGGATGGAGGTTTGAGTTTAAGAGTTTCAGCACCTTCAGGTCGAGCCCCATACTTAGCCAAATCCTTCTTCTTCTTTTCTTCTTTTGCCAATTCTTCTGCCGAAATGGCTTTCTTGCCTTTGACATTGGGGGCTTTGCTAGATTGCTCCCCCTTAGTTGATGCATTAGGTTCCACGGCCGATGGAGACTGGATCGGTGTAGAGATTGATTCGGTGGTACCTGTGTGTTTCGGTGGTGAGGAGGTTTTCGGCGGAGGCTTGTTGCTGATAGATTCGGTGGTACCTGTATGTTTCTGTGGTGAGGAGGTTTTCGGTGGAGGCTTGTTGCTGATAGATTTCTTGAGGGAGGGTAGTTTTGGTGGAGCAGCGGTTTTCTCCCCCTCAGCAGCAGCCGGAACCTTAAAACCCAACTGTGTAAAAACACTGTCAAACTTTGAGTGAAGAAAAGCCATGCTTGAAGTGGTGGCATCGGGGATTAGAGAGAAGTCACCCAAGTCCATTTCCCATTCGGATTTCGTTGGCATGTTTTCGGTGGTAGAAGTAGTGGTTAAGGAGTCCACTTTCGAAGACAGGGAAACAAGGGTATTATTTATGGGTCGAATCGCATCGACAAGGGCAGCAGCAAGTAATTGTGGCAACTGAGACTCTAGCACCGAGATTCTAGAGTTGGCCTGAGAAATTAAGGAAATGGTGGATTGTAGAAAAGCAGATTGTCGACCAATGCTTGTAGAGGAGTGACCACCGATTTCTGGGAAAGAGTAATGTAGGCGTAGTGGATCTATTTCCGTTGTGAGAGTGGGAAGGTAAGTTGATAACTCATCGGAATACAGAATTCTTGGTGGAGGAGAAGCTTCTCAATCTGGTGTTGGCAATCGTTGTGGGGTAGGTGATCGGTGTGGAGTAGGAGACCGCCGGGGAGATACTTGAGCTTTCGGGGAGGGAGACTCGGTGGGATTTTCTTCGGTGGACGGGATGGTTCGGGGAGAACCAGTGTCCTCAAAAAGAAAATAAAAAAAATAACTTGGGGGAGGGGGATTTAATGGGGGGGAACCCTGATTGGGTGGTGCAACTTCTTCAATCATAAACTGATTGGGTGAAAGGCCGTGAAGTGACAAATCAACTCCTTCGGGGGGAGAGACCCCGAAGTCATCTCTTTTACCCGAAGAGGTGGGTGAAGAGGTAAAAGATGGGAGCTCCATTTCTACAACTGTGGTCTTTTGAGAGACCGCAGAGGAGTCGGTTGTGGGTTTAACAAAGTCCCGAGGATGGGATGGTTCGGCCAAAGGAACCCGAGATCTTTTTAGAGAAGACCTTGGGGGGATGAAGAGTGCCTCCGCTTAGAAGGTTTGCGGACCGGGGAAGCCACCGATGGTTTTATCGGTGACGTAGTCCTAAAATCGGTGGCGGAGGTGTCGGGGGCCCTTGATTTTTTCTTTAGTGCGCCCCCCGACTTAACTCGGGATTTGGGAGAAGGGGCCACTACAGTTGGAGTGATCTCAGAAATTTCCGGGTGTTTAAATCCGAGAATTTCCGTATCACCCCAATGTAGATCGGGAGAGTGAGCGAGTGAAATCATACCTTGTCGTAGAGGGCGATCGGTGGCGAGAGGTCCGACATTTAAAGTTTTGAGACCAACGACCGGGGAAGACCAATCATAAGTGAATCGGGGAGAATGAGATTTTCGATCAGTCTCCAATGCCTTGTTAAGTTTGTGCTGAATGATAATTGAGATGAAACGCGGATAGGCAACATGGCATTTCTTGGGGTGTTTTATCACTTTGGCGAGTTCAGTAAAAAAATATTGGGCAAAGTCGACTTGTCTTTGAAAGATGAGGGCATGTGCGAGCTTTGTGATGTATGACGGGGATTGATCATGCCCACTGGTTTTACGAGAGAGGCAGTGAATGACATGGGCAAAGAAGAAATTCCACACTCCTCCCATTTTGCTGCGAAGGAGAGTACCGGGACCTTTGGAGCTTTTGGATGAATCGTCAAGAACATAACCAATCGTTTGAACAACATATTCATGTATGTTGTCCACATATAAGTTATCATATTTAGAAAAGGCTTGGATCTTGAGAGCTAGGCGAACATCATCGACCCCAAAAGTGAGGTCGTGATCACCTTCGTCTTCAGTAAGAATGGAGGCATGGATAGCTTCGTTTGAGGGGTCATAAACACTGGTTAACCAAAATTTCCCAATGAGCATTTTGCTCATTTTGGGGTTGCAGGTGAATGCATGGAGTAGAGGGGATCGGGTGAGAAAACTAGTTACCGCAGAGAACTCGGGATGAGATGGATCAGATTCGAAACGGGCGACGTGATTGCATGTGTTGAACTTGAGATCTTCAAACCGAGTAGGAACTGCATTTCTTGAAGATGCCATCGTGCAAGATGAAGAGGGTTCGAGAGAGAAATTTGAGAGAGGAAGTGGGTTTGCAGGTTTCAAAGAAAAATGGAGGAGAATGGGGAGAAGGCGATGTGGTATGTATATATAGGAGTGAAAGAGAGAGGTTTAGGGTTAAAAAAAATTATGGGAAAAGTAATGATGAGGTTTTGGGATGTGTGATTGAATACGGCTTGGAATGGGAAACGTCACACATCATCCTGACACTCTAGGGTTTTTAGGCGCAAGGGTGGCATAGAAAATCGTGCTAGATAAGCATAAAAAGTAATCGGTGAGACTTCGGTGGAATCAGTACCGATGTGTCACCGATAAGAGAATCGGTGGAGAATGTGAACAACACGAGTACACCGAAATGGTACTTCGGTGGAGAATGTGAACAACATGCGTACACTGAAAAGGCACTTCGGTGGAGAATGTGAACAACACGCGTACACCGAAATGGTACTTCGGTGGAATCTGTACCGATGTGTCACCGATAAGAGAATCGGTGGAAAATGTGAACAACACGCGTACACCGAAAAGGCACTTCGGAGGAGGAATGTGAAGTTTTTCGGTGGTAGAGAAATTTCGGTAGAAACATGCAACCAATATTTCGGTAGGAAAGAAATCGGTGTAAAGAGAAAAAGAAGTTTGTCCACCGATGAGAGATCGGTGAAGATTTGGGTGAGAATAGAATATTGTCCATCGATGTGAGATCGGTGGAGAATAAAACACTCATTTAGTCTTGTAGGTTGCACATTCCAAGTTCACTTATCAGAAAGTTGAACCTGGCTTCATCTAGGGGTTTTGTGAATAAATCAGCAAGTTTCAAATCGGTGGGAATGAAATGCAACTCAATGTCACCTTTGGAAATGTGGTCCCTGATGAAGTGATACCTGATGTCTATGTGTTTAGATCTGGAGTGAAGAACAGGGTTGTTTGCAATAGCTATTGCACTGGAATTGTCACACAGAATGGGAACTTTTGAAAAGAAATGATTGTAGTCCCTTAGTTGATTTTTCATCTACAGGATCTGGGCACTGCAACTTCCAGCAGCAATATATTCAGCCTCAGCAGTTGATGTTGAGACTGAATTCTGTTTCTTGCTGGACCAGCTTACTAATTTTCCACCAAGAAGTTGGCAGCTACCTGTGGTACTTTTTCTATCAATCTGAGAACCTGCAAAATCTGAATCTGAGTACCCAATTAGTTCAAAACCGGAGTCTTTGGGATACCAAAGACCCAGGTGCAAAGTACCCTTGAGATACCGAAAAATCCGTTTTACAACCTTCAAATGAGAGACTTTTGGATTGGCTTGATAACGGGCACATAGACAAGTAGCAAACATAATATCCGATCTGCTAGCAGTTAAGTAAAGAAGAGAACCAATCATTCCACGAAAAAGAGTTACATCCACGGATTCACCTTTAAGATCAGCATTGAGTTTCAAAGGTGGTGCCATTGGAGTTTTCATAGGAGAGCTGTCCAGAAAATTAAATTTCTTCAGAAGGTCATGAATGTATTTACTTTGGTTTATAAAAATTCCTTCTGAAGATTGTTTGACCTGAAGTCCCAAAAAGAAAGTGAACTCTCCCATCATGCTCATCTCATATTCACTCATCATGAGAGAAGCAAACTCATCACATAGAGATTCTTCAGTGGCACCAAAGATGATGTCATCAACATAGATTTGGACAAGAATAATATTACCTGAGGTTTCCTTGATGAAGAGAGTGTTGTCAATTTTACCTCTGGAATATCCATTCTTTAGAAGAAAGTTGGCAAGAGTGTCATACCAAGCACGTGGAGCTTGCTTGAGACCATAAAGAGCTTTGTCAAGTCTGTACACGTAGTCTGGATGAGTTGGGTCTTCAAAACCAGGAGGTTGTTTCACGTAGACTTCCTCTGCAAGTTCCCCATTGAGGAAGGCACTTTTGACATCCATTTGAAAGACTCTGAAATTTCGGTAGGCAGCATGAGCTAGAAAGATTCTTATTGCTTCAAGTCTTGCAACCGGGGCAAAAGTTTCATCATAATCAATGCCTTCTTCCTGTCTGTATCCTTGAGCAACCAGTCTTGCCTTGTTTCTGATAACTGTACCGTCTTCATCCATTTTGTTTCTGAAGATCCATTTGGTTCCAATGATTGTCTTCTTTCGGGGTCTGGGAACCAATCTCCAAACTTTGTTTCTCTCGAATTGAGAAAGCTCTTCTTGCATGGCAGTGATCCAACAGGGATCTAAGAGAGCTTCATCAATCTTTTTGGGTTCAATAAGAGAGAGAAAATTTACATAGAGACAAATATTTCCAACTCCTCTACGTGTTTGGACACCTGCTTGTTGATCACCGATGATTTGATCTATGGGGTGATCTTTGGTCCATTTTGTGGCTGGGGGCAAAGGTGATGGAATGTTTTGAGTGAGAAGATTTGAAGTAGTGGGATTAGTGGTTCGGTGGTAGGCTGGATTTTCGGTGGTAGGGGTAGGATCGATAGAGGGATGTGTGATGGTTGAAGAAGGAATTTCGGTGGGAGGCAATACATCGGTGGGAGAGAGCATTTCGGTGGGATGGTCAATTTCGACGGGAGTTATGGATGGTGACTCAGCTTGGTTACTTGATGGGGAAGGATTTGAGGGAATGGAAGATGAATCGGTGGAGTTGACTATGGGAACATCATCTATGCATGAGGAGATCCATCTGTGCAATTCGTCATCATCATTTGAAAGAGATGATGATCTTTGATCATCAAATTTGACATGAATGGACTCATCAATTCATTTTCTCCCGAGATTGTACACACGATATGCTTTGGAAGATAAGGAGTATCCAACAAAGATTCCCTCGTCAGCTTTGGGATCAAATTTCCCAAGATTGTCACGATCATTTAGGATAAAACACACACAGCCAAAGACATGAAGAAAACCTATATTTGGTTTTCTGCCATGGAAAACTTCATAGGGGGTTTTATCATGTCTTTTGGATAACACTGACCTATTTTGGGTAAAGCAGGCAGTATTAACAGCTTCAGCCCAAAAATAGGTAGGAAGGTTTGATTCACTTAGCATGGATCTAGCAGCCTCACACAGAGTTCTGTTTTTCCTTTCCACCACTCCATTTTTCTGAGGAGTCCGGATAGTAGAGAAGTTTTGAGAAATTCCTTTCTTAGTGAAGAAGTCTTCAAGAGCACTGTTTCTGAATTCAGTGCCATTATCACTTCTTACGGAACGAACAAGTTGACCATTCAGAACTTCATTTTTCTTGACAAAGTTGATGATTTCTTCAGTTGCATCACTTTTATACCTGAGAAAAGTGACCCAAGTATATCTAGTAAATTCATCAACAATAACAAGAATGTACCTTTTGCCACCAAGACTAGGAGTGCTGACTGGTCCACATAGATCCATGTGCAGCATCTGAAGAGGAAGAGTAATAGAAGAGCATTGCTTGGTCTTGAAAGAAGTTTTGGTAAGCTTCCCCTTTTCACAAGCATCACATAGCTTCTCCTTGACAAAATTCAACTTTGGCATACCCGTCACCAGCTCTTTATTGGAGATTTTATGAAGGGTTTTGAAATTTAGATGAGAGAGACGTTTATGCCACAACCAGTTCCTTTTGGATGTGTCATCTGACACAAAGCAAACATTGGATGAATTGTTTCTTAGTCCCATATCAATGACATAAACATTTTCCATCCTTTTTCCAGATAACACCACTTTGAAGTTCTTGTCCACAACAGTACAGATACAAAGTTCAAAGATAACTTTATATCCAAGATCACACAGTTGGCTAATGCTTAGAAGATTATGCTTGAGGCCTTCAACAAATGCCACTTTGATGAATGTGACAGATCCATTAGTGAGAGTTCCATAACCTTTGGTGTAGCCTTTAGCATTATCTCCAAAAGTTACAGATGGACCTTTTCCAGACACATAGTTAACTAGTAGAGATTTATTTCCTGTCATGTGACCTGAGCACCCACTATCCAGATACCATATTTGATGGTGCTCAAAAACCTGTATGCACAAACAGATTAGTTCTTTGGTACCCATTTAGAGATGGGTCCTTTTGGGTTAGAAGAGGATGAGACCTTAAGATTGGTTCTGTCTATTCTTTCTTTTGGACAATCTTTTGCAAGATGAAAAGTGTCCCCACAGTTATAGCATTTTCTGTAGATGAAAGTCTTTTTAGGCTCTTGAACCTTTTCTTTTCCATTTCCTAAGGCATTAATTTGAATGGCTCTAGGGAAAAAGGTCTTTTTAGATTTTGGCAGTATTTCCTTTTCTTTTCCCTTTTCTAAGACATTAATTTGAATTGCTTTAGGACCAAAAGATGAGATGTGAGGAGGAAAACTTAAAACACCATTTCCATAGGTGATAGCAAATTTGGAAATATTTTTAGAAGTATTTTTGAAAAGGTCTTTTCCAAGATCTGAGGACTTTCTGAAAGAAGAGACATCGGTGTCATGAACTCTTTTGAGAAACTTGGTATTTGAAGAGTTGGAGGAAGAAGCTTCATCAATAGTTAACACCTTTAGAAGATCATGGATGGGTTTTGAAAACTCATTGGAATCTTGTTTCTCAGCGGACTGATTTGAAGAAGATTCTTTTGCTTTTATGAACATTCCATATTTTAAAGCTTCACCTAGATCAAAAGAGTTTAAAGAGACAGAGTCACAAGAGCTAGACTCTGAAGCATCATCCCATACATTTGAGGAAGGAGTGAGTGCATGAGATGAAGTGTTGGGAGAGTCTTTTCCAAATCCTAGTCCAAATTTGCTATTGCCACCGATTTGGTCCTTAAAAACTTGCTCACGATTTTTTTGAAGAAGTTGTCCACTTTCTGACAACCTCTTGTTCTCTTTTTAGTTTCTTGAAAAGATTATTTTTCTCTTTGGAAATCATGTGATTTATGGTTTTCAGATCCTCAAGCTCAGCTTTGATTTCCTCAAACTTTTCAAGTTTAGACATGCAGATTTCAAGTTGAGAAGTGAGATTTTTAACCTGAACAGATTTCCTTTTCTTACCATCCTTAACAGAGTGAAAGTCTTTAGTTAAAGATTCATAAGCATCTATCTTTTCCCTGTCTGTCATATCATTAAAAGGATGTACCTGAGCATATGATGTCGAGCACCCAGACGACACAAGAGCCATTGGAGAGGTAGCCTTTTCTGAATCTTCCACATCTTCTGAGATGGCCATGAAGCACTTGTTGGGAGAGTTTTTGTCACTGTCAGAGGTCTCTTCTTCCCAATCATGAATTTCGGCCATGAGACCCTTTCCTTTTCTAAGGAGACCCTCATTTCTCTCCTTTTCTTTCTTGTACTTGGCTTTGTATTTCTCATCCCTTTCTTGATGATCTTTGGTTGAAGACTGAGTTTCTTTCTTGGCAAAGTTTGATTTGAAAGAGTTATTTTTGGGTTTTTCATAATTTGAGGAAAACTTGTTTGAAGATGAATTTCTAGAGTTCATCACACGCTTACTTCTGCACTCAGCTGCAAAGTGACCTTTCTTTCCACAGTTAAAACATTCTTCATTTGTTTTATCAGTTGAGGAAGCTTTTGTAGAAGAGAAGGGTTTTCTGAAAGGTTTGGATTTGTTCAAAAAACGAGATCTGTTTTTAAAACCAGCTAACATAGCAATTTCATCAGACAACTGCTTAACCGAGATTTCTTCACCTTCATCATCGGCATCACTTAGATATGCCTCCGATTGGTGAGAAGAGTTGCTTTGGGTTTCATTGTCAGAATCTGATGAAGGATAAGTGATTCATGGAACATTTTGAGTTTTTCTGGAGTTTTCACTGACAAGAGCAATAGAGGTGCCCTTTATCTCTTTGATGAACGATTTCCTTTGTAACTTGGTTTGTTCAAAGTTGTAGAGAGTTCCATATAAGACAGTTAGAGGCATGTACTCAAGGTCCTTGGAAGTTTTGATACAAGTGCATATGTTCTCCCAGAAATCAGGGAGACAATCCATGAACTTGTTTAGAACTTCCTCGTTATCATAGATTCTGCCTAATAACTTCATATCATTTAGAAGAGAGTTAAAACGATTATAGTAGCTAGGAAGAGATTCACCTTTTTCATGAGTGAATAGTTCATATTTTCTTATGAGAGAAATCTTTTTGCATTTCTTCACTTCCTCTGTACCTTCATACAGAACACACAGAGTGGTCCACATCTCTTTAGCAGTTTCAAAGTTAACTAGAGAATGATAGACTTCATCAGGAAGTGAGAGAGCAATGATAGATCTAAGTTTTGAATCAAGAGTAACTAGACGTTTTTCTTCATCAGTATATTCCTTAGGATTTTTGAGAATATAACGTCCAGTACCTTTTGCTTTCTCTTTGTCGGGAGGCTCAGAAGTGTCGGAGTCACTAGAGTCCTCCTTGTCCGCTGTTTCCTTACCAGGCCTCTGCGTTTCATAGCGAGCCCAGACTCGAGGGATAATGGGTCCCTCTTTGAGAATGTTTGGATATCTAGTATCCACTCCTTCCATGAATAGCATCATACGGCTTTTCCAAAGAGAAAAGTTGTTGGGGTTAAACTTAGGAGGTTTGTTAATGGAACCATTTTCAGAAAAGTTGTTTTGAAAAGCATTTTCAACAGTTGAAGAAGAGGAGGCAGCCATTGCAGATCAAGTTTATGAGATAAACTTTCTGCTCTAATACCACTTGTTAGTCCCAGATGGCTATAACAAGTATTGTAGAAGGGGGGGTTGAATACAATACACAAAATTTTCACAATTTTAATTCTATTATTGAAAATCTTTCAACAAGAATTACACATAGAAACTTAAGACTGTTGCGGAAAAGAACAGATAAACTATTCTAACAATCTTGCACAAAGTATACTAACAACAACAACTAAGAACACTTAGAACAAAGCTATCAAGTTTTGGAGCTGTATGGAAATTTCTTGCACTGAGAGAGATATCCAGAAAGCGTGATTTGCATGGAGGAGTCTTCTTCCTTTTATAGTGAAGGTAAGGTACTGAGCATTAAATGCTTAGTACGAATATCCTTCAGTTACTTGTAATATACCAAAGGACTTCTGAAAAGTACCAGTGGACTTCTAAAAAGCTGATAAGTCACCATCACCTTTTTCTTGAAATAAGGAATAGAAGCCATGCTGAAAGGACATCTTCTAAAAAGATAACAAGACAAAAGGTTACTTTTGCCTGTAAGCAGATTTTGTCCCGAAGTAAATGATCTTCTTGATGAGTACTCCAAGACAATATCACCGAAGGAATTCCACCGATAATATTGTCACGATTTTAAGAACCATCTGTAAGAAAAACCATTTTCACAAAGATCCCACCGATTTAAGTATCTCATCGGTGGGATGATGTCTACCGATTTGCGAGGGCAAATTCGGTGGAACAATGTCCACCGATTTTTGATGTATTCATCGGTGGAGAAGAGGTCCACCGAATTATGAGGACAAATTCGGTGGACAGTGACTTGTTGTGTTTGTTGAGAAGAGTCTTCTATTTTCCACAAGTATAGAGTCTTCAAGCTTGGTTTCGGTTGATCTTCAACTTCACCGAACGATTGCTATTTTGTACAAGTCATTCAAAGAACCAAACTAAAATATTCTAAGTAGGATTTTTAGGAAAACATCGATGAGTCAATTTCAAATCTTTGGTGACCCAACACCAATCATACCAATACGATACATCATTTAGATAAACAAACGTTTGTAAATAAATGCATTTCATTTCGTAAACGGTCAGGAGAAAACTCACCTCGGTCTAAATATTCCACACCGAGTCATAACGGCTAAGTATTTCCAAACCGGATAATGGAAATCTGAATAAATAAAGCACCGATCATAATCTCGATGATTAACCACCATTTTTACCTAAAACCCCAATTTATAACCATTAACTGATACCCTAAAATTCAAGTTTTAACCTTAAAACCTCAAAATTTCACCATTAAACCTTTACCATAAATTTAATCAACAACCACCAAAACCGACCATAGAAGTCTTTCACCAAAGACTTTAAAATAAACTTACCCAAAACATAATATCTCCAAAAATCTTAAAATTAACCAACACTTATAAAAACCTTTGATTAAAAGGTTATTTTGACAACAAAAGATTTTTAGACCAACCCAAGATACCTATTATTATAACAAAATCCTACTAAAAAAATTATCTTCAAATAACAATTGAAGAAAGAACTACATACCTCAAGCTTTGATTAAACACCCAAACCAATATCATCTCTTGAAATAAAAACTTCTCCTACTCTAACATTTGATGGGCCGTTGGCAGAAGATACACACACATATAAATTCAATTGAAACTCCCTTTTATCTTATCATGAGTGAGGCGGTGGTGGTGGTTTAAATACCACCATTTTAACTAAATCAACCTTTAACTATTGATAAATGACACAACTAACCCTTGAACTTAAAACTAAATACCAAAGTTAAGATTTTGGGTTATTACACATGTGTATCATATATGATGAATTACAATATCACATCAAGAATATCCTTATCACATTTGATAATACACTTGAGCGGGCCTATTGGCGTGTGGGCGACGTATCCCGCAACGTAGGTCGCGCTGAACATCATTTGTTTGCGTGAACAAAATCATTTCACATCACACATATTAACTTGTAAAATTTGTAACAAATAATATGCATTTCTGAAAAACATGCAACACTGAAAGAAAAGCGACCTTATAACTGTCTCATCGAGTAAAACTGACAAGCTGCAAGCATTCCCTAGGTGTGTACGACTCACCTATAGCCAGTAACCCATTACGGGGTGGTGTTGCCATGTCTCAGGCATTCCCTGGTGTGTACGGCTCACACAGATCCAGTCACCCATTTTGGGGTCGTGCCTCCCCCAAAGTGTGACAAACCAAAGTGACATCTCATACTCCAAACCATGTACCATTTGTACAATATAAACCAACTGAAAACTCAAGCATGCTAAGTATGTTTAAATACCGGAAAACAATTAGCATGCATGTTCTACAAAACTCCATATAAGTGTAAACATATACCGATGACATGTATTTAAATCATTATCATCCATAACATTCACCAATCACCATTTAAATCATATAATGCTAAAAATAAATTTGTACTTATGTATGCATCCCATCGTAAGTCTCATGAAAACGCACCTGATTACGTAGATCGACTACTGGTAGCTCCTGACGGAAGACCTACAAATTTCATATCACAATATCTAATTAATGACTTAGAGCATCCACAACAATGAAATTTCATTACAATTGCAAATGTGTCACATCAGCGTCACATCAGCTTTGCAATTATCTTGAAATTATCCTCCACAACAATGAAATTTCAACCACTTTCCAAAGTACCACCTCATCATAAAAAACTATATTTTAATCAAATAACAACAAAACTACAATTAAATATTCTTTACTATAATTTAATACGAAATATTTTATTAATTAAATAATTATAATAAAATAAAATAAATAAAATAGTTAATTTATAAAACATTAAATTAAAATACAAAGTAAAATTATTACATTAATCGTCATTTTCTTCTTCTCTAAATCTTTGCCAAATCTCTTCAATCAAATCTGATTGTAAACAATGATTCGTTGACCGATTACGTACTTGTATGTGATTTTGGAGATAGTTTTCGTACTTGGGAAGTATGCTACGAGAGATTTAAGGCGTAGTTATAATAAAATTAACATCATCGTTTATATCATCAAATTGACGAACATCAACTTGAAACTCTTCTAAACGAACAATGATGTATTTTTATATGTTAAGTTTGTATTTTTTTAATATGTAATTTATTTTATTGTACTTTAATATAAATTATATTTTTCATTTTTTAATATTTATGCCTTTCAAAAAAAATTAATATTTTTATTAACAAATAAAATTATTCATACATTTTTTCATAAACATACTTTACAAAACATGATTTGACACAAATCTGATTGTATTCATACTTTTCTCCATTCTTTTTGCACCATTTTATAAAACATATTTTTTCTAAAAAAAATCTTACGATGATAGAGGAGATCCAATTTTCCATTGATAGTCACGGAATACAAAAGTAAAACACATATATGTGTTGATGAGCAACATTACACATCAATGGTAATCCAATTCAAACTTGCATAGTTCGTGGCATAAGAACCCGATTATCCTAGATATGTTTTTTTTTCACTAGAAATGGTCAATGACCGATGTTCGACTCCAAGAGTTTGCGCCATAAATGTCCCCAATGACCCAAAGCTTATTTCTAGTTACAATACGGGAACGACTATTCCATTTTAAAAACCAATAACCTGGCTGCTATTTTTATAGACCCATTACATGACAGTCTATTACAAGTCATTGCTTAAAATATTCAACTATAATCAAACATATAGTTTCCAGCAATATACGGTTAAATGACCAAAAACCATTTATCCGAGAATTGACCAAAATAGTCAAAAGTCTCACAACTTTACTTGAACTATTTTGACCAAAATAGTCAAAAGTCTATGAACCCCAATTTTGACACAAAATCATCATAAGCCAAAACCATGAAATTCATACTTCAAAACTCCTTATAAGTTTGGACAAATCACACACACACACATACCTACATACCTTCATATACATATATAACATTTCAAAGGGGTACAAGTATTTAGGCTACCAAAGTATATAAAATCTTAAAAAAATTCAAAATCTTCAAAATGATCCATTAACTAATTCGATTAATGCAAGAAATACAACACAAGGATATAATGGGAGACTAAGGTGCTGTTTGTTTTTTAAGAGGTCTGAAGTCTGAAATCTGATTTTACATCTAAAAAGTAAGAGGTGGTGCTGAAGTCTGAAATCTGAAATATTAAGACTGTTTGTTTTTATAAAATGATAAACATCTTAATTGAATAAAAATATGATGTTTTAAACTTCCAACTTGAAAGAGACCACTATTTGATAACATACACATCCATACCCATCAACCATGCATGCAATTGAGGAGGAAGTAGAAGAAACTGAATCCTTAAAAAAATAAGAGGAATTAAGTGGATGCTGCACCTCTAAAATTTCAGAGGACATTAAGAGGTTTTCAGTTTTTTTTTTTCTAAAAATAAAACAAACAGTCTTAAATCTGAAAACCTCTTAATTTTCAGACTTAAGAGGTATTTTTTCAAAAACAAACAGCCCCTAAAATGAAACATTTTCACTACTAAAATATTGATTTTCATCGACGGACGTTTCTAACGGATTTTCCGTCAAAAAAATTCTGACGAATTTTCGACAGATTTCCAGCAAATTACATAAAAGTCGGTAAAAGTCAAAACCCACAAAAATCTGCCATTGGTTTAAAGAAAATGTATAACTTTAATTATCCGCCACAAATTAATTAATTTTTTATTTAAAAGAATTGATTAAATTAATTAAGATTTTGACATATTTCCGACGGAATTTAGTTAATAAAAATTCTAATAAAATCCCGTTAAAAATCTGTCAGAAAAATTTAGTTTGCTTTCGCCTGTAAATTTACTATAAAATAAAATCAAAAAAGTCTTTGTAATTATCCGTCGGAAATCTGCCGTTAATTTCAAAGATTTGTTTTACTAAAATTTAGTTGTAAATTAAAAAAAACAACCTTTTTCACTTTTTCAGCGGATTTCTGACGGATGAGAATGTCCACTAGAATCCGCCGATAACATCCAATGGTCATTTTTTTAAAGAACTTTGTGATGGGTTTGTGGCGGATTTTAATTCAAAACTACATTTTTATGGAATTTTTCGTGTTTCCTCTCCGTGAATACTTATTCATGAAACTTGAGTTTTAGTAGGTTTTATGTTGGCTTAGTGGGTTATAGTAATTGTCTTATCGAACCCACTACACACCACATGCATACATACATGCACACAAACACATATTAAGTCATGTATGGTGTTATTGGGCCATAAAGAGTCACAATATGTCTTATTAGGGGTATAGTGGGTCATAGTTGTCTTGTCGACCCTAATTGACAACACATGCATCTATGCAGTACATACATGCACACAAACATTTAATTAGTCACGTATGGTGTTATTGGGCCTTAATAAGTCACAATATGTCTTATTGGGCTATAATGATGGTTTAGTGGTTCGTATTGAGGTATAGTGGGTCTTAGTTGTCTCATCGAGGCTAATTGACAAGACATGCATCTATTGCAGTACATACGTGCACACAAACACGTAATAAGTCACACAAGGTGTTATTGGACCTTAATAAGTTATAAAAAGTCATATTGGACTATTGGGATGTCAATGAAAACCATTACATAGAAGTGGCATTAACACAACAGTACCCAATATCTATAAGTACTCCCCAATAGTAACACTAGAGATTTCTTGATGTAGCTACATGTATTACTTTCCATTTGTACCAATTAAACATGTACAAAAATATTTAGATAATAATTGTCCTTGTGAATATATTGATTTAAATGATTGATAACATCTTCTATTTTGTAAAATAAAAATAATCAAAATTTCTTAAATATAAACACAACTTTAACCAAATAATAGCTATAAAGGTTATTTTCTAACATTAAAAATATATTAAATTTTTCGAGTTGAACCAAGCCGACTAACCCATTCAAACATAAATTTTTTCGAGTCAAACATGTTCATATGTAGATAAAGCAGAAAAGTAACAAAACTATTGAGATCGAAGCTATAAATGTAACACCCGTAATTTTTGGGTAAGTACAATTTCAAGCTACGGTAGAAATCGATCTTTTAAGAGAGATAGAGGAAATATAAACTTGGTCTTAAATCCTAGATTTTATAGTCTTGTTGGATGGAGAATTCAAATAAGAGTCCAACGGTTTTTTCCGAGCAAAATCGGAGCTAAAACGAAGAAGTTATGGCGAAAACAATTTTCGGTACAATCTGTGTTATACTGACAGCGGCTGTGACACTGTCACAACATGCGGGTGCCAGACTGCATAAAATCCGATTTTTAGCTTCATTCTTCATTTCTTCATAACTTTTGCATCCCAACTCCGATTTTGTTGATTCAAGTTGCTATGGCTTTGTTTTTAAGAGCTCCTCAAGGATAAACTAAGAGTATGGAAGCTTATTGGTAGATCCAAGAGTATTTGGTGGTGGTAAGCTCCTCATCTCTCTCGATTTTAAGCTAGGGTTTGATGTTTTTGACTCTTCTCCTTACATTCTTCATCTTTTGGTGTGATTTTGGTAGCTTTGTGGTATAGGGAAACCTTGTGGGAGTGTAGGATCTAAGATCTAGGGGGAAACCCTTGAAGATTTCAAGTCATTACCAAAGGAGACTCTCATTTTAGAGTAAATCCTAGATTTATTCTAAATCTAGCAAGGTGAGTTCAAGTTGATTTGTGAAAACGTTGTACATGCAAAAAAATGTCTATTTTAAAGTGTTTATGTGTTTACATGAAATTATCAATTGTTGAGTTATTTGATGGGTTTTGACTATTTGAAGTGTTGAGGTTTACAAATCTTGTAAAACACCCATATTTGAGATTTTTGGGTAACTTGATAAATAAATCATAAATGAAAGTGTTTTGATGATTTACTTTATAAATGAAGGTTATTTGGTAGAAATGCACTTTTAGTGATTGCGAAAATATGCAAAGTTTAAATTATGGGACGTTGTGAAAATAGGAATGAGTGGGTCATTTAATGAGTTTGCATATTAGTACGTCCCATTCTTATAAATCTCATGAGATGTCCATAGTTGAGTTTTTGGACACTTTGGTAAACAAATTTTGAGAGTATGCCATTTGGTGATTTACCTCATAAACGAAAATCATTTGACATTAATGCACACTTGACGCTTTTGGTTTTATAACTCACTTGAAAGAGATGCATTATCGTGTTATAAAGTATTTGATTATATAAATGGCTTGATTTCATTTAGAAATTAACAATGAAGGGATTTAGAGTTAGGGTGTGTTTACTTGTGACTTAATCAACTTAATCATAAAAATAGCTTATTCGCACAGACGTCTATGGTGTTTAGTTGCGACTTAATCGCACAACAAGTGGCTTATTCGCTAATTCAGTAAGGGGTGTGTTGTCCCCATTAAGACAAAAATTTGGCCATTATACCCTTAAAAAAAACCCATCAGTGCAACCCTAGCCTCAATCACTTCTCTCCCACTTCTCCCATATTCTCAGCTCTCTTCATCGACGACAGAGGTTCTCTGTCTGTCTACTCTCCGGCGACTTCTCTGTCTACTCACCGGCGACATGTGCTCTCTCCCATAAATTCTTCTCCTATCAATTCTTTCTTTCTTTAATCCATGGCGGAAGAAACCCTCAAAACATCTACACAATCGGCGGAGGTTGTTGTTATTTCCGATGTTTCTGAGACGGAGAAGGTTGAAACCTGTGAGAAAGAAGCTCCGCCGGTGAAGGATGTCGCCGTTACGGCGTCGATTGGTCCATTGGATGAACTGTGAGAAAGAAGGCTTTGGACGAACTGAAATCATTGGTTCAGGAGGCTCTTAATAAACATGAGTTTACTGCTCCGTTGCATCCGGTTACGGAGGAGAAACCCTATTCCGCCGTCGAAGCAGAAGCTAAGCCTTGTGAGGACCCAACGATTCAACAAGAAACCTCTGCATCTCCTTCCCAACCCTAATTGAAACCTATCCCTCTTTGCTCTCATTCCTAAAAACCATATTGGGTTTCTCTTAACAACAACTTATGTGAAACAGTTCTTTGGATCTGTTCATAAATGAATGTTCGTATTGTTCAATTCTCTATATGTAAATTGATGATAAATAAGTGTAAACAAAATTTGGTTCAAGTTTTAACAAGATTGATTTTAGTTGAGTTAAAAAAATGTGTTGGGAGTTTGTGAGAGATACAAATCATGATTTGATGAATTGAAGGGTAAAATGGTCATTTGTATTAGTAAGACCGTTCATTCAGAACACAAGGTAAACAATAACATGTTTTTATTGGTACATATAAATTTATCCATATAGACAAATTTACCCATACAGAACTTAATAGAAAATTTGGTAAACAACCCCTTAGTCACACCTTTGGAGCATGTATATGCCCAAGGGCAACCTTGAGGTTGTGCCGATGGTGTGGCCGCACAGGGCCTCCAATCTCCGAGGGCCTCTGATAATCTTTTATTATTATATATTTATAAAACTTATTCTATATAGGAAAAAAATACATATTACTAACCGAGAGCGAGGCTTGGTTCAATGGTAAAAGCTCTTTATGGGCTATGCATTAGAGCCCGTGTCTGTCCTCTCAATTTGTAATTTGTTTTTTGAAAATCTAATTTTAGACTTAATGACCCAATCTATTAATTCGTAATCTTTTTCTTAAATCTAATCATTTTAACTTTGAAATCTACTTTAATTTTATATTTTACGTTTATAACTTAGTTTTTTATTTTTATTTTAATACTTTATGTACTTCATAGTATATGTTAAACGTGCTATCTTTCCCGTGATTTGAAATTACAATTTTTTCATAAATATTCAAAGTAACATATACAATCATCTTATAACAAATTGTACCTATTTTTTGTTTATTACAATTTAGGGCTTACATTAGTTTTTTTTATAATCCATATAAAAACCTTTTGTGTTCTCTATAATTCGAACTACAAATATTGAGTAGAAGAAAGAAACACATTCGTTTATTAATTAAAAAACTTAAAATAAAAGTTACTTTAATTAATATTTTGTTTAGTTTATTACTATGAATCTATTCCAAAATTTTATATTTAGTTCTTATAATTTAGTCTTTTTTACGATTTAAGGTTACAATGGTTTTCTTTCTATTCCATTCAAATATTCTTATGTCTCAATATTTCAAACTCACAATCTGCAACAAATTTTCAAACCAAATATTTAAGCATTCAAACCAAATTTTCAAACGGAATTTTATATTTAGTTCTTATAATTTAGCATTCAATGTAGAGCTTTGGTTATGATTTACATGTATTGCATCTTATTTTTGAATTACATGATTTGGGTGTGTTGGTCAATCTATTGGAGTCATGTATTAGTTTCTAAGTAACAAGCTTGTTTTGGATGGTGAGATCCCAACGTAAAGACCAGGATAAGGTTGAACTTGGTAATTTTAGGCTAAAGACCCAGTTTGGATTGCTGTCTCAATAGACTAAAGATCCAGTTTGGGTTGATGTCTCCGTGGACTAAAGATCCAGTTTGGATTGATGTATCACTAGGCTAATGATCCGGTTTGGGTTGATGCCTCAGTTGACTAAAGATCCGGTTTAGATTGAGGTCTCACTAGGCTAAAGATCCGGTTTCGGTTGATGTCTCAATTGACTAAAGATCCAGTTTGGGTTGATGTCACAATAGACTAAAGATCCGGTTTGGGTTGATGTCCCATGGACTAAAGATCCGGTTTGGGTTGATGTCCAAGATTGACTAAAGACCTGGATAGGGTTGATGTCATAGGCCATTCCATCTAGGGGTGAGCAATACCGGGTACCCGACAATTTTTCATGGAACCGGAACCGGCGGTTCCTAGAAAGAAAGAACCGGAACCGCTCCCGTCGGTTCTCATTATTTTGGAACCGGTCCCGGAACCGCTGGAAACTGGTTCCGGGTACCCGACTGTCAATTTTTTTTAATTTTTAACATTTCTTACAATAAAACGTAATTTTAAAACACTTGTAAAGTAGAAAAAAACAACTTAAAATACCAACATAATTTTCATACAACATACGGTGAAAACTAATCCGATAAAAGTAATTATTACATAAACAAATTAAAATTTTTGAGTCTTGACATAACATCAACAAAACGAACAAAACACTTCAAGTCTTCATGGCACTTCACGAGTTCACGACACTTCACGTCAACACCTAACAAATAAAACACTTGGATCAAAATCAAACAAACAAAAAATGAAATAAACACAGATTCTTTGAAACAACATATTCTTTGAAATGCCTTTGAAACAAACAAACAAAAAATGAAATAAACACAGATTCTTTGAAACAAAACACAAACATTTGAAATACCTTTGAAATAAAGCTTTGAAATAAAAAATGGAATAAAGCTTTGAAATGCTTTGAAACAAACAGATTCTTTGAAACAAAACACCCTAAAAACCTTTGAAATAAAGCTTTGAAATGCCTTTGAAACAAACGATTCTTCCACAAACAAGAGCAGATCGGACATCAACATTTGAAATACCTTTGAAATAAAAAAATGAAACAAACACAACAACTATCAATTAAATACAATCGTTTCGAGTGAGAATGCTTTGAGGCTGAGCAAATACATTTGAAATACCTTTGAGACTTAGCAAGTGAGCAGATCGACTTCCAGAGATATGTGCGGCGGTTGTGGTGTGAGCAAATCGGCGGTTCGGTGGCTATGTGCGGCGACCGGTGGCTGAGATCGGCGGTTGGTGGTTGTGTCAAGGTGTGAGGCTGAGCAAGTGAGCAGATCGACTTGTGTGCGACGACTGTGGTGTGAGCAAATCGGAGTGTGTGCGGTGGCCGGCGGCTGAGATCGGCGGTTGGTGGCTGTGTCAAGGTGTGCGGCGGCAAGGTGTGAGGAGAATGTCTAAGTAAAATGAATACTGAGTATGGAATGTGGTGGAATGCATTGAATTCTAAAGTAAACCCTAAAAGTTATTTTAGTTAGTTTATTAATTTTTTTACTTAAAATATTTATATGTAATAAATAATTAAATATATAGATATTTTATATTAAAATATACCGGGTACCCGTCGGTTCCGGTTCAGGGTACCCAGCGGGACCGGGTACCCGGTCCCGGAACCGGTCCCGGCGGGTACCCAACGGGTAGCGGTTCCAAAAAATGAGAACCGGAACCAGTCTTAATCGGTTCCGTATTTTAGGAACTGGAACCAGAACCAATCACATCGGTTTCGGTTCCGGAACCGACAGTTCCGGAGCGGTTCCGGTTCTAAAGGCGGATACCCAGTTCCGCTGCTCACCCCTAATTCCATCCTTGAAACATGCTTGTAACATATATCCGTGGCTTAACTTTGTGTACCCGCCACATTCGATGGAATCGGGCCGAATCGGGCCTTCCCCGTCACCGAAGTGTGCTGTCTTGGGTATTGAATTTGAGCATTCATGTTTTCGATGACGTTCTATATTTATATTTATTGTTTTCCATGATTTATGGGCTGAGTATTATGCCTCATCCGTTTTTGGATGTTTCGAATAATAGAGCTTTATTCACGTTTGCATTATTTGGAAATTAAATGTTTGTTCACGTTTTGAGTGAGTTTTGGATCTGAGTCCATTTTTGGAAATGCTATATATATATTGGAGCTTTCGTCATAGAATTTGTGTGTGCTGAGAAATGGGTTTTTTGCGTATTTAATATAAATCTTTTTTGGAAATCATGATTTAAGGTGCACTCTTTCCGTTTAACGAATTATCAATCATGATGAAAACTATTGAAGTTAATTGTAACAACCCGGTTCCCAAACATACAACAAATAACCTATATTTCATAACGTCGTTACATAAGCGAAAGATTCATAATATAACAAGTAAGGTCCCTTAGTCTTTACATAATAAGTCTTTCAGTACAAACTTTTACATAACAACTACTGAACATGATAGTTACAAAACACTTCATGAGTCTTCAAAAGAAATTCCTAGATCTTTCCTATCAGTTGTCCTTATTTGCTCCACGAACTGGAATACATATTTTATAACAAAATGAGGGTTAGACCTAATGGTCCAAGTGAGAAAATCCCTGTCATTTTTAAAACCATTTGCACAAATACCATATATATATCACAAAAGATAAATACCAATCATAACTCACGCATCGTGTAGTTTTCCTGTCTCATTCCCATGGCCATATTAGTTGGTTGCAAGCCAACTAATAAATTAACTCCGTTGTACGACAATTACAGCCAACACCGCTGTATGAATATTACAGCCAATACCACCGGTCCTAAGCCCGGCCAACACACTCTCGTATAATGTAATACTCATATAAATATAATATACATCTCCACATATTATATTTCAAACATAAGCACATAATCACATATTCAATACACACATATATGTATTCCAGATTGAAAACATTTTGAAGTAAAACTCACCTGTTAGTCTATCAAAACGTTCTCCAAGATTTTCTCAAAACGACTCTGCTTTCACTTCAAATTCACAGAATCTGTAACAATCAAATACATATATTTCTTTACCAAAAGAACACACATAAAGCTTACTTAGTAGGCTAGGAACTTAGATAAACTTAATTCCTCCAATATCTCCCCCAAACCCGAACTTAAGTCGAGTTCACATTTTATTCAGTCCTCAATCATACTCCATCCAAAGTCCAACAAAAACACAGTATTATTGGATACTTAGAAGCATCAGAAATCTCAAACATGACCAAACAGCTCAAGTTTCCGGACATAAACAGAACTTTCCGGACAGCTAGGACAATCCGGACAACATGTCCTTTCCGGACAACCATAACAATCCGGACAACAACACTAATCCGGACAATATCCGGATACCTTAGTAATCCGGACGCTATCCGGAATCTTATTTCACCCGGAAAACCAAAGAAAAGAGAAAATTACCGGGTACTTACTTGTCCGGACACCTGTAACATAACTACCGGATACTATCAAAAAGGGACTACCGGACACATTCATACTGTGTCTGGATACTCTGTCGGTTTACCATTTTCTACCCAGAATCCGACTGTGATTTATACCAGTTCGATTTTGCTGATTCTAATCCGATAGAAACAATCTACTAGCAATTATAAACATAATTTGTAAAGGCACATACCTGAAATCACTTCCAAACACACCAAATGGAGCCTTAACCCTCTTCCTTTTCTTCTTCTTCTTTTTTTTTCTCTCAAAACACACACTGATTTTACTGATTATGAAAATATCTGAATATCTTTTAGATAATATCCACCCATATTTACTATTTCAGCCCTTAAACTCTTCACTAATGACCATGATACCCTTAACTTATAAATTGAGCCAAACTTACCCTAAACACATTATTATAAAGTTAACTAATTTTAACGGAAAGAGGGTTTAACTAACGAACTTACCCGGGGTATTACATCATCTCCCCCTTAAAAGAATTCCGTCCTGGAATTCGGTTAGGCAAAAAGATACGGGTACTTAGTTCTCATTTCAGATTCTGATTCCCAAGTAGCATCCTGACCCCTATGATGTCTCCGCTGAACTTTCACTTGTCTGATTACTTTGTTCCGCAACACTTTAACCTTGTGGTCAACTATTGCTTCAGGTTCTTCCACATAATTCAGCTTTTCATCAACTTGTATATCTGGTAGAGAAACGGCCTGATCCGGTGTAACTAAACACTTTCGAAAATTTGATACATGAAACGCGTTGTGAATCCTGCTTAACTCTGGCGGAAGATCCAACCTGTAGGCTACTTCACCAATCCTTTCTGTAATTTCAAATGGCCCGATGTATCTCGGACTGAGCTTACCTTGCTTGCCAAATCGAATGACTCCTTTCCAAGGCGAGACTTTTAACATTACGAAATCTCCAACTTGGAATTCTAACGGCTTTCGACGTCGGTCAGCGTAGCTTTTCTATCTATATTGAGCCACTTTCATTCGTTCCCGAATCTGAGTAATCTTATCCGCGGTTAACTGAACTATATCTGGCCCTGCTAACTATTTCTCTCCCACTTCGTTCCAACACAGAGGAGTCCGACATTTTCTACCATACAGAACTTCAAACGGTGCCGTTTGTATGCTGGAATGATAACTGTTATTATAGGCAAATTCAATCAACGGTAAATGCTTATCCCATGATCCCCCAAAATCAACAATGCAAGCCCGTAGCATGTCTTCCAAAGTCTGAATCGTTCGTTCACTTTGACCGTCTGTTTGAGGATGATACACTGTACTTAACTTTATCCGTGTCCCTGATAGGCGAGTATCACCCCCCCTAAATCTCACCGCAAGTGTACGAGTCAAAGTCAAGTAATAGTACTAGAAAGTACGAGTATCGAATCACGGGGAACTAGGAACTAAGTATCACAATTACTATAAAAACTATTAACTGAACTATTGAAATTGGATTGGTTGGTTTTAAACTACTATTTGCAAACAAAACTAAATCAAACACGGAAACAGTAGACAGCTTAAGAAACTTTGATAGAGGAAACAATTGAGGGTTGGAAATCCTAAAACTTTCACATACAAACAATTGACTCAAAACAGTTACCAGTTATTCCGTATAATGAATACCCAATCTTGTAAAAATCACCGTTGTTCTCCTTCGAGCAACTACGGGTTTTATCTTGAAAAACACAAGTTTTATCTCTCGATCTCACCTATGGAATTCAAAACACATTAAGCTCAAGATTTTAACGGGACTAAGGCTTACTCGGTATATCTCTATCACCTTTCTCACCTTAGGCATGCGATTCCTAGTTCTAGTTACAATTAATTCTCTCGAACGCAATTAGAAACAACAAATCAATTGTAAATTGGCCAAATTCACAAAAGCATTAAAATCCAAATCACATGCTTCATTAATATAGGAAAAACTGATAAAAGTCTCAAGTTACATGTTTGTACACTTCAATCGAATTCATTCCAACCCCCAACATCTAAAGATTAGTTCATGATGTTGGGGGACAAAAACTCAAGAAAAGGGGATGAAAAACTGTATGTAAACATGATTAATGTGAACGTGAAAGATGTAGTGATAAACTCCCTTTTCCCGGATCTAATCCGCGTCGCGTCGTGAATTCCTCCTCTCGTGGCTCCAAAAGGTGTAAAAAGTCTCCCAAAATCACCCCAGGTCGTCTGCCGATCGTCGTGTGTCGGGTTGTAACCAGAATGACCTAAAATCCGGAAAAACATAGCTTAAATTCGCAAAACCGTGTGTGTCGCGGTTTGCAAACCGCGCGCCAAACCGCGCGGCGGCGTGGAGCAGTGTGTGCCGCGGTTTGGGCCGCGGTTTGCAAACCGCGCGCCACCAAACCGCGCGGCGTGGAACAGTGTGTGCCGCGGTTTTGGTTCGTGGTTTTGGGTCCTGGTTCGGGCACGGGTCTTGGGCTTCCGTTGGCTTCGTTTTGGACTCTTTTTAGGCTCTTTTTCACTTCTTTTCTCGATGATTGTTTTCCTTTAAGATTACCTGCACATTCCACTAGATAAACCATAAAATTCCGCCTCTTTGCTTAAATACAAGCCAATCTCATTGGTTTGAGCACTGAAAATAACGCCAAAAAGTGGCGTTGTCAACAACCCCAAACCGAGCGTTGCTTGTCCCCAAACAAATTTGCGATAAAATAGAGTAAAAGCACATATCAGTGAAATATAATAACTGCACAACTCCCAATTGGTACCACGTGATGCACTGGTGATTTCCTATACCCGTGAATGCTTATCTCACGCTCGCCTCATCCTTATTCTGTTTGATCTATGACCTTCCATTGTAAGTTGAACTAGTGACTGCTCCGATTACATTAAGGTTGTTCTAGGTCCGGACATACTAGGGAAAACATTTCGCCTCGACCCTACCTCACGAGATTCTCTCATTTCGCTCGAACCTAGGTTATCGCACGTGTTGTCATGTGTAGGAAGTTATGTACAAGAATATTCAAATATTACATGACAACTCTAATGAACGATGCACAAATGTCCAAAAATTGATCTCAGAAAGGAATCAAGTAGCAAGACAGGGAATATCAGTAAAGGTGGTAGCATACCGTAATCACGTTTTCCAGAAGATCATCCAGGTCTTTACAAGGGTTGTAACGGGGCTAAGGTTATGGCTAAGAAGTGAAGGGTAAAAGGGAACAAAGATCCTCGGTGTGTCAAACGTTGGCAGTTATGAACTTTCTTCACATTCTATCTTTTGGCCCTCTTTATCACTACTGGAGTCGCTTTGACTCTCTTATTTAGCTGTTGTAAAGCTATCTAACTAACTGTATTATTTTCTTTTGTATTTTTTTTTGGGACTTCATTGGTCTTCTTTATTTGCATTGGGGCTGCATTGGCCCTCTTTTCTAACTCTTATTTCTTTTCATGACTGGCCTGTATTCTTTCTTTTCCGCTCTATCTTCTTGTTATTCATTACCGCACAGATTGACACACTTTCGGATAGGGTTGGCTAAGGCTTTTGGATCGGGTTTAAAGGTGGGTCTGAAATAAAAAGGTGAGTGTATGGCTACAAAGGGATCTATGGTTACACACAAATGGGTGAAAAGGGTACGATAGCTAAAAACAGGGTTAAACAAACACACAATGCCTGGAATCATCTCTTAAGATCCACACGATATGGTCTACTACACCCTTACCCAATATCCCGATGGTCGTCTTTGCTACTCAATGCAATAATATAGCGATATCATTCTATATTCACGACAAGGACTCGAAAAGTGTATATGAATTAAGTGTATGAATCCCTCGAAGTGAAAAACGTCTTTTAGGCTCAAATCTCACTAATGGGTGGTCTCCACTAATGTCCCTAGTTATGTCCTTTCCCAGTCCTTCCCTAACGGTCACGTCAGCATCACAAGATTCTTCCCACAATGGTCGGTCTCAATCATTCAAAACAAAATTTTTGGCTATTGTGATCTAAGCATGCAGAGGTGCGGGAAATCTACGTGCATAACGTGGGCCCGATTGGGCAACCCCAAAGCTTACCCACACATTGTCTCTAATGTGCAAGTGTCGGCGTAGGCGATACTAAAACAAGTACCGTTGTGTGGTTATTACAGGTAGCAGACAGACAAAACATAACATTTAAGTACAAGCATCAAAGAGCTATTCTCATTAAACTATGGCCACCCCAAACCTAGGCCGTGGCCTAGGTTTGTCAAAACAAACGCCAACCCCAAACCTCGGTGAAACTGAGGTTTGCACAAGATTAAAAATGAGTGTGTAGATGTTGAAAAGATGAGGCACCCCAAACCTAAGTGAAACTTAGGTTTGTTGCATCTCGTTAACTAATAAGAAACCAAACATCTTACACCACTCGTTAACTACAGAGTTGAGAACATACTTGTTTGCCCGGACGGAGAAATCCTCTTGAAAGATTGAGCAATCACGAACGAGAGATATCGGAGAAAAAGGAAGAGAGAAAATGCAAAAGCAACGAAAACAAAGCAGAAAGCGAAAGAAAACAAAGCACGAAAACAAAAACAGGGGAGCCACGCGGTTTGGCGCGCGGTTTGGAAACCGCGGCACAAGCCGCGTAACTCCCTGCTTCAGAAACCAAACAGAGGACCCCGCGGTTTGGCACGTGGTTTGGAAGCCGCGGCACAAGCCGCGTAAGTCCCTGTTTCAGCTAGTTTTGATTTTTTTGATTTTTTGATTTTTATTGCTTTTTCGTAACTAAAACACACTCAAAAATGAAAATATAAAAGAAAACGAACCTCGGTGGGTTGCCTCCCACCCAGCGCCTTGGTTAAAGTCGTGGCACGACTATGTGGACCTCAACCTGGCTCGGTATCCGCGGAATCGAATCGCCCACACTTGCGGTTCTTCGCGGATTCTTCCACATCTGGCCTTCCATGACCATCGGCCTCCTTACACCTTCTACTCTCGAACATCTTGAAATTAACCTTTTCGTCGCCAACCATGAAGGTTATCTCACATTCTTCCATATCTATCAACGCTCTACTTGTGGCCAGGAATGATTTCCCCAAAATGAGCGGGACCTCTACATCTTCATCAACGTCCAGCACCACGAAGTCCACCGGGAAATAAAACTTGCCGACTTTGATCAATACGTCCTCGACGACTCCATATGGATACACAATCGACCTATCCGCGAGCTGAAGGGTCATGTTTGTCGGCTTCACTTCCCCGAGGCCAAGTTTCTTGAAAGCAGATAAAGGCATTAGGTTAATACTAGCTCCTAAGTCGCATAATACCTTATCAAATTTAAGACTCCCAATTTGGATAGGGATCGAAAAACTCCTTGGATCCTTAAGCTTCGGGGAAGCTCGTTCTGCATTATGGCACTGCACTCCGCAGTAAGCGCGATTGTGGCCTGATCCTCAATCTTCCTCTTCTTGGATAAGATGTCTTTCATAAATCTCGCATATGAGGGCATTTGTGCCAAAGCGTCTGCGAAATGAATGTTAATATGCAGCTTTTTAAATATATCAAGAAACTTAGAAAAATTAACATCATCCTTATGCGATTTAAGTCTGCTAGGATAGGGCACTCTCGGTAGCACCGGCTTGACCGGTGATTGCTTTGGCTTCGTCGCCTTACTCTTCTTGCTCTCTTCAATCACAACCTCTTCATCAGCCTCCAACTCATTCACCTCTATGGTCTCAACCTTTTTCTCTTTAGGCTCGGTTTCCCTTGATGGCGGCCCTCGTGTTGTGCCTCCATTCAACTCCTTGCCACTTCTCAGATAAATGGAATTACATTCTTCCCTCGGTTTCCTTTCCGTTTGACTCGGAAAGGTTCCGGGAGGTCGGTTTTGTAGGGCTTCAGATATTTGCCCCACTTGCCTTTCGAGGATCTTGATGGATGCCGTGTTCTGATCGGTTGCTGCCTTGACCGTGCTCACCGTGCTCGCTAACTCTCCAACCGTGCTGTCCATCTTTGCCATGAACTTCATCATCATATCTTCCAGCCCCAGCTTCTTCTCCCCGGATTGTCCTTCGTTCCTTTGGTTGAAACCTGGAGGACGGTAAACATTGTTAGATTGAGAAGAATTAGAAAAGTTAGAAGAATTACCGTATTGTTGTTGCCCTTGAGGTTGACTCCATGAGAAGTTCGGGTGGTTCTTCCACCCATCATTGTATGTGTTCGAAAACGGATCATTCCTCGGCTGATGGTTGCAATTTTGTAAGAACTGAACCTGTTCAGGTTCTTGAGGACTGCCTCCCTTCAGATGGTTCGTGATAAAAGCTAGTTGAGCTTTTAGTTCTTTCAGCTCATCCGATTCTTGAACACTCGCGACTCTTCTTACGGCTGATCGTGGAGTAGAGAAACTGTGTTCGGCCAAGTTCTCGATCAGCTCGCATGCTTCTTCATAAGATTTATCCATTAGTGCTCCACCCGATGCGGCAGTGATATCGTTTTTGAACTGCGGGTGGAGTCCACTAATAAATGTCTGGATGATGACCCATCCGTGCAACCCGTGATGTGGACACTTCTTCATCATGTCTTTATATCGCTCCCATGCCTCATATAGGGTCTCTTGGTCCCATTGCGCGAAGTGTGTAATCTCGGCCATTAACTGCGCGGTTCTTCCCGGTAGGAAGAATTTCTGGAGGAATGCGGCTTTCAGGTCTGCCCATGTAGTGATCTGATCCGCTGGCAAACCTTCTATCCAAATTTCAGCTCTACCCTTGAGTGAGAAGCTGAACAGTCTTAGCTTGATGGCATTTTCCTCCATCCATTGATTTTGAACGTATTGCAAATCCGTTCAAATGCACGAAGGTAGGCATGGGGATCTTCAGTAGGTGCTCCTCCGAACTGATTCTGTTGTACCATGACAATGGTACTCGGCTTAATCTCGAAGTAGTTTGCTGCAGTAGCGGGCGGTTGGATGCCTATCCGTGCGGTTGCCACGTTTGGATTGGCAAATGACCGCATCGGAACTCTCGCCGGAGGAGGCGGAGGATTGTTGCGAGGTTGGTGCTTCGTCGGCCATCTCGATCTTCAGATCTTTTTTGGCTTTTGTTTTTTTTCGTAAACGGCGGGCGGTTCTTTCAATCTCCGGATCGATTGGTTCGATTCCTCCCCCTCGGGATTTCCTTGGCATAAACCACTTAGCACTTGAAACGGAAAGAAAACAAATTTAGCAATCCAAAAACTGAAGTGATGAAATAGAATAATGGAAAAAATATGTTCAATGTAATAGCGCTTATAGCTGGTAGTGCTATCAGTTGCAACTAGTTCCCCGGCAACGGCGCCAAAAACTTGATAGGCGGGAATCACCCCCCCCCTAAATCTCACCGCAAGTGTATGGGTCGAAGTCAAGTAATAGTACTAGAAAGTACGAGTATCGAATCACGGGGAACTAGGAACTAAGTATCACAATTACTATAAAAACTATTAACTGAACTATTGAAATTGGATTGGTTGGTTTTAAACTACTATTTGCAAACAAAACTAAATCAAACACGGAAACAGTAGACAGCTTAAGAAACTTTGATAGAGGAAACAATTGAGGGTTGGAAATCCTAAAACTTTCACATACAAACAATTGACTCAAAACAGTTACCAGTTATTCCGTATAATGAATACCCAATCTTGTAAAAATCACCGTTGTTCTCCTTCGAGCAACTACGGGTTTTATCTTGAAAAACACAAGTTTTATCTCTCGATCTCACCTATGGAATTCAAAACACATTAAGCTCAAGATTTTAACGGGACTAAGGCTTACTCGGTATATCTCTATCACCTTTCTCACCTTAGGCATGCGATTCCTAGTTCTAGTTACAATTAATTCTCTCGAACGCAATTAGAAACAACAAATCAATTGTAAATTGGCCAAATTCACAAAAGCATTAAAATCCAAATCACATGCTTCATTAATATAGGAAAAACTGATAAAAGTCTCAAGTTACATGTTTGTACACTTAAATCAAATTCATTCCAACCCACAACATCTAAAGATTAGTTCATGATGTTGGGGGACAAAAACTCAAGAAAAGGGGATGAAAAACTGTATGTAAACATGATTAATGTGAACGTGAAAGATGTAGTTATAAACTCCCTTTTCCCGGCTCTAATCCGCGTCGTGTCGTGAATTCCTCCTCGTTTGATCTTCTCTCGTGGCTCCAAAAGGTGTAAAAAGTCTCCCAAAATCGCCCCAGGTCGTCTGCCGTTCGTCGTGTGTCGGGTTGTAACCAGAATGACCTAAAATCCGGAAAAACATAGCTTAAATTCGCAAAACCGTGTGTGCTGTGGTTTGCAAACCGCACGACGGCGTGGAGCAGTGTGTGCCGCGGTTTGGGCCACGGTTTGCAAACCGCGCGCCACCAAACCGCGCGGCGTGGAACAGTGTGTGCCGCGGTTTTGGTTCGCGGTTTTGGGTCCTGGTTCGGGCGCGGGTCTTGGGCTTCTGTTGGCTTCGTTTTGGACTCTTTTTAGGCTCTTTTTCACTTATTTTCTCGATGATTGCTTTCCTTTAAGATTACCTGCACATTCCACTAGATAAACCATAAAATTCCGCCTCTTTGCTTAAATACAAGCCAATCTCATTGGTTTGAGCACTGAAAATAACGCCAAAAAGTGGCGTTATCAGTCCCCATCTCTCTTTGAAAACTTCTCCAGAATCTTGAAGTAAAACGACTATCATGATCAGAAATAATCGAGATTGGAACTCCATGTCGAGTTACTATTTCATCAATGTACAACTTAGCTAATCTTTCCAACGGATAGGTTTCTTTTATCGTTAGAAAGTGAGCAGATTTCGTCAATCTGTCAACGATCACCCAGATGACATCAAATCCCTTCGGAGTCCTTGGTAGCTTCGTGATAAAATCCATAGTAATCTGCTCCCATTTCTACATAGGTATTTCTAATCGTTGCAACTGACCAAACGACTTTTGATGTTCAATCTTTACCTTCTTACAAGTAGTACAACCTTCCACATGCTGAGCAATACTCCTTTTTATTCCCGGCCACCAATAAAATTGTTTTAAATCTTTATACATCTTATTCGTACCTGGATGAATAGAGAAACGAGATTGATGAGCTTCTTGTAATACCCGATCACGTAAACCACCCAAACGAGGCACCCAGATTCTGTTTCCCAAACACAACAACCCACGATCATCTTTTATAAGCAATGCTGATACACCCACTAACCGTTCTGGTTTCAAATGTTCTTCTTGAAAAGCTTCTATTTGACACTTCTGAAATTCGTCAAAGATGTTAGGTAGGAGTTCAGCTCGTAGTGAAATAGCTTTTATTGTTCCACTCCTTTCTTGACGACTTAGTGCATCAGCTACCACATTCGCCTTTCCCGGATGATAAAGAATTTCACAGTCGTAATCATTCACTAATTCTAGCCATCTTCTTTGCCTCATATTTAGTTCCTTCTGATCGAAAAGATGTTGAAGACTCTTATGATCAGTATAAATTTGACATTTAGAGCCGTAAAGATAATGTCTGCAAATCTTCAACGCGAAAACTACTGCTGCAAGTTCCATGTCGTGTGTAGGATACTGTCTTTCATGATCTTTTAACTGACGAGAATCATAAGCAATAACCTTTCCACGCTGCATTAGTACACAACCCAATCCCAGTTTGGAAGCATCACTGTAAACAACAAAATCATCGGAACCTTCAGGTAATGCTAGTATCGGTGCGCTACAGAGTTTCTCTTTCAATATTCGGAATGCTTCATCCTGTTCTGCTTTCCATTCGAACTTTAGATTCTTCCGGGTCAGCTTAGTGAGAGGCGTAGCGATACGAGAAAAATCTTTTATAAACTTTCGATAGTAACCGGCTAAACCCATAAAACTTCGTACATCGGTTGGCGTTCTCGGCGGTTCCCACTTTTCAATCGCTTCCACTTTCATCGGATCAACTTGAATGCCTTTCTCAGAAACTACATGCCCCAGAAACTGAACTTCTCGTAGCTGGAATTCACATTTAGAAAATTTAGCATACAACTGTTCCTTCTTCAACAATTCCAGAATTAAACGAAGATGTTGTGCGTGCTCTTCTTTGGATCGGGAATAGATAAGTATATCATCGATAAATACAATAACAAATCTATCGAGATACGGCTTACATACCCGATTCATTAAATCCATAAAAGCAGCTGGAGCGTTCGTCAGTCCAAACGGCATCACTAAGAATTCATAGTGACCGTACCTTATGCGAAAAACAGTTTTCAGAACGTCTTCTTCTTTAACCTTCAGCTGATGATAACCAGATCTTAGATCAATCTTGGAGAAATAACAAGCTCCAACCAATTGATCGAAGAGGTCATCAATTCTGGGAAGCGGATACTTGTTCTTGATCGTGCGCTTATTTAGTTCCTGGTAATCAATACACATTCTCATCGAACCATCCTTCTTTTTCACAAACAAAACTGGCGCACCCCACGGTGAAGAACTGGGTCTGATGAAGCCCTTATCGGAAAGATCTTGTAGTTGCGTCATCATTTCTTTCATCTCTGGTGGTGCTAAACGATACGGTGCATGAGCAATAGGAGCGGCTCCAGGAATCAGATCTATACCAAACTCTACTTGTCTAATGGGAGGAAGACTATTCAAGTCTTCGGGAAGAACTTCTGGAAATTCACTAACAACAGAAATATACTCCAACGTATTCTTTTCTAGCTTAGTATCTATCACATAAGCTAAGTAGCTCGGGCAACCCTTGCTGACACACTTACGAGCTTTTATCATAGATATAAGGCAAGACTGATGATTTCTACGATCACCATAAATCACTACTGGTCCCCTCTCAGGTAAGACAACATTAATTATTTTCTTATCACAAACTATGTTAGCTTGATTTTCGGCTAACCAATCCATCCCCACTACAACATCAAACTCGATCAAAGCTATAGGAAATAATTGTATAGGTACTTCGCAACCCTCTATATTTATCACACAACTATCAAAAACTTCTTTAACCGATACTTGGTTATCATTTGCAGTATCTACCATCAAAGCATGATCTAACACTTTAGACTTTAAATGCATATAAGCAGCAAATGAAGGAGATACGAACGATCGGTTTGCACCGGAGTCAAATAACACTTTAGCACGTGTAGAGTTTATGAAAAATGTACCCACATCCGGAGTTTCCTCCGCTTCTTTTGCTGTCATTTGAAATGTACGACCCCTTGTTCTTGGTGGTTCTAGTCTTGGTACTACTGGTCTAATCCGACTGAATGTGATCCGACTGAATGTGATCCGGAGAATTACATGAGAAACAAAACCGCATTACCCGACAGTCTTAGCAACATGTCCGGTCTTCCCACACCTATAACCAACCCGAGTATCAACTTGACAGTTTCCTTGGTGGATACGATTGCATTTCTGACAAGGTCTTTCCGCTGGTCGGAAAGGCGGACGGTTATCAAACCTTTGAAATCTGGATTTCTTTAGATCATACTGTGGTCCTTCCCACTTTCTTTTTCCCATACCTTTATCACTAGCGTTTCTCCCTTTATCCTGTTCCACAGTTTCCGCGGCGTCTACTGCGGCTGAGAAAGTTTCTGGTCCTTTAGCAATCACCAGACTTCTGACTTCTGCATGCAACCCAAAGATAAACCTTTCAATCTTCATTGCCTCCGTGGCAACGTAGTATTCCGCAAAACGAGACTTTTCCAGAAAACGAGCGGTGTAGTCCCGGACTGACAAATTCCCTTGCTGCAAGTTCATAAACTCCCCTTCCAATTGTTTAACTGCGGCTTGAGGACAAAACTGTTTCCTGAAAGCTATAACAAATTCTTCTCAAGAGAAGGTAGAATATACGTCAGACCCTCCCGAAGAAATATGAGCTTCCCACCAGTATAAAGCATCGCCTTTTAACATTGCGGTTCCATAAAGTACTCTATCCTCTTCAACGCATTTACTAGTCTTGAAGATAGCTTCTATTTCCTTCAGCCACTTCATAGCTTTCACTGGATCCCGATCTCCTGAGTACGTAGGAGGCTTGCAACTGAGAAACATTTTATAATCACACTTTTTCATTACTGGTACGACAGTAGGTGTGATAGGCATCTCATCTTCCAGGTTAGGATCTGGTTTTTCCGTTTCAGTATTACGAGTCTGGTTAAACATGGCTTGAATATTTGCTTGTAACCTTCCCATTTCAGCTGTTAGATCGTCCCTTGTTACAAATTCAGTACCTCGCGGCTGAACTCTGCCGCCTGTTCTGCCTCTACCTCTTTCTCCCCCTCTTCCTCTTACCACAACTGTTGGATTTGTTCTATCACGATCTCCTCTTCCCCTTCGATTCGTTTGTCTAGTACCACTTGCCATTCTGTTGATTCAAACAAGGTTAATATACACATAAGCACATACCCCATATAACAAGGTATTCCAGTTCAAACATGTACCTGTAAGATCACAATTACACTGGCCAGGTGTAATATGAAATTACCTTACATGATGTTCCTTCTACCTTTTATACTTAATCATCCCAAGGTTCTAAAATAATAGGGACATCCTACTTCACATGCAGTTTAACTCTAGGTACAGATACGAATACCTAAATCCCTTAAACTAGGGCTCTGATACCATCTGTAACAACCCGGTTCCCAAACATACAACAAATAACCCATATTTCATAACGTCGTTACATAACCGAAAGATTCATAATATAACAAGTAAGGTCCCTTAGTCTTTACATAATAAGTCTTTCAGTACAAACTTTTACATAACAACTACTGAACATGATAGTTACAAAACACTTCATGAGTCTTCAAAAGAAATTCCTAGATCTTTCCTATCAGTTGTCCTTATTTGCTCCAAGACCTGGAATACATATTTTAAAACAAAATGAGGGTTAGACCTAATGGTCTAAGTGAGAAAATCCCTGTCATTTTTAAAACCATTTGCACAAATACCATATATATATCACAAAAGATAAATACCAATCATAACTCACGCATCGTGTACTTTTCCTGTCTCATTCCCATGGCCATATTAGTTGGTTGCAAGCCAACTAATAAATTAACTCCGCTGTACGACAATTACGGCCAACACCGCTGTACGAATATTACAGCCAACACCACCGGTCCTAAGCCCGACCAACACACTCTCGTATAGTGTAATACTCATATAAATATAATATACATCTCCACATATTATATTTCAAACATAAGCACATAATCACATATTCAATACACACATATATGTATTCCAGTTTGAAAACATTTTGAAGTAAAACTCACCTGTTAGTCTATCAAAATGTTCTCCAAGATTTTCTCAAAACGACTCTGCTTTCACTTTAAATTCACAGAATCTGTAACAATCAAATACCTATATTTCTTTACCAAAAGAACACACATAAAGCTTACTTAGTAGGCTAGGAACTTAGATAAACTTAATTCCTCCAATATCTCCCCCAAACCCGAACTTAAGTCGAGTTCACATTTTATTCAGTCCTCAATCATACTCCATCCAAAGTCCAACAAAAACACAGTATTATTGGATACTTAGAAGCATCAGAAATCTCAAACATGACCAAACGGCTCAAGTTTCCGGACATAAACAGAACTTTCCGGACAGCTAGGACAATCCGGACAGTATGTCCTTTCCGGACAACCATAACAATCCGGACAACAACACTAATTCGGACAATATCCGGATACCTTAGTAATCCGGACGCTATCCGGAATCTTATTTCACCCGGAAAACCAAAGAAAAGAGAAACTTATCGGGTACTTACTTGTCCGGACACCTGTAACTGTTGGTCCCGAAGGCCTATACAAGTTTGTAGAAGGGGGGGGGGGGGTTGAATACAAACACACAGATTTTACTTTTCTAAATTGTTTATTGATAAATCATTAACAATTTACAGCTTGTTGCGGAAACAAGATTAAGGATAAACCTAAATCTAAACAAGGTGGAACATTAAGGTTTCTTGCACTAAGAGAGATAAGGAAATTACTAATAATAACCTATCTTGAGATAAGAGATTGAACTTGTCCAGAGTTAGCAAGTTACTTCAAATGAAGTGGGTTCATCTCTTTATATACTGCATGCATTTAATGCAAGTCAGTATACACTTTACACGTGTCATCAGCTGGTTGGTTGCATGTCATTGACCTTGGTTGACAACCTTAGTAGCCGCATGGATGAACAGTGTAGTATCAGAATGGTTGTACGATTTCAGACAGTCGGAGGTTCTTTTCTGACATTTCGTACGGAGTCGTGCAAGGGGGGGGGGGTTAAGACAAAAGTACTTTGTACGGAGGACTTCATGATCAGCTTTCATTGATTCAGAGCATTATCATTTTCTATTCAGCGAATGATAAAGTTCAACGATAGCTGAAGTCTTGTACTTGATACTTCACGTTGAGTGGACAAATCTGAGTCTTCGCTGATCCGCATCAGTTCATTAGGAGGCTTGTCGCTGGTTCTTGAGCTTGATCTTTGACTTCATCGTAGAACCTTTGTTGACGTGAAACTTGTCTTCAGGGATCATAAGTAAACAACCAACTTATCAGCGATCATCATAATGACTGAACAAACTAAGAGCATTAATGGTGAACAGTGTTCGCTAAATGTTTATTTTAATGAGCGAGAGTTCCTATCAGCGGTACTGTAAGATCTTAGTACTTATCAGCGATAGTGAAACTCTGATACATATTGTTTACTTACAATTTTCACTAAGTATAAGAGAGGGTCATTATCAAATAACTGAGGGTTTGGATCAACAATCTCCCCCTATTTGATTATGACATAGCAACAAAGAAAATTGCTATTTAATGAAAACATAAGGATAAAAAGAACTCATAAAATATTTGTCCCTTTTACTGTTTTCTGGGATCTTTTCAGTACTGATGGAGTAAAGTACATTCGCTAAAATATTTCTTTAAAACTTTGAATCAGGTTACAAAGAGAAATGGAAAGATTACAAGTACAAGCGAAATAAATTACAAGTACAGAAGAATAACTGATACAATAGAGAAAAGGGCGATCATATCAGCTTGTAAAGGGTTCTTCCTTGATGAGAAGTCCATCAAGGGTCTTTGATGTGGGAATCATCCAGTCAGGGACGGTTACACCTTGTTTTCTTTTGATCAGAGCTGCTTCAAAAATCAAGTGCTTCAGGTGTCTAGCTTTGATGTCGCGTCTGACTTCACTCCAGTATACGAGATCTCTGAGTTGTTCGATGGGAGCGATGTGGAGCTCAGAGATACGTTGAAAGTGATGATTTCCATAGTAGTCTAAAAAGAATATACCATAGGGATCACTTACAACTGTGCCAGGAATGAATGTTTCTCCAGGTGGTAGGGAGGTGTCAAGCTTTGAGAGATCGGCATCAGGGCCAACAATTTCAGCACGAGAGAAACCAATGCCCGTTTCATTCCGAATATGAGGACCTGAACCAGAGGCTTTCTTTTTCTTATCAGAGACTTTTCTTGGTTGAGGAAGAGTAGGAGGAATATCCACAGCAGATGAAAGCAGGTCGATCTGTTTGTTTAAGATCTTCTCGACATGGCTTTTGAACTTTGAGCGCGATCCCTGAATGGCTAATTTTGTTTCTAACCATTCAGAGAGACCAAACTTTTCTAAGGTAGCAGCATAGAAGGTTTGCCTGGTTTTGTCATCTCTGTAGACATCCACTTCAACAACAGGAACTTCAGCGTACAGTCTTCCTCTGATGTTTGCCTTGATGATTTTGGATGGTCTAGATCGATAGGTCAGCATTTGTTTAGCCCATTCCAAAGTCGTATCAGAGACCTTAGTCTTTTCTCTAACGATCTCTTGAGCATCTTCCCATAGCTGACGTTGAACATCAATGGGAACTCTTTTCAGCTTGGGGTCTTTTATTGATCGTTTAGAAAGCTGGATGGCATATTCTCTGTCTTTTTCTTCAGCTTCCTTTCTTTCAGCGATTAGGCGTTCAGCTCTGAGGTGTTCCTTGTATTCCTTTTTGGAAATCCTGAACTTTGGAGGAACTGAAGGAAGTTGATCACGCCTCAGAATGATTCGCTGATCCTCGAATCGCTTTATTATCTCCTCTCTTCTTTTCTGATCCTCTTCACTTAGCTTTTAAAGAGCTAAGGAAGGTCTGCCTCTGTGCGAGAGTAGCTGTTCTTCTGGTTCATCAGTCTCAGAGATTAAATCTAAGACTGGGATTATTTCTTCAGCAGCAGCTGGTATTATTGGTGAAGTCGCAGTTGTGGAGCCTTCAGCGATATCCTCAAACAGGGGAGAGGACTAGCTGAAACACAGCGATCTTACGAGTAAGAACTTGGGTAGAATCAGATAGAGAGAATTGGTTCAAGTGTATAGGCTTGGGTAGTAGAACTGATAGTGTATGATAGAGGAGGGATGGAGTGAGAGATGTTTAGTGTACCTGACAAACCGGCTTTTCAAGCAAGATCGTCATATTGTCATCTTCAGCGATGCTTTTGCCTTTGCCTTTCTCAGCTCCAGAGGCTGAGGGCTTTGTCTTTGTCCGCTCCCCTGAAGGTTCATTTATCGAGATTCCCTTAAGAACTTTGATCTTCGGAGCAGGTTTGACGATAAAGAAGTCATCGTCATCTTCGTCATCATCATCATCATTCTTTGGAGAAGAAGATGGTTCATCATCAGGGATGTCGACGGCTTCATCATCTTCTGCTTCGGATTCGGTTTTATCAGCTTCTTCTTTGAGTTGCTCCCCCTCAGATACAAAGGCGAGCTTCTCGGTTTCCTCAGGGTTTTCATATCCCTGAGGTCCAGCGGTGGTTTCTTCAGCATCCTTCTCTCCCCTGATAGATTCATCATGGGAAAGGTCTTCAGCGCTCTTGGAGAGATCTTCAGCGCTCTTCTCCCCCTCTTTTTCATGATGACTGGGGGAGGAATGGGTTGACTCGGCAGCGTTGGTAGGTTCTCTGTCTTCTTGGCCAGAGATACCTATCAAGTCTTCAATCTTTGCTATTCTGTCTTGAAGGCCAGAGATAGCAGGATTGATCTTTTCCAGCTCAGTGCGATCCGCCGCTGTGAAATTGTCAGATGCAGGGACAGGGGCAGGAGCAGGAGTATTCGCTTTCTGTAGTAGCTTCTCGATCATCGATTTCATCGAACTAACATCGGTCTTTACAGAGCCTAAGTTAGTCTTTACAGTAGACATATCTCCCTCTAGTTGTCCAACCGATGTCTTCAGCGTTGTGACCTCGTTGGACATGGATGAAACTGAATTTTTGAGAGAGGTGTAGTCTGTGTAGATGTCAGCGAGCACCTTGGCGAAGTCGCTGAGAGTGTTATCAACTTGCTTCAAGTCATCTGTGGAAGCCTTCTTCTCCACCACCGTTGTCAGCTTGTTCAGATTCTCTCTAGCGTTTGTTACAGCTGTAGAGTTATTAGAAAGAGTGGTGGTGAGATCTGTCAGCGTTGTCTCCACAGCTTTCAAAGAGGCGTTGATGTCTCCCAAATTAGGACCTGTAACATATAAAAACTTGTGAACATAGGAAAGCTCAGAAGTTTGGGGTTTAGTCACAGTGTTTATGGGTTGGTGTGTACCTGCAGGAGGATTGATGAACTCGTCAAAATTACGGGTTCCTGAAAAGTGTTCCATGTCATCTTCAAAAGTGCACATGGATTGTCCTGCAGGTCCTGTCTTCATCATTCCTAGAGAATCAACTTTAGGTTCCGTAGAAATGATGGCAGCTCCAGCGAGATCTGGAGTAGAGACCAAATGAGTAGAGGGAGGAGCGAAGGATAAGAATGGGGGTTGGGTTCTGAGTTCAGCGTTGGATTCGCTGACAATCACTTCATCAGTCTTTTGAGAGACTGAAGGAGGTTGGGTAGGTTCCAAGTTTCTAACCTCAGCGTTTAGAGACGCTGAAGTTGGGATGGAATGGATGGGTTGTTCAGGTGTGGCAGAGCGTACCACTGAACGTTCCTTCAGCTCTGCAGGAAGAGCTGAGGAGTCTTCAGCATGAGATTGCTGGGGTTGCTCCTTTGTTTTCTTGATCCTTTTAGAACCAAGTGGGGTAGAAGAATGTTTCCTTTTCTTAGAAGGAGAGGATTTTGTGGCCAGGGTATCAGCGATGGGTATTGTCGCTGAAGGAGCCACAGAATGAGAAGAAGAAGGGTTGAGAAGAGTCAAGAGTGTAGAAAGACGTACCTCATTCACCATTGGTTTGAAGTCGAGTATCTTTGGGCCAACCTGAGAGAGTTTCAGGTCACCTTCAGTTGGGTAGCTCTCCTTCAGGCCATATTGGAAGATGGCGCTGATGAATCGGGGGTAAGGAACCCATGGAGGTCTGTCAGCGACGGTGTCCACTCTTAGAACTAGGTCATCATAGATAATCGATGCCCAGTCTATGTTGAGACCTTTCAGCAGTGCATATCCCATTGATTGCTGAGGTTTAGCGGCTTGGTCAGAGGAGCCGCTCTTTGCAGTCATGCAGCTGATTAGATGAGCGAAGATGAAATTCATCTCGCTTGGCATTTTCTATTTCTTGATAATCGTCAGCTTCTTCTCGGCCTTCATGTCTCTGCCGATTTCCCATACATAGCCCATTGCATCGAAAAATCCAATGATGGCTTCCCTGTCTGAGTTTTTCTTGGGGTCAGGGAGGGGAACGAATGGTTTTTCCTTGGTAGCGATGGGAAGGCTGAGAGCTTTGCGAATAATGGCAGGGGTGATCTTCATGGTGCCATATTCGATGTCGCAGAGGATGCAATCGATTGTTTTGGAGGGGTCTTTGGCTGAAGGTAGTTGAGAGTGTCTGGCTGAGTACCAGAATTGTGAGAGCATGAGCTGATGTGCAGGAGGTGTTATGGTCAGGGCTATGGAGATGCATCAATTCTTTAGGAATTTCACAGCATCATCTAGATGTGTGACTTGCTTTCGAGGAGGAAACTCGAGAAGCGCATAGAGGTTGTTTACCTTAGTCCAATCCAGTTTGTCAAGGGCAAACTTGACTTAAGGAGCCTTGAGGATGTCCACTTCCTCAGAATCAGCGGAGATGTTCTCAGCGGTAGCAGGAATGTCAGACGAAGCCATTTCTCTGTATTATCAGTTCAACCAAAGATGTTAACAAATAAGAATTATCTTAATGTGGAAAGATTTTCCATTAAGATGGTTCAAATTTTATTCATTTCATTCAGACACAAATGTCTTAATGAAGATTAGGGTTTTTCTTGATTTTAAGAAACGAAATGTAAAACCCATTTATTCTTGTTATCCAGTTTTCTATGAAGAATTAGATTCTGGAAACGAATGAAGAACAAGTTTAAGATTTTCGCATTTAAACTTGAAGAACAACCATGAAATGGTTGTGTTCATAAAACCATGAAAGAAAATGATTTCATTTTAAGAACTTCTTTTGTTTGATCTTGTTAAAACAAGGAAAAGATCAGAAACAAGTTATACGCATTTGGTAATAAATAAGAACATATTAACCTTGATGTTTGATGAAGAAGATGATGAACAGTTCTTGAAGTTTTTGAAAGCACAAATGCAACAGTGAATTCTTTCTTGCGGAGGAAGATTGATCGCGTAAAAGAAAAATATAAACTACGAGATTGTTTATATAGAGAGATTAGAGAGAGAAAATCTTGAGCGGGAAAAGATTTTCATCATGACACGGACACGTGTTTGCATTTGATTGGAAGTTTGAACTAGACGTGCAAACGTGTGTCAGGAAGAGAAAACGTGCCGGGGTTTATCCGTTGCAATTACGTCACAACTGTCCTTTCATATTCTTTTAGGATGTCTCTGAGGTTTTGAAAAACTCAGGGACTCTTTTATAAACATGAAGCACTGAATGAAAATATCAGTGATGGTTTTAAGAATTTTCAAAATATCGCTGTTAAGGAAGAGATATTCAGCGATGCATTTTGTTTTGAAATCTTGCATTTTCATGCGATTGTCAGAGAGAGAAAACATACCTTGATATCAGCTTTAACCAAGTTTTATTCAGAGAGAAGATGATTGAATAGGTTATACGAGTTGATTTTATCCTATCGCTGATCAATGTGAACCATTTAGGATTTTACCCTTCAAAGTTCAGCATTCCAAGCTCGCTGATGAGAAAGTTGAATCTTGTCTCATCAAGAGGTTTGGTAAATAAATCAGCTAACTGATAATCAGTTGGGATAAAATGAAGTTCTATATCACCATTCATCACATGATCTCTGATAAAATGATATCTGATTTCTATATGTTTGGTCTTTGAATGTAGTACTGGATTGTTTGCTATAGCGATGGCACTTGTGCTGTCGCAATAGATTGGAATTTTGGAGAGCTGAAGATCATAGTCTAGTAGCTGATTTCTCATCCACAAGACTTGAGAACAACAGCTTCCAGCAGCTACATATTCAGCTTCAGCTGTGGAAGTGGACACTGAATTTTGCTTTTTACTTGTCCAACTTACCAGCTTTCCACCCAGGAGCTGGCATCCTCCTGTGGTGCTTTTCCTATCCAATTTGCAACCTGCAAAATCACTATCTGAATAGGCGGTTAGATCGAATCCTGAATCTTTGGGATACCAAAGACCTAGGTTCGCTGTACCCTTAAGGTATCGAAAGATTCGCTTTACAGCTTTCATATGAGATAGCATAGGTTCAGCTTGATATCGTGCACACAAACATGTTGCATACATAATATCGGGTCGGCTAGCTGTAAGATACAAGAGAGAGCCGATCATCCCACGGTACAGCGTGACATTAACAAGTATTCCCTTTGAGTCCTTGTCAAGTGTCAGCGGTGGTGCCATAGGGGTTTTCATAGCTGAACTATGAGTTAAATCAAATTTATTCAGCATATCTTTAACATACTTTCCCTGATTGATAAAAGTTCCCTTTTCAGTTTGCTTAATCTGAAGACCAAGGAAATATGTTAGTTTACCCATCATGCTCATTTTATACTCATCTTTCATTCTATCAGCAAAACGAGTACAAAGCTCAGGGTTAGTAGAACCACATATAATGTCATCAACATATATTTGAACTAGAATGATATGACCTTTCACTTTTCTAAAAAATAGAGTTTTGTCAATCTTACCTCGCTCAAAATTTTCAATATGGAGATAAGTAGAAAGAGTGTCATACCATGCACGAGGAGCTTGCTTCAAGCCATAAAGTGCCTTATCCAGTTTATAAACATAACCTGGACGCTTAGAATCTGAAAATCCTGGAGGTTGTTCCACATACAATTCTTCATTCAGCTTTCCATTCAGAAACGCTGACTTAACATCCATCTGATGTACTTTGAAGTTTTTGTGTACATCATATGCTAAGAATAGACGAATAGATTCAAGTCTTGCTACTGGAGCAAATGTTTCGTCATAATCTATACCTTCCTCTTGTCTGTATCCCTGAGCAACAAGACGAGCTTTGTTGCGGGTTACAGTACCATGTTCGTCCAACTTGTTTCGATAGACCCATTTAGTGCCTATTACTGTTTTATCAGTTGGTCTCCGAACAAGTTTCCAAACTTTGTTTCTTTCGAATTCAGTCAGCTCTTCTTGCATGGCGCTGACCCAGTTTGGATCTTTGAGGGCATCATCTACTTTCTTTGGTTCAGTTAGAGAAATAAAGTTAACAAATAAACAAATATTACCTGCACTTCGTCGAGTCTGAACACCAGCGTTTGGATCACCAAGAATTTGATCAATTGGGTGATTTACGGTCCATCGCTGAGCCGGAGCATAAGTCGCTGACTCATCTTGAACTGGAGGAGCTGAAGATGAGGCTTCAGCTACTTCTGGAGTTTCAGTTAAGAGAGGAATACTTGCATTTGTCATTTCATTTACTGATTGCTGAGAGATAGATGGAATGTCTAAGGCATTTGGTTCAGCAGTAGGTATAGTGTTTATAGGAACAGCTGAGACCCATGATGTTTCATCTTCACTATTCTGGATGTTTGGAATGATAGGACTATCATCTTCTACTGGATGAGCATGAGGAGTGGGAATATCTTCTGAATCACCAAGATGAGAAAACATCCATTGATTCAGTTCTTCAGTATCAGCGGACGGTTTAGAGTTCGCTGAACGGGATTCGTCAAACGTGACGTGAATAGTTTCTTCTACAGTTTGTCTTCTACGATTGAAGACTCTGAAGGCTTTGGAAACTGAGGAGTATCCAAGAAAGATTCCATCATCAGCCTTAGGATCAAACTTTCCAAGAGCATCTCTGTTGTTCAGTATGAAGCACTGACATCCAAAGATGTGAAGAAAGCTGATTGAAGGCTTTCTCCCATGAAAGAGTTCATAGGCTGTCTTTTTGAATCTTTTAACTATCAGTGACCTGTTTTGCGTAAAACAAGCAGTGTTGACAGCTTCTGCCCAAAACTGAGTAGACAGGTGAGAATCGCTGAGCATTGAACGTGCAACTTCAATAATTGTTCTATTTCTTCTTTCAGCGACTCCATTTTGTTGCGGTGTTCTCACTGAAGAGAAGTTGTGAGAAATACCCTTACTCTCAAGGAAGGAATCAAGAGAACTGTTTTTGAATTCAGTCCCATGATCACTCCTTATTGAGCGAACGGTCAGATTGTTCAGGGTTTCCATCTTCCGAACAAAGGTGATGAGTTCTTCAGGGGTGTCACTCTTAGAACGGAGAAACATTACCCAAGTGAAGCGAGAGAATTCATCAACTATGACCAGCGTAATTTTCTTTCCAGCGATGGATTGTTTGTTAACAGGGCCAAACAAATCCATATGGAGTAGTTGTAGAGGAGATGACACTGAAGAAACTTGCTTAGATTTAAAGCTTGCTTTGGTCTGCTTCCCTTTTTCACACGCTGAACATAAAGACTCTTTGGCGTATGAATGCTGAGGCAGACCAGTGACTAACTCTTTTGAAGAAAGAGTGTTCAGTGTCTTGAAATTTAGATGAGATAGCCTCTTATGCGATAGGCAGTTGACATCAGATGAGGCCTTTGAGAAGAAACAGGAGTTCTCAGTGGTTGTTGAGTCCATGTTTATTACATAAACATTTTCCAAACGATAACCGCTGAGAGCTATCTTCTCCTTTTTGTTAGCGACAAAGCAGGATTCCTTAGTAAAGATTACTTTGTTATCCATGTCGCAAAGCTGACTGATGCTTAGAAGATTATGCTTCAGCCCTTCAACATATGCGACTCTTCTGAAGGAGGTTGTACCATTTGAAAGTACACCATACCCTCGGGTATGTCCTTTTCCATTTCCACCAAAAGTTACAGAGGGACCCTTCTCTTCCTTGTATTCAGCGAGCAGGCTTTTCTTTCCAGTCATGTGTCTAGAGCATCCGCTATCAAGATACCAGATACCCTTCTTAACCTGCAATACAAAGGAAGATTAGTTTTTCTTAGGTACCCACTTGACCATGTATACACATTTGTCAGTGGAAGTAGTTGGAATGGAAGATTCAGCAGTCTTCGCAGCATTTGAAGATTCAGCTTTGTCTTTCTTCACTTTGGTTAATTTCTTAACCTCAGTGGTAGGATTCACCTTGACCTGATTTGCACCAGGGTTGGTCTTCTTTGCCTTGGAGGCAATCTTCACCTTAGCTATCTTTTCAGCTTTGGTGGCTGTGGGACACTTACTAGCAATATGATCGGTAAGTCCACAATGATAACATTTCCTATAACTAAAAGTAGTTCTAGGACCATTTGAATGCTGAGCTTTTAATTTCGAATTAGAAGTGCCAGCACCAAGTAAACTATTGGCTTTAGAAATGGGACGAACATTCAGTTCTTCAGATTTCTTACAAAGGACATCCAATCTGAGTCTAGGAGTAGATCGCTGAATAGATCCAGAGATCTGCTTCCTTGATCCAGAGGGATGAGCCACTGAAGCTTTAGAAGCATTCAGCTTTGGTACTAAGGTACCCTTCTGAGGATTCTGGTAAATAACAATTCCTTTACCTTTGTCTTTAGAGACAGAGGTAGGTTTTGAATAAACCATTTTCTCCTTGCCTTTTGTGGAGGTAGGAGTTTCCTCAGGGATTGGTGTAATGGACGAGGAGCACTTAGAAGATGAAGTATCAGCGACTGAGGATACGAACGTTCCAAATTTAAGCATTGAATGCTCAGTGGTTGGTTTTGGAGTATCATATTTGTAACCCAAACCACGTTTATCACTCAGGGGAATCTGAGACTTTATTATCTCAGTGATCTTTGTTGAAGAATTACACCATCCTTCAACAGTAGATTTTTCAACTTTTAATGCAGCGATAGCTTCTGCTCGTTCGATTTTGACTAGCTAATTTAAATATACTTGATCTTTTAAATCTTCTTCAATTTTAGAAAGCTTTTCTATTTGAAGGTGGCAGTTTTTAAGCTTTTCAGCGAGATCAAGGTTTTGGTTTTCAACCACAGTTTTGCCGTTCATGGCTTCATATAAACTTCTAGTCAAGAGATCGATCTTACGGAGACTATCAGCTTCATCAATATTTGCAATATTGGTAAAGAAAGAAGGTGATACCTGGATAGCAGATGTTGAAGTGGAGGGAATGTCTGAACCTTCTTCCTCTTCTTCAATCTTGGCCATAAGACATAGATTTGCTTCATCATCTTCAGAGTCTATTGATGATGCTTCTTCATCAGAAGCAGCCCATTCATAGTCAGCCATCAGGCCTTTATTCTTCTTCTTAAAGCTTTTCAGCTTAGCATATTTTTCTTTCAGCTTTGAATATTTGTCATCTTTATTCCTTGGAACAAAGGGTTTCTTTGTAAAAGCTGAGGGTCTAGAAACTTTCTTAGACCTGCACTCGTTAGCGAAATGTCCTGTCTTTTCGCAGTTAAAACAAGTAGCAGTAGCCTTATCAACAAAAGCTGATGATCTAGGCTTTTCAGTTATGGAAAGAGGTTTGTTCTTTCTAAACATTTTCTTTTTGGCAAATCTCCTGAACTTCTTAGTTAGGAGAGCCAAAGATTCATCATTATCTGAATAATCAGAATCTGATGACCTTTCAGAGTTACTCTCTAACTCAGTGATAGTGACCGAGGGTCGCTGAGTAGAAGGTTCCTCTGAGATTAAAGCAACAGGGGTGCTTTTGGAATCTTTTACAAGATTCTTCTTAAGATGGCTCGATTGCTCATGATTCAGCAACGTGCCATATAAGGTTGAAAGGGTCATTGATTTTAGATCCTTTGACAGCTTGAGACACATAGCATAATTGTCCCAGCTTTCAGGTAAACATTCTAGAAACTTTGTCAGTACTTCAAAGTTAGAATATTCCTTACCAACAGTTTTCAGATCTATAATTAAACAATTAAAACGTTGGTGAACTTCAGAGAGAGATTCATTCTTACCAGAAATGAAGCTTTCGTATTGTCTTACCAGGTTGATTTTTCTTGAGTCCTGGACTTCAGACGTTCCTTCATACTGAACACATATTGTGTCCCACATGGCTTTTGATGTTTTCAGATTCATGACGGAATGGTAGACTTCGTCAGGAAGAGCCATGGATAATATGGATCTGGCTTTTGTATCTATAGCCACTTTCTTCTTATCTTCGTTAGTCCATTGAAAGATTTCCTTAGGTACCAGCCTTTCTGGAATAGCAGGTCTATTCTCAGCGGCTGGAACAACAACATTAATTCTTACAGGGATGAATGGACCATTCTCGAGATAGTAAGGCATAGTAGGGTCTACACCTTCTAAGAAGAGTGTCATCCTATTTTTCCATAAGTTGAAGTTATCTTTGGAAAATCTAGGGGGTTTAGCAAGAGAACCATTGTCTATATAATTTGTGTTTGTGTTGGTGGCCATTTTCAGATAATAGCAAGGAAGAGAAATATCTTAGATTAGATCTTGTTTATGAGATTAAACAAATCTGCTCTGATACCACTTGTTGGTCCCGAAGGCCTATACAAGTTTGTAGAAGGGGGGGGGGGGGGGGGGGGGGTTGAATACAAACACACAGATTTTACTTTTCTAAACTGTTTATTGATAAATCATTAACAATTTACATCTTGTTGCGGAAACAAGATTAAGGATAAACCTAAATCTAAACAAGTTGGAACACTAAGGTTTCTTGCACTAAGAGAGATAAGGAAATTACTAATAATAACATTTTCAAAGAAATAAGGGTGTGGAGGATGGTGAGAGTAATCAATGGTAAAATCAAGGATGGCACAGAAGGCCAAGAGACGAGAGTTACATATTTTAAATTTTTATTTATAATCATGACATGGAATTAAAATTTGTATTTTAATTGAAATAAAAATGCCATTTTAGATTTTACCAGAGCCACGCCATAGTTTACAAGTTATTAGGAAAGGAAGACCCTAAAATATATGTAAAGTTTAATTTAAGCCCCAAAATAAAGATTTTAAAAGTTGGTTCCTTAAAATAGGAATCAGCTCAAAGTTGGTTCCATATTAATGCAGTTTTCCCTTTATTGTGAATATTTATTTTAGAATGAAGAAAGTATAATTTAAGTAATCTTATTATAAAAATAAAAGATTACAAATTATATGGTTCTTTAAGGGTGCGTTTGGTACGCAGAACAGGGTGTGACATGACATGACAGAACATGTTTGTCCTATGTTTGGTGTCACTTTATGGGATAAGAACATGGACTAACTAGAACACGCGTGGGACACACTTGTTCACCTCTTACCCTCTGGAACAGACTTGCCCAAGGTATATTGTACCAATATTACCCTTGGTTATCTTCTCCAAATTCACGCCTCTCTCTCTATCGCACAAATCGTCTTCTTCCTCAGATCGATCACAACATGTTCGTCTTCTCCAAAATTGCTCCAAGTACGATTTCTCCTAACTCGTCTTCTCCAATACGTTCTGGTTCTCGATTCCTCTCTCTCTATCGTCTTCTCCAATACGTTCTATTTCTCGATTCCTCTCTCTCTATCGCCTTCTCCAAAATTGCTCCAGATTCCTTTCCTCCAAAATTTCTCCAGGTACGTTTTCATCTCTTCTGTCGATTTCTGCTTCTCAGTTCCTCAATACGTTCGTGAGGTGAAATCGATTAGCAAATCGTCTCCTTCTGTGCTAATCGATTTCTAACTCGATTTCTCCTAAATCGGTTTCTAAATCGTCTCCCTCTATGAGTTCAAAAGACTTGAGATTTGGTTCAAAAGAAGAGTTCTTCCCCACAGGTTCATGATTTCTCACAGGTTCACACAGGTTTACGATTTCAACCTAAACTCATACAACTTTCTTCTTCACCACACAGGTTTTGCAATTTCTCTGATTTTACTCATAGAACTTTCTTCTTCCAAATCATGTATGCATGTTTTTTTAATTTCTTGCTGCAAATACATGATTTTTTGTTTTTTTCTTTCTAATTTTTTGTTTGTAATATGTGTTTTTTCTATATTGGGTTTTGGGTTTAATTTAATCTGGGTGATAGATTGATTTCTGTTCGATTTCATTTCCCTGTTAGCTGCCAAATCATGTATGCAAGTGTTTTTTGCTGCCAAATCACCAAGGGTAAATTGGTCATTTAATCATTCTTGTTCTGTCCTCTCCAGTCTTATTCATGTCTTACCAAACGCTGAACAACAGTCCCGTCATGTCCTGTCATGTCTGCGTACCAAACGCACCTTAAGATATTATCAATAAGATGAAAAGTGATAAAGTTATTTACATGATAGCTTAAATGAGATTTTGAAACTTGTTATATGTACAATAATACCCCTATACAAGAGTAGCTACAACATAAAATCTTGATGGAAGAAGACTTAAACTTGTGACTTTCTCCTTTATGGTTTTTGTATCTTTAGTGTTGGAAGGTGCCTTTGGGGTCTTCACTAGGTTGTAAGCAACAACATAACTTGTAATGCTAGGTTTAGACGATATCTAAATATGGTTTTATAGTCTTTTCCGTACAAAAATGTAAAAAACAAATATTTTTATACACACAAGGGGCCTAATCAAATGAGAACTAGTTAGTTCGTAATAATTGTGAGATCCAATGTGAACCACACATTTAAGATAATTAACATAAATTTTAAATAAATACAAGAGGGTATTTTAGTAAATTTGTTTCCCAAATCTAATTAAATCATTAACTCCTGAAATATCTCCATAAATTTGTTATACGTCTCTTCCCCCCCTCACATCTCTCTCTAACCTAAATCATTCTTTGGCTGCCGTCATGGAAACAAGAAGACTCAATTTGTACCGCACACATTTCCGATGACGGATTCTGCAACCACGACTTTATTTCGCCGATGGATTATGCTCTACAACCACCGTCACCGACAACTTCTGCTCTACAACCACTCGACGATTCGAACTGACTAGCCTATCGATCGTTGAAAAGATTATGCAACCACGACTACGACCACTCCCACTGTCAACATCGTCGACACTTGTGATTTTTCTGGGTTAGTGGCAGTGGTGTCTATGATGGAGACGAGGGAACAGATTCCTCCCCCCTAAACACACACACACTTTCATATTGGGTTGGATTTTTCTGGAACAGATGCCTCCATACCTTCTTAAAAACCAGACCTGGGTTTGATATTGTACTATTATTTTGTGTTTTGATGATTATGGTATGATTTTGATTTTAGGGTTTGGGTGTAACACAAGGGTATCACAGTGTGTTTGATTTTGATTTTGGGGTTTGGTTGTATCATATTGGGCATTGGTATCAATTACTTTGGTATCAAAGTGGATTTGATTTTGATTTTGGGGTTTGGTTGTATCACACTTGGTATCGGTATCACAGTGAATCGTCTTTATTTAGTTGCTTGGCAAAGGGTATCACAATGTGCATCGTCTTTATTTTGTTGCTTTACCAATGGTATCATAGTTTGCATCATATTTATTTTTGTTGCTTTACAAAGGGTATCATAGTGTGCGTCATCTTTATTTTTGTTTCTTTACAAGGGTATCACAGTGTCCATCATCTTTATCTTGGTATCACAGTGCATCATCTTTATCTTGGTATCACAGTGCATCTTGGTATCACTAGAGGCCAGAGGCAAGAGGCCGGAGAGATGAGAGATGAGAGATGAGAGAGGAGATAGGAGAGATGAGAGATAATATTTTTAAAATACCTAAAATGCCCTTTTATTTAAATTTCAAACAAAATTACCAAAATTAATAATTTCCTAATTTATTGCTTAATATGTGGCTCACATTGGAAATCACATGAAACACCCTAAAATTCACAATGAATTTAAACCTTAAATTTTATCAAAATATACAACAATGTCTTCCAAAATTTTCATACATAAATGGAGCATTGGTAACGAAGATTTATATTTACAACTGAGTTAGCAGAACAACTTACTAATCTAATCCATAAAAATAAGATCAGATTATGAGGGTTGTCTAGGTGATCTTCCAAAACATCTTCGTTATAAACTAATCTCTCCATTTCACCTCCAAAAGTTATGACTCCAAAAGTCACTATTCGCTCATTCACTTCACATCCCTTCCCGAGCCAGTACCTGGTAAAAAAATTTAATTTGGAAACATTAGGCTTGCGCCTAGTGAGAACATCAATTTTCAAATCAAAATCTTTTATAAGCTTTGAAAACCAATTTGTATACAAAGCATATAAAATAACCTTTTCATGAAGTTTCTTACCGTATGCACAACATCTTTCGATGACGGGAATCATACCCGATTCCATGAATATGACAAACACTAAGTAAGTCATAATATCATGTTTAAGAGCACCACTACAAATCACTGAGGATTTTAGATTACAGCTCATGAAAGGAAATTACAATTAAACGCCATGCCTATTTTTGGTGTGGAAGTAGGGATTACAATTAAGAGTCATGCCTATCCCTTATCTTCCAATAGAAAATGAGAATTACAATTAAGAGACATACCTATTCCACGTTTTCACATCACAATACGAAATGGGAATTACCATTAAGTGTCCGACCAATTCCTCATTTCAAATCAACGGGAATTACGATAAAGCGTTACGCCTATTCCACGTTTATTAAATAGTGCTAGTGCCTATGGATCCATTACACTTACTAACACATGTACATATACATGCTTATGTATCATTTCCTCATAGCGTTAACGTATTTAAGCAAACAATAAAATTTAAAATAACATTGAATGAGGAATCATCCTCTATAAGATTTTTCATTAAGCCTCCCAAAATGGAAAACTCTATTTAATCATCTTATTTTCCAAAAATTTTCAAAATCAAATAATATCTTCGATTGGGTTTTAAGCACATCTTTAGACAGTAATTTCATCCGGTAAACTTATAATATCTCATTTAATTAAAATTTTACCCGGAATTACACTATCCAGATATCCCCCTCTGGAGATATAACTTATGGATTCCGGATATCCCCCTCCGGAGATACAACTTCCGGATATCCCCCTCCGGAGATATAACTCCCGTATTCCGAATTCCGGATATCCCCTCCGGAGATATAACTTCCGGATTCCGGATATCTCCCCACGAAGATATAAACTTATCCGGGAAATTTAACTTCCGGATTCGACCGATAACCAATCTGATTCATACGATTTCTATCCCAAAATTCAGATACTCTTTAGTATTCATTTCATAAAGATATCATTGAGATTATAAAACCATTTCAATTTAACTTATCAATTTTATTAAAGCAGAATAGAGTAGATGAACTCACCTGGAGATTAAACTCAAATCACAATCTGCACAATTATGAACTCAATCCAGTAAACCAAATTATCAAGCCTGTTTCACCAAATTGATTCAAAATTCCAAATTGAAAACAGGTTGAACCTGATTACAGGTTCTTAAAGATTGAATTTGAAGAAAATGATCGAATAATCTTACCGAACAAGAGTTTAGAATTCGATTTCTCTCTCTGTCTTCTTGAACCGACTCCAGAACATGAAATTGAAATAAGTCTCAATTTTCAGCCGACTTATAATCTTTATACATCTCACTAACAACATTTGACAAAAGTAACCCAAAGGTTTCATAATTTCACCATCTAGCTTAAAAACTTCGTCAATTACACTTTTGACCCTTCAACATTAAATCATAACATAACGTTTAAAATAACACCTTCCCATTATTTTAAACGTCCTCCAAATAAATGTAAAATAGCTATGGAAATTTCGAGGTGTTACAATTCTCCCCAACTTGAAAATGATTTCGTCCTCGAAATCAAAGTTAGGTAAATAAATGAGGACATCTATTTTTCATATCCTCTTCTGCTTCACATGTCACGTTAGCACCTCTATGATATTTCCATTGTACTTTGACCATGATCACTTCCTTATGTCTTAATTCCTTAGTCGTTCTTTCCAAAATCGCTTATGGTTCCTCAACACAACGACTTTTCTCATCCACTTTTATTTCCGAAAGTGGTATAACATTTTCTTCTTCGGCTAGGAATTTCCGAGGATAACAAACATGGAAGGTATTATGAATTCCTTCCAACTCAGGGGGAAGATCTAACTGATATGCTTGAAGTCCCACTCTTTTGGTTATGGTGAAAGACCCATGAAAACAATGACTTAACTTTCCACGTTTCCCAAATCTTATAATACCTTTCCACGGAGATACATTTAACAATACCCGCTCCCCAACTTGAAATTCTTTAGGTCTCCTTTTCTAATCGACGTAACTCTTTTGTCGATCTTGAGCCGCCTTCATGTGTTTCCGAATTTCCTTCACTTTATCAGCCGTTTGTTGCACAATTTCGGGACCATCAAATTGCTTTTCTCCAACTTCCAACCAACATACTGAAGTTCTACATTTCCGTCCATATAGGGCTTCAAAAGGCGCCCTTCCGATACTGGAATGATAACTATTATTGTACGCAAACTCCACTAAGGGTTAATGCGTATCCCAGTTACCTCCAAAATCGATTACACAAGATCTGAGCACGTCTTCCAAAGTCTGAATGGTTCTTTCACATTGCCCGTCCATTTGTAGGTGATATGTTGTGCTCAAATTCACTCTCGTACCCTTCTTGTAGTGACTGCCAAAATCTTGAAGTAAATCGACTGTCGCGGTCAGAAATTATAGACACAGGTATACCATGTCTTGACACCACTTCATCAATGTATAACTTGGCTAACTTATCTATTGGTGAAGCTTCTTTCATTGGTAAGAAGTGAGCACTTTTAGTTAAGCGATCCACGATTACCTAAATAGTATCGTTACCTTTTAACATCCTTGGTAACTTAGTCACAAAATCTATGGTAATCTTGTCCCACTTCCATTCAAGAATTTCCAAAGATTGTAGGCTCCCATAAGGTCGTTGATGTTTGGCCTTTACTAACGAACACGTCACACATTTCTCTACACATTGTGCCACATCTAGTTTCATAGCTGGCCACCAATAGTGTAGTTTCAAATCTCTATACATCTTAGTACTCCCAGGATGTATAGAATGTTTGGACTTGTGGGCGTCTTCAAGAAGTAACTCCCGATTTCCCCCAATCTTTGGCACCCAAATACGGCCTTGAAATAATTTGACTCCGCGACTATCTTCAGTCATATGAAGACGTTGCTTAACCATAACTTCCTCTTTCAAATTTTCTTCTAATAAGGCTTCCGTTTGTGCCACTTTGATTCTTTCAATCAAACTCGACATCACATCAATTCTGGTGTTGATCGTTTTCAAACAACCACTATATTCTTTCCTACTTAAGGCATCAGCTACTACATTTGCTTTACCAGGATGGTAATGCAATTCACAATCATATTCAGCTCTAACCAACGTCGTTGCCTCATATTCAGCTCTTTCTGATCAAAAACGTGTTTCAAACTCTTATGATCAGTGAAAAGAGTGCACTTCGTTCCATATAAGTAATGCCGCCATAACTTCAAAGCAAACACTAGTGCTGCCAGTTCTAAGTCATGGGTAGGATAATTTTTTTCATGCTCTTGGAGTTGTCTTGATGCGTAAGCAATCACTTTGCCGAGTTGCATCAATACACACCCCAAACCCAACTTTGATGCATCACTATATACAACCAAGTCTTATGTTCCTTCTGGTAGTGCAAGGACAGGAGCTTCACATAATTTCTTTTGTAAAGTCCTAAAAGTTGACTCTTGCTTTTCAGTCCATACGAACTTCACGTTCTTCCGTGTAACACCCTAAAAATCAGGGCCAATTTAAACCTTAAAATTCAACAAGGTTAATCATAAAATCATCCAAACTTTTATACATAAGCGGAGAATTAACTATGAGGGTTCATATACATATTTTGAATTCTCAAAACAACCTATTAATCTAATCCTGACAACAACGATTAGATTAAATTGGTTGTCTAAGCTATTCATCAAAAGTATCCTCGCATAAGCTAACTTCTCCACTTAGCACCAAAAGTCGTATACCCAAAACACTCGTCCCTCTTCCCGTTACTTTCCCGAGCTCGTACCTGGTAAGAAAATTTAATTTGAAACGATTAGGCTTACGCCTAGTGAGAACATCCAATTTCAAATTAAAACATTATCATCTTTGGAAACTCAAATACTCAAAGCGTATAAACAAACCTGGGTTGCTACCATTCTTACCGTACGTTTACACATCTTACAATGACGGGAACATACCCGATTCCATGAGTATGACTAACATTCAAAAAGTCATAACATCACATTCGAGAGCCTACTACGAATCATTACCGATTCTAGATCATCGCTCATGTGAAAGAAATTACAAGTTACTTTATGCCTATTTCTTGGAGTGGAAGTAGATATTACAATTTACTTTATGCCTATCTCTTACCTTCCCATAGAAATCAGGAATTACAATTTACTTTATGCCTATTCTAAGATTTCTATTCACAATACGAAATGGGAATTACAGTTTACTTTATGCCTATTCCACATTTCACGTTACACTATGAAATAGGAATTACAATTTACTTTATGCTTATTCCTCATTTCACATCACCTTTACGAAATGGGAATTACAATTTACTTTATGCCTATTCCACATTTTAGGTCAACGGGAATTACAAGTTACTTTATGCCTATTCCACGTTACAAACACTACCAGTGCCTATGGATCCATTACACTTACTATACACAAGCATAGTATCAAACTAAATCAAACCTCCAAGCCTAACACTCTAACATCCAAATATTTGCTAGGGCTGTACTTCAATTTATCAATCATACTCTGCCCAATAGTTATCAAAACTCCAAGTTACCGGAAACTCAAAAGTATCCGGAACATCAAAAGTGACCGGACAACAGAAGTTTCCGGACACCATAACTATCTGGATGTCACCACTTACTAGACAATAATTTACCGGATACTAGACCTATCCGGATGTTTACCGGAAACATATTCAATCCGGATGACATCCGGAAACCAACTAAATCCGGATACCATCAAGTATCTATTTATCCGGAAACTAACTCTTTACCGGATACTACAGGAAAGAAAAATTTACCGAATATCTTCACTACCGGACACCTCTGATAGAAACTACCGGACACCACTGATAAGGAACTACCGGACACTTATCAATTTGTCCGGTAACTTCGACCTGCACACTAAAACTTCAACCCAGACCCATGTTTGTTCCATCCAGCTTATTTTAAACACATCCATTCAGTCCCAAAACAATTTATACTAGCATCTTAATGCTTAATTTGACAGTAATCATGGATTTAAACAAAAAGAGAGGATGAACTCACCTGGAAGTTCTTGACCCAGCACAAGTTGATTTCCAAAATCAGATTCTTCTTCCTACTAAATCAATACCAAGCAATACTCAAAATCAACTACCAACAATGATTCCAAATGATTCAGATTTAGATAAATGGAATAATTATACTCACCTAGCAAAACCAATTTTCCCAAAACTTCTCCTTTCTTCTTCTCCCTGTTCTTGACCGACTCTAGCACAAAAGAGATTGAGATATTTTTCTCAATTCAGCCTACTCCTCACCTTATCTATAACCCACTTTCCATTAATGACCAATCACACCTTCAACTTCAAAGTTTTAACTAATGACCAAACAAACCTTCATATTTCCAATTTTCATAATTAGTTTTAAACTTTGGTCATTTTAACTTTCAACCCTTTTTGAGTTTTACCTTTTACGAAAAGTCCAATACTTAGACTAAAATACAAATCGACCCCATTCATATTTAAATACAAAAATAAAGGAAATTCGAGGTGTTACATTCCGTGTTAAAACCGTCAGGGAAGTGGCGTTATTGGAAAAGTCCTTTATAAACCGTCGATAATAACCTGCCAAACCCAAGAAACTCCGTATCTTCGATGAGTTTTTTGTTGGTTCCCAATTCATCATTGCTTCTATTTTTTCCGGATCCACCTTGACTACTTTGGAGGTAATTACATGACCGAGAAATTGTACCTCCTTTAACCAAAATTCACATTTTGAGAACTTGGCGTACAATTTCTCTTTTCTTAGAACCTCTAAAACTTCACGAAGGTGACATTCATGATCGGCTTCATTCTTTGAATAAACAAGTATGTCATCAATGAATATGATGACTGACTTCTCTAAGAAAGTTCGACACACCCTGTTCATTACATCCATGAACACAACAGGAGCATTTGTCAACCCAAAAAGCATCATGAGAAATTCATAATGCCCATACCTTGTTCAAAACGTCGTCTTGGGTACATCTTCATCCCTCACCCTTACTTGGTGGTAACCCGACCTTAGATCAATTTTTGAAAAGCATCCCGCGCCTTAAAGTTGATCGAATAATTCATCAATCCTTGGGAGTGGATACTTATTCTTAATGGTCACCTTGTTCAATTATCTGTAGTCAATGCACATTCGCATAGTGCCATCCTTCTTCTTGACAAATAACACTAGAGCTCCCCAAGGTGATGAACTTGGTCTGACAAAACCCTTTTCAAGCAGTTCTTGCAGTTGAGACATCATCTCTTTCATTTCGGCCTGTGCTAAACGATATGGAGCGCGTGCTATTGGTGCCGCTCCTGGAACAAGATCAATCCTGAATTCCACTTGTCGTTCTGGTGGTAAGCCTGGAAGATCATTGGGGAACACATCTGGAAATTCACGTACCACCTTTATATCCTCCATTCGCTTCTTTTCTACTTTAGAATCTAGTACATATGCTAGATAGGATAGACATCCTTTTAATAGACACTTACGCGCTTTGGCTATTGAAATCAATGGAACATCCCCTTTTCTCATTTTCCCATAGATGATTACAACACCATTTTCGGGCATAAGGATCCGAATTAATTTCTTAGCACAAAGAATCTCTGCCTGATTGCTCACCAACCAATCCATACCAATCACTATATCAAACCCACCAATTTCCATCAAAATCAAATCAATCGGGAATTCCTTTCCTTCTACCATAACTGTACAACCCTCAAGTCATTCTCGAACTAAGACTTGACCCCCGTTAGCTATCTCAACTATTAAGGCATCTTCCAAGGTAGTGACAGACATAGCTAACTTTTGATAAAATGATTGCGATACAAAAGACAAGTTGGCACCACAATCAAATAATACACGTGCAGGTATAGAGTTAATAAGGAATGTACCAAAAACTACATTCGCCGATTGTTTAGATTCTTCAGCCGTCATGTGAAAAGCTCAGCCCGTTGGTTTTGGGGTATTAGGTTTCCTCTCTTGATTCCCACTCTTCTTTAACTTTGGGCAATCCCTTCGGTAATGACCGGGCTGCTTACATTCAAAACATGTCGGCCCTTGGATGGGACAGTTCCCCATGGTGTGACCACTCTTACCACACTTGAAATATTCTATTGAAGTCGCTCGACACAGACCAAAATATTTGCTTTTACATTTCTGGCACCAATTTGGTTCCCGACGAGACTCAAAACGAGTGTTCTTAATAAAAGGCTTCGGTCTTTGCAAAGATTCCGATCGACCTTCCCACTTTCTATTCTCTCCTACTTGAGCCTTCTCAGCTTTATCTCTTGCATAGACCTCTTCTATAATCTTTGTTTCCTCAATCGTTTCTCTCAGAGTCGAAGCTTTGGAATTTCTGACTCTGGACATCATATCCGCCGGCAAACCCTTCAAGTAAGCTTTAATCTTTTCTTTTTCATTTGGGGCCACTTGTCCCACTAAATTCAACTTTTCCAAAAAGACGCGAGTGTACTCCCTTACTGATGAAGTACCCTTCTTAAGCGTTCTGAATTCCTCTTCAATCTGGTCCATTTAATTTTCATTGCAGTATTCTTCTAATATCTTCTATTAGCTCCAATCTTTCTGTTTATAGAAGTATTGAAAAATAGGCTAAGTATAGAAGTCTTCGACAGAGGCTCTGCCGAGTCACCGAGAAGACTGAAGCATAGAAGTCTTCGACAGAGGCTCTGCCGAGTAACCGAGAAGACCGAAGTAAGGAATCACCAGAAGACTTCAATGCGGACAAGGCCACAGAGCCTCTGTCATACTTGACAGCGCCTCTGTGGTATAAAAGACTAGAACTCTATACAAGGACAATCATGCTTCTCACAATTTCTGCTGTACGAAGATCCTGAAGATCATTCGTACAAGGCGTGACCTGACAACTCCACGTGTCAAACTCTGATGGGTCTTAGCCTTAGTAGAAGCCGACGCATTTAATTAACGTTGTACCTGCAACAGTACCTGAATAGTGTCTTTGTACCTTCAGTACTTGTTGTCCAGAACTTGTCCCCTTTCGAAGTAGTATAAATAGAAAACTCATGTTGAGTTCTTCTATTAAGCTTTGCACAACACACACACACCATTAGAACAGAATTCTTGTTATATCATCGGTGTTCTTGGTGTTCTATTCATATCAATATACAGTGGGTTATTGATCTATTTATCTGTGTTATTTACACTTTATGTATTTGATATTGTGTGTTCTTCTACCTTATTATATCTTTTAGTTCGTTAAAAACGCTTCTGCATTATATCTTGTTTGAACTATTAGATAGAATCATCATTGTTAAGCAAAACGGGAACCAACAATTGGTATCAGAGCGTTCCTTGATTTTCTATATCAAGAGATCCTCACTTACAATGATTTTTGGTAGAAACCCGGAGTAATTTTAACCTGTTCTTCACTCATTTCAAAACAGCCGATGTTTTTCTGCCATTCTCGACCTGTTCGACTTTGGTAAACTTGGTCTGTTACTTCGGTTAAATCTCCATTTTAGTGCATTATTCAAAGGTTTTAAGCTTATAAACACCATTCGAAACATCCACTCCATCTTCTGAAAGTTTACTATTCATACCCTATTTTCTGGATTTCTCATCCTCTTTCAAAATGACAAACACAAACAATTCTTCACCGATGGTTCTTTAACCAAGCCACCCACACTACTCAGAGATGAGTACCCTCAGTGGAAGATACGAATGATTCACTTCTTCGAGGGTACTGACAAAGAACTCGTCTACTATATCAACAACCCTCCTTTCGTTCCAATGATCACAGTACCCCGTGTACCTACCACATACGACACTCCAGAAATCCCTGAGCACGAGAAACCAAAGACCAAGGACAAGTGGTCAGATCCTGATTGGGCAAAATATGAAGTTGCTCAGAAGATTAAGAGACTTCTGATCATGGCCATACCCAATGACCATTTCCAATCCCTAGATGCGTGTGAATCTGCATACGATTTGTGGAAGGAACTGGAAAAACAACTGGAGGGTGGGGCCAAAACTCAGAAGAACCGCAGAGCCCAATGCATCAACGAGCACTACGCATTCAAAGCTCTGCCGATAGAATCTCTACAGTCAACATATGATCGGTTCAACTCTCTAATCACCAAGTGCAAGAAGTTCGGAATCCACAGAACTTCTGAGGAGAACAATGTCATGTTCCTAAAGAGTCTCAATGAAGAATGGCTCCAGTTGTCTATGTCTCGGCAAACAAATCAGGACTTAGACTCCTGGACTCTGTCAGATCTCTATGGAACGTTGGCAACCCAAGAGCCTCAGATTGCACAATCAAAAGCTCAAATCAGTGCACCTCTTGCGCTGGTTGGTAAGGCTACAGAAGCTAAAGAGAAGCCGAAGAAGGAGAAAGTTGTGGAAGAAAATGAGAAGAAGAAGAAGGCCATGATCGTTGACAGTGAAGAGGAGGAGGTGGTGGAAGAAGAGGAGGCAACTATGGCCTCTATAGCTAAATCGTTAGCCCTTTTGACAAGAGAATTCAGCAGAGGATATCAGAAGAAGTCTGGTAATGAACGCTACGGAAGAAATGATCGTGGAAGAGAAGGGTCGAATGACAGGAATGACAGAGGTGGTAACCGACAGAGGTCAGATGACAAAGCTGGCAACGCTCCACAGAACCAAGGATGTTACAATTGCGGTAAGCCATGCCACTTCACCAATGAATGCAGGAGCAAATCAAACCGCCCTCAGAGGGATTATGCTTTCTACAAAAAGAAAGCAGAATATTATGCTCAGAAGTCACTCATGGTGAATCAAGAAAATTGGTAGTTAGATACATCCTCTGACAAAGAGAAAAGAAGAACGCCCTGTTCTGTGGCATGGCAGAGGTCAGCTCCAACTCCGATAGTGAGGTATCCACTTCTGACTCTTACACTAATCAAGCAGAAGCTGATTTGCTTAAACTTAACATTGAATACACAGAACTTAAAAAGACCTGCGAAAGTGTTCAGAAGAAGCTTACCTTCTTTGAGAGAGAAGCTAGACTTCTCACTCAAGAAAATGCTAAAATCTTTCAAGAAAAGGAAGAAATTGAAACAAACTGGAACAAACACCTAAATCCTTTGAAAGAAAAGATTTCTGAACTTAACTCTGCCTTAAAAGCAAAATCTAAAGAACTTATGGACGCTGAGAGTGACCGAATGAATGTTCTAGCTCTTAAAAATTATTTTCAAAAGGAAAGAGAAGTCCCCTGTCAAGATTTACTCAGAAGAGATATGTTAATTAAGAAATATCAAGATGCACAGAAGGTGTACGAGAAAATTAATACACAAATAAGGAAACGGGGAATTGGCTTCTGTGATATAGATCCATACACAGGAAACAAAAGAAACAAATCTCTGTCGTCTCTATTTCATATTGGAAGTACAAGAAAACCCGATTTTCCAAATTTACTCTCTGTAAGCAAAAGGCGAAAAGTCTCTGGTGAACCTCACATAAGGAAACCTCTGAAGATGGTAAATGTGTGGTTTGAAAACACAGATCTACCATCATCAGCCTCTGTCAAAAGAGCCTCCAAACCTAAGAAATACCTGAAAACACAAGATCAGATAGGAATCTTTAAGTTTGGTGAACCCGAGACTCAATCCCAGGTTGCCTTTGTCTGCACTATAGATTCTGAGAAGAAACTATCGGCAGAGGCACCTGAGTTCTTGCTTGCTTCAACAGAAGAAAAACTGACTCATATTTCTAAAAAGGAATTATTGGAAATCGGTGAAAACAACTATTATGAATGCCCCAGTACTCTCAATAATGACCAAAATCTCTCTGATGAAACCTCGATGAAAACTTCTGTTAACTTAGAAGATATCCTTGAAAGAAAGGAAGAAAGCGAGTATGGCACATGCTCTGAAAGTCCAGCCTCTGTCGAAAGAGAACTAAGTGACTCAACCTATGTGTATGAGGACGATTCATCCTCTGACGAATCTGAGACTGACTCTAAGTCAGAGATAGTACCTTGTGACTCAGAGGATTTTAAACTACTCTCCGGAGTTCTTAACAGAACTATTCCTCCCAAGGAGAAAATCACAAGAGTTCCTATCTGTCCAGATTTTTTGGACATGTGTATACAAGCCAAAACCTCTCTTGAGCTTGAGAAGATCAAACAACAAAAGAAAACGTCCTCTCAAAATTCAACAAGTTCAAAGACTTCAAAACCCTTAAGGCCTATTAAAGAAAAACTAGCATGGCAACAAAAGGGTAAATGGGCTGAAAATAACAAATCTTTTTCTTCTGTGACAATGAAACCTGCAGAAGTTCACCACAGAAGGGGTCCACAGAAGGCTACTCTCAACAAAGGATTTTGCAAACAACAATCTAGCCTACATAGGTCTTCTTGTAATAGGAAGTCAATTGTTAGGATAGAATGTAATGCATCTGTGCCCCCATTTAATGTTGTCAATGAAAAGTTCAAGCAAATCTCTTTGCACATTCATTATGGTCATTGCTTTGATCTCATGCATCAATTAAGCCAACACTTCTCAAGTCCACACTGTTTCTTCTATGCACCAAAAAAGAATACTAAATTCAAGGGTTAGAAGAAACAAAATGGTTCTTCAAAAGAAGCTAAAACCAAACCCAAGAATGCTAAGGCAAACTTGAAGACCCCTAACAAACCTGGACCCATTTGGATATGGGCACCTAAAACTCTCTGATTGTCTTGCAGAGGCAGTATGTGCCAATCTGGTATCTTGACTCCGGATGCTCGCGGCACATGACTAGCGGCAGTGGTCTACTGTCCTCCTACAAAGATAAATTCGATGGAGGATCTGTGACCTTTGGTGACAACAAGAAGGGGTATATAAAAGGCTACAAAGTCATCAAGAAGGAAAACATAACCGTATGCAAAGTTGCTTATATGGATGGCCTTAAGAACAATCTTCTAAGTGTTAGCCAACTCTGCGATACGGGTTTCGATGTAATGTTCAAAAAAACCTTATGTTCTCTACAAGGTGAGGACACAGGAGTCGAACTTCTGCGAGCCGAATGAAGAGGCGATCTTTACCTCATGAACTTCTGTGCCAAGAACAAGGAAGACAAGCTCTGCCTTGTTGCCAGTAAAAGCGAAGAATCCTGGTTATGGCATAACAGGTTCTGCCACCTAAACTTTCATACTCTAGATAAGCTTGTTAAACTTGATCTAGTCAAAGGTCTGCCAAATGTTAAATTCAATAAAGATCATTTGTGCTCTGTTTGCGAAATGGGAAAACTCAAAAGAGCCTCTATAGGAGATCAGGTAGTTGAGCGAATGGCAGATGAGGAATGGGCAGTGGCCTTGGCTAAGCATCAACAAGTTCAAGAGAACTTTCATGCTCTGAAAAATACAATTCTCTCCCCTACTTCCAAGAGCAAATCCTCTGCCAAGAAGAAGAAGAAAGCTCACAGAAAAAGGAAAGCTACAGAAGGCTCCTCAATCAGTGCTGCTGAAACCCAACTGTCCCCTCCTCATGCAACAGATGTTGGATCCTCTGCACCTCCCCCTCCTCCAAAAGACAAAAAGAAGAGAAAACATAAGTCTTCTGAGGAGGGTGCCCCCAAACCAAAGAAAATGAGGAGCAAGAAGAAATCCAAGAAACCTCACACTCCTCTGCAATCCATCGCAGAGGAAGCAGAAATGGTCGAAGAAACCCAAGACCAAACTCTGCAATCACCTTCACCCATCAATTATGACGAAGATCAGGGTGATTTTTCTGTCTTCCTCCAACAACCCGGGATTGCACACTCTTTAGACCCTTCTAGATGGACCACATAAGCCCTATCTCTTCATTCAACAGAAGCCCTAGACTTCAGAATCTCTTCTGACTTAGATGAAGATGACCAAACCCCACAGAATATTCAGTCTGCGACTCCAGAAGTACTACACAACCCCTTCACACAACCTGGATTTGATGTGCTAAGAGCAAGCCCAGAAGATCTGGTTATAACTACCACCAAAACCCCGCCAGTCTTAGTCTCAGAGGTAGATTCTGATGAAGAAGAAGATACCCAGGTAAACGAAGGACCTCTGCATCCCCATGTACGGCAATTAATTGGCTCTCATCCAATGTACGACTCCTTAGTCACTGAGGCAGAAGCCGCAACAGAAGTTAGGGTAGAAGCAGCGGGCTGTAGGATAGAAAGAGAGGTTGAGACAATAGATGGTGAAGTAGTGTTAGGATGCCCAACAGAGCAAGAATCCAAAACAGATGCCTGGAATAATAGAGGCACACAACCCCAGCCAACTCCCAGTGCAACCCATATTTCTATTACCACCAGTCTAGTGGCAGAAGGTAATATTGAACAAGAGCCGCACAGCTCGAACCCACCCCAAACTGACCGGGCAGAGGAAATTCCTTCCACCTCTGTGCCACTAATAGCTGGGGAAACCATTCCAAGGGAGTCCTCTCCAAAGGACTTGCCTTTAGTTCGTGATTCCTCACCCCGGATCACATCTGACACTCTTGCAGAGGAATTTGTTTCCTCTGCCACACACATACACGTAAGTCCAACCGGCCCTTCAGAGGGGCCTAGAGTGCACGAAGACGAATGGATTCTAGACAAGTCCCCAAGTCAACTTAAGGATACTCCTGTACCCACCTCTGGAGTGGATCAGGACAACGTCCTTAACAGAACCTCTATAGAGTATGAGGCCGATAAAGCCTCTGCTCGAGGATTAGAGGGAAATCCTTTCGTCCTCAACGTCAATACAGGGACGAAAGAAGGTGTCCAAGGAACATGGACTCACTCTGGGGAAGAATGTGTTCCCCCAGAGGTTACACCAAGTCCACATGTATCAAGGGATGAGTTCTAAACCCTTGTCACCTCTGTGGACAACACATTAAAAGAGTTGAAAAGCTCTTTTGATTCTTTTGCAGAAGTTACCATGAGGGCCTTTTCAGATATGAACACCAAAATGGGCAACCTGTCCACAGAGGTACAAAATGCTCTAGCCCAAATGAGAACAGCTGCGACAACCTCTGCCACCTCTGCTGCTGCTAACTTCGAGAAAGCTACTACCTCTGCTTTCCAAAGCTCTGTGAAAGCCCTACTTGAACAACTGAAGACAGCTCAAACGCCAACTTCTGCGGGCATTACTCCTGAAGATTTAAAGAAGGCCCTTGAGCTTGTTCAAGAACAAACAACTAGAAAAACTCTGGCCATGCAGCCCTCCGACTACATGACCAGAGCACAGCTCACAGAACTTGGGCAAGGGATACTTGATCAAGTCACCGAGTTCATCAGAGCCTTCACTGCTTCCAACGTAAATTACGTCAAAGACTTTCAGAGGAGCATCGGCAAAATGTGCTTTAACACAGAGGCAGAGGTCCATACCCTACTTGGCCTTTGTGACGACCTATGTGCAAAGATGATCGCCGCAGGTACCACACCGCCTAAAAAGCCAGAGGCTTCGTGCAGAGCAGAAGGCACGAAAGATAAGGGTCAGGATGACTATGATGATGACTCTAATGATTCATCAGATCATCCTGAGGGGGAGAAACAAAGGGAAAAAGCTGCAGACAGAGGTCTACCAGAACCACCAATAACAGCAGAACCCCTAAACCAAGTTCACCCACCTCAAACCCAAGGAGGAAACCAACAACAGACCACCGAGGCAACAACCACCTCTGTGGAAATACCCCCTGAAGAAACCCCAATTACAACCCAAATACCCAAAACAGCCGCAGATCAACAACAGAAGTCCACAGAGGCAACACCCACCTCTGTGGAAACAACTTCTGTATTCGGAAAAAATGTGCCAATCCGTGAAGAATTCCAAATCCTAGCATCCTCCGAAGAAGATCAACCATCCCAATCATCAAAACCAAAATCACCAAAAGAACTCCCTTCCCCAACACCAGAAGCCGAAAAGACAAAACCCCCATCTCCCACACCTAAAACCAGAACCAAGTCGATTGCTCACAAAAGAAAATATTTGAGCAAGTCTACAGAAGCCTCACCAACCTCCTCACCATCCAAGACCTCAGAAAAACAAGTGTCAAAACCAACAGAGGCAACCCCCACAAAACCAACAGAAGCACCAACAACCAAACCCACATCTACTTCAAAGCCCTCAGAACCCCAAAAGACAAAACCCACAGAGGCAACCCCATCTCTACAAGAAGATCTACAACCGAAGGAAAAAGATAAAGGCAAGGGGATAATGACAGAGGAACCCAAGAAGAAGAAGCCAAAGCATCAACCAACAGAGAAATTGATGAAAAGCTCCTTCGACGCATATGTGACACCAAAGCCAGAAGAAGAAGACTGGGCTTTCGGTGCTACCCCTCTGTCAAAAATACCTGTTCTGGATCCAAAGACAAAACTCACAGAGGATCGAGTGGCCCAAATAAAGAAACAATTGGATGCTCTGTGCAGGCCCACGCCTCCACCCGGTGCACCTCCACAACAGATGGAATAAGTGGTGTATAGATATCTGTACAACAGAACTGCCAGAGATCCTCTGCCACCATCCATTCAAGATCCAGACTTTCGTGCTGACCTCGAAAATATCTTCACAAGAACAACACCCAAGCCAAAATACCAAGTCTTCTCAACCTCCAAAATCGACAAGGTCATATACTGTAAGTTTTCTCAAACCAGAAACGCACCTAAGGTTTCCTACAACATATATAAGGTCAAAAGGGAGGACAGAATCGTAAACCAATTCTCAGATGCTGATATGAGAAATCTAAATCCCTACGACCTACCCGACCTTCTCAACTGGACGAAAGAGAACTACACAACATATGCACATCGAAGGGCATACAGGGTAATAAGGAAAGCCATGCGTGAGAAACTTCTGCTATACAGCCTTGTCGACTTCCAATTAGGATGAGATCTTGGAGTAAGAAACCTAAGTCTAAAACCACCAGAAGATAACTGCCATTCCTCTGCCATACCAAACTCGATCATTACATCTCCAAGAGTTGGGTTAGTCTATCAAGATCCTGCTGGGAAGTCAAGACTATTCGTAGATATGGACTGTCAAAAGTATGCAACAAGTACTTTGACAGAGCTTAGAGCTATCCTCATGGAGCATAGAGGATCGGAGCTCATGAATCAAGCTCTTGCAAATAGACTGATAGAGGTCATCGACTCAACAATCAACTTCAGAACCCTCTGCATCAGATTCTATCCCGAGCTTAAAGAATTAGGATTCGACAACAGAAGTTTCAACGACTTCAAAGACGCCAACGTCTGATATCCTCCAACAACCTCTGCAAATCTTTCCTTTCATAATGTAATCAAGTGTAAGTGCCTCTGGCATAATTTTGTATGAAAGAAAAGTAAAAACTTTTGTGGTACATTGTTACACCTCTTATCATGTACTTACCCTAGAAAACCTTGCACTTTTCAATTTTTTATTTTTCAATACTTAGGGGGAGATTGTTAGCTCCAATCTTTCTGTTTATAGAAGTATTGAAAAATAGGCTAAGTATAGAAGTCTTCGACAGAGGCTCTGCCGAGCCACCGAGAAGACCGAAGCATAGAAGTCTTCGACAGAGGCTTTGCCGAGTAACCGAGAAGACCGAAGTAAGGAATCACCAGAAGACTTCAATGCGGACAAGGCCACAGAGCCTCTGTCATACTTGACATAGCCTCTGTGGTATAAAAGACTAGAACTCTATACAAGGACAATCATGCTTCTCACAATTTCTGCTGTACGAAGATCCTGAAGATCATTCGTACAAGGCGTGACCTGACAACTCCACGTGTCAAACTCTGATGGGTCTTAGCCTTAGTAGAAGCCGGCGCATTTAATTAACGTTGTACCTGCAACAGTACCTGAATAGTGTCTTTGTACCTTCAGTACTTGTTGTCCAGAACATGTCCCCTTTCGAAGTAGTATAAATAGAAGACTCATGTTGAGTTCTTCTATTAAGCTTTGCACAACACACACACCATTAGAACATAATTCTTGTTATATTATCGGTTTTCTTGGTGTTCTATTCATATCAATATACAGTGGGTTATTGAGCTATTTATCTATGTTATTTACACTTTACGTATTTGATATTGTGTGTTCTTCTACCTTATTATATCTTTTAGTTCGTTAAAAACGCTTCCGCATTATATCTTGTTTGAACTATTAGATAGAATCATCATTGTTAAGCAAAACAGGAACCAACATCTTCCTTTTGAATGATTCCCAAGTCATGCCGTCACCGTTGATGTTACAATGTTCCACCAGGTCAAAGCATTTCCTCTTAACATTTGGGATCCAAACCTGACCTTCGATTCTTTGTCACATTCACAGGCTCTAAAAGCTTGTTCCATTTCTCTGATCCAATTCATGCACGCAATTGGATTATCTGAACCAACAAATTCTGGTGGCTTGCAACTCAAAAACGTCTTGTACGAACAAACCTTCTCTATCCTCCTATTTGCATTCAGTAACGGATTAATAGATGGATTTATGGTACCAGTACCTATCTCCGGTCTTTGTGACTCGGCACTTCTGTCATTCAACATTTTCATGAACATCTCCTGTTGCCGAGTCAGTGCATTATTCATGACCCGCATCATATTTTCCATCATACGGGACTCCATCGTAGATTCCGTCGTCACCGGATTGGAAGTACCGACATTAATTCGATGTGTTTGACTTCCTCCCTCTCCCAAGATAGGTGGCCTCGGTGGACTCTCATAAGCTCCACCCCTTTCAGGTTGATTCTCAGCAAGTTCGTTTGCCACTCTATCTTCTGAAGAAGTGGATGATCTGTTTGGTGTATTAACCATCGTATTATGTTGAAGCACAAAAAAATAACTATAAGAAATGGCTATACGCATCCAAACACATGAAACATACTTTAACATTCGTTAATCACCATAACAATTAGAAACAAGTATGCTTACGTAACAATATATTCATAATAACAGTAGCTAATTAAAATTATGAACATACTACACATAAGAATTCTCGTTACCATCATAACAGTTCTTAATTCACGTATTTCCGTCAACTCTAAGACTATCCCGTCTTAGTATTTCTACCCAATCTCACAAATCATAACTTAATCATCTCAGCCTAACTCTAGGTATCTTACGATCATACCTAGTTCATTTAAACTACAGCTCTGATACCAAACTGAAACACCCTAAAATTCACAATGAATTTAAACCTTAAATTTTATCAAAATATACAACAATGTCTTCCAAAATTTTCATACATAAGTGGAGCATTGGTAACGAAGATTTATATTTACAACTGAGTTATCAAAACAACCTACTAATCTAATCCATAACAATAAGATCAGATTATGAGGGTTGTCTAGGTAATCTTCCAAAACATCTTCGTTATAAACTAATCTCTCCATTTCACCTCCAAAAGTTATGACTCCAAAAGTCACTATCCGCTCATTCACTTCACATCCCTTCCTGAGCTAGTACCTGGTAAGAAAATTTAATTTAGAACCATTAGGCTTGCGCCTAGTGAGAACATCAAATTTCACATCAAAATCCTTTATAAGCTTTGAAAACCAATTTGTATACAAAGCATATAAAATAACCTTTTCATGAAGTTTATTACCGTACACACAACATCTTTTGATGACGGGAATCATACCCGATTCCATGAATATGACAAACACTAAGTAAGTCATAATATCATGTTTAAGAGCACCACTACGAATCACTGAGGATTCTAGATTACAGCTCATGACAAGAAATTACAATTAATCGTCGTGCCTATTTCTTGGTGTGGAAGTAGGAATTACAATTAAGAGCTATGCCTATACCTTATCTTCCAATAGAAAACGAGAATTACAATTAAGAGTCATGCCTATTCCACGTTTTCACATCACAATACAAAATGGAAATTACCATTAAGTGACTGGCCTATTCCTCATTTCAAATCAACGGGAATTACGATTAAGCGCCACACCTATTCCACGTTTATCAAATAATGCTAGTGCCAATGGATCCATTACACTTACTAGCACACGTACATACATATGCTTATGTATCATTTCCTCATAGCGTTAACGTATTTAAGCAAACAATGAAATTTAAAATAACATTGAAGGAGGAATCATCCTCTATAAGATTTTTCATTAAGCCTCCCAAAATGGAAAACTCTATTTAATCATCTTATTTTCCAATAATTTTCAAAATCAAATAATATCTTCGATTGGGTTTTAAGCACATCTTTAGACAGTAATTTCATCCGATAAACTTATAATATCTTGTTTAATTAAAATTTTACCCGGAATTACACTATCCGGATATCCCCCTCCGGAGATATAACTTTCGGATTCCGGATATCCCCTTCCCGAGATATAACTTCCGGATTCCGGACTCTGGATATCCCCTCCGGAGATATAACTTCCGGATTCCGGATATCTCCCCACGGAGATATAAACTTATCCGGGAAATTTAACTTCCGGATTCGATCGATAACCAATCTGATTCATACGTTTCTATCCCAAAACTCAGATACTCTTTAGTATTCATTTCATAAAGATATCATTGAGATTTTAAAACCATTTCAGTTTAACTTATCAATTTTATTAAAGCAGAACAGAGTAGATGAACTCACCTGGAGATTAAACTCAAATCACAATCTGCACAATTATGAACTCAATCCAGTAAATCCAATTATCAAGCCTGTTTCACCAAATTGATTCAAAATTCCATATTAAAAATAGGTTGAACCTGATTACAAGTTCTTAAAGATTGAATTTGAAGAAAATGATCGAATAATCTTACCGAACAAGAGTTTAGAATTCGATTTCTCTCTCTGCCTTCTTGAACCGACTCCAGAACATGAAATTGAGATAAGTGTCAATTTTCAGCCGACTTATAATCTTTATACATCTCACTAACAACATTTGACAAAAGTAACCCAAAGGTTTCATAATTTCACCATCTAGCTTAAAAATTTGGTCAATTACACTTTTGACCCTTCAACATTAAATCATAACATATCGTTTAAAATAACACCTTCCCATTATTTTAAACGTCCTCTAAATAAATGTAAAACAACTATGGAAATTTCGAGGTGTTACAATTCTCCCCAACTTGGAAATGATTTCGTCCTCAAAATTAAAGTTAGGTAAATAAATGAGGATATCTATTTTCATATCCTCTTCTGCTTCCCATGTCACGTTAGCAGCTCTATGATGTTTCCATTGTACTTTGACCATGATCACTTCCTTATGTCTTAATTCCTTAGTCGTTGTTTCCAAAATCGCTACTGGTTCCTCAACACAACGGCTTTTTTCATCCACGTTTATTTCAGAAAGTGGTATAACATTTTATTCTTCGGCTAGGCATTTCCAAGGATAACAAACATGGAAGGTATTATGAATTCCTTCCAACTCAGGGGGGAGATCTAACTAATATGCTTGAAGTCCCACTCTTTTGGTTATGGTGAAAGACCCAAGAAAACGAGGACTTAACTTTTCACGTTACCCAAATCTTATAATACCTTTCCACGGAGATACCTTTAACATTACCCGCTCCCCAACTTGAAATTCTTTAAGTCTCAAATTTTCAGCCGACTTATAATCTTTATACATCTCACTAACAACATTTGACAAAACTAACCCAAAGGTTTCATAATTTCACCATGTAGCTTAAAAACATGGTCAATTACACTTTTGACCCTTCAACATTAAATCATAACATATCGTTTAAAATAACACTTTCCCATTATTTTAAACGTCCTCCAAATAAATGTAAAATAGCTATGGAAAATTCGAGGTGTTACATCACAGTTATCACAAACTACCTAGTTCTCCATTGAATGGCTCCCTACACACAATATATATATATATATATGGTTGGGTTCACGTGGGACCAACCTGTTTTCGTGAGACCGGTGAGACCAAGTTTTTACACTTGAAACTTCACAGTAAAACATTGTGAAGGTAAACAAAGATACGAACCTTCACAGCAAAAACACTGTGAAGGTTACCTTCACAGTATTTTGCTGTGAAGTTTCAAGTGTAAAAACTTGGTCTCACCGGTCTCACGAAAACATGTTGGTCTCACATGATCCCAAGTCTATATATATATATATATACACACACACTTAACGGGACCAAACTAAATAAAATAGTATATTATTTGTATGATTTTGATTTGTTTAATCTTTTTAAAAAAATAATTATATTAAATATGATTTAATTTTTTTATTTTATTGTAATGGTGGAAAAAAACATGGTTTTATAGTTTTAATGCAATTAAAATTATAATTTAAACAAATCAACTCATAAAACTATATCTTATTTATTTAGAGAGAATAAAATATGATACAGTTTTATGATCTGATTTGTTTAAATTAAAATAATAATTATGTTAAAGACGATTTATATTTATTTGTTTTTTACTATAATTGAAATAAAGAAGTTTATTATTGATATTTTAACCCCAAAATTAATGAAAACCACTACGAAATGAACTCCAAATTTATCATTCTAAAATTAGAGGTTCCAATTTTCATATTGTTTCTCATTAACAAATGAAATATCCATACATAATATCATCTTTGTAACCTAAAATTGAACAAATCCATATTTAAACTTTAACCAGGTTTTAATACCTAAATAGACAAAATACTAAAATGTTAGGGTAGAATTTATGTTGATTTTAAGTTCAAGGGTTTGAATTGTAATTGTTTAAACTTAGTCCATTGTGAACGGGCTGTGGGCTTGTTACCACGGGCCCAGCGTATTTAAAGTGCAATTAGCTTAGAAAATTAGCTAGTTGTCTCATTTAGCTTTTTTGCTTTACACTGTAATTCTCTCTAATTTAATAGCTAAGTGGGCAGCCTTTGTGAATCATATCAACTGTTCTTATTTGCTTATTCACAATCATATTAGTTGCACGGATCTGGATTCTACAATTGGTATCAGAGCAGACAGACGGATTCGATTCAAAGGTTCATTCATCAATTTCTGGTTAGTTTGATTTTTACTCGTCTGACTATTCTTGAATTCTTGACTTTTTGATTCAGTCGAAATTGGTTGTTTTTGATTATTGGGTTGTGTTAGCATTATAGTTATAAGTGTTTCTGCAAATTTTCACATCCTAATTCATTCGTTTGATTGGTCAATTTAGCAATTTAAGATCAAAGTTTTTTGGTAGTGTTCGTCAACAAAAATCGAATTTTTACCATCAAAACGTGTTCTTTTTGCTTAGAAATCGATTGGGTTAGTGTTAGTTTTGTGTTTGGTATTGTTTCTAATCTTTCAGGAACAATCTTGAGTAACCCTAGTTGAGAAATCGATCGAACTGATAAAACAGCCGCAGAGTCCGGATAAAACAGCCGCGTTTTCCGGACAAGTTGATAGTGTCCGGACATTTGTGTTTCCATCCGGATTCTTCCAGTTTTTCCGGACAATCAAGTTTTTCCGGGTAAGTCATTTTTCCGGGTAAGTTCTGCAATCCGGGTAAGTCACTATTCCTTATACTATCCGGGTAACATTTGTATCCGGAAACCCAGTGTTTCTGGACATATCTTATCCGGACAATCCATTGTACCCGGAAACTTCATTGTTATCCGGAAACTTAGTATATCCGGATTCCTTCACCTAGCGGGACCCCCGTGCTAAGTCGCAGGAGGGGGACATTTAAGTATTCGTGAATCTGTGCCATCCGGATTCTTTGTTTTACCCGGACACTTTGTTATTTATTGAACTGTTCTTAATTGATCTGATTCGGACACTTCCTGATCAGACCCTTACTTGGATTCCTATCCAGTAAGATCACTCTTAGTTCATACCAGTCATAGAACATGCGTTAGGATTCCACTCTTAGTGCCTTGCGTTAGGTTTACACTTTGAATCAATCTACACGTCTGATGATCAGTCCAGTGCAACTGAAGATGTCTCCTGCTGAAGAAGACATGAAAAGGCCGTGTCAGGTATGTGAACCTATCTTTTCAGAACTTTATGACCGAGTGAAACCTCTTGCTGAACGGGTAGGTTCCTTTAAGGCCACTTCTAAAGAACAACTGCTTGAGATTAGGTCTCTAACCGAAAAGCTAGATGTTCAAAAGAAAATAACTGAAAAATACAAGTCTGAAAATGCTATGTTAAAAGAAAAATGCAAAAATCTTTCAATAGCACCTAAAGACTTAAGGGCCAAGTTATCTGAACTTCAGTCTTAGTTTGATCAGTGCATGAATGAGAAAGAGGATATTGTTTATCAATGTTCCTCTCTTCAGATTCAGCACAAGGAGTTTGTTGCGAAAATTCTTGATCTTGAAACCAAACTCCACAAAAGGGGTCAAACTGATCAAACCATCTTTCTGAATAAACCCAAAGAGTTCACCTATTTCAACAAAGAATGGGGAATCGGATATGATAACCCACATTAGTTGAAAAAGGGAAGATGGTTTACACCAACTTTGTATGATTTTGCTTGCTTTGGGTTAGATAAAAAATATCCGGAATATGCAATCCAATGGACTGGTTCTCTTGAACCCGAGAAGGAAGAGGAAACCGAGGAATATAAGCGCAAACACAAACGAGGAATTCAACTTCCATTTTGTTACGAGCCTTTAAATTATTCTTATAAAAAGGACAAAAAGTACCTCTCCAATGACTACTTCGACCCTTACAAGGTTGCTACGCCCAATGATTCCTCCAAGAAGGATGAGGACCAAGCAACCGAAACCAAGACTGAGACGAATGAGTTTAAACTCTATGTTCCACCTCTCATCTTGGAAGCAAAGATAGTCGAGTTGGAGGAGTCATTTGAGAAAGAAAGGAAAAATTTTCAAATGGAAAAGCAAGCTTTAATTGAAAAACTTGAGAATCAACAATCGGTCAAAACCGAAGTTGTGTCTGATGAAGGACAGGAGATACTTCGGTTTGAAATCGATCGACTCACATCACAACTGTCCGCTTTGGCAACAGAAGTGATGCAAGACAAAGTGAGTAAAAGTCAACTACAAAAGCAGTTTGACCAACTCCAATCTGAAAAGAATATTTCACCCGAACCTTCCTCAAATTCATCCGACACATCTTCGTGCAAAGCCTTCTTAGGCAGGATTTCTAGTTCGCAAGACGATCAAGATTCTCAAGATGAATGTGTTACAAGGAATTTAAACTCTGATTTTTCAAACGCTTCCGCACCAAATTCCTCAAAGCACACTACAGAAAGCACAAAGTGTTCCTCGCCTTCCTCGACCGATCCAAGTCCAGTAATTCCGGATGTCGATTTTTCAGAATACATGAACTCCGAAGGTAATTCTGATAGAGAGTTTGAGTCGTTCCCTTTCGACAAACCTCTTCCAAGTCATTCTGACTTTTTGTCTCCAGTGGTTAATCGTCCGGTCAATTTTCAAAAGGGCGACTGTTCTCAATCCAAGACTCCGGCTGTGATCAAGATTCTTAAAAACGCTTCAAATTCTCAAAAACAATCACAGCCGAAGCAAAAGACCGAACGACCGACCACTAAGATTCCTGTTTCCTCAAAAGTCACTGACCGTACTGTCCCTGTTGTTTCAGATAAAACCGGTCGAGCTAAACAAATAAAACAAAAGTGGCCAGCCAAGGAATCTGTCAAGGATGATGCATCAAAGTCGTTCAATACTGTCTTTCATCCTAGGATGAACAAAAATTATTGTGCCTGGAATCATAGGAATAATTTTGTTAATAGAGATGTTAATTTTCCGATGAAAATTTATTCCATTCAGCAATTGATTCAATTATCACACGATCGTTTGTGTTGTTCTAGTTGTGGTTGGAATGACTTTGATGATTTCCATAACAATGATTGGTTTGGGTCATATCAAAGGTTTAATCATACAGCCAAACGCAAACCCCGTCATAACCAGAAAATACACTATCAAAAACGGGGTTACCAATCAGCGGTTAAACCACAGCGGGAGACCAAACCTGCTCCTAGATGGGTTGCTCCTACTGAGGTTAAACCGGCACCAAAGAGGAAACCTGCTGCCAAACCTGTTCCTCCAAACGGTGTAAAATCTACACCTAGGAGGCAACATGTGCCTAAATCAGTTCCTACAAACGGTGTAAAACCAACACCTAAGGGGAAAGCTGTGTCAAAGCAAGTTCCTCAAAGAGGTGCCAAACCTAACCCTCCCGGACCCAGGCAAATCTGGGTACCGAAGGTCCGCTAAATTTGTTTTGCAGGACGGTCATGTGTGGTCCTTAAACACTGGATGCTCCACACACATGACCGCAAGGAGGGAGCTGCTCACGATCTACAAGGAACAATATTAAGAAGACGCGAGGTTTGTCTATACCTGTGCTTTATCAAGCTGCTCACGTGTTTAGGGGGAGCATGATCAGCTATCAGGTATGTCACTCTACTGTTGAGGGGGAGCGTCACACACACTTTTTCCTTAAATATGTTAAAAAGTTTTTATATGTGGGAATACTCCCGTGTGCATTTCACACTACGCGCACATTCTGAGGGGGAGCATCCAACTGGATGTTCATCAGTTGAGGGGGAGCGACACAATATTTTTCTTTCAATGCCTAAAAGTTTTTATGTGTGTCGGACTCTCCATTGTAATATCCTAGGCGGAGCAATGGCATTCCCATGCTCAGTTTGAGGGGGAGCGAGAGAAAGATCTCTTAAAGGATTCCGTTTTTCTGAAAATTCACAAATAAGGACTCATCCAGATTCTCATGTTATCCGGATTCTTCTGGTATCCGGATTCTCATGTTATCCGGATTCTCTTGTATCCGGGTCGGTCATAAACCCGGACCACACCCGGGTTATATAAGGTACCCGGGCCGCTCATTTTCCCCATCCGGACATTTCAACCTAAAACCCTACACCCCACGATATTTCCCCTCTCTCGCTCGGATTTTTCTACATCGCTCGATTCCCGCTCGTTTTTCTCTCCGACAACAGGTATGTTACTCACGTGTAAATGCTAATTAAATGTATGCACATCTCACACACAAAGCACCACAAATCGAACCCTGAGTCGGTCGATTTCTCTGTCCCGAAACCCTTAATGGGCTTTTCGACGGATTCGCATCAATGGCTGCGATTCAGGAGTTTTCCCCACTCCAATAAGCCCCTAGTCACCTCTGGGCATCCATTCCGCACCTTAACACAAGCATGAGATCCCCTGGTAATCCTTGTGGACAAATCTGTTTACGTCCGGACACATTCATCGTGTCCGGACACGTTCAACTTCATGCGAGTTTACCCGGACACCTTCAACAGACATGCATATACATCCGGACAACATCATACTCCCGGAAACCTAGTTGTCCGGAAACCTTAGGGTTTCCGGTAAGTTCAACTACCGGGTAGTCTTGCGGGTCCGGACACCATCTTATCCGGAAAATCTTTTGTATCCGGACACATTCTTCTGCTTTTCCGGACAACCCTGCTATCCGGACACATGCATATGCCCATCCGGACACCCCTGTTATTCGGACTCTTTGGAGTTATCCGGACAACATGTCTATTCATCCGGATTCCCCTGATGTTGTGTCCATTCGGTACCTGTTTTCTCCCTAGCCATCCTCGATCTGTCTCAGATTGAGCCATTCAACGCAAAGGTACGCACCGACACTTGTTCTTCTGTTTAAGATCCTAACGGTGTGCCATTTTGACAGATTCATACATGGCAGAACAACAAAATCCGACAGACCAAATTCCTCAGGAGGAGGAAATCATCGACGAAGTAGCCGATGCTGCCTTGGTTGATCCTGACCATGGCATCGAGTTGGAAGCCAACAATCATTACTTGGACCCGGCGCAGTTCAGACCTAACCCGCAACATCAGGTCATTCTAGACATTCTTATGCGCCATCCCATACGCGAGGCACTCACCCGCACCGCCGACGTTCCCTTGATCTACGTTCTACAAGTCTGGCTGACGGCACAAGTTCGTACGATTGGCAACACACAGACCATCACGGCGCAGATTGACAACCACCCATTTACTCTGACGCCTGACTCCTTTCGCAGACTACTGTCTCTACCGGAAGCGACTGCCAACAACCATGAACGGTACAATCCTGCCGTTAACGATGCCACACTTTGCGCACAAATGCGTGCCCTTGGTTACAACTCCGACCTTCAAAGACCATCTGTCTTCAATCGCAAGTTCTTGGCGCCAATTTGGTACACGCTCTTCACCATACTCAACCGCTGCCTATCCGCCCGATGGAAAGGTATTGATCAATGTACCGGCGACTTTCTGTGACTTGTTCACGCCGTGTGCTACCACCGCCACGTCGACTTCACCATGATAATCTGGCGTGAACTTGTGACAACCATTCGACACATCGGCGGAACCAAACAGAAGAAGTTCCTCCCATACCCGCGTTTCCTATCGCTTGCCGTTCGTCAGCACATGGATGCGAATCCAGCCATTCCGAGACGTATTACACATCTGGTATGCCCCATCCGACACCTCCAATTCATGGTGATCCGCAACCCATCCGATGCGGTCGCCTCGCCCATTCCTGCCGCCCTACTAGTCATCGCCGATCCCGCTGCACCAGGGGTAGTTGCTTATAGGGGAGAGTTAGGAATTCCCATGGTCCAGCCAGAGCCGGAGGGACCTGCCCAGGGAAATAGGCCTGAGGGACGTGAGGGTCCTAGGACGAGAGGAGGAAGGGCCTGAAAAGCGGGTGCTGTCGGGCGGGGAACGTTAGTTGTGAGAGGAAGGGGACCGAGAGTAGGTGGTGCAGTGGAATCGCGACCCGGTTCCAGCTCAGCCCAAGCCGGTCAATCCTCCAGACCAATTCTACATCACTCGACCGAGCCTTACATCACCGAACCCCCGTCACCATCTCATGATGTTGAAGACGTGGAATCTGACTCCACGGACTCCGATACCGACCGAAACATACGCCTGAGACAAATACCTCACGGTATCGGACCCAACCCTGATTTTACCGTTGGCATCCCACTTGGATCACCTCCACATACTGGAACCGGACCTATCACTAGGACATCTGAGGGAGAAAACGTAGAGGAGTTAGATCATGCGAGACGGAGAGAACTGCGTTCAAAGTTGAACCAGGAAAGAACGAGCCGTAAAGATAAAGAGGCTCATGAGCGACCCCAGTCGAGTGAAATCCGGGTAGCCACATCTGCTATCCCGTCTCATTTGTTGGGACGGGGTATTGAAGAAGCCTCCGTGGACCCAGCGGAGCAATTGCACGACCCCCTCATCCACTCATCCGTCTCTCGACAGACGGATGTTTCAATATCACACGGGGAACAAGCACAACTTCCACCGGCCTCTCATTCGAAGAGTGTTGGTGTTGAAATAAGAGACCAGCAGCCCCCGGTCTCGCCTTCATTTCGTGCACCATCGAGTCTAGAGCCTATTGTTACTGAACATTCTTCGCCTAGGACACTTGATGTGGAACAACACCAAGTCGAGAATCTTCGTGACTCGACCTGAACCACCGTAGTGACTTCACCTCCAGGTGGAGCACAAGGATCGGAGGGAAATCCTACCACAGCTAACATCACGCCAACTGTGAACGTAGGTGACTCTACCTCTACGGTAGATGCCTCAACGGGTACTCTAAGTGAGCCCGACGTTATTTTACCCGACTTTGTGTCAAAAGGGTCTCTGGACAGCACCCTTAAGGCTGTCCGACAGGTTATGGAGCAACAAATGCAGGAACATGTAGCCGCTGAACTTGCCAAAGCGATGCGTGCTATCAAAGAAAAGGGCCACCTCGTAGACACTGAAACCGCCTCTGTGCCTCCACCGACTCAACCGCAAGCTACTTATTCGGTGGACACTCTGAAGACGATGCTCTTAGCCCAACTGCTCCAGGAATCCGACACAACCGCATCTACCGAAGCAGACCTGATCGCAGTTCTCTGATCCCAGGTCACTGCTCCTTCTTCGTCCATCACCTCACGCCTTGATGCCATTGACTCGACCCTCAACGACTACAACAAAGCGCTTGCCACGCTGTCTGAGAGGGTCCGCTTACTAGAAGACACTTGTAAGAGTCAAGCCGGCGGTCTCAAACGCAAGCACGATGACCAGGATGATCCTGATCACCGTGAGGGGGAGAAGCGTCTACGCCAAACCGAGACCGTCCAGATCGTGACTGCCGAAACTACAACAGTGGTTCAACAGGAACCCCCAACTGCGGCAACTTCAACAGCAACACCCGAAGCCGAGTTGCAATTAGCACAGATAGTCATCGACATGGATATTTCAGATGATGAAGCCCCAACGGTTGAAAAGCCCGAGGGCACAACACAGGAATTGGTCGCACAAGAACCATCAGACATGCCGACGCTCACTTTGATTGATCCTGCATGTGAAACCAACCCTGAAATCGAAGACGCATGGTACGAAAAAGCTGCCAGAGTCGTAAACTTCGAGGTAAACTTGGTGTTTCCCACTGATGAAGACGACAACGTTGATTACGACCAGTTTCTGCTTCAGAATTTCTATGGTACGCCTCCCGTTCACTCGACTCAACCCGCTACGACTTCAGATCAACCCGAAAGCTCAAATGCAGAAATCCCGACATCTCCTCAGCAAACGACAGCTCCTGATCTTCCTCCCCCTTCTCAGCAACAAAACCGTTGGGAGAAGATCAAGGTCCTCATTCCTCATCTGGAGGAATCTCTGAAGAAGCTGTTTGTTCACCGAATTCGCCCGATCGAGCCGACCTTCTGTCTTGGCATCTACAGTCCTGATCCAGCACGCCAACTCCGATACGTAGAAGCCATGAAGCGGTGTCTCCCGAGAGACCAGGTACGAACTAAGCATAAAATTTCAGAGGTGCTAAAGATTCAGTCAAACAAAATTATGAAGATCGTCTTTCCCGTATTCACTGTTCGACGTGAAGACGGAAAAAATGAATTTTTTCTGAAGCTGACTTTAAGCATCTCCATCCGTTCGACCTCCTGGTTATTCTGAGAGACCTTCGCACCAGAACCATCCGACCGCTTGCTGTAACAAAGGCGCTCGAAGCGGTTCGTCGATTCCTCGTCCGTTCTATTATGATCTCTTATCTTACGGACTTTCAAATGGCAATCGAGAACCGAGCGAAGAGGGTAAATCTGCTCAAACCGAATCTGAAAGCTCCTGAACTGTCGATGTATCCCGAGAATGCAATGCTGCTTCAACCGGAATTTGGGATCGTCTTCCTCAATGCTCAGAAAGAAAAGAAGTTTATGAGGTTCAGTCAGGTAGATCGATTTTGCGACGGCACACTGCTCAAAGTTCAAGACGCTCTTCGGAAGATCATCAAGCACGAATCCGAAAATCCAAAGGTATCCTATGTACCCAATCTGAATGAAAGCACTGCTCAGACTGCTTTGGATAAGGTTGAAGAACGTCGCGACTACCGCCGCGCTATAAGATTCTTTGAGGTTCACTTCGCGTTGCGCAAACGCTATGTCTACAACTGGCAAGAGATAGAGCGCGAACTCGAACTTCAAATCAAAGGGGGGGATTGTTAGGGTAGAATTTATTTTGATTTTAAGTTCAAGGGTTTGAATTTTAATTGTTTAAACTTAGTCCATTGTGAACGGGCCGTGGGCTTGTTACCACGGGCTCAACGTATTTAAAGTGCAATTAGCTTAGAAAATTAGCTAGTTGTCTCATTTAGCTTTTCTGCTTTACACTGTAATTCTCTCTAATTCAATAGCTAAGTGGGCAGCCTTTGTGAATCATATCAACTGTTCTTATTTGCTTATTCACAATCATATTAGTTGCACGAATCTGGATTCTACATAAAACAATAAAATTAAATATAATTAATTTTTTAATTTAAACAAATTAAATTAAATATAAAATAGTATCTTATTTTATTTATTTTGATATTATATATAACTGTGTGGATAAAAATGTCGTTTTAATTTTTTGTAAGAAAAAGACAAAAGAACATGCAAAAAGGCTAAAATAACTCTTAATTTAATGAAGTTAACAGAGACGTTAATCAGAGGGACCATGATCAAAACAAATTGAATACCACAAAGACCAAATCCACAATAATCATACTATAAGGACCCTAGTACATAAAAGTAGTAAGGCATTATAGAGAGATGAGATAGAGAGGTTTAGAGAGAGAGAGAGAGAGAGTGGGTGAGCAGGGAGGTAAGAGGTACAGTGAGAGGGCTCGAACATGGCAGAAACATGTCAACAGCAGCTACACAACACGAAGGTTGAGGTCAGAATCCAGTCAAAACCAAGTCTCATTCATGTTCTTTAATTTTCCGGAGAGCACGGAGGTGGGGAGCTTGTGGAAGATCTTCAAAAGATACGAGGAGGTAACGAACATGTATATGGCGCGCAAGAAATTGCAATGTGGGAGGAAGTTCGGCTTTGTTCGATTTAGAAAGGATAACGAGAGTATGTTATTGGAGATACGGTTGAACAACGCGTGGATTGGGTCGTTCAAACTAAGGTGGCGTTTGTTTTTTAAGAGGTGCTGAAGTCTGAAGTCTGATTTCACTTCTGATTTTTAAGAGTTGGTGCTGAAATCTAAAATCTGAATCAATTAGACTGTTTGTTTTTGTCTACTGACATATGTCTGAATATATATATATATATATATATATATATTGAATTTAAAAAACATAAAAACATTTTAATCATATTATTATACCATCTGTTTGGGCAAAATTTCACCAGTCTCGACCACGACCAAAGCATTAAGAACATGTATTACACTTTTCCCTAAACACAAGACATAGGCATTTTTGACCTTTGAACAAAGCCAGAAGACAAGCGTACCTCTCGACCTCGACCGTCGTGTAGAAACACACGACCTCGACCAACTAACGTATGATTCTTCTATTACGTTTTCCACATTTAATACAGGTCAAAAGGCATTCATGGCCAATGGATGAAAACCGACAGAACAATTATGAGCATTAAACTACGGAAACCGTTGCGACCGTTATTAGAAGAATTCATGGAGACATTAAATGAATTCGAAGACTATAAATATGAAGACAAAGTCATCATTGGCACATCATCGAATTCTGGAACTACACACTGCGTACTCAAGAACACATAAAACAAAGAACTCTCTCTCGAAGACTTGCTCTGACGCACGACATTCACACACGACCCGCAATTTTTACACACGACGCACGCTATTTTTACATTCAAAACACTTGTTACTTTACATTTAAAGTATTTCCTTTCATTTGTATTGTAATCACTGTACGATCGACACCAGTAACAAAGGACATCGCCGCTGTTTGGAGATCATAGTGCAGCGACGACTCCCACAGTCGTCCGCGGGTTTTTTCCTCGTTGAGGTTTTTCCCGCGTCACCAAAATCCTTGTCTCTTTTATATTTTCTGTCTTTAACGCACTGTTTTGTCGAACGATTCCTTTCTTTAGTTGTTAAGCTCCACAATCAACCATAAGTTATCCTTCTGAACGATTTTTGGCATTAACAGTTTGGCGCCCACCGTGGGGCCCCATCTAGAGAAAATCTTCGACAAACGTGCGTTTTACTAACAGTTTCTTGGAGTTTCCTCTTTTCTCTGTTTCAGGAGAATGGCAAGTAATGGAAACCAGGAGCATGTCACTGCCCAAGGGCAAGAAGAGCTTACAAATGCACAAGATATTCCTGGAATGGTTGATGAATATCGCCTGGAGGAAATTATCCTAGATCAGAGCAAGCCTAATCAAAAAGTCTTTATGGGATCGTCCCTCGATCTCTGCATCAAAAACAAACTAGTATCTTTCTTGCAGGAGTACGCCGATTGTTTTGCCTGGTCGCATGAAGACATGGTCGGTATCGATCCTGGCGTCATCTCTCATAAGCTCAATGTCGACCCGTCATTCAAGCCTATCAAGCAGAAGCGGCGAAAATTCGCTCCTGAGAGGAATACGGTAATAAATGACGAGGTCGACAACCTCCTCAAGACAGGGAAAATTCGAGAAGTAAAGTACCCCGATTGGCTTGCTAATGTCGTGGTCGTGGCGAAGAAAAATGGCAAGTGGAGGGTCTGTATCGATTTTATGGATCTCAACAAAGCCTGTCCTAAAGACCCTTTCCCATTGCCACATATCGATGCCATGGTCGACGCGACAGTTGGGCATGAACTATTAACGTTCATGGATGCATATTCTGGATACAATCAGATCCTGATGCACGTCGAGGACCAGGAGAAAACTGCGTTCATGACAGATCGAGGTATTTATTGTTATAAAGTCATGCCTTTCGGACTAAAAAATGCAGGTTCTACCTATCAACGTCTAGTGAACAAAATGTTCAAAGATCACCTCGGCGACACAATGGAAGTTTATATCGACGACATGCTCGTCAAGTCGAAGCAAGTAGTCGACCACGTCGACCATTTAAGGCAGTCATTCGATACCCTCCAAAAATATAGCATGAAGCTCAACCCAACGAAATGCTCCTTCGGTGTCAGCGCTGGAAAATTCTTGGGCTATATGGTCACTCGTCGTGGAATCGAAGTCAATCCCGACCAAATCAAAGCCATTATCGAGATCAAATCTCCGAGGAATTTCAAGGAAGTCCAAAAGCTCACTGGTCGAGTGGCAGCCCTGAATAGATTTATCTCTCGATCATCGGACAGATATCACTTATTTTACAATGTCCTCAGAAAAAACAAAGGCTTCAACTGGACCGACGATCATGAGCAAGCACTGCAGAAATTAAAAGAGTACATGGCGTCGCCACCCTTATTATCTAAGCCTCACGATCACGAGACCTTGCAGCTATATCTAGCTGTCAGTCCAAATGCGGTAAGTGTCGTCCTGACGCGAGAAGATGAAAAGCAACAATTGCCGATCTACTATGTAAGTAAGTCCCTTCTAGACGCCGAAACCAGGTATTCCTCAATGGAAAAACTACTCTTGTCACTTGTTACAGCCGCAAAGAAATTACGACATTACTTCGAATCACACCCAATTACTGTCGTTACTAACTACCCCCTTAAGTCTGTCTTAAGAAAACCTGAGTTGACAGGTCGATTAGTGAAATGGAGTGTATATCTCAGCAGCTACGACATCGATTTCAAACCCAGGACAACGATCAAGTCGCAAGCTTTAGCTGATTTCATCGCTGACTTTAGTCCCGAATTGGGGAAAGAAGCAGAGCTCGAAGTGTCTACTGTGGAGACTCACGATGACATGCCTTGGACTCTACACGTCGATGGGTCATCCAACGTTAGGGGTTCGGGACTTGGCATCGTCTTAAAATCGCCACAGGGGGCAAGATGGTGTACTCCGTACGATGCGATTTCAAAGCCACCAACAACGAAGCTGAGTACTCGGGGGCAACTTCGCTGCATGTTAGGAGTGATTCTCTTTTGGTCGTAAACCATATGAATGGAGAATTCACAGCCAAGGATTCAAAAATGACATCGTACCTGAAGGTAGCAAAAGAAAAATCAAAAAAATTCAAATTTTTTTCTATTGAGCAGATCCCAAGGGATCTGAATACTCAGGCCGATGCTCTAGCAAACCTTGGATCCGCTCTAGTGGAACCTGTATTCAACAGTATTCCCCTGATCCACCTAGCGACATCATCCATCGTAAATGACGATGTCGTCCAGATCGAAGAGCAAGAGGATGATTGGTCGTGCAACATTCGAAATTTTCTTGTGCGCGGCCAACTTCCGGAAGACAAGATGGAAGCTCGAAAGATCAGATTCAAGGCATCCTGGTATGTCGTGATCGGAGATAAACTCTATCGACGATCATCGACAGGCTTGAACCTGAGATGCGTCGTTAATAAGAATCAAGTTCGGAAGATCCTCCGAGAAATGCATGATGGGGAGTGTCGTAATCACTCCAGAGGTCGCAGTCTAGCTAATCGTTGTTAATGCCAAAAATCGCACCAAAGTACAACTTAAGGTCGATGTGGACTTTAACAACTAAAGAAAGGAATCGTTCGACAATAGCGTGCGACAAAGACAGAAATTTAAACGAGAAAGAGATTTTGGTGACGCGGGAAAAACCTCAACGAGGAAAAAACACGTGGACGACTGTGGAAGTCGTCGCTGCACTATGGTCGCCAAACAGGGGCGATGTCCTTGTGTTTCTGGTGTCGATCGTACAGAGATTACAATACAAATGAAAGAAAGACTTCAAAATGTAAAGTAACAAGTGTTTTGAATGTAAAAACAATGTGCGTCGTGTGTTAAAACTGTGTGTCGTGCGCTGATGTCGTGCGTCGAGAGCGATCTTCTACGAGTGATTTCTTTGTTTAGAGTGCTTGTGTCTGTTGTTCGATGTTGTGTCTATGTGTTCTTTTTCGTCCCCTTTGAAATGATGATTATCCTTGATATTTATAGTCTTCGGACACTTTAATTGGCTCATTAAATACTTCGATAACTGTCGTAACGGACGTCGTCTTTAGTGCTGTTTAATAACCTTCATCAGTTATAGCCGTTTGTCCATTAATGATGCTGACTCCTGCATTAAACACTGAACAAACGTAACAGTTTATGTCATGCGTTAGTTGGTCGAGGTCGCATGGTTCTATACGATGGTCGTGTAGGCTAGGCGACGTCGAGGTCGAGTGTCGTGAGGTAAAAAGACTTTCGATTTTATCTTTAATCAAGAGTTTAAAGTACTATGATTTTACCTTCGTTATGGAAAAGGGAATAAGTGTTTCCTTACCTTGGTCGTGGTCGAGACTGGTGAAATTTTGCCCAAACAGTTTGCTCCCAAAATTTGAAAGTAGGATGGCAAATTCGAATTTTAAATTTTGTCAGTCGGACGCATAGAATTATGACACATGTCGAAAGTTAACTTGGTTGTCTTGGAACTGGATCGGTCCGATTTTAACTGAACGAGAAGTCGTAAAGGAAACGGGATCGTGACGTCATACTGACGCACGATCGTGCTTACCAGCTGTCTTTGACAGGTGTCGACGATCTGTGTGGTCATTCGAAAAGACGAGGGCACGTGGCGATTATCAAAGGGACTCGACTTGACTCGATTTCTTGCATAAATAGAGACCTTGACGGATCATTTCCTCGTTACGCCTTCTAAGAGTTTATTCAGAAAGAGATTCTGCCTTGATTTCTTTACCATTTTTCGTCCAATCTTTCCTGAACCCGTGAGAATCTTCGGCTTGGTTAAGATTGTTCAAGGTCTAGAGCGCTTATATAAGGTACGATTTCTGTCGATTCCTTTAAGTCTGTTAGAAATGTCAATAGATCCTGAAAGCACTATTCAAGAACAATCGGGCCTCGATGAGCTTAGAAACCTAGCAAAAATCCCTGCGTGGGTTGAATTGATCTGCCCAGGTCAGATTCGATCGAACGAATGTCCCGAGGGGTATATTGTGATATACGAATACCCCTTTAAGATAGGTTTCGAATGGCCCTACTCGCCACTCTCTAAGGCTTTTATGCTAGAATTCGATTTAGCACCAGGTCAGCTAATACCCCAATTCTGGCGAGTCGTACAAGTGATCGAGCGTGTTACTAAGAAATGGGATACTCCCATGAATGTACGCGATATCCTCTTAGCTTATCAAGCCAAGAAGGACGGGTGTCATCGTTGTAGCTTGTACTCTAAGCTTAAGGGTGATCGTACCTTGGTCTTAAAGACCGCTGTAAACGATCGTAAATGGAAGACTCGGTATGCTTTCGTGCGTAAGTCGACCCTTGATTCCGAGAGTGATTGGATTAGGACCGGATGGAATACATCGGGTGAGCTTTAAAATTTCACTGTCGTATGTCGTGGTTTGTGATTCTTACCTGATTTTTAACTTGCTGTTTTTATATCGACAGCCATCAAGTTCGAGGACGTGAAGCCTTATTCCAACTCTCAAGCAAGAATCGACGCCTTTCTGGAGTCCAGCGTCGCGGAGCGTTCGTTCATCGTGCGACACTTAGGGGACGATGACGAAGATTTGGTATTCTTAGGAGAGAATCGAGGGAAAAGACGTGAGGAAGAAGAGGGGGAAGAAAAGGAGTCGAGAGAATAAAGAGAGATGACTGGTAAGCATACCTTCCTTTCTAAATTACTTCGAATCTCCTTTCTTTGGGCTTTTCATAATATTTACTCTTCTGTGGTTTCTAGGGGAGTCTCAACCACGGATACCGAGTGTCTCTGCTAAAAGAGGCAGAGAGCCTTGTCCGCTGGTCCTGAAGTCCCAAGGAAGACGAGGACGACGATCCCGAGGGAACCGTCTTCGGGGGATAATGACTCGTCGAGAGTCATTTCTCCTGAGAATGCGAAGGTCGCGTCGCCTAGGAAGACTTCTTCCAGTGCGATTGCTGCGACACCCATCAGTTCTGCGCCTCCGGCAGAAACAGCGAAGTCCCCGTCAGCCACGTCAGATCCTTTGTCGGCCGGAAAGGGCAAGGATCAGCCGACGGGAGGGGCTAAGGTCACGACGGTTAATTTTACATTGCCGTCGGACTTTATGGTCAGCAGTGTCCTAGACAGGACGAACCTATTTCCTCATCTGGGGAAATATCTGCTCCCCTCTGTCAGGGAACGTTTCGAGGGGTTTCCTATCGAGGAGACGGGAGCTAATGTCGTCGGGATGACATTCATGGTCAGTCTTTCTTTCAAGACTTGGTTTGTTTATCGTTTGTTGTTTGTTCGTTGTCGTTATTTACTAACGATGTTTGTTTTATAATTTTGTAGGCGTTCCAGGCTTCCCTGGCTTTGCGGGACGAGACGACGAAGATAAAGGATCTAATGTCTGTTGCACACGAGAGAGAGAATACGGCGTTGGATACGATGAAGGTCGCCGCAGAGCGCGAAGAGGCTCTGTTAAAATGTCTCGATGACGCCCATAAACATCTAGAGGTCGTCGGTCGTGCGAAGGATGATGTCAATCATCGCCTGACGACGTCCTTATCCCTGATTGCCGACCAGAGGGAAGAGATAGAAAAGATTAAGGAATCCTTGGCTGTAGCTACAAAGGAAGCTGAGGATTCCAAGTCCAGGGTAGAGGGTCTGGAGAAAGAGGTGCAAGCTGCTAAGGACGAGGGTAAGTCCATTTTTGCCATAGCTCGCCTGACCGCTAGGGCGGCGATTATGAGGCGACATCTGTGGGGGAAGGACCCTCTTGCTTCGGCGTCGGAAGAGCTCGACATTTATTTGAAGGGCGTCGGGTCTGTGAGGGACCTCGATTCGGATGATGAGAAGGACGTCGAGGAGGAAGTGGTAGGCGAAGATCTTCAGGGTGAGGCCTCGGGCAAGGATGCGACTGATGCCCTTCCTCATATTTAAAAAAAATCCTTACTTTTGTTTTTACCGATTGACCATTGGTGGTTGAGTTCCTTTTAATGTAATCGACAATTTATGAATGAAACTTAGACTTCTTGTCGAATTTGCGATTTTGTGAATAAATACAACATCAGTTGTAAGATTCACTAAGTAAAGAATAACCAAGGAATCACGTGACTTAGGCATCATTGCATCACAATAACTAAAACGCAAGCCATAAGACTTTTAAATCGTATATATAAACATAAGCTCGTGCGATCAAAGCATACATTCAGAGTATGAAACTTAAAATGTAAAGTTGTTTAGACTTTGCGATCGTACGACTAAGTCGTGCGATGAGCTTGAATCATGTGTTCCTAGGATGATAAAGTCATAGACCTGATCATTTATATCGTGCGACCTTGCGAAACTAGAGTCGTATGATTATTGTTGTGCGATTCTGCGAAAAAATAATGTTAGAGGTTGGTCGTTGGCTAACCAACGACCCTCCGATGCTTAAGTTAGTAGTCGTTCGTGATGAGAGATCGTGTGAAAGAAAAAATGAAAAAGGACTTAGAATACGCACCTTTCTATATTTCTATTTTATGTCTATTTGCCCCCCGTCATTTATTATCTTATTTCTTTCAGAGAAAAATAGACTATGAATGACGGATCGACACCAAGCTTTTGAGAAATAACGACTGTGTTTATGTCGATTGTGCTTTCGTGCGACAGGGCAAGATAGTCGTTTTATTCCTGCAGGAAAGGCATGAGTTTATCTTTAAGGTCAAAGATAGAAGGACGAACCTGTCGAGACCTTACGGTCGTGCTTAACCTTGTGACTGTTAGACAGTTTACTTCTGCGGCTTCAGGGTGGTCTTATAGCAGTCGCGGGCGACATTTGGCTCACTTTTAATTTCTTGGATTCCCCATGGCGTAGGGAACTTCAGGGTCTGATGATATGTCGAGGGAACGACTTTCATTTCATAGATCCATGGTCTACCTAAAATGATGTTATAGGCCGACGCACAATCGATGACGCTGAACTTGGTCTGCTTGTTGATTCCTCCGGCATAGACGGGCAAGATAATATCTCCATAGGTGCTCGTCGCTTCTCCATTGAAACCGACCAAAGTCGTCGAACGTCGGGTGATTTCCGAACGATCGATTCCCATGGCCTTGATGGTGTCAAGGAAAATGCCGTTTGCTGAACTGCCCCCATCGATCAAGACTCGTCGGGTTAAACAATTACCAATCGTGAGTTGAATGATCAACCCGTCATGATGTTTCTGATACGAGTCGCCGAGGTCGTCTTGGTCGAATACGATCTTCATAGCTTCCAAATCCAAATCTCCTTTGGGTCTTGACGAACGCGGAATTGGCCGATCGTCAGGTGCTTGACTGGCGTGACGTTTGGCCGCGGAGTACGTCAGACCACATATGTCCGAACCACCGGTGATGCAATTGACGACCTTTGCATGCTCGGGGGTTGACGGTCGATGGTCGCTGGCTGAAGTAACGACGTCATTAATGATATCTTTGAGGTTTCCTTTCGGGACGTGATATGCTAGCTCCTTTTTAAGAGCTATGCAATCGTCTGTCGCATGACCATGGTCGACATGAAAGTTGCACCATTTAGATTTGTCTTTCTTAGCGTCGTCCTGATCGGACTTCTTAGGCCATCGAATAGTCGCCTGGGCGGTCTTCAGAGCTTCAACCAAATCCTTAGTGGACCCTTTGAATCCGTAAGAGGGTATCTTGGGGTACTTAGGAAACTTGCTCGCGGTCTTAGCCTCTGCTTTCGTCTTGAATCGGACGTTCGAGATGTGACGTGCGGGCTCTATTTTGGAAATCGTTTTCGTCTTGAACTTTAGCTTCCTTACACCTAACGACCTCTTGTTGTCGGTATGCTTGCGACAGAAGGCAGCATCGTCTTCTACCCTCATATACGATAGGGTTCGGGCTCGGACGTCTTCGAAATTTTCTGGGGGATACTTGGTTAGATCAGTATATAAACCCGAGCTATCGCCCAGACCATTCTTATAAGTTTCGATTGCGGTCTTGACGTCACAATTGCGGATACTGATCATCTCTGCAGTGAATCTGTTGAAATAGCTTCGAATAGATTCATTAGCCTTCTGCACGACATAATACAGGTCACTGGTCTGCTTCTCCATCTTGTGACTGCTGGCGAATTGCTGAGAGAATTGGTTGACCAACTCAGCGAATGACCCGATGGATTTGGGTTTGAGATTGATCAACTATTGGAGGGCAGGACCAGTGAGAGTCGCACCGAAGCTCTTGCACATACATACTTCCTGATACATGTGTGGGATTGAGACCGTCCACATGAGTTGCTTATACTGCGCGACGTGATCGGTTGGATCGGTCACTCCTGAATACTTTGGTGTAAAAGCCGGAACATTGTATTTCTTTGGGACCTCGACGGTCGCGATCTCATCGATGCGGGCGACACCTGATATCCTGTTCGAGACTCGACGTCGACGGGCATGGCTGCCCCGGGCAGCTTGGTGAGCAAAGATAGGACGCGCTCATTCCGATCCTCTAGCATTTTCAATCGCTGGGCGACGGGGTCATTGGGGTCGGGATTTGCCCCTACTTGTGGGTTGGCTCCTGAACTGGTGCCATTGCCATGCGACGAGCCATGGGCGTCTCCGTTGAAAGGAACAAAATTCGGCTGCGACCCGTTCTGAAACGGTTGCGATCCATTCTGAAATGGCTGTGACCCATTTTGAAACGGCTGCGATCTATTCTGAAATGGGTGCGACCCATTCTGAAATGGCTGCGATCCATTCTGCATGGGTGGTGGCCTTATATGCTGAGGAGGAACCGTCCCGAACTGGGGATTTGGATTGAATGGTCCCAGTTGCTGGTTCTGCATGAACGGACCTGGATGTTGATTCTGAGCGAACGGACCTGGATGCTGATTCTGAGCGAACGGACCCGATCCTGGACCTGAATTATGCGCAAATGATCTAGGACCAATTTGACCGAACGATCCTTGGCCTGGATTCTGAACGAACGGCCTAGGACCATGCTGAGGACCAAAGGGATTTCTCAACCGTGCGGTCTCCTCGGCTGCTCTGCGACTCTGCTCGGCCATGGCATTGATTTGATTCCGAGCAACTTCTAGCTCTTGATACATATGAGCAATAACATGCTCTTGATTTCCTGGGGCTGCCATCTTCCTGAAACAAAAAACAAGGGAAACTCCAAGAAACCGTTAGTACGACGCACGTTTGTCGAAGATTTTCTCTAGATGGGGTCCCACGGATGGCGCCAAACTTTTAATGCCAAAAATCACACCAAAGTACAACTTAAGGTCGATGTGGACTTTAACAACTAAAGAAAGGAATCGTTCGACAAAAGCGTGCGACAAAGACATAAATGTAAATGAGACAGAGATTTTGGTGATGCGGGAAAAACCTCAACGAGGAAAAAACCCGCGGACGACTGTGGAAGTCGTTGCTGCACTATGGTCGCCAAACAGGGGCGATATCATTGTGTTTCTGGTGTCGATCGTACAGAGATTACAATACAAATGAAAGAAAGACTTCGAAATATAAAGTAGCAAGTGTTTTGAATGTAAAAACAATGTGCGTCGTGTGTTAAAACTGTGTGTCGTGCGCTGATGTCATGCGTCGAGAGCGATCTTCTACGAGTGATTTATTTGTTTCGAGTGCTTGTGTCTGTTGTTCGATGTTGTGTCTCTGTGTTCTTTTTCGTCCCCTTTGAAATGATGATTATCCTTGATATTTATAGTCTTCAGACGCTTTAATTGGCTCATTAAATACTTCGATAACTGTCGTAACGGACGTCGTCTTTAGTGCTGTTTAATGACCTTCATCAGTTATAGTCGTTTGTCCATTAATGATGTTGACTCCTGCATTAAACACTGAACAAACATAACAGTTTATGTCATGCGTTAGTTGGTCGAGGTCGCATGGTTCTATGCGACGGTCGTGTAGGCTAGGCGACGTTGAGGTCGAGTCTCGTGAGGTAAAAAGACTTTCGATTTTATCTTTAATCAAGAGTTTAAAGTACTATGATTTTACCTTCGTTATGGAAAAGGGAATAAGTGTTTCCTTACCTTGGTCGTGGTCGATGTTAATGCCAAAAATCGCACAAAAGTACAACTTAAGGTCGATGTGGACATTAAACATCTAAAGAAATGTATCCCAAGACCAAGCAACATAATCGCGGGAAAATGTAAAAGAGACAAGAGATTTCGTGACGCGGAAAACCCCAAAACGAGGGAAAAATCCGCGGACGACTCTGTGAGAGTCGACAGTGCACTGTAGTCGCCAATCAGGGGCGAAAGTCCTTGTGTTACAGGTGATCTGTATACAACAGATTACAAATAAATGTAAATATAAACTTAGTCGTGTGCAAACGACATGATTCGTGCGTAAATCGTGTGAAATAACTTTTCGTCGTGTGGTCTGAACTGTCGTCGTCAGGTGGTTTGAACTGTCGTCGTGCGATACCTGCATGTTCGAATGCCTCGTTGTACTGAGAGAAAAATTGTAGAAATGAGTGTAAAATGTTCTGTCTGTCTTCCCTTTGCTCGAAGGTGGAGCAGCCTTTATATAGCTTCGGTCGGTACTAAATGTGCTTTAATTGTTGGTCTTGTAACCGCTATCGACATTAAATGCGCTTTGATGATTGTCTTTGTAACCGCTGTCGGGCTCTGAATGACATTGATGATTCGTCTGTTACTGGTCGTTGTGCCATAAATGCTCGTGGACCTGCATTAATGAACAAAAGAAACAGATGTTTGACTGTTAACGGTTAGTGTAATCGTAAGACCGTCTTAAGTTCTGGACGTCGGTCTTATGGAGCATACGACCGTCGTCGAAATACAAGACCACGTATATGACTGGAAATGTCTTGTAAGACCTTATCTTAGTATAAGAATGGTCTTATGAAAATGTCGTAAGACTAGGATGAAAATGTCATAGAACTAGGTCGTAAGACCAGTAGGTCAGGACGATGCTGTCGTAGGACCAGAGCAATATAAGACCGATGACAGGAGATTGTCGACGTAAGATCGACGAGTCGTAACTGGCGACATGAGACTAATGGCGTAGGACTTGTAACATAATACTTAGTGACGTAAGACTAACGTCGTGAGACTAGCGACACGTGACGTGCGATCATTAGATGTAAGATGACTATTGACCCAATATGTCTTTTAATAACCAATTATCGTGGTTATTAACGTATGTCGGGGATATGACAATAATGGGTATTATTCTTGTCGGTCGGGGGTATGACTGTCGTAGATTAGGGTAATCAATGTCCATGGGTCATGTCGAGGGAATTTCCCAAGTCGGTCGAGGGTGTGATTTTTTTTCCCAAACAGTTGGCCCCCCGAGATTTGAATTTCAAAGCCATTTGAAATTCAGATCTCGTACCAAAGAAAAATGTGTTTCTACGGAGACGTGTCACTTTTGCTAATTGGATATTTTTTAGGTAAAAATCGACTTGGTTAGCAAAAAATCGTGAGACCAGTCGATAGTGTTAAGTAAGTTGCGACGATCGAAAGATGATCTTTAATGCGCAAGATACTTGTGGTATTCATCCACTAATGTGAAGGATGAAAAATTTAACGACGATCGTAAGACGATCTTAAAATATAAGGAGATGATGATGATCGTAGGACGATCTTTATATATGGATCGGGAGTTAATCGTGAGACGATTGGGCCAAAATAAAGCTTGGCGATGATCATAAGATGATCGAACCAAGATAAAATTAAAGGATCTTGTGATACAGTCGTTTAAAGACTTATGTTCTGTCGTTCTGAGTTGATACAGTCGTTATAGACCTGTGATCTGGCATTCAGAGTCGATGTAGTCGTTAGAGACATATGTTCTAGCGTTCATAGCCGACGTGGTTCTGTGATCGGGCGTTCACAGCCGATACGGTCGTTAGAGACCTGTGATCTGGCATTCTGAGCCGATACGATCGTTAGAGACCTATGATATGGCGTTCCGAGCCGATACGGTCGTTAGAGACCTATGATCTGGCGTTCCGAGCCGATACAGTTGTTAGAGACCTATGATCTGGCGTTCCGAGCCGACACGGTCGTTAGAGACCTATAATCTGGCGTTTACAGCCGGTATAGTCGTTAAAGACCTATGATCTGGCGTTTACAGCCGATACGGTTGTTAGAGACCTATGATCTGGCGTTTACAGCCGATACGGTCGTTAGAGACCTATGTTACGTTGTGTAAGTTTTGCTTTAGTGATAATCGGTAAATTTTTTACCTTTCTATTGAACCTGAGTATTATTTCGACTCATACATGTCATGGACAGATGTAATGTCAACTGTAAAAATTCATTAAAAATGAACAAGAAGCCGTGTGACTTGGGCATCCATTGTAATACTACGATTAGAACGTAAGTCATAAGACTTTTTGAATCGTATAAGCAAACATAAGCGCATGCGATCAAAGCATTTATTCAGAACATGAATTTTTTCTAAGTTAAAGAACTTAGCTTATGGGGTCGCTAGACTTTACGATCATGTGATTTGATCATACGATGAACTTGAATCATGTGTTCCTGTAGTTATACAATCGAGTCGTCTAATAAAACTGATTGTTTATACCGTACTAATTTTACTGAAGTCGTATGATAGACTTAGTAACTTATGTCGTGTGATCCTTCGATAAAGCAATGTCAGAGGTTGGTCGTTGGCTAGCCAACGACCCTCCGATGCGTAAGTCAGTAATCGTCGTGATGAATAAAAAATCGTATGAAAGAAGGAAAAGGATTTAGAAGAAATACCTTTTCAGATGCGTTGCATTCCAGCTGCGTGGGATATCTCGACCGTCGAGGGTTTGGAGCCGATAGGCACCTTTACCCACGACTTCTGAGATATGATAATGACCTTCCCACTTGGTGGAAAGTTTACCGGCATTAAGCTCTTGAGTGCTTTTGAACACTCGTCGGAGGACGTAGTCGCCTTCTTGAAAGACTCTTGCTTGTGATTATACGGTTAATCTTGCGACTTGCCTTTATTGGCAATCATGAGATTAAAATATGCGAGTCGTACTTATTCGCGACTTTTGCGTTTAGACATGCGTCTTACCATGACTGGTGATTGTGATTTACAAGTCGTTTTTATTGACGACAATGCATAGGTCATGACTAGCGATCGTGAGATTTCAACATGCGAGTCGCTTTTATTGGCGACCGAGAATTTTAACCTGTGTTTATCGTGACTGGTGCTCACAAAAAATGTGAGATGACTATAAGTTGCAACCTGCGTTTGCCATGACTGGCGAACATAAGAAAAAACGTAAGTCGTCTTTTACTGACGACTATAAATTGCAACCTGCGTTTGCCATGACTGGCGATCATAAGATTGTAGGACATGCATTTTTAAGTCGTAGAGACTTTGGTTTTTCACGATGCAAATCGTAGGACCTGTATTCATATGATCTTGCGAGCCTGCAATGTAAAATCAGGGGTGGTCGTCAATTTGACCAATGATCCTTTGATGTTTAAATCAACATTTGCATATTAGATCATAGTAATTGAACGAGGAGAATATACTTAGAGTATATATATATAGAGCTATTCTAAGTGGGATGTCACAGTTACCCGTTACACGGAGTCGATAGGTGCCTTTTTCCGAGGATTTTTGAAATCAAATGCGGTATTTTTCAGTTTGTGAAGGGTGTGTCGAGCCCCCGAGTCCCTTGGATGATGCGATACATACGGTACTTTGACGGGTGATAGGCGGGTTTGCACCCTCCTTAACTAACCGCAAGTGTACGGTGTCGTCTCAAGTAATACGTACGTAAGTACGAGTATCGAATCCACAGGAACTTGGTGTTAAGTACCGCAATGACTGTAAAAACTATTAACTGAACGATTGGAAATTGAGGGATGGTTGGTTTTAACTAATTAATTGCAAGAAGACAAATCAAAAACAAGACAGTAAACAGCTTTGGAAACTTTCGATAGAGAAAACAGTTGAGGGTTGGAAATCCTTAAATTCTCACACACAGACATCGGACTCAAACAATTACCAGTTATTCTCTTATAACGAACCCAATTTTGTAAAAGTCACCGTTGTTCTTTCTCAAGCACAACGGGTTTTATCTTAAAAAGCACAAGTTTATCTTTCGATCTCACTTATGAAATTCAAAACACATTACGCACCAAAATTATGTTACACAGTTAAGTGTTGTCTCTCGATCTCGACCTAACGGTTCAATTAAGGGCTGAGACTCACTCGGTATATCTCTATCACCGGTTTATCGTCTTAGGCATGCAATTCATAATTCTAAGTAATAATTAATTCTCTCGAACTTAATTACTAACAACGGATCAAATGTAAATTGGCCAAATTCACACAAGCATTAAACACAAAATTGCATACTTCATTAATTGAAGAAAACTGATAAGAATCATTCGTCATCCATCTATATGTTCAAATCTAATTCATTCCAACCCCCAACATCTAAAGATTAGTTCATGATGTTGGGGGATTCAAACACAAAAGAAGAGAAAACAACTATGAATGAAAACATGGCAAAAGTGATCGTGGTGAATGGTGTGATGTACTGATGAATATAAAGATGAACTCCCTTCTTCCGGCTCGTATCCACTTCGCGTGTTGAACGTGGCTCCGATTGATCCTCTAACGTGGCTCCGAAAGGTGTAAAAAGTCTCCCAAAATCGCCCCCTAAACTGCTCTGGCCGTCGTGTGTGTCTTGCCTATCGAAACCCTAGCTGCAGAATGAGTTTTATAAAACTGGGCGTCGGGGCCAGCGCCGGCGCGGATGGACTGGCGCCATGACTGGCGCCAACTTCTGTTTGGGTTTTTGGCGCGGATGGTGGCGCGGGTTGGCTGGCGCCAGCACTGGCGCCAGATTCTGTTTCGCGATTTCTCGATTTCTCTCGTTTTCAGCTCCGGAGCTCAACTTTGCTGCTTTTTTGGACACAAATGCTTGTACCTATACTTTCTCAACAAAAACCCATGAAATACTCGTATTTCACTTGAAGACATGCGTAAACCACCTAGTTTGAGATTCAAAATAATGTCGAAAATCGACATTATCAACAACCCCAAACCGAGCGTTGCTTGTCCTCAAGCAAAATAGCGATAAAATAGAATAAAAGCACATATTAGAGAAACGTAATAACTGCACACTCCCATTTGGTACCACGTGATGCACTGGTGATTTCCCATACCCGTGAATGCCTATCTCATTCTCACCTCATTCCTATTTCGTTTGATCTATGACCTTCCATTGTAAGTTGAACTCGTGACTGCTTTGTTTCCATTAAGGTTGTTCTAGGTCCGGACATACTAAGGAAAACATTTCGCCTCGACCCTATCTCACGGGATTCGCTCAATTCGCTCGAACCTAGGTTATCGCACATGTTGTCATGTCTAAAGAGTTTATGTACCCGAATACGCAATAATTACATGACAACTCTATTGAAAGACGCACAAATGTTCAAAAAGTTGATCTCAGAAAGGAATCAAGCAGCAAGACATGGAATATTGGTAAAGGTATTCATAGACTCTAATCACGTTTTCCAGAAGATCATCCAGGTCTTTACACGGGTTGTAACGGGGTTAAGGTTAAGGCTAAGAGATGAAGGGTAAAATGGATCAAAATTCCTCGGTGTGTCAATCATTGGTGATTCCTGAACTTCTTTATTTCACATTCGCTCACTTGGCCCTTTTCGTCACCACTGGAGTCGCTTTGACTCTCTTATTATGCAGCTACTGTTATCTAACTAACTGTATTTATTTGCTTTTTTTTTGCTTTTTTTTGTTTTTTTTTTAAAGTTGGGACTTCATTGGTCCTTTTTTTTGATTGGGGCGACATTGGCCCATTTTATTCTCAATGACTGGCCTGCACTATTTTCTTTTCCGCTCTATCTTTCATAGTTCATTACCGCTCAGATTGACACACTTTCGGATAAGGTTGGCTAAGGCTTTTGGCTCGGGTTTAAAGGTGGGTCTTAAATGAAAAGGTGAGTGTATCGTTACAAAGGGCTATGGTTATACACAAATGGGTGAAAGGGTACGAAAGCTAAAAACAGGGTTAAACAAACACACAATGCCTGGAATCATCTCTTAAGGTCCACACGATATAGTCTACTACACCCTTACCTAATATTCCGATGGTCGTCTTTGCTACTCAATGCAATAATATAGCGAAATCAGTCTATATTCACGACAAGGAACTCGAAAAAGTGTATATGATTTTCGTATATGAATCCCTCGACATGAATAATGTCTTTTAGGCTCAAGCCTCACTATAGGGCGGTCTCCACTAATGTCCCTAGTCATGTCCTTTCCCAGTCCTTCCCTAATGGTCACGTCACTATCACAAGATTCTTCCCACAATGGTCGGTCTCGATCATTCAAAACAAAAATTTGGGCTAAAGTGATCTAAGCATGCAGAGGTGCGGGAAATCTACGTGCATAAACGTGGGCCCGATTGGGCAACCCCAAACCTTACCCACACATTGTCCCCAATGTGCAAGTATCGGCGTAGGCGATACTAAGACAAGTATCGTTGTGTGGTTATTACAGGTATCAAACAGGTAAGGCATAACATGACATGAAGCACAAAGAGCTAATCTAGCATTTTCAAAAACATGGGCAACCCCAAACCTCGGTGAAACCGAGGTTTGCACCGGGATAAAAGTGAGTGTGTAGATGTTTAAAAAGTGAGGCACCCCAAACCTAAGTGAAACTTAGGTTTGTTGCATCTCGTTTAACTAATACTGAAATAAACATCGTACACCACTCATTAACATAATGAATTAGAACATACCTGTTTGCCCGGAGAGATTCTCTTGAAAGATCGGAACGCCCAGTTGGAAGATATCGGAGATGACGGAGAAGGGGATGCAAGAACAAAAACAAAAGGAAAAGGAAAGCAAAGAAAACAATTTTTTTTTTTCAAAAAGACACACCAAATGCAGAAAAATAAAGAAAATGCACACCTCGGTGGGTTGCCTCCCACCCAGCGCCGTATTTAAAGTCGTGGCACGACTGTGTGGCTCTCAGCTTGGTTCGGTATGCGCGGAATTGATTCGCCCACACTTGCGATTCTTCGCGGATTCTTCCACCTCTTGCTTGCCATGACCAACTCCGTCTTTGTGCTTTCCACTCTCAAACATCTTGAATATCGCCTTTTCATCACCAACTCGTAAGGTCACCTCTCCTTCCTCCACATCTATCAGTGCTCGGCTGGTGGCTAAGAAGGATCTTCCCAGTATCAGCGGGACTTCTATATCTTCGTCGATGTCCATCACCACGAAATCCACCGGAAAGTAAAACTTTCCCACTTTGATGAGCATGTCCTCTACCACTCCATATGGGTACACTATGGATCGATCCGCCAGCTTGAGCGTCATGTACGTCGGCTTCACTTCCCCCAATCCGAGCTTCCTGAAAATAGATAGAGGCATTAAGTTAATACTCGCCCCTAAATCACACAACACATTATTAAAACGAATATCACCAATTTGAATAGGGATTGAAAAACTCCCTGGATCCTTAAGCTTCGGCGGAAGCTTGTTCTGGATGATTGCACTGCACTCTTCAGTAAGTGCAATGGTCGATTGGTGATCGACTGCCCTCTTCTTTGATAAAATCTCCTTCATGAACTTGAGGTATGTCGGCATTTGGGCGAGTGCCTCCGCGAAGGGGATATTGATGTGAAGCTTCTTGAATATGTCGAGGAACTTCTTGAATTGTTCCTCATCATTGTGTGCCTTCACTCGATTAGGGAATGGTAGTGGTGGTACAAACGGTTTGACTACCGGATTTTTCTCTTCACTTTTCTTGTTATCTTCAATCACAACCTCATCAGTCATTTCTATGATCTCGACCTCTTTCTCTTTAGGATCGGTTCCTTTTGATGTGGCTCTCGTATTGGCTCTCCATTCAGCTCCTTGCCACTTCTAAGATAAATGGCGTTACACTGTTCTCTATTCTTCTTCTCGGGCTGGCTCGGAAACGTGCATTGACTCCGAACAGCTAACGCCTCTGCCATCTGTCCCATTTGACCCTCAAGAATTCGGATCGATGCGGTGTTCTGTTCTGTCGCAGCTCTTATTGTTCCGACTGAACTTGACAGTGTACCAACAGATGATGTCAATTCCCCAACCGCATTGTCCATCTTTGACACAAACTTCATTAGCATATCTTCCAATCCGGACTTTTTCTCCCCTCCTTGTGCTTCTTCTTGCCTCCTTTGATTGTAACCTGGAGGACGATAAACGTTAGAAGATTGAGTAGAAGAGTTAAAAGTATTACCGTACTGATTTTGTTGCTGCTGAAACATGGGCTCTTTTTGTGCATTTTGAGGCTGGCTCCACGAGAAATTAGGATGACTTTTCCATCCCTCATTATAAGTATTTGAGAACGGGTCGTTCCTCGGCCGGTTATTGCGGTTTTGAAGGAATTGCACTTGCTCCGGCGGAGGAAGCTGTTGAGGTGAACCAAATGACTCTTGACAGCCCATATCCCCTTGGAGAGTTGGTTGAATTGTTGTCCCTTTCAGCTGATTTGTGATAGCTGCCAATTGTGCCTTAATAACTCTCATTTCATCACTTTCTTGCACACTTGCAACCTTCCTGGTGGCTGACCGAGGAGTGGCATAACTATGTTCCGCAAGATTCTCAATCAACTCATACGCGTCTTCATACGACATATTCATCAGTGCACCACCAGCAGCGGAAGTGAGGTCATTTTTATGATGTGGATGCAACCCTTGATAGAATGTTTGGATGACCATCCATTCTTGTAGACCATGATGAGGGCACTTCTTTAGCATACCCTTGTATCGTTCCCAAGCCTCATAAAAGGACTCTTGATCCCATTGGCCAAAATGAGTGATATCTGACAGCAATTGGGTTGTTCGCCCCGGTGGAAAGAATTTGTTTAAGAAGGCCATCACCATATCATTCCATGTACAAATCTGCCCATTTGGTAGACTCTCTTCCCATTCAGCTGCTCGACCCCTCAATGAAAACGGAAAGAGTCGGAGTTTGATCGAACCTGGGTCAACCCCATTCACCTTGAAAGTGTTGCAAATCTTTTCAAAAGTTCTCAGATGGCTGTGCGGGTCTTCAGATGCTGCTCCTCCAAACATATTTGCTTGCACCAATTGGATAGTGCCAGTCTTGATTTCAAAATTGTTTGCTGCAATTGGAGGAACATAAGGTCCTCTCTGGACGGCCCCCATGTTTGGATTAGCAAAATTCCGCATAGGCACTCTCTGTCGTGGTGGTGGCGGAAGATTCACATTGTTGTTAACATTGTTGTTGTTAACGTTGTTGTTGTGAACGTTGTTGAGACCGGGATTGACATTATTGTTCTGGTTGTTGGGGTTGTTTGCATTCACGTTTGGAATTTGTTCCCCGTTACCCATGGCGAACCCTTCTTCCCAATCTTCCCCATCATTAATGTTGTTGTTGTCTAGACCCTCCATTTCTTGCTGACTTCTGAGTCTGGCTTGCCTCCTTAATCTCCTTGCAGTCCTTTCGATTTCAGGATCAAACGGTTCGAGTTCACCAGAGGAACTCCTTCTTAGCATAAACTAGAAGCAATCTGCAGCAGAAAGTAAGTCACCAGTCAGATCTTGCAGCTATGAAGTAACAAGAACTTGGGTCTAAATCTTGCATACGAAAAATGAAATAACATAAAAAAATTGCAAAAATAAAATAAAACAAAAATTAAAAGTGCTCAATATAATAATCCCTACAGCTGGTAGTGATATCAACACAAAACAAGTTCCCCGGCAACGGCGCCAAAAACTTGATAGGCGGGTTTGCACCCTCCTTAACTAACCGCAAGTGTACGGTGTCGTCTCAAGTAATATGTACGTAAGTACGAGTATCGAATCCACAGGAACTTGGTGTTAAGTACCGCAATGACTGTAAAAACTATTAACTGTACGATTGGAAATTGAGGGATGGTTGGTTTTAACTAATTAATTGCAAGAAGACAAATCAAAAACAAGACAGTAAACAGCTTTGGAAACTTCCGATAGAGAAAACAGTTGAGGGTTGGAAATCCTTAAATTCTCACACACAGACATCGGACTCAAACAATTACCAGTTATTCTCTTATAACGAACCCAATTTTGTAAAAGTCACCGTTGTTCTTTCTCAAGCACAACGGGTTTTATCTTAAAAAGCACAAGTTTATCTTTCGATCTCACTTATGAAATTCAAAACACATTACGCACCAAAATTATGTTACACAGTTAAGTGTTGTCTCTCGATCTCGACCTAACGGTTCAATTAAGGGCTGAGACTCACTCGGTATATCTCTATCACCGGTTTATCGTCTTAGGCATGCAATTCATAATTCTAAGTAATAATTAATTCTCTCGAACTTAATTACTAACAACGGATCAAATGTAAATTGGCCAAATTCACACAAGCATTAAACACAAAATTGCATACTTCATTAATTGAAGAAAACTGATAAGAATCATTCGTCATCCATCTATATGTTCAAATCTAATTCATTCCAACCCCCAACATCTAAAGATTAGTTCATGATGTTGGGGGATTCAAACACAAAAGAAGAGAAAACAACTATGAATGAAAACATGGCAAAAGTGATCGTGGTGAATGGTGTGATGTACTGATGAATATAAAGATGAACTCCCTTCTTCCGGCTCGTATCCACTTCGCGTGTTGAACGTGGCTCCGATTGATCCTCTAATGTGGCTCCGAAAGGTGTAAAAAGTCTCCCAAAATCGCCCCCTAAACTGCTCTGGCCGTCGTGTGTGTCTTGCCTATCGAAACCCTAGCTGCAGAATGAGTTTTATAAAACTGGGCGTCGGGGCCAGCGCCGGCGCGGATGGACTGGCGCCATTACTGGCGCCAACTTCTGTTTGGGTTTTTGGCGCGGATGGTGGCGCGGGTTGGCTGGCGCCAGCACTGGCGCCAGATTCTGTTTCGTGATTTCTCGATTTCTCTCGTTTTCAGCTCCGGAGCTCAACTTTGCTGCTTTTTTGGACACAAATGCTTGTACCTATACTTTCTCAACAAAAACCCATGAAATACTCGTATTTCACTTGAAGACATCCGTAAACCACCTAGTTTGAGATTCAAAATAATGTCGAAAATCGACATTATCAACGGGGCATTTTTTTAGGGTTTGAATCTGGCTTCGAGCCGCATTCAATTCCGATTGAAGTTGAATCAGGGGATCTTGATTATTTTCCATATACCTGAAAAAACTTTACAAGATCGTTAGAGCGATATGTGTTGGCTTGAGATTTCCTCTAGATGGGGTCCCACAGATGGCGCCAAACTGTTAATGCCTAAAATCGCACAAAAGTACAACTTAAGGTCGACGTGGACATTAAACATCTAAAGAAATGTATCCCAAGACCAAGCAACATAATCGCGGGAAAAAGTAAAAGAGACAAGAGATTTGGTGACGCGGAAAACCCCAAAGCGAGGGAAAAAACTGCGGTCAACTCTGTGAGAGTCGACAGTGCACTATAGTCGCCAATCAGGGGCGAAAGTCCTTGTGTTTCAGGTGATTTGTATACAATAGATTACAAATAAATGTAAATATAAACTTAGTCGTGTGCAAACGACATGGGTCATGCGTAAATCGTGCGAAATAACTTGTCGTCGTGTGGTCTGAACTGTCGTCGTCAGGTGGTTCGAACTGTCGTCGTGCGATACCTGCGTGTTCGAATGCCTCGTTGTATTGAGAGAAAAATTGTAGAAATGAGTGTAAAATGTTCTGTCTGTCTTCCCTTTGCTCGAAGGTGGAGCAGCCTTTATATAGCTTCGGTCGGTACTAAATGTGCTTTAATTGTTGGTCTTGTAACCGCTATCGACATTAAATGCGCTTTGATGATTGTCTTTGTAACCGCTGTCGGGCTCTAAATGGCATTGATGATTCGTCTGGTACTGGTCGTTGTGCCATAAATGCTCGTGGACCTGCATTAATGAACAAAAGAAACAGATGTTTGACTGTTAACGGTTAGTGTAATCGTAAGACCGTCTTAAGTTCTGGACGTCGGTCTTATGGAGGATACGACCGTTGTCAAAATACAAGACCATGTATATGATTGGAAATGTCTTGTAAGACCTTATCTTAGTATAAGAATGGTCTTATGAAAATGTCGTAAGACTAGGATGAAAATGTCATAGAACTAGGCCGTAAGACCAGTAGGTCAGGACGATGCTGTCGTAGGACCAGAGCAATATAAGACCGATGACAGGAGACTGTCGACGTAAGACCGACAAGTAGTAACTAGCGATATGAGACTAGTGGCGTAGGACTAGTAACATAATACTTAGTGACGTAAGACTAACGTCGTGAGACTAGCGACACGTGACGTGCGATCATTAGATGTAAGATGACTATTGACCCAATATGTCTTTTTAATAACCAATTATCGTGGTTATTAATGTATGTCGGGGATATGACAATAATGGGTATTATTCTTGTCGGTCGGGGGTATGACTGTCGTAGATTAGTAATCAATGTCTATGGGTCATGTCGAGGGAATTTCCCAAGTCGGTCGAGGGTGTGATTTTTTACCCAAACAGTCAAGACTGGTGAAATTTTGCCCAAACAATCGTATCTCTCGGCAAGGCTACTTCTGGCCGACGCTACGACAAGACGCCGTCAGGTACGTCCAGAACTTTGATCCTTGTCAAAGACATTCAGGTACGTCTCATAAGCCATCTGAACCCTTACATTCGACATTGATCCCATGGCCCTTCATAAGGTGGGGTATGGATATTGTCGGCAAGTTGCCACCTGCCACTGGGCAAAAAGTGTTTCTTCTCGTACTTACGGATTACTTCTCCAAATGGGTAGAAGCGGCTGCCTTTTCCCAAGTTCGGGACAAGGAAGTCGTGTCTTTTATCCAGACTAACATTATATGCAGGTTTGGGATTCCATCCGAAATTGTCTGCGACAATGGATCCCAATTCATAAGCGACATGACTCGACAGTTCTGTGAGGACCGCATCATCAAGCTAACGACCTCGACGCCCAGATATCCCCAGGCAAATGGACTTGCTGAATCGAGCAATAAGACCATCGTCGCTTCAATTAAGAAAAGGTTGCAAGCCGCAAAAGGAAGGTGGGTCGAAGAACTTCCTTCAGTCCTGTGGGCGAATCGTACGACACCTCGTACGTCCACAGGACAAACTCCTTTCTCTTTGGTCTATGGTTGTGAAGCAGTTTTGCCGGTCAAAGCTCAACTCCCGACCTCAAGGCATACTTCCGTCGACCATAATCTGGTTGATCTAAGCTATGACCTCGATGCCCTCGAAGAACTCAGGGAATCAACGTTAATCAAGATGGCATCACAAAAGCAAGTGGTCGAGCGATACTTCAACAAAAATGTTAGGATTAAAACACTCAGGAACTTAATGCCGGTAAACTCTCCACTAAATGGGAAGGTCCTTACCGCATCTCAGAAGTCGTGGGTAAGGGTGCCTATCGGCTCCAAACCCTCGACAATCAAGATATCCCACGTAGCTGGAATGCGATACATTTGAAAAAATATTTCTTTTAAGTCTTTTCCTTTTCTCACACGATTTTTTATCACAACGATCACTGACTTAAGCATCGGAGGGTCGTTGGTTAGCCAACGACCAAGCCTACGACGTTGTTTTATCACATATCACATGAACTAAAGTCTACGACATGATTTTAATCTCGCAAGGTCGCATGGTACAAATATTCAGGACTACGGCGTGATCATTCTATCACAGGGGCATACGACTTAAGTTCCGTCGCACGATATAATCATATGATTGTCCAGGTCCAGCGATCCCACGATATAATCGCATGTGCTTATGTTTAAACGTACATCCTATGTTTTGGTTGTTTTGCAATGGATGCCTAAGTCGCATGATCCCCTGTTTGTTCTTAACAAGTTTCATAACTAATATCGTATCTATTTGCATTAATCAAAATAGTACGTTCGACAAAAGAAAAGATTCCATTCACGGAATATACAATTACATCTAAATAACTTGACCTCCATCGGTCGAACAAAAAAGACAACTACGAAAATAAAAGCTTTCTTAAATCAAGGTACTGTGAATCGCAAGGCATCATGAATATGAGTCCGCAGTATTTTGAGAATGTGGCTCTTAAGATTAATGTTAAGGTTGGGGAGGAGCATCGGTCGTGTCTTTACCCGAGGCCTCGACCACTAAGCCTTCGTCCACCTCTTCCTCTTCGACTTCCTTCTCGTCGTCAGAATCGAGATCTCTTGCAGACCCGACCTCTTGTAAGAAGTAGTCAAGCTCGACCGACGCCTGGGCCAGAGGGTCCTTTCCCGACTAGTGCTGCCTCATTATGGCAGCACGAGCAGTCAGTCGAGCCAGAGTAAAGGTAGACGTGGCCTCGTCTTTTAGCTTTCCCACCTCCGTCTCCAAACTGACCACTTTGGCCTTGGAATCCTCAACTTCCCTCTCCTTCGCAGCTAAGGACTCCCTCATCTTGTTCAGCTCCTCCCTTTGACTGTCGATCATGGACAAAGACTGCTTTAGACGATGGTTCGCATCGTCCTTCGCATGATCGACAACCTCCAATTCTTTTTTGACCTCGTCAAGCTGTTTGGACATGGCCTCCTCACGCTCTACAGCGACGTTCGCCCTGGCCAACGCTGCATTCCCCCTCTCATGGGCGCAAGACACCAGATCCTTGATCTTCTCTGTCTCCACACGCAAGGCAAGAGAAGATTGGAGCGTCTGTACAACAGAAAGAAACATGTCGGTAAGCATTCGACAAAAGCTAAGAAAACACCGAAACATAAAGTTTTCAAAGAAAAACTTACAAGGAACGCCAGACCGCCAACATGGGATCCCGTCTCCATGACTGGGAATCCCTCGAAACGCTCTCTGAAAGAAGGGAGCAAATATTTCCCCAGGTGAGGAAACAAATCCGTCCCGGACAGGACGTCATCGACCATAAAGTCCGAAGGCAACATAAAGTTTGTTAATGCCAAAAATCGCAGCAAAGGGACAACTTAAGGTCGATGTGGACTTTAACAACTAAAGAAAGGAATCTTTCGACAAAGGCGTGCGACAAAGACAAAAATGTAAATGAGACAAAGGGTTTGATGACGCAGGAAAAACCTCAACGAGGAAAAAACCTGCGGGTGACCGTGGATGTCGTCGCTGCACTATGGTCGCCAATCAGGGGTGATGTCCTTGATGTTTCGGGTGTTGATCGTACAGAGATTACAATACAAATGAAGGTAAGACTTCGAAATGTAAAGTACAAGTGTTTGGAATGTAAAAATAGTGTGCGTCGTGTATGAAAACTATCTATAAACTGTTGGTCGAGAGCGAGAGTCTTGCGTCGAGAGTGATCTTCTATGAATGATCTATTTGTTTCGAATGAATATTCTTTGAGTGTTTGTGTTTGCTTATGTTGTTCGATGCTCTTGTTCTATCTCTCTCTGTGTTATTCGCTGTTGATCAGGTGTCTTGAACTGATGATTGAGCTGGGATTTTATAGTCTTTGAATGACTTCAATTAAATCATTAAGGTCTTTGATGATTGTTGTAACGGTCGTCGTCTTCAATGTGAGTTTAGATGCTCATAACTGATTTCGTCGGTTATAGCCATTTGTCCATAAATGACTTTGACTCCTGCATTAAACACTTAAACAAATATAACAGTTGTATAACGCGTCAGTCGGTCGAGGTCGTATGGTTTTATGCGACGGTCGTGCGGAACGGGCTACGTAGAAGTCGAGTGTTGTGAGGAACTCTCGACTTACCTTTTAGGAGGGATGGCGGAGGTTCTTTGGGTCTTTGTCGGGACCTTATCTTAATACAAGGTATAACTCATGACATGCGTCTTACCTTCTCTGGTCGTGGTCGAGACCTAGGGGTGTGCAGAAAACCAACCGATCCAATCTGAACCGACCGATCCAATTAGAACCGACCGACTTTGATTGGATGTCCAATTACATTTGGATCGGATCAGATCGAAAATTTCAAAATCCAATTGGATCGGTTCGGTTGTCGGATGACAGTCCAGAACCGACCACCAACCGACCGAACCGAACCGATTAGCCAACCGACCGAACCATCCAATTTCCATCCAATTTACATCCAATTAATATAATATTGTTAATATATTTACTTAATAAAATTAATAAGTAAACCCTTTTCAAAAACCTTCCCTCTTTCACTTTCAGACATCACGCACGCCCCAAAAAATCAAAATCATCCAAAACTTCAAAAAAGTAAACCCTCTCATACTCTCAACTCTCACGCCTCACCCACACCAAAACTTCAAAACCCTAGACGACGCCGTCCTTCTTCTCAGGCGATTTACCGGCGGCGGTCTCAGGCGATTTACCGGCGGCCTCTCGAGTCTCGACTCTCTCTGCCGCTGCTCTCGTCTCTTTCCTTCCGTTGCTCTCGTCTTTTTCCGCTGCTCTCTCTGCCTCCATCACGGCTTCTACTTCAAGCTCGGTATGTTTAATACTTCTCTACTTCTGTTTCTGTTTAATACTTCTCTAATTTGAGTATTTTACTTCTAAAATTCCAAAAGGCATTTTGTTCTTGAAGCTTAAATCCTTAAACATTTTTGTTTTTTTCAGTTATAAACTTATAATGTATGTTTTAGCTATTTGGGGACAACTGTTTTTTGCTTATAGTAGGTTCTCACAGGTTGGTTACTGTTAAATGTTGGTTAATCTTGGCTTTAAATGGTTTTTGTTCCACATATGGTTAATCTTGGCTTTAAATATTTTTTGTTCCACATATGGTTAATCTTGGCTTAAATCTTGTTAGTTGTTACTGTTTAAACTTTAAACATATGGTTAATCTTGGCTTTAATCTTGTTAGTTGTTACTGTTTAAACATATATTTATATGGTTAGTGTTAAAGTTTACTAGTTTACTACTTACTAGTTTACTGTGTATATGTTTATATGGTTACTGTTAAATGTTAGTGTCTTAGTGACTTGGTGTTTATAATTATATGACTTACTATTAAATGTTAATAACTTAATATATTGGGTACAAGCATTAATTTGTACCCAAAACTGGATCCGAAAAACAACAACGATTGATGTTGATGGTGCAAATGAAGTAGTTGAAGCGTTGGAAGCTGGTACGTAAATGTATATATATTAAATTTTATTCATGAGATACTAATATAACTTTTTTGTTTTACACTTCTTAATTTTGTAGAAATGTTGGCCGGAGATGGAGAAATCAGAATGGATTGAGTTGTTGCGGACTTGCGGTTTTGTTGCGGACGCCGGACGGACAATATGTTTAATTGTTTATCATTTTCCACTTTCCACTTTCCACTTTTCAATAGAACTTTTGTATGAGATTATATTTGGTAGTTGTATGTTTTTACTTTTTAGCACTAGTTTGGACTTTTGAATGGATAATTAAGTATTTCGGATTTCGGAATATTATGATTTATGTGCATTGTTGAAAATTGGATTTAAAACATTGGATGTCGGATGGATCTGATCCGATCATCCATTGAATGTCAGATCGGATGGATCCAAACTGATCCGGTTGTCATTGGATGAAACCGAACTGATCCAATGGATATCCAATAAAAATATCCATTGGATGGAACCGAACCGATCCAATCATCCATTGGATTGGAAAAATCCAACATCCAATGGATGATTGGATCGGTTCGGTTGGCAAAATCCAACATCCAATGGATGATTGGATCGGTTCGGTTCCCATCACATCCATTGGATGTCAACCGATGAACACCCCTATCGAGACCTGTGAAATTTTGCCTAAACAGTTTGCCCCCAAAATTTGAAAGTAGGATGGCAAATTCAAATTTTAAATTTTGATCGTCGGGTGTTCAGAGTTCTGCGTTAAAAATACCTTGATTGGTTCGGAACCGAATTGGTTTAATTGTAACCAAACGAGAAGTCGAAGAGAAAACGAGGTCGTGATGTCATACTGACGTACGATTGTGCTTACCAGCTGTCTTTGACAAGTGTCGACGATCCCTGCGGTCATACGAAGGGACGAGGGCATGTGACGATCATCAAAGGGCTCGACCTGACATGATCGACTGCATAAATAGAGACCATAATGGATCATTTCCTTTTATGTCCTCTTTGAAAAACTTTTTTAGTGTGGAATTCTCTTTTGATCTCTTGTTGTTCTTTGCTCAATACTTTTCGAAGTTTTTGAGTGTCCATACGAGGTATAGCCTTCCAAGATTGGAGACTCTTTGAGTATGATTATGTCCGAGTCGATGAAGAGTTTGATTGCGATAGACGCGACGTTCGTGGATCTTGCGCATCTGGCGACGATGTCCTTTGTATCCACGTCGACCCTTTCGTCAACCGTCGGGGGCAAGGGTATAAGGACGGGAGAATGTGAGGAAGAAGTCATGGCGATCAACTTTATGTTGTCGTCGATCCTCTTGATTGACTGTGTCCTTGACGGGACGGAGTCATTTCCGCATCTGGGGAAATATCAGCTCTTATCTTTCGAGGAGCGTTTTCAAAAGATCTCCATCGAAGAGACGGGATCACGTTTAGCTGGACTAGCGTTCTTTGTGAGTTTTTCTTTCGAAACTCGTGTTCCTAATATTTCCACCGAATGTTTGTTTAACATACCCCTTTTGTACTTTATAGATGTTTCAATCTTCTTTTGTTAGATATGCGAAGATAGAGGAGATGTTGGACTGGAAATCGACCGTCGAGAAGATCATATTCCTTCCTCTAACCTTAACATTAATCTTAAGAGCCGCATTCTAAAAATGTCGTGGCGTAGGGCGTCAGATAACTCCTAACATACTCGTTTGATCCTTGCATTAGCTTCTTAGCGTGTTTTCGGGTATGACGAGGACTCAAAGGTCGAGACTGAGCATACGATCGACGCTCCTCTCTAGATTTAGGAGATGCTATGTTTTTTTCACTTTGTATACTCGACCGTCGGTCGTTCCTATGTAATCGTTCGTTTCGTAAATGAATTTCATCCTTTGGTCGAATTTTTATTTCGATTTACATATGTCGTAGATAGATGTAATATCAAACGGATAACTTTGTTAAGTATAGAACGAGCGAAGAATCGTGCGACTTAGGCATTCATAGAAATATAACGATTGAAATATCATACGTTTGACTTGTATTGATAGACTCAATTATTGACGTGTTAGAACGTAATTTTTTTTAGTCCAGAAACTCAGATCGAGAGGTCGCTCAAATCTTATGATCGTGTAACCAAATTTCATGATGAAATTTGAATCATGTGCCCCTGTGATAAAACAATTAAGTTGCATGAGAGGAAGGTGATTTTAGAAAAAATACATTTTCAAGTGCGTCGCATTCCAACTGCGTGGGATTTCTTGATTGTCGAGAGTCTGGAGTCGATAGGCTCCTTTACCAACGACTTCGGAGATGCGGTAAGGACCTTCCCATTTAATGGAAAGTTTACCGGCATTGAGCTCTTGAGTGTTTTGGAAAACTCGACGGAGGACGTAATCGCCTTCTTGAAAGACTTTGACTTTGACGTGTTTGTTGAAATGTCGCTCGACTGCTTCGCAACCGTAGATAAGAGAGAAAGGGGTTTGTCCTGTGGACGTGCGCGGTGTCGTGCAATTTGCCCATAGGACTGAAGGGAGTTCTTCGACCCATCTTCCTTTTGCAGCTTTTAACCTTTTCTTGATCGAAGCTATAATGGTCTTATTACTTGATTCAGTAAGTCCGTTCGCCTGAGGGTATCTGGGAGTTGAGGTTGTTAACTTGATACTCCTGTCTTCGCAAAATTGTTGGGTCCTGTCGCTTATGAATTGGGATCCGTTGTCACAGACGATTTCGGATGGAATCCCAAATCTGCATATGATGTTAGTCTGGATAAAAGAGATGACTTCCTTGTCCCTGATTTGGGAAAAAGCAGCCGCCTACACCCACTTGGAAAAATAATCGGTAATTACGAGGAGGAATACCTTTTGCCCCGGGGCCGGGGGTAGTTTGCCAACAATATCCATTCCCCACCTCATGAAGGGTCATGGGATGAGTGTCTAGTGCAAGGGTTCAGAGGGTTTATATGATATACCTGCATGTCGCTGACAAGGGTCACAGTTCTGGACGTACTTGACGGCGTCTTGTCGCAATGTTGGCCAAAAATACCCTTGTCGAGAGATACGATTAGCCAAACTGCGACCACCGGAATGATTGCCACATTCACCATCGTGCATCTCATGAAGGATTTTTTGGACCTGACTCTTGCTAATGACGTATCTTAGGTTTAATCCTGTCGATGATCGTCGATAGAGCTTATCTCCAATTATGGTATATTTAGATGCTTTGAATTTGATTTTCCGGGCTTCCATTGTGTCTTCTGGGAGTTGATCGTGCATAAGGAAATTTCGGATGTCGCACGACCAATCATCTTCTTCTTCGATCTGGACGACGTCAATGTTCTCGATAGACGATGTCGCCAGATGGATAATGGGAATAACGTCGAATATAGGTTCGACCAGAGCAGACCCGAGATTTGCCAAAGCGTCGGCTTGTGTATTCTGGTCTCTCGGGATTTGTTTGATAGAAAATGTTTTAAACATTTTTTATTTTTCTTTTGCTACCTTCAGGTACGCTGTCATTTTTGAATCTTTGGCCGCGAATTCTCCATTCATCTGGTTCACGACCAGGAGAGATTCGCTTTTGACATGTAGCGCGGTTGCCCCCGAGTCGTGGGCCATATTCATCCCTACGATCAGGGCCTCGTACTCGGCTTCGTTGTTGGTGGTTTTGAAATTGCATCGAACTGAGTATACCATCTTGCCCCCCTGTGGAGACTTTAAGACGACGCCTAGTCCTGAGCCTCTAATGTTGGATGACCCATCGACGTGTAAGATCCAGGGCACGTCGTCGTGAGTCGCCATAGTCGATACCTCTAGCTCTGCTTCTTTCTCCAATCCAGGGTTGAAGTCAGCAATGAAGTCGGCCAAAGCTTGCGACTTGATCGCGGTCCTGGGCTTGAAGTCGATGTCGTAGCTGCTGAGATATATGCTCCATTTTGCTAAGCGACCTGTCAACTCAGGTTTTCTTAAGACAAACTTAAGAGGGAAGTTAGTTACGACAGTAATGGGATGCGACTCAAAATAATGTCGCAGTTTTTTAGCAGCTGTGACCAGCGACAAGAGCAATTTTTCCATAGAGGGATACCTGGTTTCTGCGTCCAGAAGAGATTTACTTACATAATAGATTGGCAGTTGCTGCTTTTCATCTTCTCGTGTTAGGACGGCACTTACCGCGTTTGGACTAACAGCCAGATATAGTTGTAAGATTTCATGGTCACGAGGTTTCGACAATAAGGGAGGTGACATCATGTAGTTTTTGAGCTTTTGCAATGCCTGTTCATGATCGTCGGTCCAGTCGAAGCCTCTGTTCTTCCTGAGGACGTTGTAAAATAGATGACATTTATCTGAAGATCGGGAGATAAACCTGTTTAGAGCTGCTACCCGACCAGTGAGCCTTTGGACTTCTTTGAAATTCCGAGGAGATTTGATCTCGACAATGGCTTTGATCTGGTCGGGATTGGCTTCGATGACTCGGCGAGTGACCATATAGCCCAGGAATTTCCCAGCGCTGACACCGAAAGAACATTTCGTCAGGTTGAGCTTCATGCTATACTTTCTAAGGATATCAAACGATTGCCTCAGATGCTCGACATGGTCGATCGCTTGTTTTGACTTGACCAGCATGTCGTCGATATACACTTCCATCGTGTCGCCGAGATGGTCTTTAAACATTTTATTCACTAGACGCTGGTAGGTAGAACCTGCATTTTTTAGTCCGAAAGGCATAACTTTATAACAGTAAATACCTCGGTCTGTCATAAATGCGGTTTTTTCTTGGTCCTCGACGTGCATTAAGATTTAATTGTATCCAGAATAGGCATCCATGAACATCAGTTGTTCGTGCCCAGCTGTCGCATCGACCATGGCGTCGATATGAGGTAATGGAAAAGGATATTTTGGACAGGCTTTATTGAGATCTGTGAAGTCGATACAGACCCTCCACTTTCCGTTCTTCTTTGCTACCACCACGACGTTAGCAATCCAGTCGGGGTATTTTACCTCTCGAATCTTCTCTGTCTTGAGAAGATTGTCGACTTCGTCATTTATCACCTTATTCCTTTCAGGAGCGAATTTCCGTCGCTTCTGCCTAATAGGTTTGAACGATGGGTCGACGTTGAGCTTGTGAGAGATGACGTCAGGATCTATGCCAACCATATCTTCTTGCGACCAGGCGAAACAATCAGCATGCTCCAGCAAAAAATATATTAACATTCCCCTTAGACAAGGATTGAGAGACGACCCGATTAAGACTTTTTGGTCAGGCTTGCTTGAGTCTAGAACGACTTCCTCCAGGCGATAGTCGTTGACTGTTTCAAGTGCGTCTTGTGCATTTTCGAGCCCCTCATGTGCTGGGACAGCGACTTGTTCGTTATTCACCATTTTCCTGCAACAGAGAATAGAAGAAACTCCAAGAAAACGTAAGTAGGACGCACGTTTGTCGAAGATTTTCTCTAGATGGTGTCCCACGGATGGCGCCAAACTGTTAATGCCAAAAATCGCACCAAAGGGACAACTTAAGGTCGATGTGGACTTTAACAACTAAAGAAAGGAATCTTTCGACAAAGGCGTGCGACAAAGACAAAAATGTAAATGAGACAAAGGATTTGATGACGCAGGAAAAACCTCAACGAGGAAAAAACCTGCGGGCGACAGTGGATGTCGTCGCTGCACTATGGTCGCCAATCAGGGGTGATGTCCTTGGTGTTCCGGGTGTTGATCGTACAGAGATTACAATACAAATGAAGGAAAGACTTCGAAATGTAAAGTACAAGTGTTTGGAATGTAAAAATAGTGTGCGTCATGTATGAAAACTATGTATAAACTGTTGGTCGAGAGCGAGAGTCTTGCGTCGAGAGTGATCTTCTATGAATGATCTATTTGCTTCGAATGAATATTCTTCGAGTGTTTGTGTTTGCTTCTGTTGTTCGATGCTCTTGTTCTATCTCTCTCTCTGTGTTATTCGCTGTTGATCAGGTGTCTTGAACTGATGATTGAGCTGGGATTTTATAGTCTTTGAATGACTTCAATTAAATCATTAAAGTCTTGATGATTGTTGTATCGGTCGTCGTCTTCAATGTGAGTTTAAATGCTCATAACTGATTTCGTCGGTTATAGCCGTTTGTCCATAAATGACTTTGACTCCTGCATTAAACACTTAAACAAATATAACAGTTGTATAACGCGTCAGTCGGTCGAGGTAGTATGGTTTTATGCGACGGTCGTGCGGAACGGGCGACGTCGAGGTCGAGTGTCATGAGGAACTCTCGACTTACCTTTTAGGAGGGATGGCGGAGGTTCTTTGGGTCTTTGTCGGGACCTTATCTTAAGACAAGGTATAACTCATGACATGCGTCTTACCTTCTCTGGTCGTGGTCGAGACCTGTGAAATTTTGCCCAAACAAAGTTAACCTCCGTGACTTTAGCCCCTCCCGTCGCATGCTTTATACCCTTATCGGCTGACAAAGGGATCGACGTGGTAGTAAGGGACTTTGCCGTTTTCGCCGCTGGCGCAGAACTAACTGTTGTCGCAGCAATCGCAAGCGTCCTCGTCTTCATAGGTGATGCGACCTTCGCCTTCTCAGGCGTAACGACTCTCGACGAGTCGTCAACCTTCGAAGACGGTTTCCTTGGAACCGTCATCCTCGTCTTTGGTAAGACCCCCGATTCAGTGGTCGAGGTATTTTGTCTCCTTTCACTGCCTTTACGGGCAAGCTCAAGTTGCGCCGCTCTCTTAGCAGAGATGGTCGGCACCTTCGTCTGCGATTCTCCTGAAGACACATAAGAAGAAGCATTACGAGGTGAACGAAAGAGCAAAAGACCAGAATCGAATGGAAGGGAATAAGAAGGTACACTTACCGGTTGTTTGGGCAAAATTTCACCAGTCTTGACCACGACCAAGGTAAGGAAAACACCTATTCCTTTTTCTTATAACGAAGGTAAAATCATAGTACTTTCTCTCACGATTAAAGATAAAATCGAAAGTCTTTTACCTCACGACACTCGACCTCGACGTCGCCTAGTTCACACGACCATCGCATAAAACCATGCGACCTCGACCGACTAACGCGCTATACGACTGTTATGTTTGTTCAATGTTTAATGCAGGAGTCAACACCATTAATGGACAAACGGCTATAACCGACGAAGTCAGTTAAGAACATCTAATCCCGCATTAAAGACATCGACCGTTACGGCAGTTACCAAAGTCCTTAATGATCCAATTAAAGTGCCCGAAGACTATAAATATACAGGAGAATCATCATTTCAAGGGACGGAACACATATACAACATAGAACATCAGACACAAGCACTCGAACTCTGAAGGACATTTGAAGCACAAAAATCTCTCACAGAAGAATCGCTCTCGACGCACGACATCAGCACACAACACTTCACTTTTACAGACGACGCACATTGTTTTACATTAGAAAACACTTGTTACTTTACATTTTCGAAGTCTTTCCTTCATTTGTATTGTAATCTCTGTACGATCGACACCAGAAACACAAGGACATCGCCCCTGTTTGGCGACCATAGTGCAGCGACAACTTCCATAGTCGTCCGCGGGTTTTTTTCCTCGTTGAGGTTTTTCCCGTGTCACCAAAATCTCTGTCTCATTTATATTTTCGTCTTTGTCGCACGCTTTTGTCGAATGATCCCTTTCTTTAGTTGTTAAAGTCCACATCGACCTTAAGTTGTACTTTGGTGCGATTTTTGGCATTAACAGTTTGGCGCCATCCGTGGGACCTCATCTAGAGAAAATCTTCGACGAACGTGCGTCTTACTAACGGTTTCTTGGAGTTTCCTTTGTTCTCCGTTTCAGGAAAATGGCAGCCCCTGGAAATCAGCAGCATGTAATTGCCCAGATGTACCTGGAGCTTGAAGTCGCTCGAAATCAAATCAACGCCATGGCAGAGCAAAGTCGCAGAGCAGCTGAGTAGAATGCACGGTTAAGGAATTCCTCTGGACCTCAGAATGGTCCTAGACAATTCGTTCAGAATTCAGGACAAGGACTGTTCGGTCAGAATGGTCCTCGACCATTCGGGCATAATCCAGTTCCAAGATCAGGTCCGTTCGCTCAGAATCAGCATCCAGGTCCGTTCATGCAGAACCAGCAGCCGGGACCGTTCAAACCAAATCCCCAGTTCGGGACGGTTCCTCTTCAGCATATACGGCCGCCACCCATGCAGAATGGGTCGCAGCCGTTTTAGAATTGGTCGCAGCCGTTTCATAATCTGGTTGATCTAAGGTATGACCTCGATGCCCTCGAAGAACTCAGGGAATCAACGTTAATCAAGATGGCATCACAAAAGCAAGTGGTCGAGCGATGCTTCAACAAAAATGTTAGGATTAAAACACTCAGGAACTTAATGCCGGTAAACTCTCCACTAAATGGGAAGGTCCTTACCGCATCTCAGAAGTCGTGGGTAAGGGTGCCTATCGGCTCCAAACCCTCGACAATCAAGATATCACACGTAGCTGGAATGCGATACATTTGAAAAAATATTTCTTTTAAGTCTTTTTCCTTTTCTCACACGATTTTTAATCACAACGATCACTGACTTAAGCATCGGAGGGTCGTTGGTTAGCCAACGACCAAGCCTACGACGTTGTTTTATCACAGATCGCATGAACTAAAGTCTACGACATGACTTTAATCTCGCAAGGTCGCATGGTACAAATATTCAGGACTATGGCGTGATCATTGTATCACAGGGGCATACGACTTAAGTTCCGTCGCACGATATAATCATATGGTTGTCCAGGTCCAGCGATCCCATGATCTAAGCTCCTTAACTTAGAAAAAAATTCGTGTTCTGAATGAATTGATCGCATGTGCTTATGTTTAAACGTACATCCTATGTTTTGGTTGTTTTGCAATGGATGCCTAAGTCGCACGATCCCCTGTTTGTTCTTAACAAGTTTCATAACTAATATCGTATCTATTTGCATTAGTCAAAATAGTACGTTCGACAAAAGAAAATATTCCATTCATGGAATATACAATTACATCTAAATAACATGACCTCCAGCGGTCGAACAAAAAAGACAACTACGAAAATAAAATATTTCTTAAATCAAGGTACTGTGAATCGCAAGGCGTCATGAATATGAGTCCGCAATATTTTGAGAATGTGGCTCTTAAGATTAATGTTAAGGTTGGGGAGGAGCATCGGTCGTGTCTTTACCCGAGGCCTCGACCACTAAGCCTTCGTCCACCTCTTCCTCTTCGACGTCCTTCTCGTCGTCAGAATCGAGATCTCTTGCAGACCCGACCTCTTACCAAAGTCCTTAATGATCCAATTAAAGTGCCCGAAGACTATAAATATCAAGGAGAATCATCATTTCAAGGGACGGAACACAGATACAACATAGAACATCAAACACAAGCACTCAAACTCTGAAGGACATTTGAAGCACATAAATCGCTTACAGAAGAATCGCTCTCGACGCACGACATCAGCACACGACACTTCACTTTTACACACGTCGCACACTGTTTTACATTAGAAAACACTTGTTACTTTACATTTTCGAAGTCTTTCCTTCATTTGTATTGTAATCTCTGTACGATCGACATCAGAAACACAAGGACATCGCCCCTGTTTGGCGACCATAGTGCAGCGACGACTTCCACAGTCGTCCGCGGGTTTTTTTCCTCATTGAGGTTTTTCCCACGTCACCAAAATCTCTGTCTCATTTATATTTTCGTCTTTGTCGCACGCTTTTGTCGAATGATTCCTTTCTTTAGTTGTTAAAGTCCACATCGACCTTAAGTTGTACTTTGGTGCGATTTTTGGCATTAACACCGGTCATCTCTTCTTTTGCTCCTCTCGACTCTTCTTCTTTCTCTTTTTCTTCTTCTTCCTCTTCTTCCCCCTCGCCTTTTTCTCCCCAGTTCTCCCCTAAGAACACCAAGTCTTCGTCGTCCTCGTCCACTGATGGTCGCGTAAGAAAAGATCTCTCGACAATGCTGAACTCCAAGAACGCGTCAATTTTCGCTCGAGAGTTAGCATAGGGCTTCACGTCTTCTAATTTTATATCTGCCAACACATACAAAGCAGGTTAGATATCAGTCGAATAATATGAAAGACGTACGGCAAGAATAACTCACCCGACGTATTCCAGCCAGCCCTAATCTAGCCACTCTCAGAGTCAAGGGTCGACTTACGCACAAATGCATACCTAGTCTTCCACTTACGATCGTTTACAGCGGTATTTAAGACTAAGGTTCGATCGCCCTTATACCTAGAGAACAGGCTATATCGGTGACATTTGTCCTTCTTAACTTGGTAAGCCAAGAGGAGGTCGCGTACGTTCATCGGTGACTCCCATTTTTTCGTAAGGCGCTCAATCACCTGAATTACTCTCCAGAATTGGGGCATTAATTGGGCTGGCGCTAGGTCAAATTCAGTCATAAAAGCCTTGGCCAAAGGCGAGTAAGGCCATTCAAAGCCTATCCTAAAGGGATATTTGTAAATGACCACGAACCTATCAGGACATACATCAGGTCGAGTCTGACCTGCTCTAATCAATGTGATCCCCGCGGGGATTTTCGCTAGAACTCTAAGGTCGTCGAGATCCTTTTGATATTGAATGAAACTTACAGGTTCCATCGACATTTCTAAAAACTTAAAAGTTTCTCAAAGTTTTAAGACAAAGACCAATAAAATCGTACCTTATATGGGCGCTCTAAACCTCGAAATCTATAACTTGGTTGAAGATTCTTGCAGGTTTTGGAAAGATTCGGCGAAGAAACAAGAAGAAAATCAGGGAAAAACTCTCTTAAGAACTCTCCGAAATCGTAAAGAAAAAGATCCGTCGAAGGCATCTATTTATGCAAATAGTCGTGTCAAGTCGAGCCTCTCGATATTCGCCACGTGTCCCCACCTTTTCAAAAACTCGACAGATCGTCGACACCTGGAAAATACAGCTGTTATGCACAATCGTGCGTCAGCATGATGTCACGACCTTATCACATTTTTGACTTCTTCTTTAGTTAGAATTGGACCGATCCAGTTCCAAGGCAACTGAAAAGACTTTTTTGGCACATACGTCCGACTAGCAAAATTTAAAAAACCTTTGGAATTTGAATTTGCCACTCCATTTTTTCAAATTTTGGGGGCAAACTGATTGGGCAAAATTTCACCAGTCTCGACCACGACCAAAGCATTAAGAACATGTATTACACTTTTCCCTAAGCACAAGACATAGGCATTTTTGACCTTTGAACAAAGCCAGAAGACAAGCGTACCTCTCGACCTCGACCGTCGTGTAGAAACACACGACCTCGACCAACTAACATATGATTCTTCTGTTACGTTTCCTCATTTAATACAGGTCAAAAGGCATTCATGGCCAACGGACGAAAACTGACAGAGCAATTATGAGCATTAAACTACGGAAACTGTTGCGACCGTTATTAGAAGAATTCATGGAGACATTAAATGCATTCGAAGACTATAAATATGAAGACAAAGTCATCATTGGCACATCATCGAATTCTGGAACTACACACTGCATACTCAAGAACACACAAAACAAAGAACTCTCTCTCGAAGACTCGCTCTCGACGCACGACATTCGCACACGACCCGCCGTTTTTACACACGACGCACGCTATTTTTACATTCAAAACACTTGTTACTTTACATTTAAAGTATTTCCTTTCATTTGTATTGTAATCACTGTACGATTGACACCAGTAACAAAGGACATCGCCCCTGTTTGGCGATCATAGTGCAGCGACGACTCCCATAGTCGTCCGCGGGTTTTTTCCTCATTGAGGTTTTTCCCGCGTCACCAAAATCCTTGTCTCTTTTATATTTTATGTCTTTAATGCACTGTTTTGTCGAACGATTCCTTTCTTTAGTTGTTAAGCTCCACAATCAACCTTAAGTTATCCTTCTGGATGATTTTTGGCATTAACACCATCCTTTTCAAACACCTTCAAAAATTCTAACATAATTTTTATTGAGATGTTTTTGTAGTATCTAATAAAATAATACTCCAAAACCCACTGATACTCTCACTACATTGATTTAATTATTAGAAAGTGGAGTTCAAGATCAAGAAACAAACTAAACAAGACATAAGCTTCACGTTACCAGCTGCTCAAGAACATGCACTACTATGTGCTTTCAGAGAGTGATTGAAGAGATTGGAAACAATGAAGATTCACTACTGAGTTTGAGTTTAAATTTGCATTGGAGTTCAAGCAACAAAGTCAATGAGTGTGTGAATGTGTGATTGATTTGATGTTGGTCCAACAAGATAATTTAACCCCCAATTTTAAATCATCATCACTGCGAAGAACAATCAAAATCAGTTTTCCCCATCTAAATCACTCGATTTCTTCACCTAGGGTTCCAAAAATCTCTACAAACTCGTCACAGTTGCCATCCTGATCGCCACCGTTACCGCCGTCTTCTTCCTCCGTAACCACTTCTGGCCGTCGAAACTCAAAAACTCCTAGCGATTGGAGTCTTAAAGGTGCCATCTTCTTGTCCCTTGAGGAGCAGGCCAAGTTAGGGTTTAGGGTAAGCGATTGGAGCCGATGATGTTGATAGAGGCGTATGTCTAAAGCCACAGATCCAGGGATGAAAATCACAAATTCATGGATGAAAAAAATCACAGATTCATGGACGAGAGCCACAGATTCACGGATGAAAATCACAGATTCATGGATGAGAGCTACAAATTCAGGGAGGAAAACGACGAAAGCCACAGATTCATGGAACCGATGATGTTGATAGAGGCGTACCTTTGAAGGTGATGGAGTAAGACGTAGAACCGACTATGTGGAGGCGTGTAATGGTGGAAGCTCTAAGCGAATTAGAGGTGAATCAGATAGTGGGTTACCTCTAACCGAATTAGATGTATTTAAGGGAGAAGTGTCTCTGAAACTAAAAAGAAAGCAAACAGTCTTAACTTTAGAATGTCTAATTAAATAAGATATAAGTGGTAATTAAGAGGAGAGAAACAAAAAACAAACATGCCCTAAGAGTATTCACGACAGATAAGGATTATGGGAGGAGTGAGCAAAGCTTACCGAAGGAGATACAACAAGACGGTCCGAGGGGAAGGAGAGAGCTAGGCGGCCAACATCTCGGAGGTAGTCACACGTACACAACAATGGTGAAAGGGAGCAAACCAGTGTTGGAGGAGGAGGAAAAAAGAGATCCAGTGAGGGAGGAGATAGTAGGAGAATGGATGCCAGACGAACAATCAAAAAAATATCTTAGGTGTTGCCTTATCGAGGAAGTCAAACCACTGGACAACCTAGGAGTAATTAGAATGTTAATAAAGGAAAAGGCGATCAGGGTGTCGGAATTGAAGTGGCTGGGAGGAAGGAAACTCCTTTTGAAAGTAGAAAATGAGGTAGGACTTATCGGAATTCTGGAGAACAAAGTCCATGGACTCCATTATTGGGTGAAGTATCTGCAAAGATGGTCGGAGGGACACCAAAATCGGAGAGACTTGTGTGGTTAAAAATTGCAGGGGTTCCGCTGCACGGTGGACCGAAAGAGTGTTTACGGGAGTGGCAAAAAAATGGGGGAAGGTCCTGAAAACACATAGCTGTAATCTGGAAGAAAGTGAAAACTTAGCGTGGGGAAAGGTGTTGATTAGTACCTCAATTCAATCTCAGATTAACACCTTGAAAAGTTTGAAGGTGGGAGTTTTTTTCTACTATATCAAAGTAGAGGAGGACGAGAGCATGATGGGCATTTTTGAGAGAGACGAAGAAGAATCAGTGGTGGTAGATGTAACAACCCGGTTTAAAATAAATCACCTTGATTTCTAAAATCAACCAATAATCAATCCGAAAAGAATCGACTAATAAAACTTCCCAAAATCATCTCAAACACAATTACGGACAAATAATTCTAACCACGATAAAAGTTAAAATAATTACTAACCGATCCAATAAAGATCCTTAACATAAAAATCCAAAATCTCTTCTAATCTACAACAACAGAAGTACATAAATCCAACGAGAGATTTAAATTCTTACCGATCTATAATTATCGGAACCTTTAACCGAAAACATAATTAACCCGACAGTATCAATGAATCGGTAATTGTAAACAATCTTCACCAAAATAGTTATCACTTACCTTTTTCCCAGACTAGCAATTCCAAAATAAAATTCACCTGAAATGCATATTTTTTAAAACAAAATGAGGGTTAGACCATATGGTCTAGTGAGTAAATCTTTATCAGTTCCACAACATAAATAAATCGTTTAACATGAAAATCTTTAAATTAAATAATAATTTCGTAGGCCCGCAAGCACTACATCCCTCCCAAAACAACTAAACACAACAATCACTGTTCAAAATAACACACATCCTGATAAGACCGAAGTCAATATCAACGGTGACTCACTACACGAAACATATTCGCTAGCATAAACACGCACACTCCGATAAGACCGCAATCAATATCGGCAGTGGCTCACCACACGAAACACATTCATGGGCCAAAAATATATATACATACCCCCCCCCCTGCGCGGACCATTATAGTCTCACACGCACACGAGCTTCTGTTGTGAAAGTCCCTTGACCCACGAATCAATAAATCACTTTATGTGCAATAATAATAAATCACATGTAACAAATATCGCTATCACGATTATCATGCGTAAACCAACCGTACCAATACGATGCAACATTTAGATAAATAAACATTTGTAAATATATGCACTTTAGTTCGAAAAGGATTAGAAGAAAACTCACCTTGATTCAAAATATTCCACCCCAAGTCTTAACGGTTAACTAATCTCAAACCGAACACTTGCAAGTTTAAAAAGGGATATCACAAACCCCAAAATCTTTTTAAGACTTATTTCCTCTTGTTTGACTCTCACCCACGAACACACACACACAACTTTGATGAGAAATGAAGGAAACCCAATCTGAAAGGAAAACATAAAGGGGATGACTCATCTAAATGGGCTTTCTAAATTTCAACCACAACCCTTCTAAAATAAGCATATAACAAATAAACCCCTTACACTTCTAATTCATGGGACGATTTATCCAGAAAAATACAACACCCCACATACACTTTTCTTTTCTCTTTATCACTTTGAAGACACCATGCATGCCTATTTATATAAACCAATAAATAACCACTTACACCCATAAAATAAGACAAATGACAATAAACACTCCTAAACTTCAACTTAAACATAGATTGAACTTACCATAGTTAGTACATCCTCATTTATATATTTATTTCACACAATGACCCCTCAAAGATTGATAAATCATCGAAACCATCCTTCAACTTACACTTTTACCAAACTTTAATATTTTGGGTTATTACAGCAGAATTTGGTGAAGAGGAAGAAGGGGGTTCCTCAGTCCCGTCACAATGGTCAGAGGACGAGGGGAAAAGTGACGATGGTTGGGGGTGGGGGTAGAGGAGTCGTGGCACGGAGGAGAGGGTATGAGGGGTGTGCATCTAGAAAAAGTGGAGAGCAAGGCAAAGAAGGAAGCTGTAAACGAAGGGGTGGCGGCCGACGAGATGGCTGGAGAAATGGCCGACGACGAGGGTGAGAAAAAGACGGGGGAAGAAGGGGGAGTTGAAGGGTCACGGTGCATGGGGAAAGTGAAAAGTTCTCAAAAACCTAATCATGATGACGACTCTTCCGATAATGTTGGACTTCAAAATCAATGGGCCGGGGTAATTATTAAAGGGGTCGGGTTGGACAATATAGATAGTCTAATATGAGGAAACAATGAAGTAGGACAAGGCTCCAATGGCCTAACCGGACATGGGCCTCAAGGAGAGGAAGTATGTCAAGCAATGACTAGCCCAGTTAATGGACTGGATGGTGTTTCACATGGAGTTGGGCCCTCGTTGAAAACTGGACTTGAGGTTGGAAGCGGGCCTGTACTTGGAGGCGGACTGGAACAAAGCCCAAGGAGATTTAAGAGAAGTGTCAATTAGGATAAGGAGGCCGTGAACGAAGGCATGTCGCACGATGGAGTTCGAACAGAGGAAGAACTGTTGAACTTGAGGTCATCGATCTGCAAATCGAAATGTAAGAGGGTGGACGAAATGAATTTTGGGGAAAGAAAAGTGAGTTTCCACCTAATCAAACAGATGGCAAAGAAAAATTGCAAAAGATCAGTGGTAATGTGAAGAAGATCGCGATAAGCAAATCAAGGAAAAAAGATTCATCCACCTTAGTGTTTCAAGCAGCGGTGTCTAATGAACTGGGGAGCAAGGAGTCCATGGATGGGATAACCGATTTTGGAAAAATGTTGGGGATGGAGTGGAATGGGAAGCAAGGAGAGGGGCAAAAGGAAATCTACCCTAACAAAGACTCGAGTGAAGCGAACAAGGAATGTATGGTTCGATCTAAACCTCTTGCCTAACGAATATAATTTCAATGAATATACGTGAAAAAAAAGAAACGGGTTCGGGAAATTTGTGGGAAAGAGAAGCCGTCGGTGGTAGGAATCCAAGAGACGAAGGTAAAAAATGGACTTTCAATCAGATTGTTAACCTTTGGGGTGGGGATGACGTTGAATTTGTCCAAAGAGAGGAGTTGGGAAATTCTGGAGGTCTTATAACAATGTGGGATAAAAAAATTTAATAGTGAATTCATGATAGAGGATGTATCATTCCTTGCGGTGATTGGTAAATGGGAAGGTTTGAATGGACTCATCGGGTTGGTTAATGTATATGGCCCAAGGGAATTGAAGGAGAGGGTGGAAGTTTGGAAGAAACTAGAAATGTTAGTTACAAAAGAGGATGTGAGTTGGTGTTTTTTTGGGGATTTCAATAAAGTGAGAGGGGATGCCGAAAGAATTAATTCAATCATGAACACGAAAGGGGCGGACGAGTTTAATAGCTTTATTAATAGGTGTAACCTCTTGGAGGTACCGATGGTCGGGAGAAGATTTACAAAAGTTAGCGATGACGGTCTAAAACTTAGTAAATTAGACCGATTTTTGATGTCTAATGAATTTGGTGCTAAATGGAAGAACTTGGGGGTAAAAACATTAGAAAGAAAGTGGTCGGATCACACCCTGATCTTGCTCTTTGAAGATAAAACGAACTTTGGACCTAAACCGTTCAAGTTCTTTGATTCGTGGCTAAATGAGGAAGGATTGGAAGAAGTGGTTCGTAACGCGTGGAACAAGGAGGTTTTTTCAAAAAGGTCGGACGGTACATTTCGGGACAAATTGAAAAACGTTAAAAGTGACCTGAAGGGATGGGCAAAGACAAAGTTCGGGAATATCGAGACCGACTTGGGCATTGCTAGAGAGGAGGCAAACAAAAATGAATTGGAGGCGGGAGTGAATGGTTGGGTTGAAAGGGATAGAGAGAGATGGGTCCAAGCTAGGAGCAAATGGTTGGAACTTGAAAGTAAAAATCTCAAGATGGATAAACAAAAGCATAGGCGAAATGGGTAACGGAAGGAAACGAAAATTCAAAAAGGTTCCATGCGGCGATCAAGTATAGTGAGAGGAAAAACACGGTTAGAGGCTTGCACACCTCCGAGGGATGGACGGATGAACCAGAAAAAATAAAAGAGCATGCTTTCGGGTTCTTCAAAGGTAAATTCTCTTCCCAATTTTCAAATGGTCCGACCTTAGGTGCGGAATATTTCCCCAAAATATCGTCGGTGGATGCAATCGGTTTGGAAAGGCCAATAAAAGAAAATGAAATTTTGGTCGCGGTTAAGAGTTGTGGTAACAAGTCCCCGGGTCCGGACAGGTTTACATTTGGCTTCTTAAAGAGGTGTTGGGAGATAGTGTAAGGGGACTTGATTCGAGCGGTAAGATGGTTTTGGGAAAATGGTGAAATAAGTAGGGGGTGTAACTCCTTATTTTTAACCTTAATTCCGAAGATTGATTCACCATTAAATTTTGGAGACTTTTTGCCGATAAGTCTAATTGGCACTTTCTACAAAACTATAGCGAAGGTTTTGGCGGAACGGTTAAAAGGTGTGATGGGGACTATTATTAGCAACACCCAAAGCGCCTTTATAAAAGGGCGATATATCTTGGATGGAGTCTTGGTGGTAAATGAGATTATTGATTACGTTCGAAAGAAGAAAAGGAGAGGTATGATCTTCAAAATTGACATCGAAAAGGCGTACGATAGCATCGAATGGTCGTTTTTTCTTGATTGTTTGAGGAAGATGGGTTTTGGACAAATATGGGTGAAATGGGTTGAAGCTTGCCTACAATCCGCATCTTTGTCAGTTTTAATAAATGGGTCGTCTACCAAGGAGTTCGTAATGAGGAAGGCTTAAGGCAAGGGGACCCATTAGCCCCTTTCCTCTTTCTCATAGTGGTCGAAACCCTTCATCTCATTACAAAGGAAGCGGAGAAAAATGGCTCTTTGAAGGTATTAAAGTGGGGAAGTTCGACATCTCGGTGTTACATTTGCAATAGGCAGATGATGTGGTATTTTTCGGAAAATGGAACATCACAAACCTTAAAAACTTATTGAAGATCCTATCTTGTTTCCAAAAGATGTCCGAATTGAAGATGAATGTGGGAAAAAGCAAAATATTTGGTGTGGGTGTGTCAGAGGAGGAGGTACTTAGTTGGGCGAGAAGCATAAGTTGTGGTCATGGAACATTGCCGTTTACCTACCTAGGACTTCCGGTAGGAATCTCAATGAAAACAGTGGAACATTGGAGACCGGCGATAGAGGAGTTAAAGAAGAGACTTGCGTCATGGAAATCGAGACTTGTGTTGTTTGGTGGTAGACTTACCTTAGTCAAATCGGTGTTGGGAAGTTTGTCGTTGTATTATTTCTCGATGTTTCGAGTCCCGACCGGTGTGGTAAAAGAGTGTGAGAGAGTGAGATGTAGATTTTTTTGGGGTGGGGGGAGTGATGATAGTGACAAAAAAGGCTTGGTGTGGGTTAATTGTGAAAACACTTTAACATTTTTCCGGAAAGGGGGTCTTAACTTTGGGAGCTTAGTTGTAATTAATTGGGGCCTTGTGGGTAAATGGTGGTGGCGATTCCAAGTTGAAAGGGACGCCCTTTGGGTTCAAGTAATAAAAAGTCTTTATGGGGAAGGGGGGATGTTATGGGATAAACCGGTTGGCTTTGATGGTGCAGGTAGTACGTGGTCGAGTATTATTCGGCTTGGAGAAGATTTAGACAGCAAAGGGCTGGAATTTTCGGCCTCTTTTGGCAAGAAGATCAGAGACGGGAAGTAGACGCAAGTATGGTCAGATAAATGGTGCGGCACCGAGAAATTTCAAGAGAAATACCCAAGACTCTTTCGATTGGAGGTAGAGAAGAACACAACCGTAGAGGAAAGAGGAGGGTGGATGGACGGAGAATGGAGAAGGAAATGGAAGTGGAGATGGCAACCACGCGGAAGGGAAGTTGGGGAACTTGAAGACCTTACTTCTCTACTTGTTGGTGTCTCACCAGTAAGTGATAAGGAGGATAAAGTGGAGTGGTACCTTGACGAGTCGAAGGAATACAACGTGAAAAGAATGATAGAAACTACTAGAGGGGATTGAGGAACACGCAAGTGGCAACACGATTCAAACAAAGTGGACAACGTTAATTCCAAAGAAGATATGTATATTTATGTGGAGGGTCCGGTTGGGCCGAATCCCATGTAGATTAAACTTGGATAGAATGGGAATATATTTGGATACGACTCTATGCCCGGTGTGTGGAGACGTGGTTGAATCTTTAGACCATGTGCTTGTCGCATGCCCTAAGGTTAAGCGATTATGGAAGATTACGGGAAGGTGGTGGAAGAAAAACCTTGAGGGGGTCGACACAATTCAAGAGGTTCTGTGAGATAATGATCCAAGCGAGGATAAATGGAAAGGAGGTGCGGTATGGATGGCAGTAAAATGGCCGTTAATGTATTTAATTTGGGTGCAAAGGAACAAGACGGTGTTCAAAGCGGATAGGGGGGAAGGTTACGGATCGTTTCTTTGAATATCAACGACGAATCTTCAAGTGGATCACAAAGAGGTCAAACAAGCATTTGCGAGGATGGAAGGAATGGTTCGTGGACCCGACAACGACGTAACAAGAAAAGGATGAAAAGGTTGTAATGTGAGCACAACAGCCGAACCACTGCTCTGTTTGTCTCTCGCAAACTATGGCGTTTTGGCCGGTGCTGCAATCGTTGTATGGTAAAGTTTCGGTGCTGCTGCATGTTTCGTTTGGGGGTATAACATGTGTTCCTTTCATTGTTTTGCTTTTGTTTTGATTGTATATTTTGGAATGGGGCGTTGGTGTATATGGTGTAATGTTGTAACTGATGCAATTTTGGTGGTAATAAAAATGCTATGTTGTTCAAAAAAAAGGACCCTAGTAAAAAATATGAGAATTCAATGACCAAATCTATAAGTCACTCATTATTTTATATCCCTATATCTTTATATAGGGGTATGAAAGTTATGAGATAACAACTTTTTTTCAAAGAATATAGTTATCAATGAATAAAGAAAACAGACACATATACGTTTCCAAATCGAGTCTTAAATCCATAATTAGTTGAAACAAAAGTGGTTAGTTTTAAAAAACTTCTAGGTGCATAAATCCCCAAATGAATACTTTTGAAGATTTGTAGCAATTGTACTTGACTTTAATTACATAACACCATTGCAGTTATAAAAATTGGGGCAAAATGTTTTAAGTTTTCAAGTTTAGTGTTGTTTCCTCCGATTTTTATCAATACAATGATTATTTTAAAGTTTAAGTCTAACACGATAATAAGATTGTTTTTGCTCAATCAAAAAGTTCTTATTCTCACAAGGAGGAGTGAACACTATAACAAGTCCCCGTCTTATTTGAGTTCGCACCCCAAAATCATATATCACCTAAAATCGAGTTCTTTCTAACTATATATACACATGCTTATGTCAGAAAGCATCATCATGTTATTTTTTATAATTATGACTTGTTTGTTATATAACAATATATAACATTGGAAATAACAATATCAAAAGGTTCATTTATAAAATGCACCAACAGTTAATGATATATAACCTTTCTTACTCTTGAGACAAAAGAAAATTTTGCTTACATTTTACTCTCCAAACCATACTTTCATTTTGAGATATATTTTTCTATGTTTTACTTGCCATAGCCCAAGTCATACATTATAGAGCAATGACCTACTTTTCTTTAAAAAAAATTCGTAAGTGTTCATACGGTAAACAAGGTTCAAATAAGAAATGTAAATATACTAAAAATATGAGAATAAATTATACATATATGAATAATCGGTAAAAGGAAATTGAGTGTTAATGCCAAAAATCGTCCAGAAGGATAACTTAAGGTTGATTGTGGAGCTTAACAACAAAAGAATGGAAATCGTTCGACAAAGAATACGACAAAGACAGAAAATATAAACGAGACAAAAGATTTTGGTGACGCGGGAAAAACCTCAACGAGGAAAAAACCCGCGGACGACTATGGATGTCGTCGCTGCACTATGGTCGCCAAACAGAGGCGATGTCCTTATGTTTCAGGTGTCGAGAGTACACTGGTTACAATACAAGTGAAAGAAAGAATTTAGATGTAAAGTAAACAACTGTATCGTGCGTAAAAACTAGTGCGTCGTGTGTAAAGACTATGCGTCGTGCGTAGGAATCGTGTGTCGAGAGCGATCTTTCGAGAGAGATTTCCTTGCTTCAAGTGCTTTTGCTGTGTGATTGTTCTTGAAATCAGATGTCCGCAAATGAGGCTGGGATCTTTGAATTTATAGTCTTCGTAGCTTAAAATGACTCCATAAAGACTTTTACTAATGGTCGTAACGGTTTCTGAAGTTAATGCTCGTAATTAACCTCGTCGGTTATGTCCGTTGGCCATTAAATGTCATTGATCCTGCATTAAACAGAGAAAACATAACAGTTGTCATACGTTAGTAGGTCGAGGTCGTGAGGTGTCTTTACGACGATCGAGTAACTTTCTGGTCGTGGTCGAGACTGGTGAAATTTTACCCAAACAGTTTGCCCCCAAAATTTAAAAATAGAGTGGCAAATTCAAATTTCAAATTTTTAAAAATTTTTGTCAGTCGGACGTCTAGGGTTATGACACGTGTCGGAAGTCGTTGGCTAGGCAACTGAATCGGTTTGATTCCAACTAAAGGGGAAGTCGAAAAGGGGATAAGATCGTGACGTCATGCTGACGTACAATCGTGCTTAATAGCTGTCAACGCCAGGTGTCGACGATCCGTGTGCGCATACGAAAAGGCGAAGGTACGTATCGATCATCGAGTGACTCGACCTGACACGATCGTTTACATAAATAGAGACCCGCGGTGGATCTTTTCCATTTTACGCTTTCAGAGAGTTTAGAGAGAAATTTCTTCTTGATTTCTTGCCATTTTTCAGCGAATCTTGTCCAAACCTGCAAAGATCTTCGAACCGATTAGGCATTTCGAGGTTTAGAGCGCCTATATAAGGTACGACTTCTTAGTCTTTTCATGCATCGTAAGTCTGTTGCTAGAAAACCTAGGAATAACTGGGATCTTTGGGGTTTTTCAGATCTGCACAATTGGCCCATAGGATTAGAAATGTCTATTGAACCTGCTAGTACCATTCGAAACCAAGAGGATATCGATGAACTTAGGAGTTTAACGAAAATCCCTGCGGGGATTACAGTGAGTAAGGCCGGTAATATTCGACCGGAGATGTGCCCTGATGGGTATGTCATGATATACGAATACCCCTTTAAGATAGGTTTTGAGTGGCCCTATTCGCCTTTGGCCAAGGCTTTTATGTGCGAGCTCGACCTCTCACCGGGGCAACTAATGCCCCAATTTTGGCGCGTCATCCAGATCGTCGAGCGACTTACCAGAAACTGGGAGTCGCCGATGAACGTGCAGGACCTCTTGACGGCTTATCTGGTCAAGATGGATACGTATCGTCGATATAGCCTGTTTTTGAAACACAAGGGCGATCGTACCTTGTTTCTGAAAACTGCGGTCAACGACCGCAAATGGAAGACCAGGTACACATTCGTGTGTGTGTCGACGTTGGACCCCGACAGTGATTGGATCAGGTCCGGCTGGAACATGACGGGTGAGTTTTAGCTTTGATCAAGCATTTTTATTACCTTCATTGCTTTGTTTCTCAACCAACCTCTTTTCTCTATGTTTTCAGACATTAAATTTGAAGACGTGAAGCCCAACGACGACTCCAAGGCAAAAATCGAGAAGTTCTTGGAGATCAATACTGACGACCGATCTTTCGTCACACGACATTTGATAGACGAGGACGATGATTTGGTCTATTTGGGTGAAAATCGTCAGGAAAGACGAGAGGAAGGGGAAAAGGAAGAGAAGACAGAGGAGGAAGAAGAGAAAGAGGGGTCGAGAGAAGAAGAAGAGGTAGAGATGACTGGTAAGTGTACCCTGCTCCACTCAACTTATTCTTTCCATTATTTCAGTCGCTTAATCGTTCTTCCTTTCTTGCTTTAAAGGAGAATCACAGCCGAAAGCGTCATCTGCGATGGGAAAGAGAGTGGCCCAAGCCGAAATGACTCACAAGGCGAGGGAAAAGAGGAAGGAGGCCCCGACAACTGGGCCGGGGGTCCTGAAGAGGACGAAGATGTCAGTCCTCAGAGAACCGTCTTCAAAGACGGGAGGCTCATCGAGAGTCGTCACACCTGAGAAGGCGAAGGTGTCGGTTGCATCCGCTGAGAAGACGAGGACGTCTTCTGATGCAATCGATGTGACACCTGTCAGCTCTGCGCTTCCGGCGAAAAAGACGGTATCGACCCCCTCATCGGACGACAAGGGCAAGGGTCATACGACGGGGGAGGCTGAGGTTATGACGGTCAACTTTACGTTGCCGTCAAACTTCATGGCGGATAATGACCTAGACGGGTCGACGCTGTTACCTCATCTGGGGAAATATCAGCTCCCGTCTTTCAAGGAGCGTTTCCGAGGGGTCTCCGTCGAGGAGACGAGATCGCACGTTGCCGGTCTGGCGTTCATGGTAAGTTTTTCTTTCAAAACTTATGTTTTACTTTGTCGTTGTTAACTTTGTCGAGTGTTCGGTAACTTGTTCTTTTATGTTTTACAGACGTTCCAGTCCTCCTTGGCTCTGCATGCCGAAACAACGAAAATAGAGGGCCTGGTGTCCTCTGCTCTCGTAAGAGAGAACGCGGCTTTGGACAGGGAGAAGTCGGCTCTGGAACGTGTCGAGGCCACATCCGTACGTCTCGATGATGCCCTGAACGAGTTGGAGGACGTTGGACGTGCGAGGGATGAGGCGAACAGTCGCCTTAAGCAGTCTCTGGCCCTGATCATCGACCAGAGGGCCGAGCTGGACAGGACCAAAGAGTCCTTGGCCAAAAGAGAAGAAGAGGCCAAGGGGTCCGAATCCAGGATAGCGGAGCTGGAAAAGGAGGTGAAGGAGCTCAAGGACGAGGCGACGTCTGTCTTTGCCTTAGCTCGATTGACCCCCCGAGCGGCGATCATGCGGCAGCACCTGTTGGGGAAGAATCCCCTTGCCTCAGCGTCGGACGAGCTTGCCTTCTTCCTGTCGAAGGTCGGGGCTAAGCGGGACCTCGACTCGGATGACGAGAAGGAAATCGACGAGGAGGAGGTCGAGGAGGGCTCAAAGGGCGACGCCTCTGGCAAAGATGCGGCTGTCGATCCTCCTCTGTCTTAGAAAATTTTATTTTTTGTTTTTCTAACGTTCGACCGTTGGTGGTCGAGCCATTTGGATGGAATCGGTCACTTAATGAAATTTACATTTCTTTCGAATTTATGTCTTATACATTTTGTGAACAATGTCAATTGTGAAACACAAAGTATAAAATGAACAAAAAGTCGTGCGACCTAGGCATCCATTGTAATACAACGATTAAAACATAAGTCATAAGACTTTTATATTACTAAGCCGTGTAAGCAAACATAAGTACATGCGATCAAAGCATTCATTCAAAACATAAAATTCTTCTAAGTTAAAAAAACATAGATCGTGGGGTCATTAAACCCTATGATCGAACATTTAAATCGTACGATGAACTTGAATCATGCGACCCTGCGATAAGGTAGTCAAGTCATAACGTAGACCTAATTGCTTATGTCGTGCGATTCTGCGAAAGTGTACTGAAGTCATACGATAGACTTAATAACTGGTGTCGTGCGATCCTGCGATAAAACAAGGTCAGAGGTTGGTCGTTGGCTAGCCAACGACCCTCCGATGCTTAAGTTAGTAATCGTCGTGATGAATAAAAAATTGTATAAAAAAGGGTTTAGAAGAATTACCTTTTAAGATGAGTTGCATTCCAGCTACGTGGGACATCTCGACCGTCGAGGGTTTGGAGCCGATAGGCACCTTTACCCACAACGTCTGAGATACGATAAGGACCTTCCCACTTGGTGGAAAGCTTACATGTGTTGAGCTCTTGAGTGCTTTGGAACACTCATCGGAGGACGTAGTCGCCTTCTTGAAAGACTTTAGCTTTGACATTCTTGTTGAAATGTCGCTCGACCGCTTGCCTCTGCGACGCCATTCTGATCAATGCTGATTCTCTAAGCTCTTCAAGGGCGTCGAGGTCATAACTTAAATCAATCAGGTTGTGGTCGACGGAAGTATGCCTCGAGGTTGGGAGCTGGACCCTGACCGGCAGAACTACTTCGCAACCGTAGACCAAACAGAAAGGGGTTTGTCCTGTGGACGTGCGGGGTGTCGTGCGATTCGCACACAAGACCGTAGGGAGTTCTTCGACCCACTTTCCCTTTGCATCTTTTAACCTTTCCTTGATTGAAGCAATAATGGTCTTATTGCTCGACTCAGCAAGTCCATTTGCTTGGGGATACCTGGGTGTCGAGGTCGTCAGCTTGATATTGCGGTTTTCGTAGAACTGTCGAGTTCTGTTTCTTATGAACTGGGATCCATTGTCCCAGACAATTTCAGATGGAATCCCAAACCTACATATGATGTTAGTCTGGATAAAAGAGACGACTTCCTTGTCCCGAACTTGGGAAAAAGCAGCCGCTTCTACCCACTTAGAAAAATAATCCGTAAGTACAAGGAGAAATACCTTTTGCGCTGGGGCAGGTGGTAGCTTGACGACAATATCCATCCCCCACCTCATGAAGGGCCATGGGATAAGTGTCGAATGTAAAGGTTCAGAAGGTTTATGGGATGTACCTGAATGTCGTTGACAAGGGTCACAGTTCTGTACATACCTGACGGCATCTTATCGCAGTGTTGGCCAAAAATAGCCTTGTCGAGAGATACGATTGGCCAAACTGCGACCGCCTGAGTGATTGCCACACTCTCCCTCGTGTATCTCTTGAAGGATTTTCTGAACTTGACTTTTGCTAATGACGCATCTCAGGTTTAAGCCTGTCAATGATCGTCGATAGAGTCTATCTCCGATCACGACATACCTGTATGCTTTGAATCTGATCTTTCGAGCTTCCATCTTGTCTTCTGGGAGTTGGTCGTGCATAAGGAAATTTTGGATGCCGCACGACCAATCATCTTCTTGCTCTTCGATCTGGACAACATCGTTATTTTCGATGGACGACGTCGCTAGATGGATCATAGGAATGCTATCGAATATTGGTTCGACCAGGGCAGACCCAAGGTTTGCTAAAGCATCGGCTTGAGTATTCTGGTCCCTTGGAATCTGCTCAATAGAAAAAGATTTAAACTTTTTGGAATTTTCTTTTGCTACTTTTAGATACGTTGTCATCTTTGAATCTTTGGCGGCGAATTCTCCATTCATCTGGTTCACGACCAGGAGAGAATCGCTTTTGACATGTAGCGCGGTTGCCTACGAGTCGTGGGCCATATTCATTCCCACGATCAGGGCTTCGTACTCGGCTTCATTGTTGGTGGTTTTGAAGTCGCATCGCACGGAATACACCATCTTGCCCCCCTGTGGCGACTTTAAGACGACACCCAGTCCTGAACCCCTAACGTTGGACGAGCCATCGACATTTAAAGTCCAGGGCACGTCGTCGTGAGTCGCCATAGTAGACACCTCGAGCTCTGCTTCTTTTTCCAGCTCAGGGCTGAAATCAGCAATGAAATCTACCAAGGCTTGCGACTTAATCGCGGTCCTGGGCTTGAAGTCGATGTCGTAACTGCTGAGATATATGCTCCATTTTGCCAAGCGACCTGTCAACTCAGGTTTCCTCAAGACAGACTTAAGAGGAAAAATAGTCACGACAGTAATAGGATGCGATTCAAAATAGTGTCACAATTTCTTTGCTGCTGTAACAAGCGACAAAAGCAACTTTTCCATAGAGGAATACCTGGTTTCGGCGTCCAAGAGAGATTTACTTACATAGTAGATCGGCAGTTGTTGCTTTTCATCTTCTCTTGTTAGGACGACACTTACTGCATTAGGACTGACAGCTAGATATAGCTGCAAGACCTCATGATCGTGAGGCTTTGACAGCAAAGGAGGCGACGTCATGTATTCCTTTAATTTTTGCAATGCGTGCTCATGATCGGCAGTCCAGTCGAAGCCTTTATTTTTCCTGACGACATTGTAGAATAAATGACTTCTATCTGAGGATCGAGAGATAAACCTATTTAGAGCTGCCACCCGACCAGTGAGTCTTTGGACCTCTTTGATATTTCTTGGAGATTTGATCTCGATAATGGCTTTGATCTGGTCGGGGTTGGCCTCGAATACTCGACGAGTGACCATATAACCCAGGAACTTACCGGCACTGACACCAAAGGAACACTTCGTCGGGTTGAGCTTCATGCTATATTCTCGGAGGATGTCAAACGACTACCTTAAATGCTCGACATGGTCGACTGCTTGCTTTGATTTGACTAGCATGTCGTCGATGTAGGCCTCCATTGTGTCGCCAAGGTGATCTTTGAACATCTTGTTCACCAGACGCTGGTAGGTGGAACCTGCATTTTTTAGTCCAAAAGGCATAACTTTATAGCAGTAAATACCTCGATCTGTCATGAATGCAGTTTTCTCTTGGTCCTCGACGTGCATCAGGATTTGATCGTATCTAGAATAAGCATCCATGAACGTCAACAGTTCATGTCCTGCTGTCGCGTCGACCATGGCATCGATATGTGGCAATGGAAAAGGATCTTTTGGACAAGCTTTGTTGAGATATGTGAAATCGATACAGACCCTCCATTTTCCATTTTTCTTCACCACGACCACGACATTAGCAAGCCAGTCGGGATACTTTACTTCTCGAATCTTCCCTGTCTTGAGGAGGTTGTCGACCTCGTCATTTATCACCTTATTTCTTTCAGGAGCAAATTTTCGGCGCTTTTGTTTGATAGGCTTAAATGACGGGTCGACATTGAGCTTGTGGGAAATGACACTTGGGTCTATGCCGACCATGTCTTCATGCGACCAGGCAAAACAATCGGCATGTTCCTGCAAGAAATATATATGCTTGTCTTTAAGGCAGGGGTCGAGAGATTAACCTACAAAGACTTTCTGGTCAGGCTTGTTCTGGTCCAGGACAACTTCCTCCAGGCGATAGTCATCGGCTGTCCCAGGAGCATTCTGGACATGTAATTGCTAGATGGCCTGCTTCTGCGTCTTCAGGGTGGTGTTGTAGCAGTCGCGGGCGACTTTCGGCTAACTTTTGATATCCTGGACTCCCCACGGCGTAGGGAACTTCATGGTCTGATAATACGTCGAGGGAACGACTTTCATGTCATGGATCCATGGTCGACCTAAGATGATGTTATAGGCCGACGAGCAATCGATGACGCTGAACTTCGTCTGCTTGTTGATTCCTCTGGCATAGACAGGCAAGGTGATCTCTCCAAAGGTACTCGTCGCGTCTCCATTGAAACCAACCAAGGTTGTCGAACGTCGGGTGATTTCCGATCGATCGATTCCCATGGCTTTGATGGTGTCAAGGAAGATAACGTTCGTTGAACTGCCTCCGTCGACCAAGACTCGTTGGGTTAAACAATTACCAATCCTGAGTTGAATGATCAACTCGTCATGATGCTTCTGATACGAGTCACCGATGTCGTCTTGGTCGAATGTGATCTTCATGGCTTCTAACTCCAAATCTCCTTTGGATCTTGATGAACGAGGGGTAGGTCGATCGTCAGGTGCTTGGCTGGCGTGACGTTTGGCTGCGGAATACGTCAGACCGCACACGTCGGAACCACCAGTTATGCAATTGACGACTTTTGCATGCTCGGGAGTCGGGGGTCGAGAGTCGTTAGCTGGAGTAACGACGTCGTCGATGATACTCTTGAGATTGCCCTTCGGGACGTGATATGCCAGCTCCTTTTTGAGGGCTATGCAATCGTCCGTTGTGTGACCGTGGTCGATGTGGAAGTCGCACCACTTCGATTTATCTTTCTTACCGTCGTCTTTATCGGACTTCTTTGGCAACCGGATGGTTGCTTGGACGGTCTTCAGGGCCTCGACCAAGTCCTTAGTAGTCCCTTCGAATCTGTATGAGGATATCTTAGGGTACTGAGGAAATTTGGTCGCGTTTGCGGTCTTGAATTCCGCCTTCGTCTTGCATCGGACATTTGAGATTTGTCGTGCAGGCTCTGACTTGGATGTTGCCTTCGTCTTGAACTCTGGCTTCTTTACACTTAGCAACCTCTTGTCGTCAGTGTGCTTTCGACGAAAAGCAGCATCGTCCTCCACCCTCATATAAGCTAAGGTTCTTGCTCGGACATCTTCGAATTCTCTAGAGGATACTATTAATGCCAAAAATCGCACCAAAGGGACAACTTAAGGTCGATGCGGACTTAAACAACTAAAGAAAAAATCTTTCGACGAGACGTGCGACGAGGATAAAAATAAAGAAACAAGGGATTTGATGATGCAGGAAAAACCTCAATTGAGGAAAAAAACCTGCGGACGACAAGGGATGTCATCGCTGCACTATGGTCGCCAATCAGGGGCGATGTCCTTTGTTACTGCTGTCGGTCGTACGATGGTTACAATACAAATGAAGGAAATGCTTCGAAATGTAAAGTACAAGTGTTTGTAATGTAAAACAAGTGTTTGTCGTGTGTGAATACAAAGTGTAAACTGTTGGTCGAGGGCTGTTGTTGTGCGCTGTGAGTGACTTCTTCGGGAGAAAGTTCTTCACTTCGGGTGTTCTTGAGTTCGCCGTATGGTTTCAGAGTTTAGTGATACATTGATGTGTGTCTTGTGATTCTTTTGTGTTCTGTCCCCTGGAATGAAGATTTAGCTTCATATTTATAGTCTTTGGGAGCTTTAATTAGCTCATTAAAGGCTTTAATGGCTTGTTGTAACGGTCACCGTCTTCTTTAATGCTGGTAATGGATGTTAATGACTTCGTCAGTTATAGTCGTTGTTCATTAAGAGTGTTGACTCCTGCATTAAAGATCAAACAAATGTAACAGTAATGTTATATGTTAGTCAGCTGAGGTCGCATGATCTTATGCGACGGTCGTGCGGAGCGGGCGATGTCGATGTCAAGTGTCGTAAGGTAAAAGACTTTTGATTAAGAGATAAAGTACTATGATTTTACCTTCGTCGCGGAAAAAGGATTAAGGGGTTTCCTTACCTTGGTCGTGGTTACGACGTGCGATACGTGTCGTGCGACGCGTGACGTGCGATCATTAGACGTAAGACGACTATTGATCTAATATGTCTTTTAATACCCTATTAGTGTGTGTCGGGGATATAGTAATAATGGGTACCACCTTTGTCGACCGAGGGTATGTCTTTTGTAGATATTATGGTTCGTGGGTCATGTCGAGGGTGTGATTTTTTACCCAAACAGTTAGCCCCCCGAGATCTGAATTTCAAAGCTATTGGAACTTCAGATCTTGCACTAAAGTAAAATGTGTTGCTACGGAGACGTGTTACTTTTGCTATGATCATCAGAGGAAACTGACTTGGTCAGCCAAAGAAGGCGACGCAAGTTGCGCTTGCCCTTCGAGGCCGGGAAAGGAGAAAGAATGCCCCGACGGCTGGGTCGGGAATCTTGATGAAGACTAGGACGGTAGTCCTGTAGGAACCGTCTTCGAGGGCTGACGTTTCGTCGAGAGTTGTCACGCCTAAGGAGGCGAGGGCGTCATCCAGCTGTTCTGGCGCGATGGACGCGATACCAGCAAGTTCGGCACTTCCGGCGACAGTGATGAAGCTAGTGTCCAAGGTGTTGTCCCCAGCGTCTGCCGACAAGGGGGACGGGTCATCGGCCGATGATGTCCTAGACGGGACGATGTTGTTGGTATCCTAGACGGGACGACGTTGTTTCCTCATCTGAGGAAATATTTGCTCCCGTCTTTCAGGGAACGTTTTTCCTATCGAGGAGACAGGGGCCCATGTCGCCGGGTTGGCGTTCTCGGTCGACGTGGTCCTGTGATCTGGCATTCACAGCCGATACGGTCATTAGAGACATATGTTCTGGTACTTACAGCCGATATGGTCGTGAGAGACCTTCGATCCGGCGTTTCGAGCCGATATGGTCGTTATAGACCTATGTTACGTTGTGTAAGTTTTGCTTTAGCGATAATCGGTAAAAAAGTTTACCTTTCTTTAGAACCTGAGTATTATTTCGACTAATACATGTCATGGACATATGTAATGTCGACTGTAAAAATTCTTTAAGTACAAAGAGTCGTGCGACTTGGGCATCCATTGTAATACGACGATTAAAACATAAGTCATAAGACTTTCGTATAAGCAAAGATAAGCGCATGCGATCAAAGCATTCATTCAGAACATGAATTTATTCTTAGTTAAAGAACTTAGACTGTGGGGTCGCTTAGACCTTATGATCGTGTGATTTGATCATATGATGAACTTGAACCATGTGTTCCTGCGAAAGGATAATCAAGTCATAGACTTGATCGTTTATGTCGTACGATCATGTGAAAGTGTACTAAAGTCGTACGATAGACTTAGTAATATATATCGTGCGATCCTGCGAGACTAAAGTCGTATAGTAGACTCGGCAACTAATGTCGTGCGACCCTGCGATAAAACAATGTCAGAGGTTGGTCGTTGGCTAACCAACGACCCTCCGATGCTTAAGTCAGTAATCGTCGTGATGAGAAAAAATCGTATGAAAGAAGGAAAAGGATTTAGAAGAAATACCTTTTCAGATGCGTCACACTCCAGCTGCGTTGGATATCTCGTCCGTCGAGGGTTTGGAGCCGATAGGCACCTTCATCTACGACTTCTGAGGTACGATAAGGGCCTTCCCACTTGGTGAAAAAGTTTACCTGGATTAAGCTCTTGAGTGCTTTGCAACACTCGTCGGAGGACATAGTCGCCTTCTTGAAAGACTTTTGCTTGTGATTATACGGTTAATCTTGCGACTTGCCTTTACTGGCAATCATGAGATAAAAATGTGCGAGTCACACTTATTGGCGACTTTTGTGATTTGACATGCGTCTTACCATGACTGGTGATTGTGAGATTCAATGTACAAGTTGTCTTTATTGACGACATATGTCATGACTAGCGATCATGAAATTTCAACATGTGAGTCGCTTTTTCTGGCGACCGAGAATTTCAACCTGCGTTTGCCATGACTGGCGATCATAAGATTTAAAACGTGGGTCATTTTTTATCGACGACTATAAATCGTAACCTGCGATATAAGTCCTAGAGACTTTTGTTTCTTACGATATAAATCGTAAGACATGTATTTAAATCGTAGAGACATTTATTTCTCGCGATATAAATCGTAAGATGTGTGTTTATATGATCTTGCGAGCCTGCAATATAAAATTGGGGGGTGGTCGTTGGTTTGGACCAATGATCTTTTGATGCTTAAATCAATGATCATATATTAGATCAAAATAATTAAACGATGAAAATATACTTAGAGTATATATATATATATATCGATTTGTTCTAAGTAAGACGTCACAGTTACCGTAACATGGAGTCGATAAACGCCTTTTATCGAAGATTTTCAAAACCAAACGTGGTATTTTTTTTCTGTTTGTGACGGGTGTTCCGAGCCCCCGAGTCCCTTGGATGATGCGATACATGCGATACTTTGATGGAGCATTTTTTTATCAGGGCTTGATTCTGGCTTCGAGCCGTATTCAATTCTGGTTGAAGTTGAATCGGGGGATCTTGAAGATTTTCCATATACTTGAATGCAACAAAGACTTTGCAAGATCGTTAGTAGAAACGCACGTTCATCGAAGATTTTCTCTAGATGTAGTCCCACGGATGGCGCCAAACTGTTAATGCCAAAAATCGCACCAAAGGGACAACTTAAGGTCGATGTGGACTTAAACAACTAAAGAAAGAATCTTTCGACGAGATGTGCGACGAGGATAAAAATAAAGAAACAAGGGATTTGATGACCCAGGAAAAACCTCAATCGAGGAAAAAAACCTGCGGACGACAAGGGATGTCGTCGCTGCACTATGGTCGCCAATCAGGGGCGATGTCCTTTGTTACTGGTGTCGGTCGTACGATGGTTACAATACAAATGAAGGAAATGCTTCGAAATGTAAAGTACAAGTGTTTGTAATGTAAAACAAGTGTTTGTCATGTGTGAATACAAAGTGTAAACTGTTGGTCGAGGGCTGTTGTTGTGCGCCGAGAGTGACTTCTTCGGGAGAAAGTTCTTCACTTCCGGTGTTCTTGAGTTCGCCGTATGGTTTCAGAGTTTAGTGATACATTGATGTGTGTCTTGTGATTCTTTTGTGTTTCGTCCCCTGGAATGAAGATTTAGCTTCATATTTATAGTCTTTGGGAGCTTTAATTAGCTCATTAAAGGCTTTAATGGCTTGTTGTAACGGTCGCCGTCTGTTAATGCCAAAAATCGCACCAAAGGGACAACTTAAGGTCGATGTGGACTTAAACAACTAAAGAAAGAATCTTTCGACGAGACGTGCGACGAGGATAAAAATAAAGAAACAAGGGATTTGATGACACAGGAAAAACCTCAATCGAGGAAAAAAACATGCGGACGACAAGGGATGTCGTCGCTGCACTATGGTCGCCAATCAGGGGCGATGTCCTTTGTTACTGGTGTCGGTCGTACGATGGTTACAATACAAATGAAGGAAATGCTTCGAAATGTAAAGTACAAGTGTTTGTAATGTAAAACAAGTGTTTGTCATGTGTGAATACAAAGTGTAAACTGTTGGTCGAGGACTGTTGTTGTGCGCCGAGAGTGACTTTTTCGGGAGATAGTTCTTCACTTCGGGTGTTCTTGAGTTCGCCGTATGGTTTCAGAGTTTAGTGATACATTGATGTGTGATTTGTGATTCTTTTGTGTTTCGTCCCCTGGAATGAAGATTTAGCTTCATATTTATAGTCTTTGGGAGCTTTAATTAGCTCATTAAAGGCTTTAATGGCTTGTTGTAACGGTCGCCGTCTGTTAATGCCAAAAATCGCACCAAAGGGACAACTTAAGGTCGGTGTGGACTTAAACAACTAAAGAAAAAATCTTTCGACGAGACGTGCGACGAGGATAAAAATAAAGAAACAAGGGATTTGATGACGCAGGAAAAACCTCAATCGAGGAAAAAAACCTGCGGACGACAAGGGATGTCGTCGCTGCACTATTGTCGCCAATCAGGGGCGATGTCCTTTGTTACTGGTGTCGGTCGTACGATGGTTACAATACAAATGAAGGAAATGCTTCGAAATGTAAAGTACAAGTGTTTGTAATGTAAAACAAGTGTTTGTCGTGTGTGAATACAAAGTGTAAACTGTTGGTCGAGGGTTGTTGTTGTGCGCCGAGAGTGACTTCTTCGGGAGAAAGTTCTTCACTTCGGGTGTTCTTGAGTTCGCCGTATGGTTTCAGAGTTTAGTGATACATTGATGTGTGTCTTGTGATTCTTTTGTGTTCCGTCCCCTGGAATGAAGATTTAGCTTCATATTTATAGTCTTTGGGAGCTTTAATTATCTCATTAAAGGCTTTAATGGCTTGTTGTAACGGTCGCCGTCTTCTTTAATGCTGTTAATGGATGTTAATGACTTCGTCGGTTATAGCCGTTGTTCTAAGAGTGTTGACTCCTGCATTAAAGATCAAAAAATGTAACAGTAATGTTATATGTTAGTCAGCCGAGGTCGCATGATCTTATGCGACGGTCGTGCGGAGCGGGCGATGTCGAGGTCAAGTGTCGTAAGGTAAAAGACTTTCGATTAAGAGATAAAGTACTATGATTTTACCTTCGTCGCGGAAAAAGGATTAAGGGGTTTCCTTACCTTGGTCATGGTTACGACGTGCGATACGTGTCGTGCGACGCATGACGTGCGATCATTAGACGTAAGACGACTATTGATCTAATATGTCTTTTAATACCCTATTAGTGTGTGTCGGGGATATAGTAATAATGGGTACCACCTTTGTCGACCGGGGGTATGTCTTTTGTAGATATTGTGGTTCGTGGGTCATGTCGAGGGTGTGATTTTTTACCCAAACAGATACTTGGTCAGATCAGTGTACAGACCCGAACTGTCGTCTAGACCACGTTTGTAGGCTTCGATCGCGGTCTTGACATCACAGTTATAGACACTGATCATTTCTGCATTGAATCTATTGAAGTAGCTCTGGATAGATTCATTGGTCTTCTTCACGACATAATACAAGTCGCTGGTCTGCTTTTCCATCTTGCGACTGCTGGCGAACTGCTGGGAAAATTGGTTGACTAACTCAGCGAATGACTCGATGGATTTGGGCTTGAGGTTAATCAACCATTGGAGGGCAGGACCAGTGAGGGTCGCCCCAAAACTTTTGCACATGCAAACTTCGTGGAGGGCAGGACCAGTGAGGACCAGTGATACATGTGTGGGATCGAGACCGTCCACATCAGCTGCTTATACTGCGCGATGTGCTCCTTTGGATCGGTTATCCCCGAATACTTGGGCGTGAAGGCGGGAATGTTATACTTCTTCGGGACGTCAACGATCGCGATCGTGTCAACGAAAGGCGACACCTGATATCCCGAGCGAGGCTCGACGTCGACAGGAACGCCTACCCCCGGTAACTTAGAGAGCAGAGATAGGACACGCTCATTCCGGTCTTCCAACATCTTCAGTCGGGATTTACTCCTGCTTGAGGATTAACTCCTGAACTGGTGCCATTACCGTACGACGAGCCAATGGCGTCCCCATTGAAAGGGACAAAGTACGGCTGAGATCCATTCTGCATGGGGGGTGGCCTCAAATGCTGGGGAGGAATTGGCCCGAACTGGGGATTTGGGATGAACGATCCCGGCTGCTGATTCTGCATGAATGGGCCTTGCTACTGACTTTGACCGAACGGTCCTGGTCCTGGATTTTGAACAAAGGGACCGGAACACGGATTCTGGACAAAGGGAGTGGATCCTGGATTTTTACCGAACGATCCAGGGCTTGGATTCTGGACGAATGGTCTAGGACCGTTCTGCGGTCCGAACGATCCATTCGGATTTTGATTACTCAGCCGCGCGATTTCCTCAGCTGCCCTTCGACTTTGATCAGCAAGAACGTTGATTTGATTTCGAGCAACTTCCAACTCCTAATACATCTGGGCAATGAGCTGCTCTTGATTTCCGTGGGATGCCATTTTCCTGAAATAGAAAAAGAGGAAACTCCAAGAAACCGTTAGTAAGACGCACGTTTGTCGAAGATTTTCTCTATATGGGGCCCCACGGTGGGCGCCAAACTATTAATGCCAAAAATCGTCCAGAAGGATAACTTAAGGTTGATTGTGGAGCTTAACAACTAAAGAATGGAAATCGTTCGACAAACAATACGACAAAGACAGAAAATATAAATGAGACAAAAGATTTTGGTGACGCGGGAAAAACCTCAACGAGGAAAAAACCCGCGGACGACTATGGATGTCGTCGCTGCACTATGGTCGCCAAACAGGGGCGATGTCCTTATGTTTCAGGTGTCGAGAGTACACTGGTTACAATACAAGTGAAAGAAAGAATTTAGATGTAAAGTAAACAACTGTATCGTGCATAAAAACTAGTGCGTCGTGTGTAAAGACTAATCATCGTGCGTAGGAATCGTGCGTCGAGAGCGATCTTTAGAGAGAGATTTCCTTGCTTCAAGTGCTTTTGCTGTGTGATTGTTCTTGAAATCAGATGTCCGCAAATGAGGCTGGGATCCTTGAATTTATAGTCTTCGTAGCTTTAAATGACTCCATAAAGACTTTGACTAACGGTCGTAACGGTTGTTGAAGTTAATGCTCGTAATTAACCTCGTTGGTTATGTCTGTTGGCCATTAAATGTCATTGATCCTGCATTAAACAGAGAAAACATAACAGTTGTCACACATTAGTAGGTCGAGGTCATGAGGTGTCTTTACGACGGTCGAGTAACTTTCTGGTCGTGGTCGAGACTGGTGAAATTTTACCCAAACAGTGAGTCCGCATGTTCATCTTCATATGTGAATAAGTAGGAAAAAGCTAGGTAAACAAACATGGAAATGATCTTTTTCCTCGTATAAGATCAATTCACATGAGTCATTTACTCTTACGATCGTATCACTTTTGTCTATCTTATTTGAACCTCCCTATCAAATTATATATATTGTTGATCCAAACCGTCAATGATTTGATAATGACCTTTTGAGAAACACTTAGTGAAAATTGTAAGTAGACAATATGTATTATAGTTTCACTATCGCTGATAAGTACTATGTCTTTACAGTACCGCTGATAGGAAACTCATGCTCTTTAGATTAAACGTTCAGCGAAACTGTTCATCAACAAATCCTTGAGCCTGTTCATTCTTGATGATGATCATTGATAGTTTTAGTTGTTTACTTATGATCCCTGAAGACAAGTTTCACGTCAACTATGTTCTACGCTGAAGTCGAAGACCAAGCCAAAGAACCAGCGACAAGTCTACTAATAAACCCTAAACCTTAAGTCTACTAATGCGGATATCAGCGAAGCCAAGATTTGTCCACTCAACGTGAAGTTACAAGTAGAAGACTTTAGTGAACACTGAACTTTTTCACTCACTAATAAAGATCTATTCAGCGAACGCTGATCATGAAGTTTCCTCTACAAGCAACTTTTGTCTTACCCCCTTGCACGCCTCAGTACGATAATGTCAGAAAGGACATTCCTTTTGTCCAGGATCGTACTACCAACTCTGAGTCTACACTGTAACATCATGCGGCTACTAAGGTTGTCTACAAAGGTCAAAACATGAAACAAATCAGTTGTTGCCACGTGTAAGGTTATACTGTTGTGCATTTAATGCATGCAGTATATAAGAATAACCCTACTTCAGAAATGAAGTGCTCGACCATTCTTCTTCTCTCTACTATCTTTGTGTTAGAATATTTATCATTAATATTCTTATCTCCTTTCTTTCTTATTTCTAGTGCAAGAAACTTAGTGTTCTCATAGGTTGTTTAGATTAGGTTTATTCCTTAATCTTGTTCCGCAACAAGCTGTAAATTGTTTGATATATATCAATAAACAATTTAGAAAGGTAAAATATGTGTGTTTGTATTCAACCCCCCCCCCCCCCCCCCTTCTACAAACTTGTATAACCCTTTCAGGACCAACAAGTGGTATCAGAGCAGATTGTTTAAACTCATAAACAAGATCTTGCTTATACTAATCTTTTCTCCTGCTTGCTATTTCTCATAATGGCTACCAACACAAACACAAACTATATTGACAATGGTTCTCTTGCAAAACCCCCTAGATTTTCCAGAGATAACTTCAGTCTGTGGAAAAATAGGATGATACTCTTCTTAGAAGGTGTAGATCCTACTATGCCTTACTATCTCGAAAATGGCCCATACATTCCTGTTAGAATTGATCCTGAAGTTCCAGGCACTGCTACTAGAGCTACCATTCCTGAAAGAGTCGTGCCTAAGGAACCTCATAATTGGTCTGAAGAAGATAAGAAGAAAGTGGCTATCGACACCAAAGACAGATCCATTCTTTCTATGGCTCTTCCTGACGAAATCTACCATTCCGTCATGAACCTGAAAACCTCTAAAGCCATGTGGGACACAATCTGTGTTCAATATGAAGGTATGTCTGAATTCCAGGACTCTAGAAAGATCAACCTGGTAAGACAGTACGAAAGCTTCATTTATGGTAAGAATGAATCTCTTTCTGAAGTACATCAGCGGTTTAACTATTTAATAATAGATCTGAAAACCGTTGGTAAGGAATATTCTAACTTTGAAGTTCTGACAAAGTTCTTAGAATGTTTACCTGAAAGCTGGGACAGTTATTCAATGTGTCTCAAGCTATCAAAGGATCTAAAATCTATGACTCTTTCTACCTTATATGGCACTATGCTCAATCATGAGCAGTCGTGTCATCTTAAGAAGAATCTTGTAAAAGATTCCAAAAGCACCCCTGTTGCTTTACTCTCAGAGTCACCTTCTACTCAGCGATCTACAATCACTGTCACTGAGTTGGAAACTAACTCTGAATGCTCATCAGATGCTGACTCTTCAGATCTTGATGAATCTATGGCTCTCCTATCTAATAAGTTCAGGAGATTCGCCAAAAAGAAAAATTTCAGAAAGAATAAGCCCCTCGCAATTACTGACAAGCCAAGATCATCAACCCCTGTTGATAAGGCTACTGCTACTTGCTATAACTATGAAAAGATAGGACATTTTGCTACAAAGTGCAGGTCAAAGAAAGTTTCTAGACCCTCAACTTTCTCCAAGAAATCCTCTAACCCCAGGGCTAGAGATGACAAGTATCAAAAGCTGAAAGAAAAATATGCAAAGCTGAAAGGCTTTAAGAAGAAAGGCAAAGGCCTGATGGCTGACTTTGATTGGGCTGCCTCTGATGAAGAAGAATCATCTGACTCAGAAGATGATGATGAGGCCAATCTCTGTCTCATGGCCAAAATCGAAGATGAGGAAGAAAATTCTGACATTCCCTCTACTTCAGCCTCTGCTACCAAGGTATCACCTTCTTTCTTTACCAATATTTCAGATATTGATGAAGCTGATAGTCTTCTTAAAATCGATCTCCTGACTATGAGTTTATATGATGCCATGAATGGCAAAACTGTTGTTGAAAATCAAAATCTTGATCTCGCTGAACAGCTTAAACACTTTCACCTTCAAATAGAAAAGCTTTCTAAAATTGAAGATGATTTAAAAGATCAGGTTCATATAAATCAACTAGTCAAAATCGAACGAGAAGAAGCTATCGCTGCATTGAAAGCTGAAAAACCTACTGTTGAAGGATGGTGTAAATCCTCAACAACGATCACTGAGATAATAAGGTCTCAGATTTCTCTGAGTGACAAACGTGGTCTTGGTTACAAAGGTGACGTTGAAGAACCAACCACTGATCATTCCGTGCTTAAGTTTGGAATGTTCATGTCCTCTATCCTTGACACTTCATCTTCTCTGTGTTCCTCTTCAAAAACTCTCATCCCTGAGGAAATCTCTACCTTAACTTCTAAAGGTAAAGAAAAATTTGTTTATCCAAAACCTCAGAAGAGTACTTTGTACCTAAGCTGAATGCTTTAAAAGCTTCAGTGACTCATCCCTTTATTTCCAAGAACAAGATCCCTGGATTTATTCAGCGATGTACTCCTAGAATCAAAGTGGATGTTATTGGTAAGAAATCTGAAGAACTGATTGTTCCTCCCATTTGCAATGCCAAAGGTATACTTGGTGTTGGCCCTGCTCATTTAAAATTAACGGCTATGCATACAAATGGTCCTAAAGCTACTTTTAGCTATTGGAAATGTTATCAATGTGGACTTACAAATCATATTGCTAATAAGTGCCCCACAGCCACCAAAGCTGAAAAGTTAGCTAAGGTGAAGATCAATGCCCCCAAGGCAAAGAAGTCCACAGAGGTTAAGAAATTAACCAAAGTGAAGACCAGTTCAGACGTTGAATCCTCAAATGCTGCGAAGAATGTTGAACCTTCCAATTCCTCTACCACCACTGACAAATCTGGACCCAAATGGGTGCCTAAGTCAAACTACTCTTCCTTTGTTTACAGGTTAAGATGGGTATCTGGTATCTCGATAGAGGATGCTCTAGACATATGACTGGAAAGAAAAGCCTGCTCACTGAATACAAGGAAGAGAAGGGTCCCTCAGTGACCTTCGGTGGAAATGGAAAAGGCCATACCCGATGGTTTGGTGTACTCTCAAATGGTACAACAGCCTTCAGAAGAGTCGCATATGTTGAGGACTGAAGCATAATCTTCTAAGCATCAGTCAGCTGTGTGACAAGGATAACAAAGTGATATTTACTAAGGAATCCTACTTTGTCACTGACAAAAATGAGAAGATAGCTCTCAGCGGTTATCGTATGGAAAATGTTTACGTTATAAACATGGACTCTACAACCACTGAGAACTCCTGTTTCTTCTCAAAAGCCTCATCTTATGTCAACTGGCTATGGCATAAAAGGCTCTCCCATCTCAACTTCAAGACACTGAATACTCTTTCTTCAAAAGAGTTGGTGGATTCATACGCTAAGGAATCTCTATGTTCAGCGTGTGAGAAAGGGAAACAAACTAAAGCTAGTTTCAAATCTATGCAAGTTTCCTCAGTGTCATCTCCTCTACAACTTCTCCATATGGATTTGTTTGGCCCTGTTAACAAACAAACCATCGCTGGAAAGAAATATACATTGGTCATAGTTGATGAATTCTCTCGCTATACCTGGGTAATGTTTCTCCGCTCTAAGAGTGACACCCCTGAAGAACTCATCACCTTTGTCAGGAAAATGGAAGTCCTGAACAACATGACCGTTCGCTCAATAAGGAGTGATCATGAGACTGAATTCAAAAACAGTTCCCTTGATTCCTTCTTTGAAAGTAAGGGTATTTCTCACAACTTTTCCTCAGTGAGAACACCACAACAAAATGGAGTCGCTGAAAGAAGAAATCGAATTATCATCGAAGCTGCACGTTCAACCCTAAGGCTGATGATGGAATCTTTCTTGGATATTCCTCAGACTCCAAAGCCTTCAGAGTCTTCAATCGAAGAAGACAAACTGTTGAAGAAACAATCCATGTCACCTTTGACGAATCCCGTTCAGCGAACTCTAGACCTTCTGTTGATACTGAAGAACTGAATCAATGGATGTTTTCTCATCTTGGTGATTCAGAAGACATTCCCACTCCTCCATCTCATACTCATCCCGCTGAAGATGATGATCCAACTATCATCCCAAGCATGCAGACTAGTGAAGCTGAAACATCATGGGTCTCAACTGTTCCTTTTAACACTATGCCTGCTTCTGAACCTTCGATCTCTGACATACCATCTACTTTCTCAGCAATTAGTAAATGAAATGACATCTGCACATATTCTTCTCTTGGCTGATATACCAGAAGTCGCTGAAGCCTCATCTTCAGCTCCTCTAGAAGTTCAGGTTGAGTCAGCGACTTATGCTCCGGCTCAGCGATGGACTATGAATCACCCTATTGAATAAATTCTTGGTGATCCAAACGCTGGTGTTCAGACTCGACGAAGTGCAGGTAACATTTGTTTATTTGTTAACTTTATTTCTCTGATTGAACCAAAGAAAACAGATGATGCCCTCCAAGATCCAAACTGGGTCAGCGCTATGCAAGAAGAGCTGACAGAATTTGAAAGAAACAATGTTTGGAAGCTTGTTCCTAGACCATCCAACAAGTCAGTGGTAGGAACTAAATGGGTCTATCGAAACAAGTTGGATGAACATGGAACTGTAACTCACAACAAGGCTCGTCTCGTTGCTCAGTGATACAGACAAAAGGAAGGTATAGACTACGACGAAACATTTGCTCCAGTGGCAACACTCGAAGCCATTCGTCTATTCTTAGCTTACGTTGTACACAAAGACTTCAAAGTGTATCAGACGGATTTTAAGTTTGCGTTCCTCAATGGAAAGCTGAATGAAGAAGTCTACGTGGAACAACCTCCAGGATTCTCAGATCCTAAGCATCCAGGTTATGTTTATAAACTGGATAAGGCACTATATGCATTAAAGCAAGCTCCTCGTGCATGGTATGACACTCTCTCTACTTATCTCCATATTGAAAAATTTGAGGGAGGTAAAATCGATAAAACTCTATTTTTCATGAAAGTAAAAGGTCATATTATTCTTGTTCAAATATATGTCGATGATATTATATTTGGTTCCACTAACCCTGACCTTTGTACTCGTTTCGCTGATAGAATGAAAGCATAGTATAAAATGAGTATGATGGGTGAGCTAACATATTTCCTAGGTCTTCAAATCAAACAGAATGAAAAAGGAACTTTCATTCATCAGGGAAAGTATGTTAAAGATATGCTGAAGCAATTTGATTTTACTCAGAGTTCAGCTATGAAAACCCCTATGGCACCACCGCTGACACTAAACAAGGATCCTTCTGGAAAACCTGTTAATGTCACAGCGTACCATGAGATGATCGGCTCTCTTCTATATCTCACAGCTACCCGACCTGATATTATGTATGCAACTTGTTTGTGTGCACGATATCAAGCTGAACCTAAGGAATCTCATTTGATCGCTGTAAAGCGAATCTTTCGTTACCTTAAGGGTACTCCTAACCTAGGTCTTTGGTATACCAAACATTCAAGGTTTGATCTAATCGCCTATTCAGATAGTGATTTTGCAGGTTGAAAATTGGATAGGAAAAGCACCACAGGAGGCTGTCACCTCCTGGGTGGAAAACTGGTGAGTTGGACAAGTAAAAAGCAAAACTCAGTGTCCACCTCAACCGTTGAAGCCGAGTATGTAGCTGCTGGAAGCTGTTGTTCTCAGGTCTTGTGGATGAGAAATCAACTACTGGACTATGACCTTCAGCTCTCGAAAATTCCAATCTATTGCGACAGCACAAGTGCCATCGCTATAGCCAACAAACCAGTGCTACACTCAAAGACCAAACACATCGAAATCAGGTATCATTTTATCAGAGATCATGTGATAAATGGTCATATAGAACTTCATTTTATCCCAACTAACTTTCAATTAGCTGATCTATTTACCAAACCTCTTGATGAGACAAGATTCAACTTTCTCATCAGCGAGCTTGGAATGCTGAACTTTGAAGAGTAAAATCTTCAGCGGTTCACATTTGATCAGTGATAATAATGAACTTGTATAACCCATACTTATCACCCTCTCTCTGAACAAAATTGATTCGCTGATATCAAGGTAAGTTCTATCGTACTCGCTGACGTTCGCATGTAAATGCAAGATTTCAAAACAAATTGCATCGATGAATATCTCTTCCTTTCAGCGATACCTTTGAAATTTCTATAATTAACACTGATATTTCTATTCAGTGCTTCATGTTTTCAAAAATGTCCTTGAGCCTTCAAAAACCTCAGAGACATCCTAAAATATGAAAGGACGTTTGTGACGTCATCACAACGAATAAAGTCATGACACGTTTTCTCTGACACGATTTGCCCGTTTCGACTTCCTTGTTCAATCAAATTCAAGGGACGTGTCCGTGTCATCATGAAAAACTTTCCCGCTCATAGTTTTTCTCTCTCTACTCTCACTATATAAACCCTTTGCGTTTATATTTTTACCTTTTACGCAAACTTCAAACATCATCTCCTTCAAGCATGAACTCTCTGTTGCATTCAAGATATAAACTCAAGAACCTGTTCATCTTCATCTTCTTAAACATCACAGGTTATTATTTCTTTTATTTTTGCAACTAATAAACTTGTTTTTGATCTTATTATTGTTTTTAAAAGATCGAACAAAAGAAACCATCTTAAAATGAAATCATCTTCTCTTCATGATTTTATGAACACAGTCTTCATGGTTGTTCTTCATGTTTAAAACAAAAATCTTAAACTTGTATCTTCGTATGTCTTTCCAGAATCCTTTCTCTAAAAGGAAACTGGAAAATAAGACATTCACTATGTTTTGTATTTTCTTTCTCAAAACTAGAAAAACCCTAATCTCCATTAAGCTATCTTCTGTCTGAATGGAATGTGCAAAACCTTAAAAGCATCTTATTTTCAAAGATCTTTCCACATTAAGACATTTTTGTTCATCTTCTTCATGTTTATATGTGTTAAACATAAATGGCATCTACCACTGAACTCCTATTACTAAGTCCTCCTCTGCTGCTGAGGTTACTGAACTCACAAAAGCTCCTCAGGTTAAGTTCGAACTCAAGAAAGTTACCTTTCAAAGCAATAATCCCTATGCTCTCTTCGACTTCCCTGAAAAGAAACAGGTCACACACCTTGATGACGCTATGAACTTTCTCAAGACTTGTCCTCTATCGACAGCTCTTACCATTGCACCTCCTGCTCATCGAAATCTTTTAGCTCAGTTCTGGTACACTGCTAGAAGAGCTCAGGTGCCCTCAACCAAAGATCCAAAGAAAATGGTCGATGTCATTCTTTGTGACACCAGCCATGGAACTTCCAAGATCACCCCGTTTCACATCAGGCGTGCTCTAAACCTTCCCGGCAGTACCAAAGAAAACCGCTTTGTCCCTCTGCCAAACCCCAAAAACCTCACTAATAGAGAAGCCCTGATTGCATTCTTTGATGCAATGAATTATGCGTGGGACACAGGGAGAGATAAACTCCCTGAGAAGAAACTGACGGCCATCAAGAAGTCAAAAATGCCCAGCGAGATGAACCTCATCTTCGCTCACTTGATCAGCTGCCTGACAACAAAAACTGGGTCAACTGACCAAGCATCCCAACCCCAACAAGCCATGGGATATGCACTGCTGAAGGGACTTCACATTGATTGGGCATCAATCATCTACAACAACATGGCGTTCAGGGTGGAAGCGGCTGACAGACCAACATGTGTTCCATATCCCCGGTTTGTCAGTGCTCTCTTTCTACACGGACTCGGGGACGAATACCCAAAGGTTGGCGACCTGAGGCTCTCCAAGGTCGGCCCTAAAGTTCTCGACTTCAAGGCCTTGCCAAACGAGGTACGTCTTACTACTCGCTTATCTCTTCTCAAACCTCCTACTTCTTCTACTTCTGTGGCTACCTCAGCGGCAATCCCAACCGCGATACCCAGGCTGCAAAAACCACTCCTTCTAAGAAAAGGAAACACTCTACTACCTCACTTGATTCTAAAAGGATCAAGAAAACCAAGGAGCAACCCTCCAAACCTTCACAGGTTGAAGACACTGTGGCTCACTCTTCTAAAGAGCCGTTGGATAGTTCAGTGGTACGCTCTGCCACAGCTGATGAAGCCACCCCTTCCATACCAACTTCAGCGTCTCTAAACGCTGAGGTTATAAACTTGGAACTGAACCCACCTCCTTTAGACCCTCCAATCCTGCTATATCTAGCTAGAAGACAGATTAGGTATGATTGAAACCTGTGTTGGGATTCCTGGCCTGGAAGACAGGGACCCAATGCACACTGCTGTTGCTGCTGCAATTCCACTTACCTCCCCCACTCATCATGTGGAAGACGGGGAGAAGAATGAAGAAAGTCTTCCCCATAATGTTGAGGGGGGGACAAATGATGCTTCCATTGATAAACCTCAGGGATATGAAAACCTTGAGGGGACCGAGAAACCTCCCTCTGATTTTGAGGGGGAGCAACTCGAAGAGGATAAGGAAACTGAAGCTGTTGCTGATGTAACCAAACTGTTGGTCCCGAAGGGCTATACAAGTTTGTAGAAGGGGGGTTGAATACAAACACATAGATTTTACTTTTCTAAATTGTTTATTGATAAATCATTAACAATTTACAGCTTGTTGCGGAACAAGATTAAGGATAAACCTAAATCTAAACAAGTTGGAACACTAAGTTTCTTGCACTAAGAAAGAGAAGGAAATTACTAATAATAACCTATCTAAAGATAAGAAGAATGACTCGACCAGAGTTTACGAGTGCTTCAAAAATGAAGCTGGAGTCCTTCTTATATACTGCATGCATTTAATGCATGGCAGTTTATACTTTCCACGTGGCAGCAGCTCATTGGTTGTATGTCATTGACCTTTGTAGACAAACTTAGTAGCCGCATGTTTGAACAGTGTAGCATCAGAGTGGTTGTACGATTTCAGACAATAAGGAGATTCTTTTCTGACATATCGTACGGAGTCGTACAAGGGTGGTTAAGACAAAAGTACATTGTATGGAGGACTTCATGATCAGCTTACGTTGATTCAGCGCTTTATCATTCTATATCAGTGAATGACAAAGTTCAGCGATAGCTGAAGTCTTGTACTTGATACTTCACGTTGAGTGGACAAATCTGAGTCTTCGCTGATTCGCATCAGTTTATTAGGAGACTTGTCGCTGGTTCTTGAGCTTGATCTTCAACTTCAGCGTAGAACCTATGTTGACGTGAAACTTGTCTTCAGGGATCATAAGTAAACAACTAACTTATCAGCGATCACCATAAGGACTGAACAGGCTCAGAGAATTATGGTGAACAGTGTTCGCTGAATGTTTAATCTAAAGAGAGAGAGTTCCTATCAGCGGTACTGTAAGGTCTTAGTACTTATCAGCAATAGTGAAACTTTGATACATATTGTTTACTTACAATTTTCACTAAGTATTTAAGAGAGGGTCATTATCAAATCACTGAGGGTTTGGATCAACAATCTCCCCCTATTTGATTATGACATAGCAACAGAGAAAATTGCTATTTAATGAAAACATAAGGATAAAAAGAACTCATAAAATATTTGTCCCTTTTACTGTTTTCTGGGATCTTTTCTGTACTGATGGAGTAAAGTACTTTCGGTGAAATCTTTCTTTAAACTTCGTATCAGATTACAAAGGGAAGTGGAAAGATTACAAGTACAAGCGAAATAAATTACAAGTACAAAAGAATAACTGATAAAATAGAAGAATAAGGCGATCCTGTCAGCTTATAGAGGTTCTTCCTTAATGAGAAGTTCATCAAGGGTCTTTGATGTGGGAATCATCCAGTCAGGGACATTTACTCCTTGATTCCTTTTGTTCTGAGCTTCTTCAAAAATCAAGGGTTTATGATGCCGTGCCTGAATGTCGCGTTTGAATTCACACCAGTAGATGAGATCTTTCAGATGTTCGATGGGAGTGATGGGAAGTTCAGAGATACGTTGAAAACGTTGTCGTCCACCATAGTCAATAAATAATATCCCATAGGGTTTGCTTATGACTTTCCCAGGGATGAAAGTCTCACCAGGAGGAAGAGATGTGTCAAGTGCGGAAAGGTCAGGTTCTGGACCAAGAACTTCAGCACGAGAAAAACCAATACATGTTTCGTTCCATATAAGAGGACCTGAATCTGAAGGTTTAGACTTTTTCTTTGCAGAGGCCCTTCTTTTCTGATTTGCGAGAGGAGGGGGAGGAGGAATATCCACACAAGACGATACTAAGTCGATCTGTTGATTTATCATCTTTTCGAAATGATCCTTGTACTTAGATTGAGACTTCTGGATGGCTAATCTGATCTCCAACCATTAAGAGAGACCGTACTTCGTGATGGCTTCAGCATAGAATTTTTCGTACTGTCCGTTTTCTCTGAATATCTCGATTTCAGCGATTGAAACTTTGAGTGTTGATTTTCCAGTGATATGTACCCTGTTGATTCTGGCAGGTCGATATCTGAATTGTACCTTTTCTTTGCACCAGATTAAAGTAGATTGAGACACATTTCTCTTTTCTTCAACGATCTTCTTGGCGTCTTCCCATAGCAGACGTTGGACTTGAATGGGAATTCGTTTCAGCTTGGGGTCTTCGACTGATTCTTGAGTAAGCTGGATGGCGAGTTCTCTGTCTTTTTCTTCAGCTTCCCTTCTTTCAGCGAGTAGACGTTCAGCTCTGAGGTGATCCTTGTATTCCTTTTGTGAAAGTCTGAACTTTGGAGGAATAGAAGGAAGTTGATCACGCTTCAGGATGATTCGCTGATCTTCGAATCTCTTGATCATTGCATCTCTTTTTTCTTGACACTCTTCACTCAGCTTTTGAGGAGCCAAGGAAGGTATGTTTTTATGAGAGAGCAGCTGTTCTTCAGGTTCATCAGTCTCAGAGATCAAATCCAAGACCGGGATTATTTCTTCAGCGTTGGGAGCTGGGATTATTTCTTCAGCAGCAGCTGGTTGTACTTCAGAATCCTCAAGCAGGGGAGAGGACTAGCTGAAACACAGCGATCTTACGAATAAGAACTTGGGTAGAACAGAGAAAAGAAATGGGTTTAAGTTTATAGGCTTTTTGTGGATAGTAGAGCTGATAATGTGTATAGATAGAGGAGGGATGCAGTATAAGGAAGTAAGATGTAGTGTACCTGACGAACTGGATTTTGAAGCAAATTCATCAGATTTTCATTGTCTTCAGCGACACCTTTTCCTTTGCCCTTGTCAGCTTCAGACGCTGAAGGCTTTGTCTTGGTCCGCTCCCCTGAACGTTCATTTATCAAAATCCCTTTAATAGTTATACTCTTCTGAACAGGCTTGACGATAAATGAGTCATCATCATCATCATCGTCATCATCACCCTTATCACTAGATGATGTTTCATCGTCAGAAATGTCGACAGCTTCAGATTCAGATTCTTCAGCAGCTTCTTCGATTTGCTCCCCCTCAGATATAGAGGTAAGCTTCTCGGTTCCCTCAGGGTTTTCATCTCCCTGAGGTCCAGCAGTTGTTTCTTCATTTGTCTTCTCCCCCTCTTCAGTAAGGGAAAGGTTTTCAGTCTTCTCCCCCTCGATAGATTCATCATGGGGAAGGTCTTCAGAGTTCTTCTCCCCCCCCCCCTCCTTCCTCATGATGAGTGGGGGAGGAATGCGATGACTCAGCAGATAGTGTTGGTTCCCTGTCTTCTTGGCCAGGGATTCCGATATAATTTTCAATTGTTGCTACTCTGTCTTCTAGGCTAGTAATAGCAGGAGTGATCTTGGAAAGTTCAGCATGATCCGCCGGAGTAAAATGCGAAGGTGCAGGGGCAGGGGCGTTCATGCGTTCGAGGATCTGTTGTATCATTGTCTTCACTGAACTTACGTCAGTCTTTACTGAACTCACATCAGTATTTACAGCGGACACCTCTCCTTGAAGAGTACTGACCGATGTCTTCAGCGTTCTGACCTCGTTGGACATGGTGTTAACTCTTGAGGAGGGAGAGAGTTGTAGTCGGTGTAGATGTCAGCAAGAACTTTGGCAAAGTCACCAAGAGTACCATCAACCTTCTACAAATCAGCTTTGGAGGCTTTCTGTTCAACCACTTTTGTCAGCTTGTTGAGATTCTCTCCAGCGTTTGTTACACCTGAAGAGTTGTCAGAGAGAGTAGTGGTGAGACCTGTCAGCTTTGTATCCAGGTTCTTCAGAGAGGCGTTGATGTCTCCCAAATTAGGACCTGGAGGAGGGTTGGTGAAGTCGTCAAAACTTATGTGTCCTGAAAAAAGTTCCATGTCGTCAACTAGAGTGCGTGTACGCATGGACATTCCTGCAGGTCCTGCATCCATCATTCCTTGAAAAGTATCAGCTTTAGCTTCTGGAAGAATGACGGGTGCTCCAGTGATCATGGTGAAAACTGGATTAGAGTCCAATGGAGTAGAGAGAGAAGCAAAGGTTGAGAAAGTTGGTTGTGGAGCTGATTCAGTGTTGGATCCACTGAGAATCACTTCTTCAGTCCTATGAGAGACTGAAGGAGGTTGGGTCGATTCCAAGTTTATAACTTCAGCGTTTAGAGACGCTGAAGCTGGGATGGAATGGGTGGCTTGTTCAGCTGTGGCAGAGCGTACCAATGAACTTTCCATCAGCTCTTGAAGATGAGCTGAGGAGTCTTCAGCATGAGATTGTTGGGGTTGCTCCTTGGTTTTCTTAGTCCTTTTGGAACCAAGTTGGGTAGATGAGTGTTTCCTTTTTCTAGAAGGGATGGAGGTTGCAGCTGGGGTATCAGCGGAGGGTTTTTCCACTGAATGAGCTGTAGAAGTAGAAGAAGGAGGATTGAGAATAGTTAAGAGAGTAGAGAGACGTACCTCGTTTGCCATTGGCTTGAAGTCGAGTACCTTAGGACCAACCTGAGAGAGTTTCAGGTCTCCTACTTTTGGGTAGTTGTCCTTCAGGCCAGTTTGGAAGAAGGCACTGATGAATCTAGGATAAGGAACCCATGATGGTCGGTCAGCGGCAGAGTCTACTTTGAGTATAAGATCATCGTAGATTATCGAGGCCCAGTCAACATGAAGACCTTTCAGCAATGCATAGCCCATTGCTTGCTGAGGTTGAGTGGCTTGATCAGAGGAGTCGGTCTTTGCAGTCATGCAGCTTATCAAGTGTGCGAAGATGAAGTTCATCTCGCTGGGCATTTTTGACTTTTTAATGAGGGTCAGCTTCCTCTCAGGCTTCTTGTCCCTCCCAGTTTCCCATATATAACCCATTGCATCAAAGAATGCAGTGATGGCTTCCCTATCAGCGTGTTTCTTGTGGTCATGGAGAGAAACAAAGGGTTTTTCTTTAGTGGCGATGGGAAGGCTCAGTGCTTTTCAGATAATGGCAGGGGTGATTTTTATGGTGCCAAAATCAGTATCACAGAGGATGCAATCGATTTTCTTCGTGGGGTCTTTGGTCGATGTGAGCTGAGTGTGTCTGGCAGAATACCAGAACTGAGATAGTAGTAGCTGATGTGCAGGAGGTGTTATGGTCAGGGCTGTAGAGAGGCAACAGGTTTTGAGGAAATTCACAGCATCATTCAGATGTGTGACTTGCTTTCGAGGAGGAAACTCGAAAAGCGCATAGAGATTGTTTGTTTTTTTCCAATCAAGTTCCTCAAGCGTGAACTTGACCTGAGGAGCCTTGGTGATTTCCAGTTCCTCAGCAGCAGCAGTATTCTCAGAAGTAGGAATATCAGAAGATGCCATTGCTGTATTATCAGTTCAACCAAAGATATAACAAATAAGAATAATCTTAATGTGGAAAGATTTTCCAATAAGATGGTTCGAATTTTGTCCATTTCATTCAGACAAAAATGTCTTAATGAAGATTAGGGTTTTCTTGCTTTTGAAAAAGAAATGCAAACCCAATAAAAATCTTGTTTTCTAGTTTCCTTTGAGGATTGGGATTCTGGAAAAAACGTATGAAGAACAAGTTTAAGATATTTGCGTTTAAACTTGAAGAACAACCATGAAAGGTTGTGTTCATAAAACCATGAAAGAAATGATTTCATTTTTGAAAAAGTTCTTTTGTTTGATCTTGTAAAAACAATGAGAAGATCATTAACAAGTTTTAAGAAACAGGTAAATAAAAGAAATATTAACCTGGTTCGTTGAAGAAGAAGGAGATGAACAGTTCTTGAAAACTTGAGAGCAAAAATGCAATAGTAGTTTTCTTGAGGAAGAAGTTGTTCGCGTAAAGGAAAAATATAAACCCAAAATGTGTTTATATAGTGAGATTAGGGAGAGAGAAGAAATAGAGCGGGAAAGTTTTTCATCATGACACGGACACGTGTTTGCATTTGATTGGAAGGTAAACGAAACGTGCAAACGTGTGTCAGAAAAAGAACGTGCCAAGGCTTATCCGTTGCGAGACGTCACGGATGTCCTTTCATATTTTAGGATGTCTCTGAGGTTTTGAAAGCTCAGGGACACTTTTGAAAACATGAAGCACTTAATAGAAAATATCAGTGTTGGTTTTAGAAATTTCAAAGTATCGCTGATTAAGGAAGAGATATTCAGCGATGCAATTTGTCTTGAAATCTTGCATTTACATGCGATTGTCAGCGAGAGAAAAACATACCTTGATATCAGCGAATCAAGTTTATTCAGAAAGAGAATGATAGAATGGGTTATACAAGATGATTTTATCCTATCGCTGATCAAATGTGAACCGCTGAAGATTTTACTCTTCAAAGTTCAGCATTCCAAGCTCGCTGATGAGAAAGTTGAATCTTGTCTCATCAAGAGGCTTAGTGAACAGATCAGCTAACTGATAATCAGTTGGGATAAAGTGAAGTTCTATATCACCAATCATCACATGATCTTTGATAAAATGATACCTGATTTTGATGTGTTTTGTCTTTGAGTGTAGCATTGGATTATTGGCTATAGCGATGGCACTTGTGCTGTCGCAATAGATTGGAATATTTGAGAGCTGAAGGTGATAGTCTAGTAGTTGATTTCTCATCCACAAGACCTGAGAACAACAGCTTCCAACGGCTACATATTCAGCTTCAGCAGTTGAGGTGGACACTGAGTTTTGCTTTTTAATTGTCCAACTCACCAGCTTTCCACCCAGGAGCTGACAGCCTCCTGTGGTGCTTTTCCTATCCAACTTGCAACCTGCAAAATCACTATCTGAATAGGCGATTAGATCGAACCCTGAGTCTTTGGGATACCAAAGACCTAGATTCACAGTACCCTTAAGGTATCAAAAAATTCGCTTTACAGCGATCATATGAGATTCCTTAGGTTCAGCTTGATATCGTACACACAAACAGGTTGCGTACATAATATCGGGTCGGCTAGCTGTAAGATACAAGAGAGAGCCGATCATCCCACGGTACAGCGTGACATTAACAGGAATACCATTAGTATCCTTATCTAGGGGTTTTTATAGCTGAACTCTGAGTTAAATCGAATTTCTTCAGCATATCTTTAACATACTTTCCCTGATTAATGAAAGTTCCTTTTTCATTTTGCTTTATCTGAAGACCAAGGAAATATGTTAGCTCACCCATCATGCTCATTTTATACTCTTCTTTCATTCTATCAGCGAAACGAGTACAAAGATCGGGGTTAGTAGAACCAAATATAATGTCATCAACATATATCTGAACAAGAATGATATGACCTTTCACTATACTGAAAAATAGAGTGTTGTCGATTTTACCTCGCTCAAATTTTTCAATATGGAGATAAGTAGAGATAGTGTCATACCATGCACGTGGAGCTTGCTTTAAGCCATAAAGTGCCTTATCCAGTTTATAAACTTAACCTGGACGCTTAGGATCTGAGAATCCTGGAGGTTGTTCCACATAGACTTCTTCATTCAGCTTTCCATTTAGAAACGCTGACTTAACATCCATCTGATATACTTTGAAGTCTTTGTGTACAGCGTATGATAAGAATAGACGAATAGATTCTAGTCTTGCTACTGGAACAAATGTTTCGTCGTAATCTATGCCTTCCTCTTGTCTGTATCCCTGAGCAACAAGACGAGCCTTGTTGCGGGTTACAGTTCCTTGTTCGTCTAACTTGTTTCGATAGACCCATTTAGTGCCTATCAGTGTTTTGTCAGTTGGTCTTCGAACAAGTTTCCAAACTTTGTTTCTTTCGAATTCAGTCAGCTCTTCTTGCATGGCGCTGACCCAGTTTGGATCTTAAGGGCATCATCTATTTTCTTTGGTTCAATCAGAGAAATAAAGTTAACAAATAAACAAATATTACCTGTACTTCGTCGAGTCTGAACACCAGCGTTTGGATCACCAAGAATTTGATCAATTGGGTGATTTACAGTCCATCGTTGAGCCGGAGCGTGAGACGCTGACTCAACCTGAACTGGAGGAGCTGAAGATGAAGCTTCAGCAACTTCTGGAATATCAGCCAAGAGAGGAGTAGGTGCAGATGTCATTTCATTCACTGATTGCTGAGAAGTAGATGGAATGTCTGAGACATTTGGTTCAGAAGCAAGTATAGTGTTTAAAGGAACAACTGAGACCCATGATGTTTCAGCTTCACTATTCTGCATATTTGGGATGATAGTAGGACTATCATCTTCAACTGTATGAGTACGAGGAGTGGGAATATCTTCTGAATCACCAAGATGAGAAAACATCCATTGATTCAGTTCTTCAGTATCAGCAGACGGTTTAGAGTTTGATGAACGGGATTCGTCAAAAGTGACGTGAATAGTTTCTTCTACAGTTTGTCTTCTTCGATTGAAGACTCTGAAGGCTTTGGAGATTGAAGAATATCCAAGAAAGATTCCATCATCGTCCTTAGGATCAAACTTTCCAAGGGCATCTCTGTTATTCAGTATGAAACACTGACATCCAAAGATGTGAAGAAAGCTAATTGAAGGCTTTCTCCCATGAATCTTTTGACTATCAGCGACCTATTTTGCGTAAAACAAGCAATGTTGACAGCTTCTGCCCAAAACTGAGTAGGCAGGTGAGAATCGCTGAGCATTGAACGTGCAGCTTAAATAATTGTTCTATTTCTTCTTTCAGCGACTCCGTTTTGTTGTGGTGTTCTCACTGATGAAAAGTTGTGAGAAATACCCTTACTCTCAAAGAAGGAATCAAGAGAACTATTTTTGAATTCAGTCCCATGATCACTCCTTATTGAGCGAACGGTCAAGTTGTTCAGGGTTTCCATCTTCCGAACAAAGGTGATGAGTTCTTCAGGGGTGTCACTCTTAGAACGGAGAAACATAACCCATGTATAGCGAGAGAATTCATCAACTATGACCAGCGTATATTTCTTTCCAGCGATGGATTGTTTGTTAACAGGGCCAAACAAATCCATATGGAGAAGTTGTAGAGGAGATGACACTGAGGAGACTTGCTTTGACTTAAAGCTTGCTTTGGTCTGATTGCCTTTCTCACACGCTGAACATAAGGACTCTTTGGCGTATGAGTGTTGAGGTAGACCAGTGACTAACTCTTTTGAAGAGAGAGTATTCAGTGTCTTGAAATTGAGATGAGAGAGCCTCTTATGCCATAGCCAGTTGACATCAGATGAGGCTTTTGAGAAGAAACAGGAGTTCTCAGTGGTTGTTGAGTCCATGTTTATAACATAAACATTTTCCAAACGATAACCGCTGAGAGCTATCTTCTCCTTTTTGTCAGCGACAAAGCAGGATTCCTTAGTAAATATTACTTTGTTATCCATGTCGCAAAACTGACTGATGCTTAGAAGATTATGCTTCAGCCCTTCAACATATGCGACTCTTCTGAAGGTTGTTGTACCATTTGAGAGTACACCAAACCCTCGGGTATGTCCTTTTTCCATTTCCACCGAAAGTCACAGAGGGACCCTTCTCTTCCATGTATTCAGCGAGCAGCCTTTTTTTTCCAGTCATGTGTCTAGAGCATCCGCTATCGAGATACCAGATACCCTTCTTAACCTGCCTTACAAAGGAAGATTAGTTTTTCTTGGGTACCCACTTAACCATGTGTACACACTTGTCAGTGGAAGTAGTTGGAATGGAAGGTTCAGCTCGCAGCATTTGAAGATTCAGCTTTGTCAGTCTTCACTTTGGTTAATTTCTTAACCTCAGTGGTCTTCTTTGCCTTGGGGGCAATGATCTTCACCTTAGCTATCTTTTCAGCTTTGGTGGCTGTGGGGCACTTACTAGCAATATGATCAGTAAGTCCACAGTGATAACATTTCCTATAACTAAAAATAGTTCTAGGACCATTTGAATGTTGAGCTTTAGATTTTGAATTAGAAGGACCAGCACCAAATAAGCTATTGGTTTTTGAAATGGGAGGAACATTTAGTTCTTCGAATTTCTTACCAAAGACCTCCACTATGATTCTAGGAGTAGATCGCTGAATAGATCCACGCTGAGTAGATCCATATATCTGATTCCTTGATCCAGAGGGATAGGTCACTGAAGCTTTAGAAGCATTCAGCTTAGGTACTAAGGTACCCTTCTGAGGATTTTGGTTAAAAGCAATTCCTTTACCTTTATCTTTAAAGACAGAGGTAGGTTTTGGATAAACCATTTTCTCTTTACCTTTTGAAGAGGTAGAAATTTCCTCAGGGATGGGCGGTTGAGAAGAGGAACACTGAGAGGATGAAGTATCAGCGACTGAGGATACGAAAGTTCCAAATAAGAGCATGGAACGATCAGTGGTTGGTTCTAGAGTATCAGCTTTGTAACCAAGACCACGTTTATCACTCAGGGGAATCTGAGACTTAATTATCTCAGTGATCTTTGTTGAGGAATTATACCATCCATCAACAGTAGCTTTTTCAGCTTTTAATGCAGCGATAGCTTCTTCGCGCTCGATTTTGACTAGCTGATTTTGGTGAACTTGATCTTTAAAATCTTCTTCAATTTTAGAAAGATTTTCTATTTGAAGGTGACAGTTTTTAGGCTGTTCAGCGAGATCAAGGTTTTGATTTTCAACTATAGTTTTGCCATTCATGGCTTCATATAAACTTCTAGTCAAGAGATCGATCTTTCGAAGACTATCAGCTTCATCAATATTTGCAATATTGGTAAAGAAAGAAGGTGATACCTAAGTTGCAGAGGTTGAAGTAGAGGGAATATCATAATTGTCTTCCTCGTCTTCAAGTTTGGCCATAAGACAGAGATTGGCTTCATCATCTTCAGAGTCATATGTTTCTTGCTCATCAGAGTCAGCCCAATCATAGTCAGCCATCAGGCCTTTGCCTTTCTTCTTAAAGCTTTTCAGCTTCGCATACCTTTCTTTCAGCTTGGCGTATTTGTCATCTCTAGACCTGGGAATAAAGTTTTTCTTGGGAAAAGCTGAGGGTCTAGAGACTTTCTTTGACCTGCACTCGTTAGTGAAATGTCCTATCTTTTCACAGTTAAAACAAGTAGCAGTAGCCTTATCAACAGGAGCTGATGATCTTGGCTTGTCAGTAATGGAAAGAGGTTTATTCTTTCTGAACATTTTCTTTTTGGTGAATCTCCTGAACTTTTTAGTGAGGAGAGCCAAAGATTCATCAAGATCTGAAGAGTCAGAATCTGATGACCTTTCAGAGTTACTCTCCAACTCAGTGATAGTGACCGAGGGTCGCTGAGTGGAAGGTTCCTCTGAGATTAAAGCAACAGGGGTGCTTTTGGAATCTTTTACAAGATTCTTCTTAAGATGACTCGATTGCCCATGATTCAGCATCGTGCCATATAAGGTAGAAAGGGTCATTGATTTTAGATCCTTTGACAGCTTGAGACACATAGAATAACTGTCCCAGCTTTCAGGTAAACATTCTAAGAACTTTGTCAGCAATTCAAAGTTAGAATATTTCTTACCAACAGTTTTCAGATCTATTATTAAACAGTTAAAACGTTGGTGTACTTCAGAGAGAGTTTCATTCTTACCACAAATGAAGCTTTCATACTGTCTTACCAGGTTGATCTTTCGAGAGTCCTGGACTTCAGAAGTACCTTCATACTGGACACAAATTGTGTCCCACATAGCCTTTGAGGTTTTCAGGTTCATGACGGAATGGTAGACTTCGTCAGGAAGAGCCATGGAGAGTATGGATCTGGCTTTGGTGTCGATAGCCACTTTCTTCTTATCTTCATCAGTCCACATATGAATTTCTTTAGGAATCAGCCTTTCTGGAATAGCAGGTCTATTCTCAGCGGCTGGAACTGCAGCATCAATTCTTACAGGAATATATGGGCCGTTTTCAAGATAATAAGGCATAGTAGGGTCTACACCTTCTAAGAAGAGAATCATCCTATTTTTCCATAGATTAAAATTATCTCTGGAGAATCTAGGGGGTTTTGCAAGAGAACCATTGTCAATATAGTTTGTGTTTGTGTTGGTGGCCATTTTCAGAAATAGCAAGGAAGGGAAATCTTAGTATAGATTAGATCTTGTTTATGAGATTAAACAAATCTGCTCTGATACCACTTGTTGGTCCCGAAGGGCTATACAAGTTTGTAGAAGGGGGGGTTGAATACAAACACACAAATTTTACTTTTGTAAATTGTTTATTGATAAATCATTAACAATTTACAGCTTGTTGCGGAACAAGATTAAGGATAAACCTAAATCTAAACAAGTTGGAACACTAAGTTTCTTGCACTAAGAAAAAGAAGGAAATTACTAATAATAACCTATCTCAAGATAAGAAGAATGACTCGACCAAAGTTTACGAGTGCTTCAAAAATGAAGCTGGAGTCCTTCTTATATACTGCATGCATTTAATGCATGGCAGTTTATACTTTACACGTGGCAGCAGCTCATTGGTTGTATGTCATTGACCTTTGTAGACAACCTTAGTAGCTGCATGTTTGAACAGTGTAGCATCAGAGTGGTTGTACGATTTCAGACAATAAGGAGGTTCTTTTCTGACATAGCGTACGGAGTCGTGCAAGGGTGGTTAACACAAAAGTACTTTGTACGGAGGACTTCATGATCAGCTTACGTTGATTCAGCGCTTTATCATTCTATATCAGTGAATGACAAAGTTCAGCGATAGCTGAAGTCTTGTACTTGATACTTCACGTTGAGTGGACAAATCTGAGTCTTCGCTGATCCGCATCAGTTCATTAGGAGACTTGTCGCTGGTTCTTGAGCTTGATCTTCGACTTCAGCGTAGAACCTATGTTGACGTGAAACTGGTCTTAAGGGATCATAAGTAAACAACTAACTTATCAGTGATCACCATAAGGACTGAACAGACTCAGAGCCTTATGGTGAACAGTGTTCGCTGAATGTTTAATCTAAAAAGCAAGAGTTCCTATCAGCGGTACTGTAAGGTCTTAGTACTTATCAGCGATAGTGAAACTTTGATACATATTGTTTACTTACAATTTTCACTAAGTATTTAAGAGAGGGTCATTATCAAATCACTGAGGGTTTGGATCAACACGAACCCTACCCTGATGAGGAAGAATCTAAAGTTGAAGAAGCAGAAGATGAAGAAGACCTCGATCTTGAGGACGACGAACTATCATCATCCCCTAAAAATGATGATGATGATGATGATGATGATGATGATGATGATGATGATGACGACGTTGACTTCTTCTTCATCCAGCCCAAGAAGGTCCCTGCTCAAAAAGGGGTCATGATAAATGAACCATCAGGGGAGGGGACAAAGACAAAGTCGGCAGCGACTGAAGCTGACAAAGGCAAAAACAAAGGCCTCGCTGCAGACAATTTGACTATCTTGCTTTGAAAGCCAAATTGTCAGGTACAATATCTTTTCTTCCCTTACACTGCATCCCTCCTCTATCCCTTCTCAACCTCAGTTCTCTTCTCCATAAAACCTCTATACACTAAACCACATTCTTTTTCTATCTCTTTTTCTCCTAAATGATCTTATTCAAATGATCGTTGTGTTTCAGCTAGTCCTCTCCCTTGCTTGAGGATCCAGTTGAAGCTCCTCCTGCTGCAACTCCAATAATCCCAGTCACAAGAGCTGAAGAAATAATCCCAGTCTTAGACTTCACTGAGACTGATGACATTTTTGAAGAAGAAGAAGAGCTGCTCTCTCACAACAATAGATCTTCCTTAGTGCCTCATAAGCTAAGTGAAGATGGCCTGAAAAAGAGAGCTGCTATGATCAAACAGTTTGAGGATCAGCGACGTCTACCTACTCATCTCAACATTCTCTCAAAAGATGAAGTCGTTGTATCTCTCAAAGCTGAGAAACTCTTTGCCGAAAGAAATAAAGTTGAAGAAAGAGACAGAGAGTATGCCCTACAGCTCGCTCAGCATTCTTTCGAAGATCAAGACCTGAACAAATTTCATGTTGTTGTCCAAGAAAAACTGCTGAAGGATGCACAGAAGACTCACTAAGAGAAGACCAAAGTCAGTAACGCCACTCTTGAATGGTGTAAAGAGAGTTGCCACTACAGACAACATGCCTCAAGAATAAAAGCTGTTAACGTGAAAGGGAGATACGCTCTGAAAAATAACATAAAGGGTACCGATTGTTCATGTCCAAGTTGTCAGAGAAAACGGTCACTTCAGAACCTGCTACATGTCTGATATAGACAAGTTTGGCTTTTCTGAATGGTTGGAAATGAGGATAGCAATTCAGCGCTCTCACTCAACCTTTAAACCCTATGTCATTCAAGCCATAAATAGGCAGATTGACTTAGTGTCCTCAGCGGTTGATACTCCTCCTCCACCATTTCCAAAAAGACAAGCTGCTCCAAAGAAGAAAAGAGCTTCCTCCTCAGGACCTGCTCTAAGAAACGATACAGGTATCAGTTTCTCTCATGAAGCAGTTCTAGGCCCTAACCCTGACCTCTCCGGACTTGACATATCTCTACCTCCTGCTGAAGATTTTGTCCCTGGATAAGTTATCAGTGAACCTTATGGCATATTCTTCTATGACTACACTGGTCGTAAGTGTTTTCAACGTATCTCTGAGTTATATAAAACTCCAATCGAACAACTTAGAGATTTGTTGACATGGTGCGAATACCGACACAGTCTACTTGGATCGCTCCTGAAGCCCCATATATATCGCGAAGCGAAGAAACGAAGGGAACAGGGAATTACTGTCCCTGATTGGATGATTCCGAAGACTGATACTGTTGATGAACTCGTCAAGAAAGAACCTGAGTAGCTGATAAGATTTCTCTCTGTAAATTTTCTATTTTATCAGCTTATATCTTTTGTACTAGTAAATCTATTTGTTGTACTTGTAATTTTTCTACTTCCCTCTGTAACTTTTACGAAGTTTAAAGAAAAATTTCAGCGAATGTACTTTACTCCATCAGTACTTAAAAGATCCCATAAAACAGTAAAAGGGACAAATATTTTATGAGTTCTTTTTATCCTTATGTTTTCATACTTAGCAATTTTCTTTTTGTTGTTATGTCATAATCAAATAGGGGGAGATTGTTGATCCAAACCCTCGGTGATTTGATAATGACTCTTTGAGAAACACTTAGTGAAAATTGTAAGTAGACAATATGTATTAGAGTTTCACTATCGCTGATAAGTACTATGTCTTTACAGTACCGCTGATAGGAAACTCATGCTCTTTAGATTAAACGTTCAGCGAAACTGTTCATCAACAAAGCCTTGAGCCTGTTCAGTCTTGTTGATGATCGCTTATAGTTTTAGTTGGTTACTTATGATCCCTGAAGACAAATTTCACGTCAACTATGTTCTACGCTGAAGTCGAAGACCAAGCCAAAGAACCAGCGACAAGTCTACTAATGAACTGATGCGGATATCAGCAAAGCCAAGATTTGTCCACTCAACGTGAAGTTACAAATAGAAGACTTCAGTGAACGCTGAACTTTATCACTCACTGATAAATATCTATTCAGCGAACGCTGATCATGAAGTTTCCTCTATAAGCAACTTTTGTCTTACCCCCTTGCACGCCTCCGTACGATAATGTCAGAAAGGACATCCCTTTTGTCCAGGATCGTACTACCAACTCTGATTCTACACTGTAACATCATGCGGCTACTATGGTTGTCTACAAAGGTCAAAACATGCAACAAATTAGTTGTTGCCACGTGTAAAGTTATACTGTTGTAAATTTAATGCATGCAGTATATAAGAAGAACCCTACTTCAGAAATGAAGTGCTCGACCATTCTTCTTCTCTCTACTATCTTTGTGTTAGAATATTTATCTTTAATATTCTTATCTCCTTTCTTTCTTATTTCTAGTGCAAGAAACTTAGTGTTCTCATAGCTTGTTTAGATTAGGTTTATTCCTTAATCTTGTTCCGCAACAAGTTGTAAATTGTTTGATATATATCAATAAACAATTTAGAAAAGTAAAATATGTGTGTTTGTATTCAACCCCCCCCCCCCCCCCTTCTACAAACTTGTATAACCCTTTCGGGACCAACATATGTATATATATATATATATATATATATATATATATATATATATATATATATATATATAGAGAGAGAGAGAGAGAGAGAGAGAGAGAGAGAGAGAGAGGGAGGATCATGCGAAAAGCAAATTGATATGCGAGAATGCGAGAATGAATATGAACCACAAAATCCATTAATTAAAAAGAGTACCATAAATCAAAAATCAAAAATAAATTTAGAGATTAGGATAATTACCATTTTAAATTAGATAAACTCTTAAAGTTTCATTATATATTTTAGATTTATTTATATTTTAATTTCAATTAATTAATTCATTATTTTTTTAATTAAGTTTTTTGTGTAATAAAAAATCTGGATACACTTTTAATAAAAAAATCACAATTTAGATCAAATATCACATATGATATCCATAATCAATTCATTATTGTTTTTCACAATTTTTTTCTCTATTTTTTGGATCTTGAATTACAAGTGATTAACTTAAGTTAACAAATGATTTATTACGTATCGCATATGATTCACTATATGTTAATTTTTGTACATATCATATTATCACATGTGCTTATGCATATTATCACATGTGATTATGCATATTATCACATATGATTATGTATATTATCACATGTGATTATTGTAGATATTTTAGTTAATCATATGTGATTATGTATATTTATATTAATAGATCTTTTTATGATGTAAAAACCAACATATGTGATTATACGTCTTTTATATTCGGAGGTATATTATCATATGTGATATATACACAAATTCACATACTGGATCATATGTGTAACAACCGGGTTTTGTTTTAAGTAAAGAAAACAAGATGTAGTGGTCATAGTGCAATAAGGGAAAAGTGAGGGACCAAATGGGGCATTTTGAGGAAGTATTTAAACGCACCAATCCCTAGGTCTAGTCAATTTTCATCATATTCCCTCATTTTGTTTTGGTGTTGGCGGTTGGAAGAGGAAAAAAGAAGAGGAGAAGAAGCAATATGGGAGAAGTCAAATTGAGGAAGAAATCACTAAGGTAATCTCATCCAAACCTTTCTTCTTGCTATTTTATGTGCCCTCTTCTGTTTTGTTTGAGAAATGGATGTGAAAACATTAAGAATCAATGTGTTCTTCACCTATTTACCACTAAAGGAGTAAAATGGGGTTTTGGTTGTTAGAAATCGTTTTAGAGGTTTAAAGTGGAAATATATGGGTGTTTATGGTTAGTGGATGAACCCAAGTGTTTGTCTAATCAAGCCTATAACAGAAATCTCGACTCTAATCATTTTGGGAAGTTGGGTTTTTCCCAGTTCGTAAGTTCCCGGACGTCGCCCCGTCCGGATAGTAATGTCCGGACAGTAGGAGCTTCCCGGATGAGATCTTAGTGTAGTAGTGTCCGGATAGTAAGGTTTCCGGGTGAGTTGTCTTACCGGATAAGCTTAGGTGTTCGGAAGGTTATGTGTCCGGATAGTTTGGTGTCCGGAAGGATAGGTGTCCGGAAGGATATGTGTCCGGGTAGTTGTGAGTCCGGAAAGCAGAGTGTCCGGAAAGTAGAGTGTCCGGAAAGTGTGTGTGTGTCCAGGAAGTGCTGTAACCGGACAATGTGTTTGGACAGTCTAATCTTATGCGAATCTGATATCCTTAGGTGTCCGGTTCGATTAGCTCGAAGGAATAACAAGAGTGCATTCAACATTAACACAAGGTGAGTTCCCTTAATCCTTTTTACATGGAATGAATGTTAAATGTTTTACTGATTATGGCATGTTTTACGAGTATAACATGTTTACAAGCTTATACAAGTTATCACATGAAAGAATGTTTTGAAAGGCTTATTTAGCATGAATGAATGATGTTTAAATATTTCATGCCCCGTGATTTATTGTTAGCTATGTGTATGGTATGTGGAGTCGGTCTGCACAGTGGGATCAGAGTACCCCGGGATCCGATGATCCCTTGGGCATTTGTGATGAGCCAGTAGGATGGAATTCGTTTTCTTCCTACTCGGATAGAGGGGAGTCTGCTTGTGCCCCAATATGAGGCGAGAGGGGAGTCTGCTTTGGCCCCGATCGTGGTTAGTTTGTATGATCCTTGAACACTGTGCAGTTACCATGTTTGATGCTTTATGTGGAAATCATTAATGAATTTATGAAATGATTTTTATACTGTTGTTAAAAGCTGTTTTCGGAGGGAATTCACTAGACCTCTTGGTCTAACCCTCGCTTTTCAAAAACTAAACCATTTTCAGGTAAGCGAAGTATTCGTTCTTCAAGTAAGAACAGAGAGATGTCTTGAGGATTGAGATGGATCTTAGAGAGAATCCAAAGTTTTGGCTAGTATATTTATAGATAGAAGTTCTCGGCTGTGGACGTGAGGATTTCGCTGTCCAAGTTTTGTTTAGTTCAGACTTATGTTCAATTGATGGCAAGTGTTATTATGTAATTTGGGACCCGTTTTGGGACGTTATTTCTATATTATTGCATGTTGATGTTTTGGGACGTTACAAATGGTATCAGAGCCATAGTTTAAGGGATTTAGGTGACCAGACGGGCCTAAACATAAACTTTGATTTGAGGGACACAGCCGAGATATAGGATGCCTTTAAGAAAGATCACTCTAGGTGCGTTAGAAAAATATGGTAATGAGGACTGTCGTGTAAGGTAAATATGACTTCTGATACAAACTCTAATCCTATTTGTTCAGAACTCAATTTATTGTTTAAGGATGTTTTTCTAGAACTAATTTCTGATTCTTATGCAGAATATGAAAACCCAAAGATGGTAAAAGAGATGAAAAATAGAACTCCAGAAATAGTTCAATCAACTGTAATTTCTGACAAAGGTCCATCTGAAGAATGTCCAAATCTGATAAATACAAGTGGTGAAAATTCTGAACCTTGTACTCAGAATTCTGATCCTTGTGTTCAGAACTCTGAACAAGCCACTCAGAATTCTGACTTTACTGCTCAGAATCCAAACTTGGCTACATCTCCTATACATGTATCAGAACAAGGGGACAGCTCAGAATTACATACAATTATTGATGAGAATGATACAAACAATAACTTTTCAGAGATTGATGTGCTTCCCAGTGCAAATAAATGGACTAAAAATCATCCTATTCATCAATTAATAGGTGATCCATCAGCAGGAGTAAAGACTAGATCAGCTACAGCAAATGAAGCAATGTTTGCTGGTTTCTTAAGTGTGATTGAACCAAAGAAAGCTAATGAAGCCCCTAGAGGATCCAGATTGGATTTCAGCAATGCAAGAGGAATTGCTCCAATTTGAAAGAAATAAAGTTTGGAGACTCATTCCAAAGCCTGAAGGTAAATCTATTGATGGAACTAAATGGGTATTCAGAAACAAAAAGGATGAGTCAGGTGATGTTATCAGAAACAAGGCAAGATTGGTTGCTAAGGGATACTGCCAACAAGAGGGAATTGATTATGATGAGACATTTGCACCAGTAGCAAGAATAGATGCAATCAGAATATTTTTAGCCTATGCTGCACACAAAAATTTCAAGGTGTATCAAATGGATGTCAAATCAGCCTTTTTAAATGGCAAACTTAATGAAGAGGTGTATGTTCATCAACCTGAAGGTTTTGTTGATCCAGAATTTCCTGATCATGTTTATATTTTAGACAAAGCTTTATATGGTCTAAAACAAGCACCAAGAGCCTGGTATGACACTCTTACTCAACACTTGTTAGCTTCAGGTTTCAAGAAAGGTAAGATTGACACAACTTTGTTTTTAAAGAAACAAGGTGATGATTTAATTCTTATTCAGATTTATGTTGATGACATAATATTTGGTTCTACCAGTCCAGAATTATGTGATAATTTTTCTAAAATCATGTCATCTGAATTTGAAATGAGCATGATGGGTGAGCTGAATTTTTTCCTTGGTCTTCAAGTCAAACAATTACCAAAGGGTATTTTTATAAATCAAGGAAAATATGTCAGAGATATTCTGAAAAGGTTCAAAATGTCTGATTGTGCTTCTATGAGAACTCCAATGGCAACAAACATAAAGTTAGATGCTGATCTCAAAGGAGTTTCAGTAGATACCAAACTCTATAGAGGCATGATTGGATCATTACTTTATCTGACTGCAAGTAGACCAGATATCATGTTTTCTACTTGTTTCTGTGCTAGATTTCAATCTAACCCAAAAGAATCACATATGTTGGTTGTCAAAAGGATTTTAAGATATCTCAAAGGATCACCTGATCTAGGTTTATGGTATCCAAAAGAAACTGATTTCAAATTAACTGCTTTCACTGATGCTGATCATGCAGGAAGTAGGTTGGACAGAAAAAGTACTTCTGGTGCTTGTCATTTTTTGGGGGATAAGATAGTGAGTTGGGCATCAAAGAAACAGAATTGTGTGTCTACTTCAACTGTTGAGGCAGAGTATGTTGCTGCTGCTGCTTCATGCTCTCAAACTTTGTGGATGAGAACACAACTCATGGATTATGGATATCAGCTCAACAAAATTCCCATCTATTGTGACTCGAAAAGTGCAATTGCTATTACTCAGAATCCTGTTCAACATTCAAAGACTAAACACATAGACGTGAGGTATCATTTTATAAAAGACTATGTGGAAAAAGGAACTATAGAGATGCACTTTGTGCATACAAAGTATCAATTGGTTGACTTGTTCACAAAGCCACTTGATCACAAAAGGTTCTCTTTTCTCATATGTAAAATAGGAATGCTTAATCTGACCAATTGAAAATATTTGTGTTTCTGAAAAATGATAAATGTTTCTAAGTAAAATTGTCTGAGTAGTGTATTCAGAACTCTGAGTCTTATGTTCAGAAACTCTGACTCTTAAGTTCAGAACTTCTGAGTCTTGAGATCAGAACTTCTGAATCTTGAGATCAGAACTTCTGAGTCTTGAGATCAGAACTTCTAAGTCTTAAGTTCAGAACTGAATCTTGAGTTTAGAAATTCTGAGTCTAGAGTTCAGACCTTCTGAGTCTTAAGGTCAGAGATTCTGAGTCAATACTTCAGAAATCTAACTTTCAAGAATTTCTTTTTTGAGAAAAACAAATACTTCAAATGTGCGGATTATGTCTTTTCTATTATCTTTTTATCTCATCTTTATGTATCATATTTGGTCAAATACATGCTAAAGTCAAGGGGGAGCATCAATATCTTCTGGAAATTATTTCATGATGCTTAAAAAAGGTTTGTTGTCATTTCTTATCTCTAATCATCTAAGAAGAACAAGCTTTTAATGATAAAATTTTTATCTTGTTCAAACTATATCTGAATTTCAAACATTTTCATATTCAGATATAAGAGTTTAAATATTTTTTAAATAATCAGTCTATGAACAGAATTCTGATGATAAAATGTGTTTCTATCTGTTCAAACCTCTTCTGAATAACCAAAAGTTTTACATCTGTCAGAAGTTGATTTTAAATAAATTTGTTACAAGGAAAAATTCTTCTGAATAATGGGATCAGAACTCTGAGTAGAACAATCAGATATCTGATAAAGAAAAGTCAAATCTTCTGAGCATGTTATTCAGATCTTTGACTTGAGTCAATATTCTATCCAATAACACGTGTCAGCTTCATATTTGGTTGATTATGCCACACATTTCATTTAAATCCTCTGTGGCATTTCAAATGTGTTGACTCCATTATAACATTGATTTCGCTTTTCCGTCAAACCTTTCAGCTTCGCGAATTTTAAATAGGTCTTAAAATTCCTATTTCCAATTCTTTCAAATTCCAGAGCGAAAAGTGAGATACGAATCAATCCAGAGTTCTTTGAGTTTGTTTTTCTTCTTAAATCATGTCTGGATTTCGAAGAAGTGGTCTAATTTCTCTACATTCTACTAAGTCTTTGATGGATTCATCTGATTCGGATAATGATGAAGTACAAAATAGAGCTGTTGAGGAAGAAGCAATAAGGGATGATGAAATAAATGAAGAAGATGAACAAATGGCTGAATCAGAAAGAAATGCAGATGAGGTAAATATAAATGTTGAACATGAACAGAGTGCTGCAGGGTCGATTATGTCGAATAGACCAATCTTAGTGGAAAGGGTTGTTCCTGAAGGAGAATGGTTGAAATTATCAGAAAACAATTGTGTTTTGTTATTTGAGGAAAGTAGATTTAAGCCTGAACACAGAATTATCATGGAGTTATTCAAATATCATCCTTACAGAAAGTGGTTTACAAGAAACAAAATAGTTCATGTTCAGTATATTCAACAATGGTGGAAACATCTTAGGTTAGAAGACAACAAGTTTGTATCCGAAATTGGAGGAGTCACAATTACCTTATCAATCGGTGCACTAAGAGAAATACTGAATCTTCCAGAGAAAGATGATGTACAAAGAAGAACAGATTTTGAAGACTCGCCATTAACAGAGGAGTTAATTGCAGAGTTTATGAGATTAGGATATAATGAAGGATTGAGAACCCTCAGTTTGTTCAGAAGGAACAAATTGCCACCTATTTGGGATTGTTTCTTTCATGTGGTGAATAAGTGTTTGTCAGGGAAAAATAGCTCAGCAGATCAAGGTTCAAAACAGATTCTTCAGATCTTTCAGGTTTAGTGAGGAATAGGCATTATGATTATACTGCTATACTTTGGGAAGACATGAAGAATACTTTTGAGAAAAATCAGAAAGCTATTCAAAAGAAGACAAAGGATACTCCTCTGGCATATATACCTTACATAAGGTATTGGCAGATTGTAATTTGGTATGCAATGCAAGAAAACAGAACCATTTCAAGAAGATCAAATGAACAGCATGGTCCTACTTTCTATTTGGGTAAGATATCTTCTGCTACCAAACTTGAGAATTATCCTAATCATAAACTGTTACCAAAATCACTTAGGAATTACATACCAAGGGAGAGTGAGATTTTAAAAGCATATTGCACCTCAATGGGAATTGAAATACCTCAAATCCCTACCCATGAGGACCAACCAGAGAAGAGAGGTGAGGGGTCTAGTCCAGTAAGAGAGGGGGGGGTGTTCAAATGGGTGAACATTCTGAGAGAAATGAGGGGCAAAATTCTGAGAGCTTGGTTAGAACAAGTGAGGAAAAACAGAATGAGGGTGGTGAGGATGAGATATTGTCAACAGAGGTTCAAACAGAAAGAGATGCCTCTGAACAAGCTAATCTTAACCAGGTAACCACAACTGCTGTTGGTTCACATTTCTTGGTGTCCAACATTGAAACAAACACCATGGACCTAGTGGTGGATCTTGAACAACCCATCCATACCCACTCAGAAGCATTTCAACATGCTACTGTTTCACATAACTCAGGGGAACCATCCCAAACTCATTTGGAGGGAGGTGATAAATCCCAACCTATTTTTCAACACATTGAGTCTGAATATCACAGTCCTATTCAATTTGAGCCTGAAATTCCTTCTAACACTCGCACAAATCAGGAATTTCGTATTCCTGACACAACATTCATAGACATACCTAATATTGGGTGTCGAGGATTGGATGGAAGTCCTGGTGAGGTAAACATTACAAAAGCCTCATTCAAACGTACATCTGTTGTACAAGATGACTTTGTGTTATCTACAGGCCATGAGCCCCCTGGGCACATGAAAACTGGACCATCTGTTGGTTCAGGTTCACAGTTAGACCATTCTGAATTTGAAAAGATTCAGAATCAAAACAAGGTGATGGGGGAAAAGGTTGAAAAATTGGAGAAAAAGGTGGATGATTTGAATGCTGAGGTGACAGGATTTAAAGATATGTTGGAGGGTAAATTGAAATCTGTTGAAACTAAAATAGATACTGTGAAGGAATCCTTGGAATCTCATGAAAAGGAGATCAAGGATATAATGTCTGAATTTCAAAAAGATCTGTTGAAACAAATGCAGAGTATGCAGGAATCCGTCTTGAAAGCACTGAGTGTATCTATGGCTTCTACTTCAAAACCTCTTGATCTTGTTCCACTTGCAGAAGCTGAACCTAAAGGTGTTTCTGGTCAGAACTCTAAAAGAAAGTTTGATGATAATGAACCTCATGATCATCAAAAGGGGGAGAAAAGGCAAAGGTTGAGTTCTGATGATGACATTTGCATAGAGGATTTTGAAATAGCAGATATGCACTTAGTCAGTATAAAGAATACAGAAGCTCAGATAGTTCAGATTGATAGTTCAGATACAGAGGAAATGGAGGTGGAAAGCAGAGATGGTGGTGATTCAGATAAAACTGAAGAATTGAATTTAGACACAGAGATGGAAATCAATTCTGATGAAACTGAAGCAATTGAGGAACCTGTGTTGAGGTCAGAGGAAACAGTGGAAAGTTTAATTGTTGACAACACTTGTACAGATATTGTTCTTTATGATAAAGGTAGTGTGATGGATTCTGAATCAGAAGAAAGAAGATTAAATGAGAATTTGATCAGAAGGATGCAAAATGAGTTAGTCAGAGCACTTAATGTCCAAAATATTCAACAAAGTGTAAAACTGATAAGGCCTATTGATCTATTAGGAGAAGAAGATAGAACTATTGATTATTCTCAGAAATTTAAACATGAGTTTCGATTTAACTATGCTGATGAGATGAATACAGAAGAAGAATATGAGAGAGTGGAAGATTACTTTATGCCTTCTGAGTATATATTCAGAAAACCAATTGAGATTCCTAAGATGAACTTGCAAATTTTGGAGGAGCCTGTATGTGATTTTATCCTGGAGTTGAGTGATGTACCACTTGCTAGACAGTTTCATGATGACATTTTTCCTGGGGAAATATATGAGAATCTCTATCACACAGAAGGAGATTATGAGCTATTGGAGAGCAACATTGATGGCTTCATGGATAACAGATCTCAGATGATTTATATAGAAGCCTCAAACAGATTCAGAATTCCTGATTCAAGACTACACATTCAGAAGAAGATTGAGAAAGTATTGATGTTTAAACCAGAAGAATTCAATGGTCTGATGTTTGTTAGATTGGAAGTGCTGAAAGAAAGAAGTACAAAGGTTTCCATGTCAAGTTTTGATTTTCACAGATTAACTCTTGATGATCAGATCTTTCTAGTTAAGTTCTTTGCCAGTACTGAAGAAACCTTGATAGAGATTGAGTGCAGAAGAATTCTGGGGATTTATGTCAGAAATATGTACATGTATGATTTTCAATTGGCAATTGAAGGAAGAAAAGAGAAATGCAACTTGAAATGTCCAGCAATGATTTCAGGGTTTGGTGTATATGTGAAGGGATTTATAAATGAAGGAATGGAAACTGAAGGGTTTGCATATCCAGTTCAAGGAAGACTTGAAATATTCAAACTGAAGGAATTGGTGAAGTATAGTGATGCAACTTTGAGTTGGTTACTAACTGAAATGAATGTTAATGTTGCTACTGAAAGAGAAAATCTAAAGAAAAAATGTGTAAACTCTGTGGAAAGAAGATTAAATCTCAGAAGAAAAATCAGAGGCTGTGGTGAATGGTTATTATCAGAGGTTAATCCTAAAAGGATGCTGCACAATGACTTTGTGTTTCCTGCTGAGTATGAAGTGAATGAAATCCTTTCAGATGATGTTGAAGAAGTTCAGAACACAACTCCTCAGAATGTGCAAATAACAAGTCTTGATCAAGCTGAACAATCTGAATCAAAAGAAGATGAGATGTCAATTGATTTGAATGGATACTTTCTTGAGTTTGATTTACCTGAGTTTTTCAAACCTAAAGAGATACAATTTCTGAATGTATATTATGATAGACCAAAGGAGACTCAGATCTGGTTGGCAGAGAAATCAAGGTGTCTTGGGAAATCAAAACAGGCTGTATATTCAGACTTCTTAATCACAGGGATCGGAGAATTAAAAGTTAAACAATTCAGAAAGATAGAATACTTGTCTTTTGAAGTTTTGAGAGAAGATGGCAAAGTATACTATTTCACTGATGCAGATTTTGAAAAGCTATCAGTAGTGGATTTCTACAGATTACATTGTATGCTGTGCTTCAAGGAATCAAGCAAAGATAAGACTGAAAGGAAGGCAAGAAGTGTGGTAATTGAAGCTATGTTTTACATCCTAAGATGGCATGGTTATACAGATTTTCAAATAGCTCTGATACCACTTGTTAGGTCCATGATCTTCATACAATCCAAGTATTGTGTAACAAGATGATGAAGAACATTATTGAAAAAGAAATCTAACCTAGAGAGAACACAAAGTGATTAGAGAACTACATCTTGTATTAATGAATTCACTTTTGACAAACTACAAGTAAAGACCTATTTATAGTCTTCATCACTTGCTACAACAATTAAGCATAAGCCCTTTAACACAGCTATTGCGTTACAAAACTTTCTATTATAAAGGACAACTTCAGTGTCCTAACATTTACATTACACCTGGCCAGTGTAATTGCGAATTTACAGGTACATGTATGTGCTCAAATTGCCTTATGTTGCGAAGTTGAGTTTGAGTGGTGATTGTTTGTGGTTGTTCCAGTTCTCGTGCTATATGGTATATTGTTATGGTTGAGGTAGTCCTTTGAGGAAAGTGGAATGTAACTGTGATTGTAGCATGTTTTTGTTATGATGCGTACGGCTTTGTTTTAATGCGTGAGGTCGTTCATGGAGAGATTTGTTGGCACTTTCTAGAAGGAGTGTGGTTCGTAGCGGTGATGAACCGATCAAGGGTGGAAACTCTAGGTTCAAAAGCGAATGAAGGATGATATAAGGATGAGCTTCTAGTTTCTAGTGAGTCTTCACTCCTTGGTTGATGGGTCGATCGGTTGGAATGAGAGCGGTGACAGAAATATTGAAAGCTTCAAATGTAACCGGGTGAAGAAAACGAGCCCTTGACTGTTAGTCAAGCGGGGTAGTGGCCAGATTGATGAAGGAAAGATGTAGTGTTGGATCGTAATGTGTGTGTGAGTAGGACACGAGTTAACCGGTCGTTAGTCGACCCTAAAGATTTAAATTTTGGAATCGCATGGTTATGGATCTTTGGTCTATACGAAATTTGAAGGGTTGTGAAGCAACTGTACCACAAGTGGATATGAGAATGAGAAGGCGACTGATGGTCGAAAGTTGGGTGCCGACAATAAGTTTCTGTAGGAGTAATGTTGGACCTGGTTAGAGTGAATATCCTTCATCGCAAAGTTAGTTTCATGCATGGTATCTTTCTTAAACGATTTACATGGATTCTTATTGTGTTAAAGAATGTTTACAAGCATAACGAACTCCTTGTTTTATTTTTGGAAAATGAGTCGACGCGCACGAGTGTGTGTTTAAGGAAAAGATAAACTCGTTTACAACACACGATGGTATTTTGAGCATGGTGATCTACGAATTATTTTACTTTTTCCATGTAAGGGTAAACCCTGTAGTGAAAGTCACGAAAACATTTACCGCAAAAGTTTTATGACCAAAATGAGTATTTGTACTTTTAACATATAAAGGAGTGTGGGAGCCGACTAACTGGCTCCGTATAAGTGATTTCGTCTGAGGTTTAAAATCGTTTTAGAAATGTTTTATTAAACACGTTTTATTTGGGTCAATACTGGTTCGGTTGACTAAGTCGAGAATTATCTTAGGGTGGCATGTGAGCGACCTTAGGGTCGTTGTGTTTACGTTTCGGCTTGAGTAGTGAGGTGTTATGTATATGCAATTTTGTTTCTCATTATGGTATCTATCAAATTTTCAAGTGTGTAAAATGATTTAAAATCGTTGTGTCGTCATGCATGAAGGCTATGAACTCTGTAGGTCGTAGTGGACGGCAAAGTTAAGAACAAAGAGGGGTTCAGTTGGAAACTGTTCAATTGATTTGATTTCAGTCGGGTTACGACCTTAGTATTTCAGTTAGAGGATAGCGGGAAACAATGGAAGTCTCGGGTATTGAACTTGTTAGGGTTGGATAATGGGTTATATGATATCCCGTGGAGCGGGTATCCGCATGTTGAAGCCGAAGGCTATTGAGAAACTCTTAGTAGTAGCATGGTGAAAAGTAGATAATGTGCCCTGATGAAATGTTTTCAGTTATGAGCCAGAGTGGGGAATGGTAATGTAATTAGGCAACGCGCCATACAAGTCTTATTCCCTAGCTAGTACGAACCGGAGGGCGTAAAGTTAGTTACGATGTGTTGGGAACGGTAGGTTCCATTGGGACTCTTTGCGTACCGGTGAGATGGTGGAAACTTCATCGTGTTAGCTATGGATGCTGAAGGGGGTTGATTGTTAAAAAGGTCCAGTTTTAAGATCTTGGGGAGACCGAGATGCGAGAAGAAATGATGATGCGGTTATTTCACGAAATCTACCTAAGGAAATGAAGGATTGTCGGGAGAGATGTTTACACGGTGATCGGTTGGGCCACTTAGTGCAGGTGTGCCAAATGCGAAACAGTTGTTGTAGCTAGGTGTACTCTAAGGGATTTGACGACCTGTAGGAAGGAGGTAGTCATAACAACCAAAGTTGGTGCTTGGAGAATCAATTTGCAAGAGATTGTGCCTTGTCGTTGGGGATGACTTTCGTGGATCTCGCAATAGTCTGTCGAGGGATGTATATTTGTGCAAGCACGGGAAATCGCGAGTTGTCGTTTGTCTAAATTCAGAGACAGGCAGGTAGTGAAATAAGCTTGGTTAATTATGAACTAAGGTGAACATGAAAGCAAGAATTGTCATGTGTATAAATGGCCGAAGGCACTTGGTCGGCGGTGTGATGTGGATGAGTGTACAAAGTATTAAGCACGTAGTTGGAATGCATGGAGTGTAAGCTGAGGGTTATGACATGTTTATTGCTAGAAAACGGTGGTTACCCAATCGAAGAATCAGGTGATTTAGTGGCATAAGTCACTGAGTGAGTTTGTGTTGGGATCAATAAAAGACCAACGAAGAAATTCTGGTAGGCAGGTTGACCCTACTTGGAAAATGAGATGGATTGAATGATAATACAGGAGTATCTCAAATTAGAACGGTGGTGAAACCGTTGGTTGGGCTTGGTAACACAAGTGTGGTTGTCATGTTTGGAATGATCGGGAATGAAGTGGATGCTGTTAGGCGAGCAATGCCCAGGATAGCAAGAGGAGACTAAGGCGACATGTTCAAGCAAGCGGAAGAACTTAAAGTGAGAAGAATGGTATTGACACCATGGGTGGAGAAATGTTTGAAGCGGTGCTATTGACGGGTATTGGAACTACTCGTGTGGTTATGAGTGGGGGACATTTTGGTGTATGTCTTGGTTTAAGTGTGGAGAGACTCGTATGAGTCAATGAATCTTTCCTTGAAGGAATGTGATCTATACCTTCAGAAAGGCATGGCATAAGTGGTTGTATGGGACACTCAAAGTGTAAGATCGTCAGATTTGAATAAGTATTGGGATGTTAACTATTCCGATGCGAGCGTAGGGTTCAACAATGTGTTACTCGGAATAGTTTGGAGTAGGAGTGGTCGCTCCTTTTAGTTGGACGTCTGTTGGATGCAGTGAAAATGGTGAATGTAAAACTTCAAGGTGATGGATTCCTTACCCTGAATGGTGGGTTAGTCGTGTACAAGTATGGAAAGAGGACGTAGTGGAAGCGTATGTATCGGTATATAGTGTTGACTCGTGGTCAACGTGCTTTGAAGGAAAGAAATACTTTTGTTTTAGGCGTTTGGCGTGATAGGAAGGTGGATTGGAAAGTTCAAGTTTGACCTGATGCTAAGATTGGCAAATTGGGTGATTGCTGGTGTTAGTAAAGGATTCATGTCAGTGTTGCAAAAGCCCGATGAAAATTTCTTCTTTAAGGAAGTGAAACGGTATGTGAAGGTCGTGATGAGGCGTTCTTTAGGAGCCCTGAGTCCAGGTTGGTGGACAAAGCGACTCAAACTAGAGGGGTTGGCCGGGGTGTTGGTCTGAGGTGTTACTTTTACATCTGGTACAAATGGTTGGAAGTGCTACTAGTACATTATGTGAGTATTCCTAACCTAAGGAAGTCATGGTCTTATATAGAGGTGCTTGGAGGATCATATGGAACCAAAGTTGTTAGATGTGGAAGTGTGAATCGTGAAACCTGAGTCAGGGGTCGGTTCGATGCCAAAGGTATTGGGTCAGTTCGGTTGGTTTGGTTTAGTTCGGTTTGGTCTGGTTTGGTTCGGTTGAGTTGGATGTTGGAATGGGGTATGGCTAAAGGAAAGAGGATTTAGCCACGTTTTAGTGAGTCGGTTATAGTGATACTCCGATTCGAAGAATGGGTTTATAGAACGAGTATGTTTTATGGATATGTGGGATACGTGAGGTGTTTCATACCTCTATTATGAGAGCACGGGTTGAAGTCCAGTGTGATTTTGTCATCCCAAATTGTACGAGTAGACGAAAAAAAACTGAGTTTCGTGGAAGAGCCCGAAGCCAATTCGGATTCTGAGTGAAGAAATTGAGGAACAAGGAAATCAACCTGGTAAAGGTTCAATGGCGTTTTCACAAAGGTCAGGAAGCTACCTGGGAGTTGGAATCGGAGATGACAGCGAAGTACCCGCACTTGTTCAATCAAGGAATTTCGAGGACGAAATTCTTTTAAGGGGGGAGTGTTGTAACAACCGGGTTTTGTTTTAAGAAAAGAAAACAAGATGTAGTGGTCATAGTGCAATAAAGGAAAAGTGAGGGACCAAAGGGGGCATTTTGAGGAAGTATTTAAATGCACCAATCCCTAGGTCTAGTCAATTTTCATCATATTCCCTCATTTTGTTTTGGTGTTGGCGGCTGGAAGAGGAGAAAAGAATAGGAGAATAAGCAATTTGGGAGAAGTCAGTTTGAGGAAGAAATCACTAAGGTAATCTCATCCAAACCTTTCTTCTTGCTATTTTATGTGTCCTCTTCTGTTTTGTTTGAGAAATGGATGTGAAAACATTAAGAATCAATGTGTTCTTCACCTATTTACCACTAAAGGAGTAAAATGGGGTTTTGGTTGTTAGAAATCGTTTTAGAGGTTTAAAGTGGAAATATATGAGTGTTTATGGTTAGTGGATGAACCCAAGTGTTTGTCTAATCAAGCCTATAACAGAAATCTCGATTCTAATCATTTTGGGAAGTTGGGTTTTTCCCAGTTCGTAAGTTCCCGGACGTCGCCCCGTCCGGATAGTAATGTCCGGACAGTGGGAGCTTCCCGGATAAGATCTTAGTGTAGTAGTGTCCGGATAGTAAGGTTTCCGGGTGAGTTGTCTTACCGGATAAGCTTAGGTGTCCGGAAGGTTATGTGTCCGGATAGTTTGGTGTCCGGAAGGATAGGTGTCCGGAAGGATAGGTGTCCGGAAGGATATGTGTCCGGGTAGTTGTGAGTCCGGAAAGCAGAGTGTCAGGAAAGTAGAGTGTCCGGAAAGTGTGTGTGTGTCCGGGAAGTGCAGTAACCGGATAGTGTGTTCGGACAGTCTAATCTTATGCGAATCTGATATCCTTAGGTGTCCGGTTCGGTTAGCTCGAAGGAATAACCAGAGTGCGTTCAGCATTAACACAAGGTGAGTTCCCTTAATCCTTTTTACATGGAATGAATGTTAAATGTTTTACTGATTATGGCATGTTTTACGAGTATAACATGTTTACAAGATTATACAAGTTATCACATGAAAGAATGTTTTAAAAGGCTTATTTAGCATGAATGAATGATGTTTAAAGATTTCACGCCCCGTGATTTATTGTTAGCTATGTGTATGCTATGTGGAGTCGGTCTGCACAGTGGGATCAGAGTACCTCGGGATCCGATGATCCCTTGGGCATTTGTGATGAGCCAGTAGGATGGAATTCGTTTTCTTCCTACTCGGATAGAGGGGAGTCTGCTTGGGCCCCGATATGAGGCGAGAGGGGAGCCTGCTTGGGCCCCGGTCGTGGTTAGTTTGTATGATCCTTGAACACTGTGTAGTTACCATGTTTGATGCTTTATATGGAAATCGTTAATGAATTTATGAAATGATTTTTATACTGTTGTTAAAAGCTGTTTTCGGAGGGAATTTACTAGACCTTTTGGTCTAACCCTCGCTTTTCAAAAACTAAACTATTTTCAGGTAAGCGAAGTATTGGTTCTTCAAGTAAGAACAGAGAGATGGCTTGAGGGTTGAGATGGAGCTTAGAGAGAATCCAAAGTTTTGGCTAGTATATTTATAGATAGAAGTTAATCACATGTGATTAAAAACGTGGATCAAAAAACTAGATATAAAATGATGAAAAATATAATAAATTGATGGTGGAACTCACATGTGATATTTGATGAAAATTATGAGTTTTTAATCAAAAGTGTATCTAAAAAAATATAAAAGTTGATAAAAATATGATTTTATTAAAATTAAAAAATAAATAAATTTAAAAGATATATGAGATATTTAAGGATTTATCCTATTTAAAATGATAATTATCCTAATTTCTAAAATACTTTTTATTTTTGTTATTTTTTAAATAACGAAGTATGTGGCCCACATTTTTTCTCGCCTTCTCGCAAATGGACTGTCTTCTCGTTTGAACCTGCGCCTATATATATATATATATATATATATATATATATATATATATATATATAGAGAGAGAGAGAGAGAGAGAGAGAAAGGTTCAAACGAGAACGCTAACTATTTACGAGAAGCACGAGGACGGCCGCCCATGTACAAAATCACATGTGATTCACATACAAAATCATATGTGATTATAATTCTAAACCCGCGCGGTTTGGCCCGTGGTTTGCCGCGCGGATCACATGTGATTTTGTACTGTGAATCACATGTGATTTTGTACATGGGCGGCCGTTCTTGTTCTTCTCGTAAATAGTTAGCGTCCTCGTTTGAACCCACCTCTCTCTCTCTCTCTCTCTCTCTCTATATATATATATATATATATATATAGGGTTGTGTTCAAATGAAAACTCATTTTCAATTCTGAACATGAGGACAAGTCACAACCATTGATCATGATTTGGAAACTAATCAATGGTTAAAACATAATGAAACCAGTTGAGAAGTGATTAGGGACAAATATGAAAATTTGAATCAGCGCCTACCATCTTTGACTTTTTATTTTCTTTTTTAATTAAAAAACTTGTACCCCCTTAAAGTTTAAAATAAATTATCTTAAAAATTATTAATATTTTAATCAAACAAATTACATCAAAAAAACGAGAATTTCGTGCTCTTCGATATGACATCCATCTCGATATAGTTTTTTCTTCATTTTAACCGTTTTTACGTGAAATGTTATGTATGTGTTATATTCGGTATGAATATATATGCACGTTTCCTGCTGTCCATATTCAGTATGAATAACAAAGGGGAACGTTCATTCACTATTCATGACGAATAACACAGTATTCAAAATGAATAATACAACATTCAGGATGAATAATACACGAATTCTTGATTCATGTATTATTAAACATGAATCATGTATTATTCACCTTGAATGTTGTATTATTCATTCTGAATGATACATTATTCATGACGAATAATATATGAATGACCCGTGAAGGTGTGAACACATGACACACTCTCTTTTGTTTTCCGATTCACAACCGCGACTTGGTTTTAATTTTTATGAATATGTATGCACATCTCCAGGTGTCCACATTCAGTATGAATAACAAAGGTGAACGTTTATTTACTATTCATAATGAATAATACAATATTCAGGATGAATAATACATTATTCAGTATGAATAATACATCATTCATACTGAATGATACATTATTCATGAAGAATAATACATTTTTCACGAAGAATAATACATGAGTGACCCGTGAAGGTGTGGAGACGTGACGCACTCTCTTTCGTTCATCGGTTCACAATCGAAACTCGATAGGTTCCTGATTCATCTCGATGGGTGTTGGGTTACGGTAATGAAGAACACGGTGCCTTAGGACGTTGAAAAAAGTGTTGTAGAAGGTGATGTCGAGTTACGGACTTACGGTGTCGAGATGTTATAAACACTTGACTACATAAATATTCATAATGAATAAAGTAATATGCATTTTTGGTCCCTGTGGTTATCTGATTTCTTTGAAAGAGGTACCTAAACTTCAATATCTCAAATAGTGGTCCCTGAGTTATACGATTTTGCTCCAAATGTAGTGCCTGGTCACTAACCCCGTTAAAAAACTCAGTTAGAGCCAGGGGCATTTTCGTCCAACCAGGTTTTTGTCCTCCTTTTGTAATTCTTTTTGTTTTTCCTTGTTTTTGTGAAATCATTGAACTTATAGGGGCCAACTTGTAAATAACTCTAATTATATATATATATATATATATATATATATATATATATATATATATATATATACAGTGACATCCTAATCGTCTCTGTAACCATGAATGCAAACTCCACAGGACCAAATCCGACAATCTCTCCCTCTCTTCTTGTCGTTCCTTTCTTCTCCTCTCTCCAACGATTGTAGCAGGGGCCAAATTAGCATCTCCATTGACATGTTTTAGGATTAGAAGTCACAATTTATAGACATTATTATTAGAAGATCTTCCAAGAAACCTTTATCGCACAACACCCAATCTGATCGTTTTCTATATAATTCATCGAATGCCTCGTTAAATCCTTTGATTCTGTTCTTGACCAGGTCCCGAGCTATCACTTGTTCATCCAATGCCATCGTTTTGTCATTGTTGTACAACAGAGCTGGAATCTTTCCCCAGCTTGCTCTCAATGATAGTGCTGCGTAGTATTCCACGCGATCCTCATGTCCTTTTAACTAAGACCCCCCCATTAGATTCCCGAGCTTTGTACCCTTTAGATGTTTGCTCAGGTAGCAACTAGTGTTCATCATGAAAATATAAGACTAAGCGGTGTCTTGGTATCTCTTTGCCCATGTCTCTAAGTTAAGTTCCAGTGATTTTACCATGTTGTGAACCTCAACTGAAACAAGTCCCTTTGTGAATATATTGGAATTGTACCAACTGGAATGGATTTCGAGAACTTGTTCCAGTACAGGCTTGTAGTCATCGTTAAGCAGCTCCTCGGAATATTCTGTTACAAAGGTTACCAGTCTTGGGACTGCGCCATCTACAGGAGGATCCATCAGCCTTTGCAGCTCAACTTGTGTCGAGAGCCCCATTCACCACCTTCTTGATGAGATCCCTGGTTTGAGTTTGAATTTCTGAACAGGGTTTTCCACCAAAAATCCTATTGAAATCCCGTCTCAGGTTATTGAGGGCGGCAAAGACTTCCAGCAGCTTGAACAACTTGATTGCTTCTTTCTTACCCTTTTGTGATCGTGTTCCCAAACTTGATAAACCGCTGTATTCCTGATTGAAGTGCAATCTTGGAGAAACAATTCCCCAACACATCTGGTTGAACGTCGTGGCCAAGCACCTGGTCGAGTGGTGCCGATAGGGGGAAGGGCATCGTAATATAGAGTAATTTATCAGCATATAAATTAATTTCAGGAAGATGCATCAATAAAGTAATTTATCAGTATATAAAATATGACCTCATTAATACCAACCCCCAAGTACATAGAAGTTACCTGCACATGTCAAGACATCATGGTTGTGTTAAACACAGTTTATGTTCAGTGTGCAATACTTAACAAGCCTTGATTAAAACTCATAAATCATCTATTTTTATTAACTTTTGCATATTGGTATTTGGTGGAAGACCACGGTGACTCAACAGACCTTGGTGGTGCTGATGGATGGTGGCGATAGGTGGGTGATGGTGGAGATTGAGTTTGTGGTTGTTGGTGGAGCCATTGTTGTGGTGGAGGTGGTGGTGGAGATGAAGAGGGGGTTTCATAAGGCTGGGGAGGAGGTGGTGGTGGAGGAGCGCAGTCGGATGATGGTGGTGGGGGAGGAGAGGTTTGGTGGAGATGAAGAGGGGTTTCTGTCAGCATAAGTTTGGCCCCTATAAGTTCAATGATTTCACAAAAACAAGGAAAAACAAAAAGAATTACAAAAGGAGGACAAAAAACCTGGTTGGACGAAAATGCCTCTGGCTCTAACTGAGTTTTTTAACGGGGTTAGTGACCAGGGACTACATTTGGAGCAAAATCGTATAACTCAGGGACCACTATTTGAGATATTGAAGTTTAGGTATCTCTTTCAAATAAATCAGATAACCACATGGACCAAAAATGCAATTTACTCTAATGAATATAACACATATATGACATCTCACGTAAAAACGGTTAAAACAATAAAAAAAAACTTCATCGAGATGAATGTCATATCGAAGAGCACGAAATTCTCGTTTTTTGATGTAATTTGTTTGATTAAAATATTAGTAATTTTTAAGATAATTTATTTTAAACTTTAAGAGGGGTAAAAGTTTTTAATTAAAAAAGAAAATAAAAAGTCAAATATGATAGGCGTGAGTTTAAATTATCTTCCCTTTTTACCCCTAATCACCTTAATTAATAATTTCAATTAAAAACTATATTTAATATGAGTAATTGGATCAATAGAGATGGAAGAACCAAGATTCGTCCTCACGTTCACAATTGAATTTGTGTTTTCATTTGAACTTTCCTCTCTCTCTCTCTCTCTCTCTCTCTCTCTCTCTATATATATATATATATATATATATATATATATATATATATATATAGGGTCAGGTTCACGGAAAAACCTTAAAAAACGAAAAACTAAGGAACACTTTGTTAGCCCTCCATCTGGACGGTATGCACTTGTGCATACAGATAAATTGTAACATGCACGCGTGCATATGTGCACAAATACATGATGCACTTGTGCATAAAACCAAAAAAACAACTTAACTTACTTGTATGCACAAGTGCATACCGTGTAGATGAAGGGCTATTAGGGTGTTCTTCAGTTTTTTTTTGAGGTTTCCCCTGAACCTCCCTGTCTTTCTCTCTCTCTCTCTCTATATATATATATATAGAGAGAGGGGGAGAAGTTTCAAACGAAAACGCTAACTATTTAAGAAAACATGAAAACGACAAATCACATGTGATTTTATATTTCGACAAAAAATGGACACGGGCAAAGTCGCGTGATTATATATGATTTTTTACGTGAATTATATATGATTTTTTACATTAACGATCGTTCTCGTGTTTTTTTAAATAGTTAGTGTTCTCGTTTTAACTCACCTCTCTCTCTCTCTGTATATATATATATATATATATATATATATATATATATATATATATATATATATATATAGGGTTGGTTTGTAGTGAGAAGTTGAGGTTAATGTAAGAAACGTAACAAGTGGTTATCTACCGTTAGATGAGAAATGAACGCACATTAAGATTAGATGCACCAGATCAATTCTCTTCAAAACCGCAATTCATGAAAGATCATTTATTTGATTAAAAGTGATCAACGGTTCAGATCCCCTTCTCACATTAACCTCAACTTATATAGATATCTATGATCTTTACATATAAAACACAATTCCTATAACATAATCTTTGATGATTAGAGATGATTTAGAAACCTAAAACCCCACGAAACAATAGTACAAAAGTTATCTACTATAATAATATGAAATGATGGGTAGCTTTAAATCAAGGTAACGTACCTTAACCTTTCCCACCAATTACAGCCAACAACTTCCCCTCAAAACAGACCTCTCCTCCTATATTTCCTCCTCCTCCTTCTCCTAATCCAAATCCCTTTAAAACCCCCATAAAATCCATCATTTACATTTTCACCCCCTCTATGCTTTCCCAATATTTACACTTACCCCCCTTCCTCTCCCAATGCCAAAACCACCAGTACTAGGTCGACAACGCCGCACCAACCCCTTCGTCTGGTGCTTCGCCATTATCTGCTCCCTAATCGCCACCACCGTAATCATCGCCGGAATCGTTGTTTTCTCCGGCTACCTCGTGATCCGCCCCAAAATGCCGTTGCTCTCCGTCCGCGGCTCTCGTCTCGACCAGATCTACTACAGCCAGGCCGGCGTACTCAGCGTCCGTATAACGATCGTGATCCGCGCCGAGAACCATAACCAGAAAGCGCACGCGAGCTTCTACAAAACGAAATTGTTACTCGGATACCACGGATTGAATGTCGCGCAGCTGGTGGCGGATCCGTTCGATGTAGGGAAGAACGAGACGACGGAGTTGAACTATGTGGTGCAGTCATTGTCGATGCCGTTGCCGCCGGAGGAACGGTATTTGACGCAGCAATCGTTGAATAAAGGTAAGATGATGTTGTTCTTTTTGAAAGGGAGTTCAAGGACGATGTGGAGAGTTGGCCCGTTGGGATCGGTGAAGTTCTGGTTGCATATGGATTGTGAGATCTTCCTGCCAATCAATGGCAGCGTGGTGAATCCCCATTGTAGCACAAAATCACATTGAGATATGGAGATGGGTCCCACTTTATTATGTAGATTTTGGAAAAAAAATAACAATCTAGCTAATATTTTAATTATTATATATTAAATATAACAAAATTTATAAGTGACATGAGTTGTTAATAAGAGTTGAAATGATTTAACATTTTTGTTAAAAATTGACCATTTATTTTGGTTTATTTGGTTAAAATCAAACGAAAATGGATTTATAGCAGATTAGTCTAATGTTTCAAAGTTCAATCGAGATTGGTTTATGGGTGGTATTAGTCTGTTTTAAAGATTATGAATTAGCATACAAGATCACATATTCAAAACCCTAGATCTTTCAGTTTGTGAGCCGAAGCATGTAACTCTTGAATATCGACTTGCCTTGTTATTAGACAAGGTGCGATGAATAGATGACTGAATGTTTTCGGTTGTTGTTGTTGTTGTTGTTATTACACCCTACATTTACATGAGTTGTGAATATATTAGATCATCAAATTTATTAAAGTATATCATACTCAAGAAATCCATGAACATTAAAATTTATTAAAGTATATCATATATAGTTAGCCTATGGTCATTAAATTATTTTAAAAACTGACACTTAGTATTATTACGAACTTAAAATTTACATGAAACTAATGTTGTCCACCATGCGTTGCGCGACGATGATAAACTTTTTCTCAAAATATTTAACTATTACACGAAATGTTTCGTCATATGAATAAAATATAACTATTTAACCCAAAAAATGGATCAAAATTTGGATGAACATTCAATCTATATCTTGTCATTTATATAGTTACTTGCAACTCCAACTTTTTACTTTTGCCACCAACCTGGGACAATGAAGAATCCACCACAATTTATCATTTGATGAATTATTGATTCTTATTGTGTCATATCATTGTGTTAAGGTTTTGATTTAATATATATATACAAAGATTTGACATCTTGGATCGAAATTTTAATAAAATAATCATTGATTAGAAACTCTTATTTCTAAATAATATTATATTGATGGTAATTAAAATTTCATAAGTTATTCACAAAAATAAAATAATGATTTAATTGTTTTGCCATGTTTCTTAAAAAAAATTCAAATTAAAAACCATTTATATATATATATATATATAGACTTGAGATCATGTGAGACCAGACTATTTCTATAAGACCGTGAGATCAAAAAATTGACACTAAACCTTCACAGCAAAAGACTGTGAAGGTACTGTGATGGTAAACCTTCACAGTGTTTTTGCTGTGAAGATTTGATGTTTTTCTTATCTTTACAACGAATCATTGTGAAAGTTAGTGTTAATTTCTTGATGTCACGTGAACCCAACCCTAAATAGATCATTAAATATGATGTTTAAAAATATGTTCATAAAATAGTGTTTAAAAAGTGTTTTATCTTTTTCATCATCATATTTATCATCCCAAACCCCTTGAATGTTCGTTTGGAACATGGATTCGGTAAGAGAACCCTAATCAAGAATAGGAACAAGAACCTTAAATTCAAGCGTATAAGGCCTTCTGTAGCCCATTCGGGGTGGGCAGCGGGATGGGGGATGTGGCAGCGGGATGGCTGCAGGATGGGGTACGGGGCGGGATGGGCATGCGGGAAGGGATGGTTTTCGGGGATGGGATCCCGATCCATCCCGAGGGTTTTTTAAAAAAAAAATTTAATTAAATTTTTTTTAAAATAACCGTTGAACGGCTCTTTCTTAAAAAAAATTCTCAATTTAATCCCACTATATATTTAACCCTCAACCTCTTATTTCTCACACTTCTCAACCTCTTATTTCTCACACCTCTTATTTCTCACACCTCTCAACTCTCTCAAATTCTCTCAACCTCTATATATTAAACAATATGGATTCGCCACAACCCGGTTCACCAACCGCATCATCATCATCCGTAGACACCGACGAGTTGTTGAATCTACAAAGGGAAATTTTTCGACATACTGCACAATCGCTGTATGGTAGCACCGCCTCATCGTCAACAAGAGAGAGAGCCGCAAACATTGAAAAAGGTCGAGTAACTGCAAACGAGCGGCTTATGCGGGACTACTTTGGCGTCAACCCGATTTATACACCGGATATGTTTAGGCGGCGGTTCAGGATGAGCAGACAACTATTTGAACGAATAGTTGAAGATTTAGAAGTAGGGTATCCGTATTTTAGACTTCAGTTTGACGGGTTAGGCAAACAAGGTTTTTCTCCGATACAAAAGTGTACTTCCGCTATTCGGCAATTGGCGTATGGAGTAGCTGCTGACGCACTTGACGAGTACATCCGTATGGGAGAGAAAACGTCACGAGATTGTCTGTACAAATTCTGCACAGGTATTATTGAACTGTATGGTCAAAAATATTTACGCAAGCCTACTTTTATTGATATTCAGAAGTTGTACGCCGCGCATGAAGCTAAACACGGATTTCCCGGCATGCTCGGCAGCATAGACTGTACTCATTGGGCGTGGGCAAATTGTCCGAATGCATGGCGAGGTCAATTCATGAGAGGTGATCATGAGCACCCGACAATCATGCTAGAAGCAGTGGCCTCTCAAGATCTATGGATCTGGCACGTATACTTTGGTGTTGCCGGTTCCAACAACGACATCAATGTTCTCAATCAGTCGCCCATCTTCAACGATGTATATGATGGAAAAGCACCCGAGTGCCCTTTTGAGGTGAATGGAGCCACCTACAAGCACGGATATTATCTAACGGATGGGATATATCCGGAATGGGCTACTTTCGTAAAATCATTTACGTGCCCACAAGACCTTAAACGACAAAAGTTCAAGTCCGCGCAAGAATCCGCACGTAAAGATGTTGAACGAGCTTTTGGCGTGCTTAAACAACGTTGGCATATACTTCATAACCCGGCACGCGGATGGGAACCGGCAATATTGAGAAACATTATGTACGCTTGTGTCATATTACACAATATGATACTCGAAGACGAAAACCATGCTATTTGTGGTGACGTGGAAAACGACTTTTTCACCAATGATATCGAAAGCCAAATCAGTGAGACACAACGCGCGGCAAATGTTCGAGAAGTCATAAACCGGGACACTCATAATAACCTTCGGTCGGATTTGGTCGAACATATTTGGCGTATCCAAGTTCCCAACAATGACGACGAGTAGATTTTTAAATTTATTTTGTAATTTTTATTTTAATGAATGATATGAATTTTAATTTTTATTATTTATCTTATTTTTATTTATTAAAAAATATATAAATATTTTTATTTTGTTAAATAATTAAATGTATAAATAAAAGAATTAAAATAAATGAGGTGGCAAAAGGGTTTGAGGGAATAGGGTACGGGTGTTTAGGGATCGTGAGGGATGGAGTGAGGGATGGAAGAAAAGCTGATGTGGCGCTGATGTGGAGTGGAATCTTTGAAAGATGCTATGGATGGGGTACTGATGGCCTAAGAAATCAAAATTGAAAACCAGATTAAGCTTTTCTTTTCAGAGAATTTTCTTCCATTCTAGTTGACTATCAACATTAGCATTTATAGACATAAAAATAGCCATATAAAGATGGACGATAATAGATCATCCCAAAACTATATATAAACTCAAACTACACATTTACTTGTTGATGTTTTTTGCAAGTGTGTACTTTTTTTAACCTATAACACACTTGCTACGGTGCATTAGATGCCCATGCTTATAAGGCCATCCGCAACGCATAACTAAAAGCCCTCAATGCCACATCAGCGCCACATCAGTTTTTCTCCTAACCCTCTCCTTACCCTAAAATGGTTTACCGGGTACCCGATGCTATTATGGAACCCGCAACCCACCCCACCCTCACCCTCCTCTCACATACACCCTCGGGTTCAGCGGGTTTTCAAGCCCGGAAGCCAAGCCCGAAGCCAAGCCCGCAGCTCCCCGCACCACTACCCGAATGAGCCCTTGAAGCCCGAAGCCAAGCCCGCAGCCAAGCCCGAAGGCGCTGCGGGTGGCCTAAGGGTCGTTAAGCCGTTGTTTGTTTACAACTTAACGAGTTTTACAGTTTGAGCAACTAATTCATGAACAATATATACTGTTTGGGCAAAATTTCACCAGTCTCGACCACGACCAAGGTAAGGAAACACTTATTCCTTTTTCCATAACAAAGGTAAAATCATAGTACTTTAAACTCTTGATTAAAGATAAAATCAAAAGTCTTTTTACCTCACGACACTCGACGTCGCCTAGCCCACACGACCGTCGCCTAGAACCATGCGACCTCGACCATCTAACGCATGACATAAATTGTTACGTTTGTTCAGTGTTTAATGCATGAGTCAACATCATAAATGGACAAACGGCTATAACTGATGAAGGTCATTAAACAGCACTAAAGACGACGTCCGTTACGACAGTTATCGAAGTATTTAATGAGCCAATTAAAGCGTCTGAAGACTATAAATATCAAGGATAATCATCATTTCAAGGGGGCGAAAAAGAACACAGAGACACAACATCGAACAACAGACACAAGCACTCGAAACGAAGAAATCACTCGTAGAAGATCGCTCTCGACGCACAACATCAGCGCACGACACACAGTTTTAACACACGACGCACATTGTTTTTACATTCAAAACACTTGTTACTTTACATTTCGAAGTCTTTCTTTCATTTGTATTGTAATCTCTGTACGATCGACACAAGAAACACAAGGACATCGCCCCTGTTTGGCGACCATAGTGCAGCGACGACTTCCACAGTCGTCCGCGGGTTTTTTCCTCGTTGAGGTTTTTCCCGCGTCACCAAAATCTCTGTCTCATTTACATTTCTGTCTTTGTCGCACGCTTTTGTCGAACGATTCCTTTCTTTAGTTGTTAAAGTCCACATCGACCTTAAGTTGTACTTTGGTGCGATTTTTGGCATTAACAGTTTGGCGCCATCCGTGGGACCCCATCTAGAGAAAATCTTCGACAAACGTGCGTCCTACTAACGGTTTCTTGTAGTCTTCTTTATTCCCTGTTTCAGGAGAATGGCAAATAACGGAAACCCAGAACAAGCCGCTGTCCCAGAGCAGGTGGGGCTCGAAAATGCACAAGATGCTCCTGAAGCAGTCAACGATTATCGCTTGGAGTAAGTCGTCCTGGATCCAAGCAAGCCTGAGCAAAAAGTCTTTATCGGGTCATCCCTCAGTCCCTGCCTTAGGGAGAAGTTGATATTTTTTTTGCAGGAATATGCTGATTGTTTCGCCAGTTCACACGAAGATATGGTCGGCATAGATCCTGACGTCATCTCCCACAAGCTAAACGTCGACCCATCGTTCAAACCTGTCAAGCAAAAGCGAAGGAAATTTGCTCCTGAAAGGAATAAGGTGATAAATGACGAAGTCGACAACCTTCTCAAGACAGGAAAGATTCGAGAAGTAAAGTACCCTGATTGGCTTGCTAATGTCGTGGTCGTGGCAAAGAAAAATGGCAAATGGAGAGTCTGTATCGACTTCACAGATCTCAATAAAGCTTGTCCAAAAGATCCTTTTCCATTACCTCACATCGACGCCATGGTCGACGCAACAGTGGGGCACGAACTATTGACGTTCAATGATGCCTATTCCGGATACAATCAAATCCTAATGCACGTCGAGGACCAAGAAAAAACCGCATTTATGACAGACCGAGGTATTTACTGTTATAAGGTTATGACTTTTGGACTGAAAAATGCAGGGTCTACTTACCAGCGCCTGGTGAACAAGATGTTCAAAGATCGTCTTGGCGACACGATGGAGGTGTATATCGACGATATGCTGGTCAAGTCGAAGCAAGCTATCGACCACGTCGAGCATTTGAGGCAATCGTTCGACATCCTTCGGGAATACAACATGAAACTTAACCCGACGAAATGTTCCTTCGGTGTCAGCGCTGGGAAATTCCTGGGCTACATGGTCACTCGTCGAGGGATTGAGGCTAATCCAGACCAGATCAAAGAGATTATTGAAATTAAATCTCCTAGAAATTTCAAGGAGGTCCAGAAGCTCACTGGTAGAGTAGCAGCGCTAAACAGGTTCATCTCTCGATCCTCAGATAAATGCCATATGTTTTACAATGTCCTCAGAAAAAATAGAGGTTTCGACTGGACAGACGACCATGAGCAGGCATAACAAAAGCTTAAAGAGTACATGACGTCGCCTCCCTTATTGTCGAAACCTCACGATCATGAGGTGCTACAGCTATATTTGGTTGTTAGTCCCAACGCGGTAAGTGCCGTCCTAACACGAGAAGATGAAAAGCAGCAACTGCCAATCTACTATGTAAGTAAATCTCTTTTGGACGAAGAAACCAGGTATTCCTCTATGGAAAAATTGCTCTTGTCGCTAGTCACAGCTGCTAAAAAACTACGACACTATTTTGAGTCACATCCTATTACTGTCGTGACTAACTTTCCTCTTAAGGCTGTCTTAAGAAAACCTGAGTTGACAGGTCGCTTAGCAAAATGGAGTATATATCTCAGCAGTTACGACATCGATTTCAAACCCAGAACCGCGATCAAATCGCAAACTTTGGCAGATTTCATTGCTGATTTCAGTCCTGAACTGGAAAAAGAAGCAGGACTCGAAGTGTCATCTGTGGCGACTCACGACGACGTGCCTTGGATCTTATATGTCGACGGTTCATCCAACGTTAGAGGTTCAGGATTAGGCATCGTCTTAAAGTCGCCACAGGGGGGCAAGATGGTATATTCGATCCGGTGCGATTTCAAAACCACCAACAACGAAGCTGAGTATGAGGCCCTGATCATAGGAATGAATATGGACTACGACTCGGGGGCAACCACGTTACATGTCAAAAGCGATTCTCTCCTAGTGGTAAACCAGATCAATGGGGAATTCGCGGCCAAAGATTCAAAAATGACAGCGTACTTAAAGGTAGCAAAAGAAAAATCCGAAAAATTCAAATCTTTTTCTATTGAACAGATCCTGAGGGATCAGAATACTCAGGCCGACGCCTTATCAAATCTCGGGTCTGCTTTGGTCGAACCAATATTCGACGCCATTCCCATGATCCATCTGGCGACATCGTCCATCAAAAACGTCGATGTCGCCCAGATCGAAGATGAAGAGGATGATTGGTCGTGCGACATACAAAATTTCCTCACTCACGACCAACTCCCAAAAGAAAAAATGGAGGCCCAAAAGATCAGATTCAAAGCATCTAAATATATCATGATTGGAGATAGGCTCTATCGACGATCATCAACATGATTAAACCTAAGATGTGTCATTAGCAAAAGTCAGGCCCAGAAAATCCTTCAAGAGATGCACGACGGCGAATGTGGCAATCATTCAGGAGGTCGCAGTTTGGCTAATCGTATCTATCGACAAGGGTATTTTTTGCCAACGTTGCGACAAGACGCCGTCAAATATGTCCAGAACTGTGATCCTTGTCAACGACACTCAGGTATGTCACATAAACCCTCTGAACCCTTGCACTCGACACTTATCCCATGGCCCTTCATGAGGTGGGCAATGGATATTGTCGGCAAGCTACCCCCAGCTCTGGGACAAAAGATTTGGGATTCCATCCGAAATCGTCTGTGACAACAGATCGCAATTCATAAGCGACAGGACCCAACAGTTCTGCGAAGACAGAAACATCAAGATGACAACCTCGACTCCCAGATATCCCCAAGCCAACGGACTTACCGAGTCGAGTAACAAGACCATCATCGCTTCGATCAAGAAAAGGCTAAGAGCTGCAAAGGGTAAGTGGGTCGAGGAACTTCCTTCGGTCCTGTGGGCAAATCGCACGACACCTCGCACGTCCACAGGACAAACCCCTTTTTCTCTAGTCTATGGCTGTGAAGCAGTTCTACCGGTCGAGGTCCAACTCCCAACTTTAAGGCATACTTCAGTCGATCACAACTTGGTTGATTTAGGGTACGACATCGACGCCCTCGAAGAACTCAGAGAATCAGCCTTGATTAGGATGGCGTCACAAAGGCAAGCGGTCGAGCGACATTTCAATAAAAGTGTAACGTCCCGCAAAATGAAACATACATATAACATATATTCCATAACATATTTACAACAAAGTACTTCATGTTTCACATTTGGTCCCATCTAAAGTCTGAACATAAAAAAATTCATTACAACTTGATCCACTTTAAATTACATAGTAATAACAAAAGTATAACTACAAAAGCATCCATAGTATCATGATGAAAATCTTCGCCAAAGCTAGCCGACAAGTACTCTATTTACTTGTTCTTACGGGAATCATCACCTGGAATACATAATTTTTAAAACAGAAAATGAGGGTTAGACCTAAGGGTCTATTGAGTAAATCCCTGACATTTGTAATTCATTAAAAACTCATTTATATAAAACACTATTTATATAAATACACATACCACACACGTAAGTTAATACCAACTAACAATTATTCACCATACCTGTCTCATTCCACCTTATCCCTCCACCAATGGCCAATATCATATGGTTGCGAGCCAATTTATCACACCGGTCCAAAGCCCGGCCACGTATTATATTATCATATAATACTCACGTAATTATAATAACTCAATATATTATAATCACCCACGTATGACATATTCATACCACATATCAAATATTTGTTATTCACATAATGCATTCCAGTAAAATACTTTTTAAAGTAAAACTCACCTGATCTTTTAAGCAAAGGTCTTTCAAACTTTCCTCAATTTAGATTATCTTTTAACCCAGATCCTTAGTATCTGAAACAAATTAAAGTATACATACTCTTTAACACATAAACAGGAAAACCCAACTTTTCGCAACCCACTATTACGAAAAGTTTACTTTTCGCAACCTACAGTTGCGAGTTCCTCACTTTTCGCAACCAACAGATGCGAAAACCTCACTTCTCGCAAACCACAGTTGCGAGTTCCCTACTTTTCGTGACCAACAGATACAAAAACCTCACTATGCGTTTTAGTTGCTTGCGAAAAGTGGACTTTTCGCAACCAAGGCTTGCGAATTCCTACTTTTCGCAAAAACACTGTTCATCGTCATTTTTCCAGAAAGTTCAGTTCAAAATCAAGAATCCATCTTTTACCCAGATTTGCACAGAAACGTTCTAAACTCCATTTAACACCCTAAATTGTAACTAAAATTCACCAATTCATCTAAAATTACTTAAACCCACTTCAAAAATCATATGAAACTTAATTCTCATAAAAGAGAGTTTGAATAAGAAAATTACCTCTTTGATTTCCTGCACCAAACAAAATCCCAGCTGAGAATCTTTAATCTTCTTCTTCTCTCCTACGGTTCTTCTTCTCTCTCTTTTTCTCTCTGCCGTGAACAATTTCACACACACACACACTATTTGGGTTCTGCTTTACTGTTTCAATTTGAGATATTTCCTCTATTTAGGATACTGAGTCGGTTTGGCTAAAAAGGTTTGGGTAAAATACCCAACAACCCTAAACTTGTTTCACTTGATAAAACACACCCCTAAGCTTCTATTATACAATAAAACTTATTCCTTAATTTCTTAACTCCATAAAATACTAAAATAAAGACTTATAAAATTTCGATTTTAATTTGGATAAAAATACCTGGTTATTACAACATCTCCCCCTTAAAAGAATTCCGTCCCGGAATTCACTCAAGCAACGAACTAGGGTAACTACTGTTGAAAAGATATCAAATTCTACGAAGGTTTAAATTAACTCGAAAATTCACTTATCTTTTAGAAAGAAATAACTTATACTCATATGAATCTAATCCAAATAACAGAACATTATAGGCTTACTCGGGACATTTACCACGCTAATACTATTTTTTACCTCACCGGCCTTTTACTACAAACGTCGTGTTCTACACTTTTACAATACTAACTCTAAAACGTAAACATATACTTTCAATATAAAATTTGCTTAGTAAATACTACCTATTTCTTATATTCTTTCATGGAATAGAATATACTCAACACGAATCACTTTATATCACGAAAAATTTCTTAATTTTATCAAACCCGCAAACTTCATCCTACCATTTCCATTTCCCATGAAAGCATAGCATAATTACTAAAATCACACAACCATACTTAATTGCACTTGACACCAATTCATCCATCAAATTAAAACAAAGCCTAAATAGCAACTTAATTTCTCGAATATCAGCAAAATACAATTTCAAACATTCCAATTATCTCAATAACCTCACCACCATAACTCATACCGACTTCCATCCAAATATCAATACCAATTCATTCCTTAATAAAATAACAAACTCGTTATCACATAAATTCCTTACATCTCCAACTTAGCACAAAATTACTAACACAAATCTTTAGACATTTGTTTCACTTAAACCACTCCGCAATTTGAAATTTATCAACACCGGTCTCACCTTACCCAACTAAAATAATTACCAAATCATCATGTAATAATTTCACTACAAAACTAAGCCGAAAATAATTCATCACAACTCCGTTAAAAATTTCATGTCACTAATCATATAACTCATTAACGACTTAACATGCAAAGTCCAGCACCAAGTTTAAAACAACTCTTTATCTTAAACAACTCCATAAAGAAGGTTCATCACACGACCATCAAAATATTTATTGATCATTGCTTTCTTCCCACTAATCATAACACTTAATATAAATCCCTTTTTCAACTTAAATTCTCCAATCCATGGGAAGTATTAGGTAAACATCCAACCCATTGAACCATTTTTCTATATCCCGCAAACTCTCAAGCATCAATTGCTTATACTTTATTATCATAGTATGCATATTCTCTTTCAGTTAAGTCCAGGTTATCAGCAACCTAGTTTTCTAACCTTGCGACCCACTATCGCCAACGCTTCCCCCACATCATTCCATCTTTGATCCAGTCCGGTGTTTTCTAACGGTACAACCTTACTTGCTTCGGCTAAGCCCTTCCACAGAATCGACACGGGAAAGGCTGAATGAACTCTCACTATGCGTAACCCTTCAATACCAAGGCGCATACCAACAATTTAGTACCCTCCTAACTGCAACAACTCTTACTCCAAGAGGAAAACCCGCGTGATACAAACAAGGTATAATATCCCAGATCAATCATACCAATATCATTCACAGATCCTGACTCCAGGTTCACCTCATCCTACTACCCTTGCTATGACGGAATCTCCACTAGTCATGACGAGTCGCCTCGCGAATGCACAGTCGCATACAGTGTGAAATCAGATACACATTCGAAATAAAGATTTTGTCCCACAACGGTTAGACTCAAACAAGAGCTGCGCAATAGAACTAAATCAAATATTCTAAGCCTATTTAGTTCCTACTGTATACCACTTATAAGGCAGTCACTTAACAACCTATCAGGACTAGCATAAATTCCTACTGGCAAGTAGTAGTCATGCAGCAAAGTGTAATAAGCACCAGGCAATCTAGCATACATACTCCTATGTTCTAGAAAGCAATAAATTACACTAAGTACTCTACCTTTTCCCTTGGTCTCGGCTGACTGTACACACTGCGCCTTCGATCACCGTCTCTAAAATGTCCCAACAATCCAACACTCAAAAAATAACGACATTCTACTCCCCAATAGATTACAAAATCAACTTGGAGTATCACCTTAACCCGTAGTTGAATTTTCTCCATAGGTCATCCCCAACTCTACCGTCACTTCTCTAATCCAAAATATATCTAAGACAGACAACACTTTCTTGCATTAATTACACCGACCCCGAACCTTAGATTACAATTGATTTCCACACTTGCCACAACATCACTCTCATACTACTACCACGTCCTATCCCATGGTCCTTCACCTCGATCATTACATTCGATTATTTTCTTCTACTCTTTCCTCAACATAAAATATGTTTCCCCAAGGATAGCTCACTAGGAGGTGCTTACTCTAGACCAACCCTATGAGCTAGCTTTCTTTCACCTCCAAACCAATCGTACACACCCAATTCCCACAATTACTATACTTAACCAATAATTTCACCACACCTCATAACAGGAATTTAACCGAGTTAATCCGAAATCACATCCATTGCCCGAAACAACCACACACTTTTTCATTTTTCAAATATCGTTAACATATTCTTTCAAAATGATAATAAACAAATTGGATCTACACTATACACCCATCCCCAAAATATAACAACCATAAAAACATCTTTATAACAAAATCAGTACATCTTTATTTCACCTCGTGCCTCTTTCAGCACAAAATATGTCATCGTGCCTCTTCCAGCACAAAATTATATATATATACATATATATTTTTATATATCACAAATCATTTAACACGTTTAAAATTTTATTCATAACATAAACTTTAACATTTGGAGGCATAACCTAGCGTTTGAAATACTGAATTATACATAACGCCACATTCTACACTTTCGCAATAACTTTCCAAAATTCTAATCATGCACCTTCAATTTGAAAAATTGCAAACAATTGCAAGTGTTAGGTCATTCATTCCAATTTAAACTACCATCCACTTTCGTTCTCATACAATAAATTTTACTACCACCTTGATAAATCTTTCGAATCCAAACACATATGATAACGGGTTATCACCTTGATCACTAATAGCTTTTCCTTACTAATCACTCCCAAAAACAATCTTCACTTTCTAGTTCAATTATCCTTGATTTCTCACTTAAATTTATCCCAAGCAATATCATAATGAATAAGCATACTAAATTCGATATCATCCAAAATATTTGTTACACTCTTACTAATTTAGAACCAACCTCTTTTCACATCAAATGCTTCCAAACCTACACTCTTACTAAGCCTTATCGAAATTAATTCATATATCCTTGATATAAAACTTGTTAACAAACGGAAACTTTAAATCAATCACTCGACAATCTCTTCTTTCATCATAACTACTTATTCCAATATATACCGAATTACCGAGGATCACTTATCATTACCTAATCGACAATTTTAACAAAAATCAAGTTCCAACACCATCCTATACTTACTACTACCTCAAATTCCGACAACATTATCAAAAATAACTTAATAGGCACTCCACTCTTATCTATATTACCAATACAATTATCAAATTCTTTTCTAACGCATATAAGCAACAAAAGATTGAAAACACAATTAATCAGTTTGTACCGAAGTCAAATAGCACTTTAGCAAGTGTAGAGTTTATATAAATATACCTGTCTTCGTCTCTAACCATACGTCGAGACCGACTTGCCACTCCGTAGATTTCAACAAGGTTAATATACCCATAGGCACATACCCCATATAATAAGGTATTCCAGTCCAATCATGTAACTGTAAGTTCACAATTACACTGGCCAGGTGTAACTCGAATTTACCTTACATGATGTTCCTTCTACCTTTTTATACTTAGCATCCCCAGGTTCTAAAAATAATAGGGACATCCTACTTCACATGCAGTTTAAGTCTAGGTGCAGATACTAATACCTAAATCCCTTAAAAACTAGGGCTCTGATACCATCTGTAACGTCCCGCAAAATGAAACATACATATAACATATATTCCATAACATATTTACAACAAAGTACTTCATGTTTCACATTTGGTCCCATCTAAAGTCTGAACATAAAAAAATTCATTACAACTTGATCCACTTTAAATTACATAGTAATAACAAAAGTATAACTACAAAAACATCCATAGTATCATGATGAAAATCTTCGCCAAAGCTAGCCGACAAGTACTCTATTTACTTGTTCTTACGAGAATCATCACCTGGAATACATAATTTTTAAAACAGAAAATGAGGGTTAGACCTAAGGGTCTAGTGAGTAAATCCCTGACATTTGTAATTCATTAAAAACTCATTTATATAAAACACTATTTATATAAATACACATACCACACACGTAAGTTAATACCAACTAACAATTATTCACCATACCTGTCTCATTCCACCTTATCCCTCCACCAATGGCCAATATCAATTGGTTGCGAGCCAATTTATCACACCGGTCCAAAGCCCGGCCACGTATTATATTATCATATAATACTCACGTAATTATAATATCTCAATATATTATAATCACCCACGTATGACATATTCATACCACATATCAAATATTTGTTATTCACATAATGCATTCCAGTAAAATACTTTTTAAAGTAAAACTCACCTGATCTTTTAAGCAAAGGTCCTTCAAACTTTCCTCAATTTAGATTATCTTTTAACCCAGATCCTTAGTATCTGAAACAAATTAAAGTATACATGCTCTTTAACACGTAAACAGGAAAACCCAACTTTTCGCAACCCACTATTACGAAAAGTTTACTTTTCGCAACCTACAGTTGCGAGTTCCTCACTTTTCGCAACCAACAGATGCGAAAACCTCACTTCTCGCAAACCACAGTTGCGAGTTCCCTACTTTTCGTGACCAACAGATACGAAAACCTCACTATGCGTTTTAGCTGCTTGCGAAAAGTGGACTTTTCGCAACCAAGGCTTGCGAATTCCTACTTTTCGCAAAAACACTGTTCATCGTCATTTTTCCAGAAAGTTCAGTTCAAAATCAAGAATCCATCTTTTACCCAGATTTGCACAAATACGTTCTAAACTCCACTTAACACCCTAAATTGTAACTAAAATTCACCAATTCATCTAAAATTACCTAAACCCACTTCAAAAATCATATGAAACGTAACTCTCATAAAAGAGAGTTTGAATAAGAAAATTACCTCTTTGATTTCCTGCACCAAACAAAATCCCAGCTGAGAATCTTTAATCTTCTTCTTCTCTCCTACGGTTCTTCTTCTCTCTCTTTTTCTCTCTGCCGTGAACAATTTCACACACACACACACACTATTTGGGTTCTGCTTTACTGTTTCAATTTGAGATATTTCCTCTATTTAGGATACTGAGTCGGTTTGGCTAAAAGGTTTGGGTAAAATACCCAACAACCCTAAACTTGTTTCACTTGATAAAACACACCCCTAATCTTCTATTATACAATAAAACTTATTCCTTAATTTCTTAACTCCATAAAATACTAAAATAAAGACTTATAAAATTTCGATTTTAATTTGGATAAAAATACCTGGTTATTACAAAAAGCGTCAAAATCAAAGTCTTCAAGAAGGCGATTGTTAATGCCAAAAATCGCACCAAAGGGACAACTTAAGGTCGATGTGAACTTTAACAACTAAAGAAAGGAATCTTTCGACAAAGGCGTGTGACAAAGATAAAAAATGTAAATGAGACAAAGGATTTGATGACGCAGGAAAAACCTCTACGAGGAAAAAACCTGCGGACGATAGTGGATGTCGTCGCTGCACTATGGTCGCCAATCAGGGGCGATGTCCTTGGTGTTCCTGGTGTCGATCGTACAGAGATTACAATACAAATGAAGGAAAGACTTTAAAATGTAAAGTACAAGTGTTTCGAATGTAAAAACAATGTGCGTCGTGTGTGAAAACTATGTATAAACTGTCGGTCGAGAGCGAGAGTCTTGCGTCGAGAGTGATCTTCTATGAATGATCTCTTTGCTTCATATGAATATTCTTCGAGTGTTTGTGTTTGCTTCTGTTGTTCGATGCTCTTGCTCTATCTCTCTCTCTCTCTGTGTGTGTTATTCGGTGTTGATCAGGTGTTGATCAGGTGTTGATCAGGTGTTTTGAACTGATGATTGAGCTGGGATTTTATAGTCTTCGGATGACTTTAATTGAATCATTAAGATCTTTGATGATTGTTGTAACAGTCGTCGTCTTCAATGTGAGTTTAGATGCTCATAACTGATTTCGTCGGTTATAGCCGTTTGTCCATAAATGATTTTGACTCCTGTATTAAACACTTAAACAAACATAACAGTTGTATAACGCGTTAGTCGGTCGAGGTCGTACGGTTTTATGCGACGGTCGTGCGGAACGGGCGACGTCGAGGTCGAGTGTTGTGAGGAACTCTCGACTTACCTTTTAGGAGGGATGACGGAGGTTCTTTGGGTCTTCGTCGGGACCTTATCTTAGTACAAGGTATAACTCATGATATGCGTCTTACCTTCTTTGGTCGTGACCTGTGAAATTTTGCCCAAACAGTTTGCCCCCAAAATTTGAAAGTAGGATGGCAAATTCGAATTTTAAATTTTGCTCGTCGGGTGTTCAGGGTTCTGCGTTAAAAATACCTTGGTTGTTTCGGAACCGAATTGGTTTACTTCTGACCGAACGAGAAGTCGAAGAGAAAACGAGGTTGTGACGTCATACTGACGTACGATTGTGCTTACCAGCTGTCTTTGACAGGTGTCGACGATCCCTGCGGTCATACGAAGGGACGAGGGCACGTGGCGATCATCTAAGGAATCCGATCGTTTGCATAAATAGAGACATCAATGGGTCTATTCTGGTTTACGATTTCGAAGCGTCTTTGAGCAAAGATATCCCTTTGATCTTCTTGCTGCTCTTTACCTGTTTATTCACAAATCCTGCGAGAATCTGCGACTCAGTTAGGTTTTTCGAGGTCTTTGAGTGCTTATATATAAGGTACGATTTCTTCGATTTCTCCGATCTGTTTTTAGAAGTGTCGATGGATCCTGAGAGCAATATTCAAGAACAGTCGGATCTTGATGACTTTAGGAGGTTAGCTAAAATCCCTGCGTGGGTCGAATTAATTTGCGCAGGTCAAATTCGATCGAACGAATGTCCTGAGGGGTATATCGTGATGTACGAATATCCCTTTAAGATAGGTTTTGAATGGCCCTACTCACCTCTAGCTAAGGCTTTTATGCTAGAATTTGACATAGCATCGGGTCAATTAATGCCCCAGTTTTGGCGAGTGGTGCAAGTGATCGAGCGTGTCACTAAAAGTTGGGAGTCTCCCATGAATGTGCACGACCTCCTTTTGGCTTATCAAGCCAAGAAGGACGAATGTCATCGCTGTAGTCTATACTCTAGACTTAAAGGTGATCGTGCTCTGGTCCTCAAGACCGCTGTAAATGATCGCGGGTGGAAGACTCGATTCGCATTTGTGCGTAAGTCGACCCTTGACTCTGAGAGTGATTGGATTAGGGCCAGCTGTAATACATCGGGTGAGCTTTGTACTTTCTGTTGTCTGTCGTCTGCGTTTTTTGGTTTTTAACTTGTTTTTTATATGTCGACAGCCATAAAGTTCGAGGATGTGAAGCCTTACGCTAATTCTCAAGCAAAGATCGACGTGTTTTTAGAATTCAGCACTGGGGAATGGTCATTTGTCGTACGACAATTGGTGGACGACGACGAGGATTTAGTATACTTAGGAGAAAATCTGGGGGAGAAACGTGAGGAAGAAGGGGAGTTGAAAGAAGAAAGAGAGATGACTGGTAAGCGTACCTTCTTATTTCTTTCCGTGTTAATTCGATTCTTCTTCCCTTGATTTTCATAATTTTTATTCTTCTGTGGTTTCCAGGGGAGTCTCAACCACGGATGCCGCGTGTCTCTGCTAAAAGAGCAGCTGAGCTCGAGCTTGCTCGTAAGGGCAAGGAGCAGAGGCAGAAGCTTATGTCCGCTGGTCCAGATGTTCCGAAGAAGACGCAGACGACGATTCCAAGGGAACCGTCTTCGGGAGTTCCCGACTCGTCTAGAGTCGTTACGCCTAAGAAGGCAAAGGTCGCATCGCCCAAGAAGTCATCTTCTGATGCGATCGCTGCGAAACCTATTAGTTCTGCGCCTCCGGAGGAAACAGTGAAGTCCCCGTCAGCCACGTCGGATCCTTTGTAGGCCGGCAAGGGCAAGGATCAGTGGACGGGAGGGGCTAAGGTCACGACGGTTAATTTTACATTGTCGTCGGACTTTATGGCCAGCAGTGTCCTAGACGGGACGAACTTATTTCCTCACCTGGGGAAATATATGCTCCCTTCTTTTAGGGAGCGTTTCGTGGGATTTCCTATCGAGGAGACGGGGGCTCATGTCGCCGGGCTGGCATTCATGGTAAGTCTCTATTTCAAGACTTAGTTTTGTCGTTGTTTCGTTGTCGTTGTTCGTTGTTCGTTGTCGTTGTATACTAACAATGTTGGTTTTATGATTTTGTAGGCGTTCCAGGCTTCCCTGGCTTTGCGGGGTGAGACGATGAAGATAAAGGATCTAACGTCTGTTGTGCAAGAGAGAGAGAACGCGGTGTTGGATAGGGCGAAGGTCGCCGCAGAGCATGAAGAGGCTCTGTTAAAACGTCAGGATGACGCCTTGAAACATCTAGAGGCCGTCGGACTTGCAAAGGATGAGGCCAATTGATAACGCCACTTTTTGGCGTTATTTTCGGTTCTCAAACCAATGAGATTGGCTTGTGTTCAAGTAAAAAAGGCGAGTATTTTATGGTTTATCGAGTGGAATGTGCAGGTAATCTAAAAGGCGGCAATCATCGAGAAAAGAAGCTAAAAAGAGTCCCAAACGAAGCCAACGGAAGCCCGAGATCCAAGTCCAAAACCGCGGCACACAGTTTTCCAAACCGCGGCCCATGCCGCGGCACGCACTGTTCCACGCCACCGCGCGGTTTGGCGCGCGGTTTGCAAACCGCGGCACAAACCACGGCACGAGCTGTTTTGCGATTTTCAGCCTTTTATTCCAACTTTTAGGTCACTTTTCGATACGCAACATACGGCAGACGATCCAGAGCAGTCCCGGGGCGATTTCGGGCGATTTTTCGGAGTCATCGAGGTCACGTTAGAGAGCCGATCACGAGTACATTCAAGACGGAACGTAGAGACGAACACGAGAGGGAGTTTTCATCACTTGTTATCACGTTTTTCACCTTTCGCATTTGATCATGTTTATCTTCGTTTTTGAATACTTTTCTCCTATGTTTGAATCCACCACCGACATGAACTAACCGGTTCGTGTTGGGGGTTGGAATGATTCGGTTTTTAAGCATGTAACGAATTGACTCGAACGTTTATCAAGTTTTTTCCTTATTAAATGAAGCATGTGGTTTTGTTCTTAATGCTTTTGTGATCTTGGCCAGTTTACAATTGATTTGTTGATTAGTAATTAAGTTCGTGAGAATTAACTACTATATAGAACTAGGAATTGCATGCCTAAAGCCCAAAACGGTGATAGAGATATACCAAGTAAGCTTTAGTCCCATTTAAACCGTTAGGTTGACATCGAGAGATAAAAATCTAGCCAATTTAACATAAATCGAGTGCTTAATGTGTTTTGGAATCCAGAAGTGAGATCGAGAGATTGAACTAATCCTTTTCAAAATAAAATCCGTTGTTATTCGAAAGAAAACGACGGTGATCTTAAAAGATTTGGGATTCATTTAGGGGATTAACTGGTAACTGTTTGAGTTGATTGGGTGCATGTGTAAAACCTGAGGATTTCCAACCCTCAACTTTTCTCTCTATCGAAGTCTTTAAAGCTGTTCTGTTTGTCTTGTGTTTGTTTGATTTTATTTTCTGCAATTATTTAGTTATAAAACCAATCCTCCAATTTCGACAGTCCAATTAATAGTTCTTATAGTAATTGTGATATTTAGTTCCTAGTTCCTTTGGTTCGATACTCGTACTTTCGTACGTTATTACTTGATTCGACACCGTACACTTGTGGTTAGATTTCGCGGGGTGTCAAAACCCCGTGTGAAGTTTTTGGCGCCGTTGCCGGGGAACTGGTTGCAACTAATAGCACTACTATCTATACGCGCTATTAGATTGGGCATTTTCTTTTCTTATTCTGTTCCATTCACTTTCAGTTTTTAGATTATTGACTTTGTTTTCGTCTTTTCAGGTACCACTTGGTTTATGCCAAGGAAGACCCGATGGAAAGAGATTGAAGAATTTGATCCGGAGATCGAAAGAACCGCCCGTCGTCTAAGGAAAGAAGCTAAAGCTAAGCGAAATCTGAAATTCGAAATGTCAGACGACGAGAGACCACCGCCGCGAATGTGGCGGCCGCACGAATAGGCATCCAAGTGCCCACTACCGGGGCGAACTATTTTGAGCTTAAACCGAGCACCATCGTGATGGTGCAACAGAACCAATACGGAGGGACGCCAACCGAGGATCCTCACGCACATCTTCGTGCATTCGAGAGGATCTGCAACACGTTTAAGATCAATGGCATGAGTGAAGACGCCATCAAACTGCGACTATTCGGATTCTCACTTAAAGTCCGAGCCGAGACATGGACCGAGAGCATCCAACCAGATTCAATCACTACTTGGGCACAATTGAAAGCAGCCTTCCTCTAGAAGTTTTCCCACCTAGTCGGACCGCCCAACTAATGGCGGAGATCACCCATTTTGCTCAATGGGATCAAGAAACGCTTTATGAGGCATGGGAACGTTACAAGGACATGATCAAGAAGTGTCCTCATCATAGGCTACAAGGCTGGGTCATCATCCAGACCTTCTTTAGTGGGCTCCACCCACAATTCAAGAATGATATCACTGCTGTCGCGGGTGGAGCATTGATGGATAGATCGTACGAGGAAGCGTGCGAGCTGATTGAAAACTTGGCCGAACATAGTTTTTCTACATCGAGGTCAGCCGTTAGAAGAGTGGCAAGTATTCAAGAGTCAGAAGAGATGAAGGAATTGAAGGCTTAGCTAGCCTTTATCACGAATCACCTAAAGGGAAGTACTCCACAAGAGCCTGATCAAGTCCAGTTCGTGCAAAACCGGAACCAGCCGAGAAATGATCCTTTCTCGAACACTTACAACGAGGGATGGAAAAAGCATCCCAATCTTTCGTGGAATCAGCCTGGTCAACCACAACCAGGTAATTTTTCTAACTCTTCCAATTCATTTAATACTAACAGTGTGTACCGCCCTCCAGGTTTTCAGCAAAGGAACGAGGGACCATCCGGGGAGAAGAAGCAAGGATTAGAAGATATGATGATGAAGTTATGGCGAAGATGGATAACACGGTCGGAGAATTGGCGAGCACGGTCAACACGGTCAAGGCAGCAACCGAACAAAACACCGCCTCCATCAAGATCTTGGAGTGGCAAATGGGACAGATTTCGGAAGCTTTACAGAACCGACCCTCCGGAACATTCCCGAGCATGCCGGAAAGAAAGAACCGAGAAGATTGCAATGCCATTTTTCTGAGAAGTGGCAAGGAGTTGATTAAAGATCCGATAAGCAAGGCCTCACCAAAGGAAGCCGATAAAGAGTTCGAGATGGTAAATCTGGAGGAGTTAGAGGCTGATAAAGAGTTTAAGATGAAAGAGAAACTGGAAGATGAAGAGCCCAAGAAGAGTGAGCCGACCATCCCGAAGCAACCACCGGTCAAGCTAGTGATACCCAAAGTGCCATATCCAAACAGACTGAAAGCAAACAAGGACGATGTTAATTTTTATAAGTTTATCGATGTATTTAAAAAGCTAACAATTAATATCCCGTTTGCAGATGCATTGGCACAAATGCCCTCTTACATGAAATTCATGAAAGAGATCCTATCAAAGAAGAGGGCACTTGATCATCAAGCCATCGTTGCACTCACTGAAGAGTGCAGCGCGATCACCCAAAACAAACTTCCCCCAAAGCTTAAAGATCCAGGGAGTTTTTCAATTCCTATTCAAATTGGGAAGTTTTCTTTTAATAAAGTGTTGAGGGGCGAGTATTAACTTAATGCCATTACATGTTTTCAGGAAAGTCGGCTTGGGTGAGGTGAGCCCAACATTCATGACGCTGAAGCTCGCAGATCGATCAATTGTGTACCCATACGGAGTAATAGAAGATGTGCTCATAAAGGTGGGAAAGTTCTACTTTCCGGTAGATTTTGTGGTGCTAGATATCGACGACGACATAGAAGTCCCGTTGATATTGGGAAGATCGTTTCTGGCAACAAGTAGAGCTCTCATCGACGTGGAGGAAGGAGAGGTTACTTTGAGGGTCGGCGGCGAGAAAGTGATCTTTAAGATGTTTGAAAAGGCGAGAGGTCAAGGTGAAGAAGAATCTGGAGCTGGCCATGAAAGGCCAATTGTGAAAGAGTCCGCGGGAAATCGCAAGTGTGGGCGATCCAAATCCGCGGATACCGAACCGAGTTGAAACCGCATAGTCGTGCCACGACTTTAAATAAGGCGCTGGGTGGGAGGCAACCCACCAAGGTTTGTTTTCGTTTATTAATTTTTATCTTGTGTGTGTTTTAATTCCGGAAAAACCATAAAAATCGAAAAAATCGAAAAATCAAAAATAGTGGAACAAGGACATACGCGACTTGCCACGCGGTTTGCATACCGCGTGGAAAGCCGCGGGACACTCTGTTTGGTTTCTGAAACAGTGAGTTACGCAGGATGTTACGCGGCTTGCAAGCCGTGCAGCAAACCGCGGGTGTCCCCTGTTCAATTTTTTTTCGTGCAGTTTTTGTTTCCTTTCTTGCTTTGTGTGTTTTCCTGTTTTTGTTTGTGTCTTCCCCTTGTTTAGGATTCTTCTCTCCGTCTCCTCCTCTAAGTGCTCAATCTGTCAAGAATCCTCCGGTCGGGCAACACAGGTATGTTCTAAATCTTTCTGCTAAAAGAGTGGTGTTTGATGTGTTGTTCTATTTTAATTGCACGAGATGCAACAAACCTAAGTTTCACTTAGGTTTGGGGTGCCTCATTTTTGAACCATCTACACACTCACATTAGACCCTGTGCAAACCTCGGTTTTACCGATGTTTGGGGTTGGCTTTTATTTGGCAAACCTAGGCCACGGCCTAGGTTTGGGGTGCCCAATTTAGAAATTTTGAGTTTTCTTTTGCTATGCTATGCTAATGTTTTACCCGCCCTTTTCATACCTGTAAATAACTGCACAATGATTGAGTCGCATCACCTACGATTTTGCCTGCACATTGGGGACAATGTGTGGGTAAGGTTTGGGGTTGCCCAATCGGGCCCAAGTTATGCACGTAGATTTCCTGCACTTCTAAGTGTTTAGATCACAATAGCTAAAAAAATTTGTTTTGAATGATTGAGACCGACCATTGTGGGAAGAACTTTATGATAGTGACGTGACCGTTAGGGAAGGACCGGGAAAGGACATGACTAGGAACATTAGTGGAGACCACCCGATGGTGAGATTTTGAGCCTAAAAGACGTTCTTCATTTCGAGGGATTCATACACTAAATTCATATACACTTTTTCGAATTCCTTGTCGTGAATGTAGAATGATCTCACTACATTATTGCGTTGAGTAGCAAAGACGAACATCAGGATATTAGGTAAGGGTATAGTAGACCATATCGTGTGGACCTTAAGATATGATTCCAGGAATTGTGTGTTTTATTTAACCTGTTTTTAGCTATCGTACCTTTTACCCTTATGCGTGTACCCGTAACCCCTTTGCAGCCAAACACTCACCTTTTTACTCACCTTTTTGTTTCTAAACCCATCATTAAACCCTTAGCCATAAGCCTTAGCCAACCCAATCCAAAAGTGTGTCAATCGGAAGCGGTAATGAACTAATAGATATAGAGCAGAAAAGAGAAAATTCCGGCCAGTCATGAGAATAAAACGGGTCAATGTAACCCGAGAAGTAGAAAAGAGGACCAATGAAGTCCCAAAAAATAAAAAAATAAAAATAAATATATATATATATATATATATATATATATATTAAATAAACACAGTTATTTAGATATTATCTAGAGCTGAAAAATAAGAGAGTCAAAGCGACTCCAATAGTGACGAAAATGGCCAAATAATAGAGCACAAAGCTATAGAGTTCGGAACTGCCAACAATTGACACACCAAGGATGTTTGAACCATTTTACCCGTCGTTTCTCAACCATAGCCTTAGCCCCATTACAACCCGTGTAAAGACCTGGATGATCTTTTGGAAAATGCGATTACGGTTTACGACTGCCTTTACCGATATTCCTTGTCTTGCTATTTAATGTCCTTCCGAGATCAAACTTTTGGACACTTGTGCGTCTTTCAATAGAGTTGTCATGAAATTTGAGTATTATTGTACATAACCTCCGTAAACATGACAACACGAGCGATAACCTAGGTTCGAGTGCAAAGAGAGTATCCCGTGAGGTAAGGTCGAGGCGAAATGTTTTCCCTAGCATGTCTGGACTTAGTCTAACCTTAATGTAATCGGAACAGTCACGAATTCAACCCCCAATAGAAGGTCATAGATCAGACAAAGTAAAGAATGAGGCGAGAGTGAGATAGACACTCACGGGTATGGGAAATCACCGATGCATCACTTGGTACCGATTGGGAATTGTGCAGTCATTATTATTTCACCGAGATGTGCTTTTATTCTATTTTGTCGCTAATTTGCTTGGGGACAAGCAACGCTCGGTTTGGGGTCGTTGATAACGCCACTTTTTGGCGTTATTTTCGGTTCTCAAACCAATGAGATTGGCTTGTGTTCAAGTAAAAAAGGCGAGTATTTTATGGTTTATCGAGTGGAATGTGCAGGTAATTTAAAAGGCGGCAATCATCGAGAAAAGAAGCTAAAAAGAGTCCAAAACGAGTCCCAAACGAAGCCAACGGAAGCCAGAGATCCAAGTCCAAAACCGCGGCACACAGTTTTCCTAACCGCGGCACACAGTTCCCAAACCGCGACCCATGCCGCGGCACGCACTGTTCCACGCCACCGCGCGGTTTGCAAACCGCGGCACAAACCGCGGCACGGGCTGTTTTGCGATTTTCAGCCTTTTATTCCAACTTTTAGGTCACTTTTCGATACGCAACATACGGCAAACGATCCAGAGCAGTCTCGGGGCGATTTCGGGCGATTTTTTGGAGTCATCGAGGTCACGTTAGAGAGCCGATCCCGAGTACATTCAAGACGGAACGTAGAGACGAACACGAGAGGGAGTTTTCATCACTTGTTATCACGTTTTTCACCATTCTCATTTGATCATGTTTATCTTCGTTTTTGAATACTTTTCTCCTATGTTTGAATCCACCACCGACATGAACTAACCGGTTCGTGTTGGGGGTTGGAATGATTCGGTTTTTAAGCATGTAACGAATTGACTCGAACGTTTATCAAGTTTTTTCCTTATTAAATGAAGCATGTGGTTTTGTTCTTAATGCTTTTGTGATCTTGGCCAGTTTACAATTGATTTGTTGATTAGTAATTAAGTTCGTGAGAATTAACTACTATATAGAACTAGGAATTGCATGCCTAAAGCCCAAAACGGTGATAGAGATATACCAAGTAAGCTTTAGTCCCATTTAAACCGTTAGGTTGACATCGAGAGATAAAAATCTAGCCAATTTAACATAAATCGAGTGCTTAATGTGTTTTGGAATCCAGAAGTGAGATCGAGAGATTGAACTAATCCTTTTCAAAATAAAATCCGTTGTTATTCGAAAGAAAACGACGGTGATCTTAAAAGATTTGGGATTCATTTAGGGGATTAACTGGTAACTGTTTGAGTTGATTGGGTGCATGTGTAAAACCTGAGGATTTCCAACCCTCAACTTTTCTCTCTATCGAAGTCTTTAAAGCTGTTCTGTTTGTCTTGTGTTTGTTTGATTTTATTTTCTGCAATTATTTAGTTATAAAACCAATCCTCCAATTTCGACAGTCCAATTAATAGTTCTTATAGTAATTGTGATATTTAGTTCCTAGTTCCTTTGGTTCGATACTCGTACTTCCATACGTTATTACTTGATTCGACACCGTACACTTGCGGTTAGATTTCGCGGGGTGTCAAAACCCCGTGTCAAGTTTCATCGCTTGACACAGACCCTGTCCATGGTTTCCGATCAGAGGGACGAGATGGACAAAGTTAAGGAATCCTTGGCTGCGATTACAAAGGAAGCCGAGGATTCTAAGTCCAAGGTGGAGAGTCTGGAGAAAGAGGTGCAAGCTGCTAAGGACGAGGGTAAGTCCGTTTTTGCTATAGCTCGCCTGACTGCTAGAGCAGCGATCATGAGGCGACATCTGTTGGGGAAGGATCCTCTTGCTTCGGCGTCGGAAGATCTCGATATTTACTTGAACGGCGTCGTGACGGTGAGAGACCTTGATTCGGATGACGAGAAGGACGTTGACGAAGAGGTGGTAGACGAAGGTCTTCAGGGCGATACCTCAGGCAAGGATGCGACTGATGCCCCTCCTCAAATCTAACCGCAAAAATTCTTTACTTTTGTTTTTATCGATCGACCGTTGGTGGTCGAGATGTAATTGACGGTTTATTGATGAATGAAATTCGGTCTTCTTTTGAATTTGCGATTTATATATTTGGCAAACAAACATCACATCGACTGTTAAATTCTATAAAGTACAAGGAATCATGCGACTTAGACATCTATTGTAACATAATAACTGGAACGTAAGCCATAAGACTTTTAAATCGTGTGTATAAACATAAGCACATGCGACTAAGGCATACATTCAGAGTATAAAATTTTTCTAGGTCAAGAGACTTAGATCATGAGATCGTTAGACTTTGCAATCGTGCGACTGAGTCGTGCGATGAATTTGAATCGTGTGTCCCTGTAAAGGATGATCAAGTCATAGACTTGGTCGTTTATGTCGTGCGACCCGGCGAAACTAACGTCGTTTGATTATTGTCGTGCGATTCTGTGGAATAAACAATGTCAGAGGTTGGTCGTTGGTTAACCAACGACCCTCCGATGCTTAAGTCAGTAATCGTCGTCGTGAAAAAATCGTATGAAACAAGAAAAAGAAATTAGGAAACGTACCTTCTTAGATTCCTCTTTAATTAACGGAGTATTTGCCCCCCGTCATTTAATATCCTATTCTTTCTAGGAGAGGATAGCTTTTAAATGACGGATCGACACAGAGATCTTGGGAAATGCCATCTAGGTGTGCATTGACTGTGTTTTCGCGCGACAGGGCCATACAGTCGTTTTATTCCTGTAGACGAAGCATAAGTGTTTATTTCTAAGGATAGAAGGACAAACCTGTTGTGCCGCATCTGCTAAGCGATTTTCTTTCGCGGTTTCAGAGTCGATTTATAGCAGTCACGAGCGACTTTCGGCTCACTCTTGATTTCCTGGATGCCCCACGGCGTAGGGAACTTCAGGGCCTGATGATATGTCGAGGGAACGGCTTTCATATCATGGATCCATGGTCGACCTAAGATGATGTTATAGGCCGATACACAGTCGATGACGCTGAACTTGGTCTGCTTGTTGATTCCTCCGGCGTAGACTGGCAAGATGATATCTCCATATGTGCTCGTCGCTTCTCCATTGAAACCGACCAAAGTTATCGAACGTCGGGTGATGTCCGAGAGATCGATTCCCATGGCCTTGATGGTGTCAAGGAAGATGACGTTCGCTAAACTGCCCCCATCGACCAAGACTCGTCGAGTTAAACAATTACCAACCGTGATTTGAATGATCAACCCGTTGTGGTGTTTCTGGTACGAGTCGCCGAGGTCGACTTGGTCGAAAACGATCTTCATAGGTTCCAACTCCAAATCTCCTTTGGGCCTTGATGAACGCGGAATAGGCCGATCGTCTGGTGCCTGACTGGCGAGACGTTTGGCTGCGGAATACGTTAGACCGCATACGTCAGAACCACCAGTGATACAATTGACGACTTTCGCATGCTCGGGGGTTGACGGTCGAACATCGTTAGCTGGGGTAACAACGTCGTCGATGATGTCTTTGAGATTGCCCTTTGGGACATGATACACCAGCTCCTTTTTGAGAGCTATGCAATCATCTGTCGTGTGACCATGGTCGACATGGAAGTCGCACCATTTAGATTTATCTTTCTTAGCATCGTCCTGACCGGACTTTGTTGGCCATCGAATAGTCGCTTGGGCGGTCTTCAGAGCTTCGACCAAATCTTTAGTGGACCCTTTGAATCCGTAAGAGGATATCTTGGGGTATTGAGGAAATTTGGTCGCGGCCTTAGCCTCTGCCTTTGTCTTGAATCGAACGTTCGAGATCTGGCGGGCGGGCTCCATTTTGGAAATCGCTTTCGTCTTGAACTCTGGCTTCTTTACGCCTAACGACCTCTTGTCGTCGGTATGCTTGCGACGAAAGGCAGCGTCGTCCTCTACTCTCATATACGCTAGGGTTCGAGCTCGGACGTCTTCGAAATTTTCTGGAAGATACTTAGTCAGGTCAGTGTATAAACCTGAACTGTCATCCAGACCACGCTTATAGGCTTCGATCGCGGTCTTGATGTCACAATTGCGAATGTTGATCATCTCTGCATTGAATCGATTGAAATAACTGCGGATAGACTCATTGGTCTTCTGCACGACGTAATACATGTTGGTCCCGAAGGCCTATACAAGTTTGTAGAAGGGGGGGGGGTTGAATACAAACACACAGATTTTACTTTTCTAAATTGTTTATTGATAAATCATTAACAATTTACAGCTTGTTGCGGAAACAAGATTAAGGATAAACCTAAATCTAAACAAGTTGGAACACTAAGGTTTCTTGCACTAAGAGAGATAAGGAAATTACTAATAATAACCTATCTTGAGATAAGAGATTGAACTTGTCCAGAGTTAGCAAGTTACTTCAAATGAAGTGGGTTCATCTCTTTATATACTGCATGCATTTAATGCAAGTCAGTATACACTTTACACGTGTCATCAGCTGGTTGGTTGCATGTCATTGACCTTGGTTGAAAACCTTAGTAGCCGCATGGATGAACAGTGTAGTATCAGAATGGTTGTACGATTTCAGACAGTCGGAGGTTCTTTTCTGACATTTCGTACGGAGTCGTGCAAGGGTGGTTAAGACAAAAGTACTTTGTACGGAGGACTTCATGATCAGCTTTCGTTGATTCAGAGCATTATCATTATCTATTCAACGAATGATAAAGTTCAGCGATAGCTGAAGTCTTGTACTTGATACTTCACGTTGAGTGGACAAATCTGAGTCTTCGCTGATCCGCATCAGTTCATTAGGAGACTTGTCGCTGGTTCTTGAGCTTGATCTTCGACTTCAGCGTAGAACTTTTGTTGACGTGAAACTTGTCTTCAGGGATCATAAGTAAACAACTAACTTATCAGCGATCATCATAATGACTGAACAGACTCAGAGCATTAATGATGAACAGTGTTCGCTGAATGTTTAACTTAAAAGAGCGAGAGTTCCCATCAGCGGTACTGTAAGATCTTAGTACTTATCAGCGATAGTGAAACTCTGATACATATTGTTTACTTACAATTTTCACTAAGTATATAAGAGAGGGTCATTATCAAATCACTGAGGGTTTGGATCAACAATCTCCCCCTATTTGATTATGACATAGCAACAAAGAAAATTGCTATTTAATGAAAACATAAGGATAAAAAGAACTCATAAAATATTTGTCCCTTTTACTGTTTTCTGGGATCTTTTCAGTACTGATGGAGTAAAGTACATTCGCTGAAATCTTTCTTTAAAACTTTGAATCAGGTTACAAAGAGAAATTGAAAGATTACAAGTACGAGCGAAATAAATTACAAGTACAGAAGAATAACTGATACAATAGAGAAAAAAGGTGATCATATCAGCTTATAAAGGTTCTTCCTTGATGAGAAGTTCATCAAGGGTCTTTGATGTGGGGATCATCCAGTCAGGGACGGTTACACCTTGTTTTCTTTTGATCAGCGCTTCTTCAAAAATCAAGGGTTTCAGATGTCGTGCCTGAGGGTCATTTCTGAAGTCACACCAGTAGATGAGATCTCTGAGCTGTTCGATTGGAGTGATTGGAAGCTCAGCGATCCGTTGAAAACGCTTTCCACCATCGTAGTCATGAAAAAATATCCCGTAGGGTTCGCTTATGACTTTGCCAGGGATGAAAGTCTCACCAGGAGGAAGAGATGTGTCAAGCATGGAAAGATCAGGATCAGGACCAAGGACTTCAGCACGTGAAAAACCAATACCTGTTTCATTTCGAATGACAGGGCCATCAATTGAAGATATAGATTTCTTCTTCTTCTTCGCTGAGGCCTTTCTTTTCTGACTTTCGAGAGGAGGAGGAGGAGGAATATCCACACAGGAGTAGACTAAGTCGATTTGTTTGTTGATCAGCTTTTCAACATGTTCCTTGTATTTCGACTTGGACTTCTGGATGGCTAACCTGATCTCCAACCATTCAGAGAGACCGTACTTCGTTATGGCTTCAGCATAGAATTTTTCGGACTTCTTATCTTCTCTGAATATCTCGATTTCAGCGATTGAAACAAGGGTTGTTCTTCCAGAGATGAATACCTTGTTGATTTTGGCAGGAGAGTCTCTGTAGTTGACCTTTTCTTTGCACTAGGCTAAAGTTGACTGAGACACAATTCTCTTTTCTTCAGTTATCTTCTTGGCGTTTTCCCAGAGCTGACGTTGAACATCAATGGGGACTCTTTTCAGCTTGGGGTCTTTTATTGAACGTTTAGAAAGCTGGATGGCGTATTCTCTGTCTTTTTCTTCAGCTTCTTTTCTTTCAGCTATTAGACGTTCAACTCTGAGGTGTTCCTGGTATTCAGCTTTGGAAATTCTGAACTTTGGAGGAACTGAAGGAAGTTGATCACGCCTCAGAATGATTCGCTGATCCTCGAATCGCTTTATTATCTCCTCTCTTCTTTTCTGATCCTCTTCACTTAGCTTTTGAGGAGCTAAGGAAGGTCTGCCTCTGTACGAGAGTAGCTGTTCTTCTGGTTCATCAGTCTCAGAGATTAAATCTAAGACTGGGATTATTTCTTCAGCAGCAGCTGGTATTTTTGGTGAAGTCGCAGTTGTGGAGCCCTCAGCGATATCCTCAAACAGGGGAGAGGACTAGCTGAAACACATCGATCTTACAAGTAAGAACTTGGGTAGAATCAGATAGAGAGAATTGGTTCAAGTGTATAGGCTTGGGTAAAGGAACTGATAGTGTATGATAGAGGAGGGATAGAGTGAGAGATGATTAGTGTACCTGACAAACCGGCTTTTCAAGCAAGATCATCAGATTGTCATCTTCAGCGACGCTTTTGCCTTTGCCTTTCTCAGCTCCAGAGGCTAAGGGCTTTATCTTTGTCCGCTCCCCTGAAGGTTCATTTATCGAGATTCCCTTAAGAGCTTTGATCTTTTGAGCAGGTTTGACGATAAAGAAGTCATCGTCATCTTCGTCATCATCATCATCATTCTTTGGAGAAGAAGATGGTTCATCATCAGGGATGTCGACGGCTTTATCATCTTCTGCTTCAGATTCAGTTTTCTCAGCTTCTTCTTCGAGTTGCTCCCCCTCAGATACAGAGGCGAGCTTCTCGGTTTCCTCAGGGTTTTCATCTCCCTGAGGTCCAGCGGTGGTTTCTTCAGCATTCGTCTTCTCTCCCCTGATATATTCATCATGGGAAAGGTATTCAGCGCTCTTGGCGAGGTCTTCAGCGCTCTTCTCCCCCTCTTTTTCATGATGACTGGGGGAGGAATGGCTAGATTCATCAACGTTGGTAGGTTCTCTGTCTTCTTGGCCAGAGAGACCTACACAAACTTCAATCTTTGCTAATCTGTCTTCAAGGCCAGAAATAGCAGGATTGATCTTCCCGGGCTCAATGCGATCCGCCGCTGTAAAATGTTCAGATTCAGGGACAGGGGCAGGAGCAGGAGTAGGAGTATTCGCCTTGTGCAGCAGCTGTTCGATCATAGTCTTCATCGAACCAACGTCAGTCTTTACAGAGCTTAAGTCAGTCGTCAGAGTGTTGACATTTGTCTTCACAGCAGACATATATCCCTCTAGTGTTCCAACCGATGTCTTCAGCGTTGTTACCTCGCTGGACATGGATGAAACTGAGTTTTTGAGAGAGGTGTAGTCTGTGTAGATATCAGCGAGCACCTTGGCGAAGTCGCTGATAGTTTTATCAAGGTGCTTCATGTCATCTGTTGAAGCCTTCTTCTCCACCACTGTTGTCAGCTTGTTCAGATTCTCTCCAGCGTTTGTTACAGCTGTAGAGTTATTGGAGAGAGTAGTGGTGAGACCTGTCAGCTTTGTCTCCACGGACTTCAGAGAGGCGTTGATATCTCCCAAATTAGGACCTGTAACATATAAAAACTTGTGAACAGAGGAAAGCTCAGAAGTTTGGGGTTTAGTCACAGTGTTTATGGGTTGTTGTTTACCTGCAGGAGGATTGGTGAATTCATCGAAATCACGGGTTCCTGAGTAAAGTTCCATGTCATCTTCAAAAGTGCCAATGGATTTTTCTGCAGGTCCTGTCTTCATCATTCCTGGAGAATCAGCTTTATGTTCCGAGGAAATGATGGCAGCTCCAGTTAGATCTGGAGTTGAGACCAAATGAGTGGAGGGAGGAGCGAAGGATAAGAGTGGGGGTTGGGTTATGAGTTCAGCGTTGGATTCGCTGACAATCACTTCATCAGACTTTTGAGAGACTGAAGGAGGTTGGGTCGGTTCCAAGTTTGTAACCTCAGCGTTTAGAGACGCTGAAGTTTGGATAAAAGGGATGGCTTGTTCAGGTGTGGCAGAGCGTACCACTGAACGTTCCTTCAGCTCTGCAGAAAGAGCTGAGGAGTCTTCAGCATGAGATTGCCAGGGTTGCTCCTTTGTTTTCTTGATCCTTTTAGAATGAAGTGGGGTAGATGAATGTTTCCTTTTCTTAGAAGGAAAGGATTTTGTGGCCAGGGTATCAGCGATGGGTATTGTCGCTGAAGGAGCCACAGAAGTAGAAGAAGGGTTGAGAAGAGTTAAGAGGGTAGAAAGACGTACCTCATTTTCAACAGGTTTGAAGTCGAGTACCTTAGGGCCAATCTGAGAGAGTTTTAGATCGCCCTCTTGCGGGTAGCTGTCCTTCGGGCCATATTGAAAGATATCGCTGATGAATCGGGGGTAGGGAACCCAAGCAGGCCTGTCAGCGGCAGAGTCTACTCTTTGCAGCAAGTCATCATAGATGAGAGATGCCCAGTCAATGTGTAGACCTTTCAGCAGAGCGTATCCCATAGCTTGCTGAGGTTGAGCGGCTTGATCAGAAGAGCCGGTCTTGGCAGTCATGCAGCTGATAAGGTGAGCGAAGATGAAGTTCATCTCGCTGGGCATTTTCGATTTCTTCAGCAGTGTTAGCTTCTTCTCAGGCTTCTTGTCTCTGCCCATTTCCCATACATAGCCCATTGCATCAAAAAATGCAATAAGAGCTTCTTTGTCAGCGATCTTCTTATGGTCAGGGAAAGGAACAAAAGGTTTTTCCTTTGTAGCGATGGGAAAGTTCAGAGCTTTGCGAATGATGGCAGGTGTGATCTTTATCGTGCCATATTCAGTATCGCAGAGGATACAATCAACTGTTTTGGAGGGATCTTTGGCGGATGGTAGCTGAGAGTGTCTGGCAGAGTACCAGAACTGAGATAGTAGCAGCTGACTTGCAGGGGGTGAAATGGTCAGGGCTGTTGAAATGCAACAATTCTTCAGGAAATTCACAGCATCTGTCAGATGTGTGACTTGCTTTAGAGGAGGAAACTCGAGAAGCGCAGAAAGGTTGTTTATCTTAGTCCAGTCTAGTTGATCAAGATTGAACTTGACTTGTGGAGCCTTGAGGATTTCCACTTCCTCAGAGTCAGCGGAGATGTTCTCAGCGGTAGCAGGAATGTTAGACGAGGCCATTTCTCTGTATTAACAGTTCAACCAAAGATGTTAACAAATAAGAATAATCTTAATGTGGAAAGAATTTCCAATAAGATGTTTCGAATTTTATCCATTTCATTCAGACACAAATGTCTTAATGAAGATTAGGGTTTTTCATGTTTTTGAAAAACGAAAATTTCAAACCCAAAAAAAATCTTGTTTTCCAGTTTTCTTTGAAGATTGGGATTCTGGAAAAACGAATGTGTGAAGAACAAGTTTAAGATTTTGCATTTAAACTTGAAGAACAACCATGAAATGGTTGTGTTCATAAAACCACGAAAGAAAATGATTTCATTTTACGAAGTTCTTTTGTTTGATCTTGTTAAAACAATGAGAAGATCGGAAACAAGTTATACGCATTTGGTAATAAATAAGAACATATTAACCTTGATGTTTGATGAAGAAGATGATGAACAGTTCTTGAAGTTTTTGAAATCACAAATGCAACAGTGAATTCTTTCTTGCGAAGGAAGATTGATCGCGTAAAAGAAAAATATAAACAAAGAATTTGTTTATATAGAGATTTTAGAAAGAGAAAATCTTGAGCGGGAAAAGATTTTCATCATGACACGGACACGTGTTTGCATTTGATTGGAAGTTTGAACGAGACGTGCAAACGTGTGTCAGGAAGAGAAAACGTGTCGGGGCTTTATCCGTTGCAATGACGTCACAACTGTCCTTTCATATTCTTGGTTGTCTCTGAGGTTTTGAAAAACTCAGAGATACTTTTGAAAACATGAAGCACTGAATGAAAATATTCAGTGAAGGTTTTAAGAATTTTCAAAATATCGTTGTTAAGGAAAAGATATTCAGCGATGCATTTTGTTTTGAAATCTTGCATTTTCATGCGATTGTCAGAGAGAGAACATACCTTGATATCAGTGAATCAAGTTTATTCAGAGAGAAGATGATAGAATGGGTTATACAAGTTGATTTTATCCTTTCGCTGATCAATGTGAACCGCTGAAGGTTTTATCCTTCAAAGTTCAGCATTCCAAGCTCGCTGATGAGAAAGTTGAATCTTGTCTCATCAAGAGGTTTGGTAAATAAGTCAGCTAACTGATAATCAGTTGGGATAAAATGAAGTTCTATATCACCATTCATCATATGATCTCTGATAAAATGATATCTGATTTCTATATGTTTGGTCTTTGAATGTAGCACTGGATTGTTTGCTATAGCGATGGCACTTGTGCTGTCGCAATAGATTGGAATTTTGGAGAGCTGAAGATCATAGTCTAGTAGCTGATTTCTCATCCACAAGACTTGAGAACAACAGCTTCCAGCAGCTACATATTCAGCTTCAGCTGTGGAAGTGGACACTGCATTTTGCTTTTTACTTGTCCAACTTACCATCTTTCCACCCAGGAGCTGACATCCTCCTGTGGTGCTTTTCCTATCCATTTTGCAACCTGCAAAATCACTACCTGAATAGGCGGTTAGATCAAATCCTGAATCTTTGGGATACCAAAGACCTAGATTCACTGTACCCTTAAGATATCGAAAGATTCGCTTTACAGCTTTCATATGAGATATCTTAGGTTCAGCTTGATATCGTGCACACAAGCATGTTGCAAACATAATATCGGGTCGGCTAGCTGTTAGATACAATAGAGAGCCGATCATCCCACGGTACAGCGTGACATTGACAGGAACACCCTTAGTGTCCTTATCAAGTGTCAGCGGTGGTGCCATAGGGGTTTTCATAACTGAACTTTCAGTTAAGTCGAATTTCTTCAGCATATCTTTAACATATTTTCCCTGATTTATGAAAGTTCCTTTCTCAGTTTGCTTAATCTGAAGACCAAGGAAATATGTTAGTTCACCCATCATGCTCATTTTATACTCATCTTTCATTCTATCAGCGAAACGAGTACAAAGCTCAGGGTTAGTAGAACCAAATATAATGTCATCAACATATATTTGAACTAAAATGATATGACCTTTCACTTTTCTAAAAAATAGAGTTTTGTCAATCTTACCTCGCTCAAATTTTTCAATATGGAGATAAGTAGAAAGAGTGTCATACCATGCACGAGGAGCTTGCTTCAAACCATAAAGTGCCTTATCCAGTTTATAAACATAACCTGGACGCTTAGAATCTGAGAATCCTGGAGGCTGTTCCACGTACACTTCTTCATTCAGCTTTCCATTCAGAAACGCTGACTTAACATCCATCTGATGTACTTTGAAGTTTTTGTGTACAGCATATGCTAAGAATAGACGAATAGATTCAAGTCTTGCTACTGGAGCAAATGTTTCGTCATAATCTATACCTTCCTCTTGTCTGTATCCCTGAGCAACAAGTCGAGCTTTGTTGCGGGTTACAGTACCATGTTCGTCCAACTTATTTCGATAGACCCATTTAGTTCCTATTACTGTTTTATCAGTTGGTCTCCGAACAAGTTTCCAAACTTTGTTTCTTTCGAATTCAGTCATCTCTTCTTGCATGGCGCTGACCCATTTTGGATCTTTGAGGGCATCATCTACTTTCTTTGGTTCAGTTAGTGAAATAAAATTTACAAATAAACAAATATTACCTGCACTTCGTCGAGTCTGAATCCCAGCGTTTGGATCACCAAGAATTTGATCAATTGGGTGATTTATAGTCCATCGCTGAGCCGGAGCGTGAGACGCTGACTCAACTTGAACTGGAGGAGCTGAAGATGAAGCTTCAGCAACGTCAGGAGTATCAGCCAAGAGAGGAATGGATGCAGTTGTCATTATATTCCCTGATTGCTGAGAAGTAGATGGAATGTCTGAGACATTTGGTTCAGCATTAGGTATAGTGTTTATAGGAACAGCTGAGACCCAAGAAGTTTCAGCTTCACTGTTCTACATATTTGGAATGATAGGACTATCATCTTCTACTGGATGAGCATTTGTGGGAATGTCTTCCGAATCACCAAGATGAGAAAACATCCATTGATTCAGTTCTTCAGTATCAGCGGACGGTTTAGAGTTCGCTGAACGGGATTCGTCAAACGTGACGTGAATAGTTTCTTCTACAGTTTGTCTTCTACGATTGAAGACTCTGAAGGCTTTGGAAACTGAGGAGTATCCAAGAAAGATTCCATCATCAGCCTTAGGATCAAACTTTCCAAGAGCATCTCTGTTGTTCAGTATAAAACACTGACATCCAAAGATGTGAAGAAAGCTGATTGAAGGCTTTCTCCCATGAAAGAGTTCATAGGCTGTCGTTTTGAATCTTTTGACTATCAGCGACCTGTTTTGCGTAAAACAAGCAGTGTTGACAGCTTCTGCCAAAAACTGAGTAGGCAGGTGAGAATCGCTGAGCATTGAACGTGCAGCTTCAATAATTGTTCTATTTCTTCTTTCAGCGACTCCATTTTGTTGCGGTGTTCTCACTGAAGAAAAGTTATGAGAAATACCCTTACTCTCAAGGAAGGAATCAAGAGAACTGTTTTTGAATTCAGTCCCATGATCACTCCTTATTGAGCGAACGGTCAGATTGTTCAGGGTTTCCATCTTCCGAACAAAATTGATGAGTTCTTCAGGGGTGTCACTCTTAGAACGGAGAAACATTACCCAAGTGAAGCGAGAGAATTCATCAACTATGACCAGCGTATATTTCTTTCCAGCGATGGATTGTTTGTTAACAGGGCCAAACAAATCCATATGGAGTAGTTGTAGAGGAGATGACACTGAAGAAACTTGCTTTGACTTAAAGCTTGCTTTGGTCTGCTTCCCTTTTTCACACGCTGAACATAACGACTCTTTGGCGTATGAATGCTGAGGTAGACCAGTGACTAACTCTTTTGAAGAAAGAGTGTTCAGTGTCTTGAAATTTAGATGAGATAGCCTCTTATGCCATAGCCAGTTGACATCAGATGAGGCCTTTGAGAAGAAACAAGAGTTCTCAGTGGTTGTTGAGTCCATGTTTATTACATAAACATTTTCCAAACGATAACCGCTGAGAGCTATCTTCTCCTTTTTGTCAGAGACAAAGCAGGATTCCTTAGTAAAGATTACTTTGTTATCCATGTCGCAAAGCTGACTGATGCTTAGAAGATTATGCTTCAGCCCTTCAACATATGCGACTCTTCTGAAGGAGGTTGTACCATTTGAAAGTACACCATACCCTCGGGTATGTCCTTTTCCATTTCCACCGAAAGTCACAGAGGGACCCTTCTCTTCTTTGTATTCAGCGAGCAGGCTTTTCTTTCCAGTCATGTGTCTAGAGCATCCGCTATCAAGATACCAGATACCCTTCTTAACCTGAATAGCAGATGTTGAAGTGGAGGGAATGTCTGAACTTTCTTCCTCTTCTTCAATCTCGGCCATAAGACATAGATTTGCTTCATCATCTTCAGAGTCAGATGATGATGCTTCTTCATCAGAAGTAGCCCAATCATAGTCAGCCATCAGGCCTTTATTCTTCTTCTTAAAGCTTTTCAGCTTTGCATATTTTTCTTTCAGCTTTGAATATTTGTCATCTTTATTTCTTGGAGCAAAGGGTTTCTTTGTAAAAGCTGAGGGTCTAGAAACTTTCTTTGACCTGCACTCGTTAGCGAAATGTCCTGTCTTTTCGCAGTTAAAAAAAGTAGCAGTAGCCTTATCAACAAACGCTGATGATCTAGGCTTTTCAGTTATGGAAAGAGGTTTGTTCTTTCTAAACATTTTCTTTTTGGAAAATCTCCTGAACTTCTTAGTTAGGAGAGCCAAAGATTCATCATTATCTGAATAATCAGAATCTGATGACCTTTCAGAGTTACTTTCTAACTCAGTGATAGTGACCGAGGGTCGCTGAGAAGAAGGTTCCTCTGAGATTAAAGCAACATGGGTGCTTTTGGAATCTTTTACAAGATTCTTCTTAAGATGGCTCGATTGCTCATGATTCAGCAACGTGCCATATAAGGTTGAAAGGGTCATTGATTTTAGATCCTTTGATAGCTTGAGACACATAGAATAATTGTCCCAGCTTTCAGGTAAACATTCTAGAAACTTTGTCAGTACTTCAAAGTTAGAATATTCCTTACCAACAGTTTTCAGATCTATAATTAAACAATTAAAACGTTGGTGAACTTCAGAGAGAGATTCATTCTTACCAGAAATGAAGCTTTCGTATTGTCTTACCAGGTTGATCTTTCTTGAATCCTGGACTTCAGACGTTCCTTCATACTGAACACATATTGTGTCCCACATGGCCTTTGATGTTTTCAGGTTCATGAAGGAATGGTAGACTTCGTCAGGAAGAGCCATGGATAGTATGGATCTGGCTTTTGTATCTATAGCCACTTTCTTCTTATCTTCGTCAGTGCATTGAAAGATTTCCTTAGGTACCAGCCTTTCTGGAATAGCAGGTCTATTCTCAGTGGCTGGAACAGCAGCATCAATTCTTACAGGGATGAATGGACCATTTTCTAGATAGTAAGGCATAGTAGGGTCTACACCTTCTAAGAAGAGTGTCATCATATTTTTCCATAAGTTGAAGTTATCTTTGGAAAATCTAGGGGGTTTAGCAAGAGAACCATTGTCTATATAATTTGTGTTTGTGTTGGTGGCCATTTTCAGATAATAGCAAGGAAGAGAAATATCTTAGATTAGATCTTGTTTATGAGATTAAACAAATCCGCTCTGATACCACTTGTTGGTCCCGAAGGCCTATACAAGTTTGTAGAAGGGGGGGGGGGGGGGGGGGGGGTTGAATACAAACACACAGATTTTACTTTTCTAAATTGTTTATTGATAAATCATTAACAATTTACAGCTTGTTGCGGAAACAAGATTAAGGATAAACCTAAATCTAAACAAGTTTGAACACTAAGGTTTCTTGCACTAAGAGAGATAAGGAAATTACTAATAATAACCTATCTTGAGATAAGAGATTGAACTTGTCCAGAGTTAGCAAGTTACTTCAAATGAAGTGGGTTCATCTATTTATATACTGCATGCATTTAATGCAAGTCAGTATACACTTTACACGTGTCATCAGCTGGTTGGTTGCATGTCATTGACCTTGGTTGACAACCTTAGTAGCCGCATGGATGAACAGTGTAGTATCAGAATGGTTGTACGATTTCAGACAGTCGGATGTTCTTTTCTGACATTTCGTACGGAGTCGTGCAAGGGTGGTTAAGACAAAAGTACTTTGTACGGAGGACTTCATGATCAGCTTTCGTTGATTCAGAGCATTATCATTATCTATTCAGCGAATGATAAAGTTCAGCGATAGCTGAAGTCTTGTACTTGATACTTCACGTTGAGTGGACAAATCTGAGTCTTCGCTGATCCGCATCAGTTCATTAGGAGACTTGTCGCTGGTTCTTGAGCTTGATCTTCGACTTCAGCGTAGAACTTTTGTTGACGTGAAACTTGTCTTCAGGGATCATAAGTAAACAACTAACTTATCAGCGATCATCATAATGACTGAACAGACTCAGAGCATTAATGATGAACAGTGTTCGCTGAATGTTTAACTTAAAAGAGCGAGAGTTCCTATCAGCGGTACTGTAAGATCTTAGTACTTATCAGCGATAGTGAAACTCTGATACATATTGTTTACTTACAATTTTCACTAAGTATATAAGAGAGGGCCATTATCAAATCACTGAGGGTTTGGATCAACAATACAGGTCGCTGGTCTGCTTCTCCATCTTGCGACTACTGGCTAACTGTTGAGAGAACTGATTGACCAATTCTGCGAACGACCCGATTGATTTGGGTTTAAGATTGATCAACCATTGAAGAGCTGGACCAGTGAGAGTCGCACCGAAACTTTTGCACATACAGACTTCCTGATACATGTGTGGGATTGAGATCGTCCACATGAGCTGCTTATACTGCGCGACGTGCTCTGTCGGATCGGTCACTCCCGAGTACTTGGGCGTGAAGGCGGGAGCATTGTACTTCTTCGGGACCTCGACAGTCGCGATCTCATCGATGAATGGTGACGCTTGAAATCCTGATCGGGGCTCGACGTCGACGGGCACGACTGCCCCATGCAGCTTGGCGAGCAAAGATAGGACGCGCTCGTTCTGATCTTCTAGCATTTTCAATCGCTGGGCGACGGGGTCATTGGGGTTGAGATTTGCCCCTGCTTGCGGATTGATTCCTGAGCTGGTGCCATTGACATGCGACGAGCCATTGGAATCTCCGTTGAAAGGAACAAAATACGGTTGCGACCCATTCTGAAATGGCTGCGACCCATTCTGAAATGGCTGCGATCCATTCTGCATGGGTGGTGGCCTTATATGCTTAGGAGGGACCGTCCCGAACTGGGGATTTGGATTGAACGGTCCCGGCTGCTGGTTTTGCATGGTCGGACCTGGATGCTGATTCTGAGCGAACGGACCTGATCCTGGACCTGGATTATGCACGAATGGTCGAGGACCATTCTGACCGAACGATCCTTGGCCTGGATTCTGAATGAATGGCCTAGGACCACTTTGAGGTCCAAAGGGATTCCTTAACCGTGTGATCTCTTCAGCTGCTCTACGGCTTTGCTCCGCCATGGCGTTGATTTGATTTCGGGCGACTTCAAGCTCCTGGTACATCTGAGCAATGACATGCTGCTGATCTGCCATTTTCCTGCAACAGAGAACAAAGAAAACTCCAAGAAACCGTTAGCAAGACGCGCGCTTGTCGAAGATTTTCTCTAGATGGGGTCCCACGGATGACTCCAAACTGTTAATGCCAAAAATCGCACCAAAGGGACAACTTAAGGTCGATGTGGACTTTAACAACTAAAGAAAGGAATCTTTCGACAAAGGCGTGCGGCAAAGATAAAAAATGTAAATGAGACAAAGGATTTGATGACGCAGGAAAAACCTCTACGAGGAAAAAACCTGCGGACGACAGTGGATGTCGTCGCTGCACTATGGTCGCCAATCAGGGGCGATGTCCTTGGTGTTCCGGGTGTCGATCGTACAGAGATTACAATACAAATGAAGGAAAGACTTCGAAATGTAAAGTACAAGTGTTTCGAATGTAAAAACAATGTGCGTCGTGTGTGAAAACTATGTATAAACTGTCGGTCGAGAGCGAGAGTCTTGCGTCGAGAGTGATCTTCTATGAATGATCTCTTTGCTTCATATGAATATTCTTTTAGTGTTTGTGTTAGCTTCTGTTGTTCGAAGCTCTTGCTCTATCTATCTCTCTGTGTTATTCGGTGTTGATCAGGTGTTGATCATGTGTTTTGAACTGATGATTGAACTGGGATTTTATAGTCTTCGGATGACTTTAATTGAATCATTAAGATCTTTGATGATTGTTGTAACGGTCGTCGTCTTCAATGTGATTTAGTTGCTCATAACTGATTTCGTCGGTTATAGCCGTTTGTCCATAAATGATGTTGACTCCTGCATTAAACACTTAAACAAACATAACAGTTGTATAACGTGTTAGTCGGTCGAGGTCGTACGGTTTTATGCGACGGTCGTGCGGAACGGGCGACGTCGAGGTCGAGTGTCGTGAGGAACTCTCGACTTACCTTTTAGGAGGGATGACAGAGGTTCTTTGGGTCTTCGTCGGGACCTTATCTTAGTACAAGGTATAACTCATGACATGCGTCTTACCTTCTTTGGTCGTGGTCGAGACCTGTGAAATTTTGCCCAAACAACGACTACGTCCTCCGTCGAGTGTTCCAAAACACTCAAGAGCTCAACGCAGGCAAACCTTCCATTAAATGGGAAGGTCCTTATCGTGTATCTGAAGTCGTGGGTAAAGGGGCCTATCGACTCCAGACCCTCGACAACCAAGAAATCCCACGCAGCTGGAATGCAACGCATCTAAAGTGGGTCGCACGACAAAAGTTTATTGTGCGACTTTCCCAAAATATCATAACATAAGTCTAATACACGACTCGATATGTGATTTAAAGTCATCGCACGATTCGATTCCAAAATCATCTCACAATCTAAGTGTCTCGACTTAGAAAAGCGTCATGTACTGAATGAATGCTCTAAACGCATGTATACTTGATTTTTATATGACTAATGTTATGGTTGTTATCTTTCAATAAAAAGCCTTAGTCGCACGAATCTACGATTACATTCGATCTACAAGTGCGTTTATACAATTGAAATTACTTTCGACAATTGCTTGTAGTAAACAGATCTCACGAAACTTCATTTCATACTTAAACATAATTACAACAGACAACTTGATCACCAACGATCAGATATGAAAAATTCGTAAAACGGAAATTTATCCTAAGGCTAGATTGTCGGCTACGTCTTTGTCCGAAGTCTCGACCTTGGAATCCTCGACGACCCCGAAGCACATTAAGGAACTTATGCAAGGATCAAACAAGTATGAGAAAACATAATTGGGAACTGTCTCCCAATATCTGATGCCACGAACACGCCGTGAAGGTAAGTCCGCAATGTCTTGAGAATGCGGCTCTTAAGATTAATGTTAAGGTTGGAGGGAGGAATATGACACTCTCAACGATCGACTTCCGGTCCAATGTCTTCTCCGTCCTCGCATACCGAACGAGGAGAGATCGAAGCATCTGTAAAAACAAAAGAAATATGTTAGCAAGCGTCCGATGAAAACTGAGAAAAACATTGAAAACATGAGTTTTGAAAGAAAAACTTACAACGAACGCCTGTATGGCTATACGTGATCCCGTTTTTACGACAGGGATCCCTCGAAAACGCTCCTCGAAAGATAGGGGCTGATATTTCCTCGAAAACACTCCTCGAAAGATAGGGGCTGACAATTAAGAGGTCCAACGACAACCTAAAGTTGACCGTCATGACTTTCTTCTCACTCTCTCCCATATTTGCACCATTGCCCTTGTCGGCCGACGAAGGGGTCGACATGGTTGCAGAGGACATCGTCTCCAGATGCGCGGATTCCATGGATATCGCGTCAACCGCGATCAATGCCTTCACCTTTTCAGGCATAGTGACTCTCGATAAGTCATCAACCTTTGAAAGCATCCCTTTCAAAGTCATCATCCCCGTCTTCAATAAAACCCCGACACAGGTACGCTCAAGTCGTGCCATTTTCCCAGCAGAGATGGTTGGCACCTTTGTCGATGATCTTTCTGAGAATCTACAAAAGAAGAACATCACACAATAAACTTAAAAGCGATGGACTCAAAGCACAAATGCCTCAGTCAAGAATGAATGGAAAGCTGAGAAACTATGCCTTATATAGGTGCTCAAAAGCTTCGAAATATTAAGCTAGTCAGAAATCCTAGCGATTTTAGAGAAGATCGGAGGAAGGGAAGTGTAACACCCGTAATTTTCGGATAAGTACAACTTCGAATCAGTGTGAAACCGATCTTTTAAGAAAAATATGAAAAAATAGGATTTTGGTTTAAATCTTAGATTTTATGGTCTTGTTGGATGGGGAATTCGAATACGAGTCCAACGGTTCTTTCCGGAGCAAAAACGAAGCTATAACGAATAAGTTACGGCCGAAACAGTATCCGACCCAACAGGGGGCCGCGCGGCCTGTTAGACCGCGGCCCAAGCCGCGTAAGCCTCTGGAGGGAAGCGCGCGACATTCCCCGCGACTTATAAACCGCGGGACAAACCGCGGGAACGACCTGGAGCTTTAAATCGCGAATCTCAAACCCTCAAACTTCATTTCTTCATAACTTTTGCATCCCAACTCCGATTTGAGTGATTCAAGTTGCTATGGTTTCGTTTTTGGGAGCTCTTCAAGGATCTAGAAATATTTTTGAAGTATCATGAAAGACCCAATAGTATTTGGCGGTGGTTGAGGTAAACTTCTCACTTTTCTTCATCTAAAAAGCCAGGGTTTGATATTTTTGGTGTTTTTGGATGATTTATGTTGGGGGAAATGTATGTAAGTGTTTGAGGATGATTATTGATGGTTGAGAATTCATAAATCTAGGTTTTGGGAGTTTTGGCTTGAGGATGCAAACTTCATCAAAGGAGCTTACGTTGGAGAAACCCTAGATTTAGCTAAATCTAGCAAGGTGAGTTCAAGTTACTTTGCGAAAACTTTGTACATGCCAAAATGTTATTTTTCCAAGTGATTATGTGTTTTACCTTAAAATTATCAGTGTTGAGTTATTTAGGGAATTTTACCTTTTGAGGTATTAATTGTGGTAAACATTGTAAAACACTACTTTTGGATATTTTGAATATCTTGGAAAAATGTGATAGATAAATCCCATGTGAAGATGGGTTGTTGATTTATGTGATAAATGGAGTCTGTTTATTATGAAAATGCATTTTGTGGATATTTGGAAATATGCATATAGTACATCATGAGATGTTTTGAAAATGTAAAGGTTGAGTCCTTTTGGAAATGAGGGTTATCCCGATCCAAGGTTTTATTTCGGGTTTTCACGGATTTGAAGTATTTACTGACAACCGGTGTGTGTTGTTATACTTAATGTCATTTTATGACTTTCATGAACTATCTTTTGAGTTAGTTGAGCTTGTGGCTCGGTATTGGATTTTATTAAGTTTTGGGGACATTTGTCCGGTTTGATAGCTCAAAGTTGAGTTTTGATCATGATTTATGTTAATTGGGGAATTGCATGTTTTGAATGCATTTGTTTATTTATTTGGGGTCGTGTAATATTTTAGACCTTGTTAGCCATGGATCCATAGGCATTAGTTTACGAGGTCGGGATTGATTGAGCTCAGTTTACGAGACGTTAGTTTCTTTTGTAGCACAGAATAGGCATCGGGTTCCATGATAAGTAAGGCGTGGGCCTATATGGTCGGGCATCGTCTCATGGGTAGTAAGGTGTATTTCCATATGTGCTTAGCACGGGATAGGCATCGGGATCCATGATAAGTAAGGCGTGGACCTATATGGTCGGGCGTCGTCTCATGGGCAGTAAGGTGTAATCCCTAATGTGCTGTTGTGGATTTGGAGTGACCCAGTGTATAGACCTGGAGTGGTTGAAGTTGGGGGCTCCTTAGTCTCGCGGGCAATAGATCTGGAGTGATTGAGCTCAGTTTACGAGAGTAATCCACGTGGGTGTTTTTATTGCATAGTAGGTGACCCACTTTAGTGTTCCGTCACATGCAACGTATACGGGTCTCCCCCGTCACCGAAAGGTGTTGTTTTGGGTATTTGAGTGAGTTGGAAATGTAATTCATTTTGGAAAACGTATTATACCTTTTGGGAACTTTCTCATGGAAGTGTGTGAGATGGAAAATGGATGATTTGCAATTAAAAGTAAACTCTTTTGAAATCATGACTAAACTATTACTCTTCTGATTTATGTTTTTATATAGTCATGATAAAATGTTTGAACTCACTAGGCGTAAGCCTAACCCTTTCTATTTGTCGGCATGTGCAACAGGCTCAGGTTGGGGTAGCTCTAGCTACATTATGAAGGGGCTAGTGCTAGTAAAGTGCACGAGAGGTGACTTGTTTAGTGAAGTCTTCCGCAATAGTTTGGACTAGCAATCATGTGTGGTGTTAAGTAACACCCGATTAAGTTATATATTTGTAGAATTTATGATGTTTTATTTCCGAGGTACCTTTCAGGAATGATTTGTAAAAAGGAAATTATCTACTTTTGGGTTATTTTATTGAATTTTATTTAGTTGCTCGTTCCAAATTTGAGGGTGTTACAAGTTGGTATCAGAGCATAAGTTTGAGAGAATTAGGTGTTGATTTTGGATACCTAGACTCAAACTAGCGTTTGTTTAAGTAAATGAGAGTGAAATTTACCTTTAGGCACTTTAAGATAGGATATTTTGAAATTGATGGATGTTGTTAGAACGAGAGTCACGTCGAGAGTTACAAGGATAATCATGTATGGTGCGTTCATAGTGACACCTGGCCAGTGTCATGGTGAACCTGCTAGTACATGTGCGTACTTGAAATACTTTAATGTGATAATCGTTGGGGTAGTGAAGGAGGTTCTAAGCTAGTAGTCGTTGGAATAGATAGACGATTCTAGTATTAGTCACTGGGAGTGACGATAAGCATGATAATTGCTTTAAGTAGACCGTTTCGGGTCGAGATTGATGGTTGGATTAGAACCATAGGCCTAATGAGCCGATGTTGATTTGAGGAAAAACCGTAAAGTTAATTGATGTAATTCCCAACTTACCTTAAGAGGTTAAAGCATCCGGATGACAATAGTGGACCGGAGAGATTTGGAAGGGTGTGAGTTGAGACGTTGAATGCCGACTAAGTCATGCACAAAATTTAATTTGAAAATAAATTGCATCAATTATTTCTTGTGTTTCAAATCCTTGATTGGATTGTGTTATGAATTTTGAAGAAATATTTAGCACACACACAAGATTTCAAATCATGGTTTTGAACGTGCATGGAACCATTTTATTGCGGGAAGTTGCAAACTCCGCTGGGATTTGTTTTGCCTTATTTCATTGTTGTTCAACATCTGTTTTGGATGTAATGGCAACCATATTTTTATGATGTTTAAGATGTTGGGCAATAACTACGGTTTGTGACTTTAACATTGGATCTCCTCCACATATGTTAGAGTTGGACGAACGTTATATTCCATTATGTTTATGTAAAGTCATTTTTGGGAAATTTGTTTAATGTGAGTTGTTAAACAATGTTGTTTATATGATATTACCCTAGAAGGGGATTTTTGGGATCTTGGCGTTGCATTTATGATTTTGCTTATAGCAATTTGGTTTTGGAGGCACGATGTTTAGTGCCATTTTGTTGACTTGGAGTCATTAAGTTCGTTGGAGTTAATGGAGTTTTGTTTTACGGCGTGTTGTGTCGTGTGGGTACAATTTTACAATGTGCATACTCTATTTGCTTATGTGAAAAGTTTACGAGTTATGTTGGGCATTTGGTCCCACTCGAGTTTTGGTGAGAAAAGTTAATTTTATGCCATAAGGCGACTAAGAAGAGATGAGTTTGGGACTCTAGTGTCGCGTAACTTTTCTTTCAAGAGTTTGTTTTATTAGGTATTTCGTTGCAAATAGTTCAGTGTATGGATTGACTTATACGTGACTCAAGTAATGCATGAAAGAACATTTTGGTAACATTCATAATGATTTACTTAGTGCGCTTTTGGTCAGTTAAATGTTTTATTATTGTAGAATCATGATCCGTGCAACAATACAGAAATAGAATATGATATGCAATAAGAGCAATGATTTCAACTGGTCATCCCTTTCATTAATCTTTCAGAGAGAATATTACAATACAGTGTTGAAAGTAAAGGAGATGATTAGCTTGTTTTTCCAAGCTAATCAACATTAAATACAATGGGCCCGTGGTTAACAAGCCCACGTCCCGTTCACTAATAAGCTCTATTTTAATCAAATACAGTTTAACCCTTGAACTTTAAATCAACATTAAAACCTGCTCTAACAATCTCCCCCTTTGATTTGAAGTTCGAGTTGGCGCTCTATATCTTTCCAGTTGAAGACATATCTTTTGCGGAGCGTGAAGTGTACCTCGAACAATCTGATGGCGCGGCGATAGTCGATGCGATCTTCAATCATTTCCAAGGCATTCCGAGCAGTTACTTCATTCGGATTCGGAACATAAGAATACCTTGGATTCTCAGACTCGTGCTGAATAATCTTTCGAAGAGAATCTCTGACCTTTAGGAGCGTGCCGTCGCAGAATCTTTCCACCTGACTGAAGCGCATAAATTTCTTCTCTTTTTGCTCGTTGAGGTAAACAATCCCGAATTCTGGTTCCAGTAGCATAGCGTTCTCGAGATACATGTTTAATTCAGGTGCCTTCAGATTTGGCTTGATCAGATTTACCTTTTTCGCCTTGTTCTCGATAGCCATTTGGAAGTCCGTTGGATAAGACATCATGATGGTGCGGACCAGGTATCGACGAACAACTTCGAGTGCCTTTGTAAACTCTAGCGGTCGGATGGTTCTTGTACGTAAGTCTTTCAGAATAACCAGAAAGTCGAGTGGTCGGAGGTTCTTGAAATCAGCTTCTGAAAATTTCCATTCGTTCCCATCTTCACGTCGAACAATGAAAACTGGGTAGACGATCCTCATAATACGTCTTGAATAGATACTGATTACCTCTGTGATTCGAAGTTTGGTTCTAACCTGGTTGACTGGAAGACACCACTGCATTGTGCTGATATATCGGCGTTGAAGTTCTGGGTCAAGGTTGTAGATACCTAGACAGAAGATCGGCTCGATCAGGCGAAGCTTGTGGACGAACAGCTTTTTCAAAGATTCCTCCAGATGAGGGATTAGTACCATGATCTTCTCCCAACGGATTTGTTGCTGTTGAGGAGTAGGAGGAAGATCAGAAGCTGTCGTGGGAGGAGTAGTTGTCGGAAGATCGAAAGTAGTAGACTCGGGTCTTGTTGATGATGTTCCGACGGGTTGAGCATAGTGAACGGGGGTTGCTCCATATAAATTTTGGAGCAGGAACTGATCGTAGTCAATATTGTCGTCCTCATCAGTAGGAAAGAGCAAATTTACCTGGAGATTTACGGCACTGGCGGCTTTTTCGTACCATGCGTCTTCGGTCTTCGGTCTCCGGGTTGGTCTCACACTCTGGATCTATCATGTCCAGTATCGGTCTGTCTGACGAGTCAAAATCGACCAGTTCCTGTGTTGAACCGTTGGGTCTTCTTCATCTAAAATCTCCATATCTATGACCATATCTGCTAGTGGCAACTCAGCTTCGGGTGCTTCTGATGTAGTTGCCGCAGTTGGGGGTTCCTGTTGAACTACTGTTGTAGTTTCGGCAGTCATGATCTGGACGGTCTCGGTTTGGCGTAGACGCTTCTCTCCCTCCCGGTGATCAGGATCATCCTGGTCATCGTGCTTGCGTTTGAGACCACCGACTTGACTCTTACAAGTGTCTTTTAGTGAGCGGACCCTCTCAGACAGCATGGCGAGCGCTTTGTTGTAGTCGTTGAGGGTCGAGTCAATGGCGTCAAGGCGTGAGGTGATAGATGAAGATGGAGCAGTGACCTGGGATCGGAGAACTGAGATCAGGTCTGCTTCAGTCGAGGCTGTTGTATCGGATTCCTGGAGCAGTTGGGCCAATAGCATCGTCTTTAAGGTATCCACCGAATAGATAGGATGAGCAAGTGTCGGTGGATGTGGTGGTGCAGTTTCGGCTTCAACGATCTTTGATTTGCCTTTGATGGCTTTGTCGATCTCATCGGTGACATGTTGTTCCAGTGCCTCGCGGACAGCCTTGAGGGTGCTGTCCAGGGACCCTTGCGACACAAAGTCGGGGTGAATAACTCCGGGACCACTTAGGTTACCCGTTGAGGCGTCTACCACAGGGGTAGAGCCACCTACGTTCACAGTTGGCGTGATGTTAGCTGTGGTAGGATTTCCCGCCGATCCTTGTGTTTCACCTAGAGGTGAAGACACTACGGTGGTTCCGGTCGGGTCACGAAGAGCCTCGACTTGGTGTTGTTCCCTTTCAAGTGTCCTAGCCAAAGATTGAATTATGTCAAGAGGCTCTAGACTCGATGGTGCACGAAATGAAGTCGAGACCGGGGGCTGCTGGTCTCTTATTTCAACACCAACACTCTCCGAATGAGAGGCCGGTGGAAGTTGTGCTTGTTCCCCGTGTAATATTGAAACATCCGTCTGTCGTGAGACGGATGAGTGGATGAGGGGGTCGTGCAATTGCTCCGCTGGGTCCACGGAGGCTTCTTCAATACCCCGTCCCAACAAATGAGACGGGATAGTAGATGTGGCAACCCGGATGTCACGTGGCTGGGTTCGCTCAGGAGCCTCGTTATCTTTACGGCTCAATCTTTCTTGGTTCGCTTTCGACCTTAACATCCTCCTTTTCACATGTTCTATGTCCCGGGGAAGGTCCCTCCGGCGCTGGCTGGACCATGGGATTCCCTAACTCTCGTATATATGCTATCATAGGTAGGGCTTTAGGTATATGCATAGCTAGGGTATTATCTTGCTCCCCCTCAAAACATACATGGGGATTGACTTGCTCCCCCTCGAAGTGAGAGGTTGTTGATCCGCCATGGAATATCTGTAAGAGACCCAAAGTTAGTAAACAGGACGAATAAATAAGTTTCGGCGTGTACCTTTGCATTTAATAGGCTCAATCTGAGATAGAATGAGGAGTGGCAGTGACAAAACAGGTACCGGATAGATCAAAACAGGGGTGTCCGGACAAGGATTTGAACAAATAAGACTTTCCGGACAGACACAAGTAGCCGGACAAAGGGTGTCCGGATAAAACTATTGATCGTCAAAACTTTCCGGACGACACAAGTATCCGGACAAAAGGTGTTCCAGACAAGCATGGTTTCCGGATACAGTTGAGCATTCTGGACAAACATGGTTTCCGGATACAGTTGAGCATTCCGGACAAAAATAAGACTGTCCGGATACTCTGGGATTTTCACAAAAAATGCTCTGTCCTTGTAGATTTGGCCAAAATAGGACTGTTTGGATTTAAAAATGAACCTTCATTCGCTCCCCCTCAAACTGAGCATGGGGATGGCTTTGCTCCTCCTCGGAGTATCCACACACACAAAAAAAACTTTTCAGCATTTAAAAAATTGTGTGTGAAGCTCCCCCTCAACAGTAGAGTATACTTACCTAATGGTTGATCATGCTCCCCCTAAACACATGAGCAACTCGTGAAAGCACAGGTATAAACAAACCTCGCGTCTTCGTAATATTGTTCCTTGTAGATCGTGAGCAGCTCCCTCCTTCCGGTCATGTGTGTGGAACATTCAGTGTCTAAGAGTCACACAACACAAACAATCGTGCGATAATTGAATCAATTGTTGAGTGGAGTAAATTTTCATTGGAAAATTAACATCTCTTTTAACAAAATCATTCCTATGATTCCAGGCACAATCGTTTTTGTTTATTCTAGAATTAAAAGCATTTGGGAAGGACTTTGATGCATCCTTCTTGATAGGTTCCTTCTTTAGCCACTTTGGGTTTTCTTGATTAGTGCGACCGGTTTTATCCGAAACAACAGGAACAGTGCGGTCAGTGACTTTATAAGGAACAATATTTTTGGTAGGCAATGGTCCGGTCTCCTGCCTCGGCTGTGATTGCTTTTTAGAAACAGGTTTAGAAGTTGGTTTTGATTGAGAAATCTTGATCACAGCTGGGGCCTTTGTTTGAGAACTGCTACCCTTTAGAAAATTGACCGGATGATTGACTACTGGTGATAGAAAATCAATGTGGCTCGGAAGAGGTTTGTCGAAAGGGAACGACTCAAACTCTCCATCAGAATTACCTTCGGAGTTCATATATTCTGAAAAATGGACATCCGGAATTACTGGACTTGGATCGGTCGAGGAAGGAGAGGAACACTTTGTGCTTGTGTGCTTTGGGGAATTTGGTGCGGAAGCGTTTGAAAAATCAGAGTTTACCTTTGAACACATTCGTCTTGAGAGACATTACTTTCTTGAGAAGAGATATTTCCAATGAAGGCTTTACACGATGATGTGTCAGATGAGTTGAAGGAAAGATCAGGTGAAATCTGCTTCTAAGTTTGGAGAAAGTCAATCTGCTCTTGGAGTTGACCATTTCTCAGGTGCTCCTTCATCGTTTCTCTTGTCATTTCAGACAGTTTCGATGAGAGCATATTGATTTCCCACATAAAACTTTCCTTTTCTTCACTTGACACATCATTGGTTTTCTCAGATTTGAGTTTCTCAAGATCCTTAACTAGCTCTTTCATCTCATTTTGAAAAACAGACCTTTCTTTCTCGAGTGACTCCTCCAACTCGACTATCTTTGCTTCCAAGATGAGAGGGGGGACATAGAGTTTAAACTCATCCGTCTCAGTCTTGGTTGCAGGTGCTAGATCCTCATCCTTTTTGGAGGAATCCTTGGGACTAGCTACCTTGTAGGGGTCGAAGTAGTCATTGGAAAGGTACTTTTTGTCCTTTTGATATGAGTAGTTTAAAGGTTCATAACAAAATGGGAGTTGAATTCCTCGTTTGTGTGTGCGCTTATGTTCCTCGGTGTCCTCCTCTTTTTCGGGTTCAAGAGGACCAGTCCATTGAATTGCGTATTCTGGATACTTTTTATCTAATCCAAAACAAGCAAAATCATACAGAGTGGGTACATGCCATCTTCCCTTTTTCAAATAGTGTGGGTTATCATATCCGATTCCCCACTCTTTGTTAAAGTATGTGAACTCTTTAGGTTTATTCAGAAATATGGTTTGATCAGTTTGACCCCTTTTGTGGAGTTTGTTTTCAAGATCAAGGATTTTAGTCACAAACTCCTTGTGTTGAATTTGAAGAGAAGAACATTGATAAACAATTTCTTCTTTCTCATTCAAGCACTTATCAAACTGAGACTGAAGATCAGATAACTTAGCCCTTAAGTCCTTAGGTGCTAATGAAATATTTTTGCATTTGTCTTTTAGATTAGCATTTTCAGACTTATATTTTTCAGTTATTCTCCTTTGAACATCTAGCTTTTCAGATAGTGATCTAATCTCAAGCAGTTGTTCATTAGAGGTGGCCTTAAAGGAATCTACCCGTTCAGCAAGAGGTTTCATTCAGTCATAAAGTTCTGAAAAGATAGGTTCACATACCTGACACGGCTTTGTCATGTCTTCTTCAGCAGGAGACATCTTCAGTTGCACTGGAGTGATCGTCAGACGATTGTTCGATTCAAAGTTGAATAGTATCAAAGATACTTAAATGCCCCCCTCCTGCGACTTAGCACGGGGGTCAAGGGGCAACGCCCTTGCGGGGTCTGAAAATTGAGGTTTCAGAAAGCTCCCGGATTGTGGAATCCGGGTGGTTTCCGGATTGTGGAATCCGGGTGGTTTCCGGATAAAGAATCCGGAAAAAATAAGCTTACCGGGTGAAGAGCAAGTTACCGGGTCCGGATAACTTGAGTTGTCCGGATACAATGAAGTTTCCGGGTACAATGGATTGTCCGGATAAGATATGTCCGGAAACACTGGGTTTCCGGATATAAATGTTACCCGGATTGTATAAGGAAAAGTGACTTACCCGGAATCTGTGACTTACCCGGAAAAATGAGGAGTCCGGATGGAATTGGAAGTACCCGGATGGAATAACACAAACGTCCGGACACCTTGAAGCTATCCGGAAACGACGGCTGGTTTATCCGGAAAAGTCGGCTGTTTGCTCAAATCGATCGAATTTTCGATTAGGGTTGCCCAAAATCGATCCTGGAAGATTAGTAATAATGCCAAACACAAAAACAACACTAATCCAATCGATTTCAATGAAAAAAGAACACGTTTTGATGGTAAAAATTCGATTTTTGTTGAAGAACACTACCAAAAACTTTGAACTTAATTTGCAAAATTAACCAACCAAACGAACGAATTAGGATGTGAAAATTTGCAGAAACACTTATAATAATGATTCTAACACAACCCAATAAACAGAAACTATCAATTTCGACTGAATCAAATTTTTAAGAATTCAAGAATGGTCAGACGAGTAAAAGTCAAACTAACCAGAAATCGATGAATGAAGCTTTGAATCGAATCCGTCTGTCTGCTCTGATACCAATTGATAATCCCAGTTTGATCAGGTAACAATAAATCAGTAAACAATAACACGAACAATTGATTATTTCAATCTGTCATCCCTCTCGTATTCAATAATCAAGATAGTTACAAATGTTAGAATGAAGAACACAACTATCTCTCTCTCTCTCTCTCTAATGAATCTCTTGGATGGCTAATCAATTGTTCAACCTAATTCTAAGGTTACCTAAACCTTATATACCAAGGCTTTAAACACAAAGGCTCATGGCCCATTAACCTAATCTAAGCCCATTTATGATTAAAGGCTTATTACAAATAATTAAATAAACTAATTAAGAACTATATAATTATTTATATATCTTTCTAATATGTAGGACATTTATGGTCCTAACATATACAAACAATTTTCTAAAATCTTCATCACGGAGCATTTCCTCAAAATCTCGTACTTGGAACATAAAACATCAAAACGTCATTGCTTAAATTTTTTTTTGTTAAAAATACTCCAAACGCACCTTTCTTCCAAAACCAAAAAGGTTTTCAAGTTTCCAAAATATTCGGTAAATCGACAATTGACCAATGTCAATGACTCATACATTCGTGTTTTCAAAATGTAAAATATTGCGAACTATGTATGATTTCCACAACACCGAAACACCATTTGACCGAATGGTCATCATTTATACAATGAGTTAATAAAATAATTTCACTGACGATTCGTTCAACAAAGTAACGAGAAACAATGGTTACCAAGCTATGCATACCCCTAAGTCGATATAACGCATCTACAAGAAAATGATAATTGTTAGAGCAGGTTTTAATGTTGATTTAAAGTTCAAGGGTTAAACTGTATTTGATTAAAATAGAGCTTATTAGTGAACGGGCCGTGGGCTTGTTAACCACGGGCCCATTGTATTTAATGTTGATTAGCTTGGAAAAACAAGCTAATCATCTCCTTTACTTTCAACACTGTATTGTAATATTCTCTCTGAAAGATTAATGAAAGGGATGACCAGTTGAAATCATTGCTATTATTGCATATCATATTCGATTTCTGTATTGTTGCACGGATCAGGATTCTACAATTGGTATCAGAGCAGAATCGGTGATTTGAAGATACGAAAGAAATCGAACGAAAGCGAGAAAAGGCAAGAAAATTCGCAGAAATTTTTTCTGGAAAATCACAACAAGCCGTTTTGCCTATTCTCGGAGATTGAACCGTCGGATCGTCACGTTTTTTGGACAGTAGCTTCTGGACACCTTGTTTTACATTCTGACCGGTTGGATTAGTCGTTCGAGGTCCAGAAAGCATCCAGATTAATTTCGTAATAGTGCAGTAAGTTTGTGGTTAAATCGTTCTTCATTCGGGTTTGCAAAGTTCTTTCATCGATTAAATACTTTTCTGTTATATCTCGATTGTTTAATTGATTTAATCTAGTCTTTATTTGCGATTACAAGAACTCAAAGGTATTAATTTTTCAAGTTAAAAATCAAATCTTGAGTTTTTGGTGTTCCTCAAGTTTTTGTGGTGGTTTGTGAAAAATAGGATATATTTTGCTTAGAAATCGATTTGGGTGTGTTTGTTTTTGTGTTTTTGGTCAATATCTAACCCTACAGGAGTGAAATCAAGCAACCCTATCGATTCCAGATCAGAATTGCAACCACAGCCGCAGTTTCCGAGTAAGTCTCTTTTCTCTCAACTTTTCGGTTAACTCAAAGTTTCCTGGTGACTCAAAGTTACCGGATAGAAATTTGAGTTACCGGATAAAATATTTTTTTTCCAAAGAGTCCGGATACTTTATTTTCCCGGTAACCACATATTATCCGGACACCTCATTTTTTTTTGGCCAAATCATTACTTTCCGGTTGAATCATACTTTCCGGTTGAATCATTTTTTTTCCGGCCAAATCATTACTTTCTGGACAATTGTTTTTAGACTTGAATGGATTGGTTGCTGTGTGTAAGCATTTAATTATCATAGCATACTAATATATCCATATTGCATACACGTAAGTTTGACATACATAGTTGGAATTTTTTTTTGTTTTGTTTGCTTTATTTTTTCTTGGTTTGATTTTGATTGGTAGTCAAATTTCTTCCGGAAACAACCTTCATCCGGTAAGTTCACTTGATCCGGAAACCAAGTTTGTCCGGTAAGTGTGTTCATCTAGTAAGTTAATTTTTGCGAGAATCTTTTTAACCCGGTAAGTATCACCCGGACTCTCTCACGCCCGGTCACCTCAGACTTCACCCGGTAAGCTCTTGTTTGTGCGGAAAGTAATTCTTCCGGTAAGTTCTTTTTTTATCCGGTAAGCTTTTGATTGGTAAACCAACTTCAACCGGTAAGTGCCATTTTTGCGAGAACATCATCACCCGGTAAGTCTCAATTCTCTTTATCCGGTAAGTCACAACTTAATTGTCCGGTAAGTTGTGTTTGGTAAGTTTTTGGTTGGTTAGTTCTCGTCGGTACCCGAGTTACCGCACGTCTCGTGATTGAGAATTTTTAACGAAAGTTGCGATTTTTCTTGACGATCGATTTGCAAATTTTTTTTGTGACGCTTGAGATTATTTGCGACGATTTGCAATTATTAACGACTATTATTATTTTTGTGATTTATTTTCGTCGTTCTTGATCTAACTTGGTTTGGTTTTCTTGCAGATTTCACTCTCGAAGTGTAATTTCGTTCGTTCGAATTCGATAATAATCGAATCTTAATTTTTGGAAACGAATTTATTTTTAGATTTGTTTTTCAAATTTAATTTTTTGAATTTTCTTCCGCAATTTTTTGATTCTTCAAAATAACACCGATTAACGATCAATTTTCAGGTAACAATGTCGTATTGCTTTAATGTGGAGTGTCAAGCAAATCAAAGATACATCAAACGCATATCGAGAAGAAAGATGATTTGATCTACAAGTACATCAAAGAACTGAAGCAACATAAATCTCAACTCTGGAATTGTTCTGACAAGTTGGCTAAATCTAAAGAAAATGCAACAGCATTAGAGTCTGAAAACTCTGAGCTGAAAAGGAAGTTGTCTGATCTATCATCACGAGGTGATATCAAGGAGACTGAGAAAGAGAAAGCAAAGCTACATGAAAAGAATATAAAGCGATCAGATGGCTTGTGCAATAAGTACATCATATAACTGAAGGAGCTCAAATCTGGAATAGTTCTGAGAAGCTGGCGAAAGAAGAAGAGAGAGGTAAACCCCTGAACTGTGAAAACCTTGAGCTTAAAAGTAAACTAAATACTCTTGAAAAGGAAAAGGAAAGTTTTGAAAAAGAAAAACAAATGCTTAATCAAAAGCAATCTGGTCTTTCAACCAAATCTCTTGAAGAAAAGAAGAGACTTGAACTTATGTGTTTAAAACTTTCAAAACAGATCTCCGATTTTGAAAAAGTTTTGATTTCAGAAAGAGAGAAGTTAGAATTAGAACTCCAATCTTTCTCTAAAAAGAATGGAGAACTTTCTTTGAAAATATCCGATTTGGAAAACGAATTAGACGTTCTAATCAAAGAGTCTGAGAAAGGGAAAGTTGAAGGTTTTAGGGCTAAATGTTTGACAGATGATTTTGCAAAAGAGAGAAAGATTTTTCAGTCCGAGATTACTAAACTTACAAAGAGATTATCTGGATTAGCAACCGAGATTTTGAAAGAACAAATGGTTAAATCTAATTTACAAAAGAAATTTGATTTAATTCTCGAAGAACGAAATGCCTTAGAAAGCAAGATCAAAGGTGTTCAAATTTCTTATGCTTCAAGTTCATTTTCTACAATTCGTTCTTCAAAGAATTTTGTCAAATCAAATGATTTTTCAAAAGATCAGATTCGACCTTCCAATCTTTTCTATAATTCTCGTGTTGACAAATCAGATAATCAATTTTCAAGAAAGTAAAAATGGAGTGGAGAGTTAAAGGAACCACTCCTGATCCAAAGTCATTTATCTCTGTTAAGAGTGCCAAGAACAACACAGCTTTCCACGCTAAACCTTTTGTGAAAACTGATCGAGTTTACTCTGTTAACAAACTGATTAGTTTATCTACACAGAAGCTGTGTTGCTCATATTGTGGAAAAAGTGAGTTTGTAAAGAAAGATCGTGCTAACTATTGGTATGGTACTTATAGTATCCCTGGTCCTCATAGGGCATCTAACCGACAAGGATCCATCCCAATATGGATACCAAAATCCCTCTAATCTGTTTTGCAGGAACGTCATGTGCATTTAAATTAGAAGATTCTTTTCACATGACGAGAATTCAAAGGTTAGGCCAATTTTGAGGGGGAGTACTATCTTATGCAAGGTATGTGAACTCTATCTGAATTCAAAAACCATGGCAATTCATTCTGAATAACTTACTTGCGTTTGTTATTATCTAAGTTTAACTTCCATGATTGCCACGATCAAAGCTTTCTTGACTTAGTTATTTCCATGTCTCAAATGTTTGCCGAATTTTTGATGGAAATACACTCGTTTTGAATTCCACTTTGTGTTCACCGTTCATCATTTCATATTAATGATTCAATTCTTATCTGATATAATAACTGTGAATTGTTCTTCACAATTAAACTTTCTAATCATTGATTGATTTTTGAACATAATGTGCTTACTGAGTCATTCTGTTTTGCGCTAGAATCTGTTTCTTGAAATTCTGGTAATTCATTTACGACTTCTGATTATCTCAGATAAGGACTCGGACTTAAATGTTTCGACTTCTAAACATTTCAGTTTAGAACTCGTACTTCACTGTTTACTTAACTGTTCTACTCGTTGCATGAAAGGAGTGTTAGGTCTTACATTGTTTCTATGGTCAAGCCAAAACCGGAAGGACCTACCCAAGAAACACATCCTTTATAGACAACAGTGAGGGGTCTAGCTTGATAGATGAGTTTGGAGAGAAAAGAATATGGTGAGGCTGTGACAAGACTTAAAAGAATTATTGGTCCTTACCAAACCGAGTCAGTTATCCGGGTAACCACACAATCTATTCACTCTCGTTCTTTGGAGATTAATATTGAAACAGGCATGGACCCAGTGTCGATAACTCGTGTCACACCACCCAGCCACTCAAGTATCTCACAACAGATGCTTGTTTCATATATTCACGGAGAATTAGCACATAATCTATCTATTCCTCACTCGGAGGTCTTAGATATTGAAACAGGAAGACATCAGCTTCGGTCTCCGAACTTCATATTCTATTCACTGTGTCTATTGATTTTAACTTGAGTCCCAAGTTAAATCATTATTTTGAGCCAAATAGATAGACTTTATTTTCTTTCACGCATGCACGAGTCTTTGTGATTCCATTTGCATATCTTCGTGATATTGCCGGAACAGTTTGAGAAGTTAATTTTTCAAATTTTCTTCAGTGATAACTGGAAGTCCTATCAGAGATACTCCATTGCCAACTCTGAACATAGGCCACACAATTTTTTAAATTGTTGTGAAAACAGTTACTAACGTGTTTCTGTGTTAGTTGATTACCCCGTTCTGGTTACTTAATGTTTTTATCTGGTTCGTTTGCTACTCGTTACTATTGTCTTTGAACGTACATGATGCTCCAGATGCTCCTACTCATCATGAGGGGGAGAAAGGGTACAGATTCAAAGACATGGATTATCAAGTTGAGGGGGAGTTAGCAAAAGCCGAGGGGGAGTAACTTAATTTTTGATTGAGGGGGAGTTAGCAGCTGAGGGGGAGTAAATGTTGCTTTAGCAGTTACGAATTTCATAAATTCCGATTATAGAAGAAGTTCAAAGTGCCTACAAGTGGTAAATTCTTCTCATCCTTCATCAAGTGGTGTTCGCTACAAATCTCTATTTCCTCTATGAAGCATATTGGTTCTACAAGCTGAAGCTGAAAGCAAAGTCAACTCGCGGTTCAAAGACAAATTCGTTGTTCACCAAATCTGGTTACAAAGTTGAAGATATGAAGACCAAGAGCTTTATTCAAGGGGGGCGCTGAAAATACATGAAGACAAGCAACACCGAAGTTTTCAGAGATTCAAGAAGAAGAGAAGATCAAGACTTGAAGGTTTCAAGACCAATTTTTATTTATATATCTTTAGGGGGAGATTGTTAGGACCATAAATGTCCTACATATTAGAAAGATATATGAATAATTATATAGTTCTTAATTAGTTTATTTAATTATTTGTTATAAGCCTTTAATCATAAATGGGCTTAGATTAGGTTAATGGGCCATGAGCCTTTGTGTTTAAAGCCTTGGTATATAAGGTTTAGGTAACCTTAGAATTAGGTTGAGCAATTGATTAGCCATCCAAGAGATTCATTAGAGAGAGAGAGAGAGATAGTTGTGTTCTTCATTCTAACCTTTGTAACTATCTTGATTATTGAATACGAGAGGGATGACAGATTAAAATAATCAATTGTTCGTGTTATTGTTTACTGATTTATATTTACCTGATCAAACTGGGATTATCAGTATAAAACTATGTTGCGTGTACTTTCTTATGTTTTGGAACATTGATGCGCACCGTTGGAGCAATTTGGGATTTGAAAATAGGTTTGAACCCTTTTTGGTGTCAACCATTTACTAACAATTGTTTCCTCCTAGTTTTTGGAAAATACATTGTGGTGTGCAATTTTGTTAGAAACATTTTGCTCGTGTGTCGTTATGTGACCATTTGAGGAAATTTTGGAAATCAACTTAAAGAACCCCATCTTTTGAAATTTTGGTGTGAGTTAATTGGTGCATGTTATTTCATTACAAGGAAATTTCTAAGGAAGTGTTACAAGCTTGCATGCCTACCCCGATTTAAGGTTTTATGATGTTTTAGTCGACATTTTCCAATAATGGGAACGGATTGGTTTTGTCTTTAAACTTGGAACTTACACAAGTTGGTTTGTATTTTGACTAGAGTGTAATTATGAATCGTTTCATCGTTTTGTGTAATAAACCGACGTGCACAAATTTGATTGGTAAATCTTGTTTCATGCCATTTTATAGTTAGAAAGGAAATTTTGGAGTCAAATGTCGTTTGGACTTCTTTTGAAATACGTGCATAACTTTTGTTGCACCCTGTTTAACGTTGGGCAGTTACCTTACGTGAATGTCATGAGTCAATCCATACTAGAACCGTGGTGGTTTATTTTGAAGAAATTGTTTATTACGCTTTTGGCGTTTTATGGGTAAACTGAACTGCAATGAAATAATTTTCAACATAATTTTCATATGTGGGACGAGCGTGTCCATTTTTGCGTAACTACCGAATTGATGATAGTAGTTTTTCTATGCGTACAATTTATTTGATATGAAAATCTTTGCGTTGAAAATTTTTGTGAAAGGTTTTGACTGATTGGCATATTTATTGAATAACGCACTTGAAAACCTTGAACTCGTTAGGACCTTGGAAAGGGTAAGTAACCCAGTTAAGGGTGAGAGCGTGTAGCACTTCGACGGTGGAAGGTTGGGTATTCCACGCGTGATAGCACTGTAGGCCGAATGGTGTTAGGTGCGGGGATGATGCACTTTTGTAACTAAGAGATCTAATTCGCGGTATCTTATATTGAGGTTGGTGGTGACCTTTCTTGTTGGGAATCTTATTTTGGGGTCTTGGTCAACTTTCGTATGTGGGACCCTTTAGACACCATATCGATAACCTTGGTTTTGTAAGAAGGCTCGATGAGTGAAGCTCGTGTGTAGAGTCTGTGGTGATTCAACTTAATGGTATGACTAGGTGTCAACTTTTGGGCTTGAGACCAAGCACCTTTAGTGTAATCGGGGAATCGTAGTCCGATTTTAAATGAATGATGGTAACGGTTGTAGCAATCCTAAGATACTCAAGTGTAATGAGTAGATTTTGTAGGAATAATTTCCTTGTGTGATTAAAGAACATGTCGGTTTGATGATTAATGTTGAAATGGATTTTGGAGTTTATTAGATCTCGTTGGAATTGATCGACAGTTAATGATGGGGACAATTGGAATTAGAGATTCGGTCGGTCTCGATATTAATTAGGCCTTGGATTGACTTAGAGTCTGAAAATGAAATTGGGAGGTATGGAACATTTAAGGTTGGGAGACAACCGAAGTCGTCTGACTAGGAATTATTCCAGTTGTCGGAGTGTTCTCCCAGACATAAGTACAGTGTATGTGAAGGGGCTTTGTTGATAAACAATTGTTCGAGGAATTGTCTTTATAGACTGTGTGGGGAGAATTTAGATTCCAGTTAGGGATTGATAAATTATAGTCGATGTTGAGTCAGTTAGCCTTGGGTTGTAAAGAATGTAGATTTCGAGGACGAAATCATCCTAAGGTTGGGAGGATTGTAACACCCGTAATTTTCGGATAAGTACAACTTCGAATCAGTGTGAAACCAATATTTTAAGAAAAATATGAAAAAAATAGTATTTTGGTTTAAATCTTAGATTTTATGGTCTTGTTGGATGGGGAATTCGAATACGAGTCCAACGGTTCTTTCCGGAGCAAAAACGGAGCTATAACGAAGAAGTTACGACCGAAACAGTATCCGACCCAACAGGGGGCCGCGCGGCCTGTTAGACCACGGCCCAAGATGCGTAAGCCTCTGGAGGGAAGCGCACGACATTCCCCACGACTTATAAACCGCAGGACAAACCGCGGGAACGACCTGGAGCTTTAAATCGCGAATCTCAAACTCTCAAACTTCATTTCTTCATAACTTTTGCATCCCTACTCCGATTCGAGTGATTCAAGTTGCTATGGTTTCGTTTTTGGGAGCTCTTCAAGGATCTAGAAAGAGTTTTGAAGTATCATGAATGACCCAATAGTATTTGGTGGTGGTTGAGGTAAACTTCTCACTTTTCTTCATCTAAAAAGCCAGGGTTTGATATTTTTGGTGTTTTTGGATGATTTATGTTGGGGGAAATGTATGTAAGTGTTTGAGGATGATTATTGATGGTTGAGAATTCATAAATCTAGGTTTTGGAAGTTTTGTCTTGAGGATGCAAACTTCATCAAAGGAGCTTACGTTGGAGAAACCCTAGATTTAGCTAAATCTAGCAAGGTGAGTTCAAGTTACTTTGCGAAAACTTTGTACATGCCAAAATGTTATTTTTCCAAGTGATTATGTGTTTTACCTTAAAATTATCAATGTTGAGTTATTTGGGGAATTTTACCTTTTGAGGTATTAATTGTGGTAAACATTGTAAAACACTACTTTTGAATATTTTGAATATCTTGGAAAAATGTGATAGATAAATCCCATGTGAAGATGGGTTGTTGATTTATGTGATAAATGGAGTCTATTTATTATGAAAATGCATTTTGTGGATATTTGGAAATATGCATATAGTACATCATGAGATGTTTTGAAAATGTAAAGGTTGAGTCCTTTTGGAAATGAGGGTTATCCCGATCCAAGGTTTTATTTCGGGTTTTCACGGATTTGAAGTATTTACTGACAACCGGTGTGTGTTGTTATACTTAATGTCATATTATGACTTTCATGAACTATCTTTTGAGTTAGTTGAGCTTGTGGCTCGGTATTGGATTTTATTAAGTTTTGGGGACATTTGTCCGGTTTGATAGCTCAAAGTGGAGTTTTGATCATGATTTATGTTAATTGGGGAATTGCATGTTTTGAATGCATTTGTTTATTTATTTGGGGTCGTGTAATATTTTAGACCTTGTTAGCCATGGATCCATAGGCATTTGAGTTTCCCCTGAGTTATATATTTGTAGAATTTATGATGTTTTATTTCCGAGGTACCTTTCAGGAATGATTTGTAGAAAGGAAATTATCTACTTTTGGGTTATTTTATTGAATTTTATTTAGTTGCTCGTTCCAAATTTGAGGGTGTTACAGGCAGTAAGGAATCAGAAAAATAATCTCACCCTAAAACTTTCCAAAGCCATAAAAGGAAATGATCCATCAGAATCTCTATTTAAACGATCGATTATGTCAGGTCGAGTCCTTGGATGATCAACACCTGCCCTCGTCTTTTCGTATGACCACACAGATCGTCGACACTTGTCAAAGACAGCTGGTAAGCACGATCGTGCGTCAGTATGACATCACGATCCCGTTTCCTTTTCGACTTCTCGTTCAGTTAAAATCGGATCGATCCAGTTCCAAGACAACCAAGGTAACTTTCGACACGTGTCATAATTCTATGCGTCCGACTGACAAAATTTAAAATTCGAATTTGCCATCCTACTTTCAAATTTTGGGGGCAAACTGTTTGGGCAAAATTTCACAAGTCTCGACCACGACCAAGGTAAGGAAACACTTATTCCTTTTTCCATAACGAAGGTAAAATCATAGTACTTTAAACTCTTGATTAAAGATAAAATCGAAAGTCTTTTTACCTCACGACACTCGACCTCGACGTCGCCTAGCCCACACGACCGTCGCCTAGAACCATGCGACCTCGACCAACTAACGCATGACATAAACTGTTACGTTTGTTCAGTGTTTAATGCAGTAGTCAACATCATTAATGGACAAACGGCTATAACTGATGAAGGTCATTAAACAACACTAAAGACGACGTCCGTTACGACAGTTATCGAAGTATTTAATGAGCCAATTAAAGCATCCGAAGACTATAAATATCAAGGATAATCATCATTTCAAGGGGACGAAAAAGAACACAGAGACACAACATCGAACAACAGACACAAGCACTCGAAACGAAGAAATCACTCGTAGAAGATCGCTCTCGACGCACGACATCAGCACACGACACACAGTTTTAACACACGACGCACATTGTTTTTACATTCAAAACACTTGTTACTTTACATTTCGAAGTCTTTCTTTCATTTGTATTGTAATCTCTGTACGATCGACACCAGAAACACAAGGACATCGCCCCTGTTTGGCGACCATAGTGCAGCGACGACTTCCACAGTCGTCCGCGGGTTTTTTCCTCGTTGTGGTTTTTCCTGCGTCACCAAAATCTCTGTCTCATTTACATTTCTGTCTTTGTCGCACGCTTTTGTCGAACGATTCCTTTCTTTAGTTGTTAAAGTCCACATCGATCTTAAGTTGTACTTTGGTGCGATTTTTGGCATTAACATATACATATTTGCTTATGAATTAAGCATTAAGTTGTGGGTCACAACTCAACTCTTTGTTAGCAAAAAAATTGTAATAAGTGCTAATCCGTTGTACAAATATTCTAGGCGGTTCGTTCTCGGTGTTAAACAAGTTTGAGATAGAAAAACTCTTTATATTTTTTTATACTGATTATTTATAAATGTGTACAACGTTCTTATATTTAATGGGTTTTAGGGAACTTTAGACACATTTAAATATATATATATATATATATGTGGTATATATAATTAACTCTTAGTGGGTTTATGTTCTCCTATATGAGAGCTTCAAAACGATATATAATGCGTCGAAAACGGAGTATGTGTGAATAAGATATCGATACTCAAAGTTAAGTAAAAACCATGAAATTAGTAAAAATCAAGTTGGGTGTGGGAATGTGTCCCACATAGGTAGAAGGAATAAACTTTCATTGGTTTATAAGCAAAGAAGTGAGAGGAGTTGACAAGCTCCTTGCATGGTTTTACTCCAACACCTACCCGCACGAAGGGGGGGTGCCGATTGACGATTTCGCAAGCTAAAATCGTCGAACTTGTCTACGAGCGCGACCTGCGGACACGAATGCAGCTCTAAAATCTCGTGCTCACGCAGCTCGGTTTTGCTAAAATTTCTTTTGGACAGTTTGTATTTTTTTTACTGAACAAAGACACAAAAAACAAGGACCAAAAATGTAATTTTTTTTGGCCTATCGCGGGCTGCGATCGCGGGCAGGGACGAAACTTGCCAACGCGGGCAAAGTTGGGGGGCTTCGCGGGGATTTTGGCCGAAACAGTTTGCCACGTGGGCCTGGGCCCGCGACCGCGGGGCCCATCGCGGATATTTTGGGTATTTTTGTAAACTGGGAGAGATTTAGGGTATTTCGGTAAGAGATGGTCAAACTTGGGGTATTTTAATTAATTTCCCATATATATATATATATATATACGCATAGATAATTTTTCTTGCTCAAAACATGAATTCATACATATTAACGTATACAAATGTAACCACAAGGGTGGTGGCGTGTTGGCAAGGGCTTGGGGGGATGTGGTGGAATATCCCATCCACCCCGGGTTCGAGTCCAGTCGTCAGCATTCTGTGACCAGACTTAGTCTCAGACGGCCGCTTTATTTGTTTGTTTCCAAATTGCCAAGGAGGTAGTCTAGGCAAAGCCTAGATGAACCTTATAAAAAACGTATACAAATGTAGTAATTAATAAGAAGTTTAGTTAATTTTAAGAGTAACTACAATTTTCGTCCCTGGTGTATAACAAAACCCATGAAAGTGGTCCCTAAACTTCAAAAAGTGCAAGAATAGTCCCTGGTGTCCTGATTTTGCTATGAAAATGGTCTCCGCTCACTAACTCCGTTAAAAACTCAGTTAAATCAGGGGTATTTTCGTCTTTTTACCCATTTTTTGTCTTTTTCTGTATAAATAAAATAAAAATAAAATATTTTATATTTTATATATTTATATTATATATATAGATAGATATACATATGTGGGTGTGTATACATCTCCACCGGCAAGATCTCCGACCATCTCCACGACAACCACCACCACCTCCGCCCATCTCCGGCGACATACTCTCGAATCTCAAGATTTCATCTGGGTTTAATTATTTTTCGAATGGCAAAGGGTTGTGTTTGAGTGGACGAGTAGAAGAGCGAAGACCCAGCATATGGATTGGATCGCATGGTTATCTGGCAGCCTGAATCACAGCAACAGATAGAAGCAGCGGGAGGTGTGCGGTGAGCAGGTGGATCGTGCACAGTGGTGATTTGAGGTCTGCGTGAGTCCCATCTGGGCTGTTTTGTGAACAGCTAGCTGCAGCTGGACAGTGATCACAAACAGAGGCTGGTTTGGCTTGGATCTCGCAAGCTGAATCTGCTTCCTTCTCTTGTTGATTATTTCCTAGTGGTCTGTTAAATTTGTATGTTTGTTGGTTTAATGCAGTGGGTCTATGAGCTGTTTGTGCTTGGGTGGTGGCACATGGATGATCTTGTATTTCCAAGGTTTTGGTTTTAATATTATTTTGATGCCGTTTCAAAAAAAAATTGATGTTTTGATCTTGGTCTCATCAACTCCCATAAACACCACCTGTAACTTTGGAGCTTCAAAAATCGACGGCCAAATAATCTTGCAACCTGAAACCAAATATATATATATATACACCCATTTTAAAAGAAACCATAATGAACCAAAGAAGAATCGAATGATGTTTAATTACAGGCGAAAGAGTCTTCTTCATCATGAGCTTTCTACTTCTTTTGCAGATGAAGATAGAGCTTTCATGGTGATCAAGAAAAGAAAAGGGGTTCAGTTTGGAGGGAAGGATCAGAGATGAAGGTGATCATCACCGGAGATGGGTGGAGGTGGTTGTCGTGGAGATGGCCGGATTGTGATAATAGTGGTGGAGAAGACCACCGGTGATGATGGTGGTGATTGTGGCGGTGGTTATGGTGGTGGAGAAACTCCACTATATATATATATATATATATATATATATATATATATATATATATATATATGACGATAATCAAATGAGAACCACAAATAGGTTACAAACCCGTGAGAACCAATGTAAAAATTTTTGTTTACATGATTTTTTTTCATCAAAACCTATGATTTAAGATATTGTTACACATATGTTCGTGTTCACCTTATGATAAGTTTACATGTGAAAAAACGAATTTTGTTTCACCTAGTGAAATGAAAAATACTCGTAAAAAATATTCACATGGTAAAACAAATCCATGTGAAACTATCATATTATGAAACACATATATTTGAAGTAAAATATAATAAATCCTAGCATTTGATGAAAAAATTTCATGTAAAAAAATATTTTTTATATCGGTTCTCACAGTTTATAACATATTTGTGGTTCTCACATGATTTAACCCCTATATATATAATATAAATATATAAAATATTTTTTTTATTTTATTTATACAGAAAAAGACAAAAAAAATAGGTAAAAAGACGAAAATACCCTCGACTTAACTGAGTTTTTTTAACGGAGTTAGTGAACATGGACCATTTTCATAGCAAAATCAGGACACCATGGACTATTCTTGCACTTTTTGGAGTTTAGGGACCATTTTCATGGGTTTTGTTATACACCAGGGATGAAAATTGTAGTTTACTCTAGTTTTAATGATCATTACCTTATATTTTGTGAATAGTGGTAAAGTCCTTGAGGATGTAGTGGAAGCTCATTTACCCAGGGTTCAAATCCAGTCATTGCCAAAGCCTTTGTGGCCATGGAGGTTCACATGCGATGACTCCAGGCCATTCGTGGTCGCCCGGGGATTGGTCGGTGCACGTAAGGTGGCCCGAAAACCCACGTTATAAAAAAAAAGAACCAAAAAAAACATTTAAGGAAGACAACTTTTGAAGTTTTCGAGAGAAAGAGGTGTTTGGTGCAATAAATGTAAAAGACCATACCTTTTACACGTTTTTGCAATGAACCTTGTAAAGATTGTCATAAAAATGGGAAATTTTAATCAAGAGTTTCTTCAAAAACAATGTAAAATGAAATGCGTTAAAGAATCATATATGTAGTAGTGAATCTAAGCTTAAGATTTCTTTCGTTTTTTATTAGCCGTGGTGTATCCTCAACTAATTTAGATTCGGTTTTAAGTTTGTATTTTCTTTAATTATGTATCTTTTCTTCGTATTTGACCTTCAACAACATAAATAACTTCAACAAATTGTTCAAATCCTCTCTATCTACATGCTTTGGATCAACCATGCATGTAATATACACTACAAAAACGACCTTGACAGCATGTTTCACAGCAACAAAGACGCTAAGCTAAGAGTGGCAAATGACGAGAGTTTTATTATTGAAAAATCGGGCTTGTTGACAAAGCCTTCTTTACTAGGCGCGAGAATCCATCAGTTAAAACAGAAGCCACTCGTAAAGAATAATCACACGTGATCGCAAGACCATATCTTCTCAAAAGGCTTGAAGCACCTCTAAAAGTTAAGCGGGGGGACTTTTTAATCTCTCGAGATATTTTCTTTTCGGTTAAATGGTTGAACGGGTGCGTGGGACCTCAAGAGCCTTATTGGGTATGTTGTTGATTGGATTGTTGTAATAACCATGTTCATATTTTGAAAGGATAAGAAATTTTGTGGAGATTCGTGAAAAACTCGAACTTCGGGGACTAAGTTGTAAATAGCCATAAGAGGGTAAAACCCTCTCAAAACCCTTAAACTATATCATTTTCAGCAAGTGGATGGAGAGGTGATTGTAGGAGGCGAGGCGTGTGTTCTTGAAGGCAAGCAAGGAGAAAGGCATTGGAGTAGAAGTTTTCATCATCTCCACAAAGGTAATCACTTCCTCCTTTGAATTCCTGTGTTTCTCTTTGGATTTAATGGTGTTTTTTTCTTGAAATTCTTCCAAGTATGGTTTAAGGGGAAAAATGGGTTTCTTAGGTGGAGTCAATGGATTAAATTGGAGTTTTGGTGATTGGTTTACCTTCTATTAATGTTAGAATTTTGTTTCCCTTGAATTGGAAGCTTAAAACCGAAATGGGAAAGGGTTGATTGCATATAATGGGAGATAACAGTGCGTAGGTCGTAACCCTGGCCCGGGAATCGCCAAAACCTGGAAGGGATAATACCCGGGTATGGCTGAAACCCGGAGAGGTAATACTCGGTAGTGCAATACCTGGATGCGGGTATACCCGGATACGGGTGAAATCCGGACGCGATGAGAATCTGAACGAGGCGAAAACCCGGTTGGGAGCGGAATCCGGACGAGATGCAAAACCCGGATGTGGGTATCCGGTATTGTCCAAACCCAGATGAGGTAATCCGATATGCTCAAACCCGGATAAGTGTTATCCGAGGATTGATTTTCGGGCTTCGTTGGTTTTATTTCGTGAGTGTTCATCAGTTTCTTTGAGCTAAGTCTGAGGTGTCGTTTAGAGACAACCTTGAGGGATGATCGAGTGACTTATCACTCTTGTGTATTTGATTAAATCGTAGGTGTTTGATTTAAGGATCAAAAGCGTACACTGAGAAAGAGCTAATCGATGATGACATGTGAGTCTTTCTAACTGAAAATGTGGTTGGCGTACGAATTTTAACGCATGAGATGTTTATAAAACTGTGTAATAACCGAGATCCTATTGTTTAAAAGAAAAGGAAGTTTAGTGGAACTTTAAAGAAAACTGAAAGTTTAAGGGTGTTGAGTTAATTGGTATCGTTATGGGGTAAAGAACAATTGGGACTTTAACCTTATTGTATTTGGAGCATTAAAACGGTTGTATATGCTGCGAGTTGAGTGTTTTGGCAAAATCGAATCCAATGCAGAACCCTGTGTCCGAACGTTCGCTAGAATCCGGATAGGTGCGGTCCAGAAAGTTGGAATCCGGATGTAGTGACTCGAAAACCTCCAATCCTGATAAGTGTGTTCGGAAAGCTCGATCCGGAAAGTGTGTCCGGATAGCTCGATCTAGAAAGTGTGATCCAGACATGGAGTCTGTTGGGACTGTTTCCCTTAGAGGGTCAAGCGAGAGTCGACTTTGGATGTGATTTAATACCTTTGTGTGTTGTGTACGATTAGGTGTTCGGTCTTAGAACTTATAGTTTGAGCGAGGTAGAGCTTAGCATAGACGCCAGGTGAGTACTTCTAAATCAAAGTTTTACCAAGTGTGTTTATTTATGCAAATACTTGTTTAAACTGCATATTTTACATAATGCTATTAAACATGCATAAAAGTGTTAATTTAAAGGTGTGATTTCTTGGGTGTGGGCATGCGATGGCGTACTGTGTGTATATGGGGGTGTGTCCCATGAAGAATATTTACATATATGAATTTGTTTCATATAATTTACCAAGGGTGGGTGTGTGCCCTAACACGCTGTCACGAGTGTGTGTGACTATAGCGTGGGCCATCATCATGTGTCGTTTGTGTGCTTATCATGATAAAGGTGTGTTGTTTATAATTACTTATAAATGCTGTAAATTGTTTAAAATGTTACTTGTGGCGCAAATGTTGTTAATAGATGGAGGGAGCTCACTAGACCTCATGGTCTAACCCTCACTTTCCAATACTAAACCATTTTCTAGTACGCAAATAGGAGAATGTTCTAGTAAGGGCAAGAAGAAGATGTGAGCACAAAGCTTTGGCTAAAAGACAGTAGTTGTTATGTACTTAGCTTACCAGACTCAGTATAGTTTTATTCTCAGTCGTATAATAGGTTCTTTTCCGCAAACCTTATTATGTACTCGTATGTTGAGATGGTACTTTGGGGCCGTTTTGGCGAGTTATTTATATTGTGTTGTTTTTGCTTGAATTGTTGAGTTTGGGTTTCTAATGGGAATGTTGAAAGATGCGATCTAAATTGCTACACCGGTCAAGATGGGATATATCAACTTGATGTAAACAATTGTTTTCCTCATTGGAAATTAGATGAAGAAATTGAAATGAAGCCTCCTCCTAGCCCAATCAAGTGTACAAATAGCTAAAATCTCAAGGTCTTTTCCTCAAATTTAGTTTAAACTTTTTTCTTTATCACAACTTATTGTGATTCTGATTGGGCTTCATGTCTATAATGCAAAAGAAGTGTTATAGTCTGTTTATTAGGAGTTTAATGAGACTCACAAGTTATTCGATCAGAGTATTCATGGAGGTTCCTACAAAGTTTCATCATGGGGTTTTTATAAGAACCTCCACCGTGGGACATAAGTTATTGTTCAACGACAGGTTCTTATAATACTCGGGTGCTTGAACAAAATTCCGGGTTCTTGTAATACTTTTCTTTTTTGTTATTATTTTATTATTTATTTATTATGCTTATTACCATTTTATTTTCTTTAATAAATCTAAAAATATATATGTTAAAATTGATAAAAAAATATAAATTATTATTAAATATTTTTTAATTTTGTTTATTTAATGTTTCTTATAAAATTTTATACAAATTTATATTTGTTTTAATAAGTTTAATTTTAAGTTATATCATTAAATAATTGTTTAGATTATTTAAAAATATTTTATATATGTAAATTAAAACTAATTATAAATATTAAATTATTTATTATAAAATATATTTTCTAATTTTAAAAAGTATACCAAATTGTTATATATAGATGACACCATATGATCTATTGTCCACACCCTCCTCAGAAAAATGGAAAATGATATTGAGAATCAAGAAAGTTCTCAAATGCACCAAAATTCTTCATATCCCCGACATTCTCTATACCAACGAATTTTCCAAGTTTTTCCTACATTACTCAATATCCTCCAAAATTTTCAAATGTTACTAAATCTCAAATTTGTAGTTCTTGTCCTCGATCCATATTGGTCGGATATACCAAGCCAAGTTACGTCAAACAATTATTTTCCAAATTAATTTTGTTGATCCAAACCCTTCATTGATTTGATGATGACCCTTAGAATCACTTAGTGAAAATTATAAGTAAACATTATGTATCAGTGTTTCACCATCAAAGAATAAATACTAAGTTTGTTTAGTATCGCTGATGTGAAACCACCGCTCTTAATTTATTGTTCAGTGATACATGTACATCAGCGACAATTGAGCCGGTTCAGTTTAGCTGATGATCACTGATTGTTTATCTGTAAATGTTTATTTGTAATCCCTGAAGAGAAGTTTCACGACAAAAGAGTTCTACGCTGAATCGAAGACCAAGCTGAAGAACAAGTGACAAGTCTACTAATTATCTTATGCGGATATCAGTGAAACCAAGACTTTTCCACAACACGCGATGTTTCAAGTAGAAGACTTCAGCGAGAGCCGACCTTTATTCAGGCCTCCTTGAAGAAGATAAACTCAGCGATTGCTGATCATGAAGCCTGCTCTACAAGAAATATTTGTCTCATCCCCTTGCACACTTTTGTACGATTTGTCAAAAGGACATACCATTGTCCAGAATCGTACAAACCACTCTGCCACTACACTGTTCACCATGCGGCCAAAGGCATGTTTGCAAAAGTCAAAAGCATGCATCCAACCAAATGATGACACGTGTAAAGTCTTCCTGACATGCATTAAATGCATGTAGTATAAATAGGAGGATTGCTCCTTCACGTCGAAACACGCCTTCCCTGAACTACTTTGTGCCTTAAGAAAATTACTCTTAATTTTCTTTCCTCCTTTTCTCTACGTCTAGTGCAAGAAATCTGTGTGATTCTCATAGTTTGTTTAGATTAAGTCTTGTACTTAATCTTGTTGCGCAACAAGCTGTAAATTGTTTGATTTATTCAATAAAACAAGTTAGAAAGATAAAAATTTGTGTTTGTATTCAACCCCCTTCTACAAACTAATATTTGTATACCCCTTCGGGACCAACAAGTGGTATCAGAGCAGATTGTTTAATCTCAATAAACAAGATCTTGCCTATACTATTTCTTCCTTGATATTCTCCAAATGGAAAATAACACAAACACAAATTACATAGATAATGGCTCTCTTGCCAAACCACCTCGATTTTGCAAGATAAATTTAATCTTTGGAAAATCGAATGATGCTCTTCCTAGAAGGTGTATATCCTACTATGCCTCATTATGTGGAAAATGGACCCTATGTTCCTTACATCATAGATCCTATGGTTCCAGCCACTGCTACCACACCTGCCATACCTGAAGACAAATCATCAAGGCAGTCTCTCAATGGACTGATGATGATAAGAAGAAGGTGGCCATAGATACAAAGGCCAGATCTATCATCTTTATGGCTCTCCCTAATGAAGTCTACCATTCCATCATGAACCTCAAGAGCTCAAAAGCCATGTGAGACACAATCTGTGTTCAGTATGAAGGTACTGCTGATGTACAAGAGTCCTAGAGAATAAACATGGTTAAGCAGTATGAAAGCTTCATCTGTGGTAAGAATGAAACTCTCTCTGAAGTTCACCAACGTTTTGAATGTTTAATTATTGATTTAAAAACTGTTGGTAAGACCTATGCTAACTCCAAGATCCTGACATAATTCTTGGAATGTCTTCCTGAAAGTTGGGACAACTATACCATGTGTCTTAAACTCTCAAAGGATCTGAAATTTATGACCTTTAGTACCTTATTTGGCAATATGCTCAATCATGAGCAGTCATGTCTTCTTAAGAAGAATCTTGTCAAAGATTCCAAAAGCACACATGTTGCTTTACTCTATTCAGAGTTAATGCCCACTCAGCGATCTACTCTTACTATCACTGAGTTGGAATCTAACTCTGATGATTCATCATAAGCTGATCCTTTAGAGCTTGATGAAACTACAGACAAATTCTTTCAGGAGATTAACTAGAAAGAGTAACTTCAGAAGAAATAAACCTCTCACAATCACTGACAAGCCAAAATCATCTCCTGTTGATAAGGCTACTAATACTTGCTATAAATGTGAGAAAATAAGTTACTTTGCTAGTGAGTGCAGGTCAAAGAAAGTTTTCAAACATTCTTCATCCCTCAAGAAATCCTCTACTTCTAAGAGTAGAGATGACAAATACCTGAAGCTCAAATAAAAAATATGAGAAGCTGAAAAGCTATAAAAAGAAAGGTAAATATCTGATCGCTGAAGATCATGACTGGGCTGAATCTGATGAAGAATCAGATTCTGATGAAGAAGATGAGGCCAATCTCTGTCTCATGGCCGAAATTCAAGAAGATGAGGAAGAACCCACTGAAATTCCCTCTACTTCTACCTCTCAGGTATCACTCTCTCCTTCTCCTTCTCCAATTATCATTGACGCTGATAGACTTCGGGCTATCGATGTGCTGACTGTTGATTTATATGATGCCCTGAATGGCAAAACCAAAGCTGAACAACAAAATCTAGAGCTTGAAAAATGTCATTTAAAAATTCAAGAGCTTTCAAAGATCGAAGAAAATATGAAAGATCAGGTCTATGTAAATCAAGTCATCTGTATTGAACGCGAACAAGCTATCGTTGAACTGAAAGTTGAAAAATCTACTGTTGAAGGATGGCGTAAATCCTCAGCAAAGATCACTAAGATAATCGGTGCTCAGATCCCTGTCAATGACAGAAGTGGTCTTGGTTATAAGGCTGACTGTAACAACCCGGTTTCCCAAACATACAACAAATAACATAACATGAATACATATCATTGATTTACAACAAAAGTTACATAACAAACCAAGTACGGTCCCTTCGGTCTCATAAATTACAAAATATATATAAAAGCCTCCTAATCAACATCCATCAAAAGCTTCCTACACTTCATCCTCTCATGCCGATCCTTAACCTGGAAAACATATTTTTAAAAACAAAATGAGGGTTAGACCAAACGGGTCTAGTGAGTTAATCCCGGTCCTTTCCAAAATCATTATAAAACCTTTCATGTAAATCCTTTGTATCAAAATAGTTTAGATAAACCTTTGGTAATTCTTTCGTAAAATATAAACATACCACACGTATTTAAATACCAATCCAGACTCGTGCATCGTGTACATCTCATTCACCTTATTCCTCCACAAATGGCCATATTAGTTGGTAGCAAGCCAACTAATAAATCAACAACCGGTCCGCTCACCGGAACCCGGCTACCTGTCGGTCCGCACACCGGAACCCGACTACTCACCGGTCCGCACACCGAAACCCGGCTACACACCGGTCCGCACACCGGAACCCGGCAACAAGTGCACTCGTGTAGTGCAAAGCTTATATAAATACAATATATATCTCATTACATCATATTGTCATTTATATACACATAATCATATTCCTACCACATAATCATCTCATATATATATATACACATATATATGTATCCCAGTTCAAAAAGATTTTAAAGCAAAACTCACCTCGATCGCTTATCCATAAACACTTCCAAGCTTTTCTCCAAAAGATTCAGTCTATCAATCCCAATCCACAGAGTCTGCAAATAGATTAAATACAAATATCCCCTTACTAATTGATCACATAAAACATACTAGAAGACCAAGGACTCTAGATAACTCAAATCCTCAAAAGTGACCAAAACAGCAAAAGTATCCGGACAACCCAAACAACCCGGACAACACCACCTTTTCCGGATAACATGACTTTTCCGGACAACCTCAGTAATCCGGACATCAAGACTAATCCGGACAAACACGATTTATCCGGACAACACAAGGAATCCGGATGCCATCCGGACTCTAAATCATCCGGAAACCCTCAAACAAATCATCCGGACACTATCAATAAACTACCCGGACACCACCCAAGAAACTACCCGGATATCTTCATATTATCCGGACACCTCTGACTGTTTATCCCATTTTCACCTAGAAATCGACTGAATCATTAACATATGTGATTTTGACTATTCTACTCCGATAGGAACTATCTAAAAGCAATTACAAACATAAAATACAAAGAGACATACCTCAGATTCACTTCCAAGCATACCAATTGAAGCCTTAACCTAGCTTTTCTTCTTTTCTCCTTCTTGCTCTCTCAACACACACACACACACACACACTAAACTGAAATCTGGATAATATCTGAGTTGTGAAATATCTGATATGCTTAATGGATAATGTCAAACTTAATTACCACTTTGATCCTTGAACTTCTCAATAATATCCCAAACACCCTTAACTTATAATTTAACCCAATCTTACCCTAAAATCCAACTTTAAAGTTAACTTTACTTAACGGAAAAAAGGGATTTTAACTAACGAACTTATCCGGGGTATTACATTATCTCCCCCTTAAAAGAATTCCGTCCCGGAATTCGGTTAAGCAATAAACGAGGGTAACTACTATCATATCCTATCCAATGGTCTTTCACTCTGATCATTACATTCGACTACTTTCTCCCACTCTCTTCTCAACATAAAACACGTTTTCTCCAAGGATAGCACACTAGAAGGTACTCACTCTTAACGGATCCTATGAGCTAGCTTTCTTTCACCTCCAAATCAATCGCACGTACCCAATTTCAACAACTACTATACTTTACTAACAATTTCACCATACCTCATATCAGGAACTTAATCGAGTCAATCTGAAATCACACTCAATGCTCGAAACAACTACACATTTTCCATTTCTCAAACGGTAATACTCCATTCTTTAGCTAACCATCTACTGCCACTCCATTCTCTTATTCTTGAATAACACTACTACACACCGCCTAGACATCCATACCTCTCCCCACATACTTTTGGCACCTCTACACAACTTACAAACAAAATTCCGAGCAGAGGTTTCCACTTATACTCACCCCATATCATCACAAATCCACCACTTAATCTCACGAAATTCATTACTACTACACCTCGCACATTCACTAATTATAAACTGCCACCATCTTATCCACATCACCCCACACATTTAAACACTACCTTTCTTGATAGCGTCAACAATCACATTAAGTATAATCTTCACAACATACTAAACCGTCGCCTTCATGACAAGGTCAAGACTTCACACATTACCGTTACTCTCTACACATAATCGTCACGTTCTACATACTGCTATTATTCTTTACACTCAAGCCATCACACTCCATACACTAACAAACTAAAACAACAATAATTAAACACACCCTTCTATATCTCTAACACATATAAGCAACAAAAGCACGGAAATACAGATTATCAGTTTGCACCGAAGTCATATAGCACTTTAGCACGTATAGAGTTTATAGGAATATACCTGTCTTCATATCTATCCATACGTCGAGTCCGATCTGCCACTCTGTTGATTTTTTTATAGAGATAATATACACATAAGCACATACCCCATATAATAAGGTATTCCAGTCCAAACATGCACCTGTAAGATCACAATTACATTGGCCAAGTGTAATCTGAAATTACCTTACATGATGTTCCTTCTACCTTTTATACTTAGCATCCCAAGGTTCTAATATATCAAGGACATCCTACTTCACATGCAATTTAAGTCTAGGTACGGGTACAAATACCTAAATCCCTTAAACTAGGGCTCTGATACCATTTGTAACAACCCGGTTTCCCAAACATACAACAAATAACATAACATGAATACATATCATTGATTTACAACAAAAGTTACATAACAAACCAAGTACGGTCCCTTCGGTCTCATAAATTACAAAATATATATAAAAGCCTCCTAATCAACATCCATCAAAAGCTTCCTACACTTCATCCTCTCCTGTCGATCCTTAACCTGGAAAACATATTTTTGAAAACAAAATGAGGGTTAGACCAAACGGGTCTAGTGAGTTAATCCCGGTACTTTCCAAAATCATTATAAAACCTTTCATGTAAATCCTTTGTATCAAAATAGTTTAGATAAACCTTTGGTAATTCTTTCGTAAAATATAAACATACCACACGTATTTAAATACCAATCCAGACTCGTGCATCGTGTACATCTCATTCACCTTATTCCTCCACAAATGGCCATATTAGTTGGTAGCAAGCCAACTAATAAATCAACAACCGGTCCGCTCACCGGAACCCGGCTACCTGTCGGTCCGCACACCGGAACCCGACTACTCACCGGTCCGCACACCGAAACCCGGCTACACACCGGTCCGCACACCGGAACCCGGCAACAAGTGCACTCGTGTAGTGCAAAGCTTATATAAATACAATATATATCTCATTACATCATATTGTCATTTATATACACATAATCATATTCCTACCACATAATCATCTCATATATATATACACATATATATGTATCCCAGTTCAAAAAGGTTTTAAAGCAAAACTCACCTCGATCGCTTATCAATAAACATTTCCAAGCTTTTCTCCAAAAGATTCAGTCTATCAATCCCAATCCACAGAGTCTGCAAATAGATTAAATACAAATATCCCCTTACTAACTGATCACATAAAACATACTAGAAGACCAACGACTCTAGATAACTCAAATCCTCAAAAGTGACCAAAACAGCTAAAGTATCCGGACAACCCAAACAACCCGGACAACACCACCTTTTCCGGATAACATGACTTTTCCGGACAACCTCAGTAATCCGGACATCAAGACTAATCCGGACAACACGATTTATCCGGACAACACAAGGAATCCGGATGCCATCCGGACTCTAAATCATCCGGAAACCCTCAAACAAATCATCCGGACACTATCAATAAACTACCCGGACACCACCCAAGAAACTACCCGGATATCTTCATATTATCCGGACACCTCTGACTGTTTATCCCATTTTCACCCAGAAATCGACTGAATCATTAACATATGTGATTTTGACTATTCTACTCCGATAGGAACTATCTAAAAGCAATTACAAACATAAAATACAAAGAGACATACCTCATATTCACTTCCAAGCATACCAATTGAAGCCTTAACCTAGCTTTTCTTCTTTTCTCCTTCTTGCTCTCTCAACACACACACACACACACTAAACTGAAATCTGGATAATATCTGAGTTGTGAAATATCTGATATGCTTAAGGGATAATGTCAAACTTAATTACCACTTTGGTCCTTGAACTTCTCAATAATATCCCAAACACCCTTAACTTATAATTTAACCCAATCTTACCCTAAAATCCAACTTTAAAGTTAACTTTACTTAACGGAAAAAAGGGATTTTAACTAACGAACTTATCCGGGGTATTACACTGACGCTGAAGAACCAACCATAGATCGTTCCGTGCTTAAGTTTGGAATGTTCGTGTCCTCTATCCCTGACACTTCATCATCTCAGTGCTCTTCTTCTCTTAATCTGATCCTTGAGGAAAAATATACTTTAAGCTCCAAACTTAAAAGTAAAGAAAAAATTGTTTTCCAAAAACCTCAGAAGGGTACCAAAGTACCAACGCTGAAAACCTATAAACCTTCAGCTAACAACCCTCTACTTCAAAGAACGAGATCCCTGAACATGTTCAGCGATCTACTCCTAGAATAAAAGTTGATGTCATTGTCAAGAAATCCGAAGAACCTAAAGTTCTTCCGATCTCTGATGCCAAAGGTATTCTTGGTACAGCCCTGCCCATTTGAAAATTTCAAATAGTTATGCCTATGGTCCTAAAGCTACTTTCAGCTATAGAAAATGTTATCACTGTGGACTTACCGATCATATTGCTAGTAAGTGCCCCACAACCACCAAAGCTGAGAAATTAGCTAAGGTGAAGACTACTGCCCCCAAGGCAAAGAAGAACATTTCTGGTGAAAAACAAGCTAAGGTGAAAAATACCACTAAGGTTAAGAAATTAACCAAAGTGAAGATTACCACTGACGCTGAGTCATCAGATGCTGCGAAGATCGTTGATCCTTCTACTTCCTCTACCACTGACAAGTGTGGACCCATTGTAAAGTGGGTGCCTATTTCAAACTAATCTTCCTTTGTTTGCAGGTCTCGAAGGGTATTTGGTATCTCGATAGTGGATGCTCTCGACACATGACTGAAAAAGAAACCTGCTCACTGAATATAAGGAAGAGAAAGGCCCCTTAGTGACCTTTGGTTGAAATGGTAAAGGATATACCCGAGGGTTTGGTGCACTTTCTAATGGTACAACTACCTTCAGAAGAGTCGCATATGTTGAAGGAACTGAAGTGTAACACCCTCGAATTGGGAAGGAGAAACTAAATAAACTTTTCGATAATACATTCAAATAATAGGATTTCTCCCTATAATCCAAAACGGGAAATACCTTAATTTAATATATATGATTATCCTCAAACAATATATAACTCAAATCTCAATACAAGGGCTAAGTTTACCTCGGGCACACAAAGTTAGGTCACTTATGATGTTACTGGATTACACCTCATGTCCCGATTCCATCGAAAGTGACGGGCACACAAAGTTAGGTCACTTATGATGTTACTGGATTACACCTCAAGTACCGGGACTAGTTCCCATGCCATAAAGACATCACAACCTCAAACCTTTCCCATGCCTCTATTGCCTACTCCGTCGAGTTACACCTCAAGGACCTATGTGACCATATTGCCTATCCAATCTAGACGAGTTACACCTCAAGGACTCCAATGTCCCCCATTGCCTACTCGCTAGTGGCCCCAACAGCCTACCGCATATAACCATGCGTTCCAATAGTCCACAATAACATGCCCATCCCGGAATGACTAAAGCACCCGAGAATGTAAATATCAATAATATGAATTAAAATGCATCAAGTTGCAATAAATGCAAACCATAAATAAGAATCTATATTGAGCCACCAAACTCGGAAAAATGTCCCTAAGACTCCCTCAAAGTCAAAACCGAGCAAAATGCTCAAAACTCATTAGACCCATAAATAACGGACTTCATAACATAAAATGCATTTAAACCTCGCTTAGGTATACATATACCACAAAATCATCATTAACCCAAAACTCGTCACGAGTTAGGATAAAGGTTTTCCCAAATGGACTCCTACCCTTAAAATTCTCAAAATGACTCATGACACTAAAATGTGCATTTTCCCAAATGGTTTATAAAATCAATTACACCAACATGATTAAACCATTGAATAAACTTCATTTGAGCAATAAATCATTTAAGGACATATTTATGATTTCTACACATCAAAATATCCAAAACTCCCAAATAATGGTGTTTTACAAACTTTGTAAAGTTAAACACTTAAAAGAGTCAAATTCATCAAATAATTCAATAGTTGACAATTATAAGTAAAACACGCAAATACTTGGAAAATAACATTTTTGGCATGTACAAACGTTTTCGCAAATCAACTTGAACTCACCTTGCTAGATTTAGGTTAAATCTAGATTTTCCCCAAATTGAGCTCCTTTAAAGAAACTTGAATCTTCAAGTCAAATCCTGCAAAATCCTAGATCCATAAGTTTCCAACCATCAAAAACCATATTCAACTATACAAAATTATTCCCCAAACATTTTCATCAATAATCTCAACTTATACCCAAAACCCTAATTTCCATATATGAAGATATGAGAAGTTTACCTTAATCATAACTTGAATCCACCAACCAAAACACATCTAGATCACCAACAAAACACCACAAGCTCCAACTCTTCAAAATGGACAAAGAGGTTGAATGAAACCCTAGAAAGCTTTGGGTGAAGAAGATGAAGTGAAAGGGTTTCAAGATTTGTTTCCCAAAACCATGGTAGATGAAGAAATCACTTCCAAATTTCGAATCTAGTGGCTAAATGGCTCAAAATCGACTTTGGGGCTTAGGGTTTCGGTTCGGGAGAGAAAGGGTTGAAGGAGAAGAAGTGGGAAATGAAAAATGGGTTGAAATGGTGAAAATCACGTTTTTATGCTCTAGGTACCCGACGGCTAAAGTGACGTGCGAGAGTGACACAACTGTAACTTTCGCTGGGCACTCTCGCCGTGGTCAAATGGCTCTCGGTACAAAACCGGCGAGAGTGACATGCGAGAGTGACACAAGTGTCACTTGCGCTGGTCACTTTAGCCGAGATTGTACCGAAAGTTGTTTTGGCTATAACTTCTTCGTTTTAGCTCCGTTTTCGCTACGGAAAGGCCCGTTGGACTCGTATTTGAATTCTCCATCTAACAAGACTATAAAATGTAGGATTTAATCCAAAATCCTATTTTTCATATTTATCTTAAAAGTTCCAAAAATCGGGATGTTACAATCCTCCCAACTTTAAAAGAGATTTCGTCCTCGAAATCTAGTTCCCTTAAAACCAATGTCCACCCAGATACGTTACCCTACATCCGAATCAATGTTCAACTTGCTAGAGTAGTTTCTAACCCCATGGCTTCGGTTGCCTCCCAACCTTACGTGTTCCATACTTCCCCAACGGCAGATCCCGACTCTAAATCAGTCCAAGGTTGATCACTCCGAAACCAACAAAATCCACAAATCCAATTATCTCCGCTATTGAACTGTCACTTAATTCTACCGAGTTCCATTAGACTCCAAAACAGACGATCGCCACCGACCCATCGATCATACAACTCCAAGAATGCGTGCAATTACCAAACATCCGATTGACATATTCTATTACCCTTCAAGGAAGGTCATTCAACTACCGCCACTCATCATAATCTGAAATTCTTAAGACCACTACGGGCGGTACAATTATCCCTTAAGATTGGACTACCACACTCCAAAATACACTAATAGTTCTTAGCTCTGAGATCCAAAAGTTGCCACCTAGTTACCCCACTAAGATTCAAATCACTACAGAACCTCATACATGAATTTCGTCCATCAAGACTAACCACCAAACAAGGTTGCCGAAACGAACAGTTTACCACAAGCATTCACAGAATATACCACGAGCCTCACCTGTTAGGTACAAAAGCACATCGACTCTGCAACCGATACCATTCGGCCTACAACAATATCACGCATCGGAACACCCAAACTTCCACTGTCGAGGTTTTACGCACTTACTCTTAACCGGGGTTACTTAACCTTTCCAAGGTTCTAATGAGTTCAAGGTTTTTCAAGTGAAGTATTTTAACAAATATGCCAATCAAAACCTTTATAGAAAGTCTCAACACAAAGGTTTTCATATTAATTTAATTGTACGCATAAAATCTACTACTACCTACTCGGTAATTGTGCAAAAGTGGACACACTCGTCCCACATAAGAAAATCACGTTGAAAACTATTTCATCACAATTTAAGTTACTAACAAAACGCAAAAGCATGCTCAACAACTTTTGAAATGAACAACTACGGTCCTAACATGGATTGATTTATGTCACATACGTAAAGTAATTTCTTGCATTAAGATAATGTGCAACAACATGCTGGTACAATGTTTTCGAAAAAGAACTTAAACGACGTCAAACTCCAAAAATTCTTTCTTTTAACTATAAACGACGTGAAGTAAAATTTACCAACAAAATTTGCAATGTGTGAGTTTATTCACAAAACCGGTGAAACGATCCATAATACACTTTGGTTAAAATATAAAATGATTTGCGGCGATTCCAAGTTTAAAGACAAAAATCAATACGTTTTCATCATTCGAAGATATCGACTAAACTATCGTGAAGAAATTTCAATTTAGAATATGCATGCAAACTTGTAACATTTTCTTAGTGATTTTCTAGAAATAAAGTTACATGCAACAAGTAGTCCATACTAAAATTCTTTCAAAGTAGAAAATCTCATTAAATCAAATTTCGAAGTTTTATCATTTGGTCATATAATGACATAGGCGTAAAACCTTTTTGAAAAGACTCATACAAGTCAATGTATTTTCTCAAAACTTAGGAAATTAGTAAGTGCTTGTAATTGGTTGACACCTAAAAGTATTTTAATTCGACTGCAAATTTTGAATCGTACGAATAATGCATATTAATGTTCCAAAAACATAAATAACTCCATACAACTCTAGGTTAAGACAAATAGTTTTCCAAAATCCCCATTACGATGCATTTATACCAAAAGTTTTACACTTGTAATATAAATCGTTAAAGTATCAATACTTCAAATTTACTCATCAAAATACTCAAAATACATCTTTTCTCCAAAACCAAAAAGGTTTACAATTTTCCAAAATTTCCATCAAGTCAAAATTGACCAAAGTTCAACGACTCACACATTCATGTTTTCAAAATGTTCCGTATCGTAAACCATGCATAACACCCAAAATACTAAAACATACTTTGACCAAATGACCTCCATTTACAATAAATCAATAAAATACTTTCAATCACGGTTTATTCAGCAAAGTATCAAGAGTTAGTGGCTACCAAAACATGCATACCCCTAGATCAATATAATACATTTGTGTGAAATGATAATAAAAGAATCAATTAATCGAAAGCGCATAAAGCAAGTCGTTAAGAATAATTAGCAGGATGTTCTTTCAAACATTACTCACGCCATATATAAATCAATTCATACACTGAACAAGTTGCAACGAAATGTGCTAACACGAATCTTCAAAAGAGAAATGATGCGACACTAAAGTTCCAAAAACAAATCCTTTTTGTTGTCTTGCGGCATAAAATAACATTTCTCAACAAAACCCGCATGAGACAAAACGCCCAATATAATCCAAAATCAACACACATCATAACTAAAGTATGCATATTACAAAATTGCACTCACGCGACACAAAACGTCGTAAAACAAAACTCTGTAAAACTCTATGGGCTCTATGGCCTCAAATTAACCAAATGGTGTTAAACCTTTCGCTTCCAAAAATCAAATTGCATAAAGCAAAATCATGACTAAAATGTCAAAATTCCGAAAATTCCCTTTATGTTGTAATACAATCTAAACAACACTTTTCGACACAACTTGCATTAAATAAATTTTCCAATAAAGCTCAACATACCCATAATGGAAGGAAGGTAACTCTCCGTCCAAACCTTAACATATGTGGAGGGGATCCAATGTTAAAGTTATAAGTCGTAGTTACTTGTCCAACGTCCTAAATATCATTAAAATATGGATATCACTATATCCGAAAGTAACATTGAACAACAACAAAATAAAGCAAGTCCCCGCTAAGTTTGAAATCTCCGCAATAAAATAATTTCATGCATGTTCAAAACCATGATTTAAAATCTTGTGTCCTAAACAATTTTCCGAGATTTGTAACATAATCCACAAGAGGATTTGAAACACAAGAAATAACTGATGCAATTTATTTAAAAATAAAAAATAAATTTTGTGCATGAATTTAATCGGCACTCAACGTCTCAAACCACACTCCTCTAAAATCCTCCGTTTACACTATCGTCACCCAGATTCTCAAACATCTTAGAACAAAATTGAAAGTTACATCAATTATCCTTACAATTTCTTTCTGAATTAAGATCGATTCAATGAGCCTATGGTTCTAATCCAACCATCAACTTCGACCTGAAATGGCCCACTTAATGCAATTATCATGCTTATTGTCACTCCACGTGATTAATGCTAAAATCGTCAATCTCTTCCAACGACTACTCGCTTAGAAACTTCTTCACTACCCCAACGTCATCACACTAAAGTAGTTCAAGTATGCGCATGTAGCTAGTAGGTTCACCATAACACTGGCCAGGTGTAATTATGAATGTACCGTACACGATTATCCTTGCTACCCTCGACGTGATTCTCGTTTCTAGCGACTCCATTGACCTCAAAACATCATATCTTAAAGTGCCTAACAGTGCAATTTTACTTTCATTTACTTAATAGAATGCTAGTTTGAGTCTAGGTATTTCAAAATCAACACCTAATTCTCTCAAACTTATGCTCTGATACCAACTTGTAACACCCTTGAATTGGGAAGGAGCAAATAAATAAAATTTTCGATAATACATTCTAATAATAGGATTTCTCCCTGCAATCCAAAACGGGAAATACCTTAATTTAATATATATGATTATCCTCAAACAATATATAACTCAAATCTCAATACAAGGGCTAAGTTCACCTCGGGTGTTACTTAATTCAAGTACAAAATGCTATTCCCAATTATTAACGTGGAAGACTTCTCTCAAGCAATTCACCTCTCGAGCACACTACTAGCACTCGACCTTTCGCAGTGCCACTAGAACTACTCCCAACCTGAACCTGTTGCACATGCCGACAAATAAAAAGGTTAGGTTAACGCCTAGTGAGTTCAAGAGTTTATGAAAGGGTGTAAACGACTCATTTTCCAACGCACACAAAATCTATGAGAAAAGTTCCCAAAATGTATAAAGCGTTTTCCAAAATGAATTCCAATCCCAACTCACTCAAAACGTACTTTGACGTAAAAATGTCCCAAGTAATTATAAACGTGAATAAAACTCCAATATTCAAAACATCCAATAAGGATGAGGCATAGAACTCCACCAATAAACCATGAAAACATTTCATATAAATAAAAAGTGTCACCGAAAATATGGATAAAAGTAAATACCCAAAACAACACCTTTCGGTGACGGGGGAGACCCGATTCCATCGAAAGTGACGGGCACACAAAGTTAGGTCACTTATGATGTTACTGGATTACACCTCAAGTCCCGGTCCTAGTTCCCATGCCATAAAGACATCACAACCTCAAACCTTTCCCATGCCTCTATTGCCTACTCCGTCGAGTTACACCTCAAGGACTTATGGGACCACATTGCCTATCCAGTCTAGACGAGTTACACCTCAAGGACTCCAATGTCGCCCATTTCCTACTCGCTAGTGGCCCCCAACAGCCTACCGCATTTAACCATGCGTTCCAATAGTCCACAATAACATGCCTATCCCGGAATGACTAAAGCACCCGAGCATGTAAATATCAATAATATGAATTAAAATGCATCAAGTTGTTGTTGATCCAAACCCTCAGTGATTTGATAATGACCCTCTCTTATATACTTAGTGAAAATTGTAAGTAAACAATATGTATCAGAGTTTCACTATCGCTGATAAGTACTAAGATCTTACAGTACCGCTGATAGGAACTCTTGCTCTTTAGATTAAACAGTCAGCGAACACTATTCACCATAATACTCTGAGTCTGTTCAGTCCTTATGGTGATCGCTGATAAGTTAGTTGTTTACTTATAATCTCTGAAGAAAAGTTTCATGTCAACATAGGTTCTACGCTGAAGTCGAAGATCAAGCTCAAGAACCAGCGACAAGTCTCCTAATGAACTGATGCGGATCCGCGAAGATTCAGATTTTTCCACACAACGTGAAGTATCAAGTACAAGACTTCAGCTATCGCTGAACTCTATCATTCGCTGATATAGAATGATAGATCGCTGAATCAACGAAAAGCTGATCATGAAGTCCTCCATACAAAGTACTTTTGTCTTAACCACCCTTGAACGTCTCTGTACGATATGTCAGAAAAAGAACCTCCTTATTGTCTGAAATCGTACAACCACTCTGATACTACACTGTTCAAACATGCGGCTACTAAGGTTGTCAACAAAGGTCAATGACGTACAACCAATGAGTTGCTGCCACGTGTAAAGTGTAAACTGCCATGCATTAAATGCATGCAGTATATAAGAAGAAGAACTCACTTCATTTTGAAGTAACTTGCTAACTCTGGACAAGTTCATCCTTCTTATCTTGAGATAGGTTATTATTAGTAATTTCCTTCTCTTTCTTAATGCAAGAAACTTAGTGTTCCAACTTGTTTAGATTTAGGTTTATCCTTAATCTTGTTTCCACAACAAGCTATAAATTGGTAATGATTTATCAATAAACAATTTAGAAAAGTAAAATCTTAGTGTTTGTATTCAACCCCCCCCCCCTTTCTACAAACTTGTATATCCCTTCGGGACCAACAAGTGGTATCAGAGCGGATTTGTTTAATCTAATAAACAAGATCTAATCTATACTAAGATTTCTCTTCCTTGCTATTTCTGAAAATGGCCACCAACACAAACACAAACTATATCGACAATGGTTCTCTTGCTAAACCCCCTAGATTCTCCAGAGATAATTTTAATCTATGGAAAAATAGGATGATTCTCTTCTTAGAAGGTGTAGACCCTACTGTGCCTTACTATCTTGAAAACGGCCCATATATCCGTGTAAGAACTGATGCTGCAGTACCAGCCGCTGAGAATAGACATGCTATTCCAGAAAGGCTGATACCCAAGGAAGTTCATATGTGGACTGACAAAGATAAGAAGAAAGTGGCTATCGACACAAAAGCCAGATCCATACTATCCATGGCTCTTCCTGACGAAGTCTACCATTCCGTCATGAACCTGAAATCCTCAAAAGCTATGTGGGACACAATATGTGTTCAATATGAAGGTACTTCTGAAGTCCAGGACTCTCGAAAGATCAACCTGGTAAGACAGTACGAAAGTTTCATCTGTGGTAAGAATGAAACTCTCTCTGAAGTTCACCAACGTTTTAACTGTTTATTAATAGATCTAAAAACTGTTGGTAAGGAATATTCTAACTTTGAAGTGGTGACAAAGTATTTAGAATGTTTACCTGAAAGTTGGGACAATTATTCTATGTGTCTCAAGCTGTCAAAGGATCTAAGATCAATGACCCTTGCTACCTTATATGGCACGATGCTGAATCATGAGCAATCGAGTCATCTTAAGAAGAATCTTGTAAAAGATTCCAAAAGCACCCCTGTTGCTTTAATCTCAGAGGAACCTTCTACTCAGCAACCCTTGGTCACTATCACTGAGTTAGAAAGTAACTCTGAAAGGTCATCAGAATCTGACTCTTCAGATGATGATGAATCTTTGGCTCTCCTCACTAAAAAGTTCAGGAGATTCGCCAAAAAGAAAATGTTCAGAAAGAACAAACCCCTTTCTATTACTGATAAGCCAAGATCATCAGCTCCTGTTGATAAGGCTACTGCTACCTGTTTTAACTGCGAAAAGCTAGGACATTTCGCTAACGAGTGCAGGTCTAAGAAAGTTTCAAGAAACTCAGCGTTTCCCAAGAAATCCTTTATTCCCAGGAATAAAGATGACAAATACGCTAAGCTGAAAGAAAAGTATGCGAAGCTGAAAAGCTTTAAGAAGAAAGGCAAAGGCTTGATGGCTTATGATTGGGCTGCCTCTGATGAAGAAGAATCATCATCTGACTCTGAAGATGATGAAGCCAATCTATGTCTTATGGCCAAGATTGAAGATGAGGAAGAAAGCTCAGACATTCCCTCTACTTCAACATCTACTATTCAGGTATCACCTTCCTTCTTTACAAATATTGCAAATATTGATGAAGCTGATAGTCTTCGTAAAATCGATCTCTTGACTAGAAGTTTATATGAAGCCATGAATGGCAAAAGTGTAGTTGAAAATCAAAACCTCGATCTCGCTGAATAGCTCAAAAACTGTCACCTTCAAATAGAAAAGCTTTCTAAAATTGAAGAAGATTTTAAAGATCAAGTGCATTTAAATCAGCTAGTCAAAATCGAGCGAGAAGAAGCTATCTCTGCTTTAAGAGCTGAAAAAGCTACTGTTGAAGGATGGTGTAATTCTTCAACAAAGATCACTGAGATAATTAAGTCTCAGATTCCCTTGAGTGATAAATGTGGTCTTGGTTACAAAGCTGATAATCTAGAACCAACCACTGATCGTTCCATGCTCTTGTTTGGAACTTTCGTATCCTCAGTCACTGATACTTCATCCTCTCAGTGTTCCTCGTCCAGACCGCCTATCCCTGAGGAAATTTCTACCTCTTCAAAAGGTAAAGAGAAAATGGTTTATCCAAAACCTACCACTGTCTTTAAAGATAAAGGTAAAGGTATTGCTTTTAACCAAAAATCCTCAGAAGGGTACCTTAGTACCTAAGGTGAATGCTTCTAAAGCTTTAGTGATTCATTCCTCTAGATCAAGGAATCAGATCTCTGGATCTACTCAGCGTGGATCTATTCAGCGATCTACTCCTAGAATCAGAGTGGATGTCTTTGGTAAGAAATCCGAAGAACTGAATGTTCCTCCGATTTCAAAAGCCATCAGCTTACTTGGTGCTGGTACTTCTAATTCAAAATCTAAAGCTCAGCATTCAAATGGCCCTAGAACTACTTTTAGTTATAGGAAATGTTATCACTGTGGACTCACTGATCATATTGCTAGTAAGTGCCCCACAACCACCAAAGCTAAAAAGATAGCTAAGGTGAAGATTGCCCCCAAGGCAAAGAAGACCACTGGGGTTAAGAAATTTACCAAAGTGAAACTGACAAAGATGAATCTTCAAATGCTGCGAAGATTGCTGAACCTTCCATTCCAACTACTTCCACTGACAAACGTGTACACATGGTTAAGTGGGTACCCAAGAAAAACTAATCTTCCTTTGTGATGCAGGTTAAGAAGGGTATCTGGTATCTCGATAGCGGATGCTCTAGACACATGACTGGAAAGAAAAGCCTGCTCGCTGAATACAAGGAAGAGAAGGGTCCCTCTGTGACTTTTGGAGGAGATGGAAAAGGACATACCCGAGGGTTTGGTGTACTCTCTAATGGTACAACAACCTTCAGAAGAGTCGCATATGTTGAAAGGCTGAAGCATAATCTTTTAAGCATCAGTCAGCTTTGCGACAAGGATAACAAGGTAATCTTTACCAAGGAATCCTGCTTTGTCAGTGACAAAAAGGAGAAGATAACTCTCAGCGGTTATCGTTTGGAAAATGTTTATGTAATAAACATGGACTCAACAACCACTGAGAACTCCTGTTTCTTCTCAAAAGACTCATCTGATGTCAACTGGCTATGGCATAACAGGCTCTCTCATCTGAATTTCAAGACACTGAACACTCTTTCTTCAAAATAGTTAGTCACTGGTCTACCTCAGCACTCATACGCCAAAGAGTCTTTATGTTCAGCGTGTGAGAAAGGGAAGCAGACCAAAGCAAGCTTTAAGTCAAAACAAGTCTCCTCAGTGTCATCTCCTCTGCAACTTCTCCATATGGATTTGTTTGGCCCTGTTAACAAGCAATCCATCGCTGGAAAGAAATATACACTGGTCATAGTTGATGAATTCTCTCGTTATACATGGGTTATGTTTCTCCGTTCCAAGAGTGACACCCCTGAAGAACTCATCACCTTTGTTCGGAAGATGGAAACCCTGAACAACCTGACCGTTCGCTCAATAAGGAGTGATCATGGGACTGAATTCAAAAACAGTTCTCTTGATTCCTTCTTTGAGAGCAAGGGTATTTCTCACAATTTGTCATCAGTGAGAACGCCGCAACAAAATGGAGTCGCTGAAAGAAGAAATAGAACAATTATTGAAGCTGCACGTTCAATGCTCAGCGATTCTCACCTGCCTACTCAGTTTTGGGCATAAGCTGTCAACACTGATTATCCGAACTGATTATCAGTTAGCTGATCTGTTCACCAAACCTCTTGATGAGACAAGATTCAACTTTCTCATCAGCGAGCTTGGAATGCTGAACTTTGAAGAGTAAAATCTTCAGTGATTCACATTTGATCAGCGATAGGATAAAATCGACTTGTATAACCCATTCTATCATCTTCTCTCTGAATAAACTTGATTCGTTGATATTAAGGTATGTTTTTCTCTCTGACAATTGCATGTAAATGCAAGATTTCAAAATAAATTGCATCGCTGAATATCTCTTCCTTATCAGCGATACTTTGAAATTTCTAAAACCAACTGATATTTCTATTCAGTGCTTCATTTTTTTTTCAAAAGTGTCCCTGAGTTTTCAAAACCTCAGAGACATCCTGAATATGAAAGGAAAGTTGTGACGTCATTGCAACGGATAAGCCCCGACACGTTCTTTTTCTGACACACGTTTGCACGTTTCGTTTACCGTCCAATCAAATGCAAACACGTGTCCGTGTCATGATGAAAAACTTTCCCGCTCGAGTTTTTCTCTCTCTAACCTCTCTATATAAACACATTCTGGGTTTATATTTCTTTTTTACGCGAAAAACTTCTCCTCCAAGCAAAGAAAAATTACTGTTGCATTTGTGCTCTCAAGTTTTTCAAGAACTCAAGAACTTCATCTTCTTCAACGAACCAGGTTAATAATTCTGTTATTTACATGTTTCTTAAACTTGTTAATGATCTTCTCTTTGTTTTTAAAAGATCAAACAAAAGAACTTTTTCAAATGAAATCATGTCTTTCATGATTTTATGAACATAACCTTTCATGGTTGTTCTTCAAGTTTAAACGCAAAATCTTAAACTTGTTCTTCACACATTCGTTTTTCCAGAATCCTTATTCTCAAAAGAAACTGGAAAACAAGATTTTCATTGGGTTTGCATTTCGTTTTTCAAAAACAAGAAAAACCCTAATCTTCATTAAGACATTTTTGTCTGAATGAAATGGACAAAATTCGAACCATCTTATTGGAAAATCTTTCCACATTAAGATTATTCTTATTTGTTAATTTTTGGTTGAACTGAAATACAGAAATGGCATATTCTGACATTTCCTCTACCAAGAACACCATCGCTGAGAACACTGCTGCTGATAATACTACTAAGGAATTGGAAATCATCAAGGCTCCTCAGGTTAAGTTCTCTCTTGAAGAACTGGATTGGACAAAGTCAAATAACCTCTATGCGCTTCTCGAGTTTCCTCCTCGAAAGCAAGTCACACATCTGGACGATGCTGTGAAATTCCTGAAAAATTGTTATCTATCTACAGCCCTGACCATAACACCTCCTGCACATCAGCTACTGCTATCCCAATTCTGGTATTCTACCAGACACTCTCAGCTACCATCAACCAAAACCTCAAAAATAATCGACTGTATCCTCTGTGATACTGATTATGGCACAATGAAGATCACCCCAACCATTATCCGCAAAGCCCTGAGCCTTCCCATCGCAACCAAAGAAAAACCTTTTGTTCCCCTCCCGGACTACAAGAAACACTCAGATAGGGAAGCCATCACTGAATTCTTCGATGCAATGGGCTATGTTTGGGAAACTGGGAGGGACAAGAAGCCTGGGAAGAAGCTGACCCTCATCAAGAAATCTAAAATTCCCATCGAGATTAATTTCATCTTCGCTCACTTAATCAGCTGCATGACTGCAAAGACCGGCTCCTCTGATCAAGCCGCTCAACCTCAGCAAGCAATGGGGTATGCTTTGCTGAAAGGTCTACATATAGACTGGGCATCGATAATCTACGATGATCTGGTACTCAGAGTAGACTCCTCCGCTGACAGATCTCCATAGGTTCCTTATCCTCGATTCATCAGCGTCGTCTTCCAAACAGGCCTGAAGGACAGCTACCCAAAAACGGGTGACCTGAAACTCTCTCAGGTTGGCCCTAAGGTTCTCGACTTCAAACCTGTAGAAAACGAGGTACGTCTTTCTACACTTTTAACTCTTCTCAACCCCACTTCTTCTACTTCTGCAGCTCCTTCAGCGGACAAACCCACCGCTGATACCCAGGTTGCAACCTCCATTCCTTCTCTTAAAAGGAAACACTCTCATACCCAACTTGGTTCCAAAAGAACTAAGAAAACCAAGGAGCAACCCCAACAATCTCTTGCTGAAGACTCCTCAGCTCATCTCGAAGAGCTGAAGGAACGTTCAGTGGTATGCTCTACCACAGCTGAACAAGCCACCCATTCTATCCCAGCCTCAGCGTCTCTAAACGTTGAGGTTATAAACTTGGAACCTACCCAACCTCCTTCAGTCTCTCCACAGACTGAAGAAGTAATTCTCAGCGAATCCAACGCTGAACTCCGCACCCAACCAACATTCTCAACCTTCGCTCCTCCCTCTACTCAATTGGACTCTACTCCAGTTGTCACTGAAGCACCTGTCATTCCTCCAGAAGCTAAAGCTGATACTCTTCAAGGAATGATGGATGTAGGACCTGCAGAGCTGACCATGCGTACACCCACTCTCGCTGACGACATGGAACTTTTCTCAAGACACCGAGATTTTGATGAATTCACCAATCCTCCTGCAGGTATACACCAACCCCTATACACTGTAACTGAACCCCAAACTTCTGAGCTTTCCTCTGTTCACAAGTTCTTATATGTTACAGGTCCTAATTTGGGAGACATCAACACCTCTCTGAAGACAATAGAGACGAAGCTGACAGGTCTCACCACTACTCTTTCCAACAACTCTTCAGCTGTAACAAACGCGGTAGAGAATCTTACAAAGCTGACAACAGTGGTGGAAAAGAATGCCTCCAAAGCTGACTTGGAAAAGGTTGATAAAACCCTCAGCCACTTTGCCAAAGTTCTCGCTGACATCTACACAGACTACCTCACCATCAAAACATCAGTTCACACCATGTCCAGCGAAGTCACAACGCTGAAGACATCAGTTGGAAAATTCGAAGGAGTTATGTCTGCTGTAAAGACCGACGTGAGTTCCTTGAAGACTGACGTAAGTTCCTTAAAAACCGACGTTAGTTCTGTAAAGACTGACGTAGGTTCGATGAAGACAATGATTCAGCAGATCCTGCACAACATGACCGTCCCTGCTTCTGCACCTGAGTATTTTACTACGGCGGATCGTGCTGAACTCGTGAAGATCAATCCTGCTATTTCTGGTCTAGAAAACAGACTAACATCGATTGAAATTTGTGTGGGGATCCCTGGCCAAGAAGACATGGACCCAAAACCAGCTGCTGAGTCATCACATTCCTCCCCCACTCATCATGAGGAAGGGGGGGAGAAGAGTGCTGAAGACCTTCCCCATGATGAATCTATCATGGGGGAGAAGACTGAAGACCTTACCCTTGCTGAAGAGGGTGAGAAGAAAATTGAAGAAGCAGCCGCTGGACCTCAGGGAGATGAAAACCCTGAGGGAACCGAGAAGCTTACCTCTGTATCTGAGGGGGAGAAACTCGAAGAAGAAGCTGAAGAATTTGAGTCTGAAACTGAAGATGAAGAAGCCATCAACTTATCTGATGATGAACCATCCTCTTCTCCAAAGAATGATGATGATGAAGATGATGATGATGATGACTCTTTTATCATCAAGCCTGCTCAGAGGTCTAAAGTTCTTAAAGGGATCGTGATAAACGAACCTTCAGGGGAGCGGACCAAATCAAAGCCTTCAGCGTCTGAAGCTGACAAGGGCAGGAAAAGGTGTCGCTGAAGACAATGACAATCTGATGATCTCGCTTCCAAAGCCAGTTTGTCAGGTACACTAAATCTTCCTTGCTCTCATCCCTCCTCTCTATACACATTATCAGCTATACTCTCCACAAAACCTCTATACACAACCATATTCTTTATCTATCCCTATTCTACCCAAGTTCTTACTCGAACGATCGCTGTGTTTCAGCTAGTCCTCTCCCCTGTTTGAGGATATCGCTGAAGTTCCTACAGCTGCGACTTCACCAACAATAATCCCAGCTCCCAAAGATGAAGAAATAATCCCGGTCTTGGATTTGATCTCTGAGACTGATGAACCTGAAGAACAGATGCTCTCTCACAAAAACAGACCTTCCTTGGTTCCTCAAAAACCAAGTGAAGAGGAGCAGAAAAGAAGAGATGAGATAATAAAGAAGTTCGAGGCTCAGCGAATCATTCTGAAGCGTGATCAACTTCCTTCCGTTCCTCCAAAGTTCAGAATTTCTCAAAAGGAATACAAGGAACACCTCAGAGTTGAACGCTTAATCGCTGAAAGAAGAGAAGTTGAAGAAAAAGACAGAGAACTCGCCATCCAGCTTACTCAAAAATCGGTGAAAGACCCCAAGCTGAAAAGAGCTCCAATTGAAGTTCAACGTCAGCTATGGGAAGAAGCCAAGAAGATCGTTGAAGAAAAGAGATCTGTGTCTCAATCTACCTTAGCCTGGTGCAAAGAAAAGGTACACTTCAGACATCGGCCTTCCAGAATAATCAAGGTACTCATCACTGGAAGATCAACCCTCAAAGTTTCTATCGCTGAAGTCGAGATATTAAGAGAGAATGGACAGTACAAAAAATTCTATGCTGAAGCTATCACGCAGTACGGTCTCTCTGAATGGTTGGAGATCAGATTAGCCATCCAGAAGTCTCAGTCTAAGTACAAGGGTCATTTTGAAAAGCTGATAAACAAGCAGATCGACTTAGTCTATTCTTGTGTGGATATTCCTCCTCCTCCTCCTCTCGAAAGTCAGAAAAGAAAGGCCTCTGCAAAGAAAAAGTCTAAATCTTCAGAAGATGGTCCTCAGATACGAAACGAAACAGGTATTGGTTTTTCTCTAGCTGAAGTCCTTGGTCCAGAACCTGACCTTTCTGCACTTGACACATCTCTTCCTCCTGATGAGACGTTCATCCCCGGGAAAGTCTTAAGCAAACCCTACGGGATATTCTTCATTGACTGGGATGGACGAAAGCATTTTCAACGTATCTCTAAACTTCCCATCACTCCCATCGAACAGCTGAAAGATCTCATCTATTGGTGTGATTTCAAAAACGACATTCAGGCACGACATCTTAAACCCTTGATTTTTTAAGAAGCGCTGAACAAAAGGAATCAAGGAGTAAATGTCCCTGACTGGATGATTCCCACATCAAAGACCCTTGATGAACTTCTCATTAAGGAAGAACCTTTATAAACAGATAGGATCGCCTCATTCTTCTATTGTATCAGTTATTCTTTTGTACCTGTAATTGTATTCGATGTACTTGTAATTTTTCCACTTCCCTCTGTAATCTTTACAAAGTTTAAAGAAAAATTTCAGCGAATGTACTTTACTCCATCAGTACAGAAAAGATCCCAGAAAACAGTAAAAGGGACAAATATTTTATGAGTTCTTTTTATCCTTATGTTTTCATTAAATAGCAATTTTCTCTGTTGCTATGTCATAATCAAATAGGGGGAGATTGTTGATCCAAACCCTCAGTGATTTGATAATGACCCTCTCTTATATACTTAGTGAAATTTGTAAGTAAACAATATGTATCAGAGTTTCACTATCGCTGATAAGTACTAAGATCTTACAGTACCGCTGATAGGAACTCTTGCTCTTTAGATTAAACATTCAGCGAACACTATTCCCCATAATACTCTGAGTCTGTTCAGTCCTTATGGTGATCGCTGATAAGTTAGTTGTTTACTTAAGATCTCTGAAGACAAGTTTCACGTCAACATAGGTTCTACGCTGAAGTCGAAGATCAAGCTCAAGAACCAGCGACAAGTCTCCTAATGAACTGATGCGGATCAGCGAAGATTCATATTTGTCCACACAACATGAAGTATCAAGTACAAGACTTCAGCTATCGCTGAACTCTATCATTCGCTGATATAGAATGATAGATCGTTGAATCAACGAAAAGCTGATCATGAAGTCCTCCGTACAAAGTACCTTTGTCTTAACCACCCTTGCACGTCTCCGTACGATATGTCAGAAAACGAACCTCCTTATTGTCTGAAATCGTACAACCACTCTGATACTACACTGTTCAAACATGCGGCTACTAAGGTTGTCAACAAAGGTCAATGACGTACAACCAATGAGCTGCTGCCACGTGTAAAGTGTAAACTGCCATGCATTAAATGCATGCAGTATATAAGAAGAAGAACTCACTTTATTTTGAAGTAACTTGCTAACTCTGAACAAGTTCATCCTTCTTATCATGAGATAGGTTATTATTAGTAATTTCCTTCTCTTTCTTAATGCAAGAAACTTAGTGTTCCAACTTGTTTAGATTTAGGTTTATCCTTAATCTTGTTTCCGCAACAAGCTGTAAATTGTTAATGATTTATCAATAAACAATTTAGAAAAGTAAAATCTTAGTGTTTGTATTCAACCCCCCCCCCCCTTCTACAAACTTGTATAGCCCTTCGGGACCAACAGTTGCAATAAATGCAAACCATAAATAAGACTCTATATTGAGCCACCAAACTCGAACAAAATGTCCCCAAGACTCCCTCAAAGTCAAAATCGAGCAAAATGCTCAAAACTCATTAGACCCATAAATAACGGACCTCATAACATAAAATGCATTTAAGCCTCGCTTAGGTATACATATACCACAAAATCATCATTAACTCAAAACTCGTCACGGGTTAGAATAAAGGTTTTCCCAAATGGACTCCTACCCTTAAAATTCTTAAAATGACTCATGACACTAAAATGTGCATTTTCCCAAATGGTTTATAAAATCAATTACACCAACATGATTAAACCATTGAATAAACTTCAGTTGAGCAATAAATCATTTAAGGACATATTTATGATTTCTACACATCAAAATATCCAAAAATCCCAAATAAGGGTGTTTTACAAACTTTGTAAAGTTAAACACTTAAAAGAGTCAAATTCATCAAATAATTCAATAGTTGACAATTATAAGTAAAACACGCAAATACTTGGAAAATAACATTTTTGGCATGTACAACGTTTTCGCAAATCAACTTGAACTCACCTTGCTAGATTTAGGTTAAATCTATATTTTCCCCAAATTGAGCTCCTTTAAAGAAACTAGAATCTTCAAGTCAAATCCTCCAAAAACCTAGACCCATAAGTTTCCAACCATCAAAAACTATATTCAACCATACAAAATTATTCCCCAAACATTTTCATCAGTAATCTCAACTTATACCCAAAACCCTAATTTCCATAGATGAAGATATGAGAAGATTACCTTAACCATAACTTGAATCCACCAACCAAAACACATCTAGATCACCGACAAAACACCACAAGATCCAACTCTTCAAAATGGACAAAGAGGTTGAATGAAACCCTAGAAAGCTTTGGGTGAAGATGATGAAGTGAAAGGGTTTCAAGATTTGTTTTCCAAAACCATGGTAGATGAAGAAATCACTTCCAAATTTCGAATCTTGTGGCTAAATGGCTCAAAATCGACTTTGGGGCTTAGGGTTTCGGTTTGGGAGAGAAAGGGTTGAAGGAGAAGAAGTGGGAAATGAAAAATGGGTTGAAATGGTGAAAATCACGTTTTTATGCTCCAGGTACCCGACGGCTAAAGTGACGTGCGAGAGTGACACAAGTGTCACTTTCGCTGGGCACTCTCGCCGTGGTCAACTGGTTCTCGATACAAAACCGGCGAGAGTGACACGCGAGAGTGACACAAGTGTCACTTTTGCTGGTCACTTTAGCCGAGATTGTACCGAAAGTTGTTTTGGCCATAACTTCTTCGTTTTATCCCCGTTTTCGCTCCGAAAAGGCCCGTTGGACTCGTATTTGAATTCTCCATCCAACAAGACTATAAAATGTAGGATTTAATCCAAAATACTATTTTTCATCTTTATCTTAAAAGTTCCAAAAATCGGGAGGTTACATGAAGCATAATCGTTTTAGCATCAGTCAGCTATATGATAAGGACTATAAAGTTTGCTACACTAAGGAGGCATGCTTTGTCTCTGATAAGAAAGAAAAGATTGCTCTCAGCGGTTATCGTTTGGAAAATGTTTATGTCATAAACATGGACTCAACAACCACTGAGAACATATGTTTTCTCTCCAAAGCCTCTTCAGATGTCAACTGGCTATGTCATAAAAGGCTCTCTCATCTCAACTTCAAGACGCTGAATGCTCTCTCCTTAAAAGAGTTAGTCACTGACTTGCCTCAACACTCATACGCTAAGGAATCTCTCCGTTCAGCGTGTAAGAAAGGAAAACAAACAAAGGCTAGTTTCAAGTCCAAGCAAGTTTCCTCAGTGACAAACCCACTTCAGTTCCTCCACATGGATTTATTTGTCCTTGTCAATATTCAATCCGTCCCTGGAAAAAAATATACTCTGGTCATAGTAGATGAATTCTCTCGCTATACCTGGGTTATGTTCCTCCATGTAGAGAGTGACACCTCAGAAGAACTCATCACATTTGTTAGGAAAATGGAAGTCCTAAACAATATGACTGTTCGCTCAATAAGGAGTGATCAGGGGATAGAATTCAAAAACACTTCCCTTGATAATTTCTTTGAGAGCAAAGGCATTTCTCACAACTCTCTGCAGTAAGAACTCCTCAGCAGAATGGCGTCGCTGAAAGAAGAAACAGGACGATCATCGAAGCTGCTAGATCCATGCTCAGCAATTCGCATCTTCCAACACAAATCTGGGCAGAAGCTGTCAACACTGCCTGTTTCACACAAAATAGGTCGCTGACGTCAAAAGATTCAACAAAACGGCCTACGAACGTTTCCATGGAAGTAAGCCGTCTATCAGCTTTCTCCACCTCTATGGTTGTCAATGTTTCATCCTAAACAACCGAGATGCTCTCGGAAAGTTCGATCCCAAAGTTGATGATGGAATTTTCGTAGGATACTCTTCAGTATCTAAAGCCTTCAGAGTCTTCAACAAGAGAAGACAAACTGTAGAAGAATTGAATCAGTGGATGCATGATAGTGTGTTATCGATTTTGCCCTTTGATAAATCTCGTTCAGCGAACTCCAGACCTACTACTGATAACAAAGAACTGAATTAGTAGATGTTTTCTCATTTCGGGGAATCAGAAGCTAACCTTAACCCTGACCCTCAAGTCAACAATCCTACTGCTGATGATGTTCCTAACATCATTCCTAGCATGGAGACAAGTGAAGCTGAATCCTCTTCTTGGGTTACAGGTACTCCCATTAACACTTTGCCTCCTTTTGAACCCTCAACTTCTGAAATTCCATCTACTTCTCAACAATCAGTGAATGAAATTTCATCCGAACCTCAGCTAATCTTGTCTGGCATACCTGAAACTGTTGCTGAAGCCTCTTCTTCAGCTCCTCCAGAAGTTTCATCTAAGTCAGTGACTCAAGCTCCGGCTCAGCGATGGAACTTAAATCACCAAATTGAAAAAATTCTCGGTGATCCAAACGCAGGTGTTCAGACTCGACGAAGTTCAGGTAACATTTGTCTTTTTGTAAACTTTATTTCACTAATTGAGCCAAAGAAAGTTGATGATGCCCTCAGAGATCCAAACTGGGTCATCGCTATGCAAGAAGAGTTGACATAATTTGAAAGAAACAAAGTTTGGAATCTTGTTCCCAGACCATATAACAAGTCAGTGATAGGCACAAAGTGGGTATATCGAAACAAGTTAGATGAATTTGGTTCTGTAACCCGCAACAAGGCTCGACTAGTTGCTCAGGGTACAGATAAGAGGAAGGCATAGACTACGATGAAACCTTTGCCCCAGTGGCAAGACTCAAAGAAATTCGACTCTTTCTAGCCTATACAGTTCATAAAGACTTCAAAGTTCATCAAATGGATGTCAAGTCAGTGTTTCTCAATGAAAAGCTGAATGAAGAAGTCTATGTTGAACAACCACCAGGATTTACTGATTCTAAGCATCCAGGTTATGTTTATAAACTGGATAAGACCCTCTAGGACTTAAAGCAAGCACCTCGTGCATGGTATGACACTTTATCTTCCTTTCTCCTCACTGAAAATTTTGAACGTGGCAAAATCGATAACACTCTGTTTTTCTGAAAAGTAAAAGGTCATATCATTCTTGTTCAAATATATGTCGATGATATTATATTTGGTTCTACTAACCCATCTCTTTGTGATCGATTCGCTGAAAGAATGAAATCTGAATATAAAATGAGTATGATGGGTGAGCTGACTTACTTCCTTGGACTTGAAATCAATCAAAGTGATAAAGGCACTTTCTTTCACCAAGGTAAGTATGTTAAAGATATGCTGAAGAAATTCGATCTTACTCAAAGTTCAGCTATGAAAACTCCTATGGCACCTCCGCTGACACTTAACAAGGTTCCCTCTGGAAGACCTGTTAATGTCACTGCCTATAGAGGAATGATCGGCTCTCTTCGTTATCTTACAGCGAGTCGTCTTGATATTATGTATGCTACTTGTCTATGTGCACGATATCAATCTGAACCCAAAGAATCACATCTGATCACTGTAAAGCGAATTTTCAGATATCTGAAGGGTACACCCAACCTAGATCTTTGGTATCCCAAAGACTCAGGGTTCGATCTAACTGCCTATTCAGATAGTGACTTTGCAGGTTGCAAACTGGATAGAAAAAGCACCACAGGAGGCTGTCAGCTCCTGGGTGGAAAGCTGGTAAGCTGGACGAGCAAAAAGAAAAATTGTGTCCACTTCTACCGCTGAAGCTGAGTATGTAGCCGCTGGAAGTTGTTGTCCTCAGGTCTTATGGATGAGAAATCAGCTATTAGACTATGACCTTCAGCTATCCAAAATTCCTGTCTATTGCGACAACACTAGTGCCATCGCTATAGAAAACAATCCAGTGCTACACCCAAATACTAAACACATCGAAATTAGATATCATTTTATCAGAGATCATGTGATGAATGGAGATATAGAACTTCATTTTATTCCAGCTGATTTTCAGTTAGCTGGCCTTTTCACCAAACCTCTTGATGAGACAGGATTCAACTTTCTCAACAGCGAGCTTGGAATACTGAACTATGAAGAATTACTCTTCAGTGGTTACGCATTGGGTCAGTGATAAAATTCTATCTCTTTTATTCATCATCTAATCCCTGAATGAATGTTCACTAATACCAAGGTATGTTTTTCTATCCTTGATCACTGAAGTTCACTTCAGTAAGATGTTTTTCACAAACAAGGATTATATCACTGAAATTTTTGTATTAGTGATATCTTTTGAAATAACATAAATTCCATCACTGATACTTCTATTCAGTGATCCTTCATTAAACAAAATCATCTCTGATAATTTCCAAACTATCAGGGATATTTTTTTGAAAATGAAGACAGTTTTCTCTGTGACGTCATCAAACGGATTAACCATGTCACGACTTTTTGTCTGACACGTTCGTCCGTTTTGAATTCTTGTCCAATAAGCTTCATGGGATGTGTTAAGTGTCACGATGAGTACTTTTTCCCGCTCATCATTTCTTTCTCTCTCCTCTCACTATATAAACTCTTTGAGTTTATATTTTTACCTTTTAAGCGCACTAAACTCTCCCAAGCAAGAAAGAATTCCTTTGCATTTGTGTTCTCGGATTTTCTCAAAACTAAGATCAAGTTCTTCATACTTTTTAAACACAAACAGGTTCACATTTCTCCTCATTTCTATCTTTAATCTTCTTCAAACTTGTTTTGATCACCATCTTTTGTTTTCAAAGATCAAAACAAACGTTTTTCTAACATAAAATCATCTTCTTCATGATTTTATGACCAAAACTTGAAATATAGTTTTTCTTAAAGTTTGAAAATAAAATCTTAAACTTTAAATCTTCATACATTTTTCTAGAATCCTTTCCTTAAAAGGAAAATGAAAAATTGCTTTTTCTACCTAGTTTCGTTTTTTTTTTCAAAACTAGAAACCCACTTTTTGGTATCTTTTATCAAAAAGGAAACTGAAGAAAACCCTAAAAACTCTTATTTTGGAACTCTTTCCATACTAAGAAAGTTTCTCCTTCTACATCTTTGGTTTATTTTTGTTCAGAAATGGTCGCTGCAACTGCTCCCAAACCTGTGACCATGAAGAAATCCAAAAACATAAAGGGTGAACTGAACCAGATCACCTTTGCAGCAAACAACCGCTAGCCCTGATGGTGTTTCCCAAAAAGAAACATAGCCCTCATCTCACTAAATCTGTGGCCTTCTTGAAACAATCCCCCATCCACACTGCTATCACCATAGCCCCTCCTGCTCATCGTCATCTTCTACAACAATTTTGGTTCACTGTTGAACGAACCACCCAAACATCCCAAAAGACAGAAAAACAACTGACTGTCATTGGATTTCAAACCGAGTTTGGCCAAGGGTACATATCTCATTCAGCGATCGGCGCTGCACTGCACTTACCCTCTGGTCCTTTTGACCCCATCCATGACAACGACGATGAACTGATCGCCTTCCTTGATCTCATGAAGTATTAATGGGACAAGAATCCTCGAACTGATGAGGATGACAAGCGCCTGACCAAGATCCTCAAATCCAAGATGCCCACTGAACTCAACTACATCATTGCCCACGTCATCTCCCGTATGACAGCGAAGTTCGGTTCCACTGATCAAGCCAGTAAGACCCAACTGCAAATGGGATACTCCTTGTTGACCGGACGTAAGATCGACTATGCCCGAATCATCTTCGAAGACCTGATGGACAAGGTCGAGAAACCTGAAAGGGACATGAAAGTCCCATATGTCCGTTTTGTTTCAGCACTTTTCCAACTCTTCATTCAGGAGAAGTACCCAAAACAAGGTGATTACAAGCTACCTCAGCTTGGAGTGAAGATCCTCGACTTTCAGCCGATCGAGGGAGAGGTACATCTTTCTACTCTTTTAACTCTTCTTCCGTATATTTCTTCTCTTCCGGTGGCAAATTCAGCGGCCAAACCCACTGCTGATACCCAAGCCCCAAAACCTAAGTTCTCATTGAAGGGAAAACATTTAGACACCAACCTTGGCTTCCATAAGACCAAGAAGATTTCAAAGGAGAAGCCCTAGCCTTCTAAGGAATTAGAATCAATGATCGCCTCTTCACAGGCATCGTTTGAAACATTTGTGGTACGCTCCACCATACCTGAACCCATTTATCCAACCATTTCAGCGCCTCTAAACGCTGAAGCTTCGCTGGTATCTTCCCCAACTCCTTCAATGTCTCAACACATTAAAGAGGTCAGTCTCGGCAACACCAGTGCTGAACCTGCCACGACACTCACAGCTGTCGCTTCTTCACCACCTACTTTGGTCTTCAACACCTCAGCACCAGCATCCTCTGCCGCAGACACACAGGCCTCACTGCTCAGAAATCTCATAGAGCATAACTCTACAGGACCTGTTAGGTCCAGCATCCCTGCTACTTCTGTTTCTCCTATGGAAAATGACATGGAGTACTGGGGTGGTAACAAAGATATTCACCACTTCTCTCACCCAACAGGTATCCAAATCTTATCCTCTATCCCTTCTCAACCACCAACTTCTTTTGAGATTTCCTTTGCTCATAAGTTAGTTTCTTTTACAGGTCCTTACTTGGGCACCATCGCTGCATCCCTCAAGGAGGAAAGCGATAAAGGGGATAATATTTCCAGCAACCTCTCCAACAACACCTCAGCGGTGAATAACGTTGGGGAATCGCTGAAGACGCTCTCCACCACCCTTGACAGCAAGGCCAACAACGCTGATCTATCGACGCTATCTGGGGAGGTGAAGACTCTGCAACTGGACGTCGTAAACAACTCCACTTCCATCCAGACCCTCACCACCAGCGTTTCCACTCTCTCCACCAACTTCAACAATCTCAGCAACGAAGTTGGGACGCTGAAGAATGCAGTCTCCGGGCTCCAGGACGAGGTAAGTAACCTTGCTTCCAAGGTCAGTGATTCCAACGTTCAACTCACCAGAATCCTCGAGCGCCTAGAAGCTCCCACTGTCCCTTTCTCCTACTTTACGCCGGATGACCGCGCAAAGTTAGGCATGGCAGCGGACTTTTTTGTTCAGGACACCTCTGCCCTCCGTGGCCTAGAAGACAGGGTTGGAAAAGTAGAGAAAGCTCAGGTTTTAGGAGCCTCTGGCCTAGAAGACAGAGCTCCTTAAACAACCGCTGCTGTTGCAACCACTGATTTTCTTGCTCCCTCCCCCCATGTTGATGAAGAGGGGGGAGAAGAACTAAGAAGATCTTCCCCAACACTCTGAAGGGGAGAAAAATGATGAAGACCCCTTCTTCGCTGAGGAGGGAACTGCTGAAGAACCCTCTCTTTCCGAGGGGGAGAAAGGCGATGATGAAAAAGAACCTACTCCTCCTTCCTATCCTTAGGTTCATGAAACTGTGGATATTCCCCCTGATGATGAAGAAGAAGAGGAAGAGGAGGTGGAAATCGATGAAGAAGAACCCTCATCAAACCCTGGTGGCAAAGAGGATGATGATGATAATGAATTCGATTGGTTTCAGCCTGCTACCATCATGGTCCCTGAACCAAAAGGGGTATTTCTTAACGAAGCAGGGGAGATGACCAAGAAGTCTTCTGCTAAGAAGGCTTCCCAGGGCAAGCAGAAAGGTCTTGCTTATGAAGGGAACTTGGCTATACTCCTCAACAAGCCACCTTCTCAGGTATGTCTATCTCTGATCCCTTACACTGCGTCTATCCTCCACCCGTACTCTACTTCTATTCTTCATCACCTCAAACCCATAAACACTTAGCCATTTTTCTGTCTTCTTCTCACCCTCAAAAGATCTAACTCTTTGATCTTTTGTTCAGCTAGTCCTCTCCCCTGCTTGAGGATTGAAGCTCCTCAACAACAATTAATCCCAGTTGCTCTAGCTGATGTAAAACGTCCAAAAACCAGAACAAATTTAAACCTTACTTTTACAAGGTCCACAACAACTATTTCCCAAAAACTTCATACATAAATAGAGAAGTCATAACAAAGTTTGTATATACATCCAACTTTTATAAACAACCTACTAATCTAATCCATAATGTTCACAATTAGATTATAAAGGTTGTCTACAAAATCTCCAAAACATCAATACTTCCATTAACTTCTCCATCATGTCATCAAAAGCATAACTCAGGAACCTCTCGACGCTCATCCCAGCTTATCCTTTCCTGAACTAGAACCTTGTAAGAAAATTTAATTTGAAACGATTAGGCTTACGCCTAGTGAGAACATCCATTTTCAAATTAAAACGTTATAAGCTTTGGAAACGAATGTAAACAAAGCGTATAAACAAACCTGGTTTGCCATCATTCTTACCGTACATATGAACATCTTGCGATGACGGGAACATACCCGATTCCATGAATATGACTAACACTCAGTAAGTCATATCATCACGTTCGAGAGCCTACTACGAATCATCACAGATTCTAGATCGTTGCTCATGTCCAAGAAATTACAATTTACTTTATGCCTATTTCTTGGAATGGAAGTAGAGATTACAATTTACTTTATGTCTATCTCTTACCTTCCCAAAAGAAATCAGGAATTACGATTAACTCTCGCATATTCCTAGATTTCTTATCACAATACGAAATGGGAATTACAATTTACTTTATGCCTATTCCTCACTTCACGTCAACGGGAATTACATCTTACTTTATGCCTATTCCACGTTTCACATTATAATACGAAATGGGAATTACAATTTACTTTATGCCTATTCCTCATTTCTCATCACCTTACGAAATGGGAATTACAATTTACTTTATGCGTATTCCTCATTTCAGGTCAACGGGAATTACAATTTACTTTATGCCTATTGCACGTTACAAATAATGTCAGTGCCTATGGATCCATTACACTTACTAGCATATATGCATAACAACTTAAACACGCAACATCCCGTATCATATTCTTATCCTCAAATGTACCCCTTTGGCGACTTAGCACGGGGGTTCCGCTACCTGGTTAGCGAATGGGATCATTAGACAATGCCCTTGCGGGGTTTGGGGGCAGCGCCCCGAGATTTTTTTAAGAAAAACTTAACCAGATAACACATCCAGAAACTATATCCGGAAAAATCCCTTATCCGGAACTATCTGGAAAACTCATCCAAAAAGGTATTCCGGACTCAAAGTCTGGAACCATCCGGAACTGTCCGGAAGCGGGACTCAAATTGAGACCGGAACTCAAATCGAAACCGGATCCTGAATTGAAACCGGATCCTCAATTGAACCGAAACTCAACACCGGGACATTGATACCGGGACTCGATATGCGCATAAATTTTCAATACAATTTCTACGAACCAGTCGAGATATCTTTCTAAACCAGTAATCAAAGTTTACCAATACCATTTCTAAACTCAAATCGTTCATAATTTAAATGGTATCACTTAAGATTTAACAAATAGATGAACTCACCTAATGAAGCTTGACCCAAAACCAAAATCCAAAAATCGAATTCCTTCTTTCCCCTGATTCAATACCTATTGGAAAGTGATTCCAACTTGCAATTACCAATCTGATTTAGAAAATAAGGAAGATGATTTGAAAACCCTTACCGCAAGAAATCAAATTGCTTAGTTCTTCTTCTCTCTTTCTCCTGCTCAACACCAACTTCCACTTTTGAGAATTTGAGATACTTTCCAAAATTAGCCGACCTTGGGTTTATATAACACACACTTTCATCAATTCCCAAAACTCACCCCAAAGTAACATAATTTCACTAATCGCTTGACACTTTTGTCAATTACACTTTGACCCTTCAACAATAAATTTATAACACAACCTTCAGATAATATCTTTCATTATTTTAAACATCCTCCAAAATCAAAGTACACTAATCATGGAAATTTTGAGGTGTTACATGATGCAATAATCCCAGTCTCAGTGAATGAGACCGATGATTAGGAAGAAGAAGAAGAAGAGCTGCTATCGCATCCAAACAGACCTTCTCGACCACCTCAATGGTCAGGGGAAGAATTACAAAGAAGAGCAGCGATGATTCAACAGCTAGAAGCTCAGTGCCTAAAGGTTATCCCTCCAGCTAGTCTTGGCTTCTTGTCACCTCAATAGATTGAAGAATCGATCCAGGCTGAAAAACAAGTTGCTGAAAATCAAAGGGCCATACTGAAAGATAAACAATTTGCCCTCTTGGTTGCTCAGAAATCAGTCAAGGATTAGAAGCTGAAAAGATTCCGTGTGATGGTTCAAGAAGCTTTACAGAAGGAAGCAGGAAAGGAACGTTAGGAAAAGGAAAAGGTCAGCGCCACTACTCTGACTTGGTGCAAGAAGAAGGTCGACTTCAGATACCATCCAAGCAGGATCATAAATGTAAACCTGAAAGGAAGAACGGTGAAGGGTGTTCCAATTATAGGCATCACGGTATTCAGGGAGAATGGAGAAATCAAGACATTCTACGTTTCAAAACTCGAAGGTTTTGGTTTGGATGACTGGTTGGAAATAAGGGTTGCCATTGAGCGTTCAAGATCCACTTTCAAGCCTTATGTCGAGAAGTTTTTACACAAACTAATCGACAAAGTCTCTTCAGTGATCGATATGCCTCCTTCTCCAGCACTCAACCAAAGACTTGCGCCTGCAAAGAAAAAGAAACGTACATCCTTCTCCTCAGGGCATGCTATCCGAAATAAAACAGGGATTGAATTCTCTAGGGAAGCAGTGCTTGGTCCCCCACCTGATCTCTCAGCCCTCAACCTCTCGCTGCCACCAGATGAAACTTTTAAACCTGGTAAAGTGGTAAGTAAGCCCCTCAGAATATTCTTTTTTGAATTCCATGGTAAGAAGTGTTTCCAGCGCTTCTCTGAATTATCCATCTGCCCAGTCGACCAGCTCAGAGACCTGATTTATTGGTGTGACATGACACGACTTGGAGTCTTCCTGAAACCTCAAGTGTTGAACGAAGCAAAGCTTAGAAGACAACAAGGAGAAAAGGTCCCTGACTGGATGATCCTAATGACCAACGCCTTTGACGAACTACTCTTCAAAGATGAACCTCTTTAGCTGATGAATCGCCTTTTGTATTCTTCTGTTTATGAGCTGTAAACTTTTAGTACTTGTATTTATTTCATTGTACTTGTATTTTTCAACTTCCCTTGTAATCTTATTTTATGAAGTAATGAAAAATTAAATGAAGTACTTTACTCCATCAGTACTGAAAAAAATCCCTGAAAACAGTAAATGGGACATGTATTTATGAGTCATCCTTATCCTTATGTTTTTAACTTAGCAATTTTCTTATGTTGCTTAGTCATCACCAAATAGGGGGAGATTGTTGATCCAAACCTTCAGTGATTTGATGATGATCCTTAGAATCAGTTAGTGAAAATTATAAGTAAACATTATGTATCAGTGTTTCACCATCAAAGAATAAATACTAAGTCTGTTTAGTATCGATGATGTGAAACCACCGCTCTTAATTTATAGTTCAGTGATACATGCACATCAGCGACAACTGAGCCTGTTCAGTTTAGTTGATGATCACTGACTGTTTATCTGTAAATGTTTATTTGTAATCCCTGAAGACAAGTTTCGCGATAAAAGCTGAATCGAAGACCAAGCTGAAGAACAAGTGACAAGTCTACTAATGATCTGATGCGGATATCAGTGAAACCAAGACTTATCCACAACATGCGATGTTTCAAGTAGAAGACTTCTGCGAGAGCTGACCTTCATTCAGGCCTCCCTGAAAAAGATAAACTCGGTGATCGCTGATCATGGAGCATGCTCTACAAGAATATTTGTCTCATCCCCTTGCACACTTTTGTACGATTTGTCAGAAGGGCATACTGTTGACACTTTGATGCTACCCCTGCTAAAAAGAAACAAGAATAATATTTGAAATGCAAGAGAGTAATATCAAACAGGCGTGTACTGAGAGTGTATTATAAATAATATCAATCAGAAATAAACCATGACGCAAGCATACATCTCAGTCTATTATCGTGTTCTAACAAGAAATAATGGTACAAAAGTACCGAATATCGATCCCACATGGAAGCGTGGAAAAGTTTCTCTTTAAAGGTCCAATTATTTAGAAGCAGGTTTCAGATGGCGAATGCGAATGTAATCTTTGTTTGAGGTTGGTGATTAACAACTAATTGAGGAATTAACAATTATATGAGGAAAGTACGGGGTATAAAGGTCCATTGGGATTAGATTAATAATTAGATATCGAGATGAGACAGTATTCTTCAGTTATCTCAAGTGCCGAATATTTCATGATACAACGTACCAGTTGTCAGTTGGTCAATTGTGATCCACCACAAAATATAACATTTGATTTAAATATTGTCAGACAATCATACCATACGATACACATTTTTATCTTTTTATTAGTCTTGGTCCCAATTTCTGTTCATACCCCGAACTAAGGCGATTAGCCCATCATCGTTCAGATTCCAATTATAAAAGATTTACAAGACTTAAAACAAATAATGGAAATGAACAATACGTTAATTAAATGAAACTTACTTGAGTAGAACGTCGTGACTTGTTGCACAAGTTATCTAAGCTTTGAGAGAAATTACTATGTCATTTAGGGAAAGAGTTGGAAAGCATTTAAGATTAATTACTACAAAGTTGATGAGAGAGTTAAGCATTGGTTTTAAAACTAAAGTTGCGAAAGTGAGATTATTAAACTATGAGAAAAATCTTGCTTTAATTGTAACTTAAAAACGAAGAGTTCGTGATGATGGTTGTTAACGGACTAATTATAGAAACTAAAATTAACGTGCTTTCGAGATGAGAGAAAAGATGGGACTTTTTGTGAAATTACTTACCAAACCGTGAACCAATTTTACTTGGGAATCCAAAGAGATTAATTCAGACTTCCGGCTTATATTGCAAGTAAGACTACGCGAGAACCAAGTTTTTATCAAAAGTCGAGAATGAGAGTAAGGAAAGAGAAATGTAAGTTGGTTGCAAGATTAATTAAAAACGTGATTTGGAAAGCGATTAAAGTTAACCAAGATGAGTTTGAGAAGTTGACGAGTTTAAGGATTAAAGAGTTAGTTTAAGAGTTTAAGAGTTAGGAAAACGAGATTAAGAGATTAAGAGTTGTGAAAGCTAATTTAAGAGTTTAAGAGTTAGGAAAACGAGTTTAAGAGTTTTTAGGGAAAAGAGTTTTAACACTAAAGTTTAAGTAACATTAACATGCAATTAAGATTAAGATTAAAGTTGCAAACCAAGTCGTTAAGTCACAAAAGTCGAGAGCTTCGGATTAAACTAGGGGTGTTCGACATTAATACATCATAAACGAGCCATGGTGCCTAGGAAACAAGGAAATTCCAAGTACCAAGCACACCTAAAATACATACTAAACACTTCTATTTATACTAACAATATTCTTGGTGACCAAGTTTACTCAAAATGGAACATCCATGGGTCATAGATCCGACCCTTGGACAACCAAATCTTCGGCCCAACTGATCTCTTAAACTCGGTCCACAAAACAAATGTGTTCGGCCCATGTAGTTGTGATCTTCGGTCCATAATTAACACAAAACGTGCGGCCCATCTTGGAGTTTAAATCACCGGCCCACAAGACGATTACACAATTGGTCCATATTCGTTTGTTTATCGGCCCATTTATAAAATTACATCAAGCCCAAAAAGATTTGTTTCTCCAAAAGCTTAAAACGCATCACCACAAACGGTCCAAAAATGTCGAAGTCTTCTTTAACGCTCCATGATCCGTCCTACAAGATCCGTAGTTAGACTTCGAACTCGACCGCACTTTTCGTACCTACAAAATACATATAAAATATACTTATTTTTGTGTTTTTGCGATGCATTTTTGTAATTAAATACGAAACGTATCTAATATTAATTTTTGTTGCATTTAACTAAGAATGACTATAAATAAAGCGATAAATGCGGGATTTTAGCTCAAAACTAATGTGAAACATGGCTAAAATAGGGTTAACAAAATAACCCTATCACAACAACGAATTCGAACTGTTGTTTGCCCTCAAGCAACTTTATTAAGAAAAAATAAAATTTGAGCTATTTTATTTGTTGCAAATTTGTCGCAATTTCTCCATCTCTTAACATGTGTCTCAATCATCCTTTGATTCCTGTTATTCACACGACATGTATCGATAGCGTTTTGTAAAATGACATCTCTCAACTTCCTCACAAAAAAATGTCAATCCATAGGCTAGCCGCAAAATTCCCGTTTAATTAAAATCATAATGCAACCGGTATCGGGGGTGAGTGTTTGGCTTTTTGTTTTGGTAAAGATGGTGATTTTTACCAAAAAAAAATCAAAAATTTTCAAATTTGGCACAATTTTTCTGCGAAGCTTTGTTTCTTTTTGCATTGTTAAATCCTCTTTTCTTTTTTTTGTGAGTGCGTCGCATTTTGCGAAGGGGTGTGCACTTTAAAATGATATGGTGTCGAATTTTTTTATATGAGTTACCATATCATTTCCCCTCCCCAAAATTTAGAAGGGTTCAATGTCCTCATTAAACAACCATTGATCAAGCGAAAAAAATTGGCTTTTTATTGTGTATGGTGTGGTTGCAAAAAAATGATTTCAACAAAAATTTGAAACAAAAATTCGGGGGCTAGTTCTAGTGACATGAAATGTGCAGGTGAGAAAACTTTCCGTTTTACGCGGGCTATCAAACAAGCATGCGTCTAACAATCCTCAAGACATGAAATTAACACACGATAAAGTCAAGCAAAAATTACTCCAAATTTGACAATCCAAAATCCCAACTGTAAGCGATGAAATTAAAGTGTAATTTATTAAAGTGCGCAAAAATTAAAATGGATAGAGTCGTGGAATTGAACCTGTCCTACTCATGAGGAGTAGGAGTACGCTCAACGGGTTCCCAAAGTAGATGGATGGGAAACGGTGGTAACGTCCTCGCGATCTCCGGTGTTCTTTCACCATAATCCTTCTCGTTACGTCGTCCTTTGCCTTCTCAAACCTTAGCCAACTTACTATCATGCCATCAATCCTTTTCAATCTCGCCTCAATCGCATTTTCTCTCTCGCTCCTCTCACTTTCCTGCTGGTCGAGTTTTTTTGGAAATCAACACTTGGTGTTCCTTAAGTGTTGTCCGCATCTCAATCTTAGGTGACTGAAACTTTGCTTCCAAAGAGGCAATTCCGTCACTATCAGATCTGTCCGAATCCGAATGCACACACATATTGTTATGCATCAGTCTATCCACATTTTGTTTTTCCATAACTAAATTTTCTTTTGAAAAAGTATCGGTGGATAGGATGGTAACATTTGCGTTTTTCATAAGTGCATGGATTATGGACGGATGACCCATTCGAGCATTGCACCGGTCAACACCTCCACGTATATTGTTGGAGATTAGACGACCAATATCGAATCGGTGTCCCTTAAGGTTGCAATATAAAACTAAAATACGAACCATGCAAAGACTAGTATCGTGAGTGGTTGGAGCGAGACTGTGTCTTAAAAAGAAAAACCAGACATTTGCCTCAGGTTTTAAACAATGCGTGCGAATGATACGTGAATTTCCTGTAAATTCCCATTCGGATCCCTTATGGGCTATTGTTTCTAAAATGTCATCTAGATCCTCATTGGATAGATTTTTGATCAACCGTTCCATCTCGGAATGTTTAGGCGGGACAATACCCAAAAGGTTATTAATGGCCGTGGCCGAAAAATCAACCTCGGTTTATCTAACAAGGATTTTTACACCATCTGTGACGGACATTTCGCTATAAAAATCCCTCACCCAGTCAATATTATATTGACTTGGTGGTTCACAAAAAATTTCCCAACCCAACTTTGTGATCAAATAACCAATGTGCGGGTGTGCAAGTAATGCATTAACATGAAATCCACGTGGTGCTTGGCATATTTTACGTGCTAAAGTGGGAAATTTAAGCATAGCTTCATGACATGAAAATAAATCGTAACGAGTGATATTTGAGTTTAAAGGTACCGACTTTTTGTTTCCCCTTGTAAAGACAACGAACTCCTTGAGAGTTCTCTGATTCCTTCTCTTCACCATCTCGACCCGCATCTTCTTCCGAAACGACAAGTTCACCATCTTCGATTTCAACCCAAACCTTTCGCTTTTTAATGGGTTGCATGTTACCCATCGTGTTTGATTTCACCCTTCGGCTGTATTGGTAACGGGTGGTATTTAGGTTAGGGTTAGGTATGTGTTTGGGTGAAATGGGGGTGGGTTTAAAGAGTGTAGAGGGTCCGTAGGTGGTTCCAAAGTAAGCATAGGTGATGGTTGGCGATGGTCTTGAGGTACGGCTGTGGATGCAACTGGTGGGTAGTTTAGGTTGGTGATCGCAGATGCTTGCACAGGGTCGAAGGGTCGAAAGGCAGATGGTTGATTTGGCAATGGGTTTCCAAGTTTGTCTAACACTATCGCAGCGACAATCGTATGTTGAGGAACCTGTGCGTGATTGATTCTTGGAGCATATCGAGCATGCTTAAACCCTGGTGGTGGTCGCAAATCAGGCTGGTAGAACATGGGTCTCGGACCCTAGTTCATCAGAAATTTGTTTGTAGCTAGATATGTTCGATCACACCCAATAGATGGTCCTCTGATCATAGATGTCGATACATTTGGTGGCAACGAGCTCAGATGAGGTTTTCGCTCCTCAGGATCAACGTAAAAGGGATTTGTGTAGACCCTTGTCGTACGCAGGTGCGACGATGATAGCGACTGAACAAAATGCTCGGCGGCAGCAGCTAGATTTCGCAATCTGGAATGATCGTCGGTGAGGCGGTGGTTCGTCGGAGCAGACGTCGGCGGTGGAATCGAGGGTTTCCGATCGTCGGAGTTCATTTTAGAAATTCTCCGGTGGGTTGTTCTCGTTCTCTTCCTTCGATGTGGGTTTTCAGCTAAAAAACGAGGTTCGCTCCTGGTGACTCTTTGATTTGCAGACGAGAATTTTAGGGTTTTCTTTGGTTGCTTCTTAGCTCTCGCCATGGAAGATAGGAGATGGTTTTATATTTGGAAGATGAGAGGTTGAGGGAGATAGACGAGTGACGTCAGCAGGGAGTGTCTGAGTGAGGTGATCTCTTGACAGAAAAGAGAAATTGGCGGTGGCAGTATACAGTACCAAAGAAAAAATTAGCAGTGTGTGTGTGTGTGTTTGTTGCTCGCATGAAGGAGAAAAGAAATACCTGCATGTTGTCTTAAATCAAGTACGAGCATTTAATGCTCTTCCAAACAGTACACATCAAACGGTAAGTAGATTAGTTTTTGTTTAGTTAGATTGAGTATCTTTAAACAAATCTAGTTAAAATTTATGAGTTTAAATTTTTTTTCTTCTACTTTAATTTGAGTTGGGCCGAAAAACTAGAAATGGATATTAGGCCGAATGCTCATGGCCCAGTTTAGTTTTTGAAATTAATTTAGAAACCCAACTTAAATAAACGTAACCGGCCCAATTAATTATAAATCTGAATTAAACGTGGGTCTGATTGAAAATGGTTTTCGAGGCCCAGTAAAAATAATTCAGTTTCTCGTTATCGAGTTTCGATCATTTGGGTTGGTTACTTCCCTTGTTTTATAAGAATTTGGCCAAAAGCCGAAAATTTCTTATTTCTCTCCTGATTAAAATGCTTCTCTCAGACTCTGCTTTTTCCCAAAATTTACATCTTTTTGTAAATCTTTCTTTTAAAATAAATTTTCGATTTTATTTTTATAACTACTATTTATATTTTTCTTGTTTTTAGAACAAAATACGTGATTATATATATATATAGATAGATAGATAGATAGATAGATAGATAGATAGATGTTTATTCTTCTTTTTTTATTTTTATTTTATCTATTTTTTATTGGAAATTTAATTAAAATACCCAAAGTTTGACTTTGACTTACCAAAATACCCATTTCTCTCCTGAATTTGCCAAAATACCCATTTTTTCTACGATTGGGGTCCGCGATCGCGGATAGGGACATATTTTGAAAATATGCATCCCGCGATCGCGAAATAAATTAACGCGACACACCCAATTCTACTTTTGAATTGAAATGTTACACTTTCAACCCCTATACTTATTTACTTACTTTACTTTATACCTTTTACTTTCATAAATTTAATTTTACATTTAACACATATAATCATTTATTAACTAAAATACGTTAAAATAATACATTTTAATTTTAACAAGTTACACCATTATAATCGTCTCTTCGATACGTTTGAAATGAGCCCAATATTGAATATTTTTGGATTTATTTACTTTATTATATATCATATATACTACATAAAAATATTTTAATATTTACAATTCATACCCTTATAGTTAATTATTTAATTTATGGTACATCTCTTATTTTTTTCAATTTTGTTTTACACTCCTATCGCATTAACATAATAATCATATATTAACTAATTCATTAAATCGTTTTAAATTATTATTATTTGTATGTGTTTATAGATATCGTGAATGGCAATAGGACAAGTTTTCACGAGAAGAATATGAAATGGGGTTTTGACAAGTTGGTATCACTGGACTCATTTAAGAATTGTGAAAATGAGTATTTGGCGAATGATGATTCATGTGTGTTTGGAGCTGAAGTATTTGCAGTTACAGAGTATGCACAAAAGGATCGATGTCTGTCCATCACAAAGCCTCCGTCAATTTTTAATACTTACACTTGGACCATCGATAATAAAATAAATAAAACGTATTTTAACTATAAGAGTACCATAAATTAAATAATTAACTATAAGTATATGAATTTTAAATATAAAAAATATTTTTATGTAGTATATATGATATATAATAAAATAAATAAATCCAAAAATATTCAATATTGGGTTCATTTCGAACGTATCGAATGGACGATTATAATGGTGTAACTTGTTAAAATTAAAACGTATTTTTTTAACGTATTTTAGTTAATAAACGATTATATGTGTTAAATGTAAAATTAAATTTATGAAAGTAAAAAGGTATAAAGTAAAGTAAGTAAATAAGTATAGGGGTTGAAAGTGTAACATTTCAATTCAAAAGTCATCAAATCTCAAGAATTGGGTGTGTCGCGGGAATTTATTTCGCGATCGCAGGATGCATATTTTCAAAATTGGTCCCTATCCGCGATCGCGGACCCCAATCGCGGAAAAAATGGGTATTTTGGTAAAATGAACGAGAAAATGGGTATTTTGGTAAGTCAAAGTCAAACTTTGGGTATTTTAATTAAATTCCCATTTTTTATTATGTATACATATTTTTATTTTTATTGCTACTCTAGAAAGTGGACAACCTCCACAGGCTGTTGTATCAGATTTTAAGGTTCGACAAATGGTTTTACTCGTTGTCCGTTTACCTTAAAAGTTGTTCCTTTTTCAGGATCGATTAATTCTATTACTCCGTAAGGATAAACTTTAGCAATCTGATATGGTCCTGTCCATCTAGAATTTAATTTACCTAGAAACAACCTGAGTCGGGAGTTGAATAGTAGGACCTGTTGTCTTGCAAAGAACTATTTTGGACTGATTTTCTTATCGTGCCATTTTTTTGTATTTTCTTTGTAAAGTTTGACATTTTCATAAGAAAAATTCCTATGCTCTTCTAACTCACACAATTGTAGAGCTCTTCTTTTTCCTGCCTCATCCAAATTCATGTTAAGTTCTTTTATGGCCCAATAGGCCTTATGTTCTAATTCTACAGGCAGGTGACAGGCTTTCCCAAAGACTAGTTTATACGGGGACATTCCAATAGGGGTTTTGTAAGCGGTTCGGTAGGCCCACAAGGCATCATCCAGTTTGGATGCCCAGTCTTTTCTATGTGGCTTGACTACCTTAGCTAAGATTCCTTTAATTTCTCGATTGGACAACTCAGCCAAACCATTGGTTTGAGGGTGATAAGCAGTAGCCACCCTGTGCTGAATGTTGTATTTGTCCAGGACTTCCTCTAATAGGTTGTTGATGAAATGGGTGCCCTCATCACTAATCAATGCACGGGGTGTGCCAAATCTAGTGAAGATGTGTTTTTGGAGAAATTTGATGATAGTCTTAGCATCATTAGAGTGACAGGCCATAGCCTCCACCCATTTAGATACATAGCCAACAACTACCAGGATGTAGGCACAGTTATTTGACAGTGGAAATGGTCCCATAAAGTCAATACCCCAAACGTAAAATATTTCTACTTCTAAAATTCCATTTAAAGGCATTTCATTTCGCTGAGAAATATTTCCGCTTCTTTGACACTCATTACAACTTTTTGCAAAGTTATAGGCATCATTATTTAGGGTAGGCCAGTACAAACCTGATTGTAATACCTTTGCAGCTGTTCTGCTTCCTCCAAAATGTCCTCCACGTGGACTTGTATGACAGTGATATAAGATAGATGTCACTTCTTCTTTAGGGATGCACGTTCTGATCACCTGATCTGCACAAATCTTAAATAAAAATGGATCATCCCAAAGAAATTTCTTGGAATCAAATATAAGTTTCTTTCTTTGATGTTTATTTAATTCCTTGGGAATGATCCCACAAGCTAAATAGTTAACAATATCTGCAAACCAAGGTATTACAGCATGTTGTACAGCTAAGATCCTTTCATCTGAAAAAACATCACTGCTGTCATTAGTGTGGTCAGTGAGTTCTTGTTTTTCCAGTCTTGACAAATGGTCAGCCACTTGATTGTTCACACCCTTCCTGTCAACGATTTCAAAATCAAATTCTTGTAGTAACAAGACCCACCTTATTAGCCTAGGTTTTGCATCTTTTTTAGAAATAAGATATTTGATGGATGCATGATCAGTATGCACAATCACCTTGGCACCCATCAAATATGATTTGAATTTTTCAAAAGCAAAAACAACTGCTAATAATTCCTTTTCAGTACTGGTGTAATTGAGTTGAGCCTCATTGAGAGTTTTACTAGCATAGTAAATAGAGTGAAAAACTTTATTTTTTCTTTGTCCTAGAACGGCTCCTACAGCCCAGTCACTAGCATCACTCATTATTTCAAACGGTAAAGACCAATCAGGAGTCACTATTACAGGAGCAGTAACCAATGCTTCTTTCAATATTTTAAAAGCTTTTTTATAATCATCATCAAAATTGAAAGCATGGTCATGCTGTAATAGGGAGCACAGAGGTTTGGATATTTTAGAAAAATCTTTGATAAACCTCTTGTAAAAACCTGCATGTCCTAAGAAACTTCTAATACCCTTTAACAGTGGTTGGTTCAGGTAATTTTGCAATTACCTCTAATTTAGCTTTATCAACCTCAATACCTCTGTTGGAAATGAGATGACCTAACACAATGCCCTCTTTAACCATAAAGTGGCATTTTCCCAGTTTAAAGCCAAATCTGTTTCTTCACATCTTTTAAGACTGTTTTCAAGGTTTTGTAAACACAGATCATATGATGTCCCATAAACTGAAAAAACATCCATGAAGATTTCCATGGACTGTTCAAGCATATCTAAGAAAATAGACATCATACATCTTTGGAAAGTGGCAGGTGCATTACAGAGTCCAAAAGGCATTCTTCTAAAGACAAAAGTACCATAAGGGCAAGTGAAAGTAGTTTTCTCCTGATCTTCAGGTGCAATGGAAATTTGATTGTAAACGGAGTAACCATATATGAAACAATAAAACTCCTTACATGCTAGTCTGTCTAACATCTGGTCAATGAAAGGTAGTGGAAAATGGTCTTTTTGGGTAGCCTGATTAAGCTTTCTATAGTCCATACAGATTCTCCATCCTGACACTACTCTAGTAGGTATAAGTTCATTCTTCTCATTAGTTACCACAGTAACTGCACCCTTTTTGGGTACGCACTGCACAGGACTGACACAAGTACTACTGGAAATAGGATAAATTATGCCAGCATCCAACCATTTTAAAACTTCCTTTTTAACAACCTCTTTCATCATGGGGTTAAGTCTTCTTTGAGGCTCAACTGAGGTGAAGTCTTTGTTTTCTAAAATGATTTTATGTTGACAAATAGTAGGGCTTATGCCCTTCAAATCAGCAATGGTCCATCCTATGGCCTTGGTGTTTTGTTTCAACATGCTCACCAATTTTTCCTCCTGGTCAGATTCTAAGGATGATGAAATAATGACTGGCAATTTCCCTGGCTCTCCTAAAAAAGCATATTTTAAACGTGAGGGAAGTTGCTTTAACTCTATGTCTGGAGCACATTCTATGGAAGGCACAAGAGTTATCCTGTCCTTATTTTCTAAAACTTCAATAGCAGAGGTGACCTGTATGTCTTCTAAGTCCTCGAACTCTGTTCTTTCTTCTTCACTATCCGATTCTTCCATTTCCATCCCCTCCCCAAAATTTTGGTCTAGACACCAAGATTCAATCAAACCTAAGGTAGAACATTCCTCTCTCTCTCTTCAGGATATTTAAGGGAATCCAACACATTAAAGGTTACTTGTTGGTCTTGAACTCGCATTGTGAGTTCACCCTTTTGGACATCTATCAGAGTTCTCCCAGTGGCTAGGAAAGGTCTTCCTAAAATGATAGGAATATCCTTGTCAGCTTCAAAGTCTAAGATGATAAAATCTACAGGGAAAATAAACTTATCAACCTGAACCAGGACATCCTCAATTTTACCTTTTGGCCAAGCTATGGACTTGTCTGCTAATAAAAGGGATATAGTTGTGGGTCTATCTTCACTTATGCCTAAGGTATTGAATACAGATAAAAGCATAAGGTTTACACTGGCACCTAAGTCACATAAAGAATGTCCTACTTCTTTACCTCCTATGGAACATGGGATGGTAAAGCTTCCAGGATCTTTCATCTTTTTAGGAATCTTATTTGAGAACATGGCACTACAACATTCCGTCAGAGCTACAATCTTATACTCATTCAATTTCTTCTTTTTACTTAAAATATCTTTTTAAAAACTTTGCATAACTTGGCATTTGTTCAATGGCTTCAACCAAAGGTATGTTGATATGTAGCTGTTTAAAAACATCTAAAAACTTTTTAAATTGCAGTTCATCTCTCTCATTTCTCATCCTTTGCGGATAAGGAATATAAAGAGGAGCTGTAGTAGGAGATGTAGTCTTATGAATAGTTGGTGTTGAAACTGGTGGTGAGGTCTTGTCTATCTTAATTTCACCAGGAACTTTGGGACTGTCACCAAATTGTGACACATCCACAACAGGCTTGTCTGTGGTTGTTTGATCTTTCTTGGGTTCTTCAGGAATTAAAAGTGGAACTGCTGGAATGGGAATGGTGTTACTGGGCCCACTAGCATTTTCTGGCCCAATAATTCCATTGGTCTTAGCAGAGTCTAAAACTGTGTTTTTCTTTTCTGGCTCTGCTTGGGTTGGGTTTATTAAATCTTTTTGTATGTTTTCTGGTAAATCCCTACCACTCCTCAAAGTTACAGCTTTTACATGCACTTTTCCAATTCTCGGGGGTATTTTTGTATCACTATGTAGAGAACCAGAAGGACGTTTTCTCATTTCTAAAGCCATTTGACCCACTTGGGTCTCCAGATTTTTAATTGATGCCTGAGTTTGGGACATAAATCCCTTCATCATTGCTTCCAAGGAAGTAGATGATTCAGCATGGTGGTTTGACTTTTGTTGAAAAGCATGTTGATTATTTTGAGAATTCGTGTGCTGGTTGTTTTGAGGTCTTTGATAAAATTGTTGGGTTTGACCTTGCAATTTACGTGGTGGTGGATTTAATGCTGGACTATGCCATGAAAAATTAGGATGGTTCCTCCACTCAGGTTTGTAAGTCTGAGAAAAAGATCCTCCTTTGTTATTGTTATTATTATAATTATTGTTATTATTATTATTACCTACGTAGTTGATATGCTCGGGATTTTCTGGACAATGTTCAAAGTTGTGGCCATCACCACAGTATGTGCACTGGATAGACTGAACAGTAGCAGGAGGCATGACAGGGTTAACTGACACATCATTAAGGTTTCTAATCAAAGATGCCATGTCATTCAGCTGTGTAGATATCAATGCATAAGCATCAGGATCTTGTGCTCCTCCTGTTGTTTTTCTAGGTGGTAATGCACGTGGATCAGCCCACTGACCATTGTTGTTAGAAATTATTTCAAGAATATCATATCCCTCATTATAGGTACAAGAAGTGAAAGCTCCGTTTGCAGTAGCGTCGAGCATTTATTTCGCAGTAATATTTAAACCACTGTAAAACGACTCTAACTAAATGCAGTACGGAATGCCATGGTGAGGGCATTTTCACAAAAGCTCCTTATATCTATACCATGCATCAGGAACTGCCTCATCGTCCATTTATTTAAAAGTGCAAATTGCGTTTCTGGACTTAGCATTACTCGTGGGTGGAAAATATTTTTTTAGAAATTTCTCCGCCATTTGGGCCCATGTAACTATAGAATCTGGCTTCATTGAGTTGTACCAAGACCGTGCACTATCTCTTAAAGAGTATGGAAAAAGTTTTAATTTTAGTGCATCGTCTTCTACACCAGGAAGCTTAAAAGAGTCTGTAATTTCCATGAAAGACCTTAAATGATAATGAGGATCTTCAGATGCCAAACCAGCGTATTGGCCGTTAGTTTGAAGCATATGAAACATTATCGGTTTTAATTCAAAGTGGCGGGCTTGTAAAGTTGGTTTAAGAATTCCTGAATGTAATTGAGTTAAAACAGGAACAACGTAAGACATAATACCTCCATCCTTTGAATTAGCTAACCGAAAAATGTTTTGTTCCTCATCATCAAGATTATTTATAAATGGTGGGTTTTCAAGATTTTCTTCATTATTAGGCCGCCCATTAGGTCCAAACTGGGGACCGTCCTCATGGTCTGACAAATAATCGCTTTCAGACATTTCTAAAGAATTTAAGACTCGGTTAGCTCTTTGAATTCTTCTTCGTTGTTTAAAAGTTCTTTCAATGTGAGGATCAAGTTGGAAAATCTCACCGTGTGGCAACCTTGGCAAGCACTATAATTAAAATAAATATATATGTTTTTTTTCTTTTCTCAAAATTGTGGTAGAAAAACTTGCTTTTAAAAATGTTACTTATATAAAAGAAAAACTTCTGGCTTGCTTCCCCGGCAACGGCGCCAAAAACTTGTTGACACTTTGATGCTACCCCTGCTAAAAAGAAACAAGAATAATATTAGAAATGCAAGAGAGTAATATCAAACAGGCGTGTACTGAGAGTGTATTATAAATAATATCAATCAGAAATAAACCATGACGCAAGTATACATCTCAGTCTATTATCGTGTTCTAACAAGTAATAATGGTAAAAAAGTACCGAATATCGATCCCACAGGGAAGCGTGGAAAAGTTTCTCTTTAAAGGTCCAATTATTTAAAAGCAGGTTTCAGATGGCGAATGCGAAGGTAATCTTTGTTTGAGGTTGGTGATTAATAACTAATTGAGGAGTTAACAATATAAGAGGAAAGTACGAGGTATAAAGGTCCATTGGGATTAGATTAATAATTAGATATCGAGATGAGACAGTATTCTTCAGTTATCTCAAGTGTCGAATATTTCATGATACAACGTACCAGTTGTCAGTTGGTCAATTGTGATCCACCACAAAATATAACATTTGATTTAAATAACGTCGGACAATCATACCATACCATACGATACACTTTTTATCTTTTTATTAGTCTTGGTCCCAATTTCTCTTCATACCCCGAACTAAGGCGATTAGCCCATCATCTTTCAGATTCCAATTATAAAAGATTTACAAGACTTAAAACAAATAATGGAAATGGACAATACGTTAATTAAATGAAACTTACTTGAGTAGAACGTCGTGACTTGTTGCACAAGTTATCTAAGTTTTGAGAGAAATTACTATGTCATTTAGTGAAAGAGTTGGAAAGCATTTAAGATTAATTACTACAAAGTTGATGAGAGAGTTAAGCATTGGTTTTAAAACTAAAGTTGCGAAAGTGAGATTATTAAACTATGAGAAAAATCTTGTTTTAAATGTAACTTAAAAACGAAGGGTTCTTGATGATGGTTGTTAACAGACTAATTATAGAGACTAAAATTAACGTGCTTTCGAGATGAGAGAAAAGATGGGACTTTTTGTGAAATCACTTACCAAACCGTGAACCAATTTTACTTGGGAATCCAAAGTTATTAATTCAGACTTCCGGCTTATATTGCAAGTGAGACTACACGAGAACCAAGTTTTATCAAAAGTCGAGAATGAGAGTAAGGAAAGAGAAATGTAAGTTGGTTGCAAGATTAATTAAAAACGTGATTTGGAAAGCGATTAAAGTTAACCAAGATGAGTTTGAGAAGTTGACGAGTTTAAGGATTAAAGAGTTAGTTTAAGAGTTAGGAAAACGAGTTTAAGAGATTAAGAGTTGTGAAAGCTATTTTAAGAGTTTAAGAGTTAGGAAAACGAGTTTAAGAGTTTTTAGGGAAAAGAGTTTTAACACTAAAGTTTAAGTAACATTAACATGCAATTAAGATTAAGATTAAAGTTGCAAACCAAGTCGTTAAGTCACAAAAGTCGAGAGCTTCAGATTAAACTAGGGGTGTTCGACATTAATACATCATAAACGAGCCATGGTGCCTAGGTAACAAGGAAATTCAAAGTACCAAGCACACCTAAAATACATACTAAACACTTCTATTTATACTAAAAATATTCTTGGTGACCAAGTTTACTCAAAATGGAACATCCATGGGTCATAGATCCAACCCATGGACAACCAAATCTTCGGCCCAACTGATCTCTTAAACTCGGTCCACAAAAAAAATGTGTTCGGCCCATGTAGTTGTGATCTTCGGTCCATAATTAACACAAAACGTGCGGCCCATCTTGGAGTTTAAATAACCGGCCCACAAGACGATTACACAATTGGTCCATATTCGTTTGTTTATCGGCCCATTCATAAAATTACATCGAGCCCAAAAAGATTTGTTTCTCCAAAAGCTTAAAATGCATCACCACAAACGATCCAAAAATGTCGAAGTCTTCTTTAACGCTCCATGATCCGTCCTTCAAGATCCGTAGTTTAGACTTCGAACTCGACCGCACTTTTCGTACCTACAAAATACATATAAAATATACTTATTTTTGTGTTTTTGCGATGCATTTTTGTAATTAAATACGAAACGTATCTAATATTTATTTTTGTTGCATTTAACTAAGAATGACTATAAATAAAGCGATAAATGCGGGATTTTAGCTCAAAACTAATGTGAAACATGACTAAAATAGGGTTAATAAAATAACCCTATCACATACCCTTGTCCAGAATCGTACAAACCACTCTGCCACTACACTGTTCACCATGCGGCCAAAGGCATGTTTGCAAAAGTCAAAAGCATGCATCCAACCAAATGATGACACGTGTAAAGTCCTCCTGACATGCATTAAATTCATGTAGTATAAATAGGAGGATTGCTGCTTCACGTTGAAGCGCGCCTTCCCTGAACTACTCTGTGCCGTAAGAAAATTACTCTTAATTTTCTTGTTGGTCCCAGCTATGGAGTAGCAAAGATAAACAAGTATTGTAAAGGGGGGGTTGAATACAATACACAAAATTTTTCACTTAATTAATTATTTATTGATTTAAAATCAAGAATTATACATAGAAAACTTAAAAGATTGTTGCGAAACAGAACATATAAAATCTGCTCAAACAATCTAACACAAAGTCACACAGAGAATAAGAACAATTGTAAAACACTAAGAAAACAATGAACTTCTTTTTAGAGAGAAATTGCCAGTACTTGAAAGCTTTTAGAGTCTGTAATCTGGTAGTGTTGCAAGGATGAAGATGATCTCTTTATATAGTGCCTCATGCATTAAATGCATGGACACTTGTCAAGTAGAGATAAGAGAGCAGCAGGTCTTCTGAAAAAGTACTGATATGCACTTTTGTCTTGAAGCGTTGACCTGCTTGTTGAAGTTGATCTTTCTTGAAAGAGATAAGAAATCCAAATAACCTTTTTCTGATCCTTGGATGATGTCTCTATCCTTGCAAGATATCCTAAATATATTTTGCAGATAAAGTAGAATATACCTGATGTTTGACCGAAGATGTTTTTCAAAAGATATCTTCAATAGTTCTTTCTGAAGAATTCTTCAAGTGATCCTGCCGATCATGTCTTCAACATCTTCAAGTGATCCCTGTCGATCATGTCTTCAACATCTTCAAGTGATCATGCCGATCATGTCTTCAACATCTTCAAGTGATCCTGCCGATCATGTCTTCAAAATTTTCCTTGCTCTTCAACTGTACTGGCTTAAGACTTTAGGAAGTCTTCAAGTAGCAGCTTAACTTTTGGCTGAGAAGTCCAATCTTCAATCCGCTTTGAAGATGCACTTCTACTTTGTTTCTTTCGGTTGATCTTCGACTTCACCGAACATTTTTATATAGTTAAGCTGCTTGTAAAGAACCTAAAAATTATTCTATGTATGAACTGTGTAAAAATTAAAGACTGAGGTCATCTTCAAATCTTAAGTGACTCAACAATATCCCCCTATTTGAGGATGACATCCATACTTAGAATCTGAGAAGTAAACACTGAATAATTCATTTTTGACCCTTGTTTACTCTTTTTGGGTTCTTTTCACATAGTCCATATTTTTGTTCTTTTTGGATTTTTTAAGTATATCCGACATTTACAAGTATAATGAAAGAATAAGGTATATCTGTACAAACTATTAACAAAAATGTACTTGTATTGAAAACTTGAAAGAGCAATAACTTAAGTTTACAAGTACATATCAAAGGCATATAAAAAGAAAAAACATGATCACTTCTTCCTTTTCTGAAGTTCAGCTATGATGTCAAGTTGGAAGAAAGTGGTTGCATATGTGTCGGGGATGATGATAAGGATGGCTTCAAGGAAGCTGGAGTCAGCAATGGATATCTCTTCATATCGGAAGAATTCTTGAGTACCTTGGGCATTGTTGAAGAAAATGCCCCCACATGGTTTAAGGATTACAAAATGAGTCTTTCTGGGAGTTGTTCTGTATGGAAGCTTTAGGTTTAGATTCTTTGTGTCAGGAAGGATACCTTTGGCAGCAAGATCTTGGAAGATGGTTTCCTGAAATCCTGTCTTTATCTTCCTTACATATTCAAAGAGTCCTTTGAGATAGATGTTTATAGCAGCTAGGTTTGGACTTTGAGAATCTTGAAGACATTATGCAATTTCATGCCATTCTGAAACACCATAAGAGTTAAGTTCATGGAATCTTACCGGAATGACGGTGTCATCAGCCCGAGTGAGTATCACATAGATGTCCTTTGACTCTTTATGAGTAGCAAGTTTGGCTTTGGCAATTTTTGAGGTGCTGATCCTTTCTAGCAGCGTCTTCTTGCACCATTCAAACTTTTTAGAGAACTCAGATTGCTCCCCCTCAGCTAAGGCACCTGTATGTTCAGTAGATTTCTCCCCCTGAGTTGGTGGATCAGCTTGTGCCGATTTGGATAGATCAGAAGGACCCGGTCGGTCAGATGTACCCGGTCGGTCAGATGTACCCGGTCGGTCACTGGAAAATATGTTTGGTCTTCTCTCCCCCTCAGTGGCTGACAGGTAATAACGCTTCACCCACCCAGCAAAGGTGGTGAGTGTGCGAGCCTGTTCTTCAGGAAGAGCATCCATATTTTGGTGAAGAGATGTAAGAGAACTAAGGAGCTGAGAGTTGATGCCTTGTTGGCTTTGAAGTTCAGACTGGAGCCTATGAACTTCTTGGTCACGAGCATCTGAGGCGGCTTTCATAGTAGTCATGGAGAGAGTGAGACTGGCATTTGAGTCCAGAAGGGACTTAATTTGAGAGTGCAAGTCGGATATGGAACCCTGGATGGATTCAAGCTGACTTGTGGTGGAAACATATCTTGGGTAGGGAGCTTCAGACCCTTGATGAGTTGGTGTAGGAGGGTGATGAGGAAGATACCTGGAAGATGCAGGAGGGGATAGCGTCGTCATGTCAACAATAGGATATCCAGAAGGTGGTAGACTTGAAGATGAGGCATCACCAGAAGAGCTTAGATGCTCAGTTCGAACTTGTGGAGAAGAGCCAGGAGGTGTGAAGGCAAGAGAAGGAGGTGAGCCATGGAAGCTTGCAGAGGAGTTTTCATTGGATGAAGACAACTAAACTTCTTCGGTAGTAGTCCGTGAGTACTCCTGGTATTCAAGAGTGGGAGAAACCTGTGGAGAATCCTCAACAAGAAAGTCAAGTAAACATGTATGACCCTCATCAGGTCGTGCAGAAGCATCGATCGCGGAACGATCGGGTGATAGGTCGTGCAGTGAGAAAGCAGCACCTTGGGCAGGAGAGAGGCCCAAGTCATCTTCAACAACCAAGGAGTTGGTAGGAGAAGGAGCATTGTGGGTGATAGGCGGGTTTACACCCCCCCTAAATCTACCGCAAGTGTACCGGTCGAATCAAGTAATAGTACTTTGAAAGTACGAGTATCGAACCAAAGGAACCGGGTGTCAAGTACCACAATGACTGTATAGATTATTAATTAGACGAATGCAAATTGATTTGGTTTGTTGATTATCGGAACACAAATTAAAACTTTAATTAATTCAGGTAAGAGAGAGAGTTGGAGGGTTGGATTCCTCAGGTAAACAATCACTTAGCAAACAGATTTGATACGATTGACATAACTTCAAGATCACAGCCATAATCACATTCCATTACTATACTCTATCAAGCTATAGCAATATCATTCAACACATTGTATCATCTTTCGATCTTAACAAAAGTATTTGAACAATTAATGATTAAAAGCCACAAAGGATGAATCATCATATTACTATCTCAAATTCAACCAAGACATGAAGAATTAATCAAACCTCAAAACTTTTCTCAAAGATTAAAGATTCATAAAATCAAATAATAGTTGATCGGACTATTACAAGCATTAAGAACAATTCCACACATGTCATCCATCTATATTAAATCAATCATACCAACTGTAAAGCTAAACGATTATCCAACCATGATTCAAACCAACCCCCCAACATGAACGGATTAGTTCATATTGGGGGTTTCAAAACTCAGAAAGACAAGATGGAAATGAAAGTAAACATGCTTGTACTAAGAAATGAAATCTACGAACTCCGTGAAAAAGCCTAAGCCGCCGATGAACGTACTCGATTCGCCTTGTGATTCTCGTTAATTGCTGTTTCTAGCCTTCTACTTGCCTTCAAAAATCGCCTCTTAACTCCCAAAATCGCCCAGAAAGAGTCCCAAGCCGTAACTGATCAATAATCCCTCAACCCGAGCCGATAAAAAGAATAAAAACGCTCAGGGGCCCAGCGCGTATGGCGGCGCGTGTGGAGCCGCGCCGTGAGGCGCGCAGAGGACTGGAGTGCGAATGAACAGATGGCTGCACGTCTGGTGGCGCGTGCGGAGCCGCGCAGACAGGCGCGTCGGGCACTGTTTGGTCTCAAAATCTGACTTTCTCTTTTTCGCTCAGGACAGTTGCCAACTTGCTCCAATTGGTCTAAAAACTATTCCTTCATCATTCTTTCATAAAACCTGTACTTACTCACAAAAACCATCAAATTCTACTATTTTACTTGGAAACTCACATCTAACTGACCAATTTCGGGATCAAAATAATGTCGTAAAACGGCATTATCAACAACCCCAAACCGAGCGTTGTTTGTCCCCACGCAAAACAGCGACACAAATAAGAATTTAACCACAAATCAAACCATCGCAATTTCGTGTTGTCGAGAATAGCATTAGTGATCTCAAGTCAAATCAACAATCACCACGAATTACCTATGAGACGGACGAACAATCAGCAGACCTGCTAAGAAATTCTAAACAGCAAAACTTTGGGAAAGGGAGCTATCAGGGACCACACCACACAAAAGTGTACCTCGACTAAACACATATAGAGAGGATTTCGCCTTGACCCTACCTCACGGTTTTCTCTCTTCACTCGAGCCCTAGGTTTCACACATGTTGTCATGCTTTCAGAAGTTGGGTACAAAAATTCACAAAATATGCATGAACAACAATTAAACAAGAACCCACAGTTGTATACAAATGGATCTCAGAAGGAATCCACTATCAAGACTAGGACATAGAAATGTTGCTTCGACACTCTTTTAGAAACTCACCATGTTGAATTTGGGTCTTTGAATGGGCCATGGTTGCTGCTTTCGGATGGAGGTCACTGGCTTTACAATCCTCAGAAGGTGGTTTGCTGATAATTGGGTGACCCTCCCGTTTTCTTTCGCTCAAGCTTCTCAACTCTTTATTTGAACTCCCTGAACTGACCCCTCAGTTATATATATATATATATATATATATATATATATATATATATATATATATATATATATATATATATATATATATATATATATATATATATATATATATATATTTGGCAAACCCTTTTATGACTGATTGACTGGGTTTGCGGTTTTTTTTAAAGGGGGTACAACGGGTTTCTTTTGGGTACTTGGAGTTATGAACAGCAGTGGGATTAGCAGCAACCAAAAACTTGATGATTTCACACATGGTTTGTTCACAAAGATAGGCGAAAGCTTCACTCCTATTCCTATGAATGTCTTTGATAACGGATGTAAGTTATAGCGAGATCAACTACAACAACGACCAAAAGACTAAATGAGAAGTGTATCGAGTAGTGTGTAGTCTCTCAGAATCGAAATCAGCAAATGTATGGCTCAACAGACTCACGGGTGGTCTCCACTAATGTCTCTAATATGTATAGTCGCCTAGGTCCACTCTTGTGCTATATTATCCTTTCTAAATCCTTCCCCCAAAATTAGTGTCTTCGAACTCTCACACTAAATCATGCTAAACTGGTCGCCCAGCCTCACTATAAACAGGGTGATTGTTCAATCCACTGAGATCAACAAATGATAGCCTCGACAAACCACCCCAAACCAGACATAAACATTGTCCCCAATGGAACCAAATAGCACAAACGAAATAATCACGAAATAGCGGTGCGGTACAGTCATCCAAAATAAAACATAAAAGAAAATAAACAAAATGTTCATTACCAAAACAACAAAACTATAAAAGATTACCCCATCATGCAAACGCCTCCTGACCGACCGGGTGGAGCCCCTTATTGACGTCGTCTTCTCCATGGATTTGATGGGCCCGCTTCATCTTGATTCGCGGTGTTAGGGTCATGCAAGTTCCCATCATCCGTCACGTACCTCCTACCCTCTAGTGCGTCAAACCTCCGATTTAAGTCAACCTGCATTCTGTACATCTGCAGCGCTAGTCCCGGTATGTCTGTTCCAAGCTCCACTCCCTCCATGTCACTTGCCGGATTGTAGTCGGCATCATCAGCATCATCCGCATCCATGTCATCCACTCCCGCTGGGACGCGCATATGACCTCTCTCTCCATTAGTGGCTTCCATTCGATTATTCAGATTTGCCGCATTGACCTGCGCTCTGTAGGTAAGTCGATCGAAAGGTGGTAGTGGTGGTGTCGTAACAGCGACAGCATATCCGGCGTCCCTGCAAAACCGAGTTATTAAACAAGGAAATGGTAAAATGCCAACATTGTTGGTGTTTGATGCAGCGTCTATCAGTTAAAGCTGGATTATGCGGCCTATGTCCATCGGGAGGTTGAACTGGATGTGGTAGAGGATTTTGGCGAAATAAGTGTCGACCGTATTGTCATGCGAAGATGGTGCCAGGCTACACTTCAAAAATTTCATCCACAGCGCAATCTCAGGTCGCAGCTCATACTTTTTTATGTCATGCTGATGAGGGACCCAAATTTCCTTGCCATTCCTTCTTAAAGCTGAGGACAGAACCGTGCTGAAATGGGCATCATTTCGGACACCTTGAATCAGAGTCAAACCAAAAGTGGCACCAAGGTTATTGGGGCGAGGTACCCCATAGTAGGTGCAGATCGCCTCCACCGGCATCCTTACCAATCTGTCCCTTACCACCACCGAATGAAATTCATTAAAAGCTGGTGGTATCATGGCAGCGTAAAAATCGCGGACCAGCTCCTCATCGTACGACTCTGGATCATTAACATACGTGGTCCACCCACGCTCCCTAGCTATCTCTCTTGCCCTGTCGTCTGGTATTTCATTTATTCTCAATCCTCTTTCCGACCAGATTGGTCGGTTCCTAAATTGATGTCTTCTATGTTCGACCATGCCGTTCATGCGTTCCGTCAGGGCTTCCCTCTCTTCCGGTCGCAACGTACTGTAGGCGAAGAAACGTCCAGATCCGGCAGGATTAGTACGCACCATGGTTCCTTTTGATCTTGATGGATGATAGAATGAGAGAAGAAACTGATGATTCTTGGTGAAAATAGAGCAAATCGGCACTTAGGAGTGTTTTTTTAAGTGAAAAACGGCTGCAAGAGATGTTAGGGTTTCACAAAATGAGAGAGAGGGCCGAAATTGGGCATTAAATACCTGCAGACTGTCGGCGCGTTTAGCAGCGCGTGTGGGGACGCACAGCGAGGCGCGCAGCGCACTGGAGTGAAATGGCAATCGGGCTTCAGCGCGTTTGAAAACGCGTGTGGAAACGCGCATAGAGGCGCAAAGTATAAATTATTTGAACATTCCAGAGGTCTGTGCGGATGGTTGCGCGGATGGACTAGCGCAGCCAAACGTGCCCGACACTGTTTCTTCTTTTTCGTTTTCTCAGCTCATTTTCCTTCGGGTCTTATCCCGCGCGCTCTCAGGGTCAAAAATACACCTAAAACACACAAAAATAAAACACACACAAACAAAAGAAAACACACACACACAAGAAAATAAAACAAAATCAAAATTGCGAATTAACCTATGTGTTGGTGCAAGTGTACCACATCTCTATATATTTATATATATTTATTTTGATGATTACAAACACACCGTATTATTGTTTATCTAACAATCCTATCCAAGTGTACAGTTCTTGAAGAACACGAAGATTTTATCTGAAGAGTTCAAGACGGAAGTTTTACGTTGTCATTAGTGTTTATAATTTATAATGATAAACACCCTAAAATAATATACCACTTGGATATTTCTAAAAACCATAAATGATTTTAATTAAATAAGGTTTTTGAGAAACTGTCCTTTTCTGACGCAGGTATACCGCGGTGTTCAGCAGGTATACCGCGGCGGCTTACTGTAGATCTCTGATTGATTGGTCGTACTTTTTTCTGACGCAGGTATACCGCGGTGTTTAGCAGGTATACCGCGGGTACAGTTGGGCGGTATACCGCGATGTTTAGCCGGTATACCGCGGGTACAAGTTTACGTTTGTTTTTGCAGGTTTGACCTTTCTCTTCTGACAGTGTACTTTTTACTGCACGGTATACCGCGTGATTTTGGCGGTATACCGCGGATGCATTGTTTCCGTTGGAAGAGTTGCTATATAATGCATGCGATGGTGGAGAAGAATAAAATAACAGATCAACAACACACTGCCATCTATCCATCTGATCTCTCCCAACTAATATTCCATACTACATATTATCACTACATATTTATTTTATAAAACGTTTTTATAAAATATCCAAGTGATAAATATTATACAAGAGTGATTACCATTGTGAGTTATACTCCTCTTGTAAGTGTTTGAATAACGGGTGTGTGATCCTGTATATCTCGATAAGCTAAAGCTTGAGAGCCTATTGCTTTCCTTTGTATTTGGTTTGTATTCTACCGTAAAGAATACTTTTATTGGATCGTGTCGGGAAGTGTCTCGGCTAGTGATTTACCAAGTTGTGGTAGATCACTAAATCTCCGTGTCAAGTATCTCTATCCCTTATCTCTTTATATTTCCGTTGTGCATTTAATTATATCTGTTTATATAATTATTGTATATATACTCTGCTTTATTTACTGTATTTATACTATCCTGTATTTATACGTATCTGTTGTGTTTTCATATACTCTGTTGTATTTACATTATTAAGATATTTTTTATAAAAGGATTTTTGAAAGTAAAAGTTTTAAATACAACCTTACCCCCCCCCCCCCCCTAGGTTGTCTAACAATTGGTATCAGAGCGAGGCTTTCAAAAATTATCTGTTTAAATTTTTAAAGTTATATCTTTTATATAATGGCTCAACAAACTGTTTTGTTTTCAAAACCTCCTATTATTGATACTGAAAAATTTGGTCTTTGGGCAAAATTATTTGAATGTCACGTGCGTGGCAAAAATAGAAAGATGTGGGAAATTATTGAAAAAGGAAATTTTATTCCAACCAAAATCGTAAATGATCTTATTGTTGAAAAAGATTCTAAAGAGTGGACTCCCACTGATGAAGCTTCGTATTGTTTAAATTTTGAAGCTAAAAACATGTTATATGCTGCTTTAAATTCTGATGAAATAGAAAGAGTTTATACTTATGAAACTGCTAATGAAATCTGGCAAAGTTTAAATGACACTCATCGTGGAAACACGCAAGTCAAAAGCAGTAAAATAAATATTCTAGTTCATGATTATGAAATGTTCGAGATGACTCAAGATGAGTCTATCGATTCTATGTTTAAAAGATTTAACCTCATAATGACTACTTTACAAGGATTAGGTCGTACTTATCCTAATGAAGATTATGTAAGGAAGATTCTTCGAGCACTACCTTCGGAGTGGATGCAAAAGATTACATCGTTAGAAGATTCCCGAGATCTCTCAACAATGAAGCTCGACGATCTTGTCGGCAATCTTAAAGTGCACGAAATTGCACTAAAAAGAAATCAAGTTCGGGATCAAGTCAAAAAGAAATCCATAGCTCTCAAAGTCGTTGCCCCTAAAGATGAGGAAGAAGAAGAGGAGGAAGAAGCAAGTTCCTCAAATGACGAATCCGAAAGTCTTGACGATTTAATCGAGATGGTAAGAAAACTCTCTAAACTTTTATCTAACAAAAAGTTTGCCAATATTGATAGGTTTCAAGGAAATGGAGACTACCATCGTGGTGGTAAAAATCAAAGTCGCAACGTCCATAACAAATATGACGAATCTAGTGACGATGAAAAAGCCAATAAAAAGAAAGGCTTTTGCTATGTGTGTGGTGATAAAAATCACTATGCAAATGTGTGTCCAAAACGTGCTAATCAAATCAACACACCAAAAACATTCGTCGGAGCCGCGTGGAGCGCAAACGAAGATAAAGACAAGAATATTTGTCTCATGGCCGACCGTGATAATGAGGTATCTACATCATGTTTTCATGACAATAATTATGATAGTAATTATAGTGACAATTATTATGAAAATGAAGATGAAAATAATCTTGACGAATTATATAAATCATTCCATGACATGGCCGCTCTTGCAAATAGGTATCAAGATGAAATCTCAAAATTAAAAGAAACCGTATCTGCATGTGAAAAGAAAATTAATGACGGTAAACAAAAATCTGCAAATGATATGGATATAATTGCTAAGTTAGAAAATAAATTAAGTAAAAAAGATGTTTGCAAATCTTGTGATATTTTAAAAAATGAAATTGCATGCTTAAAAGAAAAACCAATTGAGAAAAATGATTGTAAATCTTGTGTTATTTTAAATGATAAAATTGCATGTTTAAATAAAAATACATATGAAAGTGTTGCATGTATAAAATGTGATTTGCTTGAAAATGAAAATATTTATTTAAAAGCTAACTGCGATTTATATGAAAAAGATAATCTATTAGCTAAAGCTTTTCAAAATAGCAATGATAAAATGCTTAAAATGCTAAATATGTCGAATCGCATTAATTGTCGAAAAGGCATTGGTTCTGATACATGTGTTGATAAATGCTCGTGTAAACCCATTAAAAGATTTTTTGCATCTCCTAAAGTTGATACAAGAAAACCCCCATATATGTCAAAAATGAAAAATGTGAATTATGGGAGGAAACCGTATGCTCGTATGTATAATAGTAATTTTTCTAGACCTAAAAATAATGCGAATATAAATGCTTCATTTTATGTGTATGATAAATACAATCGCAAAATTAGAATGGTTAGAAAATGGATTCCGAAAGGAATGTTTAATGTTGACAATCCCGGTGGGATGCGTTTGTGGTTTTAAACAAATTTTGTGGATTGTATGTTGTCATGTTTTATTTTATGTCGACAACATATTTTAATTTTTTTTTTTTGCAGTTTATGTTTTATACTAACTGTTAAAAGGACCCATAAGAAAAGGGTACCACGAAATATTTTCTTTGCCTTTTGTAGGTGTTTCCTGACGAGGATACAATACGTGTTTCCTGACGAGGATATAATACGTGTTTCCTGACGAGGATATAATACGTGTTCCCTGACGAGGTCATAATACGTGGTAATTTTTTTGCTCACATAAAATTAACCGAAAAATCGAAGCCTTAAGATCCTTTTTTTTGGTGCAAGTGTTTCTTTTAGGTTATTTTGTTTTATGTCTATTATATGTTTTTTTTTATGCATATTTTATTGTCCCTCAAATTTTATAATTTGTTATTAATTTGAGGGGGAGCTTTTTATCTTTTACCTATGAGATTATGCTCTCTCAAATATATGCATATTTTGAGGGGGAGCATCTCTCGAGGGGAAGCATACCGTCTTTTTTGACCCTTTTTGTTTCGACAAACGGGGGAGAGAAACCGCATATGCTCATGCTTAGCGGTTGTGTTTGTCATCATCAAAAAGGGAGAGATTGTTGGTTCAAGTGTACCACATCTCTATATATTTATATATATTTATTTTGATGATTACAAACACACCGTATTATTGTTTATCTAACAATCCTATCCAAGTGTACAGTTCTTGAAGAACACGAAGATTTTATTTGAAGAGTTCAAGACGGAAGTTTTACGTTGTCATTAGTGTTTATAATTTATAATGATAAACACCCTAAAATAATATACCACTTGGATATTTCTAAAAACCATAAATGATTTTAATTAAATAAGGTTTTTGAGAAACTGTCCTTTTCTGACGCAGGTATACCGCGGTGTTCAGCAGGTATACCGCGGCGGCTTACTGTAGATCTCTGATTGATTGGTCGTACTTTTTTCTGACGCAGGTATACCGCGGTGTTTAGCAGGTATACCGCGGGTACAGTTGGGCGGTATACCGCGATGTTTAGCCGGTATACCGCGGGTACAAGTTTACGTTTGTTTTTGCAGGTTTGACCTTTCTCTTCTGACAGTGTACTTTTTACTGCACGGTATACCGCGTGATTTTGGCGGTATACCGCGGATGCATTGTTTCCGTTGGAAGAGTTGCTATATAATGCATGCGATGGTGGAGAAGAATAAAATAACAGATCAACAACACACTGCCATCTATCCATCTGATCTCTCCCAACTAATATTCCATACTACATATTATCACTACATATTTATTTTATAAAACGTTTTTATAAAATATCCAAGTGATAAATATTATACAAGAGTGATTACCATTGTGAGTTATACTCCTCTTGTAAGTGTTTGAATAACGGGTGTGTGATCCTGTATATCTCGATAAGCTAAAGCTTGAGAGCCTATTGCTTTCCTTTGTATTTGGTTTGTATTCTACCGTAAAGAATACTTTTATTGGATCGTGTCGGGAAGTGTCTCGGCTAGTGATTTACCAAGTTGTGGTAGATCACTAAATCTCCGTGTCAAGTATCTCTATCCCTTATCTCTTTATATTTCCGTTGTGCATTTAATTATATCTGTTTATATAATTATTGTATATATACTCTGCTTTATTTACTGTATTTATACTATCCTGTATTTATACGTATCTGTTGTGTTTTCATATACTCTGTTGTATTTACATTATTAAGATATTTTTTATAAAAGGATTTTTGAAAGTAAAAGTTTTAAATACAACCTTACCCCCCCTAGGTTGTCTAACACTATGGTGGGTTGCCTCCCACCTAGCGCCGTATTTTATGTCGTGGCACGACTTTTCCAATCACTTACTCTCCCATCTCGTCTAGATATATGCTTGCAATGCTCGGGATCTCACCTCCTAGGTACGGTTTGATTCGTTGTTCGTTCACCTTGAATCTCTGCCCATCAGCTCCTTCTAACTCCACTGCTCCATATGGGAATACTTCAATCACTTTGAACGGACCAGACCACCGGGACTTTAACTTGCCTGGAAACAAACGCAATCGTGAGTTGAATAATAATACATTCATACCTGGAGTGATTACCTTCTCACGAATGTTCCAGTCGTGGAACTTCTTAGTCCTTTCTTTGTAGATCAAAGCATTTTCGAATGCATCGAGTCTGAGTTCCTCAAGCTCAACCAACTGCAATAATCTCTTTTTGCCGGTTGCATCTAACTCCATGTTTAGCTGCTTTATTGCCCAAAATGCTCTACATTCCAGTTCCACTGGTAAATGGCATGATTTCCCAAATACTAGCTGGTATGGTGTAGTTCCCAAAGGTGTCTTATATGCAATCCGGTATGCCCAAAGAGCGTCATCGAGCTTCAACGACCAATCCTTGCTTAAAGAATTCACCGTTTTCTCTAAAATGTGTTTCAGCTCTCTATTTGAAACTTCTGCCAATCCATTCGCTTGCGGGTGATAGGGTGTGGTTACTCGATGTTTGACCGAGTACTTCTTGAGAACCGCATCAAGATACCGGTTGCAAAAGTGGCTGCCCCCATCACTGATTAAGGCCCGCGGAACCCCAAAGCGTGAAAAGATATGCTTCCTCAGAAATTTAATCACAACTTTGGAGTCATTCGATGGCGTTGCGAATGCTTCAACACATTTCGAGACATAATCGATCGCGACTAAAATGTACTCGTTCCCGTATGAGTTTGGGAACGGTCCCATGAAGTCTATCCCCCATACGTCGAATAATTCTACTTCCATGAAGATCTTCATGGGCATTTCATCCTTCTTCGTGATGTTCCCTACCCTTTTGCACCGATCGCATTTAGAAATGAACTCCCTTGTCTCCTTAAACATCGATGGCTAGAAGAATCCGGATTGTAACACCTTGGCCACCGTTCTATCAGTACTGAAATGACCCCACATTCTAATGTATGACAATGAGTAAGAATGCCGGTCTTCTCTTCATCTGGTACACATTTCCGAATCATCCCATCTGCACACATCTTGTACAAGTGCGGTTCATCCCAGTAATACCTCTTGGCCTCAAAGAGAAATCTCTTCTTTTGATGCGAGTTCATGTTGTAGGGCATCACTCCTCCTACCAAGAAGTTAACCAAATCTGCATACCATGGTTCGGAATGACTAACCTTAAATAACTGCTCATCCGGGAATGTGTCATTGATGGATGTTTTATCCTTCTTCTCTTCCTCATTACCCTCGAGCCTCGACAGGTGATCTGCAACCGTGTTTTCTGTCCCCTTTTTGTCCAAGATCTCCAAGTCAAACTCTTGGAGCAGTAGCACCCATCTGATGAGTCTCGGCATTGCATCTTTCTTAGCCATCAAATACTTCAAGGCTGAATGATCCGTGTATACGATTACCTTTGCTCCCACCAGGTACGATCTGAACTTCTCACACGCATAGACCACCGCTAATAACTCCTTTTCGGTTGTGGCATAATTAACTTGAGCTTCATCTAAAGTCTTGCTGGCATAATAAATCACGTGCATTCTCTTTTCTTTCCTTTGCCCCAAGACCGCTCCGACTGCTGTGTCGCTCGCATCGCACATCACTATAAACGGAAGACTCCAATCAGGTGCTGTAAGAATAGGTGCAGAGATCAACTCTTTCTTCAACTTGTCAAATGCCAAAACACAATCAACAGTAAAATCAAACTTGGCATCTTTTAAGAGTAAAGAACATAAGGGTTTAGTGATTTTACAAAAGTCTTTTATAAACCGCCGGTAGAAACCGGCATGTCCCAAAAAGCTTCGAATCCCTTTGACGGAATTCGGATACGGGAGGTTCTCTATCACTGCCACTTTGGCCTTGTCCACTTCTATTCCCTCTTTTGACACCTTGTGTCCAAGCACTATTCCTTCCGTCACCATAAAGTGACACTTCTCCCAATTCAAAACCAAGCTCGTTTCCATGCATCTCTTCAAAACAGCCTCAAGATGAGACAAACAAGAGTCGAATGATGGACCAAACACTGAGAAGTCGTCCATAAAGATTTCCATGGTGCGCTCTACCATATCCGAAAAGATCGCCATCATACATCTCTGAAACGTTGCGGGAGCATTACATAACCCAAACGGCATCCTTCTATAAGCAAATATTCCATAAGGACATGTAAACGTGGTCTTGTCTTGATCTTCAGGAGCAATCGGTATTTGATTGTGTCCCGAATACCCATCTAAGAAGCAGTAATACTCGTGCCCCGCTAGTCTCTCTATCATCTGATCAATGAATGGCAATGGGAAATGGTCTTTCCGGGTGGCGTCGTTCAACCTTCTATAGTCAATGCAAACTCTCCACCCCGTGACTGTCCGAGAGGGGATGAGTTCATTATTGTTATTTCGAACGACTGTGACACCTCCTTTCTTTGGCACCACTTGAACTGGACTGACCCATGGGCTATCGGGTACTGGATAGATGATTCCAGCATCCAATAACTTTAGGATCTCTTTCCAAACCACTTCCTTCATGTTGGGATTGAGTCGTCGCTGAGGTTGGACCACCGGTCGATGTTCTTCTTCAAGATTTATACGGTGTGTGCAGAAAGTTAGACTTAAGACTTTTAAATCGGCTATTGTCCAACCAATTGTAGTTTGATGATCACGTAGGACTCTTAGCAACTTCTCTTTGTCTTCGGTTTTCAACTTGGATGAAATGATAACCGGGAGTATCTCCTTTTCCCCCAAAAATGCATATTCAAGATGAGATGCTAAGTGTTTCAGCTCGAGCTTAGGCGGAGTGTGAGATGATGGTTGAGACTTGGGTATTGGCTCACCCAAATCCTCAACAGTCGGTCTTCTTGGGCCTCTATGACTTGGCAATGCATTCAGTTGCATCACACTTTCAACTTCCGAACCATCTATCGTACCCATGATCACACTTTCCAATTGATCTTGACTAAACTGCAATTCACATGATTCTCTAATCGGAGATTCCAAGACATCAACCCGGTAGCATTCACTGTACTGCATTGTCTGCTTTGCTGCTCAGAATACGTTAAAACAGCTTCTTCTTCTCCTACCCTCAACGTGAGCTTTCCTCCTTTCACATCAATCAACGCCCCTTCCGTGGATAAGAACGGTCGACCCATGATCAATGGTATCTCTTTATCCTCATCCATGTCGAGGATCACGAAGTCGACTGGAAGATAAAATTTGTCCACCTTGACCAGCACATCTTCAATTACACCATACGGGTATTTGATTGATCTATCAGCAAGCTGCAGTGTCACTCTGGTCGGTTGCACCTCTCCAAGCCCAAGTTTCCTGAAAATAGACAACGGCATTAGATTAATGCTTGCTCCAAGATCACACAAAGCCTTACTAAATTCAGAATTGCCTATTTGAACAGGGATAGTAAAACTCCCTAGATCCTTGAGCTTCGGGGGAAGCTTGTGCTGAATGATAGCACTGCACTCTTCAGTAAGTGCAACCGTGGCATGCTCTTCGATCTTTCTCTTGTTGGAGAGAATATCCTTCAGAAATTTCACATAGGATGGCATCTGTGCTAAGGCATCTGCAAAAGGAATGTTAATATGCAGTTTTTTAAACATCTCTAAAAATTTAGCAAAGTTTGCATCATCCTTGTAGGCTTTTAGCCTACTGGGATATGGTACCGATGGTGTGACAGGCTTAGTAGGCGCTTTCTTTGGAACATTCTCATTCTCCTTTCTTCTTTCACTTTCCGTCTTCTCCATCACCATTTCTTCATCCACCTTTTCTTCCTCCATGTCCTCCGGTTCAACATCACTCACCTTGGTGTCATTCCTTTCCGACATAGGATCTCTCGTAGGATCTCTTACGAGTTGTTTGCCACTCTTCAAGCTGATGGATTTACATTCTTCTCTCCCCTTCTTTTATGGTTGGCTCGGAAATTGCCCGGGGGGTCGAGTTTGTAAGGCCTCGGAAATCTGTCCCACTTGCCTCTCTAGTATTCGGATTGAAGCGGTATTTTGATCCGTGGTTGATTTCACTGTGTCACTGTACCAGCCAATCCTTCAACTGCACCTTCCATCTTTGACATGAATTTCATCATCATGTCTTCCAAACCCGACTTCTTTTCTGATGATTGCCCCTCATCATGTTTCCTCTGATTGTAACCTGGGAGACGATAAACATTGTTAGACTGGAAAGAATTTGAAGAGTTAGAATTGTTACCATACTGTTGTTGCTGATGTTGTTGCTGCCCCATCGTTTCCTTGCCCGAGCCTTGTTGAGGTTGACTCCAAGAAAAATTAGGATGTCGCTTCCATCCCTCATTATAGGTGTTAGAGAATGGGTCATTCCTCGGCCGATTATTCCGGTTCTGAATAAATTGAACTTGTTCTGGCGATTGATAGTCTTGAGGATTCATGAATTGGTCTTGACCACCCATATCATTTTGAACATTCGGTTGAACAGCAGCTCCTCTCATTTGATTAGTCAGTGCATTCAGTTGTGCCTTTATAGCCTTCAACTCTTCTGTTTCTTGCACGCTTGCAACTTTTCTAACAGCGGATCTTGGAGTGGAATAGCTGTGTTCTGCTAAATTCTCTATCAATTCGACCGCTTCCTCATATGACTTGTTTATCAAGGCTCCACCTGCAGCAGCTGTGAGGTCATTCTTAAACTGAGGATTCAATCCCACATAGAATGTTTGGATAATCATCCACTCTTGTAACCCATGATGTGGGCACTTCTTGAGCATCGCTTTGTATCTTTCCCATGCCTCGTACAAAGACTCTTGATCCCATTGCGAGAAATGCGTGATGTCGGATAACAGTTGAGATGTTCGCCCCGGTGAAAAGAACTTGTTGAGAAAAGCTGTAACCATATCGTTCCAAGTTCGAATTGACCCCGGGGGTATATTCTCTTCCCAAGTAGTGGCTCGATCCCTCAATGAAAACGGAAACAACCGTATCTTGATCGAATCAGCCCCATTCACCTTGAAAGTATTGCATATTTTTTCGAATGCGCGCAAGTGTGCATGGGGGTCTTCAGTTGCTGCACCTCCAAACATGTTCGATTGCACCAATTGCATGGTACCAAGCTTAATTTCAAAAGTGTTAGCAGCTATTGGAGGTGCATATGGTCCTCGTTGTGCAGCTCCCATGTTCGGGTTGGCGAAATTTCTCATTGGTACCCTTTGTGGAGGCGGCGGTGGATGATTGACATTGTTATTGACGCCATGATTAACATTGTTATTGTTGCCAACACCGTGGTTGACATTATTGTTGACGTTATGGTTGACGTTGTTGTTGAGACCATGATTCGCATTTGCATTTGGAAGTGGTTGACCATTGTTCAATGGAGGACCATTGTTGTTGGGCATCCCCTCTTCCCAATCATCTTGAACATGGATGTGGACGTCAGCCATTCTGTTTCGTGCTTGTCTTCTCAGGTCTCTGGCAGTCCGTTCTATCTTCGGGTCAATCGGTACTAAGTCCCCAAATAGTCTCCTTCTTGGCATAAACCAAGAGGTAACCTGAAACGGAGAAGATAAAACCTCAAAACCCAAATAAAAATGAACTTTCAAAGCAAATTGAAATTAATTAAAGACAGGGTGTCTAATGTAATAATTTCTACAGCTGGTAGTGATATTCACACAAAACAGGTTCCCCGACAACGGCGCCAAAAACTTGATAGGCGGGTTTACACCCCCCCTAAATCTACCACAAGTGTACGGGTCGAATCAAGTAATAGTACTTTGAAAGTACGAGTATCGAACCAAAGGAACCAGGTGTCAAGTACCACAATGACTGTATAGATTATTAATTAGACGAATGCAAATTGATTTGGTTCGTTGATTATCGGAACACGAATTAAAACTTTAATTAATTCAGGTAAGAGAGAGAGTTGGAGGGTTGGATTCCTCAGGTAAACAATCACTTAGCAAACAGATTTGATACGATTGACATAACTTCAAGATAACATGCATAATCACATTCCATTACTATACTCTATCAAGCTATAACAATATCATTCAACACATTGTATCATCTTTCGATCTTAACAAAAGTATTTGAACAATTAATGATTAAAAGCCACAAAGGATGAATCATCATATTACTATCTCAAATTCAACCAAGACATGAAGAATTAATCAAACCTCAAAATTTTTCTCAAAGATTAAAGATTCATAAAATCAAATAATAGTTGATCGGACTATTACAAGCATTAAGAACAATTCCACACATGTCATCCATCTATATTAAATCAATCATACCTACTGTAAAGCTAAACGATTATCCAACCATGATTCAAACCAACCCCCCAATATGAACGGATTAGTTCATATTGAGGATTTCAAAACTCAGAAATGACAAGATGGAAATGAAAGTAAACATGCTTGTACTAAGAAATGAAATCTAAGAACTCCATGAAAAAGCCTAAGCCGCCGATGAACGTACTTGATTCGCCTTGTGATTCTCGTTAATTGCTGTTTCTAGCCTTCTACTTGCCTTCAAAAATCGCCTCTTAACTCCCAAAATCGCCCAGAAAGAGTCCCAAGCCGTAACTGATCAATAATCCCTCAACCCTAGCCGATAAATAGAATAAAAACGCTCAGAGGCCCAGCGCGTATGGCGACGCGTGTGGAGCCGCGCCGTGAGGCGCGCAGAGGACTGGAGTGCGAATGAACAAAGGGCTGCACGTCTGGTGGCGCGTGTGGAGCCGCGCAGACAGGCGCGCCGGGCACTGTTTGGTCTCAAAATCTGACTTTCTCTTTTTCGCCCAGGACAGTTGCCAACTTGGTCCAATTGATCTAAAAACTCTTTCTTCATCATTCTTTCATAAAACCTATACTTACTCACAAAAACCATCAAATTCTACTATTTTACTTGGAAACTCACAACTAACTGACCGATTTCGGGATCAAAATAATGTCGTAAAACGGCATTATCAGTGGGTCTCCAAATTTTCAACCGAAACCTGTTGGGAGGAGACGGAGGAGCTAGCTATAGGGTCAGCAGATTCCCTGGGCCTGTTAGGGACAATTTCAACAGCTTCAGATTGTAGAGAATCTGTTGCTGGATGGGTGGTTATGGCCCTTAAAGGATCCTTATGCCTCTTTGGATGAGGCGTAAGGGGGGATGAGGAGTGACTCCGCTTCTTGGACGGGGTGTTGACTTGGGTAGCCACCAAAGGTTCTTTTGATGGCAGGGTCATAGAAGCGAGTGCGGAGCTACCGAAAGCTTTGGATTTTTTTCATTTGCTTGCCGGTTTCACTCGGGGAGGGGAGGAGGGGCCACTACAGTGGGGGAAGCCACAATGGGACGAGGGTCTCGGGCATCACCCCATCGTAGATTGGGAGTGTTAATGAAGGAAGACATACCTGGAAGAATAGAGGAGCCGTCTGGGACGCGATGTAGAATTTGCTTGGTGATAGTTGAAGGCGAGTAATCAAACACAAATTTAGGAGTAGCTGACTTTTGATCAGCTTTAAGAGCAGCTATCTTGTGGGAGATGATGAGAGATAGAAATCTAGGATAGGCTACATGTGTCCTCTTGGAACTGTCTATTACACTAACTATTTCATCAAAGAAATATTTAGAAAAATCTATCCGTCTTTGAAACATAATTGCATGTGCAAGCTTGGTAGCATAGGATGGAACCTGGTCATAACCTTCAGTTTTACAACTAAGGCATAAGAGTACATGAGTAAAGAAGAAGTTCCATACCGGACCCATGTTTTTGTGCAGTAGAGTTCCAGGCCCTTTATCACCTTCTTTGGGTTCGTACTGGATCGCACTTACCACCTCAGCATGCTCTTTGTCCAGGGGAGACTTAGCATGTTCTTTACCTAGGGGAAACTTTTCATAAGAAGGAAAAGTTAGAAGATGCAGAGCAGACCGAATATCTTCAACCCCAAAAATGAGATCCGGTTCACCATCATAATGGATGGAAGCCTTGATTTGGGCAGTAGGTTCATCATAGAAGCAAGAAATCCAGAAGTTACCAAGGAGCATTTTGCTCATTTTGATGCTTTTGGTGAATGCATATTGCAGAGGAGACTTTTGAAGAAAAATGGAAACTTGGCTGTGTTGGGGATATTCTGGGTCAGAAGCAAATCTTGCAAGGTGATTGCAAGTGTTGAAGACCAAGTCTTTTTGGGTGTACTTGGGAGGAGAAGAGGATGATGCCATGGAAGAGGTAGAGGTTAGGATGAGAGAAAGGTGAGAGGTGTGAAGAAATGAGATGGGAAGAAGGGGTATTTATAGTGGTGAAGAGAGGGTAAAAGGAAGGAAAACATATGGTGGGTAAAAGGATGGAGAAGGTTGAGTGTGATGGGAGATGATAGGTTTAGGGTTTAGGTAGGAGATAGAATGGAGTCTAGAAAATTTACCTAAAAAAATTGAAGAGTTATTTGCAATGGTGGGTGTCGGTTGGGGGGGGGGGGGGGTGGGTCGGCAGGTTTGGTGTCGGCAGCTAGAAGGATTCGGCTAGGATGAGAATGGGCAAGAGTTAGTCGATTGGAGGTGGCTTCGGCTTGGTTACGGTCGGCATAAGAAATGAAGAGTAGACCGGCAGCCTTGACCTTTGGTCGGCTGCCGATGGGTGTTGATGGAGGGGAGTTTGGCAGGGCAGCAGCAGTCCATCACTATCTTCGGCAGTTTGGATGGTCTTCGGCAGCCGTGTGCATCGGCAGAAAGAAAAGGGGTGGGGTGTCGGCTGATATGGTAGTCGGCAGGTGGTCAATTTGGCAGCAAGTGTCTTCGGTGGTTATGGAAACAACCGAGAAGGTTGTTGGTGTGTCGGCAGCAAACACAACCAATTTGGGGCTGTTTGTGTTTCGGCTGAAAAGGAGATCAATCAGCAGAAGTTGAGTCGGCTTAGTGGCTGTCGGCGGAAGAAAGGAAGCAGCAGAAGCTGCTATCAGCGATGGCTTTCGGCAGCAGCAGCCGAAAAGAGAGAGAGATCGGTGGAAATTGGCAGAGGGCCCGCGACTTGGCAGCTGTCGGCTGGATGGTCTTCGGCGGTGCTGGGCAAATCGGCAGCAAGGGTGCCGATGTGATGTTGTCGGCGGGAAGGCAAGAAATGGATCGGCGGTGATGTGGTTTGCACTTGTAATCGATAAGGGGAAATAGGGAGTGTGTGAGAGATGATTTGGGAAGGAGAACTAAGATAGTAATTTATAGAAGAAAAAAGGGAAAATAGGATGTATTTTTAGAGGGTAGGGAAAAGGTTTAAGGTAGGATAGAAGTAGGTTGTTTTTGTTTGAGGGTAAAATGTGTTTGATGGATGGAAAAAGGATGGTGGAGATCAAAAGTAGGTTTGGATGGAGAGGAGAATGGATGGATAGGATTGAGATGACGTGGATTGATGAGGGTAAAAGAGATGTGTTTGTTGTGTGAGGGAAAGATGGAAAAAAATAGGAAAGGAGGGTTAGAAGTGAAAAGAGGTTGACTTTTCTTGTAACAAGGAAATTATCAGTTCGTGAACTTTCTAACTGATAAAATAATAAACAGTATACAATTTTTATTTTATTTTGGTTTTTTTTTTTTCTTTTTCTTTATCCTTTTTTTTATTTTTCTTTTCCTTTTTTTTATTTTTCTAAAAGTCTAAATTTAACATACCAAGTTCTCCTAAGAGAAATTTGAACCGAGCTTCTTCTAGAGGCTTTGTGAAGAGATCCGCCAGTTGAAGATCGGTGGGGATGAAGTGCAGTTCAATATCACCTTTGGAGATGTGATCTCTTATGAAGTGATACCGAATATCAATGTGCTTGGATCTGGAGTGAAGCACCGGATTGTTTGCAATGGCAATTGCACTGGAGTTGTCACATAGTATTGGGACTTGAGAGTAAATTTGGTTGTAGTCCCTCAGTTGATTCTTCATCCATAAGATTTGAGCACAGCAGCTACCAGCAACAACATATTCAGCTTCAGCCGTGGAGGTGGAGACTGAGTGTTGCTTCTTGCTAGACCAGCTAACAAGTTTACCACCAAGGAGTTGGCAGCTTCTAGTAGTGCTCTTTCTATCAACTTTTGATCCTACAAAATCAGAATCTGAATAACCCATTAGATAAAAACCTGAGTCTTTGGGATACCAAAGACCCAGATTCATGGTACCTTTCAGATACCGGAAAATGCGTTTAACCACAGCCAAATGAGATTCCTTAGGATTGGCTTGGTAACGCGCACACAGACAAGTAGCAAACATTATATCATGTCTACTAGCAGTCAGATAAATAAGTGACCCAATCATACCTCTAAACTTTGTTACATCAACAAACACACCATCTGGATCAACATCATGTTTTTGAGGTGGCGCCATAGGAGTTTTCATGGGAGAACAGGTATCAAATTTAAACTTTTTCAAAAGATCACGATTGTATTTGCTTTGGTTTATAAAGATACCTTCAGAAGATTGTTTTACTTGGAGACCCAAGAAAAATGTTAGCTCCCCCATCATGCTCATCTCATATTGACTCATCATGAGAGAAGCAAACTCATCACACAGTGATTCATCGGTGGCACCAAAAATGAAGTCATCCACATAGATTTGAACAAGAATGAGATTACCTGAGGTTTGATTGATGAAAAGAGTGTTGTCAATCTTACCTCGAGTATACTTGTTCTTCAGAAGAAAGTCAGCTAGAGTGTCATACCAGGCACGAGGAACTTGTTTAAGGCCATAGAGAGCCTTATCCAATCTCTACACATAGTCAGGATGAGAGGGATCTTCAAATCCAGGAGGTTGTTTCACATAGACTTCTTCAGCAAGTTCTCCATTTAGGAAGGCACTCTTGACATCCATCTGGAAGACTCTGAAGTTCTTGTATGCAGCATGAGCAAGGAAGATTCGGATTACTTCGAGTCTAGCAACTGGAGCAAATTTTTCGTCATAGTCAATTCCTTCTTCTTGTCTGTACCCTTGAGCAACCAGCCTAGCTTTATTTCTGATGACAGTGCCTTCTTCATACATCTTGTTTTTTAAGACCCACTTGGTTCCTATGATTGTTTTTCGGGGAGGACGAGGAACCAATCTCCAGACCTTGTTTCTTTCAAACTAAGAGAGTTCTTCTTGCATGGAAGTGATCCAACATGGACCAGCTAGAGCTTCTTCAATCTTCTTAGGATCTATAAGGGATAAGAAGTTCACATAGAGACATATATTGCCTACTCCTCTTCTAGTTTGGACACCAGCCTGTTGATCACCAATTATTTGATCAATTGGATGATCTTTGGTCCATTTAAGTGCACGAGGCAAAGCTGGATGAAAGGAAGGTTGTGAGTGAGATGTAGAGGGTAAATCTTCAGGAGGATTGAAGGAGGGAAGATTAGGTGGATTTGATGAAGAGGGGATATTTGAGGGATGAGGATTTTGAAGAGAATTTTGATTTTGGGAAGTTTGGATCGGCAGAGGATTTTCTTCTTGGTTTTGAGGAAAGGTGTGAAGATCTGGAAGGATTATTGTCTTGAGAGATAGGATTTTGAGGAGAAGGTATGGGAATAGTTGGGTTAGGTGAAGTAGGAGAAGAACCATCACCGATGCAAGAGGTAATCCAACTATTAAATTCATCAGCATCTGAGGAAAGGGATAATACCTTGATGTCATCAAACTTGACATGTATTGATTCATCAATACATTTTCTCCGAAGATTGTAGACTCTGAAGGCTTTGGAGGTGAGAGAATAACCCATAAAGATGCCTTCATCTGCTTTAGGATCAAACTTGCCCAAGTTTTCTCTGTCATTTAAAATATAGCAGACGCACCCAAAGACATGAAGAAAACTGATGTTAGGTTTTCGACCATAAAAGACTTCATAAGGAGTCTTGTTATGTCTTTTTACAATAATGGACCTATTTTGGGTAAAGCATGCAGTATTAATTGCCTCAGCCCAAAAATAGGTCGGCAGGTGAGATTCACTCAGCATGGATCTGGCAGCTTCACACAGCGTCCTGTTCTTTCTCTCCGCCACACCATTTTGTTGTGGAGTTCGAACAGCTGAAAAATTCTGAGAGATGCCCTTTTCAGTGAAGAAGTCATCCAAACATTGTTTTTGAATTCAGTGTCGTTGTCACTTCTTACTGATCTCACCAGCTGCCCATTCATCACTTCAGATCTTTTGATGAACTTTATGATTTCTTCAGAAGTATCACTTTTATACCTGAGAAAAATACCCAAGTGTAACGTGTAAATTCATCAATAATAACAAGAATGTACCTTCTTCCACCAAGACTTGGAGTGCTGACTGGTCCACAAAGATCCATGTGCAGCATCTGAAGAGGTTGAGAGATGGAGAAGCATTGCTTGGATTTGAACGAGGATTTTGTGAGCTTTCCCTTCTCATAAGCATCACACATCTTTTCTTTCACAAAGGTGAGCTTTGGCATTCCAGACACGAGCTCTTTAGAGGAGAGAGAGTTCAAGGTTTTGAAGTTGAGGTGAGAGAGACGCTTGTGCCAAAGCCAGCTGATCTTGGCAGCGTTTTCAGAGACAAAACAAATGTTTGTTCCAATAGATGAACTCTGTCCCATGTCTATAACATAGACATTTTCTTTTCGGTACCCGGAAAGTACAGCTTTCAAGTCTTTGTCAACCACCGTGCAAATGGACAGTTCAAAGATTACTTTATAACCAAGATCACACAGTTGGCTTATGCTCAAGAGGTTGTGCATCAAGCCTTTAACATAAGCGACTTTATTAAAGGTTACAGAACCATTTGAGAGAGTTCCGTAGCCTTTAGTACTGCCTCGAGAATTATCGCCAAAGGTAACAGATGGTCCTTTAGCAGACACGAAGTTAACAAGAAGAGATTTGTTTCCAGTCATGTGACGCGAACATCCACTATCCAGATACCAGATCTGTTGATGTCCATAGACCTGCAGTCACAGAAAAAATTAGTTATTTGGTACCCACTTGGAGATGGGTCCTTTTGGGTTAGAAGAGGAGGTAAGAGATCTTTGGGTGAGTTCATGTTCATTCTTTCAAGAGGACAATCTTTAGCCATATAAAAAGTGTCACCACAGTTATAGCATTTTCTATAGATAAAAACCTTTTTAAGACCATGACCACTTTCCTTGTTTTGACCTTTCACATTAGATTTTATGATCTTGGCTGAAGAGGATGAGGCAGGAGGTTAGGATCCTAGAATTCCTTTGTCAGGGTTGTAGGTTGGTGAATGAGAGGATTCTTTGGAATTTGACTTTTTCAAAAGCACATATCGAGGAATGGGAAAAGTGGAAGAGTTACCAAAATATTTCTTTGGAGTTTTTCTTTTGGGATGGAAATCGGCAACTGATTTCCCTTTGTCATAAGTGAAAAATCTGTTTGAAGGAGGTTGAGGTTCTCTCTTAGGGATTTTCAAGGCTTAGGTTCAGAGGAAGAGGCTTCATCTATGTGTAAAGATTTCATCAGCTCATGAACAGGTTTGGGAAGGTCATTAGAGCCTTGGGCTTCTCAACTTCAGAAGTTGAGGCATCACCTTTAGCTTTAATGAACATCCCAAACTTCAAGACTTTCGAAAGATCAACATAGTTCATTGAATGAGTATCACTTGAATGGTGTTCAGATGACTCATAGAAAGGAGGAAGCACAAAGGAAGTTGAAACATGACCATTTGAGGAAGAGTCAATGTCCATTTTGCCAAAACCAAGTCCAAATTTGTCATCACACTTCATTTGGTCTTTAAAAATCTTTTCTAAATTCTTAGAAGAGTTAGTCCACTTTTTCACAGTTTCTTGTTCCTCTTTAAGTCTTTTGAACAACTTATTTTTCTCTTTAGCAAGTGTAAAGTTTATGGTTTTCAGATCTTCAAGCTCAACTTTGATTTTGTCAAAATGTTTTAGTTGAGAAAGACAGATTTGAAGTAGAGAGGAAAGAGATTTTATCTGAGCATTTGCCTTTTTCTTAGCATCTTTAGCATCATGGAAGTCAACAGTTAAGGAGTCAAATGCATCAATCTTTTCAGCATCAGTAAGAGAGAAAAAGGGATGTACCTGAGTGGATGATGAAGAGCATCCTGTTGAGACTAGAGCAAGAGTGGAAGGAGTTTCCTCACAGTCATTCATGTTATCAATCTTTGCCATGAAATAAATATTGGCCATGTCCTTATCACTATCAGATGTGGGTTCATCTGCCCAGTCATGAGACTCAGCCAGCAGACCCTTTCCCTTTTTGGAAAGCATTTCATTTCTCTCTTTTTCCCTTTTGTATTTAGCCTTGTACTTATCAGCACGATCAGAGTTCACAGAGGAAACAGATTGGCCAAATTTTTTAGAGGAAGAGAAATTTGAATCAGGTCTGGATCTGCTAGATTTTGAAAGAGAACGTCCAGAAGAAGAGTTCTTAGATCTTTCAGAGAGTTTGCTTCTGCACTAAGAGGCAAAGTGGCCTTTCTTCCCACATTTAAAGCATTCCTCATTTGATTTATCAGTTGAAGAGTGCTTGGGGGAAATTTGAGAAGATTTTCTAGAAAATTTAGATTTACCAGAAGAGAAACGGGATCTAGGTTTAGAGTAACCTGCCAGCATGGCCATGCCATCTGACAGTTGGTCAACAGGGTTTTCCTCACCTTCATCATCAGCATCACTAAGGTATGCCTCCGAATGATCATTGGTATCTTCCTGACTATCATGGTCAGAATCAGAAGGATATGTGATTCTAGGAACGCACACAGATCTTTTGGAAGAGTCACTCACAAGAGCTAGAGAAGAGCTCTTGATGTCTTTAATGACAGAATTCCTTTGGATCTTGGTTTGTTAAAAGTTAAAGAGAGTACCATAAAGAGCTGTGAGAGGCATATGATCAAGGTCCTTGGTCGTCTTAATGCATGTGCAGATGTTTTCCTAGAAATCAGGAAGACAGTCCATAAATTTGCATAAGACTTCCTCATTGTCATAAATGCGACCCAACAACTTAAGATCATTAAGCAGACCGTTAAAACAGTTATAGTAGTCAGAAAGAGATTCTCCTTTTTCATGAGAAAACAGTTCGTATTTTCTAACAAGAGCGATCTTTCTGCTCTTTTTCACTTCAGAAGCACCTTCATAAAGAACACACAGCGTGGACCACATTTCTAGCAGTAGAAAAGTTTACAAGAGAATGATAAACCTCATCAGGCAGAGAGAGGGAAATGATGGCTCTGACTTTTGTCTCAAGAGCTACAAGACGTTTATCGTCATCATTGTACTTATTGGGGTCCTTTACAATGTATCTCCCAGTAGCAGGTGTTCGTTCTTCCTCATCAGAAGAAGAATCATCACCATCCTCATCTTTATTTTTGGCATTATAACGATCCCAAACTCTAGGGACAAGAGGTCCTTCATTGAGTATGGTAGGATATCTGTTGTTAACTCCTTCTAGGAAGAGCATCATACGACTATTCCACAAGGAGAAGTTATTGGGGTTGAACTTTGGTGGTTTGGATATGGAGCCATTGTCGTATGATCCAACAATAGATTTTTGAGAAGAAACGTTGTTTAAGGAAGAAGATGAAGCCATTGCAGATCAAGTTTATTAGATTAAATTGACCTGCTCTGATACCACTTGTTGGTCCCAGCTATGGAGTAGCAAAGATAAACAAGTATTGTAGAAGGGGGGGGGGGGGGGGTTGAATACAATACACAAAATTTTTCACTTAATTAATTCTTTATTGATTTAAAATCAAGAATTACACATAGAAAACTTAAGAGATTGTTGCGGAACAGAACAGATAAAATCTACTCAAACAATCTAACACGAAGTCACACAGAGAATAAGAACAATTGTAAAACACTAAGAAAACAATGAACTTCTTTTTAGAGAGAAATTTCCAGTACTTGAAAGCTTTTAGAGTCTGTAATCTGGTAGTGTTGCAAAGATGAAGATGATCTCTTTATATAGTGCCTCATGCATTAAATGCATGGACACTTGTCAAGTAGAGATAAGAGAGCAACAGGTCTTCTGAAAAAGTACTGATATGCACTTTTGTCTTGAAGCGTTGACCTGCTTGTTGAAGTTGATCTTTCTTGAAAGAGATAAGAAATCCAAATAACCTTTTTCTGATCCTTGGATGATGTCTCTATCATTGCAAGATATCCTAAATATATTTTGCAGATAAAGTAGAATGTACCTGATGTTTGCCGAAGATGTTTTTCAAAAGATATCTTCAAGAGTTCTTTCTCAAGAATTCTTCAAGTGATCCTGCCGATCATGTCTTCAACATCTTCAAGTGATCCATGCCGATCATGTCTTCAAGATTTTCCTTGCTCTTCAATTGTACTGGCTTAAGACTTTAGGAAGTCTTCAAGTAGCAGCTTAACTTTTGGCTGAGAAGTCCAATCTTCAATCCGCTTTGAAGATGCACTTCTACTTTGTTTCTTTCGGTTGATCTTCGACTTCACATAACATTTTTATATAATTAAGCTGCTTGTAAAGAACCTAAAAATTATTCTAAGTATGAACTGTGTAAAAATGAAAGACTGAGGTCATCTTCAAATCTTAAGTGACCCAACATTTCTTTCCTTCTTTGCTCTCTACTTCTAGTGCAAGAAATCTGTGTGATTCTCATAGTTTGTTTAGATTAGGTCTTGTACTTAATCTTGTTCCGCAACAAGCTGTAAATTGTTTGATTTATTCAATAAAATAATTTAGAAAGATAACAATTTGTGTTTGTATTCAACCCCCTTCTACAAACTAATACTTGTATAACCCTTCGGGACCAACAAATTTCAACGACCAATTTTTATGTGTTCCAATGAAATACGAAATACTAGTGTTGAACGTATTTGGTTGAATCGAGATTACAAGTGATCTGTATTACTATATATTATTTACTCATACTTTTTTTAAGATTAATATTTGTCTAATGTTGCACTTTTTTAATTGTAGTATAAAATTATATTTATGTTTTAATTGTTTTTCCAATATGTTAACAAAATATATAAATTGACAAATTAAAATTATTATTAAGTGATTAATAAATTAATAAATTATTATATTTGAATTTTTTATAGTTTTATAACGTGTATATATATGTATCAAATTTACATAATAATCTATAAATAAAACTATATGTTACAAATAGAGAAAAGAAAAGTTAGGTTTTTGTAACTTTCAATATGGAGTCCTATAGAGTTTTACTTTGTTGAGTTGACAATAGTGTCACAGAAAAATATGGTAAGTGAGGTTTTTAGAGGTTTCACCACTGTGAATGCTCTCAGTTATAGATGACTATTTGGTAGTGGCATAATGATATATAAAGTAACTTATTCGGTAACATTTTAAGGGGAGCTTTATACAGAAAGCCATGTTTTTTTTTTCAAACTTGTTCATCACAATTAAAAAGCACGTTCATGTCATCTATAAGTATTATCTCATACAAAATCTGTTTAATTTTTACCGACAAATTAACCACCTGTTACAGTTATGTAATAACTCATACCATACGTGTACACATATCGATTGAAAAAATAAATAAGGAAGGGATAAAATATGCTTTTAATTTAGTAGGTGGAATGAATGGGTCATATATTGATTATATTCTGATATGCTTTTAACTTGGTCTGCAAGAATGGTAGCCTCTTCATTGGCACGTGATCATATTCTTTGGTTATTTAAGGGTGCGTTTGGTACACTGGATATGACAGAACAAAACATAACAAGGATCACTGTTCCATGTTTGGCAGGAATTTTATGTGGAACAGGGTGGAACAAAGTGGAACAAGCCTGTTCTACCCCCACCCATGGAACAAGGTGGAACAGACTTATGTTTTACCAATATAACCTTAAAATATAATCTAATTCTCTTCTAAAACATCAAATACACGTTATATTTTATATTTTATTAATTCTTTAAATTTTATTTATTGTATTTTATCTAATGTTATTTGTTCTGTTTTGTCCAGTTATGTCTACCACACACTGAACAGTTGTTCTGTCCTGTTCTATTCTGTCATGTCCCATCATGTTCTGTCTATCCTGTCTGCGTACCAAACGCGCCCTAATTGAGGAACATTTTCTTTGTGAACTATTTTTCTAATTACTTGTGTACCCACAAACAAAAACAACATTACTATTAATGTTCCTTTAGTTTTTAGTCTAAAGTTCACTCATTTTCTTATTTGGGTTGGGAAGGTGGATTTAATTTACATGGCTTTCCACTTTAAAAGCGATAAAATTTTCTAGTTGGATAAACCTCATAAAACATGTGATAAAACTATACAATATTTTATAAGAATAGGTTCCAATAAGAAGTGGTTATCAACCGTTGAATACACATTAGAATGAGATGTACAAGATTAATCCCGATCAAACGTGATTCATGAATAAAATTGAAATTAAAAGTGATCAAGGATTCAAACAGGAGCGGATTGAAGAAGAATAGTTAGGGGTCCTGGATCCCCTACCAGCCCAAGTCCAGAGAGTTTAAATAAATTATTTTACTTCCAATTTCAGTTAATTATAGGAATCCCCCCCCCCCCCTACAATTCTTAATTGAGGCCCCTTGACTCTGTCCAACACTCTAGTCGAGACTCTAATTTGTTGATTGCCGAGAAATGCTCCTGAACCCAAGTTGAAAACATATCCATATATGCATTGGCTGTCATCATCATAGTTTTCACAAAAATTATATACTAAGCAACACGAGTATTCAACTGATTTAATTTTGACGGAAATTTTTAACCTTTACTATTTTGTTCGAATAATTTTTTTTTTGATAATTTTTTTATTTGTTTTAAGTTTAATTGAAGTATTAAAAGATTTAAATGTTAGTACTATGCCTAAGGGTGCTCACGGGTTGGGTTGGCAGGTTTGACGACACTTTAACAACCCAACTCAATCAAAAGTGCAACCCATCCCAACCCAAACCGTTCGAGTTGGGTTGGGTTGGTCGGGTTGAAACTTTTATTAATCATTTCACCATTTAACTAAGTTATCGTGTCTAAACAAACTAAAATTAAACCAACTCCAATGTCCAAATAGTTTAAAGTTTAAAACAATAAAATACAACCAACGAAGAAAAAAACTAGTATACAATTTAATTTCCATCAAATGAAATACAACCAAAAAGATTTAAAAGTAATGAGACTCTCAAGTCTCAATCAACAATGACCGCATTGCACGTCTCGGCCTCCGATACTTTCGCTTTCTTGGTCTTGAGGTTTTTCATGTCATCTAAGATTCAAAACAAAAGCTATTAAAATTATAAATAAATAAAATATTAGAAATAATATTTTTAATTAATTTGTTAAACTTGTTTACCTTCTTCCAAAAATTCATAGCATGATGTTTCATCCAAATACTCCTTTGTTTGAATCCCTTGGTGACCCACTTTCAACCAACTTTGCGTACATATTAGCGCTACGACCATTTTTGGACTCAATGAACTCCTAAATGAGTCCAAAATACGTCCACTAGTACTAAATACGGATTCGGAAGCCACCGTAGATACAGGAATAACAAGAATACCTTTTGCAATCATAGACAGAACGACATACCTACTCGCATTAATCTTCTACCATAATAGGATATCAAACTCCGGAGTCATCGGATCGAGAAATTCTTCACCCAAATATATTTGAATCATAACAAACATATTATAACAACACAACATAACAATAATGACAGTAAGAATAAACAGGTTCGATTGTTCGATTCACAGTAACATATTGTTCGATTGTTCGATAATGACAATAAGCAATAAGAATAAACAGTAACAATAAAGGCAATAAGAATAAACAATAGGTTAGATTGTTCGAAGATGCACCAATAACGATAATGACAGTAAGAATAAACAATAAGTTAGATTGTTCGATTCACAGTAACAATAATGACAGTAAGAATAAACAGTAACATATTGTTTGATTCACGAAGAAGAATAAACAGATTCGATTGTTCGATTCACGAAGAAGAAGAAAGCAACATGTTTGATTCACGACTGTTCGAAGATTTCCCTAGGTGGAGCAATGAGTAACAGGTTTGATTCACGATGAAGAAGAAAGAAATAGCCGAAAGGTTCGATTCAGTCGCAAAGCACAAAGAAGTCTGAACTCTTAAGATAGAAAATTGAAAACGAGAGGGGGAGAGGCGGTGAAACCTAATTAGAGTGCCTTTTTCACGGGTTGTCGGTTTGGGTCGGTTTGTTTTGGTCCTAACCCGTTTTCAACCCAATATATGCGGGTTGGTAAAAACTAGTGTCGATTATACATCGGGTTGACTCGGTTTGAGTTTTTTTTACTCGGGTTGGTCGGAAATTTGAGCACATATGTTTAACCGAAATATAAAAAATTAACCGGAAACTGAACCGCATAAGTTATTTTAATTCAATTTAATAAACCGTGTAAGGCGATAATGAATAACCCCAACCATATAAATTTCTAGATCTGCCACTGGGTTCAAATCCACTTCTCATGTTAACTCAACTTCTCACACGATCATTCACACACATATATATATAGAGAGAGAGAGGGGGGGGGGGGAGGTTCAGGGAAAACCTCAAAAAAGGGAAAATTGAAGAACACCCTGGTGGCCCTTTATCTGGATCGGTATGCACTTTTGCATATAGGTAAATTATGTTGTTGTTTTTTTGTTTTTATGCACGAGTGCATTAAAAATTATTTGTATGCACAAGTGCATACCGTCCAGGTGAAGGGCTACTAGGGTGTTCTTCAGTTTTCCGTTTTTTTAGATTTTCCCTGAACCTGATTATATATATACATATATATTGATAGAGATAGAGAGAGAGGGAGAGAGAGAGAGAAAGAGAGAGAGAGGAAAGTTCAAAATGAAAACTCAATATTCATTGTGAACGTGAGGACGAATATCAACCCCTTCATCTCTATTGGTCCAACAACTCATTAAATACAATTTTTAATTAAAATTATTAATTAAGGTGATTAGGGGTAAAAGGGAAGATAATCTAAACTCGCGCCTACCATTTTTGACTTTTTGTTTTCTTTTGAGTGAATTGTGGATTTGGTCCTAGTTGTTTTGTGTTTTCTTTAGTTATGGTCCTCATTCTATGTTTGTTAAGTATATAATCCATGTGGTATGCAATATACGGTAACTAGGGTCCCTAAATACTAACACCGTTAAGTTTGAAAGGTTAAAGACAACACGTGCCTTGCACACTATGGGTATAATTGTCAATATACCTTTCCCTTTTAATTATTTAAGACTAAATTGTGGATTTGGTCCCTATGTTTGAATTTTTATTGTGCCTACGTTTCTTATGGTATGTTCATTGTGGATATGGTCCCTGTGGTATTTAATTTTTTTGTTTTTTTCTTATAAAAAAATAAAAACAATATTTTTATCCATACAAATATAGGGGTTAAATCAAATGAGAACCACAAATATGTTACAAACCCGTGAGAACCGATATAAAAATAATTTTTTACATGATACTTTTTCATCAAATGTTAGGATTTAAGATATTTTGCTTCATATATATTTGTTTTATAATATGATAGTTTCACATGGATTTGTTTCACCATGTGAATAATTTTTAAGTGTATTTTTCATTTCACTGGGTGAATCAGTTTTTTTCCACATGTAATCTTTTCACAAGATGAACATGAACATATGTGAAATAATATCTTAAATCATAGGTTTTGATGGAAAAAAAATCATGTAAAAAATATTTTTATATTGGTTCTCATGAGTTTGTAACATATTTATGGTTCTTATTTGATTATCGTTCAATATATATATATATATATAACATCAAAATAAATAAAATAAGAATTATTTTTAAATAAATAAAATAAGATTGTTATCAACACAAATTGGTTATTTTGATGGGTTGTCTTTTTCGGGATGTAATATTGGTTTCAAACAGTTGTTATTTTGATGGGTTGTCTTTTTGGGAATGTAATAATTGATTTCAAACAATTTATTTTGATTGGTTGACTTTTTGGGATGTAATGTTGATATTAAACAACTATTATTTTGATGGTTTGTATTTTTTGGGATGTAATGTTTGTTTCAAGCAATTGTTATTTTTAAATGCAAGTAGATTTTTTTGCATTTCAACAAATTAGTTTTTCTTGTACTTTATGAAGAATGGGTGAAAAAATTAAGAGAGATGATAAATGGTTTTAAAGATGATGAATGATGCATATGGACCAAATCCACAATTCAGGATTCTTTATTTTAAAGACGTATAGGTTAATTCAAAGGGAAAAGTAATTGACAATTATACACATGGTGTGCAAGACACATGATGCCTTTAACCTCTCAAACTTATTGGTGTTAGTGTTCAGGGACCTAAGCATGATATATTGCATACCACATGGACTATATCCATAATAAACATATAATGATGACCATAGTCAAAGAAAACACAAAACCACAAGGACCATCTACAATTCACTCTTTTCTTTTTTAATTAAAAACTTTTACCCTCTTAAAGTTTAAAATAAATTATCTTAAAAATTACTAATATTTTAATCAAACAAAAATTACATAAAAAAAGAATTTCGTGCTCTTCGATATGACATCTATCTCGATATAGTTTCTTTTTTGTTGTTTTAACCATTTTTACGTGAAATGCTATATACGTGTTATATTCATTATGAATGTCTATGTACGTTCAAGTGTGTACAACATCTCGACACCGTAAGTCCGTAATTCGACAACACCTTCTTCAACACTTTCTTCAACGTCGTAAGGCATTGTGTTCTTCATCACCATAACCCAACACCAATCGAGACGAGTCGAGAACCTATCGAGTTTCGATTGTGAACCGGGGAACAAAAGAGAGCGCACCACGTCTCCACACCTTCACGAGTCATTCATGTATTCTTAATCATGAATAATGTATCATTCGAGATGAACAATACAACCTTCAGGGTGAATAATACACGATTCATGAATTCGTGTATTATTCATCATGAATAGTGAATGAACGTTCACCTTTGTTATTCAAACTGAATGTGGACACCTGGGGATGTGCATACATATTCATAATGAATAAAACCAAGTTTCGTTTGTGAATCGGGGAACAAAAGATATTGTGTCATGTGTCCACACCTTCACGGGTCATTCATATATTATTCATCATGAATAATGTATCATTCAGGGTGAATAATACATGAATCGTGAATTAGGTTATTATTTATCCTGAATGTTGTATTATTCATCCTGAATATTGTATTATTCATCATCAATAGGTAATAAACGTTCACCTTTGTTATTCATACTGAATGTGGACACCCGGGGATGTGCATACATATTCACAATGAATATAACACATACATAGCATTTCACGTAAAAATGGTTAAAATGAAAAAAAAACTATATCGAGATGGATGTAATATCGAAGAGCATGAAATTCTCGTTTTTTAATGTAATTTGTTTGATAAAATATTAGTAATTTTTAAGATAATTTATTTAGAACTTTAAGAAGGTAAAATTAAAAAAATAAAATAAAAAGTCAAATAAGGTAGGCGTTGATTCAAATTTCCAATGTTGCCCTAATCACTTCTCAATTAATCTTATTATGTTTTAACCGTTGATTAGTTTTCTAAATTTTGATCAATTCAATGACTAAGATGGGTCCTCACGTGCACAATGAAAAATAAGTTCTGTTGATCCAAACCCTCAGTGATTTGATAATGACCCTCTCTTTAACACTTAGTGAAAGTTGTAAGTAAACAATATGTATTAGAGTTTCACTATCGCTGATAAGTACGAAGACTTTACAGTACCGCTGATAGGAACTCTCGCTCTTTAGATTAGACATTCAGCGAACACTGTTCATCCAGTAGCTCTGAGCATGTTCAGTCACTGTGATGATCGCTGATAGTTTAGTTGTTTACTTATGATCCCTGAAGACAAGTTTCACGTCAACAAAGGTTCTACGCTGAAGTCGAAGATCAAGCCCAAGAACCAGCGACAATTCTACTAATGAACTGATGCGGATATCAGCGAAGTCACGGAATTGTCCATTCAACGTGAAATATCAAGTAGAAGGCTTCAGCAATCGCTGAGCTTTATCATTCGCTGATAAAGTACTGATTCAACGAAAGCTGATCATGAAGTCTCCTTACAAAGTACTATTGTCTTACCTCCCTTGCACGTCTCCGTACGAACTGTCAGAACGGACATCCCTTTTGTCTATGATCGTACAACAAACTCTGATTCTACACTGTGCACCATGCGGCTACTAAGGTTGTCTACAAAGGTCAATGACATTCAACCACTCAGCTGCTGCCACGTGTAAAGCAATACTGCCATGCATTAAATGCATGCAGTATATAAGAAGAACCCTACTTCAGAAATGAAGTGCTCGGGCCATTTTCTTCTTCCTTACTACTATGTGTTAGGTTATTACTCGTAATTTCCTTATCTCCTTTCTGTCTTTATTCTAGTGCAAGAAACTTAGTGTTCTTAACTTGTTTAGATTAGGTTAATCCTTAATCTTGTTCCGCAACAAGTTGTAAATTGTTTTAAGATTTATCAGTAAACAATTTAGAAAGTAAAAATCGTGTGTTTGTATTCAATCCCCCCCCCCCCCCTTCTACAAACTTGTATAACCCTTCGGGACCAACAAGTGGTATCAGAGCGGATTTGTTTAATCTCATAAACAAGATCTTATCTATACTAATCTCTTCTTCCTTGCTATTTCTTAAAATGGCTACCAACACAAACACAAACTATATTGACAACGGTTCGCTTGCAAAACCCCCTAGATTCTCCAGAGATAACTTTAATCTGTGGAAAAATAGGATGATTCTCTTCTTAGAAGGTGTAGACCCTACTATGCCTTACTATCTAGAAAACGGCCCATATATTTTTGTAAGAATTGATCCTGAAGTTCCAGCCGCTGAGAATAGAGCGGCTATTCCAGAAAGGTTGGTTCCCAAGGAAATTCATATGTGTACTGATGAAGATAAGAAGAAAGTGGCTATCGACACTAAAGCCAGATCCATTCTTTCCATGGCTCTTCTTGACGAAGTCTACCATTCCGTCATGAACCTGAAAACCTCCAAAGCCATGTGGGACACAATCTGTGTTCAGTATGAATGTACTTCTGAAGTCCAGGACTCACGTAAGATCAACCTGGTAAGACAGTACAAAAGCTTCATTTGTGGTTAGAATGAATCTCTCTCTGAAGTACACCAACGTTTTAACTGCTTAATAATAGATCTGAAAACTGTTGGTAAGGAATATTCTAACTTTGAAGTACTGACAAAGTTATTAGAATGTTTACCTGAAAGCTGGGATAGTTATTCAATGTGTCTCAAGCTATCAAAGGATCTAAAACTCATGACTCTTTCTACCTTATATGGCACGATGCTTAATCATGAGCAATCGAGTCATCTTAAGAAGAATCTTGTAAAAGATTCCAAACGCACCCCTGTTGCTTTACTCTCAGAGTTACCTTCCACTCAGCGATTTACTATCACTGTCACTGAGTTGGAAACCAACTCTGAACGTTCATCAGATTCTGACGCTTCAGATGATGATGAAACTCTAGCTTTCCTGGCTAATAAGTTCAGGAGATTTGCTAGAAAGAGTAATTTCAGAAAGAACAAACCTCTTGCTATTACTGACAAGCCAAGATCATCAACCCCTGTTGATAAGGCTACTGCTACTTGCTATAACTGTGAAAAGATAGGACATTTTGCTAGCGAGTGCAGGTCAAAGAAAGTCTCTAGACCCTCAGCTTTTCCCAAGAAAAACTTTACTCCCAGGACTACAGATGAAAAATACAAAAAGCTGAAAGAAAGGTATTCAAAGCTGAAAACCTTTAAGAAGAAAGGCAAAGGCCTGATGGCTGACTATGATTGGGCTGCCTCTGACGAAGAAGAATCATCTGACTCTGAAGATGATGATAAATCCAATCTATGTCTCATGGCCAAACTTGAAGATGAGGAAGAAAATTGTGACATTCCCTCTACTTCAACCTCTGCTACTCAGGTTAAGAAGGGTATTTGGTATCTCGATAGCGGATGCTCTAGACACATGACTGGTAAGAAGAACCTGCTCACTGAGTATAAGGAAGAAAAGGGTCCCTCTGTAACTTTCGATGGAAACGGAAAAGGACATACCCGAGGTTTTGGTGTACTCTCTAATGGTACAACAACCTTCAGAAGAGTTGCATATGTTAAAGGGCTGATGCATAATCTTCTAAGCATCAGTCAGCTTTGCGACATGGATAACAAAGTAATCTTTACTAAGGAATCCAGCTTTGTCGCTGACAAAAAGGAGAAGATAGCTCTCAGCGGTTATCGTTTGGAAAATGTTTACGTTATAAACATGGACTCAACAACCACTGAGAACTCCTGTTTCTTCTCAAAAGCCTCATCTGATGTCAACTGGCTATGGCATAAGAGGCTCTCTCATCTCAACTTCAAGACACTGAATACTTTTTCTTCTAAAGAGTTAGTCACTGGTCTACCTTGTTGGTCCCGAAGGGTTATACAAGTTTGTAGAAGGGGGGCGGGGGGGTTGAATACAAACACATGATTTTACTTTTCTAAATTGTTTATTAATAAATCAAGACAATTTACAACTTGTTGCGGAACAAGATTAAGGATAAACCTAATCTAAACAAGTCCCGAGAAACACTAAGTTTCTTGCACTAGAAAGAGTTAAAGAAATTACGAATAATAACTTAACAATAAGAGAGAAATAAGAAGATGGTCCGAGCACACTTCAAAACTTAAGTAAGGTTCTTCTTATATACTGCATGCATTTAATGCATGGCAGTATGGCTTTACACGTGGCAGCAGCTGAGTGGTTGCATGTCATTGACCTTTGTAGACAACCTTAGTAGCTGCATGGTGCACAGTATAGAATCAGAGTTGTTGTACGATTACAGACAAAAGGGATGTCCATTCTGACAGTTCGTACGGAGACGTGCAAGGGAGGTAAGACAATAGTATCAAACATGGAGACTTCATGATCAACTTTCGTTGAATCAGATCTTTATCAGCGAATGATAAAGGTCAGCGATTGCTGAAGTCTTCTACTTGATACTTCACGTTGAATGGATAGGTCTTGCTTCGCTGATATCCGCATCAGTTCATGAGTAGACTTGTCGCTGGTTCTTGAGCTTGATCTTCGACTTCAGCGTAGAACTTTGGTTGACGTGAAACTTGTCTTCAGAGATCATAAGTAAACAAACTAAACTATCAGCGATCATCAATAGAACTGAACACGCTCAGAGCTATATGATGATGAACAGTGTTCGATGAATATCTAATCTAAAGAGTGAGAGTTCCTATCAGCGGTACTGTAAAGTCTTAGTACCTATCAGCGATAGTGAAACTATAATACATAATGTTTACTTACAATTTTCACTAAGTGTTTAAGAGAGGGTCATTATCAAATCTCTAAGGGTTTGGATCAACAATCTCCCCCTATTTGATTATGACATAGCAACAGAGAAAATTGCTATTTAATGAAAACATAAGGATAAAAAGAACTCATAAAATATTTGTCCCTTTTAATGTTTTCTGGGATCTTTTATGTACTGATGGAGTAAAGTACATTCGCTGAAATTTTTCTTTAAACTTCGTAAAGATTACAGAGGGAAGTGGAAAAATTATAAGTACAGCAAATAAAATTACAAGTACAGAAGATGTAGACAGATAAGGATAGAAAGAATTACAAGGCGATCCTATCCGTCAAAAGGTTCTTCCTTAATGAAAAGTTCATCAAGGGTCTTTGATGTGGGAATCATCCAGTCAGAGACAGTTACACCTTGATCCTTTTTGTTCTTTGCTTCTTCAAAGATCAGGGGCTTGAGGTGACGTGCTTGAATGTCGCGTATGGCTTCACCCCAGTATATGAGGTCTTTGAGTTGTTCGATGGGAGTGATTGGAAGCTCAGAGATGCGTTGAAAGTGTTGATTTCCATGGCAGTCTAGAAAGAATATACCATAGGGATCACTTAGGACTTTGCCAGGGATGAAAGTTTCACCAGGTGGTAGGGAGGTGTCAAGCGCTGAGAGGTCAGCATCAGGACTAAGAACTTCAGCACGAGGGAAACCAATACCTGTTTCATTCCGTATAGGAGGACCGAAGTCTGAGGTTTTCTTTTCCTTTGCAGAGGCTCTTCTTTGTTGAGGAGGAAGAACAGTGGAAGGAGGAATATCCACAGCAGAAGAAACCAAGGCGATATGAGAATTTAAAATTTTCTCGACATGGCTCTTGAACTTTGAGCGAGATCGCTGAATGGCTAATTTCACTTCCAACCATTCAGAGAAACCAAATTTCTCTAAAGTAGCAGCATAGAAGGTTTGCTTGGTTTTTTCTTCTCTGAATACATCAACTTCAACAACAGGAACGTCTACGAATAGTTTTCCTCTGATATTTACCTTGATGATTTTGAATGGTCGAGATCGATAGTTCAACATTTCTTTACACCATTCCAAATTCGAATCAGATACTTTAGTCTTTTCTTCAACGATCCTTTGGGCATCATCCCATAAATGACGTTGGACATCAATGGGAGTTCTTTTCAGCGCGGGGTCTTTCACCGATTGTTGGACAAGCTGGATGGCGAGAGCCTTATCTTTTTCTTCAGCTTCCTTCTTTTCGGCGAGTAATCTTTCAGCTCTTAGATGATCCTCGTATTCTTTCCTTGAAATCCTGAACTTTGTGGGAGCAGGGATTTTGTTACGAGGAAGAATGATTCGCTGATCTTCAAGCTGTTTGATCATTGCATCTCTCTTTTCTTGATCCTCTTCACTTAGCTTTTGAGGAGCCAAGGAAGGTCTGTTTTTGTGAGAGAGAAGCTGTTCTTCAGGTTCATCAGTCTCAGTGGTTAAATCCAAGACTGGGATTATTTCTTCAGCTCTTGTGGCTGGGATTATTTTTGGTGTAGTCGTAGGAGCTTCAGCGGGATTCTCAAATAGGGGAGAGGACTAGCTGAAACACAGCGATTGTTTAAGTAAGAATATGGGAAGAAAGAGATAGAGAAAATAATGTGGTTAAGTGTATAGAGGTTTTAAGGATAGAAGGATTGAGATTGAGAAGGGATAGAGGAGGGATGCAGTGTAAAGGAATAGAAGGTAGAGTACCTGACAAACTGGCTTTTGAAGCAAGATCGTCAGATTGTCTTCTTCAGCGAGGCCTTTGTTTTTACCTTTGTCAGCTTCAGACGCTGCAGGCTTTGTCTTGGTCCGCTCCCCTGAAGGTTCTTTTATCTCGATCCCTTTTTGAGCTGGGGCTTTTGCAACAGGCTGGACGTAGAAGAAATCGTTATCATCATCGTCTTTGGGGGATGATGATGGTTCTTCATCAGAGATGTCGACAGGTTCATCATCTTCAGCTTCTTCTTCAGACTCGACCTCTTTAGCATAAGGTTCGGTCACGTCAGCAGCAGCTTCCTTAAGTTGCTCATCGAGTTTCTCTCCCTTAGATACAGAGGAAGGTTTCTTGGTTTCCTCAGGGTTTTCAACTCCCCGAGGTTGTGAAGTAGAAGTAGCAGCAGCAGCAGTTTCAATACCCTCCCCCTCAGCATTATGGGGAAGGTCTTATTTAGTCTTCTCCCCCTCTTCCACATTATGGTTGGGGGAGGTAACAGATTGTTCAATAGTAGTAGTGTGTATTTGGTCCCTGTCTTCTAGGCCAGAGATCCTAACAAAGTTCTCAATCTTTGCTAATCTGACTTCCAGGCCAGTTATAGCAGGATTGATCTTTTGAAGAGCTTCGCGATCGACCTGAGTAAAATGAGAAGTTGGGGCGTTCAAGCGATCGAGTACTTTCTGAACAATTTCTTTGACGGCGAAGACATCAGCCTTGATCGCGGAAACTTCACCCTTTAGAGAACCAACCTATGTCTTCAATGATGTGACTTCATTGGACAGAGTGGTGAAGTTTGTTGAAAGAGAGGTGGTTGCGGTTGAATTGTCAGCGAGGGTGGTAGCAAATTGAGCAATGCTACCATCCACCTTCTCCAGATCAGTTTTGGAGGCTTTCGTATCAACGATCTCGGTCAACTTTTTGAGTTTCTCTCCAGCGTCTGTAACCGCTGAAGAGTTCGTGGAGAGAGTGGTGTTGTAATTTTCCATCTTTGTTTCCAGGGCCTTCAGGGAGGTGTTGATATCCCCCAAATTAGGACCTGAAACAGTTATTAACTTATGAACAGAGGAAAGCTCAGAAGTTTGGGGTAGAGAGAGGAGTGTTTTGGATTGTGTTTATACCTGCAGGCGGGTTGGCGAAGTTGTCGAACCCTTTGTGTCCTGAATGATATTCTATGTCACCTTCAAGAGTACCTTGGCGCATGGAGGTGCCTGCAGATCCTAAGTTTGCATCCATCATCGTATTTAGAGTGTCTGTAGCTGAGTCATGTACGATGAAGGGTGTCCCTGAGAAAGTTGGGAAAATTTGTGGAGAGACCAAAGATTGAGTAGGAGGAATGAGGGATGAGAATGATGGTTGGGTGCGGGGTTCAGCGTTGGATCCGCTGTCAATCACTTCAGTTTATAGAGAGGCTGAAGGAGGTGGGTTCATTTCCATGTTTATAACTTCAGCGTTTAGAGACGCTGAAGCCGGGATGGAAGGGGTGGCTTGATCAGCTGTGGCAGAGCGTACCACTGAACTTTCCATCAGCTCTTCAAGATGAGCTGTGGAGTCTTCAACGTGTAAATGCTGGGGGGTTGCTCCTTGGTTTTCTTGATTCTTTTGGAACCAAGTTGGGAAGATGAGTGTTTCCTTTTTCGAGAAGGAGTGGAGGGTGCAGCGTGGGTATCAGCGGTGGGGATTTCCACTGAATGAGCTGCAGAAGTAGAAGAAGGAGGATTGAGAAGAGATAAGATAGTAGAAAGACGTACCTCATTTTCCAGCGGCTTGAAGTCGAGTACCTTAGGGCCAACCTGAGAGAGTCTCAGATCACCCTCTTTTGGGTATTTGTCCCCAAGTCCAAGTTGAAAGATGGCGCTGATGAATCTGGGATAAGGAACCCATGAAGGTCTTTCAGCCATATCCACTCTGAACGCAAGGTCGTCGTAAATGATTGAGGCCCAGTCAACATTTAGACCTTTCAGCAATGCATAGCCCATTGCTTGCTGAGGTTGAGCAGCTTGATCAGAAGAGCCACTCTTCGCCGTCATGCAGCTTATCAGATGTGCGAAGGTGAAGTTCATCTCGCTGGGCATTTTGGACTTCTTGATCAAGGTAAGTTTCTTCTCAGGCTTCTTGTCCCTTCCAGTGTCCCATGCGTAACCCATTGCATCGAAGAATGCAGTGATGGCTTCCCTATCAGCATGGTTTTTGTGGTTTGGGATAGAGACAAAACGGTTTTCTTTGGTAGAGGTAGGAAGACTCAGTGCTTTCCTAATAATGGCAGGGTTGATTTTGGTGGTGCCAAATTTGGTGTCACACAGAATAGAGTCAACGATCTTCGTTGGGTCTTTGGCATGGGGTACCTGAGCTCTTCTGGCAGTATACCAGAACTGAGATAGTATGAATTGATGAGCAGGGGGTGCAATAGTCAGTGCTGTAGATAAGCAACATGTTTTGAGGTAGTTCACAGCATCATCCAGATGTGTGACTTGCTTTCGAGGAGGAAACTCGAAAAGCGCATGAAGGTTGTTCGATTTTGAAAAATCGATTTCCTCAAGCTTGAACTTGACCTTGGGAGCTTTGACGAGAGTCAGTTTCTTTGTAGCAGAGGATTTCTCAGCGGTAGGAGCAGGAGTAGAAGATGCCATTTCTGTTTAACATATCAACCATGAATCATAAAAAAATACAGTCTTAATGTGAAAGATTTTCCAATAAGATGTTTTCCGATTTTTGTCCATTTCATTCAGACAGAAATGTCTTAATGAAGATTAGGGTTTTCTTGTTTTGAAAAAGAAAAAACAAACCCAGTAAAGGTCTTGTTTTCCATTTTCCTTTTGATAAGGATTCTGGAAAAACGAATGAAGAACAAGTTTAAGATTTTGAGTTTTAAACTTGAAGAACAACCATGAAAAGGTTGTGTTCATAAAACCATGAAAGAAATGATTTCATTTTAGAAAAGGTTTCTTTTGTTTGATCTGTTAAAAGCAATAAGAAGATCAGAAACAAGTTATACAGGTGAATAATAAGAATATTAACTTGGTAATCGAAGAAGAAGATGAACAGATTTCTGGAAATAAGCAACAGTAAATCTTTTCTTTCTTGGAGAAGAAGTTCGCGTAAAGAAAAAATATAAACTCGAAATAGTTTATATAGTGAGATTTGAGAGAGAGAAAAACTCGAGCGGGAAAGTTTTTCATCATGACACGGACACGTGTTTGCATTTGATTGGAATTTTCGAGAGCTGAAGGTCATAGTCTAGTAGTTGATTTCTCATCCACAAGACCTGAGAACAACAGCTTCCAGCGGCTACATACTCAGCTTCAGCAGTTGAGGTGGATACTGAGTTTTGCTTTTTACTTGTCCAACTCACCAGCTTTCCACCCAGGAGCTAACAACCTCCTGTGGTGCTTTTCCTATCCAATTTGCAACCTGCAAAATCACTATCTGAATAGGCGATTAGATCAAACCCTGAGTCTTTGGGATACCAAAGACCTAGGTTCATAGTACCCTTAAGGTAACGAAAGATTCGCTTTACAACGATCATATGAGATTCCTTAGGTTCAGCTTGATATCGTGCACATAAACAGGTTGCGTACATAATATCGGGTCGGCTAGCTGTAAGATACAAGAGAGAGCCGATCATCCCACGGTACAGCGTGACATTAACAGGTATTCCATTTGAATCCTTGTTTAGTGTCAGCGGAGGTGCCATAGGGGTTTTCATAGCTGAAGTCTGAGTTAAATCGAATTTCTTCAGCATATCTTTAACATACTTTCCCTGATTAATGAAAGTTACTTTTTCATTCTGTTTTATCTGAAGACCAAGGAAATATGTTAGCTCACCCATCATGCTCATTTTATACTCTTCTTTCATCCTTTCAGAGAAACGAGTACAAAGATCAGGGTTAGTAGAACCAAATATAATGTCATCAACATATATCTGAACAAGAATGATATGACCTTTCACTATTCTAAAAAATAGAGTTTTGTCGATTTTACCTCGCTCAAAATTTTCAATTAGGAGATAAGAGGATAGAGTGTCATACCATGCACGTGGGGCTTGCTTTAAGCCATAAAGTGCCTTATCCAGTTTATAAACATAACCTGGATGCTTAGGATCTGAGAATCCTGGAGGTTGTTCCACATAGACTTCTTCATTCAGCTTTCCATTGAGAAATGCTGACTTAACATCCATTTGATATACTTTGAAGTCTTTGTGTACAGCGTAAGCTAAGAATAGACGAATAGATTCTAGTCTTGCAACTGGAGCAAATGTTTCGTCGTAATCTATGCCTTCCTCTTGTTTGTATCCCTGAGCAACAAGACGAGCCTTGTTGCGGGTTACAGTTCCATGTTCGTCCAACTTGTTTCGATAGACCCATTTAGTGCCTATCACTGTCTTGTCAGTTGGTCTTCGAACAAGATTCCAAACTTTGTTTCTTTCGAATTCAGTCAGCTCTTCTTGCATGGCGCTGACCCAGTTTGGATCTTTGAGGGAATCATCTATTTTCTTTGGTTCAATCAGAGAAATAAAGTTAACAAATAAACAAATATTACATGCACTTCGTCGAGTCTGAACACCAGCGTTTAGATCACCAAGGATTTGATTAATTGGGTGATTTACAGTCCATCGCTGAGCCGGAGCATGAATAGCTGTCTCAAATTGAACTGGAGGAGCTGAAGATGAGGCTTCAGCAACTTCTGGAATATCAGCCAAGAGACGAGTAGGTGCAGATGTTATCTCATTTACTGATTGCTGAGAAGTAGATGGAATGTCTGAGACATTTGGTTCAGAGGCAGGTATAGTGTTTAAAGGAACAGCTGAGACCCATGATGATTCAGCTTCACTATTCTGCATGTTTAGGACGATAGTAGGACCATCATCTTCAACGGTATGAGTATGAGGAGTGGGAATATCTTCTGAATCACCAAGATGAGAAAACATCCATTGATTCAGTTCTTCAGTATCATCAGAAGGTCGAGAATTCGCTGAACGGGATTCGTCAAAAGTGACGTGAATAGTTTCTTCAACAGTTTGTCTTCTTCGATTTAAGACTCTGAAGGCTTTGGAGATTGAAGAATATCCAAGAAAGATTCCATCATCAGCCTTTGGATCAAACTTTCCAAGGGCATCTCTGTTGTTCAGTATGAAACACTGACATCCAAAGATGTGAAGAAAGCTAATTGAAGGCTTTCTCCCATGAAAAAGTTCATAGGTTGTTTTATTAAATCTTTTGACTATCAGCGACATGTTTTGCGTAAAACATGCAGTGTTGATAGCTTCTGCCCAAAACTGAGTAGGCAAATGAGAATCGCTGAGCATTGAACGTGCAGCTTCAATAATAGTTCTATTTCTTCTTTCAGCGACTCCGTTTTGTTGCGGTGTTCTCACTGAAGAAAAGTTGTGAGAAATACCCTTACTCTCAAAGAAGGAATCAAGAGAACTGTTTTTGAATTCAGTCCCATGATCACTCCTTATTGAGCGAACGGTCAAGTTGTTCAGGGTTTCCATCTTCCTGACAAAGGTGATGAGTTTTTCAGGTGTGTCACTCTTAGAACGGAGAAACATTACCCATGTATAGCGAGAGAATTCATCAACTATGACCAGTGTATATTTCTTTCCAGCGATGGATTATTTGTTAACAGGGCCAAACAAATCCATATGGAGAAGTTGTAGAGGAGATGACACTGAGGAAACTTTCTTTGACTTAAATCTTGCTTTGGTCTGCTTGCCTTTCTCACACGCTGAACATAAGGATTCTTTGGCGTATGAGTGCTAAGGTAGACCAGTGACTAACTCTTTTGAAGAAAGAGTGTTCAGTGTCTTGAAGTTGAGATGAGAGAGCCTCTTATGCCATAGCCAGTTGACATCAGATGAGGCTTTTGAGAAGAAACAGGAGTTCTCAGTGGTTGTTGAGTCCATGTTTATTACATAAACATTTTCCAAACGATAACCGCTGAGAGCTATCTTCTCCTTTTTGTCAGCGACAAAGCAGGATTCCTTAGTAAAGATTACTTTGTTATCCTTGTCGCAAAGCTGACTGATGCTTAGAAGATTATGCTTCAGCCCTTCAACATATGCGACTCTTCTGAAGGTTGTTGTACCATTAGATAGTACACCAAACCCTCGGGTATGTCCTTTTCCATTTCCACCGAAAGTTACAGAGGGACCCTTCTCTTCTTTGTACTCAGTGAGCAGGTTCTTCATACCAGTCATGTGTCTAGAGTATCCACTATCGAGATACCAGATACCTTTCTTAACCTGCATTACAAAGGAAGATTAGTTTTTCTTGGGTACCCACTTAACCATGTGTACACACTTGTCAGTGGGGGTAGAAGAGGAGGTGGAAGGTTTAGCAGTCTTCGCAGCATTTGAAGATTCAACTTTGTCAGTCTTCACTTTTGTTAATTTCTTAACCTCAGTGGTCTTCTTTGCCTTGGGGGCAATGATCATCACCTTAGCTATCTTTTCAGCTTGGATGGCTGTAGGGCACTTACTAGCAATATGATTGGTAAGTCCACAATGATAACATTTCCTATAACTAAAAGTAGTTCTAGGACCATTTGCATGCTGAGCTTTTGATTTTGAATTAGAAGGAGCAGCACCAAGTAAGCTATTGGCTTTTAAAATGGGAGGAACATTCAGTTCTTCGGATTTCTTACCAATAATTTCCACTTTGATTCTAGGAGTAGATCGCTGAATAGATCCACGTTGAATAAATCTACGTTGAATAAATCCATGGATCTTATTCTTTGAACCAGAGGGATAAGTCACTGAAGCTTTAGAAGCGTTCAGCTTTGGTACAGAGGTACCTTTCTGAGGATTTTGGTTAAAAGCAATTCCTTTACCTTTGTTTTTAAAGACTGAGGTAGGTTTTGGATAAACAACTTTTTCTTTACCTTTAGAAGTTAAGGTAGAGATTTCCTCAGGGATAGGCGGTTTAGAAGAGGAACACTGAGATGAGAAAGTGTCAGGAATAAAGGATACGAACATTCCAAATTTAAGCATGGAACGGTCAGTGGTTGGTTCTAGAGTATCAGCTTTGTAACCAAGACCATGTTTATCACTCAGGGGAATCTGAGACTTAATTATCTCAGTGATCTTTGTTGAGGAATTATACCATCCATCAACAGTAGCTTTTTCAGCTTTTAATGCAGCGATAGCTTCTTCGCGCTCGATTTTGACTAGCTGATTTAGGTGAACTTGATCTTTAAAATCTTCTTCAATTTTAGAAAGATTTTCTATTTGAAGGTGACATTTTTTAAGTTGTTCAGCGAGATCAAGGTTTTGATTTTCAACAATAGTTTTGCCATTCATGGCTTCATATAAACTTCTAGTCAAGAGATCGATCTTTCGAAGACTATCAGCTTCATCAATATTTAAAATATTGGTAAAGAAGGAAGGTGTTACCTTAGTAGCAGAGGTTGAAGTAGAGGGAATGTCAGAATTTTCTTCCTCATCTTCAAGTTTGGCCATGAGACACAGATTGGCTTCATCATCATCTTCAGAGTCAGATGATTCTTCTTCGTCAGAGGCAACCCAATCATAGTCAGCCATAAGGCCTTTGCCTTTCTTCTTAAAGGTTTTCAGCTTTGAATACCTTTCTTTCAGCTTTTTGTATTTTCATCTCTAGTCTTGTGAGTAAAGTTTTTCTTGGGAAAAGCTGAGGGTCTAGAGACTTTCTTTGATCTGTACTCGCTAGCAAAATGTCCTATCTTTTCACAGTTATAGCAAGTAGCAGTAGCCTTATCAACAGGGGTTGATGATCTTGGCTTGTCAGTAATAGCAAGAGGTTTATTCTTCTTGAAATTACTCTTTCTAGCAAATCTCCTGAACTTATTAGCCAGGAATGCCAGAGTGTCATCATTATCTGAAACGTCAGATTCTGATGATCTTTCAGAGTTAGTTTCCAACTCAGTGACAGTGATAGTCGATCGCTGAGTGGAAGGTGACTCTGAGATTAAAGCAACAGGGGTGCTTTTGGAATCTTTTACAAGATTCTTCTTAAGATGACTCGATTGCTCATGATTCAGCATCGTGCCATATAAGGTAGAAAGGGTCATTGATTTTAGATCCTTTGACAGCTTGAGACACATAGAATAACTGTCCCAGCTTTCAGGTAAACATTCTATGAACTTTGTCAGTACTTCAAAGTTAGAATATTCCTTACCAACAGTTTTCAGATCTATTATTAAGCAGTTAAAACGTTGGTGTACTTCAGAGAGAGTTTCATTCTTACCACAAATGAAGCTTTCATACTGTCTTACCAGGTTGATCTTTCGAGAGTCCTGGACTTCAGAAGTACCTTCATACTGAACACAGATTGTGTCCCACATAGCTTTTGAGGTTTTCAGGTTCATGACGGAATGGTAGACTTCGTCAGGAAGAGCCATGGAGAGTATGGATCTGGCTTTAGTGTCGATAGCCACTTTCTTCTTATCTTCATCAGTCCACATATGAATTTCCTTGGGAATCAGCCTTTCTGGAATAGCAGGTCTATTCTCAGCGGCTGGAACTGCAGGATCAATTCTTATAGGAATATATGGGCCGTTTTCAAGATAGTAAGGCATAGTAGGGTCTACACCTTCTAAGAAGAGAATCATCCTATTTTTCCATAGATTAAAATTATCTCTGGAGAATCTAGGGGGTTTTGCAAGAGAACCGTTGTCAATATAGTTGGTGTTTGTGTTGGTAGCCATTTTAAGAAATAGCAAGGAAGAGAAATCTTAGTATAGATCAGATCTTGTTTATGAGTTTAAACAAATCTGCTCTGATACCACTTGTTGGTCCCGAAGGGTTATACAAGTTTGTAGAAGGGGGGGTTGAATACAAACACACGATTTTACTTTTCTAAATTGTTTATTGATAAATCGAGACAATTTACAACTTGTTGCGGAACAAGATTAAGGATAAACCTAATCTAAACAAGTCCTGAGAAACACTAAGTTTCTTGCTCTAGAAAGAGTTAAAGAAATTACGAATAATAACTTAACAATAAGAGAGAAATAAGAAGATGGTCCGAGCACACTTCAAAACTGAAATAAGGTTCTTCTTATGTTAGCTTTATTAGCCCCTAATTTATATGAATGTTTTATAAAGAAATATTGTCAAGGGTTTATTTGTAGTTGTTTAGTGTCAAGGGCTAAAATTGTAAATAACCAATTGTTGTATTGGTTATAAAGTCATGTTTTAGAGTTATTTTAGGGTAAGCCTCCAAAAAGCCTCCTAGCCTCCTTCTTGAAAGAGTCAGACGTTGAGAGATAGAAAAGAGAGCTTCAAAAAGTGAGTTATTCTTCATTTCCTATATTGTAAACTCTTCTCTTTATCAATCAATACAAAGATTATTGCTATTATTATTGTTACTTGTTATATCTGGGTTCCTACAATTGGTATCAGAGCCAAACAGATTTGAATTTGTGCTTCAATCCATTGATTTTTATTAATTTTCGGAGTTTTAAACTTTTATTTTGCTGCACTCTGTTTTGCTTCGGAAAACCACTTTCTGTTGGTTTTTGGACAAAACTCGAAGAATTAAAGTTGTCCAGAATATTCTCGTACACCTACCTACCAAATTTCAGCTCAATCCGATAAGATTTGAAAAATTAACTCAAGTGCACAAATTCTACTTCTCACAAAGTATCTGTTAACGATCATTTTTTCAAGTAACAATATGTCAAGACTAAAATTTAGTGTTGATGCTGATTTTCATTATTATTCTAAACTCAGTACTAATTTTCGCAAAATTATTCCTAATCTTGATAAAGAGTTGGAAGAAAGGAACAAGAGCATTCTTATTGATTCTGATAAAATTTCTAAGTTTGAAGAATCAGGTAAACTCCTAAAGTGTGAAAATCTTGAACTGAAAAGGAATTTATCTGAGTATGAACAAGAGAAGAAAAGACGTGAACTTAAATGTTTAAAATTTTCTAAGTTGGTTTCTGATTTTAAAAAGCTTGTGATCTGTGAAAGTGAAAAGTTTGAAAAGGAGAAAACTACTTTTGAAACAAAATCTATGGAGCTTTCTTACAAAATCACAGAACTACAGAAAACTCTTAAAAAGGAGAGAAATGAGTCTGATTTTGAAAGAAAAGAATTTAAGCTGGTGAAGGTTCAAAGATTTCAAGAAGTAAGTCAAAAAGATGTTGTTGAAAGAGAGAAATTGAATCTTAAATTTAAAGTGAAGAGACTAACAACAAGGTTCATTGAATTATCTGCAGAAATTAGGAAAGAGTAGAAGTTAAAATCTGATTTACTATCAAAATTTGATCTATGCAACAAAGAACGGAATGCTTTAGTGTTTAAAATAAATTCTAAAAATTCTGTTAAATCAAAAGAGATCAATAAACAAAACAAATTTTCAACAAATCAGATTTTTACTTCTCATTCTTCCTATGATCAAAGGATAAATCGATCTGTTATTCAAACTTTTAAAAGAATAAAACAGGTTTGGATAGTTAAAGGATGTTGGGAACTGAAGATTTGCCAAGTATGGTTAGTACTGCCAGAACAACATTAGTGCTGCCAGATCAAAGTTAGTACTGCTTATGCAATGGTTACTACTGCAAGACAAAGTTAATACTACTAGATCATTGTTAGTACTGCTGATACATTAATGCTGCTGGAACAAGGTTAGTACTGCTAGTCAAGTTAGTACTGCTGGATCAAGTTAGTACTGCTAGTCAAGTTAGTACTGCTAATCAAGTTAATGCTGCTGGAACAAGTTAATGCTGCTGGAATGAGTTAGTACTGCTAAACAAGTTAATGCTGCTGGAACATGTTAATGCTGCTGGAATGAGTTAATACTGCTAGAATGAATTAATGCTGCTGGAGAATATTAGTACTGCTCATGCTGAATGAAGATTAATACTGCTGATGTGATAAGTTTGGGATGCGAAGATTTTGGAGATAAAAGTGGAATGAATGAAGATATGCTTAAAGAAGATTCAGAAGATCAATTTATTTTTGATAGTTATCTTGTACTTATTGTGTATAAATAGATGTTTATAGATAGCTATTCGATAATAGACATATACGTGAGATACAGAATTCGATTGTGTTTAGAGAGAATTAACCTCAAGGTTTAGAACCCTATTTCTAGAGAAGTAGAAGTCGTCTTGATTGAGCCTGTTCATCAAGATTGAGGTTTGGTTGTAATCTTGTGAGTCGAAGCATTGAATACAAACAGTTTGTGTTTTCTGATATATTGTTCTTTGATTGTGCGAATTAAAGTTCTATTCCACAGATTCTTTAATTCTGAATTCTAAGTGTTATTAGTCTTGTTAAGATTCGATCCTGACAAGTGGTATCAGAGCCTGTGTTTCTTAGAATTCTACAATCATTATGGACAACTCTTTTGAATCAAACAGTACTCTTGTTTCTAAGGTTCCCATGCTCAGACCCAATGAATTTGACATGTGGAAAATTAGAATCAAGCAGTACATTCTGCTTACTGATTATTCCATCTGGGATATCATAGAGAATGGTCCATGTGCTGAAGGAAGAACTGGAACAGATGGCAAAAGACCTCCTCCAAAAACTGATGCAGAGAGAAAAGTCAGACAAATAGAGATGAAGGCCTTAAGCACTCTGCTTTTGGCTATCCCCAATGAATATCAGCATCAATTTCAACACTGCACTGATGCTCAGATTCTGTGGAATGCATTGGAAAAGAGATTCACTGGCACCAAAAGTACCAAGAGGAATCAGAAGGCAATTCTCAAGCAGCAGTATGAAAACTTTACTTCTACTAAGAATGAGTCTATGACTCAAACTTTTGATAGATTTAATAAGCTGATTGGAGAATTGGCCACAGTAGGAGTCAAGATGGAGGCTGATGATGTTAACAGAAAGTTCTTAAGATCATTAGGTGAAGAGTGGACAATGTATACTGTGTCCTTCAGACAGAATGACCAACTGGAAGATAAAGAGCTTGATGATCTTTACAATGATCTTAGAGTCTTTGAAGCAGAGGTTGAAGCCAAAAAGAAGCCCTCTGGATATGTACACAATGCTGCACTTCTTTCAGCATCACCTGATTCTACTGCTAACCCTGAATCAGTTAGTGCTGCTGGAAGAGTTAATCAGGAAAAGATCAATGATTCAGTACTAGAAGCCTTGTTTTCTAGTCATGTTAATTCCTCATTGATTAATGATGACTTAGAACAGATTAATGCTGATGATCTTGAAGAGATGGATATCAAGTGGCAGATGGCTATGCTGTCTATGAGGGTGAAGAGATTCATAAAGAGGACAGGGAGAAACAACTTTTCCCAAAGAAGAGAAGATGGTGCTGGATTTGACAAGTCCAAAGTTGAATGCTACAAGTGTCACAAGATGGGACACTTTGCCAGGGAATGCAGAGGTGGAACATCTCACAACAGCCATCAACAAATTCAGGCTGGAAGCTCCAATCAAAACAGAAACTCTATTCAAGCTCTTGTCTCTCAACAAGGAATGGGAATTGATTGGAGTGATCAAGCAGAAGAGGCCATCCAAAATCAAGCACTTATGGCTGAAGTTTCAGATCTTCCCACTAAGGTAAAATCTAATCTCTGTTCTCAAGCTTGTATAGACACTGTTAAAAGGTATAGAGATCACAATCAGGGAATGTGTGATGACCTTAAGAGATTAGAAAAGGACAGAAAAGACTATGTAATAATTGTTGAGAAGTTTGAAGAACAGATTAGGGCTTTTCAAGCCAATGAACTTCAACACTCCTATGATACAAACTACTGGAAGTGGGAAAAGGGTGATCTGGAGTTCCAACTGAAAGAGTCTAGGGAAGAATGTGAGAAACTAAAAGGAGAGCTTGAGAAAGTTAAACTTGATGTAGAAAAGTTTACTTGTGCCTCTAAAGTCATGGACAACGTAATCAACTCTCAAATCCATAGTAAGTTGAAACCAGGCATAGGGTACAATGCCACACCCCCACCCTACAACAACAACTACATCCCTCCTAAGTCAGACCTATTAGAAACCAAGAATAAGAAGGACTTACCTGATGGAGCCACTGAAGTAGATCCATTAGATGAAGTAGTTGTTGAGGATAAGACTGAAAAAGAAGGATCTGGTGAGGAATGTGTAAGTCCATGTGTTAAGAACAGTGAGATGAACAGGACTGGAAAGGGAAAGGGAGTTCATTATACACAGACCACTGTTGTGAACTCTAATACTTGTGAACATTGTTCTTGCAAGAAATCTCAAGAGAATAAGCCCCAAAAACAGGATAAAAAGAGGGGAAATCAAAGAAATTGGAATAACCAGTGGGCACAAAAGCAAGGAGTTGATCTGCAAAGGATTAACAGACCAAAACCTTGTTTTAACTGTGGCAAATTGAATCATCTTGCCAAATACTGTTATTTCAATCCTATTAACCAAAAGAAAAGTTTTCAAAGAAGTTTTCAAAAATCTTCTGGTTATAGGAAGCCTGCAAGGAATAATGTGGCTAAGAAACAAACTAAATCCAAAAGCCACATGAGAAAACAGACTGAAAAGGAATGTGTCAATATGTGGGTTCCCAAAAGCACTAATGTTAGTACTGCTACCTCAGATAGTACTGCTGACAAGGATAGTGCTGCTAGAAGCAATACTACTGCCAATACTGCTGCTAGCAGTGTTAGTGCTGCTAACTCTGTTAGTGCTTCTAACTCTGTTAGTGCTGCTAACTCTGTTAGTGCTGCTAACTCAGTTAGTGCTGCTAACTCTGTTAGTGCTGCTAACTCTGTTAGTGCTGCTAACTCTGTTAGTACTTCTTCTAAGGTTAATACTGCTTCTAGTTTTTGTGCTGCTAGACCAATCATATTGACAAAGTACTCCAATTCTGCAGTACCTAAGTTTGAAAATCTCATCAAAACCCAATGCAAGTACTTTGATGAGCAAGGGAGACCCAAGACCACTTCGGCTTAGGTTCCCAATAAAAACTAATTGATTTATCTTATGTGCAGGGCAACCAACAGCTCAAGGAGAAGAGCATCTGGCATGTTGATAGTGGTTGCTCCAGGCATATGACAGGTAACATGGCCTGCCTCAAGAATTTCAAAAGAATTGATGGAGGACGTGTTGCTTTTGGGAATAATCCTGAAGGAGGTAAGATAAGTGGTAAAGGTGATGTGTCAAAAGGTAAGATGACATTTGAGGATGTTTACTATGTTGAGCAATTGAGATACAACCTGTTAAGTGTATCACAGGTCTGTGACAAGAAACATAGTATATTATTTACTGATTCAGAATGCATTATTCTTGCTCCTGGATTCAAGGTAGTTGATGAAAACATGATACTATTGAGAACTCCTAGAAAGGATAATGTGTATTGTTTAGATTTAGAAAGTGTTTCCTCTGATTCATCTCTAAACTGTTTAGTTTCAAAAGCTTCAATAGATGAATCATCACTTTGGCACAGAAGAATGTGTCACATGAACTTTAAAACAATGAATAAACTTGTTAAAAATAATCTTGTTAGAGGTTTACCATCAAAAGTCTATTCATGTGATGATCATTGTGTTGCATGTCTCAAAGGCAAACAACACAAAACTTCTCATAAGTCCAAAGAGATAAACACTATCTCAAATCCTCTTCAGTTGTTGCATATGGATCTGTTTGGCCCTACAAATGTCATGAGCATTGGCAAGAAATCATACTGTTTAGTTATTGTTGATGATTACTCTAGATTTACTTGGGTATATTTTCTGAGAACTAAAGATGAGACAAGTGGACTGATCAAAACTTTTATTCTTAGAATTGAAAACCAATCAAATCAAAAAGTGAAAGTCATTAGATCAGATAATGGGACTTAATTTAAAAAACCTTGATCTAAACACCTTTTGTGAGGAAAAGGGAATTGAGAGACAATACAGTGCTCCTAGGACTCCACAACAGAATGGTGTTGCTGAGAGAAGGAATAGGACACTGATTGAGGCTGCTAGATCTCTGTTAGCTGATTCAAAATTACCCACTACTTTTTGGGCAGAAGCAGTTAATACTGCTTGTTATGTTCAAAACAGAGTGTTGGTAATAAAGCCTAAAAACAAGACACCTTATGAGCTTTTTCTGAAAAAGAAACCATTTATTGGATTTTTTAAACCATTTGGTTGTCCTTGTACAATTCTCAATACCAAATCTCACTTAGGTAAGTTTGATAGCAAAGCAGATGATGGTTTTCTTGTTGGTTACTCATCTCAGAGTAAGGCTTACAGAGTGTTTAATGCCTCTTCTAGAATAATTGAAGAAAGTGACAATGTCAAATGCAATGAGAACACACCAAATCCTATTGGTTCAGGTCCTGATTGGCTGTTTGACATTGATTCACTCACTAATTCTTTGGGTTTCAGTAGTGATTTAAATACAGGACAAAGGGATGTACCTCCATCAGATCACAGAATTCAATCTGTGATATTTCCACTCCCTACCATTGATCCTGTTGGCTTCTGTGAACCAGAAAAGGAAACTGAACCCATTCAGAATGAAGAAGAGAGAAGAATAGAGGAACATCAGACTTCAAGAGAGTCTGAAGTGACTGAAGAAGCTGAAGAAGATCCAGACTTAAATGAGTCAAATCTGGATGGAAACTTAGTTGAGGAACCTGGTCATCCATCAAGAACTCAGAAAAATCATCCTCCTGAGTTGGTTATAGGAGACATTGCATCTCCCATGATGACTAGGAAACAAAGCAGACTTCAAGAGCTACAAGATCAGCAGAATACAGTTAATACTGTACTTACTTGCTTTCTATCCCAAATTGAGCCCAAAAAGGCTCATGATGCTATGAAAGAACCAAGTTGGATAGAAGCAATGCAAGAGGAGCTGCTACAGTTTAAATTACAGGATGTTTGGGACTTGGTGGAACTTCCAAAAGGTCATAGAGCAATTGGCACCAAGTGGATTTTTAGAAACAAGAAGGATGATAGAGGGATTGTGATCAGAAACAAAGCAAGGCTGGTTGCACAAGGGTATACTCAGGAAGAGGGCATAGACTATGAGGAAGTCTTTGCTCCAGTGGCAAGGATTGAAGCAATTAGGCTATTTCTAGCCTATGCCTCATACATGAAGTTTAAGGTCTACCAAATGGATGTAAAAAGTGCTTTTCTGTATGGAAGTATTGATGAAGAAGTATATGTCTGTCAACCCCCTGGATTTGAGAATCCATTGCACCCTAACAGAGTGTACAAGCTAAAAAAGGCACTTTATGGTTTACATCAAGCCCCAAGAGCATGGTATGACACCCTGTCTACCTATCTCCTGAAAAATGACTTTGAAAGAGGAGTCATTGACAAGACCTTGTTCATTAAGAGGAGAAAGAAAGGCACACTACTTGTTCAGATCTATGTGGATGACATCATCTTTGGATCCACAAATGATCACATGTGTAAAGAGTTTGAAGAATTAATGCACAAGAGCTTCAAGATGAGTTCCATGGGAGAACTTACTTTCTTCCTTGGGCTTCAGGTGAAACAGAGGAAAGATGGGATTTTCATTAGCCAATCCAAATATGTGAAAGACATCCTGGACAAGTATGGTTTAACAAACTCAAAGCCATCAAGCACACCAATGGAGACACACAAACAGATCACTGCAGATCTTGAGGGGGAGGATGTGGATGTCCATCATTACAGATCTATGATTGAATCACTCATGTATCTCACAGCCTCTAGACCAGACATTATGTTTCCAGTATGTGTTTGTGCCAGATTTCAGGTTAGACCTAAGCAATCACACATGCATGCAGTCAAAAGAATTTTTAGATACCTAAGAGGGCAACCTAGATTAGGTCTTTGGTATCCTTATGAATCTTCATTTGACTTGCTTGCATACTCAGACAGTGACTTAGGTGGAGCTAACATGGATAGAAAGTCTACTACAGGTGGATGTCAGTTTTTGGGTGCAAGACTTGTATCATGGCAGTGTAAGAAACAAACCACAGTGTCCTTATCCACAACAGAAGCTGAGTATATAGCTGCTGCAAGTTGCTGTTCTCAGGTGTTATGGATTCAGAATCAGATGTTGGACTATGGGGTAACATTTCTTCACACTCCAATCTTCATTGACAACAACAGTGCCATTAGCATTGTTAACAATCCTGTCAAGCACTAAAAAACAAAGCACATAGAGATCAGGTATCACTTTATTAGAGACTGTAATGAAAAGAAATTGATTCAAGTTGCTAAAGTTCATACCAATGACCAGTTTGCAGATCTATTCACAAAAGCTTTTGATGTGGGTAGATTCACTTTCTTGGTAGCAAGTGTGGGCTTAATCAACCTTGAATAAATTCATGTTTTTTATTTGTTTTTATATACCTGTATTTCTTTGTTTATTTGGTGTTACTAACTAGCTTTCTCAGAATCTCAGTATGACTCAGATTGACAAGTGCTGCAGAGTGCAAGTATAGTTACTACTGCCAGTGCAGAGTTACTACTGCTAGTACATATTTTCTACTGCCAATGAGTAGTTAATACTGCTTTGTAGTTAATACTGCTTTGTAGTTAATACTGCTTTGTAGTTAATACTGCTTTGAAGTTAATACTGCTTAGTAGTTAATACTGCTTTGAAGTTAATACTGCTTTGAAGTTAATACTGCTTAGTAGTTAATACTGCTTTGTAGTTAATACTGCTTAGTAATTAATACTGCTTAGTAATTAATACTGCTTAGTAGTTAATACTGCTTGAGTAGTTAATACTGCTTTGAAGTTAATACTGCTTAGTAGTTAATACTGCTTTGTAGTTAATACTGCTTAGTAATTAATACTGCTTAGTTGTTAATACTGCATGTGTAGTTAATACTGCTTAGTTGTTAATACTGCATGTGTAGTTAATACTGCTTTGTTGTTAATACTGCTTGTGTAGTTAATACTGCTGTGTAGTTAATACTGCCTTGCAGTTAATACTGCTCAGTCGTTAATACTGCTAAGTTGTTAATACTGCTTTTAAAGAAAATCAGGGCTAATACTGCTATAAATACTCTTTCAGCCCGCCAAAGTTCATAACGTATTTTTGCATTCAATTCATCTCTTTCTAACCTTTTCTCCCTAGAATCTCTGTGTTTTCTATCCAAATCCTCAGGAAGAATGACGACAATGGAGTTTGTCGATGAGCACAATGAGATTGCGATGCTTCAGAAGCCGAAGCAGGCCGCAGGATTTCATGAGATTGTGGATTTTCTCAAGTCCTCACACATCTCTCATGCCCTAACAGTGTGCCCAACCATATATATCGAGCATCAAAAGCAATTTTGGGAGAATGCCGCTGTTATTTTCGAAGATGGGCAGAAAATCATTCGAACAAGGGTTTGTGACAAACCCTTGAAGGTCACAGAGGAGGTTATTCGCATCACTCCTAACTTAGATGATGCCTCAGGTATAACCTATCTATCTAATGATGAACTTTACTTGACCTTACAAAGAATGGGGTATGAAGGTCCCATTGGAGTTTTTAAATTCTACAAGTCAAAGTTCTACACCCAATGGCGATTTCTTGTTCATACTCTTATGCACTGTATTTCAAAGAAAACAACTGGATGGAGTGAGTTTAGCAGTACCATTGCTTATGCCTTGGTCTGCTTAACCACTGCTAGAAAGTTCAATTTTTCAGCAATGATTTTTAATGATCTTGTGGCAAACCTAGAATCCAAAAAGAGATTTTACATGTATCCTAGGTTTGTCCAAGAAGTAATTAACCATGAATTGACGGATTTGCCTCAGTCTGATGAGGTATATGTGCCAAAACCCCCTAAAGGGAAGGTTTTCTCAAATATGAGAAGAATTCCTAGGGACTCGGAAGGAGTTGACACACCATTGTTCTCTACAATGATGGTTGTGTCCCACACCACTGAAGGTATGGCATCAGGGTCAAGGCCCCCATTAGACACACCCACTGATGACCTATCCCAACCTTCCATCACCAAAGAAATCCTACAGTCCATTCTTTTAAGACCCTCTCCCAAAATCACCAAAAAGTTTGAAAGAAGAAAGGTACACAAGGTTCCTTCCCTTGGTGTATATCCTAAAAGCCCAAAGCCTTTAAGCCCTCTAGTGGAGCATTCTCCATTAGAGAATATCGAAAGGGAAACCACAGGGGTGTCTCCCAACCCCAAGAAGGTGCTCTTTAAGGAGAAGGATGAGCATGTGGGCTGCAAGGCTGCCACTACTTCTGCTAGCAAAGAGAAGGACAGTGGTAACATCACTAAGACCTTCCCCACGGCAACTCAGAATGTGAAAACATTCAGAGGACCCAGGCGCCAAGAAACCATGGGAGTAGGCAGTGCTTTTGCTAGGCAAAAGACACCTACTAAAATTTCCAGTGATCCTTTAACGGAAGTAAACACTCCTAAACAGGGTGAGGATAGATATACTTATGAGGAATTGATGGAAACCATTGCCAACATCAATATTGATGTTATGAATCAGCAGAAGGAGATTGATGAGCTTAAAAAGGTGATTCTTTATCAACACACCAAGATAGAGAAAAATAAGAAGATGATCACCAAGCTGCTGCAAAGAAGAAAGAAAGCTCAGTATGTTCTGAGAAGGAGAAGATCAACCACTGATGCTTCCAAAAAGGGGGAGTTAGAAACTGAAATAAACATAGAGGATGCAAAGGTTGAGGGGGAGAATGAGCATAAAGTTGAGGGGGAGGCAGAGCAGGTTGTAGAAGATGCAAAGGAAGCAGAAAGTGAGAAGGCAGCAGTAACAGAAAAAGCAGTAGAAACAGTTAATGCTGCTGAGATTGAAGCAGCAGTAACTGAAATTGTGAAAAATAGTGTTGAAGCAGCAGTATCAAAGATTGTGAAAGAAGCAGTAATGAACAGAGCAGCAGAAATGGTTAATGCTGCTAGTCAAAAAGCAGCAGAAACCATTCAAGCAGCAGAAATGGTTAATGCTGCTGAAAAACATAAGGCAGCAGAAACCATTCCTGAAGCAGCAGAAACAAAGGAAACAGCTGAAACCATTCCTGAAGCTGTTAAAACACTCAAAAGAACCAAGATGATGTCAAACAAAAGACCAAGAACAAAGTCTTTAGCTTCAAAGAAGAAAGTTGTAAAGAAGCCTAGGGTGGAACCTAGTGTAGAAGAAGCTAAGGAGGAAGTTGTGAAAGAGAAAGATGATCATAAAGTTGCTGAAGAAGAAGTGGCAACTCCATCAGGTCAACCAAGCAATGTCCAATCACCAACAAATACTCAATGTGATATGTATATTACTGTGGTTGATTCTAGTCCTATCAAAGTTAAACCATTAGCTTCTATGGCTCCTGAAATCATCTTCTGGGATACTTTGAAAGATCAGAGAAAGGAGTACATTAGAGTAAAAAGAGCAGATGGGAAGTTTGAGGTCAGTTCTACATGGGGAAGACTTTTAAGGATGTGCTCTAGATCAGACTTGGAAGAGATGTTCAAGGTGGGAATGAAGCTTTATGGAAATATGCTGACTGAGAATGTAATGTCCATCACCAAAATGGTACTTGAATACCTGTGCCTAATGTTCAAACCAGAAGCAGTACAGCATAGGATAGAAAGAAAATTTCAAGTCATTACCAACTTGATGCTCATTGAAAACTGTGGTATGTATGTCATCACTCTTGACAATACATACCATGAGTATTATTTGGTGGATGTGGTATACAAACATAGCAAGAAAAGATTGAATGGAATGCTACATACTAAGTTGACTTGCAACAAGGATTCTAAAATGGGAAGATACTTGGTGAGAAGAATTCTCAATCAAAGTCTGGGTGTGAATCCTGATTTATGCGTTCATGATTAAGTTTTGGAAGCATCATCTGAAGAACTTGACTTCTCTTTCTAAAAGTCAAGTTAGGGGGAGATTGTTGGGAACTGAAGATTTGCCAAGTATGGTTAGTACTGCCAGAACAACATTAGTGCTGCCAGATCAAAGTTAGTACTGCTTATGCAATGGTTACTACTGCAAGACAAAGTTAATACTGCTAGATCATTGTTAGTATTGCTGATACATTAATGTTGCTGGAACAAGGTTAGTACTGCTAGTCAAGTTAGTACTGCTGGATCAAGTTAGTACTGCTAGTCAAGTTAGTACTGCTAATCAAGTTAATGCTGCTGGAACAAGTTAATGTTGCTGGAATGAGTTAGTACTGCTAAACAAGTTAATGTTCCTGGAACAAGTTAATGCTGCTGGAATGAGTTAATACTGCTAGAATGAATTAATGTTGCTGGAGAATATTAGTACTGCTCATGCTGAATGAAGATTAATACTGCTGATGTGATAAGTTTGGGATGCGAAGATTTTGGAGATAAAAGTGGAATGAATGAAGATATGCTTAAAGAAGATTCAGAAGATCAATTTATTTTTGATAGTTATCTTGTACTTATTGTGTATAAATAGATGTTTATAGATAGCTATTCGATAATAGACATATACGTGAGATACAGAATTCGATTGTGTTTAGAGAGAATTAACCTCAAGGTTTAGAACCCTATTTCTAGAGAAGTAGAAGTCGTCTTGATTGAGCCTGTTCATCAAGATTGAGGTTTGGTTGTAATCTTGTGAGTCGAAGCATTGAATACAAACAGTTTGTGTTTTCTGATATATTGTTCTTTGATTGTGCGAATTAAAGTTCTATTCCGCAGATTCTTTAATTCTGAATTCTAAGTATTATTAGTCTTGTTAAGATTCGATCCTGACAAAGGATCTTCACTTATTCAAAATGTTCAAAAGATATCTGTTTCAGTTGTACATGACAAGATCAACAAAGCGTTTCATATAAATCATAACAAAAAAAGGACTCATTTGGAAATGGGTACCAAAAGTTCTTTGATCTGTCTTGCAGGAAATGGACTCCTTAATACATCTGTTAAGGACTCGTTCTTCAAAGGAAATGGACTCCTTAATACATCTGTTAAGGACTCACACTTCACTGGACATTGGACTCTTAAACACTCAGTTTAAGACTCATCCTTCAAAGGCAATTGATTTCGGTGCACAACAATCAAGTACTATGACAGCATGCTGGCAGATTTGCGATGCCGTAGTAAATTGATCATATTTCACTGATTAAGACACCTATTGATGCGATTCAAAAGGCCATGGATTCCTAAGATACAGATGAACAATTTTCGTGTTTTCAGAATTCAGAGATTCGAAATTTATAAGGGTCATATGCATCGTTGAAGTAGACAACAGTGTGCTGATGGAAAGCTGATGGACAGATCTGCGCGACTGTGGTAAATCAACCATATCTTTGTCATACGAGCTCGAAAAGAGGTGATTCAAGATGATCTAAATATATAACAAACAAATAAAAAATGTTTGTCTTTTGAGTTCTTGTAAAATCCAGAGGTAAAATGGTCTAAATCAGTGTCAAAGTAGGTGTAACACTTCTGTTAAGCTTCTGCCGAGCGGCAACCAAGCCTCTGTCGCACACGACCAAGCCTCTGCCGCACGCGACCAACCTCTGCCGAGCAGCGACAACCTCTGTCGAGCCGCGACCAAACCTCTGCAGAGCCTTTGTCAAGCGTTTGTCAAGCCACGATCATTTTTTTGTCGACCACTCAGACCAACTTCTGGCGACAACTCATACTTTGGCTCAGATTTTTGCGACCACCCTCTGTGGTACTGTTCACCACAGAGCCTCTGTGAAACCCGATAGAGCCTCTGTGGACTGAACCTCTGCGACCGAACCTCAGAGCCCATAGCGCAACGTCTTAGTTCTTGCTGTCAGCTTTGCGCACCTGTCGTATTTTCAACAGAACTCCCTCCTCGAAGCTCCAAATTTGATGAGTCCAGATGCGTTGGATTCCTAAGACACAGATGAACAATTCTCGTGTTTTGATATTGGTCTGAATCGGTGTTCTTCTTGGTCAGAACCTCTGCTAAAGTCAGTATACATCTGCTGGACAGAGTTGTGTTTCACAAAAATCATCATCAGAGCTCTGTCGGCACTACACACAACCTCTGCCGCACAACCTCTGCCGACCAACCTCTGTGGTACTGTTCACCACAGAGCCCCTGTGAAATCCTACAGAGCCTCTGTGGACCGAACTTCTGCGACTCAACCTCAGAGCCCGATTTTTGTTTACTTGATGTCTGCTTAGCGCTGCTTCAGAAACATGCGCATAACTTTTGACTCGGTGCTCCAAATTACTCGATTCCAGTTGCATTGGAAAGATAATTCAGAGAAGCACGACTTTTATGTTTTGAGTTTTCTCAAATTATGTGTGCTGATATGCCAAAATGAGCTTCAAAGTCTGCAGTAAGTGTAGGACCAGTACTTCAGATATGTTCAAATCAGAGTTTTGGCTGGTAATTTCTAAACTCTGATCCCCCGCACCTTGTATTTTTTTAAAAGTGGAATTATTTGTGTTGTTGGATATTCCTAACAAATGTGGAATCATCAAAGATGATTACCAACACTTTCTGATTCTTATAGGATATCTGATTTCAAATTGAGCTTAAATGAAATTTACTGCTCAATTTGAGGGGGAAAAAACAAATCAGATCTGACCATGTAAAGGTAAAATTTCTAAACCTTTAAACTCATCATCATTTTTAGAGAAAGACCATCTTTAGAATGATAAAACCTCTTTCAAATGGTCAAACCACTTCTACATGCTAAAATGCTTTATCTGCTATAGAAATTTGGATTTTAAATGCTTTTCTGAGACTTCAAAGAGTCAGTGTGTGGAACAATACAATCTTTAGGACAACAATTTCATGGGATCAATGTGTGATCATATATAGCACTTCTATGGATTCCCTTAAACCTGTGTTTCCTACCAAAGAAGTAAACCTTGAGTGGTTGAGAGGTAAAGGGTCTACATTAAAGAGTGGGGGAGACAACTCATCTGAGTTTTTCTCATTGTGCTTGAGAGGTAAAAATGAAGAGAGAGTTTGGTTAGATGTGAGCTAAATGATAAAAAGAAAGAGGGTGTGAGAACAGAGTCAAAAGAATTATACAACTCTGCACTAACTTTTTCTGAGCCGGGCAAACCACATTTCTGATTTATCACAAATTTTTGGTGATTGTCATTGAAACAGGCAGTGAGCCCATGCCAACTCTTGTCTTAACCCCACCAGCTACTCACTTCCTTCTCCACAAGGAACTGTTTCACTTTTCCACGGGGAAGCAGCACATATGCTATCTGATCTTTCTTTGGAATGTTGGATATTGAAAAGAAGGAAAGTTGCCCCACCTTCACACTTCACTCATGCACATTGAGTCTGTGGAAACCTGTTATGTCCAAACAGTTTACACACTTTTGAGCTTAATAGATAATATTCTATTTTCTTCCACACAATATCACGAATCTTTGTGATTCCACATGCTTATCTATGTGATATTGCCAAGAACAGTTTGAGAAGTTTATTTTTTAATTTACTTCAATGATAACTGGAAGTCCTGTCAGAGCTTCATCATTGCCAACTCTGGGCATAGGCCACACAATTTTTTTAATTGTTGTGATAATAGTTGCTATTGTGCTTCTATGTTAGATGATTACCCCTGGTTACTTATTCTTTAATGCAGATTCTCATGAGCCGAATATGCTTGCTACTCAACCATCTTATCAGTTTATCTACCAACGACTATTACTCAAACTGGTTATACAAGCTTCCGCACTTTAAATCATTCTCTGATTGTTTGAGTTTAATCTATGGGAGATAACTGGATCTGAAAAGTAAAGCGACATTCAAGGGGGAGTTAAAAATGAACTAAAGCAACTGACATTGTGGAAGATCAGGAAAAGAGGACTCACAAGGCTTGAAGATTGACACACCAACGCATCTAAAGAAAGCAAGGGGGAGACTACAAGATGATGCTTTCTTTATAAAACATTAGGGGGAGATTGTTAGCTTTATTAGCCCCTAATTTATATGAATGTTTTATAAAGAAATATTGTCAAGGGTTTATTTGTAGTTGTTTAGTGTCAAGGGCTAAAATTGTAAATAACCAATTGTTGTATTGGTTATAAAGTCATGTTTTAGAGTTATTTTAGGGTAAGCCTCCAAAAAGCATCCTAGCCTCCTTCTTGAAAGAGTCAGACGTTGAGAGATAGAAAAGAGAGCTTCAAAGAGTGAGTTGTTCTTCATTTCCTATATTTTAAACTCTTCTCTTTATCAATCAATACAAAGATTATTGCTATTATTATTGTTACTTGTTATATCTGGGTTCCTACATCTTATATACTGCATGCATTTAATGCATGGCAATATGGCTTTACCCGTGGCAGCAGCTGAGTGGTTGCATGTCATTGACCTTTGTAGACAACCTTAGTAGCCGCATGGTGCACAGTGTAGAATCAGAGTTGTTGTACGATTACAGACAAATGGGATGTCCGTTCTGACAGTTCGTACGGAGACGTGCAAGGGAGGTAAGACAATAGTAACAAACAGGGAGACTTCATGATCAGCTTTCGTTGAGTCAGATCTTTATCAGCGAATGATAAAGTTCAGCGATTGCTGAAGTCTTCAACTTGATACTTCACTTTGAATGGACAGGTCTTGCTTCGCTGATATCCGCATCAGTTCATGAGTAGACTTGTCGCTGGTTCTTGAACTTGATCTTCGACTTCAGCGTAGAACTTTGGTTGACATGAAACTTGTCTTCAGAGATCATAAGTAAACAAACTAAACTATCAGCGATCATCAATAGAACTGAACAGGCTCAGAGCTATATGATGATGAACAGTGTTCGCTGAATATCTAATATAAAGAGTGAGAGTTCCTATCAGCAGTACTGTAAAGTCTTAGTACTTATCAGCGATAGTGAAACTCTAATACATAATGTTTACTTACAATTTTCACTAAGTGTTTAAGAGAGGGTCATTATCAAATCACTGAGGGTTTGGATCAACATACCTCAACACTCATACGCCAAAGAGTCCTTATGTTCAACGTGTGAGAAAGGCAAGCAGACCAAAGCAAGCTTCAAGTCTAAGCAAGTTTCCTCAGTGTCATCTCCTCTACAACTTCTTCATATGGATTTGTTTGGCCCTGTTAACAAACAATCCATCGCTGGAAAGAAATATACACTGGTCATAGTTGATGAATTCTATCGCTATACCTGGGTAATGTTTCTTCGTTAAAAGAGTGACACCCCTGAAGAACTCATCACCTTTGTCAGGAAAATTGGAGTCCTGAACAACATGACCGTTCGCTCAATAAGGAGTGATCATGGAACTGAATTCAAAAACAGTTCTCTTGATTCCTTCTTTGAGAGTAAGGGTATTTCTCACAACTTTTCCTCAGTGAGAACACCGCAACAAAATGTAGTCGCTGAAAGAAGAAATAGAACTATCATTGAAGTTGCACGTTCAATGCTCAGCGATTCTCACCTGCCTACTCAGTTTTAGGCAGAAGCTGTCAACACTGCTTGTTTTACGCAAAACAGGTCGTTGATAGTTAAAAGATTCAAAAAGACAGCCTATGAACTTTTTCATGGGAGAAAGCCTTCAATTAGCTTTCTTCACATCTTTGGATGTCAGTGTTTCATACTGAACAACAGAGATGCCATTGGAAAGTTTGATCCAAAGGCTGATGATGGAATCTTTTATTGGATATTCTTCAATCTTCAAAGCCTTCAGAGTCTTCAATCGTAGAAGACAGACTGTAGAAGAAACGATTCACGTCACCTTTGACGAATCCCATTCAGTGAATTCTAGACCTTCTGCTGATACTGAAGAACTGAATCAATGGATGTTTTTACATCTTGGTGATTCAGAATACATTCCCACTCCTCATACTCATACCTTTGAAGATGATGGTCCTACTATCATCCCAAACATGCAGACTAGTGAAGCTGAAACTTCATGGGTCTCAGCTGTTCCTATAAACACTATGCCTGCTTCTGAACAAAACGTCTCAGACATACCATCTACTTCTCAGCAATCAGTGAATGTAATGACATCTGCACCTACTCCTTTCTTGACTGATATACCAGAAGTTGCCGAAGCCTCATCTTCAGCCCCTCCAGTTCAGGTTGAGTCAGCGACTCATGCTTCGGCTCAGCGATGGACTATTAATCACCCTATTGATCAAATTCTTGCTGATCGTGTTCAGACTCGACGAAGTGCAGGTAATATTTGTTTATTTGTTAACTTTATTTCTCTAATTGAACCAAAGAAAATAGATGATGCCCTCAAAGATCCAAACTGGGTCAGCACTATGCAAGAAGAGCTGACTGAATTTGAAAGAAACAAAGTTTGGAAGCTTGTTCGAAGACCAACTAACAAGACAGTGATAGGCACTAAATGGGTCTATCGAAACAAGTTGGACGAACATGGAACTGTGACCCACAACAAGGCTCGTCTTGTTGCTCAGGGATACAGACAAGAGGAAGGTATAGACTACGATGAAACATTTGCTCCAGTAGCAAGACTAGAATCTATTCGTCTATTCTTAGCCTACGCTGTACACAAAGACTTCAAAGTTTATCAAATGGATGTTAAGTCAGCGTTTCTCAATGGAAAGCTGAATGAAGAAGTCTATGTGGAACAACCTCCAGGATTATCAGATCCTAAGCATCCAGGTTATGTTTATAAACTGGATAAGGCACTTTACGGCTTAAAGCAAGCTCCTCGTGCATGGTATGACACTCTCTCTACTTATCTCTATATTGAACAATTTGAGCGTGGTAAAATCGATAAGACTCTATTCTTCAGGAAAGTAAAAGGTCATATCATTCTTGTTCAGATATATGTTGATGACATTATATTTGGTTCTACTAACCCTGACCTTTGTACTCGTTTCGCTGATAGAATGAAAGCAGAGTATAAAATGAGCATGATGGGTGAGCTAACATATTTCCTTGGTCTTCAGATAAAACAAAATGAAAAGGGAACTTTCATTAATCATGGAAAGTATGTTAAAGATATGCTGAAGAAATTTGATTTAACTCAGAGTTCAGCTATAAAAACCCCTATGACACTGCCGTTGACACTTAACAATGATTCTTCTGGAATATCTATTAATGTCACGACATACCGTGGGATGATCGGCTCTCTTTTGTATCTTACAGCTAGCTGACCTATATTATGTACGCAACCTGTTTGTGTGCACGATATCAAGCTGAACCTAAGGAATCTCATATGATCGCTGTAAAGCGAATCTTTCGTTACCTTAAGGGTACTCCTAACCTAGGTCTTTGGTATCCCAAAGATTCAGGGTTTGATCTAATCTCCTATTCTGATAGTGATTTTGCAGGTTGCAAATTGGATAGGAAAAGCACCACAGGAGGATGTCAGCTCCTAGGTGGAAAGCTGGTGAGTTGGACAAGTAAAAAGCAAAACTCAGTGTCCACCTCCACCGCTGAAGCTGAGTACGTAGCTGCTGGAAGCTGTTGTTCTCAGGTCTTGTGGATGAGAAATCAACTACTGGACTATGACCTTCAGCTCTCGAAAATTCCAATCTATTGCGACAGCACAAGTGCCATCGCTATAGCCAACAATCTAGTGCTACACTCAAAGACCAAACATATCGAAATCAGGTATCATTTTATCAGAGATCATATGATGAATGGTGATATAGAACTTCACTTTATCCCAACTGATTTTCAGTTAGCTGATCTGTTCACCAAACCTCTTGATGAGACAAGATTTAACTTTCTCATCAGCGAGCTTGGAATGTTGAACTTTGAAGAATAAAATCTTCACCGGTTCACATTTGATCAGCGACAGGATAAAACCAACTTGTATAACCCATTGTATCATCTTCTCTATGAACAAACTTGATTCGCTGATGTCAAGGTATGTTCTCTTTACTCGCCGACGTTCGCAAATGAATGCAAGATTTAGAAAACAATTTGTATCGCTGAATATCTCTTTCTTATCAGCAATACTTTGAAATTTCTAAAACCAACACTGATATTTCTATTCAGTGCTTCATGTTTTCAATATGTCCCTGAGTTTTTCAAAAACCTCAGATACATCCTAAAATATGAAAGGACGTTTGTGACGTAATCAAACGGATAAACCCTGACACGTTCTTTTTCTGACACACGTTTGCACGTTTCGTTTACCATCCAATCAAATGCAAACACGTGTCCGTGTCATGATGAAAAACTTTCCCGCTCTAGTTTTTCTCTCTCTCTCTCTCTAATCTCACTATATAAACACATTCGGGTTTATATTTTTTTCTTTACGCGAACAACTTATTCTTCAAGAAAAGATTTACTGTTGCATCTCGAATTCTCGAATTCTCGTTTCAAGAACTGTTCATCTTCTTCTTCGACAACAAGGTTAATATTCTTATTATTTACCTGTTTTAACTTGTTTGTGATCTTCTCATTGTTTCTACAAGATCAAACATAAGAACTTTTTAGAATGAAATCATTTTCTTTCATGATTTTATAAACACAATCTTCATGGTTGTTCTTCAAGTTTAAATCTAAAATCTTAAACTTGTTCTTCATATGTTTTTCCAGAATCCTTATCTCTAAAGGAAACTGGAAAATAAGACATTCACTAGTTCTTGTCTCTTTTTGTCAAAATTAGAAAACCCTAATCTTCATTAAGACATTTTTGGTCTGAATGAAATGGACAAAAATAAATACCATCTTATTTTGGAATGTCTTTCCACATTAAGACTATATTCTTTATCTATATTCTTTGGTTGACATGATAAACAGCAATGACATCTTCTACTGCTGCCCCTACTGCTGAGAAATCTCCTGCTGCTGAGAAACTGACTCTCCCTAAAGCTCCTCAGGTCAAGTTCACACCTGAGAAAGTAACTTTCAACAACAACAACCTCTATGCGCTTTTTGATTTTCCTCCTCGAAAGCAAGTCACGCATCTGGATGATGCTGTGAATTTTCTGAAAACCTGCTCCTTATCCAAAGTCCTAACCTTTGTACCCCCTGCTCATCTCGTCGTAGATTATCGAGGCCCAGTCAACATGGAGACCCTTCAGCAATGCATAGCCCATGGCTTGCTGAGGTTGAGCAGCTTGATCAGAGGAGCCACTCTTCGCTGTCATGTAGCTTATCAGGTGTGCGTAGATGAAGTTCATCTCGCTAGGCATTTTTGACTTCTTGATTGCAGTCAGTTTCTTCTCGGCTTTTTCATCTCTCCCTTGATCCCAAACGTACTTCATTGCATCAAAGAATGCAATGAGTGTTTCTCTATCAGCATGTCTCTTGGGATCAGGAAAAGGAACAAATGGTTTATCTTTGGTGGCAACAGGGAGATTCAATGCTTTTCGAATGATAGTAGGGTTGATTTTGATGGTGCCAAAATCAGTGTCACAGAGGATGACATCAAGTAGTTTGGTAGGGTCTTTGGATGATGGTAGCTGAGTGTGTCTGGCGGTATACCAAAATTGAGATAATAGTAACTGATGAGCAGGGGGTGTTATGGTCAAGGCTGTAGAGAGGCAACAGGTTTTCAGAAAATTCACAGCGTCGTCTAGATGTTTGACTTGTTTCTTCGGAGGAAAATCGAACAGCGCATGGAGGTTGTTTGATTTTGTAAAAGAGACATCCTCAAGTTTGAACTTGACCTGAGGAGCCTTGGTGATTTCAAGGTCCTCAGCAGCAGTAGTGTTCTCAGCAGTTGGAATACCAGTAGAAGGAGCAGCCATTTCTGTAATCAGCTCAACCAAAGAGCAACAAAACAAATAGTCTTAATGTGGAAATATTTTCCAATAGGATGTTTTTGAATTTTGTCCATTTCATTCAGCCAAAAATCCCTTTGAGAAAGATTAGGGTTTTTCTTGTTTTGAGAAAGAGTTACAAAACGTAGAGATTATGTGTTTTCCCGTTTTCATTTGAAGAAGGAATTCTGGAAAAACATATGAAGAACAAGTTTACGAGTTTTGATATAAACTTGAAGAACAACCATGAAGGTTGTATTCATAAAATCATGAACAGAAAATGATTTCATTTTATAAAAGTTCTTTTGTTTGATCTGTTAAAAGCAAAGAATAAGATCATAAACAAGTAATGTAGGTAAATAATAAGAGTATTAACCTGGTTCGTCAAAGAAGAAGATGAACAGTTTTTGGAAATTTTGAGAGCTCAAAATGCAACAGTAAATCTTTTTCTTGCTTGGAGGAGAAGTTTTTCGCGTAAAGAGAAAAATATAAACCCAAAATGGTTTATATAGAGAGAGTAGAGAGAGAGAAAATCTTGAGCGGGAAAAGATTTTCATCATGACACGGACACGTGTTTGCATTTGATTGGAAGGTAAACGAAACGTGCAATCGTGTGTCAGAAAAAGAACGTGCCAGGGCTTATCCGTTGCGATGACGTCACAACTGTCCTTTCATATTTTAGGATGTCTCTGAGGTTTTGAAAGCTCAGGGGACACTTTTGAAAATATGAAGCACTGAATAGAAATATCAGTGTTGGTTTAAGAAATTTCAAAGTATCGTTGTTAAGGAACAGATATTCAGCGATGCAATTTGTTTTGAAATCTTACATTCACATGCGAACGTCAGCGAGTAACAGAGAAAACATACTTTGACATCAGCGAATCAATTATGTTTAGAGAGAGAATGATAGAATGGGTTATACAAGTTGATTTTATCCTATCGCTGATCAAATGTGAACCGCTGAAGATTTTACTCTTCAAAGTTCAGCATTCCAAGCTCGCTGATGAGAAAGTTGAATCTTGTCTCATCAAGAGGTTTGGTGAACATATCAGCTAACTGATAGTCAGTTGGGATAAAATGAAGTTCTATATCACCATTCATCACATGATCTCTGATAAAATGATACCTGATTTCTATGTGTTTTGTCTTTGAGTGTAGCACTGGATTGTTGGCTATAGCGATGGCACTTGTGCTGTCGCAATAGATTGGAATTTTCGAGAGCTGAAGGTCATAGTCTAGTAGTTGATTTCTCATCCACAAGACCTGAGAACAACAGCTTCCAACGGCTACGTACTCAGCTTCAGCAGTTGAGGTGGACACTGAGTTTTGCTTTTTACTTGTCCAACTCACCAGCTTTCCACCCAGGAGTTGACAGCCTCCTGTGGTGCTTTTCCTATCCAATTTGCAACCTGCAAAATCACTATCTGAATAGGCGATTAGATCAAACCCTGAATCTTTGGGATACAAAGACCTAGGTTAGGAGTACCCTTAAGGTAACGAAAGATTTGCTTTGCAACGATCATATGAGATTCCTTAGCTTAAGCTTGATATCGTGCACACAAACAGGTTGCGTACATAATATCAGGTCGGCTAGCTGTAAGATACAAAAGAGAGCCGATCATCCCACGGTATGTCGTGACATTAACAGGTATTCCAGAAGAATCCTTGTTTAGTGTCAACGGCGGTGTCATAGGGGTTTTTATAGCTGAACTCTGAGTTAAATCAAATTTCTTCAGCATATCTTTAACATACTTTCCCTGATTAATGAAAGTTCCCTTTTCATTTTGTTTTATATGAAGACCAAGGAAATATGTTAGCTCACCCATCATGCTCATTTTATACTCTGCTTTCATTCTATCAGCGAAACGAGTACAAAGGTCAGGGTTAGTAGAACCAAATATAATGTCATCAACATATATCTGAACAAGAATGATATGACCTTTTACTTTCCTGAAGAATAGAGTCTTATCGATTTTACCACGCTCAAATTGTTCAATATAGAGATAAGTAGAGAGAGTGTCATACCATGCACGAGGAGCTTGCTTTAAGCCGTAAAGTGCCTTATCCAGTTTATAAACATAACCTGGATGCTTAGGATCTGAGAATCTTGGAGGTTGTTCCACATAGACTTCTTCATTCAGCTTTCCATTGAGAAACGTTGACTTAACATCCATTTGATAAACTTTGAAGTCTTTGTGTACAGCGTAGGCTAAGAATAGACGAATAGATTCTAGTCTTGCTACTGGAGCAAATGTTTCATCGTAGTCTATACCTTCCTCTTGTCTGTATCCCTGAGCAACAAGACGAGCCTTGTTGTGGGTCACAGTTCCATGTTCGTCCAACTTATTTCGATAGACCCATTTAGTGCCTATCACTGTCTTGTTAGTTGGTCTTCGAACAAGCTTCCAAACTTTGTTTCTTTCAAATTCAGTCAGCTCTTCTTGCATAGTGCTGACCCTGTTTGGATCTTTGAGGGCATCATCTATTTTCTTTGGTTCAATCAGAGAAATAAAGTTAACAAATAAACAAATATTACATGCACTTCGTCGAGTCTGAACACCAGCGTTTAGATCACCAAGGATTTGATTAATTGGGTGATTTACAGTCCATCGCTGAGCAGGAGCATAAGTGGCTGACTCAAATTGAACTGGAGGAGCTGAAGATGAAGTTTCAGCAACTTTTGGAAAATCAGCCAAGAGAGGAGTAGGTGCAGATGTCATCTCATTTACTGATTGCTAAGAAGTAGATGGAATGTCTGAGACATTTGGTTCAGAAGCAGGTATAGTGTTTAAAGGAACTGCTGAGACCCATGATGTTTCAGCTTCACTATTCTGCATGTTTGGGATGATAGAAGGACTATCATCTTCAACTGTATGAGTATGAGGAGTGGGAATATCTTCTGAATCACCAAGATGAGAAAACATCCATTGATTCAGTTCTTCAGTATCAGCAGAAGGTCGAGAATTCGCTGAACGGGATTCGTCAAAAGTGACGTGAATAGTTTCTTCAACAGTTTGTATTCTTCAATTGAAGACTCTGAAGGCTTTGGAGATTGAAGAATATCCAAGAAAGATTCCATCATCAGCCTTAGGATCAAACTTTCCAAGGGCATCTCTGTTGTTCAGTATGAAACACTGACATCCAAAAATGTGAAGAAAGCTAATTGAAGGCTTTCTCCCATGAAAAAGTTCATAGGCTGTTTTATTAAATCTTTTGACTATCAGCGACCTGTTTTGCGTAAAACAAGCAGTGTTGACAGCTTCTGCCCAAAACTGAGTAGGCAGGTGAGAATCCCTGAGCATTGAACGTGCAGCTTCAATAATAGTTCTATTTCGTCTTTCAGTGACTCCGTTTTGTTGCGGTGTTCTCACTGAAGAAAAGTTGTGAGAAATACCCTTACTCTCAAAGAAGGAATCAAGAGAACTATTTTTGAATTCAGTCCCATGATCACTCCTTATTGAGCGAACGATCAAGTTGTTCAGGGTTTCCATTTTCCGAACAAAGGTGATGAGTTCTTCAGGGGTGTCACTCTTAGAACGGAGAAACATAACCCATGTATATCAAGAGAATTCATCAACTATGACCAGTGTATATTTCTTTCCAGCGATGGATTGTTTGTTAACAGGGCCAAACAAATCCATATGGAGAAGTTGTAGAGGAGATGATACTGAGGAAACTTGCTTTGACTTAAAGCTTGCTTTGGTCTGCTTGCCTTTCTCACACGCTAAACATAAGGATTCTTTGGCGTATGAGTGCTGAGGTAGACCAGTGACTAACTCTTTTGAAGAAAGAGTGTTCAGTGTCTTGAAGTTTAGATGAGAGAGCCTCTTATGCCATAGCCAGTTGACATCAGATGAGGCTTTTGATAAGAAACAGGAGTTCTCAGTGGTTGTTGAGTCCATGTTTATTACATAAACATTTTCCAAACGATAACCGCTGAGAGCTATCTTCTCCTTTTTGTCAGCGACAAAGCAGGATTCCTTAGTAAAGATTACTTTGTTATCCTTGTCGCAAAGCTGACTGATGCTTAGAAGATTATGCTTCAGCCCTTCAACATATGCGACTCTTCTGAAGGTTGTTGTACCATTAGATAGTACACCAAACCCTCGGGTATGTCCTTTTCCATTTCCACCGAAAGTTACAGAGGGACCCTTCTCTTCTTGGTACTCAGTGAGCATGTTCTTCATACCAGTCATGTGTCTAGAGTATCCACTATCGAGATACCAGATACCTTTCTTAACCTGCATTACAAAGGAAGATTAGTTTTTCTTGGGTACCCACTTAACCATGTGTACACACTTGTCAGTGGGGGTAGAAGAAGAGGTGGAAGGTTCAGCAGTCTTCGCAGCATTTGAAGATTCAGCTTTGTCAGTCTTCACTTTGGTTAATTTCTTAACCTCAGTGGTCTTCTTTGCCTTGGGGGCAATGATCTTCACCTTAGCTATCTTTTCAGCTTGAGTGGTTGTGGGGCACTTACTAGCAATATGATTTGTAAGTCCACAATGATAACATTTCCTATAACCAAAAGTAGTTCTAGGACCATTTGCATGCTGAGCTTTAGATTTTGAATTAGAAGGACCAACACCAAGTAAGCTATTGGTTTTTGAAATGGGAGGAACATTTAGTTCTTCGAATTTCTTACCAATGATTTCCACTTTGATTCTAGGAGTAGATCGCTGAATAGATCCACGCTGAATAAATCCAGAGATCTTGTTCTTTGAATCAGAGGGATAAGTCACTGAAGCTTTAGAAACGTTCAGCTTTGGTACAGAGATACCCTTCTGAGGATTTTGGTTAAAAGCAATTCCTTTACCTTTGTTTTTAAAGACTGAGGTAGGTTTTGGATAAATAACTTTTTCTTTACCTTTAGAAGTTAAGGTAGAGATTTCCTCAGGGATAGGCGGTTTAGAAGAGGAACACTGAGAGGATGAAGTATCAGCGACTAAGGATACGAAAGTTCCAAATAAGAGCATGGAACGATCAGTGGTTGGTTCTAGAGTATCAGCTTTGTAACCAAGACCACGTTTATCACTCAGGGGAATCTGAGACTTAATTATCTCAGTGATCTTTTTTGAGGAATTATACCATCCATCAACAGTAGTTTTTTCAGCTTTTAATGCAGCGATAGCTTCTTCGCGCTCGATTTTGACTAGCTGATTTAGGTGAACTTGATCTTTAAAATCTTCTTCAATTTTAGAAAGATTTTATATTTGAAGGTGACAATTTTTAAGTTGTTTAGCGAGATCAAGGTTTTGATTTTCAACTACAGTTTTGCCATTCATGGCTTCATATAAACTTCTAGTCAAGAGATCGATCTTTCGAAGACTATCAGCTTCATCAATATTTGTAATATTGGTAAAGAAGGAAGGTGATACCTGAGTTGCAGAGGTTGAAGTAGAGGGAATGTCAGAATTGTCTTCCTCATTTTCAAGTTTGGCCATGAGACATAGATTGGCTTCATCATCATCTTCAGAGTCAGATGATTCTTCTTCGTCAGAGGCAGCCCAATCATAGTCAGCCATAAGGCCTTTGCCTTTCTTCTTAAAGGTTTTCAGCTTTGCATACCTTTCTTTCAGCTTTTTATATTTTTCATCTCTATTCCTGGGAATAAAGTTTTTCTTGGGAAAAGCTGAGGGTCTAGAGACTTTCCTTGACCTGCACTCGCTAGCAAAATGTCCTATCTTTTCACAGTTATAGCAAGTAGCAGTAGCCTTATCAACAGGGGTTGATGATCTTGGCTTGTCAGTAATAGCAAGAGGTTTATTCTTCTTGAAATTACTCTTTCTAGCAAATCTCCTGAACTTATTAGCCAGGAATGCCAGAGTGTCATCATTATCTGAAACGTCAGATTCTGATGATCTTTCAGAGTTAGTTTCCAACTCAGTGACAGTGATAGTCGATCGCTGAGTGGAAGGTGACTCTGAGATTAAAGCAACAGGGGTACTTTTGGAATCTTTTACAAGATTCTTCTTAAGATGACTCGATTGCTCATGATTCAGCATCGTGCCATATAAGGTAGAAAGGGTCATTGATTTTAGATCCTTTGACAACTTTAGACACATAGAATAACTGTCCCAGCTTTCAGGTAAACATTCTAAGAACTTTGTCAGTACTTCGAAGTTAGAATATTCCTTACCAACAGTTTTTAGATCTATTATTAAGCAGTTAAAACGTTGGTGTACTTCAGAGAGAGTTTCATTCTTACCACAAATGAAGCTTTCATACTGTCTTACCAGGTTGATCTTTCAAGAGTCCTGGACTTCAGAAATACCTTCATACTGAACATAGATTGTGTCCCACATAGCTTTTGAGGTTTTCAGGTTCATGACGGAATGGTAGACTTCGTCAGGAAGAGCCATGGAGAGTATGGATCCGGCTTTGGTGTCGATAGCCACTTTCTTCTTATCTTCATCAGTCCACATATGATTTTCCTTAGGAATCAGCCTTTCTGGAATAGCAGGTCTATTCTCAGCGGCTGGAACTGCAACATCAATTCTTACAGGAATATATGGGCCGTTTTCAAGATAATAAGGCATAGTAGGGTCTACACCTTCTAAGAAGAGAATCATCCTATTTTTCCATAGATTAAAATTATCTCTGGAGAATCTAGGGGGTTTTGCAAGAGAACCGTTGTCAATATAGTTTGTGTTTGTGTTGGTAGCCATTTTAAGAAATAGCTAGGAAGAGAAATCTTAGTATAGATCAGATATTGTTTATGAGATTAAACAAATCCGCTCTGATACCACTTGTTGGTCTCGAAGGGCTATACAAGTTTGTAGAAGGGGGGGGGGGGGGAGGGGGTTGAATACAAACACACGTTTTTACTTTTCTAAATTGTTTATTGATAAATCAAGACAATTTACAACTTGTTGCGGAACAAGATTAAGGATAACCCTGATCTAAACAAGTCTTGAGAAACACTAAGTTTCTTGCACCAGAAAGGGTTAAAGAAATTACGAATAATAACTTAACAATAAGAAATAAGAAGATGGTCCGAGCACACTTCAAAACTGAAGTAAGGTTCTTCTTATATACTGCATGCATTTAATGCATGGCAGTATGGCTTTACACGTGGCAGCAGCTGAGTGGTTGTATGTCATTGACCTTTGTAGACAACCTTAGTAGCCGCATGGTGCACAGTGTAGAATCAGAGTTGTTGTACGATTACAGACAGAAGGGATGTCCGTTCTGACAGTTCGTACGGAGACGTGCAAGGGAGGTAAGACAATAGTAACATACAGGGAGACTTCATGATCAGCTTTCGTTGAGTCAGATCTTTATCAGCGAATTATAAAGTTCAGCGATTGCTGAAGTCTTCTACTTGATACTTCACGTTGAATGAACAAGTCTTGCTTCGCTGATATCCGCATCAGTTCATGAGTAGACTTGTCGCTGGTTCTTGAGCTTGATATTCGACTTCAGCGTAGAACTTTGGTTGACGTGAAACTTTTCTTCAGGGATCATAAGTAAACAACTAACTTATCAGCGATCATCTCATAGAATGAACAGGCTCAGAGTTATATGATGATGAACAGTGTTCGCTGAATATCTAATCTAAAGAGTGAGAGTTCCTATCAGCGGTACTGTAAAGTCTTAGTACTTATCAGCGATAGTGAAACTCTGATACATATTGTTTACTTACAATTTTCACTATGTGTTTAAGAGAGGGTCATTATCAAATCACTGAGGGTTTGGATCAACACTTATTATCGGATAGAATCTTTACATGTGTCAATTCAAGTTCAATCCTTAGCATAACGTTTTTTTGCCAAATCTTCCAGATATCTAGTTCACATAACTTGACCATGTTAACGAGAAACTATAACAAGTTATTTCAGTTTTCGAATACCCATTAAAACATTTTCATGGAATTTCTATCCATTCTCTCGTTACATCTAATATATACCAAATGTGTCGTAACCATACAATCAAAGGATACATATCCTTCACAATTGTCATACTTATTATCAAGACATTGTCAAAGAATGAGACAATGTTTAGATTCATAATCACACTTGATAATCATTGCTATGTTATGAATAGCCAATGGAAAACATTATCAGTTGACTTTGTACTAATATTTATTTCATTTGCTAAGAAGCCCCCACATTTCTAAGTACATTTTGATAGCTCACACTTATCATACTTTCATACTAGCCGATGGCATCTAATTCTTTCAAATTATAGCATATTGTTATGTGTCAGCCTTTTCCAAGTGTTACCCACTTCCTTAAATGCTACACATAGAGGACTTCCGATGAATGGTGTTGTACCATTCTCAATAGTTTCAAAGGAGTCAATGAACTCTTGATCCGAGAATCATGGCAAGTGCCACTTGAATCCCTTTACCATTTCTTATAATTCAAACCATTAAGGTTTTCTTTGAAACGTTGGTTTTCGCTAAACCCAATTAGTCTTCTTATTTTCCCTCAAACAAATGTGCAAAACACATATATAAATGTATTTTATTTTGGTTTATGTTTCTGTATCGCTACAAGATACTTTCATGAACATTTAAACCATGGATTCCCCTACATTGACACACATTCGTAGGATGGTATTCAACCTCTCCAACAGTTATACATGTCTTATTTTCGTTGTTTTAGGAATCCCTTTACAATGTAATACCGTTAATAAGACTGATTTCTCATTTCTTAATTAGCATAACAACATACCTGTTGTGTTACTTCACTAATTGAGAAAAGTAGGCAATATTCATCCCTACAACCACTTTTCATAGTTCATAAAATCTTCATTTCAAATAATATTCTTTCTAATTATGTAGTTCTCAAAATTCTCAATATTTTTATTTCAAATCACAAAACAAACTAAATAAGCAAGCTTCTATTTTATTTTATTATATTTAAAACCCAAGATATATCTACATTCAGATCTCAAATAGTGTTGTTAATAAAATTCTCACTGTCTAATATACCAACCTCTTTTGGGAACTTGATTGCATCCCACCTAGGATGTATCATTTAACCAAAAGCTCAATGATTAACACCTTTTTATAATAACCTGAGAACCGAGCATGAAAATGTGATTATAACATTCATCTTTAGTGTACTAGCTAACAGATAATCATATTATGTCTGACAAGAACCTCTGTTCTACTATTCCAATGCCGATCACTATTGATGACCGTTCATCCGGATTCGTTGCAATATCTTTCCATATTTTTATGTAACACTTCTTTCAATTTTACCAATTGACTATAAACAATCACGATGATAAATACTATGAACGCCAAACATTTTCTCATAACTAGAAGAAAACTTCATTGAAGCAATTTCATGCATTTATATGACTTTCCTTAACACAAGGAAATTGTGGAAAATCAAAGTTCCTTATACTTGTATGAAGTTGTTGCTTAATCAGAAATTTTTTGTTCTTACATATTTTATGCACACACAAATTTCTCACTTGTATAAATTTTCTGTTAAATCTAATACTTTTCTATCATATTGCATAAAACTTTAAACAACTCATAATCTTCATGCACATATATAATTTACGCCAATGGTGTGTAGCCCAGTTGGTTAAGGGGCGAGGAGATGTTTGCTCCAATAAGCCGTTGGTCACGAGTTCGAATCCTGCGGGAGACGGGCTCGGGGCCCCCTCACAATCGCCTTGCCGCTGAGTGAGTCAGGTATGCCCCCACATTATGGAATTGGCAGCCGATTGTGGGCCGGTTTGAGGTTGCCGGTTAAACAACCTTTTTTTTTGCTCCAATATATAATTTACTGCAATTCAACTTTAACACATATGTGCACATTTAAACCTTTTTCTATATCTCTTCTTTTCTCATTCATTTCCCAATCATAAAACTTTCCATCATATAACTTCTTTTTTTTCACGGTTCTTAATGCTTTAAGTTTTTCTAGCCATATTTTCTTTTTGGTGTATTTTCTTTTTCTTTCCCTCGCATAAAGCAACAATATAAGATGCACAACCAATATGGAAAGAAAACATGTTTGGGTGTCGAGTTGATGGGAAATGTCAACTTTTGCTTACTTCAACACCAAAAGATTGGACTGTTTTTTTATGTATCAAATCATAGGTATTTCATTGATTCATGAAAATAAGCACCAAAGTAATCAAATATACCGAAAATCAAAATTGTTGCCAAGATTTTTTTTTTGATGTATCCATTCCAAAACATAAAAACAACTCTAAATAGAGATAAAACAAATTTTATCTTCTAGATGTCATAGAGAATTGAGAATTCTAATTTCTTTCAATAACTCCATCTTTAATGCTCACATGATACAATAAAAGATGTTAAGCATATATGAGAACAAAACTTGTTTAACAAGAAAGAGTTATGTTACCGAAATCACAACTTTTGTGCATATACGAGAATAACATACACATAAGGAGCCCACTAAGTCTTTGTACTCCCAAAAACGTAGTTTCGAAACAATTTTTTTGTATTGTTTCTATCTACACCAAACCCAGATAACTGAATCAATATTATAATACAAAATAGTTTGTTGCAAAATGTTTATCATATGCAACATTATAGAAACCTTGTTTTATATTCTTATATAAAACATAAACATGCAGATAGAAAAAGAAGAAGAAAAGAAAAGCCAACCAAAGTTGTTACTTGTTGCTTGAGCAAACACCACACACAAACAAACGTATACTTTACGTTCAAGACCCAACACATATTTTGGTCACTATATTAGACTTAAAACAAATGTGTTGTAGTTTTTATAACCACATTATGGCGACCCAAACAATGCTTTATTGAGTGATAGCCTCCTTTATTAGTATCACCCATCTAACGTTGTAAATAAACCGACACTAACAAAACAAAACCCAATTTGCATGTCACACATGCATATAAGAAGATAGAAAATCCAAGAGGAAAATGAATTTTACATAAACCTAATGTTTCCACCCATTGATTATAGCAAATTATAATAAAGTAGTTTTTTTTTCTTTCCATTTATTTCATTTCAAAATGTTTGCCTCTTATAGCGTATAGTCTGTCTTAAGATTGTTAGAAAATTGGTACTAGAAGAGGCTAAATAAACAAAAATAATTATATATATATATATATATATACCGACTTGTTATTTATCAACCTTGATAATCGATAATGTAGAAAAGTGTTGAGGCCTCTGGCAAGCACAGTTTCTATAAACCCAAATCACATATTTATATGGGGTTAAAGGATACCCAAAAGACTCAAATAATTAACTCGTAATAAATAGAATTTAATAAAACGACTATCCAATTTTCCGTAACTTCAGTTTCCTTAAAATAATTAATAAACTATTATTTAAAATAATAATTTTTTCCAACAGTTGGAAGCTTTTGTTGTTAATTGGGATTATATGTATCATATACGGTGGTAAGTCATATTCGTTTAATATTTGTTTTAGAAAGAGATTTTTAATTTGTAAAAAAGCATAAGATACGAATTCTCTTTCTAGATGTATTACATAGGTTACTTACTACTGTCTATCTATATAGCTGAGATAGCGCCTCAAAACAATTTGAAATTGTCATTAGGAATTAATGTGCTTCCTCTCTATTATTACTTGGTTTTACTTGGATTGCTTACATTTCTATGTAGCATTATAGGATTTATCATTCTTTCAGCAATTGTGTGTCCATTGTAATGCTATCCCATGCTTCTTTTTTAGAAATCAACTCACTTTTACCATTGTAAGGCGATTTGAGGCGGCTTGTACGGTACATAACACCACCAACACACCCTTAGAGGCGACCCTGTCTTCTTTATCTCAACCTACATACATACATTGGCTTCTTTTCAATTAGCAAAATTCTTCCAAAAAGGTAAATTTTATTTTTGCTAATCAATCAAGGATGTCCGGACCAACTTATATGTACCTCAAGTAATATTATAGGGCCTTGGAGAATATCTAGAAAAATCACACTGGTTTGAGAGGGACTAAAACCCTAAACCCTAAACGCTAGAACCCTAAACCCTAAACAGTAAACACTGGTTTGAGAGGTACTAGAACCGGTAAGTTTGGGGAGGAGCCCAAATTGAACTTATGAATTAACCCCTCAGGTGGTCGTAACTATCAAAGACCAATCTGTTCCGATTGGCTCCCATCAATTAAGTGGTATTTGTCAACTACCTCATATCGATGATTGGTGTTAGCAGTCTTGATAGTTACTCAATTCCGGTCCTACCATCATCATGCATGTAGCTGGCTTTTTGGGCTTATTTGGTTTTTCTTCTTAATGAGCTTAGTACAATCCAATTGTTCATTGTTTGTGTTCATACCCAACTTGATATCCTTTTTTTTTAATATCTTATTTACTTCTTGGAAAGTCTTCAATTCTTGGCTCTTTCACCTTATTAACTTTTTGAAAAGTCTTCAAGTTTTGAATGAAATTTGGCTCTTCTAATTAATTGTTTCTTGCTTTTTTTGTTTTTTCTTGAGAAATTAATAGGTGTAACTAATGTAGTTGTAGCAAAGTCATAAAATATTCACAATTGCTGAATGTCATTAATTCTATATTTTATAATAATGTTGGATTTGTTACACATCAATGCTCGTAAGGATCAGCCATTTGTGACCCTTCGTACAGATGGAATTGTGTTTGTGCATTTTACACGTGTTACTATTCATATTGTATTTTATTCTTTGTAGTAGGTGTTAAACACTACACGGTTTTAAGCCTTGTGGTAGGCTAATGGTACCCCTAACCATTGCCAAGGGCACTCCTAAGGCCACCCGTACGTACCGGTAGCGGGTACGGGAGCGGGTAAGGTGAGGTGGTGATCGGGTTTTATCAGGCACGGGTAAGGGGGTGATCGGGTAAGGGAGCGGGCTCGGGTACCGGGTTCACCAACCCGATCAACCCGTTGCCTTTGTATTTATTTTTTAATTTTTTTGAAACAATTCCGTTGGTAACGGCTATTTTACAAAAAAAAAAAAAAATTCAAGTTAATCACACTATATATATTAACCTATACCATCTTATTTTTTCACACAAAAACTTACTTTCTTCTATTTCTCTCAAATTCAATACCTTCTTCCATTTCTCTCAAATTTCATCATGAATCCAAACACCACACCTACATCCCGTCGTAACCGATCGGATACACCGCAACAAGACCCGGAGCTTGGCTTCCAAGCGTTTTCTCAACAAGGTTATGTTCCGCAACAAGCGTTTTCTCAACAAGGTTATAATCCTTATCAATTTACACGTCCTGGTTTGCTTCAACAAGGTTTTACTCCCGCCAATTACAACCTTCCTCAACCTGCAATTAATTTTTTAATGAATGATATGAATTTTAATTTTTATTATTTATCTTATTTTTATTTATTAAAAATATATAAATATTTTTATTTTGTTAAATAATTAAATGTATAAATAAAAGAATTAAAAAAGATGAGGTGGCAAGTGTGTTCATTGGGTACGGGTACTCCACTTTTGGGTAAGAATTGGATAAGGAGGGTAAGAAAGAGAAAAACTGATGTGGCGCTGAGGTGGCAAGTGGGTTCATTGGGTACGGGTACTCATGGTCTAACCCTCTATATCATCATTACATTTTTTTGTTTTTGTGTATTTTGTGTATTTTGTTTTTGTTATTTAATTTATTTATATTATATTTAATTTATTTTAAATTCTTTTTTATTTTATTTTATTTGTATTATATTTAATATCAATTTATAGTATCTCATTTTATTATGTACAATTAATATGAATTATTGATAATAAATAAAATATTTTATATATACGCTTGAGTTCTTTTTTTTTATTTAATTTTTTGAATTTTATATATAAATAAATAAAATGTTAGTTTTTTCTAATATATAAAATATAAAATATAGAACTTATAATTTCTATTTTTTGACTAACGAGGAGTATTTTTTTTAGTAATTCAGTCCAATTTTTTTTAAATATTGAAAATTAATTTAAAATCATGGTTAAAATTATTAGTAACCTATAATTTCGAACTTAAAAGGTTTTTATCAATCTATTTTTTCATATATATGAGATGTATTGTTGCTTAAATTAATCTGATCAATTTTATACGAAATAGAACATTAAAATCGAGATATATCGGTGGAGCCCTAAAATACCCTTATAAATATAAAATAAATAAATTATGAAGCCAAATTATATATTCATTAAGCCAAAATATAGATTCATGAAGCCAAATTAAAAAAAATTCAAATTCATAAAGGTAGATGGAGTTTGTACGGGTTTGTACAAACTATTTGGATTGTACCCGATACCACCCCTATATATATAAATATATATATATTGTGTGTGTAGTGTAATATAGATAATATATTATATAATATGATATTTCGTAAAAACTCATAATATATAAGATATATGTAATTTGATAAAAAAAAGATATATGTATTTATTAATAATTATTAATAAGAAGTTATATATAATAATAATACAAATAATATATAATGTATATAAGAGATAATATATATATATATATACCATTAATAATAAAATAGGATATATTATGGGGAAATTGCCTGAAATAGCCATTCCACACCAATGGTTTCTCTAAATAGCCACTTTTATAACCTTATTCCCAAAATAGCCAAAACTTACACACAGAAACTTACGCACAGAGTTTTATGTGCGTAAGTTTGATTTTCCACCAAAAAATAAAAAAAAACGATTTTTAAAAAAACTTACGCACAAAAAACTCTGTGCGTAAGTTTCTCATCCTACATGTCTGCGTAAACTCCACATACGCACCACGTAGGCGCCACGTTGGAAAATCAAAACTTACGCACAGAGTCTGAAAAACTTACGCACAGAAAACTTTGTGCGTAAGTTTTTTTAAAAATTTTTTTTTTTTATTTTTGGCGGAAAATTAAACTTACGCACACTGTGCGTAAGTTTTGATTTTTTATTTTTTTAAGAAGGAATCAAAACTTACGCACAGAGTTCTCTGTGCGTAAGTTTAATTTTCCTCCAAAAATTAAAAAAAAAAGATTTTTAAAAAAACTTACGCACAGAGTTTTCTGTGCGTACGTTTTAATTTTAAATCAACTTACGCACAGAAAACTCTGTGCGTAAGTTTATGTACGTAAGTTTTGGCTATTTTGGGAATAAGGTTATAAAAGTGGCTATTTAGAGAAACCATTGGTGTGGATTGGCTATTTCAGGCAATTTCCCTATATTATGTGGTTGATTTGATGGATTTTTGATAGTTACAATTCCTAATACATTTAACACCCTAGTTAGAGGTGCCAATAGCAATGCCGTTATGCATTTTGGTTGGTGCAGGGTTGGATGAGATGAGTCAGTGTATATATGTACGTATATGTGCATCACTAATCCACTAAAACAAAGTTTGTAATTTAAGCTTAATTTGGTACGTTGGATATGATATATTATTATTCCATGTTTAACATGAAAATATTTACGTGGACTTAAAGTTTTAAATGACGTAAAAAGTGGCACTACAAGAAACTGCAGTTTTATCGGGGGTTGGGAAACCCGTCGGTAAAAGTAACGTTTGCCAGCGACTTAGACGAAATCCTTCGGTAAAAGTTTACCTTTTTGCCGGAGGAAAATACCACCGGCAAAAATGTACCTTTACCAACGTATTTCGTATAAATCGCCGGTAAAAGATACATTTTACCAACGGATTTCTCAAATCGTCGGTAAAGGTATCTTTAAAGATTTAAGTGATATTTTTACCAACGAATTTCACTAACTTGCCGACAAAAATTATTTTATTATAATTAAATTTTTTTCGCTTAAACATTTGTCGATGAAATTTTTGGCCGATAAATGTTTGACCAAAAAGTCAAGAAAAACTTTTCCCGACGGAAAAAATTACGCCGGCAAAAATTCGGGAAAAGGATTTTATACGATTACTTGAGAGATGTTTTTGCCGGCGACTTCAGTTTTTACCGAGACGAGACTATGACACTTTTTCAAAGCGTGATGTATGACGAGAAATCATTATATCATATATAATATTATAGAGACCCACTATTTTGTAAACTTTTTTTTTCGTGTAAACTTTGGATTTCATAGGTTTGTATAATGAAATTGTTTATTTTGATGAAATTGTTTCATATAATTCCTTTCTTGATGAAATTGTTTCATATATTTGTGTTTTTATGTAGTTTCATATATATTTTTTTCATTCCTATGAAACTGTTTCATATATTTTCTCAGTTTGATAAAACTTTTTTGTTTTTACATAAAAAACACAAATATATGAAACAATTTTATCAAAAAATGAATGATATGAAACACTTTTATCAAAATAAACAATTTCATGAAACAATTTCATCAATAAAACCTATGAAATTCAAAGTTTATAAAGTTTACACACATTTAGAGGTTTACAAATTATTATCCCTCTAATATTATATATATATATATTGACAACAAATAAAATACAAACCTTGTATTTGTTGCACACCTTACAAACCAATATGCATATATGCATTATCCCATATGAATGTATGTCCATTATATGTATATTCTTGCACGTATGCATATGCATATGTATATGCACATTGTTCACATATGCATATCGATTGTTCATATATGCAAACTGTGGTTTGTAAGGTGTGCAACAAATGTAAGGTTTGCATTTTACAGAGCCTCTATATATATATATATAAATACATATTTTCTAACATTATTCAGTTGGTCAATGATATTAAATAGTTTAAATCGGGTTATACATAAAAGAAACTAACAAATAAAATATAAAAAAGTAAGAAAATCAAATATTGCGTTACATGCCACATGCTTAACGTGATGCGACACACAAGCCTTAAGCAATCGCATGCCTTGACGGTTATTGCGACGAGCTTTTTAGAACAATATGTGAAACATAAAAAAACATAGTGGAACAAAGTGAAACAAACGTGTTCCATCTCCAACCCCATTAAACAAGGTTACAAACTTATATTTTACCGATATACTTTCAAATAAAACCTAATTTTTTTTCTAAAACATCAAATACATCTTCTGTTTTACATTTTTTATTCTCCAATTTTTATTTATTGCATTTTATTCTCTCCTTAAACTTTAACGTTATTGTCCTTAAAATTCCAATTTTTATACATTTTCTATATTAAGGTTATTTTATTAAATATTAATGATAAAAACATAATATAGAAACCGTATAGAATAAAGTTTCATATTTTGGTGGTATTTTATCATATTGACGAAAACTTCTTAACGTTATATTTTGTTATAAGAAACATTTGTTTTTATATAATATTTAATAAATTACATATATTAATTAATATATAGAAAAGATATAAATTAGAAAACGAAAATTTGAGAGAAGTAAAACGAAAGTTAAAAGAAGATAAAATATTTATGAAAGTGATTTTAAGTATTATTTTTATGAATAAGATATAAAATAATAAATTTTTAGGTTTGTTTATTTTAGGAAGGTGAACTTTTTAATCGATGTTTTTTTTTAAGTACATACTATTTATATACGGCAAATGAAATAAATAAACTCACAAACGTTTTTGCATTTATAAATATTCTTTGTTAATTCTCATTTAGATTGATTATTTGGTAATAATGAAACACTAAACAATTCATTAGGAGTAAAAATTGGTCATTTTATCAGTCATGTCATGTCTCACCAAACGTTGAACAATTGTCATGTCTACCGTGCCGTGTCCTGTGTTTAGGTACCAAACGCAACCTTAGGACACTCAACCGTCTATGGGTGTCTTAATAAAATATTTAATGAGATTTTAAGTTTATGGAACTAAGATTCCCTGAATTTGTCTAAATGCCTTTCAATAAGTTGTTAGGACAAAAGTAAGCAATTTAACAAATTATACCGTCGACGTTGGACAACGTAATAAGATCTGGAAAGTAAATCATCTTATTAATGAGTCGTTTACCAAACGTTTACAGGGTAAACTCTTACCCAATGAGTATGATAATGATCAATAATCTTACCCGATAATAGGCATAGCATGGACCAATAACTTTATCCAGTAAACAAGAGATCAAACACTTACCTAGTTAGCACTTATCGGATAAGAGGCATTTACCAACTATCCATTTAGCTAGGAAAGGAGATTACTAGTGGCTGACCTAGGAACTATTCTGAGATGGTGCATCTTTAAGGTCAATCAAAGCTCAACAAAGTTGCAGTTTAATCCAAGGAAAAGTGAACACGGTTTAACTCGGGAAAAAAATCAATTGTGTCGAGTTGTGTAACACCCTCAAATTTGGAAATAGCGACTAAATTAAAACTTTTAATGATACATCAAATGAAGGATGATTATGTTTCTATAACTCAATACTTAAATTAACTTCGAATAACAAAATTGGATTCAACATTAATAGTAGGTAAACCAAGCTCACTAGTCACACTACCAAATTAACTTCGAATAACTAGATCACATGCATTTGGTCGAGACTCGAAGTATTAAAACCACGTTCGCCAAGCTCACTAGTCATACTACCGACATCGGTATACTTGATTATCTTAAGGCGCCAAAGTTCTATCAATTAGACTTACAATTTCTCCAAATGAATGATGATTCAACAATCCTATGATTCAAAATCAACCAATGCCACAGACCCGCAATGGTCGGCTTAACACGGTCACCATACTTAACAATCACATAAAGTGACAATTCTAATATCATTAATTCTTCCAACGATTATTCACTGAAAACTCACTCACCACCTCATCGATCACCACAAAAACAATTCAAGCACGCACATGTAATTATAAATTCATAATAACATTGGCCAGTTGCAATTATGAACGTAACATACATGATGATCTTGGTTACCTTCGTCATGATTCTCGATGATAGTGTCTCTATCGATATCAAAATATCCTATCTTAAAGTGCCTAATTGTAAAATCTCACTTTCATCCACTTAGAAAACGCTAGTTTGAGTTTAGGCATCTTAAATTAATACCATATCTATCAAACTTATGCTCTGATACCAACTTGTAACACCCTCAAATTTAGAAAGAGTGACTAAATTAAATCTTTCAATAATACATCAAATAAAGGGTAATTCTCTTTCTATAACGTAATACTTAAATTAATTTCAAATAACAAAATTGGATTCAACAATAATTTGGTAAACTATGTCTTACATCTAGACTAAGTCAAAGTCGGGTGTTACTAAAACCCAATAACAGTCTCTCTCTCCTAATGCGGAAGACGATATCGAATAACTAGATCCATCACGTGCATCTAACTAGCTCTCAACTCTTCACGGTGTTGCTAGTACGAATTTCCCAACAAGGACCTGATGCACATGCCGACAAATGTAAAATGGTAAAACAGAAAGAATATTATTTAAATCACAATTTTCAATATGAAAAGTATTTATAATGAAAAGTGATATCTTTCCCAAACCCCCATTTTTGTGATAAAACACTTGAATAGAATACTCCACAATCATGAAGCCAAACCCAATACTCACACGAAGTACAAATAAGATTAAAATCCAAATGTCAAAAACATGAAAATAACTCCTTTATTCAAAACGTTGATATATGGAGGGGATCCAATAAATCAAAGTCATAAAATGTGGTTACTTGCCAAAACCCCAAAAATATTAAAGCATGGATATTACAGTATCCTAAAATAACGTTTAACAACAACGGGGGAGACCTGTATCTATTGAGAGTGAATGTAACAAATAAGTATGCCATTCGTACAACGTTAATCGTCTAACACGTCATGACTTAAAGTCCAAATGTCCCTACGACTCCTTAACAAGTTTTACCTCAAGAGTCGGTTGACCTTATTGTCTATTCCCACGAATTCCACCTCAAGGCCCGACACACTTAAGGACTACCTCCAAGGCATTACCTTCAAGAGGAGGAGATTCTAGTGCCTACCTCCAAGGTAGCACATCCAGATTCAATCCTCCTAGTGCCTATTTGAAAGGTTTAAGGTCATGAAACATGGGTCCCAAAGTCCAACTCCGCAATACACATTCGACCATCAATAAGACTAACTCACATGCCTATAGATCCAGTGCGTCAGAGTCTAAATTACATGACTCCAAAAGAATGTCCAACACTCTCAAAACATGTAATTTACAAATAAATATGCCTCAAATGCATACAACTTCAAAAGTTTGATATGGAACGTTTAAATAGGACTAAAGTCCCCAAGACTCATTTAAGTAAAATCTAAGCCAAACTCTCAAAAATTCAATTGACCATTAAATAAAGCTCATTAAAACAATCAAACGCATTTAACCGGCGTTTATGAAAATGCATGCTCTAAAGGCATGATTAACTTAAAAATACATAATTGGTTGAGACAAATCACTTTCGAATTAAAACACCCATTATTTTTCCGAAGTATCCATAACACAATAATATTAAATGTACAAACAAATACACTAAAAATGGATTTATTACTAAATAAATCTCATTCATAAGATAAATCACAAAAGGAACCTGTTAGGACCATAAATGTCCTACATATTAGAAAGATATATAAATAATTATATAGAGCTTAATTAGATTAATTAATTATTGTAAATGCCTTAATTGTTTTATTTGGGCTTTGTTTAGGCTTAATGGGTCGTGGCCCTCAGGCATTAGGCCTTGGTATATATAGTTTGCTTTGCCTTAGAAATATGGTTGTTCATTCATTCCATAGAGAATTGAAGAAGTTGTTCATTGCTTTCCTAAACTCATATTGTAATTCTCTCTGATTGAAAGCAGTATATGGATGACCAGTTGAAATTAGGGCTGTAAACGAACCGAACGTTCAGCGAACCGTTCGTGAACCGTTCGGCGGGAAGTTCGTTCATGTTCGTTTATTTAATAAACGAACGAACATGGACACGTTTTTTCGTTTGTTTAGTTAAACGAACCAACATGAACAAATGTCTCGTTCGTTCATTTACGCTCGTGAACGTTCGTTCATTTATGTTCGTTTACGTTCGTTTAATATTGTTCGTTTATGTTCGTTTAGTATTGTTCGTTTATGTTCATTTAGCTAAATTTATTTACTGATAATAAATATATTAAGTTAGGAAATTAAAATTGTTATTAATAATTAATAATGATTATATTTTTATTTTTAATTAAACATTAATAAAGATATGGAAGGATCAAACAAATAAAGATATGGAAGGATCAATCAGCATGCATGCTTGCTTTATATGTGTTTGTAGTTTAAAAAATAGCTTGCTTGTTTGATGTGGGATGGATTGAAGTTCAAGAGAGACCCCAACAATCTGACTTCATTTTTGGGAGTGAACTTGTCCCACATCGGTGGTAAGACAAAGGGAAGGCTCCCCTTCCAAACTTTAACACTCCTACTTCCTGTGGTTCCTTGATTGAGCCTTTGGCTTGAACCATTTCGGAAGACCCAAATGGCTTGAGCCTATGCAAAAGTTTTGGTTGGAGCACCCTTTGAAAGTGGGTGCACCGTTTGTTATAAAAAAAAAATTGTTCAATTTGTTCGATTATTGTTCGTTTAGTAACTTAACGAACGAACATGAACGAATACGAACGAAGTTTTTTCTTAAACAAACGAACACGAACACCAAATTTTTTGTTCGTTTAGTGTTCGTGTTCGTTCGTTTGTTCGGCTAAGCTAAACGAACGAACATGAACAAGGCATTGTTCGTGTTCGTTCGGTTCGTATACAGCCCTAGTTGAAATCATAAATTCTCTGTTATTATCTATTGATTTCATTGTCCGTTGCACGGATCTGAGACTCACAATTGGTATCAGAGCAGACAGACTAAATCGATTCAAAATGTTCATATTGAATTCTGGTAAGTTCTTTCTTTTTCACGTCTGTGTTCTTGATTGAATATCAAGTTTTTGATTCAGATAAAATTGATAAATTTCGTTTATTGGGTATTGTTAGTATCATTGCTATTAGTGATTCTGCAAATTTTCGTACTCTATTTCGATCGTTTGAGTGGTTTTTAAGCAAATTATAGTTCAAAAGTTTTGGGTGTGTTCTTGTCAAAAATCGAATTTTTAACCATCAAAACTTGTTGTTTTTGCTTCAAAATCGATTTGGGTAGCATTATTTTTGTGTTTGGTAGTGTTTCTAATCTTTCAGGAACGATTTTGAGCAACCCTAGTTGATTTCCAATCGATTTCATCACTTTAGCCGTCCTTTCCGGGTAAAACAGCCGCACTTTTCGGATAGTAGCAGCACTTTCCGGAAGATCCTTAATTCTTTTCGGACGCGTCAAATCTTTCCGGGTAAGTTCTTTCAATCCAATCTTTCCGGGTAATTTGTTCCGGAAACCCAAAGTTTCCGGTAAAATAGTTTGTCCGGACAACTCAACGTTTCCGGTAATATATTTTGTCCGGATAACTCGAAGTTTCCGGTTATACTGATTTATCCCGAAAACCCATTCCATCCGGAAATCATTTTATCCGGAATCTCATTTCACCCGGTAACTTGCTCTTCACCCGGTAAGCTTATTTTCCGGATTCCTTATCCGGAAACCACCCGGATTCCATAATCCGGGAGCTTTCTGAACCCTCATTTTTCAAAAATTTCTAGGGGCGCTACCCCAGACCCCGCGAGGGCGTTGCCCCTTGACCCCACCCGCTAACCGGGTAGCGGGACCCCCGTGCTAAGTCGCAGGAGGGGGACATTTAAGTATCCTTGATACTGTTCCACTTTGAATCCATCCAACGTCTGACGATCACATCAGTGCAACCATCAAAGATGACTCGAGATGCTTATGCCATGAGCAACCACACCACGCCTCCAGCTCTTGGAGAATCTGGTCAGGTATGTGTACCAACTCATAATGCTTTAGTTTATAAGATTCAACTACTTGGTCAAAAGGTAGATTCATACATGTTTTCCTCAAATGAACAACTTCTTGAAATTAACTCGTTAAAAGTAAAGTTAGATGCTCAAACAAAGATAACTGAAAAGCTTAAATCTGACAACACATACCTAAAGGAAAAGTGTGCTAATCTTTCGATAGCACCAAAAGATCTTCGAGCTAAGATATCTGATCTGACCATAAAGCTTGATCAGTGTTTGAATGAGAAAGCAGAAATTGTTTATCAATGCTCTGCTTTTCAAATTCAGCACAAGGAGTTTGTTGCCAAAATACTTGATCTTGAAGCCAAACTCCATAAAAGAGGTCAAACGGATCAAACCATCCACATGAATAAACCCAAAGAGTTCACGTATTTTAACAAGGAATGGGGAATCGGATATGATAACCCACACTACTTGCAAAAGGGTATATTCAATACACCTACTCTGTATGATTTTGGTTGTTTTGGATTAGATAAAAAGTATTCGGAATACGCAATTCAATGGACTGGTCCTCTTGAACCTAAAAAGGAAGAGGAAACTGAGGAATACAAGCGCGCACACACTTCCAAAATACAACTTCCATTTTGTTATGAACCTTTGAATTATTCCTATCAAAAGAAAAAGAAGTATCTCTCGAATGACTACTTCGATTGCTACAAGGTTGCAAAGCCCAAGGATTCCTCCAAAAAGGATGAGGAACAAGCAACCGAAACCAAGACTGAGACGGATGAGTTTAAACTATATGTTCCCCCTCTCATCTTGGAAGCAAAGATAGTCTAGTTGGAGGAGTCACTCGAGAAAGAAAGGTTAGTTTTTCAAATGGAAAAGCAAGCGTTAATTGCAAAACTTGAGAATCTACAACCGGTCAAAACCGAAGTTGTGTCTGATGAAGGACATGAAATCCTTCGGGGTGAAATCACCAAACTCACATCAAAACTGGCTGCCTTGGCAACATATGCGATGCAAGAGTATACGAGAAATGGTCAGCTCCAAGAGCAGATTGACCAACTGCAATCTGAAAAGCAGATTTCACCCGAACTTTCCTTAAGTTCATCTGATACGTCTTCGTGCAAAGCTTTCATAGGCAAGATTTCTACTTCACAAGACGGTAAAGATTCTCAAGACGAGAGTGTTTTAAGGAATTTGAACTATGATTTTTTCTTAGCTTCCGCACCAAATTCCCCAAAGCACATAAGCACAAAGTGTTCCTCACTTCCCTCGACCAATCCAAGTCCATCGATTCCGGATATCAAATTTTCCAAATTCATGAATTCCGAGGGTAGTTCAGATGAAGAGTTTGAATCCTTTCCATTTGACAAACCTCTTCCGAGTCATACCGACTTTCTATCTAAAGCGGTGAATCGTCCGGTCAATTTTCAAAAAGGCGATTGTTCTTCAAAACCTAAGACCCCGACTGTGATCAAGGTTCCTAAAACTGATTCTTTTTCTCAAAAACAATCACAGCCCCGGCAAAAGACCGGTCGATCGACTTATAAACGTCCTGCCTACTCAAACTCTACTGGTAAGAGGGATCACATGAAAGCAAAACGAATGCAAAGTCATTTAAGCCAGTTTCGCATGTTAGGACATACAATCGCAATCATGATGTTTATAATTCTCGTACTTCTGTTGAACAAAAGGTGATGTTTCCCTTAAAAGTTTACTCAATTCAACAGTTGCTTCAACTTTCTCATGATTGTATCTGTTGTTCTACATGTGGTTTGAATGATTTTGTTGATCGTAAATTCGAATCTCATTGGTATGGTACCTATAGTATTCCCAGTCTTCACTATAATAGGGTATCTAACCGTCAAGGATCCATCAATGGATGGATACCAAAATCCTTCTAAATTATTTTGCAAGAACGTCATGTGCACACAGTTCAGAACAATCTTTTCACGTGACTGCATTCAAAGGTTATGCCAATTTTGAGGAGGAGTACTGAAAGGTAAGTGGACTGTAACTAAATTCAAAGACCGTGGCAATTCATTCTGGATAACTTACTTGTGTTTGTTATTCTCAATTTTAAATTCCATGATTGCCACGTGTCAGTTCATTGACTTAGTTATTTCCATGTCTCACATATTCGTTGTTTTTTCGATGGAAATACACTCGTTTGAATTCCTAGTTGTTTTCCATGTTCACTATTTCTTGCAAATGATTCAATTCTTATCTGATATATTAATTGTGACTTGTTCTTCACAATTAAACTTTCTGATCATTGTTTCATTTATTTCAAACACTGTGCTCACTGAGTCAATCTGTTTTGCGCTTGATCTTGTTCCTTGAAATTCTATATTTCAAATGAATTTCATGACTTCTGAATAATTCAGTTCAGAACTCGTACTTAAAAGACGACTTCTGATTACTTCAGATCAGAACTCGAACTTAATTTTGTTGACTTCTGATTACGTCAGATCAGAACTTGGACTTAATTTTTTATGACTTCTGATCATCTCAGATCAGGACTCGTTTTTAAAGGCTATGACTTCTGAATAATTTAGTTCAGAACTCGTTCTTAAAATCACGACTTCTGGTTACTTCAGATCAGAACTCAGACTTAATCTTAATGACTTCTGAACAATTCAGTTCAGAACTCGTTCTTAAACGCTTTGACTTCTAAACATTTCAGTTCAGAACTCGTACTTCAACTGTTTACTAAACTGTTCTACTCGATGCATGAAAGGAGTGTTAGGATTTTTATCGTTTCTATGGTCAATCCAGAACCGGAAGGACCTACCCAAGAAACACATCCCTTATAGACTACAGTGAGGGGTCTAGATTGTTAGATGAGTTCGGAGTGAAAAGAATATGGTGAGGATGTGACAGGACTTAAAAGAATTATTGGTCCTTACCAAATCGAGTCAGTTATCCAGGTAACCACACAATCTATTCATTCTCGCTCTTTGGAGATGAATATTGAAACAAACATGGACCCAGTGTCGATAACTCGTGTCACCCCATCCAGCCCCTCAAGTATCTCACAACATATGCTTGTTTTACATATTCACGGAGATTAGCACATAATCTATCTATCCCTCACTCGGAGGTCTTAGATATTGAAACAGGAAGACACCAGCTCCGGTCTCCGAACTTCATATTCTATTCACTGTGTCAATTGATTTTATACTTGCGTCCCAAGTTAAATCAATATTTGAGCCAAACAGATAGAATCATTTCTTTCACACATGCACGAGTCTTTGTGATTCCAATCACATATCTTTGTGATATTGCCGGAACAGATTGAGAAGTAATTTTTAAAATTTTACTTCAGTGATATCTGCAAGTCCTATCAGAGATACCCCTTGCCAACTCTGAACATAGGCCACACAATTATTTTAATTGTTGTGATAACAGTTACTAATGTGTTTCTGTGTTAGTTGATTACCCCGTTCTGGTTACTTAATGTTTTGATCTGGATATTTTTGCTACTCGTTACTATTGTCTTTGAACGTTCATGATGCTCTGGATGCTCCTACTCATCATGAGGGGGAGAAAGGGTACAGTTTATAAGACACCGAATATCAAGTTGAGGGGGAGTTAGCAAAAGCTGAGGGGGAGTAACTGTTGACCGATTTTAATCGAATGATTGATCTGTTCCGAGATCCAAAGAGCTCAAAGTGCATACAAGTGATCAAAGTGCATTCAAGTGATCAACTCTTCTCATCGTTTATCAAGTGGTGTTCGCTACAAAGACTGATTCATTGAAGACCAAGAGCTTTATTCAAGGGGGAGTGAGTAAAAGACATGAAGACAAGCAACGCCGAAGTGTTTCAATGATTCAAAAAGAAGAGAAGATCAAGAACTGAAGGTTTCAAGACCGATTTTTATTTATATATCTTTAGGGGGAGATTGTTAGGACCATAAATGTCCTACATATTAGAAAGATATATAAATAATTATATAGAGCTTAATTAGATTAATTAATTATTGTAAATGCCTTAATTTTTTATTTGGGCTTTGTTTAGGCTTAATGGGCCGTGGGCCTCAGGCATTAGGCCTTGGTATATATAGTTTGCTTTGCCTTAGAAATAAGGTTGGTCATTCATTCCATAGAGAATTGAAGAAGTTGTTCATTGCTTTCCTAAACTCATATTGTAATTCTCTCTGATTGAAAGTAGTATATGGATGACCAGTTGAAATCATAAATTCTCTGTTATTATCTATTGATTTCATTGTTCGTTGCACGGATCTGAGACTCCCAGAGCCACACTTATAAACCTGGCAAACGTGTCGTGTCGAGTTCAAAGTTAAACGGGTTAAGAGTGTCTAACCCGACCCGTTTAATAAACGGGTCAGAAAGTTTCAACCCTAACCCGACCCGCCTAACCCCCACAGCCCGTCTAACCTGTTTAACATTTATAAAACTAAAAGTTAAATATCGAAAATTCACAAAGATAATTCCAAATCTAAAATTCAAATGAAAGCATTAGAAATCTAAATTTTATAGTTCAAACTTTATATATATATATATATATATATATATATATATATATATATATATATATATACACACACACACACACAAACGGGTTATTCAGGTCATTTTTTAGTTGAAATTTTTGACTCCGGCCTTACCCGTTTAATTGTCGTGTCGTGTCAACCTGTTTACTTAAACAGATTGAAATATATTACCCAAACCCGTTTATTTCGTGTCGAGTTTGTGTCGGGTTAGCGTGTCGTGTCAGTTTTTGCCAAGTCTACACACTTATGATTTCTTTGTCAAAATACTCAAATATCCCACATATAAGCATTTTACACATTTATAATCAGATATACAAAACTCACCCACCAAATAACCCACATATTCGACAAATATCAAGTAAAACACATTAATCCTTGAAAATATATCTTTTTTGGCATGTACATAGTTTTTACAATGCTAAATCTAGATTTTACTCCAAACTTGAGTTTTGTTGGTGAAAACTTGAATCTTTAAGCAACACCTCCCAACTCTTAGATCCAACACTTTCAAAGTGTTTCACTCACATACAATGATCCAAAACCTAAAGAAAAATGCAATGGAGGGGAGAGAAATGAAGAACAAGTTTAACCCTAGCTTAACATTAAGGGAGATGAAGAGCCTACCCTAACAAAATACTCTTGTATCTTCTAATAAAATTCAACAGTCATGATCTATCCTTGAAGATCTCTAAAAACTATACCATAGAAAAAATAATCGTCAAAATTAGAGTTACGATGAGAGAGATATGACCAAATGAAGAAAACCTAAGAAAAATAGGACTATTTAGAGTTGACAGATGCTCAAGCGGGTTTCAAGCAGGTAAAGTCGCATGAAAATTTGCCACAAAATCTCCCGTATTTCTCAAACTCACCACAAAGTCGCCCTAGACACCGCTCGCTCGATTTCTTCATTTTTCTTGTTCGATTACTATTTTGGTCATAACTTTTTAGTTTTTGCTCTGAAAATAACCGATGGACTCGTATTTTAATCCATTATCCAACAAGACCATAAAATCTAAAATTTAACCCCAAAATCCAATTTCTTCTTTTTCTCTTAGAAGATCGATTTCTATACTAATTTGAAATTATACTTACCCGAAAAATCAAGGTGTTACAAACAGAACATTCTTGCTTCCACAACAAGTAGAGCAGGAAAATGAACCACATTCACTTTAATCTCGGAATTGAAAAAAATTCTAAATAAAGACAAATCACCAACAAGTAGTCTATGCTCAACTATTATTCTTTCCAATAACAAAAATCTTTTGACCATCTCAAAAATCTACAGTTCCTCTTTATATTCAAATCTTGAGTATCCTTCTGCTCATAAACTACAATATCATTTTCTGAACTCTCTTCTTCTTCTTCTTCCTCATCAAAATTTAGTTTTCTTATGACATTTGGAAAGACTTCACCATCAGAACTATCACTTTCATCACCAATCTCAACAGTATCATACAATTCTTCCTTTTCAAATATTGCATCATCAAAATCAAATTCACTGAATTCATCCGAATTAATCTTTTCAGTCTCATCATCAGGTTCTTTCTTTATACCACCACCCTCTTTCTCTGCAGTTTTGCTAAGTTCTTATTCAACAACTACTTCGCTTTGTCTGTCTTCAATTCTTTCTTCATTATCATTAATTTCAATAATTTTAGTGATTCTGCTTGTAAACACTTCTCTTCTAACCCTTTTCTCCCCCTCCTGATGATCAGAATCATCATGCTTTCTCTTTCTACCCTACGACTGATATTCGCAAGATTGTTGAATTTTTTATTCATCTTCTTAATCAAATTCTCCATGTTGTTCATCTTCTCTTGCATCTCACCCAAGAAATCACAATTACACATGTCAATTTCTTGGAAAGGAAGTAGAGATTACAATTACACATGTCAATCCCTTTCCTTCCTTAGAAATGGGAATTACGATTAGTCCACGCCTATTCCTCATTTCACCTAAATGGGAATTACGATTAATCCACGCCTATTCCACGTTTATCATACACACTGGAATTACAATTAGTCCACGCCTATTCCATGTGTTCATAAAAACTAGTGCCTAAGGATCCATTACACTTATTTGTACACATGCAGGTTATTGCTTAATATAAATCATTTTCAAATAACGTTAATGAAATTAAGCAAAACCATCAATTTAAGATAACCGATTTTACTTCATTTAATCATTCTTCCAAAATCCATCCAAAACATTTCATTATAAAAATGCACCTTACCATAATTTAAAAACGTTATAAAAGGGTAAGGTAAGAATGAACTCACCTGATAGCAATATCGTCACTCTTACTTCACTTCTTAAAGTTGTAAAAACTTTCTGCTACTAACTTCCCAGAGTCTGAAACATCCAAATACATATTGTACTGATATCAAACTACTGTACATGACCCTTAAAGACTAAGAATCCTAAATAACCAAAATTCTCGACACTTATCGCAACCCACTAATTGCGATAACACTTGTCGCAACCTACTACTTGCGACGCAGTACTTGTCGCAACCCATTGTTGCGATATCCCCTTTTTATCGCAACCAACTGTTGCGACATGCATCTTATCGCAACCAACTGTTGCGACATGCAACTTATCGCAACCAACTGTTGCGATACAATCACTCTTGTCACAACCCACAATTGCGACATTCATACTTATCGCAACTATCATCTTTATCGCAACTCACTGCTGCGATGTTCATCTTTGTCTCAACTCACAGAAAACGTATTTAAGCCAGAATCTATACTTTTAAGCCATGTATGATCCTATAAATTTCCAGATATGTTTAAGACTACCAATAGAACATAATCATAAACCCATATTTCTCTTAACATTCGAAAACATCATAACCCAATTTCTAAACCCATAGAAAACTTTAACTACATAAGAGAACTAATTTAAATGAAGATCATACCTTTGTTTATACCAGTTTGTATCTTCAATTCACTTGCTAAAATCTGATTTCTTCTTCCTCTTATTTCTTCTTTCTCGGTTCTCTCTCTCTCTCTCTTTCCGTACACAACACACATACACACTTAAGACACCAAAATGCTAATATTAGGACACCTCACCCCTCTTAATCAAATGAGGCGGTGGAAGTGTAAGTGGTTTCACCACTTAACCAAACAGCCCCCTCAACTTTCGTCCAATGACAATTTATACCCTCCAACTTATAAATTAAAATTAAAGTTTACCCCTTAACTTTCTAACTCCGTAAAACAAATAACGTAACTTATTCGGGGTTAAACACTAAAATTAATCTATCACATAATAAATCATAAGTTTATCAATAAAACCCATCTTAACACTTTATACAAAAATTGAGGTGTTACAATACTCCCCAACTTGAAAATGATTTCGTCCTCGAAATCAAAGTTAGGTAAACAAGTGAGGATATTTAATTTTCATATCCTCTTCCGACTTTAACGCCACGTTAGCACCTCGATGATGTTTCCATTGTACTTTTAACATAACTACTTCCTTATTATTACGTAATTTTCTAACCGATCTTTCCAAAATCGCCTCCGGTTCTTCTACACAACGGCTCTTTTCATCCACTCTTACGTCAGTAAGTGGAATCACATCATTCTCTTATGCTAAACATTTCCGAAGATAGCAAACATGAAAAGTATTGTGGATTCCTTCCAATTCAGGTGGAAGATCCAACTGATATGCTTGCAATCCAACTCTCTTAGTTATGGTGAAAGGTCCTAGAAAACGAGGACTCAACTTTCCACGTTTACCAAACCTTATCACGCCTTTCCATGGGGATACCTTAAGCATTACACGCTCTCCAACTCGGAATTCTTTCGGTCTTCTTTTCGAATCAGCATAACTCTTTTGTCGATCTTGAGCTGCTTTCATATGCTTCCGAATATCTTTTACTTTATCGGTCGTTTATTGCACAAGTTCCGGACCATCAAACTGCTTTTCTCCAGCTTCTAACCAACACACTGGAGTTCTACACTTACGACCATACAAATCTTCGAAAGGTGCTCTTCCAATACTGGAATGGTAACTATTGTTATACGCAAATTCTACTAACGGTAGATGCGTATCCCAGTTACCTCCAAAGTCTAACACACACGACCTGAGCATATCTTTCAAAGTTTAAATGGTTCTTTCGCTTTGCCCATCGGTTTGTGGATGATAAGCAGTGCTCAAATTAACTTTCGTACCCAATTCTTCTTGTAGTGACTGCCAAAACCTCGAGGTAAACCGACTATCACAATCCGACACTATAGACACCGGTATACCATGCCTTGACACCACTTCATCAATATAAAGCTTCGCCAATTTATCTATTGGTGATGCTTCTTTCATAGCTAGAAAATGAGCACTCTTGGTCAATCTATCTACTATTACCCATATAGTGTCGTTACCTTTTTGTGTTCTCGGTAACTTCATCACGAAATCCATGGCAATCTTGTCCCACTTCCATTCTGGAATTTCCAAAGATTGAAAACTTCCGTAAGACTTTTGATGTTCAGCTTTTACCAATGAACATGTCCTACACTTTTCTACTATTTGTGCCACATCTACTTTCACAGCTGGCCACCAATAGTGTAAATTCAAATCCTTATACATCTTAGTACTCCCAGGATGTATAGAATACTTAGATTTATGGGCGTCTTCGAGAATTAACTCACGATTTCCTCCAATCTTTGGCACCCAAACACGACCTTGAAATAGTTTAATTCCACGGCTATCTTCAGTCAGTTGAAGATGTTGTTTGCTCATAACTTCATCTTTCAGATTTTCTCCTAATAAAGCTTCCACTTGTGCCTCCTTTATTCTTTCAATTAAACTTGACGTCACGTCAATCCTGGCATTAGTCGTTTTCAAGCACCCACTGTATTCTTTTCTACTTAAAGCATCGGCTACAACATTTGCCTTACCGGGATGGTAATGCAATTCACAATCATAGTCTTTAAGTAGTTCTAACCAACGCCTTTGCCTCATGTTTAATTATTTCTGATCAAAGACATGCTGTAAGCTCTTATGATCAGTGAAGAGAGTACACTTTGTTCCATACAGATAATGACGCCATAGTTTTAAAGCAAACACGACCGCTGCCAATTCCAAATCATGGGTAGGGTAATTCTTCTCATGTTCTTTGAGTTGTCTTGATCCATAAGCAATCGCCTTTCCTCGTTGCATCAACACACACCCCAACCCCATCTTTGATGCGTCGCTATATACGACTAAATCTACCGTTCCTTCCGGTAGTGCAAGAATATGAGCTTCACATAACTTCTGACGTAAAGTTCTGAAAGCTGACTCTTGCTTTTCAGTACAAACAAACTTTACATTCTTCCGAGTCAACGTGGTCAAAGCAGAAGCAATCTTTGAGAAGTCTTTAATGAACCTCCGGTAGTAACCTGCGAGACCCAAGAAACTTCTTATTTCAGACGCACTCTTCGGTGTCTCCCAGTTCGTCATTGCTTCAATCTTTGCCGGATCTACTTTGACTCCTTCCGAAGTAATCACATGCCCTAGAAATTGTACCTCTTTTAACCAGAATTCACACTTTGAAAACTTTGCATACAATTTCTCCTTCCTCAGAATTTCTAAGACTTCACGAAGATGGCATTCATGATCTACTTCATTCTTTGAATAAATAAGTATGTCATCGATGAATACAATAACAGACTTATCTAAGAATGGTCGACATACTCTGTTCATCAGATCCATGACCACGGCTGGAGCATTAGTCAACCCAAATGGCATTACAAGGAATTCATAATGCATGTACCTCGTTCTGAACGCTGTCTTCGGGATATCTTCTTCTTTTACTCGAACTTGATGGTACCCCGAGCTCAAATCAATTTTGGAAAAGCATCCCGCACCTTGAAGTTGATCGAACAGATCATCAATCCTGGGAAGCGGATACTTGTTCTTAATTGTCACCTTATTCAGCTCACGATAGTCGATGCACATTCTCATAGTGCCATCCTTTTTCTTAACAAACAATACCGAAGCTCCCCAAGGTGAAGAACTTGGTCTAATAAAACCCTTGTCCAACAGTTCTTGTAGCTGAGACATCATTTCTTTCATTTCGGCCGACGCTAAGCGATACGGTGCATGCGCTATTGGTACCGATCCAGGAATAAGATCAATACGAAATTCTACTTGTCGTTCAGCCGGTAGACCTGGAAGATCATCGGGGAATACGTCCGGGAATTCACGTACCACCTTAATGTCTTCCACTTGTTTCTTTTCTAACTTCATATCTAGAACATACGCTAGATAGGACGAACATCCTTTTACCAAACACTTACGCGCTTTTGCAACAGAAATCAACGGAACTTCCCCTTTTCTCTTATCCCCAAAGATGAATACATCATCCTTATCGGCTATCGGAATCCGAATTAATTTCTTTGCACAAAGGATTTCTGCCTGATTGACTATCAGCCAGCCCATACCCACAATCACATCGAATCCTCCAATTTCCATCAACAACAAGTCGATCGGAAATTTCGTTTCTCCTATTGAAATTAAACAACCCTCAAGTCTTTCATGAACTAAGACTTTACCTCCGTTAGCTATCTCGACTACTAAGGCATCTTCCAAAGTAGTGACAGGCATAACTAACTTGTGATAGAATGATTTGGACACAAATGACAAATTTGCACCACAGTCAAATAAAATGCGCGCGGGAATGGAATTAATGAGGAATGTACCCGAAACGACGTCTTTCGATTCTTTGGCTTCGTCAGCTGTCATATGAAATGCCCGACCCGTTGGTTTAGGAACATCAGATTTCTTGCTTTGGTCTCCACCCTTTTTCAGCTTTGGGCAATCCCGGCGGAAATGACCAGGTTGTTTGCACTCGTAGCACGAAGATCCTTGAACAGGACAATTATTCAAAGTATGCCCACTTTTACCACACTTATAGCATTCCAGTGTGGTCACCCGACACAAACCAAAGTGCTTACTCCGACACTTCGGGCACCAATTCGGCTCCCGACGAGATTCATAACGAGTATTTTTACCAAAGGATTTTGATTTCTGAGAAGACTCTGACCGACCTTCCCATTTCCGTTTCTCTCCCACTTGCGTCTTTTCTTCTTTGTATTTAGCATAGACCTCTTCCATAACCTTTGCTTCCTCAATTGTCTCCCTTAGCGTTGAAGATTTAGCATTTCGTACATGGGACATCATGTCCGCTGGCAAACCCTTCAAATACGCTTTAATCTTATCTTTCTCAGTTGGAGCCACATGTCCCACCAAATTCAGCTTCTTCATAAAGGATCCAGTATACTTCCTAACAGTAGAAGTACCCTTCTTAAGAGTCTGAAACTCTTTTTCAATCCTATCCATTTCATTTTCATTACAGTACTCTTCCAGAATCTTTTTCTTGAACGACTCCCATGTCATAGCTGCTAAAACTGGAGCCATCACAGTAGACGTCACTATGTTCCACCAAGTCAACGCGTTTCCTCGTAACATTTGAGACCCAAATCTGACCTTCGACTTTTCATCACATTCACAAGCTCGGAAAGCTTGTTCCATTTCCATGAGCCAATTCATGCATGCCACAGGATTGTCTGCTCCGGTAAACTCTGGCGGTTTATAACTTAGAAATGTTTTATACGAGCATACTCTTTCCACCCTCCTGTTTATATCTGTCATAGGATTACGAATTTGGTTTATTACTCCAGTGTCAGTCTCCGTTCGTCGTAGTTCAGAACTTCGATCATTCAACGTTTTCATGAACATTTCTGTTTGTTGTGTCATTGCCGTATTCATCATTCGTGTCATGTTCTCCATCATGCGAGACTCCATTGTCGATTTCGACGTTTCCGGGTTGACGGTACTGGTACTCGTTCTGTGTACTCGACTGTCCGCTCCTCCCGTAAAAGGTAACCTCGGTGGACTCTCATGAGTTTCACCTGTTTTAGGTCTCTGTTCTACTGACCAATAAACTACGGCCCTATCCTCCGAAGAATTAGGGGATCTCGGTGGCGTATTCACCATCGTTCTGACATAACACAAAGAAATAACCATAAGAAATGGTTACACATAACCAGACACACGAAACGTACTTTACCGTTCATTAGTCACTGTAACAATTTAGAAATAAGCATGCTTGCGTAACAATATATTCATAATAACAGTAGCTAATTGAAATTGTGAATATACTATACATGAGAATCCTCATTACCATCGGTACAGTACTAATTTCACGTATTTCCGTCGACTCTAAGACTATCCCGTCTTAGTACTTCTACCTATTTCTCACATATCATAACTTAAATCATCTCAACTTAAGTCTAGGCATCTTACTAGCATACCTAGTTCACTTAAACTAATGCTCTGATACCATATTGTAACACCCTAAAAATCAGGGCTAATTTAAAACTCAATTTAAACAAGATTTAAACATAAACTTTCTAAACTTTATACATAAGCAGAGAATTAACTACGAGGGCCATATTTACAAATATCGAATTATTCAAATAACCTATTAATCTAATCATGTCACTATAATCGGATTAACTAGGTTATCTAAGTATCCATCAAAAACCTCAACGTTCATTAACTTCTCCGCTAATCCAAAAGCGCTCGTCCCACATCCCTTTATTTCCCGGAGCTAGTACATGGTAAGAAAATATAAATTGAAACAATTAGGCTAACGCCTAGTGAGAACATTCAGTTTCAAAATAGTATTCTTAAAATCAATGTAAACAAGGCATAACAAACCTGGTTTACCTTTTTCTTACCATATGTATCAACATCTTACGATGACGGGGTTAAATCCGATTCCATGAATATGACCGACACCAAGTCAGTCATGATATCATATTCAAGAGCCCACTACGAATCTCCATGGATTCTAGATTAATGCTCATATCCAAGAAATCACAATTACACATGTCAATTTCTTGGAAAGGAAGTAGGGATTACAATTACACATGTCAATCCCTTTCCGTCCTTAGAAATGGGAATTACGATTAGTCCACGCCTATTCCTCATTTCACCTAAACGGGAATTACGATTAATCCACGCCTATTCCACGTTTATCATACACACTGGAATTACAATTAGTCCACGTCTATTCCAGGTGTTCATAAAAACTAGTGCCTATGGATCCATTACACTTATTTGTACTCATGCAGGTTATTGCATAATATAAATCATTTTCAAATAACGTTAATTCGAACTTGGAACGATATGGTTATGGCTTTTCTCAACAAGTTCTTCCGACCGGGGCGAACGGCTCAACTGCTATCCGACATCATGCATTTTTCGCAGTGGGACCAAGAATCTTTGTACGAGGCATGGGAGAGATACAAAGGGATGCTCAAGAAGTGTCCCCATCATGGGTTACAAGAGTGGATGACTATCCAAACATTCTTTGTGCGGTTGCACCCTCAATTTAAGAATGACCTCGCAACCGCTGCAGGCGGAGCTCTAATAAACAAATCTTATGAGGAAGCGGTTGAATTGATCGAGAATTTGTCGGAGCATAGCTATGCCACTTCAAGATCCGCTGTTAGAAAAGTAGCAAGCGTGCAAGAAACAGAAGAGTTGAAGGCTATAAAGGCACAATTGGTTGCGTTGACTAATCAATTGAAAGGAGCCGCCATTCAACCGAATTTTCAGAATGACATGGGTGGTCAAGATCAATTCACGAATCCTCAAGAATTCCAATCGCCGGAGCAAGTTCAATTTGTTCAAAACCGGAATAATCGGCCGGGGAATGACCCATTTTCCAACACCTATAACGAGGGATGGAAGCGACATCCCAACTTTTCTTGGAGTCAACCTCAACAAGACCCGGCCAAAGAAACTATGGGGAAGCAGCAGCAGCAGCAACAGTATGGTAATCATTCTAACTCTTCAAATTCCTTTCAGTCTAACAATGTTTATCGTCCCCCAGGTTACAATAAGAGGAATTATGATGAGGGGCAATCTTCAGAAAAGAAGTCGGGATTGGAAGACATGATGATGAAATTCATGTCAAGATGGAAGGTGCAGTGGAAGGATTGGCAGGTACTGTGAACACTGTAAAATCAACCACGGATCAAAATGCCTCTATCTATTTTCAGGAAATTGGGGCTAGGGGAAGTTCAACCAACAAACGTGACACTGCAACTGGCGGATAGGTACATTAAATATCCCTATGGAGTCATAGAAGATGTACTAATCAAAGTTGACAAGTTTTATTTCCCAGTGGACTTCATGGTGTTGGATATGGACGGAGATAAAGAGATCCTGCTCATCCTTGGTCGCCCATTCTTGGCCACGGGAGGGGCGTTGATTGATGTGAAAGGAGGAAAGCTCACATTGAGAGTGGGAGAAGAAAAAGCTGTCTTCAACGTGTTCTGAGCAGCAAAGCAGAAAATGCAGTTCAGTGAATGCTACCGGGTAGATATCATGGAATCTCCGATTAGAGAATCAAGTGGGGTGCAGTTTGGTCAAGATCAATTGGAAAGTGTGATCATGGGTACGATAGATGGTCCAGAGATTGAAAGTGTGATGCAACTAAATGCATTGCCAAGTCATAGAGGCCCAAGAAGACCGAATGTTGAGGATTTGGGTAAACCAATACCCAAATCTCAACCATCATCTCACACTCCTCCTAAGCTCGATCTAAAACAGTTACTGTTAATGCCAAAAATCGTCCAAAATGATAACTTAAGGTTGATTGTGGAGCTTAACAACTAAAGAATAGGAATCTCTCGACAAACTGTTTGACGAAGACAGAAAATGTAAATGAGACAGAGATTTTGGTGACGCGGGAAAAACCTTAATGAGGAAAAAACCCGCGGACGACTTTGGGGGTCGTCGCTGCACTATGATCGCCAAACAGGGGCGATATCCTTATGTTTCGGGTGTCGAAAGTACAAAGATTACAATACAAATGAAGGAAAGACTTTAAATGTAAAGTAACAAGTGTATCGAATGTAAAAACATGTGTGTCGTGTGGAAAAAACTAAGTGTCGTGTGTGTAAGTCGTGCGTATAAGTCGTGCATCGTGAGCGCTCATTTATGAGAGAATTCTTTGCTCTTAGTGTTCTTTTTTAATCAGATATCCGCAAGTGAGGCTGTTATCTTCGTATTTATAGTCTTCGTAGCTTTGACTGACCCTCATGAATATAGGAGTAACGGTCGCAATGGTCACCGAAATTAAGTCTCATTAACTGTCTTCGTCGGTTATGGGCGTTGGTCATTAATGACATTGATTCCTGCATTAAACAGTGAAAAACATAACAGAAATATCATATGTTAGTCGGTCGAGGTCGCGAGATATGTCACGTCGGTCGAGGTCGCGAGATACTTTCAACTTCGACTTTGGTCAAAAGATAAAGTGTTTATGATTTGACTTTAGTATGGAAAAGTGTAATAAATTCTCTCAGTGTTTTGGTCGTGGCCGAGATTGGTGAAATTTTACCCAAACAGTTTGCCCCCAAATTTTAAAAATGGAGTGGCAAATTCAAGTTTAAAAAAAAACAAATTTGTTAGTCAGACGTCTAGGGTCGTGACACGTGTCGAAAATCTCTTCAGTTGCCTTGGAACTAGATTGGTCCAATTCCAACTAAAGAGGAAGTCGAAAAGGGGATAAGGTCGTGACGTCATGCTAACGTGCGATCATGCCAAACAGCTGTAAGCGCCAGGTGTCGACGATCTGTCGAGTATTCGAAAAGGCAAGGGCATGTGTCGATCATCGGGCCACATGACCTGACACGATATTTTACATAAATAGCGACCCACGACGGATCTTTTCCATTTTACGATTTCAGAGAGTTTTAAGACAAAGATTTCTTCTTGATTTCTTGCTGTTCTTCGTTCAATCATTTCCAACCTTGCAAGAATCTTCGACCAAGTTAGAAATTTTGAGGTTTTTAGGCACCTATATAAGGTACGATTTCTCGGTCTTTTCTTAAAACTTTGAGAAACATTTAGGTTTAGAAATGTCGACTGAGCCCGTAAGTTCCATTCGAGATCAAGAGAATCTCGACGACCTTAGAAGCCTAGCAAAAATCCCTGCGGGGATTACATTGATTAGAGCAGGTCAGATTCGACCTGATATGTGTCCTAATAGGTTCGTCGTTATATATGAATACCCTTTTAAGATAGGTTTTGAATGGCCTTACTCGCCTTTGGCTAAGGCTTTTATGACCGAGGTCGACTTAGCACCGGGCCAATTAATTCCCCAATTCTGGCGAGTTGTGCAAGTGATTGAGCGCCTTACCGCATAATGGGAATCTCCCATGAATGTGCGCGACCTCCTCTTGGCTTATCAGGTCAAGAAGGACAAATGTCATCGCTATAGCCTGTTTTCTAGGTATAAGGGCGATCGTACTTTGGTCCTAAAGACTGCTGTAAATGACTGTAAGTGGAAGACTAGATACGCATTCGTGCGTAAGTTGACTCTTGACTCCGAGAGCGGCTGGATTATGGTTGGCTGGAACATGTTGGGTGAGATTTTCTAGCTTTTTGTCGTACGCCGTATGTTAATTTCGACTGATTTTTAACCTGTCTTCTATGTGTCGACAGATATAAAGTTTGAGGACGTGAAGTCCTACGCCAACTCTCAAGCGAAGGTTGACGCGTTTTTAGAGTTTAGCACTGTCGAGCGATCTTTTGTCACGCGACAATTGGTGGACGATGACGACGAAGACCTGGTATACCTAGGAGAGAATCGTGGAGAGAAACGTGTGGAGGAGAAGGAAGAAGAGGAGACAGAGGAGAAAGATGAAGAGTCGAGAGAAGAAGTAGAGATGACCGGTGAGTTTACCTTCATATTCCTTTCCGCTTGACTCTGGTCTTTTTCTTTTATGTTCATCGTGTAACGCTTCTTTTTTATTTGTTTCCAGGAGAATCTCAGACGAAGGTGCCGACTGTCTCTGCTAAGAGAGCAGCTCAACTTGAGTTTGCCCGTAAGGGCAAGGAAAAGAAGAAAAAGACCTCGACCCTTGAGTTGGGGGTTTTAAAGAAGTCGAGGACGATGATCCCGAGGGAACCGTCTCCAAGGGCTGATGACTCGTCGAGAGTCATTACGCCTGAGAAGGCGAAGGTCGCATCGCCTATGAAGACGAAGACGTCTTCTAGTGCGATTGCTGCGACACCTGTCAGTTCGGCGCCTCCGGCGAAATCGGCGAAGTCCCCGTCCACCACGTAGATCCCTTCGTCGACCGACAAGGGCAAGGATCACATGACAAGAGGGGCTAAGGTCACGAAGGTCAACTTTACGTTGCCGTCGGAATTTATGGTTGATGATGTCCTAGCCGGGACGGATCTGTTTCCACATCTGGGGAAATATTTGCTCCCTTCTTTCAAGGAACGTTTCGAGGGATTCCCAGTCGAGGAGACGGGATCCCACGTCGCCGGACTGGCGTTTCTGGTAAGTTTTTCTTTCAAAACTTGTGTTTCGGTGTTTTTAATCTTTGTCGAACGTCTATTAACACGTTTACTTATGTTTTATAGGCGTTTCAATCTTCTCTTGCCCTGCGTGCTGAGACATAGAAGATAAAGGGTTTGGTGTCTTCCACTCACGAGAGGGGGAACGCAGCGTTGGACAGGGAGAAGGTTGCCCTAGAGCGCACCGAGGTCATATCCAAACATCTCGATGAGGCTCTGAAAGAGTTAGAGGCCGTTGGTCGTGCAAAGGATGAGGCGAACCATCGTTTAACGCAGTCCTTGTCTATAATCGCCGTCCAAAGGGAGGAGCTGAACAGGATGAAGGAGTCCTTGGCCATGAAGGAGAAAGAAGCTGAGGATTCCAAGTCCAAAATGGCGGGTCTGGAGAAGGAAGTGAGGGATCTCAAGGACGATGATGCGTCTACTTTTGCCTTGGCTCGACTGACCGCACGTGCTGCTATAATGAGGCAACACCTGTCGGGGAAGAATCCCCTCGCGTCCGCGACGGACGAGCTGGCCATCTACTTGGCCAAGGTCGGGTCTGAGAGGGATCTCGACTCCGACGATGAGAAGGAGGAAGAGGTGGACAAATGTTCTAATGGTGAGGCATCGGGTAAGGATGCGACCGACACTCCTCCTCAGCCTTAGGAAAAAAAATTTCTTTTTATGATTTTTGTTTTTCTTGCTCGATCGTTGCTGGTCGAGCTATCTAATGTAACTGACGACTTGATAAATGAAATTTTATCTTGTATGTCACTCTGTCTTATACGTCTTACAAGTAAATACAATATTAAATGTGAAATTCACTAAGCGTAGAATAAACAAGAAATCGTGCGACTTAGGCATCCATTGTAATACCACGACTAAAACATAAGTCATATATTTAAATCATGTTGGCAAATACAAGCACACGCGATCGAGACATTTATTTAGAATATGAAATTCTTCTAAGTAAGGATCCTTAGATCAAGGGCTAGATTGTATTTCTTTATTTTGAGCCTTGTTAGTGAACGGGCCGTGGGCTTGTTAACCACGGGCCCAACATATATAATGTTTTGTTTAGCCTTTGTTTTAGTCTAGTTGTTCATTTAGCTTTCCTACTCGTATAGTAATTTCTCTGGATTATTGAAAGCAAATTGGATGACCAGTTGAAATCATAACACCTGTTCTTATTCATTGATTTCATCATTGTTCGTTGCACGTATCTGGAACTCTCAATTGGTATCAGAGCAGACGGATAAATCGATTCAAAGTGCTCTTTTCGAATTCTGGTAAGTTTTTCATTCATACGGTTGTGTTCTTAGTTGACTATTCACTTTTTGATTCTGTTGAAATTGATCGTTTTCGTTTATTGGAATCTGTTAGTATTATTCTTATTAGTGATTCTGCACGTTTTCGAAAACTAGTTCGATCATCTGAGTGAGTTTTAAGCAAATTAAAGTTCTAAAGTTTTGGTTATGTTCTTGAGAAAAATCGAATTTTTAACCATCAAAACTTGTTGTTTTTGCTTCAAAATCGATTTGGGTAGTGTTATTTTTGTGTTTGGTCGACTTCCTAATCTTTCAGGAACGATTTTGAGCAACCCTAGTCGATTCCCAATCGATTTGAAAATTCCAGCCGCTGTTTCCGGACAACCTCAGCTTTCCGGAAGTTCGCTTATTCTTTCCGGACACGACTCATCTTTCCGGGTAAGTTCTCTATATTCCAATCTTTCCGGATACAATTGTTCCGGAAACCCAAAGTTTCCGGTAAAATATTTTATCCGGACAACTCAACGTTTCCGGTAACCTATTTTATCCGGACAACTCGGAGTTTCCGGTTAAATTGACTCTTTCCGGAAACATTTCATCCGGTAAGTACCTCATCCGGAAAACATATCATCCGGAAACCCCTTTCATCCGGTAAGTTTCGTGTTTATAATTTTCATCCGGAAACTATTGTCTTCCGGTAACCCTTTGTTATCCGGAAACTATAGTTTGTCCGGACACTTCTGTGTTATCCGGACACTTCTGAGTTTTTTGAACTGTCTTTTACTCAAACTGATCCGGACACTTCCAGATCAGTCATCACATCCGGATTCCTATCCGGTAAGTTCATTTCTGTTGAATTCTTACCTGTTCCTAGTATAACTCAGTCGTAGAACCTGCGTTAGGATACCACTCGTAGTGCCTTGCGTTAGGTTATCACTTTGAATCAAAAATCGTCTGACGATCACTCCAGTGCAACATAAAATGTCTTATTCACCTCAGTCAAAGGCAAAGACAAGTCAGGTATGTAAATCTATCCAACAATATTTCTTGAATCAAATGCAATCACTTGCTGAACGGGCAGATTCCTTTAAGGCCACCTCTAATGAACAACTGCTTGAGATTAGATCACTATCTGAAAAGCTAGATGTTCAAAAGAGAATAACTGAGAAATATAAGTCTGAAAATGCTAATTTAAAAGACAAATGCAAAAATCTTTCAATAGCACCTAAGGACTTAAGGGTCAAATTATCTGAACTTCAGTTTCAGTTTGAACAGTGTATGAATGAGAAAGCAGAAATTGTTTATCAATGTTCCGCTCTTCAAATTCAGCGCAAGGAAGTTGTCGCCAAAATTCTTGATCTTGAAACCAAACTCCATAAAAGAGGTCAAACTGATCAGACCATCCATATGAATAAACCTAAGGAGTTCACGTACTTTAACAAAGAATGGGGAATTGGATACGATAACCCACATTATTTGAAAAAGGGTATATCCAAAAGACCCATATTGTATGATTTTGCTTGTTTTGGAATAGATAAAATATATCCGGAATATGCGATAAAATGGACTGGTCCTCTTGAACCTGAAAAGGAAGAGGAAACTGAGGAATACAAGCGCGCACACACGTCTCACATGCAACTTCCTTTTTGTTATGAGCCTTTAAGTTATTCCTATCAGAAAAATAAGAAGTACATCTCAAATGACTACTTCGATTGCTATAAGGTTGCAACGCCCAAGGATTCCTCCAAGAAGGATGAGGTCCAAGAAACCGAAACCAAGACTGAGACGGATGAGTTCAAACTCTATGTTCCCCCTCTCATCTTGGAAGCAAAGATAGTCGAGTTGGAGGAGTCACTCGAGAAAGAAAGGTCGAACTTTCAAAAGAAAAAGCAAGCGCTAATCACTGATCTTGAGAAACTCAAATCTGAGAAAACCGAAGTTGTGTCCAATGAAGAACAGGAAACTCTTCGGTGTGAAATCAATAAGTTCACATCAAAATTGTCTGCCATGGCAAGAGAAACGATGAAAGAGCACATGAGAAATGGTCAACTCCAAGAGCAGCTTGACTTACTCCAAACTAAAAAGCAGATTTCACCCGAAATTTCCTCCAACTCATCTGACACATCCTCGTGTAAAGCTTTCATAGGAAACATCTCTTCCCAAGAAAGTAAAGAATCTCAAGATGCGTGTGTTATAAGGAATTTAAACTCTGATTTTTCAAACGCTTCCGCACCAAATTCCCCAAAACACACTGACTAAAAGTGTTCCTCGCCTTCCTTGACAAATCCAAGTCCTGTAATTCCGGATATTGATTTTTCAGAATATATGAACTCCGAAAGCAATTCTGATGAAGTGTTTGAATCGTTCCCTTTCGACAAACCTCTTCCAAGTCATTCTAACTTCTTATCACCAGTGGTTAATCGACCGATCAATTTTCAAAAGGGCGACTGTTCTCAATCCATGTCTCCAGCTGTGATTAAGATTTCTAAAAATGCTTCAAACTCTCAAAAACAATCACAGCCGAAGCAAAAGACCGATCGACCGACCAATAAGATTTCTGTTTCTTTAAAAGCCACTGACCATGCTGTCTATGTTGGTTCAGATAAAAACGGTCGCGCTAAAAAGGATAACCAAAAGTGGCTAGCCAAGGAATCTATCGAGGATGCTGCATCAAAGTCTTTCAATACTGTGTTTTACCCTAGAATGAACAAAAACGATTGTGCTTGGAATCATAGGAATGATTTTGTTAAAAGAGATGTTAATTTTCCGATGAAAAATTATTCCATTCAGCAATTGATTCAATTGTCGCATTATTGTTTTTGTTGTTCTAGTTGTGGTTGGAATGACTTTGATGATATTAATAATAATGATTGGTTTGGGTCATATCATATATATAATCATACACCCAAACGCAAACCCCGTAAAAACAAAAAGAAACACCATAAACAACGGGGTCCCCAATCAGAGGTTAAACCAAAGCAAGAGAGGAAACCTAATTTAAAACAGGTTCCTCCTACTGAGGTTAAACCCACACCCAAGAGGCAACCTGCATCAAAATAGGTTCCTCTGAAAGGTGTAAAACCTAACCCTCCGGGACACATGCAAATATGGGTACCCAAAGTCCGCTAAACTTGTTTTGCAAGACGGTCATGTGTGGTACTTAGATTCTGGATGCTCCACACATATGACCGGAAGGAGGGAGCTTCTCACGAACTACCAGGAACAATATGGCGGAGACGTGAGATTTAGGAATGATGACAAAGCACATCGACGTTCGGTACCACTTCATTAAGGATCATGTTGAAAGAGGTACGGTCGAACTCTACTTTGTAAATACTGAGCATCAGTTAGCAGACCTTTTTACAAAACCCTTGGACGAAAAACGTTTTAATATCTGGTGTCCAAGTTAGGTATGCTAAATCTGAAGACTTGATCTGATTGTGTGCCCGTTACAAGTTCCATACATCTACGAGAAACTGTCTACTCATCATCCGGTGTTCACATTCCCGATGGTTGAGCATACACTTTCTCGCACTTGTATTCTACTTGTCTCAGTTACACAGTTAGGTCGAGTCTCTGTATTTATTAGGTAGATTTTGTTTGTTTCCTTTCTTTCCACGTGTGTTCCTTTCTTTCATACTGTCGTCTAATTTATTTGCTTATATACGTGCTTTCACGAGTGTTCATGTGTTTAGGGGGAGCACGACCCGGTATCAGGTAAGTTTACTCTATTGTTGAGGGGGAGCGTCACACACAATTTTTTTAACTGACGATAAGTTTTTTCTATGTGTGTGGATACTTCCGTGTGCATTTCACTCTACGCGCACATTCTGAGGGGGATCATATCATCTTTATGGTCATCATTTGAGGGGGAGCGACACAACATTTTTCTTTAAATGTATAAAAGTTTTTTGTGTGTCGGTCTCTCCGCTTCACACTTTTGCTCACTCCGAGGGGAGCAAAGTTTTCCCTATGCTCAGTTTGAGGGGGAGCGAGGTGATTCGAAATCCGTCAAACGCCATAGCCATGCCCTTACCTGAAGCCCTACTGGCACACGCGGACCCCAATGCACCGAGTGTAGTAGAATATAGGCGAGAGTTAGGGAATCCCATGGTCCATCCAGAGCCGGAGGGACCTCCCCAGGGACATAGAACCGAAGGACGTGAGCATCCTAGGACAAGAGGTTGAAGGGCCCGGGCAGCAGGGGCTCCCGGGCGGGGTGTGTTGAGATTACACAGGAGGGGAACAGGCGCGGGCGGTGCATTGGATACGCAAGCCAGTACTGCCCAAGCCGGACCAAGCCAACAACCCATTCCTATCACCCGACCGACGAGCGAAGCAGGTACATCATCTAGACCGATGCTTCACCGGGACTCCGAGCCTTATACATCTGATCCTTCCTCACCGACCAGACATGTGGAGGATATTGCATCCGACTCCACCGAATCTGATACAATCCGTGCCATACGGATATCCCTAATACCTACCAGTATCGGACCAAACCAAGACTTTACCGAAGGCATCCCTTCTGACTCACCTACACCTCCACCTCTAAACCAGTCTGATATGGGAGATACAAGGACAGCGGAGGGAGATTTAGTTGAAAATTTGGAGCATGTGAGATGGAGGGAATTACGGTCGAAAGCGAACCAAGAAAGATTAAGCCGTAAAGATAAAGAGGCTTCTGAACGAATCCAGCCAAGAGTCGCCCGGGTAGCCACATCTGCTATCCCGTCTCATCCGTTGGGACGGGGTATTGAAGAAGCCACCATGGACCCAGCGGTGCAATTGCACAACCTCCCCAGCCACTCACCCGTCTCTCAAAAGACGAGTGTTTCAACTTCTCACGGGGATAAAGCACAAAATCTACTGGTCTCTCAATCGGAGAGTACTGGTATTGAAACAAGAGACCAACAGCCCCCGGTCTCGACTTCTTTGGACGCACTATTGAGTATAGAGCCACTTGTAAATGTTACTTCTTCGGCTAGGACACAAGCAGAGATCCAACAAATCGAGGTTCTTCGTGACCCGATCGGAACCTCCGTAGTGTCTCCGCATTTAAGCGAAACGCGAGGATCGGAGGGAAATCCTACCACGGCTACCCCTATGCCAACCATGAACGTAGGTGGCTCTACCTCTAAGGTAGATGCCTCAACGGGTGCTCTAAGTGACCCCGGAGTTATTTTCCCAGACTTTGTGTCGAAGGGATATCTGAACGGCGCCCTAAAGGCCGTCCGCGAGGCCATGGAGCAGCGATTCACCAATGAGCTCGACAAACTGAAGACTTTGATCAAAGGTAAAGAGAAGATGGTTCAACCTGAAACTGCACCGACACCCAAATCTTTCGGTGGACACCCTGAAAACCATGCTTCTAGCTCAACTGCTCCAGCAATCCAAAACCAACGCCTCTACCAAAGCAGACCTGCTTACAGTTCTACAATCCCAGGTCACTGCTCCTTCGTCATCCGTTACATCAAGATTGGACCAGCTTGACACGACTCTTAAGGACGTTCAATAAGCGCTTAAAACGCTGTCCAATAGAGTCGCCTCACTCGAAGTTACCTGCAAGAGTCAAGCTGGAGGACTCAAGAGAAGGCACGATGACCAGGATGATCCTGATCACTGTGAGGGGGAGAACAAGAGACAAAAATTAACTGAGTCCGCCCCAATCATACCTGAAGCTACTGTGGTTCAACCGGAACCTTCAACTGCGGCAACTACAACCGAAACAGGACCCGAAGCCCAGTTGAGATGGTCATGGATATGGACATCTCTGATGACGATGACCCGACGGTTGAAAAGCCTGAGGGAACAACACAGGAATTGGTCACATATGATACATCAGATAGGTCTACACTCAACCTGATAGATCCAAACACCGAGATCGACCCGGAGACCGAAAATGCATGGTACGAAAAAGCCGCCAGTGCTGTAAATCTCCAGGTAAACCTGATCTTCCCTACTGATGAAGACGATAATGTTGACTACGACCAGTTTCTGCTGCAAAATCTGTATGGTACTCCCATTCACTCTGCTCAAGCCGCTGAAACTTCTACAAGACCCGAAACTACATCTGCTGATATTCCGACATCTCCTCAACACCCGACAGCTTCTGATCATCCTCCTCCTCAACAGCAAAAAATCCGATGGCAGAAGATTATGATCCTCATTCCTCACTTGGAGGAATCACTGAAGAAGCTGTACGTCCACAGGTTACGCAATATCGAGCCTAGTTTTTGCCTTGGTATTTCAAATTCCGACCCGGAATACCAAAGCCAGTACTTAAACGCCATGAAACTGTATCTTCTGATTAACCAAGTCCGAACCACGCATAAGATCACTGAAGTGCTTAACGTCTAATCAGGCCGTATTCTGAGGATCTGGTATCCAGTATTCACTGTCCGACGAGAAGACGGTAATGAATGGAGTTTCTCTGAAGCCGATTTCAAGCACCTCCGACTGTTCGACTTCTATGCTATTCTGAAAGATCTTCGCACGAGAACTATCCGACCTCTTCATGTGACTAAAGCGCTCGAAGCTGTTCGTCGATTCCTAATCCGTACCATAATGATGTCCTATCTCACGGATTTCCAAATGGCAATCGAGAACAGAGCTAAGAAGGTAAACCTGTTAAAACCGAATCTGAAAGCGCCCGAACTGAAGATGTATCCCGAGAATGCACTGCTTCTGGAACCAGAATTTGGGATAGTCTACATCAACGATCAGAATGAAAAGAGATTTCTTCGCTTCAGTCAGGTAGACAGATTCTGCGATGGCACACTCTTCAAAGTCCAAGATGCTCTTCGAAAAATCATCACTTTCGAATCCGAAAATCGAAGGCTTTTGTATGTTCCCAATCCGAATGAAACTACCGCTCGAAAAGCCTTAGAAGTGGTTGAAGAACGCATCGACTATCGCCGTGCTATCAGATTGTTCGAGGTACACTTTGCGCTCCGAAAAGATATGTCCACAACTGGCGCGAACTCGAACTTCAATTCAAAGGGGGAGATTGTTAGGGTCAATTATTGGTTGAATAGAAGTTCAAGGGCTAGATTGTATTACTTTATTTTGAGCCTTGTTAGTGAATGGGCCGTGGGCTTGTTAACCATGGGCCCAACATATATAATGTTTTGTTTAGCCTTTGTTTTAGGCTAGTTGTTCATTTAGCTTTCCTACTCGTATTGTAAATTCTCTGGATTATTGAAAGCAAATTGGATGACCAGTTGAAATCATAACACATGTTCTTATTCATTGATTTCATCATTGTTCGTTGCACGGATCTGGAACTCTCAGGGTCGCTAGACCTTATGATCGTACAACTAGATCGTACGACGAACTTGAATCTTGTGTCCCTGTGATAGAATAACCAAGTTATAGACCCGATCACTTATGTCGTACGACCTTGCGAGATTAAAGTCGTGTAATAGACTTAGCAATCTTATGTCGTGTGATTCTGCGATAAAACAATGTCAGAGGTTGGTCGTTGGCTAACCAACGACCCTCAGATGCTTAAGTCAGTAATCGTCGCAATGAATAAAAATCGTGTGAGAAAAGGAAAAAGGCTTAGAAGAAATACCTTTTCAAATGTGTTGCATTCCAGCTACGTGGGATATCCTGATTGTCGAGGGTTTGGAGTCGATAGGCACCTTTACCCACGACTTCTGAGATACGATAAGGAGCTTCCCATTTGGTGGAAAGTTTACCGGCATTGAGCTCTTGAGTGCTTTGGAACACTCGTCGGAGGACGTAGTCGCCTATTTGAAAGACTTTAACCTTAACATTCTTGTTGAAATGTCGTTCGACCACTTGCCTCTGGGATGCCATTCTGATCAATGCTGATTCTTGTTAATGCCAAAAATCGCACCAAAGGGACAACTTAAGGTCGATGTGGACTTAAAAAACTAAAGAAAGGATCTTTCGAAGAGATGTGCGACGAGGGAAAAATAAATAAGACAAAGGATTTGATGACACAGGAAAAACCTCAAACGAGGAAAAAAACCTGCGGACGACAGTGGGTGTCGTCGCTGCACTATGGTCGCCAATCAGGGGCGATGTCCTTGGATACTGGTGTCGATCGTACAGAGATTACAATACAAATGAAGGAAAATGCTTCGAAATGTAAAGTACAAGAGTTTGGAATGTAAAACAAGTGTTTGTCGTGTGCGAAACAAAGTATGAACTGCTGGTCGTGGACTGTTGTCGTGCGTCGAGAGTGATACTTCACTTCAAGTGTTCTTGAATATTGCTTCGATTGTTAATCGCCGGATATTTTTTTATGTCTTGAAATGTTGATTGAGCTTGATATTTATAGTCTTCACGTCACTAATTAGCTCCATTAATGCTTTGATCAACGGCTACAACGGCTGGAAACGGTCGCCGGAGTGATTATCCATAATGTTCTTCGTCCGTTACGGCTGCTCACTGTTAATGGCTTTGACTCCTGCATTAAATACTTAACACACGTAACAGTCAAGGTTAACGTTAGCTTTGCTCGAAGGTACAGTGATCTTACGTGATGGTCGTGCGGGATGGGCGACACTGTGGTCGAGAGTCATGAGGGACGTACGACTTACCTTTTATGAGGGACGACGATGGTGTTCTGGGTCTTTGTCGAGACCTTATCTTAATACAAGATATAGTCCTTAATCGTACGTCTTACCTGTTCTGGTCGCGGTCGAGCGACGTAATTTTTATCCCAAACAGCTTGTCCCCAAAATTTGAAAATTGAATGTCAAATTTAAGTTTTAAATTTTTCTTGTCGAACGCTTAGACTTGTGACATGGGTTGAGGGACTTACCTTGTTGTCATAGAACTAGACCGGTTCGCCTTTAACTGAATGAGAAGTTGTAAAGTTGTGACGTCATACTGATGCACGATGATGCTTACCAGCTGTTGAAGACAAGTGTCGAAGATCCGGACGAATATACGAAAGGACATGGACGCGTGTTGATCATCAAGGAATTCGGTTTGTTCGTATAAGTAAAAGATATGACGAATCCTTCCTTGTTTCGCCTTTGAAGGGTTTGTGCTGTGATTTCCTTGCCATTCTTCACTCGAACTTATTCGAATCTTTGCGAATCTTTGGCTAGAAGTTTAGAGCGTTTATATAAGACCTTGTTCTGTCCTCTGATTCCCAATGTCGATGGAGCCTTCTAGTCTTATCATGAATCACGTAGACTTAGATGCTTTTAGGAGTTTAGCAAAAAATCCTGCAAATGTAGAGTTGCGGTGTCCGGGGATTGTTCATTCTAAGGATTGCCCTGAGGGATATCTCGTTTTGTATAAGTATCCTTTTAAGATAGGGTTTCAATGGTCGTTTTCATGTTTAGCCAAGTCATTCATGCAGGATTTTGATGTATCGCCAGGACAATTGATGCCCCAACTTTGGCGAGTTTTGTTGGTTATTGAGCGAGCGTCCGCGAAATGGGAGTCTCCTATGGTAATGAATGATTTTTTGGTGGTGTACCAAGTTAAAAAGGATAAGAACTGGCGTTATAGTCCTTATTCTAAGTTCAGGGGTGATCGTGCCTTGGTTTTGGGAACTGGTGTTAATGATCGTGGGTGGAAGTCGAGGTATGTGTTTGTTCTTGTCGATTCACTGCGTTCCAGCAGCGATTGGATGCGGTCAGGCTGGAATAAGACAGGTATGCTTCGCCATTTTCTGAGTTTCATTTTTACGGCTTTTACTTACCACTCTTCTCCTGTTATCCTCAGCGATTCAGCTTGACGAAGTGAAACCGACTGCGGATTCCCAGGCTAAGATCAACAAGTTCTTGAGTCTCAGCGTTGACGAATGATCTTTTGTTACGTGGCAATTGGTGGTCGAGGACGAGGATGGGGACGTGATAGAAGAAGGAGATGAGGACGTGCAGGAATAGGCGACTGGTAAGTGTACTGTTAATGCCAAAAATCGCACCAAAGGAACAACTTAAGGTCGATGTGGACTTAAACAACTAAAGAAAGAATCTTTTGACGAGACGTGCGACGAGGAACAAAATAAATGAGACAAGAGATTTGATGACGCAGGAAAAACTTCAATCGAGGAAAAAACCTGTGGACGACAGGGGGTGTCCTCGCTGCATTATGGTCGCCAATCAGGGGCGATGTCCTTGGTACTGGCGTCGGTCGTACGATGGTTACAATACAAATGAAGGAAATGCTTCGAAATGTAAAGTACAAGTGTTTGAAATGTAAAACAAGTGTTTGTCGTGTGTGAATACAAAGTGTGAACAGCTGGTCGAGAGTTGTTGTCGTGCGTTGAGAGCGATACTTGAGTTGTTCTTCGAGTGTTCTTGAGTTCGCTATAGTATTCTGGAATTCAGTCTAAGATGTGTACGCTTTCTTGAGCTCGGTATCAGATGTTGTGTTCGATGTCCAATGTCCCTTCAAATGATGATTGAACTTGGTCTTTATAGTCTTCGGGAGCTTTAATTAGCTCATTGATTGCTTCATTTAACAGATATAACGTCTGCAACGGTCGGTAACGGTTGTCGGAGTGATTATCCATAATGATCTTCGTCCGTTATGGCTATCGATCGTTGATGGTTGCGTCGGTTATATCCGTTGCTCCTTAATGACTTTTATTCCTGCATTAAACACTTAACAAACGGTCATGGTGAACGTTAGCTTTGGTCGAGGTTACATAATCTTATGCGATGGTCGTGTGGGACGGGCGACGCTGTGGTCGAGCGTCATGAAGGACGTACGACTTACCTTTTACGGGAGACGACGGATGTTTTTTGGGTTCTTGTCGAAACCTTATCTTAATACAATATTTGGATTATAACGTGCGTCTTACCTGCTGTGGTCGTAGTCGTACGACGTGATTTTTTACCCAAACAGTTTGCCCCCAAAATTTGAAAATTGAATGTCAAATTTAAGTTTTAAATTTTGCTTGTCGAACGCTTAGACTCGTGACCTGGGTTGAGGGACTTACCTGGTTGTCGTGGAACTAGACCGGTTTGCCTTTAACTGAACGAGAAGTTGAAAAGTTGTGACGTCATACTGACGCATGATTGTGCTTACCAGCTGTCGATGACAGGTGTCGACGATCCCTCCCGTCATACGAAGGGACGAGAGCACGCGGTGATCATCAAGGGGTTCGACCTGACATAATCGACTGCATAAATAAAGATTGCGATGGATCTTTTCTTGTTTACATTTTTAGAGGGTTGTGAGCGAAGATTTCTTTAGGGGTTTTCTTGTTGATTTTCGTTCGATTAAAACTTGCAAGAATCTTTGACCTAATTCAAGTTTTTCTGAGATCATATAAGATACGACCCTTCAGTTTGCGTATGCGTCGCAAGTCAATTGCTAGAAATCCTAGAAAAAACTGGGATATCTGGGGCCTTTCAGAAGTGCAAATCAATTTAACGGGGCTGGTAATGTCGACAGAACCTAGAAGCACCATTAAAAATGAAGAAGATCTCGACGACTTTAGAAGTCTAGCGAGGATTACCATGGGGATTACCATAAGTAAGGTTGGCCAGGTTTGACCGGAAATGTGCCCCGAGGGGTACGTTGTTATATACGAATATCCGTTCAAAATAGGCTTCCATTGGCCATACTCGCCTTTAGTCAAAGAGTTCATGTGTGAATTTGATCTTTCGCCGGGGCAACTGATGCCCCAGTTCTGGCGAGTTGTCTTGATCATCGAACGACTTACCTCTAACTGGAATCCGCCGATGAATGTGAGGGACCTTCTGACGGCGTATAAGGTCAAGAGTGACCACTACCGTCGCTATAGTTTGTTTTCAAGGTTCAAGGGTGATCGTACCCTGGTTTTGAATACCGCGGTCAACGACCGTGGATGGAAGAAGAGGTATGCATTCGTGCGGGTGTCAACGCTGGACACTGATAGTGGCTGGATTAGGGAGGGTTGGAATATGATGGGTGAGCCTTTGATTGTACGTTTTCATGTTATTCTGCGGCCCGATTGTTTTTTTGACTGATCTTCTTTTTTGTGCGTAGATATTGATTTCGATAAGGTAGAGCCGGATGATGCTTCTCGGGCTAAGATCGAAAAGTTCTTAGAATTTAGTATTGAAGACCGGTCGTACGTCACGTGCCATTTGATAGACGAGGATGATGACACCGTTTTCTTGAGCGACAGAGTGAGGATGGGTCGAGAGGAGAAAGAAGAAGAGGAGGACTCTGAGAAGACTGAGGAGGAAGAGAAGAGTGAAGAACCAGAGGTAGAGATAATTGGTAAGTATCCTTCTTTTCGCTTGACCTGGTCTCTCTCTGTTCTGAATCGTCTAATTTCTTTCTTTTTCCGTACAGGTGAACCTCAAACGCAGGTGACATCTCCTAGGAAGATGGCCCAAGTCGAAGTAGCTCGCGAGGCGAGGAAGAAGGACGTTTCGACAACTGGGTCGGGGGTCCTGAAGAGAAAAGAGGTCCCGATAGCCGGGTCGGGCCTCTTAAAGAGGACAAAGGTGTCCGTTCTGAGGGAACCATCTTTGAAGACGGGTAACCCATCAAGGGTTGCCTTGTCCAGGAAGGCGAAGGTGTCGGTCGCGTTTGACACGACCGGCTAAAAATCTGTGGATACTGCGCAACTGGCGACGATGTCTCCCGTCGTCATATCCGGCCCTTCATCGCCCGACAGGGGTAAAGGCGCGCAGAAGGGACCTGTGGGGGAAACGACGATCAACTTTACGTTGCCATCGGGTTTTCTGGACGACAATGTCTTGGACGAGACGAAGTTGTTCCCCCATTTGGAAAAAAATATTTTCTTCCGTCTTTCAGGGAGCGTTTTGACGGGTTTTCTTTCGAGAAGAAAGAGTTCCATGCAGCTGGACTCTCATTCTTGGTAAGTCTTTCTTTCAAGACTTGTCGTTTGCCGTTCTCGTTGTTTACTAATGTCGCTCATGTCACGATTCTTCAGGCGTTCCAAGCTTCCCTGGCATTGCATGCCGAAATGACGAATATAGAGGTTTCAACGGCTTCTGTTACCAAAGATGAAGATGCAGCGTTAGCTAAAGAGAAAGCTGCTTTGGAGCATGAAGAAGCGATGTCAGTGCGCCTTGACCATGCTCTGGACGAATTGGATGCCCTCGGTCATACAAGAGACGAGATAAACTCGCGTTTGAAAGAGTCTCTGACTTTGATGCGCGGCCAGAGAGAGGAGCTGGAGGGGATGAAGGGATCCGTGACCGAGAAGAGGAAGGAAGTCGAGGGGATCAAGGCTAAGGTGATAAATTTGAAGAAGGAGTTTGATGAGTTGAAGGACGAAAATAAGTCTTTCTTTTCTTATGCTCGACTTACTGCGCGTGCGGCAGTTATGCGACGTCACCTGCAGGGCAAGGATCCTCTGGCTTCAGCGTCAGATGAGCTGCGTCTCTTTTATGAGAGAGTCGGGACCGAGAGAGATCTCGACTTGGATGACGAGAAGGACGTTGAGGAGGAGGTGGCAGACGAAAACCTTCAAGACGGGACTTCGGGCACGAATGCGACGGAGGCTCCTCCTTTAATTTAAGAATTATATTTAGTTTGCTTCGCTGCTCGACCGTCGGTGGTCGAGCGTGTACCTGACGATCCTTTAATAAATGCAATTTTTGTTTGAACTTGTGTTTTATATACTTGGTAAACAAATATTGCATTAATGGAGCGTAAGATGCACAAGAAATCATGCGACTAAGGCCTTTATTGTAATACGATGACAAGAACTTAAAACAAATATAAACACGCGATTAAAGCATCCATTCAGGGTATGAAAGTTAAGAAACTTAAAGATAAGTTGTTTTAGGCTTTGCGATTGTACGACGAGATCGTACGATGAATTTGTATCGTATGCCCCTGTATAAGGGATGATCTAGGAAGAAAAGACCTGATCATTTATGTCGTGCGATCCTGCGATAAAACGATGTCGGGGGTTGGTCGTCGGCTAGCCAACGACCCTCCGATGCTTAAGTCAGTAGTCGTTTTGTGAGAAAAAATCGTATGAAAAAGAGTTAGAGAACGTACCATTTCAGAATCTCTCTATTTGCCCCCTGGCGTTTACTACCTTATTCTTTTTGACAGGAAAAGATAGGTTTTAAACGACAGAACGACATGGCGATCCTGTAAAATACTCTCCTGCGTTGACTATGTTGTCGTGCGACAGGGCACCATAGCGACGTTTTGACTCATTCTCGATCTTCAGGATTCCCAATGGCGTAGAGGATTTTAATTGACAACTTTTGCATGCTCGGGAGTCGACGGTCGATGGCTACTAATAACGACATTATCAATAATATCTTTGAGATTACCTTGTGGAACATGATATGCCAATTCCTTCTTGAGTGCGATACAATCATCTGTCGCATGACCATGGTCGATGTGGAAGTCGCACCACTTTGATTTATCCTTCTTCGCATCGTCCAAATCAGACTTCTTCGGCCACTGGGTGGTTGCTTGGGTGGTCTTCAGAGCTTCGACTAAGTCTTTAGCTGGGATACTGAGTAAACTTAGTCGCGGTCTTGGCCTCCGCTTTCGTCTTGAAACGAACATTTGAAATTTGGCGCGCGGGCTCCATTCTTGAAACAGCTTTTGTCTTGAACTCTGGTTTCTTGACGCCCAACGACTTCTTGTCGTCAGTGTGTTTGCGATGAAAGGCTGCATTGTCTTCGACCCTCATATATGCTAAGGTTCGAGCTCGGACGTCTTGGAAAGTCTCTGGGGGATACTTGGTCAGATCGATATATAAACCTGAACTATCGTCTAGACCACGCTTATAAGCTTCGATCGTAGTTTTGATGTCACAATTGCGGATACTGATCATTTCGGCATTGAATCTATTGAAATAACTTCGAATAGACTCATTGGTTTTCTGTACGACATAGTACATATCACTAGTCAGCTTTTCCATCTTACGACTGCTGGCGAATTGCTGGGAGAATTGGTTGACCAATTCGGCGAACGACCTGATAGATTTGGGTTTGAGATTGATCAACCACTGGAGAGCTGGACCAGTGAGAGTCGCCCCGAAACTCTTGCACATGCATACTTCCTGGTACATGTGTGGAATCGAGATCGTCCACATGAGCTGCTTATACTGCGCGACATGCTCGGTTGGATCGGTCACACCTGAATACTTGGGAGTGAAGGCAATAATGTTATACTTCTTTGGGACCTCGACGGTGGCGATTTCATCGATGAAGGGCGACGCCTGATACCCCGAGCGAGGCTTAACGTCAACGGGCACGGCTGCCCCAGGCAACTTGGCGAGCAAGGACAGGACGCGCTCATTTTGGTCTTCCAACATCTTCAAACGCTGGGCGACGGGATCGTTAAGATCAGGATTTGCCCCTGTCGAGGGATTGGTCCCTGGACTAGTTCCATTACCATGCGACGAACCATTGATGTCCCCGTTGAATGGGACAGAATATGGTTGCGACCCATAGTGGAATTGCTGCGGTCCATTCTGAAACGATTGTGGTCCCTGCTGAAATGGCTGCGATCACTGCTGGAAAGATTGCGATCCTTGCTGGAAAGGTTGCGGACCACTTTGGAACGACTGGGAAAACGGTTGGGAAAATGGCTGGGATCCATTCTGAAACGGCTGGGCGCCACCTTGTAATGGTTGGGATCCATTGTTCAAGGGTGGTGGTCGGATGTGCTGAGAGGGAATCTGCCCAGACTGGGGATTCGGAATGAACGGACCCGGCTGCTGATTCTACATGAATGGACCTGAATACTGATTCTGCGCGGACGGACCTGGTCCCGGACCTGGATTTTGGATGAACGGTCTAGGACCATTCTGGGGTCCAAAAGGATTCCTTTAGCTACGCGATCTCTTCAGCTGCTCTGCGATTCTGCTCTGCCATTGCATTGAGTTGATTCCTGGCAACCTCGAGCTCCTGATATATATGAGCAACGGCTTGCTGTGGATTTCCAGGGGCTGCCATTTTCCTGTAACAGAAAATAGAAAAAACTCTAAGAAACTATTAGTAGAATGCACGTTCGTCGAGGATTTTCGCTAGATGTAGTCCCACGGATGGCGCCAAACTGTTAATGCCAAAAATCGCACCAAAGGAACAACTTAAGGTCGATGTGGACTTAAACAACTAAAGAAAGAATCTTTCGACGAGACGTGCGACGAGGAACAAAATAAATGAGACAAGGGATTTGATGATGCAGGAAAAACCTCAATCGAGGAAAAAACCTGCAGACGACAGGGGGTGTCGTCGCTGCACTATGGTCGCTAATCAGGGGCGATGTCCTTGGTATTGGCGTCGGTCGTACGATGGTTACAAACAAATGAAGGAAATGCTTCGAAATGTAAAGTACAAGTGTTTGAAATGTAAAACAAGTGTTTGTCGTGTGTGAATACAAAGTGTGAACAGCTGGTCGAGAGTTGTTGTCGTGCGTTGAGAGCGATACTTGAGCTGTTCTTCGAGTGTTCTTGAGTTCGCTATAGTATTCTAGAATTCAGTCTAAGATGTGTACGCTTTCTTGAGCTCGGTATCAGATGTTGTGTTCGATGTCCAGTGTCCCTTCAAATGATGATTGAACTTGGTCTTTATAGTCTTCGGGAGTTTTAATTAGCTCATTAATTGCTTCATTTAACAGCTATAACGTCTGCAACGGTCGGTAACGGTTGTCGGAGTGATTATCCATAATGATCTTCGTCCGTTACGGCTATCGATCGTTGATGGTTGCGTCGGTTATATCCATTGCTCCTTAATGACTTTTATTCCTGCATTAAACACTTAACAAACGGTCATGGTTAACGTTAGCTTTGGTCGAGGTTACATAATCTTACGCGATGGTCGTGTGGGACGGGCGACGCTGTGGTCGAGCGTCATGAGGAACGTACGACTTACCTTTTATGGGAGACAACGGATGTTTTCTGGGTTCTTGTCGAAACCTTATCTTAATACAATATTTGGATTATAACGTGCGTCTTACCTGCTGTGGTCGTAGTCGTACGACATGATTTTTTGCCCAAAGATGTACCATAGTTTTTATTTTATTTTGTTTACTCTATCTGTCTGACGCTTCATGTATTTCCTGATCAGTGTCGACCGAGAGGAAATCGGTCTCTAGGGCGAGAGGGAAGCAGGTTATGCGTACCCTTCGGGGTGAAAATGTTTCGACAGCTGGGTCGAGCCAGAAGAGAACCAAGAGGACAGTCCTGAGGGAACCGTCGTCGAGGGTCAATAACTCACCGGGAGTTGTTCTGCCTAAGAAGGCGAGGGCGTCATCTAGCCATCCTGGCGTGATGGACGCGACACCAGCAAGTTCTGCGCCTCCGGCGATGGTGACGAAACCGGTGTCTCAAGTGTCGATCCCAATGTCTGCCGACAGGGGCTAGGGATCATCGGCCGAAGTTATGACGGTCAATTTTACATTGCCGTCTGACTTTATGGCGGATGGTGTCCTAGACGGGACGGCGTCGTTTTCTCATCTGAGGAAGTATTTGCTCCCGTCTTTCAAGGAGCATTTCCACGGAGTTTCGGTCGGAGAGATGAGATCTCGAGTTGCCAGTCTGGCTTTCACGGTGAGCGTCAATCTTTCATGACTTGTGTAATTTGTAATCTTTGTCGAATGTTCTTGAATGCACCTTCTATTTTTCACAGACATTCCAGTCTTCCTTGGCGTTACATGCTGAGACGTCAAGAGTTGAAGATCTGGTGGCGTCTGCTCTTGAGAGGGAAGCTCCAGCGTTGGAGAGGGAGAGAGCGGCTTTAGATAGGGAGAAGTTGGCCATGGCGTGTGCCGATGAGCTGGCCATCCAACTTTTCGAAGCTCAATATGAATTGCAGGAGATTCGTGCGGGAGGAGTGGCAGATGAAGGCCCTCAGGTCGGGACTTCGAGCAGGGATACGACCGATGTTCCCCCTGTCGTCTAGAATTTTTTTTCTTTCCTTGTTGTTTTTGCCACTTGACCTATCGGGGGTTGAGTATGTATATGATGGTTTGCTCAACGAATATATCTTTTTCTTTGAATCTTGTGCTTTATTCAAATCATATTGATTATGAAGTCGAACATAAAATACATATGAAATCATGTGACTAAGGCACTCATTGTAATACGATGACAAGAACGTAAAACAAAAATAAAAACACGCGATTAAAGCATCCATTCAAGGTATGAAAGCTAAGAAACTTAAAGATAAGTTGTTTTAGGCTTTGCGATTGTACGACGAGATCGTACGATGAATTTGTACCGTATGTCCCTGTGGAGGGATGAGAAGAAAATCCTGATCGTTTATGTCATTCGACCTTGCGATATTAAAGTCATATAGTAGACTTAATGACTATTATCGTGCGATTCTGCGATAAAACGATGTCAAGGGTTGGTCGTCGGCTAGCCGACGACCCTCCGATGCTTAAGTTAGTAGTCGTTCGTGAGAAAAAATCGTATGAAAAAGAGTTAGATAACGTAGAGAACGTACCTTTTCAGACTCTCTCTATTTGTCCCCTGTCATTTATTACCTTATTCTTTTTAGGAGGAAGATATAGGTTTTAAATGACAGAACGACACGGCGATCCTGTCGAGAGCTTGATCTTGCGACTTCAGTTTATTTTCTCGTCTTCAAGGTAGACTTGTAGCATTCACGAGCGACTTTTGGCTCACTCTTGATCTCATGGATTCCCCATGGCGTCGGGAATTTCAACATTTGATGATACGTCGAAGGAACAACTTTCATATCATGGATCCATGGTCGACCTAAGATGATGTTATAGGCCGACGCACAGTCGATGACGCTGAACTTGGTTTGCTTGTTGACTCCTCCGGCGTAGACGGGCAGGATTATCTCTCCAAAGGTACTTGTCGCTTCTCCATTGAAGCCGACCAAGGTCGTCGAACGTCGGATGATTTCCGAGCGATAGATTCCCATAGCTTTGATGGTGTTGAGAAAAATGACATTTGCTGAACTGCCCCCGTCTACCAATACTCGACGCGTCAAATAGTTACCGACCGTGAGTTGAATGATCAACCCGTCGTGATGCTTTTGTTACGAGTCGCCGAGGTCGACTTGGTCGAACACGATCTTCATGGATTCTAATTCCAAATCTCCTTTGGGTCTAGATGAACGAGGAATAGGCCGGTCGTCGGGCGCTTGACTGGCATGACGCTTAGCTGCGGAGTACGTCAGTCCACACACGTCCGAACCACCAGTGATGCAATTGATGATCTTTGCAAGGTTGGGCACTGACGATCGGTGGCTATTAGCTGGAAGAACGACATAATCAATAATATCTTTGAGATCACCTTGTGGAACATGATATGCCAATTCCTTCTTGAATGCGATACATTCATCTATCGCATGACCATGGTCGACGTGGAAGTCGCACCACTTTGATTTATCCTTCTTAGCATCGTCCAAGTCAGACTTCTTCGGCCACCGGATGGTTGCTTGGGTGGTCTTCAGAGCTTCGACTAAGTCTTTAGCTGACCCTTTGAACCCATAAGAGGAGATCTTGGGGTACATGGGGAATTTAGTCACGGTTTTAGCTTCTGCCTTCGTCTTGAAACGAACGTTCGAAATCTGACGCGCTGGATCTATTCTGGATATGGCTTTCGGCTTGAATTCTGGCTTCTTGACACCTAACAGCTTCTTGTCGTCAGTGTGTTTGCGACGAAAGGTTGCATCATCTTCGACCCTCATATATGCTAAGGTTCGAGCTCAGACATCTTCGAAAGTCTCTGGGGGATACTTGGTCAGATCGATAAATAAACCTGAACTATCGTCTAGACCACGCTTATAAGCTTCGATCGCAGGTTTGATGTCACAATTGCGGATACTGATCATTTCGGCATTGAATCTATTGAAATAACTTCGAATAGACTCATTGGTCTTCTGCATGACATAGTACAGATCACTAGTCTGCTTTTCCATCTTGCGACTGCTGGCGAATTGCCGGGAGAATTGGTTGACCAATTCGGCAAACGACCCGATAGATTTGGGTTTGAGATTGATCAACCATTGGAGAGCTGGACCGGTAAGAGTCGCCCCGAAACTCTTGCACATGCATACTTCCTGGTACATGTGTGGAATCGAGATCGTCCACATGAGCTGCTTATACTGCGCGACATGCTCGGTTGGATCGGTCACACCCGAATACTTGGGAGTGAAGGTAGGAATGTTATACTTCTTTGGGACCTCGACGGTGGCGATCTCGTCGGCGAAGGGCGACGCCTGATACCCCGAGCGAGGTTCGACGTCTACAGGCACGGCTGCCCCAGGCAACTTGGCGAGCAAGGACAGGACACACTCATTTTGGTCTTCTAACATCTTCAAACGCTGGGCGACGGGATCGTTAAGATCAGGATTTGCCCCTGTTGAGGAATTGGTCCCTGGACTAGTGCCATTACCATGCGACGAACCATTGGTGTCCCCGTTGAACGGAACAAAATATGGCCGCGACCCATAGTGGAATTGCTGCGGTCCATTCTGAAACGATTGCGGCACATGCTGAAATGGCGGCGATCTCTGCTGGAAAGATTGCGGACCACTTTGGACCGACTGGGAGAACAGTTGAGAAAACGGTTGGGATCCATTCTGAAATGGCTGGGCGCCACCTTGCAATGGCTGGGATCCATTGTTCAAGGGTGGTGGTCGGATGTGCTGAGGGGGAATCTGCCCAGTCTGGGGATTCGGAATGAACGGACCCGGCTGCTGATTCTGCGTGAATGGACCTGGATGCTGATTCTGTGCGGACGGGCCTCGTCCCGGACCTGGATTCTAGATGAATAGACCTGGATGCTGATTCTGCGCGGACGGGCCTGGTCCCGGACCTGGATTCTGGATGAATGGTCTAGGAACATTCTGGGGTCCAAAAGGATTCCTTAGCCGCACGATCTCTTCACCTACTCTGCGATTCTGCTCTGCCATTAGATTGAGTTGATTCCTGGCAACCTCGAGCTCCTGATACATCTGAGCGACGACTTGCTACGGATTTCCAGGGGCTGCCATTTTCCTGCAACAGAAGATAGAAGAAACTCCAAGAAACTATTAGTAGAATGCACGTTCGTCGATGATTTTCTCTAGATGTAGTCCCACGGATGGCGCCAAACTGTTAATTCCAAAAATCGCACCAAAGGGACAACTTAAGGTCGATGTGGACTTAAACAACTAAACAAAAGGATCTTTCGACTAGACGTGCGACGAGGGAAAAATAAATATGACAAAGGATTTGATGACGCGGGAAAAACCTCAAACGAGGAAAAAATCCTGCGGACGACAGTGGGTGTCGTCGCTGCACTATGGTCGCCAATCAGGGGCGATGTCCTTGGATACTGGTGTCGATCGTACAGAGATTACAATACAAATGAAGGAAAATGATTCGAAATGTAATGTACAAGTGTTTGGAATGTAAAACAAGTGTTTGTCGTGTGCGAAACAAAGTATGAACTGCTGGTCGAGGGCTGTTGTCGTGCGTCGAGAATGATACTTCACTTCAGGTGTTCTTGAATATTGCTTCGGTTGTTAATCGCCGGATATTTTTTTATGTCTTGAAATGTTGATTGAGCTTGATATTTATAGTCTTCGCGTCACTAATTAGCTCCATTAATGCTTTGATCAACGTCTACAACGGCTGGAAACGGTCACCGGAGTGATTATCCATAATGTTCTTCGTCCGTTACGGCTGCTCACTGTTAATGGCTTGGACTCCTGCATTAAATACTTAACACACGTAACAGTCAAGGTTAACGTTAGCTTTGCTCGAAGGTACAGTGATCTTACGCGATGGTCGTGCAAGACGGGCGACGCTGTGGTCGAGCATCATGAGGGACGTACGACTTACCTTTTATGAGGGACGACGATGGTGTTCTGGGTCTTTGTCGAGACCTTAATTTAATACAAGATATAGTCCTTAATCGTACGTCTTACCTGTTCTGGTCGCGGTCGAGCGACGTGATTTTTTGCCCAAACACTTCTCTGAGCTCTTCAAGGGCATCGAGGTCATAACTTAAATCAACCAGATTATGGTCGACAGAAGTATGTCTTGAGGTCTGGAGCTGAACCTCGACCGGTAGAACTGATTCATAACCATAGACCAAAGAGAAAGGGGTTTATCCTGTGGACGTGCGAGGCGTCGTGCGATTCGCCCACATGACCGAAGGGAGCTCTTCGACCCACCTTCCCTTTGTGGCTTGTAACCTCTTCTTAATTGAAGCTATGATGGTCTTCTTGCTCGACTCATCAAGTCCATTTGCCTGGGGATACCTGGGTGTCGAGGCCGTCAGCTTGATGATGCGGTCTTCACAGAACTGTCGAGTCCTGTTGCTTATGAATTGGGATCCATTGTCGCAGACAATTTCGGATGGAATCCCAAACCTGCATATAATGTTAGTCTGGATAAAAGATACGACTTCCTTGTCCCGAATTTGGGAAAAGGCAGCTGCTTCTACCCATTTGGAAAAATAATCTGTAAGTACGAGGAGAAATACCTTTTGCCCTGGGGTAGGTGGTAGCTTGCCGACAATGTCCATCCCCCATCTCATGAAGGGCCATGGGATCAATGTCCAGTGTAAAGGTTCAGAAGGTTTGTGGGACGTACCTGAATGTCGTTGACAAGGATCACAATTCTGGACATACCTGACCGCATCTTGTCGCAGTGTTGGCCAAAAGTAGCCTTGTTGGGAGATACGATTAGCCAATATGCGACCTCCTGAGTGATTGCCACACTCCCCATCGTGCATTTCTTGAAGGATCTTCTGAACTTGACTCTTACTGATGACGCATCTCAGGTTTAAGCCTATCGATGATCGTCGATAGAGTCTATTTCCGATCACGACATACCTAGATGCCTTGAATCTGATCTTCCGAGCTTCCATCTTGTCTTCTGGGAGTTGGTCGTGCATGAGAAAATTTCGGATGTCGCACGACCAGTCATCTTCTTATTCTTCGATCTGGACGACATCGTCATTTTCAATGGACGACGTCGCTAGGTGGATCATAGGAATATTGTCGAATATTGGTTCGACTAGAGCAGGCCCAAGGTTTGCTAGAGCGTCGGCTTGAGTATTCTGATCCCTCGGAATCTGCTCAATAGAAAATGATTTGAATTTTTCTGATTTTTCTTTTGCTACCTTTAGGTACGCTGTCATCTTTGAATCTTTGGCTACGAATTCTCCATTCATCTGATTCACGACCAGAAGAGAATCGCTTTTGACATGTAGCGCGGTTGCCCCCGAGTCGTGGGCCATATTCATTCCCACGATCAGGGCTTCGTACTCGGCTTCGTTGTTGGTGGTTTTGAAATCGCATCGAACGGAGTACACCATCTTGCCCCCCTGTGGCGACTTTAAGACGACGCCAAGTCCCGAACCCCTAATGTTGGACGACCCATCGACGTGTAAGGTCCAAGGTATGTCGTCGTGAGTCACCACAGTAGACACCTCGAGCTCTGCTTCTTTCCCCAATTCAGGACTAAAGTCGGCGACAAAATCAGCTAGTGCTTGCGACTTGATTGTTGTCCTGGGTTTGAAATCGATGTCATAACTGCTGAGATATATGCTCCATTTCACCAATCGACCTGTCAACTCAGGTTTTCTCAAGACAGACTTAAGAGGATAGTTAGTAACGACAGTAATCGGATGTGATTCGAAATAATGTCGCAATTTCTTTGCGGCTGTAACAAGTGACAAGAGTAGTTTTTCCATTGAGGAATACCTGGTTTCAGCGTCCAAAAGGGATTTACTTACATAGTAGATCGGCAGTTGCTGCTTTTGGACCAAAAGGGATTTACTTACACCCGACCAGTGAGCCTTTGGACCTCTTTGAAATTTCTCGGAGATTTGATTTCGATGACATCCTTAATCTGGTCTGGGTTGGCTTCGATTCCTCGTCGAGTGACCATGTAACCCAGGAATTTCCCAGCACTGACACCAAATGAACACTTCGTCGGGTTGAGCTTCATGCTATACTCCTGAAGGATGTCGAACGACTGCCTCATATGTTCGACGTGGTCGACTGCTTGCTTTGACTAGCATGTTGTCGATATACACTTCCATTGTGTCACCAAGATGATCCTTGAACATTTTGTTCACCAGGCGCTGGTAGGTAGAACCTGCATTTTTTAGTCCAAAAGGCATGACCTTATAACAGTAAATACCTCGATCTGTCGTGAACGCAGTCTTTTCATGGTCCTCGACATGCATCAGGATCTGATTGTATCCAGAATAAGCATCCATGAACGTCAATAATTCATGTCCGGCCGTTGCATCGACCATGACGTCGATATATGGTAATGGGAAAAGATCTTTTGGACAGGCTTTATTGAGAGCTGTAAAATCAATACAGACCCTCCATTTTCCATTTTTCTTTGCCACGACCATGACATTAGCAAGCCAGTCGGGGTACTTTACTTCTCGGATTTTTCCTGTCTTGCGGAGGTTGTCGACCTCATCATTTATCACCTTATTCCTTTCAGGAGCAAAAAATCCGCCGCTTTTGCTTGACAGGTTTGAATGACGGGTCCACATTGAGCTTATGGGAAATGACACCAGGGTCTATACCGACCATGTCTTCATGCGACCAGGCAAAACAGTCGGCATGTTCCTGCAAAGAAGATATGAGCTTGTCTTTTAGGAAGGGATCGAGGGACGACCCCAAGGACTTTCTGGTCAGGCTTGCTCTGATCCAGGATGACTTCCTCCAGGCGATAATCGTCGACTGCCCCCAGGGCATCTTGCGCATTCTCATGCTCCACATGCATTTGGGCAATGATCTGCTCTTGGTTTCCATCACCTGCCATTTTCCTCAAAAAGAAAAGAAAGGAAACTCCAAGAAAACGTTAGTAAGGCGCACGTTTGTCGATGATTTTCTCTAGATGGGGCCCTACGGTGGGCGCCAAACTGTTAATGCCAAAAATCGTCCAAAAGGATAACTTAAGGTTGATTGTGGAGCTTAACAACTAAAGAATAGGAATCTCTCGACAAACCGTACGACGAAGACAAAAAATGTAAATGAGACGGAGATTTTGGTGACGCGGGAAAAACCTCAACGAGGAAAAAACCCGCGGACGACTTTGGGGGTCGTCGTTGCACAAAGATTACAATACAAATGAAGGAAAGACTTTAAATGTAAAGTAACAAGTGTATTGAATGTAAAAACAAGTGTGTCGTGTGGAAAAAAACTAAGTGTCGTGTGTGTAAGTCGTGCGTATAAGCCGTGCGTCGTGAGCGATCTTTTATGAGAGAATTCTTTGCTCTGAGTGTTCTTTTTTAATCAGATATCCGCAAGTGAGGCTGGGATCTTCGTATTTATAGTCTTCGTAGCTTTGACTGACCCTCATGAATATAGGAGTAACGGTCGCAACGGTCGCCGGAATTGAGGCTCATTAACTGTCTTCATCGGTTACGGCCGTTGGTCATTAATGACATTGATTCCTGCATTAAACAGTTAAAAACATAACAAAAATATCATATGTTAGTCGGTTGAGGTCGCGAGATATGTCACGTCGGTCGAGGTCGCGAGATACTTTCGACTTCGACTTTGGTCAAAAGATAAAGTGTTTATGATTTGACTTTAGTATGGTAAAGTGTAATAAATGCTCTCAGTATTTTGGTCGTGGTCGAGATTGGTGAAATTTTACCCAAACAGTTACCATCTCATCTTGAATATGCTTTTTTGGGGGAAAAGGAGACACTCCCGGTCATTATTTCATCCAAGTTGAGGACCGAAGACAAATAGAAGTTGCTGAGAGTCCTACGTGAGCATCAAACTGCAATTGGTTGGACAATAGCCACTTTAAAAGGCTTAAGTCCAACTTTTTGCACGCACCGTATAAATCTTGAAGAAGAACATCGACCGATAGTCCAACCTCAACGCCGACTTAATCCCAACATGAAGGAGGTGGTTCGGAAAAAGATCCTAAAGTTGTTGGATGCTGGAATCATCTATCCAGTACCTGATAGCCCATGGGTCAGTCCAGTTCAGGTAGTGCCCAAGAAAGGCGGTGTCACAGTAGTCCGCAACAACAACAATGAACTCATTCCCTCTCGGACAGTCACGGGATGAAGAGTTTGCATTGATTACAGGAAGCTAAATGATGCCACCCGGAAAGACCATTTTCCATTGCCATTCATTGACCAGATGATAGAGAGACTAGCGGGACATGAGTATTACTGCTTCTTGGACGGGTATTCGGGATACAATCAAATACCGATTGCTCCCGAAGATCAAGACAAAACCACGTTTGCGTGCTCATATGGGACATTTGCTTATAGGAGGATGCCGTTTGGGTTATGTAACGCTGCCGCAACGTTTCAGAGATGTATGATGGCGATCTTTTCGGATATGGTAGAGCGCACCATGGAAATCTTTATGGACGACTTTTCGGTGTTTGGCCCATCATTTGATTCTTGTTTATCTTATATGGAGGATGTTTTAAAGAGATGTAAGGAAACGAGCTTGGTTTTGAATTGGGAGAAGTGTCACTTTATGGTGACGGAAGGAATAGTGCTTGGACACAAGGTGTCAAAAGAGGGGATAGAAGTGGATAAGGCTAAGGTGGCAGTGATAGAGAACTTACCGTATCCGAATTATGTCAAAGGGATTCGAATCTTTTTGGGACATGCCGGTTTTTACCGGCGGTTTATAAAGGATTTTTCTAAATCACTAAACCCTTATGTGCTTTACTTCTAAAAGATGCCAAGTTTGATTTCACTGACGATTATGTTTTGGCATTTGACAGGTTGAAGAAGGAGTTGATCTCGGCACCTATTCTTACAGCACCCGACTGGAATCTCCCTTTCATAGTGATTTGTGATGCAAGCGACACAGCAGTCGGAGTAGTCTTGGGGCAAAGGAAAGAAAAGAGAATGCACGTGATTTACTATGCCAGCAAGACCTTAGATGAGGCTCAAGTCAACTATGCCACCACCGAGAAAGAATTATTAGCAGTGGTCTATGCACGTGAGAAGTTCAGATCGTATCTGGTGGGAGCAAAGGTAATAGTATACATGGATCATTCAACCTTGAAGTATTTGATGGCTAAGAAAGATGCCAAGCCGAGGCTCATTAGATGGGTGTTACTACTTCAAGAGTTTGACTTGGAGATCTTGGACAAAAAGGGGACAGAAAACACGGTTGCAGATCACCTGTCGATGCTCGAGGGTAATGAAGAAGAATAGAAGGATAGAACCACCATAAATGACACATTCCCGGATGAGCAATTATTAAAGGTTAGTCATTCCGAACCGTGGTATGCAGATTTGGTTAACTTTTTGGTAGGAGGAGTGGTACCCTACAATATGAACTCGCACCAAAAGAAGAAGTTCTTATCTGATGCTTTGCGGTATTATTGGGATGAGCCGTAATTGTACAAGATGTGTGCGGATGGGATGATTCGGAAGTGTGTACCAGATGAAGAGAAGGTCGACATTCTCACTCATTGTCATACATTAGAATGTGGGGGCCACTTCAGTACTGATAGAACGATGGCCAAGGTTTTACAATCCGGATTCTTCTGGCCATCGATGTTTAAGGAGACGAGGGAGTTTATTACTAGATGCGATCGGTGCCAAAGGGTAGGTAACATGACGAAGAAAGATGAAATGCCCATGAAGATTTTTATGGAAGTAGAACGTTTTGATGTGTGGGGAATAGACTTCATGGGACCGTTCCCAAACTCATACGGGAACGAGTACATCTTAGTTGCGGTCGATTATGTCTCGAAATGGGTTGAAGCCATTGCAACGCCATCAAATGATTCCAAAGTGGTGATCAAATTTCTGAGAAAGCATATCTTTACACGCTTTGGAGTTCCACGGGTTTTAATCAGTGATGGGGGTAGCCATATTTGCAACCGGTACCTTGATGCAGTTCTCAAGAAGTACTCGGTAAAACATCGAGTAACCACACCCTATCACCCGCAAGCGAATGGATTGGCCGAAGTCTCAAACAGAGAGTTGAAACACATTTTGGAGAAAACGGTGAATGCTTCACGCAAGGATTGGTCATTGAAGCTTGATGACGCTCTTTGGGCATACCGGACGACATTCAAAACACCTTTGGGAACAACACCGTATCGGATAGTGTACAGGAAATCATGCCACTTACCTGTATAATTGGAGTGTCGAGCATTCTGGGCAATCAAGAAATTGAACATGGAGATTGAAGCGACCGGCAAGAAGAGACTACTACAGCTTAATGAGCTAGAGGAAATCAGGCTCGATGCGTTCGAGAATGCATTGATTTACAAAGAGAGGACCAAGAAGTTCCACGACCGGAACATTCGTGAAAAAGTAATCACTCCAGGTATGAATGTGTTATTGTTTAACTCACGATTGCGTTTATTCCCATGTAAGTTAAAGTCCAGGTGGTCCGGCCCTTTCAAAGTAGTAGAAGTATTTCCGTATGGAGCAGTGGAGTTAGAAGGAACTGACGGGCAGAGATTCAAAGTAAATGGACAACAAGTCAAACCTTACTTAGGAACTGACGGGCATCACAAGCATATATCTGGATAAGCCGGGAGAGTAAGTGGACTGAGAAGTCGTGCCACGACAGAAAATACGGCGCTGGGTGGGAGGCAACCCACCATAGGTCAAATCTTAATTTTTATTTTGGTTATTTTCTTAGTTTTGTGTGTTTTCCTTTGTTTTTGTGTGTTGTTTGTGTTTTGTGTATTTTAGGTGTAGTTTCGAACCCTGAAAGCAGCCTCGATGTTGAAAAAAAGGCAAGAGAGCAGAGAAAAAAGGAAGAGAGGAAACTGTGGTCGGCTACTGGCGGCGCTGGTCCATCCGCGCAACCATCCGCGCAGGACATTGGGGTATTCAAGTTTTTAAAATCGCGCATCTCGTGGCGCTAATCCATTAGCGCGACCATCCGCGTGAACCACTGCTCGAATAACGAACCAGAGCGCTGCGCGTCTCATGGCGCTGATCGAACCGCACGTCCATCCGCGTGGACCACTGAGGGGTTTTAGTCCAGTGCGCAGCCCACCTCACGGCGCGACCAGACCCACGTCTCCATCCGCGCCGACTCCTCTGCAGGTATTTAAGAAGATTTTCGGCCCTTTGTCTCATTTTATCAAACCCTAGTAATTTTGGTAGTCGTCTCTCTCTCTCAAACGCACTCCCATCGCCGAATTCAACCCATCTCATCAAGGTGCTTCAATTCCTACTTCATTCACACTCCCAATCAAGATCAAGAGGTATGTTTCTTACCCTAATGTCTCTATTCTAGGGTTTTTGGCTTCAACACAAGGTACACCCCATTGTTCTTAAAGTCTCTTAACTTTCTGAAGGTGTACATGTTCCTAAGTGTGAAATAACTTTTAAACCTCTTATACTTGTGTGGTTGTGCATGAATGATATCATTTTTTGTTGGTGAAATTGTGGGTATTTTACTGTTGAGAGAAAAATCCTTGTGGTTGGTTCAAGTTTCTGCATTCTCTTGATATAGTGCTAATATTGTCCAAGATAAACCAAACCTAGGTTTCACCAAGGTTTGGGGTTCTTGTGTTTTTCCTTGTTAAAAGAGATATCATGTGCTAGTGTTGGGTTGTATTTTTGCTAAGTGTAATATAATGTGGAGGTTGTTGTGTTTTGTGTGCTGAAAGAGAATTCTATGTGAAATATGTGGGTGCATGTTCTTGTTAAGGGTATTATGATGATTTTGGTGGATTGTATTGCAATTGGTTGTGTGGATGAAAATTGATGTTTTATAGTTAGAATGGCTAACCAAACTTTGGTTTGGGGTGCCCAATTGGTATCATCCACACAACACCCCCGCTGCAAACCTCGGTTTCACCAAGGTTTGGGGTTACCGTTTTCACTTGAACTTTATCGTTGTATAATTCCTTGTTGTGAAAATGAACCTAATCTAAAGATTAGGTTTGGGTGGCATAATCAAGATTTCTATATCTAATGAATGTACCCCTTTTCAGGAAATATGGTGCGCACTAATCCATCCACAGTTGGACGTTGGTTCCACTACCTCAACTTGCGCCCGGAAGAAAGAGAAGCATTAACCGAGCGCACAAGTGGCTGGGTTGAGCAAAGAAGGGAGCAATTCAAGAACAGACCGGTCTGGCCAGAGAGAGGGATGCGAATACACGAGATACCAAATGCGAGGGTGCAAGAGATAGCTGCAGAGCGTGGGTGGACCACATTTGTTAACGACCCGGAGCCATATGATCAGGAGCTAGTTCTCGATTTCTATGCCGCCATGATACCACCCGCCTTTAATGAGTTTCACTCGGTGGTGGAAAGAGGGAGATTAGTACGGATGCCGATAGAGGCGATTTGCGCCCACTATGGGGTGCCTCGCCCTAATAACCTTAGTGCTACCTTTATCTTGACTCCGATCCCCGGTGTCAGAAACGATGCCTACTACAGCGCGATCTTGTCCTCATCTCTACGGAGGAGTGGTAAAGAAATATGGGTTCCACACTGGCATGATATTAAAAAGAGTGAACTGCGACCGGAGATCGCACTCTGGATGAAATTCCTAAAGTGCAACCTAACGCCATCCACCCATGACACTACCGTTGACTCATATGTCACCAAAGTCCTCTACCACATTCAGTTCAGCCTCCTCGTGGATATAGGCCACATCATCCAGCTCCAACTAATAGACGCAGCATCCAGCACCAACAGTGTCGGCATTTTACCCTCTCCGTGTTTACTAACTAGATTTTGCACGGACGCCGGCTGTGACATTGGTGACACGATACCACCACCACCACCCTTCGACCGACATACCTACAATGCGCAAGTTAATGCGGTAAATCGGTTCGACAGGAAGAAAGCCACTGATAGAGAGAGAAATTGTATGCGCATTCCAGTGGGGGTGGATGACATGGATGCTGATGATGATGATGATGATGATGATGTCGACTACAATCCGACGACGGATATGGAAGGAGTGAAGCTCGGAACCGACATACCTGGACTGGTGCAACAGATGTACCGGATGCAGTTAGAGATGCGTCAGAGGTTTGCGGCACTAAGCGGAAGGGGATACGCGAGAAGTGATGGAAACTCTCATGCAGCTAGCACTTCAAATCCACATGAAGCGGGTCCATCAAATCCAAGGAGAATGAGGCGTGCACAAGAGGAGCCGAGCAGACGAGCACGAGGCGATTGAATGGTTGGGTAACCTTTTTATTTTTGATGATTTGGTGATGAACAATATTTTCATTTTTTTATGTTTTAGTTGGATGACTGTACCGTATCGCATTTTTCGTGATTGTTTTCTATGTGCTGTTATTGGTTCCATTGGGGACAATGTTTGTGTCTAGTTTGGGGTGGTTTGTCGAGTCTATCATTGGTTGATCTCAGTGGATTGAACACTTACCTCGTTTATAGTGAGGAGTGGGTGACCTTTTTAGCATGACTTAGTGTGAGTGTTCGAAGACACTAATTTTGGGGGGAGGATTTAGAAAGGATAATATAGCACTAGGGTGTACCTAGGTGACTGCACGCATTAGAGACATTAGTGGAGACCACCCGTGAGTTTGTTGAGCCATACACTTTCTAACTTCGATTCCGAGAGACTATGCATTACTCGATACACTTTTCGTTTAGTCTTTTGGTCGTTGTTGTAGCTGATCTCACTATAACTTGCATCTGTTACCAAAGACATCCATAGGAATAGGAAGTGAAGCTTTTGCCTATCTTTGTGAACAAACCATGTGTGAAGTCATCAGGTTTATTGGTTGCTGCTAATCCCACTGCTTTTCATAACTCATAGTGCCCAAATGAAACCCGTTGTAACACCCTCAGTTCAGTAAAAAAAACTGAGGGGTCAGTTTAGGGAGTTTAAATGAAGTGTTGTGAAGTATGAGCGAAAGAAAATGGGAGGGTCGCCAATTATCATCAAACATCCTTCAGAGGATTGTAAATCCATTGACCTCCATCCCTAGGCAGCAACCATGGCCCATTCAAAGATCTGAGTTCAGTATGGAGAGATGTAAAGAGTGGCAGAGCAACGTTTCTATGTCCTAGTCTTGATAATGGGTTCCTTTTGAGATCAATTTGTGTACATATGTGCGTTCTTGTTTAATTGTTGTTCATGCATGCTATTGTGAATTTTTTATACCTAACTCCTGAAAGTATGGCAACATGTGTGAAACCTAGGGCTCGAGTGAAGAGAGAAAACTGTGAGGTAGGGTCAAGGCGAAATCCTCTCTGTGTGTGTTTAGTCTAGGTACACTCTAGTGTGGTGTGGTCTCTGATAGCTCCCTTCCCCAAAGTTTTGCTGTTTAGAATTCCATAACTAGGTCTGCTGGTTGTCCGTCCATCTCACAGGTAACTCGTGGTGATTGTTGAGTTGACTAGAGATCACTAATGATATTCTCGACAACATGAAATTGCGATTGTTTGGTTTATGGTTGATGTTTAATTGTGTCGCTATTTTGCTTGGGGACAAGCAACGCTCGGTTTGGGTTTGTTGATAATGCCGTTTTACGACATTATTTTGATCCTGAAATCGGTCTGTTAGTTGTGAGTTTCCAAGTAAAATAGTAGTTTTTAATGGTTTCATGTGAGAAAGTACAAGTTATCTTAAATGACTGAGGATGGAGAAGTTTTGAATCGATCAGAGGAAGTTTACAGCATTTTTGGACCAAAATGAAGAAAATCAATTTTGTGGTGAACAGTGCTTGGCGCGAGTCCCGACGCTACTCCAAACGCGTAGAGAACAAAAGGCAAAGATTCCAGTGGTTGGCGCGAGTCGCGGCGCTACTCCACATGCGCCGCCATATGCGCGGGAGTCTGTTTGAGAACATTCCAAAGTTCTGCGTGTTTCCTTGCGCGACCCAAGACGCACCGTCATACGCGCACAGGATCTGGATCATTTTTATTCTATATGACGGCTAGGGTTGAGGTGATTGGAGATCAGTTACGGTTGGAGACTTTCTTTGGGCTATTTTGGGAGATAGAAGGCGATTTCTAAAGGCGAGAAGAGGGCTAGAAACATCACGGAACGAGAATCAAAAGGCGAATCGAGTACGTTCATCGGCGGCTTAAGCTTTTCAGGGAGTTCATAGATTTCATTTCTTTTAGAACAAAGCATGTTTACTTTCGTTTTAATCTTTTCATTTCTGAGTTTTAGAACCCCCAATATTAACTAATCCGTTCATGTTGGGGGGTTGGTGTGAATCAAGGATGGATAATCGTGTAGCTTTGCGGATAGATTTGATTGGTTTGATTTAGATGGATGAAACATTTGGGATTGTTCTTAATGCTTGAAATAGTCCGATCAACTATTATTTGATTTTATAAATCTTTAACCTTTGAGAAAAGTTTTGAGATTTGATTAATCCTTTATGTCTTGGACGAATTTGAGATAGAAATATGATATTTCGTTCCTTGTGGCTTTTAATCACTGATTGTTCAGTTATAATTGTTTAGATCGAGAGATGATACAATGTTTTGAATTATTTTTGCTATAGCTTGATAGAGTATAGTAATGGATTGTGATTATGCTAGTCATCCTGAAGTTATTTCAATCGTGTCAAATCTGTTTAGCTAATTGATTTTTCCCATGAGGAATCCAACCCTCCAACTCTTTCTCTTATTTGAAATAATTAAAGTTTTAATTTGTGTTTCCAACAATCAACAACTCAAATTGCATTCGTCTAGTTAATAATCTAAACAATCATTGTGGTACTTGACACCTGGTTCTTTGGTTCGATACTCGTAATTTCTAAGTACTATTACTTGATTCGACCCGTACACTTGCGGTAGATTTAGGGGGGTGTAAACCCGCCTATCAACTATTAAGAATAAGTATCCGCTTCCAAGGATTGATGACTTATTCGATCAACTCCAAGGTGCAGGATGCTTCTTCAAGATTGATTTGAGGTCGGGTTATCACCAGGTAAGGGTAAGAGATGAAGATATTCCCAAGACGGCGTTTAGAACAAGGTATGGGCATTATGAATTCCTCGTTATGCCTTTTGGGTTGACAAATGCTCCAGCTGTGTTCATGGATTTAATGAACAGAGTGTGTCGACCATTCTTAGACAAGTCTGTCATCGTGTTCATTGATGACATACTTGTTTATTCTAAGAATGAAGTCGACCACGAATGTCACCTTTGTGAAGTCTTAGACGTTCTGAGAAAGGCGAAATTGTACGCAAAATTTTCAAAGTGTGAATTTTGGTTAAGGGAAGTACAATTTCGTGGTCATGTGATTACTTCTGAAGGGGTCAAAGTGGATCTGACAAAGATAGAAGCAATGACGAACTGGGAAACACCAAAGAACGCTTTAGAGATACGGAGTTTCTTGGGTTTGGCAGGCTATTATCGGAGATTTATAAAGGATTTCTCCAAGATCGCTTCTGCCTTGACAATCCTGACACGAGAAGAATATGAAGTTTGTATGAACTGAAAAGCAAGAGTCAACTTTCAGGACATTACAAAAGAAACTATGTGAAGCTCCTGTTCTTGCATTACCAGAAGGAACAGAAGACTTGGTGGTGTATAGACAGTATAGTGATGCGTCAAAGATGGGTTTGGGGTCTGTATTAATGAAACGTGGCAAAGTGATTACTTACGCATCAAGACAACTCAAGGAACATGAAAAGAATTATCCTACCCATGATCTAGAATTAGCATTTGTGATATTTGCTTTGAAGTTGTGGAAGCATTATTTATATGGAACGAAGTGCACTCTTTTCACTGATCATAAGAGTTTGAAACATGTCTTTGATCAGAAGTTGAATATGAGGCAACGGAGTTGGTTAGAACTTGTTAAGGATTATGATTGTGAATTGCATTACCATCCCGGTAAAGCAAATGTTGTGGATGATGCCTTAAGTAGAAAAGAATACAGTGTATGCTTGAAAACGACTAACGCCAGGATTGATGTGACGTCGTGTCTAATTGAAAGGATCAAGGTGGCACAAACTGAAGCTTTACTGGAAGAAAATCTAAAAGAGGAATATATGATTAAGCAACGTCTCCAACTGACTGAAGATGGTCGCAGAATTAAACTATTTCAAGGTCGTATTTGGGTGCCAAAGGTGGGAGGAAACCGAGTGTTAATTCTCGAAAACGCCCACAAGTACAAATATTCTATACATCCTGGAAGTACCAAGATGTATAGAGATTTGAAACTACACTATTGGTGGCCAGCTATGAAGATAGATGTGGCACAATGTGTAGAGAAATGTGTGACGTGTTCGTTGGTAATGGCTGAACATCAACGACCTTATGGGAGCCTACAATCTTTGGAAATTCCTGAATGCAAATGGGATAAGATTACCATGGAATTTATAACTAAGTTACCAAGGACGCTGAAAGGTAACGACACTATTTAGGTAATCGTGGATCGTTTAACCAAAAGTGCTCATTTCTTGGCAATGAAAGAAGCTTCACCGATTGATAAGCTAGCCAAGTTATATATTGATGAAGTGGTGTCAAGACATGGTATACCCGTGTCTATAGTTTCTGACCGTGATAACAGATTCACTTCAAGATTTTGGCAGTCACTACAAGAAGAATTGGGCACAAGAGTGAATTTGAGCACTGCATATCATCCACAAACGGACGGGCAAAGTGAAAGAACCATTCATACTTTGGAAGACATGCTCAGGTCTTGTGTAATTGATTTTGGAGGTAACTGGGATACGCATTTACCCTTAGTGGAGTTTGCGTACATAAATAGTTATCATTCCGGTATCGGAAGAGCACCTGTCGAAGCCTTATATGGACGGAAATGTAGAACTCCAGTGTGTTGGTTGGAAGATGGAGAAAAACAGTTTGCTGGTCCTGAAATTGTGCAACAAACGGCTGACAAAGTAAAGGAAATTCGAAAACATATTAAGGCGGCTCAAGATCGACAAAAGAGTTACGCCGATCCAAAAAGAAGACCGAAAGAATTCTAAGTTGGGGAGAAGGTGATGCTAAAGGTACCCCGTAGAAGGGTATTATAAGGTTTGGGAAACGTGGAAAGTTAAGTCCTCGTTTTCTTGGGCCTTTTACTATAATCAAGAGAGTAGGACTTCAAGCGTATCAGTTGGATCTTCCACCTGAATTGGAAGGAATCCATAATACCTTTCATGTTTGTTATCTTCGGAAATGCTTAGCCGAAGAGGAAAATGTTATACCACTCTGAAATAAGAGTGGATGAGAAGAGTCGTTGCGTGGAGGAACCGGAAGCAATTTTAGAGAGGACGACTAAGAAGCTACGACATAAGGAAGTGGTTATGGTTAAAGTACAATGGAAACATCATAGAGATGCTAACGTGACATGGGAAGCTGAAGAAGATATGAAGAATAGATATCCTCAATTTTTCGTATAGTTTCGATTTCTAGGACGAAATCATTTTCAAGTTGGGGAGATTTGTAACACCTCGAGATTTCCATATTTTGTACAAAAGAATGTTTATAAATTAGAGGGTGTTATTTGAAAACACTAAGTTATAATTGGTTATTGAATGGTTGAAAAGGTATTTAATCCAAAGTTAAGACATTTAGGAATTATGAACTTTGGGGTGGAAACTGTCAACTGTTGATAGTTATATATATATATATATATATATATATATATATAATGAGGATGTCGGTTAAAGTTGAGAAAATATCTCAAATTTCATCAGGAAAGTCGGTCACTATCTGGAAGAAAGGAGAAAGTAAAAAATCGACATCAGATTGATTTTGGTAAGAGTTTGATTGATTTCAGTAGGATTAATCTTCTTATTTCATCCCTCTTCTCAATTCTGATTCTGAAATGAAATTAGGTTCAAGAACTTTGAGAATCATTAGAGGCGGGGTTTTGTGCTGTATATCTTTTCAGGTGAGTTCATCTCACTTTTGATTATTTGATAACAAAATTGATCGATTTCCATGTTGTTAGATTGTTTAAATGTTTTAGAAATGTTGTGGTGATATGTATTTGACTAAATATTGAACTATTGAGGGATTTGATGGTAAAAATGGAGAGCAGATCGAAGTTTTCGGATATAAAGGTAATATCCGGTAAAGTCTAAATTGAAGGTGTTCGGAAGAAGAATAGTATTCGGTAAGTCCTCCTTTCCGATAGTATCCGGTAAGGACTTAGTTTCTGAATAGTGTGGTTACTGGATATTACCGGATTACCTTGGTTTCCGGACGTTATCCAGATTGCTTGTAATTCGGGCATGTAATCCGATAGTATCCGGTAAGTGGGTATTCTGGATATGAGTTTCGGACATCTTGTCCGGATAGTATTGGTGTCCGGATAATTCTGACGTCCGGTAAGTTCTGATGTTCCGGATACTTCTGAGTTTCCGGTAGCTGAAGAGTTCTTGGTAACTTTTGACATAGAATGATTTATTAATCGAAATTCAATCCTAGAAGCATGAACATACTTATAAATTGATTTTTGGTATGTTATGATTTAATATATAAGTTGGTTTGATACAATGCACGTATGCTAGGAAGTGTAATGGATCCATAGGCACTAGTATTATAATTGATAAATGTGGAATGGGCAAGGGATGATTGTTATTCCCGTTTATATTTGATAATGTGGAATGGGCAAGGGATGATTGTTATTCCCATTATAAGTGAAAACGGTGAAATAGGCAAGGTATAATTGCTATTTATGTTTCATATTGAGAGATGAGAAATAGGCAAGGTATAATTGCTATTTCCACTTTCATTTGGGAGATTAGGAATAGGCAAGGTATAATTGCAATTTCTACTTCCATTCCAAAAAATAGGCAAGGTAAAATTGTAATTTCTTGGAAATGAGTTGTAATCTAGAATCCGTGGAGATTCAAGGTGGCGCTCTGGAACATGAGACTGTGACTTACTTATTGTTAGTCATACTCATGGAATCGGGTATGATTCCCGTCATCGAAAGATGTTATGTGTATTGTAAGAAAGATGACAATCAGGTTTGTTTATATGCTTTGTTTACGTTTGGTTTCCAAAGCTCAAAAAGTTTTAATTTGAAAACTGGATGTTTTCACTAGGCGTAAGCCTAATCGTTTCAAATTAAATTTTCTTACCAGGTACTAGCTCAGGAAAAGTTACAAAGGGATGAGTGACGAGTGTTAGCGGAATCCTACTTTTGGTGATGTGATGGAGAAGTTAGTGTATACGAAGATGTTTTGATGAATTGCCTAGACAACCCGTATAATCTGATCTTAGTGTTAAGGATTAGATTAGTAGGTTGTTTTGATAGTTCAGTTGTATATGTAAACCTTCGTAATTAACTTCTCCCTCTTTGAATGAAAGTTTTTGTAAAGGATTGTTATAGACTTGGTTAAATTCAAGGTTTAAATTTATTGAGTTTTTTAGGGTGTTTCAGTAGAGGCCGAAGATGCCACTATGGGGGGTATTGGAAGCAACTTTGGGAATTAAGATGGACAATAGTAAATGAAGATGATAAAACGTCATCCTAACATGGGCCTCCTACTAGTTGAGCTCCCATTTTGGATCCTTAAGGGGAGCGTTGGATATGCATCATGAGTTCCCTTATTTCTCCCGGTTTCATATCTTATTATTTCTTATTTTAAATATCTCCTTGGTTGTTATCTTATAGGAATAATTTGTTGAAAAACAAATCAGTTTTTCATTCAAGATGTTGTGCAATTCTCAAAGCACGACCTACAAGTTGTGATGCATGAGAAATATGGATTAATTCGAGCCACATCTTTTTTGGGGCTCCAAGTAGAAGACATTTGCATGGTACACATGAGATGCATCCATATGCTACCACATGCTATAGCATACCAACCAATTGCCAACTTGCAAGAAATACTCCATGGAATATTCTCTTGATTTCAACTATAAAAGGAGGTGCTTAATTTGTAATAACCAGGTATTTTATTTAATTGTTTAAATTATATTATTATAGTTTAAAATGGATTTAGGATAGTTTATGAATTTATAAGTCTTTATTTTAGTATTTTGTGGAGTTAGAAGTTAAGGGATAAGTTTTAATTTGTATTTGGAAGTTTGGGGTGAGTTATGTCAATTAAGAGAAGAGTGGGGTTTGTTGGGTAAGAGTGAAGATATTTTCACCCAAACCGCCATATCTATCCTAATTGAGATGAGGTATCTCATTTCTAGACATTTTATCAACAAAACAAAATGTGTGTGTGTGTTTTCATGTTCACGGCAGAAAGAGAGAAGAGAGACTAGAGAGTGAATTTGGAAAAGGGTCAAGAAGAAGAAGGATTATTGCAGCTTGGTTTAGGATTCAAATCAAGAAGAACTAAGGTATTAATCCATACAATCTTCTTCTTTATGTTTCCTAGTTTGCTATGAGTTTTTGAAGTGGGTTTTGATAATTTAAGAAAGATATGATAATTTTGGGTTTGAATCATGAATCATTGAATTAGTTTCACTAGATTAATGGTACTTTGATGATTGGTAATTGTGGGGAAGGTTTAGGACATCTATAATTTCATTTTGGAGGCTTAAAAATCGTTTTGGGAGGAATTGGGTTTGAGCAAGGGCCATTGTCGGCTAAATGGAAGTGCAGGTTCTCCGCGCTTGTTTGCTGCTAGTGAACTAGCGTGGGAAGTAGCGCCGTTCTCTGGTCCAGTGCCCCGCGCCCATTTTGGCGCGAGTTAGCTAGCGCAGGCAGTGGCGCCGGGCACTGTTTCGCGTTTTTGGGTTTCGTTTCGCATACGGTTTGAGGATATGTTTGTGCTATCACCTAAGGGTTGTTTTTGGGGATTATTTGGAATGGATTTGGGACATAATTAAATGGTTTAACATCATTCTTATGACGCCAATTTAGGTATTCGGGTTGAGCTAAAGTGTGTCCCGGAGCGTGTATCAATGTGCTAAGGTTAAGGTGAGTTTTACTTTTAAAACGTTTTCAACTGGGATACATATATATGTGATATATATATATATATATATATATATATATATATATATATATATATATATATATATATATATGAGGTGGATATGTATGGATTGGATATGTGATATATGGTGTGATTACGTGTTTATGATTGAGATGGATATGTGATTAGAATGTAATGAAAGGTTTATAAATGACAATATGATATATTGGTACATATATATATTGTATTTATATGTGCATTACACTACACGAATATACGTTAGCCGAAACTATAGTCGGCGGAGGTGTTTGCTGTAGTTGTTGTACAGCGGTGCTGTAATTGTTGTACAGTGGTGCTGTAATTGTTGTACAGTGGAGAGTTGGCTCGCAACCAACTATATGGCCATGGGGATGAGAATGAGGAATTGAGCACAGTGCACGAGTCTTGGCTGGTATTTAATTATGTGATATATATGTGTTTATATAAAGGATTTTATATAAATTGGTTTTATAATGGTTTTGAACTGATAGGGATTTTCTCACTAGACCTTTAGGTCTAACTCTCATTTTTGTTTGAAAAATATGTATTCCAGGGCGTGGGTCGGATAAAAGCAAGTAGGAGAGATAAACAGCGGATAGCTTTTGTGAAGACTTAGGATATGAAGATTAAGATGTGTTTTGTTGTTATAGTTAATTACTAGAAATTGTGTATGTAATTAGCAAAAAGTTTGTAATGGAATACCATGTTTTGGGTTGTAAAGACTAAGGGACCTTAATTGATATATGATGTATCTTTATTATATAACGATGTTATGAATTATATGTTATTTGAATCATGTTTGGGTAACCGGGTTGTTACAAATGGTATCAGAGCCCTAGTTTAAGGGATTTAGGTATTAATATCTGTACCTAGACTTAAACTGCATGTGAAGTAGGATGTCCTTATTATTATAGAACCTTGGGATGTTAAATATAAAAAGATAGAAGGAACATCATGTAAGATAATTTCATATTACACCTGGCCAGTGTAATTGTGATCTTACATGTACATGTTTAAACTGGAATACCTTGTTATATGGGGTATGTGCTTATGTGTATATTTACCTTGTTTGAATCAACAGAATGACAAGTGGTTTTGGAGGTATGAACGGAGATGAAGAAGGAAACCCAATCAGGCAGAATACAAGAAATAGAAACATTCAAGAAATATTGACCGGAGCTGGAGGAAGAGGTACGGGACGAGGTCGGAGTGAAACTGGAAGTAGTGGTCATCCTCGTGGTACTGAGTTTGTCACTAGAGATGATTTGGCTATAGAAATGGGCAGATTACAAGCTAATATACAAGCTAACATACAAGCAATGTTCGATCGTATTCAACCTGCTGCAACAGAAATACCAGATACCTTCTTAGCCGCAGTAGATGCCGTGGAAAACGTGGAACGAGATAAAGGAAGAGATGCTAATGCTAAAAGTTTTGGGAAAAGAAAATTAGAAGAAATGACGTACGATTCGAAAGAGTACAGATCTTTGGGGTTTGATAGTCATCCATCTTTCAGAACGATTGAAAGACCATGTCCTAAATGTAACCGTTTTCATCAAGGAAACTGCTACAATTCCCGAAATTGCTACAAGTGTGGAAAGATTGGTCACATCGCTAAAGATTGCCACGTAACTCGATTCTGTTTCTTTTGCCACTCCCCGGATCATCTCCAGTATGAGTGTCCACAGTGGAAAGCACAGCAGGGTAGTAGGACAGTGGGATCGACAGATGTTAGGTCGAGAGAGATATAAAAGCCTGAAGTACCAAAAGTAAGAGGTCGTACATTCCAGATGACAGCAAAAGAAGCAGAAGAAACTCCGGAGGTGGTTACAGGTACATTTTTCATAAACTCTACACGTGCTAAGGTGTTAATTGATTTCGGTGCAAACCGATCGTTTGTGTCTCTTTCATTTGCTGCTTATGTGCATTTAAAACCTAAAGTGTAAGATCATGCTTTGATGGTAGATACTGCAAATGATAACCAAGTGTCGGTTAAGGAGATTTTTGATAGTTGTGTGATAAATATAGAGGGATGTGAAGTACCTATACAATTATGTCCTATAGCGTTGATCGAATTTGATGTAGTAGTGGGGATGGATTGGTTAGCCGAGAATCAGGCTAACATAGTATGTGATAAGAAAATAATTAATGTTGTATTACCTGAGAAGGGACCGGTAGTGATTTATGGTGATCGTAGCAATCATCAGTCTTGCATTATATCTATGATAAAAGCCTGTAAGTGTGTTAATAAGGGTTGCCAGAGTTACTTAGCCTACGTAATAGATATTAAACCAGAAAAGAATAAGTTGGAAGATATTCCCATTGTTAGTGAATTTCCTGAAGTGTTCCCTGAAGACTTGAATTGTCTTCCTGTAACATCCCTTATCCCATATACATGACGTATTACACATTATAACACAATTAAATATAAGAAACAAACTTCACTTTACATGTACGGTCCGGTAGTCTTTTACAAATAGAAAGAAAACATTTGAAATACAATCCTTGTGCTATTTGCATCCATAACACTTAACATTCCATTACAACTACTAAATAAGTCAAAAGCTTCGTCTTAGTCTTCCTTACTAGCCATCCATCTCATACTCTACTTACTTGCCCTTACCTGATCCGCCACCTAGAATACATATTTTTAAAACAAAATGAGGGTTAGACTTGTTGGTCTAAGTGAGAAACCCCTGTTAGTTTAAAAACCATTTATATAAACTTCATTCATATAAATCACGCCACATAATTACATATATCCAATTAAGCTCACACCTCGTGCACGTTTCCTTCTCATTTCCTCCTGGCCATATTAGTGGTAGCAAGCCAACTAATAATATACAACGCTGTACAACATCTACAGCCAAACAACGCTATACAAGTTCTATAGCCAATCACACCGGTCTTAAACCCGGCCAACGTATTATAACACGTTTATAATACACATGTAAGTACAATATCTCACTATATTGTAATTCGCATATACCATACATATACACATAATCACTAATTATCACATTCTCAAACCATACGTATGTATTCCAGTTGAAATTACTTTTAAAGTAAAACTCACCTCGTTGCTTTATCCAAAACCTCCGGATCCTTTATCTGTCAATTCGATCTTTCTCCCAAAGTTCACAAAATCTGTAATCAATTAATTACGAAACATTTAACAGTCGAGAATACTAAATGAATCTAAATAGTCTAAAAATCCCATTTTGCTATCTCGGCCAACACTCTCTCGCAACTCTCTCTCTCTCTCCTCGCAACACACTCTCTCTCGCCACCTTCTCTGTCTCTTCCTCACAACACACTCTCTCCTCGCAATCATGGCTTGCGAGCCCTAACTCCCTCGCAGCTAAAGGCTTGCGAGCCCTAACTCCCTCGCAGCTAAAGGCTGCGAGCCCTAACTCCCTCGCAGCTAAAGGCTGCGAGCCCTAACTCCCTCGCAGCTAAAGGCTGCGAGCCAAAAATCCCATCGCAACCAAGGCTTGCGATTCTTATGAACATTCATAAACCTCTCAATTCACTGAGTTCATCTTTTACCCAGATTTACAGATATGTTTCATACTACCATAGAACACTATCCCAAACCCAAAATACACATATCTTATCAAAACACCAAAACCCACCTACATACCTATTTATCAACTTAAATATAAAAGGGATAGGTTATAAATGATTGTTACCTTTACTTCCTTGAACTGATCTTAATAATCCAGCTGAAACTCCACAGCTTCCTTCTTCTTCTTCTTCCTAAATTTCCTCTCAACCCTCTCTTCTCTCTTTTCTCTCCTTTCTCTCTGTCGTGAACCAATAACACACACACCTTGTTTTCCTTTTTGCCAAGTCTCTACAATGAGACACCTCATCTCAATAAAATAAAAAGAGGCGGTGGATGAAGATAAATATCTTCATAGTTACCAAACAAACCCCATACTTTCATCAAATGGCAAAACACACCCTTAAACTTCCAAATTAACCAAACTTTTACCCTAAATATTTTATTATAAACTTATTCAATTTAACGATAAGGGTTTTAAATAACGACTTTACCCGGGGTATTACATCATCTCCCCCTTAAAAGAATTCCGTCCCGGAATTCAGTTAAGCAAAAAGGTGAGGGTATTTGGCTCTCATGTCCGATTCGGTTTCCCACGTGGCATCCTGACCTCTATGATGCCTCCACTGAACCTTCACTTGCCTGATCTCCTTATTCCGCAGCACTTTGACTTTATGATCAACTATTGCTTCCGGTTCTTCTACATAATTCAGTCTTTCGTCGACTTGTATCTCTGGTAGGGAGACTGCCTGATCTTGAGTAACTAAACACTTTCGGAAGTTTGACACGTGAAATGCATTATGAATTCTGCTCAACTCTGGTGGAAGATCTAATCTGTAAGCTACGTCCCCGATCCTTTCAGTGATTGCAAATGGTCCAATATACCTTGGGCTAAGCTTACCCTGTCGACCGAATCTGATGACTCCTTTCCACGGCGAAACCTTTAACATTACATAATCCCCAATTTGAAATTCCAACGGCTTTCGACGGCGATCCGCGTAACTCTTCTGTCTATCTTGAGCCACTTTCAATCTTTCTCGGATCTGTGTAACCTTATCGGCGGTTAACTGAACTATTTCCGGCCCCGCTAACTGTTTCTCTCCCACTTCGTTCCAACACAGAGGCGTTCGACATTTCCTACCATACAGTACTTCAAATGGTGCCGCTTGTATGCTGGAATGATAACTGTTGTTGTAAGCGAATTCGATTAACGGCAAATGCTTATCCCACGATCCCCCAAAATCAACAATACAAGCTCGGAGCATATCTTCTAAGGTCTGAATTGTTCGTTCACTCTGTCCATCTGTTTGAGGATGATACGCCGTACTTAACTTTATCTGAGTCCCCATTTCCCTTTGAAAGCTTCTCCAAAATCTTGAAGTAAAACGATTATCACGATCAGAAATGATCGAGATTGGAACTCCATGTCGAGTTACTATTTCATTAATGTATAACTTAGCTAATCGCTCCAATGAATCGGTTTCCTTTATTGGTAGGAAGTGTGCAGACTTTGACAACCTGTCGACGATCACCCAAATAGAATCGAACCCCTTCGGAGTTCTTGGTAGCTTTGTGATAAAGTCCGTGGTAATCTGCTCCCACTTCCACATAGGTATTTCTAGTCGTTGTAGTTGACCAAATGGCTTTTGATGTTCGATCTTTACCTTCTTACAAGTATCACACCGTTCTACATACTGAGCAATCCCTCTTTTTATCCCCGGCCACCAATAGAATTGCTTTAGGTCTTTATACATCTTGTTTGTACCTGGGTGAATAGAGAAACGGGATTGATGAGCTTCTTGTAAAACACGATCACGTAACCCACCCAAACGAGGTACCCACACTCTGTTTCCCAGACACAATAACCCCCGATCATCTTTTACTAGCAATGCTGACATCCCCGCTAACCGTTCTGATTTCAGATGTTCATCCTGATAAGCCTCCACTTGACACTTCTGCAATTCGTCAAATATGTTGGGTAGGAGTTCAGTTCGTATTGAAACAACTTTTATTGTTCCACTCCTTTCTTGACGACTGAGCGCATCTGCCACTACATTCGCCTTTCCCGGGTGATAAAGGATTTCACAGTCGTAATCATTCAGCAATTCCAACCATCTCCTTTGTCTCATATTTAGTTCCTTCTGATCAAAGAGATGTTGAAGACTCTTGTGGTCAGTATAAATCTGACATTTGGAACCATACAGATAATGTCTCCAAATTTTTAACGCGAAAACGACTGCAGCAAGCTCCATATCGTGCGTAGGATACTGCCGTTCATGATCCTTCAGTTGGCGAGAAGCATAAGCTATAACCTTTCCACGCTGCATAAGCACACAACCCAATCCCAATTTAGACGCATCACTGTAAACGACAAAGTCTTCAGAACCTTCAGGTAGTGATAGAATCGGTGCGCTGCATAGTTTCTCTTTCAATATCCGGAAGGCCTCGTCTTGTTCTGCTTTCCACTCAAACTTTAGGTTCTTCCGGGTCAGCTTAGTCAATGGCGTTGCGATTCGAGAGAAGTCTTTTATAAATTTTCGATAGTAACCGGCTAAACCCAGAAAACTGCGTACCTCTGTTGCTGTCTTAGGTTGTTCCCACTTTTCAACTGCTTCTACTTTCATCGGATCGACTTGTATACCTTTCTCAGAAACCACGTGCCCCAGAAATTGTACTTTCCGTAACCAGAACTCACATTTTGAAAATTTTGCATACAACCTTTCCTTCTTCAGCAGCTCTAGAATCAAACGAAGATGTTGCGCGTGCTCTTCCTTGGATCGAGAATAGATAAGAATATCATCGATAAAAACAATTACAAATTTATCGAGATACGGCTTACATACCCGATTCATCAAATCCATAAAGGCAGCTGGAGTGTTCGTCAATCCAAATGGCATTACTAAAAATTCATGATGACCATACCTCGTTCGAAAAGCAGTCTTTAAAACGTCTTCTTCTTTAACTTTCAGCTGGTGATAACCGGACCTTAGATCAATCTTGGAGAAATAGCAAGCTCCAACTAACTGATCAAAGAGATCATCAATTCGGGGTAGCGGATACTTGTTCTTTATCGTGCGCTTATTCAATTCTCGGTAGTCAATACACATTCTCATCGACCCATCTTTCTTTTTCACAAATAACACTGGTGCTCCCCACGGCGAAGAACTAGGTCTGATGAAACCCTTATCGGATAGATCTTGTAGTTGTGCCATCATCTCTTTCATCTCTGGAGGTGCCAAACGGTACGGTGCACGGGCTACAGGAGTGGCTCCAGGAATTAAGTCTATACCGAACTCGACTTGTCTAACTGGCGGAAGACTGTTCAATTCTTCAGGGAATACTTCAGGGAATTCACTAACGATAGGAATATCTTCCATCCTAATCTTTTCCGGCTTAACATCTATCACGTAAGCCAAGTAACTCTGACAACCCTTATTCACACACTTACGTGCCTTTACTAGTGATATAAGACAGGACTGATGATTCCTACGATCACCATAAATCACTACCGGTCCTTTCTCAGGCAATATAACATTTATTATCTTCTTGTCACACACTATATTAGCCTGATTCTCAGCCAACCAGTCCATTCCCACTACTACATCAAATTCTATCAAAGTTATTGGAAACAATTGTATAGGCACTCCACACCCTTCGATATTAATCACACAACCATCAAATACTTCGCTAACCGACACTTGGTTATCATTTGCAGTATCTACTAATAGAGAATGATCTAACAATTTAGGTTTCAAACACAAACAAGCAGCAAATGCAGGAGACACAAACGATCTGTTTGCACCGGAATCAAATAACACCTTAGCACGTGTAGAGTTTATCAAAAATGTACCTGTGACCACATCTGGAGTTTCCTCCGCTTCTTTCTCAGTCATCTGAAATGCGCGACCTCTGGTTACTGGCGGTTCCAGTCTTGGCACTACTGGTTTAACATTTGCTGGCCTGCCTGATGACCCACCTTGCTGCATCCTCCCTCGTGGACAGTTTGATTGGAAATGATCCGGAGAATTGCATAAGAAACATAGCCGCGTTACCTTACAATCCTTAATGACGTGCCCAGTCTTCCCACACTTATAACATGCTCGCAAATCACCTTGGCAGTTTCCTTGATGGACACGGTTGCACTTCGGACATGGTCTTTCCGCTAGTCGAAACGGCGGACGGTTTTCATACCTCTGAAATCGGGACCTCTTCGGATCATATTGCGGTCCTTCCCACTTTCTCTTTCCGATACTCTTATCTCCCGTATCCCTTCTCATATCTCGTTCAACATTTTCCGCTGCATCAACTGCAGCTGAAAAGGTATCGGGTCCCTTTGCAGTCACTAACCTTCTAATCTCTGAGTTCAACCCAAAGATAAACCTTTCTATCTTCATCGCTTCTGTAGCGACATAGTATTCTGCAAATCGAGATTTTTCCAGAAAGCTAGCAGTATAATCTCGAACGGATAAGCTTCCTTGTTGCAAATTCATGAATTCTCCTTCCAGTTGTTTGACGGCTGCTTGGGGACAAAATGCGTTCCTGTAGACTATCACAAATTCTTCCCAAGATAGGGTAGAATAAACATCGGATCCTTTTGAATGAATAAACGATTCCCACCAATACAACGCATCTCCTTTCAACATGGCTGCCCCGTACAATACTCTATCTTCGTCCGCACACTTACTCGTTTTAAAAATGGCTTCAATTTCCTTCATCCACCTCATTGCTTTCACCGGATCCCGATCCCCTGAGAATGTCGGAGGCTTGCAGCTAAGAAACATTTTGTAATCACATTTTCTCATTACCGGTAAGACCGTTGGGGTAATTGGCATCTCCTCTTCAAGAGTAGGGTCTGGTCTTTCTGTTTCAGTATTATGAGCTTGGTTGAGCATAGCTTGAATATTGTCTTGTAATCTCCCCATTTCTGTCATTAAATCAGCTCTGGTAATGAAATCCGTACTATTTTGTTGAGTTCTACCTCCGGTTCTACCTCCAGCTCCACCTCGAAGCCTACCTCCAGTTCTGCCCCCTGTTCTGCCTCCCCTGTCCCCTGTTCCTACTGGCGGATTAGTTCTGTTTGGATTTCTTCCACCTCCTCGATTCGAATTTCTTGTACCACTTGCCATTCTGTAGATTTAAACAAGATTAATATACACATAAGCACATACCCCATATAACAAGGTATTCTAGTTCAAACATGTACCTGAAAAATCACAATTACACTGGCCAGGTGTAATATGAAATTACCTTACATGATGTTCCTTCTACCTTTTATACTTCATCATCCCAAGGTTCTATAATGATAGGGACATCCTACTTCACATGCAGTTTAAGTCTAGGTACAGATACAAATACCTAAATCCCTTAAACTAAGGCTCTGATACCATCTGTAACATCCCAGGCTAACCGTACCAGATATTGTCCGCTTTGTCCGCACACCTGGACTCACGGTTTTAAAACGCGTCTGATAGGGGAGGTATCAAGTTCCTCTTATAAGGCAACCTTTGTTCCCCTCCCCAACCAATGTGGGATCTTACAATCCACCCCCCTTGGGAGCCCAGCATCCTCGCTGGCACACCAGTCCGGTTCCCGGCTCTGATACCATTTGTAACATCCCTTATCCCATATACATGACGTATTACACATTATAACACAATTAAATATAAGAAACAAACTTCACTTTACATGTACGGTCCGGTAGTCTTTTACAAATAGAAAGAAAACATTTGAAATACAATCCTTGTGCTATTTGCATCCATAACACTTAACATTCCATTACAACTACTAAATAAGTCAAAAGCTTCGTCTTAGTCTTCCTTACTAGCCATCCATCTCATACTCTACTTACTTGCCCTTACCTGATCCGCCACCTGGAATACATATTTTTAAAACAAAATGAGGGTTAGACTTGTTGGTCTAAGTGAGAAACCCCTGTTAGTTTAAAAACCATTTATATAAACTTCATTCATATAAATCACGCCACATAATTACATATATCCAATTAAGCTCACACCTCGTGCACGTTTCCTTCTCATTTCCTCCTGGCCATATTAGTGGTAGCAAGCCAACTAATAATATACAACGCTGTACAACATCTACAGCCAAACAACGCTATACAAGTTCTATAGCCAATCACACCGGTCTTAAACCCGGCCAACGTATTATAACACGTTTATAATACACATGTAAGTACAATATCTCACTATATTGTAATTCGCATATACCATACATATACACATAATCACTAATTATCACATTCTCAAACCATACGTATGTATTCCAGTTGAAATTACTTTTAAAGTAAAACTCACCTCGTTGCTTTATCCAAAACCTCCGGATCCTTTATCTGTCAATTCGATCTTTCTCCCAAAGTTCACAAAATCTGTAATCAATTAATTACGAAACATTTAACAGTCGAGAATACTAAATGAATCTAAATAGTCTAAAAATCCCATTTTGCTATCTCGGCCAACACTCTCTCGCAACTCTCTCTCTCTCTCCTCGCAACACACTCTCTCTCGCCACCTTCTCTGTCTCTTCCTCGCAACACACTCTCTCCTCGCAATCATGGCTTACGAGCCCTAACTCCCTCGCAGCTAAAGGCTTGCGAGCCCTAACTCCCTCGCAGCTAAAGGCTGCGAGCCCTAACTCCCTCGCAGCTAAAGGCTGCGAGCCAAAAATCCCATCGCAACCAAGGCTTGCGATTCTTATGAACATTCATAAACCTCTCAATTCACTGAGTTCATCTTTTACCCAGATTTACAGATATGTTTCATACTACCATAGAACACTATCCCAAACCCAAAATACACATATCTTATCAAAACACCAAAACCCACCTACATACCTATTTATCAACTTAAATATAAAAGGGATAGGTTATAAATGATTGTTACCTTTACTTCCTTGAACTGATCTTAATAATCCAGCTGAAACTCCACAGCTTCCTTCTTCTTCTTCTTCCTAAATTTCCTCTCAACCCTCTCTTCTCTCTTTTCTCTCCTTTCTCTCTGTCGTGAACCAATAACACACACACCTTGTTTTCCTTTTTGCCAAGTCTCTACAATGAGACACCTCATCTCAATAAAATAAAAAGAGGCGGTGGATGAAGATAAATATCTTCATAGTTACCAAACAAACCCCATACTTTCATCAAATGGCAAAACACACCCTTAAACTTCCAAATTAACCAAACTTTTACCCTAAATATTTTATTATAAACTTATTCAATTTAACGATAAGGGTTTTAAATAACGACTTTACCCGGGGTATTACACTTCCGCCGTTAGACAAGTAGAGTTTGGTATAGATCTGATTCCTAGAGCCGCTCATGTAGCCCGTGCACCGTATCGTCTGGCACCTCTAGAAATGAAAGAAATGATGGCACAACTACAAGACCTATCCAATAAAGGCTTTATCAGACCATGTTCTTCGCCGTGGGGTGCACTAGTTTTGTTTGGGAAAAAGAAGGATGGTTCGATGAGAATGTGTATTGACTACCGGGAACTGAATAAGCGCACGATCAAGAACAAGTATCCGCTACCCAGAATTGATGACCTCTTCGATCAGTTAGTTGGAGCTTGTTATTTCTCCAAGATTGATCTAAGATCCGGCTATCACCAGTTGAAGGTTAAAGAAGAAGATGTTCTGAAAACTGCTTTTCGTACAAAGTATGGTCATTATGAATTCTTAGTGATGCCGTTTGGACTGATGAATGCTCCAGCTGGTTTTATGGATTTAATGAATCGGGTATGTAAGCCATATCTCGATAAATTTGTTATTGTATTTATCGATGATATACTTATCTATTCCCGATCCAAAGAAGAACACGCGCAACATCTTCGTCTGATTATGGAGCTATTGAAGAAGGAATTGAATATGAGGCAAAGAAGATGGCTAGAATTGGTGAATGATTACGACTGTGAAATTCTTTATCACCCGGGAAAGACGAATATGGTAGTTGATGCACTGAGTCGTCAAGAAAGGAGTGGAAAATAAAAGTTATTGCACTTCGAGCTGAACTCCTACCTAACATCTTTGACGAATTGCAGATGTGTCAAGTAGAAGCTTTTCATGAAGAACACTTGAAATCAGAACGGTTAGTGGGTGTATCAGCATTGCTAGTAAAAGATGATCGTGGGTTATTGTGTTTGGGGAACAGAATTTGGGTGCCTCGTTTGGGTGGTTTACGAGATCGTGTACTACAAGAAGCTCATCAGTCTAGATTCTCTATTCATCCAGGTACAAATAAAATGTATAAAGATCTGAAGCAATTTTATTGGTGGCCGGGAATAAAAAAAAAAGTATTGCTCAACATGTGGAAGATCGTATTATCTGTAAGAAGGTGAAGATTGAACATCAAAAGCCGTTTGGTCAGGTACAACGACTAGAAATACCTATGTGGAAATGGGATCAGATTACTACAGATTTCATCACAAAGATACCAAGGACTCTGAAAGGATTTGATTCTATTTGGGTGATAGTCGACAGGTTGACGAAGACTGCACACTTCCTAACGATAAAGGAAACTGATTCATTGGAACGATTAGCCAAGTTGTACATTAATGAAATAGTAACTCGACAGGGAATTCCAATCTCGATTATTTCTGATCGGGATAGTCGTTTTACTTCAAGGTTCTGGAGAAGTTTTCAAAAGGAGATGGGAACGCAGATAAAATTAAGTACAGCATATCATCCTCAAACTGACGGTCAGAGTGAACGAGCGATTCAGACATTAGAAGATATGCTCCGGTATTGCATTGTTGACTTTGGGGGATCGTGGGATAAGCATTTGTCGTTGATTGAGTTCGCCTACAACAACAGTTATCATTCCAGCATACAAGCGGCACCGTTTGAAGTACTAAATGGTAGAAAATGCCGAACGCCTCTATGTTGGAACGAAGTGGGAGAGAAGCAGTTAGCGGGACCAGATATAGTTCAGATGACCACGGATAAGATTACTCAGATACATGAACGATTGAAGGTGGCTCAAGATAGACAGAAAATTTACGCAGACCGACGCCGGAAACCGTTAGAGTTCCAAGTTGGAGATTTTGTAATGTTAAAAGTCTCACCTTGGAAAGGAGTCATTTGATTTGGAAAGCAAGGTAAACTTAGCCCGAGGTATATTGGACCGTTTGCAATTACCGAAAGGATCGGTGAAGTAGCTTACCGATTAGATCTTCCGCTAGAGTTGAGCAGGATTCATAACGCGTTTCATGTATCAAAATTTCGAAAGTGTCTAGTTACGCCAGATCAGGCCGTCTCTCTACCAGATATACAAGTGGATGAAAAGATAAATTATGTGGAAGAACAGGAAGCCATAGTTGATCATAAAGTCAAAGTTTTACGGAATAAGGAAATCAGACAAGTGAAAATACAGTGGAGACATCACAAGGGTCAGGATGCTACTTGGGAATCAGAGTCGGAAACGAGAACCAAATACCCTCATCTTTTCGCTTAACTGAATTCCGGAACGGAATTATTTTAAGGGGGAGATGTTGTAATAACCAGGTATTTTATTTAATTGTTTAAATTATATTATTATAGTTTAAAATGGATTTAGGATAGTTTATGAATCTATAAGTCTTTATTTTAGTATTTTGTGGAGTTAGAAGTTAAGGGGTAAGTTTTAATTTGTATTTGGAAATTTGGGGGTGAGTTATGTCAATTAAGAGAAGAGTGGGGTTTGTTGGGTAAGAGTGAAGATATTTTCAACCAAACCGCCATATCTCATCTAATTGAGATGATGTATCTCATTTCTAGACATTTTATCAAAAAAAAAAATGTGTGTGTGTTTTCATGTTCACGGCAAAAAGAGAGAAGAGACACTAGAGAATGAATTTGGAAAAGGGTTAAGAAGAAGAAGGATTATTGCAGCTTGGTTTAGGATTCAAATCAAGAAGAACTAAGGTATTAATCCATACAATCTTCTTCTCTATGTTTCCTAGTTTGCTATGAGTTTTTGAAGTGGGTTTTGATAATTTAAGAAAGATATGATAATTTTGGGTTTGAATCATGAATCATTGAATGAGTTTCACTAGATTAATGGTACTTTGATGATTAGTAATTGTGGGGAAAGGTTTAGGACATCCATAATTTCATTTTGGAGGCTTAAAAATCGTTTTGGGAGGAATTGGGTTTGAGAAAGGGCCATTGTCGGCTAAATGGAAGTGCAGGTTCTCCGCGCTAGTTTGGTGCTAGTGAACTAGCGCGGGAAGTAGCGTCGTTCTCTGGTCCAGTGCCCCGCGCCCATTTTAGCGCGAGTTAGCTAGCGCAGGCAGTGGCGCCGGGCACTGTTTCGCGATTTTGGATTTCGTTTCGCATACGGTTTGAGGATATGTTTGTGGTATCACCTAAGGGTTGTTTTTGGGGCTTATTTGGAATGGATTTGGGACATAATTAAATGGTTTAACACCACTCTTATGACGACAATTCAGGTATTCAGGTTGAGCTAAAATGTGTCCCGGAGCGTGTATCAATGTGCTAAGGTTAAGGTGAGTTTAACTTTTAAAACGTTTTCAACTGGGATACATATATACGTGATATATATATATGAGGTGGATATGTATGGATTGGATATGTGATATATGGTGTGATTACGTGTTTATGATTGAGATGGATATGTGATTAGAATGTAATGAAAGGTTTATAAATGACAATATGATATATTGGTACATATATATACATTGTATTTATATGTGCATTACACTACACGAATATACGTTAGCCGAAACTATAGTCGGCGGAGGTGTTTGCTGTAGTTGTTGTACAGCGGTGCTGTAATTGTTGTACAGTGGTGCTGTAATTGTTGTACAGTGGAGAGTTGGCTCGCAACCAACTATATGGCCATGGGGATGAGAATGAGGAATTGAGCACAGTGCACGAGTCTTGGCTGGTATTTAATTATGTGATATATGTGTGTTTATATAAAGGATTTTATATAAATTGGTTTTATAATGGTTTTGAACTGACAGGGATTTTCTCACTAGACCTTTAGGTCTAACTCTCATTTTTGTTTGAAAAATATGTATTCCAGGGCGTGGATCGGATAAGAGCAAGTAAGAGAGATAAACAGCGGATAGCTTTTGTGAAGACTTAGGATATGAAGATTAAGATGTGTTTTGTTGTTATAGTTTCATTACTAGAAATTGTGTATGTAATTAGCAAAAAGTTTGTAATGGAATACCATGTTTTGGGTTGTAAAGACTAAGGGACCTTAATTGATATATGATGTATCTTTATTATATAACGATGTTATGAATTATATGTTATTTGAAGCATGTTTGGGTAACCGGGTTGTTACATAATTGCTTGAGGAAAATTACACCAAAACATCTTAAAACAGTTGTAAAAGGATGAAGTCATCTTAGACTTCATATCTTCTTCCTCTTTTGTTTTCTTCCTCTCGGTGGTGTCAATATATATATATATATATATATATATATATATATATATCGAGGAAGATTTTGGTAGCTGATTAGTTGATCGAATGATCTCGATAACACGTTGTAATCTCTATCGGTTGGTAATAATATTTTTGCTCTCTCTCTCTTCGGTGGACGTACACTATCACAACGATACTGGACCACGTTAAATCTCGGTGTTATTCGTTGTGATCTTGCTCTCTCTCTCTCTCTCTCTCTCTCTCTCTCTATATATATATATATATATATATATATATATATATATATATATATATATATATATATATCGTCGATATATACACTTATATATATCTCGCTATATATATACATATATAGATACTAACGTTTTTGTCATTTTTATCTTTACATATATATATATATATAGGGTCCCCTTCTTTTGTTAACCACTCATTTAGTGTTAACCTTATTAACTTGTTTCAACCAATAGGAATCAAGAGAAATGGTTGGTTTTACTAATAGTTGGCCGATTTCTGCAGGGGTATTATTGGAAGATCAACTTTTTATTATTTCAAGTAAGTTTAGATTCCTAATTTCACGCCATCTAATCTTGGTAGTTATTGCCATCTAATCTTGGTAGTTATTATTATATTTTTTTTTTAATATTAATGATAATCTTTATCCTTTTTTTTCTTAATCTTATCATATCACTCAATTTTTTCAACGTTTTTTTACTGGTAAAATTGCATATATGCATACTTTACACCCTAAACATATATGCATCATTTATCAATTGCATATATACACATGTCAAAGTTGCATATATTTACACTTTACATCTGAAGCATATATGCACATATCAAATTTGCATATATTCACATTCTACACCTACAACATGCACATCAGAGAATTGTATATATACACATCAGACAATTGCATATATGCACATATTACCATTGCATATACTTACACTTTACACCTGTAGCATATATGCACATATCAAAATTGCATATATGCATATTGTACACCCACAACATGCATATCATAGAATAACATATATGCACATTAGAGAATTGCATATATGCACTTATTAAAACTACATATATGTAAATTTTGATATGTGCATATATGCACATATCAAAATTGCATATATGCATACTTTACATCCAAAACATATATGCATCATTTCACAATTGCATATATGCCCATATCAAACTTGCTATCAGTATCCAATCAACATATTTTATACTAACAAATTAATTAAACCAACTATGATAACCCAATCATAGGGCTTAAACCTAAAACGATCAGTTTCCAAACACTTCGATGTTCTTCATCTTCATCTTCATCTTCATATTCGTCTTCATCTTCATATCTCCAAACACTTCGATGTTCTTCATCTTCATCTTCGTCTTCATCTTCATCTTTTTGCACACTTCGATGTTCTTCATCTTCATCTTCGTCTTCATCTTTTTGCACACTTCGATGTTCTTCGTCTTCATCTTCATATCTCCAAACACTTCGATGTTCTTCATCTTCATCTTCATCTTCATCTTCATCTTCATCTTCATCTTCATCTTCGTCTTCATCTTCATATCTCCAAACACTTCGATGTTCTTCATCTTCATCTCAGAACGATTACAATAAATCAATGATATTGTTGATGTTATTCTTTGGTTGATTTTGTTTGGAATCGAGATTGGAGAGAGAGTGAGGTTTGATATTTTGTTTCTAAATGAATGAGAGATAAGTTAATCAGGTCCTTGAATGTAGCAATTGATTAAATTGTTTCCTTATCTGATACTTACCCAGATTTATTAAATGACAAGAATACCCATGTGCATATATGCTTCATATGAAATCAACCGGGTTATTATTTTAATTATGAATTAAAAAATCAATTTAATCTTAACCATTGATTTTGATGATTAATGGTCCAGATTAGTTAACAAAGTTAACACTAATTTAGTGGTTAACAAAAGAAGGGCCCTATATATATATATATATGCAACATCTAGATTATTGTTATCGTGTGGGTTATTTTCTACGTTAGAGAATTATTATGCAACATCTAGATTATTGTTATCCGCATTCGTTGTTGGGTTTATTGTGCACTTGGATTTCTACTAGATTTGGGACCTTAGAAATCATTCGTGATCTTCTCGTTTTTGGCACGATAGATTTTTCCTAACAATTGGTATCAGAGCTTCGGATCTATATTTGGGTTTGTGTAGAAAATATATACATAACTAGTTTGCACATTTTATTTTCTCTATGGCTGAAGTAGAAAACCCATTTGGAGCCGGTCCCTCAAACCAGTCCCAAAAGCCGTACCAAGAAGGTACATTTAATTTATCTAGGGCTCGGATTCGTATACAAACTTGGAATGGGGACGGTGACTTTGGTAAATGGCAGTTCACAACATCTGCTGCACTTAGGAAAAATGGAGTCCATCCCGTAGTATTTGTTAAAGATGAGTTAGACCCTAATATGTCTGACCTTAAGGGTAAAGAAATGGAAGCATGAGCATTTACTACTTTGCAGATGGCTATGGGAGATAATGTTATATATGAGATTGTGTCTGAAAACACATGCAGGTATTTGTAGCAAGCTTGAGAATTTATATCTCATAAAACTTTGACCGATAGATTGTTACTGATGCGGTCATGTCTCTTCTTCAAAATGAAGGCAGGCACAACAATTAAAGCTCACATGACCGAATTTGAAGACACCATCATGAAGTTGAAGGCAACGGATGCACTTCTTGCTAAAGATGAAGAAGCGCATGCTATGATCCTATTGTATTCACTTCCCAAGAAATATTCCCAATTCACTAACAGTTTTATTTATGGAAGAGAAACTCTTTCTTTGTCTGATATGAAAACAGGAATGATTTCTGAAGATCCAAGAATTCAGATGAGGATCGGTAACAATCCCAGAGAGAACAACTACAGTCAAGGCCTATTTGTTGAAAAAGGCCAAGACGATCAGTAGTCTTCAAGAGGAAGAAATCATGGGCGCTCTCCGTCTCTCCGACCTGGTACTTAGGGGAAGTAAAAGACGTGTGGCAACTGTAATTATTGCCACAAGCCAGGTCATTGGGCGAAGGATTGCCGGAGTCTTAAAAACAAGAACAATGCCAAAACTTTAGTCGTTGCAACCGAAGAGGAGAAAGATGGCTTATATGCCACAGTTACACCACTGCAAGGTGACAGGCGATGGGTGTCAGATACCGGTGCCTCTTCCCACATGCACTACACAAAATGTTGTCTTAGACAACAAAGGTTAATTGCCTATGTTGTTTAAGATAAGCTTAGGCAATAAAGGCTAATATATTTTGCCTAAGTTTCCTTTTAGCCACCACCAGCCACCACCACTAGTCTACCGTCGCCATCGAGAGGAACTACCGTCTTCGTCCCACAACTGAAAGAGGTAAAACCCAAAAACCCCCTGTTTCTTTCTTTCTTTATGGATTTTTATGTGGCCTGATGTGTTTTTATGTTTCTTTCTTCATGGATTTTTGAACTCAAAACTCAATCACTCAACTATACATTGAATCATTAACTATTAGGGCTTAACATGAAGTTTAGTTTGTTCTTCCATTACTGTATGAAGGATATTTTGTTTCTACTGAACAACCAAATAATCTTTCTACTATATAGATATCTATTATGTAGATAATGGGTCCTTGATTTCTTTAACCTGATCCACCTCAAAAACATATAACAAGCAAATAAAATTTTATTTTTGGTAAAAAAAAACACAGTGGATGATGGTGTTTGCTGTAGAATGGTGCACATGGGATTCCAAAGTGAAAATGGAATCGCTACCCTCCCTCTATTTGGGAAACGTATCTCATAGTTTGAAGCTTTTTAATTGGGGATTCAAATTTATCTTCATTTGTCCTGCATCTTATATTTGTAACTTATATATCATCTTAATATGTAAAAAATAAATTATCAACAAAAAGTTGAAAAAGTTGAAGTTATGTGTTGGGGCTTTATTAACTGTGTATGTCCTATACATTATTAATTGTGTAAATCCTATATATTTATTTTTGGTAAAATTTTATCTACCTCAGAAACATATATACTGTGTAAATCCTATACATTCCTAATATTTCTATTTGATGTGAAGGTTACTTCATCTTTTTCAGTTTGAAAATTATATAAATTAAGAATTTTTCTACCATCTCTCATGGTAGTTTACAGATTGATATGCCTCCAAAAAGAAGTCAAGCATTCAATTTAGCAAAGACGTCGGTCTTAGAAAGGACTATCGAGTGTGACGAAGAGGGACAAGATGAAGCAAAAAAAGGAAGCAGTCGAACAATGAAAGATGATTTTATCTTTGATGCGTATGTGCGGTGGTGCTAGTGATGCAAACTCTAACTCAACAATCCCGACGGACAATGCTTTAGGTTAATTTTTTATTTTTATGTTTTCAAACGTGTTACCTACTTTTGTCTTTATTTAGTAAAAATGTTATCTTTCAATTATTAAATTTATTAGTTTTGTTTGGTTATTCGAGTTGTTTGCCGATTCACACAAGTTTGTCTGTTTATGAGAGTTTGTAGAAAACATGCAAGTAAATAATTGCATCATGGTGCACAAAATGAGCGGTAATACTTTTTTAATATAAAACATCTTAGACAACTTATCTATAAGTGTTGCCTAAGCGAAATATTATATTATTTTAATCACAGTTCAAAGGCAACATATGTGAATAGAGTATGTTGTCTAAGTTGATATCTTAGGCAACACTTGCATAAATCTAATGTTGCCTTAGTGTTTGTTTGGTGCAACATATGGTTTTTTTCATTGGCAGGATAACCTGTTGTATGTTGTATAAGGAGTCTGCTTAGGCAACATACGATGTTTGCCTATGTTGCCTAGGTTCTTATGCAACATTAAGAAGACAACATTTCTTAGGCAACATAGGCATGTTGCCTAAGGCATTGTTTGGTAAAAAAAACTAGCTTATAAGCTAGTTTTTTTCTGGGCACATGTTTGAATGATCATAAGCTAGCTAGCTTTTTGAAACACTACTTGGAGTAGCTTTTTGGAAATATTCCAATATTACTCTTATTAATATCAATTATTATTTATTAACTAATATTATAAATAAATATTAATTTTCCAAATTTAATTATTATTAATTAATTAATATTAACTGAAAAGTATTAAATTAAATTTTAATTATACATTAATATAAATTTTTATTTATTTAGAGTTATTCTTAATCATATAAATTATTTTTATTTATTTTTTAATATCAATCAATATATTTTAATTATCAATTACTATTTATCTTTCTAATTATTATTTGATTATTTTTTCATAATTTTTTTTTTCTAATACTTGTTTTAACAAATTCAAAATTTATAGTATATATATAGTAATAAATTTTAAATTATTTTAATTAACATGTTATGTTATTTAATTTTTTTTACTAAATTGGTTGTATTATATTGCTATAAATTTGTTTTAACTATATAATTAAATATTGTTACTGATAATTTATTGAAGATGCCCTTTTGGTCATTTTACATGTTTATAAGCTAGTTTTGCCAAACGTGACTTCTTCATCAGCAAGCTTATCAGCTACCAGCTAGCTTATCAATTAACATCTAACTTATCAGCTAGTTTGTCAAACATAACCTAAGTCTTAGGCAGCACATAAACACCTCTTAGGCAACATTTTTCCATTGTTGCCTAAGTGACATTTTGAGGTAGTGATGACACCATTCCGGGATTGTTTCTCCACCTTCGAAAAAGTTAAAGGTAACAATATTTATATGTGAAACAGTACTTTGTGTGTCACTCAGGGTATCGGTATTGTGCGGATCAAGATGTTCGATGGATGTATTCGGACATTGAATAATGTCAAATTTGTTCCATCCATGACTCATTCCTTGATCTCTGTTGGACAACTGTCAAAATTTGGTTGCAACATTCGGATTAAAGACGGGAGTTTGCGCATCTCCAGAGGGAACATTATCGTGAAGAAAAGCATACAGGCGGAAAGTAATCTTTTCCGTTTGATTGACGAGACTGTTTCTTCTGAGTCGTGTGTGGTTGAAAGTTCTAGAATCTCGATGTTGCTCACTTATGGCATCTTCGTTTGGGCCACACATCCAAGAAGAACTTGGAGATTTTGCGCAAGCGAAAGCTCATTAAAGACGCGGGCTTCTTTTGGTGCTGGAAAACACAACACTAAAGGAATCCTCTATTATGTTCATACAAACATTTAGGGACCATCCAGTACTCCGTCCCTGAGTGAAGGTAAATACTTTGTTTCGTTTATTGATGATTTCTAACATAACCTTTAGGTGTATGTGTTAAAGCTAAAGTCAGGTGTCTTCGATACGTTCGAGACTGGGTTGGCATGAGTAGAGGTCAAGACTAGCAAGAAGTTGAAAGTGCTCAGATCTGACAACGCTGGAGAATTTACTAGTGGTAACTTCAAAGACTTTTGTTCTCGTAAAGGCATCCACCGTCACTACACCACACCGGGCGATCCTCAATCTAATGGGGGTAGCCGAGCGGATGAATAGGACTTTGCTTGAAAAGGTTTGATGTATGTTGTCGGTATCAGAGTTCCCCAAAACTTTCTGGGGCAAAGCACTCCACACAGCAGTACACATTGTTAACAGGTTACCTTGTTCGACTATCGGGGGAAAGATTTCGGAAGAGGTTTGGAGAGGTAAAAGAAACATATGTTTGAAATACATACGTGTATTTGGTTTTCCTGTTTATGTTCATGTTTCAGGCCATGACAAGTTGGATCCTAAAGCCACCAAAGGATTCTTGCTCAGCTATACAGGTGGTATCAAGGGTTACCGAATCTGGAACCCCTTAACTCGTAAGGTGATTCATTCTCGATATGTCACGTTTAATGAATCGGTCTTATTGAAGTCATAGGATCCTCAGTCCTCTCAAGATTCAGAAGTCACTACTATTGTTGCTCCTACTGCCGATGATGTGGAGACAATAGTCAGTCTTTATATTCCCATTTCATTCGTTCCTAATATTGTTCGAGATTCACTCGATACTGTTGAAGAAGTCATTCCGCCAGTGACTTCTACTAGTGATCATGAAAAAGAGATTCTAAATAATGGTGGAGACCAAGGCGATACAATCCCAATTATTGCACCTACCATGCGTAGTCAAAGGACTATCCGTCCGCCTAACAGGTATGTAGATTGGGATTTTTCTAACATGAGTTTTACAAATCAGATGGAGTTTGCTTTAAATGTAGGTCAAGAAGAGCCGCTTGACGTAAAGGAGGCGCTGGCCTCAACCCACAGTTCGAAATGGCTTGGTGCTGTAACACCTCGAATTTCCATAAATAATGTATGACTATAATGGAAAATGTTAGTTATTTGTGAGTTGGATAAATTTTAGAATTTTTATAATGAACGAAGTTAGGTGGTAGGAATCGTTCAGTTTTGATCTTAAGATAAAGATAACACATAAATTGAAAACGGTTAAATGATTGGTGTTGAAGGACCTAAAGTGTAAGTAATTAAAGAGTTTCTAGACTAATTGTGAAATTTAGAAACTTGAAGTATAAAATATGAGATTTGGATATTTAGCCAAATATCTAATTCTGAGTATCAGACTGAAGTTGGTTTCCAAGAGAAAGAAAGAGTGAGTTCTTGGGTTCAATCGGTAAGGGTTTCCATCGTCTTGTTTGATCAACTCCTTACGAATTGATAGTTATCTATTTTTTTGTCTTTAATTAGGGTATCGATTCGGTAACAAGAAAAGGATTGGAAGCTTGATATAGGTTGATACCAATTCTGACTTCGTATCCAGGTGAGTTCATCCTCCTTGTTAATTTTCTAAGTATTCATATAAAGATATTTGAAGAATTTGATGTTATAACTGTTTTGTAAATCTTAGTGGCTTGTGTAAAAGATTGAAATCGAATTATTTGGAAACGATTTTGAGAAGTCGACGCATGGGTTGCAGGGTAATGCTCGGTTTTCCGATATTGATTTCCGGATGTATTTTCCGGTATCGATTTCCGGATGATTCCGGATAAGATGTTTCCGAGTGGTTTTCCGGATGGTTGTCCGGACTTGTGTTTCCGGTAGTCTTCCGGATATGAGTTCCGGACAATTAAGTCCGGGTAGTTTTCCAGTAGTGTCCGGATATGGGTATATTCCGGGTAGATCCAGACATGTGGTTATCGAATAGTCTCCAGACAGTAAACTCAGACTTGTGTGTTTCCGGTAAATGCCGAATAATAGTTTTCGGGTGTACATTTCCGGATAGTTCTGGACAATGATTCCGGACATGGATTTTCCGGACAGTTTCCTGATATAATATTTAGATTTGGATCTTTGGACAGTAACTTCAGGATAAGGTTGGTTTTGAGTAATAATCTTTTGAATGTTTGTTTAGATAATTTTTAGACGTGTTTAATATTCGGATAAGTTGTGATTTAAAAACTATACGTATGAATACTTTTTGGTTATTTTGATGAAAAATGGCACGGATGAGAAATTCCTTATTTTGCTTATTTTCATTAAAGTTATGAGAGATTGAATTATATGGAGTATAAAACCATATGAGTACGAATACGTCAAAAGAATCCGTAGGCACAAGAATTATTTGAAAACGTGGAATAGGCATGGTTTAATTGTAATTTCCGTTGACGTGAAAACGTGGAATAGGCATGGTTTAATTGTAATTCGCGTTTTGTATTTGGAAATAAGGGATAGGCATGGTTTAATTGTAATCTCTATTTCAACACCAAGAAATAGGCATGGATTAATTGTAATTTCTTGGACACGAGCTGAAATCTAGGATCTTTAGTGATTCGTAGTGGCGCTCTTAAACCTGATACTATGACTTACTTGGTGGTTCGTCATACAGATGGAATCGGGTATGATTCCCGTCATCGAAAGATGTTATGTGTACGTTATGGAATTGAAGGAGAGGTTAATTTTATATTCTTTGCTTACAGATTTAATTTTCAAAGCTTATAAATGTTTTGATTTTTTAAATTGGATGTTCTCACTAGGCGTAAGCCTAACGTTTCCTAAATTGATTTTCTTACCAGGTGTTAGCACGGGAAGGGAACCGAAGGGATGAGCGAAGAGTGACTCATGGATCATAGTTTTTGAAGGTCTAATGGAGAGATTAGTTTAGATTGAAGATTTGGGAGATTTTGTAGACAACCTTTATAATCTAAACTCGTTTGGCTATGTATTAGATTAGTAGGCTGTTTATGATAGTTTGTTTGTAATTACGAACCTTCGTTACTAATTCTCCATTTGTAAATGAAAGTTCTTTTGAATATGTTGATGTAAACCTTGTCTTCTTAAGGTTTAAATTTACTCAAAATTTTAGGGTGTTTCAGGTGCCATGCAAGAAGCAGTGTTCAAAAAGGCGCGCCATGGCGTGCGCCATGACGCGATATGGCGTCTCGTCTCCTCCGTTACGAAATGGCCCATGACGTTTCTATATGGCGTGGCTCATGCCATGGCGTCTTAAGGCGCGCCGCGGCGCGAGTTTTTTCTAAGACATGATATTTTCACAAAAAAAAATTATTATTTATTATTTTTATTTTTTTATCTTTTGTGTTTTTACATTTTTAACTTTATATTTTCCACCTTTATAGATTTATCTAATCACGACACTCACAGTTTCAAAAATTCATAAACGTTATGGAATTACGATTAAAACGAAGTTGTAAATGTACCTTTATAATATGAATGTATTTTTCTTAATATCATTATCTTACTAGAATAATATATAGAAAACAAATATGTATATATAGAATTATATATTTGACATACAAATTTGCCGCCTTATGTCATGCCTAGAAAAACGTCGTGTCCTCGTCGTGGCGTGTATGGCTTTAGGCTTGACCTCGCCACCACGCCACACCTTACGCCATTTTATGCCATTTTGAACCCTGGCAAGAAGAGATGGAAGCTCTCTCGAAGAACAGCACTTGGGATTTATGTCCATTGCTAAAGGGCAGACGTGTTAATGATTGCAAGTGGGTTTTCAAAGTCAAATATGATAATCGGTACAAGGCTCGTCTCGTTGCTAAAGGCTTTGCACAACGAAAAGGTAATGAGTATGACGATATTTTTTGCTTCTGTTGTTAGACATACATCTATTCGTGTTCTTTTAGCGATCATGGCTATTCATGATTTGGAGCTAGAACAGCTAGATGTGAAGACCGCCTTTCTACACGGATACTTGGAGGAAACCATCTATATGAAGCAACCTGATGGTTTCATTTCCGACAGCAAACCTAAATACGTATGTAAGCTCAAGAAGTCTCTATACGGACTTAAATGGTCGCGTTGTCAATGGTATAAGAAGTTTGATTTGTTTATGCTCACTCTTGGATTTGAGCGCAGTGAAAAGGACGCTTGTGTCTATCACAGACAAAGCGGTGGCATTTTCACTTACTTACTTCTTTATGTAGATGACATGCTTATTGCCTGCAAGGACCGGTCAGAGATCAAACGTCTGAAAGATAAATTGAAGTCAGAGTTTGAAATGAAGGATCTCGGTGCGGCGCAGAAGATTTTGGGCATGGAAATCGTGCAGGACAGAAAGTCCCGGACACTCAGGTTGACACAACGGGCGTATATTCAAAAAATTCTGAAGCGGTTCACTATTGATGATGCCAAGACGTCTAGCACTCCGCTACCGAAGCACATCAAGATTACAAGTTAATATGTTCCGAAAGATGACAAAGAGAAGGTTGAAATGTCAAAGGTTCCATATGCTAGTGCGGTCGGGAGTCTCATGTATGCCATGATGTGTACCCGTCCCGATCATGCACAGTGTGCCGGAGTGGTGAGTCGGTTTCTCGCAAATCCGGGTCGATCACATTGGGTAGCCGTTAAAAAGACATTCCGATACTTGAAGGGAACCTAGACACATGGTCTTATATTTTGTTTGCACAATGACAGTGAAATTCTTAGATTTTGTGATTCTGACTATGCAGGTGATCAAGTAGGTTCGAGATCCACGTCCGGTTATGTATTTAACTTGGGTGGAACAACACTCAGGTGGAGATCACGATTACAGTCCATTGTTACACTGTCGACTACAGAAACTGAACTTGTTGCGGTGGTTGAGTCTACAAAGGAATCAGTCTATTTGAAAGAACTGATGAATGACATAGACTTCGAGCAACCTTCCGTGCGCATTTTCTGTGATAATCAGAGTGTCATCCACTTGGCAACCAATTTGACTTTCAGCTCCCGGACAAAGTACATAAATGTGTGTGATGCATATCTTGTAAGGTTACATGAAGCGAAGGTCGTCTATTTGAAGAAAGTCCGGATAGAAGACAATGTCACTGATCTAAGTCGCTACCTGTAACACCTCGAATTTTTCCATAATTAATATACGTTTTATTATGGAGAAATGTTAATTATTGGTGAGTTTAGTAGAAAATAATCTGAAGGGAAGGATATGTTATATTTGATTGTGTAGGGGTTAAAGTGAATAGTTAAATTGAGGTATAAAAGAAGGAATTGTGATTAGTAGCCAAACATCTGATTTTGGAAAATCTTTGGAGTCGGTCTCAAGTCTGAAGAAGAAAGTGACCTCTAAGTTCCGATAGGTAAGGGTTTCAAGGAATTCTTAATTGAAATCTCTGAAAATTGTTAATCACTAGTTAAATTCATCCTTCCAAATAGGTTTGATTCAACTTTTGGGGTAAGGAGAGATTAAAAGATTGGAACCCTTAGACTGACTTTGATTCTGCATCAAAGTGGAACTCGAACACGGTGAGTCATCTTCTTCAAATTACCTAAACATCTAACTGAAGAAAAGGATGTCTGAATCTTTAAACTGTTCTTAAATTTGCAATTATTATCACCTATAAATTGATTTGGGTAAATAATGAGTTGATTTGGAAACTTAATCATAAGTCCGAAAGAATTTCGAATGATGCAGGGTTTTTCGGTAGAATATGGATTTGGTGAATTCCGATAATAATCCGGATTCCTGGAGTTTTCGATAACTACCGGATTATTCGAGTTTTTCGGATAATACCAGATTATTTGAGTTTTCCGGGAGATACCAGATTGTTTATTTCCGAATTTTATGAGATTTCAGTATTGTCCGGATTCGGTGGTTTTTCCGATAATTTCCGGATAACTCATTTTTTCTGGTAAGATCCGGACACCTTTGGTTATCGGATTAATAATTTTTTCGGATGTCACCCTATTTATTTGGTTACCGGATATTATTAGGACTGCCTTCTTTCTAATTATAAGTCGGATGAAGTTACTGTATGAAGATGTGATTAAAACCCAACAGTAGATATTATTTGTTCTTTTTAAAAATATTGGAAGCTAGGATGATTAAATGAAGTTTCATTTTGAGAAGAGTTAATGAAAAATCTTATAGAGGAATATTTCTCATTCGATGTTACGTTAAATCTCATTATTTGTTTAAATACATTAATGATATGAGAAATTGATATTTAAACATGTGTATGTACGTATGCTAGTAAATGTAATGGATCCATATGCACTAGCATTATTTGATAAACGTGGAATAGACAAGGTAAATTGGAATTCCTGTTTATTGTGATGTGAAAACGTGGAATAGGCAACGTAAATTGAAATTCCCGTTTTCTATTGAGAGATAAGGGATAAACGTGGAATAGACAAGGTAAATTGCAATTCCTGTTTATTGTGACGTGAAAACGTGGAATAGGCAAGGTAAATTGAAATTCCCGTTTTCTATTGGAAGATAAGGGATAGGCATGGTTTAATTGTAATCCCTACTTCTACACCAAGAAATAGGCATGGTTTAATTGTAATTTCTTGCATATGAGCTGACATCTAGGATCCTCAGTGATTCGTAGTGGCGCTCTTAAACATGATACTATGACTTACTTAGTGTTCGTCATACTCATGGAATCGGGTATGATTTCCGTCATCGAAAAATGGTATGTGTGCGATAAGGTTACGTTATATGCTTTGTTTACAAATTTGGTTTTCAAAGCTTATAAATGTTTTGATTTTAAACTGGATGGTCTCACTTGGCGCAAGCCTAATGTTTTCAAATTAAATTTTCTTACCAGGTGCTAGCACGGGAAGGGATTTGAAGGCATGAGCGAAGAGTGACGCATGAGTCATAGCTTTTGAAGGATTATTGGAAAGATTAGTTTATATCGAAGATATTTTGGGAGATCCCATAGACAACTTTATAATCTGATCTTGTTTGGATATGATTAGATTAGTAGGTTGTTTATGATATTTCATTAGTAATTATGAATCTTCGTCACTAATTCTCCATTTGTGAATGAATGTTTTTGGAAGATGTAGTTGTAAACCTTGTGAATTTAAGGTTTAAATTTATTCGAAGTTTTAGGGTGTTTCACTATCGCGAGCTAAGTTTGAGCATTGCTCAAACTTGATCCAACTCTGTTTGTATTAGTGTCGTTGGGCACTTTGTTCGAGAAAGAGAAGGTATTAACACAGGTGACAAGACAACATCTTTGGGGAGTTATTACTTGGAACGTATTTTGGAGTTGTTGAACTCGTTTGTTTCGTTGAGGTTGTACACTTGAGGTTCTTTGCATTGTCATTGTGTAACACCCCGATCTCTTGGAAGGTATCGATCTTATAAGATAAATATGAAAAATATAGTTTTGGATTGAATCCTAGATTTTATGGTTTTGTTGGATGGAGAATCCAAATACAAATCCAACGGTCCTTTCAGGAGCGAAAACAAAGCTAAAACGAAGAAGTTATGACCAAAACGGTGTTCGGTACCTCCTGAGCGACTATGACACGTGTCAATGCCGCTGGTCAATGTAGCGCCAAAGAACAGAAGGTGGTACCAACCCCGCGACTGTGACACGCGACTATGCCAAAGGGCATAGTCGTCGGGCATTGTCGCACAGGGGCACCTGGCCCATAAAAACTAGATTTTCACCCATTTTCCTCATTTCACTTCACCCACTTCGTTTTTCTCTCCCAAGAACCAAAACCCTCAGCTTAAATTGTCGATTTTGAGCCTTTGATACCCCATTACTCGAGATTTCTTATGATTCTTCCTCATCTAGCAAGGACTTGGAAGCAAAAGCTAGGTGTACTTCATCTCCTCTTCATCTTCTTGAGTTTCTAAGTTTTTCTAGGGTTTCATCCAACCCATTTCACTCTTATGAAGATTTGGAACTTGAGGTTCTTATTGGTGACTATAGAAGTATATTGATGGTGGGATACAAGATGTAGGTAAGGTAGTCTTCTCTTTCCTTCATCTATGAAAATTAGGGTTTTGGTATAAGTTGAGATCTTGATGTAAAATGTTTGGGGAATGATTCTAAATGGTTGGATATTAATATTTATGGTTGGAAACTTATGCATCTAGGTTTTTGGAAGATTTGGCTTGAGGATTCAAGTTTCTTCAAAGGGGCTCAAATTGGGGAAAAATCTAGATTTAGTCTAAATCTAGCAAGGTGAGTTCAAGTTGAATTGTGAAAACGCTGTGCATGCCGAAAATGTTCTTTTTCAAGTATTTATGTGTTTTACATAAAATTATCAATTGTCGAGTTTGGTGGATTTTGATTGTTTGAAGCATTTAAGTTTATAAACATTGTAAAATACCCATATTTGGGATTTTTGGGTAATTTGATAAATGGATCATAAATGAAAATGTTTTGATGAATTATTGCATAAATGGAGGTTATTTAGTAAAAATGCATTTTAGTGTTTGTTAGAAATATGCATATTTTGTGTTATGATACGCTTTGAAAATACGATCGTGTGAGTCCTTGGATTTTGGTCATTCCCGACCTTGCGAACATTTTGGAAATTGTAAACCTTTTGGTTTTGAGGAAAATATATATTTTGAGTATTTCGATGAGTAAATCTTAGGTATTGGTATATTTTAACGATTTATCTTACGAGTATAAATCTTTTGGTATAAATGCACCTTAACGGGTGTTTTGGAAAATGATTAGTTGTGTGGAGTTATTTACGTTTATGGATAATGTTTCGCATAAACGTAGGGTATTTACGTTCATTTTATGACTTTTAACAAATGGTCTTTTGATTAGTTGAGTTTGTGGCTCGGTATTTGATTATGTTGGGTTTTGGGGACATTTGTCCAGTTTTGATAGCTCAACGTAGAGCTTGGTCATGATTTATAATTATTTGAGAATTACATGTTTTGAATGCGCTAGTTCATTCGTTTGGAGTCATGTAATGTTTTAGACCTTATTGCTATGGATCCATAGGCACCGAAGTTTTTATGTACAATGTTGGGACGCTAGTTTTCCACATTGTAGCACGGAATAGGCATCAGGTTTTGTTAACACCAGATCTATTAGGTAATCAATACGTCATCCATTGATCTTGAGAATCTTGAGTTTACATATGACTTTGATATTTTGTCTCTCTAGATTATCTCTATAAGATATTACAAATTAGCTATCTTTCTAATTCACTTTCTTAACAACAAAGCTAACAAAACCTATTTATACCTAGACATTACAAGGCATTAAGGCTAATTACATTGACTTTTTACTAACTACTTTGACTTTGACTATATTTGACTTTTACATAAATCTTGAATACAATATAATACTCTAACATTCTCCCCCTTTGGATTCAAGATTTAAAAAATTATAGCAGCAATCTCCAGCTCTTGATCTTCAAAACTTTAACTCTGACTGCTTTAAACTTTGAATCTTTGACAATCTTCAAACAACTTTATCTTCAAAAAAACTCACTTTGAACTTTGATGCTTTGACAGTCTCCAATCTTTCAGCTTTGAAGAGTCTTTAGTCAAACTTGAAAAGTCTTTGTCATTCTCTTTGAAAAGTCATGAAGTCTTGAATACAATCTTCAACAAATTTTCAACAAGTCTTGAACACGAATTTCAGATCTTTGCATCTTTAAAATCTTTGAAGCTTTAATCTTTGAAGCTTTGAACTCAAACTCTTTAAACAATTTCTTGAACTTTGTATCTTCATCTCTTTGAACTTTGAACAATAACAATGTTTGAACATCTTTGAACAACGAACTCTCTCGAATCATCTCGAAACATCTTCTTGACTTTGACAAATCTTTATGCTATTTCTCCTCCTTTATCTATCACTGATATATCTCCACTTTTCTTCAATATGTTATTTCTCCCTATTTTTTATGATTGTGAGCATCATGATCGTCAAAACTTTCATCAGTTTCAGCACTGTCTTTGTTCACCACTAACATTTTTCTCCTTTTGATATGAAGTACCGTCAATTCCAAAAGATATATATCCGAATCTTTTCAAATTCAGATAGAATGAAAGTGGTAACCCTGAAACAACATATGAATCAGTTAAAATGCTTGTAAGTAGCACGGAGCCACTTAGTACAACGAATGTACTTTGGAAATGAGCTTTTTGATGTTCACTCCCCCAGGGCTTCCATTCAATCATCGAAAAACACAAATAAATTTCTATTAACGTTATGACAAGAAAACATATTCCTTGTGTGTGCGTGCATGTGTAGAAATGATTGAAGCAATGTATGCTTGATTATTAGGCTCAAATTGTGTAAACTGTTGAGACAGCAACAAGTTTTCCACGGACTCAATGTGCATGATCGAAGTGCAAAGGTGGGGCAAACTTCCTTCTTTTTCAATATCCAAACCTTCCGAATGAAGATTAGATAGATTATATGTTGTGTACCCAAGAAAAATTGAAACATTTCTTTGTTAAGAAAGAAATGAGTAGCTGGTGGGGTTAAATACAAGAGTTGGCATGGGCTAACTGCCTGTTTCAATGATGGTCACCAAAGAATGTGAACCAATCGGTAATGTGGCTTCCCGGCTCAGAAAATGGTTGGTGCAGAGTTCTCTTATTCTTTTAACTCTGTTCTCACACCCTCTTTCTGTTTTTAATCCGCTCACTTCTACCCAAACTGTTGATCCCATTCTTGAGCAACAATAGAAGAAATATAAAGTCCATATTTAAATATAGAGATAAGATATACATGAAGAACAATCATAAAGAAACTTATCTCATATTCATTGATGATTAAATATGGAGAGGAGAAATGTTGAAGAACACCACACTAAACATGAAATCGACTCTCATAAGAAACTAGTCTATGTGTGTTTTTGTGTGCTTTCCATATTTCTCACTACTTAAAAAGACATATGGACACCTCTTATATAGGGCCATATTTACATTAGATATTTAAAATATCTAAAATCTAGACAAAAATATCTAAGAAAATATCTATTACAAAATATCTAAAACATTAAAATATCTTTATAAAACATTCATTTAATTAGGAGCTAATTAAAGCTAACAATCTCCCCCTAATGTTTTATAAAGAAAGCATCATCTTATAGTCTCCCCTTTGCTTTCTTTAGAACCTTTGATGTTCCGTTCTTCAAGTCTTCAAAGCATCATGTGCTCCCCCTCAAATGTAGGCTCATCCACCGAGCTTTAAACATGAATAACAGAGGATAGAGTGACATTTAAAATGTGACAAATGTAGCTTGACACCATGAAGAACCGTTGAGAGAACACCGTTCTTGAAAGCGGAAAGAGCATGAGTGAAATGCGATGCTTTCGGTGCAGCAAGAATCCATTGACTTTGACACAGATTCTGACCATTAAGCACACTGATTCAGACCAAAGTCAAAACATGAAAAAGTTTCACCTGTGTCTTAGGAATTCAACGCAACTGGATTCATGCGAATCGGAGCACCGAGTAGGAAGTTATGCGCGTTTTTCTGAAACAGTGCAAAGCTGACAGCACTTTTCAGCGACAGCTGATAGCTTTCAATGGCTGACCTTCAGCGACGGCTTACTTCAGCGACAGCTGACCTTCAGCGATGGCTTACTTCAGCGACAGCTGACCTTCAGCGATGGCTGATCTCAGCGATGGCCTTCAGCGACAGCTCAGCGATGGTTCTGCGATGGCTTCAGCGATGGCTTTTTTCAGCGATGGTTTTCAGCTCTCAGCTCCAGCTTTCAGCGACAGCACTTAGGTTTCAGCCTTCAGCTTTCAGCGACAGCTTTCTTCAGCTTTCAGCGAAGGCTTTCTTCAGCTTTCAGCGACAGCTATCATCTTTCAGCGATGGCTTTCTTCAGCTTTCAGCGACAGCCATCAGCTCTCAGCTTTCCATCAGCACACTGTTGTCTACTTCAACGATGCATATGACCCTTATAAATTTCGAATCTCTGAATTCTCAAAACACGAGATCTGTTCATCTGTGTCTTAGGAATCCAGGGCCTTTTGAATCGCATCAATCGGTGTTTTTATGAGTGAGATATGATCAGTTTAATACAGCAGCGCAAATCTGTCATTAAATCTGATTTGATGTAAAAGATAAGACGATCTTCATATAATTTTTTTAAAACCGTGAGTGCAAATAATTCGATCTCTAATTGATAAAGTCAGAAAACTAATTAGAAGAACTCAAAGTTTTAAAAAAACGTTTCAGATCAGACTTTGAACATGTAACAAAACATCAAATCTTTCTCAAACAACTTTCTCAAGACCCAAATGATTTTGTTATCCATATATAAATGTTTATGAGCAGCGGAAGACAAACAAAATCTGGATCAAAGATAGTCCAATCTTGAAAATAAAGGTCAGATCAAACAAAGATCAACAACCTTACTACCAAGATGCAAAAAGAATTGCTATGGACTTAAGCACACACAAGGATAAGATCATAGATCAACCATCTACTTAGTGCTTATCAAATAAAACCAATGAATGAGAAAGAATCAAAACACACACATGAAGTATATCAGAAACTAAACCATCTAAAACTTCAATTGTTGCATAGATGATCGATTTTGAAGAAAAGGTTCTTCAATCGGCTCTGATACCAATTGTTGATCCCATTTTTTTAGCAACAATAGAAGAAATATAAAGTCCATATTTAAATATAGAGATAAGATATACATGAAGAACAATCATAAAGAAACTTATCTCATATTCATTGATGATTAAATATGGAGAGGAGAAATGTTGAAGAACACCACACTAAACATGAAATCGACTCTCATAAGAAACTAGTCTATGTGTGTTTTTGTGTGCTTTCCATATTTCTCACTACTTAAAAAGACATATGGACACCTCTTATATAGGGCCATATTTACATTAGATATTTAAAATATCTAAAATCTAGACAAAAATATCTAAGAAAATATCTATTACAAAATATCTAAAACATTAAAATATCTTTATAAAACATTCATTTAATTAGGAGCTAATTAAAGCTAACACAAACTCTCCGCTCAGCACAATGAGATTACACAACCAGATGAGTTATCTCCCCCACTCTTTGATGTAGACCCCTCACCCGTCAATCACTCAAGGATAACTTCTTGGGTAGGAAACACTAGTTAACGTTAATCCATAGAAGTTCTTAACGCTCTCACACGGATCCCATGAAATTTAGTCCTAAATATTTTGTGGTGTTCAACAGTTTAGTTTGAACAAATAAATCTCAACATTTGAATGACATTGTCATCAGAGTGTATGCTCCTCAATAATAGCATGAAATATTTGAGCATTTGAACTTTGAAGATTTCTCACAACAAGAATATTAAAAGAATGAAATGAATTCAAAACACGTGTTTGAGAATCTGACAATGTATCAATCAGATCAAATATGAAATATAATCATGAACGCTTAGGGTATCAAAAAATTTGATATTTTGTTTATATGAACAAATATAAAAAATCTTTGAATGAAACGGTTAAGATCTTACGCTGAAATGAAAGTATGATGCTCAACAACCTTTGAATTACAAACAGGAGTATTACCATCGAAAAATTGTTTCGTTTAGATTATATGTTGTGTACCCAAGAAAAATTGAAACATTTCTTTGTTAAGAAAGAAATGAGTAGCTGGTGGGGTTAAATACAAGAGTTGGCATGGGCTAACTGCCTGTTTCAATGATGGTCACCAAAGAATGTGAACCAATCGGTAATGTGGCTTCCCGGCTCAGAAAATGGTTGGTGCAGAGTTCTCTTATTCTTTTAACTATGTTCTCACACCCTCTTTCTGTTTTTAATCCGCTCACTTCTACCCAAACTCTCCGCTCAGCACAATGAGATTACACAACCAGATGAGTTATCTCCCCCACTCTTTGATGTAGACCCCTCACCCGTCAATCACTCAAGGATAACTTCTTGGGTAGGAAACACTGGTTAACGTTAATCCATAGAAGTTCTTAACGCTCTCACACGGATCCCATGAAATTTAGTCCTAAATATTTTGTGGCGTTCAACAGTTTAGTTTGAACAAATAAATCTCAACATTTGAATGACATTGTCATCAGAGTGTATGCTCCTCAATAATAGCATGAAATATTTGAGCATTTGAACTTTGAAGATTTCTCACAACAAGAATATTAAAAGAATGAAATGAATTCAAAACACTTGTTTGAGAATCTGACAATGTATCAATCAGATCAAATATGAAATATAATCATGAACGCTTAGGGTATCAAAAAATTTGATATTTTGTTTATATGAACAAATATAAAAAATCTTTGAATGAAACGGTTAAGATCTTACGCTGAAATGAAAGTATGATGCTCAACAACCTTTGAATTACAAACAGAAGTATTACCATCGAAAAATTGTTTCGTTTAGATTATATGTTGTGTACCCAAGAAAAATTGAAACATTTCTTTGTTAAGAAAGAAATGAGTAGCTGGTGGGGTTAAATACAAGAGTTGGCATGGGCTAACTGCCTGTTTCAATGATGGTCACCAAAGAATGTGAACCAATCGGTAATGTGGCTTCCCGGCTCAGAAAATGGTTGGTGCAGAGTTCTCTTATTCTTTTAACTATGTTCTCACACCCTCTTTCTGTTTTTAATCCGCTCACTTCTACCCAAACTCTCCGCTCAGCACAATGAGATTACACAACCAGATGAGTTATCTCCCCCACTCTTTGATGTAGACCCCTCACCCGTCAATCACTCAAGGATAACTTCTTGGGTAGGAAACACTGGTTAACGTTAATCCATAGAAGTTCTTAACGCTCTCACACGGATCCCATGAAATTTAGTCCTAAATATTTTGTGGTGTTCAACAGTTTAGTTTGAACAAATAAATCTCAACATTTGAATGACATTGTCATCAGAGTGTATGCTCCTCAATAATAGCATGAAATATTTGAGCATTTGAACTTTGAAGATTTCTCACAACAAGAATATTAAAAGAATGAAATGAATTCAAAACACTTGTTTGAGAATCTGACAATGTATCAATCAGATCAAATATGAAATATAATCATGAACGCTTAGGGTATCAAAAAATTTGATATTTTGTTTATATGAACAAATATAAAAAATCTTTGAATGAAACGGTTAAGATCTTACGCTGAAATGAAAGTATGATGCTCAACAACCTTTGAATTACAAACAGGAGTATTACCATCGAAAAATTGTTTCGTTTAGAGACATGGTAATAACAAAGTAAAAAAGAAGCTTGTAACATCTCAAATTTTCTATAACTTTAACTTGTGTACTTTTATTTTGGAGAATGTTTAAAATAAATGAAGATATTATTTTAAACGTAGTGTTATGATGTTATATCGAAGGGTCAAAATGTAATTGACTAAAGTTTGGAAAGCCAATTGTGAGTTATGGAAGTTTGAGGGTTGATTTTGTTATTTGGTCTAAGTTTTGGATCAAATTGGTTATTTGTAAAAATCTGATGTATATCAAGTTTGAGTCGGCTGAATTGAGATGAACTTAATTCAGTCTTGGTTCTTTTAGGTGGTTTCCAAGCAGAAGAGAGAAAGTTCCCAAAATCTTGAAAATTGGCTTGATTGAAGGTGAAATCAATTGGAAGTGCATGATGTGTTCGATTTCAATCCCAGGTGAGTTCATCTGTTTATTTTACTTAATAAATACCACCTGTGTATTGGAATGGTTCATTAAGAATATTGTTATCTTTTGAAAATAGACATAAATCAATTTTGAAAAGACTGGGTAGCAATCGATTGAAACTGGGTAAGAAATTGAAGAGTCCGGAATTTAAATTTTCCGGAAGTTTATATACCTGAGGGGTTTATCCGGAATCCGGAAGTTTATATATCCGGAGGGGTTTATTCGGAATCCGGAAGTTTATATACCCGGAGGGGTTTATCCGGAATCCGGAAGTTTATATATCCGGAGAGGTTTATTCGGAATCCGGAAGTTTATATATCCGGAGGGGTTTATCCGGAATCCGGAAGTTTATATACCCGGAGGGGTTTATCCGGAATCCGAAAGTTATATTTCTGGAGGGGTATATCTGGAACACGAAAGTTATATCTCTGGATGGGGATATCCGGATAGTGTAATTCCGGGTAAAATTTTAATTAAATGAGATATTATTAGCTTACCGGAAAAAATTGTTCTGAATAATTTACTGTATGAGGTATTTATGATTAAATGTTTTCCAAATATGAAAAGTATCTTAATCATTTTAATAGTATGAATATCATTGTAACTCAAATTAGAGTATGATATGATACGTTATGTGTTTGAGTTAATATGCACGTACGCTAGTAATTGTAATGGATCCATAGGCACTAGTATTATGTGATGAACGTGGAATAGGTGTGGCGCTAATCGTAATTCCCGTTGATTTGATAAATGCGGAATAGGTCGGGCTCTAATGGTAATTCCCATTTAGTGTTATGATGTGATGAACGTGGAATAGGTCGGGCTCTTAATTGTAATTTCTGTTTATTGATATGAGGAATAGGCCGGGCGCTTAATGGTAATCCCATTTCGTATTAGGATGTAAAATCGTGGAATAGGCGGGGCGCTAATCGTAATTCCTGATTTCTGTTGGAAGGTAAGGGATAGGTCGGGCGTTTAATGGTAATTCCTACTTCCATTTCAAGAAATAGGCATGGCGCTAATTGTAATTTCTTGACATGAGCAACGATCTAGAATCTAGGATGATTCGTAGTAGGCTCTATAACGTGAAGATATGACTTACTTAGTGTTAGTCATATTCATGGAATCGGGTATGTTCCCGTCATCGCAAGATGTTTATATGTACGGTAAGAATGGTGCCAAACCAGGTTTGTTTATATGTTTTGCTTACTGTTGGTTTTCAAAGCTTATAAGGTTTAAATTTGAAAATAGATGTTCTCACTAGGCGTAAGCCTAATCGTTTCAAATTAAATTTTCTTACCAGGTACTAGCTCATGAAGGGAATCAAAGGGATGAGTGTCGAGGAGTACCCGAGTTATGCTTTTGGATTTGTAAATGGATCTGGGATTAGATTAGCTGGTGATTATGATAAACTTGTATAGGTTTGAAATTATAGTGGTGAACTCTGATAAACTTAAGGTTTAAATTTATTGTAAATTTCTGGGTGTTTAAGTTTGGTATCAGAGTTGTAGTTTAAGTGAACTAGGTATGATCATGAGATACCTAGACTTAAGCTGAGATGAATTAAGTTATGATTTGTGAGATTTGGGTAGAAGTACTAAGACGGGATGGTCTTAGAGTCGACGAAAATACGTGAATTATGAATTGTGATATGGGTAACGAGGATTCTTATGTATAATATGTTCATAATTCCAATTAGCTACTATTGTTATAAATATATTGTTACGTAAGCATACTTGTTTCTAAATTGTTACGGCAATTACTGAACGTTATAGTACGTTTCCTGTGTTTTAGTATGAATAGCCATTCTTATGGTTATCTTTGTATATCCCAGAATACGATGGTGATTACACCAAATCGATCTTCTACTTCTTCAGAAGATACGGTGGCCAACAAAGTTGCGGAGAGCCCGCCAAGACCACCTATCTTGGGAGAAGAGGGAAGTCAAGTACAAAGAACGAATGTCGGTACCTCTAACCCGGTGACGACATAATCCACTATGGAGTCCAGAATGATGGAAAATATGATGCGAATGATGAATACGGCACTGGCACAACAACAAGAGATGTTTATGAAAGTATTAAATGGTAGAAATATCGAGTCACAAAGACCGGAGGCAGGTATTGGTGTTGTAACTCCGCCTGTTAACACAATGTTAAATGTTAATAGGAGAGTGGAGAGGGTTGTTTCTTATAAAACGTTTCTGAGCTGCAAGCAACCGGAGTTTGTTGGATCAGATAATCCAATTGTATGTATGAAATGGATTAAAGAAATGGAACAGGCTTTTAGAGCTTGTGAATGTGACGAAGAATCGAAGGTTAGATTCAGATCTCAGATGTTGCGCGGGAATGCGTTGACCTGTTGGAACATCGTAACATCGACAGCAACGGTCCCAGTTTTGGCTGCTATGACATGGGAGTCGTTTAAGCAAAAGATTCTAGAAGAGTACTATAACGAGAACGAAATGGATCGGATTGAAGAAGAATTCTGAATGCTTAAGAATGGGAATTTATCAGTGAGAGAATATACTCAAGCATTCCTGGAGAAACTAGATTTAGTGGGGCATGTGGCCCCAACTTAAAAAGAAAAGATCAAGGCTTATCTGAAAGGCTTACCAGCTGATATGATGTCTAGAGTCAGGAATTCTAAAGCTTTGACTCTGAGAGAGACAATTGAGGAAGCAAAGATCATAGAAGAGGTTTATGCAAAAGATAAAGCTGAGAAAGCTCAAGTAGGAGAGAAAAGAAAGTGGGAAGGTCGATCGGAATCTTCGCAAGGGCCGAATCCCTTTATCGAGAACACCTATCTTGAGCCTCGTCAGGAGCTAAATTGATGCCAGAAATGTAAAAGCAAACACTTTGGTCCGTGTCGAGTGACTTGGCTAGAATGTTTTAAGTGTGTTAAGAGTGGTCACACCATGGGGAATTGTCCCATACAAGGACCGTCATGTTTTGAATGTAAACAACCCGGTCATTATCGAAAGGATTGCCCAAAGTTAAAGAAGAATGGAAATCAAGAGAAGAAACTCAATATCCCAAGACGAACGGGCTGAGTATTTTACATGATGGTGGAAGGAACTAAGGAATCGGCGGGTGTACTTTGTATATATAGTTTTTGTTAATATATATATATATATAGAGAGAGGCGGGTTCAAACGAGGAGCGTACCAATTTAAGAGAACGTGAGGAGCAATTGACAGTTATGAATCACATGTGATTGGCAGTTGTGGATCACATGTGATTCACAACTGATCTGGAGGAGCAATTGACAGTTATGAATCACATATGATTAACAGTTGTGAATCATTAATGATCCGCGACTTTCCACCTCGCGCCACGCCTCGCGCCACTTTTGCGCGAATTTTTGAGTTAAATCCGATTTTTTAGGGTTGTAAATCATATATGATCAGAAGCATGGGAGTGCTCCTCACGTTCTCTTAAATTGATGCGCTCCTCGTTTGAACCTTCCTCTATATATATATGTGTATATTATGTAATAGTGTGCTAGCTTGTCTTTTGTACTATAATCTTTTATTAAAGTTAGCTATACCAGTTACTATTTTAGATGATGCTTTAATAGTTGATATAGCAAAGGAGAGTTTACAACCCTTGAAATATTTTGAGTGAAAATGGGATAATTTAGCAATTATCTAATTATTTTGTTTAACGAGCTCTTCAGATGAAAGTTTCTAGTGCAGTGATGTGTTCTTGACGAGGAACTGGTACCAAGTAGTAGATAATGTGGACAGTCGGATCCACTATTGGTCTAACTCAAAAGGCTAATTTTCAATGGTGGTTGTGATCCAACCCGATTTTGGACTAGTTTGTCTCCTGGTAACCACTTCTTATAAATAAGTTTACTGGGAAATATTAATTTTTGGGTTCTGATCAAGGAATAGAGGTGGGATAAGTAAAACTTCGACTAATAACCAAAGGGACCAATAGAATTTTATGTTGTTTCCAAGTTGGGGAGCGGGTAATGTTAAATGTATCACCGTGGAATGTAAACATCATAGAGGAGCCGATGTGACTTGGGAAGTTGAAGAGGATATGAAGAATAGATATTCTCATTTGTTTGTATAGTTTCGATTTCGAGGACGAAATCATTTTCAAGTTGGGGAGATTTGTAACATCTCAAATTTTCTATAATTTGTGTGCTTTTATTTTGGAGAATGTTTAAAATAATGGAAGATATTATTTTAAACGTAGTGTTATGATCATATATCGAAGGGTCAAAATGTAATTGACTAAAGTTTGGAAAGCCAGTTGTGAGTTATGGAAATTTGAGGGTTGATTTTGTTATTTGGTCTAAGTTTTGGATCAAATTGGTTATTTGTAGAAATCTGATGTATATCACGTTTGAGTCGACTGAATTGAGATGAACTCAATTCATTCTTGGTTCTTTAAGGTGGTTTCCAAGCAGAAGAGAGAAAGTTCCCAAAATCTTGAAAATTTGCTTGATTGAAGGTGAAATCAATTTGAAGTGCAGGTTGTTTTCGATTTCAATCCCAGGTGAGTTCATCTATTTATTTTGCTTAATAAATACCACTCGTGTATTGGAATGGTTCATTAAGAATATTGTTATCTTTTGGAAATAGACATAAATCAATTTTGAAAAGACTGGGTAGCAATCGATTGAAACAGGGTACGAAATTGAAGAGTCCGGAATTTAAATTTTCCGGAAGTTTATATACCTGAGGGGTTTATCCGGAATCCAGAAGTTTATATATCCGGAGGGGTTTATTCGGAATCCGGAAGTTTATATACCCGGAGGGGTTAATCCGGAATCCGGAAGTTTATATATCCGTAGGGGTGTATTCGGAATCCGGAAGTTTATATATCCAGAGGGGTTTATCCGGAATCCGGAAGTTTATATACCCGGAGGGGTTTATCCGGAATCCGAAAGTTATATTTCTGGAGGGGTATATCTGGAACCCGAAAGTTATATCTCCGGAGGGGGATATCCGGATAGTGTAATTCCGGGTAAAATTATAATTAAATGAGATATTATTAGCTTACCGGAAAAAAATGTTCTGAATAATTTACTGTATGAGGTATTTATGATTAAGTGTTTTCCAAATATGAAACTATCTTAATCATTTTAATAGTACGAATATCATTGTAACTCAAATTAGAGTATGATATGATACGTTATGTGTTTGAGTTAATATGTACGTACGCTAGTAAGTGTAATGGATCCATAGGCACTAGTATTATGTGAAGAACGTGGAATAGGTGTGGCGCTAATCGTAATTCCCGTTGATTTGATAAATGCGGAATAGGTCGGGCTCTAATGGTAATTCCCATTTAGTGTTATGATGTGATGAACGTGGAATAGGTCGGGCTCTTAATGGTAATTCCCGTTGATTGATATGAGAAATAGGTCGGGCGCTTAATGATAATTCCCATTTCGTATTAGGATGGGAAATCGTGGAATAGGCAGGGCGCTAATCGTAATTCCTGATTTCTGTTGGAATGTAAGGGATAGGTTGGGCGCTTAATGGTAATTCCTACTTCCACTTCAAGAAATAGGCATGGCGCTAATTGTAATTTCTTGACATGAGCAACGATCTAGAATCTAGTATGATTCATAGTAGGCTCTAGAACGTGATGATATGACTTACTTAGTGTTAGTCATATTCATGGAATCGAGTATGTTCCCATCATCGCAAGATGTTTATATGTACGGTAAGAATGGTGCCAAACTAGGTTTGTTTATGTGCTTTGCTTACTGTTGGTTTTCACATCTTATAAGGTTTAAATTTGAAAATAGATGTTCTCACTAGGCGTAAGCCTAATCGTTTCAAATTAAATTTTCTTACCAGGTACTAGCTCAGGAAGGGATTCAAAGGGATGAGTGTCGAGGAGTGCCCGAGTTATGCTTTTGGATTTGTGAATGGATCCGGGATTAGATTAGCTGGTGATTATGATAAACTTGTATAGGTTTGAAATTATAGTGGTGAGCTCTGATAAATTTAAGGTTTAAATTTATTGTAAATTTCTGGGTGTTTCAGTTTGGTATCAGAGTTGTAGTTTAAGTGAACTAGGTATGATCATGAGATACCTAGACTTAAGTTGAGATGAATTAAGTTATGATTTGTAAGATTTGGGTAGAAGTACTAAGACGGGATGGTCTTAGAGTCGACGAAAATACGTGAATTATGAATTGTGATAATGGTAACGAGGATTCTTATGTATAATATGTTCATAATTCCAATTAGCTACTGTTGTTATAAATATATTGTTACGTAAGCATACTTGTTTCTAAATTGTTACGACAATTAATGAACGTTATAGTACGTTTCCTGTGTTTGAGTATGAATAGCCATTCTTATGGTTATCTTTGTATATCCCAGAATACGATGGTGAATACACCAAATCGATCTTCTACTTCTTCAGAAGATAGGGTGGCCAACAGAGTTGCGGAGAGCCCGCCAAGACCACCTATCTTGGGAGAAGAGGGAAGTCAAGTACAAAGAACGAAAGTCGGTACCTCTAACCCGGTGACGACAAAATCCACTATGGAGTCCAGAATGATGGAAAATATGATGCGAATGATGAATACGGCACTGACACAACAACAAGAGATGTTTATGAAAGTATTAAATGGTAGAAATATTGAGTCACAAAGACCGGAGGCAGGTATTGGTGTTGTAACTCCGCCTGTTAACACAATGTTAAATGTTAATAGGAGAGTGGAGAGGGTTTGTTCTTATAAAACGTTTCTGAGCTGCAAGCAACCGGAGTTTGTTGGATCAGATAATCCAATTGTATGTATGAATTGGATTAAAGAAATGGAACAGGCTTTTAGAGGTTGTGAATGTGACGAAGAATCGAAGGTTAGATTCAGATCTCAGATGTTGCGCGGGAATGCGTTGACCTGGTGGAACATCGTAACATCGACAGCAACGGCCCCAGTTTTGGCTGCTATGACATGGGAGTCGTTTAAGCAAAAGATTCTAGAAGAGTACTATAACGAGAACGAAATGGATCGGATTGAAGAAGAATTTTGAATGCTTAAGAATGGGAATTTATCAGTGAGAGAATATACTCAAGCATTCCTGGAGAAACTAAATTTAGTGGGGCATGTGGCCCCAACTTAAAAAGAAAAGATCAAGGCTTATCTGAAAGGCTTACCAGCTGATATGATGTCTAGAGTCAGGAATTCTAAAGCTTTGACTCTAAGAGACACAATTGAGGAAGCAAAGATCATAGAAGAGGTTTATGCAAAAGATAAAGCTGAGAAAGCTCAAGTAGGAGAGAAAAGAAAGTGGGAAGGTCGATCGGAATCTTTGCAAGGGCCGAAGCCCTTTATCGAGAACACCTATCTTGAGCCTCGTCAGGAGCTAAATTGATGCCAGAAATGTAAAAGCAAACACTTTGGTCCGTGTCGAGTGACTTGGCTAGAATGTTTTAAGTGTGTTAAGAGTGGTCACACCATGGGGAATTGTCCCATACAAGGACCGTCATGTTTTGAATGTAAACATCCCGGTCATTATCGAAAGGATTGCCCAAAGTTAAAGAAGAATGGAAATCAAGAGAAGAAACTCAATATCCCAAGACGAACGGGCTGAGTATTTTACATGATGGTGGAAGGAACTAAGGAATCGGCGGGTGTACTTTGTATATATAGTTTTTGTTAATTATATATATATATATATATATATATATGTATATTATGTAATAGTGTGCTAGCTTGTCTTTTGTACTATAATCTTTTATTAAAGTTAGCTATACCAGTTACTATTTTAGATGATGCTTTAATAGTTGATATAGTAAAGAAGAGTTTACAACCCTTGAAATATTTTGAGTGAAAATGGGATAATTTAGCAATTATCTAATTATTTTGTTTAACGAGCTCTTCAGATGAAAGTTTCTAGTGCAGTGATGTGTTCTTGACGAGGAACTGGTACCAAGTAGTAGATAATGTGGACAGTCGGATCCACTATTGGTCTAACTCAAAAGGCTAATTTTCAATGGTGGTTGTGATCCAACCCGATTCTGGACTAGTTTGTCTCCTGGTAACCACTTCTTGGAAATAAGTTTACTGGGAAATATTAATTTTTGGGTTCTGATCAAGGAATAGAGGTGGGATAAGTAAAACTTCGACTAATAACCAAAGGGACCAATAGAATTTTATGTTGTTTCCAAGTTGGGAAGCGGGTAATGTTAAAGGTATCACCGTGGAATGTAAACATCATAGAGGTGCCGATGTGACTTGGGAAGTTGAAGAGGATATGAAGAATAGATATTCTCATTTGTTTGTATACTTTCGATTTCGAGGACGAAATCATTTTCAAGTTGGAGAGATTTGTAACATCTCAAATTTTCTATAATTTGTGTGCTTTTATTTCGGAGAATGTTTAAAATAATGGAAGATATTATTTTAAACGTAGTGTTATGATCATATATCGAAGGGTCAAAATGTAATTGACTAAAGTTTGGAAAGCCAATTGTGAGTTATGGAAGTTTGAGGGTTGATTTTGTTATCTGGTCTAAGTTTTGGATCAAATTGGTTATTTGTAAAAATCTGATGTATATCACGTTTGAGTCGACTGAATTGAGATGAACTCAATTCATTCTTGGTTCTTTAAGGCGGTTTCCAAGCAGAAGAGAGAAAGTTCCCAAAATTTGAAAATTGGCTTGATTGAAGGTGAAATCAATTTGAAGTGCAGGTTGTTTTCGATTTCAATCCCAGGTGAGTTCAACTGTTTATTTTGCTTAATAAATACCACCCGTGTATTGGAATGGTTCATTAAGAATATTGTTATCTTTTGGAAATAGACATAAATCAATTTTGAAATGACTGGGTAGCAATCGATTGAAACAGGGTACGAAATTGAAGAGTCCGGAATTTAAATTTTCCGGAAGTTTATATACCTGAGGGGTTTATTCGGAATCCATAAGTTTATATATCCGGAGGGGTTTATTCGGAATCCGGAAGTTTATATACTCGGAGTGGGTTTATCCGGAATCCGGAAGTTTATATATCCGTAGGGGTTTATTCGGGATCCGGAAGTTTATATATCCGGAGGGGTTTATCCGGAATCCGGAAGTTTATATGCCCGGAGGGGTTTATCCGGAATCTGGAAGTTTATATACCCGGAGGGGTTTATCCGGAATCCGAAAGTTATATTTCTGGAGGGGTATATCTGGAACCCGAAAGTTATATCTCCGGAGGGGGATATCCGGATAGTGTAATTCCGGGTAAAATTTTAATTAAATGAGATATTATTAGCTTACCGGAAAAAATTGTTCTGAATAATTTACTGTATGAGGTATTTATGATTAAGTGTTTTCCAAATATGAAAATTATCTTAATCATTTTAATAGTACGAATATCATTGTAACTCAAATTAGAGTATGATATGATACGTTATGTGTTTGAGTTAATATGTATGTACGCTAGTAAGTGTAATGGATCCATAGGCACTAGTATTATGTGATGAACGTGGAATAGGTGTGGCGCTAATCGTAATTCCCGTTGATTTGATAAATGCGGAATAGGTCGGGCTCTAATGGTAATTCCCATTTAGTGTTATGATGTGATGAACGTGGAATAGGTCGGGCTCTTAATGGTAATTTCCGTTGATTGATATGAGGAATAGGCCCGGCGCTTAATGATAATTCCCATTTCGTATTAGGATGGGAAATCGTGGAATAGGCAGGGCGCTAATCGTAATTCCTGATTTCTGTTGGAATGTAAGGGATAGGTTGGGCGCTTAATGGTAATTCCTACTTCCACTTCAAGAAATAGGCATGGCGCTAATTGTAATTTCTTGACATGAGCAACGATCTAGAATCTAGTATGATTCATAGTAGGCTCTAGAACGTGATGATATGACTTACTTAGTGTTAGTCATATTCATGGAATCGGGTATGTTCCCGTCATCGCAAGATGTTTATATGTACGGTAAGAATGGTGCCAAACTAGGTTTGTTTATATGCTTTGCTTACTGTTGGTTTTCACATCTTATAAGGTTTAAATTTGAAAATAGATGTTCTCACTAGGCGTATGCCTAATCGTTTCAAATTAAATTTTCTTACCAGGTACTAGCTCAGGAAGGGATTCAAAGGGATGAGTGTCGAGGAGTGCCCGAGTTATGCTTTTGGATTTGTGAATGGATCCAGGATTAGATTAGCTGGTGATTATGATAAACTTGTATAGGTTTGAAATTATAGTGGTGAGCTCAGATAAATTTAAGGTTTAAATTTATTGTAAATTTCTGGGTGTTTCAGTTTGGTATCAGAGTTGTAGTTTAAGTGAACTAGGTATGATCATGAGATACCTAGACTTAAGTTGAGATGAATTAAGTTATGATTTGTAAGATTTGGGTAGAAGTACTAAGACGAGATGGTCTTAGAGTCGACGAAAATACGTGAATTATGAATTGTGATAATGGTAACGAGGATTCTTATGTATAATATGTTCATAATTCCAATTAGCTACTGTTGTTATAAATATATTGTTACGTAAGCATACTTGTTTCTAAATTGTTGCGACAATTAATGAACGTTATAGTACGTTTCCTGTGTTGTATGAATAGCCATTCTTATGGTTATCTTTGTATATCCCAGAATACGATGGTGAATACACCAAATCGATCTTCTACTTCTTCAGAAGATAGGGTGGCCAACGAAGTTGCGGAGAGCCCGCCAAGACCACCTATCTTGGGAGAAGAGGGAAGTCAAGTACAAAGAACGAATGTCGGTACCTCTAACCCGGTGACGACAAAATCCACTATGGAGTCCAGAATGATGGAAAATATGATGCGAATGATGAATACGGCACTGGCACAACAACAAGAGATGTTTATGAAAGTATTAAATGGTAGAAATATGGAGTCACAAAGACCGGAGGCAGGTATTGGTTTTGTAACTCCGCCTGTTAACACAATGTTAAATGTTAATAGGAGAGTGGAGAGGGTTTGTTCTTATAAAACGTTTCTGAGCTGCAAGCAACCGGAGTTTGTTGGATTAGATAATCCAATTGTATGTATGAATTGGATTAAAGAAATGGAACGGGCATTTAGTCCTTGTGAATGTGACGAAGAATCGAAGGTTAGATTCGGATCTCAGATGTTGCGCAGGAATGCGTTGACCTGGTGGAACATCGTAACATCGACAGCAACGGCCCCAGTTTTGGATGCTATGACATGGGAGTCGTTTAAGCAAAAGATTCTAGAAGAGTACTATAACGAGAACGAAATGGATCGGATTGAAGAATAATTCCGAATGCTTAAGAATGGGAATTTATCAGTGAGAGAATATACTCAAGCATTCCTAGAGAAACTAAATTTAGTGGGGCATGTGGCCCCAACTTAAAAAGAAAAGATCACGGCTTATCTGAAAGGCTTACCAGCTGATATGATGTCTAGAGTCAGGAATTCTAAAGCTTTGACTCTGAGAGAGACAATTGAGGAAGCAAAGATCATAGAAGAGGTTTATGCAAAAGATAAAGCTGAGAAAGCTCAAGTAGGAGAGAAAAGAAAGTGGGAAGGTCGATCGGAATCTTCGCAAGGGCCGAAGCCCTTTATCGAGAACACCTATCTTGAGCCTCGTCAGGTGCTAAATTGGTGCCAGAAATGTAAAAGCAAACATTTTGGTCCGTGTCGAGTGACTTGGCTAGAATGTTTTAAGTGTGGTAAGAGTGGTCACACCATGGGGAATTGTCCCATACAAGGACCGACATGTTTTGAATGTAAACAGTCCGGTCATTATCGAAAGGATTGCCCAAAGTTAAAGAAGAATGGAAATCAAGAGAAGAAACTCAATATCCCAAGACGAACGGGCTGAGTATTTTACATGATGGTGGAAGGAACTAAGGAATCGGCGGGTGTACTTTGTATATATAGTTTTTGTTAATTATATATATATATATATATATATATATATATATATATATATATATATATGTGTGTGTGTGTGTGTGTGTGTGTGTGTGTGTGTGTGTGTATATTATGTAATAGTGTGCTAGCTTGTCTTTTGTACTATAATCTTTTATTAAAGTTAGCTATACCAGTTACTATTTTGGATGATGCTTTAATAGTTGATATAGCAAAGGAGAGTTTACAACCCTTGTAATATTTTGAGTGAAAATGGGATAATTTAGCAATTATCTAATTATTTTGTTTAACGAGCTCTTCAGATGAAAGTTTCTAGTGCAGTGATGTGTTCTTGACGAGGAACTGGTACCAAGTAGTAGATAATGTGGACAGTCGGATCCACTATTGGTCTAACTCAAAAGGCTAATTTTCAATGGTGGTTGTGATCCAACCCGATTCTGGACTAGTTTGTCTCCTGGTAACCACTTCTTGGAAATAAATTTACTGGGAAATATTAATTTTTGGGTTCTGATCAAGGAATAGAGGTGGGATAAGTAAAACTTCGACTAATAACCAAAGGGGACCAATAGAATTTTATGTTGTTTCCAAGTTGGGGAGCGGGTAATGTTAAATGTATCACCGTGGAACGTAAACATCATAGAGGTGCCGATGTGACTTGGGAAGTTGAAGAGGATATGAAGAATAGATATTCTCATTTGTTTGTATAGTTTCGATTTCGAGGACGAAATCATTTTCAAGTTGGGGAGATTTGTAACATCTAAAATTTTCTATAATTTGTGCGCTTTTATTTTGGAGAATGTTTAAAATAATGGAAGATATTATTTTAAACGTAGTGTTATGATCCTATATCGAAGGGTCAAAATGTAATTGACTAAAGTTTGGAAAGCCAATTGTGGGTTATGGAAGTTTGAGGGTTGATTTTGTTATTTGGTCTAAGTTTTGGATCAAATTGGTTATTTGTAAAAATCTGATGTATATCAAGTTTGAGTCGACTGAATTGAGATGAACTCGATTCAGTCTTGGTTCTTTAAGGAGGTTTCCAAGCAGAAGAGAGAAAGTTCCCAAAATATTGAAAATTGGCTTGATTGAAGGTGAAATCAATTGGGAGTGCAGGTTGTGTTCGATTTCAATCCCAGGTGAGTTCAACTCTTTATTTTGCTTAATAAATACCACCCGTGTATTGGAATGGTTCATTAAGAATATTGTTATCTTTTGGAAATAGACATAAATCAATTTTGAAAAGATTGGGTAGCAATCGATTGAAACTGGGTAAGAAATTGAAGAGTCCGGAAGTTTATATATCCGGAAGGGTTTATCCGGAATCCAGAAGTTTATATATCCGGAGGGGTTTATTCGGAATCCGTAAGTTTATATATCCGGAGGGGTTTATTCGGAATCCGGAAGTTTATATACCCGGAGGGGTTTATACGGAATCTGGAAGTTTATATACCCGGAGGGGTTTATCCGGAATCCGAAGGTTATATTTCCGGAGGGGTATATCCGGAACCCGAAAGTTATATCTCCGGAGGGGGATATCCGGATAGTGTAATTTCGGGTAAAATTTTAATTAAATAAGATATTATTAGCTTACCGGATAAGTTGTTCTGAATAATTTACCGTATGAGGTATTTATGATTAAGTGTTTTCCAAATATGAAAAGTATCTTAATCATTTTAATAGTACGAATATCATTGTAACTCAAATTAGAGTATGATATGATACGTTATGTGTTTGAGTTAATATGTACGTATGCTAGTAAGTGTAATGGATCCATAGGCACTAGTATTATGTGATGCACGTGGAATAGGCGTGGCGCTAATCGTAATTCCCGTTGATTTGATAAATGCGGAATAGGCCGGGCTCTAATGGTAATTCTCATTTAGTGTTATGATGTGATGAACGTGGAATAGGTCGGCTCTTAATTGTAATTCCCGTTGATTGATATGAGGAATAGGCCGGACACTTAATGGTAATTCCTATTTTGTATTAGGATGTGAAATCGTCGAATGGGCGGGGCGCTAATCGTAATTCCCGATTTCTGTTGGAAGGTAAGGGATAGGTCGGGCGCTTAATGGTAATTCCTACTTCCACTTCAAGAAATAGGCATGGCGCTAATTGTAATTTCTTGACATGAGCAACGATCTAGAATCTGGGGTGATTCGTAGTAGGCTCTAGAACGTGATGATATGACTTACTTAGTGTTAGTCATATTCATGGAATCGGGTATGTTCCAGTCATCGCAAGATGTTTATATGTTCGGTACTAATGGTGGCAAACTGTAAAGCCCGTATCCCGGTATGTAATTTTTTTATTAATCCTTTTCTCGGTTGTTTTCATGTCTATAATGGCTATCGGGTTTAACGGGAAAAGTTAGTCGCGTTAGGTGTTTCGTTGAGGGGCCGTTTTGGGGTAATTGTGAAACTTCAATTGCAGGGACCATTATTGCTTTTCAGCCAAACCCGTGCATGGGGTTCGGCCCATGGAATGCAGCCTTTTTTCCCCCTCGTTTTCCTTGTTACGTTTCATGCTAAGTTAAATAAAAAAAAGGAAGCAAACCCTATTTCTTCCTGAAGAACTCACGGCCGAAACCCTAATCCCCTCCCTTTCACGGCTGCCGCTGATCACCGGACCACCATCGCTGCTGCTTGCCGCCGGCGAGAGTGAGAGAGAGAGAAGAAGAGGCGATCGGGAAGAGAGTGGCAGTCGAGACGAAGGACTGCTGCTGCTGCGTTCTTGTTAGATAGGTAAACATCGTCTTTCCGTTTCTTTCTTTCTCGTCGACGTCAAACACCCGTGATCGAAACCACCACCGCCGCCACCGACAGCCTTGGCTGCCGGCGGTGTGGCCACCGGCGTGAACCACCGGTTTTAGGGGTGGTTTGTGCGTGGTCAGAGTTGCGAGGGTGGGCGAGGGTGTAGGAGAGTCGGGATAGTTTAAGGGTCCGTTTTAACCTTTGTCTCGTCGGATTTTCGTAAATTGCCGCCGTCGCCGCCGGCGACCACCACTGCCGGAGGTGGCAGTGGGTGGTGCGCGGTTGAGCCCAGCCTTCGTGACCTAAAACCCTTTTAGAGTGAACCCTAGTTGCAAACCCGAATCGTATAAGCCGAACGCGTAAACCGTTTTATAAAGTTATCATTTTATGTGAAAAACGTCCTTTTCTGCCACTGTTTTGCGTTAGCCGTAACTCTTTACTCGTAACTCGGATTGGGGTGAAACCGGTGCCAAAAGTTCCCTTTCCGAGTCTAGTAACTTTTCTGTGTTTAGTGCGAAATCCAGTTCGGAACGTAGCATAGGCCAAATCGTCGTGTTATACTGACAAGTGCTGTTTTTCGCTGTTCTGCGAGCTGTTCTTATAAAATCCGTATTTAATTGTAGAAAAATCGTTAGGAGGTGTATAATATGTCCTTGGAACCCTAACTCAGAGTACTTTATAGTTAGGTATTTTAATCGAGAATTTTCTGGGTTTAAAGAGGTCGGATCAGGTCCCGAACAGACCTGTTTGGTTAGACCGAAAAGTCGTTTTAGTGACGGATTAAGTGTGCGTCGTATTTTAGGGTCCGGGTCTCGTGTTAATACTTTTTAACATTCGTTTAGGTGTTGGGAAGTGATTTTGGATTGTGAATCTTGAGTTACTGATTGTGAGCTAGGCGCGCTTACGAGGTGAGTTCTCTCACTATATTTAATATTGGTTGTTTTACATTACTGTAGCTCGTGTGCGATAGCCTATTTATTGTGTTGTGGAACTAGATAGTGGGGTGTCTAGTTGATACTATGTTGTCATGTTAACTCGGTGGGACCGAGGATCCGGCGGGGCCGGAGATTTTATACGCGGGTGGCGTAGAGACTCGGTGGGACCGGGGATTCGGCGGGGCCGGAGATGTTATCATGTGGTCGGTGGGACCGACTTGTGCCTTTTAGGTGGGTGGGTGTGGATATACATGTTTATGATTTGTTCGTAGACTTGTATGCTTGTTTATGTGCAATTATCTGTTATAGGGGTAGTGTGGAATAACTGTGTTATCTATGGTGGTTGAATTCACTAAGCTTCGTGCTTACCCTTTCCCAATAAATCATTGTTTCAGGTACGAGTGGCTCCTAGGCGTGACGTGTACACACTGGCGCGCGTGAAGAACTGATTATTATATCGTTTTATAATTATCATTTTTAAACTATTTATTCCGCTGTTTACTGTTTTTAGAAGAATAATTATTCTTGGGTTGCAAACGAAACGTTTTGGGTTATTTAACGAGTTTAATTAATGAAATGTCATTTTTAAAAAATTTAAGTTTTCGTGTAATTTTTGGGACGTTACAACTTGGTATCAGAGCACGGCTTGAGTGAATCAAACGCATTTCGGTGTGTTTGATCTCAAGTTTGCGGCTATAAAATTTTCTTTAAAGTTTTTGGGAAATAAAAAGAAGGAAAAATCCGTTTGAGGAACGGTGATCGAGGGTGCAGTGTGTACAGTCAGCCGGAGCCAAGAGGGAAAGGTACATTGCTTAGTGTTGTATTGGTTTCTAGGCATAGGGTATGCATGCTAGATTGCCTGTTGTTGACACTATGCTGTATGATGACTGCTTGCTAGTAGGAATCAATGCTAGTTATAGTAGGTTGTTAAGTGAAGGCCCTATAGGTTGTATGCAGTAAGAATCATATAGCCTTAGAATAATTGATTTAGTTCTATTTCGCAGCTCTTGTTTGAGTCCAACCGTTCTAGGATAGAATCTTGTATTCGAATGTCTATTTGATTCACGCTGCATGCGACTGGGTATTCGCGAGGCAACTCGTTATGGCTAACAGGGATTCCGTTGTAGCAAGGGTAGTGGGATGAGATGAAATTCCTAGGGAGCTAGGAAGAGTGTTTACATATGGGTAGGTATGCTAGATTGCTTGGTGCTTAATACACTGTATTGTAAGATTGTTACTTGCTATTAGGAACTTATGCTAACTTTGATAGGTTGTTAAGCGAATGCACTATAGGTTGTATGCGGTAGGAACCGAATAGCCTTAGAATGTTGGATTTTGTTCTATTGCGCAGCTCTTGTTTGAGTCCAATCGTTGTAGGATAGAATCTTATATTCGAATGTCTATCTGGTTTCCACTGTATACGACTGTGCGTTTACGAGGCGACTCGTCAGGGTTAGTGGGGGTTCCGCCCTAGCAAGGGTAGTGGGGTATTATGTTTATTCCTAGGGAGCTAGGAAGAGTGTGTACATATGCTGGTGTGGGCATATGGGTATAGTTATCGGCGATAAACTACTTGGGCGCTTCGGATGGAACTCGGAACGAGTGATGATAGGTGTGGAAGGTAGTAGTAGAGCTCCTACTATCGGAAACACAGGATCAATGCTCGAGTCGGGGAAAGTCACGAGGAATCCAAGGAGTTGAGCGTGAGCGTTGTTAGTGTGAATTATTATGTGCTAATAACTCGTTGTAATATTTACCCAGAATCGCCATCACAAGGAGGAACGACTATAGTAAACCTACTAGTACAGGTGTGTACTTGTTTTGCTTTGATGGGATTATCGTTGGGGTAGTGTCGAAGGTTATAATTAGTAGTCGTTGGAATAAAAGGACGATTCTAGTATTAGTCACTTGGAGTGACGATGAGGATGATGTTTGTTTCGGGCCAAGATGGATGATTGTGCTAGAATCATAGGCTTATAGAGCCGACTTTGATTTGAGGAAAAATTGTAGGGATTATTTGACATAATTTCCCATCTTGCCTAAGAGACTTAAATGTCCGGATGACGTTAGTGGATCGGAGAGATTTGGAGGAGTATGAGTCGAGGCGTAGAATGCCGACTGAGTCATGCACAAAGTTTGATTTTGAAATAGATTGCATTAACGAATTCTTGTGTTTCAAATCATTTTATGGATGGTGTTTTGGAATTTTGGGAAATGTTCAACACACACACAAGATTTTGAATTATGATTTTGAAAGTGCATGAAATCGTTTTATCACGGGAGTTGCAAACTTTGTTAGAATTTGTCTCATTTCGTTATTTTTCCAACGGTTCTTTCGGGTAAGATGATATCCGTGTTTTGTGGTGTTTAAAATGTCGGGCAAGTGACTACGGTTTGTGACATTAACATTGGAACTCCTCCACATATGTTAGAGTTGAGACGAAAAGTTACATTCCACGATGCCTGTTTAAAGCTATTTGAGTGATTTCGTTAAATAAGTTTTGTTTTACGACATGTTGAGTCGTGTGGGTTTAAATTCACGAGGTGCATATCTCATTTGTTTATGCGACCATTTGGGGAAATCTTGGAAATCAATTCAAAGAACCCCACCTTTTGAGATTTTATGAGATTTTAGTCGATATTTTCAATTGATGGAAACAGATTGGTTTTTATCTTTAAGTTGAAACTTACACGAGACAGTTGTGTTTTAACAAAAATATATTTGTAAACCGTTTCATCGTTTTGTATGACTAGCCAACGCGCGTAAGAGTTGTTAGTGAACCCTGTGCCACGGCATTTTTGTTGAAAAAAAAGAGGAATTTTGGGGTCAAATATCGTGGAACTGATTTTGAAATTATGTGCACACTTTTGTTGCACCCGGTGTAAGGTAGAACGGTTACTTTAAATACACGTCATGAGTCAATTCATACTAGAACCGTGACGGTTCATTTTCAAAGAAATTATTTATTTCGCTTTACGTTTTGTGAGTAACTAAGCTGCAATGAAATGATTTTCGACATGATTTTCATTTGTGGGATGAGCGTGTCTATCTTTGCGTAACTACCGACCTGGTAATAGTAGTTTTATTGCTTACGGTCATTTTGAAATGAAAAATCTTGACGTTGAAAACATTTTTGTAAATGATTTGTAAACCATTTGGGAAATGCGCTTTTAAGTGTTATGTGTCATTTTGAGAATTTTGAGGGTGTGAGTCCTTTTGGAAAACTCTTTTGTTTAACCCGTGTTGAGTTTGGGACTAATGTTGATTTTAGATTATTGCTTGCTTAAACTTTATTTAAACGCGTTTTTGACCGACTTATGGGTCTAGCAAGCGTGGAGCATTTTGCTCGATTTCGACTTTGAGATAGTCGTGGGTCAATTGCACGGTTTTTAATGGCTCGATTCGAAGTTTTGTTGATGAGTTGTTTTGTTGCACAGTCTTGCACTTATTGCACGTTGCGTATTTACATGTTGGGTGAGTGAGTCATTCTGGGATAGGCATGTTGTTGGTAGACTGTTTTGCATTGGATCCTTGGTCATGTCAGTCAGTCATTGGTAATGGTCGGTTGAGTATTTCGGGGTGGGACCCCGGTATTCATGTGTTATGACCTTGACTTTCCAGTAGGCACTGGGAGGATATAGTTTTGGGCACTGACCTGAGAGGTAGTTCCGATGTGCCGGGCCTTGAGACGTACCTGGGAGGTAGGCGTTAAGGCGTATCTTGATACAGTGTAACTAGGTTTCCTAGAGCGAGCGTGGAGGATAAGTAGACGGTGGAAGATTGGGTATTCCACACGTGTTGTTAGTGTAGACCGAATAGTGTCGGTTAAAGGGATGATGCCCTTTGTAATTAAGAGAATAAATGCGCAGTAACCTTTTTGAAGTAAGTAGTATATTAGGGCGTCAACTTTTGGGCTTGAGGCCAAACACCTTTAGTGTAATCGGAGAATCGTAACCGATTTTAAAATAATTATGGTGATGGTAGTAGTAACCCTGAGATGCTTAATTGTGATGAATGATTATGGTGGAATGACCTTCGTGGGTGATTATAAGTTTACTGGTTTGATGATGCGTGTAAGGTAAGTTTTGGGAGTCTATTAGAACTCGTAGGAGTTAATCGATGGTTAATGGTAGGAATGATCGGATCCGAGTATCCTGTAAGGTATATTGGTGAGCAACTTTAGGAGGGTTAGAGCTTGAAATTGAATCGGGATGTATAGAATATCTAAGGTTGGGAGACAACCAAAGTCGTTTGACTAGGAATGATTCCAGTTGTTGGAGTGTTCTTCTGATCATAATTTTCAGTGTCCTAGAAGGGGTACTTTAGTTAGAAAAGTATTCGAGAAGTTTTAGAAGGAATTTCAAGTGGACGTAGGAACCTGAAGTTGAGAGGAGGGAGAACTATCCGGAGCTATTCGTAGGCAGAGACTTCGAGGACGAAGTCTAATCCAAGTGGGGGAGAGTTGTAAAGCTCGTATCCCGGTATGTAATTTTTTTATTAATCCTTTTCTCGGTTGTTTTCATGTCTATAATGGCTATCGGGTTTAACGGGAAAAGTTAGTCGCGTTAGGTGTTTCGTTGAGGGGCCGTTTTGGGGTAATTGTGAAACTTCAATTGCAGGGACCATTATTGCTTTTCAGCCAAACCCGTGCATGGGGTTCGGCCCATGGAATGCAGCCTTTTTCCCCCTCGTTTTCCTTGTTACGTTTCATGCTAAGTTAAATAAAAAAAAAAAGGAAGCAAACCCTATTTCTTCCTGAAGAACTCACGGCCGAAACCCTAATCCCCTCCCTTTCACGGCTGCCGCTGATCACCGGACCACCATCGCTGCTGCTTGCCGCCGGCGAGAGCGAGAGAGAGAGAGAGAAGAAGAGGCGATCGGGAAGAGAGTGGCAGTCGAGACGAAGGACTGCTGCTGCTGCTGCGTTCTTGTTAGATAGGTAAACATCGTCTTTCCGTTTCTTTCTTTCTCGTCGACGTCAAACACCCGTAATCGAAACCACCACCGCCGCCACCGACAGCCTTGGCTGCCGGCGGTGTGGCCACCGGCGTGAACCACCAGTTTTAGGGGTGGTTTGTGCGTGGTCAGAGTTGCGAGGGTGGGCGAGGGTGTAGGAGAGTCGGGATAGTTTAAGGGTCCGTTTTAACCTTTGTCTCGTCGGATTTTCGTAAATTGCCGCCGTCGCCGCCGGCGACCACCACTGCCGGAGGTGGCAGTGGGTGGTGCGCGGTTGAGCCCAGCCTTCGTGACCTAAAACCCTTTTAGAGTGAACCCTAGTTGCAAACCCGAATCGTATAAGCCGAACGCGTAAACCGTTTTATAAAGTTATCATTTTATGTGAAAAACGTCCTTTTCTGCCACTGTTTTGCGTTAGCCGTAACTCTTTACTCGTAACTCGGATTGGGGTGAAACCGGTGCCAAAATTTCCCTTTCCGAGTCTAGTAACTTTTCTGTGTTTCGTGTGAAATCCAGTTCGGAACGTAGCATAGGCCAAATCGTCGTGTTATACTGACAAGTGCTGTTTTTCGCTGTTCTGCGAGCTGTTCTTATAAAATCCGTATTTAATTGTAGAAAAATCGTTAGGAGGTGTATAATATGTCCTTGGAACCCTAACTCAGATTACTTTCTAGTTATGTATTTTAATCGAGGATTTTCTGGGTTTAAAGAGGTCGGATCAGGTCCCGAACAGACCTGTTTGGTTAGACCGAAAAGTCGTTTTAGTGACGGATTAAGTGTGCGTCGTATTTTAGGGTCCGGGTCTCGTGTTAATACTTTTTAACGTTCGTTTAGGTGTTGGGAAGTGATTTTGGATTGTGAAGCTTGAGTTACTGATTGTGAGCTAGGCGCGCTTACGAGGTGAGTTCTCTCACTATATTTAATATTGGTTGTTTTACATTACTGTAGCTCGTGTGCGATAGCCTATTTATTGTGTTGTGGAACTAGATAGTGGGGTGTCTAGTTGATACTATGTTGTCATGTTAACTCGGTGGGACCGAGGATCCGGCGGGGCCGGAGATTTTATACGCGGGTGGCGTAGAGACTCGGTGGGACCGGGGATTCGGCGGGGCCGGAGATGTTATCATGTGGTCGGTGGGACCGACTTGTGCCTTTTAGGTGGGTGGGTGTGGATATACATGTTTATGATTTGTTCGTAGACTTGTATGCTTGTTTATGTGCAATTATCTGTTATAGGGGTAGTGTGGAATAACTGTGTTATCTATGGTGGTTGAATTCATTAAGCTTCGTGCTTACCCTTTCCCAATAAATCATTGTTTCAGGTACGAGTGGCTCCTAGGCGTGACGTGTACACACTGGCGCGCGTGAAGAGCTGATTATTATATCGTTTTATAATTATCATTTTTAAACTATTTATTCCGCTGTTTACTATTTTTAGAAGAATAATTATTCTTGGGTTGCAAACGAAACGTTTTGGGTTATTTAACGAGTTTAATTAATGAAATGTCATTTTTAAAAAATTTAAGTTTTCGTGTAATTTTTGGGACGTTACAACTTGGTATCAGAGCACGGCTTGAGTGAATCAAACGCATTTCGGTGTGTTTGATCTCAAGTTTGCGGCTATAAAATTTTCTTTAAAGTTTTTGGGAAATAAAAAGAAGGAAAAATCCGTTTGAGGAACGGTGATCGAGGGTGCAGTGTGTACAGTCAGCCGGAGCCAAGAGGGAAAGGTACATTGCTTAGTGTTGTATTGGTTTCTAGGCATAGGGTATGCATGCTAGATTGCCTGTTGTTGACACTATGTTGTATGATGACTGCTTGCTAGTAGGAATCAATGCTAGTTATAGTAGGTTGTTAAGTGAAGGCCCTATAGGTTGTATGCAGTAAGAATCATATAGCCTTAGAATAATTGATTTAGTTCTATTGCGCAGCTCTTGTTTGAGTCCAACCGTTCTAGGATAGAATCTTGTATTCGAATGTCTATTTGATTCACGCTGCATGCGACTGGGTATTCGCGAGGCAACTCGTTATGGCTAACAGGGATTCCGTTGTAGCAAGGGTAGTGGGATGAGATGAAATTCCTAGGGAGCTGGGAAGAGTGTTTACATATGGGTAGGTATGCTAGATTGCTTGGTGCTTAATACAATGTATTGTATGATTGTTACTTGCTATTAGGAACTTATGCTAACTTTGATAGGTTGTTAAGCGAATGCACTATAGGTTGTATGCGGTAGGAACCGAATAGCCTTAGAATGTTGGATTTAGTTCTATTGCGCAGCTCTTGTTTGAGTCCAACCGTTGTAGGATAGAATCTTATATTCGAATGTCTATCTGGTTTCCACTGTATACGACTGTGCGATTACGAGGCGACTCGTCAGGGTTAGTGGGGGTTCCGCCCTAGCAAGGGTAGTGGGGTATTATGTTTATTCCTAGGGAGCTAGGAAGAGTGTGTACATATGCTGGTGTGGGCATATGGGTATAGTTATCGGCGAGAAACTACTTGGGTGCTTCGGATGGAACTCGGAACGAGTGATGATAGGTGTGGAAGGTAGTAGTAGAGCTCCTACTATCGGAAACACAGGATCAATGCTCGAGTCGGGGAAAGTCACGAGGAATCCAAGGAGTTGAGCGTGAGCGTTGTTAGTGTGAATTATTATGTGCTAATAACTCGTTGTAATATTTACCCAGAATCGCCATCACAAGGAGGAACGACTATAGTAAACCTACTAGTACAAGTGTGTACTTGTTTTGCTTTGATGGGATTATCGTTGGGGTAGTGTCGAAGGTTATAATTAGTAGTCGTTGGAATAAAAGGACGATTCTAGTATTAGTCACTTGGAGTGACGATGAGGATGATGTTTGTTTCGGGCCAAGATGGATGATTGTGCTAGAATCATAGGCTTATAGAGCCGACTTTGATTTGAGGAAAAATTGTAGGGATTATTTGACATAATTTCCCATCTTGCCTAAGAGGTTTAAATGTCCGGATGACGTTAGTGGATCGGAGAGATTTGGAGGAGTATGAGTCGAGGCGTAGAATGCCGACTGAGTCATGCACAAAGTTTGATTTTGAAATAGATTGCATTAACGAATTCTTGTATTTCAAATCATTTTATGGATGGTGTTTTGGAATTTTGGGAAATGTTCAACACACACACAAGATTTTGAATTATGATTTTGAAAGTGCATGAAATCGTTTTATCACGGGAGTTGCAAACTTTGTTAGAATTTGTCTCATTTCGTTATTTTTCCAACGGTTCTTTCGGGTAAGATGATATCCGTGTTTTGTGGTGTTTAAAATGTCGGGCAAGTGACTACGGTTTGTGACATTAACATTGGAACGCCTCCACATATGTTAGAGTTGAGACGAAAAGTTACATTCCACGATGCCTTTTTAAAGCTATTTGAGTGATTTCGTTAAATAAGTTTTGTTTTACGACATGTTGAGTCGTGTGGGTTTAAATTCACGAGGTGCATATCTCATTTGTTTATGCGACCATTTGGGGAAATCTTGGAAATCAATTCAAAGAACCCCACCTTTTGAGATTTTATGAGGTTTTAGTCGATATTTTCAATTTATGGAAACAGATTGGTTTTTATCTTTAAGTTGAAACTTACACGAGACAGTTGTGTTTTAACAAAAATATATTTGTAAACCGTTTCATCGTTTTGTATGACTAGCCGACGCGCGTAAGAGTTGTTAGTGAACCCTGTGCCACGGCATTTTTGTTGAAAAAAAAAAGAGGAATTTTAGGGTCAAATATCGTGGAACTGATTTTGAAATTATGTGCACACTTTTGTTGCACCCGGTGTAAGGTAGAACGGTTACTTTAAATACACGTCATGAGTCAATTCATACTAGAACCGTGACGGTTCATTTTCAAAGAAATTATTTATTTCGCTTTACGTTTTGTGAGTAACTAAGCTGCAATGAAATGATTTTCGACATGATTTTCATTTGTGGGACGAGCGTGTCCATCTTTGCGTAACTACCGACCTGGTAATAGTAGTTTTATTGCTTACGGTCTTTTTGAAATGAAAAATCTTGACGTTGAAAACATTTTTGTAAATGATTTGTAAACCATTTGGGAAATGCGCTTTTAAGTGTTATGTGTCATTTTGAGAATTTTGAGGGTGTGAGTCCTTTTGGAAAACTCTTTTGTTTAACCCGTGTTGAGTTTGGGACTAATGTTGATTTTAGATTATTGCTTGCTTAAACTTTATTTAAACGCGTTTTTGACCGACTTATGGGTCTAGCAAGCGTGGAGCATTTTGCTCGATTTCGACTTTGAGATAGTCGTGGGTCAATTGCACGGTTTTTAATGGCTCGATTCGAAGTTTTGTTGATGAGTTGTTTTGTTGCACAGTCTTGCACTTATTGCACGTTGCGTATTTACATGTTGGGTGAGTGAGTCATTCTGGGATAGGCATGTTGTTGGTAGACTGTTTTGCATTGGATCCTTGGTCATGTCAGTCAGTCATTGGTAATGGTCGGTTGAGTATTTCGGGGTGGGACCCCGGTATTCATGTGTTATGACCTTGACTTTCCAGTAGGCACTGGGAGGATATAGTTTTGGGCACTGACCTGAGAGGTAGTTCCGATGTGCCGGGCCTTGAGACGTACCTGGGAGGTAGGCGTTAAGGCGTATCTTGATACAGTGTAACTAGGTTTCCTAGAGCGAGCGTGGAGGATAAGTAGACGGTGGAAGATTGGGTATTCCACACGTGTTGTTAGTGTAGACCGAATAGTGTCGGTTAAAGGGATGATGCCCTTTGTAATTAAGAGAATAAATGCGCAGTAACCTTTTTGAAGTAAGTAGTATATTAGGGCGTCAACTTTTGGGCTTGAGGCCAAACACCTTTAGTGTAATCGGAGAATCGTAACCGATTTTAAAATAATTATGGTGATGGTAGTAGTAACCCTGAGATGCTTAATTGTGATGAATGATTATGGTGGAATGACCTTCGTGGGTGATTATAAGTTTACTGGTTTGATGATGCGTGTAAGGTAAGTTTTGGGAGTCTATTAGAACTCGTAGGAGTTAATCGATGGTTAATGGTAGGAATGATCGGATCCGAGTATCCTGTAAGGTATATTGGTGAGCAACTTTAGGAGGGTTAGAGCTTGAAATTGAATCGGGATGTATAGAATATCTAAGGTTGGGAGACAACCAAAGTCGTTTGACTAGGAATGATTCCAGTTGTTGGAGTGTTCTTCTGATCATAATTTTCAGTGTCCTAGAAGGGGTACTTTAGTTAGAAAAGTATTCGAGAAGTTTTAGAAGGAATTTCAAGTGGACGTAGGAACCTGAAGTTGAGAGGAGGGAGAACTATCCGGAGCTATTCGTAGGCAGAGACTTCGAGGACGAAGTCTAATCCAAGTGGGGGAGAGTTGTAAAGCCCGTATCCCGGTATGTAATTTTTTTATTAATCCTTTTCTCGATTGTTTTCATGTCTATAATGGCTATCGGGTTTAACGGGAAAAGTTAGTCGCGTTAGGTGTTTCGTTGAGGGGCCGTTTTAGGGTAATTGTGAAACTTCAATTGCAGGGACCATTATTGCTTTTCAGCCAAACCCGTGCATGGGGTTCGGCCCATGGAATGCAGCCTTTTTCCCCCTCGTTTTCCTTGTTACGTTTCATGCTAAGTTAAATAAAAAAAAAGGAAGCAAACCCTATTTCTTCCTGAAGAACTCACGGCCGAAACCCTAATCCCCTCCCTTTCACGGCTGCCGCTGATCACCGGACCACCATCGCTGCTGCTTGCCGCTGGCGAGAGCGAGAGAGAGAGAGAAGAAGAGGCGATCGGGAAGAGAGTGGCAGTCGAGACGAAGGACTGCTGCTGCTGCTGCGTTCTTGTTAGATAGGTAAACATCGTCTTTCCGTTTCTTTCTTTCTCGTCGACGTCAAACACCCGTGATCGAAACCACCACCGCCGCCACCGACAGCCTTGGCTGCCGGCGGTGTGGCCACCGGCGTGAACCACCAGTTTTAGGGGTGGTTTGTGCGTGGTCAGAGTTGCGAGGGTGGGCGAGGGTGTAGGAGAGTCGGGATAGTTTAAGGGTCCGTTTTAACCTTTGTCTCGTCGGATTTTCGTAAATTGCCGCCGTCGCCGCCGGCGACCACCACTGCCGGAGGTGGCAGTGGGTGGTGCGCGGTTGAGCCCAGCCTTCGTGACCTAAAACCCTTTTAGAGTGAACCCTAGTTGCAAACCCGAATCGTATAAGCCGAACGCGTAAACCGTTTTATAAAGTTATCATTTTATGTGAAAAACGTCCTTTTCTGCCACTGTTTTGCGTTAGCCGTAACTCTTTACTCGTAACTCGGATTGGGGTGAAACCGGTGCCAAAAGTTCCCTTTCCGAGTCTAGTAACGTTTCTGTGTTAGTGCGAAATCCAGTTCGGAACGTAGCATAGGCCAAATCGTCGTGTTATACTGACAAGTGCTGTTTTTCGCTGTTCTGCGAGCTGTTCTTATAAAATCCGTATTTAATTGTAGAAAAATCGTTAGGAGGTGTATAATATGTCCTTGGAACCCTAACTCAGAGTACTTTATAGTTATGTATTTTAATCGAGGATTTTCTGGGTTTAAAGAGGTCGGATCAGGTCCCGAACAGACCTGTTTGGTTAGACCGAAAAGTCGTTTTAGTGACGGATTAAGTGTGCGTCGTATTTTAGGGTCCGGGTCTCGTGTTAATACTTTTTAACGTTCGTTTAGGTGTTGGGAAGTGATTTTGGATTGTGAAGCTTGAGTTACTGATTGTGAGCTAGGCGCGCTTACGAGGTGAGTTCTCTCACTATATTTAATATTGGTTGTTTTACATTACTGTAGCTCGTGTGCGATAGCCTATTTATTGTGTTGTGGAACTAGATAGTGGGGTGTCTAGTTGATACTATGTTGTCATGTTAACTCGGTGGGACCGAGGATCCGGCGGGGCCGGAGATTTTATACGCGGGTGGCGTAGAGACTCGGTGGGACCGGGGATTCGGCGGGGCCGGAGATGTTATCATGTGGTCGGTGGGACCGACTTGTGCCTTTTAGGTGGGTGGGTGTGGATATACATGTTTATGATTTGTTCGTAGACTTGTATGCTTGTTTATGTGCAATTATCTGTTATAGGGGTAGTGTGGAATAACTGTGTTATCTATGGTGGTTGAATTCACTAAGCTTCGTGCTTACCCATTCCCAATAAATCATTGTTTTAGGTACGAGTGGCTCCTAGGCGTGACGTGTACACACTGGCGCGCGTGAAGAGCTGATTATTATATCGTTTTATAATTATCATTTTTAAACTATTTATTCCGCTGTTTACTGTTTTTAGAAGAATAATTATTCTTGGGTTGCAAACGAAACGTTTTGGGTTATTTAACGAGTTTAATTAATGAAATGTCATTTTTAAAAAATTTAAATTTTCGTGTAATTTTTGGGACGTTACACAAACCAGGTTTGTTTATATGCTTTTCTTACTGTTGGTTTTCAAAGCTTATAAGGTTTAAATTTGAAAATAGATGTTCTCACTAGGCGTAAGCCTAATCTTTTCAAATTAAATTTTCTTACCAGGTACTAGCTCAGGAAGGGATTCAAAGGGATGAGTGTCGAGGAGTGCCCGAGTTATGATTTTGGATTTGTGAATGGATCCGGGATTAGATTAGCTGGTGATTATGATAAACTTGTATAGGTTTGAAATTATAGTGGTGAACTCTGATAAGTTTAAGGTTTAACTTTATAGTAAATTTCTCGGTGTTTCAAAGCTGAACCGGTGTGTATGAATACTTGAAAGTATAGACAAGATAATACACAAGTATTAGTCTTTGGAAACACACGGTCAGAAATAATGATGTAATAATTCGAGATCTCCATTAAAAACATTTAAAATCACACTTCTAAATTCATAAAGTTTGATTGAGAATAGAGAAGTGGTTTGAACATTTAGCAAATTATGTTTCACGTTCGAAAATCGTTCTTCTTTCAAACAATCTGAGATTAAGGTCAGAAAATACTTACAGTCAGAAATGTTTGATCTCCCCCTTAAATCATGATATAATGATTTAAAATCAGATAAGCTCCTACTTAACATGTGCAAAAGATCTTTATTTGAATAAAATCTGCACAAATAACAAGACTTGGATCAAAGTATCCTTAGTCATTAAAACGAGTTCTGAATTACCAGGATTAAAGATAAATTCAAAAGTCATTGTCGTTGAAGACCGAGTCCTGATCTGATATGATCAGAAGTCAAAATCATTGAAGTACGGGTTCTGAACAGAATTATTCAGAAGACAATTCTCTTTGAAGAACGAGTTCTGAACTGTTGTATTCAGAAATCAATTCTCTTTGAAATACGAGTCCTAAACTGATATGTTTAGAAGTCATAAACTTTGTACTCCCCCTTAAAAGCACATATACGCTTCTTCAAAATTCTGCATATTTTTCTTCTATTTTCCAGTCATGTGTTTGTTATACTTATAACATTCAGCGATACACATGATGATCCTGCAAAACATATTAAGTAGATTTTGGTACCCAACGGAACTTGGGTCCTGGTTTTTTAGGTGCAGTTCTATTTGAAGAAATTCTGTATGTACCATACCAATATTGAATAGAATCCTTATGATGGAAATCATTAGTTCCACGGTAAGAACAACAAATTTTCTTTTGGGCTAACCTGAATAAATGATTTACAGGATAAACTAAATCAGAGGTTTAACAAAAAGACTTACCTTGAAAAGCATTTTTCTTCTTGGTATTTGGTGTGGGAACCGTTGACTTTGGCACATCTTTCTCGGGAGTAGATCCTTTTACTCTCCGAACCATCTTCACCTTCTTGAAGACTTGGTTATTTTTAGGCTTAGAAGAAGTATTATCTTTAGGCATATTCAAATTATTATCTGAATTATCAAACAGAGGATTTTAAAAGAGTTTGGAATGATGAATCTGATCCTTTGAGAAACCATTTGATCTATCAAATCCTTTTGAAAAAATGTATTTATTGATTGAACTTGAAGCCGTCTTAAACGAACATTTAGAATCAGTTGTGTCTATAAGTGGAGTCTGAACAATCGTATCAGGACTAACTTGTTTTGAAACCTCAACCTTAAAAACGATGTCTTCAAGTTCTTTTACTTTGTTGATTAAAACATTCTTCTCTTCAAAAATTAGATCGTATTTCTTTTGAAGATCAGATTTTACCTTTTGCTCCTTCATAATATCTGTTGATAAATCAGATAACTGCATTGTCAACTTCTTTATTTCACTTTTGAAAATCTTTCTTTCGTCTGAAAAAATATCTTTCACACTTTTTGCTTGAAAGTTTTCAACTTTCATCTTTTCAAACTCTTTTCTTTCCATATCTAACTCTTTCTCCAAATCAGATATTTTCGATGAAAAGCTCATTAATTTTTACTTCAAAGATTTGTCTTTCAGTTTCAAACTCAGATCTTTCTTTCTCAAGTTTTTCTTTTTCTAAAAATAAAACTTTTTCAAAATCAGAGTTTTGTTTTGAAAGCTTGATATTCATTGTCTCAAAAGAGAAAATCTTTCTTTCCAAATTCTTCCTTTCAGACTCAAAAATATTCTCTAAACGAATCTTTTCATCTCTCAAAATGTTTCTTTCAATACAAACCTTTTCCTTCAGATTAGCATTCTCATCTTCCAAAGATTTTGCTTTCTCTTGAAGCGTCTTGATTTGATCCCGAAGATTTGAATTTTCTTTCTCTTTTGTGGCTTTAATACCTACAATTCCACTTTCAATATCAGTAATTCTTTTTATGAGTTTAAGATTTTCATTTTCCAAAGATATAGTTTTCTCTCTTGAAGCCTCTTCATATCAAACTCAAGAGTTGTGTCTTCTCCTTTTGCTTCTTTTATTTGTGTGACTTTAAGATCTGCAATCTGTCTTGTAAATCTTCTATCACCAAATATTGATTATAAATGTACTGATCATCAGATATAGACATTGTTGGACACCTAAAAAAATATCGAACAAAAGAATTAGATTTAGAATCTAGAAATAAAACCAAAATACCACCTAATAGAGTGATCGTCAAGAGAAACTTCGCTTAGAAGTTGAATTATGTGCACACTCGAAAAAATATAAAATCAGATAAACACAATTAAAGTTGGAAATTTTTTCAAAAAATTAGAATCTGAAAAACAAATTGTAAATTTGTCTTCCAAAAATTAATTTTGAAAAATCAGCATGAAAATTTGAACTTTAATTGGTGATCCTGCAAAAAATACGAGAAAATATTTCAGTGACGAATAAATGCAGGTAAAATAACAAAAATTGACAGTAAGATAACTAAAATATGAAAAATACAAAATATAGGAACTAAAACCGACAAAACAGAAACAAATACAAAAAACGAGGACTAAAAGTGAAAAATACTAAGACTCGACAAAAACAAGGACTAAAAATGACAAAAACCCAAAAGTATAACACTACAAGGACTAAAAATGTAAAAGTCCAAAACCTAAACTCAAGGGACCAGATTTGACAAAACCTGAACCTATTAGTCCAGGGATTAAAAATGTAAAATCTGAAACTTCTCACAGACTTAACTTAACTGGAAACTAACAGAAAGGACAAAAAATGTCACAAACTTAACGAAACTAATGGAATTCCGTTAAGTTACTATTCATCATCATCAACCTCTCAATCAATCTGCAGAAAAACGTTATGGCCATGGGCGAAGCCAACTTTGGCCCAGAGGCCTCACTGGCCCACCCTCAACTCAATAGTATTTTTTGTTAATCTTAAATAGAGTCCAATTCCCAATTAATTTAATTCGAATACATGGCCTACTTTTAGTTCACTGAAAGGCCTAATTTCTAGAGTCCAATTTCAAGTCTAGCTCTCCAATTTTTTAACGGTGCCCAATCTCTCTAAAAGTTTAAAATATGCACGTCTCTGTTGAGTTGCTCCTGACGAAATCAGTCGATAGTCCAATTCGTTCCATATCAGTTTATGTTTATTATATTGAATCATATTTTTTTCAATTTCTCTTTGTTGTGGTATTTTCCTGTGGGTTATTTATGCTTTTTTTATTATAGATGGTTTTTAGAACCATTAATTTAGTAAACAACATTTCAATTTGAACTTTGAATCATCTTTTTCAATTTATGTTTCATGACATTATAATGAAATAATTGGGATATGTTACAGATATGGATAAATTTTTGATAAAGAGAAAAATACCTGCTTTATCGGAGCCAACTAATGATGATAGGTCTAAAGAGGACCACCCTTCATAAATTTTTTGGCTCCGCCTCTGGTTATGAGACCAAACTTTTCGACCAAAACTCTTCGTATATGCTCCCTTAAGCTTCCTCAATCAATTAAAAGTCGAAACTTGGTTCGAATCTCTCGATATTTACAACCGAAAAACCGAAACAAATTCGAAACCTTCTCGTATGCTTCTGTTTCTTCGAAGGATCCGTTTCTTTACGATAGAAACTCTTCGATTAAGCTTCCTTAACCTCTCTTGATAGATTAGAACTCGAAATATACTCTCAAACTCTCGATACCTGCTTCCGAAATATACCGAAAAAATTGAAATTCTCCGAAAACGACGTGAGCTTCTGTTTCAGTTTGCTATGCCTTCTCGTAACCTGAGACTTTCGAAAACTGATATCAAGGTTGGGTAGAAGCTTGCGAAAACTTTAAATCAAACCTCTTGCGAAAACTTTTGAATCATGGGTTGCGAAAACTTTTAACGTGGGTTGCATACGAAACCTTTCAAGAAGTGTCTTGCGAAAACCATCCACGGTGCTTACGAAAACTATCTTTCTGAAGCTTACGAAAACTTTTTGTTCAGCATGCGAAAACCCTTTTGTTCAGCCTTGCGAAAACTATTTTCAGTTTAATTCTTTAAGCATGCGAAAACTTCTTTCAAGTGAGTTTCGAAAACATTTGATTAAGATCTGTATTGCTTGCGAAAACTGAACTGAGCTATGTGGCTTGGCTTGCAAAAACTTTCAGAATGAGGATCTGGGTTGTAGCTTGCGAAAAAACTTTAATATATGAACTCCGGCGAACTTTTTCGGCGAAAACGATTTTCCGGTGACGACTTGCAGAACTCGTATCTTGCTGTGCTCTAATTCTTTTTCGATTCTAGAAGTTGCTATATGTTCAAAAACAGAAAACGAACAGATATGTGATAGTAAAACAGATCAAATCTCAACCAAAAATGAAATTGATCAACATCAACGAAATAAACTCCGATGAAATTTTTGTCGATATTCAAGAACTCGAAAGCACGGATTTATTTGATGGAATTCGACTCTATAACTTGTAACCTGTTTCAAATCGATAATGAAACTGATCCGTGGAATCATTTGAATCAAACTATGTTAGGAAAAATTTATCGTGCTAAAGAAAATACGAGAAGCTCACGAATGATTTCTAAGGTCCCAAAACGAGTAGAAATCCAAATGCACAATAAACCCAACAACAAATGCGGATAACAATGATCTGGATGTTACACAATAATTCTCTAACGTATAAAATTAAACTCACGCGAATATATATATATATATATATATATATATATATATATATATATATATATATATGTGTGTGTGTGTGTGTGTGGCAAGTAAAACACAATCAAATTAACACCGGGATTTAACGTGGTTCCACTATCGTTGTGATAGTGTACGTCCACCAAAGAGAGAGAGAGCAAGTGTTTATTACCAACCAAGGAGATTACAAGTGCTTAACAAGGATCTTAAGATCCACGATCAACTAACAAATCTTCTCGAATACCACCGAATATCAAGCACACTCTAGACCTCACATAAACTCTAGATACCAAAGGCAATTTAGGGAGAGTGTTTGGTGGTGGTTTCCGGCCAAGAGAAGAGCACAAGAAGAGGAAGAAAGGGGGTAAGCAAAATGGAAGGGATTAATGGTGGTATATATAGGAGGTGAGTTGAGTAGGGAGCAAGTATGGGGGCATTTTGGTAAATTCCCTATTGCTCCATATTACTTCACGTGTAGCAACAAAAATAATATATATATATATATATATATTATAACACTCCACTATGATGCACGTGATCCTTGATAGCGAAACTCCCAATCCAACGAATACGAGTCTTCCCAACGGTTGATCATCAGCAAGATAGCAAAGTAAATTGGCATGAGATAGCAAAATGCATTCCAACCGCGACGAGCTTCAGCATGGCCATCACCCGTCAAAGTTACAAGCAAACAAATAACCTCAAATGCACAATCCACTGAACAAGGTAGAGCATAAGCAAAACTCTAAGCACTTAACAAAGTAATTCCTTCAAATATGTCATTTTGTCATCTGTGGTAATATCTTATCTCTCTCGCAAAGTGCCTAACGGCACTAACACAAATGGATATGGATCAAGTTTGAGCAGTGCCCAAACTTAGCTGGCGGTAGCGACTTAGTGAACATATCAACAACATTGTCGTCTGTCAGGACTTTCTTCAAATAGACGACCTTCGCTTCATGTAATCTAACAAGATATGCATCACGCACATTTATGTGCTTTGTCCGGGAGCTGAAATCCAAATTAGTTGCCAAATGGATGGCACTCTGATTATCACAGAGAATGCGTACGGAAGTTTGCTCGAAGCCCAAGTCATTTATCAATTCTTTCAAATAGACCGCTTCCTTTGCAGATTCCACCGCCGCAACAAGTTCAGCTTCTGTGGTCGACAATGCAACAATAGACTGTAACCGTGATCTCCAACTAACGGCTGTTCCACCCAAGGTAAATACATAACCGGATGTGGATCTCCAACCAACTCGATCACCTGCATAGTCAGAATCACAATATCCAACAATTTCACAGTTATTGTGCAAACCAAATATAAGACCATGCTTCTCGGTTCCCTTCAAGTATCCGAATGCTGTTTTAACGGCTGCCCAATGTGATCGACCCGGATTCACGAGAAACCGACTCACCACTCCGACACAATGTGCAAGATCGGGACGAGTACACACCATGGCATACATGAGACTCCTAACCGCACTAGCATATGGAACCTTTGACATTTTGGCCTTCTCCTTGTCGTCCTTCTGACAATCTTCACTCGTAATCTTGATGTGCTTCGGTAGCGGAGTGCTAGACGTCTTGGCACCATCAAGATTGAACCACTTCAGAATTTTCTAAATATACGCTCGTTGTGTCAACCTGAGTGTCCGGGACTTTCTGTCCCACACGATTTCCATGCCCAAAATCTTCTGCGCCGCGCCAAGATCCTTCATTTCAAATTGTGACTTCAACTTATCTTTCAGACGTTCGATCTCTAACCGGTCCTTGCAGGCAATAAGCATGTCATCTACATAAAGAAATAAGTAAGTGAAAATACCACCGCTTCGTCTATGATAGACACAAGCATCCTTTTCACTGCGCTCAAATCCCAGAGTGAGAATAAACGAATCAAACTTCTTATACCACTGACGAGGCGACTATTTAAGTCCGTAGAGGGACTTCTGGAGCTTACATACGTATTCTGGTTTGCTGTCGAAAACGAAACCATCAGGTTGCTTCATATAGATAGTTTCCTCCAAGTCCCCGTGTTGGAAGGCGGTCTTCACATCTAGCTATTCTAGCTCCAAATCGTGAATAGCCACGATCGCTAAAAGAACACTAATAGATGTATGTCTAACAACGGGAGCAAAAATATCGTCACACTCGATACCTTTCTGTTGTGCAAATCCTTTAGCAACGAGACGAGCCTTGTACCGATTGTCATCTTTGACTTTGAAAACCCACTTGCAACCAATAGCACAGCTGCCCTTCGGCAACGGACATAAGTCCCAAGTGCGGTTCTTCGAGAGAGCTTCCATCTCTTCTTGCATGGCACCAAGCCATTTCGAACTGTGGGTTGAGGCCAACGCCTCCTTTACATCAAGCGGCTCTTCTTGCCCTACATGCAAGGCAAACTCCAGCTGATCTGTAAAACTCATGTTAGCAAAATCCCAATCTCCATACTTGTTAGGCGGACGAATAGTCCTTTGACTACGCCTGGTAGGTGCAATAACTGGGATTGTATCGCCGTGGTCTCCACCATCATTCAGAATCTCTTCTTTAGAATCACTAGTAGAAGTCACTGGCGAAATGACTTCTTCAACATCAACGGGTGATTCTGGAACAATATCAGGAACAGATGAACTGGGAATATTAGGACTGACTACTGGCTCCACATCATCGGCGGTAGGAGCAACAGTAGTGACGACTTCCAGATTTTGAGAGGACCGAGGATCCTGTGACTTTAACAGGAATGATTCATCAAACGTGACGTGTCGAGAATGAATCACCTTACGAGTCAAGGGGTTCCGCATTTAGTAACCCTTGATACCATCTGTATAGCCGAGCAAGAATCCTTTAGTGGCTTTAGGATCCAACTTTTCCTGGCCTGAAACATGAACGTAAACAGGACAACCAAATACACGTATGTATTTCAAACAGACGCGTGTTTCTTTTACCTCTCCAAACCTCTTCCGGAATCTTTCCCCCGATGGCCAAACAACGTAACCTGTTAACAATGTGCACCGCGGTGTAAAGTGATTTGGCCCAAAAAAATTTGGGGAACTCCGATGTCGACAACATACATCGGACCTTTTCAAGCAAAGTCCTATTCATCCGTTCGGCTACCCCATTAGATTGAGGATCACCCGGAGTGGTGTAGTGACGGTGGATGCCTTTACGCGAACAAAAGTCCTTGAGGTTACTACTAGTAAACTCTCCACCGTTGTCAGATCTAAGCACTTTCAACTTCTTGCCAGTCTCGACCTCTACTAGTGCCAACCAAGTCTTGAACGTATCGAAGACATCTGACTTCAACTTTAACACATACACCCAAAGCTTATGTGAGAAATCATCAATAAACGAAACAAAGTATTTACCTCCACTGAGGGACGGAGTACTGGATGGTCCCCAGACGTCTGTATGAACATAATCGAGGATTCCTTTAGTGTTGTGTTTTCCAACACGAAAAGAAACACGCATCTGCTTTCCTTTGACACATCCCGAACAAAACTCCAGGCTAGCAGGTACAGAGACTTTGATGAGCTTTCGCTTGCGCAAAATCTCCAAGTTCTTCTCGGATGTGTGACCCAAACGAAGATGCCATAAGCGAGCATCACCAAGATTCTGAGAAATATCGGCCACACACGATTCAGAAGAAATAGTCTCGCCAATCAAATGGAAAAGATTATTTTCCGCCCGTTCGCCTTTCATTACAATAATACTCCCACTGGAGATGCGCAAACTCCCGTCATCGATTCGAATGTTGCAGCCCAATTTGGACAGTTGTCCAACAGAGATCAAGGAACGAATCATGGATGGAACAAATTTGACATTATTCAATGTCCGAATACACCCATCGAACATCTTGATCCGCACAGTACCGATACCCTGAGTGACACATGAAGTACTGTTTCCCATATAAATACTGTTACCTTCAACTTTTTCAAAGGTATAGAAATAGTCCCGGAATGGTGTCATGTGGCAAGATGCCCCGGTATCTAGCACCCATCGTCTGTCACCTTGCGGTGGTGTGACTGTGGCAGAGAAGCCTTCTTGCTCCTTTTCGGCTGCAATGGTTGAGGTGTCCGCATTGTCTTGGTTTTTAAGACTCGGACAATCCTTAACCCAATGACCTGGATTGTGGCAATAATTACAGTTTCCACGCGTCTTTGATTTCCCTTAAGAACCAGGTCAGCGAGACGGAGAGCGCCCATGCTTTCTTCCTCTTGAAGAATGCTGATCGTCTCGGCCTTTATCAGCAAATAGGCCTTGACTGTAATTATTCTCTCTGTGATTGTTACCAATTCGCATCTGAATCCGCTGATCTTCAGAAATCATTCTTGTTTTCACACATTAGAAAAAGAAAGAGTTTCTCTTCCATAAATAAAACTGTTACTGAATTGGGAATATTTCTCGGGAAGTGAATACAACAGGATCATAGCGAGTGCTTCTTCATCCTTTGCAAGAAGCGCATCCGTTGCCTTTAACTTCATGATGATGTCTTTGAATTCAGTCATGTGCGCCTTTATTGTTGTGCCTTCCTTCATTTTGAATAAGAGACACGACCGCATCAGTAACAATCTGTTGGTCAAAGTTTTCTTGAGATATAAATTCTCAAGCATGCTCCAAATACCTACAGCTGTCTTTTCAGACACTATCTCAGATATAACATTATCTCCCATAGCCATCTGCAAAGTAGTAAATGCTCATGCTTCCATTTCTTTAGCCTTAAGGTCAGACATATTAGGGTCTAACTCGTCTTTAGCAAATACTACGGGATGGACTCCATTTTTTCTAAGTGTCACGGATGTTGTGAACTGCCATTTACCAAAGTCACCGTCCCCATTCCAAGTCTGTATACGAATCCCAGCCCCGGACAAATTAAAGGTACCTTCTTGGTACGGTTTTTGGGACTGGTTAGAGAGACCGACTCCAAATGGGTTTTCTACTTCAGCCATAAAGAAAATGAAATGTGTAAACTGTTTATGTATATTTTCTACACAAACCCAAATCTAGATCCGAAGCTCTGATACCAATTGTTAGAAAAAATTTATCGTGCCAAAGAAAATACGTGAAGCTCACGAATGATTTATAAGGTCCCAAAACGAGTAGAAATCCAAATGCACAATAAACCCAACAACAAATGCGGATAACAATGATCTAGATGTTTCATAATAATTCTCTAACGTAGAAAATTAAAACCACACGAAATATATATATATATATATATATAAATAGATAAAAACGATGGAAACGTTAGTATCTATAAATATATATATAGCAAGATATATATAAGTGTATATATCGACAAGATATATATATATAATAACGAGATATATATATATATATATATATATATATATATATATATATATATATATATATGTATGGCAAGTAAAACACAACGAAATTAACACCGGGATTTAACGTGGTTCCACTATCGCTGTGATAGTGTACGTCCACCAAAGAGAGAGAGCAAATGTTTATTACCAATCAAGGAGATTACAAGTGCTTAACAAGGATCTTAAGATCCACGATCAACTAACAAATCTTCTCGAACACCACCGAATATCAAGCACACTCCAGACCTCACATAAACTCTAGATACCAAAGGCAATTTAGGGAGAGTGTTTGGTGGTGGTTTCCGGCCAAGAGAAGAGCACAAGAAGAGGAAGAAATGGGGTAAGCAAAATGGAAGGGATTAATGGTGGTATATATAGGAGGTGAGTTGAGTAGGGAGCAAGTATGGGGGCATTTTGGTAAATTCCCTATTGCTCCATATTACTTCACATGTAGCATCAAAAATAATATATATAAATAAATATATATAGAGAGGCTCACTATTTTGTAAACTTTTTTTCGTGTAAACTTTGTATTTCATAAGTTTTTTAATGAAATTTTTTCATGAAATTGTTTATTTTGATGAAATTGTTTCATATCATTCATTTCTTGATGAAATTGTTTCATATATTTGTGTTTTTATGTAGTTTCATATTATTTTTTTTCATTCCTATGAAACTTGATGAAACTTTTTCATTTTACATAAAAAAACACAAATATATGAAATAATTTCATTAAGAAATGAATGATATGAAACATTTTTATCAAAATAAACAATTTCATAAAATAATTTAATCAAGAAAACCTATGAAATCCAAGAGTTTACAAGTTTACACACATTTAGCGGTTTACAATTTATTATCCCTCTATATATATATATATATATTAATATATATTATAACAAACTACACTTAAGATTCCAACATCAAAAAAAACTCTCGATGAACACTCTCCATGATTTTCAAACTCTTGATTTTGATGCTAATCTTCAGATTTGGTATTGATAATCTGTTAGAATCAAAAGAAATAATCCATCTGTGAAATCAGGAAGATCAAATTCCAGTAAAACAATGAAGATCAATTACTATGTTTCATGAAATCCTTCGAACCAAACCAAGAACACTGTTCATTTGATTTTTTTTATTCATCAAAATTCAATGAAAAAACTGAAATCAATTGTTAAAATTGATACAAACGAAACTTTCGATGATCAATTCAACAATTAGAACACAAATCAAACTAAAAAAATTCAAATTCTTGAGAATTTTTAACAAAATCTCAAAAACTCAAAAAATCTTCCAATCTTCACAAATTTGGCGAAAATTCTTCAATTCCATGTACAAATTCGATCTCGCAAAGCTCTGATACCAATTGTTAACACCAAATCTATTAGGTAATCAATACGTCATCCATTGATCTTGAAAATCTTGAGTTTACATATGAATTTGATATTTTGTCTCTCTAGATTCTCTCTCTAAGATATTACAAATTAGCTCACTTTCTAATTCACTTTCTTAACAACAAAGCTAACAAAACCTATTTATACCAAGACATTACAAGGCATTAAGGCTAATTACATTGACTTTTTACTAACTACTTTGACTTTGACTATATTTGACTTTTACATAAATCTTGAATACAAATAATACTCTAACAGGTTTCATGATAAGTAGGATGTGGGCCTATATGGTCGAGCATTGTCTCATGAGCAGTAAGACGTAATTCCAATGTGCTTTCTTGGGTTTGGTTAGCTCAATGTATAGACCTAGAGGGGTTGACGTTGATATTCCACAAGTGTACGCTTTAAGTAGTCGAGCTTGATATGTCTTATGAATATAGTCCAAGTGTTTGGTTTCATTACCATGGATATGTGGCCTACTCTTCCGTTCTGTCACATTCAATGGAATCGGGTCTCCCCCGTCGCCGAAAGTTGTTGTTTTGAGTATTTATTCTCGTTCATGTTTTCGGTGACGTTTTATATTTATATGGATTATTTTCAATGATTTATGGGCAATATATTATGCCTCATCCTTGTTTAGATGTTTTAAATAATGGAGTTTTATTCACGTTTAAATTATTTGGAAATCTAACCTTCATTCACGTTTTGAGTGGGTTTGGATTTGAGTATATATTTGGGAAACGCTTTATATGAAAGTTTTCGTCACAGAAATGGTGTGTGTTGGGAGAATAGGTTGTGTGCATAGTTATTACAAATGCTTTTGGAAAATATGTTTTCAAATTACATCATTTTCGTTTAGCGAATTATTCTACGAAGATGAAAACTCTTGAACTCACTAGGTGTTTGCCTAACCTTTTTATTTTATCGGCATGTGCAACAGGTTCGGTTGGGGAATAGTTGTAGTGACACTATGAAGAGTGGAGAGATAGATGTATGTGCAAGGAGTAAGTGAATTGGCGAAGTCTTCCGCGTGTTGGAAATAGAAACTTTGGTTTGGGTTGAGTAACACCCGACTTTTGTAGTCACTTAGGTTATGGATAATGTTGAAGTTATTACGTTTTAATATTAAGGTAATGTCAAGAATGGTTTGTAGTAAGAATTGTATCCTTGTTTGTCTATTTAATCGAAGTTTTTATTTAGTTGCTCTTTCCAATTTTGAGGGTGTGACACTTTGGCTTTGACGGGTAATGGCAGAGCCGAAGCTTGTCACCGTTAGAATGCATCAGGTTACCTCGTGTCATTCTCTATCAACTATTCGTTCAAGATCGTTCGTGCTCTGTTTTCGTCGGGAGATTTACACATCATGGTGGAGTCTTGAAAATCAAATCAAATTTTCATTTAAGATGTTGTGCAATTATCGAAGCACGACATACAAGTTGTGATGCATGAGAAATGTGGATTAATTAGTGCCACATCTTTTTTGGGGCTCCGAGTAGAAGACATTTGCATGGTACATGATATCCCTCAATTTTTAGAGTTATATGTCATCAATTCTAAACCCATTTTAACCTTTTTCGTACCCATTTGAGCCTTTCTACTTCTTTAGGTCTAAGTTGTTCCAAAATATTGAAAATAACCAAAAAGATCAAAAAGTTACGTTTGGTGTGCCATTGTGGCCACGACGTCAGCGTTGTGGCGAGCTGCTATGCATATCCGATTTTCTGCAGATTTAGAGAGCATTTTTGTGCAAGTTGCAGACCTGCTTGTTGGGGTCAATGTTGAGCTTTGTTCAAGTTTAGAGACATAATGTGGACAAGGGAGATTGTGCCAAAAAGTGGGAAGAAGACAACCATGAGAGGTCCCTTTCTCCTCTCAAGTCCCTTTCACCATTTTCTTCTCTCTTCCACTATATAAATGGGGCTTGGCTTGGCATTCATAGGCATCATATCATATCATATCACACCCAATCTCAACTTTGTTCTCTCCAAAAACTCAGCTGAAGATTAGTTTTAGTTAGTTTAATTCTTGTAATTTACTTTCAAGTATTTACTTTCTGTCAACCACTGTGGAGTACTTGTGACCACAGTGGTACGTTTTCGTTTAATGCAATTCCAGTTCACAAATTTCTTCTTCTCCATTACGTTTTCTGTTTTTATGAGTAGCTAAACCCCCTTTTAGGTGCGAGTGTAAGCCAAACCCGAGAGGTTAAAAATGTAACACTTGGGTGTTACTACATTTAGCTATTTTTTTGGTTTAGTCATTCGAGTCGGAACATAACTCAAACGTGGACAAGCTGATCACATGTGCGTGTTAATATTAGATCTTAGACCTCAAGAGGGGCGGATCCGAAATACGGCTTAAATGATGCAAGGAGGTTTGAGAAAATCTTTAATAATCACATAGAGATATGGGTTGTTGCATAACCGAGCTAAGGTCAAAACGTCGGTCGAGTAGGTGTGACATAGAGATAAGCGCATCTCTCTACATCCGGGAAGACTAAGATTTTCGAGATCTACTTAGTAACGTTGGTAAACCGAAAGATAGCTCGTGTAGGAACTTTATAATAAAATCGTTATTGCAACCTTTACGACGTAGCTTCGAGAGGAGGAAATCGTTTGGGACATATTGTGACCGGTTTTATTAACCATCTAAGTTATTAAATATATACTCTCGGGTAAAGCTTACACCCGTACCGGCTTTTTAATTAATCGCGTTAATTTTATAATTAATCATTTGCTCAAAAACAAATTATTAAAAAACCTTAACTTTGCACCGGAAGTTCGTAGAAATCTTCGATTCTTGGTAGTCCAATCCCCGTGGATACGATATTGGGTTCTTACCATTATATTACTTGTGAAGAGAACGCAATACGTGGTGTATACTTGCGCCATTATTGTGCCCATTTTACATGTGGTTATTTTGCTATCAAGTTTTTGGCGCCGTTGTCGGGATTGGCACTATTTTTATCCTAAGATATTGACTTCTACTTGAGCCCGAGTTGCGAGTTTTCTTTAGCACTTTTCCATGTTGCATGTCACGACTACACCACTCTCACCCTAATGGAAGGGTTTAGTTGGGATGCCCCTTATTATAATGCTTTCAGTTGTTATGGGGAACAACATCCTAATTATTGTACAAATATTCAAGATGATGTCACTTACACTTCATTTGCACCTCCCTACCAAGATTGGAATGACACGTATTTGAATACATTTGACTAATCATGGGAGGAACATTATGATTATTCATCTGATTTTCAAGGGACGAATCCTTACTATGGATTCTCGTCCTTTGTTTCCAACTACCCACTGAACAATATTTGTGAACAACACCAACCATCTCACTCTTTTCAAACTACTCCCACAAGCTTAATGGAAACCTTTATGGAATTTATGGGAAATGTTACGTCCTCTCTGGATGCCTTGAATACTAAGATACGAAAACTCGCCGAAGAGTTCAAAAATCAAAGTCAATGTCCCTTACCAAGTGATAATGAAAAAGCAATATGTGTTGGTAAGGATGAGAGTGATGTTGAGAAAGAGTCAGAGATTTTCGAGGAAAAATCCGAGCACATGAGCAAGCCTTCTTTGCTCCACAATAGTGAAGAGGTGCTTCAAGATGCTAAAATTTATAATGTATTTATTTTTGCTCATGTTGTGCAACCTTCTTTTGACCATAGTACTCTCATGGTAGTCATACATCGGACCATGGGGGAAATTATGTGGTCAAAAGCTTGGATGATTGTACTAGATCGTGTTCTGTGGTTGTTGGAAGATCCTTTGATAAAGTTAAGATGCCTATTATCTTGAAACCATCCCACTTTTTGAAGATGTACACATGGGGTGGTGAATCACACCCTACATAATCTTGATACAATTTCTTTTTCTTATGGCTCTTCATGAGCATTATGAACCCATACGAGCTGCACTTCTACATCACTCCCCTCTTCCCACACTTGAGGCTGCAATCACTGAACTTATTTCTGAAGAAACTAGATTGGGAGTATATGTTGTTGCCCCACCTATCGATGGAGTTCTGTTCACTCCAAGTCACAAAGGCAATCGAAAGTTCATAGGAAGCAAACATCCTACTGGCAACAAGAAACCTTCAGGGTGTGCTTTCTGTCATGATACTGGTCATCAACTATTGTATTGTCCTATTTGTTCTTTCACGTTTTGTGAGAAGAAAAATCCTAGACATTATGCATCTGATTGCTTCAAGAACCCAAATCGCAACGAATCTTTTACTGGCTCCGCTATGGATCACGATTCATCCACTGTGTCTTCAAGCTCATTACAAGCTCAGAAGCCCATTACCTTTACTCCTGATGATGTGATTGAACTCAAGAAAAAGGTGATGTCTAGTTCTTCTCACGCCATGGCTACTGCACCTACCCAAGGTACTTCTTGGCTCTTCGACTCTGGTTGTTGTAATCACATGACACCAAACCATTATATCTTTGTCACAAAGACATCAGGTACCTCCTTATCTACTATTACCACTGCCGATGGAACCAGACTTCCAGTTCAACACGAGGGCCATGTTCTCACTTCTCACTTGTCCTTACCTGCTACACTCTACATTCCCAAACTCTCAGTTAGCCTCATCTCAATTAGCCAACTTTGTGATATGGGCCTAATTGTTATTTTTTTCTCCTACTGGTTGTTGTGTACAGGATCCCAGGACGAAGCAGACTATTGGGATAAGCCGTAGAGCAGGATGGATGTTTGAGATGGTCTACCTTCGGATACCAGAAACCTCTTCACCTCTTACCCTCTCAACATCATATACCTCATCCAGATCTATAGATATTTGGCATTCCCGATTAGGACATATTTCTTTTGATCGACTTAAATTGCTTGTTTCATCTGGTATTTTGGGTTCTGTTAAGACGAAAAAATTGTCTTGTATGTCGTGTCAACTTTGAAAGCAACATGCATTACCATTTTATACAAATGATACCACTTCTGTTGCACCTTTTGACTTGATCGATTCTGATGTGTGGGGTCCCTCACCTCATGCTACCATGGGAGGGTCCAAATATTTTGTCATATTCTTGGATGACCATACTCGTTTTACTTGGATATATCTTATGAAAAACAGGTCGGAACTACCACAAATATATATATATATATATATGAACTTTGCACTAATGATCCAAACCCAATTTGCCAAACAAATAAAAATCTTTCGTGCTGACAATGCCATGGAATACAAAGCACACTACTTTCTTGAATTCCTCCTCAACCAAGGTACCATATCTCAATACTCTTGTCCCGGTACCTCTCAACAAAATGGCAGGGCAGAACGAAAACACCGTCATATCTTAGACACTATTCGCACCTTGTTGATATCTACTCAGTGTCCTGAACGATTTTGGGGTGAGGCTGCACTCTCCGCGGTCTATACCATTAATCGACATCCCACACCTCTTCTACGCAATAAGTCTCCATATGAAGTCTTGTATGGTATACCTCCATCTTATAGTCTCCTCAAAGTTTGGGGGTGTGCTTGCTTTGTCTTACTTCAACCCCATGAGCATACCAAACTTCAACCTCGTTCTCGTCTATGTTGTTTTTTGGGATATGGTATTGAACATAAAGGATATCGGTGTTGGGATACCATCTCTAAACGCCTTCGTATATCTCGTCATGTTGTGTTTTGGGATGACAAGATGTTTTCCTCAATTTCACCATTTCAATCCCAAACCGAGTCTCAATCTCCATCTCCTTTCTTCCTTGATACCTCTACCCAGTTACTTCCAGTGTCATCCTCATCCCAACCTCCACACCCACACCTGGAGAATGAAACCATTCCTGACTTCTCAGAGTCTTCTTCTCATCAACCATCATCTCAGACACCAAACGACTCTTCAAACGACTCCCAACAATCTTCTTCTATTCCTTCTCCTTCACAATTATCGTCTGACACACCAAGTGAATTTTTGCCCGCCTCTACATCCGATCCTTCCTCAATGGACCTTCCTGAAACATTTGTTTCTCCTGAAGAATCTACTACCGATCAACCTACCGAAAATCGCAGATCACTCGGGTAAGAAACATACATGCCCACCTTCGTGATTATAAATGTTATTCTACCTTGTTTACTACACATACACCGTCCTCGTACAAAGAAGCATCAACTAACCCACTTTGGCAAAAAGTCGTGTCTGAAGAACTACAGGCTCTCAATAAGGCTCAAACATGGGAAATTGTACCTCTTCCACCTGGAAAAAGCATCATTGGTTCGAAGTGGGTATTCAAAGTCAAAACAAAGTCGGATGGGACAGTTGACCGCTACAAAGCCAGGTTAGTAGCTTAAGGATTCAATCAAGAATACGGCATTGACTACGAGGAGACGTTTTCTCCGGTTGCACGAGTCACGTTAGTTCGTAGCCTTCTTGCTATTGTCGACGTACGTAAATGGCAGCCCTATCAAATGGATGTTAAGAATGCATTTCTTAATGGTGATATTTCTGAGGACATTTATATGAAACCTCCTCTCAGGGTACCTCATCCAACCAATCATGTTTGTCGTTTACGGAAGGCTCTTTATGGTCTCAAACAGGCACCTAGAGCCTGGTTTGAAAAATTTAGCACAACTATCCAATCGTTGGGTTTTACCGCCAGCCACTATGATTCAGGTCTCTTTACCAGGACCACTGATGTTGGTACTATTCTTGTCCTTCTATATGTTGATGATATGATCATCACAGGCAGTGATGTACATGGCATTATCGAGTTGAAAAAGTCTCTTAGCCAACATTTTGAAATGAAGGACTTGGGGTTACTCCACTATTTTCTGGGTCTTGAGGTACTTACACATAATGATGGCATCTATCTATGTCAAGCCAAATACGCTTCAGATCTTATCTCTCGAGCTGGTATCACCGACAATAAAGTTGCATCTACACCACTAGAACCTAACTTTCGTCTCACACCAAGTGACGAGTCTCTTCTTTTTGATCCTACACGCTATCGTCAACTTGTGGGTTCCTTAGTATATTTGACGGTCACTCGTCCGGATCTTGCGTTTGCCATTCTTATTGTTAGTCAGTTTATGGCTTCTCCTCGAACATCTCACTATGCTGCAGTTTTACGAATCCTGCGATACATTAAAGGTACGATGTTCCATGGCTTATATTTCTCCTCATCTTCATCTCTTGAACTTCGTGCCTTCTCTGATGCTGATTGGGATGGTTATATCACTGATCGTCGTTCTACTACCGGTTATTGTTTCTTTCTTGGAGACTCTCTCATCTCCTGGCACAGTAAGAAACAATCACTCACATCACGCTCTAGTACCGAAGCTGAGTATCGTGCTCTTGCTGATACTACTCAAGAACTTATATGGCTTTGGTGGCTCCTAACTGATATGGGTGTTCCTCAATCATTACCGACAACTCTATGGTGCGATAATAGAAGTGCCATTCAAATAGCTCATAATGATGTGTTTCATGAACGTACCAAACATATTGAGATTGACTGTCACTTCACTCGTCAACATGTTGTCGCCAATACTATTCGTCTTCAAGCTATCTCCTCAATCGATCAGACGGCTAATGTCTTTACAAAAGCTCACCATCTAGGGCGATTCTCTTCGCTTCTTTCCAAACTCAACTTGGTCGTTCATCAACCACCTTGAGTTTGAGGGGGGTGTTAGTTTATACCATACCGTCTGTACTTTAGGGGCTAGTTTTGTCATTAATGTATAGTTGTGATACGTATATATATACCTCTGTTTCCTGTTTTGTAATATACGCTTTCTTCATCAATCGATTACAAGATAAACCCTAATATCGTTCAATGGCTTCTTAATTGATTACTTCTATCAGTCCTTTTATAACTCCAAACCCTCTCTATATTTATATATATCCAGCTTTGCTTAATGAATAAAATTAATTTTGTATATGCATCTACTTCTAAGAAATTATCATCAAACGAAAGGAACCTAGTAAGCTAGTACTAGTTTAGTTAAGCTTGCACCATATATAATTTTGATCACATGGAGGTTCGTTTGGTTTGATGTCTTAATTAGATTAAGATAGTTACATACTACGTACATTTTATGGCTTGATATCCGTACTACAACAATTTATGTAAGTAGTTGTCATTGCTAACGTTAAAAGCAAAACAGTTAACAGCCACCCATCACTTCAATACTTCTAAATCGTATGATCGATCGATCAATTTTCAGGAAATTAAATAGAAATATACCAAAATTAGGTTTTTGAGTGTACGTCTTGCCCATTTAATTTGGGTATCACTTAATTAAGTCGTCGTCGATGAACTTATCTACCAATAATTTGATCACGGAAACTTGCAATAATTTTGTGAACGTCTGTATAAAAACGACACATAACAACAATCTTTTTCAAAAAAAAGAAAAAAACTCGACATGTAATTAATTATATTATATATAAATCAAGAAAATATTCAACCGAAATTGATGGAATTATTATGCATTGGGCATCGTGGAGGTTCAAAATCCAAGCATTTATGTTTGCTTGATTCTGCATGCATCATAAGGGAAAATATTAAAGAGGTATGGTTGGCAGCTCTACGTTTGGATATCGGTTTTTTATGGTGTACGTAATTTCAGGACATTAGGCCATCCGTAGCGGTAGGCGGGTACGCAGCGGGCTTCACCATCGGGTAGCATGGGTAGGGCGGGTAAGGGGTACGGGGTAATCGGGTACCATGGCGGGTAGGGGGTATCGGGTTCGTGTCAGGATCGATTCTTAACAAGAATTAAACTTCTTAGAAACAAAATTTAGAGAATCTTGCGGAATAGAACTCTAAATCAATTAAAGAACAATCAATAGAATTCAACACACTGTATATATCAAACTGTATTACTCACAAGCTTTACACCAAACCTCAATCTTGATGAACAGATCTCACCAAGACGACTTCTACTTCTCTAGAAATAGGGTTCTTACACCTTGAGGTTAACACTTGTCAGGATCAATATCGAATTCTATTTCACACGTATATTAGCTCATCTATCGTGTGTCGTGTATCTATTCTAATAGCTATCTATCAATACTATTTATACAAAAGTAATTACAAGATAACTATCAAAAGTAAATTGATCTTCTGAATCTTCGTTAAACATATCTTGATCAATTCCTTCTTTGTCTCCAAAAGTATCGCATACCAAACTTATCAAGTCAGCAGTATTAACCTTCATTCTTCATGAGCAGTACTAACAATCTTCAGCAGTATTAACCGATTTCATCTCCAGCAGTATTAACATCACTCCAGCAGTATTAATCATGAGCAGTACTAACAGATATTCAATTATGCACCAGCAGTACTAACCTTGTCTAGCAGTAGTAACTTCGTCTAGCAGTAGTAACCTTGACTAGCAGTAGTAACCTTGTCTAGCAGTAGTAACCTTGACCAGCAGTAGTAACCTTGTCTAGCAGTAGTAACGAAGAACTGGCAGTAGTAACATTGTCTTGGCAGTACTAACCATACTTAGCATATCTTCAGTTCCCAACAATCTCCCCCTAACTTGACTTTTAGGAAAAGAAGTCAAGTTCTTCAGATGATGCTTCCAAAACCTAATCATACATGCCTAGATTAGGATTCAATCCCAGACTTTGATTGAGAATCCTTTTTACCAAGAATCTACCCATTACTGAATCCTTGTTGCAGGTCAACTTAGCATGTAGCATTCCTTTCAGCCTCTTCATGCTGTGATTGTATATTTCATCCACCAGATAGTATTCTTGAGTCGCAGAGTCAAGGGAGATGACATATACTCCACAGTTTTCATAGAGCATCCAGCTGGTAATGGCTTGAAACTGTGTGTTTATCCTATGCTGAACCGCTTCAGGTTTGAACATTTGGCACAAGAATTCAAGTACCATTTTAGAGATTGACATCCCTTGCTCAGTCAGCATGTTTTCATATAGCCTCATCCCAACTTTGAACATCTCTTCTAAGTCTGATCTTGAGCAAGTTCTGACAATTTTTCCCCAAGTTGAAAAGACTTCAAATTTTCCATCTGCTCTTTTTATCCTAATGAACTCCTTTCTACCATCTTTCAAAGTGTCCCAAAAGATGATTTCAGGAGCCTTAGACGATATTGGTTCAGCCTGAATTGGGTTAGAGTCAACAACAGTAATATACACATCACATTGGGCATCAGTTTGTGATTGTACATTGCTTGATTGCCTTGATGGAGTTGCCACTTCTTCTTCAGCAACTTTTGGATCAGAATTTTCTTTCACTGTTTCCTCCTGGGCCTCTTCTGCAGTTGGCTCCATCCTTGGCTTCTTTTCATTTTTCTTCTGTGAAGTTATGGGCTTGGTGCTTGGTCTTTTCTTTGACATCATCTTGGTTCTTTTAAGAGTTTTAACAGCTTCAGGAGTTGGTTCAGCTGTTTTAAGTTTTTCAGCAGCAATAACCATTTCTGCTGCTATGGCTGTTACTGCTTCTCTTAGAACATGTAATGATGCTGCTTCAACACTGTTCTTCACAATCCAGTATACTTCTTCATCAATTTCAGCTTGAGATGTAGTTACTGCTTCCTGCTCAGTTTCTGCTGCTTTTTCTGTTTGGCCTTCAGCAGCATTAACTGTTTCTGCTGCTTGTTCAAACTCAGCAGCATTAACAGTTTCTGCTGCTGTGGTTTCTGCTGCTGTTGTAGTTTCTGCTTCTTTAACAAGCTCTTCCACCTTTTCTGTCTCCCCCTTATTCTGTGCACTGGACTCCCCCTTAAACTGTGCATTATCAATTTCCATCTCAGTCTCCATCTGAACTGTCTCCCCCTCAACTTGTAGACCCTTCATATTCAGTTCTGCTTCTGATTCTGACTCTGACTCCCCCTTTTTGGGAGCATCATCAGTTGGAATTCTTCTTCTCAGCACAAATCTTGCCTTTTTCTTTCTGTGCAACAACTTGGTGACCATCTTCTTGAGCTTCTCAATTTGAGACTGTTGGTAGGTGACCACAGCCTTCAGTTGCTCAATCTCCTTCTTCTGTGCCATAACATCCAAGTTGACATTTCCAATGGTTTCCATCAATTCATCATAGTTATATCTATCCTCACCTTGTTTAGAAGTGTTTACCTTCTTTAAAGGATCACTGGAAGTAGCCATCAATTCCTCTTTGTTATGTCTATCCTCACCCTTTTTAGAAGTTTTTACCTTCTTTAAGGGATCCTTGGAAGTTTTAGCAGAAGCCTTCTGCCTAGCAGAAGCACTAACTGCCCCCTTGGTTTCTTGGCACCTGGGTCCTCCTAATGATTTCTCATTTAGAGTTGCCATGGGGAAGGTCTTATTTATGTTACCACTGTCCTTCTCTGTGCTAGCAGAAGTAGTGGCAGCCTTAGCACCCATATGCTCACCCTTCTCCTTAGAGAGCACCTTCTTGGGGTTGAGAGACACCCCTGTGGTTTCCCTGTTGATATTCTCAATTGGAGAATGCTCCAACTGAGGGCTTAAAGGCTTAGGGCTCTGAGTAGGTACATCAAGGGAAGGAACCTTGTGCACCTTTCTTCTTTGAAACTTGTTGGATAAAACAGGAGTGGGCTTTTGAAGTTTGTGCGGAGGGATATTTATAGTGATTGAAGGTGGGGTTTGGCCATCAGTGGGATGATCTAATGAGGGCCTTGATCCTGATGCCATACCTTCAGAGGGGTGGGACACAACCATCATTGTAGAGAACAATGGTGTGTCAACTCCTTCCGAGTCCCTAGGAAGTCTTTTCATATTTGAAAAAACCTTCCCTTTAGGGGATTTGGGTACATATACCTCAGTAAACTGAGGTAAGTCCATCAATTCCTTGTTAATAACTTCTTGCACAAACCTTGGATACATGTAAAAGCTCTTTTTGGATTCCAAGTTTGATACAAGATCATTAAAGATCATAGCTGAAAAATTGTACTTTCTGGCAGTGGATAAGCAGACCAAGGCATATGTAATGGGACTGCTGAACTCACTCTATCCAGTAGTTTTCTTGGAAATACAGTGCATCAGGGTATGAACAAGAAATCTCCATTGGTTGAAAAATTTTGACTTGTAGAATTTAAAAACACCAATGGGACCTTCATACCCCATTCTTTGTAAAGTCGAATATAGGTCATCAGAAGATAGAGAGGTTAAACCTGAGGCATCATCCAAGTGAAGAGAGATGTGAATAACCTCCTCTGTGACTTTCAAGGGTTTATCACAAACCCTTGTTCGAATGGTTTTCTGCCCTTCTTCGAAACTAACAGTGGCATTCTCCCAAAATTGCGTCTGATGTTCGATATAGATGGTTGGGCTCACCGTTAGGGCATAGGAGATGTGCGAGGATTTAAGAAAATCGACGATATCGTGGAATCCCGCAGCTTGTTTCGGCTTCTGAAGCATGGCTATTTCATTGTGCTCATCAACAAACTCCATGATTCCTGAGGATTCTTGAAAGAAAAACACAAAGATTCTGGGGAGAATAGGTTAGAACGAGAGAGAAGAAGTTAATGCGAAGAGTCGTTATGAACTTTGGCGGGCAAACAGGGGTATTTATATGCCCTAGATTATCAAAAGCAGTATTAACGACATAGGCAGTACTAACTACCGAGCAGTATTAACTACCAAGCAGTATTAACTACGAAGCAGTATTAACTACACAAGCAGTATTAACTACACAAGCAGTATTAACTGCTGAGCAGTATTAACTGCTGAGCAGTATTAACTACACAAGCAGTATTAACTACGAAGCAGTATTAACTACACAAGCAGTATTAACTGCTGAGCAGTATTAACTACACAAGCAGTATTAACTACGAAGCAGTATTAACTACACAAGCAGTATTAACTGCTGAGCAGTATTAACTACACAAGCAGTATTAACTGCACAAGCAGTATTAACTGATGAGCAGTATTAACTGTACAAGCAGTATTAACTACTTAGCAGTATTAACTACTTAGAACACAGGCAGTAGTAACTCTGCACTAGCAGTAGTAACTCTGCACTGGCAGTAGTAACTCTGCACTTTGCATTACTAGTCAAATCCTCAAATGTCATCTTACCTTCTGACACATCACCTTTACCACTTCTCTTACCTCCTGCAGGATTATTTCCAAAAGTAACATGTCCTCCATCAATCTTTTTGAAATTTTTGAAGGCAGGCCATGTTACCTGTCATGTGCCTAGAGCAACCACTGTCAACATGCCAAATGCTTCTCCCCTTAAGCTGTTGATTGCCCTGCACATTAGATAAAACAGTTAGTTTTTGTTAGGGACCCAAGCCATAGTGGTCTTGGGTCTCCCTTGATCATCAAAATACTTACATTCTGTTTTGATGAGCTTGTCAAAGTGAGGAACATCAGTGCTTGAGTACTTTGTTTTGATGATAGGTCTAGAAGCAGTACTAACTGATGCAGAAGTACTAACTTTGTTAGCAGCACTAACATTGTTAGCAGTATTATCTTTTAAGGAGGCATTAACAGTGTTAGCAGCACTAACACTGCTTCCAGAAGTACTATCCTTCTCAGCAGTATTAACTAACTTAGCAGTACTAACACTAGAAGCAGTATTAATTGTTGAAGAGGTACTAACTGTGTTAGCAGTACTAACACTGCTAGCAACATTATTGCTTCCTGCAGTACTAACATTGTTAGCAGTACTAACTGAGTTGGCAGTATTATCATTAGTACCTTTAGGCATCCATACTCTAACACTTTCTGTTTCTGCCTTTTTCATGTGGCTTTTGGTTTTAACTTGTTTCTTTGCCACAACTTTCCTCACAGATTTTTTATAGCCACCATTCTTTCTGTAACCACCAGGTTTTTGAAAAGATCTTTGAGCATTAAACCTTTGGTTAACAGGATTGAAATAACAGTGTTTGGCTAAATGATTTAGCTTACCACAGATGAAACAAGGTTTTGGCCTGTTAATTCTGTTCAGATCAACTCCTTGTCTCATAGCCCACTGGTTATTCCAATTTCTTTGATTACCCCTTTTGTTATCATGTTTTTGGGGCTTAAGCTCTTGAGATTTCTTACAAGAACAATGTTTACAGGTATTGGGAGCCACAACTGTGGTCTGTGTGTAATGAACTCCCTTTTCCTTTTCAGTCCTTTTGATCTCATTGTTCTTTCCCCAAGGATTTCCATCTTTCTCATTGGTCACAATTTCATTGTCTAAGGGAACCTTACTACTAACACTCTTATTCTTCTTAGATTCTTCCTTCTCTGTTTTATCCTTAACTACTACTTCTTCTTCACAAGGATCTATATTAATCTTTAATTCAGGATCCTTCCTATCCTTGGTCTCAAACAAATCAGACTTAGGAGGTATGTAGTTGTTATTGTAGGGTGGAGGTGTGGCATTGTACCCTATCCCTATTTTCATCTTGTCATGGATTTGAGCCTTAATGATGGTATCCATGGTTTTAGAAGCACAGGTAAACTTTTCAACATCAAGTTTAACCTTCTTAAGCTCTTCTTTTAATTTCTCATTCTCCTCCCCAGACACTTTCAGCTTAATCTCATACTCATTCTTCTCCCACTTCCAATAGTTAGTATCATAGGAGTGTTGAAGTTCATTAGCTTGAAAAGCTCTAATCTGTTCCTCAAACCTTTCTACAATCCTAACATAATCTTTCACATCTTTCTCTAGCCTCTTAAGGTTATCACACATACCTTGATTGTGATCCCTATATCTTTTAACAGCATCAATGCAAGCTTGAGAACAGAGTTTAGATTGTACCTCAGTGGGAATATCAGATACTTCTGCCATAAGAGCTTGATTCTGACAGGCTTCCTCAGCTTGATCACTCCAATCAAATCCCATTCCTTGTTGAGAAACAAGGGCTTGAGAGGAGCTTCTGTTTTGGTTTCCATTTTGAGCCTGTTGATGTGATCCTCCACTTCTGCATTCTCTGGCAAAGTGTCCCATCTTGTGACACTTATAACACTCAACCTTGGACTTGTCAAAGCCTGCACCATCTTCTCTTCTCTGGGAAAAGTTGTTTCTCCCAGTCCTTTTGATGAATTTCTTCACCCTCATTGATAGCATAGCCATCTGCCACTTGATGTCCATCTCTTCCAGATCATCAGCATTAATCTGCTCTAAATCATCATTGATTAGAGAAGAGTGAACATGACTAGAAAAGAATGCTTCTAGTACAGAATCTGTAGTCTTCTCTTGATTAGTTCCACCAGCAGCATTAACAGAACCTGCAGTATTAACAGAATCAGGGTTAGCAGCATTATCAGAGGATGAAGATAATAAAGCGGCATTATAAACAAATCCAGATGGCCTTCTCTTGGCTTCAACTTCAGCCTCAAATACTCTCAGATCATTGTAGAGGTCATCTAGCTCTTTGTCCTCCAATTGGTCATTCTGTCTGAATGAGACTGTGTACATGGTCCATTCTTCTCCCAATGATCTAAGGAACTTTCTATTGACATCATCAGCATCCATGTGTACACCCACAGTAGCTAATTCTCCAATCAACTTGTTAAATCTGTCAAAAGTTTGAGTCATAGACTCATTCTTTGCAGACATGAAGTTCTCATATTGTTGCCTGAGAATAGCCTTTTGATTTCTCTTTGTGCTCTTTGTGCCAGTAAATCTTTTCTCCAGAGCATTCCACAACATCTGTGCATCTGTGCAGTGTTGGAATTGATGTTGGTACTCATTAGGAATAGCCAAAAGCAGAGTGCTTAAGGCCTTCATCTCTGTTTGTCTGACTTTCTTTTCAGCATCTGTCTTGGGAGGAGGTCTCTTTCCATCTGCTCCAATCTTTCCTTCATTACATGGGCCATTTTCTATGATGTCCCATATTGCATAATCAGTAAGAAGAATGTACTGCTTGATTCTCAGTTTCCACATGTCAAATTCATTGGGTTTGAGCATGGGAACCTTTGAAACAAGAGTACTGTGAGTATCCATTGAATTGTCCATAGCTTCTAAGATACCAAGGCTCTGATACCACTTGTCAGGATCGATTCTTAACAAGAATTAAACTTCTTAGAAACAAAATTTAGAGAATCTTGCGGAATAGAACTCTAAATCAATTAAAGAACAATCAATAGAATTCAACACACTGTATATATCAAACTGTATTACTCACAAGTTTTACACCAAACCTCAATCTTGATGAACAGATCTCACCAAGACGACTTCTACTTCTCTAGAAATAGGGTTCTTACACCTTGAGGTTAACACTTGTCAGGATCAATATCGAATTCTATTTCACACGTATATTAGCTCATCTATCGTGTGTCGTGTATCTATTCTAATAGCTATCTATCAATACTATTTATACAAAAGTAATTACAAGATAACTATCAAAAGTAAATTGATCTTCTGAATCTTCGTTAAACATATCTTGATCAATTCCTTCTTTGTCTCCAAAAGTATCGCATACCAAACTTATCAAGTCAGCAGTATTAACCTTCATTCTTCATGAGCAGTACTAACAATCTTCAGCAGTATTAACCGATTTCATCTCCAGCAGTATTAACATCACTCCAGCAGTATTAATCATGAGCAATACTAACAGATATTCAATTATGCACCAGCAGTACTAACCTTGTCTAGCAGTAGTAACTTCGTCTAGCAGTAGTAACCTTGACTAGCAGTAGTAACCTTGTCTAGCAGTAGTAACCTTGACCAGCAGTAGTAACCTTGTCTAGCAGTAGTAACGAAGAACTGGCAGTAGTAACATTGTCTTGGCAGTACTAACCATACTTAGCATATCTTCAGTTCCCAACAGTTCGTGAACCCGATGGAAACCAGGGGGTTTGAGGGTGTTTTAATGTTTTTTTAGGTATCGGGTAGTATTGGGTTCATTGGGTACTGGTACTTCACTTTTGGGTAAGGAGGGTAGAAAAAAGAAAAGCTGATGTGGCGCTGAGGTGGCAAGTGGGTTCATTGGGTTCATTGGGTACAGGTACTCATGGTCTTAGGGTGGTCTATTTTCGGTTCGTTGTTGGTTGATTCTTTTAGTCACATCATGCTATTAAGTGTAAGATGTTTCAGTCATACTAATCGAGCCACAGATGGATATATATATATATATATATATAGAGAGAGAGAGAGAGAGAGAGAGAGAGAGAGAGTTCCAAACGAGAATGCTAACTATTTACGAGAACGGCTACTCATAAACAAAATCACATGTGATTTTACACTACCTGAAAAATCTGGTAGCGGGCGACCTGGGATGCGACTTGCATTCGCGTGGCAAGTCGCGCGAATCACATGTGATTTTGTATATGGACGGTCGTTCTCGTAAATAGTTAGCGTTCTCGTTTAGAAAAGTGATCTTAGCAATTTATTCGGTCAAAATCGGCGGCTTTGACCGAGAAGCAGCGGATAATTCCTCGCGTGGTCTGCACAAGATAGAGGGGTAGTTTCGTAAAAAATACGCAGAACAAGTTCATATATGAATCCGTGTGATTCATATATGAATCTTTGTGTTCATATATGAACCTTTGTAATTCACATATAAACTTTTTTTAACTAATTCATATATGAACCTTTGTGATTTATACATGAACTCGTCCCGTGTTTTTTGTAAAAGTTACGAAATTGTCCTTCTATTTTTAGAACAGCTGCATCTTTTGACCAGTCAAAACCGCAACTTTTGACCAATTATAACCGATCTTGACCGAATATGGCCAAGATTACTTCTCTACTTCTCAAATATTTAGCACTTCTCATTTGAACCTAAGACTATATATGTGTATATATATATAGGAAGATGTTCATTTGAGAAATGCTAAATATATGAGAAATAGAGAAGTGGTCTTAGTCATTCATTCGGTCAAGATCAGCGACTTTGACCGAGAAGCAACGGATAATTCCTCGCGTGGTCTGCACAAGATAGAATGGTAGTTTCGTAAAATACGCGGGACGAGTTCATATATGAATCTGTGTGATTCACATATGAACTATATGCTCATATATGAACCTTTGTAATTCACATATGAACTATTTTTAACTAATTCATATATGAACCTTTGCGATTCATATATGAACCTTTGTGATTCATATATGAATCAATTAATTAGTTCATATGAGAATTAGTTAAAAAAACATCATATATGAATCACAAAGGTTCATATATAAATCACAAAGATTCATATATGAATCAGTTAATTGGTTGAACTGATTCATATATGAATCTACAGTTAATTAGTTTCATGTATGAGATACAAAAGTTCATATATGAATCACAAATGTTCATATATGAATTAGTTAAAAAGAATTCATATGTGAATTACATGTGTTCACATATGAACAGATAGTTCATATGTGAATCACACAGGTTCATATATGAACTCGTCCCGTGTATTTGTATAAGTTACGAAACTGCCCTTCTATTTTTGGAACAACCGCAACTTTTGACTAGTCAAAGCCGCAACTTTTGACCAATTAAAGTCGATCTTGACCGAATAAATAGCTAAGATCATTTCTCTATTTCTCATATATTTAGCACACTTCTCAAATGAACCTAAAGCTATATATATATATATATATATATATATATATATATATATATGGAGAAGTTTATTTGAGAAGTGTTAAATATAAGTGATCTTAGTCATTCATTCGGTCAAGATCGGCGGTTTTGACCGAGAAGCAGCGGATAATTTCTTCGCGTGGTTTGTGCGTGGTCTGCACAAGATAGAGGGGCAGTTTCGTAAAAATACGTGGGACGAGTTCATATATGAATCAGTGTGATTCACATATGAACTATACACTCATATATGAACCTTTGTAATTCACATAGAAAACTCTTTTTAACTAATTCATATATGAATCAGTTAATTAGTTCATATGATAATTAATTAAAAAAAAGTTCATATATGAATCACAAAGGCTCATATATGAATCAGTTAATTGGTTCAACTGATTCATATATGAACCTACAGTTAATTAGTTCATATATGAAACACAAAGGTTCATATATGAATTAGTTAAAAAGAGTTAATATGTGAATTCAATGGGTTCACATATGACCAAATAGATCAAATGTGCATCACACAGGTTCATATATGAGCTCGTCTCGTGCTTTTGTAAAAGTTACGAAACTTCCCTTCTATTTTTAGAACAACCGCAACTTTTGACCAGTCAAGCCGCAAGTTTTGACCAATTAAAGCTGATCTTGACCGAATAAATGACCAAGATTACTTCTCTACTTCTCATATATTTAGCACTTCTCAAATTAACCTAAGGCTATATATATACATATATATATAGCCACAAGTTCAAATGAGAAGTGCTAACTATATTAGAAGTAGAGAAGTATTCTTGGCCATTTATTCGGTCAATATCGGTTTTAATTGGTCAAAAGTTGCGGCTGTTCCAAAATAAGAAGGGCAATTTCGTAACTTTTACAAAAACATGGGACGAATTCATATATGAACATGTGTGATTCACATATGAACTATTTGTTCATATATGAACCCATGTAATTCACATATGAACTCTTTTTAACTAATTCATATATGAACCTTTCTGTTTCATATATGAAACTAATTAACTATAGGTTCATATATGAATCAGTGAACCAATTAACTGATTCATATATCAACCTTTGTGTTTCATATATGAAACTAATTAACTGTAGGTTCATATATGAATCAGTTGAACCAATTAACTGATTCATATATGAACCTTTGTGATTCATGTCAGGATCGATTCCAAACAAGAATAACTATACTTAGAAATCAGAATTAAAGAATCTTGCGGAATAGAACTTTAATTCAAACACACTCAATGAACAACTAATCAGAAAACACAATCTGTTTGAATTCAATGCTTCAACTCACAAGTTTACAACCAAACCTCAATCTTGTTGAACATGCTCAACAAGACGACTTCTACTTCTCTAGAAATAGGGTTCTAAACCTTGAGGTTAATTCTCTCTAAAACAAAAACGAATTCAGAAATCTCTCGTTCCGAATAGCTATCTATCAACATCTATTTATACTAAATAATTACAAGATAATTATCAAAACAAAATTGATCTTCAGAATATTCTTTCATGCTTATCTTCATTCATTCCATCTTTATCTCCAACCTTCTCGCATTCCAAAATTATGATCACCAGCAGTATTAACATCGTTATGCACAAGCAGTACTAACAATGTTCCAGCAGCATTAACTTTTACTAGCAGTACTAACCTTGCTCTGGCAGTAGTATTGTTGTTCTGGCAGTATTAACGTTGTTCTGGCAGTACTAACGTTGTTCTGGCATTACTAGCGTTGTTCTGGCAGTACTAACCATACTTGGCAAATCTTCAGTTCCCAACAATCTCCCCCTAACTTGACTTTTTAGATTGAGAAGTCAAGTTCTTCAGATGATGCTTCCAAAACCTAATCATGAACACATAAATCGGGATTCAACCCCAGACTTTGATTGATAATCCTTCTCACCAAGTATCTTCCCATTTAAGAATCCTTGTTGCAAGCCAACTTAGCATGTAGCATTCCATTCAACCTTTTCATGTTGTGCTTGTATGCAACATCCACCAAATAATACTCATGAAATGTATGGTCAAGTGTGATGACATACACTCCACATTTTTCAATGAGCATCCAGTTGGTAATGGCTTGAAAATTTCTTTCTATCATATACTGAACTGCTTCTGGTTTGAACATTAGGCACAGGTATTCAAGAACCATTTTGGTGATAGACATCCCTTTCTCATTCAGCATATTTCCATACAGCTTCATTCCAACCTTGTACATCTCCTCTATGTCAGATCTAGAGCACATTCTGATAAGTCTTCCCCATGTAGAACAGACCTCAAACTTCCCATCTGCTCTTTTGACTCTAATGTACTCCTTTCTCTGATCTACCAAGGTATCCCAGAAGATGATCTCAGGAGGCATGGACGATAATGGGTCAGCTTTGATTGGATCAGTATCAACCACAGTGATATACATATTACATTGAGCATTACTTGGTTGACCTGATGGAGTTGCTACTTCTTCTTCAGCAACCTTTGTATCATCTTTCTTTTCTGGAACATCCTCTTCTTTTTCTTCTTCTACCACTGGTTCTACCCTAGGTTTCTTGACAACTTTCCTCTTGGTAGCTATAGACTTGGTTCTTGCTCTTTTTAGTGACACCAGCTTTTTACCCAGAGTTTCTTCTTGCTTTTTAGGAGTGTCATGTTTGGCTTTAATCAAGGCCTCTGCAACTTCAACTTCTTCCAAAGTAGGCTTTTTAGTTTCTGTTGCTTCCTTTGTTTCTGCTGCTTCTTCCGTTTCTGCTGCATCTTTTGTTTCTGCTGCTTCTTCCGTTTCTGCTGCTTCTTTTGTTTCTGCTTCTTTCTGAATTTCAGCAGCATTAACCATTTCTGTTGTTGGTTCAGTTTCTGCTTCTTTCTCAATTTCAGCAGCATTAACCGTTTTTGCTGCATGATCAGTTTCTGCTTCTTTTGCAATTTCAGCAACATTAACCTTTTCTGCTGCATAATCAGTTTCTGCTTCTTTTGCAATTTCAGCAGCACTCTCATTCTCCCCCTTTTCCTGTTCACTCTCCATGTTGACTTCAGCTTCTGACTCCCCCTTTTTGGGAGCATCATTGTTGGGGCTTCTTCTTTTAAGAACATACTGAGCTTTCTTCTTCCTATGCATCAACTTTGTAATCAGCTTCTTATGCTTCTCAAGCTGTGTTTGTTGATATAGGACCACTTTCTTGAGTCCATCTATCTCCTTTTGCTGACTTACAACATCTGTGTTTATATTGGCAATGGTTTCCATTAATTCCTCATATGTATATCTATCCTCACCTTGTTTAGGAGTTTTTACTTCCTTTAAAGGATCACTGGAAATTTTAGTAGGAGTCTTTTGCCTAGCAAAAGCACTGCCTACCCCCTTGGTTTCTTGGCACCTGGGACCTCTGAATGATTTCTCATTCTGAGTTGCCGTGAGGAAGGTCTTAGGTATGTTACCACTGTCCTTCTCTGTGCTAGCAGAAGTAGTGGCAGCCTTGCTACTCACATGCTCAACCTTCTCCTTAGTGAGCACCTTCTTGGGTTTGGGAGACACCCCTGTGGTTTCCCTTTCGATATTCTCTGTTGGAGAATGCTCCAATAGAGGGCTTAAAGGCTTTGGGCTTGTAGGAGGTACATCAAGGGAAGGAGCCTTGTGTACCTTTCTTCTTGTAAACTTTTTGGTTACTTTTGGAGTGGGTCTTTGAAGAATGGACTGAGGAATTTCTTTGGTGGTTGAAGGTGGGGTTAGGCTATCAGTGGGTTGGTCTAATGAGGGCCTTGACCCTGATGCCATACCTTCTTGTGTGTGGGACATACCCATCATTGTAGAGAACAATGGAGTGTCAACTCCTTCCGAGTCCCTGGAAGTTCTCCTCATATTTGAGAAGACCTTTCCTTTAGGGGGTTTAGGTACATATACCTCAGTAAATTGAGGCAAATCCGTCAATTCCTGAGTAATCACTGCTTGGACAAACCTTGGGTACATATAAAAACTCTTTTTGGATTCCAGGTTTGACACAAGATCATTGAAAATCATTTGTGAAAAATTAAACTTCCTGGCAGTGGCCAAGCAGACCAGGGCATAAGCAATGGTACTGCTAAACTCACTCCATCCAGTAGTTTTCTTTGACATGCAATGCATTAAGGTATGAACAAAGAATCGCCATTGTGTAGAAAATTTTGACTTGAAAAACTTAAAGATTCCAATGGGACCTTCATACCCCATTCTCGTTAAAGTTGAGTATAGATCGTCATTAGGAATAGACGTCATACCTGAGGCATCATCCAATCGAAGAGTGATGCGAATAAGCTCCTCTGTAACATTCAAGGGTTTGTCACACACCCTTGTTTTGATGATTTTCTGCCCATCTTCAGACACCACGGTGGCATTTTCCCAGAACTGCTTCTGATGCTCGATGTAGATAGTCGGGGTCACCGTTAGGGCATATGATATATGCGTGGATTTGAGGAAATCCCCAATGTCGTGAAAACCTGCGGACTGTTTTGGCTTCTGGAGCATGGCAATCTCGTTGTGTTCGTCGATAAACTCCATTGTACCTGAGGATTCTTGACAGAAAAACAGAGATTCTTGGGAGAGAATAGTTAGAAAGATAGAGAGATGAATAGAATTCAAAGAGACGTTATGAACTTTGGCGGGGTGAAAGAAGTATTTATAGCAGTAGTAGCCCTAATTTTTCTTTTAAAGCGGTATTAACGACACATGCAGTATTAAGTACGAAGCAGTATTAACTGGCACTGGCAGTAGTAACTATGCACTAGCAGTAGTAACTATCCACTGGCAATAGTAACTATGCACTGGCAGTAGTAACTATGCACTGGCAGTAGTAACTATCCACTGGCAGTAGTAACTATGCACTGGCAGTAGTAACTATCCTTGCACTTTTCAGCACTTGTCAATCTTAGTCATACAGAAGATCCTGAGAAAAAGAGTTAGTAGTACCAAATATAGAAGGAAATACAGGTATAAAAACTGAAAATCATGACTTTATTCAAGGTTGATCATGCCCACACTTGTTACCAATAAGGTGAATCTACCCACATCAAAAGCTTTTGTGAATAGATCAGCAAACTGGTCATTGGTATGAACTTTAGCAACTTGAATTAGTTTCTTTTCATTACAATGTCGAATAAAGTGATACCTGATCTCTATGTGCTTTGTTTTTGAGTGTTTGACTGGATTGTTAACAATGCTAATAGCACTGTTGTTGTCAATGAAGATTGGAGTGTGCAGAAATGTTACCCCATAGTCCAGCATCTGATTCTGTATCCATAGAACCTGAGAGCAGCAGCTTGCAGCAGCTATATACTCAGCTTCTGTGGTAGATAAGGACACTGTGGTTTGTTTCTTACACTGCCACGATACTAGTATTGCACCCAAAAACTGACATCCACCTGAAGTAGACTTCCTATCCATGTTAGCTCCACCCAAGTCACTATCTGAGTATGCAAGTAAATCAAAGGATGATTCATAAGGATACCAGAGACCTAATCTAGGTTGCCCTCTTAGATATCTAAATATCCTCTTGACTGCATGAAGGTGTGATTGCTTTGGTGTAACTTGAAATCTGGCACATACACATACTGGAAACATAATATCTGGTCTAGAGGCTGTGAGATACATGAGTGATCCAATCATTGATCTGTAATGATGGACATCCACATCCTCCCCCTCAAGATCAGCATTGATCTGTTTGTGTGTCTCCATTGGTGTGCTTGCTGGCTTTGAGTCTGATAATCCAAACTTATCCAGGATGTCTTTCACATATTTGGATTGGCATATGAAAATCCCATCCTTCTTCTGTTTCACCTGAAGCCCAAGGAAGAAAGTAAGTTCACCCATGGAACTCATCTTGAATCTCTTGTGCATTAACTCCTCAAAGTCTTTACACATGTGATCATTTGTGGATCCAAAGATGATGTCATCCACATAGATCTGAACAAGTAGGGTGTCCTTCTTTTTCCTTTTAATGAATAAGGTCTTATCAATGATGCCTCTTTCAAATTCATTTTCCAAGAGATAGGTAGACAGGGTGTCATACCATGCTCTTGGGGCTTGATGTAGACCATAAAGTGCCTTCTTTAACTTGTACACTCTGTCAGGATATAATGGATTCTCAAATCCAGGGGGTTGACAGACATACACTTCTTCATCTATAGTCCCATATAGAAAAGCACTTTTTACATCCATCTGGTAGACCTTGAACTTCATATATGAGGCATAGGCTAGAAACAACCTAATTGCCTCAATCCTTGCAACTGGAGCAAAGACTTCCTCATAGTCTATACCTTCTTCCTGAGTATACCCTTGTGCAACCAGTCTGGCTTTGTTCTTGATCACAATTCCTCTCTCATCCTTCTTATTCCTGAAAATCCACTTGGTGCCAATTGCCCTATGACCTTTTGGAAGGTCCACCAAGTTCCAAACATTCTGTAACTTGAACTGTAGCAGCTCCTCTTGCATTGCTTCTATCCAACTTGGATCTTTCATAGCATCATAAGCCTTTTTAGGCTCAATTTGGGATAGAAAGCAGGTGAGTACAGTATTAACTGTATTTTGCTGATCTTGTAGCTCTTGAAGTCTGCTTTGATTCCTAGTCATCATGGGAGAAGCAATGTCTCCAATTACCAACTCAGGAGGATGATTTTTCTGAGTTCTTGATGGATGACCAGATTCCTCTTGTAGGATTACATCCAGATTTGACTCATTTAAGTCTGGATTTTCTTCAGCTTCTTCAGTCACTTCAGACTCTCTGGAATTTGGACTTGAAGGCTGATTTTCCTCTATTCTTCTCTCTTCTTCATTCTGAATGGGTTCAGCTTCCTTTTCTTGTTCAAAGAAGTCAACAGGATCAATGGTAGGGAATGGAAATATCACAGACTGAATTCTGTGAACTGATGGTGGTGCATCCCTTTGTCCTGCACTTGCATCACTACTGAAACCCAAAGAATTAGTGAGTGAATCAATGTCAAATAGCCAATCAGGACCTGAACCAATAGGATTTGGTGTGTTTTCATTGCATTTGACATTGTCACTTTCTTCAATTATTCTAGAAGAGGTATTAAACACTCTGTAAGCCTTACTCTGAGATGAGTAACCAACAAGAAAACCATCATCTGCTTTGCTATCAAACTTACCTAAGTGAGATTTGGTATTGAGAATTGTACAAGGACACCCAAAAGGTTTGAAAAATCCAATAAATGGTTTCTTTTTCTGAAAAAGCTCATAAGGTGTCTTGTTTTTAGTCTTTATTACTAAAACTCTGTTTTGAACATAACAAGCAGTATTAACTGCTTCTGCTCAAAAAGTAGTGGGTAATTTTGAATCAGCTAACAGAGATCTAGCAGCCTCAATCAGTGTCCTACTCCTTCTCTCAGCAACACCATTCTGTTGTGGAGTCCTAGGAGCACTGTATTGTCTCTCAATTCCTTTTTCTTCACAAAAGGTGTTTAGATCAAGGTTTTTAAATTCAGTCCCATTATCTGATCTAATGACTTTCACTTTTTGATTTGATTGGTTTTCAATTCTAAGAATAAAAGATTTGATCAGTCCACTTGTCTCATCTTTAGTTCTCAGAAAATATACCCAAGTAAATCTAGAGTAATCATCAATAATAACTAAACAATATGACTTCTTGCCAATGCTCATAACATTTGTAGGGCCAAACAGATCCATATGCAACAACTGAAGAGGATTTGAGATAGTGTTTATCTCTTTGGACTTATGAGAAGTTTTGTGTTGTTTGCCTTTGAGACAAGCAACACAATGATCATCACATGAATAAACTTTTGATGGTAAACCCCTAACAAGATTATGTTTAACAAGTTTATTCATTGTTTTAAAATTCATGTGACACATCCTTCTGTGCCAAAGTGATGATTCATCCATTGAAGCTTTTGATACCAAACAGTTTAGGGATGAATCAGATGAAACACTTTCTAAATCTAAACAATATACATTATCCTTTCTAGGAGTTCTCAATAGTATCATGTTTTCATCAACTACTTTGAATCCAGGAGCAAGAATAATGCATTCAGAATCAGTAAATAATATACTATGTTTCTTGTCACAGACCTGTGATACACTTAACAGGTTGTATCTCAATTGCTCAACATAGTAAACATCCTCAAATGTCATCTTACCTTTTGATACATCACCTTTACCACTTATCTTACCTCCTGCAGGATTATTCCCAAAAGCAACATGTCCTCCATCAATTCTTTTGAAATTCTTAAGGCAGGCCATGTTACCTGTCATGTGCCTGGAGCAACCACTATCAACATGCCAGATGCTCTTCCCCTTGAGCTGTTGGTTGCCCTGCACATAAGATAAATCAATTAGTTTTTATTGGGAACCCAAGCCACAGTGGTCTTGGGTCTCCCTTGCTCATCAAAGTACTTACATTCAGTTTGGATAAGTTTTTCAACCTGAGGAACTTCAGTACTGGAGTACTTTGTCAAGATGATTGGTCTAGCAGCACAAACACTAGAAGCAGTATTATCTTTAGAAGAAGTACTAACAGTGTTAGCAGTACTAACACTTCTAGCAGCAGTATTGCTTCTAGAAGAAGTACTAACAGTGTTAATACTGCTAGCAGAAGTACTAACAGTGTTAATACTGCTAGCAGAAGTACTAACAGTGTTAATACTGCTAGCAGAAGTACTAACAGTGTTAATACTGCTAGCAGCAGTACTATCTGAGGCAGCAGTACTATCAGAGGCAGCAGTACTAACACTAGTGCTTTTAGGAACCCACATTGTGACACATTCTTTTTCAGTCTTTTTCCTTATGTGGCTTTTGGATTTAGCTTGTTTCTTAGCCACATGGTTCCTTACAGGCTTCCTATAACCATTTGATTTTTGAAAAGTTCTTTGAAAATTTATCCTTTGGTTAATAGGATTGAAATAACAGTGTTTGGCAAGGTGATTCAGTTTCCCACAGATAAAACAAGGTTTTGGTCTGTTAATCCTTTGCAGATCAACTCCTTGTTTTTGAGCCCACTGATTATTCCAGTTTCTTTGATTTCCCCTCTTTTTATCATGTTTTTGGGGCTCATTCTTTTGAGAATTCTTGCAAGAACAATGTTCACAAGTATTGGAGTTCACAACAGTGGTCTGTGTATAATGAACTCCCTTTCCTTTTTCAGATCTTTTCATCTCATTGTTCTTATCCCAGGGACTTCCACCTTTCTCATTAGACTTGATGGAATTCTCTAAGGGGATCTCACCACTGACATTCTTGTTCTTTTTCTTAGATTCTTCTTTTTCAGTTTTGTCCTCAACAACAACTTCATCTAATGGATCTACTTTAGTAGCTCCTTCAGGTAAGTCCTTCCTATCCATGGTTTCTAACAGGTCTGACCTAGGAGGGATGTATGTGTTGTTGTAGGGTGGGGGTGTGGCATTGTACCCTATGCCTGGTTTCATCTTACTGTGGATTTGAGCATTTATTATGGTGTCCATGACTTTAGAAGCACATGAAAACTTTTCAACATCAAGTTTTACTTTCTCAAGTTCTCCTTTTAATTTCTCACATTCCTCCCTGGACTCTTTCAGTTGGAACTCCAGACCATTCTTTTCCCACTTCCAGTAGTTTGTATCATATGAGTGTTGAAGTTCATTGGCTTGAAAAGCCTTAATTTGTTCTTCAAACCTCTCAACAATCACAACATAATCTCTTTTATCCTTTTCTAATCTATTAAGATCATCACACATTCCCTGGTTGTGATCTCTATACCTTTTTACAGTGTCTATACAAGCTTGAGAACAGAGATTAGATTTTACCTCAGTAGGAAGATCTGAGACTTCTGCCATGAGTGCATGATTCTGAATTGCCTCTTCTGCTTGATTACTCCAATCAAATCCCATTCCTTGTTGAGAAACAAGGGCTTGAACAGAGTTTCTGTTCTGGTTGAAGCTTCCAGTCTGAGCTTGTTGATGGTTGTTTTGAGATACTCCACCTCTACATTCTCTGGCAAAGTGTCCCATCTTATGACACTTGTAGCATTCTACCTTAGATTTGTCAAACCCAGCACCATCTTCTCTTCTTTGGGAAAAGTTGTTTCTCCCAGTCCTCTTTATAAACTTCTTCACCCTCATAGAAAGCATAGCCATCTGCCACTTGATATCCATCTCCTCAAGATCATCAGCATTAATCTGTTCTAAGTCATCATTAATTAATGAGGAGTTAACATTACTAGAAAAGAAAGCTTCTAGTACAGAATCATTGGCCTTCTCCTGATTGACTCCTCCAGCAGTACTAACTGATTCAGGGTTAGCAGTAGAATCAGTTGATGCTGATAGGAGTGCAGCATTATACACATATCCTGAGGGCTTCTTCTTGGCTTCAACCTCTGCTTCAAATACCCTAAGATCATTGTAAAGATCATCAAGCTCTTTATCTTCTAACTGGTCATTCTGTCTGAAAGACACAGTATACATTGTCCATTCCTCACCTAATGATCTTAGAAACTTCCTGTTGACATCATCAGCCTCCATATGAACTCCAACTGTAGCCAATTCTCCAATCAACTTATTAAATCTATCAAAAGTTTGAGTCATAGACTCATTCTTTGTAGAAGTAAAATTTTCATATTGTTGCTTAAGAATTGCCTTCTGGTTCCTCTTGGTGCTCTTGGTACCAGTGAATCTCTTTTCCAATGCATTCCATAAAATCTGAGCATCAGTGCAGTGATGAAATTGGTGCTGATACTCATTGGGAATAGCCAAAAGCAGAGTGCTTAAGGCTTTCATCTCTGTTTGTCTAACCTTTCTTTCTGCATCAGTCTTTGGAGGGGGTCGTTTGCCATCTGGTCCAACTTTTCCTTCAGCACATGGACCATTCTCTATAATATCCCAGATGGAATAATCAGTAAGCAAAATATACTGCTTGATTCTAATTTTCCACATGTCAAACTCATTAGGCCTGAGCATGGGAACCTTTGAAACAAGAGTACTGTTTGATTCAACTGAGTTGTCCATAATGATTGTAGATTTCTAAGAAACCGAGTTCTGATACCACTTGTCAGGATCGATTCCAAACAAGAATAACTATACTTAGAAGTCAGAATTAAAGAATCTTGCGGAATAGAACTTTAATTCAAACACACTCAATGAACAACTAATCAGAAAACACAATCTGTTTGAATTCAATGCTTCAACTCACAAGTTTACAACCAAACCTCAATCTTGTTGAACAGGCTCAACAAGACGACTTCTACTTCTCTAGAAATAGGGTTCTAAACCTTGAGGTTAATTCTCTCTAAAACAAAAACGAATTCAGAAATCTCTCGTTCCGAATAGCTATCTATCAACATCTATTTATACTAAATAATTACAAGATAATTATCAAAACAAAATTGATCTTCAGAATATTCTTTCATGCTTATCTTCATTCATTCCATCTTTATCTCCAACCTTCTCGCATTCCAAAATTATGATCACCAGCAGTATTAACATCGTTATGCACAAGCAGTACTAACAATGTTCCAGCAGCATTAACTTTTACTAGCAGTACTAACCTTGCTCTGGCAGTAGTATTGTTGTTCTGGCAGTATTAACGTTGTTCTGGCAGTACTAACGTTGTTCTGGCAGTACTAACGTTGTTCTGGCAGTACTAACGTTGTTCTGGCAGTACTAACCATACTTGGCAAATCTTCAGTTCCCAACAATTCATATATGAACTTTTTTTTACCTAATTCTCATATGAACTAATTAACTGATTTATATATGAATCACAAAGATTCAGATATGAATCACAAAGGTTCATATATGAATTAGTTAAAAGAGTTCATATGTGAATTACAAAGGTTCATATATGAACGTATAGTTCATATGTGAATCACACAGATTCATATATGAACTCGTCCCGCATATTTTTTACGAAACTACCCCTCTATCTTGTGCAGACCACTTAAGGAATTATCCGCTACTTCTCGGTCAAAGTCGTCGATCTTAACCGAATGAATGGCTAAGCTCACTTTTTACTTCTCATATATTTAGCACTTCTTATTTGAACCTCTCCATATATATATATATATATATATATATAGAGAGAGAGAGAGAGAGTCCATTTATTATGAAACCGCCTAAAACAATGAAACATGTGAAACCCAAACTAGACCGTTGATGAGTTAGATCAAAGGCTAATATGGACACGGTGGCATGAATGGTTATTAAGTATGAAGTTGATGGCACGATCGTCCGTCTAAGAAGTATGAAAGGGTAGAATGGTCAATTAACAAATGGAATCAATTTAGGAAAGATTCTCTATCGTGCTAAATTAGGGCTCGATTCTTTTCCGGTGAAATCAACACCGATATCGACGGGATACATTATACGAAATAAACTTATTTCATCGTCGGATTGGTGAAATTACATTTGGAGACGAACAACACCGAATCGAAACATAACAAATTGGAAAAAAAGTACGAAACAAAAATGGCGGACAACCAAGATCCACCAAGAAGAGGTAATGTTTTGAAATATTTTTCCACAATATATACTGCCATAACAAAACGATGAAATGTAACACCATTGATTTTGTGAAACACAACCAGTTCGAAGGCCCAGTGAAAGAATACGACTAAAGACATCGTTTTCAAACTTTACGAACACAGCAGACAACCCGGTTTGCCTCGATGGAACAGGAACAGATACGAAAGCAGGTAAAGGTATTGCTTATAGTTGTTTAAAGATTATTGTTTTTTTAGTAAGTTCATTATGTTGATTTTTAATTTTTTTTCCATCTTTTTGAAGTGGGGGAAAGTGTGAACACTATGATGGATCAAATTAATGGAGTTGTTTACTACGGGGATGCACAAACTCCAATGGAAGTGGTTAACGACATGCATGAGGGTTCGATAATTGAAGGTATGAAATTATGTGTTTTATGTTTATATTTAAATAGTTTCCTATACCATTAAAAAAATTAGGATTTTGACTGCGAAAATCGAAACAAAGAATTCTTTATGTAAAGTTTCATATGCCTTATTCGGTGAAATACGTATGTGAAACACAACCAGTTACAAATGGAACACATGTATTATGAAAATGTATGTGAAATAACACAATCTGTGTATGAAATCGGCTATTGGTTGGAAAAAATTATTGTGAATGTATGATATGATCCATTGATAATTGGTAATATAACTAGTAATTATTTTTTTCCAATGAAATATGTGAAAACCAACATATTAGAGGGAAGGTTGTGTAGAATGAACTTAAGCTTTTGTTAATTTCGCATATGAAACATCACATATGTAACAACGAAGTCTGTATGAAACAACCTACAGTGGGAAGCAATACCGGACCAACCACCAAGGTTTCATCACCTGTGAAACAAGCAGATAAGGGTATGTCGTGCTTACTATTAATTAAAAGTATATGAAACCTTAGTGGCATTGAACTATTGATTTAATAATAATTCTAGATTTGACAAGCATATGGCAAAAACTAGATAGGGGATTTAGTACAATGGCATTAGCAGATGTAGGGCAAGGCAACGACATGCAAGGTATGCGACTACCAGTTTAATTATTGATAAACCATGATGGCGTTGCATTTACTACATTATGGCATCATGATTGTGTTTCACAGTTGACAAACTGACAGAGAAGAGGCAAACGAGGAGCGCATCCAAAAAAAAAACTGGACGGAAAAGGCCACGGCCAAAGAATTCTGTTTTCTTTAATAGTCATATAACACGTCACTTAAAAGAATTCTTTTTAAGGTACAATACTTGAATCAGGATTTGAGGATGACGACGATTTCACGACGAAACCATCTGACAGGGTACATGAAACAAAAGAACACCCAAGACATTCAAAAAAAGTTAAAAGGAATAAGGAAAAGAAAGCGACAAAACGAGAAAATGTAGGGGGGATAAGAACACGAACATCTCCAATGATTCTGCAGGCTACACTTTCAGAGCGTAATGATGATCAAAAGGTATCATTATGTGATATGGGTTTCGAGTCGATGCTAGGGATGACAGTTGATGGTATACCCTCAAAGCTAGGGTATTTTGTGGTGGACAACCTGGACACTGTGAGGATGGTGATAAACGTTGGAAACGGAGAAATACCGATCACAGAAGATGCGGTTCATAGCGTGCTCGGAATTCCAAAAGGTGGCATAGACCTTGATACTGTTGACATAACAACCAGAGGACTGCGTTCTTTTGATATTTAGAAGAAGAATTATAGTAAAGACAAGATGAGGCCAACGGATGTAAGTAATGCGATAATCGAAAGTCAAAGGGGAGGTGATGCTTTCAAATGGAATTTCATAGTTTTGTTCGTCAACTCAATGGGTGAGTGTAGACCAACAGGCGGCTGCAACGCAAACTTTTTGTCAAAGGTGGCAAACGTGGACATGATTAGACAAATCAATTGGTGCAAGTACATTTGCAGTTGTGTGGAACGCAGCAAGCGGAACTGGAAACGAGACACATACGACAGTTTTTTCTGTGGGCCGCTGACATTTCTTACGGTACGTGAAAAATATTCATATAAATAAAAATGATGATTTAACTCATAATTTAACACTTGCTTCCGCAGTTATTGTACGTGCAGCGTACAATATTTCATATGGCTGATGTGAATCCAGCTTCGTTGCCAATCTCGGAATGGACGATGGAAAAGTTACGAACAAGGCAAAACGATGGCATCCGGTCGGGGGGGCTGCATAATGCAGTATTAGCATTGAATAATGAAGTATCTGAGGTTCCAACCGTACGGGCAGAAAATGTTGAGGATCAAGCACAACCACATTTGGAAGTTGCACAAAAAGTGGAGGACACAGTTGATAAAGGGTTCGTTAACAATGCCAAAATCACAACACCAGCAGATGATATGCCTAATGTTGTGCCAAACCCACTTGGTGGGGTACCAGAAATCAAACCATTTGGAGTAAACACAGACGCGGAGGAAGATGGTTTGTTGTATGATGAAGAGGAACTAAGCCGGGTAATTTGGATGTGTTTCGTAGTTTTCATGTATAACAAAAATATTACTACTGACCTAACAAACAAATATGTCGGACTACATGGAGAGGATTGACACGAAATTCTTGGAGTTATACACAACGAAGTGGGACCTAAAGCAACTAATAGATGAAGCAAGCGGTTTATTCCCGTATGAGGAACAATTCATCCACTATAACGACAGCTTGGGTTCAATATTTAAAGACGAAGATCCAATGCCCGAATCGAAAGAGGATCAACCTAAAGATGGCGATGAAAGACAAGAGGTTGGGGACGACATTGGAGTGATGGAGAATGCAGGGACAGTGACGCTGGTGAAACTGGTTTTCAGGGAGGACGACTCTCTGGAAAAACAAAGCCCATTGTCACATATATGGTACAGCCAGACGACGTACGGAATAATTGACGAGACAGTTAGGCTTAACTCGGGAGAGAAAGAAGGTGGAAATAAAGAAAAGGCGGTGGAGAAAGATGTGGCAAACACTAACGACGAATCAGCACCGAGTTTCGATGTGGGTTTAAGCCAGTTTGCGTCTTTAGCAAACGATGGCTTTCATGGCAAGGGTAAAGCAGTTTATGATCCATCAGACATCGCGCCGACGTTAAGGAAACGAGAGCTAAAGGTGGGAGAGCAACTGAAGTCCCCGTACGTGAAAAGACAGGTGCTTTTAGGGAAAGGTATATCAAGTGAGAAAAAAAGGATTCACGGGTGGGCGATGTCAGCTAATGGACTTCCAATGTAAACAAAATTTAAAACGCACGACAAATTGAAAATTTCGATTACTTCGCGTTATGCACTTACATGGATGACACATTGTTTTCCGTACTGTAGTGAACTGTTGTTCTCGACAGACTCAGGTCAAACGATAACTAGAATAGCTATCGAAACACTAGCATCAACGGATAATGTGTTCAACAACGTCATAGACGGATGGGTTACGGTGTTAAATGGCGAGGAACGTTTACGAAGCCGCGACTCAAGAAAGCGGTTATTTGTGAAGACAGGAACAACGGTAATTTCATAACTAAATTTTATTTCACGATATAAAAAAATCTAACTTATAAACACTTCATTCATAACAGGACGGAGGAGTGTTGTTGTACGATATGCACGACTTCAACTCAAGATTCAAATGGTTTTCAAGGAACTTTGCAAAGGCATGCGAATTCAACACGGCCATCATTAACCTGTAAAACATAGATATGGTAATTTTTATTTAATGGACAGAAATATAATCAAGAAATATTCACATACAATCTAGTGTTAGAGGTTTTAGTAAATGTTTCACATAAAATATTTTTTTGGTTTAATTTGTTATACAGGTTTTCATACCGATGAAACGGAGGCAGTATTTCTACTGCGTGGTATTTGGTTTGAAATACCACACAGTAGAGATTTTAGATAACATGGCAGATTCTGGTGAGGTTGACGACTTGTACCATTATGATGTTCACATACTGGTAAGCATTGTGTCTAATATGTAATTCGTATAAAAACTTGATTTTTATGTTTGCAACTAACTATGGTTGTAACAGCATACGATGTTCCTTCGTCACCTGCGAAACCTTAAGCACCCTTCGGAGAAACAAATACAAATTGCTGAGAAGACACGTGTTTGCATGCCTTGGAAAACATCGAAAGACGAAGTCAACAGTGAAATTTTCCTTAAGCGGCACATGGAAACCTATATGGGAGGGGGCGTTCGTACATGGTACACCGGTATAGCAAAGGAGGGACCCGGACAAGATAAGCAAATGGAGATTTTAAGGAAAAAATACACGACTAAGATGCTGCTGAGTGAACAAAACAAAAAAAGGAGATACGTGGAATCGGAGGCAATTAGTTTTAGCCTTCTCGATGGATCCGAATAGGAAAAACAACTAACCAAGGCAGCAGCTACGAGGAAGGAGAGAATTAGAGGTTTTTGAATGAGTGGGTTTTCACACGATGATCGGTTTGGGATAATAATTGATGTGATGGTGGTTAACAACTATGACAATTTTTTTACGTTTTGGTCGACTTTATTTTCTGTTTGTTATCTGCTTTTTAACAGGGGTTTGGGATTTGGGTATTTCAATCGTTTTTAAGGTTCTTATGTTAAAAACAATTGTTATATGGTTTGCATGTATATATAACTTATATGACCAGTTGTGTGTGAATATTTGGTGCTTTAGTAATTTTATTAAAATGATATTCATATATTAGTATTATCGTCTAGATACATGAACACTCGCCGTGAAAATTGTTGGTTTCATATCAACATACTCTAACCCTTACTTTTAAAAGTGAGTTAAACAAATATACTATTTCATAAGACTTTACGTTTGTTATAATATTGTTATAAAAAACACTAATATAACATTTTTTTAAAATGAACAAAAGTAACTAATTTCATACGTATATGATTTTTTATAATTACTTTACACGTTTTCATATCCATATGGTTTCATGATTGCATGTATGACATGAAAGGGATTGTTGACGGCTTGCATTAATTATATGATTCAGAAGTGATTATACCACACATGGGGACAATAAGAACTTTCATAATATTAATACTTGTGGAAGTTTCTGCTAAAAAATATGAACTACTGATATCCAAATAAACAGTGAATAATTTCTGGAAAATTGATATTTCTTATTCAAAACCAAGAGCAAATACTAGAAACATATCCAAAAATGTGTAAACAAAACTCGATATGTATCTAACATCACTGTGACAATAATACCACGCATTCACCAACAAAAAACATAAAGAACAAAATATCTAACCCAACATTTCATATATATTCGATTAATTGTGGGTTTTCCAGAAAACCCCTTAAAAAAAAGTTTCACAAAATGGATTGTTCAGTACGTTAGCATCAACCATTAAAAAGAGAGCAACGGTGATGAGTCAAGAGACATGATCAAAACAAAACATATTAACACAACCAAACAAAAAACATCACCGCATGCAATTTGCTACCTACACCCGTCAATGCCATCAAACGCCTTGCAGTAACACCATGCTTTCACCTTCTTTATCGCATGTGTCTGCTTGTCCATGAGCACCGTTTTGTCCCATAGCTTAATGGAGATGTGATCGTAGTCGTCTTTTCGCATCTTAAAAATGGCTTGTTCCTCCTTTATCTTCTGTTTCTTCTTCTGCAGCTTGGCTTGCAGGCACTCGATTCTCGCAGTCAGTTCACGATTTTCAGCCAACAAGTCGAGATTGTGGTTTACCAGGGAACGGAGCAGGTATTGAGGAATAGGGGGTTGCGGGGGTTGGGGGTTTTCATCATCAGACGATGAGTGAGCATCCATGGATTAAAGGTTGTGAAGGAGAGAGAGGGTTAGGTGTGGGAAGGTAAAAGGTATGAAAAGACAAAATGGCGGATTTCGTATATGAAAGAGGAGGGTGTGATTTTAGGGTTTCTTGGGAACCGTATTGGGCCATGGTGTCACCCCACTACCATTTAATATATGAATTAAATATGAATATATTAATAAAAAACACCATGGGCGGGTAACAATGTCACATACACACGGGTTTTTATTTGTGTGAATATACATTACATAAATTGCCATAAAATAAAAAATATGAAAATTAACAATATTTCATAAAACATATAATATTACGTTAAGTTCCAATATTATAAAATACTTGCAACCAAAATAAATAAAGATAAAACTCTTGTTAAATAAAAAAAACCGGGTAACGTAACTTTCAACAAAAAACAACTAAGCATCTTTGGAGCGTTGTGGGCAATTGCGGGAATCGTGATTAACCAACAGCTTACAAGATCTACATATACGTTTCGGCCTCTTGGCACTACAAGACGCTTTCTCAAATACCCCAATCAAACACTTCCCGGTTCCACATCCTTTGTTTCGTATACCCGATGGAGGTAAAATCTCTGCTTTGTCAGGAACATCGACACCATGACATTCCCTCATGGCTTCAGCTTTATCTACTGCAGAACAATGCACGTAATTATCAACATCATAATCAACTTTCATTTTATCCAATGTTGACGAAAATGAAGAAAGTTTTTCCTTGTCGTTTCTCAATCGACTAACTAGAACATCAACCTTCGCATAAACCTCATTAATTAAGCGCTCCTTCTCAACATCAACTTCATCATAACGCGCCTAAGCAGCTTGTATGTCTACAGGAACCAAAGATCTAGTCCAACGACGTACTATGAGGTAGTCCGGAATCGTAACATGCCCGTCATTCCTCAAAACCTTGAACATGTAACGACATACCAGTCCATTTCGTACAAAAAAATTACATTCACATTCCATAAGTTGCGCGTTGATATCGTGAATAACCTACAATTATACAAATGCTTTTAAATTTATTACAAATATTAAAATAATTTGATAATAAAAATCATAGAAAAATACTTACAATGTAGGTCGCTTTAGGCCCAAACTTCTTGTTCTGCTGAGTAACACGATATCGTTTACCACCTATAACATGAACAACACAAAAATATAGACCTTTACTGATCTCTTTCTGGACATCAAAAAAAACTTTTCGCGTATAAACCTCAGACGCATGCTTCTCAATCGGCATTGGTGTAACACTCCGGGGGAATGTGTTTCTTGTAACAAACTCTAACAATCTATGCTTGTTTCTTTGCTTTTCTATCGAAGCATCGAAGTCTTGTATGAATTTCACCAAATCATTTCGAAAAGACGCAAATAACCTGAAAAAGCATGTGAACTCTCGAATCGGGATGTAGTTTGCATAAGCCCAGACATGCGATCTTCTTTGTAATACGTGGGAATCCAAAAATTTCGGATTTCGTACATGTACTTCGACCACTCGTTACGGTGAAGCGCAAAATCCGCAATGATTTCATTCCATCCAGATTCAAAGTCATCGACCGACGTATTGTAATTCCAAACCAACTTGTTGAACCTCCTAGTGAACTCGTCATTTTGATCAACACGTAACGAAACCTAAGAACGTGAACCGTATGAAATAATAATTACAAACTGAATAATATTTGATTAAAGAATATAACACGAATAAACCATACCTTATTAGGAACTTTCTTCGTAATGTGCCACATGAACAACCGATGCTTCGACTCAGTGAAAACCTCAGGAATCGCTTGTTTCTTTGCAGCATATTGGTCCGTTATAACAAACAAAGGCTGTTTCCCATGCGCTTGAATAAAAGCATTCAAGACCCATTTGAAGTTAACAACATTCTCGTGACTAATCAACGCAGCTGCAACTACAACAGACCGCTTATGGTTGTCAATTGCTATAAATGGAACAAAATTCATAGCGTGCCTATCATCAAAAAAAATTGCAAAACATTTCAGAAAAATAAAAATTCATATATGACATCAAAAAAACACCTTACCTATTAGTCCGGTTAAAAAAGTGGTATACATGAAATATGTAAAATGTATGTGAACTAGTATAATGTGTATATAAAACCGTGGCTTGTTTAAATAAAATTGTTGTGAATGTATGATACAACCGATTGATAATTGTTAATATAAATATAAAGTTGTATGAAATAAAAAAAACATCTTACCTGTTAGTCCGGTATGTGGCATCAAATGACACTGTATCTCCAAATTCTTTGAAATTTAACTTAGCAATCTCATCGGCCCAAAAAATAGCTTGGACTTCGCGATCATCAAATAAATAATCAAAAAAAAAAATCAGGGACGTTACACCTACGTTTCGCAAGCAGATTGATGAGCATCTGCGCATCTTTAATCCCAACAGATGTCCCCATATCCCTTCTAGCATTCTCATAATCCACCGGTGTGGGACCAACATACTCATACCCTCCTTTTATAGCCGCGTTTATTGTATGGGCCTTAGAACCACCTATGCTTGCAGAAGACTGATTATACAGGTTCCTATAATCAGTATACTGCAACTTCCTTCTTGATTTGTAGAACAACTTATCGTGAACATTGTATAAAGTGTGGTTATGCCTTTCTTCAAAATTGTAAACAGCAAATGCATTATTTTCTTTCTTCAATCGAAATTTGACACAAGCCTTACAACCGGATCTCCTGAAATTTGAATTTCGCACTTTGCGATCACAACCACTGCTATCATATTCTACCTTTTTTTCTCGGGAAATCCTTCACGACTACATAAAAGGTACCTAGACAAAACGGTACCATCCATATTCTTCTTTTTATTCGATCTCCTAACATCAAAACCTGCTACTTGTGCATATCTCATATACGCCGCCTCAGCTTTTTCAATACACGGATACTCGTGTCCCACAGGTAGCTTAATTTCGTCATCAACACGCGGAATCCAGTATTTCGTCCCCCGAGGAGTAACAAATATATCAACCACATCTAGAATTATAATGAAATTCATAGGAAAATCAAAATTTGTTACGGATATAGTTTAAAAACAACAAACAACTAATTCACATAGATCGTATGTTTTTAACATTCTTCGTTCAACATAAAAATAATAAATAAATATCTATGATACCTGTGGAATATTAGGAAAATAAATAACACAACAGTAATAATTCTTGCTACATATTTTCATACACACAAGACAAATAAAACAAAGTTTTCCACAAATTCATATGCCCTTTAGACAACAATCCACGTATATGAACAAGTCTTTTAATCATGTTTCATATTTTTAACATAACCCAGAACGCAAAAAAAAGAATACTACTCACCATCGACTTTTTCACCACTTACGGATATGAGGATTGAACGCAAAAAAATACTACTTACCATCGTCTTTTTCACCACTTACGGATATGTCATCATCCACAACCATATCAACATTGTTTTGTTTAGAATAATCATCCCCAGAATCATTCGACGTTTCATCCGTCACAACATCATCGACTATGAATTGTGAGAAAACAAACGACGCTATTGTATCATCCTCAATGGCTAAATTCACTGGATCATCGTCCATCTTTGCCGTGTACAGAAAATAACAATACGACTAAACAGATATGTGAACAATCAAAAACAAAAAAAGATTTCATATTTTTTGAAACAAAAACTAACCATGATTGCCTAAAATTCGGGAAACCGAATCTATCCATAATTAACTACCTATTTAAATTAATTAAAAAAAACGGGATGAAAAAAGGATGAAAAGTCTAAATTGCCCTCTAGCGGGATTAATGGGGAATTAGTGATCTAAGGGTCCAAATTAGGTTGCATGGTTTCATCCTAATATGGTGGTTGCATAAGAAGCCACCTCTCTCTCTCTCTCTCTCTCTCTCTCTCTCTTTCTCTCTCTCTCTCTCTCTCTCTCTCTCTATATATATATATATATATATATATATATATATATATATATATATATATATATATATAGTTGGGTTCACGTGAGACCAACATGTTTTCGTGAGATCCGTGACACCACAAATTAACACTAAAACTTCACAACGATTCATTGTGAAAGTAAGAAAAACAGCGAACCTTCACAGCAAAAACACTGTGAAGGTTTACCTTCATAGTACCTTCACAGTCTTTTGCTGTGAACGTTTAGTGTTATTTTTGTGGTCTCACGGTCTCACATAAATAGTCTGGTTTCACATGATTTCAAGTCTATATATATATAGAGAGAGAGAGAGGTTCATACAAGAACACTAACTATTTAAGAAAACAAGAAAACAACCGCTATGTACAAAATCATATATGATTCACGTACAAAATCATATATGATTACGCGACTTTTCCCGTCACTTTAAGTCGCGGCCAAAGTCGCTCTTGTCCAGTTTTTGCAGTTAATGTAAAACCACATGTGATTTTGCACATGATTTGTTGTTTTCTTAAATAGTTAGCGTTCCCGTTCGAACCTTATCTCTCTCTCTCTCTCTCTCTCTCTCTCTCTCTCTCTCTCTATATATATATATATATATATATATATATATATAGACCGTCCAGATGAAGGGTCACTAGGGTGTTCTTCAGTTTTCCCTTTTTTTGAGGTTCTTCCCTAAACCTCCCTCTATATATAATTATAGGGAGAGGGTGTGTGTGTGGGGGGGGTGTTTCAAACGAGAACGCTAACTATTTAATAAAACACGAGAATAGCCGTTCGTGTACAAAATCATATGTGATTTTACACTAACGATAAAAAACTGGACGCAGACAACTTTGGCCGCGACTTAAAAGTCGCGGGACAAGTCGTGTGAATCATATATAATTTTGTACATGAATCATGTATGATTTTGTATATAAACGACCGTTCTTGTGTTTTCCTATCTCTATATATACATATTGGTTTGGTCGGGGAAGTTTATATATAGTATCGTTGTAGGTAACATGTATGTATCAAAATCCCAATCACAGGTATATATGTGGAAAGAGGCAAAGAGCATCTCTCGAACTATAGTTATCGATATAGTTGTGTATTAATTAAAGTTTGTTTTTTTTCTTCATAAAAGCTCGTACTTACTTTATTATATTAATTGTAATTATGATGAATTAATGGTGTGTTAAATGTTTGTTTGGCCAAAAAAAAGAAGGTAAAGTTAGTTATTTTTTATTTTATTTTTTGCCTAGAGCCTATTTAGGTCATCCGTATCACAACCCTCAAGCCCTCAAGCGCCACATCAACGCCACATCAACTTTTCTTCTAACCCTCTCCTCAAACCCTCAAGCCCTAAAGTGACGTAGCGGGAACCCTCAAGCCCTCTTGCCACCTCATTTTTTTTAATTCTTTTATTTATACATTTAATTATTTAACAAAATAAAAATATTTATATATTTTTTAATAAATAAAAATAAAAATTCATATCATTCATTAAAAATAAAAATTACAAAATAAATTTAAAAATTACAAAATAAATTTAAAAATCTATTCGTCGTCATTGTTGGGAACTTGGATACGCCAAATATGTTCGACCAAATCCGACCGGAGGTTATTATGAGTGCCCCGGTTTTTGACTTCTCGAACATTTGCCGCGCGTTGTTCCACTCTCCTTCTAAATCTTCAACTATTCGTTCGAATAGTTGTCTGCTCATCCTGAACCGCCGCCTAAACATATCCGGTGTATAAATCGGGTTGTTGCCAAAGTAGTCCCGCATAAGCCGCTCGTTTGCAGCTACTCGGCCTCTTTCTATGTTCGCGGCCCTCTCTCTTCTTGACGATGAGGCGGTGCTACCATAAATTAATTGTGCAGTCTGTCGAAAAATTTCCCTTTGTAGATGCAACAACTCGTCGGTGTCTACGGATGATGATGATGCGGTCGGTGAACCGGGTTGTGGCGAATCCATATTGTTTAAAATATAGAGAATGAGTGAGTTGTTTTGTGTGAAAAATAAAATGGGTTTTAGGATTATATATATAGTGTGATTAAATTGATTTTTTTTTAAATAGCCGTTAAACGTCTTTATTTTCAAATTATTTATAAAAAAAACCCATCGGGTTGAACGGGTTTTGGAACCCGGGGCTGGAACCCGAGCCCGAGCCCGCAACCCCCCGTATCGTAACTTGCCCGAGCCCGAGCCCTCGGACGCTACGGATGGCCTTAACTTTGAGAATTGAGAAGGCTCCATCGAATCCACCGCTTAAATCATTAATTACTAGAAATTACTTGTGAAATTTTGCCTAATATTTTATTTTATTTTTATTTTTGTTGATTTTATAAAATAATATTATATGATTTTGAGAAACGATAATATTTTTATTATAAATTTAAATAATTTATATTTTATTTAGGTTTAATAATGATGTATTTATTTTAGATTTAATATTATAAAGGTTTTTCTAAAAAATAATTACATATTATATTAAAATTCAATAATTATATTTTAGTTTCTTTATATGTAAAATAAGATATTTATCCTGTAATTGATTATGCTTATTAGTTAGTTATGAATTCACAACATGTAATTTTAAAAGGTTGTAACAATGCACCATTTACCTGTAAATAGGGATGGCAAAAAAAGAGTAGCAATACATCGTAGGACATGGAAGGAGGTTAAGACATCTTTATGATAACCAATAGTTTTTAGACGTTTTTTTGGCCGATGCTTTAACTAACTGTTGGTCCCGATAAGAGTTTTACAAGGGTTTAATTTGTATAGAGAGGGGGGATGAATACAAACACACAATTTTTAAGTTTTAAATTTGTTTAATGATTATTGAGAAAAATGAGAAACAAAATTTATAGATTGTTGCGGAAATAGATAAGGAGAACCTAATCTAAACAACCCAAGAATCACAGAGATTATCTTACACTTAGAAATAGAAACAGATGAACTTTGCATGTAGAAGAGATATGCAAAGCAATCAGAAGATATGAGATATAGATTCTACAAAATGAAAGAATTCACTTCTTTTTATACCCTATGCAATTAATGCATATCAGAGGGTACAATCCACGTGTCCATATGGTATTGGCTTCATGATTTTGACTTTATCTATTGCATGTTTTTGGCCAAATTCATGAACAGTGTGGCAGAGAGTTGTTGTACGATTATGAACAAAAACAAGCTTGCTTTTATACCTTCGTACGGATTGTGCAGAGAATAAGACAAACAAATCTTGAATAACAAGCTTCATGATCAGCTATAGCTGAGGACCATTTCTCAGTGATCACTGATAGTGATTTCAGCTATCGCTGAAGCTTGATCTTGATTTGTCACGCATTTGTAGACTTTTGTCTTGGTTTCACTAAATACCGCTTCAGATCATAAGTAGACTTGTCTCTTTTATCAGTTTGGTCTTCGACTTCAGCTGAGAGTTTCTTTCAACGTGAGGCTTGTCTTCGGTATTACATATAAACTGTTTACATAAGAAGCACTCAGCGATCACGCATTTGTAGACTTGTCTTGATTTCACTGAATACCGCTTCAGATCATGAGTAGACTTGTCCCTTTTATCATCTTAGTCTTCGACTTCAGCTAAGAGTTTCTTTCAGCATGAGGCTTGTCCTCAGGTATCACATATGAACTGTTTACATAAGAAGCATTCAGCGACCATGCTGATGCTGAGATTTTCTAAGTACATAACAGTAAGTTTAATTTTCACTAAGTATAAGGATCATCATCAAATCATTGAGAGAGTTTGGTTCAAAATAAACTCACGTCTTTGTTTCATTTTGGCCGACTCTTTCAAGTCATGGTGTTGGCTCGTTTTAGTGAACATTTGTTTTGCAAAAATATTAATTCACATTAAAAATTAGTTAAACAAATAAATTAAATCGATATACATATGTATATCAATTAAAAACCAATTTAACAAGTAAATATAATCATTATTTAATATATCAATATTGAATGTATCATCAATTATTAATACATCAAAAGAAAACCCAACAATAATAGATGTGTTATTATGAAATTTGAGTATTATCAAATATTTATTGGTATTAGATTTGTTATCCAGATTGAGTATTATAATCAGGTTGGCTTTATATGACTTATCCTATATATTGAATACATTAATTATTTTATTAATAAATTAAGAAACTTAATGTTAATTTTATGGGAATTTAATTAAAATATCCAAAGTTTGACTTTGACTTGTCAAAGTCAAAATACTTATTTTCTCGACCAATTTGCCGAAATACCCATTTTTTTCGCGATGGGGCCATGAGTACCCGTACCCTTTGAACCCTTGCCACCTCAACGCCACATCAGCTTTTCTCTCTTACCCTTTCAACCCTAAAATTGGAGTACCAGTACCCTTTGAACCCTTGCCACCTCATCCCTTTTAATTCTTTTGTTTATACATTTAATTATTTAACAAAATAAAAATATTTATATATTTTTTAATAAATAAAAATAAGATAAATAATAAAAATAAAAATTCATATCATTCATTAAAAAATTAAAAATTACAAAATATTAAAAATCTACTCGTCGTCATTGTTGGGAACTTGGATACGCCAAATATGTTCGACCAAATCCGACCGAAGGTTATTATGAGTGTCTCGGTTTTTGACTTCTCGAACATTTTTAGCGCGTTGTTCCTCACTGATTTGTGTTTCGATATCATCTGTGAAAAGGTCGTTTTCATCGCCACCACAAATGGCTTGGTCTTCGTATTCAAGTATCATATTGTGTAATATGACACAAGCGTACATAATGTTTCTCAATCTTGTCGGATGCCATCCGCGTGCCGGGTTATGAAGTATATGCCAACGTTGTTTAAGCACGCCAAAAGCTCGTTCAACATCTTTACGTGCCGATTCTTGCGCGGACTTGAACTTTTGTCGTTTAAGGTCATGTGGGCACGTAAATGGTTTTACGAAAGTAGCCCATTCCGGATATATCCCATCCGCTAGATAATATCCGTGGTTGTAGGTGACTTCATTCACCTCAAAAGGGCACTCGGGTGCTTTTCCATCATATAGATCGTTGAAGATGGGCGACTGATTGAGAACATTGATGTCGTTGTTGGAACCGGCAACACCAAAGTATGCGTACCAGATCCATAGATCATGGGAGGCCACTGCTTCTAGCATGATTGTCGGGTGCTCATGATCATCTCTCATGAATTGACCTCGCCATGCTACCGGAAAATTTGCCCACGCCCAATGAGTACAGTCTATGCTGCCGAGCATGCCGGGAAATCCGTGTTTAGCTTCATGCGCGGTGTACAACTTCTGAATATCAACATAAGTAGGCTTGCGTAAATATTTTGTACCATAGAGTTCAATAATACCAGTGCAGAATTTGTGCAGACAATCTCGTGACGTTTTGTCTCCCATCCTCAAGTACTCGTCAAGTGAGTCGGCAGCTACTCCATACGACAATTGCCGAATAGCGGAAGTACACTTTTGTATCGGAGAAAAACCTGGTTTGTTGTTGGCGTCCACCCAAAGTGTAAAATACGGATACTCTATTTCTAAATCTTCAACTATTCGTTCGAATAGTTGCCTGCTCATCCTGAACCGCCGTCTAAACATATCCGGTGTATAAACCAGGTTGTTGTCAAAGTAGTCCCGCAAAAGCCGCTCGTTTGCAGCTACCCGACCTCTTTCTATGTTCCCCGCCCTCGGTTCTCTTCTTGACGATGAGGCGATGCTACCATAAATTAAATTTGCAGTTTCTCAAACCAACCCTACAAAAATTTCCCTAGAATGATTCAAATACTCGTCGGTGTCTATGGATGATGATGATGCGGTCGATGAAGCGGGTTGTGGCGAATCCATATTGTGGAAGAAGGTATTGAATTTGAGAGAATTTGGTGTGAAAAAATAAGATGTTTGGATTTATATATAGTGTGATTAATTTGAAAAAAAAAATTAAATTTTTTTTTAAACAAAGTAGCCGTTCAACGGCATTTTTTTCAAAAAATTTAAAAAAAAATTAAAAAATAAATAAAATGGCAACGGGTATGCGGGTTGGGGAACCCGCTAGCTACCCCCCCACCCCCCCACCCCCCCGCGTATCGGAACCCGCTTCTACCCGCCCACCGGTACGCATGGCCTTATCAAATATTTATTGGTATTAGATTTGTTATCCAGATTGAGTATTATAATCAGGTTGGCTTTATTTGACTTATCCTATATATTGAATACATTAATTATTTTATTAATAAATTAAGAAACTTAATGTTAATTTTATGGGAATTTAATTAAAATACCCAAAGTTTGACTTTGACTTGTCAAAATACTTATTTTCTCGACCAATTTGCCGAAATACCCATTTTTCGGCGATGGGACCCGCGATCGCAGGACCCACAACTACGTGGCACGACGTGGCACCGAGTTTGGCCATTTCTCCCGCTATTCCCCCTCAAGTTTGCCCGCGGCTACAGCTTTTCCCCCGCCAAGTTTGCCCGCGGGACTACTTTTTGCCCCTGTCCCGCAATTTTATCCCACGATAGTCCCGCGATTTTCTGATATTTACAGTTTTGGCCCCTCCAGTTTGGGGCAAATTTAAAAAAGCATAAATGGTCCCTATAGTTTTTTTAGGTTATCATTTTATGTAGTTGAGGTTTTTAATGTATTGTTTCCTTTCCATTTTAATGTATTTAATATAGAAATTAATTAAAGAAAATGTTTTCCCCATTTTAAGTTATTTAATAAGGAAATTAATTAAAAGATCAGTTATTGCAAATCATCTTCCCAAACGAAATAGATACAGTGCAGGTAAACAAAAAAATCTATGACTGGAATGCGTCCTGGATTCCGGTGATGAAGTTAACATTTTCCTTGATGACGTCCTCCATTCCCGTGTAGTCGTCTTCGATTTGTTGTAGTTCCTCTTCTACTTCCTTAATCTGTCGTTGCAGCTCTCGAACGTGAGCTCTAGTCATGGCCAGTTCTCGTTTCTTCTCCGCTAGATACTCCATTTTCCCCTGCTGAATCCCCCTGTTATGGTTCCACATACCTTTTACCTCTTCGATACCGGCGTTCGCCTCATCAATGGATTTTTGCACTAAGGGAGTAATTCGTTGACTTTGTGGAACCGTTGGCTGGGTACAATCATACATTGGTGGGTTTTTTCCGTCATTATCGAAGTGGTAATTGTCGCATGCCATATCCCAGTCTTCTTCCTCCTCAGCCGTGAATGGATAATCGGCCGCAGTTTGCCCATAGTTTCTCCACTCCTCGTCTGTTTCCGATACCTTCCAGGTACTCCGATAAGCTCCATCGTTCAGTGGTTGGTAGGCTGCCGAACGTGAAGTTCCAGCCCCGTTCGCCGACCAGTCCCCCCTTGATCTTGAACCTCCAGCCATAGTGTTAAGAAATAAATGCTTGTTCATCCAATAATCTCTGTATTAGGATTACCGCAAGTTTCATAAACCTACTTACTAGGTGTTGGAAAAATTTAGTAAAAATATGGTTTTTACTAAACTTTGGACACATTAAAAAATATATATATATATATATATATATATATATATATGTGTGTGTTATATATAACTAACTCTTAGTAGGTTTATGTTCTCCTATATGAGAGTTTCGAAACGATATATAATGCGTCCAAAACGGAGTATGTGTGAATGAGATATCGATACTCAAAGTTGAGTAATTGGATGAAATTAGCAAAAACCAAATGGGTGTGGGAATGTGTCCCACATAGGAAGAGAGAGTAAAGTGTTGTTGCATGTTTGTCACACTTTTTAGGCTCCAAGTTAAATACTTTAACAAAATAATAAACAAAATTATAACTTCAATCACAATACTTTAACAAAATAAGTTAACACTAAAAATAACAATTATTTAATGTTACATAAACAACCTAATGTTGCTGTGTTTGACATTGCACATAAATGGTCTTCGCCATATGTATGCGAAAGTCCCTGGCCTCATCTTCGGTGCGGGAAGGGTGTAAATCTACCACATCGTCTGAAATCAAGATGTTGGCATTACGGCATACCCAGACACCGCAATCTTCATTCATCTCTTGCTGCTGTGGTGCATTATTGGCTAACCTGTGACGGAAGTGCACTGACTTTTCGCGACGGTCCACATCCCCGATCAGTCTAAAGAACTCCGGCACCTCAGCTTTAAATCTGTCAAGACGCTCATGCAAAGCGTCTTTGTAGAGATTGGCAGCGTCGCTGTCATATATGGTCATCACCATACGCGGAAGATCAAACACTCCGAGCAGCCAATGTTTAGGATGAATGCAGATAGGGATGTACACCTGAAATATTACAATATTAGACAACTTAGTTAGCAAGCAACCAAACAACTTAAATAAAATAAGAGTAAAACGATTTACATACAGTATCGAGAAACCGCCAATTCACCCCTTCCATGCCATTGCATGAGTTAGCCACGGAGGCGGGACCTTGATGTTGAAGGACCATGAACGGAAAGAAAGTAGTGTGCATGATGGTCCACCTCGTGTCTGGTTGACGGGAACGTTGGAGAATGGCGACCCAACAATCGATGTGCTATACACAAAAAATAGATGGTTAGACATGTAATATAAATATATTTGATTATATGACTATGGTTAAACTTCAATACTAACCACATCCTCTAATTCAGACTCCAAAGGGTCAAATGCCAGCAATACTTTGAAAAACGAGGGGGTGATGTCCAGGTTGAGGAAAGGGATGAATACCAGGCGGGGGAGGTCACCAGGCGGGGGAGGTCACCAGTCTGGCACATGTTCAATATATCCGAGGCGGGAAGACGCTCCGGTGAAGCCATCTTTCCCTTTCCGGCTTTCTTTCCCGCCTTCTTTCTCGCTCCCTTTCCTGTCACCTTTGCCCTTGCTTTCTTTTCAGGGGTCGGTGTGGTAGATCCTTGTCGGCCAAATATTGGCCGAACCATATTGAAGCTTTCCTATTCCGCTTCGGCCTATCAGGTTCTACCACATCCATCGGGTCAACTTCTGGCTCCGAGAAGTGGTCCTCGACAATTGCCGGCCTGTAAAAGTCCTCTCCCAACCCCATCGACTGAAAATTAACTTATTAGATGTTTTAAGTACAATTTCATCATGTTCACAATTAAACCAAAACTACCAAAATAACTTACAGTCATAGTATGTAGTGGAGGTGTGACGTACGACGGCCCCGGCATGTCCGGCCTGTAAAAGTCTATCTGCGGTATTCCAAGGAGGTCCGTGAATGATGAGGTGCCGAACGTCGACGTTGGGTGTGTATAACCCCCTGCCTCCATCATCCCAGTCTGCATGACATAATTCATTTTAACAGTTACAAACCTAGGAGCGAATATATAACTACATTGGTTATTCAGTGTGACTTACACTCTCCGGGAATGTCGCATAGGATATGGTGGCAAACGGCAACATTTGGGTTGTGTAACCCCCTGCCGACATCATCCTAGTCTGCATGACATAATTCATTTTAACAGTTACAAACCTATGAACGAATATATAACTACATTGGTTATTCAGTGTGACGTACACTCTCCGGGAATGTCGCATAGGATGTGGTGGCAAACCGGGCATTTAGGTTGTGTAACCCCTGGCCCCGACATCCCAACCTGCGTGACATTGATCATTATAAGAGTTAAAAATTTAGGAACGAATATATAACTACATTGGTTATTCAGTTTGACTTACACTCTCCGGGAATGACGGATGGGATGTGGTGGCAAACGGCGTCGGTACCCCCTGTCCGAACGGAGCAGAGATCGGCGTCGTACTCGACAGCTAAAACAAATATGGAACATAATATTAATATACAAACTAAAAGATCGTGGCCGACAAATTAAGTTAAACACTAACATGAACAGCGTGAAACTGTCTAACGAATGCCTCCAGATCGTCTAAACGTGTGTCTTGGGGCCTGTGGACGTAGTCCCACAGCTCCTCATGACTACCACGGAATGGCCCGTAGATGTGTGTTGGATCTTGATGGGAGGAGGAAGGGGCCGCCTCATATGGATCGAAAGGGGGCGGCTGATATCGATCGGAAGGGGGCCTCGCGTCGTCTTCCTCATCTTTGTCAGATGAGGAACTAGACCTATGATGTCGTGCCAACTCTCTATCGATAAAGGTCACGCTGTTTCTGTACCAAGGCATGTCCCTCTCGGTATCCGTAGCCACAAGGTTTTCAAGAGGCGCATACGACGGCTAAATATATGGTAAAACACATTAAAACTTAATAACAGGGAATAACGTAGGAAACATTGTAAACATAGTGAAAGAACTTACGGTGCGTGACCAGCTGAAGAACGCAATGCAATTGTTCCTACTAAGGTTATTAATCCTGTCCCAACGGGTTCCCCTAATGAACATGTCGGTGCGTGTGGTGAAACTTTGACGGGCGATGGAAAACATCTCCAAGATCCATATCTGTAATTACACAAGAAGAGCAAGTACATAAAAAGGAAAGCCAAACAGTGTGTATGTATTATTGTTTATGTTATATATTACTTATCTAACCTTGAAGGCGTATGTAAATCCAGTAAGAGCCATCTTCACATGTATGTCGCTGCGTCTGGCGATGGCTCGGTGCATCTGTCTGTAGGTATATGTCCAGATGTGGCTACCCCACGGATACCTGCTAAACAAATGCAAATCCTCGACGGCCGTAAGGACCTCCTCGGAAGCATACTGGCTCCACTCACGGCCCATGAAGGCCATCTCCACCGTCACCACCAAGCATACACGGACAACATCCTCGTCGCTAAAGGAAGAAAGACCGTCGCGGTCTTTCATCATGTCCACGACTGTCCTCAGCCTCAAACGAGATGGTGACACGTCATGCCAAACCCTACCGACCCAAGTAATGCCTGACAACGGAGGAAGGGGGGTTCGTCTCCAAAAAGTAGTCTTGTAATAAGACAGAACTCGCGACGGCCAAACCGCATATGTTGCCCGAAGACATCAAAATACATCTCCTCCTCATCAGCATTGGAGACCTCGACCTCCTGCTGTAAAAAAAAGTGGACTAACATGGGGTCGCCACCGCTCATGGTAAGATCCAGCCATGGACCGAAAGGTGTCCCTCTGAAGATCTCATCAACCCCAGCTACCCGATCTCCTAAAGCGGCGAAGCGCTGTCTCATCTCTACGATGAACGAAACGCGACACCTTAACGTCAAGTTGATCGTTAAAAAATCACGCTGCATAGAAAATTCACGGATGTTATAATGCTTGTTTGGTTTATTGGGTTGATAATTATTTGTGTATTTTAGTTTTAGAAAAGAATCCACTCAATCAATTAGACTTTCAGGTAGCAGGGGAATCACAAGGATTGCTTAAGTCCCCACATACCTTAGGGCTATTTACACCCGTTTGACAAAATCCAAATAGAAATGTTGTGGGTTTTTTTTATTTCAATGTAACATTGTTATACATACATATTAGTATTCCAAAGTTTAGGGACCTAGGTTGTCATTCACCATAGTTTAGGGACCTAGGTTGTCATTCACCATAGTTTATGTTGATCCAAACCCTCAGTGATTTGATAATGACCCTCTCTTATATACTTAGTGAAAATTGTAAGTAAACAATATGTATCAGAGTTTCACTATCGCTGATAAGTACTAAGATCTTCCAGTACCGCTGATAGGAACTCTCGCTCTTTAAATTAAACATTCAGCGAAACTGTTCACCATAATTGTCTGAGTCTGTTCAGTACTTATGGTGATCGCTGATAAGTTAGTTGTTTACTTATGATCCCTGAAGACAAGTTTCACGTCAACATAGGTTCTACGCTGAAGTCGAAGATCAAGCTCAAGAACCAGCGACAAGTCTCCTAATGAACTGATGCGGATCGGCGAAGACTCAGATTTGTCCAATCAACGTGAAGTATCAAGTACAAGACTTTAGCTATCGCTGAACTCTATCATTCGCTGAAATGAAATGATAGATCGCTGAAACATCGAAAAGCTGATCATAAAGTCTTCCGTACAAAGTACTTTTGTCTCAACCTCCCTTGCACGCCTCCGTACGATATGTCAGAATAGAACCTCCTTATTGTCTGAATCCGTACAACAAATCTGATACTACATTGTTCATACATGCGGCTACTAAGGTTGTCAACAAAGGTCAATGACATGCAACCAACCAGCTGATGACACGTGTAAAGTGTATACTGACTTGCATTAAATGCATGCAGTATATAAAGAGATGAACTCACTTCATTTGAAGTAACTTGCTAACTCTGGACAAGTTCAATCTCTTATCTCAAGATAGGTTATTATTAGTAATTTCCTTATCTTTCTTAGTGCAAGAAACCTTAGTGTTCCAACTTGTTTAGATTTAGGTTTATCCTTAAACTTGTTTCCGCAACAAGCTGTAAATTGTTAATGATTTATCAATAAACAATTTAGAAAAGTAAAATCTGTGTGTTTGTATTCAAACCCCCCCCCCCCCCTTCTACAAACTTGTGTAACCCTTCGGGACCAACAAGTGGTATCAGAGCGGATTTGTTTAATCTCATAAACAAGATATAATCTAAGATATTTCTCTTCCTTGCTATTATCTGAAAATGGCCACCAACACAAACACAAATTATATAGACAATGGTTCTCTTGCAAAACCCCCTAGATTTTCCAGAGATAACTTCAACTTATGGAAAAATAGGATGACACTCTTCTTAGAAGGTGTAGACCCTACTATGCCTTACTATCTTGAAAACGGCCCATACATCCCTGTAACAATTGATCCTTCAGTTCCAGCCACTGCGAATAGACCTGCTATTCCAGAAAGGCTGATTCCTAAGGAAATACACATGTGGACCGATGAAGATAAGAAGGAAAGTGGCTATAGATACAAAAGCCAGATCCATACTATCCATGGCTCTTCCTGACGAAGTCTACCATTCCGTCATGAACCTGAAATCCTCAAAAGCCATGTAGGACACAATATGTGTTCAGTATGAAGGAACGTCTGAAGTCCAGGACTCAAGAAAGATCAACCTGGTAAGACAATACGAAAGCTTCATTTCTGGTAAGAATGAAACTCTCTCTGAAGTTCACCAACGTTTTAATTGTTTAATTATAGATCTGAAAACTGTTGGTAAGGAATATTCTAACTTTGAAGTGCTGACAAAGTTTCTAGAATGTTTACCTGAAAGCTGGGACAATTATTCTATGTGTCTCAAGCTGTCAAAGGATCTAAAATCAATGACCCTTGCTACCTTATATGGCACGTTGCTGAATCATGAGCAATCGAGCCATCTTAAGAAAAATCTTGTAAAAGATTCCAAAAGCACCCCTGTTGCTTTAATCTCAGAGGAACCTTCTACTCAGCGACCCTCGGTCACTATCACTGAGTTAGAAAGTAACTCTGAAAGGTCATCAGACTCTGATTCTTCAGATAATGATGAATCTTTGGCTCTCCTAACTAAAAAGTTCAGGAGATTTGCCAAAAAGAAAATGTTTAGAAAGAACAAACCTCTTTCCATAACTGGCAAGCCTAAATCATCAGCTTTTGTTGATAAGGCTACTGCTACTTGTTTTAACTGCGAAAAACAGGACATTTTGCTAACGAGTGCAGGTCTAAGAATGTTTCTAAACCCTCAGCTTTTACAAAGAAATCCTTTGTTCCAAGGAATAAAGATGACAAATACTCAAAGCTGAAAGAAAAATATGCGAAGCTGAAAAGCTTTAAGAAGAAAGGCAAAGGCCTGATGGCTAACTATGATTGGGTTGCTTCTGAAGAAGAAGAATCATCATCTGACTCTGAAGATGATGAAGCAAATCTATGTCTTATGGCTAAGATTGAAGAAGAGGAAGAAAGTTCAGACATTCCCTCCACTTCAACCTCTGCTATTCAGGTATCACTTTCCTTCTTTACCAATATTGCAAATATTGATGAAGCTGATAGTCTCCGTAAGATCGATCTCTTGACTAGAAGTCTATACGAAGCCATGAACGGCAAAACTGTGGTTGAAAACCAAAACCTTGATCTCGCTGAAAAGCTTAAAACTGCCACCTTCAAATAGAAAAGCTTTCTAAAATTGAAGAAGATTTTAAAGATCAAGTATATTTAAATCAGCTAGTCAAAATCGAACGAGCAGAAGCTATTGCTGCATTAAAAGCTGAAAAAGCTACTGTTGAAGGATGGTGTAATTCTTCAACAAAGATCACTGAGATAATAAAATCTCAGATTCCACTGTGTGATAAACGTGGTTTGGGTTACAAATATGAAACTTCAAAACCAACCACTGAGCGTTCAATGCTTAAATTTGGAACGTTCGTATCCTCAGTCGCTAATACTTCATCTTCTCAGTACTCCTCGTCCATTACACCAATCCCTGAGGAAACTCCTACCTCCTCAAAAGGCAAAGAGAAAATGGTTTATTCAAAACCTACCTCTGTCTCTAAAGATAAAGGTAAAGGAATTGTTATTTACCAAAATCCTCAGAAGGGTACCTTAGTACCAAAGCTGAATGCTTCTAAAGCTTCAAATGGTCCTAAAACTACTTTTAGCTATAGGAAATGTTATCACTGTGGACTCACTGATCATATTGCTAGTAAGTGCCCCACAGCCACCAAAGCTGAAAAGATAGCTAAGGTGAAGATTGCCCCCAAGGCAAAGAAGACCAACCCTGGTGCAAATCAGGTCAAGGTGAATCCTACCACTGAGGTTAAGAAATTAACCAAAGTGAAGAAAGACAAAGCTGAATCTTCAAATGCTGTGAAGACTGCTGAACCTTCCCTTCCAACTACTTCCACTGAAAAACGTGTATACATGGTTAAGTGGGTACCTAAGAAAAACTAATCTTCCTTTGTATTGCATGTTAAGAAGGGTATCTGGTATCTCGATAGCGGATGCTCTAGACACATGACTGGAAAGAAAAACCTGCTCGCTGAATACAAGGAAGAGAAGGGTCCCTCTGTAACTTTCGGTGGAAATGGAAAAGGACATACCCGAGGGTATGGTGTACTTTCAAATGGTACAACCTCCTTCAGAAGAGTCGCATATGTTGAAGGGCTGAAGCATAATCTTCTTAGCATCAGTCAGCTTTGCGACATGGATAACAAAGTAATCTTTACTAAGGAATCCTGCTTTGTCGCTGACAAAAAGGAGAAGATAGCTCTCAGCGGTTATCGTTTGGAAAATGTTTATGTAATAAACATGGACTCAACAACCACTGAGAACTCCTGTTTCTTCTCAAAAGCCTCATCTGATGTCAACTGGCTATGGCATAAGAGGCTATCTCATTTAAATTTCAAGACACTGAATACTCTTTCTTCAAAAGAGTTAGTCACTGGTCTACCTCAACACTCATACGCCAAAGAGTCTTTATGTTCAGCGTGTGAAAAAAGGGAAGCAGACCAAAGCTAGCTTTAAATCAAAGCAAGTCTCCTCAGTGTCATCTCCTCTACAACTACTCCATATGGATTTGTTTGGCCCTGTTAACAAACAATCCATCGCTGGAAAGAAATATACGCTGGTCATAGTTGATGAATTCTCTCGTTATACATGGGTTATGTTTCTCCGTTCCAAGAGTGACACCCCTGAATAACTCATCACTTTTGTTCGGAAGATGGAAACCCTGAACAATTTGACCGTTCGCTCAATAAGGAGTGATCATGGAACTGAATTCAAAAACAGTTCTCTTGATTCCTTCTTTGAGAGTAAGGGTATTTCTCATAACTTTTCTTCAGTGAGAACACCGCAACAAAATGGAGTCGTTGAAAGAAGAAATAGAACAATTATTGAAGCTGCACGTTCAATGCTCAGCGATTCTCACCTGCCTACTCAGTTTTGGGCAGAAGCTGTCAACACTGCTTGTTTTACGCAAAACAGGTCGCTGATAGTTAAAAGATTCAAAAAGACAGCCTATGAACTCTTTCATGGGAGAAAGCCTTCAATCAGCTTTCTTCACATCTTTGGATGTCAGTGTTTCATACTGAACAACAGAGATGCCCTTGGAAAGTTTGATACTAAGGCTGATGATGGAATCTTTCTTGGATACTCCTCAGTTTCCAAAGCCTTCAGAGTCTTCAATCGTAGAAGACAAACTGTAGAAGAAACTATTCACGTCACGTTTGACGAATCCCGTTCAGCGAACTCTAAACCGAACGCTGATACTGAAGAACTGAATCAATGGATGTTTTCTCATCTTGGTGATTCAGAAGATATTCCCACTCCTCATGCTCATCCAGTAGAAGATGATAGTTCCACTATCATTCCAAACATGTAGAATAGTGAAGCTGAAACATCATGGGTCTCAGCTGTCCCTATAAACACTATACCTGCAGTTAATCCAAATGTCTCAGATACTCCATCTACTTCTCAGCAATCAGTGAATATACTGACAACTGCATCTATTCCTCTCTTAGCTGATACTCCCGACGTCGTTGAAGCTTCATCTTCAGCTCCTCCAGTTCAAGTTGAGTCAGCGTCTCACGCTCCGGCTCAGCGATGGACTATAAATCACCCAATTGATCAAATTCTTGGTGATCCAAACGCTGGCATTCAGACTCGACGAAGTGCAGGTAATATTTGTTTATTTGTAAATTTTATTTCACTAACTGAACAGAAGAAAGTAGATGATGCCTTCAAAGATCCAAACTGGGTCAGCGCCATGCAAGAAGAGCTGACTGAATTCGAAAGAAACAAAGTTTGGAAACTTGTTCGAAGACCAACTGACAAAACTGTGATAGGCACTAAATGGGTCTATCGAAACAAGTTGGACGAACATGGTACTGTAACCCGCAACAAAGCTCGTCTTGTTGCTCAGGGATACAGACAAGAGGAAGGCATAGATTATGACGAAACATTTGCTCCTGTAGCAAGACTTGAATCTATTCGTCTATTCTTAGCATACGATGTACACAAAAACTTCAAAGTACATCAGATGGATGTTAAGTCAGCGTTTCTGAATGGAAAGCTGAATGAAGAAGTGTATGTGGAACAACCTCCAGGATTCTCAGATCCTAAGCATCCAGGTTATGTTTATAAACTGGATAAGGCACTTTATGGCTTAAAGCAAGCTCCACGTGCATGGTATGACACTCTTTCTACTTATCTCCATATTGAACAATTTGAGCGAGGCAAAATCGACAAAACTCTATTTTTCAGGAAAGTGAAAGGTCATATCATTTTAGTTCAAATATATGTTGATGACATTATATTTGGTTCTACTAACCCTGAGCTTTGTACTCGTTTCGCTGATAGAATGAAAGATGAGTATAAAATGAGCATGATGGGTGAACTAACATATTTCCTTGGTCTTCAGATTAAGCAAACTGAAAAAGGAACTTTCATTAATCAGGGAAAATATGTTAAAGATATGCTGAAGAAATTCGACTTAACTGAAAGTTCAGCTATGAAAACCCCTATGGCACCACCGCTGACACTTGATAAGGACACTAAGGGTGTTCCTGTCAATGTCACGCTGTACCGTGGGATGATCGGCTCACTATTGTATCTTACATCCAGCCGACCCGATATTATGTTTGCAACATGCTTGTGTGCACGATATCAAGCTGAACCTAAGATATCTCATATGAAAGCTGTAAAGCGAATCTTTCGATATCTTAAGGGTACAGCGAATCTAGGTCTTTGGTATCCCAAAGATTCAGGATTCGATCTAACCGCCTATTCAGATAGTGATTTTGCAGGTTGCAGAATGGATAGGAAAAGCACCACAGGAGGATATCAGCTCCTGGGTGGAAAGCTGGTAAGTTGGACAAGTAAGAAGCAAAACTCAGTGTCCACTTCCACAGCTGAAGCTGAATATGTAGCTGCTGGAAGCTGTTGTTCTCAAGTCTTGTGGATGAGAAATCAGCTACTAGACTATGATCTTCAGCTCTCCAAAATTCCAATCTATTGCGACAGCACAAGTGCCATCGCTATAGCCAATAATCCAGTGCTACACTCAAAGACAAAACACATCGAAATCAGGTATCACTTTATCAGAGATCATGTGATGAATGGTAATATAGAACTTCATTTTATTCCAACTGATTATCAGTTAGCTGATCTATTCACCAAACCTCTTGATGAGACAAGATTCAACTTTCTTATCAGCGAGCTTGGAATGCTGAACTTTGAAGGATAAAATCTTCAGCGGTTCACATTTGATCAGCGATAGGATAAAATCAACCTGTATAACCTATTCTATTATTTTCTCTCTGAATAAACTTGCTTCGCTGATTTCAAGGTATGTTTTTTTTTCTCTGACTAATCGCATGTAAATGCAAGATTTCAAAACAGATTGCATCGCTGAATATCTCTTCCTTAACAACGATATTTTGAAAATTTCTTAAAACCTTCACTGATATTTCTATTCAGTGCTTCATGTTTTCAAAAGTATCCCTGAGTTTTTCAAAAGCTCAGAGACAACCAAGAATATGAAAGGACAGTTGTGACGTCATTACAACGGATAAGCCCTGGCACGTTCTTCTTTCTGACACACGTTTGCACGTTTCGTTTTCTCGCCAATCAAATGCAAACACGTGTCCGTGTCATGATGAAAATCTTTTCCCGCTCAAGATTTTCTCTTTCTAAAATCTCTATATAAACAAATTCTTTGTTTATATTTTTCTTTTACGCGAACAACTTATCCTCCAAGCTAACAAAGAATTCACTGTTGCATTTGGCTCTCGATTTTTTTCTCAAGAACAACTGTTCATCTTCTTCATCAAACATCAAGGTTAATATGTTCTTATTTATTTACCGAATGCAAATAACTTGTTTCTGATCTACTCTTTGTTTTAACAAGATCAAACAAAAGAACTTCTTAAAAAATGAAATCATTTCTTTCATGGTTTTATGAACACAGCCATTTCATGGTTGTTCTTCAAGTTTAAATGCAAAAATCTTAAACTTGTTCTTCACACATTCGTTTTTCCAGAATCCCAATCTTCAAAGAAAACTGGAAAACAAGATTTTTTTTGGGTTTGAAATTTTTTTCAAAAACAAGAAAAACCCTAATCTTCATTAAGACATTTTCCTCTGAATGAAATGGACAAAATTTGAACCATCTTAATGGAAAATATTTCCACATTAAGATTATTCTTATTTGTTAACATCTTTGGTTGAACTGATAATACAGAGAAATGGCATCGTCTGACATTCCTGCTACCACTGAGAACATCTCTGCTGATTCTGTGGAAGTGGAAATCCTCAAAGCTCCTCAAGTCTAGTTTGCCCTTGACAAACTGGATTGGACTAAAGTGAACAACCTCTCTGCTCTTCTCGAGTTTCCTCCTCGAAAGCAAGTCACACATCTAGATGATGCTGTGAAATTCCTGAAGAATTGCTGCATCTCCACAACCCTGACCATAACACCTCCTGCACATCAGCTTTTGCTCTCATAATTCTGGTACTCAGCGAGACACTCTCAATTACCATCAGCCAAAGACCCCTCCAAAACAATAGATTGCATCCTCTGCGATATCGAATATGGCACCATGAAGATCACCCCTGCCATCATTCGCAAAGTTCTCAGCCTTCCCATCGCTACCAAGGAAAAACCTTTCATTCCCCTCCCTGACCCCAAGAAAAACTCAGACATGGAAGCCATCATTGCATTTTTCGATGCAATGGGCTATGTATGGGAAATCGGCAGAGACATGAAGCCCGAGAAGAAGCTGACGATTATCAAGAAATCGAAAATTCCCAGCGAGATGAATTTCATCTTCGCTCATCTAATCAGCTGCATGACTGCAAAGAGCGGCTCCTCTGACCAAGCCGCCAAACCTCAGCAAGCAATGGGATATGCACTGCTGAAAGGCCTCAACATAGACTGGGCATCGATTATCTATGATGATCTAGTTCTAAGAGTGGACACCGTCGCTGACAGACCTCCATAGGTTCCTTACCCCCGATTCATCAGCGCCATCTTCCAATGTGGCCTGAAAGGAAGCTATCCAACTGATGGTGACCTGAAACTCTCTCAGGTCGGCCCGAAGATACTCGACTTCAAACCAACGGTGAATGAGGTACGTCTTTCTACACTCTTGACTCTTCTTAACCCTAATACTTCTTCTACTTCTGCAGCTCCTTCAGCGGACAAACCTACCGCTGATACCCCAGCTGCTACCTCTATTCCTCTTAAAAGGAAACATTCTCACACCCCACTTGATTCTAAAAGGATCAAGAAAACCAAGGAGCAACCCCAACAATCTCATGCTGAAGACTCCTCAGCTCCTTCTGCAGAGCTGAAGGAACGTTCAGTGGTACGCTCTGCCACACCTGAACAAGCCATCCCTTCTATCCCAACTTCAGCGTCTCTAAACGCTGAGGTTACAAACTTGGAACCTACCCAACCTCCCTCAGTCTCTCAAAAGACTGATGAAGTGATTCTCAGCGATTCCAACGCTGAACTCAGAACCCAACCTCCATTCTTATCCTTCGCTTCTCCCTCTACTCATTTGGTCTCTCCTCCAGTTATCGCTGGAGCTGCCATCATTTCTACGGAAACCAAAGCTGATAATCCAGAAATGATGAAGACAGAACCTGCAGAACAATCCATGGGCACGTTTGAAGACGACATGGAAAACTTTTCAGGAACCTGTAATTTTGACGAGTTCATCAATCCTCCTGCAGGTATACAACAACCCCTAAACACTGTTACTAAACCCCAAACTTCTGAGCTTTCCTTTGTTTACAAGTTCTTATCTGTTACAGGTCCTAACTTAGGAGACATCAACGCCTCTCTGAAGTCCGTGGAAACAAAGCTGACAGGTCTCACCACCACTCTCTCCAACAACTCTTCAGCTGTAACAAACGCTGGAGAGAATCTTCAAAAGCTGACAACGGTGGTAGAGAAGAAGGCTTCCACAGACGACATAAAGCAAGTTGATAAGACTCTCAGCGACTTCGCACAGGTGCTCGCTGACATCTACACAGACTACACCTCTCTCAAAAATTCAGTTTCATCCATATCCAACGAGGTCACAACGCTGAAGACATCCGTTGGACAACTAGAGGGAGATATGTCTGCTGTAAAGACTGACTTAGGCTCTGTAAAGACCGATGTTGGTTCGATGAAAACGATGATCGAGCAGCTGCTACAAAAAGCGAATACTCCTGATCCTACCCCTGTCCCTGAATCTGAAAATTTCACAGCGGAGGATCGCACTGAGCTGAGAAAGATCAATCCTGCTATTTCTGGCCTTGAAGACAGATTAGCAAAGATTGAAGTTTGTATAGGTATCTCTGGCCAAGAAGACAGAGAACCTACCAAAGCTGCTGAGTCAACTCACTCCTCCCCCAGTCATCATGAAAAAGAGGGGGAGAAGAGCGCTGAAGAACTCTCCAAGAGCGCTGAAGACCTTTCCCATGATGAATCTATCAGGGGAGAGAAGAAGGATGCTGAAGAAACCACCACTAAACCTCAGGGAGTTGAAAACCCTGAGGGAACCGAGAAGCTCGCCTCTGTATCTGAGGGGGAGCAACTCGAAGAAGACGCTGAAGAATCCGAAGCAGAAGACGATGAGGCCATCGACATCCCTGATGATGAACCATCCTCTTATCCAAAGAATGATGATGATGATGATGACGAAGATGACGATGATTTCTTTATCGTCAAAACTGCTCCGAGGATCAAAGCTCTTAAGGGAATCTCGATAAATGAACCTTCAGGGGAGCGGACAAAGACAAAGCCCTCATCCTCTGGAGCTGAGAAAGGCAAAGGCAAAAGCGTCGCTGAAGATGACAATCTGACGATCTTGCTTGAAAAGCCGGTTTGTCAGGTACACTAAACATCTCTTACTCCATCCCTCCTCTATCATACACTATCAGTTCTACTACCCAAGCCTATACACCTGAACAAATTTTCTCTCTCTGATTCTACCCAAGTTCTTACTTGTAAGATCGCTGTGTTTCAGCTAGTCCTCTCCCCTGTTTGAGGATATCGCTGAAGGCTCCACAATTGCAACTTCACCAATAATACCAGCTGCCGCTGAAGAAATAATCCCAGTCTTGGATTTAATCTCTGAGACTGATGAACCAGAAGAACAGCTACACTCGCACAAACGCAGACCTTCCTTAGTTCCTCAAAATCTAAGTGAAGAGGATCAGAAAAGAAGAGAGGAAATAATAAAGCGATTCGAGGATCAGCGAATCACTCTGAAGCGTGATCAACTTCCTTCAGTTCCTCCAAAGTTCAGAGTTTCCCAAAAGGAATACAAGGAACATCTCAGAGCTGAACGCCTAATCGCTGAAAGAAAGGAAGCTGAAGAAAAAGACAGAGAATACGCCATCAAGCTTACTCAAGAATCTGTCAAAGACCCCAAGCTGAAACGTGTTCCCATTCAAGTCCAACGTAAGCTTTGGGAAGAAGCCCAGAAGATCGTGGAGAAGAAAACTGAAGTTTCTCAGACCACCCTAAACTGGTGTAAAGAGAAAATACACTTCAGATATCGTCAAGCGAAGATCAACAAGGTATTCATCTCTGGAAGAACCTCTATCGGAGTACCTATTGTTGACATCAAACTTTTCAGAGAAGATGGCAAATTTGAAGCCTTTCGCGCTGACACTGTAAAAAGGTATGGTCTCTCTGAATGGCTGGAGATGAGGTTAGCTATCCAAAAGTCACAATCTAAGTACAAGGATCATTTCGAAAAGCTGATAAACAGACAGATCGATTTGATATCTTCTTGTGTGGACATTCCTCCTCTTCCTGATCTTAAGCTGAAAAGAAAAAGGGCCTCTCCAAAGAAGAAACGTCAAGATTCAGACTCAGGTCCTGTCATACGAAATGAAACTGGTATCGGTTTCTCTCGCGCTGAAGTGCTTGGTCCTGACCCTGATCTATCTGCCCTTGACATATCTTTGCCACCCTGTGAAATTTTCGTCCCTGGTAAAGTCGTCAGTGATCCTTATGGAATATTCTTTCTTGACTACGATGGACGAAAATGTTTTCAACGGATCGCTGAGCTTCCAATCACTCCAATCGAACAGCTTAGAGATCTCATCTGGTGGTGTGACTTCAAACAAGACATTCAGGCACGACACCTAAAACCCTTGATCTTTGAAGAAGCGCTGAACAAAAGAAAACAAGGAGTAACGGTTCCTGACTGGATGATCCCCACTGAAAAGACCCTTGATGAACTTCTCATTAAGGAAGAACCTCTGTAAGCTGATAGAATCGCCTCTTTCATCTATCTTATCAGTTATCCTTTTGTACTTGTAATTTATTTCGCTTGTACTTGTAATTTTTCCACTTCCATCTGTAATCTTTACAAAGTTTAAAGAAACATTTCAGCGAACGTACTTTACTCCATCAGTACATAAAAGATCCCAGAAAACAGTAAAAGGGACGAATATTTTATGAGTTCTTTTTATCCTTATGTTTTCATTAAATAGCAATTCTCTCTATTGCTATGTCATAATCAAATAGGGGGAGATTGTTGATCCAAACCCTCAGTGATTTGATAATGACCCTCTCTTATATACTTAGTGAAAATTGTAAGTAAACAATATGTATCAGAGTTTCACTATCGCTGATAAGTACTAAGATCTTCCAGTACCGCTGATAGGAACTCTCGCTCTTTAAATTAAACATTCAGCGAAACTGTTCACCATAATTGTCTGAGTCTGTTCAGTACTTATGGTGATCGCTGATAAGTTAGTTGTTTACTTATGATCCCTGAAGACAAGTTTCACGTCAACATAGGTTCTACGCTGAAGTCGAAGATCAAGCTCAAGAACCAGCGACAAGTCTCCTAATAAACTGATGCGGATCGGCGAAGACTCAGATTTGTCCAATCAACGTGAAGTATCAAGTACAAGACTTTAGCTATCGCTGAACTCTATCATTCGCTGAAATGAAATGATAGATCGCTAAAACATTGAAAAGCTGATCATAAAGTCTTCCGTACAAAGTACTTTTGTCTCAACCTCCCTTGCACGCCTCCGTACGATATGTCAGAATAGAACCTCCTTATTGTCTGAATCCGTACAACAAATCTGATACTACATTGTTCATACATGCGGCTACTAAGGTTGTCAACAAAGGTCAATGACATGCAACCAACCAGCTGATGACACGTGTAAAGTGTATACTGACTTGCATTAAATGCATGCAGTATATAAAGAGATGAACTCACTTCATTTGAAGTAACTTGCTAACTCTGGACAAGTTCAATCTCTTATCTCAAGATAGGTTATTATTAGTAATTTCCTTATCTTTCTTAGTGCAAGAAACCTTAGTGTTCCAACTTGTTTAGATTTAGGTTTATCCTTAAACTTGTTTCCGCAACAAGCTGTAAATTGTTAATGATTTATCAATAAACAATTTAGAAAAGTAAAATCTGTGTGTTTGTATTCAAACCCCCCCCCCCCCCCCCCTTCTACAAACTTGTGTAACCCTTCGGGACCAACAGTTTAGGGACCTAGTTTGTCATTCACGATAGTTTAGAGACCTAAGTTGTCATTCACCAAAGTTTAGGGACCTAAATTGTCATTCACTAAAGTTTAGGGACCTAAGTTGTCATTCACTAACGTTTAGGGACCTAAGTTGTCATTCACCATAGTTTACACATACACCAAATTTTTTATAAAAAAACACTAACATTTATTTTATAAAACTCACTCTAACATTTAATTTTTTTAAAAAACACTCTCTTTTTATACCCAAAAAAACGCTAACACCTACTTTTTTAAACAACAAAGTTTACATATTATATATTTCAAAAATTTAAGATAACAACAAAGTTTAAACAACAACATTCAAACAACAAAGTTTAAACAACAAAGTTCAAACAACAAAGTCTAAACAACAAAGTTCAAACAACAAAGTCTAAACAACAAAGTTCAAACAACAAAGTTTACATATCATATTTTACCAACAAAGTTTACATATCATATATTGTGAAAATTTAAGATAACAACAACAAACTACAAAAAGTTAAGAAAAATGACTTACAACATCCCTAACACGTGACATCTTCAAACCGAGTACGTAATCGACACGAGAAATTGAGAGAGTTTGGAGAGATTATTTAAAAATTGAGAGAGTTTGGTGGTCGGATATTGGTCCCCCACCCTTTCTCTTTATAGCCGACATTGGAGGGTGGGGGAACCCTAAACACTTATAAAAAATTAGGGTTTCAACCCCAGCCCTACACGTGGCAAAAAAATCCCGCGATCGCGGGACCCAATCGTGGGACAGGGGTAATTTTTATACCAATCGTGGGACAGGGGTAATCTTGAGGGGGAATAGCGGGAGAAATGGCCAAACTCGGTGCCACGTGGTGCCACGTAGTTGTGGGTCCCGCGATCGCGGGTCCCATCGTGGAAAAATGGGTATTTCGGCAAATTGGTCTAGAAAATGGGTATTTTGGCAAGTCAAAGTCAAACTTTTGGTATTTTAATTAAATTCCCTAATTTTATTATACTAGAAGTCTACTCGCGTAATGCAGCGCGATATATCTTGATTTTAATATTCTAATTTATTTTAATTGTGGTTTTGAGAAAACGGTCATGTTTTTTATAAATTTGTTTATGGAATGACGCTTTTTAAGGAGTTCATGATTTGAGGATTTAAAAGTGGTTAGAGATAAAGATTAATTAATAAGAGTCAACGATTTAAGGATTTAAAGGTTGTTAGAGATAAATATTAATTAAGTAATTAACATTAAAATGTTTCATTAATTATCATTAAATAGCAGTACATAAAGCTTAACGGTTGTTTTAAGAGTTTTTTTATAAATGCTTTATAATATAGTATAGATATTCACTAAGAAAAGAAATTCTATACAAGACGCAACTATGAAAGTCTATCTTCAATTCTCAAATTTCATTTATCTCCATCAATCACATCAATATATATATTGTTTTAGATTGAAATTTTGAACCCAAATTAACAAGGGGTAGGCTAAATGCATCCAAAAATTTGCTAAATGCACCCAAAAAGTCAAATATAATGATTAGTTTTTTTTTTGTTTTTTTGCATTTTGTCTTTTTGTTATCTTTTTTTTTTATTTTATATTTTTTTTGATTTTAAGTTATATAGATTAATAATGTTATTTTTATTTTTTTATATTATATTTATATAATATCTATTAATAAAAAATAAATTTTTTTATATATTATATTTTTTTATTATGTCTATTATAATTTAAGGTTTACACTTTGAGTTTTTTTTACTTTTTAATTTATATTTAAAAATAAATAAATATTTTTTGAATAATTATATAATTAGAAAAATAAAAAATAAACATTGAGATTTTACATATAAATAAAGCATAACATAATGTTTATTACATTTTTATTTATTCTAAAATAACATTATCTGTATTACAATTAACACGTAAAAGAAGATTGTACTTCTGTATTCGATCTGTATACGGGGTAGCCCATGCAGCAGCACACAGATAATTGTAACGGAAGAAATGTGATGTAATGGTAGGAAACGGGTATCCTTCTGCTAAAACTAGTTTCACATAATGGTTACCATTGACATACCCAATTGTATAAACAACATGTTGATACCACGCCGGCGGAGTAGATCTAAGCGGTAAGTACGTCAAACAGCCTGCCATTGACATAACGTGTAATATCACATTATATTTGCAAGCAATCAAGACACCTATTTCAGGCATTGTCATCCAGTGGTCATATGGTGCACCTTGATCTGATCGAAAGAAGTTTAAAGTGTTATAAGTTGTATTCCAATGTTCACTTCCAAACATGTCGAGGTATTCTGCCTTGTATGCGTCTAACTCTTTCATCAATTGAAACCGAATTGTGGACCATGCATCTTCATGAAGACCGAGGCAGTCAGCTATTGCTCGGAATCCACAATTTCCATCCCCTATCACATCATGTACATGTGTGATGTAACGGTGAAACATTTCTGGAAATTGATTAACGTATGGATGTACATTATAATTCTTTCCCACAAAAGAACTATGTCTTGCTGATATTCTTTGAATATTATGTCTAGTGCATGAAGTACATTATAATTCTGGAAATTGATTAACGTATGGATGTACATTAACGTAGCAGACAATTACAATATCCAGAGAATAAGCCAACAGATTGAGCATGTTGATATTCTTTGAATATTATGTCTAGTGCATGAAGTGAAACGAAACCACACAACTGTTGGAAGTGTGGTATACGATGAAGATATTTTGTGACACATCTGCTCTCCTGAATACTAGCTTTAATTTATGTATCTTGGGACTGAACGAGTTTATGTATCTTACTCATAAATGTCGGTAGACTTGATTGTGTAGAATCCATGTAAGTTTTCAACTTGGAATGTTGACTCTCCACTCTGTTACTTGTTTGATTTCCAAAGTGGAGAAATTTGTCAGTCCAAGCAGACACAAAACATTTCCTTGTATGATGTCAACCATGTGTCATTCAGATAACCAAGAACAGCTGAAAAAAAGTTAAAAAAATTACTTCAATCCTATGAATAGTAATTGTTAAACCTATCAACATTTTTAATTATAATGTATTTGAGTGTACCTGGATAGCTGAGCAATGTTGCTTCTAATTGTGCGAAATTAGATACGTAAGTTTCATCTGATTCCGAAGCAACTAATGTAACTCATGCATCGTAAAAAGAACCCCAAGCACGGTTTGATGTTATTGCTGGTCTACAATTTCTCATGATACTTTGGTAGATGTGCCATCTACAAAGTAATCTTTTAGCATCAGGAAAAACATTATTGCATGCTTTCATCAGTGTCAACTCTCTATCTGTGACGATGACACGTGTCCATTAATGACAGTAGACAATTTAATGCCCAAGTATAATTAGATATCTTTTCCTTATGCATTAAGACAAATGCTATGCAAAATGTCTTATTAGTTGAAGTTACACCAACAATCTCAAGGAGAGGCATATCAAACATGTTCGTTTTATAAGTGTCATCCATCAACAACACGTGTGGAAATGCACCCCATATCTCCAATGATCTAGGATGAGCAAAGAATAAACATTCCAACTCATTAGTTGAGTCATTTGCACGATCATAAAATACGTAGCCTTCTTCTTGTAAAAATGACATCAGAACTTGTATTGGGGTTCTACCTGCATTTTTCTTAAGTCGAACTTTCTGACATTGATTGTATACAGTTTTTTTTGTAGACACATTATCTGGATATTGTTGATAAAATATCTCTAGGCTTCACATTGTTGGCTGACAAATCTTCCACCAATTGGGCTTGAGTTTCAGACAGTCGTCTTGCATATGCATGCCCCTCAAAATGTAATGTAAAGTCATGATTATGTGCTTCACATTTCACAATTAAATTCCAACAGTCATTACCCAAATTCATTCCTACCAAGCCAAATGAACAATTTGTTTTTTTTTGGTGCCGGTATGTTTACTGGAGGTTTTGTTACTTCTGTACATACCACCACAATCACATTGAAATACAACTTCATATGGGTCCCCATCTGAGTCACGCCTGCTTCTTTTAATAACAATAACGAAACCAAGTGAAGATGTCATGTTGCGTACCCAATTAATTAGCTCTTGACGAGAATTAAACACCTGAAATTGATTGTTTTTCTTTTAGTTACAACTGCTTGTTTTATCATATAATTTCACAAGAACAAATGAAACTTAAAAATACCATATCGGTAGAAAATGCTCCTGGATGAGGGTTTCTATAAGCTCCAGATGAATTGTTTGGATGGACATTGTTATCCTACACAAAACATAAACACTAAGAAATAATATCATATATATACACACACATACACAAAGAGAAATATATATATATATATATATATATATATATATATATTCGACGAAATACCTCATTGTTTGAATTGTGATACGCTGAAAAATCTTCTTCCCAATTAGCCATTTTATAAATCTTATACCAGTAAATTCGAATGTCGATCTGAATAATAAAACATGAATAGCGATATGAATAGTGACATGAATAGTGACATGAATAGTGATATGAATAGTTTGATCGATAGTTTATCATAACATTATCATTTAAACGTACTCCGATAATCTTAATTACTGATATTATGTTTAAAAATAAAATGTACATATCTTAGAAGAATAAACTAGTAATTAACACAAAATTAGCATCACCTAGAAATTAAAATAGAGATGAGAATCTTGGAGTTTTGAGGCCAACTCAAGAAGTAATATGAATTTAGTCGATGTTGAAAGAAATCATTCACAAATGTTGGAAGAAATCACTCACAGATGTTGGAAGAAATCATTCACAAATGTTGGAAGAAATCACTCACAGATGTTGGAAGAAATCACTCGAGGTTTTTAGGGAGAGAAAAGAAGAAGAGGACGCAGGAGAGAAAAGAAGAAGAAGAGAAAGCAGGTTTTTATAAAGTAATAGCCCGTGACTCTTTTTTCATAATAATTTGATAGACCCTAGCCCTTTTCATAACCCTAGCCCTTTTCATAACCCTAGCCTATAATAGTTGTGATAATAATTTGATATTTACACTTTCAACCCCTATACTTATTTATTTACTTTACTTTATACCTTTTACTTTCATAATTTTAATTTTACATTTAACACATATAATCGTTATTATAAAAAATATGATATAATGGTATAATCGTTATTATAAAAAAATTTGCAGTTAAAAAGAGTCACGGACCATGTACCTTATTATAAAAAATAAATATAATGGTATAATTTATAAAAAAATATAAATATATATATAAAAAAAAGAATAACTATATATATATATTTCTAATATATATATATATAACAAAAAAATTACAATATATATATAAGTAATATATATATTATAGAGTAATTCATTGAAATGCCCTAACTTCACCACCCATTTTACCCATTTGCCCTATCTCCCTCCCAAATTACCAAAATACCCTGAAAATCCGTGGGCATACCCGTGGCCCACGGATTTTGGGTCAAAAGTCTTGCCCACAGAAATTTTACAAAGGCCCACGGATTTTGTCCTCGTGGCCCACGGATTTTGTCCTCGTGGCCCACGAATTTCTTAATGCCACAGATTTTTTTACCTTGCCTACGGATTTTGTCCTCGGCCCACAGATTTTCAGGGTATTTTGGTAAATTAGGAGAGAGATAGGGCAAATGGGTAAAAAGATGGTGAAGTTAGGGCATTTCAATTAATTACTGTATATTATATATATAAAAACAAAATATAAATATATATAAACAAAAAAAATGAAATGAAAGATGATGGAGATGGATGATTCCTTAATAAATGATTGGCACAAAAAAAGTTGTATTCAACACCTTCTTTTTGGGTGCAAATAGCACCCCATTAACAAATCTAAAATGGGCATTGCTATTGGCACCCCTAATAAGGGATATTGAATGTTTTGCAAATTGTGAAGTCAATTAAAAACATCAAATGTCAAATCATTTCCTAATATACTATTATTTATTATTATTTATTGTTATTGTTTTATAATATATATATATATATATATATATTTATATATGTATTGATAAAAATGCATATATTATGTTTTTTTATATTATTATTATATAATAATATTTATATTAATAATAATTATTAAATATATCTATATAATATCTCTCGTATATATGCATATATACATATATTATAGGGAAATTAATTAAAATACCCCATAATGGAAGTTGAGTTACCAAAATACCCAAAAAAATTCAAAGTTTACATAAATGCCCTAAATTTCCGCGTTGAGTGCCCGTGATCGCGGTCAGGGACTGAAAGTGATAATTTTTTCAAAATTATTTACACTTTTAGTCCCCATCGCGGGCCACCGTTGGCCATCGCGGGACGCGATCGCGGGCCATCGCGGGCCGCGGCGGACCATCGCGGGCCATCGCGGACATCATCGCGGAAATTTAGGGTATTTAGGTAAACTTGAATTTTTTTTGGGTATTTTGGTAACACAACTTCCATTTTTAGGTATTTTAATTAATTTCCCTATATTATATATCATTTTTATTTATATTATTATACATAATTTATTTTTATTTTTCTATTAAATACATACGTCCATATTATATACATAACGGTTTAATATTATTATACATTATCTACATTATATGAAGAATAGACGATTCATCCTACCAAAACTTTGACAAAATCATCTTCAATACCGGATGACGTTTTTATAGTCACCCCACCAGAACCTCTATTTGAAACAACTTATGACTTTTTTGGTTATTTTACTTGTATAAGCAATCTCAAACACCTGTAAGTAACAAATTATTAGCTTATTACGTTTTGATACCACAATAAGTTAATCCAAACACTTTTTATAAAACTTTTTTGGCACCACATAAGTTGATAAGCATTTAAAAAAAGCATAAGTTTTATTAAATAAGCAATCCCAAACACCCCCTTAAGATCATTAATTACACCTATATAACAATAATTTGAATAATTAAAAAAAATCATTACACCTCTATAACAATAATTTGATGATTCAAAAAAAATCTAGCCTACAATAATTTGAAGCCTATAATTCATCAATGATTTATCTTTATATCAATTCATCTTTATGTGGTTTCATCTTTACATCAATTCATCTTTATGTATTGTCTATAATTATTTTAACAGTAAGATGTTTTTCCATCAATTCATCTTTCATCCTATATATTCATCTCTATAATATTTTCTTCAACGTCTTTTTTTACACTGTCCTTGAACGTCGTTCTCTATCATCTTTAGACTCCTTTATGTGGTAAACATTATCCCTGTCTCGGTATAAAACACTTAGAAATGGCGAATTAGGGAGAAGATTTTCAATGGTATCATAATTCAAATGATGAGGTATTTCATCCACTACTTTATATATATATATATATATATATATATATATATATATATATATATATATATATATATATCAATGTTTATGTTTTACTAGTTTTGTTTTATTTATAGTTATATTATATATATAACATGATATCTATTTATAATCCGCTAAGACTCAAAGACCAAATACCCGATCCGTACCACAATCGAACCGAAACCGTAACTTTGTTATATTTTATAATTTTTTGTTTTATTTATAATTTTATTATATTTATATTTATTTATTTTTGTATATTCGTATTATACATGATCCAAATTTTTATAACTATATAGTTGTTAAAAAATAGTAATATTTTTATTAATGGGATTTATTCATTTTTAAATAAAAGTGAAAGGTAAAAAACAATAATAAAAAAAATACAAAAAAAGCTACACGAGAAGCAACAGGTGAATGAAATTTTCATTTAAAAAAATGTATTAATAATATAAAATAATTATATATATATATATATAATAAATTAAAGAAAAAAGATCAAAGTTTTAATAATTTATCCTAATTAAACATTTAAAATGTAATATAATAAAAATTAAGACAAAAACAAAAACAACTAAAAGACAAAAAAACATAATAATTAACTAGATCTTAGGGGTGCCAATAGCATGGGTTAGAGGTGCCATTAGCCTATCGGTGTCCTATATAATTTTCATTAATTGGATATCAATAAGACATGATCTAATTAAGACAACTTTTATTCCAGTAGACGATGATACTACACATTAGCTGAATACTGCAATTGCTAGTCCCTGGTTTAGGTCGATTGGCTCGAAATTCATTTGCAGCATTTTCTGTTTAATGTATGTACAGTTTGCGTTCCTTAAATTTTAAGAATATATATATAATAGTAAATAATATTATTTGATTTTATAGATCAAATTTAGATAATTTTTCTCAAGAATATTCGTATACAAATGATATGTTGTTAATTACACACAAACATATTAAAAGATGGGTTGGGTTCAAACGAAAACGCTAACTATTTAATAAAACACGAGAACGACAATCCATGTACAGAATCATGCATGATTCATGCGACTTGCCCTGTGACTTTTAAGTCGTCGCCAAAGTCGTCCGCGTCCAGTTTTTTGCTGTTAGTGTAAAATCATATATTATTTTGTATATGAGTGGCGGTTCTTGTGTTTTCTTAACTATTTAGCATTCCCGTTTGAACCTTTCTCAAATATATATAATACTTAATTAATTAATTAAGTTTAACTATTATGTATATATTGAATTATTATTGATATACATATATAAATAATATACTACACCACTCTCTAACCCCTTTTCTTTCCCTATAAATAACCTCGTCTTTCAACCTCCTACAAATTATCCCACTTCATTCACATATTTGTCACACCTTCTATCTCTTCAATCTGTCTATATGAATATATATATATATATATATATATATATATATATATATATATATATATATATATATAGGTTCCTCTCTGTGAGTGCATATTTCAATAGATATATAAAAAATCTGTGAATTTAGACGATGGAGCAAAATAGGTGTGTTGACGAGAAGAGTTGGATAAAAGGGGTTGATTTAGAAAAGGAGGAATATATCGATAAGCAGAAATCTGGGGTTCAACAAGAAGAGGAGAAAGATAAGGAGCATAATTATGCTCATTCATTTTCTTCTCCACAAATGGAGGCTCTCGTTGCCTTATGTGACACATTCTTTCCATCAATTAGCATTTCAAAAGACCATGTTCGCCACGATTCGCTTCTCAAACTCTACCAAACTTCGGCTTCCATGACCGGAATTCCCATTCAAGTAAATATTCTGGTTCACCACAACTATTTAAGTTTACTGTTGTATCTAAAATTAAACTAATTGTAGGTTGCCATGATGTTGTCAACGAAAACGGAGCATCCGAAGCAGATGTTGGTTCAGTTGACCATATGGTTGTTATCAACAGCGATGGGAACATTGATTCTGTGTGGAAGGCCAAGTTTGTCAAACCAGTTTCCTTACGTACAAAAGTTCTCTAGGGTTTCAGCTAAGAAAAGAGAAGCCATAGTGGTGTCATGGTCTATCAGTTACTTTTTTCTCCTGAGAATGTTTTTTCGTGCACTAAAATTCGTCGTTTCGTTGGCTTTCTTCACTCAGGCAAGTCCTTTTATCGCAAATTTTCACGCTTTTTTATGTATATATTCTTATGTTATGTATATAAAATACTTGCATCATATAAAAACAGTTATCTCATTTAGGAATTATATATATATATATATAGGGTTGGGTTCATGTGAGACCAACATAACATGTCGTGAGACCGGTGAGACCAAGTTTTTACACTTGAAACTACACAGTAACACACTGTGAAGGTAAAAAATGATACGAACCTTCACAGCAAAAACATTGTGAAAGTTACCTTCACACTCATGAAAACATATTGGTCTCACATGTGGTTTGATCGTTTTCTCGTTCTAATTTGATCATCTCTCTACATATGTATATATGTATCATATTTATATATATGTATGTATGTATTTTAATACGGGGTTGGGTTCACGTGAGACCAACCTGTTTTCTTGAGACCACAAAATAACACTAAAACTTCACAACGATTCATTGTGAAGGTAAGCAAAACAGCGAACCTTCACAGCAAAAACACTGTGAATGTTTACCTTCACAGTCTTTTGCTGTGAAGGTTTAGTATTATTTTTTTGGTTTCACGGGTCTCACGAAAATGACTTGGTCTCACATGATTTTAAGTCTTTTAATACGTTCTGTTATATTTGACAATTGACATTTCTTAACTTGATTCGTGGTCAGGGCGTGTGCAAAATAATAGTATTAATAATATTATATAATATATATAGGGATGTAATCAAATGAGAACTAAACTGTTTGTGAGAACTGTAAGAACCAATTTCAGCCACAAAAAATAGGAGTAGATGGTTAAAAAGAAAAAGAAAATTAATTATTATATATGTATCTGTGTGATAATTTTTATGAAAATATGAAAGTTTATATAATAATATATAAGTTAGACCCTAGACAGTGGACACAGTAAGTACTCGAGCATTCAAGAGCATGTCCCGTTAAGCAGAATTAAAATCCTTTCCACTTTTTATTACATATTTTAATGAACATTTAATGAAAATTAAATTAGATTGTCGTATTCGGATTATTTCTTTTTTCTTTTTCTTTTTATTAGTAGGATTTGAAATAAAGTTTGAAAGAATATAATGTTACTTTTTATTTTTAAATTGCAAAAATAATATAGTCATTAAAATAACTATTTATGTAAGAGAAGAATGTACAAAAGTCTTGAAAGTCGCGTCAAAAACATTTTCGTCAGGAAATTAAGTTCCGTGTAAAGATGGAAGCAACAAAGGTTTTTGCCGGCAAATAACATCTGCCACCGGTAAAGTACATTTGCCGGCAAAATATAGTCGTCGGTAAAAACTAAAGTCGTCCGTAAAAACTTCTCTCAAGTAATCGTATAAAATCTTTTTCCCGACAACTAAATATTCTTGTTGGCGTAATTTTTTCTGCCAGGAAAAGTTTTCCTTTACTTTTTGGTCAAACATTCATCGGCCCAAAAATTCGTCGTTATTTTTTAATTTAACGCATAACCTTTTATCGATACACAAACTTGTCGATAAAAATTAAGTTTTGACTCTTTTGGTCAAGTTTTTATTGACGAGAAATTCGTCGGCAAAAGTTAAGTTTAGCCCTTTGGTCAACCTTTTAACCGAAGGAAAGAACCCGACGACAAAAGTTGTTAATCTTATAATAAAAATATAACAAAATACTTTCTATCTTCAGACCATGATAAAGTAGTAACTTAATAAAATAAAATCTAAATTACGACGACTAACCTCATGAAGTTGTGAAGACAATTTCATCAAATTGGTAACGAACGACCCAAGTTTGATTCTAAAGAAGAGGGTTTTATCAAATTGGTATCATTTGAGTTTATAAGACGTACAAAATAAATAAGCGTTTTAATAGATTGTTTTATAGGACCTTAGTTTATAGGACCAAAGAAAAAATTGTTCGATTTAAAAGTGTTACAATAATTTTATAAGACGCTTTTGGGCGTCATAACAATGTTTTTAGGATATCTTAAAAATAAAGTGTCATATTAGCTAATTTTATAGGACGCTTTTGAAAAGTGTTCTATAAACCCATATTTTTAGAAGACACTTTGTTTATAGGACATTTTTTAAAATAGTTAATATGACGCTTTATTTGAAAAATGTACTAAAAAATTTGTTACAACGCCCAAATGCGTCCTATAAACTTTTTGTAACACTTTTAGATATGACGTTTTTTTGTTTGGTCCTATAACCTTGGTCTTATAAAATACCCTATTAGGGCACTTATTTATTTTAGACGTTCTATAAACTCAATTTTGTTATAGTGTTAATTATGGTTTGTTCGATTTTTGTGGAAAGATCGTTTTTCATAAACATCATTCGTCAGAGGATTTAAAAAGTTATACCATTAACTTTGAGGGCTTAAGTAATTGGAAATAAGAATTGAACATTCGGACTCCTTCCCGTACGTAGGTCATTGGCCTTCAAGTACCTCCAAGATCATTTGGGATCTTCTTGGTTGCAAGGGCGGACCTACATTCATGGCTTCGTGTCCACATACTATCATTGTATCGACTTGTTGCAATAGTAAATTTTTAGGGGCTTAGAGCATTTCCAACTGCTTCCTCAAAATTTCTCTAAAATGGTTAAAAAAATGCATTCATTTCCAACAAATTCCTCATTTTAGAGAAAAAACATTGATTATAATATTAAATATTCCATTTATATGTTAAAATATTATTTTTCTCTCTACATATTTATTTTCAAAGTTTCATATTGGTTCTCTCACTTGGTAATCATTTTTGGAGTGATCTCCATATTTGAAGAAAAATCCATTATCTCTCATACTTTCTCCATTTTAGAGATAGTTTTGGGGAAGCTGTTAGAGCAAAAATAGAGACTAAAATCTCCATATTCTTCATTTTTTTCCAAAATGAGTAAGCTGTTGGAGATGCTTTAAGAGCATCTCCACATCTATGCTATTTTTTTTTAAATAGAGTAAAAAAATTCAAAATCTCTAAAAATATTTGTATTCAACTCCAACAGTTATGCTATTTTAGCAACTCTATGTATTAGTTAGCTTATTAAAAATTTCAATTTATTTAATTATATTATTAAAATATTCAATATATGAAAAGTTAGGAGAAAGTTCGATTTTTTGAGATAATAATTAGTTCTGAGAGAAAACCATCTATTTAGAGATGTCTCTAAATTTAGAGATTTTACAATCTATCTCATCTTTTCTCTATTTTAACACAGATGATAGCATAGTTGTTTGAGCAAGAAAAAAAATACTAACATTCTATTTTTTTTTATTTTAACATAACTGTCGGAGATGCTCTTAAAAGATATATCTAGCTTAAATTGACGTATGTTCCTCTTAATTAATTCAAATAAAAGCGATTATAGTCTATCGATAATGTCATTACATATGGGCAGAGTTCAAATCTATTTATCTCTTTCCTTTTCTTTTTTTACAAAAAATCATAACAATGGCAGAGAAGGAACAAAAACATGATCGGAGTGTTTACGAGATTGAGATTTAAAATCGAAATAAAGAAAACTTACAAGAATTTTGAAATGTTATTTACAGGTAAATGAAAAGAATGAAAACCCTTCTTGGAAAGCGATAGATTATTGCGGACCAGACCCTGATTTCGTTCCGCAAATTCAACATACTTTCAACACCGACGACGTTTTCGGGCCGCTTTACACCGCCGTCGTCAGGCTGAATAAACCCCGACGAATGGTTGCAGAAGCCCTACAAGGATCACGGCTAGCCATCTCAATCCCTCGTCATCCCAAACTTCCATCTATGGTCATCAAATGCGATGCAGTTGTAGTTGGCTCAGGCTCCGGTGGTGGGGTGGTCGCCGGAGTTCTAGCTAAATCCGGCTATAAAGTTCTTGTTTTGGAGAAAGGGAATTATCGTGCAAGAAGCAATCTTTCTCTTCTTGAAGGTCCATCCATGGACGAAATGTATCTTGGAAAAGGATTGTTAGCTACTAGCAACATGGAGGCTGTGATACTTGCAGGTTCTACCGTAGGCGGTGGCTCCGCCATAAACTGGGCCGCGTCGATCAGAACCCCACAACACGTACGGAAAGAATGGTCGGAATGTTATGAACTGGAGCTGTTTCAGAGTAAATTATATGAAGAAGCCATGGATGTTATCTGCGAAAGAATGGGTGTTCAATCTGAAGTCAAAGACGAAGGATTCAATAACACAATTTTAAGAAAAGGGTGTGAAAAATTAGGTTATCCAATCAACAATATCCCAAGAAACTCACCTCCAGATCATTACTGTGGCTGGTGCTGCCTTGGCTGCAAAGATGGAAGAAAGAAAGGTACTGATAGAACCAATCTCATGATTATGCAAAACAAAACAAATATATCGACAAAACTTATAAACAAAAACGAGTATGGATAAAAATCATGCACGTTTTCGATAATTTTAACGGATTGAACCACTCAATCTCTTGACTATTAAAATATTAGTTATTCTCTCACTAAAATCCAAAGAAGTTCCTTTACTTGGGCCCTTCTCCGTTTTAATAACTTGAGATTAGACTAACAAACCCACAAAAGTTTCCAATCCTTTCCTATGTGGGACACTTATTAGCACTAATAACCAACAGGTACATCAGAGACATGGTTGGTAGACTTAGTGGAATCCGGCAATGGTGCAATTTTACCCGGGTGTGAAGCCGTGAAAGTTGTACATGATCGGAAAAAAGGAAGAGATCGAAGCACCGCCGGAGGGGTGGTGTTTGAGTTTCAACACCAAGATGGTTCAAAAGAAGTTTGCTTGGTGGAGTCGAAAGTAACCATTGTCTCATGTGGAGCTATGTGCACTCCTCAACTCCTTAAAAGAAGCGGATTGAAGAATCCCAATATCGGAAAAAACCTGCATATTCATCCGGTGGTGATGGCATGGGGCCATTTTCCGTCTGAGAGGTGGCCGGAAGTCGGGAAAAAGAGCTACAAAGGTGGAATAATGACAGCCATGTCCACCGTCGTTGGAGATTTCAAAGGCTCCGGTTACGGTGCCGTTATACAAACACCGGCGTTGCACCCTGGTATGTTCTCGGCGTTGATGCCATGGGTTTCTGGTTCCGACTTCAAGAATCGAATGAGTAAATTCTCAAGAACAGCCCATATATTTGCATTGGCCAGAGATAAGGGTTCCGGCGAACTAGGGCAAAAGTCATCGATTTATTATCAGATGGATATCATCGACGAAGAGAATCTGAAAAGAGGACTCGAGAAATCCCTGAGAATTCTGGCGGCCGCCGGAGCAGAAGAGATCGGAACCCATAACAACAAAGGGAGAACAATTAACGTGAAAACAGCGGGTTATCGTGAATTGGAGAACTTTGTGAAAGAAGAAAGCTCAAGAGCATTGAGAGATCTATCAACACCGATATGTTCAGCACATCAAATGGGGAGTTGTAGGATGGGGGTTGCCGGAAAAGCGTCGGCGGTGAATCCGATGGGGGAGACATGGGATGTGGAAGGGTTGTATGTGGCCGACGCAAGTGTTTTTCCGACGGCATTGGGTGTGAATCCGATGGTTACAGTTCAAGCCATTGCTTATTGCACTGCCCAATCTGTTCTTGAATCTCTTACTAGAAGAATGAAGGATACTGGCTAATGGCTATGTTACATGGGCGGACCCAGAAGGGTGGTTAACGGTGTCACGTGCCATCGTATATCGTATTGTTTCTCCTCCGTAAGGTAAAAAAAAGGGAAAAGTTCAAAAAAACTCAACAAACTATCTAATTTTGAAGGGTTAAGTTCCTAAACTATTTTTTTGAATAAAAAAACCATTAAACTTTCTCATTTTAAATGATTAAGTCCCTAAACTATTTTTTTGAATGAAAAAACCATTAAAACTTCTCACTTTGAATGAAAAAACCATTAAACTTTCTCATTTTTGATGATTAAGTCTTTGAACATTTTTTATAAATAAATCATCGAACTTTCAAAGTTGGTTACGTGCATCGTTTTAACAAAAAAAAACTACATATAACCGACTAGAATTTTTTTAAAGAAAAATAAAATCTAAATGGGTTTTACCGTTTTCAAACAGTACGTCATTCAAACTCCTAGCAAACAACGATATCGCTCCCCCTCGCCATTCTTCGTTATTCTCTGTTCTACATATCATCTATCAAACTGTTGACCTCGGTTATTGCATGGGGTCTGAATGATGTAAGGTTTGGGAACGGTAAATTTGATTTAGTTTCTTTTTTTTAATTTTAAAACATTTTTAGTCGGTTATAGAATTTTTTTTAAAGTTCGGTGATTTATATTTTTAAGATAAATGTTCAGGGACTTGATCATTCAAAATGAGAAAGTTTAATGGTTTTTTCATCCAAAAAATAGTTTAAGGACTTAATCATTCAAAATGAAAAAGTTTAATGGTTTTTTCATTCAAAAAAATAGTTTAGTGACTTAACCATGCAAAACTGGATAGTTTGTTGGGTTTTTTAGACTTTTCCCTAAAAAAAATTAGGTTCATGAAAGGTGCAACCGTATCAATTTGTTTTGTGTCACCATATATATTTTGAAACTGCAATAAAGACATCAGTTTCCTTTGGCAAAGTTGGTTTGGAAGGTTTTTATTCTACTTGAGGCCTAAGTTCAAATCTTGTTAGAGCCATTTTTGGTGATTTTAGTTTTCAACTTTCATATTTATTATGTTTCTAAAAAAATTGTAATAGTAGGATTTGAACTTAAGACCTCCAGTTTGAAAGGCAAAGGACTAACCATCAAACCAATATTGAATTTTTGAAAAATATCTTTATATTTGTTTCTTATAATCAAATGGTGCAACCGTTTGGAAAAAATTCTGGGTCCGTCCCTGCTATGGTATGTAAATTTTAATTGAGAACTTATAAAACATATCATTGAGTTCGTTTGAAATAATTTAAAGTTGTATTTATTTTGAAATGAATCATAATGGTCGAGACTTGAAGACTATGATATGAGTTGAGGATACATGGAACAAACACTCGACCAATCTTATCAACTTTGTTAAAGCATTTGATGTGTAATTGAGTTGTAAAATATTCAAATTATTGGTATTGAGTTGAAATTGAGATAAAATTATTTGAACCTAACCCAATCTGATAAATATCAAACCCTAATTATTTGTTAATTGTTATACAATTTTTATATGTTATACAGGTTTTCTGATAGACGTTGTTAGCTATGCCTTTGATATGCATGGCCGTGAAAAATGTCTGGTTGGCTTTTTATTAACAATTGTCTCACAATTTCACCTGATAGTACAACGAAATTGAGTTTGTAGGACGATTAAAGTGTTTTAGTATTTAAGTTTATATAACTAAAAAATAAAGTGTCTATGTCTTAAACTGTTATAATAAATTTATATAACATTTTTGGACGCTGTAACAAATATTTTTACGACATTTAAAATAAAATATTGTGTTAACTATTTTATATGTGCATTTGAAAAAGTATCATATAAGAGCATCTCTAATGGTAGCTTTTTTAAAAACGTATTTGTAACGCCCGTAAAATTAGGTCCCCGATGTGTGTCCCTTTTGGACTCATTTTGATTATTGTTTCACCTCTTCCGATTCCTAATATAATCCCATGCGTTCCGTATACTATATATATATATATATATATATATATATATATATATATTGAGGATCATGCGAGAAACAAATTGATATGCGAGAAGGGAGAAGGAATATGAACCACAAAATCCATTAATTAAAAAAATAACATAAATAAAAAATTAAAAATAAATTTAGAGATTAGGATAATTACCATTTTAAATTAGATAAACTCTTAAATTTTCATTATATCTTTTAGATTTATTTATATTTTAATTTCAATTGATTCATTTCAATTGATTCATAATTTTTTTTAATTAAGTTTTATGTAATAAAAAATATGGATACATCTTTTAAAAAAAATCACAATTTAGATCAAATATCACATATGATATCCATAATCAATTCATTATTGCTTTTCACAATTTTTTTCTCTATTTTTTGGATCTTGAATTACATGTGATTAACTTAAGTTAATAAATGATTTATTACGTATCACATATGATCCACTATATGTGAATATTTGTACCTATCATATTATCACATGTGATTATATATATAAATCACATGTGATTATTGTAGATATTTTAGTTAATCATACGTGATTATGTATATTTATATTAATAGATCATTTTGTGATGTAAATATCAATCATATGTGATTATACGTCTTTTATATTTGGAGATATATTATCATATGTGATATATACAAAAATTCACATATTGGATCTGTAACAACCCAAATCCCATATACACAACATATCACATAATGTAACACAACATAGATATAACAAACGAACTTCACATTACAAGTACGGTCCCGTAGTCTTTTACAATCGGAAGAAAACCATTCTAATACAATCTTTGTACTATTTACATACATAACATTTAATACTGTGATACAACTGCTAAACAAGCCAAAATCTTCATCTTATAATTTTTCACACAAGCCATCCATCGGTTACTCTAATTACTTGCTCTTACTTGATCCACCACCTGGAATACATATTTTTAAAACACAATGAGGGTTAGACCTGATGGTCTAAGTGAGAAATCCCTGTTAGTTTAAAAAAAAACCATTTATATAAACTTCATTCATATAAATCACGCAACACAATCATATACATCCAATTAAGCTCACATATCCTATACTTTCCCTTCTCATTCCTCCTGGCCATATCAGTTGGTAGCAAGCCAACTAATAATTTACAGCGCTGTACAACATCTACAGCCAAACAACGCTATACAGATTCTATAGCCAAACACACCGGTCCTAAACCCGGCCAACGTATTATAACGCATTATAATACTCATGTAAAAATAATACCTCACTATATTATAATTCACATATATAAACACATAGTCATCAACAATTGCATTCCCAATCCAACATATACGTATTCCAGTTAAAAACGTTTTCAAAGTAAACTCACCTGTCTTGATTATTACACACGCTCGCAAGCTCCTTTCAAAATGATCTTATCTCTTATCACGACTCCACAGAATCTGAAACAAGTTAAGATACATACATCGCTTTACTAACCAAACACATAAAGCCTAACAATTTCCTATCATCAACTGTCCCATTACACTGCACTTAACCCACTACCGGGACTACACAGGGTACCGGGACTTATACAGTACCGGGAGTTCCTATTACCGGAACTCTACACTACCGGAAGTCTGCTATACCGGGACTCACAATACCGGGACTCACATTACCGGGAGTCTCCTATATCGGGACTCACATTACCGGGAGTCTCCTATACCGGGACTCACACTACCGGGAGTCTCCTATACCGGGACTCACACTACCGGGAGTCTACCGGGATTTCACCGGGACTCTCAAGAACACAGTCGGTTTCCATTTACCCAGAAATCGATTGAGACTAATACTAAACAATGAAATCAACGTTTCTAAACTGATAGCTATCTTCTACTCAAGATTATAAACACAAAATATAAAGGGACTAACCTCAAAATCGTTTCTAACCCAATCGATTGATGCTCAAACCGTAACTTTCTTCTTTCGCTTTCTTCGCCTCTAAAACTCCCGCACACACACACACACTTTCTATTTTTGGTATATGAATACTATCTGAAGACTTAAGAGGTAATATTAAACCACAACTTACCAAATAGACCTTGAACTTCTTAAATTTAACCCAAACACCCCTAAACTCACAATTTTTCCCAAACATACTCTAAACATCTAACTTTATTTAACGGAAAGAGGATTTAACTAACGGACTTACCCGGGGTATTACATCATCTCCCCCTTAAAAGAATTCCGTCCCGGAATTCAGTTAAGTAAAAAGATGAGGGTATTTGGCTCTCATTTCCGTCTCTGATTCCCATGTAGCATCCTGACCTCTATGATGTCTCCACTGAACTTTCAATTGCCTGATTTCTTTATTCCGCAGCACTTTGACTTTATGATCAACTATGGCCTCCGGTTCTTCCACATAATTCAGTCTTTCATCAACTTGTATCTCTGGTAGGGAGACTGCCTGATCTTGAGTAACCAAACACTTTCGGAAGTTTGATACGTGAAACGCATTATGGATTCTGCTCAATTCTGGTGGAAGATCTAATCGGTAAGCTACTTCACCGATCCTTTATGTTATTGCAAATGGTCCGATATACCTTGGGCTAAGTTTACCTTGTCGTCCAAATCTGATGACTCCTTTCCACGGCGAAACCTTTAACATTACGTAATCCCCAACTTGAAATTCCAATGGCTTTCGGCATCGATCAGCGTAGCTTTTCTGTCTGTCTTGAGCCACTTTCAATCGTTCACGAATCTGAGTAACCTTATCGGCGGTTAACTGAACTATTTCCGGCCCCGCTAACTGTTTCTCTCCCACTTCGTTCCAACATAGAGGCGTTCGGCATTTCCTACCATACATTACTTCGAACGGTGCCGCTTGTATGCTGGAATGATAACTGTTGTTGTAAGCGAATTCGATCAATGGTAAATGCTTATCCCACGATCCCCCAAAATCAAAAATGCAAGCCCGGAGCATATCTTCTAAGGTCTGAATCGTTCGTTCACTCTGCCCATCTGTTTGGGGATGATACGCCGTACTTAACTTTATCTGTGTCCCCATTTCTCTTTGAAAACTTCTCCAAAATCTTGAAGTAAAACGACTATCACGATCAGAAATGATCGAGATTGGAACTCCATGTCGAGTTACTATTTCGTCACTGTACAACTTAGCTAATCGCTCCATCGAATCGGTTTCCTTTATCGGTAGAAAGTGTGCAGACTTTGTCAATCTGTCGACGATCACCCAAATAGAATCAAATCCCTTAGGAGTCCTTGGTAGCTTAGTAATGAAATCTGTGGTAATCTGCTCCCACTTCCACATAGGTATTTCTAGCCGTTGTAGTTGACCAAATGGCTTTTGGTGTTCGATCTTTACTTTCTTACAAGTATCGCATCTTTCCACATACTGTGCAGTCCCTCTTTTTATCCCCGGCCACCAATAGAATTGCTTTAAGTCTTTATACATCTTGTTTGTACCTGGGTGAATAGAGAAACGGGATTGATGAGCCTCTTGTAAAACACGATCACGTAACCCACCCAGACGAGGTACCCACACTCTGTTTCCCAGACACAATAACCCACGATCATCTGTTATTACCAATGCTGACATCCCCGCTAACCGTTCTGATTTCAGATGTTCATCCTGATAAGCCTCTTTTTGACACTTCTGCAATTCGTCAAATATGTTGGGTAGGAGTTCAGTTCGTAGCGAAATAACTTTTATTGTTCCACCCCTTTCTTGACGACTCAATGCATCAGCTACCACATTTGCCTTTCCCGGATGATAAAGGATTTCACAGTCGTAATCGTTCAGCAATTCTAGCCATCTCCTTTGTCTCATATTTAATTCCTTCTGATCAAAGAGGTGTTGGAGACTCTTATGATCGGTATAAATCTGACATTTGGAACCATACAGATAATGTCTCCAAATCTTTAACGTGAAGACGACTGCTGCAAGCTCCATGTCGTGCGTAGGATACTGTCTTTCATGATCCTTTAATTGACGAGAAGCATAAGCAATTACTTTTCCACGCTGCATCAGTACACATCCCAATCCCAGTTTTGACGCATCACTGTAAACAACAAAGTCTTCCGAACCTTCAGGCAGTGATAGAATCGGCGCGCTGCACAGTTTCTCTTTCAATATCCGGAATGCCTCGTCTTGTTCTGCTTTCCATTCAAACTTCAAGTTCTTCCGGGTCATCTTAGTCAAAGGCGTTGCGATACGAGAGAAGTCTTTTATAAACTTCCGGTAGTAGCCGGCTAAACCCAGAAAACTACGTACTTCGGTTGCTGTCTTCGGCGGTTCCCACTTTTCAACTGCTTCCACCTTCATCGGATCAACTTGTATCCCTTTTTCTGAAACTACATGCCCCAGAAACTGAACTTCTTGTAACCAAAATTCACATTTCGAGAATTTAGCGTACAATTTCTCCTTCTTTAATAGCTCCAGGATCAAACGAAGATGTTGCGCGTGCTCTTCCTTGGATCGGGAATAGATAAGGATATCATCGATAAATACAATAACGAATTTATCGAGATACGGCTTACATACCCGATTCATTAAATCCATAAAGGCAGCTGGAGCATTCGTCAGTCCAAACGGCATTACTAAGAATTCGTGATGACCATACCTTGTTCGAAAGGCTATCTTTAGAACGTCTTCTTCTCTAACTTTTAACTGGTGATAACCGGATCTTAGATCAATCTTGGAGAAATAGCAAGCTCCAACTAACTAATCGAAGAGGTCATCAATTCGGGGTAACGGATACTTGTTCTTTATCGTGCGCTTATTCAGTTCTCGGTAGTCGATACACATTCTCATCGAACCATCCTTCTTTTTCACAAATAACACTGGTGCTCCCCACGGTGAAGAACTAGGTCTGATGAAGCCTTTATCGGATAGGTCTTGCAGTTGTGCCATCATCTCTTTCATCTCTGGAGGTGCCAAACGATACGGTGCACGGGCTACAGGAGTGGCTCCAGGAACTAAGTCTATACCGAACTCTACTTGTCTAACAGGAGGGAGACTATTCAAGTCTTCAGGGAAAACTTCTGGAAATTCACTAACAATAGGAATATCTTCCGACTTAATCTTTTCAGGCCTACTATCTATCACATAGGCTAAGTAACTCTGACAACCCTTGCTGACACATTTACGGGCTTTTATCATAGATATTAGGCTAGACTGATGATTCTTACGATCACCATAAATCACTACTGGTCCCTTCTCAGGTAATACTACATTTATTAACTTCTTATCACATACTATGTTAGCCTGATTCTCGGCTAACCAGTCCATTCCCACTACGACGTCAAACTCTATCAAAGTCATAGGAAACAATTGTATCGGAACTCTACACTCCTCTATATTTATCACACAGTCATCAAACACTTCTTTAACTGACACTTGATTATCATTTGCCGTATCTACTAATAGAGCATGTTCTAGCATTTTAGGTTTCAAACACAGGCAAGCAGCAAATGTAGGAGACACAAATGATCGGTTTGCACCGGAATCGAATAACACCTTAGCACGTGTAGAGTTTATTAAAAATGTACCTGCGACCACATCCGGAGTTTCCTCCGCTTCTTTCTCGGTCATTTGAAATACACGACCCCTGGTTACTAGCGGTTCCAGTCTTGGTATTACTGGTTTAACAATCGCTGGCCTGCCCGATGACCTACCTTGCTGTATCCTCCCCCGCGGACAGTCGGACTGAAGGTGATCCGGAGAATTGCATAAGAAACATAACCGCGTGACCTTACAATCTTTAATGACGTGCCCGGTCTTCCCACACTTATAACACGCTCGTAAATCACCTTGGCAATTTCCTTGGTGGACACGGTTGCACTTCTGACATGGTCTTTCCGTTGGTCGAAACGGCGGACGGCTATCATACCTCTGAAAACGGGACTTCTTCGGATCCTATTGTGGTCCTTCCCACTTTCTCTTCCCGATAGTTTTATCACCAGCATATCTTCTAATATCTCGTTCAACATTCTCCGCGGCATCAACTGCAGCTGAGAATGTATCGGGTCCTTTTGCAGTCACTAGCCTTCTGACTTCTGAGTTCAGCCCTAAGATAAACCTTTCCGTCTTCATCGCCTCCGTAGCGACATAGTATTCTGCGAACCGAGACTTTTCTAGAAAGCTAGCGGTGTAATCTCGAACGGATAAGCTTCCTTGTTGCAAGTTCATAAATTCCCCTTCCAATTGTTTGACGGCTGCTTGGGGACAAAATGCGTTCCTGTAGGCTATCACAAATTCTTCCCAAGAGAGGGTAGAATAAACATCAGATCCTTTAGAATGAATAAAAGATTCCCACCAATACAAAGCATCCCCTTTTAACATTGCTGCCCCGTACAATACCCTATCTTCATCTGCACACTTGCTTGTCTTGAAAATAACTTCTATTTCCTTCATCCATCTCATTGCTTTCACGGGATCCCTGTCTCCTGAGTAGGTCGGAGGCCTACAGCTCAAAAACATTTTGTAATCACATTTTCTTATTACCGGTAAGACCGTAGGGGTGATTGGCAGTTCGACTTCAGGTTCCGAATCTGGTCTATCAGCTTCATTATTACGACTTTGTTCAAACATTGTTTGTATGCTATCCTGCAGTCTTCCCATTTCTGCCATTAGATCAGCCCTGGTAACGAACTCTGTACTATTTGGCTGGACTCTGCCTCCGGCTCGACCTCCAGCTCTACCCCTAATTCTACCCCCGACTCTGCCCCCTGTTCTGCCTCCCCTGTCCCCCGTTCCTATTGGCGGATTAGTTCTATTTGGATTTCTTCCTCCTCCTCGATTCGAATTTCGCGTACCGCTTGCCATTCTGTAGATTTAAACAAGATTAATATACACATAAGCACATACCCCGTATAACAAGGAATTCTAGTTCAAGCATGTACCTGTAAGATCACAATTACACTGGCCAGGTGTAATATGAAATTACCTTACATGATGTTCCTTCTACCTTTTATACTTAACATCCCGAGGTTCTACAATAATAGGGACATCCTACTTCACATGCAGTTTAAGTCTAGGTACAGATACAAATACCTAAATCCCTTAAACTAAGGCTCTGATACCATTTGTAACAACCCAAATCCCATATACACAACATATCACATAATGTAACACAACATAGATATAACAAACGAACTTCACATTACAAGTACGGTCCCGTAGTCTTTTACAATCGGAAGAAAACCATTCTACTACAATCTTTGTACTATTTACATACATAACATTTAATACTGTGATACAACTGCTAAAAAAGCCAAAATCTTCATCTTATAATTCTTCACACAAGCCATCCATCGGTTACTCTAATTACTTGCTCTTACTTGATCCACCACCTGGAATACATATTTTTAAAACAAAATGAGGGTTAGACCTGATGGTCTAAGTGAGAAATCCCTGTTAGTTTAAAAAAACCATTTATATAAACTTCATTCATATAAATCACGCAACACAATCATATACATCCAATTAAGCTCACATATCCTATACTTTCCCTTCTCATTCCTCCTGGCCATATCAGTTGGTAGCAAGTCAACTAATAATTTACAACGCTGTACAACATCTACAGCCAAACAACGCTATACAGATTCTATAGCCAAACACACCGGTCCTAAACCCGGCCAACGTATTATAACGCATTATAATACTCATGTAAATATAATACCTCACTATATTATAATTCACATATATAAACACATAGTTATCAACAATTGCATTCCCAATCCAACATATACGTATTCCAGTTAAAAACGTTTTCAAAGTAAACTCACCTGTCTTGATTATTACACACGCTCGCAAGCACCTTTCAAAATGATCTTATCTCTTATCACGACTCCACAGAATCTGAAACAAGTTAAGATACATACATCGCTTTACTAACCAAACACATAAAGCCTAACAATTTCCTATCATCAACTGTCCCATTACACTGCACTTAACCCACTACCGGGACTACACAGGGTACCGGGACTTATACAGTACCGGGACTCTTCAGTACCGGGAGTTCCTATTACCGGAACTCTACACTACCGGAAGTCTGCTATACCGGGACTCACAATACCGAAACTCACATTACCGGGACTCACATTACCGGGAGTCTCCTATATCGGGACTCACACTACCGGGAGTCTCCTATACCGGGACTCACACTACCGGGAGTCTCCTATACCGGGACTCACACTACCGGGAGTCTCCTATACCGGGACTCACACTACCGGGAGTCTACCGGGATTTCACCGGGACTCTCAAGAACACAGTCGGTTTCCATTTACCAAGAAATCGATTGAGACTAATACTAAACAATGAAATCAACGTTTCTAAACCGATAGCTATCTTCTACTCAAGATTATAAACACAAAATATAAAGGGACTAACCTCAAAATCGTTTCTAACCCAATCGATTGATGCTCAAACCGTAACTTTCTTCTTTCGCTTTCTTCGCCTCCAAAACTCCCGCACACACACACACTTTCTATTTTTGGTATATGAATACTATCTGAAGACTTAAGAGGTAATATTAAACCACAACTTACCAAATAGACCTTGAACTTCTTAAATTTAACCTAAACACCCCTAAACTCACAATTTTTCCCAAACATATTCTAAACATCTAACTTTATTTAACGGAAAGAGGATTTAACTAACGGACTTACTGGGGTATTACAGGATCAAATGTGATACATAATACATAATATATTAAACGAAGTTAATCACATGTGATTAAAAAGTGGATAAAAAACTAGAAATAAAATGATGAAAAAGATAATAAATTGATGGTAGAAATCACAAGTGATATTTGATGAAAATTGTGATTTTTTAATCAAAAGTGTATCTAGAAAAAAATATATAAAAGTTGATAAAAATATGAATTTATTAAAGAATTGAACTCAAATATCTAATTTGCTCAGCAATTTGTTATTCAAGTATTTGATTAGAGGATCTAATTAACCTTAAAAGTAGGCTGTGATAGATTAACACATACGATTTCTTGATATTAGCCTCAATTTGATGAAAACCTGCTAAAACAACTGTTGAGGGCTTGAGGCAAGTTTTTAGCCTTGTTTATTATTAAAGTATCGATGGGCTTTCTTTGAAACTGCTTCATAAATCATAACCCCTGCTGTGGAGAGTGGAAGTCGTCCCTATCTAGTCTTGTTGTGTACAAGAAGTGCAGATCTGGAAAAGAAACCGATCTGAAGAAATCGTTCTTGTATCTGGAGTAAAAATTATTCTGAAGCAGCAGATTGAGCCCGTGTGTTCGTCGGAGAAGGTTGTATTGCCCGGAGATGACAAGGGCTTCTTAAAATTAGATAGGGTCACTGCCTCATTGGCCATGAAGATACATATAAAAAAAGAGGGGATGAGTTAAAAGAAAGTGGATGAGTTAAAAAGACGATATTGCCCATAATTAAAAAGGGGGGATGAGTTAAAAGAGAGTGGATATGTGTTGTATGTGAGGTGCTTAACAGACTGGTATTGACGATGTTAGGACACGGGGACCAAAGGGGTGAGAAAATGTTAACCACAAGGACCAAACACATAATTATTTCATTTTAGGGACCAACAGTGCAATTTTGTGTAAACCACAGGGACCAATCGTGTAATTTACTCTTATCCTAATTTCTAATATATTTTCTATTTTTTATGTTATTTATAAATAATGAAGTATGTGGCCCGCATTCCTTCTCGCCTTCTCGCAAATTGACTGTCTTCTCGTTTGAACATGCTCACACACACACACACACACACATATATATATATATATATATATATATATATATATAGGGATAATAAATTGTAAACCGCTAAATGTGTGTAAACTTGTAAACTTTTGGATTTCATAGGTTTTCTTGATGAAATTATTTTATGATATTGTTTATTTTGATAAAAATGTTTCATATCATTCATTTCTTAATAAAATTGTTTCATATATTTGTGTTTTTTATGTAAAACGAAAAAGTTTCATCAAGTTTCATAGGAATGAAAAAAAATATATGAAACTACATAAAACACACAAATATATGAAACAATTTCATCAAAAATGAATGATATGAAACAATTTAATCAAAATAAACAATTTCATGAAAAAATTTCATTAAAAAACCTATGAAATCCAAAGTTTACACGAAAAAAAGTTTACAAAATAGTGAGCCATATATATATATATATATATATAGAGAGAGAGAGAGAGAGAGGCTCACTATTTTGTAAACTTTTTTTTTTCGTGTAAACTTTGTAAACTTCGAATTTCATACGTTTTCTTGATAAAATTGTTTATTTTGATGAAATTATTTCATATCATTCATTTCTTGATGAAATTGTTTCATATATTTGTGTTTTTTTATGTAGTTTCATATATTGTTTCATTCCTATGAAACTGTTTCATATATTTTTTCAATTTGATGAAACTTTTTCGTTTTCAAATAAAAAACAAAAATATATGAAACAATTTCATCAAGAAATGAATGATATGAAACATTTTCATCAAAATAAACAATTTCATGAAACAATTTCATCAAGAGAACCTATGAAATCCAAAGTTTACAAAGTTTACACACATTTAAAGGTTTACAATTTATTATCCCTCTCTCTCTCTCTTTCTCTCTCTCTCTCTCTCTCTCTATATATATATATATATAGCCTTAGGTTCAATAGAGAAGTGCAAATATTTAGAGAAGTAGAGAAGTAAAAAAACACGGGTTCGTTCATATATGAACGTTCATATATAAACAGTCATATATGAACGTTCATATGAACGTTCAGATATGACTGTTATATGAACGTTCATTTATGAACGTTCATATATGACTGTTTATATATGAACGTTCATATATGAATGTTCATATATGACTGTTATATGAACGTTCATATATGAACGTTCATATATGACTGTTTATATATGAACGTTCATATATGAACGGACCCGTGTTTTTTTACTTCTCTACTTCTCTAAATATTTGCACTTCTCTATTGAACCTTTCCCTATATATATATATATATATATATATATATATAGGGTTGGGTTCACGTGAGACCAACCTATTTTCGTGAGACCGTGAGACCACAAATTAACCCTAAACCTTCACAGTGATTCATTGTGAAGGTAAGAAAAACAGCGAACCTTTACAGCAAAACACTGTGAAGCTTTACCATCACAGTACATTCACAGGCTTTTGTTGTGAAGGTTTAATGTTAATTTTTTTGTCTCACGGTTTCACGGAAATAGTTTGGTCACACATGATCTCAAGTATCTCTCTCTCTCTCTCTCTGTATATATATATAGGGGTGGGTTCAAATGAAAACTCATTTTCAATTGTGCACATGAGGACTGTTGGTGATTTTAGTGAAATCATCGGTTCATTTTATGTAATTGGATTCACAAGATAATAATGGGGTTGTTAGCTAAGCTATAACACGAGTTAGGAGGTGTGGAGTGCATACTCGTGTAAGCTAACTAGAACCCGAGATCGTTGGATGGTTATATTTGACGAGTTACTAAGTGTCATCAGTTTTGTAACTGATAGAAATTCTTGTAACCGCCAACATTAATGTCCACATTCAATCTCATTTAATGAAAAATTATTATCATTATTAATATAGGGTCGGTTACGATTCTCAAGGTGTTTAAATCAGATCGATTTCTGCCTTATTCGATACCGAGAATTGAGATTATCCTCGAGTGAATTTCGTGATACCCGGGCAAAATAGGGTCGAAATATCACTTAAGGAAAGCAAGCTCTCACACGATCTCACATTCTTTATCCAAGTACTAGTCACTCCTTTTCTCCCTCGATTTTCTGCAAACGATCCCCAACAATCTTAAGTGATATTTCGTTTATCGTGAGAAAGATGGCGAGTGATCAATCCCTGAGAGATATGACGACCAAGTTCACCAAACTTGAGAAGTTCGAAGGCGTTGATTTTCGAAGATGGCAGAAGAAGATGAACTTGTTGTTGACGACGTTGAAGGTCGTGTTTGTGCTAAGCACTCTGATGTCGGAGGTGATGGAAGACGAGACGTTGGAGATGACCCGGCGTCGCGGAAAATGGGAGAACGACGACTACATCTGTCGTGGCCAAATCTTAAATGGTATGTGGTTTGTTTCAAATTCTGTTTATGTTGCAAATGAAATTTTTGTTGATTCTAGTTTATGGCATGCAAGGCTTGGTCATGTGAATTTTAAAAGAATGGTTGAAATGTCAAAAGACCGTCTTATTCCGGCCTTTGATATTAAAACCGAAAAATGTAAAACTTGCATGTTAACAAAGATCACTAGGCAACCTTTTCCTAACGTGAAAAAGGGACTCGTCGGTGCTTGAGTTAATTTATAGTGATCTTTGTGATTTGCATTCAATTCCGTCTTTGGGTAATAAAAAGTATGTTGTTACTTTTATTGACGACGCTTTACGGTTTTGCTATGTATTTTTGTTACACTCAAAAGATGAAGCGTTGGACAAATTTAAAATTTATAAAACAGAGGTTGAATTGCAAATGAATTGCTTTATAAAATGTTTACGCACCGATCGTGGTGGAGAGTATTACGACCCCATGTTTTTCCAATTCGTAGGAATCATTCATGAGACTACGGCACCTTATACACCACAACAAAATGGTGTGGCGGAACGGAAAAATAGAGTTCTCAAGGAAATGGTGAACTCTATGTTATCCTACTCGGGATTGAGTGATGAATTTTTTGGTGAAGCCATGCTAACGGCTTGTTACTTATTGAATCGCGTTCCCAATAAAAGGAACAAGATTACCCCGTATGAACTTTGGTTCAAGAAAGGCCTAACTTGAGTTATATTCGAGTTTGGGGTTGTCGGGCGGTTGTTCGACTACCCGAACCCAAAAGAAAAACTTTGGGTGAGAAAGGTATTGATTCCATCTTTGTTGGATATGCCGAGCATTCCAAAGCCTATAGATTCTATGTTATTGAACCTAATGATTCTATAGCGATTCACACCGTTATAAAATCGAGAGATGCATTATTTGATGAGACTAGATTCTCTTCAATACCTAGGCCGAAGGACATAGTTCTAAGTACTAGTGGAACTAGTGATGTTGAAGAACAAGCAATTGTTCCAACCGAATCTCCGATGCTTCGAAAGAGCAAAAGAGGAAGGATTGAAAAATCCTTTGGTCCCGATTTCCAAGTACACTTTGTAGAGGGATCAAGAGATGAGATTGGGTCTCAATTCTTTTACTGTTATAGTATTGAGGAGAATCCAAAATCATTTGATGAGGCTATGAAGTCTCAAAATGTTGCTTTCTGGAAAGAAGCAATAAATTATGAGATGGACTCCATCATGGGAAATAATACTTGGGTATTAACGGACTTGCCACCGGGTTGTAAACCTTTGGGATGCAAGTGGATCTTCAAAAGGAAGATGAAAGCGGATGGATCAATCGACAAGTTCAAAGCTCGATTAGTAATCCAAGGCTTTAGGCAACGGGAAGGCATCGATTATTTTGATACCTATGCCCCAGTAGCAAGGATCTCTACGATTAGATTGTTGATAGCCTTAGGAGCTATCAACAATTTAGTGATTCACTAAATGGATGTCAAAATGGCATTCTTGAATGGTGACTTGGAGGAGGAAGTTTACATGAAACAACCGGAAGGTTTTGTTATGCCCGGAGTGGAGCATAAGGTGTGTAAACTTGTAAAATCATTGTATGGGCTGAAACAAGCACCCAAACAATGGCATCAAAAACTTGATGAAGTTATCTTGTCCAATGGTTTTATGTTAAACCAAGCGGACAAGTGTGTATATAGCAAATTTGACACATCTGGTAATGGAGTAATCATTTGCTTATACGTTGACGACATGTTGATCTTTGGCACCGACCAAAATCAAGTTGCAAAAACCAAAGAGTTTTTGTCGTCAAGTTTCTCCATGAAAGATATGGGAGAGGCGGAGGTGATCCTTGGAATAAGGATCAAGCGTGAGAACAAAGGGATTGCAATTACGCAATCTCATTATATTGAGAAAGTATTAAAGAAATTTAATTGCTTTGATTGTTCTCCGGTGAGTACTCCATGGGATCCGAGTGTGAAGCTGTTAGTCCCAGATGGCTTAACAAGTATTGTAGAAGGGGGGGGGGGGGTTGAATACAATACTCAAAAAATTTCACAATTTTAATTCTTTTATTGAAAATCTTTCAACAAGAATTACACAAAGAAACTTAAAGACTGTTGCGGAAAATAACAGATAAACTATTCTAACAATCTTTCACAAAGTATACTAAACAAAACAACCAACAACACTTAGAACAAAGCTATTAAGTTATCAAGCAATATGGAGATTTCTTGCACTGAGAGAGACTTCCAGAAAGCGTAGTTTGCATGGGGATATCTTCTTCCTTTTATAGTGACAAGGAGTGTACAAGCATTAAATGCTTGGGACACTTGTCATCATCATATTTGCTGAGGATGTTGACTCCTGAAAAGCTGAGATGTCCTTATCACCTTTTACTAGGTACTAGAAATAGAACCCATGCTGAAGAAAGGGACTTTAACTGATAATGGATAAAACGACAAACAGTCACTTTTATCTGCCAAAGGATATTGTCCCATAATAAATGATCTTCTTGATGTGTATTCTAAGACAATCACACCGATGAAGTTTCACCGATATAATTGACTTTGGAACTTAAAACAATCTGCAGAGAGGAAATCATTTATTTGATAACACATAGATCCCACCGATTTTAGCTCCCTTATCGGTGGGATGATGCTGACCGACAAAGGATATGTCTGTGGAGGGGTTGTCCACCGATTTGTGAGAACAAGATCGGTGATGGGTTGTCCACCGATTTGTGAGAATAAATTCGGTGGATGGGTTGTCCACCGATTTGTGAGAACAAATTCGGTGGATAGTGACTTGGTTGAATGTAGAGAAGAGTCTTCTATTTTCCACAAGTAGAATGTCTTCAAGCTTGGTTCCGGTTGATCTTTGACTTCACCGAACAGTTGATATCTTGTACAAGTCATCTTTAAAAGAACCATGCTACAATATTCTAAGTAAGATATAAGGGAGAACATCGGTGAGTCAATTTCAAATCTAGGTGACCTAACAATCTCCCCCTATTTGAATTTGACCTCTTCCCTTAGAATATTTAAGAGTATAGAAAAGTAAAATGCATTTTGACCCTTTTTACTCTTTTTGGGTTCTTTTCACATAGACCATTCTTTTTGTTCTTTTGATCTATTTTTCTTTTGTATGAGTATGTATACTATATACTGTATTTACAAGTAAATGAAAGTAAAGCTATGTACCAAAAAAAATTCAAATAGAAAGGTACTTGTATTTAGATAAGTTTTATCATACATTCGTGAAGAAGAAAAACAATCTTTTACAAGTACCGTTGAGAGAGAGAACCTATTTCTTGGAAGTTTGTCGTTGCTTGATTTCGTCCAACAAATTTTGGTAGAAAGGTTGAGCTTAGGGGATGTTGGGAAAGAGGTTGGAGATGCCTTGAAGAAACACGGTATCGGCGATGGGAATTTGTGCAAATCTGAAGAAGGCACGATGACCAAAACCATCATTGAAGAACAGTCCAGGTATCGGTGAGAGGCTCAAGGTTATGGTAGGATAAGTGTTGGGTCACCTAGATTTGAAATTGACTCTCCGATGTTCTCCCTTATGTCTTACTTGGAATATTTTAGCATGGTTCTTTTAAAGATGACTTGTACAAGATATCAACTGTTCGGTGAAGTCGAAGATCAACCGGAACCAAGCTTGAAGACATTCTACTTGTGGAAAATAGAAGACTCTTCTCTACATTCAACCAAGTCATCATCCACCGAAGTTGTTCTTACAAATCGGTGGACAACCCTCCACCGAATTTGTTCTTACAAATCGGTGGACAACCCTTCCCCGAATTTGTTCTCACAAATCGGTGGACAACCCATCACCGATCTTGTTCTCACAAATCGGTGGACAATCCCTAAACCGACATATCCTTTGTCGGTCAGCTTCATCCCACCGATAAGGGTGCTAAAATCGGTGGGATCTATGTGTTATCAAATAAAAGATTTTCTCTCTGCAGACTGTTTCAAGTTCCAAAGTCAATTGTATCGGTGAAACTTCATCGGTGTGACTGTCTTAGAATACTCATCAAGAAGATCATTTATTATGGAACAATATCCTTTGATAGATAAAAGTGACTGTTTGTCGTTTTATCCATTATCAGTTAAAGTCCTTTTCTTCAGCATGAGTTCTATTTCCAGTACCTAGTAAAAGGTGATAAGGACATCTCAGCTTTTCAGGAGTCAACATCCTCAGCAAATATGATGATGACAAGTGTCCCAAGCATTCAATGCTTGTACACTCCTTGCCACTATAAAAGGAAGAAGATATCCCCATGCAAACTACGCTTTCTGGAATTCTCTCAGTGCAAGAAATCTCCATATTGCTTGATAACTTAATAGCTTTGTTCTCAGTGTTCTTGGTTGTTTTGTTTAGTATTCTTTGTGAAAGATTGTTAGAATAGTTTATCTGTTCTTTTCCGCAACAGTCTTTAAGTTTCTTTGTGTAATTCTTGTTGAAAGATTTTCAATATAAGAATTAAAATTGTGAAATTTTTTGAGTATTGTATTCAACCCCCCTTCTACAATACTTGTTAAGCCATCTGGGACTAACAAGTGGTATCAGAGCGGAAAGTTTAATTCCATAAACTTGATCTGCGATGGCTACCTCTTCTTCTTCAACCATTGAAAACTCTTTTCAAAACAATTTTTCTGAGAATGGCTCCAAAACAAAACCACCTAAGTTTAATGCTAACAACTTTTCTTTGTGGAATAGCCGCATGATGCTATTCATGGAAGGAGTGGATACTAGATATCCAACCATTCTCAAAGAGGGACCTATCATCCCCAGAGTTTGGGCTCGCTATGAAACGCAGAGGCCTGGTAAAGAAACCATGGAAAAAGAAATCTCTAGTGATTCTGATGAAGAAAAATCCAGTGCTACTGGTCGTTACATCCTCAAAAATCCTAAGAAATATACTGATGAGGAAAAACGGTTGGTTTCTCTTGACTCTAAGCTAAGAGCAATTATTGCACTCTCACTTCCTGATGAGGTCTATCACTCTCTGGTTAACTTTGAAACTGCTAAAGAGATGTGGACCACACTGTGTGTACTGTACGAAGGTACAATGGAAGTAAAGAAATGTAAAAAGATTGGTCTTATTAGAAAGTATGAACTCTTTGCTTTTGAAAAAGGAGAATATCTTCCTAGCTACTATAATCGTTTCAACTCTCTTTTAAATGATCTGAAGTTATTAGGCAGAGTCTATGATAATGAGGAAGTCTTATGTAAGTTCATGGATTGTCTTCCAGAATTTTGGGAGAATATATGTACTTGCATTAAAACTACCAAGGACCTTGAGTTCATGCCCTTAACTGTCCTGTATGGAACTCTCTTCAATTTTGAGCAAACCAAGTTACAAAGGAAATCTTTCATAAATGAGATAAAGAGCTCTTCTATAGCTCTTGTCAGTGAAAGTTCCAAGAAATCTCAAAATGTTCATAGAATCACCTATCCTTCATCAGACTCTGACAATGACAACCAAAATAACTCTACCCACCAAACGGAGGCATGTCTTAGTGATGTCGATGATAAAGGTGAGGATATTATGGTTGAACAGTTGTCTGATGAAATGGCAATGATGGCTGGTTCTAAGAACAAGTTTTGTCCTTTCAACAAATCCAGAAATTTTAGAAAATCTTCATCTTCCAAGACTTCATCTGATAAGTCAAATGAAGAGTGTTATAACTGTGGCAAGAAAGGACACTTTGCATCTGAGTGTAGGAGCAAGCGTGTTACTAAGTCTAGGAACCCATCCTCTGACAAATATTCTTCAAAGAATGAGAAACCCAGAAATAATCCTTTCAAATCAACCTTTTCCAAAAAGGATTCCCAATCCTCTTCCTTAGACCATCAGGAGCGTGCTGAGAAGTATAAAGCCAAGTACAAGAAAGAGAAAGAAAGGAGTGAGGGTCTTGAAAGAAAAGGAAAAGGTCTAATGGCAGAAACTCATGACTGGGATGAAGAAGACACCTCTGACAGTGATTCTCACAATATGTGCTTCATGGCCATTTCTGAAGAGATGGAAGATTCTGAAAAAGCTACCTCTCCAATGGCTCTTGTGGCAACTGGGTGCTCGACAACTTATGCTCAGGCTTTTGAGCACCATCAAATATGGTATCTGGATAGTGGGTACTCACGCCACATGACGGGAAACAAATCTCTCCTTATCAACTTTGTGCCTGGAAAAGGTCCATCTGTAACCTTTGGTGATAACTCTAAAGGCTATACCAAAGGATATGGAACTCTTACTAATGGATCTGTCACCTTCAATAAAGTGGCCTTTGTTGACGGCCTCATGCATAATCTTCTCAGCATTAGCCAACTGTGTGATCTTGGATATAAAGTTATCTTTGAACTTTGTGTCTGTACTGTGGTGGACAAGAATTTCAATGTGGTGTTATCTGGAAAAAGGATGGAAAATGTCTAAATCATTGATATGGGACTAAATAACAATTCATCCAATGTCTTCTTTGTGTCAGATGATACATCCAAAAGGAACTGGTTGTGGCATAAGCGTCTCTCTCATCTAAATTTCAAAACCCTTCATAAAACCTCCAACAAAGAGCTGGTGACTGGTATGCCAAAGTTGAACTTTGTCAAAGAGAAGCTGTGTGATGCATGTGAAAAAGGGAAGCTCACCAAAACTTCTTTCAAGACCAAGCAATGCTCTTCCATCACTCTTCCTCTCCAGATGCTGCACATGGACCTATGTGGACCAGTCAGCACTCCAAGTCTAGGAGGCAAAAGGTACATTCTTGTAATTGTTAATGAATTTACTAGATATACTTGGGTATCTTTTCTCAGGTATAAAAGTGATGCAACTGAAGAAATCATCAACTTTGTCAAGAAAATGAAGTTCTTAATGGTCAACTTGTTCGTTCGGTACGAAGTGATAACGACACTGAATTCAGAAACAGTGCTCTTGAAGACTTCTTCACTAAGAAAGGAATTTCTCAAAACTTCTCTGCAGTCCGAACTCCTCAGCAAAATGGAGTGGTGGAAAGGAAAAACAGAACTCTACGTGAGGCTGCTAGATCAATGCTAAGTGAATCAAATCTTCCCATCTATTTTTGGGCTGAAGCTGTAAATACTGCTTGCTTTACCCAAAATAGGTCAGTAATATCCAAAAGACATGATAAAACCCCATATGAAGTTTTCCATGACAGAAAACCAAATATTGGCTTTCTTCATGTTTTTGTGTAACACCCGGAAAATCCTCGTAAGTAATAGTAAGTTTAATATTTATTAATATTTTGACTTTTTAGATTATGATTAACATTTTAAGTAACTTCTGTGATTTTTACTTGTTATTTGATAACTCTCGATAGAAATCAGTAAGTTTATTCTTTAAGTAAAATTATGAAAAATAGATGATATAGTGGAATAGTAGATTTTATGGATTAGTTAGATGTGTATTTTGAATACGAGCCTAACGGTACTTTCCGGTGTAAAAACGGGGTTCTAACGAAGAAGTTACGGCCTAATTAGTAGAAGTTGGAGGTTTTGGCAAACAGAAGCCGGCGCCAATGGAGTGGCGCCGATCCATCGGCGCCGACGACTGGCGCCAAAAACCTGACGTGCCAAATGGAGGGTTAAACTCACCCCTTAGTCATCACTTATCTCATTTATCACTTAGAACTCTCAAAACGAATTTCACTATTACTCTTGCTCACTCTCAGACGATTTCTTCATTCAACCTAAGGTAAGTTCAAATCTATTAATCTAAATCCAATCCAAGTAATTGTTATATGAATCTTAACAATCAAACTTCAATTAGGGCTTTGCTTTTTTCATCTTCTTGATTTGGAGTATTAGAGTTCAAGACTTCAAAAATAGAGAGATACTAATTGAAGAATTAAGGTGAGTAACTTGTGATAAATTGTTTGTATTTCATTTATATACTATTCCTCATCTTGATTTTGGTATAGCATATGAGAAATTATGAGTAACATGCTCTTAATGGTTAAGAGGGAAATAAGAGGAGTTCAAGTAAGTTAATGTGGCTTAATCGTGTTTATTACTTTGTATGATATAATAAATGTTGATGTTAAGAGTTTGGTTGGATTATATATCCATAGTATGAGATATTGAGATGATGACTTAATAAATGTCTTAATGATGAACTGGTGACTTAATGGTTAAAATAGACTTATTCTTGAATTGTAAACATGGTGGTTTATTGTTGAATTCTTATGGAATGTGAATTAATACATATGGATGTATGTGAACTACATGGAAGTAGTATGGATTATGATAAATGGTTGGACCATTGTTAAAGTGCTTAATATGTTGTGAATCTTATTTGGATTAACATTTTTGGTATTCACTTAATTGGAGGAGCACCTGGTAGGCATTGGAGGATATAATCATACATACCGTGGGGTAAATGTATTTTGTTCATACCTTCGGACACCGTGGGGTTTTCCGTTGTGTTATGCCTTGTGACAATACCGTGGGGTATCAATCAAGGTATATCTTCAATTATGATGTAACCGGGTAGCGATATGGGCCTTATCCATGGAATCCAATTTGTGAATGTACCGAATTGTTCTTCCTACATGTTATGATTATAATCTATGTATTATGTGTAAACCTCACTTAGGCTTTAAAAGCCTAACACTTGCTATGTGTTTTATGTGTTACAGATATTAGTGGTTCCGGACTCAAGAAGGTTTAGTACGGGGTGTGAGCTCGGGATTGATGTTGGAAGGTTAAAGAATTGGAAGATTTACATTAGAACTTCCCGACATCCTTTTTGGATCTTGGATTGCTATAGTTTTGAGCAAACAAGCTAGTAGTCTTTTGGTAGTTATACATTAACTAAATATTTGTATTAATGGTTTAGTAATGATGTTTATGAACACTTTTACTTTAGTAATGAGTACCACTCTTCCGTTTTATGGAAGTTTTTGTTAACCCCTATTTTGGGGTGTTACAAGTTGGTATCAGAGCTCTAGTTTAAGTGAACTAGGTATGACTATAGTATGCCTAGACTTAAGCTGAGAACAATAAGATTGAAATACTGTTGAATGGGTAGATATCATAGGATGGGAGAGTGTAAGGAATTGTGAAAATACCTTGGTCAAAAAATTATAATGATGGTAAAAAGAATACTTGTATATTACATATTCATAATTTCATCTAGCTAATGCTATTATGAATATGTTGTTATGTAAGTGTACTTGATCTCTATTATTATGGTAATTGATAAGTGTATTAGTACACAAAAGTAGTCTGATTCTTACCTCATTCTCGTGTGCTTGTCAGACTGAAATGGTAAATACTCGAAGTCATGTGCAGCAACCGCGTGATGGTCAGTCAGCATCTGAATCTACTGCTGACCAACCTGGAATTCAAGCAACAGTTAGACATTCTCCGAGACCCTGTAATTTAGGCGGAGGAGCAGAAAATGTATCGAGACTTAACGTTGGTCCATCGAACCCAGTAACGGAAGAAGACGCTCTTGAAGCTCGATTGACGAATAGTATGCTCCGAGCCATGGAATCTGCTATGACTCAACAGCAGGAGCGAATTATGAAGATGTTGGATGACAGAGATAATAGCATTCGGCAACGCGAGACAATGGCAGAAAATGCTTTGAATGGGCAAGGTAATTTGGAAAATACTTTGAATACGGAAACAGATACGACTCTTCGGGAAGGAAGAAAGGAACGGAGATGTACATACAAGACGTTTTTGGGATGTAGACCTCCAGAGTTTGCAGGAACTACTGATCCCACTAAATGTATGAATTGGATTCGAGAAGTTGAGATGTCTTTTGAAGCAAGCGAATGTGAAGACTCTCAGAAGGTTAAATTTGCATCTCATCTCCTTAAGGGTGAAGCTCTTACATGGTGGAATCTTACACGTTCATCAACCGCACCGGCATTGTTGGCCAAGTTCACATGGACAACTTTCAAAAGGAAAATTTTAGAAAAATATTGCAGTGAGCGGGCACTTGATAAGATTGAAGATGAGTTCCGTGGCTTGAAGAAAGGAGACATGTCAATTATGGAATACTCAAGATTGTTTCTGGAGAAGTTAAATCTGGTAGAACACTTAGCTCCTGACGAGAAAACAAAGATAAAGACGTATCAAAGGGGATTACCGGCTAGTATGAAGACTGCTTTGAGAAATGCTAAGGTTTCAACCATACAAGAGGCAATTGAAGAAACCTTACGGATAGAAGATGATTTGGTTCAAGGAAAGTTGGAAAGTGGACCAACAAGTGAGAAAAGGAAATGGGAAGAGTCATCTGGAAATTTTCGTCAGCAAAGACCATTCTCGGGGAATGAAGTTGGAGATAGTCGTAACGAGCCTAGATGGTGTAATCGATGCAGGAAATCTCATGTGGGTCCATGTAACACTCGTCAGTATCAGGGTCCTCTAACTTGTAGTAAATGTGGAAAAGTCGGGCACTTAATGCAGGATTGTTCAATAAAAGGGGTAATTTGTTTTGAATGCCGTGAGCCGGGTCACGTGAAGAGAGATTGCCCAAGGTTGAAGACAGACGGATCTGGGAAACCCAAGTTAGAACCACCGAAGGCAACGGGAAGGGCGTTTCAGATGTCGACGGATGAGGCTAGAAGTTCAAAGGATGTGGTGTCGGGTACGTTTCTTCTAAACTCCGTACCTGCACGTGTTTTATTTGATTCTGGTGCAAGTTATTCATTCGTGTCATTATCATTGCTCAAAAGTTAAATTTGCCTGTTAGTCAGTTAGATGAAGCTTTGTTAGTAGAAATAGTTATGGTGAAGAACAAATATCCACATTTGTTTTCTTAACCTAAGATTTCGAGGACGAAATCTATTTCAAGTGGGGGAGAATTGTAACACCCGGAAAATCCTCGTAAGTAATAGTAAGTTTAATATTTATTAATATTTTGACTTTTTAGATTATGATTAACATTTTAAGTAACTTCTGTGATTTTTACTTGTTATTTGATAACTCTCGATAGAAATCAGTAAGTTTATTCTTTAAGTAAAATTATGAAAAATAGATGATATAGTGGAATAGTAGATTTTATGGATTAGTTAGATGGGTATTTTGAATACGAGCCTAACGGTACTTTCCGGTGTAAAAACGGGGTTCTAACGAAGAAGTTACGGCCTAATTAGTAGAAGTTGGAGGTTTTGGCAAACAGAAGCCGGCGCCAATGGAGTGGCGCCGATCCATCGGCGCCGACGACTGGCGCCAAAAACCCGACGTGCCAAATGGAGGGTTAAACTCACCCCTTAGTCATCACTTATCTCATTTATCACTTAGAACTCTCAAAACGAATTTCACTATTACTCTTGCTCACTCTCAGACGATTTCTTCATTCAACCTAAGGTAAGTTCAAATCTATTAATCTAAATCCAATCCAAGTAATTGTTATATGAATCTTAACAATGAAACTTCAATTAGGGCTTTGCTTTCTTCATCTTCTTGATTTGGAGTATTAGAGTTCAAGACTTCAAAAATAGAGAGATACTAATTGAAGAATTAAGGTGAGTAACTTGTGATAAATTGTTTGTATTTCATTTATATACTATTCCTCATCTTGATTTTGGTATAGCATATGGGAAATTATGAGTAACATGCTCTTAATGGTTAAGAGGGAAATAAGAGGAGTTCAAGTAAGTTAATGTGGCTTAATCGTGTTTATTACTTTGTATGATATAATAAATGTTGATGTTAAGAGTTTGGTTGGATTATATATCCATAGTATGAGATATTGAGATGATGACTTAATAAATGTCTTAATGATGAACTGGTGACTTAATGGTTAAAGTAGACTTATTCTTGAATTGTAAACATGGTGGTTTATTGTTGAATTCTTATGGAATGTGAATTAATACATATGGATGTATGTGAACTACATGGAAGTAGTATGGATTATGATAAATGGTTGGACCATTGTTAAAGTGCTTAATATGTTGTGAATCTTATCTGGATTAACATTTTTGGTATTCACTTAATTGGAGGAGCACCTGGTAGGCATTGGAGGATATAATCATACATACCGTGGGGTAAATGTATTTTGTTCATACCTTCGGACACCGTGGGGTTTTCCGTTGTGTTATGCCTTGTGACAATACCGTGGGGTATCAATCAAGGTATATCTTCAATTATGATGTAACCGGGTAGCGATATGGGCCTTCTCCATGGAATCCAATTTGTGAATGTACCGAATTGTTCTTCCTACATGTTATGATTATAATCTATGTATTATGTGTAAACCTCACTTAGGCTTTAAAAGCCTAACACTTGCTATGTGTTTTATGTGTTACAGATATTAGTGGTTCCGGACTCAAGAAGGTTTAGTACGGGGTGTGAGCTCGGGATTGATGTTGGAAGGTTAAAGAATTAGAAGATTTACATTAGAACTTCCCGACATCCTTTTTGGATCTTGGATTGCTATAGTTTTGAGCAAACAAGCTAGTAGTCTTTTGGTAGTTATACATTAACTAAATATTTGTATTAATGGTTTAGTAATGATGTTTATGAACACTTTTACTTTAGTAATGAGTACCACTCTTCCGTTTTATGGAAGTTTTTGTTAACCCCTATTTTGGGGTGTTACATTTTGGCTGTGTGTGCTTTATTCTAAATGATCGTGATAATCTTGGGAAATTTGATCCCAAAGCTGATGAGGGAATCTTTGTTGGATACTCCCTATCCTCCAAAGCTTATCGTGTGTATAATCTCAGGAGGAAATGCATTGATGAGTCTATTCATGTCAAATTTGATGATCTTAGATCATCATCTCTGACAAATGATGATGATGATTTACACAGATGGATCTCTTCATGCATCAGTGATGCTCCTTTATCAAACTCCACCGATACATCTTTCACTCCCTCCAATCCATCTCCATCAAATAATCAAGTCGGGTCATCCTCTATAATCCCCACCGAAATTGACCATGTCTCCACCGATGTACTTTCTCCCACCGATGTGCAACCCTCCACCGACGAACAGCCTTCCACCGATCCAATCTCTTCCACCGAAAATATTGCCTGCCACCGAACCTCTGATCCCACTCCATCTTCACCCCTAACACAAAATATTCCACCACCTTTACCTCCTGCAACAAAATGGACCAAAGATCACCCCATAGATCAAATCACCGGTGATCAACAAACAGGTGTCCCAACACGTAGAGGACTTGGAAACATTTGTCTCTATGTGAATTTTCTCTCTCTTTCTGAACCCAAGAAGATTGATGAAGCTCTTGCAGATCCCTGTTGGATCACTGCCATGCAAGAAGAGCTTTCTCAATTTAAGAGAAACAAAGTTTGGAGATTGGTTCCCAGACCCCGACAAAAAACAATCATTGGAAGCAAATGGACCTTCAGAAATAAAATGGATGAAGATGGTACAATTATCAGAAATAAAGCCAAACTGGTTGCTCAAGGATACCGACAGGAAGAAGGCATTGATTATGATGAAACTTTTGCCCCTGTTGCAAGACTTGAAGCAATAAGAATCTTTCTGGCTCATGCTGCCTACCGAAATTTCAGAGTCTTTCAAATGGATATCAAAAGTGCCTTCCTCAATGGGGAACTTGCAGAGGAAGTCTATGTGAAACAACCTCCTGGCTTTGAAGATGCAGCTCATCCAGACTATGTGTACAGACTTGACAAGGCCCTTTATGGTCTCAAGCAAGCTCCACGTGCTTGGTATGACACACTTGCCAATTTCCTTCTAAAGCATGGATATTCCAGAGGTAAAATTGACAACACTCTCTTCATCAAAGAGACCTCAGGTAACCTTATTCTTGTCCAAATCTATGTTGATGACATCATCTTTGGTGCCACTGATGCGTCACTATGTGATGAGTTTGCTTCTCTCATGATGAGTGAATATGAGATGAGCATGATGGGAGAGCTTACATTCTTTTTAGGCCTTCAGGTCAAACAATCTTCATAAGGGATTTTTATAAACTAAAGTAAATATATTCGTGATCTTCTGAAGAAGTTTAATTTTTTAGATAGTTCTCCTATGAAAACTCCCATGGCACCACCTTTGAAACTCAATGCTGATCTTAACGGTGAATCTGTGGATGTTACCCTTTATCGAGGCATGATTGGTTCTCTTCTGTACTTAACTGCTAGCAGACCGGATATTATGTTTGCTACTTGTCTATGTGTCCGTTATCAAGCCAATCCAAAAGAATCACATTTAAAGGCTGTAAAACGGATTTTTCGGTATCTCAAGGGTACCTTGCACTTGGGTCTTTGGTATCCCAAAGACTCAGGTTTCGAACTAATTGGGTATTCAGATTCAGATTATGCAGGTTCCCAGATTGATAGAAAAAGTACTACAGGAAGTTGCCAGCTTCTTGGTGGCTAATTGGTAAGTTGGTCCAGCAAGAAACAAAACTCTGTGTCAACCTCTACTGCTGAGGCTGAATATGTAGCTGCTGGAAGCTGTTGTGCTCAGATCCTGTGGATGAGAAATCAACTCAGGGACTATGCTCAAATCTACTCCAAAATCCCAATTCCGTGTGATAACTCAAGTGCAATAGCTATTGCAAACAACCCAGTTCTTCATTCCAGATCAAAGCACATAGATATCAGATATCATTTCATCAGGGACCACATTTCCAAAGGTAACATTGAGCTACATTTCATTCCCACCGATCTACAACTTGCTGATCTATTCACCAAACCCCTAGATGAAGCCAGGTTCAACTTCCTAATAAGTGAACTTGGCATGTGTAATTTTCAATAACTGTGTGTCTTCACTTTCCACCGATCTCACATCGGTGGACACTCTCTTCTTTCCTCTTTCTACACCGAACGCACACCATTCTCACCACCGATATATACACCGATCACCGATGTAACTTTCTCACCGATCACCGATATCCTCTACCGACGTCTCTTTGTCGGTAAAGTTATGTTCCACCGAAATGCCCACCGAGTGATTCTTCCACCAATCTCTCTTAATCCACCGACGTCTATACATCTTCCCACATATATCCTTGTCCCCGTCGATAAGATCTGCCCACCGATATAAACCACCGAATCTCATCATCGGTAACATCATCCTACCGACGTCTCATCATTCCCATCGGTAAGATCTGCCCACCGAATCCCTACCTTATCCTATACGCTTCCCCATGCTCTCATAACCCCTAAGACCCTAGTTGTCAGAGACTTTGACCGTTCCTTTTCCATGTAAAACCCCCTCAGCCACATACCCCGAAACACTCATCATTACCTTTTCCAACTTGTTTATTTTATTTAAATTTTTATTCATAACCGTTCCCTCCTCGTTTCTTTTTAAATACTTCTAAACCCTTCACCTTCCTCCTATTTATACGACCCCTCGACCTCCTTCTTCATTTTCTCTATACGAAACCTGCAACTCCTCCATTCTCTTACTTCCTTTCATTCTCATTCTCAATGGCACCCACCAAGATTCCTACGTGATTTGAAGACCTCATCTTCAACCCTTGCAACCATGTAGCAAGGTTTGAATCCGATCCCGCTCATCCCGAGTTCAACACCATTATCAAATTCTTAACCCGCTCACCTCTTCTCCATGCTTTCTCCTGCAACCCAAAGATGAACAAAATGCTCATTGGCAAATTTTGGCTGTCCTGTGTGTATGATATTTCAAATGAAGCAATTCATGCCTCTATCTTTTCTGACGAAGAGGGTAATCACGATGTTACTTTTGGCATGGATGATGTCCGTCGTGCTCTCCGGATCGAAGCCTTTTCAAAATATGTTGACATGCATGTCAACAACTTTCTTGAGCAAGTCATCAGCACTATTGGCTATGTCCAACTTTATGAGGATAAAGCTTCCAAGTCTTCTAAAGGACCAGGTACCCTTTTTCGCAAACATATGGGTGGGGTTTGGAACTTCTTCTTTGCTCATGTGATCCATTGTCTCTCTAGAAAGACAAGTGGTCAAGACCAATCCCCATCTTATATTACAAAGCTTTCTCATGCACTGATTTTTCAAAGAAAGGTGGACTTTGCTCAGTATTTCTTTACTGAGCTGACTGAAGTAATCAAACACCCGAAAAAGTGTTATGTCGCATATCCTCGTTTCATCTCTATAATCCTTCAACACAAACTCGGTGCGGCGTTGGATGCGGATCGTAAGTCTAAAACTCCTCGCTTCATCTACGATTGGTCATCACCCTTTGTTGGCCAAAAGACGCTCAATATTGGCCATCTCGCTACTGATCTCCCCTTACGCCAAGGTATGATTTCTTTCGCTTTATCTCCCGATCTTCACTGGGGTGATGCGGAAGCTCCCGGGTTTCAACACCCGGAAGTTCCCGAGGCACCCCAAGTTGTAGTGGCCCCCTCTTCCCTTTCTCGAGTAAAGTCGGGCGGCGCGAAAAAGAAACAACGTACGGCCCCCGACACCTCCGCACCCGCTTCTCGAACTATGCCACCGAGAGATCCCTCGGAGGCTTCCCCGGTTCAATCCCCATCTCGTAAGCGGAGGCACTCAACTTCCCCTTCGAGATCTCTTTCAAAGAGGTCTCGGACACCATCGGCCCAACCGACTAATCCAACTGTCGATTCTCGAAAATCGCCAGTTGTTGAACTTCACCCCTCCGGGCCAAGGGAATCCGTCATTATCCCCACCGACTCCTCTGCAGTTTCTCAAAAGACTACAGTTGTAGAAATGGAGAACCCATATGCCTCTTCCCTCACCTCTTCGGGTGGTAGAGATGACTTCGGGGACTCTCCCCTCGAAGGAGTTGACTTGTCACTGCACGACCTTTCACCCGGTCAGTTTATGATCGATGATGAAGCACAACTCGATCTGAGTTCCCGCCAAAATCCCCCCCCCAAATGACTTCTTTGAATTTCTTTTGGAGGACACTGGTTATCCCCGAACCATCCCGTCCACCAACAAAATTCACACCGAGCCTCCCTCAACGCAGATTAATCCCACCGAAGGCATCTCCACCGATCTTCTCTCTCAGACTCAAAGAAACCTCTCCCCGACACCGAAGCCGCCCTCTCCCCGACATCGGTTCCTTTACACCGAACCTTCCTGGGTTCAATCAACTTCCTCTCACTTTATTGAGGATCGCATACTACCTCATTCCCGTTTGCCACCAACAGAACCCCATCTGCGAGATCACAATCCTCCCCCTACCGATGCTCTTCGTGAAACTCTTCGGTCTCTGTCTGACAACTTGGCCTTATTAGCCAACAAAGTGGATACTTTGACCACTTCCCACTCCAACATTGCAGCTTCATTCGATGCTTTCAAGACTTCATATATAGTCAAGGATACTGAACTTCAGAGACTTATTCAAGAGGCCAAAACTCATCAGGATCTTGACAAACGCATCGCCGATTCTCTTAGCTCTCTTCACACCAAAGCTGACAACATGCTGGAAAAAGCTCAATGGGAAATGGACTTGGGTGACTTTTCTATGATCTCCGGTGACACCAATCAAATCTTGGCTCATCTTCACACCAAGTTTGATAGTGTTTTTGTACAGTTAGGTTTTAAGGTTCTGGCTGTTGCTGAGGGGGAGAAGACTCTTAGTCATCCAAAAATTCCTTCAATTAAGAGATCTATCATCAACAAGCCTTCACCCACCACCGAAAAATCCTAACCCTAAACCGAAACCTCACCTACCACCGAAACATCTTCATCCTCCACCGAATCATCACCTCAGGCCACCGAAGCACCACTTATGCCCTCACCGAAAATTGCAGGTACCACCGATCAAATCTCCACACCGACCAAGTCTCCATCAGGGGTGAAAAGTAAGGCAACGTCTGAGGGGGAGCAAGTTTCTAAAACCCCCAAAGACAAAGGTAAGAAAACCCTCACTGCTGAACAGTTGTCCGAAGAAGAAAAGAAAAAGAAGGAATTGACAAAATATGGAAATCGACCTGCTGATGCCCAAACTTTGAAGTTAAAGCCTCCTTCTCTACAATCTCAGGAATCCAACCTCGGTCTGACTCCTCAGGAGATTGAGGAAGCCAGACTTGCTCAAAAAGATTTAGATGACTCCAGGGCTCTATCCTTGAAAGCTGCACAAGAAGAGGCCATCAAAGCTAAGTCTACCGATCCTCTCTTAACCCAAAAATCGGTGCTGAGTGCTATTGAAAAAGAAAAGAATGAAGAAATAAGTTGGTACAAAAAGACCATGTACCACCGAATGTCCAAATCCCCGATCACAAATGTCAAAATTGCTACCTCCAGAGACAACCCAAAGGATATCAGGATGATCATCGATAGAGAAGACGGCTCAATGAAAAGTGTGAGAGATGTTAACCTCCAACATTACGGTCTTCCCGAATGGTATGAGATCTCTCAAAACTTGGTCAGAAGTGAAAACCCAAAGAAATATATTTTTATCAAATGCATTGAAGGACTGATGGAAAAGATGAAGGAGATTAAAAGAAAACACAACATCATTCTTTCCTCCGATGAAAGGGCGAAACTTCAATCGATGAAAGAAGAAATCCGTCTTCCCAAAGTCAAGAATCCTATCGACAAGATGTTCAAAGAAATGGCAAGTGAAGGGAAAATTCCAAATGTAAGCAACCTAAATCTGTCCCTCCCCACATCTGTGCCTTATCCTACCACAACCTTGAGCCTCTCACCGATACCTGGATTGTTCTTCAATGATGGTTTTGGTCACCGTGCCTTCTTCAGATTTGCACAAATTCCCATCGCCGATACCGTGTTTCTTCAAGGCATCTCCAACCTCTTTCCCAACATCCCCGAAGCTCAACCTTTCTACCGAATTTTGTTGGACAAAATCAAGCAACGTCAAACTTCCAAGAAATAGGTTCTCTCTCTCAATGGTGCTTGTAAAAGTTTGTTTCTCTTCTTACGATTGTACGAGAAAACTTATCTAAATACAAGTACCTTTCAATTTGAATTTTTTTTGGTACATAACCTTACTTACATTTACTTGTAAATACAGTATATAGTATACATACTCATACAAAAGAAAAATAGATCAAAAGAACAAAAAGAATGGTCTATGTGAAAAGAACCCAAAAAGAGTAAAAAGGGTCAAAATGCATTTTACTTTTATATACTCTTAAATATTCTAAGGGAAGACGAGACGTTGGAGATGACCCGGCGTCGCGGAAAATGGGAGAACGACGACTACATCTGTCGTGGCCAAATCTTAAATGGTATGTGGTTTGTTTCAAATTCTGTTTATGTTGCAAATGAAATTTTTGTTGATTCTAGTTTATGGCATGCAAGGCTTGGTCATGTGAATTTTAAAAGAATGGTTGAAATGTCAAAAGACCGTCTTATTCCGGCCTTTGATATTAAAACCGAAAAATGTAAAACTTGCATGTTAACAAAGATCACTAGGCAACCTTTTCCTAACGTGAAAAAGGGACTCGTCGGTGCTTGAGTTAATTTATAGTGATCTTTGTGATTTGCATTCAATTCCGTCTTTGGGTAATAAAAAGTATGTTGTTACTTTTATTGACGACGCTTTACGGTTTTGCTATGTATTTTTGTTACACTCAAAATATGAAGCGTTGGACAAATTTAAAATTTATAAAACAGAGGTTGAATTGCAAATGAATTGCTTTATAAAATGTTTACGCACCGATCGTGGTGGAGAGTATTACGACCCCATGTTTTTCCAATTCGTAGGAATCATTCATGAGACTACGGCGCCTTATACACCACAACAAAATGGTGTGGCGGAACGGAAAAATAGAGTTTTCAAGGAAATGGTGAACTCTATGTTATCCTACTCGGGATTGAGTGATGAATTTTTTGGTGAAGCCATGCTAACGGCTTGTTACTTATTGAATCGCGTTCCCAATAAAAGGAACAAGATTACCCCGTATGAACTTTGGTTCAAGAAAGGCCTAACTTGAGTTATATTCGAGTTTGGGGTTGTCGGGCGGTTGTTCGACTACCCGAACCCAAAAGAAAAACTTTGGGTGAGAAAGGTATTGATTCCATCTTTGTTGGATATGCCGAGCATTCCAAAGCCTATAGATTCTATGTTATTGAACCTAATGATTCTATAGCGATTCACACCGTTATAAAATCGAGAGATGCATTATTTGATGAGACTAGATTCTCTTCAATACCTAGGCCGAAGGACATAGTTCTAAGTACTAGTGGAACTAGTGATGTTGAAGAACAAGCAATTGTTCCAACCGAATCTCCGATGCTTCGAAAGAGCAAAAGAGGAAGGATTGAAAAATCCTTTGGTCCCGATTTCCAAGTACACTTTGTAGAGGGATCAAGAGATGAGATTGGGTCTCAATTCTTTTACTGTTATAGTATTGAGGAGAATCCAAAATCATTTGATGAGGCTATGAAGTCTCAAAATGTTGCTTTCTGGAAAGAAGCAATAAATTATGAGATGGACTCCATCATGGGAAATAATACTTGGGTATTAACGGACTTGCCACCGGGTTGTAAACCTTTGGGATGCAAGTGGATCTTCAAAAGGAAGATGAAAGCGGATGGATCAATCGACAAGTTCAAAGCTCGATTAGTAATCCAAGGCTTTAGGCAACGGGAAGGCATCGATTATTTTGATACCTATGCCCCAGTAGCAAGGATCTCTACGATTAGATTGTTGATAGCCTTAGGAGCTATCAACAATTTAGTGATTCACTAAATGGATGTCAAAATGGCATTATTGAATGGTGACTTGGAAGAGGAAGTTTACATGAAACAACCGGAAGGTTTTGTTATGCCCGGAGTGGAGCATAAGGTGTGTAAACTTGTAAAATCATTGTATGGGCTGAAACAAGCACCCAAACAATGGCATCAAAAACTTGATGAAGTTATCTTGTCCAATGGTTTTATGTTAAACCAAGCGGACAAGTGTGTATATAGCAAATTTGACACATCTGGTAATGGAGTAATCATTTGCTTATACGTTGACGACATGTTGATCTTTGGCACCGACCAAAATCAAGTTGCAAAAACCAAAGAGTTTTTGTCGTCAAGTTTCTCCATGAAAGATATGGGAGAGGCGGAGGTGATCCTTGGAATAAGGATCAAGCGTGAGAACAAAGGGATTGCAATTACGCAATCTCATTATATTGAGAAAGTATTAAAGAAATTTAATTGCTTTGATTGTTCTCCGGTGAGTACTCCATGGGATCCGAGTGTGAAGCTGTTAGTCCCAGATGGCTTAACAAGTATTGTAGAAGGGGGGGGGGGGTTGAATACAATACTCAAAAAATTTCACAATTTTAATTCTTTTATTGAAAATCTTTCAACAAGAATTACACAAAGAAACTTAAAGACTGTTGCGGAAAATAACAGATAAACTATTCTAACAATCTTTCACAAAGTATACTAAACAAAACAACCAACAACACTTAGAACAAAGCTATTAAGTTATCAAGCAATATGGAGATTTCTTGCACTGAGAGAGACTTCCAGAAAGCGTAGTTTGCATGGGGATATCTTCTTCCTTTTATAGTGACAAGGAGTGTACAAGCATTAAATGCTTGGGACACTTGTCATCATCATATTTGCTGAGGATGTTGACTCCTGAAAAGCTGAGATGTCCTTATCACCTTTTACTAGGTACTAGAAATAGAACCCATGCTGAAGAAAGGGACTTTAACTGATAATGGATAAAACGACAAACAGTCACTTTTATCTGCCAAAGGATATTGTCCCATAATAAATGATCTTCTTGATGTGTATTCTAAGACAATCACACCGATGAAGTTTCACCGATATAATTGACTTTGGAACTTAAAACAATCTGTAGAGAGGAAATCATTTATTTGATAACACATAGATCCCACCGATTTTAGCTCCCTTATCGGTGGGATGATGCTGACCGACAAAGGATATGTCTGTGGAGGGGTTGTCCACCGATTTGTGAGAACAAGATCGGTGATGGGTTGTCCACCGATTTGTGAGAATAAATTCGGTGGATGGGTTGTCCACCGATTTGTGAGAACAAATTCGGTGGATAGTGACTTGGTTGAATGTAGAGAAGAGTCTTCTATTTTCCACAAGTAGAATGTCTTCAAGCTTGGTTCCGGTTGATCTTTGACTTCACCGAACAGTTGATATCTTGTACAAGTCATCTTTAAAAGAACCATGCTACAATATTCTAAGTAAGATATAAGGGAGAACATCGGTGAGTCAATTTCAAATCTAGGTGACCTAACAATCTCCCCCTATTTGAATTTGACCTCTTCCCTTAGAATATTTAAGAGTATAGAAAAGTAAAATGCATTTTGACGCTTTTTACTCTTTTTGGGTTCTTTTCACATAGACCATTCTTTTTGTTCTTTTGATCTATTTTTCTTTTGTATGAGTATGTATACTATATACTGTATTTACAAGTAAATGAAAGTAAAGCTATGTACCAAAAAAAATTCAAATAGAAAGGTACTTGTATTTAGATAAGTTTTATCATACATTCGTGAAGAAGAAAAACAATCTTTTACAAGTACCGTTGAGAGAGAGAACCTATTTCTTGGAAGTTTGTCGTTGCTTGATTTCGTCCAACAAATTTTGGTAGAAAGGTTGAGCTTAGGGGATGTTGGGAAAGAGGTTGGAGATGCCTTGAAGAAACACGGTATCGGCGATGGGAATTTGTGCAAATCTGAAGAAGGCACGATGACCAAAACCATCATTGAAGAACAGTCCAGGTATCGGTGAGAGGCTCAAGGTTATGGTAGGATAAGTGTTGGGTCACCTAGATTTGAAATTGACTCTCCGATGTTCTCCCTTATGTCTTACTTGGAATATTTTAGCATGGTTCTTTTAAAGATGACTTGTACAAGATATCAACTGTTCGGTGAAGTCGAAGATCAACCGGAACCAAGCTTGAAGACATTCTACTTGTGGAAAATAGAAGACTCTTCTCTACATTCAACCAAGTCATCATCCACCGAAGTTGTTCTTACAAATCGGTGGACAACCCTCCACCGAATTTGTTCTTACAAATCGGTGGACAACCCTTCCCCGAATTTGTTCTCACAAATCGGTGGACAACCCATCACCGATCTTGTTCTCACAAATCGGTGGACAATCCCTAAACCGACATATCCTTTGTCGGTCAGCTTCATCCCACCGATAAGGGTGCTAAAATCGGTGGGATCTATGTGTTATCAAATAAAAGATTTTCTCTCTGCAGACTGTTTCAAGTTCCAAAGTCAATTGTATCGGTGAAACTTCATCGGTGTGACTGTCTTAGAATACTCATCAAGAAGATCATTTATTATGGAACAATATCCTTTGATAGATAAAAGTGACTGTTTGTCGTTTTATCCATTATCAGTTAAAGTCCTTTTCTTCAGCATGAGTTCTATTTCCAGTACCTAGTAAAAGGTGATAAGGACATCTCAGCTTTTCAGGAGTCAACATCCTCAGCAAATATGATGATGACAAGTGTCCCAAGCATTCAATGCTTGTACACTCCTTGCCACTATAAAAGGAAGAAGATATCCCCATGCAAACTACGCTTTCTGGAATTCTCTCAGTGCAAGAAATCTCCATATTGCTTGATAACTTAATAGCTTTGTTCTCAGTGTTCTTGGTTGTTTTGTTTAGTATTCTTTGTGAAAGATTGTTAGAATAGTTTATCTGTTCTTTTCCGCAACAGTCTTTAAGTTTCTTTGTGTAATTCTTGTTGAAAGATTTTCAATATAAGAATTAAAATTGTGAAATTTTTTGAGTATTGTATTCAACCCCCCTTCTACAATACTTGTTAAGCCATCTGGGACTAACAAGTGGTATCAGAGCGGAAAGTTTAATTCCATAAACTTGATCTGCGATGGCTACCTCTTCTTCTTCAACCATTGAAAACTCTTTTCAAAACAATTTTTCTGAGAATGGCTCCAAAACAAAACCACCTAAGTTTAATGCTAACAACTTTTCTTTGTGGAATAGCCGCATGATGCTATTCATGGAAGGAGTGGATACTAGATATCCAACCATTCTCAAAGAGGGACCTATCATCCCCAGAGTTTGGGCTCGCTATGAAACGCAGAGGCCTGGTAAAGAAACCATGGAAAAAGAAATCTCTAGTGATTCTGATGAAGAAAAATCCAGTGCTACTGGTCGTTACATCCTCAAAAATCCTAAGAAATATACTGATGAGGAAAAACGGTTGGTTTCTCTTGACTCTAAGCTAAGAGCAATTATTGCACTCTCACTTCCTGATGAGGTCTATCACTCTCTGGTTAACTTTGAAACTGCTAAAGAGATGTGGACCACACTGTGTGTACTGTACGAAGGTACAATGGAAGTAAAGAAATGTAAAAAGATTGGTCTTATTAGAAAGTATGAACTCTTTGCTTTTGAAAAAGGAGAATATCTTCCTAGCTACTATAATCGTTTCAACTCTCTTTTAAATGATCTGAAGTTATTAGGCAGAGTCTATGATAATGAGGAAGTCTTATGTAAGTTCATGGATTGTCTTCCAGAATTTTGGGAGAATATATGTACTTGCATTAAAACTACCAAGGACCTTGAGTTCATGCCCTTAACTGTCCTGTATGGAACTCTCTTCAATTTTGAGCAAACCAAGTTACAAAGGAAATCTTTCATAAATGAGATAAAGAGCTCTTCTATAGCTCTTGTCAGTGAAAGTTCCAAGAAATCTCAAAATGTTCATAGAATCACCTATCCTTCATCAGACTCTGACAATGACAACCAAAATAACTCTACCCACCAAACGGAGGCATGTCTTAGTGATGTCGATGATAAAGGTGAGGATATTATGGTTGAACAGTTGTCTGATGAAATGGCAATGATGGCTGGTTCTAAGAACAAGTTTTGTCCTTTCAACAAATCCAGAAATTTTAGAAAATCTTCATCTTCCAAGACTTCATCTGATAAGTCAAATGAAGAGTGTTATAACTGTGGCAAGAAAGGACACTTTGCATCTGAGTGTAGGAGCAAGCGTGTTACTAAGTCTAGGAACCCATCCTCTGACAAATATTCTTCAAAGAATGAGAAACCCAGAAATAATCCTTTCAAATCAACCTTTTCCAAAAAGGATTCCCAATCCTCTTCCTTAGACCATCAGGAGCGTGCTGAGAAGTATAAAGCCAAGTACAAGAAAGAGAAAGAAAGGAGTGAGGGTCTTGAAAGAAAAGGAAAAGGTCTAATGGCAGAAACTCATGACTGGGATGAAGAAGACACCTCTGACAGTGATTCTCACAATATGTGCTTCATGGCCATTTCTGAAGAGATGGAAGATTCTGAAAAAGCTACCTCTCCAATGGCTCTTGTGGCAACTGGGTGCTCGACAACTTATGCTCAGGCTTTTGAGCACCATCAAATATGGTATCTGGATAGTGGGTACTCACGCCACATGACGGGAAACAAATCTCTCCTTATCAACTTTGTGCCTGGAAAAGGTCCATCTGTAACCTTTGGTGATAACTCTAAAGGCTATACCAAAGGATATGGAACTCTTACTAATGGATCTGTCACCTTCAATAAAGTGGCCTTTGTTGACGGCCTCATGCATAATCTTCTCAGCATTAGCCAACTGTGTGATCTTGGATATAAAGTTATCTTTGAACTTTGTGTCTGTACTGTGGTGGACAAGAATTTCAATGTGGTGTTATCTGGAAAAAGGATGGAAAATGTCTAAATCATTGATATGGGACTAAATAACAATTCATCCAATGTCTTCTTTGTGTCAGATGATACATCCAAAAGGAACTGGTTGTGGCATAAGCGTCTCTCTCATCTAAATTTCAAAACCCTTCATAAAACCTCCAACAAAGAGCTGGTGACTGGTATGCCAAAGTTGAACTTTGTCAAAGAGAAGCTGTGTGATGCATGTGAAAAAGGGAAGCTCACCAAAACTTCTTTCAAGACCAAGCAATGCTCTTCCATCACTCTTCCTCTCCAGATGCTGCACATGGACCTATGTGGACCAGTCAGCACTCCAAGTCTAGGAGGCAAAAGGTACATTCTTGTAATTGTTAATGAATTTACTAGATATACTTGGGTATCTTTTCTCAGGTATAAAAGTGATGCAACTGAAGAAATCATCAACTTTGTCAAGAAAATGAAGTTCTTAATGGTCAACTTGTTCGTTCGGTACGAAGTGATAACGACACTGAATTCAGAAACAGTGCTCTTGAAGACTTCTTCACTAAGAAAGGAATTTCTCAAAACTTCTCTGCAGTCCGAACTCCTCAGCAAAATGGAGTGGTGGAAAGGAAAAACAGAACTCTACGTGAGGCTGCTAGATCAATGCTAAGTGAATCAAATCTTCCCATCTATTTTTGGGCTGAAGCTGTAAATACTGCTTGCTTTACCCAAAATAGGTCAGTAATATCCAAAAGACATGATAAAACCCCATATGAAGTTTTCCATGACAGAAAACCAAATATTGGCTTTCTTCATGTTTTTGTGTAACACCCGGAAAATCCTCGTAAGTAATAGTAAGTTTAATATTTATTAATATTTTGACTTTTTAGATTATGATTAACATTTTAAGTAACTTCTGTGATTTTTACTTGTTATTTGATAACTCTCGATAGAAATCAGTAAGTTTATTCTTTAAGTAAAATTATGAAAAATAGATGATATAGTGGAATAGTAGATTTTATGGATTAGTTAGATGTGTATTTTGAATACGAGCCTAACGGTACTTTCCGGTGTAAAAACGGGGTTCTAACGAAGAAGTTACGGCCTAATTAGTAGAAGTTGGAGGTTTTGGCAAACAGAAGCCGGCGCCAATGGAGTGGCGCCGATCCATCGGCGCCGACGACTGGCGCCAAAAACCTGACGTGCCAAATGGAGGGTTAAACTCACCCCTTAGTCATCACTTATCTCATTTATCACTTAGAACTCTCAAAACGAATTTCACTATTACTCTTGCTCACTCTCAGACGATTTCTTCATTCAACCTAAGGTAAGTTCAAATCTATTAATCTAAATCCAATCCAAGTAATTGTTATATGAATCTTAACAATCAAACTTCAATTAGGGCTTTGCTTTTTTCATCTTCTTGATTTGGAGTATTAGAGTTCAAGACTTCAAAAATAGAGAGATACTAATTGAAGAATTAAGGTGAGTAACTTGTGATAAATTGTTTGTATTTCATTTATATACTATTCCTCATCTTGATTTTGGTATAGCATATGAGAAATTATGAGTAACATGCTCTTAATGGTTAAGAGGGAAATAAGAGGAGTTCAAGTAAGTTAATGTGGCTTAATCGTGTTTATTACTTTGTATGATATAATAAATGTTGATGTTAAGAGTTTGGTTGGATTATATATCCATAGTATGAGATATTGAGATGATGACTTAATAAATGTCTTAATGATGAACTGGTGACTTAATGGTTAAAATAGACTTATTCTTGAATTGTAAACATGGTGGTTTATTGTTGAATTCTTATGGAATGTGAATTAATACATATGGATGTATGTGAACTACATGGAAGTAGTATGGATTATGATAAATGGTTGGACCATTGTTAAAGTGCTTAATATGTTGTGAATCTTATTTGGATTAACATTTTTGGTATTCACTTAATTGGAGGAGCACCTGGTAGGCATTGGAGGATATAATCATACATACCGTGGGGTAAATGTATTTTGTTCATACCTTCGGACACCGTGGGGTTTTCCGTTGTGTTATGCCTTGTGACAATACCGTGGGGTATCAATCAAGGTATATCTTCAATTATGATGTAACCGGGTAGCGATATGGGCCTTATCCATGGAATCCAATTTGTGAATGTACCGAATTGTTCTTCCTACATGTTATGATTATAATCTATGTATTATGTGTAAACCTCACTTAGGCTTTAAAAGCCTAACACTTGCTATGTGTTTTATGTGTTACAGATATTAGTGGTTCCGGACTCAAGAAGGTTTAGTACGGGGTGTGAGCTCGGGATTGATGTTGGAAGGTTAAAGAATTGGAAGATTTACATTAGAACTTCCCGACATCCTTTTTGGATCTTGGATTGCTATAGTTTTGAGCAAACAAGCTAGTAGTCTTTTGGTAGTTATACATTAACTAAATATTTGTATTAATGGTTTAGTAATGATGTTTATGAACACTTTTACTTTAGTAATGAGTACCACTCTTCCGTTTTATGGAAGTTTTTGTTAACCCCTATTTTGGGGTGTTACAAGTTGGTATCAGAGCTCTAGTTTAAGTGAACTAGGTATGACTATAGTATGCCTAGACTTAAGCTGAGAACAATAAGATTGAAATACTGTTGAATGGGTAGATATCATAGGATGGGAGAGTGTAAGGAATTGTGAAAATACCTTGGTCAAAAAATTATAATGATGGTAAAAAGAATACTTGTATATTACATATTCATAATTTCATCTAGCTAATGCTATTATGAATATGTTGTTATGTAAGTGTACTTGATCTCTATTATTATGGTAATTGATAAGTGTATTAGTACACAAAAGTAGTCTGATTCTTACCTCATTCTCGTGTGCTTGTCAGACTGAAATGGTAAATACTCGAAGTCATGTGCAGCAACCGCGTGATGGTCAGTCAGCATCTGAATCTACTGCTGACCAACCTGGAATTCAAGCAACAGTTAGACATTCTCCGAGACCCTGTAATTTAGGCGGAGGAGCAGAAAATGTATCGAGACTTAACGTTGGTCCATCGAACCCAGTAACGGAAGAAGACGCTCTTGAAGCTCGATTGACGAATAGTATGCTCCGAGCCATGGAATCTGCTATGACTCAACAGCAGGAGCGAATTATGAAGATGTTGGATGACAGAGATAATAGCATTCGGCAACGCGAGACAATGGCAGAAAATGCTTTGAATGGGCAAGGTAATTTGGAAAATACTTTGAATACGGAAACAGATACGACTCTTCGGGAAGGAAGAAAGGAACGGAGATGTACATACAAGACGTTTTTGGGATGTAGACCTCCAGAGTTTGCAGGAACTACTGATCCCACTAAATGTATGAATTGGATTCGAGAAGTTGAGATGTCTTTTGAAGCAAGCGAATGTGAAGACTCTCAGAAGGTTAAATTTGCATCTCATCTCCTTAAGGGTGAAGCTCTTACATGGTGGAATCTTACACGTTCATCAACCGCACCGGCATTGTTGGCCAAGTTCACATGGACAACTTTCAAAAGGAAAATTTTAGAAAAATATTGCAGTGAGCGGGCACTTGATAAGATTGAAGATGAGTTCCGTGGCTTGAAGAAAGGAGACATGTCAATTATGGAATACTCAAGATTGTTTCTGGAGAAGTTAAATCTGGTAGAACACTTAGCTCCTGACGAGAAAACAAAGATAAAGACGTATCAAAGGGGATTACCGGCTAGTATGAAGACTGCTTTGAGAAATGCTAAGGTTTCAACCATACAAGAGGCAATTGAAGAAACCTTACGGATAGAAGATGATTTGGTTCAAGGAAAGTTGGAAAGTGGACCAACAAGTGAGAAAAGGAAATGGGAAGAGTCATCTGGAAATTTTCGTCAGCAAAGACCATTCTCGGGGAATGAAGTTGGAGATAGTCGTAACGAGCCTAGATGGTGTAATCGATGCAGGAAATCTCATGTGGGTCCATGTAACACTCGTCAGTATCAGGGTCCTCTAACTTGTAGTAAATGTGGAAAAGTCGGGCACTTAATGCAGGATTGTTCAATAAAAGGGGTAATTTGTTTTGAATGCCGTGAGCCGGGTCACGTGAAGAGAGATTGCCCAAGGTTGAAGACAGACGGATCTGGGAAACCCAAGTTAGAACCACCGAAGGCAACGGGAAGGGCGTTTCAGATGTCGACGGATGAGGCTAGAAGTTCAAAGGATGTGGTGTCGGGTACGTTTCTTCTAAACTCCGTACCTGCACGTGTTTTATTTGATTCTGGTGCAAGTTATTCATTCGTGTCATTATCATTGCTCAAAAGTTAAATTTGCCTGTTAGTCAGTTAGATGAAGCTTTGTTAGTAGAAATAGTTATGGTGAAGAACAAATATCCACATTTGTTTTCTTAACCTAAGATTTCGAGGACGAAATCTATTTCAAGTGGGGGAGAATTGTAACACCCGGAAAATCCTCGTAAGTAATAGTAAGTTTAATATTTATTAATATTTTGACTTTTTAGATTATGATTAACATTTTAAGTAACTTCTGTGATTTTTACTTGTTATTTGATAACTCTCGATAGAAATCAGTAAGTTTATTCTTTAAGTAAAATTATGAAAAATAGATGATATAGTGGAATAGTAGATTTTATGGATTAGTTAGATGGGTATTTTGAATACGAGCCTAACGGTACTTTCCGGTGTAAAAACGGGGTTCTAACGAAGAAGTTACGGCCTAATTAGTAGAAGTTGGAGGTTTTGGCAAACAGAAGCCGGCGCCAATGGAGTGGCGCCGATCCATCGGCGCCGACGACTGGCGCCAAAAACCCGACGTGCCAAATGGAGGGTTAAACTCACCCCTTAGTCATCACTTATCTCATTTATCACTTAGAACTCTCAAAACGAATTTCACTATTACTCTTGCTCACTCTCAGACGATTTCTTCATTCAACCTAAGGTAAGTTCAAATCTATTAATCTAAATCCAATCCAAGTAATTGTTATATGAATCTTAACAATGAAACTTCAATTAGGGCTTTGCTTTCTTCATCTTCTTGATTTGGAGTATTAGAGTTCAAGACTTCAAAAATAGAGAGATACTAATTGAAGAATTAAGGTGAGTAACTTGTGATAAATTGTTTGTATTTCATTTATATACTATTCCTCATCTTGATTTTGGTATAGCATATGGGAAATTATGAGTAACATGCTCTTAATGGTTAAGAGGGAAATAAGAGGAGTTCAAGTAAGTTAATGTGGCTTAATCGTGTTTATTACTTTGTATGATATAATAAATGTTGATGTTAAGAGTTTGGTTGGATTATATATCCATAGTATGAGATATTGAGATGATGACTTAATAAATGTCTTAATGATGAACTGGTGACTTAATGGTTAAAGTAGACTTATTCTTGAATTGTAAACATGGTGGTTTATTGTTGAATTCTTATGGAATGTGAATTAATACATATGGATGTATGTGAACTACATGGAAGTAGTATGGATTATGATAAATGGTTGGACCATTGTTAAAGTGCTTAATATGTTGTGAATCTTATCTGGATTAACATTTTTGGTATTCACTTAATTGGAGGAGCACCTGGTAGGCATTGGAGGATATAATCATACATACCGTGGGGTAAATGTATTTTGTTCATACCTTCGGACACCGTGGGGTTTTCCGTTGTGTTATGCCTTGTGACAATACCGTGGGGTATCAATCAAGGTATATCTTCAATTATGATGTAACCGGGTAGCGATATGGGCCTTCTCCATGGAATCCAATTTGTGAATGTACCGAATTGTTCTTCCTACATGTTATGATTATAATCTATGTATTATGTGTAAACCTCACTTAGGCTTTAAAAGCCTAACACTTGCTATGTGTTTTATGTGTTACAGATATTAGTGGTTCCGGACTCAAGAAGGTTTAGTACGGGGTGTGAGCTCGGGATTGATGTTGGAAGGTTAAAGAATTAGAAGATTTACATTAGAACTTCCCGACATCCTTTTTGGATCTTGGATTGCTATAGTTTTGAGCAAACAAGCTAGTAGTCTTTTGGTAGTTATACATTAACTAAATATTTGTATTAATGGTTTAGTAATGATGTTTATGAACACTTTTACTTTAGTAATGAGTACCACTCTTCCGTTTTATGGAAGTTTTTGTTAACCCCTATTTTGGGGTGTTACATTTTGGCTGTGTGTGCTTTATTCTAAATGATCGTGATAATCTTGGGAAATTTGATCCCAAAGCTGATGAGGGAATCTTTGTTGGATACTCCCTATCCTCCAAAGCTTATCGTGTGTATAATCTCAGGAGGAAATGCATTGATGAGTCTATTCATGTCAAATTTGATGATCTTAGATCATCATCTCTGACAAATGATGATGATGATTTACACAGATGGATCTCTTCATGCATCAGTGATGCTCCTTTATCAAACTCCACCGATACATCTTTCACTCCCTCCAATCCATCTCCATCAAATAATCAAGTCGGGTCATCCTCTATAATCCCCACCGAAATTGACCATGTCTCCACCGATGTACTTTCTCCCACCGATGTGCAACCCTCCACCGACGAACAGCCTTCCACCGATCCAATCTCTTCCACCGAAAATATTGCCTGCCACCGAACCTCTGATCCCACTCCATCTTCACCCCTAACACAAAATATTCCACCACCTTTACCTCCTGCAACAAAATGGACCAAAGATCACCCCATAGATCAAATCACCGGTGATCAACAAACAGGTGTCCCAACACGTAGAGGACTTGGAAACATTTGTCTCTATGTGAATTTTCTCTCTCTTTCTGAACCCAAGAAGATTGATGAAGCTCTTGCAGATCCCTGTTGGATCACTGCCATGCAAGAAGAGCTTTCTCAATTTAAGAGAAACAAAGTTTGGAGATTGGTTCCCAGACCCCGACAAAAAACAATCATTGGAAGCAAATGGACCTTCAGAAATAAAATGGATGAAGATGGTACAATTATCAGAAATAAAGCCAGACTGGTTGCTCAAGGATACCGACAGGAAGAAGGCATTGATTATGATGAAACTTTTGCCCCTGTTGCAAGACTTGAAGCAATAAGAATCTTTCTGGCTCATGCTGCCTACCGAAATTTCAGAGTCTTTCAAATGGATATCAAAAGTGCCTTCCTCAATGGGGAACTTGCAGAGGAAGTCTATGTGAAACAACCTCCTGGCTTTGAAGATGCAGCTCATCCAGACTATGTGTACAGACTTGACAAGGCCCTTTATGGTCTCAAGCAAGCTCCACGTGCTTGGTATGACACACTTGCCAATTTCCTTCTAAAGCATGGATATTCCAGAGGTAAAATTGACAACACTCTCTTCATCAAAGAGACCTCAGGTAACCTTATTCTTGTCCAAATCTATGTTGATGACATCATCTTTGGTGCCACTGATGCGTCACTATGTGATGAGTTTGCTTCTCTCATGATGAGTGAATATGAGATGAGCATGATGGGAGAGCTTACATTCTTTTTAGGCCTTCAGGTCAAACAATCTTCATAAGGGATTTTTATAAACTAAAGTAAATATATTCGTGATCTTCTGAAGAAGTTTAATTTTTTAGATAGTTCTCCTATGAAAACTCCCATGGCACCACCTTTGAAACTCAATGCTGATCTTAACGGTGAATCTGTGGATGTTACCCTTTATCGAGGCATGATTGGTTCTCTTCTGTACTTAACTGCTAGCAGACCGGATATTATGTTTGCTACTTGTCTATGTGTCCGTTATCAAGCCAATCCAAAAGAATCACATTTAAAGGCTGTAAAACGGATTTTTCGGTATCTCAAGGGTACCTTGCACTTGGGTCTTTGGTATCCCAAAGACTCAGGTTTCGAACTAATTGGGTATTCAGATTCAGATTATGCAGGTTCCCAGATTGATAGAAAAAGTACTACAGGAAGTTGCCAGCTTCTTGGTGGCTAATTGGTAAGTTGGTCCAGCAAGAAACAAAACTCTGTGTCAACCTCTACTGCTGAGGCTGAATATGTAGCTGCTGGAAGCTGTTGTGCTCAGATCCTGTGGATGAGAAATCAACTCAGGGACTATGCTCAAATCTACTCCAAAATCCAAATTCCGTGTGATAACTCAAGTGCAATAGCTATTGCAAACAACCCAGTTCTTCATTCCAGATCAAAGCACATAGATATCAGATATCATTTCATCAGGGACCACATTTCCAAAGGTAACATTGAGCTACATTTCATTCCCACCGATCTACAACTTGCTGATCTATTCACCAAACCCCTAGATGAAGCCAGGTTCAACTTCCTAATAAGTGAACTTGGCATGTGTAATTTTCAATAACTGTGTGTCTTCACTTTCCACCGATCTCACATCGGTGGACACTCTCTTCTTTCCTCTTTCTACACCGAACGCACACCATTCTCACCACCGATATATACACCGATCACCGATGTAACTTTCTCACCGATCACCGATATCCTCTACCGACGTCTCTTTGTCGGTAAAGTTATGTTCCACCGAAATGCCCACCGAGTGATTCTTCCACCAATCTCTCTTAATCCACCGACGTCTATACATCTTCCCACATATATCCTTGTCCCCGTCGATAAGATCTGCCCACCGATATAAACCACCGAATCTCATCATCGGTAACATCATCCTACCGACGTCTCATCATTCCCATCGGTAAGATCTGCCCACCGAATCCCTACCTTATCCTATACGCTTCCCCATGCTCTCATAACCCCTAAGACCCTAGTTGTCAGAGACTTTGACCGTTCCTTTTCCATGTAAAACCCCCTCAGCCACATACCCCGAAACACTCATCATTACCTTTTCCAACTTGTTTATTTTATTTAAATTTTTATTCATAACCGTTCCCTCCTCGTTTCTTTTTAAATACTTCTAAACCCTTCACCTTCCTCCTATTTATACGACCCCTCGACCTCCTTCTTCATTTTCTCTATACGAAACCTGCAACTCCTCCATTCTCTTACTTCCTTTCATTCTCATTCTCAATGGCACCCACCAAGATTCCTACGTGATTTGAAGACCTCATCTTCAACCCTTGCAACCATGTAGCAAGGTTTGAATCCGATCCCGCTCATCCCGAGTTCAACACCATTATCAAATTCTTAACCCGCTCACCTCTTCTCCATGCTTTCTCCTGCAACCCAAAGATGAACAAAATGCTCATTGGCAAATTTTGGCTGTCCTGTGTGTATGATATTTCAAATGAAGCAATTCATGCCTCTATCTTTTCTGACGAAGAGGGTAATCACGATGTTACTTTTGGCATGGATGATGTCCGTCGTGCTCTCCGGATCGAAGCCTTTTCAAAATATGTTGACATGCATGTCAACAACTTTCTTGAGCAAGTCATCAGCACTATTGGCTATGTCCAACTTTATGAGGATAAAGCTTCCAAGTCTTCTAAAGGACCAGGTACCCTTTTTCGCAAACATATGGGTGGGGTTTGGAACTTCTTCTTTGCTCATGTGATCCATTGTCTCTCTAGAAAGACAAGTGGTCAAGACCAATCCCCATCTTATATTACAAAGCTTTCTCATGCACTGATTTTTCAAAGAAAGGTGGACTTTGCTCAGTATTTCTTTACTGAGCTGACTGAAGTAATCAAACACCCGAAAAAGTGTTATGTCGCATATCCTCGTTTCATCTCTATAATCCTTCAACACAAACTCGGTGCGGCGTTGGATGCGGATCGTAAGTCTAAAACTCCTCGCTTCATCTACGATTGGTCATCACCCTTTGTTGGCCAAAAGACGCTCAATATTGGCCATCTCGCTACTGATCTCCCCTTACGCCAAGGTATGATTTCTTTCGCTTTATCTCCCGATCTTCACTGGGGTGATGCGGAAGCTCCCGGGTTTCAACACCCGGAAGTTCCCGAGGCACCCCAAGTTGTAGTGGCCCCCTCTTCCCTTTCTCGAGTAAAGTCGGGCGGCGCGAAAAAGAAACAACGTACGGCCCCCGACACCTCCGCACCCGCTTCTCGAACTATGCCACCGAGAGATCCCTCGGAGGCTTCCCCGGTTCAATCCCCATCTCGTAAGCGGAGGCACTCAACTTCCCCTTCGAGATCTCTTTCAAAGAGGTCTCGGACACCATCGGCCCAACCGACTAATCCAACTGTCGATTCTCGAAAATCGCCAGTTGTTGAACTTCACCCCTCCGGGCCAAGGGAATCCGTCATTATCCCCACCGACTCCTCTGCAGTTTCTCAAAAGACTACAGTTGTAGAAATGGAGAACCCATATGCCTCTTCCCTCACCTCTTCGGGTGGTAGAGATGACTTCGGGGACTCTCCCCTCGAAGGAGTTGACTTGTCACTGCACGACCTTTCACCCGGTCAGTTTATGATCGATGATGAAGCACAACTCGATCTGAGTTCCCGCCCAAATCCCCCCCCCAAATGACTTCTTTGAATTTCTTTTGGAGGACACTGGTTATCCCCGAACCATCCCGTCCACCGACAAAATTCACACCGAGCCTCCCTCAACGCAGATTAATCCCACCGAAGGCATCTCCACCGATCTTCTCTCTCAGACTCAAAGAAACCTCTCCCCGACACCGAAGCCGCCCTCTCCCCGACATCGGTTCCTTTACACCGAACCTTCCTGGGTTCAATCAACTTCCTCTCACTTTATTGAGGATCGCATACTACCTCATTCCCGTTTGGCACCAACAGAACCCCATCTGCGAGATCACAATCCTCCCCCTACCGATGCTCTTCGTGAAACTCTTCGGTCTCTGTCTGACAACTTGGCCTTATTAGCCAACAAAGTGGATACTTTGACCACTTCCCACTCCAACATTGCAGCTTCATTCGATGCTTTCAAGACTTCATATATAGTCAAGGATACTGAACTTCAGAGACTTATTCAAGAGGCCAAAACTCATCAGGATCTTGACAAACGCATCGCCGATTCTCTTAGCTCTCTTCACACCAAAGCTGACAACATGCTGGAAAAAGCTCAATGGGAAATGGACTTGGGTGACTTTTCTATGATCTCCGGTGACACCAATCAAATCTTGGCTCATCTTCACACCAAGTTTGATAGTGTTTTTGTACAGTTAGGTTTTAAGGTTCTGGCTGTTGCTGAGGGGGAGAAGACTCTTAGTCATCCAAAAATTCCTTCAATTAAGAGATCTATCATCAACAAGCCTTCACCCACCACCGAAAAATCCTAACCCTAAACCGAAACCTCACCTACCACCGAAACATCTTCATCCTCCACCGAATCATCACCTCAGGCCACCGAAGCACCACTTATGCCCTCACCGAAAATTGCAGGTACCACCGATCAAATCTCCACACCGACCAAGTCTCCATCAGGGGTGAAAAGTAAGGCAACGTCTGAGGGGGAGCAAGTTTCTAAAACCCCCAAAGACAAAGGTAAGAAAACCCTCACTGCTGAACAGTTGTCCGAAGAAGAAAAGAAAAAGAAGGAATTGACAAAATATGGAAATCGACCTGCTGATGCCCAAACTTTGAAGTTAAAGCCTCCTTCTCTACAATCTCAGGAATCCAACCTCGGTCTGACTCCTCAGGAGATTGAGGAAGCCAGACTTGCTCAAAAAGATTTAGATGACTCCAGGGCTCTATCCTTGAAAGCTGCACAAGAAGAGGCCATCAAAGCTAAGTCTACCGATCCTCTCTTAACCCAAAAATCGGTGCTGAGTGCTATTGAAAAAGAAAAGAATGAAGAAATAAGTTGGTACAAAAAGACCATGTACCACCGAATGTCCAAATCCCCGATCACAAATGTCAAAATTGCTACCTCCAGAGACAACCCAAAGGATATCAGGATGATCATCGATAGAGAAGACGGCTCAATGAAAAGTGTGAGAGATGTTAACCTCCAACATTACGGTCTTCCCGAATGGTATGAGATCTCTCAAAACTTGGTCAGAAGTGAAAACCCAAAGAAATATATTTTTATCAAATGCATTGAAGGACTGATGGAAAAGATGAAGGAGATTAAAAGAAAACACAACATCATTCTTTCCTCCGATGAAAGGGCGAAACTTCAATCGATGAAAGAAGAAATCCGTCTTCCCAAAGTCAAGAATCCTATCGACAAGATGTTCAAAGAAATGGCAAGTGAAGGGAAAATTCCAAATGTAAGCAACCTAAATCTGTCCCTCCCCACATCTGTGCCTTATCCTACCACAACCTTGAGCCTCTCACCGATACCTGGATTGTTCTTCAATGATGGTTTTGGTCACCGTGCCTTCTTCAGATTTGCACAAATTCCCATCGCCGATACCGTGTTTCTTCAAGGCATCTCCAACCTCTTTCCCAACATCCCCGAAGCTCAACCTTTCTACCGAATTTTGTTGGACAAAATCAAGCAACGTCAAACTTCCAAGAAATAGGTTCTCTCTCTCAATGGTGCTTGTAAAAGTTTGTTTCTCTTCTTACGATTGTACGAGAAAACTTATCTAAATACAAGTACCTTTCAATTTGAATTTTTTTTGGTACATAACCTTACTTACATTTACTTGTAAATACAGTATATAGTATACATACTCATACAAAAGAAAAATAGATCAAAAGAACAAAAAGAATGGTCTATGTGAAAAGAACCCAAAAAGAGTAAAAAGGGTCAAAATGCATTTTACTTTTATATACTCTTAAATATTCTAAGGGAAGACGAGACGTTGGAGATGACCCGGCGTCGCGGAAAATGGGAGAACGACGACTACATCTGTCGTGGCCAAATCTTAAATGGTATGTGGTTTGTTTCAAATTCTGTTTATGTTGCAAATGAAATTTTTGTTGATTCTAGTTTATGGCATGCAAGGCTTGGTCATGTGAATTTTAAAAGAATGGTTGAAATGTCAAAAGACCGTCTTATTCCGGCCTTTGATATTAAAACCGAAAAATGTAAAACTTGCATGTTAACAAAGATCACTAGGCAACCTTTTCCTAACGTGAAAAAGGGACTCGTCGGTGCTTGAGTTAATTTATAGTGATCTTTGTGATTTGCATTCAATTCCGTCTTTGGGTAATAAAAAGTATGTTGTTACTTTTATTGACGACGCTTTACGGTTTTGCTATGTATTTTTGTTACACTCAAAAGATGAAGCGTTGGACAAATTTAAAATTTATAAAACAGAGGTTGAATTGCAAATGAATTGCTTTATAAAATGTTTACGCACCGATCGTGGTGGAGAGTATTACGACCCCATGTTTTTCCAATTCGTAGGAATCATTCATGAGACTACGGCGCCTTATACACCACAACAAAATGGTGTGGCGGAACGGAAAAATAGAGTTTTCAAGGAAATGGTGAACTCTATGTTATCCTACTCGGGATTGAGTGATGAATTTTTTGGTGAAGCCATGCTAACGGCTTGTTACTTATTGAATCGCGTTCCCAATAAAAGGAACAAGATTACCCCGTATGAACTTTGGTTCAAGAAAGGCCTAACTTGAGTTATATTCGAGTTTGGGGTTGTCGGGCGGTTGTTCGACTACCCGAACCCAAAAGAAAAACTTTGGGTGAGAAAGGTATTGATTCCATCTTTGTTGGATATGCCGAGCATTCCAAAGCCTATAGATTCTATGTTATTGAACCTAATGATTCTATAGCGATTCACACCGTTATAAAATCGAGAGATGCATTATTTGATGAGACTAGATTCTCTTCAATACCTAGGCCGAAGGACATAGTTCTAAGTACTAGTGGAACTAGTGATGTTGAAGAACAAGCAATTGTTCCAACCGAATCTCCGATGCTTCGAAAGAGCAAAAGAGGAAGGATTGAAAAATCCTTTGGTCCCGATTTCCAAGTACACTTTGTAGAGGGATCAAGAGATGAGATTGGGTCTCAATTCTTTTACTGTTATAGTATTGAGGAGAATCCAAAATCATTTGATGAGGCTATGAAGTCTCAAAATGTTGCTTTCTGGAAAGAAGCAATAAATTATGAGATGGACTCCATCATGGGAAATAATACTTGGGTATTAACGGACTTGCCACCGGGTTGTAAACCTTTGGGATGCAAGTGGATCTTCAAAAGGAAGATGAAAGCGGATGGATCAATCGACAAGTTCAAAGCTCGATTAGTAATCCAAGGCTTTAGGCAACGGGAAGGCATCGATTATTTTGATACCTATGCCCCAGTAGCAAGGATCTCTACGATTAGATTGTTGATAGCCTTAGGAGCTATCAACAATTTAGTGATTCACTAAATGGATGTCAAAATGGCATTCTTGAATGGTGACTTGGAGGAGGAAGTTTACATGAAACAACCGGAAGGTTTTGTTATGCCCAGAGTGGAGCATAAGGTGTGTAAACTTGTAAAATCATTGTATGGGCTGAAACAAGCACCCAAACAATGGCATCAAAAACTTGATGAAGTTATCTTGTCCAATGGTTTTATGTTAAACCAAGCGGACAAGTGTGTATATAGCAAATTTGACACATCTGGTAATGGAGTAATCATTTGCTTATACGTTGACGACATGTTGATCTTTGGCACCGACCAAAATCAAGTTGCAAAAACCAAAGAGTTTTTGTCGTCAAGTTTCTCCATGAAAGATATGGGAGAGGCGGAGGTGATCCTTGGAATAAGGATCAAGCGTGAGAACAAAGGGATTGCAATTACGCAATCTCATTATATTGAGAAAGTATTAAAGAAATTTAATTGCTTTGATTGTTCTCCGGTGAGTACTCCATGGGATCCGAGTGTGAAGTTGTTAGTCCCAGATGGCTTAACAAGTATTGTAGAAGGGGGGGGGGGGGTTGAATACAATACTCAAAAAATTTCACAATTTTAATTCTTTTATTGAAAATCTTTCAACAAGAATTACACAAAGAAACTTAAAGACTGTTGCGGAAAATAACAGATAAACTATTCTAACAATCTTTCACAAAGTATACTAAACAAAACAACCAACAACACTTAGAACAAAGCTATTAAGTTATCAAGCAATATGGAGATTTCTTGCACTGAGAGAGACTTCCAGAAAGCGTAGTTTGCATGGGGATATCTTCTTCCTTTTATAGTGACAAGGAGTGTACAAGCATTAAATGCTTGGGACACTTGTCATCATCATATTTGCTGAGGATGTTGACTCCTGAAAAGCTGAGATGTCCTTATCACCTTTTACTAGGTACTAGAAATAGAACCCATGCTGAAGAAAGGGACTTTAACTGATAATGGATAAAACGACAAACAGTCACTTTTATCTGCCAAAGGATATTGTCCCATAATAAATGATCTTCTTGATGTGTATTCTAAGACAATCACACCGATGAAGTTTCACCGATATAATTGACTTTGGAACTTAAAACAATCTGTAGAGAGGAAATCATTTATTTGATAACACATAGATCCCACCGATTTTAGCTCCCTTATCGGTGGGATGATGCTGACCGACAAAGGATATGTCTGTGGAGGGGTTGTCCACCGATTTGTGAGAACAAGATCGGTGATGGGTTGTCCACCGATTTGTGAGAATAAATTCGGTGGATGGGTTGTCCACCGATTTGTGAGAACAAATTCGGTGGATAGTGACTTGGTTGAATGTAGAGAAGAGTCTTCTATTTTCCACAAGTAGAATGTCTTCAAGCTTGGTTCCGGTTGATCTTTGACTTCACCGAACAGTTGATATCTTGTACAAGTCATCTTTAAAAGAACCATGCTACAATATTCTAAGTAAGATATAAGGGAGAACATCGGTGAGTCAATTTCAAATCTAGGTGACCTAACAATCTCCCCCTATTTGAATTTGACCTCTTCCCTTAGAATATTTAAGAGTATAGAAAAGTAAAATGCATTTTGACCCTTTTTACTCTTTTTGGGTTCTTTTCACATAGACCATTCTTTTTGTTCTTTTGATCTATTTTTCTTTTGTATGAGTATGTATACTATATACTGTATTTACAAGTAAATGAAAGTAAAGCTATGTACCAAAAAAAATTCAAATAGAAAGGTACTTGTATTTAGATAAGTTTTCTCATACATTCGTGAAGAAGAAAAACAATCTTTTACAAGTACCGTTGAGAGAGAGAACCTATTTCTTGGAAGTTTGTCGTTGCTTGATTTCGTCCAACAAATTTTGGTAGAAAGGTTGAGCTTAGGGGATGTTGGGAAAGAGGTTGGAGATGCCTTGAAGAAACACGGTATCGGCGATGGGAATTTGTGCAAATCTGAAGAAGGCACGATGACCAAAACCATCATTGAAGAACAGTCCAGGTATCGGTGAGAGGCTCAAGGTTATGGTAGGATAAGTGTTGGGTCACCTAGATTTGAAATTGACTCTCCGATGTTCTCCCTTATGTCTTACTTGGAATATTTTAGCATGGTTCTTTTAAAGATGACTTGTACAAGATATCAACTGTTCGGTGAAGTCGAAGATCAACCGGAACCAAGCTTGAAGACATTCTACTTGTGGAAAATAGAAGACTCTTCTCTACATTCAACCAAGTCATCATCCACCGAAGTTGTTCTTACAAATCGGTGGACAACCCTCCACCGAATTTGTTCTTACAAATCGGTGGACAACCCTTCCCCGAATTTGTTCTCACAAATCGGTGGACAACCCATCACCGATCTTGTTCTCACAAATCGGTGGACAATCCCTAAACCGACATATCCTTTGTCGGTCAGCTTCATCCCACCGATAAGGGTGCTAAAATCGGTGGGATCTATGTGTTATCAAATAAAAGATTTTCTCTCTGCAGACTGTTTCAAGTTCCAAAGTCAATTGTATCGGTGAAACTTCATCGGTGTGACTGTCTTAGAATACTCATCAAGAAGATCATTTATTATGGAACAATATCCTTTGATAGATAAAAGTGACTGTTTGTCGTTTTATCCATTATCAGTTAAAGTCCTTTTCTTCAGCATGAGTTCTATTTCCAGTACCTAGTAAAAGGTGATAAGGACATCTCAGCTTTTCAGGAGTCAACATCCTCAGCAAATATGATGATGACAAGTGTCCCAAGCATTCAATGCTTGTACACTCCTTGCCACTATAAAAGGAAGAAGATATCCCCATGCAAACTACGCTTTCTGGAATTCTCTCAGTGCAAGAAATCTCCATATTGCTTGATAACTTAATAGCTTTGTTCTCAGTGTTCTTGGTTGTTTTGTTTAGTATTCTTTGTGAAAGATTGTTAGAATAGTTTATCTGTTCTTTTCCGCAACAGTCTTTAAGTTTCTTTGTGTAATTCTTGTTGAAAGATTTTCAATATAAGAATTAAAATTGTGAAATTTTTTGAGTATTGTATTCAACCCCCCTTCTACAATACTTGTTAAGCCATCTGGGACTAACAAGTGGTATCAGAGCGGAAAGTTTAATTCCATAAACTTGATCTGCGATGGCTACCTCTTCTTCTTCAACCATTGAAAACTCTTTTCAAAACAATTTTTCTGAGAATGGCTCCAAAACAAAACCACCTAAGTTTAATGCTAACAACTTTTCTTTGTGGAATAGCCGCATGATGCTATTCATGGAAGGAGTGGATACTAGATATCCAACCATTCTCAAAGAGGGACCTATCATCCCCAGAGTTTGGGCTCGCTATGAAACGCAGAGGCCTGGTAAAGAAACCATGGAAAAAGAAATCTCTAGTGATTCTGATGAAGAAAAATCCAGTGCTACTGGTCGTTACATCCTCAAAAATCCTAAGAAATATACTGATGAGGAAAAACGGTTGGTTTCTCTTGACTCTAAGCTAAGAGCAATTATTGCACTCTCACTTCCTGATGAGGTCTATCACTCTCTGGTTAACTTTGAAACTGCTAAAGAGATGTGGACCACACTGTGTGTACTGTACGAAGGTACAATGGAAGTAAAGAAATGTAAAAAGATTGGTCTTATTAGAAAGTATGAACTCTTTGCTTTTGAAAAAGGAGAATATCTTCCTAGCTACTATAATCGTTTCAACTCTCTTTTAAATGATCTGAAGTTATTAGGCAGAGTCTATGATAATGAGGAAGTCTTATGTAAGTTCATGGATTGTCTTCCAGAATTTTGGGAGAATATATGTACTTGCATTAAAACTACCAAGGACCTTGAGTTCATGCCCTTAACTGTCCTGTATGGAACTCTCTTCAATTTTGAGCAAACCAAGTTACAAAGGAAATCTTTCATAAATGAGATAAAGAGCTCTTCTATAGCTCTTGTCAGTGAAAGTTCCAAGAAATCTCAAAATGTTCATAGAATCACCTATCCTTCATCAGACTCTGACAATGACAACCAAAATAACTCTACCCACCAAACGGAGGCATGTCTTAGTGATGTCGATGATAAAGGTGAGGATATTATGGTTGAACAGTTGTCTGATGAAATGGCAATGATGGCTGGTTCTAAGAACAAGTTTTGTCCTTTCAACAAATCCAGAAATTTTAGAAAATCTTCATCTTCCAAGACTTCATCTGATAAGTCAAATGAAGAGTGTTATAACTGTGGCAAGAAAGGACACTTTGCATCTGAGTGTAGGAGCAAGCGTGTTACTAAGTCTAGGAACCCATCCTCTGACAAATATTCTTCAAAGAATGAGAAACCCAGAAATAATCCTTTCAAATCAACCTTTTCCAAAAAGGATTCCCAATCCTCTTCCTTAGACCATCAGGAGCGTGCTGAGAAGTATAAAGCCAAGTACAAGAAAGAGAAAGAAAGGAGTGAGGGTCTTGAAAGAAAAGGAAAAGGTCTAATGGCAGAAACTCATGACTGGGATGAAGAAGACACCTCTGACAGTGATTCTCACAATATGTGCTTCATGGCCATTTCTGAAGAGATGGAAGATTCTGAAAAAGCTACCTCTCCAATGGCTCTTGTGGCAACTGGGTGCTCGACAACTTATGCTCAGGCTTTTGAGCACCATCAAATATGGTATCTGGATAGTGGGTACTCACGCCACATGACGGGAAACAAATCTCTCCTTATCAACTTTGTGCCTGGAAAAGGTCCATCTGTAACCTTTGGTGATAACTCTAAAGGCTATACCAAAGGATATGGAACTCTTACTAATGGATCTGTCACCTTCAATAAAGTGGCCTTTGTTGACGGCCTCATGCATAATCTTCTCAACATTAGCCAACTGTGTGATCTTGGATATAAAGTTATCTTTGAACTTTGTGTCTGTACTGTGGTGGACAAGAATTTCAATGTGGTGTTATCTGGAAAAAGGATGGAAAATGTCTAAATCATTGATATGGGACTAAATAACAATTCATCCAATGTCTTCTTTGTGTCAGATGATACATCCAAAAGGAACTGGTTGTGGCATAAGCGTCTCTCTCATCTAAATTTCAAAACCCTTCATAAAACCTCCAACAAAGAGCTGGTGACTGGTATGCCAAAGTTGAACTTTGTCAAAGAGAAGCTGTGTGATGCATGTGAAAAAGGGAAGCTCACCAAAACTTCTTTCAAGACCAAGCAATGCTCTTCCATCACTCTTCCTCTCCAGATGCTGCACATGGACCTATGTGGACCAGTCAGCACTCCAAGTCTAGGAGGCAAAAGGTACATTCTTGTAATTGTTAATGAATTTACTAGATATACTTGGGTATCTTTTCTCAGGTATAAAAGTGATGCAACTGAAGAAATCATCAACTTTGTCAAGAAAATGAAGTTCTTAATGGTCAACTTGTTCGTTCGGTACGAAGTGATAACGACACTGAATTCAGAAACAGTGCTCTTGAAGACTTCTTCACTAAGAAAGGAATTTCTCAAAACTTCTCTGCAGTCCGAACTCCTCAGCAAAATGGAGTGGTGGAAAGGAAAAACAGAACTCTATGTGAGGCTGCTAGATCAATGCTAAGTGAATCAAATCTTCCCATCTATTTTTGGGCTGAAGCTGTAAATACTGCTTGCTTTACCCAAAATAGGTCAGTAATATCCAAAAGACATGATAAAACCCCATATGAAGTTTTCCATGACAGAAAACCAAATATTGGCTTTCTTCATGTTTTTGTGTAACACCCGGAAAATCCTCGTAAGTAATAGTAAGTTTAATATTTATTAATATTTTGACTTTTTAGATTATGATTAACATTTTAAGTAACTTCTGTGATTTTTACTTGTTATTTGATAACTCTCGATAGAAATCAGTAAGTTTATTCTTTAAGTAAAATTATGAAAAATAGATGATATAGTGGAATAGTAGATTTTATGGATTAGTTAGATGTGTATTTTGAATACGAGCCTAACGGTACTTTCCGGTGTAAAAACGGGGTTCTAACGAAGAAGTTACGGCCTAATTAGTAGAAGTTGGAGGTTTTGGCAAACAGAAGCCGGCGCCAATGGAGTGGCGCCGATCCATCGGCGCCGACGACTGGCGCCAAAAACCTGACGTGCCAAATGGAGGGTTAAACTCACCCCTTAGTCATCACTTATCTCATTTATCACTTAGAACTCTCAAAACGAATTTCACTATTACTCTTGCTCACTCTCAGACGATTTCTTCATTCAACCTAAGGTAAGTTCAAATCTATTAATCTAAATCCAATCCAAGTAATTGTTATATGAATCTTAACAATCAAACTTCAATTAGGGCTTTGCTTTTTTCATCTTCTTGATTTGGAGTATTAGAGTTCAAGACTTCAAAAATAGAGAGATACTAATTGAAGAATTAAGGTGAGTAACTTGTGATAAATTGTTTGTATTTCATTTATATACTATTCCTCATCTTGATTTTGGTATAGCATATGGGAAATTATGAGTAACATGCTCTTAATGGTTAAGAGGGAAATAAGAGGAGTTCAAGTAAGTTAATGTGGCTTAATCGTGTTTATTACTTTGTATGATATAATAAATGTTGATGTTAAGAGTTTGGTTGGATTATATATCCATAGTATGAGATATTGAGATGATGACTTAATAAATGTCTTAATGATGAACTGGTGACTTAATGGTTAAAATAGACTTATTCTTGAATTGTAAACATGGTGGTTTATTGTTGAATTCTTATGGAATGTGAATTAATACATATGGATGTATGTGAACTACATGGAAGTAGTATGGATTATGATAAATGGTTGGACCATTGTTAAAGTGCTTAATATGTTGTGAATCTTATTTGGATTAACATTTTTGGTATTCACTTAATTGGAGGAGCACCTGGTAGGCATTGGAGGATATAATCATACATACCGTGGGGTAAATGTATTTTGTTCATACCTTCGGACACCGTGGGGTTTTCCGTTGTGTTATGCCTTGTGACAATACCGTGGGGTATCAATCAAGGTATATCTTCAATTATGATGTAACCGGGTAGCGATATGGGCCTTATCCATGGAATCCAATTTGTGAATGTACCGAATTGTTCTTCCTACATGTTATGATTATAATCTATGTATTATGTGTAAACCTCACTTAGGCTTTAAAAGCCTAACACTTGCTATGTGTTTTATGTGTTACAGATATTAGTGGTTCCGGACTCAAGAAGGTTTAGTACGGGGTGTGAGCTCGGGATTGATGTTGGAAGGTTAAAGAATTGGAAGATTTACATTAGAACTTCCCGACATCCTTTTTGGATCTTGGATTGCTATAGTTTTGAGCAAACAAGCTAGTAGTCTTTTGGTAGTTATACATTAACTAAATATTTGTATTAATGGTTTAGTAATGATGTTTATGAACACTTTTACTTTAGTAATGAGTACCACTCTTCCGTTTTATGGAAGTTTTTGTTAACCCCTATTTTGGGGTGTTACAAGTTGGTATCAGAGCTCTAGTTTAAGTGAACTAGGTATGACTATAGTATGCCTAGACTTAAGCTGAGAACAATAAGATTGAAATACTGTTGAATGGGTAGATATCATAGGATGGGAGAGTGTAAGGAATTGTGAAAATACCTTGGTCAAAAAATTATAATGATGGTAAAAAGAATACTTGTATATTACATATTCATAATTTCATCTAGCTAATGCTATTATGAATATGTTGTTATGTAAGTGTACTTGATCTCTATTATTATGGTAATTGATAAGTGTATTAGTACACAAAAGTAGTCTGATTCTTACCTCATTCTCGTGTGCTTGTCAGACTGAAATGGTAAATACTCGAAGTCATGTGCAGCAACCGCGTGATGGTCAGTCAGCATCTGAATCTACTGCTGACCAACCTGGAATTCAAGCAACAGTTAGACATTCTCCGAGACCCTGTAATTTAGGCGGAGGAGCAGAAAATGTATCGAGACTTAACGTTGGTCCATCGAACCCAGTAACGGAAGAAGACGCTCTTGAAGCTCGATTGACGAATAGTATGCTCCGAGCCATGGAATCTGCTATGACTCAACAGCAGGAGCGAATTATGAAGATGTTGGATGACAGAGATAATAGCATTCGGCAACGCGAGACAATGGCAGAAAATGCTTTGAATGGGCAAGGTAATTTGGAAAATACTTTGAATACGGAAACAGATACGACTCTTCGGGAAGGAAGAAAGGAACGGAGATGTACATACAAGACGTTTTTGGGATGTAGACCTCCAGAGTTTGCAGGAACTACTGATCCCACTAAATGTATGAATTGGATTCGAGAAGTTGAGATGTCTTTTGAAGCAAGCGAATGTGAAGACTCTCAGAAGGTTAAATTTGCATCTCATCTCCTTAAGGGTGAAGCTCTTACATGGTGGAATCTTACACGTTCATCAACCGCACCGGCATTGTTGGCCAAGTTCACATGGACAACTTTCAAAAGGAAAATTTTAGAAAAATATTGCAGTGAGCGGGCACTTGATAAGATTGAAGATGAGTTCCGTGGCTTGAAGAAAGGAGACATGTCAATTATGGAATACTCAAGATTGTTTCTGGAGAAGTTAAATCTGGTAGAACACTTAGCTCCTGACGAGAAAACAAAGATAAAGACGTATCAAAGGGGATTACCGGCTAGTATGAAGACTGCTTTGAGAAATGCTAAGGTTTCAACCATACAAGAGGCAATTGAAGAAACCTTACGGATAGAAGATGATTTGGTTCAAGGAAAGTTGGAAAGTGGACCAACAAGTGAGAAAAGGAAATGGGAAGAGTCATCTGGAAATTTTCGTCAGCAAAGACCATTCTCGGGGAATGAAGTTGGAGATAGTCGTAACGAGCCTAGATGGTGTAATCGATGCAGGAAATCTCATGTGGGTCCATGTAACACTCGTCAGTATCAGGGTCCTCTAACTTGTAGTAAATGTGGAAAAGTCGGGCACTTAATGCAGGATTGTTCAATAAAAGGGGTAATTTGTTTTGAATGCCGTGAGCCGGGTCACGTGAAGAGAGATTGCCCAAGGTTGAAGACAGACGGATCTGGGAAACCCAAGTTAGAACCACCGAAGGCAACGGGAAGGGCGTTTCAGATGTCGACGGATGAGGCTAGAAGTTCAAAGGATGTGGTGTCGGGTACGTTTCTTCTAAACTCCGTACCTGCACGTGTTTTATTTGATTCTGGTGCAAGTTATTCATTCGTGTCATTATCATTGCTCAAAAGTTAAATTTGCCTGTTAGTCAGTTAGATGAAGCTTTGTTAGTAGAAATAGTTATGGTGAAGAACAAATATCCACATTTGTTTTCTTAACCTAAGATTTCGAGGACGAAATCTATTTCAAGTGGGGGAGAATTGTAACACCCGGAAAATCCTCGTAAGTAATAGTAAGTTTAATATTTATTAATATTTTGACTTTTTAGATTATGATTAACATTTTAAGTAACTTCTGTGATTTTTACTTGTTATTTGATAACTCTCGATAGAAATCAGTAAGTTTATTCTTTAAGTAAAATTATGAAAAATAGATGATATAGTGGAATAGTAGATTTTATGGATTAGTTAGATGGGTATTTTGAATACGAGCCTAACGGTACTTTCCGGTGTAAAAACGGGGTTCTAACGAAGAAGTTACGGCCTAATTAGTAGAAGTTGGAGGTTTTGGCAAACAGAAGCCGGCGCCAATGGAGTGGCGCCGATCCATCGGCGCCGACGACTGGCGCCAAAAACCCGACGTGCCAAATGGAGGGTTAAACTCACCCCTTAGTCATCACTTATCTCATTTATCACTTAGAACTCTCAAAACGAATTTCACTATTACTCTTGCTCACTCTCAGACGATTTCTTCATTCAACCTAAGGTAAGTTCAAATCTATTAATCTAAATCCAATCCAAGTAATTGTTATATGAATCTTAACAATGAAACTTCAATTAGGGCTTTGCTTTCTTCATCTTCTTGATTTGGAGTATTAGAGTTCAAGACTTCAAAAATAGAGAGATATTAATTGAAGAATTAAGGTGAGTAACTTGTGATAAATTGTTTGTATTTCATTTATATACTATTCCTCATCTTGATTTTGGTATAGCATATGGGAAATTATGAGTAACATGCTCTTAATGGTTAAGAGGGAAATAAGAGGAGTTCAAGTAAGTTAATGTGGCTTAATCGTGTTTATTACTTTGTATGATATAATAAATGTTGATGTTAAGAGTTTGGTTGGATTATATATCCATAGTATGAGATATTGAGATGATGACTTAATAAATGTCTTAATGATGAACTGGTGACTTAATGGTTAAAGTAGACTTATTCTTGAATTGTAAACATGGTGGTTTATTGTTGAATTCTTATGGAATGTGAATTAATACATATGGATGTATGTGAACTACATGGAAGTAGTATGGATTATGATAAATGGTTGGACCATTGTTAAAGTGCTTAATATGTTGTGAATCTTATCTGGATTAACATTTTTGGTATTCACTTAATTGGAGGAGCACCTGGTAGGCATTGGAGGATATAATCATACATACCGTGGGGTAAATGTATTTTGTTCATACCTTCGGACACCGTGGGGTTTTCCGTTGTGTTATGCCTTGTGACAATACCGTGGGGTATCAATCAAGGTATATCTTCAATTATGATGTAACCGGGTAGCGATATGGGCCTTCTCCATGGAATCCAATTTGTGAATGTACCGAATTGTTCTTCCTACATGTTATGATTATAATCTATGTATTATGTGTAAACCTCACTTAGGCTTTAAAAGCCTAACACTTGCTATGTGTTTTATGTGTTACAGATATTAGTGGTTCCGGACTCAAGAAGGTTTAGTACGGGGTGTGAGCTCGGGATTGATGTTGGAAGGTTAAAGAATTAGAAGATTTACATTAGAACTTCCCGACATCCTTTTTGGATCTTGGATTGCTATAGTTTTGAGCAAACAAGCTAGTAGTCTTTTGGTAGTTATACATTAACTAAATATTTGTATTAATGGTTTAGTAATGATGTTTATGAACACTTTTACTTTAGTAATGAGTACCACTCTTCCGTTTTATGGAAGTTTTTGTTAACCCCTATTTTGGGGTGTTACATTTTGGCTGTGTGTGCTTTATTCTAAATGATCGTGATAATCTTGGGAAATTTGATCCCAAAGCTGATGAGGGAATCTTTGTTGGATACTCCCTATCCTCCAAAGCTTATCGTGTGTATAATCTCAGGAGGAAATGCATTGATGAGTCTATTCATGTCAAATTTGATGATCTTAGATCATCATCTCTGACAAATGATGATGATGATTTACACAGATGGATCTCTTCATGCATCAGTGATGCTCCTTTATCAAACTCCACCGATACATCTTTCACTCCCTCCAATCCATCTCCATCAAATAATCAAGTCGGGTCATCCTCTATAATCCCCACCGAAATTGACCATGTCTCCACCGATGTACTTTCTCCCACCGATGTGCAACCCTCCACCGACGAACAGCCTTCCACCGATCCAATCTCTTCCACCGAAAATATTGCCTGCCACCGAACCTCTGATCCCACTCCATCTTCACCCCTAACACAAAATATTCCACCACCTTTACCTCCTGCAACAAAATGGACCAAAGATCACCCCATAGATCAAATCACCGGTGATCAACAAACAGGTGTCCCAACACGTAGAGGAGTTGGAAACATTTGTCTCTATGTGAATTTTCTCTCTCTTTCTGAACCCAAGAAGATTGATGAAGCTCTTGCAGATCCCTGTTGGATCACTGCCATGCAAGAAGAGCTTTCTCAATTTAAGAGAAACAAAGTTTGGAGATTGGTTCCCAGACCCCGACAAAAAACAATCATTGGAAGCAAATGGACCTTCAGAAATAAAATGGATGAAGATGGTACAATTATCAGAAATAAAGCCAGACTGGTTGCTCAAGGATACCGACAGGAAGAAGGCATTGATTATGATGAAACTTTTGCCCCTGTTGCAAGACTTGAAGCAATAAGAATCTTTCTGGCTCATGCTGCCTACCGAAATTTCAGAGTCTTTCAAATGGATATCAAAAGTGCCTTCCTCAATGGGGAACTTGCAGAGGAAGTCTATGTGAAACAACCTCCTGGCTTTGAAGATGCAGCTCATCCAGACTATGTGTACAGACTTGACAAGGCCCTTTATGGTCTCAAGCAAGCTCCACGTGCTTGGTATGACACACTTGCCAATTTCCTTCTAAAGCATGGATATTCCAGAGGTAAAATTGACAACACTCTCTTCATCAAAGAGACCTCAGGTAACCTTATTCTTGTCCAAATCTATGTTGATGACATCATCTTTGGTGCCACTGATGCGTCACTATGTGATGAGTTTGCTTCTCTCATGATGAGTGAATATGAGATGAGCATGATGGGAGAGCTTACATTCTTTTTAGGCCTTCAGGTCAAACAATCTTCATAAGGGATTTTTATAAACTAAAGTAAATATATTCGTGATCTTCTGAAGAAATTTAATTTTTTAGATAGTTCTCCTATGAAAACTCCCATGGCACCACCTTTGAAACTCAATGCTGATCTTAACGGTGAATCTGTGGATGTTACCCTTTATCGAGGCATGATTGGTTCTCTTCTGTACTTAACTGCTAGCAGACCGGATATTATGTTTGCTACTTGTCTATGTGTCCGTTATCAAGCCAATCCAAAAGAATCACATTTAAAGGCTGTAAAACGGATTTTTCGGTATCTCAAGGGTACCTTGCACTTGGGTCTTTGGTATCCCAAAGACTCAGGTTTCGAACTAATTGGGTATTCAGATTCAGATTATGCAGGTTCCCAGATTGATAGAAAAAGTACTACAGGAAGTTGCCAGCTTCTTGGTGGCTAATTGGTAAGTTGGTCCAGCAAGAAACAAAACTCTGTGTCAACCTCTACTGCTGAGGCTGAATATGTAGCTGCTGGAAGCTGTTGTGCTCAGATCCTGTGGATGAGAAATCAACTCAGGGACTATGCTCAAATCTACTCCAAAATCCCAATTCCGTGTGATAACTCAAGTGCAATAGCTATTGCAAACAACCCAGTTCTTCATTCCAGATCAAAGCACATAGATATCAGATATCATTTCATCAGGGACCACATTTCCAAAGGTAACATTGAGCTACATTTCATTCCCACCGATCTACAACTTGCTGATCTATTCACCAAACCCCTAGATGAAGCCAGGTTCAACTTCCTAATAAGTGAACTTGGCATGTGTAATTTTCAATAACTGTGTGTCTTCACTTTCCACCGATCTCACATCGGTGGACACTCTCTTCTTTCCTCTTTCTACACCGAACGCACACCATTCTCACCACCGATATATACACCGATCACCGATGTAACTTTCTCACCGATCACCGATATCCTCTACCGACGTCTCTTTGTCGGTAAAGTTATGTTCCACCGAAATGCCCACCGAGTGATTCTTCCACCAATCTCTCTTAATCCACCGACGTCTATACATCTTCCCACATATATCCTTGTCCCCGTCGATAAGATCTGCCCACCGATATAAACCACCGAATCTCATCATCGGTAACATCATCCTACCGACGTCTCATCATTCCCATCGGTAAGATCTGCCCACCGAATCCCTACCTTATCCTATACGCTTCCCCATGCTCTCATAACCCCTAAGACCCTAGTTGTCAGAGACTTTGACCGTTCCTTTTCCATGTAAAACCCCCTCAGCCACATACCCCGAAACACTCATCATTACCTTTTCCAACTTGTTTATTTTATTTAAATTTTTATTCATAACCGTTCCCTCCTCGTTTCTTTTTAAATACTTCTAAACCCTTCACCTTCCTCCTATTTATACGACCCCTCGACCTCCTTCTTCATTTTCTCTATACGAAACCTGCAACTCCTCCATTCTCTTACTTCCTTTCATTCTCATTCTCAATGGCACCCACCAAGATTCCTACGTGATTTGAAGACCTCATCTTCAACCCTTGCAACCATGTAGCAAGGTTTGAATCCGATCCCGCTCATCCCGAGTTCAACACCATTATCAAATTCTTAACCCGCTCACCTCTTCTCCATGCTTTCTCCTGCAACCCAAAGATGAACAAAATGCTCATTGGCAAATTTTGGCTGTCCTGTGTGTATGATATTTCAAATGAAGCAATTCATGCCTCTATCTTTTCTGACGAAGAGGGTAATCACGATGTTACTTTTGGCATGGATGATGTCCGTCGTGCTCTCCGGATCGAAGCCTTTTCAAAATATGTTGACATGCATGTCAACAACTTTCTTGAGCAAGTCATCAGCACTATTGGCTATGTCCAACTTTATGAGGATAAAGCTTCCAAGTCTTCTAAAGGACCAGGTACCCTTTTTCGCAAACATATGGGTGGGGTTTGGAACTTCTTCTTTGCTCATGTGATCCATTGTCTCTCTAGAAAGACAAGTGGTCAAGACCAATCCCCATCTTATATTACAAAGCTTTCTCATGCACTGATTTTTCAAAGAAAGGTGGACTTTGCTCAGTATTTCTTTACTGAGCTGACTGAAGTAATCAAACACCCGAAAAAGTGTTATGTCGCATATCCTCGTTTCATCTCTATAATCCTTCAACACAAACTCGGTGCGGCGTTGGATGCGGATCGTAAGTCTAAAACTCCTCGCTTCATCTACGATTGGTCATCACCCTTTGTTGGCCAAAAGACGCTCAATATTGGCCATCTCGCTACTGATCTCCCCTTACGCCAAGGTATGATTTCTTTCGCTTTATCTCCCGATCTTCACTGGGGTGATGCGGAAGCTCCCGGGTTTCAACACCCGGAAGTTCCCGAGGCACCCCAAGTTGTAGTGGCCCCCTCTTCCCTTTCTCGAGTAAAGTCGGGCGGCGCGAAAAAGAAACAACGTACGGCCCCCGACACCTCCGCACCCGCTTCTCGAACTATGCCACCGAGAGATCCCTCGGAGGCTTCCCCGGTTCAATCCCCATCTCGTAAGCGGAGGCACTCAACTTCCCCTTCGAGATCTCTTTCAAAGAGGTCTCGGACACCATCGGCCCAACCGACTAATCCAACTGTCGATTCTCGAAAATCGCCAGTTGTTGAACTTCACCCCTCCGGGCCAAGGGAATCCGTCATTATCCCCACCGACTCCTCTGCAGTTTCTCAAAAGACTACAGTTGTAGAAATGGAGAACCCATATGCCTCTTCCCTCACCTCTTCGGGTGGTAGAGATGACTTCGGGGACTCTCCCCTCGAAGGAGTTGACTTGTCACTGCACGACCTTTCACCCGGTCAGTTTATGATCGATGATGAAGCACAACTCGATCTGAGTTCCCGCCCAAATCCCCCCCCCCCCAAATGACTTCTTTGAATTTCTTTTGGAGGACACTGGTTATCCCCGAACCATCCCGTCCACCGACAAAATTCACACCGAGCCTCCCTCAACGCAGATTAATCCCACCGAAGGCATCTCCACCGATCTTCTCTCTCAGACTCAAAGAAACCTCTCCCCGACACCGAAGCCGCCCTCTCCCCGACATCGGTTCCTTTACACCGAACCTTCCTGGGTTCAATCAACTTCCTCTCACTTTATTGAGGATCGCATACTACCTCATTCCCGTTTGGCACCAACAGAACCCCATCTGCGAGATCACAATCCTCCCCCTACCGATGCTCTTCGTGAAACTCTTCGGTCTATGTCTGACAACTTGGCCTTATTAGCCAACAAAGTGGATACTTTGACCACTTCCCACTCCAACATTGCAGCTTCATTCGATGCTTTCAAAACTTCATATATAGTCAAGGATACTGAACTTCAGAGACTTATTCAAGAGGCCAAAACTCATCAGGATCTTGACAAACGCATCGCCGATTCTCTTAGCTCTCTTCACACCAAAGCTGACAACATGCTGGAAAAAGCTCAATGGGAAATGGACTTGGGTGACTTTTCTATGATCTCCGGTGACACCAATCAAAGCTTGGCTCATCTTCACACCAAGTTTGATAGTGTTTTTGTACAGTTAGGTTTTAAGGTTCTGGCTGTTGCTGAGGGGGAGAAGACTCTTAGTCATCCAAAAATTCCTTCAATTAAGAGATCTATCATCAACAAGCCTTCACCCACCACCGAAAAATCCTAACCCTAAACCGAAACCTCACCTACCACCGAAACATCTTCATCCTCCACCGAATCATCACCTCAGGCCACCGAAGCACCACTTATGCCCTCACCGAAAATTGCAGGTACCACCGATCAAATCTCCACACCGACCAAGTCTCCATCAGGGGTGAAAAGTAAGGCAACGTCTGAGGGGGAGCAAGTTTCTAAAACCCCCAAAGACAAAGGTAAGAAAACCCTCACTGCTGAACAGTTGTCCGAAGAAGAAAAGAAAAAGAAGGAATTGACAAAATATGGAAATCGACCTGCTGATGCCCAAACTTTGAAGTTAAAGCCTCCTTCTCTACAATCTCAGGAATCCAACCTCGGTCTGACTCCTCAGGAGATTGAGGAAGCCAGACTTGCTCAAAAAGATTTAGATGACTCCAGGGCTCTATCCTTGAAAGCTGCACAAGAAGAGGCCATCAAAGCTAAGTCTACCGATCCTCTCTTAACCCAAAAATCGGTGCTGAGTGCTATTGAAAAAGAAAAGAATGAAGAAATAAGTTGGTACAAAAAGACCATGTACCACCGAATGTCCAAATCCCCGATCACAAATGTCAAAATTGCTACCTCCAGAGACAACCCAAAGGATATCAGGATGATCATCGATAGAGAAGACGGCTCAATGAAAAGTGTGAGAGATGTTAACCTCCAACATTACGGTCTTCCCGAATGGTATGAGATCTCTCAAAACTTGGTCAGAAGTGAAAACCCAAAGAAATATATTTTTATCAAATGCATTGAAGGACTGATGGAAAAGATGAAGGAGATTAAAAGAAAACACAACATCATTCTTTCCTCCGATGAAAGGGCGAAACTTCAATCGATGAAAGAAGAAATCCGTCTTCCCAAAGTCAAGAATCCTATCGACAAGATGTTCAAAGAAATGGCAAGTGAAGGGAAAATTCCAAATGTAAGCAACCTAAATCTGTCCCTCCCCACATCTGTGCCTTATCCTACCACAACCTTGAGCCTCTCACCGATACCTGGATTGTTCTTCAATGATGGTTTTGGTCACCGTGCCTTCTTCAGATTTGCACAAATTCCCATCGCCGATACCGTGTTTCTTCAAGGCATCTCCAACCTCTTTCCCAACATCCCCGAAGCTCAACCTTTCTACCGAATTTTGTTGGACAAAATCAAGCAACGTCAAACTTCCAAGAAATAGGTTCTCTCTCTCAATGGTGCTTGTAAAAGTTTGTTTCTCTTCTTACGATTGTACGAGAAAACTTATCTAAATACAAGTACCTTTCAATTTGAATTTTTTTTGGTACATAACCTTACTTACATTTACTTGTAAATACAGTATATAGTATACATACTCATACAAAAGAAAAATAGATCAAAAGAACAAAAAGAATGGTCTATGTGAAAAGAACCCAAAAAGAGTAAAAAGGGTCAAAATGCATTTTACTTTTATATACTCTTAAATATTCTAAGGGAAGAGCTCAAATTCAAATAGGGGGAGATTGTTGGGTCACCTAGATTTGAAATTGACTCTCCGATGTTCTCCCTTATGTCTTACTTGGAATATTTTAGCATGGTTCTTTTAAAGATGACTTGTACAAGATATCAATTGTTCGGTGAAGTCGAAGATCAACCGGAACCAAGCTTGAAGACATTCTACTTGTGGAAAATAGAAGACTCTTCTCTACATTCAACCAAGTCATCATCCACCGAAGTTGTTCTTACAAATCGGTGGACAACCCTCCACCGAATTTGTTCTTACAAATCGGTGGACAACCCTTCCCAGAATTTGTTCTCACAAATCGGTGGACAACCCATCACCGATCTTGTTCTCACAAATCGGTGGACAATCCCTCCACCGACATATCCTTTGTCGGTCAGCTTCATCCCACCGATAAGGGTGCTAAAATCGGTGGCATCTATGTGTTATCAAATAAAAGATTTTCTCTCTGCAGATTGTTTCAAGTTCCAAAGTCAATTGTATCCGTGAAACTTCATCGGTGTGACTGTCTTAGAATACACATCAAGAAGATCATTTATTATGGGACAATATCCTTTGACAGATAAAAGTGACTGTTTGTCGTTTTATCCATTATCAGTTAAAGTCCTTTTCTTCAGCATGGGTTCTATTTCCAGTACCTAGTAAAAGGTGATAAGGACATCTCAGCTTTTCAGGAGTCAACATCCTCAGCAAATATGATGATGACAAGTGTCCCAAGCATTCAATGCTTGTACACTCCTTGCCACTATAAAAGGAAGAAGATATCCCCATGCAAACTACGCTATCTGGAATTCTCTCAGTGCAAGAAATCTCTATATTGCTTGATAACTTAATAGCTTTGTTCTAAGTGTTCTTGGTTGTTTTGTTCAGTATACTTTATGAAAGATTGTTAGAATAGTTTATCTGTTCTTTTCCGCAACAGTCTTTAAGTTTCTTTGTGTAATTCTTGTTGAAAGATTTTCAATATAAGAATTAAAATTGTGAATTTTTTTGAGTATTGTATTCAACCCCCCCTTCTACAATACTTGTTAAGCCATCTGGGACTAACAATAAGGCATAGTTGTGGGGAGGGACAGATTTAGGTTGCTTACATTTGGAATCTTCCCTTCAATTGCCATTTCTTTGAACACCTTGTCGGTAGGATTCTTGACTTTGGGAAGACGGATTTCTTCTTTCATCGATTGAAGTTTTGCCCTTTCATCGGAGGAAAGGATGATGTTGTGTTTTCTTTTAATCTCCTTCATCTTTTCCATCAGTCCTTCAATGCATTTGATAAAAATGTCTTTCTTTGGGTTTGCACTTCTGACCAAGTTTTGAGAGATCTCATACCATTCGGGAAGACCGTAATGTTGGAGGTTAACATCTCTCACACTTTTCATTGAGTCGTCTTCTCTATCGATGATCATCCTGATATCCTTTGGGTTGGCTCTAGAGGTAGCAATTTTGACATCTGTGATCGGGGATTTGGACATTCGGTGGTACATGGTCTTTTTGTACCAACTTATTTCTTCATTCTTTTCTTTTTCAATGGCACTCAACACCAATTTTTGGGTTAGGAGTGGATCGGTGGACTTAGCTTTGATGGCCCCTTCTTGTGCAACTTTCAAAGATAGAGCCCTGGATTCATCTAAATCTTTTTGAGCAAGTCTAGCTTCCTCAATCTCCTGAGGAATCAAACCCAGGTTGGATTCCTGAGATTGTAGAGAAGGAGGCTTTAACTTCAAAGTTTGGGCATCAGCAGGTCGATTTCCATATTTTGTCAATTCCTTCTTTTTCTTTTCTTCTTCGGCCAACTGTTCAGCAGTGAGGGTTTTCTTGCCTTTGTCTTTGGGGGTTTTAGAAACTTGCTCCCCCTCAGACGTTGCCTTGTTTTTTTACCCCTGATGGAGACTTGGTCGGTGTGGAGATTTGATCGGTGGTACCTGCAAGTTTTGGTGAGGTTTGAGATGTTTTTGGTGAGGGCATAAGTGGAGCTTCGGTGGACTGTGGTGATTTTTTTGTGGAAGGCGAAGATGTTTCGGTGGTAGGTGAAGGCTTGTTGATGATAGATCTCTTAATCGAAGGCAATTTTGGATGACTAAGAGTCTTCTCCCCCTCAGCAGCAGCCGGAACTTTAAAACCCAATTGTACAAAAACACTATCAAACTTGGTGTGAAGATGAGCCAAGCTTTGAGTGGTGTCACCGGAGATCATAGAAAAATCACCCAAGTCCATCTCCCATTGTGCTTTCTCCAGCATGTTGTCAGCTTTGGTGTGAAGAGAGCGAAGAGAATCGGCGATGCTTTTGTCAAGATCCTGATGAGTTTTGGCCTCTTGAGTAAGCCTCTGAAGTTCAATATCCTTGACTAGATATGATGCCTTGAAATCATCGAATGAAACTGCAATGTTGGAGTGGGAAGTGGTCAAAGTTTCCACTTTGTTGGATAATAAGGCCACGTTGTCAGACAGTGACCGAAGTGCTTCACGAAGAGCATCGGTAGGGGGAGGATTACGAGCTCGGAGATGGGGTTCTGTTGGAGCCAAACAGGAATGAGGTAGTATGCGATCCTCAATAAAGTGAGAGGAATTTGGTTGAGCCCAAGAAGGTTCGGGGTAAAGGAACCGATGTCGGGGAGAGGGCGGCGTCGGTGTAGGGGAGAATGTTTGGTGAGCCGGAGAGAGAGGCTCGGTGGAGATGCCTTCGGTGGGTTGAATCTGCGTTGAGGGAGGCTCGGTGTGAATTTCGTCGGTGGACGGGATAATTCGTGGAAAACCAGTGTCCTCCAAAAGAAATTCAAAGAAGTCATTCGGGGGGGGGGGGGGGTTGGGGGGGAACTCAGATCGAGTTGTGCTTCATCATCGATCATAAACTGACAGGGCGAAAGGTCGTGCAGTGACAAGTCAACTCCTTCGAGGGGAGAGTCCCCGAAGTCATCTCTACCACCCGAAAAGGTGGGGGAAGAGGCAAGATAAGGGTCCTCCATTTCTACAACTGTAGTTTTTTGAGAAACTGCAGAGGAGTCGGTGGGGATAATGACGGATTCCCTTGGCCCGGAGGGGTGAAGTTCAACAACTGGCGATTTTTGAGAATCGACAGTTGGATTAGTCGGTTGGGCCGATGGTTTCCGAGACCTCTTTGAAAGAGATCTCGAAGGGGAAGTTGAGTGCCTCCGCTTACAAGATGGGGATTAAACCGGGGAAGCCTCCGAAGGATCTCTCGGTGGCATAGTTCGAGAAGCGGGTGCGGAGGTGTCGGGGGCCGTACGTTGTTTCTTTTTCGCGCCGCCCGACTTGACTCGAGAATGGGAAGAGGGGGCCACTACAACTTGGGGTGCCTCGGGAACTTCCGGGTGTTGAAACCCGGGAGCTTCTGCATCACCCCAGTGAAGATCGGGAAATAAAGCGAAAGAAATCATACCTTGGCGTAAGGGGAGATCAGTAACGAGATGGCCAATATTGAGCGTCTTTTGGCCAACAAAGGGTGATGACCAATCGTAGATGAAGCGAGGAGTTTTAGACTTACGATCCGCATCCAACGCCGCACCGAGTTTGTGTTGAAGGATCATAGAGATGAAACGAGGATATGCGACATAACACTTTTTCAGGTGTTTGATTACTTCAATCAGCTCAGTAAAGAAATACTGAGCAAAGTCCACCTTTCTTTGAAAAATTAGTGCATGAGAAAGCTTTGTAATATAAGATGGGGATTGGTCTTGACCACTTGTCTTTCTAGAGAGACAATGGATCACATGAGCAAAGAAGAAGTTCCAAACACCACCCATATTTTTGCGAAGAAGGGTAGCTGGTCCTTTAGGAGACTTGGAAGCTTTATCCTCAGAATGTTGGACATAGCCAAGAGTGCTGATGACTTGCTCAAGAAAGTTGTCGACATGCATGTCAACATATTTTGAAAAGGCTTCGATCCGGAGAGCACGACGGACATCATCCACGCCAAAAGTAACATCGTGATCACCCTCTTCGTCAGAGAAGATAGAGGCATGAATTGCTTCATTTGAAATATCATACACACATGAAAGCCAAAATTTGCCAATGAGCATTTTGCTCATCTTTGGGTTGCAGGAGAAAGCATGGAGAAGTGGTGAGCGGGTTAAGAATTTGATAATGGTGTTGAACTCGGGATGTGTGGGATCGGATACGAACCTAGCTACATGGTTGCAGGGGTTGAAGATGAGGTCTTCAAAGCACGTAGGTATCTTGGTGGGTGCCATTGTTTGCAGGTGAGAATGATAAGAAGTAAGAAAGTGGAGGAGGAGTTGCAGGTTTCGAAATAAGAAAATGAAGAAGGAGGGCGAAGGGTCGTATATATAGGAGGAAGGTGGAGGGTTTAGGTATGTTTAAAAAATAAACTAGGAGGGAACGGTTATGAGGGAAAAAATTTAAATAAAATAAACAAATTGGAAATGGTAATGATGAGGGTTTCGGGGTTTGTGGTTGAAAGGGTTTTACATGGAAAAGGAACGGTCAAGGTCACTGACATCTAGGGTCTTAGGGGTGATGTGAGCATGGGGAAGCGTATGGGATAAGGTTAGGGATTCGGTGGTTTATTTCGGTGGGCAGATCTCACCGACGGGGATGAATTGGACAAGGATATCTGTGGGAAGATGTATACACGTCGGTGGATGAAGAGAGATTGGTGGAAGAAATCATTCGGTGGACATTTCGGTGGAACATAACTCACCGACAAAGAGACGTCGGTAGTAGATATTTTACCTATGAGAAATTTACATCGGTGTATATGTCGGTGGTGAGAATGGTGTGCGTTCGGTGTAGAAAGAGGAAAGAAGAGAGTGTCTACCGATGTGATTTCGGTGGAAGAAGAGAGAAGGAGAGAGTGTCCACCGATGTGAGATCGGTGGAAAGTGAGGACACACAGTTATTGAAGATTACACATGCCAAGTTCACTTATTAGGAAGTTGAACCTGCATTCATCTAGGGGTTTGGTGAACAGATCAGCAAGCTGTAGATCGGTAGGAATGAAATGTAACTCAATGTCACCTTTGGAGATGTGGTCCCTGATGAAATGATATCTGATATCTATATGCTTTGATCTGGAATGAAGAACTGGGTTATTTGCAATAGCTATTGCACTTGAGTTATCACACAGAATTAGTACTTTGGAGTAGATTTGAGCATAGTCCCTGAGTTGATTTCTCATCCACAGGATTTGAGCACAACAGCTTCCAGCAGCTACATATTCAGCCTCAGCAGTAGAGGTTGACACAGAGTTTTGTTTCTTGCTGGACCAACTTACCAATTTGCCACCAAGAAGCTGGCAGCTTCCTGTAGTACTTTTTCTATCAATCTGGGAACCTGCATAATCTGAATCTGAATACCCAATTAGTTCAAAACCTGAGTCTTTGGGATACCAAAGACCCAAGTGCAAGGTACCCTTGAGATACCGGAAAATCCGTTTTACAGCCTTTAAATGTGATTCTTTTGGATTGGCTTGATAACGGGCACATAGACAAGTAGCAAACATGATATCCGGTCTGCTAGCAGTTAAGTACAAAAGAGAACCAATCATGCCTCGATAAAGGGTAACATCCACAGATTCACCTTTAAGATCAGCATTGAGTTTCAAAGGTGGTGCCATGGGAGTTTTCATAGGAGAGCTATCTAAAAAATTAAATTTCTTCAGAAGGTCACGAATATATTTACTTTGGTTTATAAAAATCCCTTCTGAAGATTGTTTGACCTGAAGGCCCAAAAAGAATGTAAGCTCTCCCATCATGCTCATCTCATATTCACTCATCATGAGAGAAGCAAACTCATCACATAGTGACTCATTAGTGGCACTAAAGATGATGTCATCAACATAGATTTAGACAAGAATAAGGTTACCTGAGGTCTCCTTGATGAAGAGAGTATTGTCAATTTTACCTCTGGAATATCCATGCTTTAGAAGGAAGTTGGCAAGTGTGTCATACCAAGCACGTGGAGCTTGCTTGAGACCATAAAGGGCCTTGTCAAGTCTGTACACATAGTCTAGATGAGCTGGATCTTCAAACCCAGGAGGTTGTTTCACATAGACTTCCTCTGCAAGTTCCCCATTGAGGAAGGCACTTTTGACATCCATTTGAAAGACTCTGAAATTTCGGTAGGCAGCATGAGCCATAAAGATTCTTATTGCTTCAAGTCTTGCAACAGGGGCGATAGTTTCATCATAATCAATGCCTTCTTCCTGTCGGTATCCTTGAGCAACCTGTCTGGCTTTATTTCTGATAACTGTACCATCTTCATCCATTTTATTTCTGAAGATCCATTTGGTTCCAATGATTGTTTTCTTTCGGGGTCTGGGAACCAATCTCCAAACTTTGTTTCTCTTAAATTGAGAAAGCTCTTCTTGCATGGCAGTGATCCAACAGGGATCTGCAAGAGCTTCATCAATCTTCTTGGGTTCAAAAAGAGAGAGAAAATTCACATAGAGACAAATGTTTCCAACTCCTCTACGTGTTTGGACACCTGCTTGTTGATCACCGATGATTTGATCTATGGGGTGATCTTTGGTCCATTTTGTTGCAGGAGGTAAAGGTGGTGGAATATTTTGTGTTAGAGGTGAAGATGGAGTGGGATCCGAGGTTCGGTGGCAGGCAATATTTTCGGTGGAAGAAATTGGATCGGTGGAAAGCTGTTCGTCGGTGGAGGGTTGCACATCAGTGGGAGAAAGTACATCGGTGGAAACATGGTCAATTTCGGTGGGAATTATAGAGGATGACCCGACTTGGTTATTTGATGGAGATGGATTGGAGGGAGTAAAGGATGTATCGGTGGGGTTTGATAAAGGAGCATCACCGATGCATGAAGAGATCCGTCTGTGTAAATCATCATCATTATTTGACAGAGATGATGATCTAAGATCATCAAATTTGACATGAATAGACTCATCAATGCATTTTCTCCTGAGGTTGTACACATGATAAGCTTTGGAGGATAGGAAGTATCCAACAAAGATTCCCTCATCAGCTTTGGGATCAAATTTCCCAAGATTATCACGATCATTTAGAATAAAGCACACACAGCCAAAAACATGAAGAAAGCCATTATTTGGTTTTCTGCCATGGAAAACGTCATATGGGGTTTTATCATGTCTTTTGGATATCACTGACCTATTTTGGGTAAAGCAAGCAATATTAACAGCTTCAGCCCAAAAATAGGTGGGTAGGTTGGATTCACTTAGCATGGATCTTGCAGCCTCACATAGAGTTCTGTTTTTCCTTTCCACCACTCCATTTTGCTGAGGAGTACGGACTGCAGAGAAGTTTTGAGAAATTCCTTTCTCAGTGAAGAAGTCTTCAAGAGCACTGTTTCTGAATTCAGTGCCGTTATCACTTCTTACCGAACGAACAAGTTGACCATTAAGAACTTCATTTTTCTTGACAAAATTGATGATTTCTTCAGTTGCATCACTTTTATACCTGAGAATGTACCTTTTGCCTCCTAGACTTGGAGTGCTGACTGGTCTACATAGGTCCATGTGCAGCATCTGGAGAGGAAGAGTGATGGAAGAACATTGCTTGGTCTTGAAGGAAGTTTTGATAAGCTTCCCTTTTTCACATGCATCACACAGCTTCTCTTTGACAAAGTTCAATTTTGGCATACCAGTCACCAGCTCTTTGTTGGAAATTTTATGAAGGGTTTTGAAATTTAGATGAGAGAGACGCTTATGCCACAACCAGTTCCTTTTGGATGTGTCATCTGACACAAAGCAGACATTGGATCAATTGTTATTTAGTCCCATATCAATGATATAGACATTTTCCATCCTTTTTCCAGATAACACCACATTGAAGTTCTTGTCCACCACAGTATAGATACAAAGTTCAAAGACGACTTTATATCCAAGATCACACAGTTGGCTAATGCTGAGAAGATTATGCATGAGGCCGTCAACAAAGGCCACTTTATTGATGGTAACATATCCATAAGTGAGAGTTCCATATCCTTTGGTATAGCCTTTAGAGTTATCACCAAAAGTTACAGATGGACCTTTTCCAGGCACATAGTTGATGAGGAGAGATTTGTTTCCCGTCATGTGGCGTGAGCACCCACTATCCAGATACCATATTTGATGGTGCTCAAAAACCTGAGCATAAGTTGTCGAGCACCCAGTTGACACAAGAGCCATTGGAGAGGTAGCTTTTTCAGAATCTTCCATCTCTTCAGAAATGGCCATGAAGCACATATTGTGAGAATCACTGTCACAGGTGTCTTCTTCATCCCAGTCATGAGTTTCTGCCATTAGACCTTTTCCTTTTCTTTCAAGACCCTCACTCCTTTCTTTCTCTTTCTTGTACTTAGCTTTATACTTCTCAGCACGCTCCTGATGGTCTAAGGATGAGGATTGGGAATCCATTTTTGAAAAGATTGATTTGAAAGAATTATTTCTGGGTTTCTCATTCTTTGAAGAATATTTGTCAGAGGATGGGTTCCTAGACTTAGTAACACGCTTGCTCCTACACTCAGATGCAAAGTGTCCTATCTTGCCACAGTTATAACACTCTTCATTTGACTTATCAGAAGAAGTCTTGGAAGATGAAGATTTTCTAAAATTTCTGGATTTGTTGAAAGGACGAGACTTGTTCTTAGAACCAGCCATCATTGCCATTTCATCAGACAACTGTTCAACCATAATATCCTCACTTTCATCATCAGCATCACTAAGATATGCCTCCGTTTGGTGGGTAGAGTTATTTTGGCTGTCATTGTCAGAGTCTGATGAAGGATAGGTGATTCTAGGAACATTTTGAGATTTCTTGGAACTTTCACTAACAAGAGCTATAGAAGAGCTCTTTATCTCTTTGATGAAGGATTTCCTTTGTAACTTGGTTTGCTCAAAATTGAAGAGAGTTCCATACAGGACAGTTAAGGGCATGAACTCAAGGTCCTTGGTAGTTTTAATGCAAGTACATATATTCTCCCAAAATTCTGGAAGACAATCCATGAACTTACATAAGACTTCCTCATTATCATAGACTCTGCCCAATAACTTCAGATCATTTAAAAGAGAGTTGAAACGATTATAGTAGCTAGGAAGAGATTCTCCTTTTTTAAAAGCAAAGAGTTCATATTTTCTAATAAGACCAATCTTTTTACTTTTCTTTACTTCCTCTGTACCTTCGTACAGTACACATAGTGTGGTCCACATCTCTTTAGCAGTTTCAAAGTTAACCAGAGAGTGATAGATCTCATCAGGAAGTGAGAGTGCAATAATTGCTCTTAGCTTAGAGTCAAGAGAAACCAACCGTTTTTCCTCATCAGTATAATTCTTAGGATTTTTAAGGATGTAACGACCAGTAGCACTGGATTTCTCTTCAACAGAGTCACTAGAGATTTCTTTTTCCATGGTTTCTTTACCAGGCCTCTGCGTTTCATAGCGAACCCAAACTCTGGGGATGATAGGTCCCTCTTTGAGAATGGTTGGATATCTAGTATCCACTCCTTCCATGAATAGCATCATGCGGCTTTTCCACAAAGAAAAGTTGTTAGCATTAAACTTAGGAGGTTTTGTTATGGAGCCATTCTCAGAAAAGTTGTTTTGACTAGAGTTTTCAATGGTTGAAGAAGAAGAGGCAGCCATCGCAGATCAAGTTTATGGAATTAAACTTTCTGCTCTGATACCACTTGTTAGTCCCAGATGGCTTAACAGGTATTGTAGAAGGGGGGGGGGCGGTGAATACAATACTCAAAAAATTTCACAATTTTAATTCTTTTATTGAAAATCTTTCAACAAGAATTACACAAAGAAACTTAAAGACTGTAGCGGAAAAGAACAGATAAACTATTCTAACAATCTTTCACAAAGTATACTAAACAAAACAACCAAGAACACTTAGAACAAAGCTATTAAGTTATCAAGCAATATGGAGATTTCTTGCACTGAGAGAGACTTCCAGAAAGCGTAGTTTGCATGGGGATATCTTCTTCCTTTTATAGTGATAAGGAGTGTACAAGCATTAAATGCTTGGGACACTTGTCATCATCATATTTTCTGAGGATGTTGACTCCTGAAAAGCTGAGATGTCCTTATCACCTTTTACTAGGTACTAGAAATAGAACCCATGCTGAAGAAATGGACTTTACCTGATAATGGATAAAACGACAAACAGTCACTTTTATCTGCCAAAGGATATTGTCCCATAATAAATGATCTTCTTGATGTGTATTCTAAGACAATCACACCGATGAAGTTTCACCGATACAATTGACTTTGGAACTTGAAACAATCTGCAGAGAGGAAATCATTTATTTGATAACACATAGATCCCACCGATTTTAGCTCCCTTATCGGTGGGATGATGCTGACCGACAAAGGATATGTCGGTGGAGGGATTGTCCACCGATTTGTGAGAACAAGATCGGTGATGGGTTGTCCACCGATTTGTGAGAATAAATTCGGTTGATGGGTTGTCCACCGATTTGTGAGAACAAATTCGGTGGATAGTGACTTGGTTGAATGTAGAGAAGAGTCTTCTATTTTCCACAAGTAGAATGTCTTCAAGCTTGGTTTCGGTTGATCTTCGACTTCACCGAACAGTTGATATCTTGTATAAGTCATCTTTAAAAGAACCATGCTACAATATTCTAAGTAAGATATAAGGGAGAACATCAGCGAGTCAATTTCAAATCTAGGTGACCCAACAGAAGCTTATGCCCAACTCGGGTGAAGCGGTGTCACAACTCGAGTACTCAAAGGCTATTGGATGCTTGATGTATGCCATGACAAGTACTAGATCGGATATCGCTTTTTCCATAGGAAAGTTGGGTAGGTTTACTAGTAATCCTAGTATTCATCATTGGAAAGCGATAAGACGAGTATTCAAATACTTGAAGAAAACCATTGATTATGGTTTGTCATATGTCGGGTTTCCTTCAATATTAGAGGGATATTCGGATGCAAGTTGGATTACCAACTTAGAAGATCACTCTTCTACAAGTGGTTGGGTGTACTTGCTTGGGGGAGGTGCCATCTCATGAGCTTCCAAGAAGCAAACTTGCATCACGAGTTCGACTATGGAGTCGGAATTTGTGGCATTAGTCGCTGCCGGTAAAGAGGCGGAGTGGCTAAGGAATTTGGTCCATGAAATTCTGTTATGGCCGAAACCAATATCACCCATTTCTATCCGTTATGATAGTGCGACTACTTTGGCTAAAGCTTATAGTCAAGTATATAATGGCAAGTCTAGACACTTAGGTGTTAGACATAGCATGATTCGCGATCTAATCACGAATGGGGTGATTTCGGTTGAATTTGTTCGGTCGCAACAAAATCTAGCAGACCACTTGACCAAGGGGTTAGCTAGGGACTTGGTTCACAAGTCGGTGATAGGGATGAGATTAAAGTCCATTTAAATCTCTAACGGTGAGATACCCAATTCCCTTCTAATACAACGTTAGAAATTGAATTCAATGGGAAAGCTCACTCTAGGGGATTGGAGCATAAGATGATCATCCCACGGTATGTGCTCTGTACTGCAAGTGAAGGAGGTAATAGTTCTTTTGTAAAAATGCATGTGCAGGTGCATGATGAAAGGAACTACCTATATGAGTGTGAAGTGTGGCCGCTTCAAGAAGCTTGGACTTGGTTTTGATGCACTCACGAATGGATAAGGACACATGGTTTGTATAGTGTCAAGTTTAAACTTTAGAGAATTATTTAAATTCATGTGTATGTTATCTTCTGGTACTCAAATGGGTTAAAGGGTTCAATCCATAGGACACCCGGATTCTCGAGTATTTGAAATGTGTAATGTACTAAGATGAAAATTTAATCTTCTAGATATTTTCATTTATGCATGAGTTTGTTTTCCTATATTGGATATTTTTTGTGAATCAATGATTGCACTAAAATGGGGGAGGAATGTTGGTGATTTTAGTGAAATCATCGGTTCATTTTATGTAATTGGATTCACAAGATAATAATGGGGTTGGTAGCTATGCTATAACATGAGTTAGGAGGTGTGGAGTGCACACTCGTGTAAGCTAACTAGAACCCGAGATCGTTGGATGGTTATATTTGACGAGTTACTAAGTGTTATCTGTTTTGTAACTGATAGAAATTCTTGTAACCGCCAACATTAATGTCCACATTCAATCTCATTTAATGAGAAATTATTATCATTATTTGTTGATCCAAACCCTCAGTGATTTGATAATGACCCTCTCTTATATACTTAGTGAAAATTGTAAGTAAACAATATGTATCAGAGTTTCACTATCGCTGATAAGTACTAAGATCTTACAGTACCGCTGATAGGAACTCTCGCTCTTTAAATTAAACATTCAGCGAACACTGTTCACCATTAATGCTCTGAGTCTGTTCAGTCATTATGATGATCGTTGATAAGTTAGTTGTTTACTTATGATCCCTGAAGACAAGTTTCACGTCAACAAAGGTTCTACGCTGAAGTCGAAGATCAAGCTCAAGAACCAGCAACAAGTCTCCTGATGAACTGATGCGGATCAGCGAAGACTCAGATTTGTCCACTCAACGTGAAGTATCAAGTACAAGACTTCAGTTATCGCTGAACTTTATCATTCGCTGAATAGAAAATGATAATGCTCTGAATCAACGAAAGCTGATCATGAAGTCCTCCGTACAAAGTACTTTTGTCTTAACCTCCCTTGGACGACTCCGTACGAAATGTCAGAAAAGAACCTCCGACTGTCTGAAATCGTACAACCACTCTGATACTACACTGTTCATCCATGCGGCTACTAAGGTTGTCAACCAAGGTCAATGACATGCAACCAACCAGCTGATGACACGTGTAAAGTGTATACTGACTTGCATTAAATGCATGCAGTATAAAAAGAGATGAACCCACTTCATTTGAAGTAACTTGCTAACTCTGGACAAATTCAATCTCTTATCTCAAGATAGGTTATTATTAGTAATTTCCTTATCTCTCTTAGTGCAAGAAGCCTTAGTGTTCCAACTTGTTTAGATTTAGGTTTATCCTTAATCTTGTTTCCACAACAAGCTGTAAATTGTTAATGATTTATCAATAAACAATTTAGAAAAGTAAAATATGTGTGTTTGTATTCAACCCCCCCCCCCCCCCCCCCGTTCTACAAACTTGTATAGGCCTTCGGGACCAACAAGTGGTATCAGAGCGGATTTGTTTAATCTCATAAACAAGATCTAATCTAAGATCTTTCTCTTCCTTGCTATTATCTGAAAATGGCCACCAACACAAACACAAATTATATAGACAATGGTTCTCTTGCTTAACCCCCTAGATTTTCCAAAGATAACTTCAACTTATGGAAATAGGATGACACTCTTCTTAGAAGGTGTAGACCCTACTATGCCTTACTATCTCGAGAATGGTCCATTCATCCCTGTAAGAATTGATGCTGCAGTTCCAGCCGCTGAGAATTGACCTGCTATTCCAGAAAGGCTGGTACCTAAGGAAATCTTTCAATGGACTGACGAAGATAAAAAGAAAGTGGCTATAGATACAAAATCCAGATCCATACTATCCATGGCTCTTCCTGACGAAGTCTACCATTTCGTCATGAATCTGAAAACATCAAAAGCCATGTGGGACACAATATGTGTTCAGTATGAAGGAACGTCTGAAGTCCAGGACTCAAGAAAGATCAACCTGGTAAGACAATACGAAAGCTTCATTTCTGGTAAGAATGAATCTCTCTCTGAAGTTCACCAACGTTTTAATTGTTTAATTATAGATCTGAAAATTGTTGGTAAGGAATATTCTAACTTTGAAGTACTGACAAAGTTTCTAGAATGTTTACCTGAAAGCTGGGACAATTATTCTATGTGTCTCAAGCTGTCAAAGGATCTAAAATCAATGACCCTTTCAACCTTATATGGCACGTTGCTGAATCATGAGCAATCGAGCCATCTTAAGAAGAATCTTGTAAAAGATTCCAAAAGCACCTCTGTTGCTTTAATCTCAGAGGAACCTTCTACTCAGCGACCCTCGGTCACTATCACTGAGTTAGAAAGTAACTCTGAAAGGTCATCAGATTCTGATTATTCAGATGATGATGAATCTTTGGCTCTCCTAACTAAGAAGTTCAGGAGATTTGCCAAAAAGAAAATGTTTAGAAAGAACAAACCTCTTTCCATAACTGACAAGCCTAGATCATCATCTTTGGTTGATAAGGCTACTGCTACTTGTTTTAACTACGAAAAGACAGGACATTTCGCTAACGAGTGCAGGTCTAAGAGAGTTTCTAGACCCTCAGCTTTTACAAAGAAACCCTTTGTTCCAAGGAATAAAGATGACAAATATTCAAAGCTGAAAGAAAAATATGCTAAGCTGAAAAGCTTTAAGAAGAAGAGTAAAGGCCTGATGGCTAACTATGATTGGGCTGCTTCTGATGAAGAAGCGTCACCATCTGACTCTGAAGATGATGAAGCAAATCTATGTCTTATGGCCAAGATTGAAGAAGAGGAAGAAAGTTCAGACATTCCCTCCACTTCAACATCTGCTATTCAGGTTAAGAAGGGTATCTGGTATCTCGATAGCGGATGCTCTAGACACATGACTGGAAAGAAAAGCATGCTCGCTGAATACAAGGAAGAGAAGGGTCCCTCTGTAACTTTCGGTGGAAATGGAAAAGGACATACCCGAGGGTATGGTGTACTTTCAAATGATACAACCTCCTTCAGAAGAGTCGCATATGTTGAAGGGGTGAAGCATAATCTTCTAAGCATCAGTCAGCTTTGCGACATGGATAACAAAGTAATCTTTACTAAGGAATCCTGCTTTGTCGCTGACAAAAAGGAGAAGATAGCTCTCAGCGGTTATCGTTTGGAAAATGTTTATGTAATAAACATGGACTCAACAACCACTGAGAACTCCTGTTTCTTCTCAAAGGCCTCATCTGATGTCAACTGGTTATGGCATAAGAGGCTATCTTATCTAAATTTCAAGACACTGAACACTCCTTCGTCAAAAGAGTTAGTCACTGGTCTACCTCAGCATTCATACGCCAAAGAGTCTTTATGTTCAGCATGTGAAAAAGGGAAGCAGACCAAAGCAAGCTTTAAATCAAAGCAAGTTTTTTCAGTGTCATGTCCTCTACAATTACTCCATATGGATTTGTTTGGCCCGTTAACAAACAATCCATCGCTGGAAAGAAATATACGCTGGTCATAGTTGATGAATTCTCTCGCTTCACTTGGGTAATGTTTCTCCGTTCTAAGAGTGACACCCCTGAAGAACTCATCACCTTTGTTCAGAAGATGGAAACCCTGAACAATCTGACCGTTCGCTCAATAAGGAGTGATCATGGGACTGAATTCAAAAACAGTTCTCTTGATTCCTTCCTTGAGAGTAAAGGTATTTCTCACAACTTATCTTCAGTGAGAACACCGCAACAAAATGGAGTCGCTGAAAGAAGAAATAGAACGATTATTGAAGCTGCACATTCAATGCTCAGCGATTCTCACCTTCCTACTCAGTTTTGGGCAGAAGCTGTCAACACTGCTTGTTTTACGCAAAATAGGTCGCTGATAGTTAAAAAATTCAAAAAGACAGCCTATGAACTCTTTCATGGGAGAAAGCCTTCAATCAGCTTTCTTCACATCTTTGGATGTCAGTGTTTCATACTGAACAACATAGATGCTCTTGTAAAGTTTGATCCCAAGGCTGATGATGGAATCTTTCTTGGATACTCCTCAGTTTCCAAAGCCTTAAGAGTCTTCAATCGTAGAAGACAAACTGTAGAAGAAACTATTCACGTCACGTTTGACGAATCCCGTTCAGCGAACTCTAAACCATCCGCTGATACTGAAGAACTGAATCAATGGATGTTTTCTCATCTTGGTGATTCAGAAGATATTCCCACTCATGCTCATCCAGTAGAAGATGATAGTCCTATCATTCCAAACATGCAGAATAGTGAAGCTGAAACATCATGGGTCTCAGCTGTTCCTATAAACACTATACCTACCGCTGAACCAAATGCCTCAGACATTCCATCTATCTCTCAGCAATCAGTAAATGAAATGACAAATGCAAGTATTCCTCTCTTAACTGAAACTCCAGAAGTAGCTGAAGCCTCATCTTCAGCTCCTCCAGTTCAAGATGAATCAGCGACTTATGCTCCGGCTCAGCGATGGCCAATAAATCACCCAATTGATCAAATTCTTGGTGATCCAAACGCTGGTGTTCAGACTCGACGAAGTGCAGGTAATATTTGTTTATTTTTTAACTTTATTTCTCTAACTGAACCAAAGAAAATAGATGATGCCCTCAAAGATCCAAACTAGGTCAGCGCAATGCAAGAAGAGATGATTGAATTCGAAAGAAACAAAGTTTGGAAACTTGTTCGGAGACCAACTGATAAAACAGTAATAGGCACTAAATGGGTCTATCGAAACAAGTTGGACGAACATGGTACTGTAACCCGCAACAAAGCTCGTCTTGTTGCTCAGGGATACAGACAAGAGGAAGGTATAGATTATGACGAAACATTTGCTCCAGTAGCAAGACTTGAATCTATTCGTCTATTCTTAGCATATGTTGTACACAAAAACTTCAAAGTACATCAGATGGATGTTAAGTCAGCATTTCTGAATGGAAAGCTGAATGAAGAAGTGTATGTGGAACAACCTCCAGGATTCTCAGATTCTAAGCGTCCAGGTTATGTTTATAAACTGGATAAGGCACTTTATGGCTTGAAGAAAGCTCCTCGTGCATGGTATGACACTCTTTCTACTTATCTCCATATTGAAAAATTTGAGCGAGGTAAGATTGACAAAACTCTATTTTTTAGAAAAGTGAAAGGTCATATCATTCTAGTTCAAATATAAGTTGATGACATTATATTTGGTTCTACTAACCCTGAGCTTTGTACTCGTTTCGCTGCTAGAATGAAAGATGAGTATAAAATGAGCATGATGGGTGAACTAACATATTTCCTTGGTCTTCAGATTAAGCAAACTGAAAAAGGAACTTTTATCAATCAGGGAAAGTATGTTAAAGATATGCTGAAGAAATTTTATTTAACTCATAGTTCAGCTATGAAAACCCCTATGGCACCACCGCTGACACTTGACAAGGATTCAAAGGGAATACCTGTTAATGTCACGCTGTACCGTGCGATGATCGGCTCTCTCTTGTATCTTACAGCTAGCCGACCCGATATTATGTATGCAACATGTTTGTGTGCACGATATCAAGCTGAACCTATGCTATCTCATATGAAAGCTGTAAAGCGAATCTTTCGATACCTTAAGGGTACAGCGAACCTAGGTCTTTGGTATCCCAAAGATTCAGGATTCGATCTAACCGCCTATTCAGATAGTGATTTTGCAGGATGCAAAATGGATAGGAAAAGCACCACAGGAGGATGTCAGCTCCTGGGTGGAAAGCTGGTAAGTTGGACTAGTAAAAAGCAAAATTCAGTGTCCACTTCCACAGCTGAAGCTGAATATGTAGCTGCTGGAAGCTGTTGTTCTCAAGTCTTGTGGATGAGAAATCAGCTACTAGACTATGATCTTCAGCTCTCCAAAATTCCAATCTATTGTGACAGCACAAGTGCCATCGCTATAGCAAACAATCCAGTACTACATTCAAAGACCAAACACATAGAAATCAGATATCATTTTATCAGAGATCATGTGATGAATGGTGATATAGAACTTCATTTTATCCCAACTGATTATCAGTTAGCTGATTTATTTACCAAACCTCTTGATGAGACAAGATTCAACTTTCTCATCAGCGAGCTTGGAATGCTGAACTTTGAAGGGTAAAATCCTCAACGGTTCACATTGATCAACGATAGGATAAAATCAACTCGTATAACCTATTCAATCATCTTCTCTCTGAATAAAACTTGGTTAAAGCTGATATCAAGGTATGTTTTCTCTCTCTGACAATCGCATGAAAATGCAAGATTTCAAAACAAAACGCATCGCTGAATATCTCTTCCTTAACAGCGATATTTTGAAAATTCTTAAAACCATCACTGATATTTTCATTCAGTGCTCCATGTATATAAAAGAGTCCCTGAGTTTTTCAAAACCTCAGACACATCCTAAAAGAATATGAAAGGACAGTTGTGACGTCATTGCAACGGATAAACCCCGGCACGTTTTCTCTTTCTGACACACGTTTGCACGTCTCGTTCAAACTTCCAATCAAATGCAAACACGTGTCCGTGTAATGATGAAAATCTTTTCCCGCTCAAGATTTTCTCTCTCTAATCTCTCTATATAAACAAACTCGTGGTTTATATTTTTCTTTTACGCGATCAATCTTCCTCCGCAAGAAAGAATTCATTGTTGCATTTGTGCTTTCTAAAACTTCAAAGAACTGTTCATCATCTTCTTCATCAAACATCAAGGTTAATATGTTCTTATTTATTACCAAATGCGTATAACTTGTTTCCGATCTTTTCCTTGTTTTAACAAGATCAAACAAAAGAACTTCTTAAAATGAAATCATTTTCTTTCATGGTTTTATGAATACAACCATTTCATGGTTGTTCTTCAAGTTTAAATGCAAAAATCTTAAACTTGTTCTTCATTCGTTTCCAGAATCTATTTCTTCATAGAAAACTGGATAACAAGAATAAATGGGTTTTACATTTCGTTTCTTAAAATCAAGAAAAACCCTAATCTTCATTAAGACATTTGTGTCTGAATGAAATGGATAAAATTTGAACCATCTTAATGGAAAATCTTTCCACATTAAGATAATTCTTATTTGTTAACATCTTTGGTTGAACTGATAATACAGAGAAATGGCATCGTCTGACATTCCTGCTACCGCTGAGAACATCTCCGCTGATTCTGAGGAAGTGGAATTTATCAAGGCTCCTCAGGTTAAGTTCACTCTGGAACAACTAGATTGGACCAAAATGAATAACCTTTCTGCGCTTCTCGAGTTTCCTCCTCGAAAGCAAGTCACACATCTGAAAGATGCTGTGAATTTCCTAAAGAATTGCTGCATTTCAACAGCCCTGACCATCTCACCTCCTGCAAATCAGCTACTACTATCCCAGTTCTGGTACACTACCAAACATTCTCAGTTACCATCCGCCAAAGATCCCTCCAAAATAATTGATTGTATCCTCAGCGATACTGAGTATGGCACGATAAAGATCACACCTGCCATCATTCGCAAAGCTCTGAACTTTCCCAACGCTACAAAAGAAAAGCCTTTTGTTCCTTTCCCTGACCATAAGAAACTCACTGACAAAGAAGCTCTTATTGCATTTTTCGATGCAATGGGTATGTATGGGAAATTGGCAGAGACAAGAAGCCCGAGAAGAAGCTGACCCTGCTGAAGAAGTCAAAAATGCCCAACGAGATGAACTTCATCTTCGCTCACCTAATCAGCTGCATGACTGCCAAGACCGGCTCCTCTGACCAAGCCGCTCAACCTCAACAAGCAATCGGATACGCTCTGCTGAAAGGTCTACACATTGACTGGGCATCTCTTATCTATGATGACTTGGTGCAAAGAGTAGACTCTACCGCTGACAGACCTCCATGGGTTCCTTACCCCCGATTCATCAGCGCCATCTTCCAATATGGCCTGAAGGACAGCTACCCGCAAGAGGGTGACCTGAAACTCTCTCAGGTTGGCCCTAAGGTACTTGACTTCAAACCAGTTGAAAATGAGGTACGTCTTTCTACCCTTTTAACTCTTCTCAACCTTTCTTCTTCTAATTCTGTGGCTCCTTCAGCGACAATACCCATCGCTGATACCCTGGCCACAAAATCCTCTCCTTCTAAGAAAAGGAAACATTCATCTACCCCACTTGGTTCTAAAAGGATCAAGAAAACAAAGGAGCAACCCCAGCAATCTCATGCTGAAGACTCCTCAGCTCTTTCTGCAGAGCTGAAGGAACGTTCAGTGGTACGCTCTGCCACACCTGAACAACCCATCCATTCCATCCCAACTTCAGCGTCTCCAAACGCTGAGGTTACAAACTTGGAACCTATCCAACCTCCTTCAGTCTCTCAAAAGACTGATGAAGTGTTTATCAGCGAATCCAACGCTGAACTCAGAACCCAACCTCCATTCTCATCCTTCGCTCCTCCCTCTACTCATTTGGTCTCTCCTCCAGATCTCGCTGGAGCTGCCATCATTTCTACGGAACCTAAAGCTGATTCTCCAGGAATGATGAAGACAGGACCTGCAGGACAATCCATGGGCACTTTTGAAGATGACATGGAACACTTTTCAGGAACCCGTAATTTTGACAAGTTCATCAATCCTCCTGCAGGTACAAACCAACCCATAAACACTGTCACTAAACCCCAAACTTCTGAGCTTTCCTATGTTCACAAGTTCTTACATGTTACAGGTCCTAATTTGGGAGACATCAACGCCTCTCTGAAGTCCGTGGAGACAAAGCTGATAGGTCTCACCACTACTCTTTCAAATAACTCTACAGCTGTAACAAACGCTGGAGATAATCTTATAAAGCTGACAACGGTGGTGGAGAAGAAGGCTTCAACAGATGACTTGAAGCAAGTTGATAACATTCTCAGCGACTTCGCCAAGGCGCTCGCTGACATCTACACAGACTACACCTCTCTCAAAAATTCAGTTTCATCCATGTCCAGCGAGGTCACAACGCTGAAGACATCGGTTGGACAACTAGAGGGAGATATGTCTACTGTAAAGACTGACTTAGGCTCTGTAAAGACCGATATTAGTTCGATGAAATCGATGATCGAGCAGTTACTACAGAAAGCGAATACTCCTGCTCCTGCCCCTGCTCCCGTCCCTGCATCTGACAATTTCACAGCGGCGGATCGCACTGAGCTGGAGAAGATCAATCCTGCTATTTCTGGCCTTCAAGACAGAATAGCAAAGATTAAAGTTTGTATAGGTATCTCTGGATAAGAATACAGAGAACCTACCAATGCTGCTGAGTCAACCCATTCCTCTCCCACTCATCATGAGAAAGATGGGGAGAAGAGCGCTAAAGATCTCTCCAAAAGCGCTGAAAACCTTTCCCATGATGAATCTATCAGGGGAGAGAAGGATGCTGAAGAAACCACCGCTGGACCTCAGGGAGATGAAAACCCTGAGGAAACCGAGAAGCTCGCCTCTGTATCTGAGGGGGAGAAACTCGAAGAAGAAGCTGATAAAACCGAATCCGAAGCAGAAGATGATGAAGTCGTCGACATCCCTGATAATGAACCATCCTCTTCTCCAAAGAATGATGATGATGATGACGAAGATGACGATGACTTCTTTATCGTCAAACCTGCTCCAAAGATCAGAGTTCTTAAGGGAATCTCGATAAATGAACCTTCAGGGGAGCGGACAAAGACAAAGCCCTCAGCCTCTGGAGCTGAGAAAGGCAAAGGCAAAAGCGTCGCTGAAGATGACAATCTGACGATCTTGCTTGAAAAGCCGGTTTATCAGGTACACTAAACATCTCTCACTCCATCCCTCCTCTATCATACACTATCAGTTCTACTACCCAAGCCTATACACTTGAACAATTTTTCTCTCTCTGATTCTACCCAAGTTCTTACTTGTAAGATCGCTGTGTTTCAGCTAGTCCTCTCCCCTGTTTGAGGATATCGCTGAAGGCTCCACAACTGCGACTTCACCAATAATACCAGTTGCTGCTGAAGAAATAATCCCAGTCTTAGATTTAATCTCTGAGACTGATGAACCTGAAGAACAGCTACTCTCGCACAGACACAGACCTTCCTTAGCTCCTCAAAAGCTAAGTGAAGAGGATCAGAAAAGAAGAGAGGAGATAATAAAGCGATTCGAGGATCAGTGAATCATTCTGAGGCGTGATCAACTTCCTTCAGTTCCTCCAAAGTTCAGAATTTCCCAAAAGGAATACAAGGAACACCTCAGAGCTGAACGCCTAATCGCTGAAAGAAAGGAAGTTGAAGAAAAAGACAGAGAATATGCCATCAAGCTTACTCAACGATCAATAAAAGACCCCAAGCTGAAAAGAGTTCCCATTGATGTTCAACGTCAGCTATGGGATGATGCTCAAGAGATCGTTAGAGAAAAGACTAAGGTCTCTGATACGACTTTGGAATGGGCTAAACAAATGCTGACCTATCGATCTAGACCATCCAAAATCATCAAGGCAAACATCAGAGGAAGACTGTACGCTGAAGTTCCTGTTGTTGAAGTGGATGTCTACAGAGATGACAAAACCAAGCAAACCTTCTATGCTGCTACCTTAGAAAAGTTTGGTCTCTCTGAATGGTTAGAAACAAAATTAGCCATTCAGGGATCGCGCTCAAAGTTCAAAAGCCATGTCGAGAAGATCTTAAACAAACAGATCGACCTGCTTTCATCTGCTGTGGATATTCCTCCTACTCTTCCTCAACCAAGAAAAGTCTCTGATAAGAAAAAGAAAGTCTCTGGTTCAGGTCCTCCTATTCGGAATGAAACGGGCATTGGTTTCTCTCGTGCTGAAGTTCTTGGCTCTGATGCCGATCTCTCAATGCTTGACACCTCCCTACCACCTGGAGAAACATTCATTCCTGACACAGTTGTAAGTGATCCCTATGGTATATTCTTTTTAGACTACTATGGAAATCATCACTTTCAACGTATCTCTGAGCTCCACATCGCTCCCATCGAACAACTCAGAGATCTCGTATACTGGTGTGAAGTCAGACGCGACATCAAAGCTAGACACCTGAAGCCCTTGATTTTTGAAGCAGCTCTGAAGAAAAAGAATCAAGGAGTAGATGTCCCTGACTGGATGATTCCCACATCAAAGACCCTTGATGAACTTCTCATCAAGGAAGAACCCTTTACAAGCTGATATGATCGCCCTTTTCTCTATTGTATCAGTTATTCTTTTATACTTGTAATTTATTTCGCTTGTACTTGTAATCTTTCCATTTCTCTTTGTAACCTGATTCAAAGTTTTAAAGAAAGATTTCAGCGAACGTACTTTACTCCATCAGTACTGAAAAGATCCCAGAAAACAGTAATAGGGACAAATATTTTATGAGTTCTTTTTTATCCTTATGTTTTCATTAAATAGCAATTTTCTTTGTTGCTATGTCATAATTAAATAGGGGGAGATTGTTGATCCAAACCCTCAGTGATTTGATAATGACCCTCTCTTATATACTTAGTGAAAATTGTAAGTAAACAATATGTATCAGAGTTTCACTATCGCTGATAAGTACTAAGATCTTACAGTACCGCTGATAGGAACTCTCGTTCTTTAAATTAAACATTCAGCGAACACTGTTCACCATTAATGCTCTGAGTCTGTTTAGTCATTATGATGATCGCTGATAAGTTAGTTGTTTACTTATGATCCCTGAAGACAAGTTTCACGTCAACAAAGGTTCTACGCTGAAGTCGAAGATCAAGCTCAAGAACCAGCGACAAGCCTCCTAATGAACTGATGCGGATCAGCGAAGACTCAGATTTGTCCACTCAACGTGAAGTATCAAGTACAAGACTTCAGCTATCGTTGAACTTTATCATTCGCTGAATAGAAAATGATAATGCTCTGAATCAACGAAAGCTGATCATGAAGTCCTCCGTACAAAGTACTTTTGTCTTAACCTCCCTTGCACGACTCCGTACGAAATGTCAGAAAAGAACCTCCGACTGTCTGAAATCGTACAACCACTCTGATACTACACTGTTCATCCATGCGGCTACTAAGGTTGTCAACCAAGGTCAATGACATGCAACCAACCAGCTGATGACACGTGTAAAGTGTATACTGACTTGCATTAAATGCATGCAGTATATAAAGAGATGAACCCACTTCATTTGAAGTAACTTGCTAACTCTGGACAAGTTCAATCTCTTATCTCAAGATAGGTTATTATTAGTAATTTCCTTATCTCTTAGTGCAAGAAACCTTAGTGTTCCAACTTGTTTAGATTTAGGTTTATCCTTAATCTTGTTTCCGCAACAAGCTGTAAATTGTTAATGATTTATCAATAAACAATTTAGAAAAGTAAAATATGTGTGTTTGTATTCAACCCCCCCCCCCCCCCCTTCTACAAACTTGTATAGGCCTTCGGGACCAACATTATTAATATAGGGTCGGTTACGATTCTCAAGGTGTTTAAATTGGATCGATTTCTGCCTAAATTGATATCGAGAATTGAGATTATCCTCGAGTGAATTTCGTGATACCCGGGCAGAATAGGGTCGAAATATCACTTAAGGAAAGCGAGCTCTCACGCGATCTCACATTCTTTATCCAAGTACTAGTCACTCCTTTTTTTGATCCAAATCCTCAATGATTTGATAATGACTCTTTAAGAAACACTTAGTGAAAATTATAAGTAGACAATATGTATTAGAGTTTCACTATCGCTGATAAGTACTATGTTCTAACAGTACCGCTGATAGGAAATTCATGTTCTTAGATTAAACGTTCAGCAAAACTGTTCATCAATATAGCGCTGAGTCTGTTCAGTCTTGTTGATGATCGCTGATAGTTTTAGGTTGTTTACTTATGATCCCTGAAGACAAATTTCACGTCAACTATGTTCTACGCTGAAGTCAAAGATCAAGCCCAAGAACCAGCGACAAGTCTACTAATGAACTGATGCGGATATCAGCGAAGCCAAGACCTGTCCACTCAACGTGAAGTTACAAGTAGAAGACTTCAGCGAACGCTGAACTTTGTCACTCGCTGATAAAGATCTATTTAGCGAACGCTGATCATGAAGTCTTCCTCTACAAGTTACTTTTGTCTTCCCCCCTTGCACGTCTCCGTACGATAATGTCAGAAAGGACATCCCTTTTGTTCAGGATCGTACTACCAACTCTGATTCTACACTGTAACATCATGCGGCTACTAAGGTTGTCTACAAAGGTCAAAACATGCAACCAATCAGCTGCTGCCACGTGTAAAGTTATACTGTTGTGCATTTAATGCATACAGTATATAAGAAGAACCATACTTCAGAAATGAAGTGCTCGGACATATTCTTCCTTCTTACTCTGTGTGTTAGAATATTTATCTTTAATATTCTTATCTCTCTTTCTTTCTTATTTCTTGTGCAAGAAACTTAGTGATTCTCATAACTTGTTTAGATTAGGTTTATTCCTTAATCTTGTTCGGCGACAAGTTATAAATTGTTTGATAAATATCAATAAACAATTTAGAAAAGTAAAATCTGCGTGTTTGTATTCAACCCCCTCCCCCCCTTCTACAAACTTGTATAACCCTTTCGGGACCAACAAGTGGTATCAGAGCAGATTGTTTAAACTCATAAACAAGATCTTGCTTATACTAATCTTTTCTCTTCCTTGCTATTTCTCTTAATGGCTACCAACAAAAATACAAACTATATTGATAATGGTTCTCTTGCAAAACCCCCTAGATTTTCCAGAGATAACTTTAATCTATGGAAAAATAGGATGATACTCTTCTTAGAAGGTGTAGACCCTACTATGCCTTACTATCTCGAAAATGGCCCATTTATTCCTGTTAGAATCGACCCTGAAGTTCTAGGCTCTGCTACGAGAGCTACCATTCCTGAAAGGGTCGTGCCTAAGGAACCTCATATGTGGTCTGATGAAGATAAGAAGAAAGTGGCTATAGACACAAAAGCCAAATCCATTCTTTCCATGGCTCTTCCTGACGAAGTCTACCATTCCGTCATGAACCTGAAAACCTCCAAAGCCATGTGGGACACAATCTGTGTTCAGTATGAAGGTACGTCTGAAGTCTAGGACTCTAGAAAAACCAACCTGGTAAGACAGTACGAAAGCTTCATTTGTGGTAAGAATGAATCTCTCTCTGAAGTTCACCAACTCTTTAACTGCTTAATAATAGATCTGAAAACTGTTGGTAAGGAATATTCTAACTTTGAAGTCCTGACAAAGTTCTTAGAATGTTTACCTGAAAGCTGGGACAGTTATTCAATGTGTCTCAAGCTATCAAAGGATCTAAAATCTATGACTCTTTCTACCTTATATGGCACTATGCTCAATCATGAGCATACATGTCATCTTAAGAAGAATCTTGTAAAAGATTCCAAAAACACCCATGTTGCTTTAATCTCAGAGTCACCTTCCACTCAACGATCCACTGTCACTGTCACTGAGTTGGAAACTAACTCTGAATGTTCATCAGGTGCTGGCTCTTCAGATCTTGATGAATCTATGGCTCTCCTATCTAATAAATTCAGGAGATTCGCCAAAAAGAAAATTTTCAAAAAGAATAAGCCCCTCGCACTTACTGACAAGCCTAGAACATCAACCCCTGTTGATAAGGCTACTGCTACTTGCTATAACTGTGAAAAGATAGGACATTTTGCTAGCGAGTGCAGGTCAAAGAAAGTTTCTAGACCCTCAGCTTTCTCCAAGAAATCCTCTAACCCAGGGCTAGTGATGACAAGTATCAAAAGCTGAAAGAAAAATATGCAAAGCTGAAAGGCTTTAAGAAGAAAGGCAAAGGCCCGATGGCTGACCATGATTGGGCTGCCTCTGATGAAGAAGAATCATCTGACTCAGAAGATGATGATGAGGCCAATCTCTGTCTCATGGCCAACATCGAAGAAGAGGAAGAAAATTCTGACATTCTGTTGGGAACTGAAGATTTGCTAAGTATGGATAGTGCTGCCAGAACAACATTACTACTGCCAGAACAAAGTTACTACTGCAAGACAAAGTTAATGCTGTTGGAACTCTGTTAGTACTACTGATGCATTAATGTTGCTGGAACTCTGTTAGTACTGCTGATGCATTAATGCTGCTGGAACTCTGTTAGTACTGCTGATGCATTAATGCTGCTGGAACTCTGTTAGTACTGCTGATGCATTAATGCTGCTGGAACAAGGTTAGTACTGCTGAGTCAAGTTAATGCTGCTTGAATGAGTTAATGCTGCTGGAGAATATTAGTACTGCTCATGCTGAATGAAGATTAATACTGCTGATGTGATAAGTTTGGTATGCGAAGATTTTGGAGATAAAGATGGAATGGATGAAGATATGCTTAAAGAAGATTCAGAAGATCAATTTATTTTTGATAGTTATCTTGTACTTATTGTGTATAAATAGATGTTGATAGATAGCTATTTAGGACACGCAATATTCAAGAGTTTTAGAATACGTTTTGTTTTGAGAGAGAATTAACCTCAAGGTTTAGAACCCTATTTCTAGAGAAGTAGAAGTCGTCTTGATTGAGCCTGTTCATCAAGATTGAGGTTTGGTTGTAAGCTTGTGAGTTGAATTAGTGAATACAAACAGCTGTGTGTTTTCTGATATATTGTTCATTGATTGTGAGAATTAAAGTTCTTTTCCGCAGATTCTTTAATTCTGAATTCTAGGTATTATTAGTCTTGTTAAGATTCGATCCTGACAAGTGGTATCAGAGCCTGTGTTTCTTAGAATTCTACAATCATTATGGACAATTCTTTTGAATCAAACAGTACTCTTGTTTCTAAGGTTCCCATGCTCAGACCCAATGAATTTGACATGTGGAAAATTAGAATCAAGCAGTACATTCTGCTTACTGATTATTCCATCTGGGATATCATAGAGAATGGTCCATGTGCTGAAGGAAGAACTGGACCAGATGGCAAAAGACCTCCTCCAAAGACTGATGCAGAGAGAAAAGTCAGACAAATAGAGATGAAGGCCTTAAGCACTCTGCTTTTGGCTATTCCCAATGAATATCAGCATCAATTTCAACACTGCACTGATGCTCAGATTCTGTGGAATGCATTGGAAAAGAGATTCACTGGCACCAAAAGCACCAAGAGGAATCAGAAGGCAATTCTCAAGCAGCAGTATGAAAACTTTACTTCTACTAAGAATGAGTCTATGACTCAAACTTTTGATAGATTTAATAAGCTGATTGGAGAATTGGCCACAGTAGGAGTCAAGATGGAGGCTGATGATGTTAACAGAAAGTTCTTAAGATCATTAGGTGAAGAGTGGACAATGTATACTGTGTCATTCAGACAAAATGACCAACTGGAAGATAAAGAGCTTGATGATCTTTACAATGATCTTAGAGTCTTTGAAGCAGAGGTTGAAGCCAAAAAGAAGTCCTCTGGATATGTACACAATGCTGCACTTCTTTCAGCATCACCTGATTCTACTGCTAACCCTGAATCAGTTAGTGCTGCTGGAGGAGTCAATCAGGAAAAGACCAATGATTCAGTACTAGAAGCCTTCTTTTCTAGTCATGTTAATTCCTCATTGATTAATGATGACTTAGAACAGATTAATGTTGATGATCTTGAAGAGATGGATATCAAGTGGCAGATGGCTATGCTGTCTATGAGGGTGAAGAGATTCATAAAGAGGACAGGGAGAAACAACTTTTCCCAAAGAAGAGAAGATGGTGCTGGATTTGACAAGTCCAAAGTTGAATGCTACAAGTGTCACAAGATGGGACACTTTGCCAGGGAATGCAGAGGTGGAACATCTCACAACAGCCATCAACAAACTCAGGCTGGAAGCTCCAATCAAAACAGAAACTCTATTCAAGCTCTTGTCTCTCAACAAGGAATGGGATTTGATTGGAGTGATCAAGCAGAAGAGGCCATCCAAAATCAAGCACTTATGGCTGAAGTTTCAGATCTTCCCACTGAGGTAAAATCTAATCTCTGTACTCAAGCTTGTATAGACACTGTTAAAAGGTATAGAGATCACAATCAGGGAATGTGTGATGACCTTAAGAGATTAGAAAAAGACAGAAAAGACTATGTAGTAATTGTAGAGAGGTTTGAAGAACAGATTAGGGCTTTTCAAGCCAATGAACTTCAACACTCCTATGATACAAACTACTGGAAGTGGGAAAAAGATGGTCTAGAGTTCCAGCTTAGAGAATCCAGGGAAGAGTGTGAGAAACTAAGAGGAGAACTTGAGAAAGTAAAACTTGATGTTGAAAAGTTTTCAAAAGCTTCTAAAGTTATGGACACCATAATAAATGCTCAAGTTCACAGTAAGATGAAAACAGGCCTAGGGTACAATGCCACACCTCCACCCTATAATAACACATACATCCCTCCTAGGTCAGATCTGTTAGAAACCATGGATAGTAAGGACTTACCTGAAGGAGCTACTAAAATAGATCCATTAGATGAAGTTGTTGTTGAGGATACAACTGAAAAAGAAGAGGCTAAGAAAAGGAATACGAATGTCAGTGGTGAGATTCCCTTAGAGAATTACATCAAGACTAATGAGGATGGTGGAAGTCCCTAGGATAAGAACAATGAGATGAAAAAATCTGAAAAAGGAAAGGGAGTTCATTATACACAGACCACTGTTGTGAACTCTAATACTTGTGAACATTGTTCTTGCAAGAAATCTCAAGAGAATAAGCCCCAAAAACATGATAAAAAGAGGGAAAATCAAAGAAATTGGAATAACCAGTGGGCACAAAAGCAAGGAGTTGATCTGCAAAGGATTAACAGACCAAAACCTTGTTTTATTTGTGGCAAATTGAATCATCTTGCCAAATACTGTTATTTCAATCCTATTAACCAAAAGAAAAGTTTTCAAAGAAGTTTTCAAAAATCTTCTGGTTATAGGAAGCCTGCAAGGAATAATGTGGCTAAGAAACAAGCTGAATCCAGAAGCCACATGAGAAAACAGACTGAAAAGGAATGTGTCAATATGTGGGTCCTCAAAAGCACTAATGTTAGTACTGCTACCTCAGATAGTACTGCTGACAAGGATAGTGCTGCTAGAAGCAATACTATTGCCAATACTGCTGCTAGCAGTGTTAGTGCTGCTAACTCTGTTAGTGCTGCTAACTCTGTTAGTGCTGCTAACTCTGTTAGTACTTCTTCTAAGGTTAATACTGCTTCTAGTTTTAGTGCTGCTAGACCAATCATATTGACAAAGTTCTCCAGTACTGCAGTACCTAAGTTTGAAAATCTCATCAAAACCCAGTGCAAGTACTTTGATGAGCAAGGGAGACCCAAGACCACTTTGGCTTGGGTTCCCAATAAAAACTAATTGATTTATCTTATGTGCAGGGCAACCAACAGCTCAAGGAGAAGAGCATCTGGCATGTTGATAGTGGTTGCTCCAGGCACATGACAGGTAACATGGCCTGCCTCAAGAATTTCAAAAGAATTGATGGAGGACGTGTTGCTTTTGGGAATAATCCTGAAGGAGGTAAGATAAGTGGTAAAGGTGATGTGTCAAAAGGTAAGATGACATTTGAGGATGTTTACTATGTTGAGCAATTGAGATACAACCTGTTAAGTGTATCACAGGTCTGTGACAAGAAACATAGTATATTATTTACTGATTCAGAATGCATTATTCTTGGTCCTGGATTCAAGGTAGTTGATGAAAACATGATACTATTGAGAACTCCTAGAAAGGATAATGTGTATTGTTTAGATTTAGAAAGTGTTTCATCTGATTCATCTCTAAACTGTTTAGTTTCAAAAGCTTCAATAGATGAATCATCACTTTGGCACAGAAGGATGTGTCACATGAATTTTAAAACAACGAATAAACTTGTTAAAAATAATCTTGTTAGGGGTTTACCATCAAAAGTCTATTCATGTGATGATCATTGTGTTGCATGTCTCAAAGGCAAACAACACAAAACTTCTCATAAGTCCAAAGAGATAAACACTATCTCAAATCCTCTTCAGTTGTTGCATATGGATCTGTTTGGCCCTACAAATGTCATGAGCATTGGCAAGAAATCATACTATTTAGTTATTGTTGATGATTACTCTAGATTTACTTGGGTATATTTTCTGAGAACTAAAGATGAGACAAGTGGACTGATCAAATCTTTTATTCTTAGAATTGAAAACCAATCAAATCAAAAAGTGAAAGTCATTAGATCAGATAATGGGACTGAATTTAAAAACTTTGATCTAAACACCTTTTGTGAGGAAAAAGGAATTGAGAGACAATACAGTGCTCCTAGGACTCCACAACAGAATGGTGTTGCTGAGAGAAGGAATAGGACACTGATTGAGGCTGCTAGATCTCTGTTAGCTGATTCTAAATTACCCACTACTTTTTGGGCAGAAGCAGTTAATACTGCTTGTTATGTTCAGAACAGAGTTTTGGTAATAAAGCCCAAGAACAAGACACCTTATGAGCTTTTTCTGAAAAGGAAACCTTTTATTGGATTTTTCAAACCATTTGGGTGTCCTTGTACAATTCTCAACACCAAATCTCACTTAGGTAAGTTTGATAGCAAAGCAGATGATGGCTTTCTTGTTGGTTACTCATCTCAGAGTAAGGCTTACAGAGTATTTAATACCTCTTCTAGAATAATTGAAGAAAGTGACAATGTCAAATGCAATGAGAACACACCAAATCCTATTGGTTCAGGTCCTGATTGGCTATTTGACATTGATTCACTCACTAATTCTTTGGGTTTCAGTAGTGATGTAAATGCAGGACCAAGGGATGCTCCACCATCAGATCACAGAATTCAGTCTGTGATATTTCCACTCCCTACCATTGATCCTGTTGGCTTCTGTGAACCAGAAAAGGAAGCTGAACCCATTCAGAATTCAGAAGAGAGAAGAATAGAGGAAAATCAGACTTCAAGAGAGTCTGAAGTGACTGAAGAAGCTGTAGAAGATCCAGACTTAAATGAGTCAAATCTGGATGGAAACTTAGTTGAGGAACCTGGTCATCCATCAAGAACTCAGAAAAATCATCCTCCTGAGTTGGTTATAGGAGACATTGCTTCTCCCATGATGACTAGGAATCAAAGCAGACTTCAAGAGCTACAAGATCAGCAGAATACAGTTAATACTGTACTTACTTGCTTTCTATCCCAAATTGAGCCCAAAAAGGCTTATGATGCTATGAAAGATCCAAGTTGGATAGAAGCAATGCAAGAGGAGCTGCTACAGTTTAAATTACAGAATGTTTGGGACTTGGTGGACCTTCCAAAAGGTCATAGAGCAATTGGCTCCAAGTGGATTTTCAGAAACAAGAAGGATGACAGAGGAATTGTGATCAGAAACAAAGCAAGGCTGGTTGCACAAGGATATACTCAGGAAGAGGGCATAGACTATGAGGAAGTCTTTGCTCCAGTGGCCAGGATTGAAGCAATTAGGCTATTTCTAGCCTATGCCTCATACATGAAATTCAAGGTCTACCAAATGGATGTAAAAAGTGCTTTTCTGTATGGAAGTATTGATGAAGAAGTATATGTCTGTCAACCCCCTGGATTTGAGAATCCATTGCACCCTGACAGAGTGTACAAGCTGAAGAAGGCACTTTATGGTTTACATCAAGCCCCAAGAGCATGGTATGACACCCTGTCTACCTATCTCTTGGAAAATGACTTTGAAAGAGGAGTCATTGACAAGACCTTGTTCATTAAGAGGAGAAAGAAAGACACACTACTTGTTCAGATCTATGTGGATGACATCATCTTTGGATCCACAAATGATCACATGTGTAAAGAGTTTGAAGAGTTAATGCACAAGAGATTCAAGATGAGTTCCATGGGAGAACTTACTTTCTTCCTTGGGCTTCAGGTGAAACAGAGGAAAGATGGGATTTTCATAAGCCAATCCAAATATGTGAAAGACATCCTGGACAAGTATGGTTTAACAGACTCAAAGCCATCAAGCACACCAATGGAGACACACAAACAGATCACTACAGATCTTGAGGGGGAGGATGTGGATGTCCATCATTACAGATCTATGATTGGATCACTCATGTATCTCACAGCCTCTAGACCAGACATTATGTTTCCAGTATGTGTTTGTGCCAGATTTCAGGTTTCACCTAAGCAATCACACATGCATGCAGTCAAAAGAATTTTTAGATACCTAAGAGGGCAAACTAGATTAGGTCTTTGGTATCCTTATGAATCTTCATTTAACTTGCTTGCATACTCAGGCAGTGACTTAGGTGGAGCTAACATGGATAGGAAGTCTACTTCAGGTGGATGTCAGTTTTTGGGTGCAAGACTTGTATCATGGCAGTGTAAGAAACAAACCACAGTGTCCTTATCTACAACAGAAGCTGAGTATATAGCTGCTGCAAGTTGCTGTTCTCAGGTGTTATGGATTCAGAATCAGATGTTGGACTATGGGGTAACATTTCTTCACACTCCAATCTTCATTGACAACAACAGTGCCATTTGCATTGTGAACAATCCTGTCAAGCACTCAAAAACAAAGCACATAGAGATCAGGTATCACTTTATTAGAGACTGTAATGAAAAGAAATTTATTCAAGTTGCTAAAGTTCATACCAATGACCAGTTTGCAGATCTATTCACAAAAGCTTTTGATGTGGGTAGATTCAGTTTCTTGGTAACAAGTGTGGGCATGATCAACCTTGAATAAATTCATGTTTTTTTAATTTTTTATACCTGTATTTCTTTGTATATTTGGTGTTACTAACTAGTTTTCTCAGAACCTCAGTATGACTCAGATGGACAAGTGCTGCAAAGTGTAAGTATAGTTACTACTGCCAGTGCAGAGTTACTACTGCCAGTGCAGAGTTACTACTGCTTTGTGGTTAATACTGCTTAGTCGTTACTACTGCTTAGTAGTTAATACTGCTTTGTGGTTAATACTGCTTAATAGTTAATACTGCTTTGAAGTTAATACTGCTTAGTAGTTAATACTGCTTTGAAGTTAATCCTGCTTAGTAGTTAATACTGCTTAGTAGTTAATACTGCTTTGTAGTTAATACTGCTTTGTAGTTAATACTGCTTAGTAGTTAATACTGCTTCGTAGTTAATACTGCTTGTGTAGTTAATACTGCCTTGCAGTTAATACTGCTCAGTCGTTAATACTGCTAAGTCGTTAATACTGCTTTTAAAGAAAATCAGGGCTAATACTGCTATAAATACTCTTTCAGCCCGCCAAAGTTCATAACGTCTTTTTGCATTCAATTTCTCTCTCTCGTTCTAACCTTTTCTCCCTAGAATCTCTGTGTTTTCTATCCAAATCCTCAGGAAGAATGACGACAATGGAGTTTGTCGATGAGCACAATGAGATTGCGATGCTTCAGAAGCCAAAGCAGGCCGCAGGATTTCATGATATTGTGGATTTTCTCAAGTCCTCACACATCTCTCATGCCCTAACAGTGTGCCCAACCATATATATCGAGCATCAAAAGCAATTTTGGGAGAATGCCGCTGTTATTTTCGAAGATGGGCAGAAAATCATTCGAACAAGGGTTTGTGACAAACCCTTGAAGGTCACAGAGGAGGTTATTCGCATCACTCTTCACTTAGATGATGCCTCAGGTATAACCTATCTCTCTAATGATGAACTTTTCTCGACCTTACCAAGAATGGGGTATGAAGGTCCCATTGGCGTTTTTAAATTCTTCAAGTCAAAATTTTACACCCAATGGCGATTTCTTGTTCATACTCTTATGCACTGTATTTCAAAGAAAACAACTGGATGGAGTGAGTTTAGCAGTACCATTGCTTATGCCTTGGTCTGCTTAACCACTGCCAGAAAGTCAGGATCGAATCTTAACAAGACTAATAATACCTAGAATTCAGAATTAAAGAATCTGCGGAAAAGAACTTTAATTCTCACAATCAATGAACAATATATCAGAAAACACACAGCTGTTTGTATTCACTAATTCAACTCACAAGCTTACAACCAAACCTCAATCTTGATGAACAGGCTCAATCAAGACGACTTCTACTTCTCTAGAAATAGGGTTCTAAACCTTGAGGTTAATTCTCTCTCAAAACAAAACGTATTCTAAAACTCTTGAATATTGCGTGTCCTAAATAGCTATCTATCAACATCTATTTATACACAATAAGTACAAGATAACTATCAAAAATAAATTGATCTTCTGAATCTTCTTTAAGCATATCTTCATCCATTCCATCTTTATCTCCAAAATCTTCGCATACCAAACTTATCACATCAGCAGTATTAATCTTCATTCAGCATGAGCAGTACTAATATTCTCCAGCAGCATTAACTCATTCCAGCAGCATTAACTTGACTCAGCAGTACTAACCTTGTTCCAGCAGCATTAATGCATCAGCAGTACTAACAGAGTTCCAGCAGCATTAATGCATCAGCAGTACTAACAGAGTTCCAGCAGCATTAATGCATCAGCAGTACTAACAGAGTTCCAGCAGCATTAATGCATCAGTAGTACTAACAGAGTTCCAGCAGCATTAACTTTGTCTTGGAGTAGTAACTTTGTTCTGGCAATAGTAATGTTGTTCTGGCAGCACTATCCATACTTAACAAATCTTCAGTTCCCAACAATCTCCCCCTAACTTGACTTTTAGAAAGAGAAGTCAAGTTCTTCAGATGATGATGCTTCCAAAACTTAATCTTGAACACACAAGTCAGGATTCAATCCCAAACTTTGATTTAAGATTCTTCTTACCAGGTATCTTGCCATCTTAGAATCTTTGTTACTCACCAACTTAGTTTTTAGCATTCCTTTCAACCTTGTCATGCTGTGCTTGTATATTTTATCCACCAAATAATACTCATGATATGCATAGTCAAGTGTTATGACATACACACCACAGTTTTCAATAAGCATCCAGTTGGTAACAGTTTGAAATTGCCTTTCTGTCAAATACTTAACTGCTTTTGTATTGAACATTAGACACAAATATTCAAGTACCATTTTGGTGATGGTCATTCCATTCTCAGTCAGCATATTTCCATAAAGCTTCATTCCCACCTTGAACATCTCTTCCAAGTCTGATCTAGAGCACATCCTTAAAAGTCTTCCCCATGTAGAACTGACCTCAAACTTCCCATCTGCTCTTTTTACTCTAATGTACTCCTTTCTCTGATCTTTCAAAGTATCACAGAAGATGATTTCAGGAGCCATAGAAGCTAATGGTTTAACTTTGATAGGACTAGAATCAACCACAGTAATATACATATCACATTGAGTATTTGTTGGTGATTGTACATTGCTTGGTTGACCTGATGGAGTTGCCACTTCTTCAGCAACTTTATGATCAGCTTTCTCTTTCACAACTTCCTCCTTAGCTTCTTCTACACTGGGTTCCACCCTAGGCTTCTTTACAACTTTCTTCTTTGAAGCTATAGACTTTGTTCTTGGTCTTTTGTTTGACATCATATTGGTTCTTTTGAGTGTTTTAACAGCTTCAGGAATGGTTTCAGCTGTTTCCTTTGTTTCTGCTGCTTCAGGGATGGTTTCTGCTGCCTTATGTTTTTCAGCAACATTAACCATTTCTGCTGCGTGAATGGTTTCTGCTGCTTTTTGATTGGCAGCATTAACCATTTCTGCTGCTCTTCCTGTTACTGCTTCTTTTAATATCTTTGATACTGCTGCTTTCACAATCTCAAGTACCTCTGCTTCAATCTCAGATTTAGTTACTGTAGATACAGATACTGTTTCCTTCTCACTGTCAGATACTGCTGCATCAACAAGACTATGTATAATTTCAGTTACTGCTGCTTCAATCTCAGATACTGCAGCATTAACTGTTTCTACTGCTTTTTCTGTGGATACTGCAGCATTAACTGTTTCTACTGCTTTTTCTGTGGTTTCTGCTGCTTCAGTTACTGCTGCTTTCTCACTTTCTGCTTCCTTTGCAACTTCTGCAACCTGCTCAGCCTCCCCCTCAACCTTATGCTCATTCTCCCCCTCAACCTTTTGCTCATTCTCCCCCTCAACCTTTGCATCCTCCATGTTTAGTTCAGTTTCTAACTCCCCCTTTTTGGAAGCATCAGTGGTTGATCTTCTCCTTCTCAGAACATACTGAGCTTTCTTTCTTCTTTGCAGCAGCTTGGTGATCATCTTCTTATTTTTCTCTATCTTGGTGTGTTGATAAAGAATCACCTTTTTAAGCTCATCAATCTCCTTCTGCTGATTCATGACATCAATGTTGATGTTGGCAATGGTGTCCATCAATTCCTCATAAGTATATCTATCCTCACCCTGTTTAGGAGTGTTTACCTCCGTTAAAGGATCACTGGAAATTTTAGTAGGTGTCTTTTGCCTAGCAAAAGCACTGCCTACTCCCATGGTTTCTTGGCGCCTGGGTCCTCTAAATGTTTTCACATTCTGAGTTGCCGTGGGGAAGGTCTTAGTGATGTTACCACTGTCCTTCTCTTTGCTAGCAGAAGTAGTGGCAGCCTTGCAGCCCACATGCTCATCCTTCTCCTTAGAGAGCACCTTCTTGGGGTTGGGAGACACCCCTGTGGTTTCCCTTTCGATATTCTTTAATGGAGAATGCTCCACTAGAGGGCTTAAAGGCTTTGGGCTTTTAGGAGATACATCAAGGGAAGGATCCTTGTGTACCTTTCTTCTTTCAAACTTCTTGGTGATTTTGGGAGTGGGTCTTAAAAGAATGGACTGTGGGATGTCTTTGGTGATCGAAGGTTGGGATTGGTCATCAGTGGGTGTGTCTAATGGGGGCCTTGACCCTGATGCCATACCTTCAGTGGTGTGGGACACAACCATCATTGTAGAGAACAATGGTGTGTCAACTCCTTCCGAGTCCCTAGGAATTCTTCTCATATTTGAGAAAACCTTCCCTTTAGGGGGTTTTGGCACATATACCTCAGCAGACTGAGGCAAATCCGTCAATTCATGGTTAAGTACTTCTTGGACAAACCTGGGATACATGTAAAATCAGAGAAAGGAGTACATTAGAGTAAAAAGAGCAGATGGGAAGTTTGAGGTCAGTTCTACATGGGGAAGACTTTTAAGGATGTGCTCTAGATCAGACTTGGAAGAGATGTTCAAGGTGGGAATGAAGCTTTATGGAAATATGCTGACTGAGAATGGAATGTCCATCACCAAAATGGTACTTGAATATTTGTGTCTAATGTTCAATACAGAAGCAGTTAAGTATTTGACAGAAAGGCAATTTCAAACTGTTACCAACTGGATGCTTATTGAAAACTGTGGTGTGTATGTCATAACACTTGACTATGCATATCATGAGTATTATTTGGTGGATAAAATATACGAGCACAGCATGACAAGGTTGAAAGGAATGCTAAAAACTAAGTTGGTGAGTAACAAAGATTCTAAGATGGCAAGATACCTGGTAAGAAGGATCTTAAATCTGAGTTTGGGATTGAATCCTGACTTGTGTGTTCAAGATTAAGTTTTGGAAGCATCATCATCTGAAGAACTTGACTTCTCTTTCTAAAAGTCAAGTTAGGGGGAGATTGTTGGGAACTGAAGATTTGCTAAGTATGGATAGTGCTGCCAGAACAACATTACTACTGCCAGAACAAAGTTACTACTGCAAGACAAAGTTAATGCTGCTGGAACTCTGTTAGTACTACTGATGCATTAATGCTGCTGGAACTATGTTAGTACTGCTGATGCATTAATGCTGCTGGAACTCTGTTAGTACTGCTGATGCATTAATGCTGCTGGAACTCTGTTAGTACTGCTGATGCATTAATGCTGCTGGAACAAGGTTAGTACTGCTGAGTCAAGTTAATGCTGCTTGAATGAGTTAATGCTGCTGGAGAATATTAGTACTGCTCATGCTGAATGAAGATTAATACTGCTGATGTGATAAGTTTGGTATGCGAAGATTTTGGAGATAAAGATGGAATGGATGAAGATATGCTTAAAGAAGATTCAAAAGATCAATTTATTTTTGATAGTTATCTTGTACTTATTGTGTATAAATAGATGTTGATAGATAGCTATTTAGGACACGCAATATTCAAGAGTTTTAGAATACGTTTTGTTTTTAGAGAGAATTAACCTCAAGGTTTAGAACCCTATTTCTAGAGAAGTAGAAGTCGTCTTGATTGAGCCTGTTCATCAAGATTGAGGTTTGGTTGTAAGCTTGTGAGTTGAATTAGTGAATACAAACAACTGTGTGTTTTCTGATATATTGTTCATTGATTGTGAGAGTTAAAGTTCTTTTCCGCAGATTCTTTAATTCTGAATTCTAGGTATTATTAGTCTTGTTAAGATTCGATCCTGACATACTGAATTCACAAAGGCTCCTCAGGTTAAGTTCGAACTCAAGAAAGTTACCTTTCAAAGCAATAATCCCTATGCTCTCTTCGACTTCCCTGAAAAGAAACAAGTCACACACCTTGATGACGCTGTAAACTATTTGAAGACCTGTCCTCTGTCGACAGCACTTACCACTACACCTCCGGCCCATAGGTATCTTCTAGCTCAGTTCTGGTATACTGCCAGAAGAGCTGAGGTACCCTCAACCAATGATCCCAAGAAACTGGTTGATGTCATTCTCTGTGACACCAAACATGGAACCTCCAAGATCACCCCGTTTCATATCAGGCGTGCTCTAAACCTTCCTGGCAGTACCCAATGTTCTAAAAAACTCGCCACACAGCCGCCATGGCACCAAGGCTTGCGTCTCACGCCACGTTAAGCTCATGGCACGCCATGGCCTAATGCGCAGTTTTCGTAATCCGATATTTGATTTTTCTTTACATTTTTAATGTCTTATTTGCAAGTTTTTTAATATATAACCTAATTTAACTTGCTTATTACTATTGGCTCATTGAATAACACTACAAAACATATCTTTTTATATATACTATTATATATGAATTAGAAATTTGACGCCATAAGTCACGCTATGAAAACGCCATAGCTTCGCTGTGGCTCCTAAGGCTTGAGGCTTGGCCTCGCCGCCACGCCACGCCTCACGCCATTTAGAACCTTGGCAGTACCAGAGAAAACCGCTTTGTCCCTCTACCAAATCCTAAAAACAACCCTACTGATAGGGAAATCCTGATTGCATTCTTTGATGCAATGAACTATACGTGGGACACAGGGAGAGATGGACTCCCTGAGAAGAAGCTGACCGCCATCAAAAAGTCGAAGATGCCCAGCGAGATGAACTTCATCTTCGCTCACTTGATCAGCTACCTAACAGCAAAAACTGGGTCAACTGACCAAGCATCCCAACCTCAACAGGCCATGGGATATGCACTGCTGAAGGGTCTTCACATTGATTGGGCGTCAATCATCTACAATAGGGGTGAGCAGAACCCGACCGAACCCGAAATACCAGACCGAACCCGAAGCCCCGAAATCCGAACGGCCTGAACCCGAAGCCCTGAAATCCGAATGGCCCGAACCCGACTCTTTTTCTCGGTTATTTCGGTTCGGGTTGGGTTGGGTTTTACCATACCCGAACCCGTCCGAAACCCGAACATTTAAAAAAATTAATATAATTTATAAATTTATTAAATATTATTTGTAATTTTGTATTTCTAAATTAGTCAATTAGAAGTTGATTTACTTCAATTTTCATCTCATCTAAAAAAAGCCAAAAAACTGGGCTGAAAACAACAAAAAATCCAAAAAACTGGGCTTGACAATTGGGCTTGGGATCAGGCCCAACCCGCTGGACCCGACCGAGGAACCCAAAACCCGATGTGACCCGAAACCCGACACCCGAATATAACTTTGGACGGGTTTCGGGGCCTGAACTGTCCACCCGAAACCCGATCGGGTTCAGCTTTTTTGGCCCCGACCCGACCCATGCTCACCCCTAATCTACAACGATCTGGCGTTCAGGGTGGACATGGCTGACAGACCAACATGTGTTCCATATCCAAGGTTTGTCAGTGCTCTCTTTCAACACGGACTTGGGGATGAATACCCAAAAGTGGGCGACCTGAGACTCTCTTGGGTTGGCCCTAAAGTGCTCGACTTCAAAGCCCTGCCAAACGAGGTACGTCTCTCTACACTCTTATCTCTTCTCAACCCCAATTCTTCTACTTCTGCGGCTACTTCAGTGGCAATCCCCACCGCTGATACCCAGGCTGCAAAAACCACTCCTTCTAAGAAAAGGAAACACTCTACTACCTCACTTGATTCTAAAAGGATCAAGAAAACCAAGGAGCAAACCCCCAAGCCTTCCCAGGCTGAAGACCTAGCGTCTGTCTCTCTACAGACTACGTTGGATGGTTTCGTGGAACGCTCCTCCACAACTGTTGAAGCCACCCCTTCCATCCCAACTTCAGCGTCTCTAAACGCTGAGGTTTTAGACTTGGAACTGAACCCCCCTCCTTCAGACCTTCCAAGGACTGAAGAAGTATTTCTCAGTGATTCCAATGCTGAACCTCTCACCAACACCCTCTTCTCAACCGTCACTCCTCCCACTATTTCTTTGGTCACTCCATCTATTCCCCCCGTCTCTACAATAAAAGTCATTCATCTGAGTGACTCATCTGCTGAAGAACTACGGCGGATGCAAGATCAAAATAAAGGACCTGCGGAAACTTCCCAGCGTAAAGGTACAAGTTCTTAACTTATTCAGGTCCTAATTTGGGAGATATCAACAACTCCTTGAAAGGCTTGGAAACGAAGGTGGAATCTCTCACCACCACTTTAACTGCAAACTCTTCAGCGGTTACAGACGCTGGAGATGCTCTCAAAAAGCTGACCACCGAGGTCAATGCAAAGCCTCCAGTGCTGATCTGGAGAAGGTGGATGGTAGCATTGGTCAATTTGCTACCACCCTCGCTAAAAACTCTACCGCCAACATCACTCTCTCCTCCAACTTCTCAGCCCTGTCCAACGAAGTCACATCGTTGAAGACAGCGGTTGGTACCCTTGAAGGAGAAGTTTCGTCTCTGAAGACGGATGTCAGCATTGCCACCGGTCTACTGCAGCAAATCCTCGACCGCCTGAATGCTGCTACTTGTGCTCCATCGCACTTTACTCAGGTGGATCGAGAGGTTCTTCAACGAATCACTCCTACTATATCTGGCCTCGAAGACAGATTAGGAAGGATTGAAACATGTGTTGGGATCTCTGGCCTGGAAGACAGGGACCCAATGCACACTGATAATGTTGCTACTGCTGATCTTCTGCATTCCTCCCCATCCATCATGTGGAAGAGGGGTAGAAGGATCAAGACCTTCCCCATAATGTTGAGGGGGAGAAGAAAAATCTTGAAGACCTTCCCCATAACTCTGAGGGGGAGGGTATTGTTTCTGACGCTGCCTCCAAGAAACCTCAGGGAGATGAAAACCCTGAGGGAACCGAGAAAACTCCATCTAACCTTGAGGGGGAGCAACTCGAAGAGGATAAGGAAACTGAAGTTGTTGCTGATGTAACCGAACCCTACGCTGATGAGGAAGAATCTGAAGCTGAAGATGATGAAGACCTCGACCTTGAGGAAGACGAACCATCATCATCCCCTGAAAACGATGATGATGATGAAGATGATGATGACTTCTTCTTCGTCCAACCCAAGAAGGTCCCTGCTCAAAAAAAGGATTTCGATAAACGAACCATCAGGGGAGCGGACAAAGACAAAGCCTGCAGCGACTGAAGCTGACAAAAGCAAAAACAAAGGCATCGCTGTAGAAGACAATCTGACTATCCTTCTACGAAAGCCAGTTTGTCAGGTACAATATCTCTTTTTCCCTTACACTGCATCCCTCCTCTATCCATTCTCAACCTCAGTTCTTCTCTCGATAAAACCTCTATATAGTTAAACCCCATTCTTTTCTCTATCTCTTTCTTCCCAAATGATCTTACTTAAACGATAGTTGTGTTTCAGCTAGTCCTCTCCCCTGCTTGAGGATCCAGCTGAAGCTCCTCCTGCTGCAACTCCAATAATCCCAGCCACAAGAGTTGAAGAAATAATTCCAGTCTTAGACTTCACTGAGACTGATGACCTTTTTGAAGAAGAAGAAGAGCTGCTCTCTCACAACAATAGACCTTCCTTAGTGCCTCACAAGCTAAGTGAAGATGACATGAAAAAGAGAGCTGCTATGATCAAACAGTTTGAGGACCAGCGACGTCTACCTACTCATCTCAACATTCTCTCAAAAGATGAAGTCGTTGAATCTCTCAAAGCTGAGAAAATCTTCGCCGAAAGAAAGAAAGCTGAAGAAAAAGACAGAGAGTATGCCCTACAGCTTGCTCAGCATTCTTTCAAAGGCCAAGACCTGAACAAATTTCCTGTCGTTGTCCAAGAAAAATTGCTGAAGGACGCACAGAAGACTCACCAAGAGAAGACCAAAGTCAGCGACACCACTCTTGAATGGTGTAAGGAGAGTTGCCACTACAGACAACATGCCTCAAGAATAAAAACTGTTAACGTGAGAGGGAGATACGCCTTGAAAAACAACATAAAGGTACCGATTGTTCATATCCAAGTTGTCAGAGAGAATGGCCAATTCAGAACCTGGTACATGTCCGATATAGACAAGTTTGGATTCTCTGAATGGTTGGAAATGAGGATAGCAATTCAGCGCTCCCGCTCCACTTTCAAACCCTATGTCATTCAAGCCATAAACAGACAGATTGACTTAGTGTCCTCAGCGGTTGATATTCGTCCTCCACCATCTACGAAAAGACAAGCTGCTCCAAAGAAGAAAAGAGCTTCTTCCTCAGGACCTACTCTAAGAAACGAGACAGGTATCAGTTTCTCTCGTGAAGCAGTTCTCGGCCCTAACCCTGACCTCTCCGGACTTGACACATCTCTACCTCCTGCTGAAGGATTCATTCCCGACAAAGTTATCAGTGAACCCTATGGCATCTTCTTCTATGACTATCTTGGTCATCCACGATTTCAACGCATCTCTGAGTTATACAAAACTCTAATTGAACAACTCAGAGATTTACTCACCTGGTGCGAATACCGAAACAGTCTACTTGGAACACTCCCGAAGCCCCATATATATCGCGAAGCGAAAAAACGAAGGGAACAGGGAATCACTGTCCCTGATTGGATGATTCCAAAGACTGATTCTCTTGACGATTTACTCAAGAAAGAACCTGAATAGCTGATAAGATTTCTCTCTGTAATTCTTCTATCTTTATCAGCTTATATCTTTTGTACTTATAAATTTATTTGCTGTACTTGTAATTTTTCCACTTCCCTTTGTAATCTTTATGAAGTTTAAATAAAAATTTCAGCGAATGTACTTTACTCCATCAGTACTTAAAAGATCCCAGAAAACAGTAAAAGGGACAAATATTTTACGAGTTCTTTTTATCCTTATGTTTTCATATTAAGCAATTTTCTCTTGTTGCTAAGTCAATATCAAATAGGGGGAGATTGTTGATCCAAACCCTCAATGATTTGATAATGACTCTTTAAGAAACACTTAGTGAAAATTATAAGTAGACAATATGTATTAGAGTTTCACTATCGCTGATAAGTACTATGTTCTAACAGTACCGCTGATAGGAAATTCATGTTCTTAGATTAAACGTTCAGCGAAACTGTTCATCAATATAGCGCTGAGTCTGTTCAGTCTTGTTGATGATCGCTGATAGTTTTAGGTTGTTTACTTATGATCCCTGAAGACAAGTTTCACGTCAACTATGTTCTACGCTGAAGTCGAAGATCAAGCACAAGAACCAGCGACAAGTCTACTAATGAACTGATGCGGATATCAGCGAAGCCAAGACCTGTCCACTCAATGTGAAGTTACAAGTAGAAGACTTCAGCGAACGCTGAACTTTGTCACTCGCTGATCATGAAGTCTTCCTCTACAAGTTACTTTTGTCTTTCCCCCCTTGCACGTCTCCGTACGATAATGTCAGAAAGGACATCCCTTTTGTTCAGGATCGTACTACCAACTCTGATTCTACAATGTAACATCATGCGGCTACTAAGGTTGTCTACAAAGATCAAAACATGCAACCAATCAACTGCTGTCACATGTAAAGTTATACTGTTGTGCATTTAATGCATGCAGTATATAAGAAGAACCCTACTTCAGAAATGAAGTGCTCGGGCATCTTCTTCCTTCTTACACTGTGTGTTAGAATATTTATCTTTAATATTCTTATCTCTCTTTCTTTCTTATTTCTAGTGCAAGAAACTTAGTGATTCTCATAACTTGTTTAGATTAGGTTTATTCCTTAATCTTGTTCCGCGACAAGTTGTAAATTGTTTAATAAATATCAATAAGCAATTTAGAAAAGTAAAATCTGTGTGTTTGTATTCAACCCCCCCCCCCCCCTTCTACAAACTTGAATAACCCTTTCGGGACCAACACCTTTTCTCCCTCGATTTTCTGCAAACGATCCCCAACAAGGACAAGTCACAACCATTGATCAAGATTTGGAAAATTAATCAATGGTTAAAACAAAATAAGATTAAATAAGAAGTGATCGGGGACAAAATTGGAAATTTGAATATGTGCCTACCTTATTTGAATTTTATTTTTTTTAATTAAAAAATTTTACCCCCTTAAATTTTAAAATAAATTATCTTAAAAATTACTAATATTTTAATTAAACAAACTACATAAAAATCGAGAATTTCGTGTTCTTCGATATGACATCCATCTTGATATAGTTTTTTTTATTTTAACCGTTTTTCATTATGAATATGTATGCACGTCCCTGGGTGTTCACATTCATTATGAATATGTATGCACGTCCCTGGGTGTTCACATTCAGTATGAATAACAAAGGTGAACGCTCATTCACTATTCATGATGAATAATAAAGTATTCATAGTGAATAATACAACATTCAGGATGATTAATACACGTATTCATGATTCATGTATTATTCATCATGAATCGTGTATTATTCACCATGTATGTTGTATTATTCATCCTAAATGATACATTATTCATGATGAACAATAAATGAATTACAGTGAAGGTGTAGGCACATTGCGCACTCTTTTTGTTTCCCGATTCATAGCCGAACTTTGGTTTTATTCATTATGAAAATGTATGCACATCCCCATGTGTCCACATTCAGTATGAATAACAAAGGTGAAAGTCCATCCACTATTCATGATGAATAATACAACATTCGGGATGAATAATACACGAATTCATGAATCGTGTATTGTTCACCCGTAATGTTGTACTATTCATCCTGAATGATACAATCTTGATGAATAATACATGAATGACTCGTGAAAATGTAGACACGTGACACGCCCTCTTTTGTTCCCCGGTTCAAAACCGAAACTCAATGAGTGTTGGGTTACGGTGATGAATAATATCTTACGACGTTGAAAAAAGTGTTGAAAAATGTGATGTCGAGTTACGGACTCACGATGTCGAGGTGTGGTACACATTTGAACTTACATTAATATTCATAATTAATATATAACATATATAACACTTAATGTAAAACACGGTTAAAACAAAAAAACTATATCGAGATGGATGCCATATCGAAGAGCACGAAATTCTCGTTTTTTTATGTAGTTTGTTTGATTAAAATATTGGTAATTTTTAAGATAATTTATTTTAAAATTTAAGGGGGTAGATTTTTTTAATTAAAAAATAAAATAAAAAGTCAAATATGGTAGGCGTGAGATTGAAATTATCTTCTTTTTTAACCCCTAATTACCTTAGTTAATAATTTCAATTAAAAACTCTATTTAATATGAGTCATTGGATCAATAGAGATGGAAGGGCCAAGATCCGTTCTCATGTGCACAATTGAAAATGAGTTTTCATTTGAACTTTCCCCTCTCTCTCTCTCTCTCTCTCTCTCTCTCTCTCTATATATATATATATATATATATATATATATATATATATCTTTGTATTCAACTCTTTAGGACCGTTTCACATAATTTTCGGAGTTTTGGGGGATGACCGTGATAGTGACGGCGAGAGTGCCCTCGGGCACAATTGCATGTCACAATCGTCGAGCCTGTACCATTCCCGGTACATTTCTCGCGACAGTGACATGCGAGAGTGCCCTCGGGCACAATCGCTTGTCATAGTCGCCCGGGAAGATCAAGCCATGGTACATCCACAACGATAATGCAAGCGAGAGTGCCATTTTGGCATAATCGCAACGCAAAGTGGCCCCCCGATGTGTAGTGGCAGTGTAAAAATGGGGTTTTGGCACTTTTTCTCATTTTTTACCTCAAGATTAGATTTGCTCCCGTTTTTCTTAAGGTTTTGGGCGATTTTCACCCCAACCCACTTCCTTCCTCCATTAAATGCTAGTTTGAGTTGTTAGAATCATTGGTGGTGCATTGAAGGCCTCACTAGAGTCATCTAGTGGAAATCCCCAAGAGATTTAAAGCTTCAAGTTTTACTCTCCTAACTTCTAGGGTTTCAAAGTTTCTAGGGTTTTCTATAAAATCTAGAAAGTGAGCTTCTAAACCCTTTTTGTTTAACTAGATACATGTTATTGTCTTGACTGAATGTTCATACTTTCATAAAAGAGGGAATTTATGGGTATTATATGGAAGAAACGTGTAATACTTGGTGTATTTAAGGTTTTAATGCTTTATTCATAATAACTAATATAATCTAAATCATTTCATGGAGATACCTAGTTATTAGGATTTTTGACCTAACTTTTGATCTTGGTCAAATACTTGGTTTTTTGTCAAAAATACGTTTATATAATTGTTACTTGAACTTTATTGTGTATTGGATTGTTGTTGTATGACTTGAAATTCCATGTGACAATTTGCATGCTCTATTCGCTAATTTGGATATGTTAGCATATTATGCAAAGGTTCTTGTTACGATGTATGTGGTAGGTAATCCACAAGTCGCCTATGATGGTATTGAAAGTATATATGTCTCATGGATTCATGTGTCGTATGGCTTAAGTGGACTAATTGAATGAATCAAGTTAAGTGTTCACTAGGAGGACTTAGTCTTGGGCACCACCGTGCGTGTATGTGCCTAGACCCCCGTCATTTGGGGCAATGCCTCCGTTGCAACCCCGAATGTGTCGGGTCTTTGGGTCTCATTCATGGTAGTGACACTAAGGTATCTCGACTATTTGGGTGGAACTTACTTGGTGTTATGGGTCTCCCCATTGATTTCAAATCTGATTGTGTGGTTTAAAATAATTGATCTTTACGTATAATTACTGCATGATATTATCTGTTCAAGCTCACTAGGCTTTTTTGGCCTTGTTTGGTGTCGACGTGTATCTCAAGTTCTAGCGGAGTCGTCACTAAGAAGGCTTAGACGGGATAGTGTGAGCTTGGGGAATTGCTTTTGGTGCGCTATTGTTGGAAAGACTCACTTGGATTAGAGATGAAACCCTTTTTGTAATCTTATTTCTATTTTAGAAACTAGATTGGTTGGTTGTCATTTATTTCCATTAAATTACTATTTGTAAATAAACATGCGCTTGTTAATTCCTCATTTTTTGGAGGCTCAGGATTTAGCATTTCTATACCATTCCTTCTGTTTTATGGAAGATTTTTGTTTATCCCAATTTTTGAGATCTTACATTATTACTATTCCAAAAACTTTTTTAATGGGTTTTACATTGGAGCAAAGACTTTTTTCAAATAGTAAATTTTCACATTTCCCTCTTAACTCAATCGTATTTTCATTTTTATCTTTTCTTAGTATTAATTAATTAATCTAATTTATTAAGTATGTAAAATAAAAGTAAAAATATATTATTAACAAGTTTTCGACGATACGATTAAAATGATCCCAACATCTAACATTAAAAATATATAAAGACCATACAATATTATTATGGTGTTTTTTTAAGGGAAAAGTATAAAAAAACCCAACAAACTATCCAGTTTTGCATGGTTAAGTTCCTAAACTATTTATTTGAATGAAAAAACCATTAAACTTTCTCATTTTGAATGATTAAGTCCCTAAACTATGTTTTGGATGAAAAAACCATTAAACTTTCTTATTTTGAATGATCAAGTCCCTGAACATTTTTCTTAAAAATATAAATCACCGAACTTTTAAAAGATTTCTATAACCGACTAAAAATGTTTTAAAATTTAAAAAAAAAAGAACTAAATCAAATTTACCGTTCCCAAACCTTACGTCATTCTGACCTCACACAATAACCGAGGTCAACTGTAACAACCCAATTCTAGATAAAGCATACATAGCATTAAATCATAACATTTACAAAACTGGGTCCCAAAATTTCGTTACATCAGTCTCAAAACTAAGGTTGGCGGAAACAACATATACACAACTGAGAACATTCTAGCTTCTACAAGTGGCATGGGCACTGTCTCTATCTGCATCTGTACTCTATCCTGCTCTTGCTCACTTACCTGAGCCTCCTACTATTTGAACCCAAATAATGAATTCGGATAATTAATTACATACCGGATTCTTTGGATTTGGCCCTACTCCCGGAGTTAATTAACTAACAATTTCGGTTCTCAATTAATTAATGTACACTACCCGATTTCACTAAGTCCATAATTAAAATGAACTTACGGGTCTAAACCCTTCTTATTGGTCCAGCCCAAAACTAAGTTTACAATATAACTCTCGGATTCCTTAAATGCTTTCGGCCCAATTCCATTTTCAAATTATATGCATATAATATGGATCTGTCGGCCCATATTTAAATTCCTTTTTCGGCCCAACATTCATAATATCTGGATCGTTACTAACATTTCCCAGTACCGGATCTGTTATTTTAAAACATTATCTGGATCCACAAATTTGAGTTACTACCAGCCCTGTTGCGAAGGTCCACTATAGGATCCATTAAATTAATTTCAAGTCCGGTTTCTTTTCAATTAAGCCCACTACTGCTTTCAATTTAATTAATCCCACCGAATCCCAAAGTTTGGTCCACTACCGGACAATTACCGGGCCTGGCCCAAAGCACACACACAAAGCCCTCAAAATTAATTTCTGGACTTCTTTCATTTCCACTCAAGTTCAACCTATATTAGATTTTAATTTTAAGAAAATGATTTCCTATTTATTTTGTAACTCAAGTTCCGGTTCCAATGCAATGGCCCATTCCGGTTTGCATTTAAAACTAATTCCGGATCATGCGAACAGTTCCGGATCACGGTCCAACAAACAAACATTCCGGATCTTTATTGAAACTCACATTCCGGCTCTTTATTAAAATTTACATTCCGGATCTCTTGGTTCAAAAATTAAATCCGGATCCTATAGGATTTCGGAACCCAAACCATTCCGGATCAGCTTTATATTCCGGAACTTTAACTTTACAAATTCTGGATCTCTCTTTAAAACCAAATGCCGTATCCCCTGAATTGGCGATGTGGTACTGATTAATTAATCCCTCTCCAATGATTATTAAGTCTCTTATTCAACTGAAAGATTAATCCAACTCTAATAATTCTCTTAACATGATTATTAAGCTGTAATAGGTTTACTCTTATGGGTCGATTATTTTACCAGACTTCTCCATTTCTGTCCAAGCATTCTAACACTAAAATTATAAGATTATTAAGGAAGGGTAGGAATTACCTTGTGTTGATCGTTTGAAATCTCAAAACGATTGAAACCCTCTTCTTCTTCTTCTTCCTTCTTCCCAAAATCGATAGAAACCATCTTCTTCTTAATCTGCTCTCACCCCAGCCGCCTTACACGCACAAATGATTGATCCCTTTTCAAAAATGGTCCCTGAAATTTTTCAAAAATGGTCATTTGCAATTGAAAAGTCACAAAAACAATCCCTGGACCATTATTATTTTTTTTAAATGGTCCAGTTCCGTCCCGTCCCATTTTTCAAAAATGGTCCCATCCAGTGTAAATTTCAATTGGAAATTGTGATTTTGATTTGGAATGTTACACTTTCAACCCCTGTACTTATTTACTAAATTTACTTTATACCTTTTACTTTCATTATTTTAATTTTACATTTAACACATATAATCGTTTATGAACTAAAATACGTTAAAAAATACGTTTTAATTTTACAAATTACACCATTATAATCGTATCTTCGATACGTTCGAAATGAGTCCAATCTTGAATTTTTTTTGATTTATATATTTTAATATATATCATATACACTACATAAAAATTATTTTATATTTAAAATTCATACCCTTATAGTTAATTATTTAATTTATGGTACTCTTAGGTAGCGTTTGGTACGCATACTAGATGGGACGGGACGGAACTGGACGAGACTGAATTGGATGGGACGGGACTAAACTGAAGGAGATAATTTTAATCTAAGTTACGTTGGAAATACATCGATTCTTTTGTGCATACTCTGTAACTGCAAATACTTCAGCTCCAAACACACATGAATCATCATTCGTCAAATACTCATTTTCACAATTCTTAAATGAGTCCAGTGATACCAACTTGTCAAAACCCCACTTCATATTCTTCTCGTGAAACCTTCTCCTATTGCCATTCACGATATCTATAAACACATTCAAATAATAATAATTTAAAACGATTTAATGAATTAGTTAATATATGATTATTATGTTAATGCGATAGGAGTGTAAAACAAAATTGAAAAAAAAAATAAGAGATGTACCATAAATTAAATAATTAACTATAAGGGTATGAATTTTAAATATAAAAAATATTTTTTTTATGTAGTGTATAACTGTATATGATATATATTAAAATATATAAATCCAAAAAAATTCAAGATTGGGCTCATTTCGAACGTATCGAAAAGACGATTATAATGGTGTAATTTGTTAAAATTAAAACGTATTTTTTTAACGTATTTTAGTTAATAAACGATTATATGTGTTAAATGTAAAATTAAAATAATGAAAGTAAAAGGTATAAAGTAAAATTTAGTAAATAAGTATAGGGGTTGAAAGTGTAACATTCCAAATCAAATTCATCAAATTGGAAGAACGCGGGTGCTAAAGTGGACTACGCGGGGGTGAACAGTGTCTACGCGGGTCAAATTTTCAAAAATGGTCCCTTAAATTTTTCAAAAATGGTCCCTTGCAATTGAAAAGTCACAAAAACAATCCCATCGCGGGATAAGCCCGCGATCGCGGGATTCCATTTTTCAAAAATGGTCCCTACAAGTTTAAAAAAGTGTCAGAAATGGTCCCTGACCCGCGATCGCGGGCTCCCATCGTGGAAAAAAGGGTATTTTTGCAAAGTGGGAGAGATTTGTGGTATTTTGGTAACACTTGGTTTGACTTATGGTATTTTAATTAATTTCCCTTTCTTAAATACACCCTTCCCATCCCCCATCCCACCCTACCCCACTTACTTAATCATTACTTTAAACCTATAAAGGTAAAATAATTTAAAATAAAAAATCGTCAATATAACTTAATTGATAAATCAACAAAAAAGTACAAAAAACCTAAATTTTTTACAACTCAATCAAGTGAAATAAAATCCGTAGTACAACTACTAGATAACAGTTGTTCGTACTTGTTTATTCGAGTCATGTACGGATTAGCCCATGCGGTTGCACAATCATATTTGAAACGAAGCCATTGTGGCATGATACGAGGCATCGAGTACCCTTCGGCCAATGATATTTTAACATAATGATTACCATTAACGTGCCCGATTACAATAACGACATGTTCATACCATGGTGGCAGACTAGATCAAAGTGGTAAGAATGTCATGCTACCTGCAGTTGCTAAAGAATGCAGTATCACATTATACCTTAAAGCAATCAACACACCCGTTTCAGGCATATCGATCCAGTGCTCATAGGGTGCACATTTGTCTAGCTTAAAAAGGTTGAGTTGTAAGTCCGACACCATACTTCAAAGCCAAACATCTCAACATATTTTGTCTTGAACATGTCCAACTCCTCCAACAAATTATATCGAGTAGATGGCCATTCATCTTCGTGAAGGTTGAGACATGCAACTATCGCTCGAAAACCACAATTTCCATCAGATGCTACATCTTGTACATGCGTGATGTAAGGATGAAACATATCTGGAAACTGATTCATGTAAGGATGTAAATAGTAACTATGTCTTGTTGGTTCCGATGAGTAGCAACTATGTCTTACCGGTTCATTGTACTCGCCAACTTTTGGTGCAGATGAACAACTACGTCTACGACGTTCTTGAAACCAATTGTAAATACCAAATGGGTCTATCTTACACTCATTTTTATTTTAATAATATAATTTATTTAAATAACAGTTTACTTTTAAATGTATTTTCTTGTAAATAAATAAAGAGTAAATTACATTTTTGGTCCTTGTGGTTATCATCCAATATCAAATGTGGTCCCTTTTTTAAACTAATTACAATGTTGGTCACCATGGTTGCCAATTTGTTTCAATTTTGGTCCCTCTGACCAACTATAGTTAAAAAGGCTAGTTAACTCTTTTTTGTCTTTTTCCCTTTTTTGTTTTATTAGATCAATAGTAATTACGATTTTAGTCCCTATAGTTTTGTTTTTTTTCCATTTTCTTTATTTTCTATCATTTTATTTTTCATTATATACCCTTTATTATATTAATTTTTTTTTGATAATTTTAACTAAAAATACATTATAAAATACGTATCTTATTTTGTAAATTACACCTTAAAAAAAGTTTTGTCAATACCTTTAAAATGAGTCAACTACTGAATACTTTTAAATTGTTACGCTGCTTATCTGATATATATTTGGCATCTACACTAATCCAAAAAAACCATTTTTTTTATTTTAAGTGGGTTCAAAAAATGTGTCATTTTTCTTATTTATGTGATAAAAATTTCAAAAATAGTTTAATACTTATTTGATAAAAATCATTTTCTATTTTAACTAAACAATTTCAAAAATAGTTTAATACTTAACCTATATTAGATTTTAATATTGTTCAATAATTAAACTATATTTGAAATCAAGGAGTTTTTCAAAATCAAAGAAATGCAAATGAACACTTTTTAGTATAAAATAATAAAATTGTGTGGTTGTTAATTGGTTATTTATTTTTCGTTTCAATAAATTTAATTTGATATTATGAAAAAATAAATTAATAGTTCTATCATATTTTTTTTTGTTTGAAACACATTTAAAAAACATTTAATTTAATGAATATCAGAAAATGATACATTCTTTATTAATAGACATACATCTTACATAAATAAAAAAAATGATGCATTTTTTGAACCCACTTAAAATTTAAAAAAAATGGTTTTTTGGATTAGTGTAGACGACAAGTATATATATCACATAAGTAGCGTAACAATTTAAAAGTATTCAGTAGTTGACTCATTTTAAAGGTATCGAGTTTTTTTAAGGTGTAATTTACAAAATAAGATATGTATTTTTAGTTAAACTTATCATAAATTAATTAATATAATAAAGGGTATATAATGAAAAATAAAATGATAGAAAATAAAGAAAATGGAAAAAGACAAAACTAAAGGGACTAAAATCGTAATTGTTGGTCCCAAAGGGATTATACAAGTTTGTAGAAGGAGGGGGGTGAATACAAACACACGATTTTTACTTTTCTAAATTGTTTATTGATATGTATCAAAAAATTTACAGTTTGTTGCGGAACAAGATTAAGGAATAAACCTAATTTAAACAAACTATGAGAATCACTAAGATTTCTTGCACTAGAAATAAGATAGAGAGAAAGTAAGAATATTAAGGAAAATATTCTAACACACAGTTTCAGCAAAGATAGGAAATGGCCGAGCACTTCAAAAATGAAGTAGGGTTTCCTTTATATACTGCATGCATTTAATGCATGTCAGTACACCTTTACATGTGGCAGCCTCTGGTTGGTTGCATGGTTTGACTTTAGTAGACAACCTAGTGGCCGCATGATGAACAGTGTAGAATAAGAGTTGGTTGTACGATTCTGGACAAAAGGGATGTCCGTTCGGACAAAATCGTACGGAGGCGTGCAAGGAGATAAGACAATAGTTACTTGTAGAGGAGGCTTCATGATCAGCGTTCGCTGAATGATTCTTTATCAGCGAATGATAAAGTTCAGCGTTCGCTGAAAAGTCTTCTACTTGAAACTTCACGTTGAGTGGACAAGTCTTGGCTTCGCTGATATCCGCATCAGTTCATTAGTAGACTTAGTCGCTGGTTCTTTGGCTTGATCTTCGACTTCAGTGTAGAACATAGTTGACGTGAAACTTGTCTTCAGGGATCATAAGTAAACAACATAAGTTATCAGCGATCATCAGTGAGGCTGAACAAGCTCAGGGCTCACTGAGGAACAGTGTTCGCTGAATGTATGAAATAAAGAACTTGAGTTTCCTATCAGTGGTACTGAAACAGACTTAGTACTTATCAGCGATAGTGAAACTCTAATACATATTGTCTACTTACAATTTTCACTATGTGTTTTCTCAGAGTCATTATCAAATCACTGAGGGTTTGTATCAACAATCTCCCCCTATTTGATTATGACATAGCAATAAAAGAAAATTGTTAAGTGAGAAAACATGAGAATAAAAAGGACTCATAAAATATTTGTCCCATTTATTGTTTTCGGGGATCTTTTTAAGTACTGATAGAGTAAAGTACATTCACTGAAATTTTTCATTAAACTTCGTATAGGTTACAAAGGGAAGTGGAAAAATTACAAGTACAACAAATAATAACTACAAGTACAAAAGTTACAGTTTATAAAATGAAGAAGAATTTACAAAAGGAATTCTATCAACTATTCAGGTTCATCATTGACAAGAAGTTCATCAAGGGTATTTGTGGTTGACTGGAACGTCTTTGGTTGTATGACCTCTGATGTTTACCTTATTGATTCTGGACCCATGATGTCGAAAGTGAAGTCTTTCTTTGCACCATTTCAAGGTAGAGTCAGAGACCTTGGCTTTCTTCTTCAGCTTCTTCTTCAGACCCAACATGCCATGGAGAATCAGCATGTTCTTCGACATTCTCCCCCTCAGAATTTGCAGGGTCAGAGAATTCGGTTCCCTCAGGGTTTTCAACTCCCTGAGGTTTATCAGCGTTCTTCTCCCCCTCAGAGTTATGGGGAAGGTCTTCTTGAGCCTTCTCTCCCTCTTCCACATGACGGATGAGGGAGGTAGAAGTGTCAGCAGCAGCATCCTTAGGGTCCTTGTCTTCCTGGCCAGGGATCCCAAGAGTAGTTTCCACCGCTGCCATTCTGTCTTCCAGGCCAGAAATAGCAGGGGTACTATTGATTATGAAGTCAACTGCCATATACACCTCCTCCCGGTCATTCTGAGAGAAGTGGGATAGAGGGACAGTGGGAGCGTTGAGGAGATCCAAGAGCTATTGAATCAAAGAATTGGATGAGTCGACCTTTTTACCTAGATCGCTCATCTCCATCTTCAGCGAAGAGACTTCTCCTTCAAGTTTGCCCACCACTGTCTTCAGCGTTGTGACCTCGCTGGACAGTGTGGTGAAGTTATTGGAGAGTTCGCTGTTGGTGGTGCTCAAGGTGTTGATGGAGGTGGAGTTGTCGGCGAGAGCTGTAGCGACATTTGAGAGGCCACCTTCCAGCTTTTGCATGTCAGCGCTAGATGCCTTGTCTTTCACCTCAGTGGTGAGTTTCTTTAAAGCGTCCCCAACGTCTGTAACCGTTGAGGAGTTGGTGGAGAGAGTGGTGGTGAGAGAAGCCACCTTATTCGACAAATCCTTGATGGAGTTGTTGATGGTGCCCAAATTAGGACCTGTAAAAGAGAAAAACTTGTGAACAAAGGAAAGCTCAAAAGTTTGGGGTTCAGAGACAGGAGTGTTGTGAGTTTTATGTATACCTGCGGGTGGGTTGGTGAAGTCATCGAAATGCCGGTGACCAGTAAAATGCTCGTAGTCGTCTTCCAGAGATAGTTGACGCTGAGAGCCCGTAGGTCCTTGATTTTGATCTATCATCCGCTGTAGATCATCAGCCGCTATGTCACTCAGGTGAATGAAGTTTGTTGTAGAGAATGAGGGAAATAGAGGTGGAGTGACCAAAGAATATGAGGGAGGAACAAGAGTTGAGAAGAGGAATTGGGTAGCAGATTCAGCATTGGATCCGCTGAAGAATATTTCACCAGCACTTAGAGGTGCTGAGGAAGGTTGGTCCTGTTCCAGGATAACTTCAGTGTCTTGAGGCACTGAAGCAGGTATTGAAGGGGTTGGTTCAGCAGTTGTGGAGGAGCATTCCACGAAACCGTCCAGCATCTTCTGTAGAGAGACAGACGCTGAGTCTTCAGTCTGGGAAGGCTTAGGGGGTTGCTCCTTAGAAATCTTCTTGGTATTATGGATGCCAAGTGGGGATGTAGACTGTTTTCTCTTTCGAGATGGAATGGTGGTTGCGGCCTGGGTACCAGCGGTTGGGACGACCGCTGCCGAGGTGGTAGCCGCAGAAGTAGAAGAAGTAGGAGGGCGGAGAAGAGGTAAGAGTGTAGAAAGACGTACCTCATTAGAGAGTGGCTTGTAGTATAGAACCTTAGGGCCGACCTGGGATAACCTCAGGTCTCCCACTTTAGGGTACTGATCCCCAAGTGCTTGCTTGAAGAGAGCACTGAGGAAGCGAGGATAGGGGACATTCGTTGGTCGCTTCAGTTCTTCGACCCTTAGCATCATGTCTTCGAAGATTATCTTCGCCCAGTCGATATGGAGCCCTTTCATCAGCGCATACCCCATAGCAGTCTGTGGTTTTGAGGCCTGATCAGTTGACCCGACCTTTGCAGGCATACATCTGATGAGATGTGCGAAGATGAAGTTTATCTCGCTTGGCATTTTGCTCTTGAGGATGGTCGTGAGCTTCTTCTCAGGGAGGTCATCTCTCCCTGTGTTCCACGTGTACTTCATTGCATCCAGAAATGTAATGATTTCAGCTTTGCCTTCGGTGGTCTTGACATCAGGTAAGTTAACAAAACGGTTGTCTCTTGAGCATCCAGGAAGATTGAGAGCAGACCTGATTGCCCCAGGATAGATCTTGGATTCCCCAAACTCAGTGTCAAAGAGGATTACATCCACCATTTTGTTACGGTTTTTGGGGGAGGCAACCTGAGCTCTTCTGGCAGTGTACCAGAATTAGGCAAGGAGGTTTTTGTGGGCTGGGGGTTTGATTTTCAGTGCTGTCGCTAGAGGACAGGTCTTGAGGAAGTTTACAGCGTCATCCAAATGAGTGATCTGTTTCTTTGGGGGGAAGTTGAATAGGGCGAAGGGGTTGTTACCATGGAATGTGACTTGTTCCATTGAGAAGCTTACGTTGGGAGCTTTGGTAATTTCAGCCTTGTCAGAGGTTGTGGGAGAAGCAGTGTTGGTAGCGTCAGTAGTTGCCATTTCTGTTCATACAACACAAAGATGAAGAAGATAAAGAGAAGTTATTAAAATGGAGAAATTTCCAAAATAAGGGTTTTTGGGATTTTACCGTTTCCATTTAGAGAAAGAAATGGAAAACTAGGGTTTCTAGTTTTGAAAAGAAGTACAAAACATAGTGAAAAGTCTTGTTTTCCAGTTTCCTTTTATGGAAAGGATTCTGAAAAAACGTATGAAAATGTCAAGTTTAATATTTTGAATATAAACTCGAAGAACAATCTGTAAGCAGATTGTGGTCATAAAATCATGAAGAAAACGATTTAACTTTTGAGAAAGTTCTTTTGTTTGATCTTGTAAAATCAATAATAAGATCAAAAACAAGTTTATTTGAGGTAAAATAAAAGAAATATTAACCTGTTGTGTGATGTAGAAGATGAAGATTAACTGGTTGTTGAGAAAATAATCCAAATGCAATAGTGAGTTTTTGCTTTAGAGAGTAAGTTCGCGTAAGAGTTAAAATATAAACTCAAAGGGTTTATATAGTGAGAGTAGAGAGATAAAAACTAAGAGCGGGAAAAGTTTTTCATGATGACACGGACACGTCCCTTGAATCTAATTGGACAAGGAAACGAAACGGTCGAACGTGTCAGACAAAAAGGCGTTCCATGGATTATCCAAAAAAATGACGTCACAAACGTCCTTTAATATTTTAAGGTGTCTCTGAGGATTTTGAAAAGCTCAGGGACATTTTAAAAATAGAGAAGCACTTAATAGAAATATCAGTGTTAGTTTTAGAGTTTCAAAGTATCACTGAAAAGAAGAGATATTCAGCGATGCAATTTGTTTTGAAATTCTACATACTGAAGCGAACGTCAGCGTTTTAGATAGAACATACCTTGATATCAGCGAATCAATTTTGTTCAGAGATTAGATGATGAATAGGGGTATACGAGTTCATTTATCACTGATCAAATGCGAACCACTGAAGATTTTACTCTTCTAAGTTCAGCATTCCAAGCTCGCTGATGAGAAAGTTGAATCTTGTCTCATCAAGAGGTTTGGTGAAAAGATCAGCTAACTGAAAATCAGTGGGAATAAAATAAAGTTCTATATCACCATTCATCACATGATCTCTGATAAAATGATACATGATTTCGATGTGTTTGGTCTTTGAATGTAGCACTGGATTGTTTGCTATGGCGATGGCACTAGTGTTGTCGCAATAGATTGGAATTTTAGAGAGCTGAAGGTCATAATCAAGTAGTTGATTTCTCATCCACAAGACCTGAGAACAACAGCTTCCAGCAGCTACATAAGAATATTAAGGAAAATATGAGAATCACTAAGATTTCTTGCACTAGAAATAAGATAGAGAGAAAGTAAGAATATTAAGGAAAATATTCTAACACACAGTTTCAGCAAAGATAGGAAATGGCCGAGCACTTCAAAAATGAAGTAGGGTTTCCTTTATATACTGCATGCATTTAATGCATGTCAGTACACCTTTACACGTGGCAGCCTCTGGTTGGTTGCATGGTTTAACTTTAGTAGACAACCTAGTGGCCGCATGATGAACAGTGTAGAATCAGAGTTGGTTGTATGATTCTGGACAAAAGGGATCTCCGTTCTGTCAAAAGCGTACGGAGGCGTGCAAGGAGACAAGACAATAGTTGCTTGTAGAGGAGGCTTCATGATCAGCGTCCGCTGAAGTCTTCTACTTGAAACTTCACGTTGAGTGGACAAGTCTTGGCTTCGCTGATATCCGCACCAGTTCATTAGTAGACTTAGTCGCTGGTTCTTTGGCTTGATCTTCGACTTCAGCGTAGAACATGGTTGACGTGAAACTTGTCTTCAGGGATCATAAGTAAACAACATAAGTTATCAGCGATCATCAGTGAGGTTGAACAAGCTCAGGGCTCACTGAGGAACAGTGTTCGCTGAATGTATGAAATAAAGAACTTGAGTTTCCTATCAGCGGTACTGAAACAGACTTAGTACTTATCAGCGATAGTGAAACTCTAATACATATTGTGATTATTGTCTACTTACAATTTTCACTAAGTGTTTTCTCAGAGTCATTATCAAATCACTGAGGGTTTGGATCAACAGTAATTATTATTGATCAAATAAAACAAAAAAGGAAAAAAGACAAAAAAAAAAGAGTTAACTTGCCTTTTTAACCATAGTTGGTCAGAGGGACCAAAATTGAAACAAATTGACAACCATAGTGACCAATATTGTAATTAGTTTAAAAGATGGACCATATTTGATAGTAGATGATAACTACGAGGACCAAAAATCTAATTTACTCTAAATAAAACTTTGAATGCCATAATATAACAATTTACTTTTAAAGGTATTTTCATGTAATTAAAAAGAAGATTTTTATTTATTTTGAATACCATAATATAACAATTTACTTTTTAGGTTGACTTTAATCATTTATTTATTTTTCACAACTTTCAAGGTAATTTACACCCTTATAAGGGTGTAAATAATACGACCCTTTTTTAAAATCCTAAAACGCCAAAAATACATTCTATAAACTTATTGTAACATTTTTAAATATATGAGATATCATGAAATAGTAATTATATGATGACACTATTAACTAATAAGTGCTTATGATGTTGCTACAATGTGCTCTTAACGAACCCAACCTGTACGTGATGGATCGGGTTGGGTAATTATTTACGTATTTTTTGATGGATTAAGATTTTTCAAACATTATCAATTGGAAGACATAATTTCTGGTGGATTTGTAAGCCGGAAAAATCTTCGCCGGAAACACAAATTACCGGCAACATTTTCAGCGAAATTATCTGTCGGAAATGCGCCACAACATTTTTCCTTATTTTCTTAAATTTTTTGACTTAATCAATTTAAATAAATATGGAGATTTAACTACACGCGAATTATCCAACGGTTAATTAATTATTATATCTTTATTTTTTAGAAATTGAATAATTTTAATTAAATTACAGGCGGATTATCAACGATAATTTATTTATTTAAATATTGGCTTTCTGTAAATTATTTTAAAAGTAAAATAAAATTACCGGCGAATTATCCACCGGAAATAACCCAATTCCAGAAAATGTTTTTCTGTTTTTAATGATTTAAAATCCCCTAAAAAATTGTTAAAAACTGAAAACCAAACATCATACATTAGTTAAGGTCGATCAAAATTAAATTGTTCCAAGAAAAATTAATGCTTCGGTCCATTGCTCCAACGAAAATCCCGAGTTGTTGAGATTGACTAAGCCCTCGACCAACGTTTGCATCTCCTCATGCTCCATTTTCTGCATCTCTTCTCGACGGAGAAAATCTTCATGCTCCTTCTTCCGAATCTTGTCTCGAACGATCAAGTCCTCAACCTGGGTCTGTGATTTGTGAATCTACAAATACAAGAAACGTTAGAATTTTTAATAAGCATTATAAATGAAATAGATAAACTTCAAAGCAAAAAATGATAAACACCCGGCTTTAAGAAGACGATGCACCGCTTGTGTTTCCTTGTGTGAATGTCCCGTTAAGACGCAATTGAGATCATTGTTGTAGCCCAAAGCCAAATAGTCGTCCTTTCTTGCTTCCCACAACCGTCTGCTGCCACAAATCTGTATCAAATAGGGGATATGTTGTACCCAAAGCTGCAATTGGGATCATTGTTCTACTCAAAGCCAAATAGTCGTCCTTTCTTGCTTTCCCCAACTATCTGCTGCCACAAATCTATATCAACTAGGGGATATGAGGAGAGATCATCACCGTACTTATTGGCTGAGATTTCTTGAATAGTCACCGTACTTATGACCATTTTGATAGCATAACGAATGTAAATAGGACGTTTCAAAATAAAACAATCATAACGTTTGTCCAATAAATGACAACCTGAACTAGATAGTGAAATGTACGAACATTCTAACTTAAACTATCTTAATGTTTGCCCAACAAATGGCAAGACAGACTAAGATATATATAGGGAGAGGTTCAAATGAGAAATGCAAAATGTGTGAGAAATAGAGAAATGATCTTAGCCCTTCATCCGGCCAATATTTGCGGCTTTGACTGAGAACCATCGGATAATTCCTCGTGTGGTCTGTAGAAGATAGAGAGGTGGTTTCGTAAAATACACGGGACGAGTTCATATGTGAACCCGTGTGATTGACATATGAACTATACGTTCATATGTGAATCAGTTAATTAGGTCATATGTGAGTCACAAAGGTTCATATGTTAATCTGTTAATTAGTTCAACTGATTCACATATGAACCTACAATTAATTAGTTCATATGTGAATCAGTTAATTAGTTCATATATGAATCACAAAGGTTTATATGTGAATTAGTTAAAAAGAGTTCATATGTGAATTAGTTAAAAAGAGTTCATATGTGAATTACATGGGTTCACATATGAACATATAGCTCATATGTGAATCACACAGGTTCACATATGAACTCGTCCCGTGTATTTGTAAAAGTTACGAAATTATCCTTCTATTTTTGGAATAGTTGCAACTTTTGACCAGTCAAAGCCGCAATTCTTGACCACAACCGTAATTTTTGACCAGTCAAATCTGATCTTGACCGTATGAATGGCTAGGATAACTTCTTTATTTCTCACACACATAGCATTTCTCATTTGAACCTGTGGCTGTAATATATATAGGGGTAGGTTCAAATAAAAACTCATTTTTCATCGTGCACGTGAGGACCAATCTTAGCCATTGATCAAAATTTAGAAAACTAATCAATAGTTAAAACATAATAAGATTAATTGAGAGATCATTTGGGGTAAAATTGGAAATTTGAATCAGCGCCTACCTTATGTGACTTTTTAGTTTATTTAAAAAACCTTTTACCTCCTTAAAGTTTAAAATAAATTATCTAAAAAAATACTAATCTTTTAATCAAACAAATTATATCACAAAAACGAGAATTTCGTGTTCTTCGATATGACATCCATCTTGATATAGTTTTTCAATTTTAACCGGTTTTACGTGAAATGTTGTATATGTGTTATATTCATTATGATATGTATGCGCGTCCCCGGGTGTCCACATATAGTATGAATAACAAATGTGAACGTTCATTCACTATTCATAATGAATAACACAATATTCATGATAAATAATACAGTATTCAGGAAGAATAATACAACGTTCAAGATGAATAATACACGAATTCATGATTCATGTATTATTCATCATGAATCATGTATTATTCACCCTGAATGATACACTATTCATGATGAATAATATATGAATGACCCGTGAGGTGTGGACACATGGCACATTCTCTTTTGTTTCACGATTCATCACCGAAACTTGGTTTATTCATTATGAATATGTATGCACATCCCCGAGTGTCCACATTCAGTATGAATAACAAATGTCAACGTTCATTCACTATTCATGATGAATAATACAACATTCAGTATGGATAATACACGAATTCATGAATCATGTATTATTCACCCTAAAAGTTGTATTAGTCATCCTGAATGATACATTATTCATGATGAATAATACATGAATGATTCGTGAAGGTGTGGAGATGTGGCACGTTCTCTTTTGTTCCCCGGTTCACAACCGAAACTCCATAGTTTCTCGATTCGTCTCGATGGGTGTTGGGTTACGATGATGAAGAACGCGGATGCCTTACGGCGTTAAAGAAAGTGGAAGAAGGTGATGTCGAGTTACAGGCTTATGGTGTCGAGGTGTTGTACACACTTGAACGTACATAAATATTCATAACGAATATAACACATATATAATATTTAACGTAAAAATGGTTAAAATAACAAAAACTACATCGATATGAATGTCATATCGAAGAGCACGAAATTCTCGTTTTTTTATATAATTTGTTTGATTAAAATATTAATAATTTTTAAGATAATTTGTTTTATACTATAAGGGAGTAAAAGTTTTTAATTAAAAAAGAAAATAAAAAATCAAATACGGTAGGCATGAGTTTAAATTATCTTCTTTTTTTTACCCCTAATCACCTTAATTTATAATTTTAATTAAGAACTCTATTTAATATAAGTTTTTGGATCAATAGAGATGGAGTGACCGAGATTCATCCTCACGTGCACTAATTAAAATTGAGTTTTCATTTGAACTTTCCTCTCTGTCTCTCTCTCTCTCTCTCTCTCTCTATATATATATATATATATATATATATATATATATATATATATATATATATATATATATATATATATATATATATATATATATATATTGTAACGTCCCAAATTCATAACATGCGTTACTAACGGATAAGCATTCAAATTTGATAGATAATCCTGTCTTTACATCATTAAAAGTTTACTTAAACAACATTGACAGCGGAAGTCTCTAAATCCACAGCCAAACTCTATCTATAGTCATTATAGCCAAAACTTGGAGTCGCGCTAATCTCCACAATCCTTTTTGACATCTCCCCTAGTTCTTACTAGAAGAGCCCGTAGCACGCTTACCTGAAAATGGTTTAGTTTTTGAAAGCGAGGGTTATACCAAAAGGTCTAGTGAATTGTAATAACCCAAATTTTTAGTAGGTTTCGAAAACTTGGTGGTTAAAGTTTGAAAAATGGAAGTTTAGTTGAGGGGTCCATGTGCAATTTGTGGGGGGTATAAAATGGACCAAATCCCTAGGGCATCAACCAAAAATCAGTATTATTCTAATTGTTGGGGTGTTTGGCGGCTAGAGAAAGAAAGGGAAGAGGAGAAGAGTTCTTGGGGGAAAGAAATCAAGGAAGAGAAGAATCAGTAAGGTAACCTATTCTAATTTCTGGTAATTGTTAATCTAGTGTTCCTTTATCCTTTTGGTCTGGAATCTCAAGTCTAAAGGTAGTGATTCAATGAGTTTTCACCCACATTTCCTTAAAGGTGGGTTTTGAGGGTTTTGGTATTTATAATTCGATTTAAGGGGTTATAGATGGATTAAGTGGGTGTTTGGGGTTGGTGGATGAACCCTTATAGTTGTCTAATCAAACTAATGGCTTAAATCTGAGTTTAAATCGGTTTTATAAATTCTAAGTTCGAACAACAACGTTTTCCGGACACCAGCGTTTGGTGGTGTCCGGATATGTTGCATGTTTCCGGGTGATGTTTTATGGTAGATTCCGGATAAGGATGATGGTTTCCGGGTGGGTGATTTTTCCGGGTAGTTGAGTTACCGGGTGCAGTATCCGGAAGGAAGGTGTATCCGGACAGTCTTGGTATCCGGATAGTATGGGTATCCGGACAGTCTTGGTGTCCGGACAAGTTAGTATCCGGAAAGTGTGTGTGTTCCCGGTAAGTTCTAGATCTTTGTTTCTGATTAAGAATTTGTCTGATCTGTTAGGTACTAAGCTTGTGTAACTCAAGATTTGAACAGGAGTGCTTGCCTTGTAACCACAGGTGAGTCTTTCTGAACCTAAATTTCATACAAAGTGTGTGGTTGATGATTATAATTTAAATTGTGAGTTTTCCAACGACTTTTATTACAAGTAAAGATTTTAGCGTGTGGCATGTTATTATTTCAACGGTGTGCTTTTCAATTACTTTTATTGTAAGATGACAAGTAATTGTGTGCGGTGTGGTTATTGTCTAACAGTGTGCTTTTCAACTGCTCTTAGTTCAAGGCAAGGTTTAAATGTGTGATCTTTATGTGTGGCTTACATGTGTGATTAAAATGTGTGTGACCGTGCTCTGGCTTTTGTGTGATATGGGCGGTGTGTGCCCGATTGTTCTGTCACGGTGTGTGTGACATGGGCGGCGTGTGCCCGATTATTTCTGTCACGGTGTGTGTGACATGGGCGGTGTGTGCCCGATTATTCTGTCACGGTGTGTGTGACATGGGCGGTGTGTGCCCGAATGCGCTGTCACGGTGTATGTGACTTAGCGCGTGCCAGTAGCATGTGTCAATGTGTGCATATCAATTTTGTGTGATTACCATGATTTATACAAATGTTTCATAACTGATTTTATAAACTGAAATATTTTGGTGTGACGCGGTGTGGAGGGAACTCACTAGACCTCATGGTCTAACCCTCGCTTTTCAAAACTAAAAACCTTTTCAGGTAAGCAGGTGTTAGGGAGCTCGGACAAAGGGAAGGGGAAGGTGTGAGCTGGAGTTTGCATCCTTGTGACTAGAAGCCTTCCATTTTTTAATATTAGACTTATTCTCAGTTGTAATTAGGGTTGTACTTCCGCAAACCCATTTAAATTCTTGTTAAATTTGTGTCGAGGGCCAGGTTTTGGCAGTTTTGATTTATCTATTAAACCGTACTTGGATCCTATGTTTTTGGGTCGTTACAAATGGTATCAGAGCCTTAGTTTAAGAGATTTAGGTGACCGGACGGGCCTAAACTTAAACTGTGGAGTTAGAGGATACAACTGAGAACTAGGAGGACCTTAGTAAGACTGGGTAGAATGATTAATAGGGTGGCGAGGATTGTCATGTAAGGTAAGTTGGCGATTACACCTGGCCAGTGTAATTACGAGCTTACAGGTACATGTAAGTGCTTAATTGCCTTATTATCTTGGAACGGTAGACTTAATGTTGTTGGTGTCTTTTTGTCAGTCAGTAATCATGTCGAGGAGATCCTTGAGTGGAGTATCGGAACCTATTGATGAGGAAGTCGAAATGGAAGCACCACCGGTGCTGGCAGTCGCACGCGGTAGGGGTAGAGGTCGAGGAAGAGGCCGATGAAGAGTACCACAACGGGCAACTACTCAGGTGAATGAGAACGTGGAAAGGGCTGCAGTGAGAGCACGGGTTACTCGTGGCACGAGGAGCGCGGGAATCCCGCAAGAATCAGAGGCGTCTCATCAGGAGAGCTCTGCGTCCAGGCGGGGTGCGAGCCGAGGGTGGAAGTCGTGGGCGAGGCCGGGCTCAAGCCTTCGTAACCCAAGAAAATTTCGCCACTGCATTGGGAGAAATCCAGGATACATTGAAAGCACTGTTGGCTAAGCAGAATGAGGCGGCTTCGGGGAGTAAGGAGGCCAGTGGTAGTAAGGGAGGGGAGACTAACTCTCAAGGTTCAGCTTCGGGGAGCCCTACTCAGTCAAACCCGTTGGCAGTGAATGATCGAGTGCTAAGTGGAGGGTGTAGTTACAAGGCATTCGCTTCTTGTAAGCCACCCGCTTTCAAGGGAGAATGAGATCCCGTGTTGGCGATAAAGTGGATCAGGGAAATGGAGCTGGTGTTCGACACCTGTAAGTGTGCTGATAGTGACAGGGTAATGTTCGCTCTGTCCATGTTGAAATCAGAAGCTGTGTTTTGGTGGGATGCGGAGACCGCGGGGGAAGGGTCAAAGGCTGCTAAGAATATGACGTGGGAGACCTTTGTCTCAAGGTTTAAGGTGTCGTTTGCCTTCTAGCGGCAGTGAAACGACTAGAAGAAGAGTTCATGAGTTTGGAACAAGGTGGAATGACGGTGAGAGAATACACCACGAAGTTTATGGAGAAGGCGAGGTTCGCTGAGTTGTACGTTCCGAATGAGGAACGTCGAGTTGAGAGGTACATCTTTGGGTTAAAGAGTAGCGTGCGGAAACTAGTCATGGCTAGGAACCCGACCACTTTTCAGGCAGCCATCAACGCAGCTGAATTGGTTGAAAAGGAGAAGAACCGACAAGATGTGGAGAAGGGTAAGGAGAAAAGAAAGTGGGAAGGGTCAGCGCGTGATTCGGATCGGGCTAAGGTGTTTAAGCCGGAGTCCCGAGGGGGATCAAAATTTGAAGAGAAACCTTGTGGTAAGTGTAATCGAGTCCACCGTGGAGAATGTGTGGGAGAAACCGAGGGATGTTTCAAATGTGGAAAATTGGGACATATGGCACGAGACTGTAGGAACCCAAGGGCATGCTACCAGTGTGGGTCTTTAGAACATTTGAGGCCGGATTGCCCTCAGCTGAAGAGAAGGGATTCAGGTGGTTTCGATGGTAGGCAAAGGGGAAGAGTGGGGGAAATGAAAGTTGAGCCAGCACAGGCAAAGGCTAGAGTTTTTCGGATGACGGCTGAAGAGGAGGAAGAGGTGCCCGAGGTTGAGACAGGTACCTATAAAATCTTATTCTATGTAGTTGTTATCTGTTTTGGGTGTAAACTGTTAGTGGTATCGTCGGGATTTGCCCGACGTTTGCGTGTTAAACCTAGATGGTTGGAAGGTGTGTTAGGAATAGAATCTGTTGTTGACAGTCGGGGTTTGGTGAGGAAGGTGCGTGATGGATGTGGTATCGAGGTCGAGAGTCACTCGTGCCTTTGAAATTGTGTCCGCGAGCTTGGGAGAGAGTTTGGCGTTATCATAAAAATGGATCAGCTGGCAAGTTATAACCTTAGCATTAGGTGCAATAGGAAATGATCCGTAGGCCTTATCTGATAAGTCGGGGGTGGTGACCGATGGAGTTAGACGAAAGCGTAAGTCTTGTCGTGTGTAGTGATGAAAGCAGGTTATACGTAACTTTATGTTGAGGAATTCCGGGGACGGAATTCTCTTAAGGGGGGAGTGTTGTAATAACCCAAATTTTTAGTAGGTTTCGAAAACTTGGTGGTTAAAGTGAGAAGAATGGAAGTTTAGTTGAGGGGTCCATGTGCAATTTGTGGGGGGTATAAAATGGACCAAATCCCTAGGGCATCAACCAAAAATCAGTATTATTCTAATTGTTGGGTGTTTGGCGGCTAGAGAAAGAAAGGGAAGAGGAGAAGAGTTCTTGGGGGAAAGAAATCAAGGAAGAGAAGAATCAGTAAGGTAACCTATTCTAATTTCTAGTAATTGTTAATCTAGTGTTCCTTTATCCTTTTGGTCTGGAATCTCAAGTCTAAAGGTAGTGATTCAATGAGTTTTCACCCACATTTCCTTAAAGGTGGGTTTTGAGGGTTTTGGTATTTATAATCCGATTTAAGGGGTTATAGATGGATTAAGTGGGTGTTTGGGGTTGGTGGATGAACCCTTATAGTTGTCTAATCAAACTAATGGCTTAAATCTGAGTTTAAATCGGTTTTAGAAATTCTAAGTTCGAACAGCAGCGTTTTCCGGACACCAGCGTTTGGTGGTGTCCGGATATGTTGCATGTTTCCGGGTGATGTTTTATGGTAGATTCCGGATAAGGATGATGGTTTCCGGGTGGGTGATTTTTCCGGGTAGTTGAGTTACCGGGTGCAGTATCCGGAAGGAAGGTGTATCCGGACAGTCTTGGTATCCGGATAGTATGGGTATCCGGACAGTCTTGGTGTCCGGACAGGTTAGTATCCGAAAAGTGTGTGTGTACCCGGTAAGTTCTAGATCTTTGTTTCTGATTAAGAATTTGTCTGATCTGTTAGGTACTAAGCTTGTGTAACTCAAGATTTGAACAGGAGTGCTTGCCTTGTAACCACAGGTGAGTCTTTCTGAACCTTAATTTCATACAAAGTGTGTGGTTGATGATTATAATTTAAATTGTGAGTTTTCCAACGGCTTTTATTACAAGTAAAGATTTGAGCGTGTGGCATGGTTATTATTTCAACGGTGTGCTTTTCAATTACTTTTATTGTGAGATGACAAGTAATTGTGTGCGGTGTGGTTATTGTCTAACAGTGTGCTTTTCAACTGCTCTTAGTTCAAGGCAAGGTTTAAATGTGTGATCTTTATGTGTGGCTTACATGTGTGATTAAAATGTGTGTGACCGTGCTCTGGCTTTTGTGTGATATGGGCGGTGTGTGCCCGATTACTCTGTCACGGTGTGTGTGACATGGGCGGTGTGTGCCCGATTATTTCTGTCTCGGTGTGCGTGACATGGGCGGTGTGTGCCCGATTATTCTGTCACGGTGTGTGTGACATGGGCGGTGTGTGCCTGAATGCGCTGTCACGGTGTATGTGACTTAGCGCGTGCCAGTAGCATGTGTCAATGTGTGCATATCAATTTTGTGTGATTACCATGATTTATACAAATGTTTCATAACTGATTTTATAAACTGAAATATTTTGGTGTGACGCGGTGTGGAGGGAACTCACTAGACCTCATGGTCTAACCCTCGCTTTTCAATACTAAAAACCTTTTCAGGTAAGCAGGTGTTAGGGAGCTCGGACAAAGGGAAGGGGAAGGTGTGAGCTGGAGTTTGCATCCTTGTGACTAGAAGCCTTCCATTTTTTAATATTAGACTTATTCTCAGTTGTAATTAGGGTTGTACTTCTGCAAACCCATTTAAATTCTTGTTAAATTTGTGTCGAGGGCTAGGTTTTGGCAGTTTTGATTTATCTATTAAACCGTACTTGGATCCTATGTTTTTGGGTCGTTACATGAATTCCCTCCGAAAACAACATGCAAACAATATAACAACTTTTATAAAAGAATCATCGTAAACCTTAACATAACATCAAGCATGGTACTGCACTGTGTGTTGGATCACATAAACATTCTTCGATCGGGGTCCCAGCAGGTTCCCTTCTCGCCTCGTCCGGAGCCTACGCAGACTCCTCTCTACTCGAAATAGGAGGAAACGGATTCCAACCTACCAGTCTGTCATACATATCCAAGGGATCATCAGATCCCGAGGATCACTCTCTGACCCCACAGTGCAGACCGACTCCACATAGCAGAACATTCTTTTCATAAACATGCAACTTTAAATCCCTTAAATCATCATTCTCATTTCATCATATCATAATAAGCTTTCATAAGTAAAACGTGTAGTTCATGGGAAAACATGCGTGACAGTCATAAACAGTTCATGCTCGTAAATGAAACCATAATCAGTTAAATCATTTAACACTGTACGTCGTAAAAAGGTTTAGGGAACTCACCTCGATAACGCTGAACGCACTTCTTACTATTTCCAAGCTAATCCATTCGAACACCTAAGGGTATTAGGTTAAAATCAGATTAAACGGTTCAAACCTACTGATCAGTGAACACTTTCCGGATACCTACTGTCCGGACGCCCTAATTTCCCGGATATACGCACTGTCTGGATATCCCTACTTCCCGAACACCCGAACTGTCCGGATACCCCAACGTCCCTAATACCCGAACTGTCCGGATGCATCCTATTACGGATACCACACCCGGTAACTCAACTTATCCGGAGAGGACACCCACCCGGACACTATCATAAAACTTTACCCGGGAACAAATAATCTTATCCGGAAACTACTATAATATGATAGTATCCGAATACGACGGCTGTTCGTCAAAAACCTCTAAAAGTGATTATTAACACGCTTTCAGCCATAAGGTTGATTAGATAAACGTAAGGGTTCATCCCCCAATCCTAAACACCCATTTAATCCATATTCTTACCCTTAAAATCGATTAATAAAGGCTAAAACTCTCCAAAACCCACTTTCAAGGAAAAAGTGATTGGAACTCAATGAATCTCCACATTCAGACATGGAAATCCAGATTAACTAAGAAAGGAATACTACAACAACAAGGAAAACGGATTTAGAAAGGATTACCTTATTGATTTCTTCTCTGATTCTTCTTTTCCTTTATTTCTTCCCAAAAACTCTCTTCTCCTTCTTTCTCTTTGCCTTAGGCCCTACCCAACAAGAAACCCACACAAAATACTGATTTCCAAACAATAAGCTGACCTAGGGAAATGTGCCCTATTCACCTTTCACCATAATACCAATAAGACCCTCAACTTTAACTTTTAAATATTACACAAAGACCACAAAACTTCCAAAATTACAAAAAGAAAACCCGGTTGCTACAACACTCCCCCCTTAAAAGAATTCCGTCCCCGGAATTCCTTATTGGTCAAGACGCGGGTATCATGCCCACACCACAACCGATACTTCCCCAAGGTAATGCCACTTCTGACTCAGTCAACCACCTCATTAAATTCGAAACATGGAACATTGGATGCATTCCCTTCAGTTCTTACGGTACTCTAACTCGCAGGCTACCGTTCCTATTCGATCGGTCTCAACAATATAAGATTACTAAGGCTTCTCATGCATCTATACTTCCTTTAGGGAGGAACTTGGCGGAATCCCCCGCTACAACACGAGATTCACTTACTAAGAATCAACACTCATTTGACAACTTGGCACAAGGCCAACCCTGTACATCCCGACAACTCACAATCCCGAGTTCCTTCATCGTATCACAGCTCACAACCTTGCACCACCCAAAACTCGTCTATGCAGACAACATTTTCCTTTTCTCGGACCACCTAGACCATAGTTTGTCAACCATCTCTCATATCCCTACCACTTCACTACTCCATACTCATTGTTGAAGTGTCCACCTATTCGAATTAAACTTATCCTGAAACATAGCTCCGGTTATCCTCACACAACTGGGAGGAGTAACCACGGTCACACCATACTATTCTCACTAGCTTAATCACTGCCCGACCAATTCGCTTAGACATATCTCACAAAGTCACTAACTTAACTCATTCAGTTGCCTCATCCACTTCTTTCCTGCACAAACTCATACACCATTCTCTTCCTCAACACTCTTTCCAAAAGTTCGCACGCTTATCAGTGACAATCTACACAACACTGCACCTCTCGGCATTACGGTCAAGCTTACTACTTCCAACTTACCCACTTATTTCGACATACGATCTTCACTTCCCCACGCTATCGTGGAGCACCGCCCACCAAACATTACTTGCCCCTCTCTCCTGACCTTTCCACATGCTGATACCACCTTCACAGTACTTGCATAACCAAACAGTTGCACCAAAATCCTAACTTAAGGCATTCAACTAAGTTGTCTCGAAACGACACCAGTATTCGACGTCACTATACATTCTTTAATCTCCAACCTTTACTTTCTCAGATAAATCTTTCACCCATAAGCAGCAGCTCACATTCTTTAAGGAGTTCACACCTATTCCACCTCATCTTGACTAATATACCCTCATCCTCTTCAAACTTCCAATGACCCCAAAGTATGTTTCTTAGTAACGTCCCCTATTCACTCTAATAATCCACCCCCCTTGTATTCCCTATTACAAACGAATCTATTAATTTAGGAACACCCCGAAACTCGGGTTCCACAATTCTTTCGATTAACCACCAAGATCATAAAATCAGATAGATATATATATATACAGTCATCCCGACTTTCTTACGTAGATTTACCTTAAATAATTCTTTAACAATCAGTGTGTTAATCTCAATAACACTTCCCCAAAAATTCTCGGTAGAATTGTAACACATCATGTAATAACAAATGAATGTCATTACTTAACAAATCTATAAAATTTTAATCAACCAACCAAAGGCTTATACCTCTATCATGACCTTCCAAATTAACTAATGATCATACTACCACTCCGACCCACAATCATCATCATGTCATTCTTTAAACAAAACCAAAATTTCCAACTATTTCCTTCTAGGATCATTCCCTCACGCATAAGAAACAATTTTCATTCTTTAGCGATTTCTCATCTACTATACTACAGCTTGACTAACCTATTCATCATCTTCTTTAAACTTACTCTGACTTCAAGAATATACTTACTTAACAACATACATAACCACAAAGCTTGGTCTCCTAGTTGGGCAATCACCCATTTCTGCCCCGGCATTCCATCCCGATAACAGTCAAAATAAACACCAACTTACAAACCACGTACTTCAACAACTAGGATTGCAAAACGTACACTCTATCCGAAATCCCGAAAGGACCTCCTTCTAATCCTTCATCTTTCTAACATTGCCTTACTACATCACCGGCTGACACAGATATCTTGGCAATTGACGCTACTATTCATTCGTACATTCACCACTCCTATTATCACACTACCGACCAAGTCTCTCATGGTCATTCGTACACAATTCACACTTTCCTTCATATTCTCCCGTATACTACAATCGAGTCTGTCTCGCTACTTAGTTCTCTCCCAACTTGTTGAACTATGACTCACGAGTTCACACTTAGCTCAAACACGAACATCCTAACTAGCTCTTTTATGACCCGAGTCCTTTCTTAGACACGTCACATTTTCTTACAGACTGGTATAGTCTACACTCACTTCGCTTGTGCTACACACCTTGTCCTTCTATGGACCCTCCTCGCCTCGTAAATAGAACGCCTATTCAACAACAGTCTCTTACTAATTTAACACCTCTACAAGATATTCTATCAACTTACACTCATCTGGTTCAAGACTTCGGTCTCGGCCACCTTACACAACTGTCGACTTTTACAACAACAGATAACCTGTAACTACTTTCTTAACTTATTATTTAACAAGGGTTCCTTACGGAACTTAATCCTACCAATATATCATAATCACTTCATAATACGTCTCCCTCTTTTCTGAACTTACTCCTGTAACATCAATATTACAAACTCACCTCAAAACTCATATCCAACACCGTGGACATTTCGTTTCTGTCTCTCAACACTACTCAACGGGTTGCTAATACCAACACCTCGATGACTTCTACTCCTTCCCCTGGGCCCAATCCGTCCCTCAACAACCGTACTTCCAGTTACCGAACAAGGGTGCAAACCCTCATACAACCGATACTATATTCCACTTCCGATTCTACCACTGTTCACCTTTCCTCTAGAACACATATACTGCAACTACATACGTTCTCCCCTGACTTGTCCAACACCTTTCCACTCTTGGAGTTCTTCCTTAGCTTAAGACGTAATACTCTACGACCTAGTGGGTTCATAGCCTTCATGCATGACAATACAGTAAATAAATCCTTTTACACATTTTATCATTTTAAATAAACAACATTTAGAAACACTCGGGTACCCATGACCCCATCACTCTTATAACTTCAAAACCCTGCACAACGATTCGAGAATCGTTGGCATGCATCTTCCCGTGAACCTCAATCTTGCTCAAACCGAACGATGTTATTACGATAGTAATATATTGCATGAAAATCTTTTCGTATGAGACAATTCTGAAAGAATTACCGACACAAAGTAAACCAGTCGGTCCTCACACTCAATTGTATGATATCAAAAGGTCAATAAGCATTTTGGTATAAGTGAATTGCAGGTAACCATTTTCTTGACCATTTTTGTAACAATTTAACCTATCATTAAAAGTGTGGAATACTTTGCAAATCGTTAAGCCCAAAATTTCATTGTGCAATGTGAATGAAATCACCTTTTCTTTAAACATACGCTTGCACATTCTGACTCCTTTTCGATCAAAATTGATATTTACACATTTAATTTAAATCGTGAAAATTTTCATGTTATATTTAAGGAGGCTATGCATGAAACTCTACTTGCAATTGAAGGCTACTCACCCTAGCAAGGTCAGCCGCTTTACCCACGCAACTTATCCTTGACACTCTTCCTTCGACCAAGGGTCGCCCTCTCGGTCAAGCACTAACTTGATGTACATGCGTTCCACATCTCACTTACTCAACCATTTCACACTATTTTCGCTTTGATCGACTATCTCACCTTCTACTTCTACATGCTTTCAGTTCACTATACGTATCCTATTCCATTTATCCTGCCAATGAAAAGCTAGACTAAAAAGTCAGGGCTCCATTGATACTTTCAAGGTTTTGACATTGTTCAATCTTACCCTCCCAACTGATCTATCCCATGGTTTCCATACTAGGACTCTTCCGAAACTGGAGTCTTACTCAAACTCAAACATTCATCCTCTCTGAATCCATGAAGAGCTACCTCTAGACGACTCATAACATTCTTTACAACGTTTCTTCTCTACGATGTCTACATACATCACATCATAATGACTCTTACAAGACACTTCCCCAAACAATGGAGCTCGGTCTATCCCTCAGGGATCTTGCTGACCTATTCCTCAACGCTCTCCCAGCCATAGCGCTAAACTGAAAGAAACCGATAGTTAATCCTTACTAGATGTGACACAACAAATTTGCTATAAGTAAGGTATTGTAAGCACGCACATGTACCTGTAAGTTCGTAATTACACTGGCCAGGTGTAATCCCAAACTTACCTTACACATTTGTCCTTGGAACCTTATTCCTAAGCGCATTTATAGTGATCGTTCCTAGAGGCAATCCTATGTCTCGACTGTGTTCCTCATCTTACAGTTTAAGTTTAGGCCCGAATGGTCACCTAAATCCCTTAAACTAAGGCTCTGATACCATTTGTAACGTCCCAAATTCATAACATGCATTACTAACGGATAAGCATTCAAATTTGATAGATAATCTTGTCTTTACATCATTAAAAGTTTACTTAAACAACATTGACAGCGGAAGTCTCTAAATCCACAACCAAGCTCTATCTATAGTCATTATAGCCAAAACTTGGAGTCGCGCTAATATCCACAATCCTTTTTGACATCTCCCCTAGTTCTTACTAGAAGAGCCCGTAACACGCTTACCTGAAAATGGTTTAGTTTTTGAAAGCGAGTGTTAGACCAAAAGGTCTAGTGAATTCCCTCCGAAAACAACATGCAAACAGTATAACAACTTTTATAAAAGAATCATCGTAAACCTTAACATAACATCAAGCATGGTACTGCACTGTGTGTTGGATCACATAAACATTCTTCGATCGGGGTCCCAGCAGGTTCCCTTCTCACCTCGTCCGGAGCCTACGCATACTCCCTTTCCCGGAGCCTACGCAGACTCCTCTCTACTCGAAATAGGAGGAAACGGATTCCAACCTACCAGTCTGTCATACATATCCAAGGGATCATCAGATCCCGAGGATCACTCTCTGACCCCACAGTGCAGACCGACTCCACATAGCAGAACATTCTTTTCATAAACATGCAACTTTAAATCCCTTAAATCATCATTCTCATTTCATCATATCATAATAAGCTTTCATAAGTAAAACATGTAGTTCATGGGAAAACATGCGTGACAGTCATAAACAGTTCATGCTCGTAAATGAAACCATAATCAGTTAAATCATTTAACACTGTACATCGTAAAAAGGTTTAGGGAACTCACCTCGATAACGCTGAACGCACTTCTTACTACCTCCAAGCTAATCCAATCGAACACCTAAGGGTATTAGGTTAAAATCAGATTAAACGGTTCAAACCTACTGATCAGTGAACACTTTCCGGATACCTACTGTCCGGACGCCCTAATTTCCCGGATATCTGCACTGTCCGGATATCCCTACTTCCCGAGCACCCGAACTGTCCGGATACCCCAACGTCCCGGATACCCGAACTGTCCGGATGCATCCTATTCCGGATATCACACCCGGTAACTCAACTTATCCGAAGAGGACACCCACCCGGACACTATCATAAAACTTTACCCAGGAACAAACAATCTTATCCGGAAACTACTATAATATGATAGTATCCGGATACGACGGCTGTTCGTCAAAAACCTCTAAAAGTGATTATTAACACGCTTTCAGCCATAAGGTTGATTAGATAAACATAAGGGTTCATCCCCCAATCCTAAACACCCATTTAATCCATATTCTTACCCTTAAAATCGATTAATAAAGGCTAAAACTCTCCAAAACCCACTTTCAAGGAAAAAGTGATTGGAACTCAATGAATCTCCCCATTCAGACTTTGAAATCCATATTAACTAAGAAAGGAATACTACAACAACAAGGAAAACGGATTTAGAAAGGATTACCTTATTGATTTCTTCTCTGATTCTTCTTTTCCTTGATTTCTTCCCAAAAACTCTCTTCTCCTTCTTTCTCTTTGCCTTAGCCGCCACCCAACAAGAAACCCACACAAAATACTGATTTCCAAACAATAAGCTGACCTAGGGAAATGTGCCCTATTCACCTTTCACCATAATACCAATAAGACCCTCAACTTTAACTTTTAATTATTACACAGAGACCACAAAACTTCCAAAATTACAAAAAGAAAACCCGGTTGTTACGTATATATATATATATATATATATATATATATATATATATTGATAACTCTCATTTTGAGCGTTATTTACACATCATTTTTTGTGAGTTTTTCTTCTATTTTAGTTGTATTTTCTCTTTATGTGTTCGTGTTTCATCATTTTATTAATTTATTTTTATTTAGAGCTTTTGAGAATGTTTTATGGTTATATGCATCAATTTTTAGGTTAAATGTTGACAAAAATTGTGCCTATTGTCTGCCCCACTGTGGGCACTGGCGAACTATTTTTGGACAACTCAGATTTTTGCTATTAAATAGATGTGAGCAGTGTTTTGAAGATTGTAAAGGATTTGAAAATCCGTGGAAATCCTTTTGAAGTATGGTCATGCTTATCTAAGGGTTTTTAGAGAAGTTTGTTCATGAAATTTTTGTTCTTCTTCCTACTATAAATAGAGACATTGGGGTTGAAGAAATCATACTTGAACAATGTAGAAGTTCTAGCTATATGATCTTCTTAGTAGTTGTAGTTGTAATTTATGTACTTTCCTTTAATTTTAATGCAAGTATCTTTCAAGTATTTTTCTATTTCTACTATGTTCTTCATTTTTATTATTAGCTAAAATTGTCTTTGGCTGCGGGTGTGGGTGTGAATCGAACTTGAGACTAGTAGGCAACACTTGGGTGTTGCCATTATTGCTGACTCTTAATCTTCGTCACTTGAGTCGGGACTTAAACTCAACGGGATAAGCCGATCACCTTGAAGTGTTAATATTAGATCTTTGACTCAAAGATGGGCATATTAGAAATACGGCTTAAGTAATGCACAAAGATTTGAGAAGGTCTTTGATAACCACGTAGAGATACGGGTTTTGTATTGATTTACTAGGTTCAAAGTTCAAACATTGGTCGAGATCTGCATCACAAAGAGATTTGGGTATAGATCTTCATACTAATAGAACTTGACATTTTTAGTCAACTTAGCTAAATCAACAATATTAAGAATCGACAATAATGGTGACTTTACGGGCACTTCATGGGCACGGTCTATAAATATTCACTTTCGAGAGATCGGGATCTTTATAGACGTTTTGTGACATAAAGTTTCCTACCATTTTTTACTACAATTGTCTCAAGTGAAACTTACACCCATACCTATTTTAGTTATGTGTTTAGATTTCTTTGCTAAAAATCACAAAACTGGCTCAAAATATTTTCTTATTCTCTCATTAAAATCAATGTATACTCGATTTTAGGACTCGAAACTTGGAAGTCCAATCCTTGTGGATACGATCTTGGTATTTAACCACTTTATTACTTGAAGATCATAGTGTATGTTGGTGTATAATTGCGCCCCCGCTGTGGGAACACCATGGCCACAACTGTGGGCTATACGATTTTCCACTACCATATATATATATATATATATATATATACATATATACTAACATTTTAACTTAAACAAAATCTTAATGTTTTCCCAACAAATGACAACCCAAACTATATATATATATATATAGAGAGAGAGAGAGGGGGGGGGGATCATGCGAGAAGTTAAACATTATGCGAGAAGTGTGACATCATATATGATTACACGGCATGTGAGTATGTTTAATCATATATTATTAAACGTCTATGTGGATCCCATAATGTAGTGCAAAGATCAAACCAAACAATCAACCACAAAGATTAAGCAATGAAGAATGTAGAATGATTGATTGCAAAATAGAGAATATTCAATGTACGGCCAAAATGTATTACAAAAGTGATTAACCCTAATCTACGATTTAAAGCAAAGTATTTATACCTTGTTAAGGTATTTACATATTTAGCACACAACTTTAATACAATCACCTTTTAACCCTAATAGTCTATGTATTGCCAATGTAACCTGTGTTTAATCATATATGATTAAGCTTGTGCATCATATATGATATCATACTTCTCGCCTTCTCGCATAAGGTTCAGCTTCTCGTTTGAACCTGCCCCTATATATATACTAACATTTTAACTTAAATTGTCTTAATGTTTGCCCAACAATTGACAACCTAAACTAGATAGAGATTTGAAATTAAAGTTAACAATTATAAAGTTTATAGGTATTTTTAACTTAAGACAACCTGACTACACCTCGAAGTCACGTAATACCCAAATGACCCTCTATCCGAAGAGGACGACTTTGTATAATTGAACAGGTCCACATTGGTCAGTGGCATGTCTTTTTCTTAATCTCGTCTACAATGGCCAAATCATGTGAACATGAGTTAATTGTAACATATTAGAAATCAAGCTACTAAAGTAACTGGTTTTAAGGACCTACCAGATAAACACCGTGCTTTGCGAACGAGGTCGATCTGCCAATGTGTTTGGATATTTCGCCATCTACTTTAGACATCTTGTTCGCATACACTACCGTGGATACACCCTTCCAATGGGACGTGTTTGAGCGATCAATCATATCGCCCGAAGATGCGGAGAGAGCCAATTGGGGGAGGGGGGTTGCAACGGATTTATATATCTATTAGTGTAATATTCTAGATAGGGAAGAGATTGACGTCTAGCCTTTTCGTCTGCTTTTTTCTGGCGTTACTCAAACCGTCATTGTAGTTCTTCAAATGTTTTGCCTCCTATATCTCCAGCATTCGGTTTTCAAACGTTGTATCCAAATTTTAGTACCCCTATATGTAAAATGTTAGTTGTTTTTTAAGTTAAAAATGTAAGAGGTGAAATACATACTATAAATCTGAAAATGGTCCCACATCATGGCCCTAACATCCCTAGACTCTAGGGATTTTCGTCCAAGTGCACCATGGCCCTTAAAGGCAATACCGATTTATCTAGCTCATATGGCAAATGGTGTGGGGTTGTTAAAGCCATATAATGAATTTAATTAGTATCGACACCCTAAAAAATTAATTTGATCAATTAGTTAATATAACACTTACTCTCGCTCCTTATTACCGATCTTCATCCTTTGCACCGGAAGTTGGTCTAGAGCTTTGATCCAGAGATATTTCCATGACTCAAAATCATCAGGTTGTGCTGAAGCACTACTAGAGACTCATGTACAACTAGGAGTGCCCCTACCTCGTCCACTCGCACTAGTTCGCGGTATTATAACAAGTGTACAAAACAACGTTAGAAAATATATGACAATAATGCAAGTGTAAACACAACGTTAGATTCCACCCGATACAATAAGCCAAACACAAACTTGTTGTAGACAAACTCATGATGATAACAAATAAACAACTAAACATGTGTAATAACTCGGGTAAGTTAATTGTTTATTTAATTTTGTTTATTAGTTTAGGGTTTGTTTGTGGCAGTTTGTAAGTTTAAGGGTGGTAATGTCATTTTAGTATAGTTAAGTCCTTAATAACAATTTTGTGTTTTATATATATATAAGAGAGCAAGAGAGAGAGAGAGAGAGAGAGAGAGAGAGAGAGAGAGAGAGAGAGAGAGAGAGAGAGATTATATCCTTATCATTTTATTGAGTCGGTTCCTTCAGTGTGTGTGTGTGTGTGCTGAGTCCAGAGAGAATAGAATATAGAAGTCGGTCAAATTAAGCCGAAGAAAAGAAGTCGTGTGGTTCGATTTGGAGGTATATCTCTTTTCAATTTGTATTCGTATCAATTAGTAGAAGATTTCTATCAGTTTAGAATCTTCAATTTTGATTCTTAATTGTATTCGATCGATTTTGGTTTGTGTCGATGCGCCCGGATTCTTTAAGTTTCCGGAAGTATTATTTATCCGGATTCTGTACTTTTCCGAATGGTATCCGGATAGATTGTACGGATCAGTTTTCCGGGATAGATTGTCCGGACCATGTTTCCGGATCAGTTTCCGGGTGTTGGTTTCCGGATATAGTTTTCCGGTTTTGGGTTCGGATAAGGGGTTTTCCGGATATAGTTTCCGGATTGTTTCTGGATTGGTTTCAGATGAGTTACCCGGATATACTTAGCGGGACCCCCGTGCTAAGTCGCCGAAGAGGGACATTTGTGGATAAGGGTATGATAGGCTTATTTAGGATTCTTAGCATGTCATTGAGTTTTACGTGGTAAATAGTTATATGTAATTTATGTAATCCAGATTCAGTGGAATTTGTTGAAAAGTAAGGTTCTTGCAAGTTTTCAAGGAAAGGTGTTAGTTGCGGTATTTCTTTCAGGTGAGTTTTACTTTAATCATTTTCAAACTGGAATACATATATACTGAATAAATATGTGGTAGGTAGTGTGATGATGTGCTTATGATTGAAATATGATATATTGAGATGTATGTTGTATTTATATAAGCATTACACTACACGAGTGCACCTTGGTTGGACTTAGGGCCAGTTGAGTTTTGGCTGTACAGAGGGACAATGGAGTTGGTTGTATTTAGTGCAACGGAGTAAATTGATTAGTTGGTTTAGAGCAACCAACTAATATGGCCATGTGGAGAAATTGTACACAGTGCATACGAGTCATTCTTGGTATTCAAATACGTGTTATATATCTGTGTTTTACAAAGGATTACTAAACTGACAGGGATTTTTCTCACTTAGACCAATTGGTCTAACCCTCATTTTGTTTTCAAAAATATGTATTCCAGGTTAAGAAGCGAATAGAAGCAAAGGAAAAGATAAATTGTGATTTGGTTTTGAAGGTTGTGTGTTTAGGAAATTTTCATGAAACGTTCTTGTATCAGTAGTTTGTCGGATGTAATGTAAATTATTAGTGAAAAGTTGTACTGAATATGTTTTTGTATAGTTTTGGGATCAAGAGAACTTATATGATATAGTATGTATCTTTGTTATTTTATATTGAGATGTAAATGATGTTATATGATGTATGTTTGGGTTGGGTTGTTACAACATGCTTGCCAATAAAGATTTAAAACACGTAGAATAAGTCTACTAAGACTAAAATTAACATAGTATTTAATCATCTGATGAGTGATCAACAAACTAGGTTCTTCGTTGTCTGATTCACTATCTAAGTCTTCAAACTCTTCTTCGTCACTACTCTTATCAACATGCCAGTTGTTGTGACGATCATTGGAAATTTCCATTTCTTCTTCCTCTATGACAATACAAATTAATTCATCCATGTCCTCATTTCTACCTATGGATGTTATTCTATCATTTTCTTGGAAAGATTGTTCCTCATCCATATTTTCATCGGACAATACTTCTGACGCTAAACCGTTGACGCCTCTTGACTTTGTTTTCATCACAGACCACCAATCTTTTAAAGTGTTCGAATATGGTACATAATAGACTTGTTCATCTTATGATGCTAGGATAAACGTGTCGTCTGAATGAAGTCTTGATCTATGTTTAATGTCAACGAGATTATGTTTTGGGTCAACTCGGACGTCGTTAGCTATATCAAACGATGTGCATCTGCAAAATAGAACAACACAACACTGATTCCGTACCCATGATACTCTATCTTTAGGACTTCATCGAACAATCCATAGTAGCCAGACTCATACTCTGAATAATAGGAGCCTCTCATGCATACTCCACTATTATGTATTGTAACACCTTGAAAATTTAATGATAAAATACCTCTAATATATTTGTTATGCTAATGTGCTGTTATCGAACTACCTTGAGTCGATTACGCGCTCGGTTTGAAGATGTCAAGTGTTAGGGATGTGGTAAGTCATGTTTCTTAACTTTTTGTAGTTTCTTGTTGTTATCTTAAATTTTCAAAATGTATGATATGTAAACTTTGTTGTTTAAAGTTTGTTGTTTGAACTTTGTTGTTTAAACTTTGTTGTTTGAACTTTGTTGTTTGAATGTTGTTGTTTAAACTTTGTTGTTATCTTAAATTTTTGAAATATATAATATGTAAACTTTGTTGTTATAAAAAAATATGTTAAAGTGGTTTTATAAAAAATATGTTAGTGTTTTTTTGTTAAAAAAAGATGAGTGTATTTTCCAAAAATAAATGTTAGAGTGAGTTTATAAAAAATAAGTTAGTGTTTTTTTTAAAAGTTGGTGTTATTTATAAAAAAATATGTTAAAGTGGTTTTATAAAAAATATGTTAGTGTTTTTTTGTTCAAAAAAGATGAGTGTATTTTTCAAAAATAAATGTTAGAGTGAGTTTATAAAAAATAAGTTAGTGTTTTTTTTTAAAAGTTGGTGTTATTTATAGAAATAAATGTTAAATTTTTTTTTTATAAAAAAAGTAGGTGTTAATGTTTTTTTGGTTATAAAAAGAGTGTTTTTTTAAAATTAAATGTTATAGTGAGTTTATAAAAAATAAGTTAGTGTTTTTTTATAAAAGTTGGTGTTATTTATAGAAATAAATGTTAAATTTTTTTTATAAAAAAAAATATGTTAGTGTTTTTTTTTGTCATAAAAAGAGAGTGTTTTTTTAAAAATTAAATGTTAGAGTGAGTTTTATAAAATAAATGTTACTGTCTTTTTATAAAAAAAAATTGGTGTTATTCATCCAAAAAAATGTTAAAGTGTTGGTTATAAAAAGATTAGTGTTTTTACAACTTAGGTCCCTAAACTTTGGTAATTTACAACTTAGGTCCCTAAACTTTGTTAATTTACAACTTAGGTCCCTAAACTTTGGTAATTTACAACTTAGGTCCCTAAACTATGGTGAATGACAACTTAGGTCCCTAAACTTTGGTGATTAAGAACTTAGGTCCCTAAACTTTAGTGAATGACAACTTAGGTCCATAAACTTTAGTGAATGCCAACTTAGGTCCCTAAACTTTGCTAATTTACAACTTAGGTCCCTAAACTTTGCTAATTTACAACTTAGGTCCCTAAACTTTGGTGAATGACAACTTAGGTCCCTAAACTTTAGTGAATGACAACTTAGGTCCATAAACTTTAGTGAATGCCAACTTAGGTCCCTAAACTTTGCTAATTTACAACTTAGGTCCCTAAACTTTGGTGAATGACAAATTAGGTCCCTAAACTTTAGTGAATGACAACTTAGGTCCATAAACTTTAGTGAATTATTTAATTGTTTATCTTTCTTTTGAGTTTCCTACTCATAATTAATTATTTAACTTTAGTGAATTATTTAATTGTAACATTTTACCGAAAATCCGTAAATGGTATGAAGATATAAAAACATTGAAATTGGCTTCACATGCCATACTCAAATTCATTTTGGCCTCTTGCCAAAAGCATCTATATATAACAATGTTACATTGAAATAAAAAAACCCACAACATATCTATTTGGATTTTGTCAAACGGGTGTAAATAGCCCTAAGGTATGTGGGGACTTAAGCAATCATTGTGATTCACCTGCTACCTGGAAGTCCAATTGATTGAGTGGGTTCTTTTCTAAAACTAAAATACACAAATAATTATCAACCCAATAAACCAAACAAGCACTATAACATCCGTGAATTTTCTATGCAGCACGATTTTTTAACGATCGACTTGACGTTAAGGTGTCGCGTTTCGTTCATCGTAGAGATGAGACAACGCTTCGCCGATTTAGGAGATCGGGGTAGCTAGGGTTGATGAGATCTTCAGAGGGTCACCTTTCGGTCCATGGTTGGATCTTACCATGAGCGGTGGCGACCCCATGCTAGTCCACATGTTTCTACAACTGGAGGTCGAGGTCTCCAATGCTGATGAGGAGGAGATATATTTTGATGTCTTCGGGTATCATATGCAGTTTGGCCGTCACGAGTTCTGTCTTATTATAGGACTACTTTTTGGAGACGAATCCCCTTCCTCCGTTATCAGACATTACTTGGGTTAGTAGGGTTTGGCCTGACGTGTCACCATCTCGTTTGAGGCTGAGGACAGTTGTGGACACGATGAAAGACGGTCTTTCTGCCCTTAGCGACGAGGATGTTGTCCGTGTATGCTTGGTGGTGACGGTGGAGATGGGCTTCATGGGCCATGAGTGAAGCCAGTATGCTTCCGAGACGGTCCTTACGGCCGTCGAGGATTTTGATTTGTTTAGCAGGTATCCGTGGGGTAGCCACATCTGGACATATACCTACAGACAGATGCATCGAGCCATCGCCAGGCGCGCCGACATACATGCGAAGATGGCTCTTTGGGGATTTATATACGCCTTCAAGGTTAGATAAGTAGTATATAACATAAGCAATAATACATACAGACTGTTTGACTTTCTTTTTTACGTACTTGCTCTTCTTGTGTAATTCCAGATATGGATCTTGGAGATGTTTCCCATCGCCCGTAATAGTTTCACCATGCGCACCGACAGGTTAATTAGGGGAACCCGTTGGGACAGGGTTATTAACCTTAATAGGAACAATTGCATTGTGTTCTTCAGTCGGTCACGCACCGTAAGTTCTTTCACTATGTTTACAATGTTTCCTACGTTATTCCCTGTTATTAAGTTTTTGTGTTTTACCATATATTTAGCCGGCGTATGCGCCTCTCGAAAACCTTGTGGCTATGGATACCGAGAGGGACACGCCTTGGTACAGAAACAGCGTGACCTTTATCGATAGAGAGGAGGCACGACATCATGGGTCTAGTTCCTCATCTGACGAAGATGAGGAAGACGACGTGAGGCCCCCTTCCGATCGATATCAGCCGCCCCCTTCCGATCGATATGAGGCACCCCCTTCATCCTCCCATCAAGTTCCGACTTCCACCGAGCCATCTTATGGCACTTTACACAAGCTGTGGGACTACGTCAAGGGGACTCTAGACACACGTGTTCAAGATCTGGAGGAATTCGTCAGACAAATTTGCTCTGTAATTGTTAGTGTTTAACTTAATTTGCCGGCCACGATCTTTTAGTTTGTATATTAATATTACGTTCCATATTTGTTTTAGCTGTCGGGTACGACACCGATCTCCGCTCCGTTCGGACAGGGGGCAACAACGACGCTTGCCACCACATCCTATCCGTCATTCTCGGAGAGTGTAAGTCACACTGAATAACCAATGTAGTTATATATTCGTTCCTAAATTTTTAACTCTTATAATGATCAATGTCACGCAGGTTGGGATGTCGGGGCTAGGGGGTTACACAACCCAAATGCCTCCGTTTGGCACCACATCCTATTCGTCATTCCCGGAGAGTGTAAGTCACACTGAATGACCAATGTAGTTATATATTCGTTCCTAAATTTTTAACTCTTATAATGATCAATGCACGTAGGTCGGGATGTCAGGGCCAGGGGGTTACACAACCCAAATGCCGCCGTTTGGCACCACATCCTATTCGTCATTCCCGGAGAGTTTAAGTCACACTGAATGACCAATGTAGTTATATATTCGTTCCTAAATTTTTAACTCTTATAATGATCAATGTCACGCAGGTCGGGATGTCGGGGCCAGGGGGTTACACAACCCAATTGCCGCCGTTTGGCACCACATCCTATTCGTCGACGGTGGTGAGTGTAAGTCACACTGAATGACCAATATAGTTATATTTTCGTTCCTAGTTTTGTAACTGTTAAAATGAAATATGTCATGCAGACTGGGTTGACGACGGCTGTTAATGCCAAAAATCGCACCAAAGTGACAACTTAAGGTCGATGTGGACTTTAACAACTAAAGAAAGGAATCTTTCGACAAAGGCGTGCGACAAAGATAAAAATGTAAATGAGACAAAGGATTTGATGACACAGGAAAAACCTCAACGAGGAAAAAAATGAAGGAAAGACTTCGAAATGTAAAGTACAAGTGTTTGGAATGTAAAAACAGTGTGCGTCGTGTGTGAAAACTATGTATAAACTGTTGGTCGAGAGCGAGAGTCTTGCATCGAGAGTGATCTTCTATGAATAATCTCTTTGCTTCGAATGAATATTGTTCGAGTGTTTGTGTTTGCTTCTGCTGTTTGATGCTCTTGTTCTATCTCTCTCTATGTTATTCGGTGTTGATCAGGTGTCCTGAACTGATGATTGAGCTGGGATTTTATAGTCTTCGGATGACTTTAATTGAATCATTAAGATCTTTGATGATTGGTGTAACGGTCGTCGTCTTCAATGTGAGTTTAGATGCTCATAACTGATTTCGTCGGTTATAGCTGTTTGGGTAAAAAATCACACCCTCGACCGACTTGGGAAACTCCCTCGACATGACCCATGGACCTTGATTACCCTAAATCTACAACAGTCGTACCCCCGACTAACAAAAGTAATACCCATTATTGCCATACCCCCGACACATGATAATTGGTTATTAAAAGCCATATTGGGTCAATAATCATCTTACATCTATTGATCGCACGTCACGTGTCGCATGTCGTACATCATCAATCTTACGTCATTTGTTTTACGTCGCCAGTTACGTGTCTCCAGTTACGACTCGTCTCTTATCATCGGTCTTATATTGCTCTGGTCCTGCGCCAACATCATCTTGACATCCTGGTCTTACGACCAAATGGTCTTACGACGTTTCTATAAGACCATTCTCATTTTTAAGGTAAAATCATAGTACTTTACCTCCTGATTAAAGATAAAATCGAAAGTCTTTTGTCTCACGACACTCGACCTCGACGTCGCCTAGCTCACACGACCGTCGCATAAAACCATGCGACCTCGACCGACTAACGCGTTATACAACTGTTATATTTGTTCAGTGATTAATGCAGGAGTCAAAGTCATTAATGGACAACGGCTATAACCGACGAAATCAGTTATGAGCATCTAAACTCACATTGAAGACGACGACCGTTACAACAATCATCAAAGATCTTAATGATTCAATTAAAGTCATCCAAAGACTATAAAATCCCAGCTCAATCATCAGTTCAAGACATGTGATCAACATCTGATCAACACCTGATCAACACCGAATAACACAGAGAGAGAGATAGAACAAGAGCATCGAACAACAGAAGCAAACACAAACACTCGAAGAATATTCATTCGAAGCAAAGAGATCATTCATAGAAGATCACTCTCGACGCAAGACTCTCGCTCTCGACCAACAGTTTATACATAGTTTTCACACACGACGTACACTGTTTTTACATTCCAAACACTTGTACTTTACATTTCGAAGTCTTTCCTTCATTTGTATTGTAATCTCTGTACGATCGACACCCGGAACATCAAGGACATCGCCCCTGATTGGCGACCATAGTGCAGCGACGACATCCACTGTCGTCCGTAGGTTTTTTCCTCGTTGAGGTTTTTCCTGCGTCATCAAATCCTTTGTCTCATTTACATTTTTTATCTTTGTCGCACGCTTTTGTCGAAAGATTCCTTTCTTTAGTTGTTAAAGTCCACATCGACCTTAAGTTGTCCCTTTGGTGCGATTTTTGGCATTCACAATAGCTGTTTGTCCATAAATGACTTTGACTCCTGCATTAAACACTTAAACAAATATAACAGTTGTATAATGCGTTAGTCGGTCGAGGTCGTACGGTTTTATGTGACGGTCGTGCGGAACGGGCGACGTCGAGGTCGAGTGTCGTGAGGAACTCTCGACTTACCTTTTAGGAGGGATGACGGAGGTTTTTTGGGTCTTCGTCAGGACCTTATCTTAATACAAGGTATAACTCATGACATGCGTCATACCTTCTTTGGTCGTGGTCGAGACCTGTGAAATTTTGCCCAAATAGTTTGCCCCCAAAATTTGAAAGTAGGAATGTTAAATTCAAATTTTAAATTTTGCTCGTCGGGTGTTCAGGGTTCTGCGTTAAAAATACCTTGGTTGTTTCGGAACCGAATTGGTTTAATTCTAACCGAACGAGAAGTCGAAGAGAAAACGAGGTCGTGACGTCATACTGACGTACGATTGTGCTTACCAACTGTCTTTGACAAGTGTCGACGATCCCTGCGGTCATACAAAGGGACGAGGGCACGTGGCGATCATCTAAGGGATTCGATCGTTTGCATAAATAGAGACCATAATGGATCATTTTCTTTTATGTCCTCTTTGAAAAAGTTTTTTTGTGTGGAATTCTTCTTTGATCCCTTGTTGTTCTTTGCTCAATACTTTTCGAAGTTTTTGAGTGTCCATACGAGGTATAGCCTTTCAAGATTGGAGGCTCTTTGAGGATGATTATGTTCGAGTCGATGAAGACTTTGATTGCGATAGACGCGACGTTCGTGGATCTTGCGCATCTGGCGACGATGTCCTTTGTATCCACGTCGACCCTTTCGTCAGCCGTCGGGGGCAAGGGTATAAGGACGGGAGAACGTGAGGAGGAAGTCATGACGATCAACTTTATGTTGTCGTCGATCCTCTTGATTGACTGTGTCCTTGACGGGACGGAGTCATTTCGTCATCTGGGGAAATATCAGCTCTTATCTCTCAAGGAGCGTTTTCAAAAGATCTCCATCGAAGAGACGGGATCGTGTTTAGCTGGACTAGCGTTCTTTGTGAGTTTTTCTTTCGAAACTCGTGTTCCCAATATTTCCACCGAATGTTTGTTTAACATACCCCTTTTGTATTTTACAGATGTTTCAATCTTCTTTTGTTAGATACGCGAAGATAGAGGAGATGTTGGACTGGAAGTCGACCGTCGAGAAGATCATATTCCTTCCCCTAACCTTAACATTAATCTTAAGAGCCGCATTCTGAAAATGTCGCGATGTAGGGTGTCGCCTAACATGCTCGTTTGATCCTTGCATTAGCTTCTTAGCGCGTCTTCGGGTATGACGAGGATTCGAAGGTCGAGATTGAGCATACGATCGACGCTCCTCTCTAGATTTAGGAAATGCTATGTCTTTTCATGTCTCGACCGTTGATGGTCGAGCCATTTTAACTTTGTATACTCGTCCGTCGGTCGCTCCTATGTAATCGTTCGTTTCGTAAATGAACTTCATTCTTCCGTCAAATTTTTATTTCGATTTATATATGTCGTAAATAGATGTAATATCAACCGTGTAACTTTGTTAAGTATAGAACGAGCGATTAACCGTGCGACTTGGCATTCATAGCAATATAACGATTGAAATACTATACGTTTGACTTGTAATGATAGGCTCAATTATTGACGTGTTAGAACGTACAAAATTTTTCTGAATTCAGAAACTCAGATCGAGAGGTCGCTCAAACCTTATGATCGTGTAACCAAATTTCATGATGAAATTTGAATCATGTGCCCCTATGGTAAAACAATTAAGTTGCATGAGAGGAAAATGATTCTAGAAAAAAATACTTTTTCAAGTGCGTCGCATTCCAACTGCGTGGGATTTCTTGATTGTCGAGAGTCTGGAGTCGATAGGCTCCTTTACCAACGACTTCGGAGATGCGGTAAGGACCTTCCCATTTAATGGAAAGTTTACCGGCATTGAGCTCTTGAGTGTTTTGGAACACTCGACGGAGGACGTAATCGCCTTCTTGAAAGACTTTGACTTTGACGTGTTTGTTGAAATGTCGCTCGACTGCTTGCTTCTGAGATGCCATTCTGATCAAGGTTGACTCTCTAAGCTCTTCGAGGGCGTCGATATCATAATTTAAATCAATCATGTTGTGATCGACGGAAGTATGCCTCGAAGTTGGGAGCTGGACTTCGATTGGCAGGACTGCTTCGCAACCGTAGACGAGAGAGAAAGGGGTTTGTCCTGTGGACGTGCGCGGTGTCGTGCGATTTGCCCATAGGACTGAAGGGAGTTCTTCGACCCATCTTCCTTTTGCAGCTTTTAACCTTTTCTTGATCGAAGCTATAAGACCACCTTCAACAACAAACCAAACCAAACTATTTTCTAATAAGACAAAAAGTTTTCAATTAAAAGAAAAGAAAAATTAATTTCAAGCAAACCAAACCCTTGCAAACGGTTTGCTGGTGCAAACAAAGTTTGAGTAGTATTTTATTAATAAACTAGATTTTTGTAGATAAAGGATATATTAGGTGTCAAATTGTAATTGGTTGGTTTAGATTTTATTAGGATAAATCTTATCTGATTAAAAAGATAATTTTAATAAAAAATTAAAAATTAAAAAATATACTAAAATTCATATTTTTCAATTCCCTACAAATAGAGACCAGTCTTGACATATTTTCAACACACCAATCTTTCTCTTCATTTCAATACTCTCATCCTCTTGAAAATTTCAAAGATCTTGATTTTCTTTTCAAGTTTTCTTCTATGGATCCAAACCAGCAAATTTTTTGGATTAACTCTCAACATCCTGATAACTCTCAGTATATCCCTTCTCAATATATCCCTGAAAATGTTCAAACCTCACAAAAAACCTCAAGAGCCGACCATCCATGGGACACTAAAGAAGATATGGCTTTAATGTCAGCATGGGTTTTTGTTAGCGAAGACGCTACTTGTGGCAAAAACCAAAAGAAAGGAGCGCTTTTTTCACGAGTGAAAAAATTCTATGATGCAACTCGAGAAGAAAATCCAGAAGGAATGCGCGAAAGGAACGAAAATCAAATGAAAGGTCGTTGGACTCGACTTAACGAAAATGCAAACAAATGGATTGCTGCTTACAAAGAAGCATATCGTCAAAAAAGAAGTGGAATGAGTATGGCAGATGTTGAGAAAGGAGCTCGTGCAATTTATGAGGCGGGTGGGAAAAAATATTCGGACTTGCTTGTATTTAACCAAGTTATGTGTAAACATCCCAAGTGGGAATTAAAGTTAGATCGTGACACAACACGTTCTCGTTCGGAATATGAAGTGGGTTGTGAAGATAGTGGTGGAAGCACGAAAAGGTCTAAAACTACGGAAGAAGAAGACACCGACCAAGAATCTCCAATTGTTGGTGGTTCAACAATTCAGCGTCCTACGGGTAGAGATGCGGCAAAAAAAGAGGAAAAGGTAAGGCATCACATTCTTCTTCATTTTCTAATGACTTTTCTGCAGAACTTCATGCAATGACGATTACAAGAAACAATGAAGTTGAACTCATGACAAAAAAAACTGAACTTTGACAAAGAAAATATTGAAGTCGAACAACACCACCAAAATCTACGTATACTGATGGCGAAAGAACATCTGTCACCGGGAGAGGAGGCGTTGAAAGAACGACTTATGAGAATGTTGTATGGATAGTGATATTATGTATTAGTAATTTATTATTCCGTGTATTTTTTTAATTTACGTATTATGTATTAGTAATTTAGAATTCCGTGTATTTTTTTTGCAGTTTTCGTATTATGTATTTGTAATTTTAATTAAAATGAATGGCTATGGTTGCTTTGGAAGTTAGTTGAAGTTCACATGTTATTGTCTCTTTATAATGTGTTGTCTCTTTCAACTAAAGTTCACATGTTATTGTCCCCCAATAATGATTCAAACTTTCCTTATATATTTGTTGTCTTTCACCATATACTAATTCATACAAACATCCTCAAACTTTCCTCAAAAATCTTACTAAAATGTCTCTTAATGAAAACTATTCATCACAGTCAGTTGACGAATTTGATGAATGGCAATCACGAGTTGTTGAACAAAACCAACAACTTGATCGCATGGTCGAGGATATGGTTATAAACTCATCCAATATGTTCATAGGAGATCAACCTCCAAGAGCAAGAAGAATATATCGTGACAGGCAACGTGAGATGGGCGAAGCGCGTTTGATGGAAGACTATTTTGTCGATAATCCAACGTATGATGATGTTATCTTCCGGAGAAGATTTCGAATGAGAAGACCTTTATTTCATCGTATAGTGGATGCTGTTACTGCTAATGACGTATATTTTCAACGGAGACCTGATGCCACGGGTAGACAAAGTCTTTCACCATTGCAAAAATGTACTGGAGCCATGAGGGTGTTGGCTTATGGGACATCAGTTGATGCAGTTGACGAATATTTGAGAATGAGTGGAGCCACAACAAGGGAAGCTCTTATCAACTTCGTAAATGGAGTCATCTCGTGTTTTGGTGACGAGTACCTCAGAAAGCCTACCAAAGATGATTTGGCAAGACTACTCTATCTTGGGGATCAACGTGGATTCCCGGGTATGATAGGTAGTATTGACTGCATGCATTGGCAATGGAAAAATTGTCCCAGCGCATGGGCAGGACAATATGCTGGAAGAAGTGGAAAACCAACAATCATTTTGGAAGCCGTCGCATTATTTGATTTATGGATATGGCACGCTTTCTTTGGAACACCAGGTTCGTTAAATGATATTAATGTACTTCACCGATCTCCTATTTTTGATGATATATTAGCAGGCCGAGCACCAAAAGTTACATATGTCGTGAATGGTCGCGAAAATGATAGGGCATATTATCTCACTGATGGGATATATCCTGCATGGGCTGCATTTGTCAAGTCAATTACGTCTCCCCAAATCCAAAAGCACAAGTTATTTGCCGAACATCAAGAGGGTGTCAGGAAAGATGTTGAGCGAGCATTTGGAGTTCTACAAGCTCGTTTTGCATTTCTTCGACATCCATGTCTTGTTTGGGACAAAGATAACATGGGACAAATTATGATTGCTTGTATCATCTTGCACAATATGATAGTTGAAGACGAACGAGATACATACCTACATTATTATGATCCTACTGAATTTCTTAACGACATGCCTACAAATCGACAACAAGGAAGCTCCGTAGAAGATGATAGTCAGCTGCCTGGATTCTCCGTTGAACGAATTGCAAGCCTATCAAGGTATATGGCTAATAGGGAACAACTTCGCAATAGGGAAACTCGTAACGCTCTAAAAATGATTTGATTGAGCATATATGGCAAAAATTCGGCCCTAATAATTAACTATGTTATGTCCTTCTTTTAAATATGTAATTTCGTACTTCTTTATATGTATTTTCTTTTATTTATTTTCAATTGTAAGTTTTTTATATTTATAATTATGTTTTAAAATATGAAATTATTTTTATTTATTTTAATTGGAATTAAAAGATATATATATATATATATATATACTAAAATATTAAATATATAATTTTTATAATATAATTTTTAAGTTTGGTTTGGATTGTGAATAAAGTATAAAAAAAGTTAGATTAGATTGGAATTGAAGATTGGATAGGTGGAAGAGAGAGAAATTAGTTTTTTAATAAAGATTGGTTTGGTTTGGTTTGTGAATAAACATAGTCTAATGGTCTTATTACTTGATTCAGCAAGTCCGTTCGCCTGAGGGTATCTGGGAGTCGAGGTTGTTAACTTGATACTCATGTCTTAGCAAAATTGTTGGGTCCTGTCGCTTATGAATTGGGATCCGTTGTCACAGACGATTTCGGATGGAATCCCAAATCTGCATATGATGTTAGTCTGGATAAAAGAGAAGACTTCCTTGTCCCTGATTTGGGAAAAAGCAGCTGCCTCCACCCACTTGGAAAAATAATCGGTAAGTACGAGGAGGAATACCTTTTGCCCCGGGGCCAGGGGTAGTTTGCCAACAATATCCATTCCCCACCTCATGAAGGGCCATGGGATGAGTGTCGAGTGCAAGGGTTCAGAGGGTTTATGTGACATACCTGCATGTCGCTGACAAGGGTCACAGTTCTGGACGTACTTGATGGCGTCTTGTCGCAATGTTGGCCAAAAATACCCTTGTCGAGAGATACGATTAGCCAAACTACGACCACCGGAGTGATTGCCACATTCGCCGTCGTGCATCTCGTGAAGGATTTTTTGGACCTGACTCTTGCTAATGACGCATCTTAGATTTAATCCTGTCGATGATCGTCGATAGAGCTTATCTCCAATTATGGTATATTTAGATGCTTTGAATCTGATCTTCCGGGCTTCCATCTTGTCTTCTGGGAGTTGGTCGTGCATAAGGAAATTTTGGATGTCGCACGACCAATTATCTTCTTCTTCTTCGATCTGGACGACGTCAATGTTCTCGATAGACGATGTCGCCAGATGGATCATGGGAATAACGTCGAATATAGGTTCAACCAGAGCAGACCCGAGATTTGCCAAAGCGTCGGCCTGAGTAGGTCTCTCGGGATTTGTTCGATAGAAAATGTTTTAAACATTTTTTATTTTTCTTTTGCTACCTTCAGGTACGCTGTCATTTTTGAATCTTTGGCCACGAATTCTCCATTCATCTGGTTCACGACCAGGAGAGAATCACTTTTGACATGTAGCGCGGTTGCCCCCGAGTCGTGGGCCATATTCATCCCTACGATCAGGGCCTCGTACTCGGCTTCGTTGTTGGTGGTTTTGAAATCGCATCGAACTGAGTATACCATCTTGCCCCCATGTGGCGACTTTAAGACGACGCCAAGTCCTGAGCCTCTAATGTTGGATGAACCATCGACGTGTAAGATCCAGGGCACGTCGTCGTGAGTCGCCACAGTCGATACCTCGAGCTCTGCTTCTTTCTCCAATTCAGGGCTGAAGTCAGCAATGAAGTCGGCCAAGGCTTGCGACTTGAACGCGGTCCTGGGCTTAAAGTCAATGTCGTAGCTGCTGAGATATATGCTCCATTTTGCTAAGCGACCTGTCAACTTAGGTTTTCTTAAGATAGACTTAAGAGGGAAGTTAGTTACGACAGTAATGGGATGCGACTCAAAATAATGTCGCAGTTTTTTAGCAGCTGTGACCAGCGACAAGAGCAATTTTTCCATAGAGGAATACCTGGTTTTTGTGTCCAGAAGAGATTTACTTACATAATAGATTGGCAGTTGCTGCTTTTCATCTTCTCGTGTTAGGACAGCACTTACCGCGTTTGGACTAACAGCCAGATATAGTTGTAAGATTTCATGGTCGCGAGGTTTCAACAATAAGGGATGCGACGTCATGTAGTTTTTGAGCTTTTGCAATGCCTGTTCATGATCGTCGGTCCAGTCGAAGCCTCTGTTCTTCTTGAGGACGTTGTAAAATATATGACATTTATCTGAAGATCGGGAGATGAACCTGTTTAGAGCTGCTACCCGACTAGTGAGCCTTTGGACTTCTTTGAAATTCCGAGGAGATTTGATCTCGACAATGGCTTTGATCTGGTCGGGATTGGCTTCGATGCCTCGGCGAGTGACCATATAGCCCAGGAATTTCCCAGCACTAACACCGAAAGAACATTTCGTCGGGTTGAGCTTCATGCTATACTTTCTAAGGATATTAAACGATTGCCTCAGATGCTCGACATGGTCGATCGCTTGTTTTGACTTGACCAGCATGTCGTCGATATACACTTCCATCGTGTCGCCGAGATGGTCTTAAACATTTTATTCACTAGACGCTGGTAGGTAGAACCTGCATTTTTTAGTCCGAAAGGCATAACTTTATAACAGTAAATACCTCGGTCCGTCATAAATGCGGTTTTTTCTTGGTCCTCGACGTGCATTAAGATTTGATTGTATTCGGAATAGGCATCCATGAACGTCAGTAGTTCGTGCCCAGCTGTCGTATCGACCATGGCGTCGATATGAGGTAATGGAAAAGGATCTTTTGGACAGGCTTTATTGAGATCTGTGAAGTCGATACAGACCCTCCACTTTCCGTTCTTCTTTGCTACCACCACGACGTTAGCAAGCCAGTCGGGGTATTTTACCTCTCGAATCTTCCCTGTCTTGAGAAGATTGTCGACTTCGTCATTTATCACCTTATTCCTTTCAGGAGCGAATTTCCGTCGCTTCTGCTTAATAGGTTTGAACGATGGGTCGATTTTGAGCTTGTGAGAGATGACGTCAGGATCTATGCCAACCATATCTTCATGCGACCAGGCGAAACAATCAGCATGTTCCTGCAAAAAAGATATTAACTTTCCCCTAAGACAAGGATTGAGAGACGACCCGATTAAGACTTTTTGGCCAGGCTTGCTTGAGTCTAGAACGACTTCCTCCAGGCGATAATCGTTGACTGTTTCAAGTGCGTCTTGTGGATTTTCGAGCCCCTCATGTGCTGGGACAGCGACTTGTTCGTTATTCGCCATTTTCCTGCAACAGAGAATAGAATAAACTCCAAGAAAACGTAAGTAGGACGCACGTTTATCGAAGATTTTCTCTAGATGGGGTCCCACGGATGGCGCCAAACTATTAATGCCAAAAATCGCACCAAAGGGACAACTTAAGGTCGATGTGGACTTTAACAACTAAAGAAAGGAATCTTTCGACAAAGGCGTGCGACAAAGATAAAAATGTAAATGAGACAAAGGATTTGATGACGCAGGAAAAACCTCAACGAGGAAAACCTACGGACGACAGTGGATATCGTCGCTGCACTATGGTCGCCAATCATGGGCGATGTCCTTGGTGTTCTGGGTGTCGATCGTACAGAGATTACAATACAAATGAAGGAAAGACTTCGAAATGTAAAGTACAAGTGTTTGGAATGTAAAAACAGTGTGCGTCGTGTTTGAAAACTATGTATAAACTGTTGGTCGAGAGCGAGAGTCTTGCGTCGAGAGTGATCTTCTATGAATGATCTCTTTGCTTCGAATGAATATTCTTCGAGTGTTTGTGTTTGCTTCTGCTGTTCGATGCTCTTGTTCTATCTCTCTCTCTATGTTATTCGGTGTTGATCAGGTGTCCTGAACTGATGATTGAGCTGGGATTTTATAGTCTTCGGATGACTTTAATTGAATCATTAAGATCTTTGATGATTGTTCTAACGGTCGTCGTCTTCAATGTGAGTTTAGATGCTCATAACTGATTTCGTCGGTTATAGCCGTTTGTCCATAAATGACTTTGACTCCTGCATTAAATACTTAAACAAATATAACAGTTGTATAACGGGTTAGTCGGTCGAGGCCGTACGGTTTTATGCGACGGTCGTGCGGAACGGGCGACGTCGAGGTCGAGTGTCGTGAGGAACTCTCGACTTACCTTTTAGGAGGGATGACGGAGGTTTTTTGGGTCTTCGTCGGGACCTTATCTTAATACAAGGTATAGCTCATGACATGCGTCTTACCTTCTTTGGTCGTGGTCGAGACCTGTGAAATTTTGCCCAAACAACGGCAGAGGCTTATACACACCCAACGTCGACGTTCGGCACCTCATCATTCACGGGCCTCCTTGAGATAGCGGCGACAGACTATTACAGGTCAGACATGTCGGGGCCGTCGAACGTCACACCGCCACCACATACTATGACTGTAAGTTATTTTGGTAGTTTTGGTTTAATTGTGAACATGATAAAATTGTACTTAAAACATCTAATAAGTTAATTTTCAGTCGATGGGGTCGGGAGAGGACTTACGGTGCTCGGAAATTGTCGAGGACCACTTCTCGGAGCCGGAAGTTGACCCGATGGATGTGGTAGAACCTGATAGGCCGGTTCGAAATAGGAAACGTTCAACATGGTTTGGATCCCCAATATTTGGCCGACAAAAATCTACCACACCGCCCTGTGATAAGAAAGCCAAGCCAAAGGTGACAGGAAAGGGAGCAGGAAAGAAGGCGGGAAAGAAGGCGGGAAAGATGACCACTTCACCGGAGCGTCTTCCGGCCTCGGAGATATTGAACCTGTGTCAGACTGGTGACCTCCCCCGCCTGATATTCATCCCTTACATCAACCTGACAATCACCCCTGGTTTTTCAGAGTATTGCTGGCAGTTGACCCCATAGAGTCTGAATTAGAGTATGTGGTTAGTATTGAAGTTTAACTATAGTCATATAATCAAATATATTTATATTACATGTCTAACCATCTATTTTTTGTGTATAGCATATCGATTGTTGGGTGGCCATGCTTCTACGTTCCCGTCAACCAGACACGAGGTGGACCATCATGCACACTACTTTCTTTCCGTTCATGATCCTTCCACATCAAGGTCCCGACTCCGTGGTTAGCTCATGCAATGGTGTGGAAGGGGTTTCTTGGCGGCACGTCGATATTGTATGTAAATCGTTTTACTCTTATTTTATTTAAGTTTTTTGGTTGCTAACTATGTTGTCTAATATTGTAATATTTCAGGTGTACATCCCTATCTGCATTCATCGCAAACATTGGGTGCTCGGAGTGTTTGAGCTTCGTCGTATGTTGATGACCATATATGACAGCGACCCTGCCAGTATATACACAGACCCTTTGCATCAGCATCTTCACACATTTAAAGGTGAGTTGATGAAGTTGTTTAGCCTGATCGGGGACGTGGGCCTACGCGAGAGCTCAGTGCACTTCCGTCACAGGACCCACAGGACTGCACCACGCCAGCAAGGGATGAATGCGGATTGCGGTGTCTGGGTATGCCGTAATGTCATCACCTTGATTGAGGGCGATGTGGTAGATTTAGCCCCTACCCGCACCGAAGAAGAGGCCAAGGACTTTCGCATACATATGGCGGAGACCATTTATGCGCATTGTCTTCCACAGCAACATGTTTAGGTTGTTTATGTAACATTAAATAATTGTTATTTTTAGTGTTAACTTATTTTGTTAAAGTATTGTGATTGAAGTTATAATTTTGTTTATTATTTTGTTAAAGTATTGCACATATGAATACTTGAAGCCTAAAAAGTGTGACAAAAACAGTAAAAACATGCAACAACACTTTAAAAATCTCAACTACATAAAATCATGTGATGGTGCATGATAACATGTACATGCATCATGATGATCATGCTCCTCCCACGTTTCGCGATGCTCACTATTACTAAATACCATGCTACCATAATTTGATCTTTCTAGTACCTAGTGTTGGTAATTTTAATATATTCCCACACCCATTTGGTTTTTGCTAATTTCATTCAATTACTCAACTTTGAGTATGGATATCCCATTCACACATACTCCATTTTGGACGCATTATATATCGTTTTGAAGCTCTCATATAGGAGAACATAAACCCACTAAGAGTTAGTTATATATAACACACACACACATATATATATATATATATATATATATTTAAATGTGTCCAAAGTTTAGTAAAAACCATATTTTTACTAAAATTTTCCAACACCTAGGAAGTAGGTTTATGAAACTTGCGGTAATCCTAATACAGAGATTATTGGATGAACAAGCATTTATTTCTTGATTCACGTGTGCATTAATCCTTAGACTACTTAAAGACTACTTTTCAGCCTAATGAAAGACCTTTATTCATGATCAGACTTCCTTTTGCAGACGAATCTTGCAGTTACTTTTTCAGTTGAATCTTACAGGCTCTTTTCAGACGAATCTTGCAGTGAACTATTCAGACGAATCATGCAGGAAACTTTTCAGACGAAATATTTGACCATATCCACATCCCTGATGAATAACATACATTTTCACGGCTGTTTGGGCAAAATTTCACCAGTCTCGACCACGACCAAGGTAAGGGAAACATTTATTTTATTTCACCCGACGACAAGGTAAAATCATAGTACTTTATTCCTTGGTTAAAAATCGAATCGTAAGTTATTTACCTCACGACACTCGACCACGTCGTATGTTTCGCACGACCGTCGCATAGAACCATGCGACCTCGACCAACTAACGTTCATTATGACTGTTACGTTTGTTCAGTGTTTAATGCAAGAGTCAACGTCATCAATGACCAACGGCTACAACCAGTAAAAGCCCATTAATAGCATTAAAAAACAACGCCCGTTACGACAGTTATGCAAAGCATCAATCAAAGCACCCGAAGACTATAAATATAGAGCTCAATCAACATTTCGGGCATCGAATCATCATGGGACACATTACATCGCTTCCAAGAATCATACACTGCGTACTCAAGAAGCAAAGAACTTTCTCTCAAGTGATCGCTATCGACGCACGACTCACACGCTCAACTGTAAAGCCCGTGTCCCGGTATGTAATTTCGTTTTATTAATTCTTTTCTTTTAAGTTTTATTTATCGTGGATTCCGTTAACGGGGCTAGACGAATTGGACCTTATAGTCAAAATATGTCAACAACATTGGTTAGTTGCTAGAAATATGTAGTTGAGGGGCTAAGTATGTAAAAGGGCCAAACTTGTGTGGAGTTCGGCCCATGCAACCCAACACCGTATTCCAAGTTTGTTTAGGGATTGTTGTCATGGGTACCAAGAAAGAAAACCCAAAAGAAACCCTACGGCGATATTGGTTTTTCTTGTGGTTGTCGGCCGGAGAAGGAAACCGAGAAGAGAGTAGAGAGAGCGAGAGCGATCGAGGGTGGAGAGAGAGGAAGAAGAGAAGGAAGGAAGCCGCCGGAGTCGCTGCTGCCGCCATGAGCCACCCACAAGCAGCCGGCGCTGCTGGTTCTGCCGGCGAAGAGGAGGGTGTAGCGAGAGAGAGAGTGAAGGTGTCGGGTTTCGTCGTTGTGTCGTCATCGAGGTAAGGTTTCACTCGACGTTTCTTTTCTTTTCGTTTTCGTCACCGGAGGACCACCGCCGGCCGGCCGCCGCTGCCGCTGTCGCGCCGCCACTATGGTGGCTGGGTGTCGGGTGGCGGTGGTGGTGTGAGTCGTTGGTGCACGCGGTAGGGTGATCGAGAGGGTAGTGGTGTCGCGGTGGTTTGCGGGTTGTTTTATTTCCTCGTCGATGAACCACCGCCGACGACCACCACTGCCGGAGGGCAGAGGGTAGTGCGTGGCCATGTCTTATTAATAATCACCGTAGAATCCGTTAAGCCTTGACTTAATCGTTTAAGCCGTTTCGTTAAAACCGTCGTTTTTATAATCATCAATTCATGTGGAAAATGGTGCAGCCACTGTTTTTATGACGGCTATAACTTTTCCGTCGTAACTCCGTTTGAGCCGAAACGGGCGCCCACGGTTCAAGTTCGGGGTCGGACACGTTTTCTGTGTTTTAGCGGAAAACTGGTTCGGTCTCTAGCTGGGCGAAAAAGTGGTCGCAAGTTCGGTGATTCGTCATTTCATGTAAAAATTCCTGGAATCTGCCTTGATCTTGCGAAAGCCTTAACTTTTTACTCGTAACCCGTTTTGAGGTGAAATTGGTGCCCAAAGTTCCCTAATCGAGTTGGGAAGGTTTTTCGTGTTTTGCCGAAAGTCCGATTAAGCCCGTATCTGGGCTGTATTGGGCTGTTTGTGCAGGCTGGACCGAAAACTGGCAGTTTTGGTAATCGTTCGTATTTAATTCATATTAAATTGTAGAAAAATCGTTAGGAGGCGTATAATATGTCTTTGAAACCCTATCTCAGAGTACTTTCTGGTCATGAAATAATATTGGGAATTTTCTGGGTATAAAAGGGTCGAAACAGGTCCCGAACAGACCTGTTTGGCGAGAGCGGAAAATGGTTTTAGTGACGGTTTAAGCGTGTGTCGTGTCATAGGGTCCGGGTCTCGTATTGACACGTTTTAACTTGCGTTTAGGTGCTGGGAAGTGACCGTAATTGTGAAGCTTGAATTGTATTGTTAAGCTAGGCGCGCATTCGAGGTGAGTTCTCTCACTATAACTAATGTCGGTTATTTTTACATTACGTTGTTGTGTGTATGTGGTAGTTCTATTTGCTTTGATGCGGGGTTAAATAGTGGGGTGTCTAGTCGGACCTTTATTGTTGTGACTACGCGGGTGGCGTAGGAGTTCGGCGGGGCCGAGGGTCACATACGAGGGTGGCGTAGTAATTCGGTGGGACCGAAGGTTGTATACGCGGGTGGCGTATGAACCCGGGGGTGCCGGGTTGCGTTTACACGATGGTCGTGTGGTCGGTGGGACCGACGTATGCCTATTAGGTGGGTTGGTGTGAGTATGCAGGTTTATGATTTGTTCGTAGACTTGAATGCTGTTTATGTGGAAATATCTGTTTATGGTGGTGTGGAAATAACTGTGTTACTTATGGTGTAGAATTCACTAAGCTTCGTGCTTACCCTTTCCCATTAGATTGTGGTTTCAGGTACGGGCGGCTCCAAGGCGTGACGAGTACACACTGGCGCGTGAGGAGAGCTGGTTGCTTTATGGTTTTTAATAATTAAACGTTTATTCCACTGGTGTTTATTATGAGGATATTAATTATGAGTTTGCAAACGAAACATTGGGATCATTTAATGAATTGTTATAAATGAAATGTTTATTTAAAAATTTAAATTTGCTTGTAATTTTTGGGACGTTACAACTTGGTATCAGAGCACAGCTTGAGTGAATCAAACGCACCTCGGTGTGTTTGGTCTCAAGTTGCGGCTGGGAAAATTTTCAGATGCTTTATTAAACCTTTTTGGGAATAAAAGTAAAGGGTAAAAACCCGTTCGAGGAACGGTGATCGAGGGCGCAGTGTGTACAGTCAGCCGGAGTCGAAGGAAAAGGTACAATGCTTAGTGTTTTATTGCTTTCTAGATCATAGAGTATGCATGCTAGATTGCCTGTTGTTGACACTATGCGGTATGTTGGACTGCTTGCTATTAGGAATTTATGCTAATTATGATAGGTTACTAAGTGGATACCCTCTAGGTTGTATGCAGTAAGAGACTTATAGCCTTAGAATATTCGATTTAGTTCTATTGCGCAGCTCTTGTTTGAGTCCAACCGTTCTAGGATAAAATCTTGTATTCGACTGTCTATTTGTTTTGCACTGCATGTAATCGGGTATTCGCGAGGCCACTCTTTATGATTAGTGGGGATTCGGTAGTAGCAAGGGTAGTGGTTGGGATGGAATTCCTAGGAAGCTAGGAAGAGTGAGTATATATGCCGGTGCGGGCATATGTGTGTAGTTGCGGCGAGAAGCTACTTGGACCCCTCGGGATGAGACTCGGAACGGGCGATGATAGGTGTGGAAGGTAGTGGTAGAGCTCCTACTACCGGAAGCACAGGATCAATGCTCGAGTCGGGAAAGTCGCGAGGAATCCAAGGAGTTGAGCGTGAGTGTTGCTAGTGTGAGTTATTATGTGCTAGTAACTCGTTGTAATTTCTACCCCAGAAATGGCCATTACTAAGGGAAACAACACTACTGAGCCAGGGATTGGCGCCGGGATCACTGCTGAGCAGATACGTGAGTTGATCGCGGCTGAAGTAAAGCGTGCTATTAGGGAGGCAATCCCCGAGATTATTACCGTCGTTCGTGATGAGGTAGTAGTGATGATGGAGGCTACTCGAAGCCAGGAACCTGAGTTAGAAGAACAGACTAAGAAGAGGAAAACAGCGTCGGTCGTTGCACCGGAATCGGCAGTTCCAAAGAAAGCGAGGTTTTCAGACTCGCTCTTGAATCAAAGGAGCGGTGGGTTTAAAACCATGGATGGTAGCAGAAGGAGAAATGACAAATGTTTCCAGTGTGGCCAGGTGGGGCACTACGGTCGCGACTGCAGGGAACCACCACAGATGGTCTGTTTTAACTGCAAACAGATGGGCCACGTGAAGGTCAACTGCCCGAATCCGAGGGTTACTGTTGGGGGTGGGGCACAAGGAGCTCTTGCGGCTGCTCCCTTGCGTATTACTGATGGTCGTGTGGGTCAGGCTGGACCCGAGGCGGCCGAGGTAGAGTTCATTAACTGACGGTGGAAGAGGCACAGGCTACGCTTAAAGTGGTGACAGGTATATTTCATCACTTGATATTTGTATGTAGTTGCATTTTGCTTAAGCTGTGTGTTTAAGTACGTTCTTAGTTAACTCGGTGTCTGCTGTAGTGATGTTTGATAGCGGGGCTACCCTTTTTTCTTTCGTGCCTGACACTTGTAGTTGAGGTTGCTGAGGTAATTTTTGTTTTAAGTAGACCATTTTGGGTCAAAAATTGGCAATTGTGCTAGAATCATAGGCTTTTGAGCTGACTTTGATTGGAGGAAAAGCCGTAAGATGATTTGATGTGATTTCCCAACTTGCCTTAAGAGGTTTAAATGTCTGGATGACAATAGTAGACCGGAGAGTTTCGGAGTAGTATGGGTCGAGACGTTGAATGCCGAATGAGTCATGCACGAAGTTATTTTGAAAATAAGATTGCATTAACAAATTCTTGTGTTTCAAATCTTTGTATGGACGGTGTTTTGGAATTTTGGGAACTGCTCAGCACACACACAAGATTTTGAAATATGGTTTTGAAAGTGTATGAAACCGTTTTATCACGGGAGTACAAGCTTTGTTAGAATTTGTCTCATTTCGTTATTTTTTTCAACGGTTCTTTCGGGTATGATGATATCCGTGTTTTGTGGTGTTTAAAATGTTGGGCAAGTGACTACGGCTTGTGACTTTAACATTGGAACTCCTCCACATATGTTAGAGTTGAGACGGAAAGTTACATTCCACGATGTCTGTATAAAGCTATTTGAGTGATTCGATTAAAATAAGTTTTGTTTTACGGCATGTTGAGTCGTGTGGGTTTAATTTCACGAGGTGCATATATTATTTGTTTATGTGACCATTTAGGGAAATCTTAAAAATCAATTTAAAGAACCCCACCTTTTGAGATTTTATGAGGTTTTAGTCGATATTTTCAAATGGTGGAAACGGATTGGTTTTTATCTTAAGTTTGAAACTTACACGAGACAGTTGTGTTTTAACAAAAATATATTTGTAAACCGTTTTATCGTTTTGTATGACTAGCCGACGTGCGTAAGATTTGTTAGTGAACCCTGTGCCACGACATTTTATGTTGAAAAAGAGGAATTTTGGGGTCAAATGTCATGGAACTGATTTTGAAATTATGTGCACATTTTTGTCGCACCCGAAGGGAGGTCGAGCGGTTACTTTAAATACATGTCATGAGTCAATTCCTACTAGAACCGCGACGGTTCATTTTCAAAGAAATTATTTATTTCGCTTTACGTTTTGTGAGTGAACTAAGCTGCAATGAAATGATTTTCAACATGATTTCCATATGAGGGACGGGCGTGTCCATTTTTGCGAATTTACCGACCTGGTAACAGTAGTTTTATTGCTTACGGTCTTTTTGAAATGAAAAATCTAGACGTTGAAACATTTTTGTAATTTATGATTTTGTAAACCATTTGGGAAATGCGCTTTTAAGTGTTATGTGTCATTTTGAGAATTTTAAGGGTGTGAGTCCTTTGGGAAAACTCTTTTGTTTAACCCGTGTTGAGTTTGGGACTAATGTTGATTTTAGAGTATTGCTTGCTTAGACTTTATTTAAACGCGTTTTTGACCGACTTATGGGCCTAGCAAGCGTGGAGCATTTTGCTCGGTTTTGACTTGGAATTTGTCATGGGCTAATTGCTCGGTTTTAATGACTCAAGGTGGAGTCTTGTTGATGAATTGTTTTGTCGCACCGTTTGGCATTCATTGCACGTCGAGTATCTACACGTTTGGGTGAGGGAGACAATCCGGAATAGGCACTTGTGGGTAGGCTGTTTTGCTCTGGATCCTTAGGCACGTTAGTCAGTCGCTGGTAGTGGTCGGTTGGGTATCTCGAGGTGAGGCCCCGGTGTTCAAGTGTTATAGCCTAGGCTTTCTAGTAGGTGCTAGGAGGATATAGTTGTGGACACTTACCTGAGAGGTAATTCCGATGTGAGGGGCCCTGAGGCGTTACCTGAGAGGTAGGCGTCAGGGTGTATCCTCGGTTCAGATAAATTAGCTTTGTAGAGCGAGTGTGGGGGATACGTCGACGGTGGGAGGTTGGGTATTCCACGCGTGTTGGTAATGTAGGCCGGGTAGTATCGGTTAAGGGAATGACCTACGTGTGTGTTGGTGGACTTGATTGTAGGGGATATCTATTTGTGTTAGTGTCTAGGATAATACCACGCTTATGTGATTCATGGTAATCGGTTGGACCGATGTTCGGCGGGTGGCCGATGTTTGTTATGGTAATCGGTTGGACCGATGCTCGGCGGGTGGCCGATGTTTGTTATTGTATTCGGTTGGACCGACATTCGGCTGGGCCGATGGTTGTATTTATTCGGTTGGACCGATATTCGGCTGGGCCGATGATTGTATTTATTCGGTTGGACCGATATTCGGCTGGGCCGATGGTTGTATTTATTCGGTTGGACCGATATTCGGCTGGGCCGATGGTTGTATTTATTCGGTTGGACCGATATTCGGCTGGGCCGATGGTTGTATTTATTCGGTTGGACCGATATTCGGCTGGGCCGATGGTTGTATTTATTCGGTTGGACCGATATTCGGCTGGGCCGATGGTTGTATTTATTCGGTTGGACCGATATTCGGTTGGGCCGATGGTTGTAATTATTCGGTTGGACCGATAGTCGGCGGGGGGGCGATGTTTGTTAATGTGATTCATTGTGAATTTTAGGAGTCTAGTAGAACTCGTAGAAGTTAATCGGCAGTTAAGGGTAGGAATGATCGTAGTCGAGTATCCTGTAGGGTATACTGTGAGCAGCTTTAGAATGGTTAAAGCTTGAAAGTGGATTGAGTTTGGGATATCATCAAATGCCAGAGAGTTATTAGGAGCTGTTTGCGGACGTAGACTTCGGGGACGAAGTCTAACCCAAGTGGGGGAGAGTTGTAAAGCCCGTGTCCCGGTATGTAATTTCGTTTTATTAATTCTTTTCTTTTAAGTTTTATTTATCGTGGATTCCGTTAACGGGGCTAGACGAATTGGACCTTATAGTCAAAATATGTCAACAACATTGGTTAGTTGCTAGAAAGATGTAGTTGAGGGGCTAAGTATGTAAAAGGGCCAAACTTGTGTGGAGTTCGGCCCATGCAACCCAACACCGTATTCCAAGTTTGTTTAGGGATTGTTGTCGTGGGTACCAAGAAAGAAAACCCAAAAGAAACCCTACGGCGATATTGGTTTTTCTTGTGGTTGTCGGCCGGAGAAGGAAACCGAGAAGAGAGTAGAGAGAGCGAGAGCGATCGAGGGTGGAGAGAGAGGAAGACGAGAAGGAAGGGAAGCCGTCGGAGTCGCTGTTGCCGCCGTGAGCCACCCACAAGCAGCCGGCGCCGGCGCTGCTGGTTCTGCCGGCGAAGAGGAGGGTGTAGCGAGAGAGAGTGAAGGTGTCGGGTTTCGTCATTGTGTCGTCATCGAGGTAAGGTTTCACTCGACGTTTCTTTTCTTTTCGTTTTCGTCACCGGAGGACCACCGCCGGCCGGCCGGCCGCCGCTGTCGCTGCCGCGCCGCCACTATGGTGGCTGGGTGTCGGGTGGCGGTGGTGGTGTGAGTCGTTGGTGCACGCGGTAGGGTGATCGAGAGGGTAGTGGTCTCGCGGTGGTTTGCGGGTTGTTTTATTTCCTCGTCGATGAACCGCCGCCGGCCGCCGCCGACGACCACCACTGCCGGAGGGCAGAGGGTAGTGCGTGGCCATGTCTTATTAATAATCACCGTAGAATCCGTTAAGCCTTGACTTAATCGTTTAAGCCGTTTCGTTAAAACCGTCGTTTTTATAATCATCAATTCATGTGGAAAATGGTGCAGCCACTGTTTTTACGACGGCTATAACTTTTCCGTCGTAACTCCGTTTGAGCCGAAACGGGCGCCCACGGTTCAAGTTCGGGGTCGGGCACGTTTTCTGTGTTTTAGAGGAAAACTGGTTCGGTCTCTAGCTGGGCGAAAAAGTGGTCGCAAGTTCGGTGATTCGTCATTTCATGTGAAAATTCCTGGAATCTGCCTTGATCTTGCGAAAGCCTTAACTTTTTACTCGTACCCCGTTTTGAGGTGAAATTGATGCCCAAAGTTCCCAAATCGAGTTGGGAAGGTTTTTCATGTTTTGCTGAAAGTCCGATTAAGCCCGTAGCTGGGCTGTATTGGGCTGTTTGTGCAGGCTGGACCGAAAATTGGCAGTTTTGGTAATCGTTCGTATTTAATTCATATTAAATTGTAGAAAAATCGTTAGGAGGCGTATAATATGTCTTTGAAACCCTATCTCAAATTACTTTCTGGTCATAAAATAATATTGGGAATTTTCTGGGTATAAAGGGGTCGAAACAGGTCCCGAACAGACCTGTTTGGCGAGAGCGGAAAATGGTTTTAGTGACGGTTTAAGCGTGTGTCGTGTCATAGGGTCCGGGTCTCGTATTGACACGTTTTAACTTGCGTTTAGGTGCTGGGAAGTGACCGTAATTGTGAAGCTTGAATTGTATTGTTAAGCTAGGCGCGCATTCGAGGTGAGTTCTCTCACTATAACTAATGCCGGTTATTTTTACATTACGTTGTTGTGTGTATGTGGTAGTTCTATTTGCTTTGATGCGGGGTTAAATAGTGGGGTGTCTAGTCGGACCTTTATTGTTGTGACTACGCGGGTGGCGTAGGAGTTCGGCGGGGCCGAGGGTCACATACGTGGGTGGCGTAGTAATTCGGTGGGACCGAAGGTTGTATACGCGGGTGGCGTATGAACCCGGGGGTGCCGGGTTGCGTTTACACGATGGTCGTGTGGTCGGTGGGACCGACGTATGCCTATTAGGTGGGTTGGTGTGAGTATGCAGGTTTATGATTTGTTCGTAGACTTGAATGTTGTTTATGTGCAAATATCTGTTTATGGTGGTGTGGAAATAACTGTGTTACTTATGGTGTAGAATTCACTAAGCTTCGTGCTTACCCTTTCCCATTAGATTGTGGTTTCAGGTACGGGCGGCTCCAAGGCGTGACGAGTACACACTGGCGCGCGAGGAGAGCTGGTTGCTTTATGGTTTTTAATAATTAAACGTTTATTCCGCTGGTGTTTATTATGAGGATATTAATTATGAGTTTGCAAACGAAACGTTGGGATCATTTAATGAATTGTTATAAATGAAATGTTTATTTAAAAATTTAAATTTGCTTCTAATTTTTGGGACGTTACATCAACACATAGCTTTTATGCACGACACACAGATTATACACACGACGCACATTGTTTTTACATTCGAAACACTTGTTACTTTACATTTCGAAGTCTTTCCTTCATTTGTATTGTAATCTTTGTACGATCGACACCTGGAACATAAGGACATCTCCCCTGTTTGGAGACCATAGTGCTGCGACGACTTCCACAGTCGTCCGCGGGTTTTTTCCTCGTTGAGGTTTTTCCCGCGTCACCAAAATTCTCTGTCTCTTTTACATTTTTTACCTTAATCGCACGCTTTGTCGAGAGATTCTTTTCTTTTGTTGTTAAGCTCCACAATCAACCTCAAGTTGTACTTGTGTGCGATTTTTGGCATTAACAGTTTGGCGCCCACCGTGGGGCCCCATCTAGAGAAAGTCTTCGACAAACGTGCGTCCTACTAACGGTTTCTTGTAGTCTCCTCTGTTTTCTGTTTCAAGAAAATGGCAGCTCCTGGAAATCAAGAGCATGTTATCGCCCAGATGTACCAGGAGTTGGAGGTCGCACAAAATCAAATCAATGCCATGGCTGAGCAAAGTCGAAGAGCAGCTGAAGAGATCGTGTGGCTGAGAAATCCCTTTGGACCCCAGAATGGTCCTAGGCCATTCGTTCAGAATCCAGGCCAAGAATCGTTCGGTCAGAATGGTCCTAGACCATTCGCGCATAATCCAGGTCCAGGGCCGGGTCCGTTCGCTCAGAATCAGTATTCGGGTCCATTCGCTCAGAATCAGCATCCAGGTCCGTTCATGCAGAACCAGCAGCCGAGGCCATTCAACCCAAATCCCCAGCTCGGGACGGTTCCTCCTCTGCATATAAGGCCACCACCCATGCAAAATGGATCGCAGTCGTTCCAGAACGGATCGCAGCCGTTCCAGAATGGATCGCAGACAGGTGTGAATCCCGATCTTATTGACCCCGTCACCCAAAGGCTGAAAATGTTAGAAGATCAGAACGTGTCTTGTCTTTGCTTTCCAAGCTACTCGGGGCAGCCGTGCCCGTCGACGTTGAGCCTCGATCAGGATTTCAGGCGTCGGCCTTCATCGATGAAATTGCGACCGTCGAGGTCCCGAAGAAATATAACGTCCCCGCTTTCACGCCTAAATATTCCGGGGTGACCGATCCGACAGAGCACGTCGCGCAATATAAGCAATTCATGTGGACGATCTCGATCCCACACATGTATCAGGAGGTCTGTATGTGCAAAAACTTCGGCGCGACTCTCACTGGTCCTGCCCTCCAACGGTTGATCAATCTCAAACCCAAATCCATCGGGTCGTTCGCTGAGTTGGTCAATCAATTCTCTCAACAGTTCGCCAGCAGTCGCAAGATGGAGAAGCAGACCAGTGACTTATATTATGTCGTACAGAAGACCAATGAGTCTATTCGAAGCTACTTTAATAGGTTCAATGCTGGGATGATTAGTATCCCCAACTGTGACGTCAAGACAGCAATCGAAGCTTATAAGCGTGGTCTGGACGACAGTTCGGGTTTGTACACTGATCTAACCAAGTATCCTCTGGAGAATTTTAAGGATGTCCGAGCTCGAACCTTAGCATATATGAGGGTAGAGGACGACGCTGCTTTTTGTCGCAAGCATACCGACGACAAGAGATCGTTAGGTGTGAAGAAGCCAGAATTCAAGACGAAGGCAATTTCCAAAGTAGAGCCAGTGCGCTAAATCTCAAACGTCCGGTTCAAGACAAGAGCGGAAGCTAAGACTGCGGCCAAATTTCCTCAGTACCCCAAGATATCCTCTTATGGATTCAAAGGGACCACTAAGGACTTGATCAAAGCTCTGAAGACCGCCCAAGCAACCATCCGGTGGCCGAAAAAGTCCGATCAAGACGACGCCAAGAAAGATAAGTCAAAGTGGTGCGACTTCCATGTCGACCATGGTCACGCGACAGATGACTGCATGGCTCTCAAAAAGGAGTTAGCATATCATGTCCCGAAAGGAAATCTCAAAGATATCATCGATAACGTCGTCGCTCCAACTAGCGACGATCGACCGCCAACCCCCGAGCATGCGAAAGTCGTCAATTGCATCACTAGTGGTTCCGACGTGTGTGGTCTAACGTACTCTGCAGCCAAGCGTCACGCCAGTCAAGCACCTGACGATCGACCTATCTCGCGTTCATCGAGGCCCAAAGGAGATCTGGAGCTGGAAGCTATGAAGATTGTGTTCAATCAAGACGACCTCGGTGACTCTTATCAGAAGCATCATGACGGGTTGATCATTCAACTCACGATTGGCAATTGTTTAACCCGACGAGTCTTGATCGATGGGGGCAGTTCAGTGAACGTCATTTTTCTCGACACCATCAAGGCCATGGGAATCGATCGCTCGGAAATCACCCGACGCTCGACGACCTTGGTCGGTTTCAACGGAGAAGCGACGAGCACCTATGGAGAGATCATCCTGCCGGTCAATGCCGGAGGAATCAACAAGCAGACTAAGTTCAGTGTCATCGATTGTTCGTCGGCCTATAACATTATCTTAGGTCGACTGTGGATCCATGAAATGAAAGCCATTCCCTCGACGTATCATCAAACCCTGAAATTCCCTACGCCTTGGGGAGTTCAAGAAATCAAAAGTGAGCCGAAAGTCGCCCGCGACTGCTATAAGATCACCTTGAAGCTGCAAAAATAAGCTGTTTGGCAGTCACAAGGGCAAACTTAACCATAAGGTCTCAACAGGTACGTCTCTCTATCTCTGATCTTATAGACAAACTAATGCCTTTCTTACAGGAATATGCCGACTATTCTGCCTTATCGCACGAAAACACGGTCGACATAGACATTGATGTTAACCCTCAAAAACTCAGTGTCGATCCGTCATTTAAAGCCTATTTTTTCCTAGAAAAATAGGATAGTAAATGAGGGGGGGGCAAATCCCCCATCAAGTAAAAAAGAATCTGAGAAGGTACGTTTTCTAAATTCTTTTCTCTACTTTCATACGATTTCCTATCACAAGCGACTATTGACTTAAGCATCGGAGGGTCGTTGGTTAGCCAACGACCAAATCTCTAACAATGTTTTATCGCAGAATCACACGACATAAGTTACTGAGCCTGTCGCATAACACCAGCATCCTTCCGCAGGATTGTACGATATAAGCTATCGGGTCCATGACTCGATTATTCCATCGCAGGAACGCACGATTCGAATTCATGATGTGATACAGTCGTACGACCACATGGTCTACCGACCCCATGATTTTAGTCCCCTAACTTAGGAGACTTACATGCTCTAAATGAATGTTGTGATTGCATATGCTTATGTACGCCAGCACGGTTTAACGTCTTATGACTTATGTCTTAATTATTATGTTGAGCTAGATGCCCAAGTCGCATGAATTCTTGTTCCCTTACCATTTGGTGGATTTTACAATTAACATTGTATCTATGTGCAAAAAATACAAAATCAAAAGATATCTAAGTTTCATTCATCGAACTGTTATATATACATCCAAAAGGCTCGACCAGTAACAGTCGAGTAACAAGGAACGATAGTAAGCAAAGACATTTTCTAAGGTAGAGAAGGAGCGTCGGTCACATCCTTGCCTGACGCCTCACCCTGGGAACCTTCCTCCTCCTCGACCTCCTTCTCATCGTCCAAGTCAAGGTCTCTCTCGGCTCCGACCTCCCTGTAGAAAAGGTCCAGCTCGTCTGACGCCAAGGCCAGAGGATTCTTGCCCAATAAGTGACGTCGTATAATCGCCGCACGTGCAGTGAGTCGAGCAAAGGAGAAGATGGACTTATTCTCGTCCCTCAACTCCTCCAGCTCCTTCTCTAACCTCACCACCTTGGATTTGGACTCTTCGACCTCCTTTTTCTTCGTGGCCAAGGATCCCTTCATCCCCTCTAACTCCTCTCTTTGGTCGTGCATCAAAGTCAGAGACTCCTTTAGACGCGAGTTCGCTTCATCCCTCGCATGACCGACGGCCTCTAACTCATTTAAGGCATCGTCGAGTCGCACCGACGTCGCTTCTTCATGTTCCAGAGCGGATCTTTCCCTCTCTAACGCCGCATCTTCTTCATGAATAGCTGAAGCCATTAAACCTTCTACATTCGTCGTTTCAGCATGCAATGCCAAAGAAGACTGAAACATCTGAAAACATACGAAAACGTGTTAACAAAATACACGACAACAACAAATAGACAAAGTCTTGAAAGACAGACTTACCAAGAACGTTAGCCCAGCGACATGGGACTCCGTATCTTCGAGGGAAACTCCATTGAAACGCTCTCTGAAAGAAGAGAGCTGATACTTCCCAAAGTGGGGGAACAATTTCGTTCCATCTAAAACATTGTCATCTAATAAATCTGACGGCAACGTAAAGTCGACCGTCGTTTCCCTCCCCAAAACTCGTTTGCGCACCTTTGCCCTTGTCGGCCGTCAAAGGGCCGGACGCAGCAGTAGGAGACGTCATCGCCGGTTGCGCAGTATGAGACATCGTCGCCGGTCGCGCAGTATCAACAGATCTTACGCCGATCGTGTCAAACACAATCGACGCCTTCGCCTTCTCAGGCAAAACGACTCTCGATGAGCCACCCGTCTTCGACGACGGTGCCTTCTGGACGGACATCCTTGTCCTCTTTAGGAGTCCCGATCCAGCTGTCGGGATATCCTTTCTCTTTAAGACCCTCGACCTTGTTGTCGAGGCATCCTTCTGCCTACTTTCCCTCGACTTGCGAGTCAAATCAATTCGAGCCGTCTTCTTAGCGGCAGCAGATGTCATCCCCGACCAAGATTCTCCTGTATGGCAAAAGAAAGAAATTAGACAATTGAGAACAGAGAAAGACCAAGACGAGCAAAAAGAAGGCAAAGGGATACTTACCAGTTATCTATACTTCTGTTTCTTCCCTTTTCTCCTCCTCGGTCTTCTCAGATTCCTCTTCTTCTTCTTTCTCTTCTCGACCCATCCGCATTCTATCGCCCAAGAAAACAGTGTCGTCATCCTCATCTATCAGATGATGCTTGACGTACGATCAATCATCGGCGCTAAATTCCAAAAACTTCTTAACCTTGGCTTTAGAGTCATCATCAGGCTTTACCTTGTCAAAATTAATATATGCACATAAGAAAGAATATTAGACGGAAAGCAACCAAATAACAAGTGACACAACACGTACGACAAAACGGTGGAAAAAGCTTACCCGTCATATTCCAACCGGACCTAATCCAGTCACTGTCGGTATCTACCATCGCCACCCGCACAAACACGTATCGGGTCTCCCATTTCCGATCATTAACTGCCGTCTGCAAAACCAAAGTACGAGGTAAGTCGCTCGATGACTTGGTACTGATCCTTCTTGACCTGATACGCCGTCAGCAAATCCCTTACATTCATAGGCGACTCCCAGTTCGAGATAAGTCGCTCGATGACTTGGAAAACTCTCCAGAACTGGGGCATCAGTTGTCCCGGCGACAAGTCAAACTCGCACATAAACGCTTTGGCCAGAGGCGAATATGGCCAATGGAAGCCAATCTTGAACGGATACTCATATATCACGACATACCCTTCGGGGCACATCTCCGGACGAATATTGCCCGCCTTACTCACAGTAATCCCCGTTGGGATCCTCGCTAGACTTCTAAAGTCGTCGAGATCGTCCTCGTTACGAATGGTACTTCTAGGCCTTGTCGACATTGCTAAACCTGTTAATAATGTCTGCCTATCTGAAAGACCCCAAATATCCCAGTTTTTTCTAGGCTTCCTAGCAATGGATTTACGACGCATACGATGACTAAAGGGTCGTACCTTATATATAAGCGCTCTAGACCTCGAAAATCCTAACTGAATCGAAGATCCTTGCAGGATTTGAAAAGACCGGACGAAGAACGGTAAGGAAATCAAGAGGAAATCTCTATTTATGTAAACGATCGTGTCAGATCAAGTCCCTCGATAGTCGACGCGTGCTTCTGTCTTTTCGAGTGACCACACAGATCGCCGACACCTGTCATTGACAGCTGCCAAGCATCATCGTGCGTCAGCGTGACGTCACGACTTTTCAACTTCCCTCTCTAGATTGAATTGAACTGATTCAGTTCCAAGACAACCAAGGTAACTTTCGACACGTGTCATAACCTCGAACCCCCGACAAGTAAAATTTAAAAAACTTTTTGCCACTCCACTTTTTCAAATTTTGGGGGCAAACTGTTTGGGAAAAAATTCACCAGTCTCGACCACGACCAAGGTAAGGGAAACATTTATTTTATTTCACCCAACGACAAGGTAAAATCATAGTACTTTATTCCTTGGTTAAAAATTGAATCGTAAGTTATTTACCTCACGACACTCGACCACGTCGTATGTTTCGCACGACCGTCTCATAGAACCATGCGACCTCGACCAACTAACGTTCATTATGACTGTTACGTTTGTTCAGTGTTTAATGCAGGAGTCAACGTCATCAATGACCAACGGCTACAACCAGTAAAAGCCCATTAACAACATTAAAGGACAACGTCCGTTACGACAGTTACGTAAAGCATCAATCAAAGCACCTGAAGACTATAAATATAGAGCTCAATCAACATTTCGAGCATCGAATCATCATGGGACACATTACATCGCTTCCAAGAATTATACACTACGTACTCAAGAAGCAAATAACTTTCACTCAAGTGATCGCTATCGACGCACGACATCGACGCACGACTCACACGCTCAACACATAGCTTTTATGCACGACACACAGATTATACACACGACGCACATTGTTTTTACATTCGAAACACTTGTTACTTTACATTTCGAAGTCTTTCCTTCATTTGTATTGTAATCTCTGTACGATCGACACCTGGAACATAAGGACATCGCCCCGGTTTGGCGACCATAGTGCAGCGACGACTTCCACAGTCGTCTGCGGGTTTTTTCCTTGTTGAGGTTTTTCTCGCGTCACCAAAATTCTCTGTCTCTTTTACATTTTTTACCTTAATCGCACGCTTTGTCGAGAGATTCTTTCCTTTAGTTGTTAAGCTCCACAATCAACCTCAAGTTGTACTTGTGTGCGGTTTTTGGCATTAATAACGGCTATAAGTAGATGGCATGATGAAGTAGTAATTCACAACTTGCTATCTATCTTTTATACCCTCTACACCGTTTACAAACATTCTCTCGCTTTTCTTAACACTATGGCTGGAGGTTCAAGATCAAGGGGGAACAGGTCGGCGAATGGGGCTGGAACTTCACGTTCGGCAGCCTACCAACCACTGAACGATGGAGCTCACCGGAGTACCTGGAAGGTACCGAAAACAGACGAGGAGTGGAGAAACCATGGGCGAACTGCGGCCGATTATCCATTCACGACTGAGGAGGCAGAAGACCGGGAGATGGCATGGGAGAATTACCACTTCGATAATGACAGGAAAAGCCCACCAATGTATCATTGTACCTAGCCGACGGGTCTTCCACAAAGTCAACGAATTACTCCCTTAGTTCAAAAATCCATTGATAAGGCGAACACCGATATCGAAAAGGTAAAAGGTATGTGGAACCGTAACAGGGGGATTCAGCAGGGGAAAATGGAGTATCTAGCGGAGAAAAAACGAGAACTGGCCATGGCTAGGGCTCACATTCGGGAGGTGCAACGACAAATTAAGGAAGTAGAAGAGGAACTACAAGAAATCGAAGACGACTACACGGGAATGGAGGACGTCATCAACGAAAAGGTTAACTTCGTCACCGGAATCCAGGATGCATTCCAGTCATAGATTTCTTTGTTTACCTGCACTGTATCTGTTTGGGCAAAAAATCACGTCGCTCGACCGCGACCAGAACAGGTAAGACGTATGATTAAGGACTATATCTTGTATTAAGATAAGGTCTCGACAAAGACCCAGAACACCATCGTCGTCCCTCATAAAAGGTAAGTCGAGAGTTCCTTACGACGCTCGACCATAGCGTCGCCCGACCCGCACGACTATTATATAAGGACGTGCGACCTCGACCAAAGCTAACGTTCACCATAGCCGTTTGTGAAGTGTTTAATGCAAGAGTAAAAGTCATTAAGGAGCAACGACTATAACCGACGCAATCATTAAACAGCCGGCGACCGTAACGGACGAAGATCATTACTCCGGCGACCGTTTCCAACCGTTAAGGCCATTAAAGGAGCATTCATGGATGAAGCTAAGGACACGAAGACTATAAATATCAAGCTCAATCAACATTTCAAGACATCGAATATCCGGCGATTGACAACCGAAGCAATATTCAAGAACACCTGAAGCGAAGAACCATTATTCTAAGTATCGCTCTCGACGCACGACAACAGCCCTCGACCAGCAGTTCACACATTGTTTCGAACACGACAAACACCTATTTTTACATTCAAACACTTGTATTTTACATTTCGAAGCATTTCCTTCATTTGTATTGTAATCTCTGTATGATCGACACCAGTATCCAAGGACATCGCCCCTGATTGGCGACCATAGTGCAGCGACGACACCCCCTGTCGTCCGCAGGTTTTTTCTTCGATTGAGGTTTTTCCTGCGTCATCAAATCCCTTGTTTCTTTATTTTATTTATCGTCGCACGTCTCGTCGAAATATTCTTTCTTTACTTGTTTAAGTCCACATCGACCTTAAGTTGTCCCTTTGGTGCGATTTTTGGCATTAACAGTATCCGTTTCGGTTGAGAAGATGATTTGCAATAACTGATCTTTTAATTAATTTGCTTATTAAATAACTTAAAATGGGGAAAACGTTTTCTTTAATTAACTTCTATATTAAATACATTAAAATGGAAAGGGAACAATACATTAAAAACCTCAACTACATAAAATGATAACCTAAAAACTATAGGGACCATTTATGTTTTTTTAAATTTGTCCCAAACTGGAGGGGCCAAAAATGTAAAATAGGCAAAATCGCGGGACTACCGCGGGACCCAATCGCGGGACAAGGGGCCAAAAGTGGTCCCGCGGGCAAACTTGGGGGGGGGGAAGTTGTAGCCGCGGGGTATCTTGAGGGGGCATAGCGGGAGATTTGGCCAAAGATGGTGCCACGTGGTTGTAGGTCCAGCGATCGCGGGTCCCACCGCGGGAAAAATGGGTATTTCGGCAAATTCGACGAGAAAATGGGTATTTTGGCAAGTCAAAGTCAAACTTTGGGTATTTTAAGTAATTTCCCAATTTTTTAAGTATATAGTATATAGTACTAGTTAAAAAAATAGTCAATAAAAGAGATCATTTTTTTGTATCTAATAGGACCCAAAAAAAATTAACATTATATTAAGGACCCACAAAAAGTAGGGGCCCAAACTTTTTTAGTATATAGTAGTAGTTCAAAAAGATTAGTCAATAAAGAAGACACGAATTTTTTTCAGTATCTAATAGGATTCAAAAGAATTTAACATTATATTATGGGCTCAAACATTTATATTAGAATATAGTAGATTTCTTATTATTTACTAAGAAAGCTCATTCCTTTTGAAAAAATTACCAATCATATGGGACTATCCACCATATATCTATATTTAGGATTTCAAAACTAACCTTGTTTTTTCATACATTATGGACTTCCTGATTACCTAATATTGAATGCATAGTTTAAGTATTTCTTTTATATCTACAACAAGAATAAGATCTCAAGTTATAACCAACATAAACTTTTGATTCTAAGATTGATGGTTCGTAAAGGTATGTATTAATCCTAAAAGATTAAAATGGTAAAAACATTAGTATGAGGTGATATGGAAACTCAACCGATTTATATTAATTTGCATATAGTGTTACTCTAAATAGTCAATATTGTGATATAAAATTATGCCGGTCTAATTAAAGGTATATCATATGATGTGTTTGACGGTGGAACGAATTTATGATGCTAGGTAAAAGTGATATGATAGATAATATTAATTTAGAAAATAATTATTGATTGACTTTGCGTCTAGGAATTCTCAGAAAAACTGTTTTATATGAATTATTAATATTTTTTGAACTCAATGTTATTTCTGATGATAAAAAACAACATATTGAAAAAAAATCGTACTCATCGAGGGCCCATTATTACATCTCGCTCAGGGTATCCTTCTGCCTACTTTCCCTCGACTTGCGAGTCAAATCAATTCGAGCCGTCTTCTTAGCGGCAGCAGATGTCATCCCCGACCAAGATTCTCCTGTATGGCAAAAGAAAGAAATTAGACAATTGAGAACAGAGAAAGACCAAGACGAGCAAAAAGAAGGCAAAGGGATACTTACCAGTTATCTATACTTCTGTTTCTTCCCTTTTCTCCTCCTCGGTCTCCTCATATTCCTCTTCTTCTTCTTTCTCTTCTCGACCCATCCGCATTCTATCGCCCAAGAAAACAGTGTCGTCATCCTCATCTATCAGATGATGCTTGACGTACGATCGATCATCGGCGCTAAATTCCAAAAACTTCTTAACCTTGGCTTTAGAGTCATCATCAGGCTTTACCTTGTCAAAATTAATATATGCACATAAGAAAGAATATTAGACGGAAAGCAACCAAATAACAAGTGACACAAGACGTACGACAAAACGGTGGAAAAAGCTTACCCGTCATATTCCAACCGGACCTAATCCAGTCACTGTCGGTATCTAGCATCGCCACCCGCACAAACATGTATCGGGTCTTCCATTTCCGATCATTAACTGCCGTCTGCAAAACCAAAGTACGAGGTAAGTCGCTCGATGACTTGGTACTGATCCTTCTTGACCTGATACGCCGTCAGCAAATCCCTTACATTCATAGGCGACTCCCAGTTCGAGGTAAGTCGCTCGATGACTTGGAAAACTCTCCAGAACTGGGGCATCAGTTGTCTCGGCGACAAGTCAAACTCGCACATAAACGCTTTGGCCAGAGGCGAATATGGCCAATGGAAGCCAATCTTGAACGGATACTCATATATCACGACATACCCTTCGGGGCACATCTCCTGACGAATATTGCCCGCCTTACTCACAGTAATCCCCGTTGGGATCCTCGCTAGACTTCTAAAGTCGTCGAGATCGTCCTTGTTACGAATGGTACTTCTAGGCCTTGTCGACATTGCTAAACCTGTTAATAATGTCTGCCTATCTGAAAGACCCCAAATATCCCAGTTTTTTCTAGGCTTCCTAGCAATGGATTTACGACGCATACGATGACTAAAGGGTCATACCTTATATATAAGCGCTCTAGACCTCGAAAATCCTAACTGAATCGAAGATCCTTGCAGGATTTGAAAAGACCGGACGAAGAACGGTAAGGAAATCAAGAGGAAATCTCTATTTATGTAAACGATCGTGTCAGATCAAGTCCCTCGATAGTCGACGCGTGCTTCTGTCTTTTCGAGTGACCACACAGATCGCCGACACCTGTCATTGACAGCTGCCAAGCATCATCGTGCGTCAGCGTGACGTCACGACTTTTCAACTTCCCTCTCTAGATTGAATTGAACCGATTCAGTTCCAAGACAACCAAGGTAACTTTCGACACGTGTCATAACCTCGAACCCCCGACAAGTAAAATTTAAAAAACTTTTTGCCACTCCACTTTTTCAAATTTTGGGGGCAAACTGTTTGGGAAAAATTTCACCAGTCTCGACCACGACCAAGGTAAGGGAAACATTTATTTTATTTCACCCAACGACAAGGTAAAATCATAGTACTTTATTCCTTGTTAAAAATTGAATCGTAAGTTATTTACCTCACGACACTCGACCACGTCGTATGTTTCGCACGACCGTCTCATAGAACCATGCGACCTCGACCAACTAACGTTCATTATGACTGTTACGTTTGTTCAGTGTTTAATGCAGGAGTCAACGTCATCAATGACCAACGGCTACAACCAGTAAAAGCCCATTAACAACATTAAAGGACAACGTCCGTTACGACAGTTACGTAAAGCATCAATCAAAGCACCCGAAGACTATAAATATAGAGCTCAATCAACATTTCGAGCATCGAATCATCATGGGACACATTACATCGCTTCCAAGAATCATACACTGCGTACTCAAGAAGCAAATAACTTTCACTCAAGTGATCGCTATCGACGCACGACTCACACGCTCAACACATAGCTTTTATGCACGACACACAGATTATACACACGACGCACATTGTTTTTACATTCGAAACACTTGTTACTTTACATTTCGAAGTCTTTCCTTCATTTGTATTGTAATCTCTGTACGATCGACACCTGGAACATAAGGACATCGCCCCGGTTTGGCGACCATAGTGCAGCGACGACTTCCACAGTCGTCCGCGGGTTTTTTCCTCGTTGAGGTTTTTCTCGCGTCACCAAAATTCTCTGTCTCTTTTACATTTTTTACCTTAATCGCACGCTTTGTCGAGAGATTCTTTCCTTTAGTTGTTAAGCTCCACAATCAACCTCAAGTTGTACTTGTGTGCGGTTTTTGGCATTAATAACGGCTATAAGTAGATGGCATGATGAAGTAGTAATTCACAACTTGCTATCTATTTTTATACCCTCTACACCGTTTACAAACATTCTCTCGCTTTTCTTAACACTATGGCTGGAGGTTCAAGATCAAGGGGGAACAGGTCGGCGAATGGGGCTGGAACTTCACGTTCGGCAGCCTACCAACCACTGAACGATGGAGCTCACCGGAGTACCTGGAAGGTACCGAAAACAGACGAGGAGTGGAGAAACCATGGGCGAACTGCGGCCGATTATCCATTCACGACTGAGGAGGCAGAAGACTGGGAGATGGCATGGGAGAATTACCACTTCGATAATGACAGGAAAAGCCCACCAATGTATCATTGTACCTAGCCGACGGGTCTTCCACAAAGTCAACGAATTACTCCCTTAGTTCAAAAATCCATTGATAAGGCGAACGCCGATATCGAAAAGGTAAAAGGTATGTGGAACCGTAACAGGGGGATTCAGCAGGGGAAAATGGAGTATCTAGCGGAGAAAAAACGAGAACTGGCCATGGCTAAGGCTCACATTCGGGAGGTGCAACGACAAATTAAGGAAGTAGAAGAGGAACTACAAGAAATCGAAGACGACTACACGGGAATGGAGGACGTCATCAACGAAAAGGTTAACTTCGTCACCGGAATCCAAGATGCATTCCAGTCATAGATTTCTTTGTTTACCTGCACTGTATCTGTTTGGGCAAAAAATCACGTCGCTCGACCGCGACCAGAACAGGTAAGACGTATGATTAAGGACTATATCTTGTATTAAGATAAGGTCTCGACAAAGACCCAGAACACCATCGTCGTCCCTCATAAAAGGTAAGTCGAGAGTTCCTTACGACGCTCGACCATAGCGTCGCCCGACCCGCACGACTATTATATAAGGACGTGCGACCTCGACCAAAGCTAACGTTCACCATAGCCGTTTGTGAAGTGTTTAATGCAAGAGTAAAAGTCATTAAGGAGCAACGACTATAACCGACGCAATCATTAAACAGCCGGCGACCGTAACGGACGAAGATCATTACTCCGGCGACCGTTTCCAACCGTTAAGGCCATTAAAGGAACATTCATGGATGAAGCTAAGGACACGAAGACTATAAATATCAAGCTCAATCAACATTTCAAGACATCGAATATCCGACGATTGACAACCGAAGCAATATTCAAGAACACCTGAAGCGAAGAACCATTATTCTAACTATCGCTCTCGACGCACGACAACAGCCCTCGACCAGCAGTTCACACTTTGTTTCGAACACGACAAACACCTATTTTTACATTCAAACACTTGTACTTTACATTTCGAAGCATTTCCTTCATTTGTATTGTAATCTCTGTATGATCGACACCAGTATCCAAGGACATCGCCCCTGATTGGCGACCATAGTGCAGCGACGACACCCCCTGTCGTCCGCAGGTTTTTTCCTCGATTGAGGTTTTTCCTGCGTCATCAAATCCCTTGTTTCTTTATTTTATTTATCGTCGCACGTCTCGTCGAAAGATTCTTTCTTTACTTGTTTAAGTTCACATCGACCTTAAGTTGTCCCTTTGGTGCGATTTTTGGCATTAACAGTATCCGTTTCGGTTGAGAAGATGATTTGCAATAACTGATCTTTTAATTAATTTGCTTATTAAATAACTTAAAATGGGGAAAACGTTTTCTTTAATTAACTTCTATATTAAATACATTAAAATGTAAAGGAAACAATACATTAAAAACCTCAACTACATAAAATGATAACCTAAAAACTATAGGGACCATTTATGTTTTTTTAAATTTATCCCAAACAGGAGGGGCCAAAAATGTAAAATAGGCAAAATCGCGGGACTACCGCGGGACCCAATCGCGGGACAAGGGGCCAAAAGTGGTCCCGCGGACAAACTTGGGGGGGGGGGGGGGAAGTTGTAGCCGCGGGGTATCTTGAGGGGGCATAGCGGGAGATTTGGCCAAAGATGGTGCCACGTCGTGCTACGTGGTTGTAGGTCCAGCGATCGCGGGTCCCACCGCGGGAAAAATGGGTATTTCGGCAAATTCGACGAGAAAATGGGTATTTTGGCAAGTCAAAGTCAAACTTTGGGTATTTTAAGTAATTTCCCAATTTTTTAAGTATATAGTATATAGTACTAGTTAAAAAAATAGTCAATAAAAGAGATCATTTTTTTTGTATCTAATAGGACCCAAAAAAAATTAACATTGTATTAAGGACCCACAAAAAGTAGGGGCCCAAACTTTTTTAGTATATAGTAGTAGTTCAAAAAGATTAGTCAATAAAGAAGACACGAATTTTTTTCAGTATCTAATAGGATTCAAAAGAATTTAACATTATATTATGGGCTCAAACATTTATATTAGAATATAGTAGATTTCTTATTATTTACTAAGAAAGCTCATTCCTTTTGAAAAAATTACCAATCATATGGGACTATCCACCATATATCTATATTTAGGATTTCAAAACTAACCTTGTTTTTTCATACATTATGAACTTCCTGATTACCTAATATTGAATGCATAATTTAAGTATTTCTTTTATATCTACAACAAGAATAAGATCTCAAGTTATAACCAACATGAACTTTTGATTCTAAGATTGATGGTTCGTAAAGGTATGTATTAATCCTAAAAGTTTAAAATGGTAAAAACATTAGTATGAGGTGATATGGAAACTCAACCGATTTATATTAATTTGCATATAGTGTTACTCTAAATAGTCAATATTGTGATATAAAATTATGCCGGTCTAATTAAAGGTATATCATATGATGTGTTTGACGGTGGAACGAATTTATGATGCTAGGTAAAAGTGATATGATAGATAATATTAATTTAGAAAATAATTATTGATTGACTTTGCGTCTAGGAATTCTCAGAAAAACTGTTTTATATGAATTATTAATATTTTTTGAACTCAATGTTATTTCTGATGATAAAAAACAACATATTGAAAAAAAAAATCGTACTCATCGAGGGCCCATTATTACATCTCGCTCAGGGCCTACAATATGTCAGGAACGGCCTGCTCTAAAGGCTCCTCTATTGCACTTTACTCCTTTGAAAATTGGGAATTATCACAAATACATCCTTAACTTCTATCTTTCTCAAAAATGAAAATTTATAGTTATTACAATTGAGAATATATATTTGCTCGGATACTTGATCAAAACTATACAACAATATTGTAATTGATATATATATATATATATATATATATATATATATATACATGGGAGTAAAATAATGTAATCTAAGAAAAATCATATATTCAAATATGTTATTAGAAAATTCAATGAAACTTCTATCTACATATGTGTTTCTTTGCCTAAGTATCAACAAATATTTTGGGGTCGGTTATCTCCGATTGTTTAATTTGTGTGTGCATTGCTCGACTTTTATTTAGCACCAAGTAACATGATAAGAGTGTCAAACTTGTCGCAATAAGGAGTAGTATTCCCGAGCCAACATATACACCATTTTTCACAAGGTAGCACTTGCCATCCACCCACCCTTCTCCATATACTTGTTTCTGGTTCATGGTCATTGCCGTTCCCGTTAAAATCACCATGAATAAAAAACTCGTCCTACAAAAGTAAATAAAGTTTGAAATTTCTTTTAACCAATTCAAATCCTACATACTCTAGACATGTTGGTAAGCAAATAATAAAAATTTCACACATTTGGATGTGGTTTTTTGTAGGCATGTCTCAAAATAACAGTTGACATTCATTCGTAATTTTGAAAGAAGATGACAATAGACTGTCAAATTTTAACCATAAAAACACTTATGGCATCGAACAAGACATACATTATACGTATATGACATAATTAAAAGAGAATTTATGAAACACCGTCATGAAATAACACGAATCTGAAATAATGAATGTTAAATGATGTATGTGTTGCTAAAGATAGAATTTGTATGCATGACATAATTTAAGAATTACGTACCCTTGTCAAATAGGTTATAAGTCACTCATTTTTAGTTAATTACAGATTTCGTCCTTGTGGTTGTATGATAATTATGGATTGAGTTTTTCAAACAAAATAATTACGTGCATGGTTATTATGGTTTCATTTTTATTACAAATTAGGTTCCTTGGTCTAACTTTGTTAACCTTAATTTCATTAAGGCCCCTGTATCGGTCATTTTAGCATTTTTCTGCAAAAAATATATATTCCTTTAATAAAATAAATATATTTATATATGTGTATAATATATATCTATATATATATAGGGGGGGCCTTCATGGGAGAAATGATTATTTTGTAGTAACTGTACGAACCAATTTCAGCCACATATTAAGCAATAAATTAGGAAATTATTATTTTTGGTAATTTTGTTTGAAATTTAAATAAAAGGACATTTTAGGTATATATAAAAATCTTATCTCTCCTCTCTCATCTCCCCTCTTTTCTCTCTCCTCTCTCCTCTCCTCTCTCCAGCGTACACCATCAATTAATCACAGTGTGATACCCAAAAAAACCAAGATCACTGTGATACCCTTTTATAAACGGTTTCGTTGTGATACAACCAAAATCAAAATCAAACCCAATGTGATACCCAACTAACCAGAAGATGCATTATGATACCGATACGATACCCAATGTGATACAACCAAAATCGAAATCAAACCCCCTGTGATACCCAACTTGGTGGGGGAATTCGAGAAAGAGATGAGGAAGAGGTGATCGTAAGAACTTGGATAAAACGCAGAGATCGCGTAAGAGCTCGCTTTCCGTAAGAGATATTTCGACCCTATATGCCTAGGTATCACGAAATTCTCTAGGGGATAATCTCTTTGTTTCGGTGTACCGATCAAGGCAATGATCGATTCATACTTATACACCTTTAGAGAGTTGTAACCGACCTATATTGATACTGGTAATAATATCCCACTTAATGGGATTGATTGCGGAATTAATGTCGGAAGTTACAAATGAGAAAAGCCTTCCAGACTCCGGCGCTACTTTCGTGCTAGTTCAACTAGCGCCAAAAGGAGCGCGGGCAACATTCCAGAGCTTGGCGCTACTTTCGTGCTAGTTCAACTAGCGCCAAAAGGAGCGCGGGCAACATTCCAGAGCTTGGCGCTACTTTCGTGCTAGTTCAACTAGCGCCACAACTATCTCCGACACACAGCTCATGAAACCACTTTGTAACTTGTCGATTTTAACCGTCCAACAATCTCGGGTTCTAGTTAGCTTACACGAGTGTGCACTCCACACCTCCTAACTCATGTTATAGCTTAGCTAACAACCCCATTATTACCTTTGTGAATCCAACTACACAAAATGACCGATGATTTCACTAAAATCACCAACATTCCTCCCCCATTTTAGTGCAATCCTTGATTCACAAATAAAATTACAATACAGGTAAACAAACTCATGCATAAATGAAAATATCTAAAAGATTGAATTTCCATCTTAGTACATTACACATTTCAAATACTCGAGAATCCGTCAACCCATTTGAGTACCAGAAAATAACATACACATGAATTAAAAGACTCTCTAACGTATAAACTTGACACTATACAGGCCATGTATCCTTATCCATTCGTGAGTGCATCAAAGCCAAGTCCAAGCTTCTTGAAGCGGCCACACTTCCCACTCATATAGGTAGTTCTTTTCCTCATGCACCTGCACATGCATTTTTACAAAAGAACAATTACCTCCTTCACTTGCAGTACCGAGCACACACCTTGGGATGACCGTCTTGTGCTCCAATCTCTTAGAGTGAGCTTCCCCATTGAATTCAACTTCTAACGTTGTATTAGAAGGAAATTGGGTATCTCACCGTTAGAGATTTAGATGGACTTTAATCCCATCCATGTCACCGACTTGTGAACCAAGTCCCTAGCTAACCCCTTCATCAAGTGGTCCGCTAGATTTTGTTGCGATCGAACAAACTCAACCTAAATCACCCCATTCGTGATTAGCTCACGAATCATGCTATGTCTAACACCTAAGTGTCTAGACTTGCCATTATACACTTGGCTATAAGCTTTAGCCAAAGTTTCCTCACTATCACAACGGATAGAAATGGGTGATATTGGTTTCGGCCATAATGGAATTTCATGGACCAAATTCCTTAGCCATTTCGCCTCTTTACCGGCAGCGGCTAATGCCACAAATTCCGACTCCATAGTCGAACTCGTGATGGAAGTTTGCTTCTTGGAAGCCCAAGAGATGGCACCTCCCCCAAGAAAGTACACCCAACCACTCGTGGAAGAGTGATCTTCCAAATTGGTAATCCAACTTGCATCCGAATATCCCTCCAAAACCGAGGGAAATCCGACATATGACAAACCATAATCAATGGTTTTCTTCAAGTATTTGAATACTCGTCTTTTCGCTTGCCAATGATGAATACCAGGATTACTAGTATATCTACTCAACTTTCCTATGGCAAATGCGATATCCGGCCTAGTGCTTGTCATGGAATACATCAAGCATCCTATAGCCTTTGAGTACTCGAGTTGTGACACCGCTTCACCCGAATTGGGCATAAGCTTCACACTCGGATCCCATGGGGTACTCACCGGAGAACAATCAAAGCAATTAAATTTCTTTAATACTTTCTCAACGTAATGAGATTGCGTAATTGCAATCCCTTTGTTCTCGCGCTTGATCATTATACCAAGGATCAATTCCGCCTCTCCCATATCTTTCATGGAGAAACTCAACGACAAAAACTCTTTGGTTTTCCCAACTTGATTTTGGTCGGTGCCAAAGATCAACATGTCGTCAACATATAAGCAAATGATTACACCGTTACCGGAAGAATCAAATTTGCTATATATACACTTGTCTGCTTGGTTTATCATAAAACCGTTGGACAAGATAACCTCATCAAATTTCTGATGCCATTGTTTGGGTGCTTGTTTCAGCCCATACAATGATTTTACAAGTTTACACACCTTATGCTCCATTCCGGGCATGACAAAACCTTCCGGTTGTTTCATGTAAACTTCCTCCTCCAAGTCACCATTCAAGAATGTCGTTTTGACATCCATTTGGTGAATCACCAAATTGTGAATAGCGGCTAAGGCTATCAACAATCTAATAGTGGAGATTCTTGCAACCGGGGCATATGCATCAAAATAATCGATGCCTTCCCGTTGCCTAAAGCCTTGGATCACTAATCGAGCCTTGAACTTGTCGATTGACCCATTCGCTTTCATCTTCCTTTTGAAGATCCACTTGCAACCCAAAGGTTTACAACCCGGTGGCAAGTCCGATAATACCCAAATATTATTCCCCATGATGGAGTCCATTTCATCATGTATTGCTTCTTTCCAGAAAGCAATATCTTGAGACTTCATAGCCTCATCAAATGATTTTGGATCCTCCTCAACACTATAACAGTAAAGGAATTGGGATCCAATCTCATCTCTTGATCCCTCTACCAAGTACACTTGGAAATCGGGACCAAAGGATTTTTCAATCCTTCCTCTTTTGCTCCTTCGAAGCATCGGAGATTCGGTTGGAACAATTGCTTGTTCTTCAACCTTACTAGTTTCACTAGTACTAGGAACTATGTCCTTTGGCCTTGACATTGAAGAGAATCTAGTCTCATCAAAAATTGCATCTCTTGATTCTATAACGGTGTGAATCGCTATAGAATCATTAGGTTCAATAACATAGAACCTATAAGCCTTGGAATGCTCGGCATATCCAACAAAGATGCAGTCAATGCCTTTCTCACCCAAAGTCTTCCTTTTGGGTTCGGGTAGTCGAACAACCGCTCGACAGCCCCAAACTCGAATATAACTCAAGTTCGGCCTTTTCTTGAACCAAAGTTCATATGGGGTAATCTTGTTCCGTTTATTGGGAACTCGATTCAGCAAATAACAAGCCGTTAGCATGGCTTCACCCCAAAATCCATCACTCAAACCCGAGTAGGATAACATAGAGTTCACCATTTCTTTGAGAACTCTATTTTTCCGTTCCGCCACACCATTTTGTTGTGGTGTATAAGGCGCCGTAGTCTCATGAATGGTTCCTACGATTTGGAAAAACATGGGGTCGTAATACTCTCCACCACGATCGGTACGTAAACACTTTATTAAGCCATTCATTTGCAATTCAACTTCCGTTTTAAAAACTTTAAATTTAACCAACGCTTCATCTTTTGAATGTAACAAATAAACATACCAAAAACGTGAAGCGTCGTCAATAAAAGTGACAACATACTTTTTATTACCAAAAGACGGAGTCGAATGCAAATCACAAAGATCACTATGAATTAATTCAAGTACCGAAGAGTCCCTTTTCACGTTAGGAAAAGGTTGTCTAGTGATCTTTGTTAACATGCAAGTTTTACACTTATCAGTCTTAATATCAAAAGCCGAAATAAGACCGTCTTTTGACATTTCAACCATACGTTTAAAATTAACGTGACCAATTCTCGCATACCATAAATTAGAATTAACACAAACATTATTTGCAATAAAGACAGAATTTGAAACAGCATTCATTTTATTCAAATTCAACATAAACATGTTATTAAGCAAATAACCAAATCCTACAAAAGAGACACCCTTTGACAAGATAAACTTGTCCGACTCATAAACTTGCCTATACCCTAACTTATTCAAAATACTACCGGAAACCAAATTCTTTCGAATTCGCGGTACAAACAAAACATTAAAAAGTTCAACTATTTTGCCAGAACTAAATTCTAGCCTAACTAAGCCTCTTCCAAGAATGGGAGCCATCGACTCGTTCCCCATGCGAAGCATTGATCCGTCTTCAACCGGTTCCAAAGAAGTGAACCAATGGCGATCTTTGCACACATGACTTGTAGCACCCGAGTCGATCCACCAAGCAACATCATTATCCTGCACATAAAATGATTCGGATATCAGTGGCACATAATCCAAATTTGAATTAAAACCAAAGTCAAGAAACTGACCTTGCCGTGGGTTTTGATCCTTGGATCCTTGCCCACTTCCACTCGTGCTTGCTCCACCCTTATTCTTGACAACCCGACAATCCCGCTTGAGATGGCCGGTCATCCCACAGGTCCAACAGGTTAAAGTAACCTTTTTATTGGGCCCTTTCTTAGCATCATTGAACTTCCGTTTTCCTTTGAACTTATTAGATTTCCCCTCTTCCACCATGTTCACCGAAGGTGCAGAAACCTCTTTAATCTTAGGTTTCTCAGCCTCTTGCGCCCGAAGAGATTCCTCTATGCGCAAGTGACTACCGAGTTGTACAAGAGACAACTCTTCCTTCTTGTGTTTCAACATGTGTTTAAAGTCTTTCCAAGAGTGGGGCAGTTTATCAATAATACTCGATACGGAGATGGATTCGTCCATCTTCATATTGTGTTGAGCATATTGGCCTAGAATGCGAAGGATCTCATTGTATTGCTCCATCACTGGCCTTGAGTCTACCATCTTGTAATTGTTGAAATTACAAACCAGGAACTTCTTACTAGAAGCATCCTCCGCCATGTATTTGGACTCGAGAGAGTCCCATAGCTCTTTGGCGGATTCAACATTTTGATAGATATCAAAGAGGGAGTCACACATACCGTTTAAGATGTGGCCATGAAAAATGTAGTCGTCGTTCTTCCATTTGCCGCGACGCTGGGTCACCTCCAATGTTTCGTTCTCCATCACCTCCGGCATTGGGGTGCTCAGCACGTACACGACCTTCAACGTCGTCAGCAAGAAGTGCATCTTCTTTTGCCATATACGGAAATCAACACCTTCAAACTTCTCAAGTTTAGTGAACTTGGAAGTCATGTCTCTCACGGACTGATAATTCGCCATCTCTCTCGTGAAAAGTAAATATCTCTTACGATTGTTGGGGGAATTCGAGAAAGAGATGAGGAAGAGGTGATCGTAAGAACTTGGATAAAACGCAGAGATCGCGTGAGAGCTCGCTTTCCGTAAGAGATATTTCGACCCTATATGCCTGGGTATCACGAAATTCTCTAGGGGATAATCTCTTTGTTTCGGTGTACCGATCAATGCAATGATCGATTCATACTTATACACCTTTAGAGAGTTGTAACCGACCTATATTGATACTGGTAATAATATCCCACTTAATGGGATTGATTGCGGAATTAATGACGGGAGTTACAAATGAGAAAAGCCTTCCAGACTCCGGCGCTACTTTCGTGCTAGTTCAACTAGCGCCAAAAGGAGCGCGGGCAACATTCCAGAGCTTGGCGCTACTTTCGTGCTAGTTCAACTAGCGCCACAACTAGCCCCGACACACAGCTCATGAAACCACTTTGTAACTTGTCGATTTTAACCGTCCAACAATCACGGGTTCTAGTTAGCTTACACGAGTGTGCACTCCACACCTCCTAACTCATGTTATAGCTTAGCTAACAACCCCGTTATTACCTTTGTGAATCCAACTACACAAAATGAGCGATGATTTCACTAAAATCACCAACACAACTAACCAGAAGATCATTGTGATACAACCACTGTGATACCCGTTGATGGATCGTTGTTTGGTGGACAATTAATTAAGTTAAAGTAAGATGATGAATGGTGTGATTGTTGGAAGATAATAATAATACAATGAATGTGGAAACAAAAACAGCCGGAAACAACCCCATCGGAGACGAGTTGTGAGTTCCTTTGGAACGTTTCGGGAATCTTTTAGGCAATGCACATTCTCCACCATTGAATATCACATTTGAAGGGAACCCATCCTCATCTGCTACACGTATCTTGGGTGTGTGTTTCTTCAAGAAAGATATCACCGATTGTTGCTTTTCGGCCATCGGCGCTTCCCCTGGTTTGCTTCTGTTGCTCAACCCCACCAAGTAATTCAAACCAGGCAAACCCTGCATGAAAATGGTGTTCCCTAGTTTCGTCCCGTTGAACGAGTAGACGTTTTCGAAACCAAGCAACGGGGGCCCTTTCTTATTAAACTGGAGGGCCAGGAACCAGTCCTCAAAAGGCCTCCTCTCCCAGTTGAAGATCGTCATCCTGGCCGACCACCCGGTCTTGTAATCGCTGTCCACGTGCCAGTTCAGGCTCACCGGATAGTTGTCCCTGCACGGCAGCTTCCTTGGGAGATCCATGTGCTTGATTTTAGCCCAGGCGGCAAAGAGAAACCATGGATGGGTCTTGAAGAAAGGAATGAGAGATTTTAGGGTTATGGAGAGAGAGAGAGAGAGAGAGAAAAAGACGTATAAGATAAGAGGTGATATTTTAGGATGTTTTAATTAAATTAGAGTAATAAAACATTTTACTAAAATACCCTTTAATATCTATTTAAATTTTATATTAATTAGCTTAAATTTATGGCTCACATTGGTTCTTACAGTTACCACAAACTAACTAGTTCTTATTTGATTAAGCCCCTATATATATATATATATATATATATATATTATAACATCATCTTTGTCCCCTAAGAAAATCTCCGACGACGACATCCCTTTTTCCGGCGCTCTCCCTCCTCAACTCCGGCCATCACAACATCCACTCACCGTTCATCCTACATCCTCCCTACTCTGTCAATTACTAGAACTCAACAACATTGTAAGACTCCATCTCCACCGAATGTATAGCCACTGTGAAACTCCATTATGACAACTAATTTGCTTCTCTTCAACCCCACGTTCTTGGAGAAAAACAAATCTTGAAACCCAGGGAGCACAAACAAATCTTGAACCCATGTTTTGGGAACAAAACCAAATGTGGGTTACTGTGTTTAGGTTGAAGAATGGAGAGACTCACCTTCTAACCCAACCTAAAATGAAATTGTTGTGCCTTAAGGTAGCGTTTGGTATGAAGACAGGATTGGACGGGACTAAACAGAACATAATTGGACCAGACTGGACAGGACATGACAAAAGGGTAGGATAGAACTTGATTAGACACGACTGGACAAGACAATTGTCTGTCTTGTGTTTGGTACAACTAGAACCGGATAGGACAAAACTAGACAACTTTCCCTAAAAGTTGTTTAATGATTTTATATATTATATAATAGTTATAAATGACACAAATAAAGTATATTTTAAAGTCAATCAGGTTGTAGCGCAGTGGTTGATCGCCTTGGGTGATGTGGTAGAATATCTCATCTACCCAGGGTTCGATCCCAGGCGTCCTCAACATTGATAAGACATCTTTAAGTTTCAAAATTGTCAGGGATTAGTCCGGGCTGTGCCTGGGATACCCTTTCCAAAAAAAGTATATTTTAAATAATTTAATATTTTTCTTTTAGTTTTTTACATATTTTCATACACATAAATGCATACATAAATAATAGTACGAAATTGAGTGAAAATTTTGAAATATTTAATGGTAGTTCGAAAAATCTGATTCATACAAAAAAAATATTATATTTCATTCAATTGGAAAGATCTTTATAATTTGATGGAGGCATGGTTGAACGCCAAGTAAAGATACAAGCCATGGACAGTGGTAAATGTTGTAGTAGTGGATGAAGAGGTGGAGGTGGCCGATGGTGGTTGGCGGTGACCATTGATGGTGGTGGAGGTAATGGGGTGGTAGTGATCGGCAGAGGTGGCGATGGCGGGTGGTTTTGGAGGTGGTGCAGGAACTTGTTGTAGTGGAGGAAGGGGTGGAAGTGGTCGTCATGGGTGGTGGTGATCGGTGTCAGTGGAGGGGGTCGACGATGGTTGTGGTGGTGGAGATGAGTGATGGTTGTGGAGGTGGTGGAGGAGGTTATTATTGTGGAGGAATAGGTAGTGGTGGTCGACGGTGGTTGGTGGTTGCTGCTGGTGGTCACCGATGGTGGTAGCGGCGACGATGGGTGGTGGTGACCCTTAAGACCAATATTATATTAGGATTATATATCAAATGGGGTATATCAATAATTTTTTAAATTTTGTTCCTTTTGTCCCATGTTGTTCCACCTATTTTGGTGGAACAAGAAAATGTCATTTTTTGTCCCATCCTGTCCTACCCTGTCCAGTCCTTGTCCATGTCCCATGTCACGTCAAACGTGGGACACTGAATTTTTGTCTTGTCTCATGTCGCGCCAAACATGGGACAATGAGTTTTGTCCCGTCCTGTCTCATATACCTAATGCAGCCTTAAGCTGCTTAAAAGACAAGATGCCCTTCTTCTGCTTAAAGAACAAAAAAACAAGATTTTAGTGCTGCTTAAATTTCTTTTACTCATCTTTAAGTTGCCCTTCTTCATCTTCTATATTAATATTCTTGAACCAACTCATGGCTAACATTCTGATTACTTTGTACGTGATTGTTGATACGGGCCTAACATGGAGGATTGGGTTATCAAAGGGGACCGCTCTTAAACTGTCGTAACTTTGGCTATGGGGCTCAATTTCAGGCCCACGACCAGTCCATTCGAAGCATGGAACGAGATACACGCCATGGTTAGGAACCAAGAGGGCCTAACCGACTTTTGAAACCCAAAACGCTGCTTTAATATGGTTTTTGGACACTTTCATGTTTGTTACTCCTTTTTGGCAATTTTGTTGGCCTTTTTATGTTTGGCCCATAGTTTTTTCCAGACCCGTTTTGTTTTGGGCCTCTTATTTATATGCTTCTTGTGTAATATGTATGGTCACGCTTGATTTCTTCTTTCCAAAATTTGAGTTCTTATTAATTCGAGTTTGAAGACTAGGTTCGGTATTTGTCGAATCAACAAATCCTATAAGAGATTAGCCACGGGCATTCCTCAAGAATTAACGTGTTGTAATCTATTATTTGATTTTGCATCAATTGTTTGGTCTTTTAGTTCAACGACGAAGCTCGATCGCGCTCCATTTTTATGTGATTGCTTGGTCTTTTAGTTTAGCCGATGAAAGCATAGGTGGAGGTCTAGAACAACATAAATCAAAATCATGTGTGAAGGAGAATCGGAAGAGGGAGGCTAGACGGTAGAGTGAGAGACTAACAGGGAGAGTGAAAAAGATGGTTGTCGGTAAGAGGGAGGCTAGACGGTTTCACCGTCCCAGACAGGGACGGACCTCAAGAGGTGCCAACAGTGGCACATGCTACCGTATTGTGGTTTCACCGTAAGGTAAAAAAATTAATTTGTGAAAGGTGCAACCATATCGTTTTAGAATGTGCAACTGTATCATTTTAAAAGTGCATCTGTATCTCATAATGAACAAAAAAAACTAAAAAAAAACTCTTGAAATCAACCAAAAAAACGAAAAGACTCTTGAAATCAACCAAAAAATCAAAAAAATCTCTCGAAATTGATTAAAAAAATTAAAAAATCTCTTGAAATCAAGTAAAACACTTTAAAAATCTCTCGAAACGGTGGAATTAGGCTAAAAGCACATGCAACGATATTGAACATTGGTAAAAACATGAAGACACGTCAATAAAAACTGTACGAAAAATTATGGTGCCACTGTATGAAAAAAATTCATGGATCCGTCTCTGATCCCAGGTTAGGGGTGGTCAGAGATGGCTAATTGGCCGGAGAAGGAGATGTCGTAGGTAGTTTGAGAGTATAACGTGTTTATTAATATTATATATAAATGTGTATATATATAATATTAAGTATAAATAAGTATAATTAACAAAATTGTAAAAGACAATATTATCCCTAATTTAATGGACCATTAGCTAGTGGAGTTAGAATAAGGAACTCGATCCATAAATATTAAAGTGAAACCAGTGTGACTATATATGTCTTTTTTTTTTAAGAACCAATCCAAAATTTTCAATAACCACAAGGATGAAATTTGTAATTTATTCATCATTTTATTCCGTACTCTTCAATAATGAAAAACATAGAAATGACTCAAATGAGTACAAAAATACAGATGAATAATGTTGACAAAAATTATATGGGAAATTGACCCAAATAGCCATTTTACGTAACAAAAATGGTATTTTAATTATTTCTCTTTTATTTTTACAAAAATATCACCACTTTTGCGATATGTAGGTCCGTGTGTAGACCTAGCTCAAAAACACACAAAAGAATATGAATTTGATCGCTTTTTCGAAGAAAAAAAAATTATATTGCGTATTTGCGCCAAAAAAATTTTAAAAGAAAATTGATCAGATTCATAATTTTTCTTTGTAGTTTTGAGTTAGATCCGCAATTACAGATCTATATATTGCAGAAGTAGTAATATTTATGCCAACCGGAAGAAAAATAACCAGGAGACTATTTTAGTTGTTAAAATGGCTATTTAAGTCAATTTCCCTAATTATACCTTTTTAATATTTTTCTGTAACGTAAACAAATATGTAACGTTTATTTAACAATAAAATTAAAACATGCTTTGTAACTGATATAAAAAAATATAAAAATAAATACTTCAAAACCAAAAATTAAAGAGAAAATTTTTCGAAAGGGTCAACCTCATTCAAAAAGCAACACGTAATTATTTAACCTAATTTATAAATTGTGAAAACATCAATTTTATATATTGATTGAGAAAACTTCTTAAACATTAATTATATTAAAAATCTGATTCTGATATTTTTTTTTCTAATTATTAAAAATAAGCCCATGTTCGTATTTAAATATCTAATAAAATTTGGGATATCAAAAAAGATATATATTAGTCTAAGTTAAATAAAACTCAATCTTACTGTTAAAGCAAATTTTATAATTAAGTTAAATAAAACTCAAAAAAGATGGACTTACCACGAGAGAAACAAAAGAATTGTTGCAAAGCAAGTCTTCGAAGACTTGGAATCGGTTGATGTTCTACAAAAGACGAAGAATCCGGTGCCAATGATTTGAGAGACAACAGAACATATCAAAGCCGCAATCCCGTAACCAAAGGCCTTGCTTCGTGGCAAATAGCAAAGGTCTCCATCCACCCGAACCTCCTCCTTCTGCAAAACCCGTGAATTATCGTCTATATATTTAAATCGAAGAGATCATACAGGAGCTGAGGTGGGTGTGAAACATATATATATATACCTTGGATTTCTTGAACTCAGAAATGATGCAGAAAGCAAAAGAAGCAATGGAGAAGGAGATGATGATGGTGATGAGGAGGAGAGCATGATGATGAGAAATGATGTTGGTTTTGTATTGTTTTTCCATGTAAAAAGGAAGATTTAATATTATAGTTGGTTTTTATATAAGAGAATTAGAGAAAGGAAAGGAAGAAGAGCTTGGGGATTACTCAAAGGAAAAGAAAAAGAAAGAAAGAAAAGTAGTTGTTAAAATGATTCTTTCATTTCTTTAGGTGGGGAGGTTGGGGGTAGGAGATTGCTTGGAACTTGGAAGGAAGGTAGATATACATACCATCCCTAGTTGAATGTATTTGATGGATAATTGCACCTTGGAATATCAATAATGGTGTTTAAAGACCAAATCATTTAATTAGTAGTTAAATTTGTCAACATAGACATACATTAGTTATATATATATATATATGTGTGTAGGGAAGGGTTCAATAGAGAAGTCCAAATATTTAGAGAAATAGAGAAGTGATCTTGGCCATTTATTCGGTCAAGATCGGCGGCTTTGACCGAGAAGTAGCGGATAATTACTCGCGTGGTCTGCACAAGATAGAGGGGTAGTTTCGTAAAAAATACACGGGCTGAGTTCATATATGAATCTGTGTGATTCACATATGAACTATACGTTCATATATGAACCTTTGTAATTCACATATAAACTCTTTTTAACTAATTCATATATAAACCTTTGTGATTCATATATGAATCAGTTAATTTGTTCATATGAGAAGTAGTTAAAAAAATTTCATATATGAATCACAAAGATTCATATATGAACACAAAGGTTCATATATGAATTAGTTAAAAAAATTCATATATGAATCACAAAGGTTCATATATGAACACAAAGATTCATATATGAATCAATTAATTGGTTCAACTGATTCATATATGAACCTACAGTTAATTAGTTTTATATATGAATTAGTTATAAAGAGTTCATATGTAAATTACAAATGTTCATATATGAACGTATAGTTCATATATGAATCACACAGATTCATATATGAACTCAGCCTGTGTTTTTTGTAAAAGTTACGAAATTGCTCTTCTATTTTTGGAACAGCCGCAACTTTTGACCAGTCAAAGCCGCAATTTTTGACCAGTCAAAGCCGTAACTTTTGATCAATTATAACCGATCTTGACCGAATAAATGGCCAAGATCACTTCTCTATTTCTCTAAATATTTAGACTTCTCTATTGAACCTAAGGCTATATATGTATAGAGTCGGGTTCAAACGAGGAGCGCATCAATTTAAGAGAACGTGAGGAGCACTCTCATGCTTCTGATCACATGTGATCAACAACTGCTAAAAAATCGGAACAAATCGAAAATTCGCGCAAGATGTGGCGCGAGGCGTGGCGCGAGGTGGCAAGTCGCGGATCATTAATGATTCACAACTGTTAATCATATGTGATTCATAACTGTCAATTGCTCCTCCAGATCAGTTGTGAATCACATGTGATCCACAACTGCCAATCACATGTGATTCATAACTGTCAATTGCTCCTCACGTTCTCACGTTTTGGTGCGCTCCTTGTTTGAACCTTCCTCTATATGTATATATATATATATATGTATATATATATATAGAAAGAGAGGAAAAGAAAAGAGAGGGGAGAAAAAGAGAAAGGGGCATTCCATCATTTGGATATATTTGATGGACACTTTATATACACATTTATGTCGTGTCGGGTTCGTGTCGGGTTCACGGGTTAAACGGGTTGGGAGTGTCAAACTCGAACACGACACGTTTAATAAACGGGTCAGAATATCGCAACCTGAACACGACCCGATTTAACCCGCCTAACCCGACACGACACGATTAACCAGTTTAACCTCTTAACCCATTAAACCCGCAAACCCGTTAACCCGATTAACCCGTTTCGTAAGAAGGAATTTTTGTTTAATATATATAGGGCTGTAAACGAACCGAACGAACACGAACAAAGACCTGTTCATATTCGTTAGAAAAAAGATATGTTCGTGTTCATTTACGTTCGCACAAACACAAAAAAATCACAAAATAAACTTAAAGGTACACCGAATTTAAAAGGGTGCTCCAATCAAATTTTTAACTCAGTTCAAGGCTTCAAGCCAACCGGCAAGCAAACCAGCTCAAGCCAATTGTTTCACTCAAACAAAGGAGGATGGCAATTCAAAATGTGGAAGGGGTGAGGGGTATTTATAGTTGAGAGTAAGGGTTGTGGTTTGAAATTTGGACGATGTGGGATGAAATCTGATGAGAAAAATGGGTTGGTTCACTTGAGGTATCCCACATCGGAAGTTTTATAGCAAAATTAATCTTGGAACCATGTATATAAGTGAAGCCAAACTAGTTCCACTGATTTGTTTTATTTTTCCATAAACCAATTACTTTTAATTATAATTATAATAATAATAATAATTAAATTATAATTATTTTTTCTTAAACATATATTAATTTTTAACTTATATATAAATGGGTTACTCGGGTCATTTTCGAGTTGAAATGGTTGACCCTAACCTTACCCGTTTAATTTTCGTGTCGTGTCGTGTCAACCCGTTTACTTAAACGGGTTGAAATGTATTACCCAAACCCGTTTAATTCGTGTCGGGTTCGTGTCGAGTTAGCGTGTCGTATCATTTTTTGCCAGGTCTATAGGGGTATTGTAAAATGAGAAAAATAAAAATATTGAAAATCGTGAGATCAATTAAACATGTATTTTTTTTACATTGTAAAACAAGCTAAATATGTAAAAAAGTTTCATATTATTAAACAAATGTATACAAAACAAATACATTGTAAACCAATAGCATAATTTCTTCACATTTCTGTGATTATCAATCACATGATTAATATAAATATGAAGGAGAACGGTAACAATTTAAAAGACCACGAGAACGAACAAAATTATTAGTGATTTTACATTAACGTGCAAAAAAACTAGGTGAACCTGAAGCCACGGGTAAAGTCATTTTTTCGTGCGTTTGTTCGTTCTCATGTTCTTTAAATAGATATTGTTCTCGTTTGAACCGACTATATATATATATATATATGTATTATGGTGAGAAAGGATAATGTAGTTGCTTTGGTTGACAATCTAGCTAACTTCCAAGCCCGTTAGTAGAAAGTGAGAGGGAGTGGTTATGTCGACTCATATTCACTAGTGTCATATTCCATCTAATAGTGGTATTGTTAGCAAAATCATGTGCTATTTTCAGTATTATATTTTGTTCTATTAAGCATTGAATTTAAATTTTTATTATCATTTAGGTTTAAATTGTATTATTGTATATATATATATATATATATATATATAACTTTTTACAAAATTTATGTTTGAATTCTGTAAAGCTAATTGAATCAACCGATAAACATGTACAATTCAAATATATGATAAATATTACGTCTTACCAATGCAACAAAATACTGCATAAAATTTAAATTCTTTATCTAATGGGGCTTGGACAATACCCAAATCTCTTATAGACAAAAGATCGTGTGAGAATAAGAGTCAAGGTCAGAAGTTTAAGAAGAGATTTGAACCATTAATCACTTTGAATCTTAAACCCACCCATAAATATGTTGTGTTTGATATGGGAATTGATATCGTACATCACAGTGCATCTCATTCTAATGTGTATTCAAGGGTGGAGATTCATTCTTACGTTTCTAATCATAACTTCTCTTCTCATCGGAACCCAATTCATCTCTTATATGTGTTATCAATTTTTTTGGAGCTACGCTCGTTTATTGGGAAGGCAAAATCTACTCAAGACATTTTATATAATTCGTATAGATTAACCTAAAACAATCTTATTTTTTACATACTTTTTTTATAAGTTAAGAGCTTTTACAGAAACAATCACACTACTATATGATGGAGAGAACATGTCATAATAAAAAAATAATACATCTCATCTCTAGATCTCACTTCTTAGTTATATTGACCTTGTTTGATTCTGTTATTAATAAAAAAAAGTAATTAAAAATGGTAATAAAGGACAAGTGGTGAAAGTAATGGTTATGCCGTTGTGTGAGGTGGTCATTTAGGTTAATAACTCATTATTCTGGTTCCAATTTGCAATTTGTTGACTTCTTTCGATAACTCAAAAAGGGAATAAGTCGGTTGTAGGAATCTAATGCCTTGGATGAAATGGTTGGTTTATTTCAATTTTACGGTGATATTTGGGGATGATTTTGTTCAATGATATTATGTCATGTTGTGTGTTATGCCAATTCGCGTTCAAGAATTGAAGACAATTTGTTGAAGATCGTATTGAAGAAGATTGACTTTTCAATATGGAAGACGAAGACTTTTTATGTGTCTGACTGAAGATTCTTCAAAGATGAGAGTTTAAAGACTATCAAAGCATCAAAGTTCAACGTGAACTTGTGAAGATTCAAATGTTTGAAGAGTGTCAAAGCTTCAACGTTCAAAGTGGTCAAAATTAAAGTTTTGAAGATCAAGAGTTGAATACTACTGCAATTTTTTTTAAATCTTGAATCCAACGGGGGAGAATGTTAGAGCATTATTGTATTCAAGATTTATTGTAAAGTCTTGAATAATGTCAAACATTGTAAAAGTCAAAGAAAGTCTAAGTCAAGGGAAAAGTCAAACTAGCTTTAGTGTTTAAAGCTTTGTAATTAGGTGGTATAAATAGGTTTTGTTAGCTTTTGTCTAAAGAGAGGTTGAGAGAAAATCTAGAGAGTTGTTAGAAGAGAGCTTTAGAGAAACACTTAATGTTCATGTCATTTGTACTTTGAAGATCAATACATGGATGACTTTCTCTCTAGATATTATTGTGTTTGAGTGCTAGATCTGGGAACTCACAATATATATATATATATATATATATATATATATATATATATATATAAAACGTCCCTCCTTCTACCAAGTCGCCGGCGATACAGTCTTTACCCGATCTCTTCCACCGCTCATCCTCCCTTCTTCTCCGGCCATCCCCTTCTCATCACTACCAAAATATCTTGTTCTCCCTTCTCTATTATCCCTCCTTTTCTCCCTTATCCCTCCTCGGTTACCACCATCCCATCCAAACCCAATCGAACCACATCTCAAAGCAAATCTGGAACCAAACATCGATGACTACCACCTTGATGGGTCGATTGATTCTGATTTTGATGGATTCTATATCTCGATGGGTATACAAATTTGAGTTTAATTCCTGAAAACCCCAAACCTCATTTTAATGGATTCACAACCTGGATGGGTTTTTATTTCGAGTTTGATGGTTTTTGCAGGTGGGTTTCACGGTGGTGATAGGTTGAGTTTGATTGAGTTTAGATTTAGGTTGTTTAGTGGATCTGCATCATCTTAGGGTTTTGATTTAGTTTAGATTGAGTTTGATTGAGTTTAGATTTAGGTTGGTCTGCAAAAATTTTGTTGATTGAGGTTTGTTAATGGAGGTCAATTGGAACCAGGTCAAAAACGATGGGTTTGAAGAAGACGATGGGTTCATGTGGGTGTTGGTGGAGAAGACGATACATACACACACACACACACACACATATATATATATATAGAGAGAGAATATTTGTTAAATTATTAATTGGAAATTAAGTAAAATGACCAAATTGCCCTCATGTGCAAGTCACATGAGGGGTTTTAACGGAGGCAATCTAACGGTGTTAGTCATGAGGGACCAAAGGCAAGCACTTTTGCATATCACAGAGTTTTTCTTGCAATAAAAATTTTTTGGGGACCAAAAGTGAGAAAATCAACATACCACAGGGACCAAAAATGCAATTTACTCTTTTCTCGCCCTTTTGGTCCTTCTGTCCTAAGTCCATTAACATGACTTTGTTAATTAGGTTAACTAAAAGGGCAATTTAGTCATTTCATAATTTTATATTTCCAATTAAAAATACAAGGACTAGGGATGTAATATATAAATATTGTGGCCCACTCTTTCACTATCTGATCTTTGTATACACAACACATATGTGTATATATATATCATATATATGTACACACATATACATACATATATATATACACAGAGAAACATACCCATATCATCTCCCAACCAAAGATGATTTACACAACACAGTCACACCATCTCCATCAGATAGTGAAAGGGGAGATTGAGGGAAATCAAAGATGATTTACCTCATGACCCACCAAGAAATTCTTCAAAAAGATCATCAAGACCTCACAGAAAAACCATCTACAAACCTTCTCCAAAACACACTACTACTTCACTCACCCAGTTGACTCAAACGCTTCAAGATTTCTTTCATTCTCCCTCCTCCGAGTCAACTCAGTCAGGACTCGCTACTACTTCTTCCAGCTTGTGTACTTCTTGTAGGGTCAGTTCTTCCACTTCCAACATCATAATCGATCTCAACGACAAAAAGATCGATAATTCAACTGGGTTTCATTTGTCGTCGGAGATAGACCTGAAACTTCCTCCGATCATAACAAAACCCACCCCAAGAAACAGAAAAACCTCACTTTCCGGCAAAAAAGTCAGCCAAACTCCAACGAGAAAATCAGTCACCGGAGTTAAATTGAGACCCAATTCTCCAAAACTAGCAGTAAGCAAGAGAATTGTTCAAAAATATTCTGCACAAAAAAAGACGGAAAGCTTTGCAATTGTGAAATCATCATTTTTAGGAGGTGGTATGGGGATGATGGAGTTCATGTGATATATATATATATATATATATATATATATATATATATATATATATATATATATATATATATATATATATATGACGGTAATCAAATGAGAACCGTAAAAAGGTTGAGAACCATGAAAACCGATCTAAACCATTAATTGATTTAATCTATTACGGCTTAGATGAGTTCTCACGGTTCTCAATCTTTTAATTATAACCATGTGATCAAAAGTTTAATTATAACCATAGGATCAAAACCAAATTATGGCTTAGATCGGTTCTCATGGTCCTCAATCTTTTTTTGGTTCTCACATGATTTAACCCATATATATATATATATATGCATATGTGTTGTGTATATAAAGATCAGAGAGTGAAAGAGTGGACCCACAATATTTATGTATTACAATTAACATCCCTAGTCCTTGTATTTTTAATTGAAAATATAAAATTATGAAATGACTAAATTGCCCTTTTAGTTAACCTAATTAACAAAGTCATGTTAATGGAGTTAGGACAGAAGGACCAAAGGGGTGAGAAAATATAAACCACAGGGGCCAAACACGTAATTATTTCATTTTAGTGTCCAACAATGCAATTTAAAACACGTAACCCGACCCACTCCGACTTATACTTGTTTAAACCGACCCGATTTCTATGCCACCTCTCCAAACAATAACGTATATATTTTGTATAGCCGTTGCACAGAATATCAAACACTCTGTAACTCGCCCCTTTTCTTGCTCTCCATCTGCTCCATTCGCCATTAACGCATCTCTTCATCTTCTTGCAATCGCTCCTCTAACTTTTTTCTTTTCTCATACTTTAATTGGTTTATCGTTACTTTTCGTAGATATAAGTTGTTCTTTTTTTTATGTATACAATTTTGTTGTTTCTTCATCTTACAATCGGTTATGGATGCAGGAAATCTGTCCGCTAGGTCACCTTCTCTATCGACTGGGAAGCATCGGAGGAGGAATTCTCGCGATGAAAATGTAAGAGCGTGTGTGTATTTGTGATTCTGTTTTGTACAGAAATTGACGGTAAATTAGGGTTTATCTGGATCTGATGCGATTCTTAGTTTATATGAGGCGTCTTGGTTCTGATTGTGAATTCGTTGTTACAGTTTATCTTTTAGGAGACTTCTTGCTGTATGATGATTGATTAGTCACTGATTAGGACTCTATGATTATGATTAGTTAATCAGAAATTGATGGAGGTGAATCATTCGTCCAGACTTAGGCAACTTCAGTTATAGAAATGTATTTAATTGTTTCTTTTTCTTCTTGGAACTATTCTTGGTTCATACATTGAGATTTTTAGTGTTTCTATAGACTGTTTGCAATGAAAACAAAAAATATGTACAACTTATAAACCATGGTTAGTCTCTGCATCCAAACTTTTTTGTATCAGGCCAAAGAGATGTTATATGTTCTTGAATTGTTTCTTTGTTATACATTTTGGTACTATTTATATCAAGGTTTTTGTAACTGTGTAATATGGTTTGTTCATGGATATTTTGGTTTAAATCTGCATTTACTTGCTGAATCTTCCTATTTTGGAACAACAGTTGGACAGGTTCATCCCAAATCGTGCTGCAATGGATTTTGACTTCGCGAACTACATGCTTACAGGCAGGAATGTTGAAAAGGAAAGCGCCTCTCCATATTCACCATGGAGAGAATCTTACCGAAAGCAACTTGCAGAAATCTTCAATGTTAACAGGCGGATCCTTGCATTTAAAAACAAGCCACCGACTTCACTGGAAGGTGTCAAGGAGATTCCAACACCTTCCACCACGTCAAAATGCGCGAAACAAATGAGACATATTCCACAAGTATGTCTTCTTTCTCAACTCTTATTTCAATCACAAATCATAATCATAATCATCTTCTGTTCTGTTCTAATCTCTGCATTGAAGTCTTTAGATGTTTTTGATTTGTGGTTAGTTGATTCGATTCTTATGGGCTTTTTTCGTTTGGCAATAACAGTCGAGTGAAAGAACTTTGGATGCACCTGAACTTGTGGATGACTACTATTTGAATCTACTTGATTGGGGTGTTACCAATATTATCGCTATAGGTCTTGGAAACAGTGTGTATCTTTGGGATGCATCTGAAGGAATCAGCTCTGAACTTCTATCGACAGATGATGATTGTGGCCCAGTTACAAGTGTCAAATGGGCACCCGATGGAAGACACATTGCAGTAGGCTTTAACAATTCCGAGGTTCAGCTGTGGGATTCTTCCACCAATAAACTGGTATTATACGTTTCCTTCGTGTATTATTTCAAAAACTGAAGATTGATTTCGAAACTTATGTGGGATTTTTTATTTGATCAGCTGAGGACTCTTCGTGGACATGGATCGCGGGTTGGGTCGCTTGATTGGAACAACCATATTTTGACAACAGGGAGCATGGACAGTTTAATCATCAACAATGATGTTAGAATAAGATCACTTACCATTGGGACATTCAGAGGCCATAATCAGGAGGTTTGTGGATTGAAATGGTCAACGTCTGGTAAGCAACTAGCGAGTGGCGGCAACGACAATCTTGTATTTATATGGGACCTCTCGTCCAACCAGCGGCTCCACCGCTTCAACGACCATACTGCCGCTGTGAAAGCCCTGGCCTGGTGTCCGTTTCAGAGCAACTTATTGGCGTCTGGTGGTGGTGTAGGAGACCAGTGCGTTAAGTTTTGGAACTCGAACACGGGTGTGTGCTTGAATTCGGTGAACTCGGGTTCACAAGTGTCATGCTTGCTTTGGAATCGACATGAACGCGAGATTTTGAGCTCGCATGGGTTTAATGACAACCAACTCATTCTTTGGAAGTACCCATCTATGGTTAAGTTGACAGAACTCCATGGGCATACTTCAAGGGTGCTACATATGAGTCAGGTATGTGAAGTCTGGTTCTGTTCCAAAATAAGTGTCCATAATAAAGCATTCAATTTTAGAAATGTATAATTATTACACATTTTAATTAGCTTAATGACAATTTTACCCCTCATAATATACGCTGAACGTCTCATAACCAATTATAAAATTGGAAAGTAGACGCTTACTTTTGAACATGAACACTTAATTTAGGGACAAACTAAAATCGAAACAGACACTTGCATACTTTTTATTAGCTAAATGATAATTTTACCCTTTAGGTAGAATAGGAAAGTAGACTAAAACAAAAAATGTGGGCATTTATTTTGCAAGGAGAGAAGATAACCCTAATCCCTAAACCCTAAATGTACAAGTGCTTGATGCATATGTTTTACGTTCATCTGTTTCAGAGTCCGGATGGGTATAAGGTTGCATCGTTGGGTGCTGATGAGACGCTGCGATTTTGGAATGTTTTTGGCACACCGGAAGTGACCAAAAAAGGCACAAAGGCGGAGGAACCATTTGCGTCCTTTGCACGTATAAGATGAAGTCTGATCAAAACCAGACATTCTAAGACCATCCATCTTTTATAAAAGGAGACGAAATTTGTCTCCGGATTGTAATGTTCTCTCTGAAAACAGGAATTGTCTTCCTTGACATAAAGTTGTATTTTTGTAGATCATTCAATACTCAATTACTACTTTATTTGGGTGATTTATATATAATAATAAGGAGCATAACTATAAACTATTATTTACATGTCTTTATGTAAAAATACAGAACATCCTACTAGATTAGATTAATCTAGAACATGCTTGATTGCCTTTTGATTTCCCTACAAGATTATTATTAGAATAAACCAGTATTTTGAGAAGCTGGTTGCAGAACCTGACATCAGCTACATAAGTTTGTTTTAATTTATTTGGGCTAATATTTTAACACATTTTGAAAGTAGAGACTGGTATGCAAACGGGACATGGGACAACAAATTTATTTTGAATTGTAAAAAGTTTTAAGATCTTATTTTGATATGGGTAGTTTAGTAATTTACCTATTTTGTCTCGTCACCCTGATTTTTAAGTGCAACTTAGTCATGACATGGGACAGCAAATTTATGTATGTTCTGTTCTGTCATGTCATGTCACGTTTTGTCCCGCATAGCAAACGCTTTTTTAGGGCACTATCTTATACAACAAAACCCAACACAAATCAATATCAATTATCTCAAGCTCGAGCCTAAATGTTATCCACCTCGAGTCGATCTCAAACACAAAATAACGCTCGATTAACTTAACGAGTCAAGCTCCATAAAACCAATGTTCGACTCGACTCGTTCGAAAGCTTGATTAGGCTTTACGAGTCGAGCCATTTGAACCATTGTTTTCAAAAGCGTGTGAGGCGTACGCCTCGAGGCGAGGCGGTCCAAAATCGCACCTGAGGCGGTGCCTCTCAATATCCAGACGAGGCCGGTCGTCTGAGGCGGTGAGGCGTACCGAGGCTAAATTATTTTAAAAAATGATCAAAACCTTCTCTTTATCTTTTCTGAAAACCTTGTTCTTCTCCGGTTCTCCTAAGCCCCCTATCTGCTACTCGTCTATTGTCCTTCGTGAGTTCCAATTTTCTCCCATTTTCATTGCATTTTCTTCTTCGATTCTCTTCGGTTCACGGAAATATTATGTATATGTATCTACTGGATACACTTCATTTATATATAGTCTCTACTACGTGTAAGGGTCACAGTCACACTTCTACTCGTACTTTGTTGATATTTAATATTTTTTCTTTATGAGCTATGAGCATATTAATATATACATATACATATATATATATATATATATATGTATGTGTGTGTTATGAATAGATCAATAATTTTTTCCTTAATACATGTACATCTATATTTTGTGATTGAAAAAAATATATGTAATTTCTTTTAGTAATTTAATGACATATATTGTGTCAAGTGTGTGGTATATATATTGCATATATTTTCTGAGCAGAAGCAGTGGAATATTGGTGTATATATATATATATTGTGTAGTGTATATATTTCTGCCTTGGGGCTATACGCCTCGAACCGCCTCGAGGCTTACGCCTCACCTCATTGAGGAAAAACGCCTTGAGGCACGATTCCGTTTTTTAAAACCTTGATTTGAACATACCATTTTTTCAAACCAGACATTTAAATTATATAATCAAAATATAAAAATCATCGAGCTTGAGTACATAAATGAGTTAAACGATCTCGAATTCAAGCTCAGAAACGAGCATCGAGCTCGAGTTCAAGTTCAAACATTAGAAAAATGTTCGAGCTCGAGCCCCCTCTTAGAAAGATTAATTGAGCTCGAGCCCGGTATAATATTTTTGAGTCGGGTTTGAATAACCTGCTACTCAAGACCAAAAAAGACCATACAAAAGCCCAAGGGTCTGGTTTAATGCTTAACCAGAACCAAGGGCTTGACCCAGCCGGCCACAAGAAAACAATCCCAACAACCGAAATAAAAGGAACGAAATAAATAACACAATTGAGACCGAAAAAGCTCCACAAAAATCACTTGCTCAAAATCACCAGTTAAAAAACATGTGTTCGTATCACTCATTTGCCGAAGAAATTTAAATCACGAACAGCTGGAAAACAAGAGGGGGCCTCCAAATGAAAAATGGATGCACTTTAGTAGTACAAACATTTGTAACACATAATTGCAATGATGCTATCTAAAACTCTTTCAAACAATTTAAATACTAATCATTGACCGGAGATAAACCCACCTCCACCCACAGCTGGTTTTGGTGGCGGATTAACCGCCAGTCGTCGAAAAATTAGTCATCCAGGTAATAATAAGATCCAGCAAACTTCTGCTCCCTGTCCTTTGTTGAATTAAGCTTGTTGATTCTTGGTCGGAAATTAGTTGGGTCCCGCCTAAACGTAATGTTCAGATGCTGTACAATATATCAAACACCATTTTCACATTTGGTTAATAAATGGTCAAACACATACATGACCAAACTGGAACTGAACAAAACCAGATCAAACCGAAAACAAAATCTCAAAAAAGTTTTAATTCCAATTTTATCTTTTCTTTCTCCTATTTGAATAACCCAAGCAGAAAAAGAAAAAAAGTTTCAATCCCAATTTTATCTTTTCTTTTCTTTCTGAAGATGAAAATTTAAGCAGAAAAAGAAAAAAAAAAGGCAAAGTTGGATTAACAGTGAGTTTGATGCTTACAGATAAGAAGAGATTCATTCCGGTCAATAACGACTGAGGTGCATTTGCAGTACAGTCAACAGATGGCGTCCCTTCGTAAACGATCACTCTATCTGCTAAATAAGTTGCCATTATAAAGTCATGCTCAACCACAAAGGCAGTCTTCTTAGCGTGTAGTATAAATCTCTTTATAACTTTTGAAGCAACAATACGCTGCTCGGAATCGAGGTATGCACTTGGTTCATCTATTAGGTAAATATCTGCAGGCTGAAATAGAAAAGACAAAATGCCAAGTAAGATCTCATAAATTATTGGCTAACCAGCACCATCAAATACAAAGACTTCAATATAAAATTATAAATCAAACCCTATTTCAGAATACAGGTGTACCCTATTTACGATAATGAAGTCCAGAAATCAAACCAAACAAATACTATATCCCACTTGAAAGAAAGTGGGGTCTAGAAAGATACACGAAGACCTATCCCCTGCCCGAGACGGATATATTCAATCAATATCACATACTAGAAAAGTAGAAATAAAAGAGCATCATCTTTTCTTTTATATTCACATCATGAGTTCTAGATCACAAAAAGAAAGCTTTGAAACTTTGAAGTATATATATATATATATAGAGAGAGAGAGAGAGTCGGGTTCAAATGAGAACAATACATGTTTAAAAGAACATGAGAACCAACAAAATCATAATGTATGATTTTACATTAACGCCCGATAAAAAAACTTTGGAAATGGCTTCAGCTCCGTGTGGCTTTTTCGCGCGTTAATGTAAAATCATATATTATGATTTTGTTGGTCCTCGTGTTCTTTTAAATAGATATTGTTCTCGTTTGATCCTCCCTCTCTCTCTCTCTATATATATATATATATATATATATATATAGGTGAAGGATCGTGTGAGAAGTTGAGGTTAACACAAGAAGCGTGAGAAGTGGATTTGAACCATTGGATCACTTTTAATCAAATGCCCTCCCATGAATTGCGTCTTAGAAGGGAATTGATCCGGTGCATCTCATCCTGATGTGCATCCATTTCTCATCCAACGGTTGATAACCACTTCTGACGCTTCTCACGTTAACCTCAACTTCTCACCGGAACCAACCCTGTATATATATATATACACACAAAAAAGAAGAAGCAGAAGCATAGGACTACAGTGCATTATTCATGATAGTATACAGTGCTTATTGTGAAATTTCAGTATCAAAAAAAAATGGTTCCTTAGAAAATAAATAAACAAGAGAGAATCACCTTGCCAAGGCACAGACACAACGCAACTCTTTGCAATTCTCCACCAGAAAGATTCACAACCTCTTGATCCATTAGCTGCTCAATTTGAAGAGGTTTCATGACATCCGATACAAACTGAGGATGCATATACGAGTCACGAATCTTTTGGTGCAGCAAATGCCTGACTGAATGAGGGAACTTGGGACTGATCTTTTGCGGCTTGTAAGAGACATTAAATTCAGGTATCTCTACGTCTGTGTCTTCCACAGTATCAGGCTTCAGTAAACCAGCCTACAAATTTGAAGCAAATAAAGACTTAGGCACCCAAAATACACAAAATAACAATTGTCACTTTTTCTAAACAAAAATAAGTCCCACCAGCATACGAATAAATGTTGTTTTCCCCGTTCCATTCTCGCCAAGCATTACTACGATCTGAGAGTCTGTGAATTCACCCTCGAGCACCTTAAGTTTGAAACCACCCTGAGTTTTAGACATGGTGGGGTATTTGTATCGTGCATATGTTTCAATTTCCTCAGCGGTCTCCTGTGGTGTCTCGGCAACCTTTTTGGCATAGAGGTCGAAAAGGTCATTTCAAACAAAATCAATGATGTTGCTGGTGAAATTATAATAATGGTACTAAAAAAAGGTGAAAATTTTACCTTAAAAGTAAGAGATTCATCACGAAAACGAAGGTTTTCTGTGGGCACATACCCTTCCAAAAATATATTAATTCCTTCTCTGACGGAAAAGGGTAGTGTCACGACACCATATGCACCGGGCTTCCCATAAAGGCAGCAAATGAAGTCTGATAGGTAATCAAGCACACTTAGATCGTGCTCAACAACAATCACGTAGCTGAAACAGAAGTTTCATATGTGAAATTATATTAGTATTAGTATCTTAACGTTATAAACCAAAAAGTCAAATAAAGATTCCAAAAAAAATCAATAGAATATACCTATTAGGTCTAAGCAAGGATCTGATAACTTGAGCAGCTTTAAGCCTTTGTTTCACATCAAGATAACTTGAGGGCTCATCGAACATATATATTTCTGCATTCTGTATGGCAACAACAGCAATTGCAAACCTCTGAAGCTCTCCACCAGATAAGTCCCCAACGTTACGATCTATAACCTGATTCAGCTCAAGATCGGCACAAAGCTCTGCCTTCACATCTCTCTCATCCTTTTGTTCAAGCACTTGTCCTACATTTCCTTGAACTGCTTTTGGAATATGGTCAACATACTGGGGTTTAATGATAGCCTATTTAAACAGAAGAAAAATAATCAGAAAATTACAAAATGAAGTAATTTGCACACACACACACTACTCTAAATATTAGGACAAAAATAAAGTAATCACCTTTAGATTATCTTCGAGAATACGTGTGAAGTAGTTTTGCAACTCAGATCCTCGGAAGTATGTCAAAATCTCTTGCCAGTCTGGAGGGTTCTGGAAAAATAAATAAAAGCATTAATTGATTTTAAAAATAAGATAAATAAAAAAACTCGTTCTTGCGATAGAAAGAGATAAATGATAGAAGATCAACAGATTTACATTAAAACGCCCCAAATTGGGTTTCAACTTTCCGGCCAAAACTTTGAGAGCTGTGGACTTCCCAATTCCATTTGTCCCAACCAAACCAAGAACTTGGCCTGGTCTTGGGACAGGTAACCTGCCATCCGAAGTTTCTCAAATCAGTGTTTCAGTGTAACAGCAACACACCAGTGTAACGAAGCAGTGTGGTTGGTAACCTGTGTAATTTGAAGGTATTGACCCCGTAACGATGAGTTGTATCTTTATCCAAATCCTTTGGTAAATTAATGATCTCAATTGCATCAAATGGGCATTTCTACATTAACGAAACAAAGAATATCAGGTTTGAGCTGCAATTCCTGTTGACCTGAAAAAAGAAATTAACACAAAAAAATCACGCGGTACACAAACCTTAACACATATCCCACACCCTATGCACAGCTCCTCAGAGATTTGTGCAATCTTGGATGCAGAAGTGACCTCAATACACAGCTTTCCTGCCAAAAGAAAGCAAATGTTAAGCATGTAGCCATTACAAGATCACTAGCCTAGAAACCATTACATGATTACCACCATATCCAATTATCCATAAAGCAGCAGAACTTAATGAAGTGCACCATTGTATGTATTTATAGATAGAAAAACTAATAACCAGACATGTATTAAGAAACTCAAGAAGTTACAAAAATAAAGATCTACAGCCTTAATAAATGCCAATTGTTCTTTATATATATATGATGTTAACCTTAATACATATATGAGGTAATCTTCATAATATCTTAGCATCTTGTACGTGTGTCTCAACTTGTGTTCATCAGTTGAATTTTCTCAACTAGGAGGTAATCTTCATAATATTTTCAGAGCAATTTTATCATTGGAAAAATAAAAATAGCTACTTAGAAAAGTAACCGGACCAAAATAAAGTGATACTGAATTCTTAATTCTCATATTCTTACATAATCTATTAACATTTTTTGTACGTTAGATGATCCGCTTATACATCCACTTAAATATCGGCTTAATCCACACACACACACACAATCAAGTGCTAAAAGGGTATGAAACCGACTAGCTCTGGTAAATGATTTTTAGAACACCGATTAATTATGATATGTTAAATTGTTAATACTTGATACGTTATCAACACAGTTAATAATTCTTCAAGTGATGTTAACTAAGGGTCAATTGTTTACGCTGATAGTGCTAACATTAATTAAATATAAATAGAAAACTGATGTTAGTGGTGTACTCGTTTTATATTATTGTTAATACTGTAATCAGTAATTTGTTAACTAAATGCCAATTGTTATTTATATATATGATGTTAATCTTAATACAAATATGATGTTAACCTATGCTTATGATGCTTCAGAATCTTGGAGCATTACATTTTTAATTCTCAAGCATCTAAAGTCCAAAATGTTTACAACACCTTCATCGTCCCTAGATTGTTAAATAATAAGACTGCTACAGTTTTCTCCATAATCAACAACCTTCATAACTGTAAAGTAGAGGTTTAGACCATTTCCCTCTTTAATGACTAGAAAGTATCAACCAATAATACATTGTTTGTAAGCTCATCCATGTATAAACTATAAAGCAAGTGCTTAACAACCATCCTTGTTTGATTAAAAAGCATCTACCGATAGATAATACACCATTTGTATGCTCATCCATGTATAATAATTGATCTGGGCCACCACAAAATGACACACATGTTATAGCTCCCTTGCAGTTATTCGTAGTGACATTACCATGCTTTATAGGCACACGTTGCTCTTACTAGCCCACTACAAGTCTTTCCTAGGAAAACTATTCCTCTAATTAGATGAACATGTGAAGGTCCTCTTTATCTCGATCACTGCCTCTCAATTTCCCCTTCATTATCACACCAAAATGGTTCTTAAATTATCTAAGCCCAACGCCGCATATTCAAAGTGTGACAAATGAGCTTAATCCCTCTTATAGCATACAATGTAAAACTCAAGTAACTCCTTGTATCAAAATTCTTAAACTTCTACATTTTCCAGGCATCCTTTCAGTCCTCCTTACAACAATGTATCAAGCAAAGGTACTAGTACCACTATCAATGAAGACAAAATAAGTTCATTTTTTCAGACTCATTGTTTAATACCCTACCATATTATAGCTGCCATCAATCCTAAAAGAAACCAGACAACCAAAATCAAACAACACTCCCTCCATTTCACACTGAATTACTTAGATAATCTCTCTGGATCTAGAAACTTCTATATCATTATCTACCTACGATTAAGCCATATACACGAGTCTCAATTACAACAGAATAAACTCTGTACATATCATTACATAAAAACAAAGCAATTCAACTAAATCAAAATAACACATACATCAAATCAAAAATATCATCGAATAACAAAAACGACAACAAATTTCGTGATCCAAATTCGATAGATAGATAGATAGAGAATTAGACAAGTTACCAGTTTTGACAACCGGACAGCTCTTTTTACATTCTTGACGACACTTCTTCGGCTTGCAACGGTCTTCTTTTAGGATGGCAATACGCGTTAATCTATCGGCCATTGATGAAACGGTCGAAAAGAGAAACGAAAGCTTGCAGCTCAGAGAAGAAAGAGTGCGGCGCGTGTCGGGAACACGATGACGGCTCAATGGTAGAAGAAACCCCAGCTGACATAATACGCAGAGTAATTACGCTTTTTGTCCCTGTAGTTGACACTCCCTATCAAACCTAGTCCCTATTTTGAAATAATTACAATTTTAGATTCTTTAGTTGCCACTTTGTTACATTTTTAGCCCTTAATACTAACTTTCGTTAAAAATGTGTGTTAACTCAGTGGCATTTTGGTCTTTATCATTTATATCTTTATTATATTATAAAATATTTAAACTAAAGTCTTAAAAACTATTTTTTATACAAATATTATGGACAGAGTTACATGGGCAACAAGGATTCATGTGTCGTTCCTGGTTTTTCATTTACATTTATTTTTTAAATGAAAATCAACGTGTTACTGATAAATTAATCCATTGACTTAATAGATAAAAACAACCAAACTACCCTTTAACAATTTATTCAACTCATATAACAAACAAAATTTTATATCTCGCTGTGTCGCATACAACTAATATGAATTCAACTCTTATGAATATATACTTATTTTTTTAAATGAAAATCCACGTGTCTATCGCTAATCCGCCGCTGACGGATACGTGGATTTTCATTTATATTTATTTTTTAAATGAAAATCAACGTGTTCATTGCTAATTCGTCACTTACTACTTTGACAAATTATGCATAATGTATTAAAAGCTTGGATATCAACTTTAGGGAGAACTGTTCATGAGCGATACGACCCATTAGTCCTGGTCCTTCAGACCCCATAGAAAAAGTGACATTGGACAAGTATTCTAAAAAAATGGGCACGCTCGAGCTAAACATTTAAAATCAATGGACGGGCTCGGGCAATGAAAAAAACCCCGGATAGGTTGTTGTATTATATAATTAACTAAACTTTATATATCATTAAAATTTTATTAATTCTTAATTAAAAAAATAAAAGTCCTTACCCGCCCAATCCGTTAATTAATTGATTAAAATTTAAATGCGATATGTCATATACTACATCTCGGCTTTGGATCTTGAAATATTTGGTGGTTAAATACTTTGTTGTTGTAGAATCTGGACTATGAAAATTGATAAATCCTTAGACTATTAGCATCCATCCCATTCTAACCCATACTTTTTCACTGCCACATCAGCGTCACATCATTTTTCCCTTCCAACCCATTCTAACCCACAAACCCCCACATCCATCCCACACCACCATCCCATCTTTTATTTATTTTTATTTTTATTTTTGTTTACAAGTATATTAATTTAAATAATTTAAATTTTATAAATAATTTATAATTTAATATAAGATAAAACAATTAATAAAATATTTCATAAATTGAAACTACAATTTTAACCAAATTAAAAACATAAAAAAATACATAATTTCAAATTAAAAAACTACAAATTTCACCAACCATATAGTTGTCGAAGCAACTCTTTGTGGGCTAAAACCGCATTTAACTCGTTACCCGTGAGATGATCATGTGGACTGATGTAAAACTTGAGATCTTTCCGCATTTCTCTTTGTTTCAAAGCTTCCGCTTTTGTCTTTGCCGCTTCCGCTTTTGTCTTTGTCGCCTCGGCTTTGTCCCTCGCGGTTTTCAACATTTCCTCCTCCACGGTTAGTCTTTTTTTATTTTCAACGTTTATATTCTCGACATACGCCATAAGATTCTTCAACGCCTCGTCCTTTTCCGCCGTCTTTGTGGAGGATGACGCGGCACGTTTACCTTTATCTCTCCCCGTCGGTCGTGTCGGTTCTTGTACGAAGACATCCTCCTCCTCATGGCTTTCTTCATTAAGGTTGAACCGAACACGTGCGTCAGAAGACGTCGTGTTTGGGTTTGAATCCGACGTGGACTTGCTCCGTTTTGAGGGCCTCGGGTTATCGTCCATGGAATGTACGATCTTCCACTTAGGGTGGTCTTTCACAATTCTCCAAGACGTCTCGTGGGAGAAAGGCTTTTGCTTATTATCTGCCCGATACATCGTGTGTGCCCTCTCCATGAAGTCCGCGTCACCCCATCCGGATTTATATTGGGCTCTTAGATTATTGGGAGCGTGTTGGGTGAATACATAGGGTATTGTTGTATGCTTCCATGGTAGGTTGATGGTGGTGGTGTAAGATTGAAAATATTTTTCGTCGGGGACGGTTGCGAGCTCGTGCCTCGCGATTTGGAACCTCGTCGTGGTGTTGTGAACCCTTGTGTTTCTTTATCCATTATGATTTTTTTGAAGAAAGAAATAATATTGAGAGAGTAGAATGAAGTGGGGAAGATGGGAGAGATTGAGAGTAAATTTGTAGAGAGATTGAGAGTAGAATGAAGTGTGTGAAAAAATAAGTAGGAAGTATATTAGTATTTATAGGATAAAAATAAAAAAAATACCCAACGTCTATTTCCAACGGATATATTTAAAAAAAATTAAATTTTTGTTTTAAACCTCAACTCAGCCGGGTTGTCCAACCCGGGAGGACCCCAACCCGGGCCAACCCCATTTGCTGCGATGGTGTGCAACATCAACCCAGGCCAACCCGGGCGAACCCAGGGGGGCCGATGCGGACGGTCTTATAAAGAAAATATTCATAATCCATATTTTGTGAAACTAATTTTTTACTATGTTGACTAAATTGTTATATTTCACGTCTTTCGATGAGTTGAAAAGAAAATTATGTATTTTGAATGATTTCACATAATTAACTAATCATTTTATATAAGTTTCGTCCTTTTAATGTAAAAAATAGGCCTGTGGCATGTTGTCAAGCCCCAACTCATTTATTGGATGGTACGAGCAACTTATCAGGCCCACAAAATTGGGGTTGAGTTTGTTATAGAAAAAAGTCTAATAAAACCCAACGGACTTTAGCATTAGGAATGATTAAGTCATTGGACAATTTTTTGGAACAAATAAACCATTGCACTTTTTAGAACGGACTTTCTAAAACCTGTTACATACATCCTTATGACTTCTAAAATTGATTAATATGTAAAAAATAATTGGAAAAATACGAAAAACCAAACAAAGTTACATATTTTAAAATGTTAAGTCCTTATACAATTTTTTGAACAGAAAAAATACAATTTAAAACGAAAAGAATATACCATTTTCATTACTCTTCCCAAAACATATAAAAATAGTATCCAAAGCATAAATATATGTACATAAAAGTTAGGCATAATTTACCAAAAGTTGAACAAAAATATACTGAAAGTTGCACAAAAAATGCCAACAATTGCACCAAATTTACCAAAAGTTACGCTAAAATATTTAAAAATAATGCTTAATCTATGTTAAGGTCGTGGCATGAACTATTCTGGTGGAGATACAACCATTTGACTTTCTTGTAACCCTTCTTGACGGTCATCATCATTAACAACAACCTCCTTTGAAATTTAATATGGTTGGATGCTTCGGACGGTTGTGGCACACCTGATGATGTCTTCAATAAAAAAGATAAAGTGTAAGCAATAGTCAATAAAAATGTTATTTGAATCTTAAAAATAAAAAAGGACTTACCCCAATCATTGCTTCTCCTGTGAGTGGATTATAAGAAACACCATAACCACCCATATTGCCTCTTCCACTTCTACTGCCTCTTCCACCTCTATTGCCTCTTCTTGTTATAGTCGGTTTTGGAATGTTGACCCTTGGTCTACCTTTTGGCTTAACGGGTTTAGGTGGCGGGTCCTTCTTCTCATTCTTACAAGTCCTAGCATTATGTCCCGTTTCCAAGCAATTGCTATATATCATTGCCTTCCCAGATTGAGTCACTCTTGTACCTTGGCTCTCAGATTCTGATCTTTTTCTTTTGATAGATGGTCTACCAGGCATTCTTCTCTCCTTAGGTGAGTTTGGTTTGATGTAAGGTGTTGGAGTCCACATGTTGCTCCCATTCAATGGCCTTATAGCTTTCTTATAGGCCATTTTGAAAATATCCTTAGTAAACCATTTACTAACATAATCCACCGGATCCTTATTGATAAAGTGTATGACGGCTATGGAATGCACACAAGGAATGCCTGATATGTCCCACAATCTACAACTACATTTTCTAGCATCTAAATCCACTGCCATTGCTTCATAACCATTTCGTGTTTCAAACACATTCCCACCACTAGGGATAACATACCAATATCTACATACAAAAAAAATACATAACAAAATTACCATCATAGATAAGCATATATAATAAAATAACCATCATATATAAGCGTACATAATAAAATTAACATACCTGTGATTTCTCCCCATTTCTTTAACTTTTTCCTTATGGCCGGACAAACAACTGATTCCCATTCATGTGCTTTACTTAACATTCTGTAATGTCTCTCCATAACAAATATCCTTATCTCCTCTAACATTGTGATTATGGGCTTTCTTCTTGCATCAACAATTATTGAATTAAATGACTCGCAAATCCCATTTTCAACAGCTTCACAAGCTCTATCGGGTTGAAAAAATGCCCTACACCATGTATTATGGGCTTTCTTCTTGCATCAACAATTATTTTTGTAAGATAATGCATACACTTTTACATTGACATAAATCATACACTTGTTAATGTTAACAAAATGCATACCTTGTGTTCTCCTTCGATGATACCAATATCTTCTATTAATAGTTCAATGAACCACTTCCAATTCTCTTTGTTCTCCACATCGACGACAGCCCAAGCTACATAAGCATTCAACAAACAAAGTGGTTAAACAAATAATAAGAAAACTTGACAATAATGTAGCAAGTATACTTTTGATGTACATACCTATTGGGTAAATCTGGTTATTTCCATCTCGACCAATAGCCGATAATAACCCTCCTTTGCATACACCCTTAAAAAACAACCATCTAGTTCTATAACCTTCCTACATCCACTAATCCACCAATCTCTTAGTGCTTTGAAGCATACATAAAATCTCCTAAATTCATTACTTCCATCTGCCATTAAATTTACATCCATCTTAACTGTAGATCCTGGATTAGCCCTCTTGATTTCATGTCCATAATCCCAAAGCTTTCCATAGTGTTCTGTCAAAGAACCTTCAATTTCAAGAAGCGCCCTAGACTTGGCTCGGAGACCATAAACTTTTTCAAAATATCATCTTGCATATCTTTAATTTTTATGAATGGTCTTTCGATGAGTTCCCTAACATAATGCTTTGCAATCCAATTTGGTGTCACTAGGGATCCAAAACTATAGTCTCTACTACATACGTGCTTACAATTAATGGTTTTAATTTGAAATGACTTTTCTTCTTGCATCCAAGATGCCCATAATCTAAAAGGACAAGTTTGATCTTTCTGACCTTTTCCACATGTAACAAGCAGCCTCTCTGAATCATTTTTCACAAACTCTAGTTGGTAGCCATTTGCCACCGCATAGTTTGTTAAACATTGCTTTAATTGACCAGGATTCTCATACCTCTCACCAACTTTGGGCTTCATCAGCTTCCAAGGAATATTAGGATCGTGTATCGGATATTGGACACCTTTTTGTATAGTCTGATCTCCAACATTTTGATCATCTTCATCTTCATTGAACTCAACACCGTCAATTATGTTTACACTACAAAGTTCATTTAAAAATTGATCCTCAACTGTTTTGTTTAAGTTGATTACACCATCCTCATCTTCAAGGTCTAAAGATAAAAAACTGGACATATGTTCACTTGAATTATCGTTTATATCATGGCTAAGATCATCACTAAAATCATCACTGCAGTCAGATGCCATTCTGTAAACAAGAATAACGACTTCATCACGATTACAAATTAAAACAAAATGCCATTCAAGATAAACAGTTAACACATATAGGCTTAGAGCTGATGAAAAAAACACATAAATCATTGCTTTTATAACTATGTTCATTTCTTAGAGGAGTTGGCCAAGCAACCAGAAACAAATTGCTTAAATTGATTCAGCCAAAAACAAATTGATTAAGGGAAACAAATTGGGTTTTCCTACTTTGAGATCACTTCTCATAAATCAAAGAGCCTTGCTAATCACATAAAGATAATCAATGCCTTTCCATGTCACTGCATATGAAAGAACAACTAAAGAAGTAATCTAGTACACTCAAGAGAAGGAGCTTTCTCTACAATCTTTAATAATCATAACAAAACATGAAGAAATCTAGAGGTTCATGAAATATTAGAATAGCTATGTAATTTTTGATCAATAATTTATGTTGGAACTTAGTTGAGATGTGAGAAAACTAGTCCCACATAGGAGCCAAGGCAAAATATAGATCACCTAATAAACTCCAACAATTGAGCATTAAATGAATCATTTAATTGCTTGGGCCTTGGAGTGTGGTGTTCTTGGTGGGCTCTCTTTGACATAAATATATATATTAAACGTAAAATATAGGGCCTTGGGCCTTGGGTCTCGATGGGGTCGAGATTCAACGATTGAAGAACGAGTGTGGTTGTGAGTGTAGGGACTGGCGCGGATCACGGCGCGACCCGAGCCGCGGGAGGAGTCGCGCGGAACACTGGAAGATTGGCGAAATAGAGCCCGACGTGCATTGTGGGGCGACTTTTACCGATGCATACCTTTTTATACCACACCGATTCGCATTCGTTTCCTAGACTTTTTCAGTCGTTTTTGACGAATTTTCTGGGATTTCTCTCCTTCTCGTTCATCACCAAACATAAGATGATTCGCTAGATTCAAGTGAAACACTTGAATACGATTGTTGTATCCTCTAGACGGACGTTATACCGGCGAAATTTCTGTCTTAGGACACTGCATTAAGTGCAGGCCTCAATCGATTTCATTATCTTCAAGGAATCTTCATATCAAGTAAGATTTAATTATTGTTTTCATTTGATTGTTTGTAATTTGATGTAAAGACAAAGATTTTATACAAGATATTCTCTTCTACTCTTTCAATTTTTGTTCGTTTATATACACAATCTCTATATGTGATTGAATACTCCTAACAATCTAAGACAGGAATTTGTAAGGAGTGATGGATCAATCACAGTTGATGAAAAGTCATATGGAGAAACCCAAGAAATTCAAGGGTTCGGACTTCCGACGATGGCAACAAAAGATGTTGTTCTACTTGACAACTCTTCGCATTGCCAACGTACTCACTGAGGAAGAGCCACCGGCAAATCTTCCGGTAGGGGCGGACGGGGCTGCACCGTCGCAAATCCAAGTATCCGCTCATGAAAGATCGGTCGAGACATGGAGATCCAACGAGTATAGTTGCAGAAACTATATATTGAATGCTCTTGACGATTCCCTCTACGATATCTATTCCTCTTGTACAACGGCAAGGGAAATTTGGGAATCCTTGGATGCAAAATATAAAACTGAAGTGGCATGTTCCTAGAGGTTCGTAGTGGGAAACTTTTTACACTACCGGATGGTTGACACAAATCCCGTGGTAAAACAAGTAGAAGAATTGCAAATTCTTGTCCACGAACTTGATGTTGAAGGTATGGGGCTGAACATAAATTTTGTGATCGGTGCAATAATTGATAAACTTCCTCCGTCGTGGAAGAACTTCAAGTTATATTTGAAGCATCTTATAGAGGAAATTACATTTGAATAATTACTCCTCAAAATTCGTGTTGAGGATGACAACCGACTCAATGATAAAGCTGATGCCATTCAAATCGAACCACATGCCAACATGATTGAAGGCAGTTCATCCAAGTCTAAGTTCCCGAAATTCAAGGGAAAGGGAATTGCAACCAAGAGGCCTTTCTGTGAGTTCCAGATTAGTGCATACACAATGAAATCAATAGAATAGAATCAATCAGAATGATTTCAACTGGTCATCCATATATTGCATAAACCTTCAGAGAGTTTTTACAGAGATAACAATATGAATGATAATGAACGATTAATCTGGCCTTTTTAAAACTAGGCTAAACATAACCTTATATACTTAGGCCTATGATTACCAAGGCCCAAGCTCATTAAGCACTTAAAGCCCATTTAACACAATTAGGCCTTTACAATTAAATAGATAACTCTATAATTAACCTCTATAATTCTTTATATAACTTTCTATTATGTAGGCCATTTATGGTCCTAACAATCTCCCCCTAAAGTTATATAAAGAAAAAACGGTCTTGAAAACTTTAGGTCTTGGTCTTCTCTTCCTCTTAAATCTTTGAAACACTTTGGTGTTGCTTGTCTTCATGACTTTCAACGCTCCCCCTTGAATAAAACTCTTATCTTCATATCTTCAACTTTATCACCAGATTCAACAAATCTGTCTTTGAAGCTTTAGCTTTAAGAACTTGTAGAACCAATATGCTCGAAGGAGGAAATAGTTTGTAGCAAACACCACTTGATAAGGAATGAGAAGAAATTGATCACTTGTAAGCACTTTGAAATTTTTTCGCTTTGAGCTCTTTTCGGAACTGATAAAATCTCGAAACTGATCAACCAACAGTTACTCCCCCTTAATTTTTGCTAACTCCCCATCAACTTGATAATTCGTGTCTTTGAATTTGTGCCATTTCTCCCCTCATGATGAGTAGGAGAATCCGGAGCACCATGTAATAACAAAGACGATACAGGTGAGTAGCAAAATGCCAGATAAAATATTATAGTATCCAAGGGGTAAAACTAACACATAAACACAAAAGTAACTGTTATCACAACAATTTAAAAAATTATGTGGCCTATGTTCAGAGTTGGCAATGGGGTATCTTTGATAGGACTTCCAGTTATCACTAAAGTAAAAGTTTAAAAAATTACTTCTCAAACTATTCCGGCAATATCACGAAGATATGCGAGTGAAATCACAAAGACTCGTGCTTGTGTGAAAGAAATAATTCACATCGATTTGGCTCAAAATTTAATTTAACCTGGGACACAAGTTAGAATCAATTGACACAGTGATTAGAAAATAAAGTTTGGAGACCGGAGCTGATGTCTTCCTTTTTCAATATCTAAGACCTCCGAGTGAGGAATAGATAGATTATGTGTCAATTCTCCGTGAATATATGAAACAAGCATCTATTGTGAGATGCTTGAGTGGCTACGTGGGGGACACGAGTTATCGACACTGGGTCCATGTCTATTTCAATATCCATCTCCAAAGAACGAGAATGAATAGATTGTGTGGTTACCCGGATAACTAACTCGGTTTGGTAAGGACCAATAATTCTTTTAAGTCCTGTCACATCCTCACCATATTCTTTTCACTCCAAACTCGTCTATCAATCTAGACCCCTCACTGTTGTCTATAAGAGATGTGTTTCTTGGGTAGGTCGTTCCGGTTCTGGATAGACCATAGAAACAAGTTAAGTCCTAACACTCCTTTCATGCATCGAGTAGAACAATTTAGTAAACAATGAAGTACGAGTTCTAAACTGACGTGTTTAGAAGTCAAAGCATTTAAGAACGAGTCCTGATCTGAGATGATCATAAGTCATAAAGATAAATTTGAAATATAGAATTTCAATAAACAAGATCAAGCGCTAAATAAAATGACTCAGTAAGCACATTATGTTTAAAAATGAAATAATGATTAGAAAGTTTAATTGTTAAGAACAAGTCACAATTAATGTGTCAGATAAGAATTGAATCATTTACAAGAAATAGCGAACTTTGAAAAACAACGAGGAATTCAACCGAGTGTATTTCCATCGAAAAATCAACGAATATGTGAGACATGGAAATAACTAAGTCAAGAAAACATAACACGTGGCAATCATGGAAGTTAAAATTGGAGAATAACAAACACAAGTTAGTTATTCAGAATGAATTACCACGGTCTTTGAATTCAGTTAAAGTTCACTTACCTTTCACACAATAGTACTCCCCCTCAAAATTGGCATAGCCTTTGAATGCAGTCATGTGAAAAGAATGTTCTGAACTAAGCGCACATGACATTCCTGCAAAATAAATTAGAAGGATTTTGGTATCCATCTATTGATGGATCCTTGATGGTTAGATGCCCTATTATAGTGAGGACCGGGGATACTATACGTACCGTACCAATGAGAGGCATATTTCCGATCAACAAAATCATTCGAACCACATGTAGAACAACAGATACAATCATGAGAAAGTTGAAGCAACTGTTGAATTGAGTAAACTCTTAAGGGAAACTTCACCCTTTGTTCAACATGATTATGATTGTGTGTCCTAGCATGCGAAACTGACTTAAATGGCTTTGTATTCGCTTTGCTTTCATTTGACTTTTTCACTACCCAAACTTGTTTGAACCTTTTTCTCCGGCCATTAATATCTGAGATATCTTTAAAGGTATGATCAGAAGAGTTTGAGTAGGAAGGATGTCTATCGTTTGGTCGACCGGTCTTTTGCCGCGTCTGTGAATTTTTTTGAGAATTAGAATCTGTTTTAGAAACTTCATTCACAGACCGGTTTTTTATTTTTGTAGAACATTCCCCTTTTTGAAATCTGACCGGTCGATTTACAGTTCTTGAAAGAAAGTCGGTGTGATTTGGAAGAGGTTTATCGAATGCAAACTTTGGAAACTCGTCATCTAAACAACTTTCGAAATTCATAAACGCTGAAAAATCAATATCCGGAATCGATGGACTAGGATTGGTTGAGGGAGGTGAGGAACATTGTGTGTCTGTGTGTTTAGGAGAATCTTGTGCGGAAGCTAGGAAAAAATTAGAGTTTAGATTCTTTATAACACACTCATCTTGAGACTCTTTACCGTTTCGTGAAGAAGTTTTTCCAATGAAAGCTTTGCACGAAGATGTATCGGAAGAGATTGAGGAAGTTTCGGTTGAAATCTGCTTTTTGTTTTAGAGAAGGTTAAGCTTCTCTTGGAGTTGACCGTTTCTCACGTGCTCTTTCATCACTTCTGTTGCCAAAGCAGACAGTTTTGATGTGAGTCGATTGATTTTGTTCCGAAGGATTTCCTGTCCCTCATCCGACACAGATTCGGTTTTGACGGATTTGAGTTTCTCAAGTTCTGTTATAAGCGCTTGCTTTTCCTTTTGAAAACTGATTCTTTCCGTCTCGAGTGTCTCCTCTAATTCGACTATTTTTGATTCCAAAACGAGAGGAGGAACATAGAGTTTAAACTCGTCCGTCTCAGTTTTGGGTTCAGGTGCTTGGGCCTCATCCTTTTTGTAGGAATCCTTGGGCTTCGCAACCTTATAGCCGTCAAAGTAGTCATTCGAGAGGTATTTCTTTGGGTTTTTCTTGTACGAGTAGTTCATAGGCTCATACACAAAAGGTAGTTGCATTTTTGTGGTGTGTGCGCGTTTGTATTCCTCAGTATCCTCTTCCTTTTCCTCTTCAAGAGGACCAGTCCGTTTGATTTTATACTCGGGATACTTTTTATCCAGACCGAGAAAACCAAAGTGGTAAAGGGTCGGTCTCATGGTCAACACCTTTTTCGTATCCAATTTTCCATTCCTTGTTAAAGTATGTGAATTCCTTGGGTTTGTTCATGTGAATGGTCTGATTAGTTTGACCTCTTTTGTGAAGTTTGGTTTCAAGATCAGTTATTTTAGAAACCAATTCTTTGTGCTGGATTTGAAGAGAGGAGCATTGATAGACAATCTCTGCTTTCTTATTCTCACACTGATCAAGTTTTAAATTCAATTCAACTATTTTGGTCCTTAAGTCCTTTGGTGCTATAGAAAGATTTGAGCATTTTTCTTTTAGGTAGGTGTTGTCAGATTTAAGCTTTTCTGTGATCTTCGTTTGAACATCTAACTTTTCTTTTAGCGAATTAATTTCAAGTAGTTGTTCATTCGAGGAAAACATATAGGACTCTACCTTTTGACCAAGCAGTTGAATCTTATCAATTAAAGCATTATGAGTTGGTAGACATATCTGACAAGATTCTCCAAGAGTTGGAGGCGTGGTGTGGTTGCTCATTGCAGAAGCATCTCGAGAAGACATTTAAAATGCACTAAAATGATCGTCAGACAGTATATGATTTGATTCAAGAAAAGTTAGATAGTATCAAGAATACTCAAATGTTCCCCTCCTGCGACTTAGCACGGGGGTCCCGCTACCCGGTTAGTGGGTGGGGTCAAGGGGCAACGCCCCTAGAAAATTTTAAAACTGGGGGTTTCTGAGAGCACCCGGATATGCAATCCGGGTGGTTTCCGGATAAGGAATCCGGAAAAATGTAAGTGTCTGGGTAAAAGAGATACCGGATAAAATAGTTACCGGGATGGAAAAACTTACCGTATATACGTGGTGTCCGGATGTGAGCAACCCGGATAGAGAATGTCCGGCAACTGATGGTGTCCGGAAGAATAAAGTAATCGGAAAAGCTTACTGGATCCTTGGATATCGGGAAACGTCGTCCGGGTAGTTGAGGTCGTCCGGATACGAGATCGATCTGGATAGTGAAACTTACCCGGGAAGTTGGATTAACTGGATAGGGGCGTCCGGATACTTGGGACAATCCGGATAATTACGTCCGGATAGTAGCGTGAAATAGGAACTTACCGGATGATGCGCAGACTTCCGGACACGGCGGCTGTTCGTTAAAATCGGACTCGAATGCGATTAGGGTTGCAATATTTCGTTGCTGAAAGGTTAGAAAACAACCAAAACACAAAAAAAACCTATCGATTTCTAAGCAAAACAACCACTTTTTGATGCAGAAAAATACGATTTTTCAAGAACCCAGACCAAAAATTTGGAACACACTTTTGCTTAAAAATCTCACTCAAACAATCAAATTGAACTCTAAGATTTTGCAGAAACACTAACAAGACTATAATAAAACGATTTTGATGATTGGAATCAAACAATTTTATCAAAATCACAATAATGAGAATTTCTGGACAAATTGGCAGTCGATAAAAGCTTACCAGAAAACTTTGAATCACCTTGAATCGAATCGTCTGTTTGCTCTGATACCAATTGTGAGTTCCAGATTAGTGCATACACAATGAAATCAATAGAATAGAATCAATCAGAATGATTTCAACTGGTCATCCATATATTGCATAAACCTTCAGAGAGTTTTTACAGAGATAACAATATGAATGATAATGAACGATTAATCTGGATTTTTTAAAACTAGGCTAAACATAACCTTATATACTTAGGCCTATGATTACCAAGGCCCAAGCCCATTAAGCACTTAAAGCCCATTTAACACAATTAGGCTTTTACAATTAAATAGATAACTCTATAATTAACCTCTATAATTCTTTATATAACTTTCTATTATGTAGGACATTCATGGTCCTAACATTTTCAATGCCGGAAAGGGCCCCTTGGCCTCACAAAAGAAACAATTCAAGAGAATGACATGTTGTTGGGTATGTGGCAAGCCGGGACACCGAGCCAAAGATTGTCGATTCAAGCGTGATCATGGTGGTGCCGGAGGAAGTGGTGGTGGAGGAAATGGGGCATCTACAAGTCATGCCAATCTCACCCACTCCCCGAATGAGTTCATTGGTGTAATTGAAGCCCACATGATTACCAACACGATGGATTGGTGGATCGACACCGGGGCTACACGGCACATTTGCAATTCGGAAAGCTTGTTTTCATCCAACCAAAAGGTGAGCGAAGGGGAGCCGATGTTCATGGGGAACGCCTCGACTGCAAAGATAGAAGGAAAGGGGAAAATCAACTTGAAGCAGACTTCCGGTAAAGATCTTGTGTTGAATGTTGTTGTACATGTACCTAGCATTACTAAAAACTTGATTTCTGGCCCTGTTCTAAGTAAGAAAGGGTTCAAAATTGTATTCGAATCTGATAAAGTTGTCATCACCAAGGGTGGTGTGTATGTTGGGAAGGGCTACCTCCACGAGGGGCTCTTCAAGCTAAGCGTTGTAAATAGCTTTGATGCCGCCATTGTTAATAAAAATAAGGCAGGCACTAGCGCTGCTAGTTCTATGTACATGATTGTTCCTTCTAATCTTTGGCACTCTAGATTAGGACATGTCAACTTTAGATCAATTCAAAGAATGATCAAACTTGACATGATCCTTAAATGTTCCTTTGAAAAATCGACTAAGTGTGAGGTTTGTGTAGAAGCTAAATTCACAAACCATCCACACAAGTCTGTTGAAAAATCAAATGAAGTACTTGGGTTGATTCACACCGACTTATGTGATTTCAAGGCAACTCCTTCACGAGGAGGTAAAAGTTATTACATTACCTTTATAGATGATTGCAGTAAGTATTGCTATGTGTATTTAATCCATACAAAGGATGAGGCCTTAAATATGTTTAAAACTTATAAGGCCGAAGTCGAGAATCAACTCGACAAGAAAATCAAAATTCTAAGATCGGATCGAGGAGGAGAATATGAATCCCATGAATTTGCAGAATTTTGTGCGACACATGGCATTGTACATCAAACTACCGCCCCATATACTCCTCAACAAAACGGAGTGGCCGAGCGGAAGAACTGAACATTGAAAAACATGATAAATTCAATGTTGATCACGTCTGGAGCTCCATACCATTTATGGGGTGAGGCGTGTCTTACTGCGAATATGATCCTAAATAGGATCCCCCACAAGAAGAGTGATAAATCCCCTTATCAACTATGGAAAGGGAGAGTACCATCTTACAAAAGGATGAAAGTGTGGGGTTGCCTTGCCAAGGTTCAAGTCCCTTTACCGAAAAGGACAAAACTTGGACCTAAAACCGTTGATTGTGTATATATTGGACCTGCTCTTAATAGTGCAGCATATAGATTCTTAGTATATAAATCTTGTGTGAATGATATAAGTAACAACACAATCATAGAATCTGCAGAAGCAGAATTCTTTGAGACCACCTTTCCTTACAAAGAAAAAGAAGATCAAACCTCTAATTCAAGAAAAAGGTTGCATGATGACATACACACTTCAGTTGAAACAAATGAAAATGATCAAACACATGAAGGTGAAACCTCCAAGGTTCAAGAAGAATTGGAACCAAGGAGAAGTAAACGTGCTAGAGTAGCTAAAGACTTTGGACCTGATTTTATGACCTTTAATGTTGAAGGAGAACCTCTATCTTACAAGGCAGCCATGGATTCATCTGAGGCACCTTATTGGGAAGAGGCAATCCAAAGTGAGATAGACTCCATAGTACAAAACAATACATGGAGATTAGTTGACCTACCTCCTGGTCATAAAGTAATAGGTCATAAATGGATATTCAAGAGGAAGTTGAGACCCGATGGCACTATAGAGAAATACAAAGCTCGACTAGTTGCCAAAGGATATCGGCAAAAGGAAGGTCAAGACTTCTTTGACACCTACTCTCCGGTCACAAGAATAACTTCTATACGAACGTTGATGGCCATAGCAGCAATTCACAATTTGGAAATCCACCAAATGGATGTGAAAACTGCTTTCTTGAATGGAGAGTTAGATGAAGAAATATATATGCAACAACCGGAAGGGTTTGTTGTCAAAGGTCAAGAAAACAAAGTCTGTAAGTTGATCAAGTCTCTTTATGGACTTAAGCAAGAGCCAAAGCAATGACATGAAAGTTTGATAACACATTGATATCAAACGGGTTTCAAATAAACGAGTGTGATAAGTATGTCTATGTGAAGCAATATAAAAATGAATATGTCATTATATGTTTGTATGTAGATGATATGCTTATATTAGGATCAAACTTAGATGTAATCAATCAAACCAAGAAGATGTTGCACTCCTCGTTTGATATGAAGGACTTGGGAGTAGAAGATGTGATCCTTGGTATAAAGATTAAAAGGAATCCAAATGGTTACATTCTCACCCAATCTCACTACATTGAGAAGGTACTTCGTAAGTTCGGTCACTATGATGATAAACCGGTGGTGACTCCATTTGATCCTTCTAGTCAATTGAAGAAGAATCAAGGTGTAACAACCCAAATCCCATAACATACATCATAATACATAACATTCATACATATCATTGATTTACAACAAAAGTTACATAACAAACCAAGTACGGTCTCATTAGTCTTGACAATACAAAATATATAAAAGCTTCTTAAACATCATCGATCAACGGAAGCAGCCTACACCTTATTCTTTCCTTTGCCGCTATCAATTCCTCGACCTGGAAAACATATTTTTGAAAACAAAATGAGGGTTAGACCAAACGGGTCTAGTGAGTTAATCCTGGTCTTTTCCAAAATCAATATAAAACTCTTTTCACATAATACTTTGTATCAAAATAATTTACATGAAACCTTTCGTATAAGCACGCATATACCACACGTATATAAATACCACATTTGGACTCGTACGCCGTGTATCTCTCCTCATCTCTTCTTCTTTCCCCTGGCCACATTAGTCGATAGCAAGCCAACTAATTATCGTCACTGTACAATACAGTCGACTCCACTGTAATTACATACAGCCCCGCTGCAATTACCTACAGCTCCACTGCAATTTCATGCAGCCGCGCTGTATTTCCATACAGCCCCGCCGAATAATAATTCGGCTCACCTATACTCGTTTCGTGCAATATAAATACAATATATATCTCAATATATCATATTGTCATTTATAAACCTTTCATCATTTTTCCAACCATATATATATAATTATATACATATATCCTTTTAACATAAACATATAATCAAACCTTGACACGTATCGTCTCATATATATATTTCACACATACTCATATACACATATAAACACATATATATATTCCAGTTGAAAACGTTTTAAAGTAAAACTCACCTCGATCGCTTATCCAAAAACACTTGCAAGTTCCTTTCACAAAGATCCTATCCTTCACCTTGACTCCACAGAATCTGAAACCATTTAAGATACATATATCGCTTTACTAGCCAAACACATAAAGCCTACTAAGTTCCGGCCCACCAATGTTTCACTTATACTCTTTCTGACTTAACAACAAAACATAACAAGGTACCGGGACTACCCAGAGTACCGGGAGACAACACTACCGGGACTTCATGGTACCGGGAGTTCCTATACCGGGAGTTCACATTACCGGGATTCTACACTACCGGAAGTCTGCTATACCGGGACTCACAATACCGGGACTCACAATACCGGGAGTCGTCAGTACCGGGAGTCTACCGGGACTTCCCCGGGACTCTCAAGAACACAGTCGGTCGCTTCTCTAATCCAGAACCCAAATCAAATCTATACAGCTACGATTTAAACTTTCTAATCCGATAGAAACTGTCTATTGATGATTACAAACATAAAGCCTAACGGGTACATACCTTAAAATCGACTCAAACCCGTTCAATCGATGCTCAAACCGAACCTTTCCACTTCTGCTCCTTTTTCGCCTCACGAACACGCACACACACACACACACACTGTCTTTCTATTTTTAGGTTTTTGAAGGATAACTGAAGTGTGAGATATTTATATCTCCATTTACACTTTTGGCACAAACTACTCACTAATTACCAACCCACCCCAAATCTTATAACTTATCTCAAACTTCCCCTTAATATCAAAATCCTTTAGTTAAATAAATTTAACGGACTTACCCAGGGTATTACATTATCTCCCCCTTAAAAGAATTCCGTCCCGGAATTCGGTTAAGCGAAAAGATACGAATACTTATCACTACTACCTCGAACTCAATCAAAACCATAGAAACTAACTGAATAGCCACCCACACCCACCTATGTCTCTAACACATATCAACAATATAAGCACAGAAATACCAAGAACCACTTCGTACCGAAGTCAGATAACACCTTAGCACGTATAGAGTTTATTAGAAATGTACCTGTATCCTCATCCGGAATTTCCTCCTCATCTTGCGTTGTCATTTGGAATACTCGTCCCTTTGCTTTCGGTTCATCAGACCCTTGTATCTCTCCTGTCCTGACGCTTATTGGTTTCCCCGTCGTACTACCCTGTTGTATTTTCCTTTGTGGACAGTCTGACTGAATATGATCAGGGGAATTGCAAACGAAACAGAATCGATTTGCGCGACAATTCTTAGCGACGTGTCCAGCCCTTCCACACTTGTAACAACTTCTAGGATCAACATAACAATTTCCTTGATGTACGCGGTTGCATTTTGGACATAGTTTTTCATTTGGTCTAAAAGGTAAGCGACTATCGAACCTCTGAATTTCGTACTTCGTTGAATCATGCGTCATCTCTTCTGATTTTCTTTTCCCAGCACTCTTATCATTTGCATCTCTCTTAATATCTCGCTCTACATTTTCCGCGGCATTTACTGCGGCTGAGAAGTTATCAGGTCCTGTTGCAGTCACTAACTTTCTGACTTCCGAATTTAACCCGAAGATAAACCTTTCCGTCTTCATCGCCTCCGTAGCAACGTAGTATTCCGCGAACCGAGACTTTTCCAGGAAGCTAGCGGTGTAGTCTCGAACGGATAAGTTTCCTTGTTGTAAGTTCATAAATTCCCCTTCCAGATGTTTGACGGCTGCTTGGGGACAAAATGCGTTCCTGTAGGCTATCACAAATTCTTCCCAAGAGAGGGTAGAATAAACATCAGATCCCTTAGAATGAATAAAGGATTCCCACCAATACAAAGCATCCCCCTTTAACATTGCTGCTCCATACAATACTCTATCTTCGTCAGCGCACTTACTCGTCTTGAAGATAGCTTCTATTTCCTTCATCCACCTCATTGCTTTCACTAGATCCCTGTCTCCTGAGTAGGTTGGAGGTCTACAGTTTAAGAACATTTTGTAGTCGCACCTCCTTGGCACCTGTGCAACAGTTGGTGTAATTGGCATTTCAGCTTCCCGCTCAAGATCCGGTGTTTCAGCTTCACCGTGACGATTCTGATCAAACATTGCCTGAATACTGGCTTGTAGCCTTCCCATTTCTGCCATTAAGTCACCTATCGTAACGAACTCTGTATCTTGTTGCTGAGTTCTGCCTCCAGTCCTACCCCCGATTCTGCCCCCAGTTCTGCCTCCCCTTTCCCCCGTTCCTATCAGCGGATTTGTACTATTCGGATTTACTCTCCCCCTTCGGTTCGTTCGTCTAGTACCACTTGCCATTCTGTTGATTCAACAAAATTAATATACACATAAGCACATACCCCATATAACAAGGTATTCAGGTTCAAACGTGTACTTGTAAGTTCATGATTACACTGGCCATGTGTAATTTGAAAATACCATACATGATGTCCCTTCTACCTTTTATACTTATCATCCCGAGGTTCTAAAATACTATGGACATCCTACTTCACATGCAGTTTAAGTCTAGGTATAAATCCAAATACCTAAATCCCTTAAACTAGGGCTCTGATACCATTTGTAACAACCCAAATCCCATAACATACATCATAATACATAACATTCATACATATCATTGATTTACAACAAAAGTTACATAACAAACCAAGTACGGTCTCATTAGTCTTGACACTACAAAATATATAAAAGCTTCTTAAACATCACCGATCAACGGAAGCAGCCTACACCTTATTCTTTCCTTTGCCGCTATCAATTCCTCGACCTGGAAAACATATTTTTGAAAACAAAATGAGGGTTAGACCAAACGGGTCTAGTGAGTTAATCCTGGTCTTTTCCAAAATCAATATAAAACTCTTTTCACATAATACTTTGTATCAAAATAATTTACATGAAACCTTTCGTATAAGCACGCATATACCACACGTATATAAATACCACATTTGGACTCGTACACCGTGTATCTCTCCTCATCTCTTCTTCTTTCCCCTGGCCACATTAGTCGGTAGCAAGCCAACTAATTATCGTCACTGTACAATACAGTCGACTCCACTGTAATTACATACAGCCCCGCTGCAATTACCTACAGCTCCACTGCAATTTCATGTAGCCCCGCTGTATTTCCATACAGCCCCGCCGAATAATAATTCGGCTCACCTATACTCGTTTCGTGCAATATAAATACAATATATATCTCAATATATCATATTGTCATTTATAAACCTTTCATCGTTTTTCCAACCATATATATATATAATTATATACATATATCCTTTTAACATAAACATATAATCAAACCTTGACACGTATCGTCTCATATATATATTTCACACATACTCACATACACATATAAACACATATATATATTCCAGTTGAAAACGTTTTAAAGTAAAACTCACCTCGATCGCTTATCCAAAAACACTTGCAAGTTCCTTTCACAAAGATCCTATCCTTCACCTTGACTCCACAGAATCTGAAACCATTTAAGATACATATATCGCTTTACTAGCCAAACACATAAAGCCTACTAAGTTCCAGCCCACCAATGTTTCACTTATACTCTTACCCTTCTGACTTAACAACAAAACATAACAAGGTACCGGGACTACCCAGAGTACCGGGAGACAACACTACCGGGACTTCATGGTACCGGGAGTTCCTATACCGGGAGTTCACATTACCGGGATTCTACAATACCGGAAGTCTGCTATACCGAGACTCACAATACCGGGAGTTGTCAGTACCGGGAGTCGTCAGTACCGGGAGTCTACTGGGACTTCCCCGGGACTCTCAAGAACACAGTCGGTCACTTCTCTAATCCAGAACCTAAATCAAATCTATACAGCTACGATTTAAACTTTCTAATCCGATAGAAACTGTCTATTGATGATTACAAACATAAAACCTAAAGGGTACATACCTTAAAATCGACTCAAACCCGTTCAATCGATGCTCAAACCGAACCTTTCCACTTCTGCTCCTTTTTCGCCTCACGAACACCCACACACACACACACTGTCTTTCTATTTTTAGGTTTTTGAAGGATAACTGAAGTGTGAGATATTTATATCTCCATTTACACTTTTGGCACAAACTACTCACTAATTACCAACCCACCCCAAATCTTATAACTTATCTCAAACTTCCCCTTAATATCAAAATCCTTTAGTTAAATAAATTTAACGGACTTACCCAGGGTATTACACAAGGAGATAGTGTGGCTCAATTAGAATACACACAAGTTCTTGGAAGCTTGATGTATATCATGAATTGCACACGACCGAATATAACATATAGTGTGAGTAGACTAAGTCGGTACTCACATAATCCCGTAAAGGATCATTGGTATGCACTAGTGTGATGCCAATTGGATTTCCAACCATTCTGAGAGTAAGTCCACAAGTGGATATGTGTTTACACTTGGTGGAGCATCAGTCTCATGGAAATCATCCAAACAAACGGTGAATACAAGATCAACTATGGAAGCAGAATTTGTAGCTTTAGACAAAGCCGCTGAAGAAGCCGAATGGCTAAAGAGCTTCCTAGAAGGTATTCCGTTGTGGCCAAAACCCGTGACTGCCATTTGTATCCATTGTGACAGTATGCTTTAACAAGAGCAAAGAATCAAATATATAATGGCAAGTCTCGACATATAAGACGACGCCACAATACAATAAAGGACTTGCTGAAAAATGGAATTATTTCCATAGACTACGTAAAGTCAAAGGAAAATATCACCGATCCTTTGACAAAAGACCTAACTAGAGAGCAAGTATCCTTTTCATCGAGGGGAATGTGCTTAAAGCCAATACAATGAGTTTCCTCGGCGGAAACCTAACCTAGCAAAATTGGAGATCCCATGGTCTAGGTTCAATAGGAAAACTAGTTGAGGAACACTCAAGGGACGCTTGTATACATGTATGCCTACTCCTATGATGACTTTTATGTGTATATTTCCGTTGACGATTAAGGGTTGAATTTATATTCTTAATAATGCTGATAGCTTCTTAGTGGAATACAATGGAACATTCTTGATCGGCATTGCCTATGTGAGACTGATGTGTGGTCGCATCTTTGAAGACGGATATGGATACGTCTTCTAAAACTCTCATGAAGAAAGGATATGTTCACGACCGAAATGAACACAACAATAAGAATTAAATTATGTATAGATATAATATGTGTGATGCCTATTGTCTCGATTTACTACAAAAAGTGGCTAGTTCAAGACTTTAGTTCACTATCCATAAAGTAGATCCGATAGGTATTCACTAGGAACGGTTCAAGTCCAAAAGACACCTTTTCCGATGCATATTATAACTAGCTTGGTGATAGAAACATAAGTTCCATAATATTGTTTATTTTCTATTCAAATGTGGGGTATTATTTGGGTTTGAATAGAAAATGTGGGGTATTGTTGGAACTTAGTTGAGATGTGAGAAAACTAGTCCCACATAGGAGCCAAGGCAAAGTATAGATCACCTAATAAACTCCAACAATTAAGCATTAAATGAATCATTTAATTGTTTGGGCCTTGGAGTGTGATGTTCTTGGTGGGCTCTCTTTGACATAAATATATATATTAAATGTCAAGTGAAATACTTGAATACGATTGTTGTATCCTCTAGACGGACGCTATACCGGCAAAATTTCTGTTTTAGGACACTGCGTTAAGTGCAGGCCTCAATCGATTTCGTTATCTTCAAGGAATCTTCATATCAAGTAAGATTTAATTATTGTTTTCATTTGATTGTTTGTGATTTGATGTAAAGACAAAGATTTTATACAAGAAATTCTCTTCTACTCTTTCAATTTTTATTTGTTTATATACACAATCTCTATATGTGATTGAATACTCCTAACAATTTATTCCATAAAAAACACCCCACAAGGTTGTTGCATGTTTACAAACATTACAGCAGCAATCCAAACCAATTCCAAGTTATGGATCAATGCGTGAGTCAAAGAAACATTCCAGGACAATGCATGAGCCAAAAAAAACATAACCCAGATAGGTATTAAACCATGACCAAGGGAAAGCTTGCGAGAGTTAAATAGAGGAGAATATGGTTGTGAATATCGACTTACCTGTGTGATGTGACAACCGGAGAACAATGGTGGTGCCGGCGACTGGTGGTGCCGACCTGGTGTAGCAGCGATTGGGTGTAGCAGCGATGGAATGGGCGATTGTGGGAGATGGAACGACGTTGAGCGTATCTATTAGTTTTAGGGTTTTTTTAATTTGTAATTTACCTGCTATTCAAGTTGTAGGTTACAATTATGAAGTATTTAATAGGTTTTTGTAAGTCTAAGGATATATTTAGTATGTTTTACAAAGTGCAATGGTTTATTTGTTCCAAAATATTGTACAAGATCTTAATCATTCCTAATGCTAAAGTCTATTGGGTTTTATTAGACTTTTCCCTTTGTTATATTAGGCCTGATGAAAAAAATGAGGCATGACCTGAGGCACACCAAGCTCGCAAACGAGCACCTCTAAAGCATGCCAAAGAAAAAAAAAGCATGACTAGGCTTCTAATCGAATAGATTTGGAGAATCACTATGTCCATTTAAGTAAATGGGTAAGCCCAAGTGATAATTATTTAATAAATGGCTCGTTTATTATTCAGATAAATTGAAAATTGTTTTCAAGTAGTACTCTAAATCATAAATTAACTTGAGCTAACATTTTGTGACAAAGTGTTCTTAAAATACAAGAACTTTTCTCTAGTACAACTCTCGGATTGACGGTATCCTATTTTATTGTTTTATGTAACAACTTGTTATTCCCATTAACAAATATTTAGGAATGTCTTGAAGTTTGGATAATCAACTATTTACTATTTTGTTTGAATTTTTGAACAATGATTCTATTTCAAACTAGTAATTATATTTATAACCGTTACACAATGGTCAAAATTTATTATTAGTACTATTTGAAAACAATAACGTTCTCCATATTTGAAAAATAGCCGTTGGGTAACGGTCACGACTCTGACGTCTTTAGATACTTCTGTCTATTAATATCTTGCATTCATAGTGTATCTTATCGCAACTCTAGGACAATCATTCATATAATATGTTTGCATTTAGTTTCACCCGCATTTGAAAAATCTTTGTTCATTTCTTGGTCTTGGCGAAAAACGAAGATGACAAAACATTTTCATCTCCACACCTCCAAACATAAGTTCTATGAAGAACCTTGTCAATGGCGCATGGCTCAGAAAGTCTCTAAAGAAATTGGCGAGCATAACATTTCCATCACGTCCAACCACCCTTTTCTTTCTTCTAGTTTTTCCAAATTGAAGTTTACCACCTTCCAAAGATCTTTAAAGATTGAGAATAGATGATTACATGCTTGTCTTCAGTTTGATGTAAATGTATGATGAACTGAACCTTGTAGTTTTGTGGACTAGATTCATTCTTCGTTGGCGACCCTATGAAAGTTTAATTCACTTCCATCTGTCTTCCGCTCAAGGATAAGGTGAGGTCAAGAAGGTTACTGCCATCTTTATCGTTTTGATCTATTTGTAAGGATCGATGGTTTCAGAGAGAAGGAGAAAGAGCATATGGGGGAAGGGGCAACGATTTGATTGAAAAAGTTGGGAGAAGTTGCAAAGTGAGGATCACATTTTGGATACGCTTTCAGTTGGGAATATAGGTTCCTACCATTCTCACATGAAGTTGCAATTCTTGCGAGTCTCTAAAAGAGGTTGTAAATTGTATATCTAAATTCCTATACACAAGCATACATATCGTTGTACGATTAGCAACTGCAATCATTACACGGTTCATTTAATTTGGTAAAAACTATTGAGTTCCATTTGTAGCTTTGTTCATTGCAAAGATCTAGAGTAATATGTAAGTCGTATTGTGCAACAAAGTAAACGCAAGGCTATGATGCATACAAGGCATGGATTCAGAGATTTAAAAGAGCTAGCACTTTTATTCCGACTATTTACGTTTTGTTTGTATCACTTTGACATTGTTTTGGTTATTTTATATTTGGTTTGGATATATGCTTAGTATTTTGGATTAGAATTTTCCCTTTCCAAAAAACAAGGGGTAAAATGGTACTTGGTTATTTTGTATCACGCCGCCGTGTGATCATTGTACTTAAAATTTTCCCTTTCCAAAAAACAAGGGGTACAATGGTCATTTATATCATTCAAATAGTTTATTCATCAAAACAAACAAATAACAATTTAGCTTAATTCTAATGATAAATTATCCACTGACTTAACAAATAATCACTACTACAGAAATGTCTTTATTACACGCTTATTTTTACGCGATTTTTAAAAAAACCGTGTAAAAATGTACCCATGTTTTTTAAAGTATTATTTATACGGTTTTTTTGGTAATAGAACCGTGTAAAAAGGTTTTAATACCTTTTTACACGGTTATTTTCAAAACCGTGTAAAAATGTGTAACTATCTTACACGGTTATTTAAGAAAAAACGGTTAAAAGGTCTCAAAACATTTTTACACGGTTTTTAAAATAACCGTGTAAAATTGTGTAATCATCTTACACGGTTATTTGAGAAAAGTAACGTTTAAGAATGTCTCGAAACATTTTTACACGTTTTTTTAAATAACCGTGTAAACATGTACACGGTATTAGAAAAAGATCCGTGTAAACAGACCGGAAGTTTTTTACACGGTTATTTTTCCAAAAACCGTGTAAAAAACTATTTTAACAGTTATTTTTTACACAGTTTTGAACCATTTAACACGGTATAAAAACATATAATTTTTACTTATAAAAACTATATAAAACATATAATTTTTATTTATTTATATATGCTATGTTAATTTAGTGGTGTAAATGTTCAAAACTTATTTTCATAAATTAGATAATAGGTAGGTATATCTTTTTTTTAAAGAATATATACATTATCTTTTAGAGTATATGTATAATTATTTAAAGGGAAATTAATTAAAATGCCAAAAGTTTGACCAACACTTACCAAAATGCCATAAAATTTCGGCGGTTTACCAAAATGCCCTAATGGCCCGCGATGGAGCCTGCGATCGCGGGATAGGGCTGACGTGGCACGACCTTTGGCCAAAAGTGTCCCGCGGAGCCCCTCAACTTTGGCCGCGGTGCACATTTGGCCCCTGCCCGCGATCGCAGCCCGCGATGGACCAAAATTTTACAGTTTTGGTCCCTGAAAATTTACACTTTTGGTCCCTGAAAATTTACACTTTCAGCCCCTGTACTTAGACGAATCTTGCATGCTTTTACTGTTTTTTCCCACAATTATTGTACTTTGAAGACCGATTTGTGGTTGAAATTCATTTGCATGTTTTCATCAATGTTAAATCAGTGTTTTTGGAATACCAGTTTGTGGATGAAATGAGATATTGGTTGTCATCAATGTTGGTTGTTTCATTGATAAATAGATGTAAAATGCAATCCATAATCCACACACCGATTTCATACTCCTTTCTTGATTTCTTTCTGCAATATTTTGTGTTTGAGATACTACTGAAAAAATGAGTTCATCTGTTGCAAAAGCTAAGCTATATTTCTGTTTTGATGGTGAATGGGAGCAAGATAACAATGAGTGGAATTTTGCTTATAAATCTAAGCATGGTGTAAAAGTGCCAGTAAACTATACTTATCAGAAATTTCTTGCATACGCCATGCAAAAATGTGGAATCAACCCTTCTGCTATTTGCAAGTTAGTGTTTAAAAATGGCGATAGGTCATTTGTGGATTTATCCAACGATGGGGATATCTCTACTTTTCTGCACTTTGCAGTCGATTCAGAAAGGCCCCCATTACTTTTTGTGTATCCCGACGAAAACGACGACGACGGTGACGACGAAGACCTCCAAATAGAGCAGCCTGATTCTCAATTTCAGGCGTCCGACGCCCCAACGGTTCATTTAGATCATTCATATGGTCTTAACGACTGTATTCCGGAGACGCAACAACAACAACCACCACAACCACACGAAGGGCGTACTGCTGGAGTTGCTGATGACGAAACCCACGTTTTCAGAACGGGTAATTCTGAAATAGACAGATCAGACACCGATAGTGATGATCACGAAGAATATACCCCTAGTAGAAAATCATGTAGTCAGATAAATGACTTTTTTGATATGCCCCCTATTCTTCCAGACTCCCATACCCAGACATAAACCTATGAACCTACACCTTATATTCGCAGTGAAATGTTACATGTAGGTCAGATATTCGAGTCGAAGGATCTATTGGCAAGTCAGGTCGGACTTAAGTTCTTGGAAGAGGGTTTCGAAAGGCGCACGTCGAAATCTGACAAAACTAGATACATAGTTGAATGTGCCAGAAAAAACTGTGACTGGAGGATGTACGCGATTGACACGGGTGGCAAAGAAGGGGCGTTCACGATTAGAAAGTTGCACGACGTACACACTTGTACGAGGACGCAACTGAATCCCCACCACAAACAAGACGGCAAAAAGACTTTGGGTGCGATACTGAAAAACAAATTTCTTGATGTTAGTAGGTCATTGCGTCCAAAGGACATCGTCCACGATGTTCACCAGCAGTTCGGCGTCACGATTGATTACCACCAAGCTTGGCGTGCGCGATGCCATGCATTGTTTATGGTGAGAGGCACGTTCGAGGAGTCGTATGAACGACTCCCGACATATTTATATAATTTGCAGCTGCAGAACCCTGGTACTATCACGCAGCTACGGACCAATTCACGTCGACAATTTGAGATGTGCTTCATGGCCCTTGGACCCGCGGTACGTATTTTAACACGTCATATGTTTACACATTATAAACTATAACATTTACAAAGGAAAACCACCTATGTTTTTGCAGATCCGCACATTTGTGGCAAATCTACGTCGTGTCCTGATAATAGACGCAGCCCATTTAAAGGGCCGTTACTTGGGTATGATGTTCCTGGCGGTTGCCATGGACGGGGATAACTCCATCGTTCCAGTAGCTTTCGGCGTAGGCAAGTCCGAAACCGGGGACGAGTGGACTTGGTTTATGTCCATGTTGAGACAAGCTATCGGAGACCCGCAAGGGTTGGTGTTTATGTCTGACAGGGCTCCTTCCATAAGCGCCGCAATCTCTGCCATCTACCCAAATGCCCCTCACGCCATATGCTGTCGACATTTGGAGATGAACGCCAAATCCAAGGACAAACGTATTACGACCAACAAGGATGTCTATTGGGCGGCATGCAGAGCATATACGGATCGGGAGTTTAACAGGTACATGAATATGCTATGATATAGTGCCGACGAAGCAGCCAAAGTCTTTGATGAAGCTGGACCGGAGAGGTGGTCCGCGGCCCATTTTCCTGGACAACGGTATGACATTCTGACCTCGAATAGTGCAGAGTCTGTGAATGCACTCTCCCGTTTTGCGCGTAGATGTCCGATTGTTAATCTTATGGACTACTTTCGGGCCTTTCAACAAGAGTGGTACCAAATTCGACGCCTAAAAGGAGCTGAGATGCAAAATGCACTCACACCAACGGCGGAGAAGATCGTTCAGTACAGGGCGCGTCGTGCGGCGACATGGCCGGTAAGAGCAATCGGGTATGGGAAGTACGAGGTGCATGATGACTATCTTCACGCGATTGTGAATATGGAAGACCACCTTTGTTCGTGTTGCGAATGGCAAAAATCTGGGTTACCGTGCGGCCATGCCATCGCTGCGGCAACACATATGGGTCGTAGATATTGCAGCGACTTGGCTGTACCTTTCTTCACGTCCGAATATTACCGGAGAACATACGTGGAGTAATAAACCCAGCTGGACCCCCTGCAGCATGGGTGTATCCACCCGACCCGCTTCCGCCATGCTATCCACCTTTAATGGATAAGAACAGAGCCGGGAGACCGAGAAAGAACGACCGACGTCCATCACGTGGTGAAAGTTCGATACAATGAAGATGTACTCGGTGCCAATGCGTAGGACACACTCGTGGAGAGTGTCCAAATCCCGCCCCTTCAACCGTGCCAATGAGACATTCAGTCAGTCACACCCCGGGACCATCACAACTTGAACCATATGGAACAAACACATATGATACTGTTGATCTAAACGCTGATTTGTAAAAGATATATATATATATATATATTCATATTATATATACACACATACATATGCTTCTAAATGAACATTGATAACACAACTAGTTTGTAAATGATATATATTCATATTATATATATACACACATACATATGCTTCTAAATGAACATTGATAACACAGCTAGTTTGTAAATGATATATATATTCATATTATATATACACACATACATACGCTTCTAAATGAACATTGATAACACAACTAGTTTGTAAATGATATATATATTCATATTATATATACACACATACATATGCTTTTAAATGAACATTGATAACACAGCTAGTTTGTAAATGATATATATAGATTCATATTATATATACACACATACATATGCTTTTAAATGAACATTGATAACACAGCTAGTTTGTATTCCATCCAACATGCTCTTCATCTTCAATCTTTCTGACCCTTCTTCAACGGCTTCTGTTTTTGCAACCACGTATGGCCATTGTGTACCACAACCCGGACACACTTTAGCAAATATGTTGAGGTAACCTCTGACTTGACCTTACATGATGTAAAAAAACAACAAAAAATACAAACAACAACACAGTAAAAAAATACAAAACAACACAGTAAAAAAATACAAAACAACTAAAACAACCACCACCTACTTAAAAATTGATTTAGTTTCATCAATCCAAGCTTGCTTCTCGTTTACCTTCGCTTGAATAATTGCGAAGTCTTGCAGAATATGGTGAATTGCTTCTTGTTCTCGACGAACACGAGCCTCCCGAGCTTTTATATCCCCTTTCATCCTTTTGATCTCCCTGTCTTCCTCTTTGATCTTTCTCAAATGGACTGCCTTCCTGTCCATCATTTTTTTCCACTCTTCTGTTAGTTCATCTATCTCCTTTTCCTTTTTGCTATGGCGACCTCGATTTGAGGTGACATTTTTTCAGGAGTAGACTTAGGGTTTGATGACGATGCCATTTGTGGATGAAATGAGAGAAGAGAAATCAAGAGAGAAAGAAATTCAAAGAAAGAAAGCAAGAGAGAAATCAAGAAAGAAAGCAAGAACAAGTGTGAATTGTGAATTGCATATTACTGATATTTATGGATGAAATCTCAAACATGCCAGTGAATTTGAACCACAAATCGGTCTTCAAAGTACAATAATTGTGGAAAAAACAGTAAAAGCATGCAAGATTCGTCTAAGTACAGGGGCTGAAGGTGTAAATTTTCAGGGACCAAAAGTGTAAAATTTCAGGGACCAAAACTGTAAAATTTTGGTCCATCGCGGGCCATCGCGGGCTGCGATCGCGGGGAGGGACCAAAAGTGCACCGCGACCAAAGTTGAGGGGCTCCGCGGGACACATTTTGGCCAAAGCTCGTGCCACATCAGCCCTATCCCGCGATCGCGGGGTCCATCGCGGGCCATTAGGGCATTTTGGTAAACCGCGAAATTTTTGTGGCATTTTGGTAAGTTGATGTTTGACTTTTGACATTTTAATTAATTTCCCTTATTTAAAACAATAATTAAAAAGTAAATATATTGATATATGGTACAAATTTTATGATATAAAAAGATAATATCCGATTTTTTAAATATATTAATATATATGGTATGATTAGAGTATATATATAATTATTTAAAAAATAATTAAAAAGTAAATATATTGATATATGGTACGAATTTTATGATATAAAAAGATAATATCCCATTTTTTAAATATATTAATATATATGGCATGAAATATGTTAGGGAATTTAATTAAAATACCAAAAGTTTGACTTTGACTTGTCAAAATACCCATTTTTTTCGAGTTTGCCAAAATACCCAAAAATCCCGCAATAGGTCCTGCGATCGCGGGATAGGGTCCACGTGTCCTGCGGTTTTGGCCAAAACGTCCCGCGGCACCCCCTAACTATGCCCGCGGTGACACTTTTGCTCCCTCCCCGCGACCATCCCCGCGATGGGTCCCGCGACCAAACAAAAAAAAGTTACAATTTTGGTCCTTTTTGCACGATTTTTTGCATTCTTTTACTGTTTTTTTCCACAATTATTGTACTTTGAAGACCAATTTGTGGTTGAAGTTCACTGGCATGTTTCATCAATGTTGAATCATTGTACTTGGAAGACCAATTTGTGGTTGCAATTCATCTTTCTTAATGAGATTTCATCCATGAATATCAGTAAAATGCAATCCATAACTCATACCCATTCCATCCTTCTTTCTTGCTTTCTTGCTTTCTTGCTTTCTTTCTTCAGTATTTTGTTTTTGAGATACCACTGAAAAAATGAGTTCATCTGTTGCAAAAGCTAGGCTATATTTCTGTTACGATGGTGAATGGGTGGAAGAAAACAATGAGTGAAATTTTGCTTATAAATCTAAGCATGGTGTAAAATTGCCAGTAAACTTTTCTTATCAGAAGTTTGTTGCATACGCCATGCAAAAATGTGAAATCGACCATTCGGCTGTTTGCAAGTTAGTGTTCAAGAATGATGATGGGTCATTTGTGGAGTTATCCAACGATGGGGATATCTCTGGTTTTATGCACTTTGCAGCCGAATCAGAAAGACCTCCATTACTTTATGTGTATGCTGAATCCTCAGTGTGCAACGAAGACGATGACGAAGGTGACGACGACGGTGACGACGAAGGTGATGACGACGCTGATGACGAAGACCTCCAAATGGAGCAGCCTGATTCTCAATTTCAGCCGTCCTACGGCCCAACAGTTCATTTGGATCATGCATATGGTCTTAACGACTGTACTCCTGATTATGTTTCGGAGACACAACAACAACAACCACAAGAAGGACGCTGTGTTGGAGTTGCTGATGACGAAACCTATGTTTTCAAAATGGGTAATGCTGATATAGACAGATCAGATACCGATAGTGACGAGGACGAAGAATATACCCCTAGTAATAAATCATTTAGTCACTTAAATGACTATTTTGATATGCCCCTATTCTTCCAGACCAGAATACCCATACACAAACCTACGAACCTGCACCTTATAATCGCAGTTTAAGGTTAGAAGTAGGTCAGATATTTGATTCGTAGGATCACTTGGCAAGTCAGGTCGGACTTAAGTTCATGGAAGAGGGTTTCGAAAGTCACACGTCGAGATCCGACAAAGGCAGATACATAGTTGAATGTGCGAGAGAAAACTGTAATTGGAGGATGTACGCGAGGCCCGCGGGAGAAAAAGGAGGGGCGTTACTTATTAGAAAGTTGCACGACATACACACTTGTTCGAGGACGCAACTGAATCCCAACCACAAACAAGCCACCAAAAGGACTTTGGGTGCGATACTGAAAGGAAAATTTCTTGATGCTAGCAGGTCATTGCGTCCAAAGGACATCATGGACGATGTACACGAGCAGTTCGGCGTCACGATTGGTTACCGCCAAGCTTGGCGTGCATGATGCAGGGCACTGCTATTGGTGGCACGTTCGAGGAGTCGTATGAACGACTCCCAACATATTTATTTAATTCGCAGCTGCAGAATCCAGGTACTGTCACCCAGATAAGGACCGATTCACATGGACAGTTTGAGATGTGCTTCGCTGCCCTTGGACCCGCGGTACGTATTTTAACACGTCATATGTTTACACATTATAAACTATAACATTTACAAAGGGAAACCACATACGTTTTTGCAGATCCGCACATTTCTGGCAAATCTGCGTCGTGTCCTGGTAATAGACGCTGCCCATTTAAAGGGCCCTTACTTGGGTATGATGTTCCTGGCGGTTGCCATGGACGGAGATAACTCCATCGTTCTAGTAGCTTTCGGAGTAGGCAAGTCCGAAACCGGGGACGAGTGGACTTGGTTTCTGTCCATGTTGAGACAAGCTATCAGAGACCCGCAAGGGTTGGTGTTTATGTCCGACAGGGCTCCTTCCATAAGCGCCGCAATCTCTGCCATGTACCCAAACGCCCCTCACGCCTTATGTTGTCGACATTTGGAGATGAACGCCAAAACCAAGGACAAATGTATTACCACCTACAAGGATGTCTACTGGAAGGCATGTAGAGAATATACGGCTCGGGAGTTTGACCGGTACATGAATCTTCTACGAGTTAGTGCCCCGAGCGCAACCAAAGTTATGGACGATGTTGGACCGGAGAGGTGGTCCGCGGCCCATTTTCTGGCACAACGGTATGACATTCTGACCTCCAATAGTGTAGAGTCGGTGAATGCACTCTCCTGTTTTGCGCATAGATGTCTGATTGTTACTCTTATGGACTACTTTCGGAGCTTTCAACAAGAGTGGTACCAACTTCGACGCCGAAAAGGAGCTGAGCTGCAAAATAGACTCAAACTAGGGGCGGAGGAGATAGTTCTCTTCAGAGCGCGTCACGCGTCGACATGGAGGGAAGCGAAATCGGGTATGGGAGGTACGAGCTTCGGGATAACCAGCTTCACGCGACTGTCCATATGACCGACCATGTTTGTTCATGTTTCCAATGACAAAAATCTGGGTTACCGTGCGGCCATGCCATCGCTGCGGCAAGATATATGGGTCATAGAGATTGCAGCGACTTGGCTGTAACTTTCTTCACGTCCAAAACTTACATGGAAACATACGCAGAGGTAATAAATCCAGCTGGACCCCTGAAGCATGGGTGTATCCACCCGACCCCCTTCCGCCATGCTATCCACCGTTAAACACTAAGAAAAGAGCCGGGAGACCGAGAAAGAACGACCGACGTCCATCACGTGGTGAAGGTTCGATACAGAGAAAATGTACTCGGTGCCAATGCGTAGGACATACTCGTGGAGAGTGTCCAAATCCCGCCCCTTCAACCGTGCCAAGGAGTAGACGTCCAGTCAGCCAACTAAGTAACACGCAGGGCCCATCGGAGCTTGAGCCACATGGAACTCTATCATATGATACCGTTGATCTGAGCATTGATTTCCCTTGATTGGGACGATAAATATTGTATGTTTAGTGCGCTTGTTTTGATATATAACATGATTTTATCTACTTTATCGGCCCGTTGTAATTTATCAAACATAACTAATGTACGTTGATCTGAACATTGATTTTCCTTGATTGGGACCAGTTATCTTTTGAAAGGTACTTGAATTAGAACATGGTCACATGGCATGTGATGATGATCATAATGGTAGTAGTCTAAATGGAGAGAATAGTAATGGTTATATAGAACTATATCATATGATAGCGTTGACAGGGACCTAAGTTGTGTTAGAGCAAAGACAGGGACCAAAAATAGCCAACATGCAGTAAAAGCATCCACATTTGCCTATAAATAACCCACGCTAGATTAGTCGTAAAACACATATACGAGAACATGGCATCCCCAAACCTTCATGTTTGGTGCTTTAGGCGTTTATGTGAATCGCTTTCAGATACTGACAAAGAGTTATATGGTTAGTGTGCATGTTTCATTGAGTTTTGCTTGTTACTACCGTTGTTCTACGAACTAACTATATTAATTAATTTTCATCAACATATGCATATCCACAGTTGTTCACCATGAAAGTCCACCATGGTGGGTACTTCACAGAACCACCCAGAAGACATTATTTCCGTGGTCTAGAAATTTATGTTGACGTGTTAGATGTGGAGGATATTTCTATGCAACTGCTTGAACAGATCATGAAAGAGCTAGACTATGAAGAACCAAAATATAATAGGTTGTATTTTAAGAGGCCGAATGCAGACTTCTTGACTGGACTGGTAGAATTGAGTACCGACGAAGATGTAGCCAACATACGCCAGTATGTTGACGGCCATACTGTGATTGAAGTGTACATCGAGAAAGTGGAGCTTAACACTTTGAGACTCGTCTCGCCAGAGCATGTAAGAAGTCGACCCGGATTGTCAAAAACCAAACCATCGTCTAGCCGTAGCCTCAAATTTGGATAATTTTGTACTGTGTTTGTTATGAAATAATCTTGTATAACATCTATGAGTTGTATTTTTAATATGAACCACTTTTCAGACAAATTTCAGACTACTTAAACACTACTTTTCAAACAAATTAAAGACCTTTATTCATGAGTAAACTTCAACATGAAATATCAACATAAAAACTCCAGGAAGGAAACAACAACATACAAACAGGAAAGGAACGAAACAACAATGTCGAACTGGAAAAGTACAAAACAACAACACATAAATAACAAAGTACTAAAGCAACACCCGTACCACCACCTACTGAAAAATTGCTTTAGTTTGATCAATCCAACTTTGCTTGTCGCTTACCTTCGTTTGAAGAATTGCGAAGTCTTGCATTATGTGATGAATGTCTTCTTTTTCTCGACGAATACGAGCATCCCTATCTTTTATATCCCCTTTCATCCTTTTGATCTCCTTTTCTTCCACTTCGATCATTTTCAAGTGGGTTTCCTTCCTGGCCATCATCTGTTTCCACTCTTGTGTCAGTTGGTCTATCTCCTTTTCCCTTTCTGCTATCACGATTTGGAGTTTAGGTGGCATTCTTTCAGGTGTAGACGATGGGTTAGATGACGATGCCATTTGTTTACTGAAGAAAGAAAGCACGTCAAAGAAAGCAAGAAAGAAGGATGAAATGGGTGCGAATTATGGATTGCATATTACTGATATTTATGGATGAAATCTCAAACATGCCAATGAATTTCAACCACAAATTGGTCTTCAAAGTACAATAATTTTGGAAAAAAACAGTAAAAGCATGCAAAGATTCGTGCAAAAAAAACAAAAATTGCAATTTTTTTGTCTGGTCGCAGGACCCATCGTGGGGTTGGTCGCGGGGAGGGACCAAAAGTGTCACCGCGGGCATAGTTAGGGGGGGGGGGGGGGGGGTGCCGCGGGACGTTTTGGCCAAAACCGCGGGACACGTGGGCCCTATCCCGCGATCGCGAGACCCATCGCGGGATTTTTGGGTATTTTGGCAAACTCGAAAAAATGGGTATTTTAGCAAGTCAAAGTTAAACTTTGGGTATTTGAATTAATTTCCCAATATGTTAATATCCTTTTTTATAATTATCTTAGAAGATAGTTTAAATAAATACAATTAAATATGATAACCGGATCTAGCTAATAATAGCTTTTTATAAATTAAATATTAATTTCTTTTTATTAACCAAGATAAAGATTTAGGTAATGATTTCGTTAACCATATTAGCATCTTGTAAAAAAATAAAATTGTTGTAGGATAAATGTGTCATCGTCAAAGTATAAGACGATGATGATAAAGTTAGAGATAGAGATATACACATTAGAGTTAGATTAGAACTTGATATCTCATTATTATCTCTTTGTAAACCATCCCTATATAAAAGGCTTATGATTAATGAGAATTACGATTCATTCTCTCTACTCATTGTTGTTCTATTTCTCTTTTACTTTAACACGTTATCAGCACGTAAGCTCAGTCGGTTAATTCATCGATTGATTTTCGGCTTCCAACCTCATCAATCAATTCATCTATTACTATCGCAATCCAAGTAAGAATTTCTACACTTTATGTTCTTAATATTGTCAATAGATCTACCTTTACTGTATATAGATATATATACACCTTGTCAAAGCATATAAATTCAGTTTGTTTTGAAATTATTTGAGATAATTCATTAGCTATCTAGTGGGAATTGGAGTTAATCGTAGATTCAAATCCGTCGTAAGACTTAGGCATCGATCAATTTTCTTTTGTGGGTTAAAAGTAAAGCCCTTTGAGAAGTAAAGTCAGGATTTGATTCGAACCACAACTTCTCGTTTTCTCGTTAAGGTTGATCATGGTGTATGAAGAAAAAGAAGAAAAAGAAAAAAGCATGATTTAGGGTTCTTAGGCTAATTGACGGCAACCCTTTTCTTGATAAAATACTTTGTTTGTTGGTTGATTTTTTTTTGTTTATTAAATAACCTTTAACTCTTTTAATTATTTATTTATATATTAAGTATATACACTTTCACTTTGGTATTGACGTCGTAAATTTATGCCATATGTTTATTAGTTAATTTTGTTAATATTATATTTAGACCAATCATATTGTTATATTTAATCTATTTTGAATTAATTAATATTTATCTTGATACATGATTATTTTATATTTCGATTCATGTTTAATTTAAATTCATAGTTTTAAGATTGATTATTTTATTCAAGTAACTATCAATTTAATTATCAATTTATGAATTACAAATTGCAATTAAGATAAGAATTTAAAAGTTATATTTGTGATTAGGAACCATATGATCATTAAAATGTTGTATATTTATCCAATTTATTTATTACACATATATATATATATATATCATGTTGATATAAATTAATTTAGAAATTAATTCAATCGATTAAAGTCTAACTGCCTATATATCTCTGCTTTATTAAATATTTATAAATTATGTGATTACCATTATTTTATATATCCTTTATTGTAACTCTGCGATTATTACCGTAACATAATGTCACATAGATATTTTTATTAAATATTTATAAATTATTTTTGAATCATATATTCGTATATTTATTTGTACACGACCTCAATAGTCGCCCATAATTTTTTTTACCATGCCTAACGATACCAATGAAAATATCAATGAAATATGTAGTGTTATGATAGTTTTATGTATTGTTCAGATTTAGTATATTCTTTCATGTTTGTATGCTCTTATTATTATGCATGTATATTACTCGTTTCCACAAATAAGTTGCGAGCACTTAGTTTTTTTTAAATTGGTTTCTTTATATAATTTTATGATGTTTATCTTGCTTATGAGTTCCTACTCATTATCTTCAATCCTTATAATTAAATTTTGGAAGTTACACTTCCAACCTCATATATTTTGGTATTTTACCAAAAGCTCCAAAAATAACATGAAAATGTTAAAATATTAATCAAATGTTTATCTTGATCATGAGTTCCTACTCATTAATTCCAATCTTATAAATAATTTTTGGAAGTTACACTTCCAACCTCTATATATTTGGTTTTTTACCAAAAGATCTATAAATACCATTAAGTTGTTAAGAGTTTGAATTTATGTCAAAACTAATATTGATTTGTCTAATGACAAAATCTCTAAAAATACTATTAAGATATTAAAACATTGAAATTGGCTTCATATGCCAAACCCTTATTCTTTTCGGCCTCCTGCCAAAAGCTTTATAATTAACAATGTTATATTCAAATTAGTTAAATCGCAAGATATCGATTTGGATATTGTCGAACGAGTGTAAATAGCCCTAAGGTTTATAGGGACTTAAGAAATCCATGTGATTCCCCTACTATCTGGAGATCCAATAGATTGAATGATTTTTATTCGTAAATTGAAATATTGATGAAATATTATCAATAAAATGTAAGAGTACAAAAATCCAATATTATTATGATAATGAAATTTCATGCATAACATAATAAATATAAACCATAATTCACTATTTTAGAAAATAATATGTTCTCCATTTTCTACGACATCTTTGAATCAAAAGTACTTGATTACCATACAATAGGTTCGAAAAAACACAAGAAAATATGCAAAAATCATCGAACCCCTTTGACCCAGAAAAAAACTAGATGTTAAGATACAACTAAATACTTTGAAATTTTTGAGACGATACATCAGTCGCAACCTTCAGAGAGAATAACTAGAAACCCCCAAGAACCGTGGGTAGTCCCAAAAAGGAAATTCGGGAATATTCAGTACCATATACTTCTCAAACTAATCATACAGTGGAAAGAAACCTACTTACTTGATTACAAGAAGGTAACTGATTTTGACAAAGAAATGTCATGTCTCAAAATGCATCTCAATCTTTGTGGCAAGGAACTCACAAAAGATTATGCGAATCATAACATCTTTTCATCTTTCCTATATCACCAATCATACTAATGAAACAATATAAGCTGCAATATAACCTTTAACAAACTCATTAACTTAATGTAAGTGGTTAAGAGTTGTAGCAATGTTTTTTTAACAACGCTAGACATACCTGGATAAAGAAAATTCGTGGGGTTAATAAGGCAAGCGTTGGAGGTGGAAAGAACTCCAAAGGATAGCGAGTTGAACATATTAATCCACGCACATATGTACAAGGTTGTGGAAAGGGTAAAATTCATGGCAAGAGTCGGGAGCGAACTCCCAATAGAAAATGGAACAAGTTATAAATGAGCTATGTCATATCTAAGATTGGTTAAGTATAAGTTTATTTAAATATAATTTAACTATCAAATCAATTGCATTTGTGTATATATACACCTGAGTTTATAACCATTAGAGATGTAAATGATCACATAAAAAACAAATGCAAAACTCTCAACGTTCTTCGTTCCATGTAGGAATGTATCGAGGAGAACTTGATTGTTTTTGTGGCATCTCATACAATCTTAAGAAATAGATTATTTTCTTTTTAATTCCCCTAAACACTTAGACGATGGACTGTCACTTGTTGCTAGAGCACTATATCAATATGAACCTTGTTAAAATATTCGTACCAATCATATTATAAGAATGGAAATGGGTATATGTACATCAACTCTAATTATATGAAAGCAAAATATATTAGAGAAATTAATGTATCAGATTAATGGATTATCTATGTTACTAAATCATATTTTGTCACCAATAAAGAACTTTGGAACAATGACACATATATGTTTCGGCATAACCACGTGGGACACCATGGTCATGACATAGTGATCTATGTATTGCAAAATACACTTAGATACATTCTCTTTCGAGTGAAAGATAAAACGAGGGAATTAACCAAATTGTAACTGTTGACTTCTACTGCACAAGAAGCAACACCACCATCATAATATGCCCTCTCTAAACCTAGAACTTTTATACCCTGATCCTTAGCCAAAACAGGAATGAGACCATCCTAAAGCTAAGGATATAATATAAAAAATATTTCATTCTTACAACGAATACAAGGTGATATTTATGGACATAAACATCCAGAATGCGGGCCATTAAAGTACTTGATGGTTCTGGTTTTGACACGAAGAACATGTGTCGTATTATAGTCCACATGAAATGTTGCACTCCTACATTAATTATATGTTTAAGGACTCACCACCCTGATTTTTCTCATCAAGTCCACATGACTTAGAATGCTGGAGAATTTACATCATAAGGATCTGATGATTATTGCATTTGTACCGCATGCGTATATATAAAATGGTCTCGTAGAATGATAAAAGTTGTCATCAAAAGAATTTAGATGGTAGCTAGGGCATTGGTTATGCGCACCAATTTATCCACATCTGCATGGGGTAATGCAATACTACATGCAACTTTACTTATTCGTGTTTAGACCCACAACCAACCAACCAAACTTATGCGTACCAGTTGGTAACTGGATATAAGCCTGATATTTTACATTTACGTATGTTTGGTTGTATTGTATATGTGCCAATTACGCCCCCACAGCGTACCAAAATGGGTCTTAAAGACGAGTCATCAAATGTTGGATATGAACCCCTAACAATTATCCGCTAATTAGAACCCTTGACGAGTGATCCCTTTACCGCTAGATTTGCGAGTTGTCACTTTGATGAGACAACCTTCCTGTCGTTAGGGGGAGATAGGAAAAATGATTTTCCATGGGAACGACAGGAAGTGTCATTGAATATTTCAATTGTGTCTCATTTTGATCCCCAAAAACTTCACAATGTAAAGTTGAAGTCAAACGAATCAGACTCGATACATGATATGTTTAATATTATCTAGAGTGACAAGATCACATATACGAGCTGCAAACATACTCACAAGGTCAAAAGTCCCCAAACAAGGGCACAACGTCACTGGAAGTACGTTGCAATCACACATGGTGGAGGTGTGGTTGAGGTCGTAGCTCCCAAAAGGAAATGAGGGAAGCTACTTGGTTCGATAGATACTCATCTAAAGGAAGAGAAGAGTAAGGCACAACCACATATCATCAATACATGAGATTATCTCTGATTAAATCTATGTCTATGAATCATTACTGGAGGACGTTCCGAAGTTAATACTGATTCCAGAGATCAAATAAATCTCAAATGAATATGAGTCGATGGACAGATCATACATACTCAATGATGATATATTTGCATATACCGTTGCTTATGAGATAACAGAGCACAATGTCATCGAACCATGCGCAGTTGAAGAATGTCAACAAAGAGCAAATTGGCCTAAATGAAAAGAAGCAATCCAGGATAATTATTTGACAAATGAACAGGTATTTGGTTCGGTAGTGCTAACCGACCAAGTGTAAAGCCCGTAGGACATAGATAAATCATTTGTCAGGGAAGCGTAATGAGAATAATTAAGTCATAATATAAGGCTCTCCTTTGGAGCAAGGTTTCTCACAACGTACTGGATTGACCACAATAAGACTTACTCTCTTGTGATGGACAACGTTCTGCTAATTAAATTAGCCAAGTAGTTTCTGAAGGACTGGAAATTGCAGCTCAACGATGTAGTTACTACATATCTCTATGGGGATCTAAATTCAGAGATATATAAAGTGCTTGATGGCATTATACCAATATCAAGTAACTTTAAACTATGAAATGCGATTACAATAAATATGAAACACTCAGTTTATAGATTAAAGCAATCTATGCGGATGTGGTATACCCGCCTGAGTGAATACTTGATTGGGAAACGATAAATAAGAACGATGAACTGTGCCCTTGCATATTTATTGAAGAAAACAAGTCCCAGATTTTCATAGTAGCTTTATATGTCGATGTTATGAACATAATAGACACTCTTGATGAAATAAGAGAAAACACAAGTTATTTGAAATCTGAATTTGAGATAAAAGATCTTGGGAAAACTTGGTTTTGTCTAGATACTTGAGCTACGCCACCAAGTTTGTGGAATATTGATCCACCGATCCGCATATGTCTAGAATATGATCAGGCGACCTAATATGGACAAAGCGCATCCGATTAGCACTCCCATGATCGGTCAAAGTGTTGGATATAAGGAAAGATCCATTACGTCTAAAGTATGAGGACGAAGAGGTATTAGGAGTTGGAATTCCATACCTAAGTACAATAGGCGCATTATTGTACTCAACATAATACACTTGACCGTATATTGTACTTCTCACTGAACTTGTCAGCTAGATTTAGCTCAGCGCCAACGCAACGTCATTGGAATGATTTCAAATTAATCTTTTGGCACCATTGACGTGGGCTTATAATTTCCATACGGAGATAAATGGATTGATAATGAAACTTCAATACCTACTTAGATTATAAGCGGCAAAAGTACTGGCTCTTATAGAAAAACAACAAACAATGCCTTGGTATATATTTGCTGATATTAGGTATATGTTTGACTGATATAAAGGTTATTCCCAAACTGGATAAGGAATTATCATATGGAACATGCCGATTGCTTGGAAGTAAACTAAGCAAACCCTTAATAGTTATCTTCTTATATTATCAATAATCTTACTCTCCATGAGACTATTCAAGAGTGTATATGGTTAAGGACTATCATTACACATATAAGAGGAACTAGTAATTTTGATTTTGATCACTATACAACTTGCATGTATGGAAATAATGCATCATGTATCAAAGAAATGAAAGTAAGATATATCAAGGGTTATAACACAAAGCATACTTTTCTTAAGTTTTTATATAATCAATTCTCCTCAAGATTCAAGTGAACTGAATAAGATGTGAGGAAAATGTGACATGTTTGCTTACCAAATCAATACTTAAAACCATATTTGGGAAACATGTAGAAAATATTCAAATGGAAATGTTTTAAACCTCCTTTGATTAATGCACGAATCAGGGGGAGTGGTAGACAAAAGGGGGAGTCTACTATATATGTAATATTGGTATGTTGTGTTCTTTCCTTCAACCAAGGTTTTATTTTTCCCATTGGGTTTTGTTCCTTGGTGTAAGGTTTTAGTGAGGCAACAGTTTATATACCATCATGTTTTCTTAACCCTCATGATTAATGTACGAATCTAAGAGAAAACTAGACCAAAGTAAAAGTCTATGTATTGGAAATAAGCTAGTGCGTTGTACTCTTTCCTTCGTCATATTTTTATTTTTCCCACTGGGTTTTTATTTTGGCGTAAGGTTTTAACCGGGCAACAATTGTGCATCTTCACTCCTTTGACTCGGCACAAGGGGGAGTGTTGTAAGATAAATGTGCCATCGTCAAAGTATAAGACGATGATGATAAAGTTAGAGATAGAGATATACACATTAGAGTTAGATTAGAACTTGGTATCTCATTATTATCTCTTTGTAAACCATCCCTATATAAAGGGCTTATGATTAATGAGAATTACGATTCATTCTCTCTACTCATTGTTGTTCTATTTCTCTTTTACTTTAACAAAAATAATATTTTAAAACTCTAAAATTCCATTCCCGCCTTAATTTTTCTTTAAATTTTTTGGTTCCCTCTTATTATATCCTATATTAACATGCGGTTACATAGAGGAAACCCTAATTCATTTTTCTCCTTTAAATTAAAAGCTTCATTTCACCTCTCTTCCTTTTTACTCGTTGATGCTGCAAGTTTTCACACCGGTGTTGCCTGTGTTTTTACTAGTGGCTTGTTATCAAAACATTGATCCAGGATGATTCAACCTTTTATGTTTTATAGGTTCTTTGATCTATCCTTATTTTTCTTATCCTTCTTTATTTATCAAACACATATATTTACTCCTAATGTTTGTAAGTTATGTTTATTCTTAAGAGAATTTAATGTATAGTGTTTCTTTGTAGGGATGAAATGATTGCAGATGTTGCTTACGGTAACTCTCAGTTCATTTAAGATATAATAACCAATATTCGATGAAAAAGTGCTTATTGGATGTTGTGGAATGCATAAGGATTTGTGGTCTCACTGGATGTTAATGTACAAGGAAAGGATGCTCTCACAATTAGAGTTTGTAGTTTATTCAAAGGCAGTTGGATTTTATTTTGGCCGAGTCTATTGATTATAATTTTGGTTTCACTTTTGTTTTTGCCTTCGTTGTAATTATCTGAGACAACATAATTGATTTCTCTACATGTTTAATAAAGTTAAATCAATATGTATCTAATTTTTACTTCTTTTTCTTATCTTTTATTTTGTCTTTGATTGCATCATGTTGCATTGTATCGGTATGCAACTATCATACATAATATGCTTTATACAAATAAAAGAACAAGAAAATGAATTATTATTTTTCTACAAGAAAATTGTTTACCGATGGATATACTTCGATAGTAAGTGTCATCGGTAACCAGTCAACAATTTCTAACCGTGGGTGATCCGTCGGTGAAGTTGGTCCATCGGTAAAGCTTTGATTTTTTACACAGTTTTGGCTAGCAACCATGTAAAAAGATGTGACATTTTTATACGGTTTTAACAAACAACCGTGTAATAAGTTCCTATTTTTACACGGTTTTGCCTAATAACCCTATAAAATTGGGCGTTTTTTACACGGTTTTTCTCATATATATAGGGGAAGGCTATTTTGCAACCCTCATAAAGGTTGCAACCTTTGCAACCTTCATCATCACCGTTGATCTCGTTAGATTAGTTTCTAATAGTAATTAAGTGTTCCCACTTTTTTAAAGGATAAACTAGGTATTTGTTAATTGTATAATTTTTTTAAAAATGGCGGTTTTTATATACATTCCTAATTTAAAGTATCCGATATATATGGTAACCATAATCACAATTTAAAATTTTTGAATTAGTAGATGATTATACTCTTCTACATTAATGGGTTCGATTTGAGAATTTGTTTTCATCCGGTTTTCTTTATTAATGGAATGAATTATGGTTTTTAAAATTAAGGAGTTCATGGAAAATTAATGTTTAAACCCTAAAATGGCGGAGAAATAGGTTCCATCTCAATCCCAGAAAATGAAGCAAACGCCAAACCTCCAGGAATCCGATTCTTAGAATATACCAAGAAATCAAGTCTCTCATTCAAAACCCACCAAGCCATAGTCCTAATCGTCACATTTTTAGCATACACCACCTACCATGCTACTCGAAAAACCACCAACATCATAAAAAGCTCACTCGATCCTCAATCTCCTGGAAGTTCAATTCTTGCAAAGTTCCAAAACACTTTCCTGGTTACTAGGAAGCGGTTGGGCTCCGTTTAACGGTGCAAATGGGACCGAATTGCTTGGAGATCTGGACTTGGCTTTTCTATTTGTATATGCAATCGGTATGTTCTTCTATGGCCATATAGGAGACAAATAAACCTAAGGATATTCTTGACAATAGGAATGGTTGGAACTGGTGTGTTGACTTCATTATTCAGAGTTGGGTACTGGGCAAACATCCATATCTTCTACTATTACTTGATAGTTCAAATGCTAGCCGGGTTATTTCAATCCACAGGATGGCCTTCTGTGGTTGCAGTTGTCGGGAATTGGTTTGGAAAGAGCAAACGAGGGCTCATAATGGGTATCTGGAACGCTTACACATCCATAGGGAATATTTATGGTTCTTTGATGGCTTCGTATTTCCTCAAGTATGGATGGGGTTGGTCTATGGTCGTTCCTGGTTTCAAGAGTCCCAAATTCATGATTTCAGATTCAAGAATCCCTAATTCATGATTTCCCAATCAAGAATCCCCAATCATCTTCACATATTCCATGATAGCGCAATTCAATACTGAAATGTGGTCACAAATTCGTGATTTCAGATTCAAGAATCCACACTCTTGATTCCAGCTTCAAGAATCCCCAATCATTTTCACATATTCCATACTATCAACATTCCTTATTGAATCTGTGGTTACAATTTCGTGCTTTCAGATTCAAGAATCCACAATCAGAGACATATGTTTTGAATCAATATTGTTCTATATTATAATCATGATTTTGAATTACCAATAAACCCATATCATCCAAGTCGATAAGAATCGGTTGTTGTTCTTCACCATTATTCTGGATTGGAAATGGCAGTTCTTCAATTGAATCATCCAAGCCGATAAGAATCGGGCCTGATTCAGTGTTACGAAAGAAAGAGAACGCGTTTGATGAATCTGGGTTGCCATCATTAGCCGATTTTCTGGGTTGACATCATTAGCCAAGTTTGATGGATTGGTCTTCAAATTTATAATACCAAAAGATTACAACAAAATGTTTACAAATCAGTAATCTAAACCAACATCTTCAAGAGATTTGAAGATGAACACTAACAAATGAAACCCTAAAACTCAGAGAGAGAAAAGGAGAGAAAACTAAAACTGAGAAAAATGAAAATGAATTCTAAACTGTTTAATCAGTAAACAAACACGTTTATATATAAAATCTTCTAATTGCAGACTTCCTAAATTGCTCCGCTACCCTCCATTAATATCAACAAGTGAGGCGCATCCCCTGAATCCTCCATCTATAAGCAATAGCACAAACTGATCCCTAAACTTCTGAAAATAACATACACACAACACAATAATTAGAATGATGACAAGATTGGTCAAATAACACTTACCTTTTAACACCCGCCCTCAATCTTGACATTGGAAAAGATCCAACATACTTAATTTTGAAATAAGGTAATTATGATGATTTACACCAAGAGATTTAGTAAAGACATCAGCTGGATTTTCTGTAGATAATACTTTTACAGTTTTAAGCATTCCAGTTGCAACTTTCTTTCTTACTTGATGTATATCAATTTCAATATGTTTGGTCCTTTCGTGAAACACTGGATTGTTAGCGATTTGAATGGCAGATTTGTTGTCGCAATTTAAACTCACAGGAAGCAAATTGTCAACTTTTAAATCTGTCAAAATGCTAATTATCCAGATTATTTCACATAGAGCAGCAACCATTGCTCTATACACGGATTCGGCGGAAGAACGAGAAACAGTAGATTGTTTCTTGCTCCTCCACGAAACCATACAATTACCTAGAAATAGGCAATATCTAGTTACAGATCTCCTAGTTGATAGGCACTTGCCCCAATTAGCATCAACATAGGCAGTAAGTTTAAAATCAGTAGGCAAACATGTAGAAAAATAAACACCCTTACCAGGAGCAGCTTTTAGATATCTTAAGACACAAAGAGCCAATTCAAATGAGATTGACGAGGAGAATGCATGAACTGACTTAGACAATGTACAACAAAAGAAATATCAGGACGAGTAGCGAATAGGTAAATAAGCCTACCAATCAGTTTTTGATACCCAGTAAAGTCTTTTAAAAGTGGATCCTTTGATTCTGATCCAACATAATCAGTCACTGTTAGGTTCATATCCATTGGGGTATTTATTGGTTTACAGCCTAGATAACCAAAATCATTTAAAAGTTCAAGACAATATTTCCTTTGTGACATACATATACCTTTGTCAGTTTCAAGAATATCAATTCCTAAAAAGAACTTCAGCAAACCTAAATCATTTATTTTAAAGTTTGACTGTAAGTGATGTTTAACATGATTAATCTCAGTTTCAGAGTTACCAGTCAACACTATATCGCCCACATATACAAGAAGAACAACAAAAATATTACCAGAAACTTTAGTGAATAACGAATAGTCACTAGTACTCTGAATAAAACCATGTTCAAGTAAACAGGATGAAAGCTTAGCGTACCATTGTCGCGGAGCCTGTTTAAGGCCATATAAGGACTTCACAAGCTTGCAAACCCGTTTGTCATTAGGAGAAAAATACCCGGGAGGCAAGCTCATGTAAACTTCCTCTTCTAAATCTCCATAGAGAAAGGTATTGTTTACATCTAACTAACACAATGGCCAATGGTGCTGAATAGCAAGAGCGATTACGCATCTGACAGTCACCATCTTTACTATGGGAGAAAAAGTTTCCTCATAGTCAAGATGTTCACGTTGACTGTAGCCTTTGGCAAAAAGGCGAGTGTTGATCCAAACCCTCAGTGATTTGATAATGACCCTCTCTTAAATACTTAGTGAAAATTGTAAGTAAACAATATGTATCAGAGTTTCACTATCGCTGATAAGTACTAAGATCTTCCAGTACCGCTGATAGGAACTCTCGCTCTTTAAGTTAAACATTCAGCGAAACTGTTCACCATAAATGCTCTGAGTCTGTTCAGTCATTATGATTATCGCTGATAAGTTAGTTGTTTACTTATGATCCCTGAAGACAAGTTTCACGTCAACAAAGGTTATACGCTGAAGTCGAAGATCAAGCTCAAGAACCAGCGACAAGTCTCCTAATGAACTGATGCGGATCAGCGAAGACTCAGATTTGTCCACTCAACGTGAAGTATCAAGTACAAGACTTCAGCTATCGCTGAACTCTATCATTCGCTGATATGAAATGATAGATCGCTGAATCAACGAAAGCTGATCATGAAGTCCTCCGTACAAAATACTTTTGTCTTATCCACCCTTGCACGACTCCGTACGAAATGTCAGAAAAGAACCTCCAAATATCTGAAATCGTACAACCACTTTGATACTACACTATTCATCCATACGGCTACTAAGGTTGTCAACCAAGGTCAATGACATGCAACCAACCAGCTAATGACACGTGTAAAGTATATACTGACTTGCATTAAATGCATGCAGTATATAAAGAGATGAACTCACTTCATTTGAAGTAACTTGCTAACTCTGGACAAGTTCAATCTCTTATCTCAAGATAGGTTATTATTAGTAATTTCCTTATCTCTCTTAGTGCAAGAAACCTTAGTGTTCCAACTTGTTTAGATTTAGGTTTATCCTTAATCTTGTTTCCGCAACAAGCTGTAAATTGTTAATGATTTATCAATAAACAATTTAGAAAAGTAAAATCCGTGTGTTTGTATTCAACCCCCCTTCTACAAACTTGTATAGGCCTTCGGGACCAACAAGTGGTATCAGAGCGGATTTGTTTAATCTCATAAACAAGATCTAATCTAAGATATTTCTCTTCCTTGCTATTATCGGAAAATGGCCACCAACACAAACACAAATTATATAGACAATGGTTCTCTTGCAAAACCCCCTAGATTTTCCAGAGACAACTTCAACTTATGGAAAAATAGGATGACACTCTTCTTAGAAGGTGTAGACCCCACTATGCCTTACTATCTTGAAAACGGCCCATACATCCCTGTAACAATTGATCCTTCAGTTCCAGCCACTGCAAATAGACCTGCTATTCCAGAAAGGCTGATTCCTAAGGAAATACACATGTGGACCGACAAAGATAAGAAGAAAGTGGCTATAGATACAAAAGCCAGATCCATACTATCCATGGCCCTTCCTGACGAAGTCTACCATTCCGTCATGAACCTGAAATCATCAAAAGCCACGTGGGACACAATATGTGTTCAATATGAAGGAACGTCTGAAGTCCAGGACTCAAGAAAGATCAACCTGGTAAGACAATACGAAAGCTTCATTTCTGGTAAGAATGAAACTCTCTCTGAAGTTCACCAACGTTTTAATTGTTTAATTATAGATCTGAAAACTGTTGGTAAGGAATATTCTAACTTTGAGGTGCTGACAAAGTTTCTAGAATGTTTACCTGAAAGCTGGGACAATTATTCTATGTGTCTCAAGCTGTCAAAGGATCTAAAATCAATGACCCTTGCTACCTTATATGGCACATTGCTGAATCATGAGCAATCAAGCCATCTTAAGAAGAATATTGTAAAAGATTCCAAAAGCACCCCTGTTGCTTTAATCTCAGAGGAACCTTCTACTCAGCGACCCTCGGTCACTATCACTGAGTTAGAGAGTAACTCTGAAAGGTCATCAGATTCTGATTTTTCAGATGATGAATCTTTGGCTCTCCTAACTAAGAAGTTCAGGAGATTTGCCAAAAAGAAAATGTTTAGAAAGAACAAACCTCTTTCCATAACTGACAAGCCTAAATCATCAGTTTTTGTTGATAAGGCTACTGCTACTTGTTTTAACTGCGAAAAAATAGGGCATTTTGCTAACGAGTGCAGGTCTAAGAAAGTTTCTAGACCCTCAGATTTTACAAAGAAATCCTTTGTTCCAAGGAATAAAGATGACAAATACTCAAAGCTGAAAGAAAAATATGCGAAGCTGAAAAGCTTTAAGAAGAAAGGCAAAGGCCTGATGGCTGACTATGATTGGGCTGCTTCTGATGAAGAAGCATCATCATCTGACTCTGAAGATGATGAAGCAAATCAATGTCTCATGGCCAAGATTGAAGAAGAGGAAGAAAGTTCAGACATTCCCTCCACTTCAACATCTACCATTCAGGTATCACCTTCTTTCTTTACCAATATTGCAAATATTGATGAAGCTGATAGTCTCCGTAAGATCGATCTCTTGACTAGAAGTTTATACGAAGCCATGAACAGCAAAACTGTGGTTGAAAACCAAAATCTTGATCTCGCTGAAAAGCTTAAAAACTTCCACCTTCAAATAGAAAAGCTTTCTAAAATTGAAGAAGATTTTAAAGATCAAGTATATTTAAATCAGCTAGTCAAAATCGAACGAGCAGAAGCTATCGCTGCATTAAAGGCTGAAAAAGCTACTGTTGAAGGATGGTGTAATTCTTCAACAAAGATCACTGAGATAATAAAGTCTCAAATTCCACTGAGTGATAAACGTGGTTTGGGTTACAAATATGAAACTTCAAAACCAACCACTGAGCGTTCAATGCTTAAATTTGGAACGTTCGTATCCTCAGTCGCTGATACTTCATCTTCTCAGTGCTCCTCGTCCATTACACCAATCCCTGAGGAAACTCCTACCTCCTCAAAAGGCAAGGAGAAAATGGTTTATTCAAAACCTACCTCTGTCTGTAAAGACAAAGGTAAAGGAATTGTTATTTACCAGAATCCTCAGAAGGGTACCTTAGTACCAAAACTGAATGCTTCTAAAGCTTTAGTGGCTCATCCCTCTGGATCAAGGAAGCAGATATCTGGATTTATTCAGCGATCTACTCCTAGACTCAGATTGGATGTCCTTGGTAAGAAATCTGAAGAACTGAATGTTCGTCCCATTTCTAAAGAAATAGCTTACTTGGTGCTGGTACTTCTAATTCTAAATTAAAAGCTCAGCATACAAATGGTCCTAGAACTACTTTCAGCTATAGGAAATGTTATCACTGTGGACTCACTGATCATATTGCTAGTAAGTGCCCCACATCCACCAAAGCTGAAAAGATAGCTAAGGTGAAGATTGCCCCCAAGGCAAAGAAGACCAACCCTGGTGCAAATCAGGTAAAGGTGAATTCTACCACTGAGGTTAAGAAATTAACCAAAGTGAAGAAAGACAAAGCTGAATCTTCAAATGCTGCGAAGACTGTTGAACCTTTCATTCCAACTACTTCCACTGACAAACGTGTATACATGGTTAAGTGGGTACCCAAGAAAAACTAATCTTCCTTTGTATTACAGGTTAAGAAGGGTATCTGGTATCTCGATAGCGGATGCTCTAGACACATGACTGGTAAGAAAAGCCTGCTCGCTGAATACAAGGAAGAGAAGGGTCCCTCTGTGACTTTCGGTGGAAATGGAAAAGGACATACCCGAGGGTATGGTGTACTTTCAAATGGTACAACCTCCTTCAGAAGAGTCGCATATGTTGAAGGGCTAAAGCATAATCTTCTAAGCATCTGTCAGCTTTGCGACATGGATAACAAAGTAATCTTTACTAAGGAATCCTGCTTTGTCACTGACAAAAAGGAGAAGATGGCTCTCAGCGGTTATCGTTTGGAAAATGTTTATGTAATAAACATGGACTCAACAACCACTGAGAACTCCTGTTTCTTCTCAAAGGCCTCATCTGATGTCAACTGGCTATGGCATAAGAGGCTATCTCATCTAAATTTCAAGACACTGAACACTCTTTCTTCAAAAGAGTTAGTCACTGGTCTACCTCAGCATTCATACGCCAAAGAGTCGTTATGTTCAGCGTGTGAAAAAGGGAAGCAGACCAAAGCAAGCTTTAAATCAAAGCAAGTTTCTTCAGTGTCATCTCCTCTACAACTACTCCATATGGATTTGTTTGGCCTGTTAACAAACAATCCATCGCTGGAAAGAAATATACGCCGGTCATAGTTGATGAATTCTCTCGCTTCACTTGGGTAATGTTTCTCCGTTCTAAGAGTGACACCCCTGAAGAACTCATCACCTTTGTTCGGAAGATGGAAACCCTGAACAATCTGACCGTTCGCTCAATAAGGAGTGATCATGGAACTGAATTCAAAAACAGTTCTCTTGATTCCTTCTTTGAGAGTAAGGGTATTTCTCACAACTTTTCTTCAGTAAGAACACCGCAACAAAATGGAGTCGCTGAAAGAAGAAATAGAACAATTATTGAAGCTGCACGTTCAATGCTCAGCGATTCTCACCTGCCTACTCAGTTTTGGGCAGAAGCTGTCAACACTGCTTGTTTTACGCAAAACAGGTCGCTGATAGTCAAAAGATTCAATAAAACAGCCTATGAACTTTTTCATGGGAGAAAGCCCTCAATCAGCTTTCTTCATATCTTTGGATGTCAGTGTTTCATACTGAACAATAGAGATGCTCTTGGAAAGTTCGATCCTAAGGCTGATGATGGAATCTTTCTTGGATACTCCTAAGTTTCCAAAGCCTTCAGAGTCTTCAATCGAAGAAGACAAACTGTGGAAGAAACTATTCACGTCACGTTTGACGAATCCCGTTCAGCGAACTCTAAACCGAACGCTGATACAGAAGAACTGAATCAATGGATGTTTTCTCATCTTGGTGATTCAGAAGATTTTCCCACTCCTCATGCTCAACCAGTAGAAGATGATAGTCCCACTATCATTCCAAACATGCAGAATAGTGAAGCTGAAACATCATGGGTCTCAGCTGTTCCTATAAACACTATACCTGCAGTTGATCCAAATATCTCAGACCTTCCATCTACTTCTCAGCAATCAGTGAATATAATGACAACTGCATCAATTCCTCTCTTGGCTGATACTCCCGACGTCGCTGAAGCTTCATCTTCAGCTCCTCAAGTTCAAGTTGAGTCAGCGTATCACGCTCCGGCTCAGCGATGGACTATAAATCACCCAATTGATCAAATTCTTGGTGATCCAAACGCTGGGACTCAGACTCGACGAAGTGCAGGTAATATTTGTTTATTTGTAAATTTTATTTCACTAACTGAACCAAAGAAAGTAGATGATGCCCTCAAAGATCCAAACTGGGTCAGCGCCATGCAAGAAGAGTTGACTGAATTTGAAAGAAACAAAGTTTGGAAACTTGTTCGAAGACCAACTGACAAAACTGTGATAGGCACTAAATAGGTCTATCGAAACAAGTTGGACGAACATGGTACTGTAACCCGCAACAAAGCTCGACTTGTTGCTCAGGGATACAGACAAGAGGAAGGTATAGATTATGACGAAACATTTGCTCCAGTAGCAAGAATTGAATCTATTCGTCTATTCTTAGCATATGTTGTACACAAGAACTTCAAAGTACACCAGATGGATGTCAAGTCAGCGTTTCTAAATGGAAAGCTGAATGAAGAAGTGTATGTGGAACAACCTCCAGGATTCTCAGATCCTAAGCGTCCAGATTATGTTTATAAACTGGATAAGGCACTGTATGGCTTGAAGCAAGCTCCACGTGCATGGTATGACACTCTTTCCACTTATCTCCATATTGAAAAATTTGAGCGAGGTAAGATTGATAAAACGCTATGTTTTAGAAAATTAAAAGGTCATATCATTCTAGTTCAAATATATGTTGACGACATTATATTTGGTTCTACTAACCCTGAGCTTTGTACTCGTTTCGCCGATAGAATGAAAGATGAGTATAAAATGAGCATGATGGGTGAACTAACATATTTCCTTGGTCTTCAGATTAAGCAAACTGAAAAAGGAACTTTCATTAATCAGGGAAAATATGTTAAAGATATGCTAAAGAAATTCGACTTAACTGAAAGTTCAGCTATGAAAACCCCTATGGCACCACCGCTGACACTTGATAAGGACACGAAGGGTATTCCTGTCAATGTCACGCTGTACCGTGGGATGATCGGCTCACTATTGTATCTTACAGCTAGCCGACCCGATATTATGTTTGCAACATGCTTGTGTGCACGATATCAAGCTGAACCTAAGATATCTCATATGAAAGCTGTAAAGCGAATCTTTCGATATCTTAAGGGTACATCGAATCTAGGTCTTTGGTATCCCAAAGATTCAGGATTCGATCTAACTGCATATTCAGATAGTGATTTTGCAGGTTGCAAAATGGATAGGAAAAGCACCACAGGAGGATGTCAGCTCCTGGGTGGAAAGCTGGTAAGTTGGACAAGTAAAAAGCAAAATTCAGTGTCCACTTCCACAGCTGAAGCTGAATATGTAGCTGCTGGAAGCTGTTGTTCTCAAGTCTTGTGGATGAGAAATCAACTACTAGACTATGATCTTCAGCTCTCTAAAATTCCAATCTATTGCGACAGCACAAGTGCCATCGCTATAGCAAATAATCCAGTACTACATTCAAAGACCAAACATATAGAAATCAGATATCATTTTATCAGAGATCAAGTGATGAATGGTGATATAGAACTTCATTTTATCCCAACTGATTATCAGTTAGCTGACTTATTTACCAAACCTCTTGATGAGACAAGATTCAACTTTCTCATCAGCGAGCTTGGAATGCTGAACTTTGAAGGATAAAATCTTCAGCGGTTCACATTAATCAGCGAAAGGATAAAATCAACTTGTATAACCCATTCTATCATCTTCTCTCTGAATAAACTTGATTCACTGATATCAAGGTATGTTTTCTCTCTCTGACAATCGCATGAAAATGCAAGATTTCAAAACAAAATGCATCGCTGAATATCTCTTCCTAAACAGCGATATTTTGAAATTTCTTAAAACCTTAACTGAATATTTTCATTCAGTACTTCATGTTTTCAAAAGTATCTCTGAGTTTTTCAAAACCTCAGAGACAACCAAGAATATGAAAGGACAGTTGTGACGTCATTGCAACGGATAAACCCCGGCACGTTTTCTCTTCCTGACACACGTTTGCACGTCTCGTTCAAACTTCCAATCAAATGCAAACACGTGTCCGTGTCATGATGAAAATCTTTTCCCGCTCAAGATTTTCTCTTTCTAAAATCTCTATATAAATAAACTCCTTGTTTATATTTTTCTTTTACGCGATCAATCTTCCTCCGCAAGAAAGAATTCACTGTTGCATTTGTGATTTCAAACTTCAAGAACTGTTCATCATCTTCTTCATCAAACATCAAGGTTAATATGTTCTTATTTATTACCGAATGCGTATAACTTGTTTCCGATCTTCTCATTGTTTTAACAAGATCAAACAAAAGAACTTCGTAAAATGAAATCATTTTCTTTCGTGATTTTATGAACACAACCATTTCATGGTTGTTCTTCAAGTTTAAATGCAAAATCTTAAACTTGTTCCTCATTCGTTTCCAGAATCTATTTCTTCATAGAAAACTGGAAAACAAGAAAATGGGTTTTACATTTCGTTTTAAAAATCAAGAAAAACCCTAATCTTCATTAAGGCATTTGTCTGAATGAAATGGATAAAATTCGAAACATCTTATTGGAAATTCTTTCCACATTAAGATCATTCTTATTTGTTAACATCTTTGGTTGAACTGTTAAATACAGAGAAATGGCCTCGTCTGACATTCCTACTACCGCTGAGAACATCTCCGCTGACTCTGAGGAAGTGGAAATCCTCAAGGCTCCACAAGTCAAGTTTGAACTTGACAAACTGGATTGGACTAAGGTGAACAACCTCTCTGCGCTTCTCGAGTTTCCTCCTCGAAAGCAAGTCACACATCTAGATGATGCTGTGAAATTTCTGAAGAATTGCTGCATCTCCACAGCCCTGACCATAACACCTCCTGCACATCAGCTTTTGCTCTCACAATTATGGTACTCAGCGAGACACACTCAATTACCTTCAGCCAAAGACCCCTCCAAACTAATAGATTGCATCCTCTGCGATATCGAATATGGCACCATAAAGATCACCCCAGCCATTATTCGCAAAGATCTCAGCCTTCCCATCGCTACCAAGGAAAAACCTTTTGTTCCCCTCCCTGACCCCAAGAAAAACTCAGACAGGGAAGCCATCATTGCATTCTTCGATGCAATGGGCTATGTATGGGAAATAGGCAGAGACATGAAGCCCGAGAAGAAGCTGACGATCATCAAGAAATCGAAAATGCCCAGCGAGATGAATTTCATCTTCGCTCATCTGATAAGCTGCATGACTGCAAAGAGTGGCTCCTCCGACCAAGCCGCTAAACCTCAGCAAGCAATGGGTTATGCACTGCTGAAAGGTCTCAACATAGAATGGGCATCGATCATCTATGATGACCTGGTTCTACGAGTGGACACCGTCGCTGACAGACCTCCATGGGTTCCTTACCCACGTTTCATCAGCGCCATCTTCCAATGTGGCCTGAAGGAAACCTACCCAACTGATGGTGACCTGAAACTTTCTCAGGTCGGTCCAAAGATACTCGACTTTAAACCAACTGTAAATGAGGTACGTCTTTCTACACTCTTAACTCTTCTTAACCCTCATACTTCTTCTACTTCTACAGCTCCTTCAGCGGACAAACCCACCGCTGATACCCCAGTTGCTACTTCCATTCCTCTTAAACGGAAACACTCTCACACCCCACTTGATTCTAAAAGGATCAAAAAAACAAAGGAGCAACCCCAACAATCTCATGCTGAAGACTCCTCAGCTCCTTCTGCAGAGCTGAAGGAACGTTCAGTGGTACGCTCTGCCACACCTGAACAAGCCATCCCTTCCATCCCAATCTCAGCGTCTCCAAACGTTGAGATTACAGACTTGGAAACTTCCCAACCTCCCTCAGTCTCTCAAAAGACTGATGAAGTGTTTCTCAGCGATTCCAACGCTGAACTCAGAACCCAACCTCCAATCTTATCCTTCGCTTCTCCCTCCAATCATTTGGTCTCTCCTCCAGTTATCACTGGAGATGCCATCATTTCTACGGAAGCTAAAGCTGATAATCCAGAAATGATGAAGACAGGACCTGCAGACCAATCCATGGGCACCTTTGAAGATGACATGGAACTTTTTTCAGGAACCCGTGATTTCGATGAATTCACAAATCCTCTTGCAGGTAATCAACAACCCATAAACACTGTGACTAAACCCCAAACTTCCGAGCTTTCCTCTGTTCACAAGTTTTTAAATGTTACATGTCCTAATTTGGGAGATATCAACGCCTCTCTGAAGTCCGTGGAGACAAAGCTGACAGGTCTCACCACTACTCTCTCCAATAACTCTTCAGCTGTAACAAACGCTGGAGAGAATCTGAACAAGCTGACAACGGTGGTGGAGAAAAAGGCTTCCATAGATGACATGAAGCAACTTGATAAAACTCTCAGCGACTTCGCCAAGGTGCTCGCTGATATCTACACATACTACACCTCTCTCAAAAGCTCAGTTTCGTCCATGTCCAGCGAATTTACAACGCTGAAGACATCGGTTGGAACACTAGAGGGAGATATGTCTGCTGTGAAGACAAATGTCAACTCTCTGACGACTGACTTAAGCTCTGTAAAGACTGACGTTGGTTCGATGAAGACTATGATCGAACAGCTGCTGCACAAGGCGAATACCCCTGCTCCTACCCCTGTCCCTGAACCTGAACATTTTACAGCGACAGATCGCATTGAGCTCGGGAAGATCAATCCTGCTATTTCTGGCCTTGAAGACAGATTAGCAAAGATTGAAGCTTGTATAGGTCTCTTTGGCCAAAAAGACAGAGAACCTACCAACGCTGCTGAATCTACCCATTCCTCCCCTAGTCATCATGAAAAAGAGGGTGAGAAGAGCGCTGAAAACCCTTCCAAGAGCGCTGAAGACCTTTCCCATGATGAATCTATCATGGGAGAGAAGAACGAAGACCTCACCTTCACTGAATAGGGTGAGAAGACTATTGAAGCTGAAGCAGCCGCTGGACCTCAGGGAGATGAACACCCTGAGGGAACCGAGAAGCTCGCCTCTGTATCTGAGGGGGAGCAACTCGAAGAAGACGCTGAAGAATCCGAATCAGAAGATGATGAAGCCGTCGACATCCCTGATGATGAACCATCTTCTTCTCCAAAGAATGATGATGATGATGACGAAGATGACGATGACTTCTTTATCGTCAAACCTGCTCCGAAGATCAAAGCTCTTAAGGGAATCTCGATAAATGAACCTTCAGGGGAGCGGACAAAGACAAAGCCCTCAGCCTCTGGAGCTGAGAAAGGCAAAGGAAAAAGCGTCGCTGAAGATGACAATCTGATGATCTTGCTTGAAAAGCCGGTTTGTCAGGTACACTAAACATCTCTTACTCTATCCCTCCTCTATCATACACTATCAGTTCCTTTACCCAAGCCTATACACTTGAACCAATTCTCTCTATCTGATTCTACCCAAGTTCTTACTCGTAAGATCCCTATGTTTCAGCTAGTCCTCTCCCCTGTTTGAGGATATCGCTGAAGGCTCCACAACTGCGACTTCACCAATAATACCAGCTGCCGCTGAAGAAATAATCCCAGTCTTGGATTTGATCTCTGAGACTGATGAACCTGAAGAACAGACTCTCTCACAAAGACACAGACCTTCCTTAGCTCCTCAAAAGCTAAGAGAAGAAGAACAGAAGAAAAGAGAGGAAATAATAAAGCGATTCGAGGATCAGCGAATCATTCTAAGGCGTGATCAACTGCCTTCAGTTCCTCCAAAGTTCAGAATTTCAAAAGCTGAATACAAGGAACACCTCAGAGCTGAACGCCTCATCGCTGAAAGAAAGGAAACTAAAGAAAAAGACAGAGAATACGCCATCAAGCTTACTCAAGAATCTGTCAAAGACCCCAAGCTGAAACGCGTTCCCATTCAAGTTTAACGAAAGCTTTGGGAAGAAGCCCAGAAGATCGTGGAAAAGAAAACTGAAGTTTCTCATACCACCCTGATATGGTGTAAAGAGAAAATACACTTCAGATATCGTCCAGCAAAGATCAACAAGGTAGTCATCTCTGGAAGAACCTCTATCGGAGTACCTATTGTTGACATCAAACTTTTCAGAGAAGATGGCCAATCTGAAACCTTTCGCGCTGACACTGTAAAAAGGTATGGTCTCTCTGAATGGCTGGAGATGAGGTTAGCTATCCAAAAATCACAATCTAAGTACAAAGATCATTTCGAAAAGCTGATAAACAGACAGATCGATTTGATATCTTCTTGTGTGGACATTCCTCCTCTTCCTGATCTTAAGCTGAAAAGAAAAAGGGCCTCTCCAAAGAAGAAACGTCAAGATTCAAACTCAGGTCCTGTCATACGAAATGAAACTGGAATTGGTTTCTCTCGCGCTGAAGTACTTGGTCCTGATCCTGATCTATCTGCCCTTGACATTTCTTTGCCACCATGTGAACTTTTCGTCCCTGGTAAAGTCATCAGTAATCCTTATGGAATATTCTTTCTCGACTACGACGGACGTAAATGTTTTCAACGGATCGCTGAGCTTCAAATCACTCCAATCGAACAGCTCAGAGATCTCATCTACTGGTGTGACTTCAGAAAAGACATTCAGGCACGACACCTAAAACCTTTGATTTTTGAAGAAGCGCTGAACAAAAGAAAGCGAGGTGTAACGGTTCCTGACTGGATGATCCCCGCTGAAAAGACCCTTGATGAACTTCTCATTAAGGAAGAACCTTTATAAGCTGATATGATCGCCTTTTCTCTTTTGTATCAGTTATTCTTCTGTACTTGTAATTTATTTCGCTCGTACTTGTAATCTTTTCATTTTCTTTGTATCTTGATTCAAAGTTTTAAAGAAAGATTTCAGCGAATGTACTTTACTCCATCAGTACTGAAAAGATCCCAGAAAACAGTAAAAGGGACAAATATTTTATGAGTTCTTTTTATCCTTATGTTTTTCATTAAATAGCAATTTTCTCTGTTGCTATGTCATAATCAAATAGGGGGAGATTGTTGATCCAAACCCTCAGTGATTTGATAATGACCCTCTCTTAAATACTTAGTGAAAATTGTAAGTAAACAATATGTATCGGAGTTTCACTATCGCTGATAAGTACTAAGATCTTCCAGTACCGCTGATAGGAACTCTCGCTCTTTAAGTTAAACATTCAGCGAAACTATTCACCATAAATGCTCCGAGTCTGTTCAGTCATTATGATGATCGCTGATAAGTTAGTTGTTTACTTATGATCCCTGAAGACAAGTTTCACGTCAACAAAGGTTCTACGCTGAAGTCGAAGATCAAGCTCAAGAACCAGCGACAAGTCTCCTAATGAACTGATGCGGATCAGCGAAGACTCAGATTTGTCCACTCAACGTGAAGTATCAAGTACAAGACTTCAGCTATCGCTGAACTCTATCATTCGCTGATATGAAATGATAGATCGCTGAATCAACGAAAGCTGATCATGAAGTCCTCCGTACAAAATACTTTTGTCTTATCCACCCTTGCACGACTCCGTACGAAATGTCAGAAAAGAACCTCCGAATATCTGAAATCGTACAACCACTCTGATACTACACTATTCATCCATACGGCTACTAAGGTTGTCAACCAAGGTCAATGACATGCAACCAACCAGCTAATGACACGTGTAAAGTATATACTGACTTGCATTAAATGCATGCAGTATATAAAGAGATGAACTCACTTCATTTGAAGTAACTTGCTAACTCTGGACAAGTTCAATCTCTTATCTCAAGATAGGTTATTATTAGTAATTTCCTTATCTCTCTTAGTGCAAGAAACCTTAGTGTTCCAACTTGTTTAGATTTAGGTTTATCCTTAATCTTGTTTCCGCAACAAGCTGTAAATTGTTAATGATTTATCAATAAACAATTTAGAAAAGTAAAATCTGTGTGTTTGTATTCAACCCCCCCTTCTACAAACTTGTATAGGCCTTCGGGACCAACAGCGAGCTTTATACCTTTCAGCTTCTCCAGTGGACTTATATTTTATTTTATATATCCACCTACATCCTATAGACTTACGACCAGGAGGCAACTCAGTTAGCAACCAAGTACCATTTCTATACAACGCTTCCATTTCATTATTCATAGCATCTACCCAGTTTTGATCTTTACTTGCCTCAAAAAAATTCTCAGGCTCAAAAGACTTATTTAGGGTAGATACAAAACAAAAATTATTTGTACTTAGATAAGAGTAATTAACAACTTTTTCTAATCCATATTTAACTTTACCTTCAACAATATAATCATCAAATTTCTTAGGTAAGTTAGATGGTCTATTAGATTTACGAACATAGGTCATAGTTTGGTCAGAACCACTACCATCAGGAGGGGACCCAAAATGGTCATCATTATATGTTTAAACACTTAGTTGGCGAAAATCAACAGCCTGTAGGATCATTCGATCCGGCAGCGCTGTCAAAATTATTTGTGAGAATAGTACTACCAGGTTACCAGACCCAACAGTTCTATTCTGGTTAACAAGTTGATCACAGTTGCTATTACCATCAGAGTTATTAAAGTTGTTTCCATTTTGAGGGTTCAACCTAGTGTCATCATCAGGCAAATCAGAAGAAGAATCATTAGACTGAAAAGGAATAGAATCAAAAAAGTTTAAAGAACTAACATCATTGGAAACATGATCATGAAGGTTTGTGCTCATTTTAAAGGGAAAAATTGTCTCATAAAACTTAACATCTCTTGAAACAATAATTTGTTTAGTTTCTAAACTATAAAGTCTATAACCCTTCTTGGAATTTGAATAACCAAGATGAACGGATTTTTCAGATCTAGAAGAAAATTTATCCAAAACATTAGGTTTGATAGCAAAACATAAACATCCAAAGTTTCTGAGATGAGACCAAACAGGAGCAAAACCAAACACAATCTCATAAGGACACTTTCCATTCAATACTGAAGAAGGAGTGCGATTAATAAGATAGGTAGCTGTCAAAATGCACTCACTCCACATATTCAATGGAATGTTTCCTTGAAACATTAAAGCTCTAGCGATGTTAAGTAAATGTCTATGCTTACGTTCAACCACCCCATTTTGTTGAGGTGTATAAAAGCAAGTAGTTTGATGAATTATCCCATTAGTTCTAAAAAACTCACCTAGTTTATTATTAACGAATTCAGTACCATTATCGCTTCTGAAAGTTTTAACACGTTTGCCAAACTGAGTAAACAACAAACTGTGAAATGCAATATTGTTGTCAACAACTTCATCTTTGCTTTTCAACAAATACACCCAAACAGACCTAGAGTAATCATCAACAATTGTTAAAAAGAATCTGAAACCCTCTTTGCTGGAACCTGTAACACCCCAAAATAGGGGTTAACAAAAACTTCCATAAAACGGAAGAGTGGTACACATTGCTAAAGTGAAAGTGTACATAACATCATTACATAACCTTTAATACAATTATTTAGTCAATGTACAACTACTAAAGAAATACTAGCTTGGTTGCCCAATACTATAGCAATCCAAGATCAAAAGGGTGTTGGGAAGTTCTAATGTCAATCTTCCAATTCTTTAACCTTCCAACATCAATCCCGTGCTCACACCCCGTACTAAACCTTCTTGTGTCCGGAACCACTAATATCTGTAACACATAAAACACATAGCAAGTGTTAGGCTTTTAAAGCCTAAGTGAGGTTTACACATAATACATAGATTATAATCATAACATGTAGGAAGAACAATTCGGTACATTCACAAATTGGATTCCATGGAGAAGGTCCATATCGCTACCTAGTTACATCATAATTGAAGATATACCTTGATTGATACCCCACGGTACAAGGCATAACGCAACGGAAAACCCCACGGTATCCGAAGGTATGAGCGAAATACATTTACCCCACGGTATGTATGATTATATCTTCCAATGCCTACCAGGTGCTCCTCCAATTAAGTGAATACCAAATTGTAAATCCAAATAAGATTCAAGTATATTAAGCACTTTAACAATGGTCCAACCATTTATCATAGCCCATGCTACTTCCATGTATTTCACATTCCATAAGAATCCAACAACAAACCACCATGTTTACCTTTCAAGAATAAATCCATTTTGACCATTAAGCCACCAGTTCATCATTAAGACGCTTATTAAGCCATCATACAAATTTCACATATTGATGATATATATAAAATCAAACTAAACTCTTACATCAACATTCATCATGTCATGCTAAGTAATAACCACAATTAATCCATATTAACTCCTTTAAACTCATCTTGTTTCCACCTTAACCATTAAGAACATATAACCCAATCTTTTACCTTAATAACACAAAATCAGGAAAAGAATTGGTAGATAAGTATAAATAAAAACATTTAGTTACAGATTACTCACCTTTAAATCTTCAATTTGTATAACCTTACTTGAAGACTTGAGCCCTAACTCTCCAAATCAAGATAATATGAAGATTCCAAGCCCTAATTGATGTTTAATTGAGTAAGATTCATCTATTTGATACATGAATTGAATTAGAACTAAGAGATGAAATTACCTTAGGTTAGATAAAGGAATTCGTCTGGAGCAGAGGGAGTTCGTTTTTCTTTTGAGTTCTAGTATGAAATGAGGTAAGTAGTGACTAAGGGGTGAGTTTAACCCTCCATTTGGCACGTCAGGTTTTTGGCGCCAGTCGTCGGCGCCGATGGATCGGCGCCACTCCATTGTCGCCAGCTTCTGTTTGCCAAAACCTCCAACTTCTACTAATTAGGCCGTAACTTCTTCGTTAGAACCCCGTTTTTACACCGGAAAGTACCGTTAGGCTCGTATTCAAAATACCCATCTAACTAATCCATAAAATCTACTATTCCACTATATCATCTATTTTTCATAATTTTACTTAAAGAATAAACTTACTGATTTCTATCGAGAGTTATCAAATAACAAGTAAAAATCACAGAAGTTACTTAAAATGTTAATCATAATCTAAAAAGTCAAAATATTAATAAATATTAAACTTACTATTACTTACGAGGATTTTCCGGGTGTTACAATTCTCCCCCACTTGAAATAGATTTCGTCCTCGAAATCTTAGGTTAAGAAAACAAATGTGGATATTTGTTCTTCACCATAACTATTTCTACTAACAAAGCTTCATCTAACTGACTAACAGGCAAATTTAACTTTTGAGCAAAGATAATGACACGAATGAATGACTTGCACCAGAATCAAATAAAACACGTGCAGGTACGGAGTTTAGAAGAAACGTACCCGACACCACATCCTTTGAACTTCTAGCCTCATCCGTCGACATCTGAAACGCCCTTCCCATTGCCTTCGGTGGTTCTGACTTGGGTTTCCCAGATCCGTCTGTCTTCAACCTTGGGCAATCTCTCTTCACGTGACCCGGCTCACGGCATTCAAAACAAATTACCCCTTTTATTGAACAATCCTGCATTAAGTGCCCGACTTTTCCACATTTACTACAAGTTAGAGGACCCTGATACTGACGAGTGTTACATGGACCCACATGAGATTTCCTGCATCGATTACACCATCTAGCCTCGTTACGACTATCTCCAACTTCATTCCCCGAGAATGGTCTTTGCTGACGAAAATTTCCAGATGACTCTTCCCATTTCCTTTTCTCACTTGTTGGTCCACTTTCCAACTTTCCTTGAACCAAATCATCTTCTATCCGTAAGGTTTCTTCAATTGCCTCTTGTATGGTTGAAACCTTAGCATTTCTCAAAGCAGTCTTCATACTAGCCGGTAATCCCCTTTGATACGTCTTTATCTTTGTTTTCTCGTCAGGAGCTAAGTGTTCTACCAGATTTAACTTCTCCAGAAACAATCTTGAGTATTCCATAATTGACATGTCTCCTTTCTTCAAGCCACGGAACTCATCTTCAATCTTATCAAGTGCCCGCTCACTGCAATATTTTTCTAAAATTTTCCTTTTGAAAGCTGTCCATGTGAACTTGGCCAACAATGCCGGTGCGGTTGATGAACGTGTAAGATTCCACCATGTAAGAGCTTCACCCTTAAGGAGATGAGATGCAAATTTAACCTTCTGAGAGTCTTCACATTCGCTTGCTTCAAAAGACATCTCAACTTCTCGAATCCAATTCATACATTTAGTGGGATCAGTAGTTCCTGCAAACTCTGGAGGTCTACATCCCAAAAACGTCTTGTATGTACATCTCCGTTCCTTTCTTCCTTCCCGAAGAGTCGTATCTGTTTCCGCATTCAAAGTATTTTCCAAATTACCTTGCCCATTCAAAGCATTTTCTGCCATTGTCTCGCGTTGCCGAATGCTATTATCTCTGTCATCCAACATCTTCATAATTCGCTCCTGCTGTTGAGTCATAGCAGATTCCATGGCTCGGAGCATACTATTCCTCAATCGAGCTTCAAGAGCGTCTTCTTCCGTTACTTGGTTCGATGGACCAACGTTAAGTCTCGATACATTTTCTGCTCCTCCGCCTAAATTACGTGGTCTCGGAGAATGTCTAACTGTTGCTTGAATTCCAGGTTGGTCAGCAGTAGATTCAGATGCTGACTGACCATCACGCGGTTGCTGCACATGACTTCGAGTATTTACCATTTCAGTCTGACAAGCACACGAGAATGAGGTAAGAATCAGACTACTTTTGTGTACTAATACACTTATCAATTACCATAATAATAGAGATCAAGTACACTTACATAACAACATATTCATAATAGCATTAGCTAGATGAAATTATGAATATGTAATATACAAGTATTCTTTTTACCATCATTATAATTTTTGACCAAGGTATTTTCACAATTCCTTACACTCTCCCATCCTATGATATCTACCCATTCAACAGTATTTCAATCTTATTGTTCTCAGCTTAAGTCTAGGCATACTATAGTCATACCTAGTTCACTTAAACTAGAGCTCTGATACCAACTTGTAACACCCCAAAATAGGGGTTAACAAAAACTTCCATAAAACGGAAGAGTGGTACACATTGCTAAAGTGAAAGTGTACATAACATCATTACATAACCTTTAATACAATTATTTAGTCAATGTACAACTACTAAAGAAATACTAGCTTGGTTTCCCAATACTATAGCAATCCAAGATCAAAAGGGTGTTGGGAAGTTCTAATGTCAATCTTCCAATTCTTTAACCTTCCAACATCAATCCCGTGCTCACACCCCGTACTAAACCTTCTTGTGTCCGGAACCACTAATATCTGTAACACATAAAACACATAGCAAGTGTTAGGCTTTTAAAGCCTAAGTGAGGTTTACACATAATACATAGATTATAATCATAACATGTAGGAAGAACAATTCGGTACATTCACAAATTGGATTCCATGGAGAAGGTCCATATCGCTACCTAGTTACATCATAATTGAAGATATACCTTGATTGATACCCCACGGTACAAGGCATAACGCAACGGAAAACCCCACGGTATCCGAAGGTATGAGCGAAATACATTTACCCCACGGTATGTATGATTATATCTTCCAATGCCTACCAGGTGCTCCTCCAATTAAGTGAATACCAAATTGTAAATCCAAATAAGATTCAAGTATATTAAGCACTTTAACAATGGTCCAACCATTTATCATAGCCCATGCTACTTCCATGTAGTTCACATTCCATAAGAATCCAACAACAAACCACCATGTTTACCTTTCAAGAATAAATCCATTTTGACCATTAAGCCACCAGTTCATCATTAAGACGCTTATTAAGCCATCATACAAATTTCACATATTGATGATATATATAAAATCAAACTAAACTCTTACATCAACATTCATCATGTCATGCTAAGTAATAACCACAATTAATCCATATTAACTCCTTTAAACTCATCTTGTTTCCACCTTAACCATTAAGAACATATAACCCAATCTTTTACCTTAATAACACAAAATCAGGAAAAGAATTGGTAGATAAGTATAAATAAAAACATTTAGTTACAGATTACTCACCTTTAAATCTTCAATTTGTATAACCTTACTTGAAGACTTGAGCCCTAACTCTCCAAATCAAGATAATATGAAGATTCCAAACCCTAATTGATGTTTAATTGAGTAAGATTCATCTATTTGATACATGAATTGAATTAGAACTAAGAGATGAAATTACCTTAGGTTAGATAAAGGAAATTCGTCTGGAGCAGAGGGAGTTCGTTTTTCTTTTGAGTTCTAGTATGAAATGAGGTAAGTAGTGACTAAGGGGTGAGTTTAACCCTCCATTTGGCACGTCAGGTTTTTGGCGCCAGTCGTCGGCGCCGATGGATCGGCGCCACTCCATTGGCGCCGGCTTCTGTTTGCCAAAACCTCCAACTTCTACTAATTAGGCCGTAACTTCTTCGTTAGAACCCCGTTTTTACACCGGAAAGTACCGTTATGCTCGTATTCAAAATACCCATCTAACTAATCCATAAAATCTACTATTCCACTATATCATCTATTTTTCATAATTTTACTTAAAGAATAAACTTACTGATTTCTATCGAGAGTTATCAAATAACAAGTAAAAATCACAGAAGTTACTTAAAATGTTAATCATAATCTAAAAAGTCAAAATATTAATAAATATTAAACTTACTATTACTTACGAGGATTTTCCGGGTGTTACAGAACCCGATAGGGTCCCCATAGATCAAGATGAATTAATTCACCAAGGACAGTGGTATTATGATTGCTTAAATTGAATTTGTCCCTGACCTGTTTTGCCATATGACAAATGTCACACGGTGGAGAGGAATGATCATTTCCTAAGGTAAGAGTCTCTTTCAAGACACCGAGGACTTGATCAACTGGATGACCCAGCCGACTATGCCACAACTGACGCGAAACATAACACACTATAGACATATATGATTTATTAGAAGAATCATTATAACCTTTTGAGTCAGACTCTCCTAATGATAGCTGATCAAAGAAGTATAAACCTCCTTGTTCGCTAACAGTCCCCACTATTTTCTTGGGTTGAGAACCCTGAAGAAGGTAACACATGCATTCATCAAACCCAACAAAATTTTTGCTATCTCTAGCAATTTTATGAACAGAGAGAAGATTGACATGGAAATCAGGAATAACAAGAACATCAAACAACACAACCCTGTTATTTAATCTGTAGTTCCCAATTTGATTTATTTTAGCTTATTCTCCATTTGGTTGAGTTACTTTAAGGTTTAAGTCAGAAATATCAAGTAAATTTTCAAGATGAGAGGATGAGGTGGTCATATGTTGGTTAGCTCCAGAGTCGATTATCCATCCAGAGCTAGAAGATTTATGAGACACATTAGATAGATTTGCCATATTAGAAAAGAGCTTACCTGCCATATTAACAGCAATTCCTTCAGACTGTTTGTGATCAATCAGAGTCAAGAGTTTATTTATTTGATCTTCAGTTAGGGATGTTGCATAGTTCTGAGAGTGAACATTATTGTCTGTGTAACATGCATTATTAGAAGTTTTTTTTGAAAGATTGGCCAGTTCTAGATTTAGTAAACTGAAAATCCTTGGGGAACCCAATTAGTTTGTAGCATCTTTCTATGGTATGACCATTTATCCCACAATGCTTACAAACCAGTGGAGTTTTTCCAAATTTTTTCTTATTTCCATTTGTTTTTCCAAATAAGGCAGAATGCTGCTGACTCTTGGTATCTGAGGGTCGAATCACACCTCTGTGAGATTCTTCCCTAGATACTAGAGAAAAGGCAGTTTTGATTGAAGGTATGGGGTCCGTGGTTAAAATATTACTTCTAATGTGGCTATAATTGTGATCCAGACCCATTAAAAATTGCATGAGTTTTATTAACTGATTATGTTTAGAGAAATCATGAGAAGCATTGCAGGTGCATGAAGGCAGTTTGATCGAAGCATCAAACTGCTTCCATAATGCATTTAATTTGTGATAATAGTCAGACACAGAAGCACCATTCTGAGTAAGAGAATTGATTTTCTGGTGAAGGTTAAAGGTAACCGAACCATCGATTTTATCATAAGTTTCTTTTAGTTCAATCCAAACTTTAGATGCCACTCATGAAAAAACCTGACTTACAAATAAATCTTCAGAAATAGAGTTAAGAATCCATGACATAACAACAGAGTTGCATCTATCCCATCGTCTGGCAAGGACCTCATTGTCCTTAGAACGCATAACAGATCCATCAACAAAGCCAAGTTTATTCTTGGTTTCTAAGACAAGCGTCATTGCACATGACCAAACCTTGTAATTCTCCGTGCCACTAAGTTTCATATTCAAAATCGAAACTCCTGACATGTCACTAGGATGAAGATATAACGGATCACCAAAGTCCAGCTTTGCAATCAAGGATTACGGTTCTGGAGCTTTGGGAGATTCTTCTCCAGTCATAGTGAGCAATCAGGATGAACAACAACACGCAGGGATAAAACTCTAAGGGCTTAAAGACAGGATTCCTTGCCACTCTAACGGTGGTCAAGTTAACCGCTTAGATATCCAAAAAATAAGGAACAACACACAGGAGAAAAGAGAAGGAGACTTACAGTGGGAAAAAGTAGAGGTAGGGAAGAGGAACAAGCTTACAGTAATATCCTTGAATGATGCACATCGGAAAAGGATGGGCAGATCTGGAGTCTCAAAGAGATATCCAGAATGAGAAAAGGCAGTCCAGAACACACCTAAACACACACAAAAAAACAACCACAACCACATAACACCAGGTCTATACACAGATCTAGTCAAGGTGAAGGGAGAAACCCTAAAAAATGGCAGAGGAAGAACACCTAAACCAAAAACGACAAGGTCAAGGAGACCTAGTCCTCGTCGAATTAGTGGATCTAAAAAGATCCTCCTCGAGAAACTGGACAAACAGAGTTATTGAAAAATAGAAAATATGGCAGGAAAAACAGTAAGTAAATTATGATGAGATAAAAAGAATCTAAACATGCAGCAAATCCTCTTCGATTCACAAGACCTAACAAGATCTTCCTCGAGTCATAAGATAATTTGTTTGCATCAGATCTGATCCAAACACGAAGAACAAATGTCAGAACCAAACCTTAAGGAAAATATAGTGAACAAAGAAAATATAGGTAGAAGAACAAAGATCTGAACCAGATCTAAGAAGAAGAGATCCAGATCTCGATGAAAACAACTAAATCTGAATGAGATCTAAGAAGATCAGATCCATAACCGTTTACAAGAGGAATTTAACCTCAAAAAGTAAAATATATGCAAATGAGCAAAGATCTGAACCAGATCTAAGAAGAAGAGATCCAGATCTTGATAGAAACAACGAAATTTGGACAAGATCTAAGAAGACCAGATCCAGAAACGTTTACAAGAGGAATTTAACCTCAAAAAGTAAAATATATGCAAATGAGCAAAGATCTGAACCATATCTAAGAAGAAGAGATCCAGATCTTGATAGAAACAATGAAATCTGGACAAGATCTAAGAAGATCAGATCCAGAAACGTTTATTGGAAGAGATTAACCTCTTCGATGTGAAAAATATTAATGAACAAGCTCCAGACAAGATCTAAAGAGATCAGATCCAGATTGAACGAGGAAGAGAGATGAAAAAAATTAGAACACTGATTTTTTTTTGTTAAACACAAAACAAACAACAACATGCAAAGCAGATCTGAACACAACCCGGTCAAAAACAGCAAATAGAAGAATCGTTTTGTTTGAAAAAGAAGGAAGAAAAACCAGAAGAAGAAAAGAAGATCACAAAAGTATCTTCAACGAATGAACAACAAAATGACGAGAGAAACAAAAAAGAACCAGTGATTTTCAGAGACGATTTCAAAAAAAAGAGAGAATGAACTAGGGTTTTACCATTCGTAGTCGTAGATGAGCACCGTAGAACAACGACGCTCTGATACCATCTTCAAATTTATAATACCAAAAGATTACAACAAAATGTTTACAAATCAGTAATCTAAACCAGCATCTTCAAGAGATTTGAAGATGAACACTAACAAATGAAACCCTAAAACTCAGAGAGAGAAAAGGAGAGAAAACTAAAACTGAGAAAATGAAAATGAATTCTAAACTGTTTAATCAGTAAACAAACACATTTATATATTAAATCTTCTAATTGCAGCTTGGTCCCTGAAGACTTCCTAAATTGCTCCGCTACCCTCCATTAATATCAACAAGTCAGGCGCAGCCCCTGAATCCTCCATCTATAAGCAATAGCACAAACTGATCCCTTAACTTCTGAAAATAACATACACACAACACAATAATTAGAATGATGAAAACATTGGTCAAATAACACTTACCTTTTAACAATTGGAAATGGCAGTTCTTCACCATTATTTACAGAGTGAATTTCGAGATTGTGATACTGATGAATCTGGGTTGCCATCATTAGCCAATTTTCTGTAAAAACATGTTTTGACGAGTTTTCCCTTTAGCGTCTTAATTATGGGTTAAACAATAAAAATTTTGAATTTTTATTAAAAAGGTAGGAATTAATGTTTGACATCTATAGTTCGAGTCCAGGCGTTAGTATTCTGTGGCCAGGCTTAGTCTCAGACGGCCGCTTTGTTTGTTTGTTTCCAAATTTCCAAGGATGTAGTCTAGGCAAAGCCTAGATGAACCTTATCCAAAAAAAATGTTAGCCATCAATATAGTAATCAATGGTGAGATCATGGGTTGCAATGGTTTCAACCTTTTTTACTGGTTTCAAAATATAACACCCATATATATTAAAAGAAAATCCACGTGTTCATCGCTAATACGTTACTTATTAGCGACGGACACGTGGCTTTTCAGTTTGATTTAATTTTTAAATGAAAATTCACGTGACCGTCACTAATTAGTGTGTCCATCACTAATTAGCGTGTCTGTCGCTAATCCATCACTAATTAACGACGAATAGGGTTCATTGTGGTTTGTCGCTAATCCGTCATAAATTATACTGATTTTCTTCACTTATACCCCTTTTTCTAGTAGTGAAAATAATTCCGATATCAATCATCCGGGAGAAAAAATGTATAACTAAATGACGGTTTATTATTTAGGTTCCTACCATTCTCTCGTAAAGTTGCAACACTCTTGAGTCGCTATAAAAGGTTTTTAATCGTCTGTACACAAGGACACTGGTAATGCCGTTTTACGACATTATTTTGATCCCGAAATCGGTCTGTTTGTTGTAAGTTCCCAAGTAAAATAGTAGAATTTAATGGCTTTGATGAGAAAGTACAAGTTTTTATGAATGAGTGATGATGGAAGAGTTTTGGATCAATCGGAGCAAGTTTACAACAGTCCAGTGCAAAAAGGAGAAAATCAGATTTTGAGGACCAAACAGTGCCCTGCGCGCCTGGCTGCGCTGCTCCATACGCGCCACCAGACGCGCAGCCCTCTGCCCAACACGCACCTCAGTGCTCTGCGCGCCTCTGTGCACGTTTCCACACGTGCCGCCAAACGCGCAGAGGCCCTGAGCGTTTTTATTCTATTTATCTGCTAGGGTTGAGGGCATTATCAATTAGTTACGGCTTGGGACTCTTTTTGGGCGATTTTGGGAGCAAAGAAGCGATTTTTGAAGGCGATTAGAAGGCGAGAAACATCAATTAACAAGGATCGAAAGGCGAATCGAGTACGTTCATCGGCGGCTTAGGATTTTTCAGGGAGTTATTAGATTTCATTTCTTAGCATAAAACATGTTTACTTTCATTTCTATCTTCACGTTTCAGAGTTTTGAAAACCCCAACATGAACTAATCCATTCATGTTGGGGGGTTGGTTTGAATCATGGTTGGATAATTGTTTAGCTTTACAGTAGGTATGATTGATATGATATAGATGGATGTCACATGTAAGATTGTTCTTAATGCTTGTAATAGTCCGATCAACTGTTATTTGATTTTATGAATCTTTAATCTTTGAGAAAAGTTTTTAGGTTTGATTAATCTTTCATGTCTTGGTTGAATTTGAGATAGTGATATAATAATTCATTCCTTGTGGCTTTTAATTACTGATTGTTCAACTACTTTTGTTAAGATCGAATGATGATACAATGTGTTGAATGAGATTTGCTATAGCTTGATAAAGTATAGTGATGGAATGTGATTATGCCTGTCATCTTGAAGTTATGTCAATCGTATAAAATTTGTGAGTTAAGTAATTGTCTACCTAAGGAATCCGACCCTCCAACTCTTTCTCTTACCTGAATTAATTAAAGTTTTCATTCGTGTTACAATAACCAACAAACCAAATCAATTTGCATTAGCCTAGTTAATAATCTATACAGTAATTATGGTACTTGACACCTGGTTCCTTTGGTTCGATACTCGTACTTTATAAGTACTATTACTTGATTCGACCCGTACACTTGCGGTAGATTTAGGGGGGGTGATAACCCGCCTATCAAGTTTTTGGCGCCGTTGCCGGGGAACCTTGTTGATCCAAACCCTCAGTGATTTGATAATGACCCTCTCTTATATACTTAGTGAAAATTGTAAGTAAACAATATGTATCAGAGTTTCACTATCGCTGATAAGTACTAAGATCTTACAGTACCGCTGATAGGAACTCTCGCTCTTTTAAGTTAAACATTCAGCGAAAACTGTTCATCATTAATGCTCTGAGTCTGTTCAGTCATTATGATGATCGCTGATAAGTTAGTTGTTTACTTATGATCCCTGAAGACAAGTTTCACGTCAACAAAGGTTCTACGCTGAAGTCGAAGATCAAGCTCAAGAACCAGCGACAAGTCTCCTAATGAACTGATGCAGATCAGCGAAGACTCAGATTTGTCCACTCAACGTGAAGTATCAAGTACAAGACTTCAGCTATCGCTGAACTTTATCATTCGCTGAAAAGAAAATGATAATCGCTGAATCAACGAAAGCTGATCATGAAGTCCTCCGTACAAAGTACTTTTGTCTTAACCCCCCTTGCACGACTCCGTACGAAATGTCAGAAAAGAACCTCCGACTGTCTGAAATCGTACAACCACTCTGATACTACACTGTTCATCCATGCGGCTACTAAGGTTGTCAACCAAGGTCAATGACATGCAACCAACCAGATGATGACACGTGTAAAGTGTATACTGACTTGCATTAAATGCATGCAGTATATAAAGAGATGAACCCACTTCTTTTGAAGTAACTTGCTAACTCTGGACAAGTTCAATCTCTTATCTCAAGATAGGTTATTATTAGTAATTTCCTTATCTCTCTTAGTGCAAGAAACCTTAGTGTTCCAACTTGTTTAGATTTAGGTTTATCCTTAATCTTGTTTCCGCAACAAGCTGTAAATTGTTAATGATTTATCAATAAACAATTTAGAAAAGTAAAATCTGTGTGTTTGTATTCAACCCCCCCCTTCTACAAACTTGTATAGGCCTTCGGGACCAACAAGTGGTATCAGAGCGGATTTGTTTAATCTCATAAACAAGATCTAATCTAAGATATTTCTCTTCCTTGCTATTATTTGAAAATGGCCACCAACACAAACACAAATTATATAGACAATGGTTCTCTTGCAAAACCCCCTAGATTTTCCAAAGATAACTTCAACTTATGGAAAAATAGGATGACACTCTTCTTAGAAGGTGTAGACCCTACTATGCCTTACTATCTAGAGAATGGTCCATTCATCCCTGTAAGAATAGATGCTGCAGTTCCAGCCGCTGAGAATAGACCTGCTATTCTAGAAAGGCTGGTACCTAAGGAAATCTTTCAATGGACTGACGAAGATAAGAAGAAAGTGGCTATAGATACAAAAGCCAGATCCATACTATCCATGGCTCTTCCTGACGAAGTCTACCATTCCGTCATGAATCTGAAAACATCAAAAGCCATGTGGGACACAATATGTGTTCAGTATGAAGGAACATCTGAAGTCCAGGACTCAAGAAAGATCAACCTGGTAAGACAATACGAAAGCTTCATTTCTGGTAAGAATGAATCTCTCTCTGAAGTTCACCAACGTTTTAATTGTTTAATTATAGATCTGAAAACTGTTGGTAAGGAATATTCTAACTTTGAAGTACTGACAAAGTTTCTAGAATGTTTACCTGAAAGCTGGGACAATTATGCTATGTGTCTCAAGCTATCAAAGGATCTAAAATCAATGACCCTTTCAACCTTATATGGCACGTTGTTGAATCATGAGCAATCGAGCCATCTTAAGAAGAATCTTGTAAAAGATTCCAAAAGCACCCCTGTTGCTTTAATCTCAGAGGAACCTTCTACTCAGCGACCCTCGGTCACTATCACTGAGTTAGAAAGTAACTTTGAAAGGTCATCAGATTCTGATTCTTCAGATGATGATGAATCTTTGGCTCTCCTAACTAAAAAGTTCAGGAGATTTGCCAAAAAGAAAATGTTTAGAAAGAACAAACCTCTTTCCATAACTGACAAGCCTAGATCATCAACTTTTGTTGATAAGGCTACTGCTACTTGTTTTAACTGCGAAAAGACAGGACATTTCGCTAACGAGTGCAGGTCTAAGAAAGTTTCTAGACCCTCAGCTTTTACAAAGAAACCCTTTGTTCCAAGGAATAAAGATGACAAATATTCAAAGCTGAAAGAAAAATATGCTAAGCTGAAAAGCTTTAAGAAGAAGAATAAAGGCCTGATGGCTGACTATGATTGGGCTGCTTCTGATGAAGAAGCATCATCATCTGACTCTGAAGATGATGAAGCAAATCTATGTCTCATGGCCAAGATTGAAGAAGGGGAAGAAAGTTCAGACATTCCCTCCACTTCAACCTCTACTAATCAGGTACCACCTTCTTTCTTTACCAATATTGCAAATATTGATGAAGCTGATAGTCTCCGTAAGATCGATCTCTTGACTAGAAGTTTATACGAAGCCATGAACGGCAAAACTGTGGTGAAAAACCAAAATCTTGATCTCGCTGAAAAGCTTAAAAATTGCCACCTTCAAATAGAAAAGCTTTCTAAAATTGAAGAAGACTTTAAAGATCAAGTATATTTAAATCAGCTAGTCAAAATCGAACGAGCAGAAGCTATCGCTGCTTTAAAGGCTGAAAAAGCTACTGTTGAAGGATGGTGTAATTCTTTAACAAAGATCACTGAGATAATAAAGTCTCAGATTCCCCTGAGTGATAAACGTGGTTTGGGTTATAAATATGATACTCCAAAACCAACCACTGAGCGTTCAATGCTTAAATTTGGAACGTTCGTATCCTCAGTCGCTGATACTTCATCTTCTCAGTGCTCCTCGTCCGTTACACCAATCCCTGAGGAAACTCCTACCTCCTCAAAAGGTAAGGAGAAAATGGTTTATTCAAAACCTACCTCTGTCTCTAAAGACAAAAGTAAAGGAATTGTTATTTACCAGAATCCTCAGAAGGGTACCTTAGTACCAAAGCTAAATGCTTATAAAGCTTCAGTGGCTCATCCCTCTAGATCAAGGAAGCAGATCTCTGGATCTATTCAGCGATCTACTCCTAGACTCAGATTGGATGTCCTTGGTAAGAAATCTGAAGAACTGAATATTCGTCCCATTTCTAAAGGCAATAGTTTACTTGGTGCTGGCACTTCTAATTCGAAATTAAAAGCTCAACATTCAAATGGTCCTAGAACTACTTTTAGTTATAGGAAATGTTATCACTGTGGACTTACCGATCATATTGCTAGTAAGTGCCCCACAGCCACCAAAGCTGAAAAGATAGCTAAGGTGAAGATTGCCCCCAAGGAAAAGAAGACCAACCCTGGTGCAAATCAGGTCAAGGTGAATCCTACCACTGAAGTTAAGAAATTAACCAAAGTGAAGAAAGACAAAGCTGAATCTTCAAATGCTGCGAAGACTGCTGAATCTTCCATTCCAACTACTTCCACTGACAAATGTGTATACATGGTTAAGTGGGTACCAAAGAAAAACTAATCTTCCATTGTATTGCAGGTTAAGAAGGGTATCTGGTATCTCGATAGCGGATGCTCTAGACACATGACTGGAAAGAAAAGCCTGCTCGCTCAATACAAGGAAGAGAAGGGTCCCTCTGTAACTTTCGATGGAAATGGAAAAGGACATACCCGAGGGTATGGTGTACATTAAAATGGTACAACCTCCTTCAGAAGAGTGACATATGTTGAAGGGCTGAAGCATAATCTTCTAAGCATCAGTCAGCTTTGCGACATGGATAACAAAGTAATCTTTACTAAGGAATCCTGCTTTGTCGCTGACAAAAAGGAGAAGATAGCTCTCAGCGGTTATCGTTTGGAAAATGTTTATGTAATAAACATGGACTCAAGAACCACTGAGAACTCCTATTTCTTCTCAAAGACCTCATCTGATGTCAACTGGCTATGGCATAAGAGGCTATCTCATCAAAACTTCAAGACACTGAACACTCTTTCTTCAAAAGAGTTAGTCACTGGTCTACCTCAGCATTCATACGCCAAAGAGTCTTTATGTTCAGCGTGTGAAAAAGGGAAGCAGACCAAAGCAAGCTTTAAATCAAAGCAAGTTTCTTTAGTGTCATCTCCTCTACAACTACTCCATATGGATTTGTTTGGCCCTGTTAACAAACAATCCATCGCTGGAAAGAAATATACGCCGGTCATAGTTGATGAATTCTCTCGCTTCACTTGGGTAATGTTTCTCCGTTCTAAGAGTGACACCCCTGAAGAACTTATCACCTTTGTTCGGAAGATGGAAACCCTGAACAATCTGACCGTTCGCTCAATAAGGAGTGATCATGGGACTGAATTCAAAAACAGTTCTCTTGATTCCTTGCTTGAGAGTAAGGGTATTTCTCACAACTTTTCTTCAGTGAGAACACCGCAACAAAATGGAGTCGCTGAAAGAAGAAATAGAACAATTATTGAAGCTGCACGTTCAATGCTCAGTGATTCTCACCTGCCTACTCAGTTTTGGGCAGAAGCTGTCAACACTGCTTGTTTTACGCAAAACAGGTCGCTGATAGTCAAAAGATTCAAAAAGACAGCCTATGAACTCTTTCATGGGAGAAAGCCTTCAATAAACTTTCTTCACATCTTTGGATGTCAGTGTTTTATACTGAACAACAGAGATGCTCTTGGAAAGTTTGATCCTAAGGCTGATGATGGAATCTTTCTTGGATACTCCTCAGTTTCCAAAGCCTTCAGAGTCTTCAACCGTAGAAGACAAACTATAGAAGAAACTATTCACGTCACGTTTGACGAATCCCGTTCAGCGAACTCTAAACCGTCCGCTGATACTGAAGAACTGAATCAATGGATGTTTTCTCATCTTGGTGATTCAGAAGATATTCCCACTACTCATGCTCATCCAGTAGAAGATGATAGTCCTCCTATCATTCCAAATATGCAGAATAGTGAAGCTGAAACTTCTTGGGTCTCAGCTGTCCCTATAAACACTATACCTAACGCTGAACCAAATGTCTCAGACATTCCATCTACTTCTCAGCAATCAGTGAATATAATGACAACTGCATCCATTCCTCTCTTAGCTGATACTCCCGACGTCGCTGAAGCTTCATCTTCAGCTCCTCCAGTTCAAGTTGAGTCAGCGTCTCACGCTCCGGCTCAGCGATGGACTATAAATCACCCAATTGATCAAATTCTTGGTGATCCAAACGCTGGGATTCAGACTCGACGAAGTGCAGGTAATATTTGTTTATTTGTAAATTTTATTTCACTAACTGAACCAAAGAAAGTAGATGATGCCCTCAAAGATCCAAACTGGGTCAGCGCCATGCAAGAAGAGCTGACCGAATTCGAAAGAAACAAAGTTTGGAAACTTGTTCAGAGACCAACTGATAAAACAGTAATAGGCACTAAATGGGTCTATCGAAACAAGTTGGACGAACATGGTACTGTAACCCGCAACAAAGCTCGTCTTGTTGCTCAGGGATACAGACAAGAGGAAGGTATAGATTATGACGAAACATTTGCTCCAGTAGCAAGACTTGAATCTATTCGTCTATTCTTAGCATATGCTGTACACAAAAACTTCAAAGTACATCAGATGGATGTTAAGTCAGCGTTTCTAATTGGAAAGCTGAATGAAGAAGTGTATGTGGAACAACCTCCAGGATTCTCAGATTCTAAGCGTCCAGGTTATGTTTATAAACTGGATAAGGCACTTTATGGCTTAAAGCAAGCTCCACGTACATGGTATGACACTCTTTCCACTTATCTCCATATTGAAAAATTTGAGCGAGGTAAAATTGACAAAACTCTATTTTTTAGAAAAGTGAAAGGTCATATCATTCTAGTTCAAATATATGTTGATGACATTATATTTGGTTCTACTAACCCTGAGCTTTGTACTCGTTTCACTGATAGAATGAAAGATGAGTACAAAATGAGCATGATGGGTGAACTACCATATTTCCTTGGTCTTCAGATTAAGCAAACTGAAAAAGGAACTTTTATTAATCAAGGAAAGTATGTTAAAGATATGCTGAAGAAATACGACTTAACTGAAAGTTCAGCTATGAAAACCCCTATGGCACCACCGCTGACACTTGATAATGACACTAAGGGTGTTCCTGTCAATGTCACGCTGTACCGTGGGATGATCGGCTCACTATTGTATCTTACAGCTAGACGACCCGATATTATGTTTGCAACATGCTTGTGTGCACGATATCAAGCTGAACCTAAGATATCTCATATGAAAGCTGTAAAGCGAATTTTTCGATATCTTAAGGGTACAGCGAATCTAGGTCTTTGGTATCCCAAAGATTCAGGATTCGATCAAACCGCCTATTCCGATAGTGATTTTGCAGGTTGCAAAATGGATATGAAAAGCACCACATGAGGATGTCAGCTCCTGGGTGGAAAGCTGGTAAGTTGGACAAGTAAAAAGCAAAATTCAGTGTCCACTTCCACAGCTGAAGCTGAATATGTAGCTGCTGGAAGCTGTTGTTCTCAAGTCTTGTGGATGAAAAATCAGCTACTAGACTATGATCTTCAGCTCTCCAAAATTCCAATCTATTGCGACAGCACTAGTGCCATCGCTATAGCAAACAATCCAGTACTACATTCAAAGACCAAACATATAGAAATCAGATATCATTTTATCAGAGATCATGTGATGAATGGTGATATAGAACTTCATTTTATCCCAACTGATTATCAGTTAGCTGACTTATTTACCAAACCTCTTGATGAGACAAGATTCAACTTTCTCATCGGCGAGCTTGGAATGCTGAACTTTGAAGGATAAAATCTTCAGCGGTTCACATTAATCAGCGACAGGATAAAATCAACTCATAACCTATTCAATCATCTTCTCTCTGAATAAAACTTGGTTAAAGCTGATATCAAGGTATGTTTTCTCTCTCTGACAATCGCATGAAAAATGCAAGATTTCAAAACAAAATGCATCGCTGAATATCTCTTCCTTAACAGCGATATTTTGAAATTTCTTAAAACCATCGCTGAATATTTTCATTCAGTGCTTCATGTTTTCAAAAGAGTCCCTGAGTTTTTCAAAACCTCAGAGACAACTAAGAATATGAAAGGACAGTCGTGACGTCATTACAACGGATAAACCCCGGCACATTTTCTCTTCCTGACACACGTTTGCACGTCTCATTCAAACTTCCAATCAAATGCAAACACGTGTCCGTGTCATGATGAAAATCTTTTCCCGCTCAAGATTTTCTCTCTCTAATCTCTCTATATAAACAAACTCGAAGTTTATATTTTTCTTTTACGCGATCAATCTTCCTCCGCAAGAAAGAATTCACTGTTGCATTTGTGATTTCAAAAACTTCAAGAACTGTTCATCATCTTCTTCATCAAACATCAAGGTTAATATGTTCTTATTATTTACCGAATGCAAATAACTTGTTTCCGATCTACTCTTTGTTTAACAAGATCAAACAAAAGAACTTCTTAAAAATAAAATCATTTTCTTTCATGGTTTTATGAACACAACCATTTCATGGTTGTTCTTCAAGTTTAAATGCAAAAATCTTAAACTTGTTCTTCACACATTCGTTTTTCCAGAATCTATTTCTTCATAGAAAACTGGATAACAAGAATAAATGGGTTTTCTATTTCATTTCTTAAAATCAAGAAAAACCCTAATCTTCATTAAGACATTTGTGTCTGAATGAAATGAATAAAATTTGAACCATCTTAATGGAAATTCTTTCCACATTAAGATCATTCTTATTTGTTAACATCTTTGGTTGAACTGATAATACAGAGAAATGGCTTCATCTGACATTCCTGCTACCGTTGAGAACATCTCCGCTGATTCTGAGGAAGTGGACATCCTCAAGGCTCCTCAAGTCAAGTTTGCCCTTGACAAACTGGATTGGACTAAGGTGAATAACCTCTATGCGCTTTTCTAGTTTCCTCCTCGAAAGCAAGTCACACATCTAGATGATGCTGTGAATTTCCTAAAGAATTGTTGCATCTCCACAGCCCTGACCATAACACCTCCTGCTCATCAGCTCTTGCTCTCACAATTCTAGTACTCAGCTAGACACTCTCAACTACCTTCAGCCAAAGACCCCTCCAAAACAATCGATTGCATCCTCTGCGACATCGAATATGGCACGATGAAGATCACCCCTGCCATTATTCGCAAAGCTATCAGCCTTCCAATAGCTACCAAGGAAAAACCGTTCGTTCCCCTCCCTGACCCCAAGAAAAACTCAGACAGGGAAGCCATCATTGCATTTTTCGATGCAATGGGCTATGTATGGGAAATCGGCAGAGACATGAAGGCCGAGAAGAAGCTGACGATTATCAAGAAATCGAAAATGCCCAGTGAGATGAATTTCATCTTCGCTCATCTTATCAGCTGTATGACTGCAAAGAGCGGCTCCTCTGACCAAGCCGCCAAACCTCAGCAAGCAATGGGGTATGCACTGCTGAAAGGTCTCAACATAGACTGGGCATCGATTATCTATGATGACCTAGTTCTAAGGGTGGACACCGTCGCTGACAGACCTCCATGGGTTCCCTACCCCCAATTCATCAGCGCCATCTTCCAATATGGCCTGAAGGAGAGCTACCCAACTGAAGGTGACCTGAAACTCTCTCAGGTCGGCCCAAAGATACTCGACTTCAAACCAATGGTGAATGAGGTACGTCTTTCTACACTCTTGTCTCTTCTCAACCCTTCTTCTTCTCATTCTGTGGCTCCTTCAGCGACAATACCCATCGCTGATACCCTGGCCACAAAATCCCCTCCTTCTAAGAAAAGGAAACATTCTTCTACCCCACTTGGTTCTAAAAGGATCAAGAAAACAAAGGAGCAACCCCAGCAATCTCATGCTGAAGACTCCTCAGCTCTTTCTGCAGAGCTGAAGGAACGTTCAGTGGTACGCTCTGCCACACCTGAACAAGCCATCCCTTTAATCCCAACTTCAGCGTCTCTAAACGCTGAGGTTACAAACTTGGAACCTACCCAACCTCCTTCAGTCTCTCAAAAGACTGATGAAGTGATTGTCAGCGAATCCAACGCTGAACTCAGAACCCAACCCCCATTCTTATCCTTCGCTCCTCCCTCCACTCATTTGGTCTCTACTCCAGATCTCACTGGAGCTGCCATCATTTCTACGGAACCTAAAGCTGATTCTCCAGGAATGATGAAGACAGGACCTGCAGAACAATCCATGGGCACTTTTGAAGATGACATGGAACTTTACTCAGGAACCCGTGATTTTGATGAATTCACCAATCCTTCTGCAGGTACACACCAACCCATAAACACCGTGACTAAACCCCAAACTTCTGAGCTTTCCTATGTTCACAAGTTTTTATATGTTACAAGTCCTAATTTGGGAGACATCTGCTGGGATTTATGTTCAAAAACGGGTTTCAAAAACTCATAAGAGGTAAAAATAATTTACGCAACGGAAGCAAAAATAAAGTTTTTGAACAAAAACATAAAACCATTTTATTCCCACCAAAGATCTTGTTACATGCATGAAAAGATAAATAAGAACAACATACCAAGAGAGTTCAAGATTACAACCTTTGAAGACTTTGAATCCTCTCGGGAGGTTGGATGTTGGTGAAGATGGTAGAACCCAAAATAGAGCTCCTCTAGAGTAGTCCACCGACAAGCTCCAACACCAAAGTATGCTAGTACTTTTCTTGAGATTTGATGCAAAAACCTTTACAATCTCTACAATAAAGTTGGAATGGAAGAACACAAAACACACACACACTATGTGTGTGTGTTTCGGCCGAAGGTAGGGGAGAGGAGGAGAGTGAGAGCCAAAAATGATACTTGTATTTTTACCAAGTGAGTCTCTTCCTTATAAAAAATTAGAGACAACACAAGTATTTTCTATTGGACCATAAGAAGGTCCAACCAAAATACATGCAATATTACACTTGAGCCCCTCTAGTTTAAATTAGGTAAAATCAAGATTTTAACAATTTAAACTATATTACATTAGTCCCTCCTTCTAATTCTAGTTACATATGAACCCATCATATTATTTAATAAACTAGAATATTTCATTTGCATTTAATATTATGAATTATATTCAAAAAATATAATTAATAATATTTATCAAGAAATAATAATATTTATTAAGAATCAAATTCTTATAAATATTAATTCGGTGTCTACTTGTTGTTCGGTGTGACCCTATAGGATCATATATTACCGGTAATATTATTTTATAATCATTCTTGAGCATATAGAACCAACAATCTCCCACTTGCTCAAGATTGCATTATAGAATGATATAGACAGTGGTGGACGTCTAGCAACATCTCACTGCCCCCAGCAACGTATGACTTTAAGTGCCATTCAACAACATCCAATTCCCACGAGCTCATAGCTTCAATTGATGTATTAGGTGTGGTATCAGTAATCCATTTGTTTAGACATCATGTTGAACATGAGACATGGATCACTATCATTCTCATCTATTGTTCAACTTTTGGTAAGGCGCCTTAGATGTCTCACTCTTAATATATTTAGAGAAACAAATCCCATCTTGACTACATACGCCTCTCATGCAGTTCATGCTATGCCCGATAATGGCCTTTATAGCTGCCTTTTTCAAGAACAACGGTTAACCATATCAAAACATAACAGTTCCTACACTTGAGTCCCAAATATGTATCTCAGGTCGAAGGATACAAAGATACTACCTTTTATTCAAGAATCACTTATGACGACGATCCATGAAGTGATCTTGAAGCGGGTCAGGTCCAGTACTCGTTCCCTAACAAGTACCTATGAACTTGGTTGCAACACTTTGCCACTTTTACTTTTAAAAGTCAACCAATCCAATTCACATTAGTCTTACTTCATAGTTGCTCCCACAACTATGATCGACTATGGACATTTAGAATAACTAATTTATTCAAGGATTTAAACATGCTAATATAGAACACAACGAGTATGAAAAGATTATATCCTATATATCTAACTAAATACTATACTTGTTGCTTTACTTGTTCCAATATCCAAATACTAAATTCAAATCAAATCCCATCACTAGAATAACGAAGTCCTAAAGCTCAAACATGACCCTTCAAGTTTAGCTTATATAAGGAGCTTCATGAATGGGTTCATCCAGAAACTTGATTTGAGTAAACTTTGTGAACACTAACATCTCCATTTTTAACTTTATTCCAAATATAGTTAAATGTTTGGAGTAGATGCTTGGTACTCTAATGTGAGATAGGGTCCTTTAGCTTGCGTAATGGCACCCACATTCTCACAAAGGATTTCTAGGTGATCCTGAATGGGAGGCATCTACCTAGCTTTTCAATGAACTCTTTCGTCCAAGCATCTTTCTTTTGCGGCTTCTAAAGCGGCAGTGTGTTCTTATTTGTAGTGTATTATGCAATTTGACCTTCGCCTTGAACCTTTTCAAACGAACTAGTTCTTCATTCACAATGAAGACATTTCCCCTTTTGTGATTGAGAACCTTCTCAATCTTTATGGAAGCTATCATTAGTGCAGCATTTTGCTATGATCTTCTTCCATTCCTCAGTTAAAGAACACTTCCTTGGTTCTTTCTAAGTACCTTAAATCGTTCTTTATAGTCATCCAATGACATTCCCTCGTTTTTCGTTGGTATCGTTTTCTAATGCTCTAAAGCATTTTGACACGCTCGATCTAGTGCATGTCATGGCATATATGATAGATCCAATTGCCGAAGCATATGGAATACTAATCATTTTATCTAGCTCATCTTTTGTGCTAGAATATTGAGACATGCTAAAAAAAATGCCATATCATTTTTGCAATAAACTACCTTTAGAGCCTTGCACCTTGAACCTTTCAAGATCATGTCAACATATGTATTTTGACTTAAACCTATAAGTCGTCTTGGTCTAATCTCTAAAGATTTTTATTCCAAGAATAAAATTAGCCCTTTCTAAGTCTTTTATTGAGGAAATACTGTCCGAGCCGAAACATGATGTTTTGCTATGTCGGAAAGTTAATTTCCAAAAACTAGTATGTCTTACTCATACAGGATTAGGAATTTTACTGCGCTCCCACTAGTTTTAGCAAATACATGAGTCATCTTTTATTTTGATGAAAATTAAACTTTTAATTTTCTTGTCAAAATGAAGATTCCAGTTTGAGATACTTGTACTGATCCATGAATGGATTGTATCTCAGTGTTCATGACTCTAAGCCATTTACCAGATTCAGAATCTGACATAGCACTTTAGTAGTTGATGGGTTTACTAGAACCCAGTCATACATCATTCTTTATTAGTTATAAGAAATCGATATCTCTCGAATTTCTGAATGATTCTACTAGATTTGCGAACACTTGGTGTTTGTACTAAGCTTCTGATCAATCAAATCGCTCAGTTTCAACGACCTATGTTTGATAACTAGTGCCAACCAATAAGTGCATTAGGTTATGAAGTTCTTGATTCCCTTCAAGTTCCTTAACACTCCCACTTGCCTTGCCAAAAAAACTTGCTTTCTAAGAACTTGGCTTTGGAACAATAAACAATTTTATTGTTTGTGGGATTGTAGAATCGGTATATAAAAACAGTTTATAGTTTATTCTACAATATATGCATTTGGTAGACATTGGGTTAAGTTTACTTGAAGCTTATTGTCTCACATGATCTTCATAAACCCACGCCTTCAACTAAGATTAAGGATGAAAAAACTTTTCATACGAAATCTTATAAGGTGTTTTGTCTACCTTTTGGTTGGTGTCAAAAAGTACGGATTACTTTAACTAGGGCAGAATTATGAAATTGATATAGGAATAATACTTCTACTCATCATGGAGCGAACCATATTTGGTTCATCCTTTCGGATGTATACAACTTCTATGATGATCCAAGAGTTCTTGGTTTAGTTACTATCCTCATATATCAGAAAAGACTTTAATGGTCCTGCTGAGTTGTTTTCTAAATCTTGAAACAACTTGAATTACATCAAATGCTTCATCTTTATGTTCCATAAACTTCAATAATTGAAATCGTCAGTGAAGGTATTATCTATCACCATATCTAGACTTGGTTTTGAGAGACCATATACATCTATATGTATTAATTCTAAAAAAAACTTTTTCTTCTTCTCTATAAATTAGAGAAAAGAGCTATATTCAACTTTATCAAGATCGCATATATTAAATGAAAATATTTATATTTAGTTTCAAAAATACCACAGTTTTGAAATTTAGATACGCGTTTAAAGTTTCTTGATTAAGTTGACTATTACATGTGTAGACTTGATTCAAATCACATTTGAGTCTTATGGTGTTTATATAGAATTATGTTTTAGAAGACTTTTGAGATTCACTTTATTATTCAATTAAGAGAACTATTTCTCGAAATAGAATAATTCATTTTGAATATGAATATAATCGTTTCCAAAACGGTTAAGTGAATTTCATTCAATCAACAAACATATGACTGAAAAAAATAATAATTTAGTCAAACTAAATTTAAACATTGTTCGAAACAAACTTGTTTAACAATACAAGCCATATGGTTTCATAATAAAATCTCCTATAAGCTTGGTACGCAATCTTGCTTCCTTGCTTATATGGATCACCATTTTGCTTGTCTTTCAGTCATTTACCTTTCTTGATTATTTGTAACATATTACAAAAGTGAGTTCTATACTTAGTATCAAATACACAAGTGTAAGATAGAAAGTAAAAGTTCTATCTTTAATATTGATACCTGAAGGACTTTCCTTCGTTAGAAAACATTTATTTCTCAGAAGGACAATCTCCTCTTCTATGACCAATGTTGCCTCATCTATCACTATATTCAGATTCTTGACAAAAACATCAAATGCGTTGGTCAGAGATTTGAGGATCACATCTACGGCTCTCCCATTGGAATAAGGATAGCCAAGTCTATCCAAATAGTCAAGGTGCGTCCTCATTTTGTGAATATGAGAGCTTACATATTGGTATTTGTCCAATTGTATCGAAGCGTTCACGGACCATATACATTTGGTAATCGGTTTACCATGTCAAATGCCCTCAGTGGAAACATTTCCATTCTTTCTAGTAAGGATGGAACCATGGTTTCAAGCATAAGACGTGATACATTGATTGAATCATCATTATGTTTCAATCAAGTATCGTTAGCTTCTATGGAGGTAAGAGGAGGTTCTTGAGGAATAGGTATGAGGAGTACGTATAATTTGTTTTCACGTCTGAGAACGCGTCTCAATGTTTTGAAAACAAATTGGGAAGTTCTGAGTGGTTAACTTTTCTTCCAAAAGAAAAGGTCTTAGGGATGTGTTAATTGTAGTGTTTGCATTTTAGGCCATCTACAAAATTTAACAAAGTTAATATAGTATTTTCAATATTAATTTTTAGCAAATTAATTACCCTTTAGTTTTCTAAAAACATTAATTTGCCCAAAATCTAGGATCCAACGTTGCAAAACAAATGAAACGGTTAGGTGACCTTTATCCCGTCCATTTAATCCAACAAGGTAGATAACGTTTATCGATTACATCGAATGTAATTCCTAGCTTTATGGGATCCTTAACATCTTGTTTGTTAATTGGCATGTTTGATCCCATCTATGCCTTGGGTCTCTAGTGCTTAGGTGACCCTTATCACAAAAGATTCCCAATCAAGTCATCCTACTTGAAACAACGTGTGAAACTTACATCCATGCGGTTAGGTGACCTTTATCCCATAAAGACATAAGAATCACCTCATCCATCACAAGACAATCCAAGTGGTTAGGTGACCTTTATCCCACAAGGGTGTCATAGTGACGTATTGAGTGTTTCTCAAAAGGACGGCATATGACTTGCGTTTTGAAAAAGGGATTTATAATGTTTTATAATTCTAGTTTTAAAAACATTTTAGTATTGCATGCATTTAATAATATATGGTACAAACTTATTTCTCATCAAATGGTTCCTATTAGTTTAAATAAAATCTTAATTTTATCAACTAATTATGTGTCATCAATTTTTAATATCAAATATTAATTTTTGAGTTTGAGCACTATAAGAACCATTTATAGTCTCTTAATAAACATTTTTATTAATACTAGACTATGAGTTTGTATGAGTTTTGAAATTTCCATTTAAAATCTCAATTTTAATTTTTTAAAACTCATGGTACCATATTATTGCATGCATCCAATATCACATGACACTTGGAGTTTGTAAGAGTTTTTAAAATCGTCATTTTAATTTACTTTGACATTTCAAAATTTTATGGGTTTTTAGAATAAAACTCATTTTATTTATAAAACCCATTTTAACCATTTTACTTTTAAAATGTTATTTTGAAAGCCAAAATCCAAAAGATGATTTATTTTATGTTCAAAATATTATCTAGTATGCTAGAACCTATTTCAATCATACATGATAATATCAACATAAAATATAAACATATAAAATATGTAGAAAAAGTACAAACCAAGTTACTAATGTATTGGTCAATGATGTCTTTTATAAACAAGTGTCTAGCAAGTATATTAATAAAATATACTTGCACATGCCATCACATTGCCTCCCAAAATGACCAATGAGATAACATGCAATCTTTCAATTTAACCCTTATAGTTTTGAGATAGTTAAAATTCATTTTTAAATAAACAATTTTACATAAAATGTATTTGAACCAATTTGCATGTTATCAATTTTAAAATCTCCATTTTAAAAATTGGTTGATATAAAATCTCTATTTTAAACTTGGTTCATTTAAAATCTAATTTTAAAAATTGTCGCTTCAACTTTAAACGATTTTAAATAAGCGCGTTTGAACCAATTTTATGTTCTTTACTAGCATACAATATCCTATATTTTAACGCATCAAAAGAACATAATCAACCATAAGCATGCAAAAGAATGTGCATAAAACAAAGCCATTTCTAATGACATTTCTTGTGAGCCAAAACAAGAAATGTCAAGTCCATTCCTAAGGGACAAAAATAAATAAATAAACAAGCTCCCACTTGCTTTAGCATCTCCATGCATCAAGCTCCATCTTCAAGCTCCATGTTGGCCTTCTTCTTGTTACATTTTATAAAATAAAACTAGTTCTAACAACTAATATAACACTTACAAAATGAACAAAAGAATCATGAAATAATAAAACCTATTTACTATTACAAACCAACATGAATAATAATAAAAATTATAAACAAATTTTAAAAACAACAACAACCAACATATTGGTCCATGGCTTGTTTATGCACATTTTTCATAAAACAAAATAAATAAAACAACACTTTGTTTTTGTTAGGCAACTTTTATGTAGCAAAAATGCATGTTAAAATTTTGTTACATAAAATATAAAATTTTCACAAACAAGTTGCCAAAGAAGCCATGCATGAACTTTTCATACAAAAATGAAATTTTATCCATGGCTTCCAAAAACCAAGTTTTTACCAAAAAAAAAACTTATTTACTAATCATGCATTATAACATAGGCTCTGATACCACTTGCTGGGATTTTATGTTCAAAAACGGGTTTCAAAAACTCATAAGAGGTAAAAATAATTTACGCAACGGAAGCAAAAATAAAGTTTTTGAACAAAAACATAAAACCATTTTATTCCCACCAAAGATCTTGTTACATGCATGAAAAGATAAATAAGAACAACATACCAAGAGAGTTCAAGATTACAACCTTTGAAGACTTTGAATCCTCTCGGGAGGTTGGATGTTGGTGAAGATGGTAGAACCCAAAATAGAGCTCCTCTAGAGTAGTCCACCGACAAGCTCCAACACCAAAGTATGCTAGTACTTTTCTTGAGATTTGATGCAAAAACCTTTACAATCTCTACAATAGAGTTGGAATGGAAGAACACAAAACACACACACACTATGTGTGTGTGTTTCGGCCGAAGGTAGGGGAGAGGAGGAGAGTGAGAGCCAAAAATGATACTTGTATTTTTACCAAGTGAGTCTCTTCCTTATAAAAAATTAGAGACAACACAAGTATTTTCTATTGGACCATAAGAAGGTCCAACCAAAATACATGCAATATTACACTTGAGCCCCTCTAGTTTAAATTAGGTAAAATCAAGATTTTAACAATTTAAACTATATTACATTAGTCCCTCCTTCTAATTCTAGTTACATATGAACCCATCATATTATTTAATAAACTAGAATATTTCATTTGCATTTAATATTATGAATTATATTCAAAAAATATAATTAATAATATTTATCAAGAAATAATAATATTTATTAAGAATCAAATTCTTATAAATATTAATTCGGTGTCTACTTGTTGTTCGGTGTGACCCTATAGGATCATATATTACCGGTAATATTATTTTATAATCATTCTTGAGCATATAGAACCAACAACATCAACGCCTCCTTGAAAGCTGTGAAGACAACGCTGACAGATCTCACCACCACTCTTACTAATAACTCTACAGCTGTAACAAACGCTGGAGAGAATCTGAACAAGCTGACAACGGTGGTGGAGAAGAAGGCTTCCACAGATGACATGAAGCAGGTGGATAAAACTCTCAGTGACTTCGCCAAGGTGCTCGCTGACATCTACACAGACTACACCTCTCTAAAAAATTCAGTTTCATCCATGTCCAGCGAGGTTACATCGCTGAAAACATCGGTTGGACATCTAGAGGGGGATATGTCTTCTGTGAAGACTGACTTAGGCTCTGTAAAGACCGACGTTAGTTCGATGAAAACGATGATCGAGCAGCTGCTACACAAAGCGAATACTCCTGATCCTGCTCCTGCCCCCGTCCCTGCATCTGACAACTTCACAGCGGTGGATCGCACTGAGCTAAAGAAAATCAATCCTGCTATTTCTGGCCTTGAAGACAGATTAGCAAAGATTAAAGTTTGTGTAGGTCTTTCTGGCCAAGAAGACAGAGAACCTGCCAACGCCGATGAGTCTACCCATTCCTTCCCCAGTCATCATGAAAAAGAGGGGGAGAAGAGCGCTGAAGACCTCTCCAAGAGCGCTGAAGACATTTCCCATGATGAATCTATCAGGGGAGAGAAGACGAATACTGAAGAAACCACCGCTGGACCTCAGGGAGATGAAAACCCTGAGGAAACCGAGAAGCTCGCCTCTGTATCTGAGGGGGAGAAACTCGAAGAAGAAGCTGAGAAAACTGAATCCGAAGCAGAAGATGATGAAGCCGTCGACATCCCTGATGATGGACCATCTTCTTCTCCAAAGAATGATAATGATGATGACGAAGATGACGATGACTTCTTTATCGTCAAACCTGCTCCGAGGATCATAGATCTTAAGGGAATCTAGATAAATGAACCTTCAGGGGAGCGGACAAAGACAAAACCCTCAGCCTCTGGAGCTGAGAAAGGCAAAGGCAAAAGCGTCGCTGAAGATGATAATCTGACGATCTTGCTTGAAAAGTCGTTTTGTCAGGTACACTAAACATCTCTTGCTCCATCCCTCCTCTTTCATACACTATCAGTTCTACTACCCAAGCCTATACACTTGAACCAATTCTCTCTATCTGATTCTACCCAAGTTCTTACTCGTAAGATCGCTGTGTTTCAGCTAGTCCTCTCCCCTGTTTGAGGATATCGCTGAAGGCTCCACAACTGCGACTTCACCAAAAATACCAGCTGCTGCTGAAGAAATAATCCCAGTCTTAGATTTAATCTCTGAGACTGATGAACCAGAAGAACAACTACTCTCACACAATCGCAGACCTTCCTTAGCTCCTCAAAAGCTAAGTGAAGAGGATCAGAAAAGAAGAGAGGAAATAATAAAGCGATTCGAGGATCAGCGAATCATTCTGAGGCGTGATCAACTTCCTTCAGTTCCTCCAAAGTTCAGAATTTCCAAAGCTGAATACCAGGAACACCTCAGAGTTGAACGCCTACTCGCTGAAAGAAAGGAAGCTGAAGAAAAAGACAGAGAATACGCCATCAAGCTTACTCAACGATCAATAAAAGACCCCAAGCTGAAAAGAGTTCCCATTGATGTTCAACGTCAACTATGGGATGATGCTCAAGAGATCGTTAGAGAAAAGACTAAGGTCTCTGATACGACTTTGGAATGGGCTAAACAAATGCTGACCTATCGATCTAGACCATCCAAAATCGTCAAGGCAAACATCAGAGGAAGACTGTACGCTGAAGTTCCTGTTGTTGAAGTGGACGTCTACAGAGATGACGAAACCAAGCAAACTTTCTATGCTGCTACCTTAGAAAAGTTTGGTCTCTCTGAATGGTTAGAAACAAAATTAGCCATTCAGGGATCGCGCTCAAAGTTCAAAATCGATGTCGAGAAGATCTTAAACAAACAGATCGACCTGTTTCATCTGCTGTGGATATTCCTCCTACTCTTCCTCAACCAAGAAAAGTCTCTGATAAGAAAAAGAAAGCCTCTGGTTCAGGTCCTCATATTCGGAATGAAACGGGCATTGGTTTCTCTCGTGCTGAAATTGTTGGCCCTGATGCCGATCTCTCAATGCTTGACACCTCCCTACCACCTGGAGAAACTTTCATTCCTGGCACAGTTGTAAGTGATCCCTATGGTATATTCTTTTTAGACTACTATGGAAATCATCACTTTCAACATATCTCTGAGCTAGACATCGCTCCCATCGAACAACTCAGAGATCTCGTATACTGGTGTGAAGTCAGACGCGACATCAAAGCTAGACACCTGAAGCCCTTGATTTTTGAAGCAGCTCTGAAGAAAAAGAATCAAGGAGAAGATGTCCCTGACTGGATGATCCCCACATCAAAGACCCTTGATGAACTTCTCATCAAGGAAGAACCTTTATAAGCTGATATGATCGCCCTTTTCTCTATTGTATCAGTTATTCTTCTGTACTTGTAATTTATTTCGCTCGTACTTGTAATCTTTCCATTTCTCTTTGTAACCTGATTCAAAGTTTTAAAGAAAGATTTCAGCGAATGTACTTTACTCCATCAGTACTGAAAAGATCCCAGAAAACAGTAAAAGGGACAAATATTTTATGAGTTCTTTTTATCCTTATGTTTTTCATTAAATAGCAATTTTCTTTGTTGCTATGTCATAATCAAATAGGGGGAGATTGTTTATCCAAACCCTCAGTGATTTGATAATGACCCTCTCATATATACTTAGTGAAATTGTAAGTAAACAATATGTATCAGAGTTTCACTATCGCTGATAAGTACTAAGATCTTACAGTACCGCTGATAGGAACTCTCACTCTTTTAAGTTAAACATTCAGCGAAAACTGTTCACCATAAATGCTCTGAGTCTGTTCAGTCATTATGATGATCGCTGATAAGTTAGTTGTTTACTTATGATCCCTGAAGACAAGTTTCACGTCAACAAAGGTTCTACGCTGAAGTCGAAGATCAAGCTCAAGAACCAGCGACAAGTCTCCTAATGAACTGATGCGGATCAGCGAAGACTCAGATTTGTCCACTCAACGTGAAGTATCAAGTACAAGACTTCAGCTATCGCTGAACTTTATCATTCGCTGAAAAGAAAATGATAATCGCTGAATCAACGAAAGCTGATCATGAAGTCCTCCGTACAAAGTACTTTTGTCTTAACCCCCCTTGCACGACTCCGTACGAAATGTCAGAAAAGAACCTCTGACTGTCTGAAATCGTACAACCACTCTGATACTACACTGTTCATCCATGCGGCTACTAAGGTTGTCAACCAAGGTTGTCAACCAAGGTCAATGACATGCAACCAACCAGCTGATGACACGTGTAAAGTGTATACTGACTTGCATTAAATGCATGCAGTATATAAAGAGATGGACCCACTTCTTTTGAAGTAACTTGCTAACTCTGGACAAGTTCAATCTCTTATCTCAAGATAGGTTATTATTAGTAATTTCCTTATCTCTCTTAGTGCAAGAAACCTTAGTGTTCCAACTTGTTTAGATTTAGGTTTATCCTTAATCTTGTTTCCGCAACAAGCTGTAAATTGTTAATGATTTATCAATAAACAATTTAGAAAAGTAAAATCTGTGTGTTTGTATTCAACCCCCCCCCCCCCCCCCCCTTCTACAAACTTGTATAGGCCTTCGGGACCAACAAACCTGTTTTGTGTGAATATCACTACTAGCTGTAGAAGTTATTACATTAGACACCCTGTTTTTATTTTATTATAATCTGCTTTGAAAGTTCATTTATATTTGGGTTTTGAAATTCTATCTTCTCCGTTTCAGGTTACCTCTTGGTTTATGCCAAGAAGGAGACTATTTCGGGAGTTAGTACCGATTGACCCGGAAATAGAACGAACCGCCAGAGATTTGAGAAGACAAGCACGAAACAGAATGGCCGAAAACAACATCAATGTTGGAGAGGATTGGGATGAGGAGATGCCCATCAACAATGGTCCTCAAATGGGCAATGGTCAACCAATTCCAAATGTGAATGCGAACAATCAGAACCACAATGCCAATCATGGTCTCAACAACAACGTCAACCATAACGTCAACAATAATGTCAACCATGGTGTGAACAATGGGATCAATCATAATCTCAATCAAAACGCCAACAATGGTGTCCATCATAATCTCAATCACAATATCAATCATCCACCGCCGCCACCACAAAAGGTACCAATGAGAAATTTCGCCAACCCGAACATGGGAGCTGCACAACGAGGACCATATGCACCTCCGATAGCTGCGAATAATTTTGAAATCAAACTTGGTACCATCCAATTGGTGCAATCGAACATGTTTGGAGGTGCAGCAACTGAAGACCCCCATGCACACTTGCGCGCATTCGAAAAAATATGCAATACTTTCAAGGTGAATGTGGCTGATCAAGATTCGATCAAGATACGGTTGTTCTCGTTTTCATTGAGGGATCGAGCCACTACTTGGGAAGAGAATATACCACCGGGATCAATTCGAACTTGGAACGACATGGTTACAGCTTTTCTCAACAAGTTCTTCCCACCGGGGCGAACGGCTCAACTGTTATCCGACATCACGCATTTCTCGCAATGGGATCAAGAGTCGTTGTACGAAGCATGGGAAAGATATAAAGCGATGCTCAAGAAGTGTCCACATCATGGGTTACAAGAATGGATGATTATCCAAACATTCTATGTGGGATTGAATCCTCAGTTTAAGAATGACCTCACAACTGCTGCAGGTGGAGCTTTAATGAACAAGTCCTATGAGGAAGCGGTCGAATTGATAGAGAATCTAGCAGAACATAGCTATTCCACTCCAAGATCTGCTGTTCGAAAAGTTGCAAGCGTGCAAGAAACAGAAGAGTTGAAGGCTATAAAGGCACAGTTGACTGCGTTGACTAATCAAATGAGAGGAGCGACTATGCAACCAAATGTTCAGAATGATACGGGTGGTCAAGACCAATTCATGAATCCTCAAGACTATCAATCGCCGAAACAAGTTCAATTCATTCAGAATCAGAACCGGAACAATCGGCCGAGGAATGACCCATCCTCTAACACTTATAACGAGGGATGGAAACGACATCCTAACTTTTCTTGGAGTCAACCTCAACAAGGCCCAGGCAAGGAAACGATGGGGCAACAGCAGCAACAACAACAACAGTATGGTAACAATTCTAACTCTTCCAATTCTTTTCAGTCTAACAATGTGTATCGTCCCCCATGTTACAATCAGAGGAAGCATGATGAGGGGCAATCATCAGAAAAGAAGCCGGATTTGGAAGACATGATGATGAAATTCATGTCAAAGATTGAAGGTGCGATGGAAGGATTAGCGGGTACAGTGAACACTGTGAAATCCACCACGGATCAGAATACCGCTTCAATCCGAATGCTAGAAAGACAGATGGGCCAGATTTCTGAGGCCTTACAAACCCAACCTCCTGGTCAATTTCCAAGTCAACCCGAGAAGAAGGGTAGAGAAGAATGTAAAGCCATAAGCTTGAGGAGTGGTAAACAACTCACTATAGACCCCATGAGAGATCCTTTGCCGAAAGGAGACAACACCAAGGTGAGTGATGTTAAACCGGAGGATGAACAGGAAGAAAAAGTGGATGAAGAAATGGAGATGGAGAAAACAGAAAGCAAGAGAAGAAAGGAGAATGCGACTGATTCCAAGAAAGCACCTCCTAAACCAGTCACACCATCGGTACCATATCCCAGTAGGCTAAAAGCCTACAAGGATGATGCAAACTTTGCTAAATGTTTAGAGGTGTTTAAAAAACTGCATATTAACATTCCTTTTGCAGATGCTTTAGCACAGATGCCATCCTATGTGAAATTTCTGAAGGATATTCTCTCCAACAAGAGAAAAATCGAGGAGCATGCCACGGTTGCACTTACTGAAGAGTGCAGTGCTATCATTCAGCACAAGCTTCCCCCGAAGCTTAAGGATCCAGGGAGTTTTACTATCCCTGTTCAAATAGGCAATTCTGAATTTAGTAAGGCTTTGTGTGATCTTGGAGCGAGTATCAATCTAATGCCATTGTCTATTTTCAGGAGACTCGGACTGGGAGAGGTGCAACCGACCAGAGTGACACTGCAGCTTGCTGATAGATCAATCAAATACCCGTATGGTGTAATTGAAGATGTGCTAGTCAAGGTGGACAGATTTTATCTCCCAATCGACTTCGTGATTCTCGACATGGATGAGGATAAAGAGATACCATTGATCATGGGTCGACCATTTTTAGCCATGGGAGGGGCGTTGATAGATGTTAAAGGAGGAAAGCTCACGTTGAGGGTAGGAGAAGAAGCGGTTTTTGACGTATTCCGAGCAGCAAAGCAGACAATGCAGTACAGTGAATGTTACCGGGTTGATGTCTTGGAATCTCCGATTAGAGAATCATGTGAATCGCAGTTGGGTCAAGATCAATTGGAAAGTATGATCATGGGTACGATAGATGGTTCGGAAGTTGAAAGTGTAATGCAACTGAATGCATTGCCAAGTCATAAAGGCCCTAGAAGACCGACTGTTGAGGATTTGGGTGAGCCAATACCCAAGTCTCAACCATCATCTCACACTCCGCTTAAGCTCGAGCTGAAACAGTTACCATCTCATCTTGAATATGCATTCTTGGGGGAAAAGGAGACACTCCCGGTTATCATCTCATCCAAGTTGGAAGCCGAGGACAAAGAGAAGTTATTGAGGGTCCTACGTGAGCACCAAACTGCCATTGGTTGGACGATAGCCGATTTAAAAGGCTTAAGTCCAACTTTCTGCACACACCGCATAAACCTTGAAGAGGAACATCGACCGGTAGTACAACCTCAACGCAGACTTAATCCCAACATGAAAGAAGTGGTTCGGAAAGAGATCCTAAAGTTATTTGATGCTGGAATCATCTATCCAGTACCCGATAGCCCATGGGTCAGTCCAGTCCAAGTGGTGCCAAAGAAAGGAGGTGTCACAGTCGTTCGAAATAACAACAATGAGCTCATCCCCTCTCGGACAGTCACGGGGTGGAGAGTTTGCATTGATTATAGAAGGTTGAACGACGCCACCCAGAAAGACCATTTCCCATTGCCATTCATTGATCAGATGATAGAGAGACTAGCGGGGCACGAGTATTACTGCTTCTTAGACGGGTATTCGGGATACAATCAAATACCGATTGCTCCCGAAGATCAAGATAAGACCACGTTTACATGTCCTTATGGAACATTTGCTTATTGGAGGATGCCGTTTGGGTTATGTAACGCTCCCACAACATTTCAGAGGTGTATGATGACGATCTTTTCGGATATGGTGGAGCGCACTATGGAAATCTTCTTGGACGATTTCTCGGTATTTGGCCCATCATTTGACTCTTGTTTGTCTCATCTGGAGGCTGTCTTGAATAGATGCAAGGAGACGAGCTTAGTTTTGAATTGGGAGAAGTGTCACTTTATGGTGACGGAAGGAATAGTGCTTGGACACAAAGTGTCAAAAGAGGGGATAGAAGTGGACAAGGCTAAGGTTGCAGTAATAGAGAACTTACCGTATCCGAATTCCGTCAAAGGGATTCGAAGCTTCTTGGGACATGCTGGCTTTTACCGGCGATTTATAAAAGACTTTTCTAAAATCATTAAACCCTTATGTTCCTTACTCCTAAAAGATGCCAAATTTGAATTTACTGATGATTGTGTTGTGGCATTTGATAGGTTGAAGAAGGAGTTGATCTCGGCACCTATTCTTACAGCACCTGATTGGAGTCTTCCATTCATAGTGATGTGTGATGCAAGCGATACAGCAGTCGGAGCGGTCTTGGGGCAAAAGAAAGACAAGAGAATGCACGTTATTTATTATGCCAGCAAGACTTTAGACGAAGCTCAAGTTAACTATGCCACAACCGAGAAGGAGTTATTAGCAGTGGTCTATATGCGTGTGAGAAGTTCAGATCGTACCTGGTGGGAGCAAAGGTAATCGTATACACGGATCATTCAGCCTTGAAGTATTTGATGGCTAAGAAAGATGCAAAGCCGAGACTCATCAGATGGGTGCTACTGCTCTAAGAGTTTGATTTGGAAATCTTGGACAAAAAGGGGACAGAAAACACGGTTGCAGATCACCTGTCGAGGCTCGAGGGTAATGAGGAAGAGAAGAAGGATAAAACATCTATCAATGACACATTCCCGGATGAGCAATTATTTAAGGTTAGTCATTCCGAACCGTGGTATGCAGATTTGGTTAATTTCTTGGTAGGAGGAGTGGTGCCCTACAACATGAACTCGCATCAAAAGAAGAGATTTTTCTTTGAGGCCAAGAGGTATTATTGGGATGAGCCGCACTTGTATAAGATGTGTGCGGATGGGATGATTCGGAAATGTGTACCGGATGAAGAGAAGACCGACATTCTTACTCATTTTCATACATTAGAATGTGGGGGTCACTTCGGTGCTGATAGAACGGTGGCCAAGGTTTTACAATCCGGATTTTTCTGGCCATCAATGTTCAAGGAGACAAGGGAATTCATCTCCAAATGTGACCGGTGTCAAAGGACAGGCAACATAACGAAGAAGGATGAAATGCCCATGAAGATCATCATGGAGGTGAAATTATTTGATGTATGGGGAATAGACTTCATGGGACCGTTCCCAAACTCACACGGGAACGAGTACATTTTAGTTGCGGTTGATTATGTATCGAGATGGGTTGAAGCAATCGCAACGCCATCGAATGATTCCAAAGTCATGATCAAATTTCTAAAGAAGCATATCTTCTCACGCTTTGGGGTTCCGCGGGCCTTAATCAGTGATGGGGGCAGCCATTTCTGCAACTGGTATCTTGATGCGGTCCTCAAGAAATACTCGGTCAAGCATCGAGTAACTACACCATATCACCCGCAAGCAAATGGGCTAGCCGAAGTCTCCAACAGAGAGCTGAAACACATTTTAGAGAAAACGGTAAATTCTTCACGCAAGGATTGGTCGCTGAAGCTTGATGACGCTCTGTGGGCATACCGAACTGCATATAAGACACCATTGGGAACTACACCATACCGGCTAGTCTATGGGAAGTCATGCCACTTGCCCGTGGAGTTGGAGTGTCGAGCATTCTGGGCAATTAAGCAATTGAACATGGAGCTAGACGCAACCGACAAGAAGAGACCATTACAGATGGTTGAGCTTGAGGAACTCAGACTCGATGCATTCGAGAATGTTTTGATCTACAAAGAGAGGACCAAGAAGTTCCACGACCGGAACATTCGCGAGAAGGTAATCACTTCAGGTATGAATGTTTTGTTGTTTAACTCACGATTACGTTTGTTCCCAGGAAAATTAATATCCAGGTGGTCTGGCCCGTTCAATGTGATAGGGGTATTCCCATATGGAGCAGTGGAGTTAGAAGGAGCTGATGGACAGAAATTTTAGGTGAATGGACAATGAGTCAAACCGTACCTAGGAGGTGAGATCCCGAGCATTGCAAGCATATATCTAGACGAGTCGGGACAGGAGAGTAAATGATTGGAGAAGTCGTGCCACGACAGAAAATACGGCGCTAGGTGGGAGGCAACCCACCATAGGTTAATTCGCATTTTTGATTTTGTTTCCTTTTCTTGTGTGTGTGCTTTCTTTTGTTTTTGTGTGTTTTGTGTTTTTGTGTGTTTAGGTGTAGTTTTGACCCCTGAGAGCGCGCAGGATGAGACCCGAAGGAAAACGAGCTGAGAAAACGAAAAAAAAAACGGAAACAGTGTCAGGCGCGTTTGGCTGCGCTGGTCCATACGCGCCACCAAACTCGCAAACCTCTAGAATGTTGATTTTTTTTACACGGTGCGCCTCCCTGCGCTAATCCATCCGCTCCCACAAATGCGCAAGGATCTGTTCGAATAAGGAACCAGTGCGCTGCGCGCCTCTGTGTGCGTTTCCACACGCGCCGAGCTCCTTCAGGTATTTAAACCCCATTTTTGGCCCTCTCTCTCATTTTGTGAAACCCTAACCTCTCTTGCAGCCGTTTTTCACTTAAAAAACACTCCCAAGTGCCGATTTACTCTCTTTTCACCAAGAATAATCAATTTCTTCTCTCATTCCACCATCTCTAAAGATCAAAGGTATGAATTCTTACTCTCCTCTCTAAAATGTTGGGGTTTTGCACATTCATTCAAGGAACATTCCATTTTCGAGTTACTAGCTGAAATGCCTCAAGGATTCATGTGCTTATGTGTTAATGATGTGAGAAACTCTACTGATTTTGCTGTTTGTTTTGAATGAATACCATGTTTGTTGGGGAAGTTGTGGGTATTTTGCTGTTGAGAGAAAAACCCTTATATTTGGTTCAAGTTTCTGAAATATCTTGTTATAATGCTAATTTTGTATAAGATAAACCAAACCCAGGTTTCACCAAGGTTTGGGGTTCCTGATTTCACCTGAAGCTTATTGTTTTATGTTTCTTTGTGTGAAAATAAACCTAATCCAAAGATTAGGTTTGGGGTGGCATTGTCAATTCACTATATCTAACTAATGTACCTTTTCAGGAACCATGGTACACACTGAGCCTAATAGAGCTGGACGCTTCTTCGCCTACCAAAATCTGCAACCGGCAGAAAGGGAAGCCCTGACGGAACGCGTGAACGGCATGGTCGAACATAGAAGACATCAATTCAGGAACCGACCAATCTGGTCGGAGAGGGGGTTGAGATTAGATGAGATACCGAACGAAAGGGCAAGAGAGATCGCTGTGGAACATGGGTGGACCACATATTTGAATGATCCGGAGCCGTATGATGAGGATCTGGTACGAGATTTTTATGGTGCCATGATACCACCAGCCTTTAATGAATTCTCTTCGGTGGTGGTAAGGGACAGAGTTGTACGGATGCCGATGGAAGCTATTTGTGCCCATTATGAGGTGCCTCACCCCAATAACTTGGGTGCCACTTTTGGTTTAACCCCGTATCAGGGTGTCCAAAACGACGCCCATTTCAGCACGGTTCTATCTGCGGTTCTAAGAAAGAATGGCAAGGAAATCTGGGTCCCCCACCAGCATGACATAAAGAAATATGAGCTGCGACCCGAGATTGCCCTATGGATGAAGTTTTTGAAATGCAGTCTGGCGCCATCTTCACATGATAATACGGTCGACGCCTATTTCGCCAAAATCCTCTACCACATTCAGTCCAACCTCCCAATGGACATAGGCCACATCATCAAGCTTCATCTGATAGACGCCGCATCAAGTACCAACAATGTTGGCATTCTACCTTTTCCTTGTTTAATAACTCAGTTTTGCAGGGACGCCGGATGTTACGTCGGTGTTACGACACCACCACAACCACCTTTTGATCAACACACCTACAGAGCGCAGGTCAATGCGGTAACTCGGAATAATTGAAGGGAAGCCGCTAATAGGGAGAGAGGTCGTATGCGTGTTCCAGCGGGGGTAGATGACATGGATGCGGATGATGCTGATGATGCCGACTACAATCCGGCGACTGATATGGAGGGAGTGGAACTTGGGTATGACATAGCGGGGCTAGCGCAGTAGATGCACCATATGGAGATTCGGCTGAATCGGAGGTTTGACGCACTAGAAGAAGGAAGGAGGTATGATGGGAACTCGCAGGCACCGAGCACTTCAAATAAAAATGAAGCGGGCCCATCAAACCCAAGGAGAAGAAGGCGTCATTAGGAGGCGTTTGCGTGGTGGGGTAATCTTTTTATAGTCTTGATGTTTTGTTGATGAACCATTTCGTTATTTGTTTTTTTATGCTTTTAGTTGGATGACTGTACCGATTCGCTATTTCGTGATTATTTCATGTACGCTATTTGGTCCATTGGGGACAATGTCTATGTCTGGTTTGGGGTGGTTTGTCGAGTCTATCATTTGTTGATCTCAGTGGATTGAACGATCACCTTGTCTTTAGTGATGAGTGTGCGACCTTTTAGCATGATTTAGTGTGAGTTTTCGAAAACACTAATTTTGGGGGGAGGAGTTAAAAGGGATAATATAGCACGAGGTTGGATCTAGGTGAATGCACACATAGAGACATTAGTGGAGACCACCCGTGAGTTGTTGAGCCACACATTTGCTAACTTCGATTCTGAGAGACTATGCATTAATCGATACACTTTTCATTCAGTCTTTTGGTCGTTGTTATAGCCTGATCTTACTATAACTTGCATCCGATTATCAAAGACATCCATAGGAATAGGAGTGAAGTTGTTGCCTATCTTTGTGAACAAACCATGTGCAAGTTGTCTGGTTGCTGCTATACCCACTGCTGTTCATAACTCAAAGGGCCCAAATGTTACCCGTTGTAGCACCCCCAGTTAAAAAAAAACGCAAACCCAGCAACTCAGTCATAAAGGAGTTTGCCAAAAAATAAATACAAAACTGAGGGGTCAGTTCAGGGATTTTAAATGAAGAGTTGAGAACTATGAGCGAAAGAAAACGAGAAGGTCACCTAATCATCATCATAAATTTATTGACCTCCATCCAAAAGCAGCAACCATGACCCATTGATCTGAATTAGCATGGTGAGTTTCTAAAGAGAAGCAGAGCAACATTCCTGTGTCATAGTCTTGATAAGTGGATTCCTTCTGAGATCAATTTGTGTACAACTGTACGCCATTGTTTAATTGTTGTTCATGCATACTTTGTGAATTCTTGTACCCAACCTCTAAGCATGACAACATGTGTGAAACCTAGGGCTCGAGCGAAGAGAGAAAATCGTGAGGTAGGGTCAAGGAGAAATCCTCTTTATGTGTGTGTTTATTCTATGTACACTCAAGTGTGGTGTGGTCCTTGATAACCCCTTTTCCCAAAGTTGTGCTGTTTAGAATCCCATATCTAGGTCTGCTGGGGGGTGTCCATCTCACAGGTAATTCGTGGTGGTTGTTGAGTTGACTTGAGATCTCTAATGATATTCTCGACAACACGAAATTGCGATTGTTGCGTTAGTAGTTGAATGCTTATTTGTGTCGCTGTTTTGCTTGGGGACAAGAAACGCTCAGTTTGGGGTTGTTGATAATGCCGTTTTACGACATTATTTTGATCCCGAAATCGGTCTGTTTGTTGTAAGTTCCCAAGTAAAATAGTAGAATTTAATGCCTTTGATGAGAAAGTACAGGTTTTTATGAATGAGTGATGATGGAAGAGTTTTGGATCAATCGGAGCAAGTTTACAACAGTCCAGTGCAAAAAGGAGAAAATCAGATTTTGAGGACCAAACAGTGCCCTGCGCGCCTGGCTGCGCTGCTCCATACGCGCCACCAGACGCGCATCCCTCTGCCCAACACGCACCTCAGTGCTCTGCGCGCCTCTGTGCGCGTTTCCACACGCGCCGCCAAAAGCGCCGCCAAATGCGCAGAGGCCCTAAGCGTTTTTATTCTATTTATCTGCTAGGGTTGAGGGCATTATCAATTAGTTACGGCTTGGGACTTTTTCTGGGCGATTTTGGGAGCAAAGAAGCGATTTTTGAAGGCGATTAGAAGGCGAGAAACATCAATTAACAAGGATCGAAAGGCGAATCGAGTACGTTCATCGGCGGCTTAGGCTTTTTCAGGGAGTTATTAGATTTCATTTCTTAGCATAAAACATGTTTACTTTCATTTCTATCTTCACGTTTCAGAGTTTTGAAAACCCCAACATGAACTAATCCGTTCATGTTGGGGGGTTGGTTTGAATCATGGTTGGATAATTGTTTAACTTTACAGTAGGTATGATTGATATGATATAGATGGATGGCACATGTAAGATTGTTCTTAATGCTTGTAATAGTCCGATCAACTGTTATTTGATTTTATGAATCTTTAATCTTTGAGAAAAGTTTTTAGGTTTGATTAATCTTTCATGTCTTGGTTGAATTTGAGATAGTGATATAATAATTCATTCCTTGTGGCTTTTAATTACTGATTGTTCAACTACTTTTGTTAAGATCGAATGATGATACAATGTGTTGAATGATATTTGCTATAGCTTGATAAAGTATAGTGATGGAATGTGATTTTGCCTGTCATCTTGAAGTTATGTCAATCGTATAAAATCTGTGAGTTAAGTAATTGTCTACCTGAGGAATCCGACCCTCCAACTCTTTCTCTTACCTGAATTAATTAAAGTTTTCATTCGTGTTACGATAACCAACAAACCAAATCAATTTGCATTAGTCTAGTTAATAATCTATACAGTAATTGTGGTACTTGACACCTGGTTCCTTTGGTTCGATACTCGTATTTATAAGTATTATTATTTGATTCGACCCGTACACTTGCGGTAGATTTAGGGGGGGGGGGGTGATAACCCGCCTATCAGACACAAATAGTTGTAAAATTAGCAATTGCAATTATCATACAGTTTGTGTAATCTGGTAGAAACTTTTGACTTTCTTTTGTGGATTTGTTCGTTGCAAAGATCTAGAGCAATATGTGAGTTGCATTGTTAGCCCAAAAATGATAAACGTTATCCAAATGAATTAAGAGAAAATTATCGAGTTAAGTTAGAACCGTCGAACTCAGTTACAACTTTTTAATTAAGGTTGGTAATTGCTTCAGTAACATATTTAGTAACTGAGGACCCAACTAACTTGTGACTCGAATAAAAAGTTTCAGGCCATTTCTCATAAATTATAATTGAAAAGATATAAAATTTATCAAAACCCAAAAATATAAATCACAAATATATCAAAATTGAAATAACCAATTGTTATAAATCGATATGAACCGGTACCTAGGTCCGGTTAAGGATGCCCACCACTAACTTAAGCTCTCCAAGCCATTGGTACTTGACAAACATTTGAATGTTTATAACCGTTATACAACAATTGGAATTGTCTATACTATTGACGCAACCGAGTCTAACCGTTTTTGGTTAGATCTCGGCCGTTTAAACTAATCCAACTTTTAATCTCAGCCCTTTAAACTCATTTTGATATTAATAGCCCGTTCATTAACCAGCCCACTCACTAACCTTCTCACACGACGCTTAAACCTGCACACAAATTTCTCTCAACTCTCTCCATGTTCCCGACACCCTCCCACGTTCCCAATCTCCCCACGATGCATACCATCAACCGATTTCAGAGACTCCTCTTCTTCTCTACAATTTCCTCACAACGTTGCATGTGGTCTTCAACTTCCTAAGCCACGATTTCAACCTAAAACTCTCATGGAGTCTCCCTATAAACTTCGATTTCTCCCTCCCACCCCACCCCCACCCCCACCCCCTGGTCCACATTTTTTGTTGAAGTTCTCAGGTATTTAGCTTCAACTACTCAGTTTATGAATTTTGATTTGAATTTTGTGTTCAAACAGTGTTACTTTAGGGTTTTAATTCGTAAATATCACCTGCTGTGATTGAATTTCTCTCGATAAATATTGAGTTATTGCTTGATTTTCTATTATGTTACTTTGAATTTGGGTTGAATTGTTAAACTTCTATATGTTTGATGTTTTTTCCTTTAGAATTTCTAAGATTTTGATGTATGTTCTACTTGAATATACATCAAAATTTGAACATACACAGTATTCAGTTAACGTAAAAGGAAATTACCCATGTCATCCTCTTCACTAATAACAGATTGCTTCAAATGGGAAGGTAGATTTCTATCCAAATTTGTTGCAAAATACTATATCGCATCCCAAAAAAGTCATGCTTTCAATGTGTTTTTGGGTATAAAATGATTGGTTTGGTTTTAAATGATTTTAGATGATGACTGATTACTGATACTGGTTTTTTTTTCAATCAACTCAATTATATATAGGGTCAGGTTTAAGAGAAAATTTCAAGGGACAAGAGTTCTTGGCCTAAAATTACATCGTGAAGAAAGGTGAACTAGCAAAAGTTTTCAACACCCGATCAAGGTCTAATTTGGTCTATCATTTTTGGGTTTTTGAGTTCCTATCGTTTATATAAAATTTCTAAATCAGGCTGTAAAAACAAATGCTGGAGATGGTCGATATATTGAGTTGGCTTTAATATTTTCTTGCTCATTGGTAACGTTTGCTTTCAGTGTTTGGCAAAGTGCACCAGATACCATGGTAGGGTTTGTACCTTGCATCCATTTGATTAATCAATGGGTACGTCTTCAGTACATCATTTATACCCTTCTGTGTTGTTATGTTGCTAAGAACCTTTGCAATCTTGCTTTGTTAAAATATCTGGATGGAATTTTGCTGAATTTAAGCTTCAGGCATGCCGGAACATATGCTCATGCATGTGTGTATAGGTTACCATCTTCACTTATTTTATGATTTGAAGAAATTATCAACATCTTATCTAGCTAACAAGTGTTTTTATGATAGATGTGACATATATATGCACAAGATTCCTTACCTTCATCATTCCAGCTAAATGTTTATCTTGGTTTTTTTTTGCCTTTTTTTTCTCAGGGTGTTCATGGCAACGTGGAATGTAGGGGAAATCTCCTACCAATGATGTCAATCTTGATAACCTTTTTCAAGTCCATTGTCAATCGGATATATACATTCTAGGGTGCGTCCTATCGCTTTGAAATCAATCTACATGTGCCCATATTGTTCTATTTGTTCAAAATTTCTGCTGAAAATGGTCGGATAAAATGACACATGTCATTATACGAGCCAGGATCATGTGATAAAATTTCACTTTTGTTAGAACACGAGAACAAGTCAAGATACCTTTATATTGTGTAGAGATTATAACTTTCATGCTGCGTATTGGAAGGTTAGATTATATCATGTGAATGTTGTAACCTTCACACAATATAAAGATATCTTCATAGTTCTCATGATAAATCTTCACTCGATAATACTGTCACTTATTGTTCTCACTGGAACCCAACCCCGACGCTACAGGTTTTTTTTATTTGATCTATTTTCAGGAAATAGCCCATCTTGATCTAATGCTGGAAATATGTTAGTCAAATGGTTATCGTTGATCGGTCAGTCTCTCAACAATAATCCAATACTGATTCTTATCCACCAAATAGAACAAATACAAATTCTGGCTCTTTTGAGAGGAAGCATAGTGGCAGCAACTTGATGTGTTTGCAAAGAACGTCCTTTTAGAATGACCAGCGGAACCTTCCGATCAGAGAGTCGAAGAAGGTTTAAGAGCTACAACTGCACCATTGTCGAGTATTAAAGGAAAAGCTACGGTAGAGATTCATGTTTTTTAAGAGGTCTGAACTGAATTCTTATTTCACTTCTGATTAATAAGAGGTGGTGCTTTAAGAGGTTATAAGATGTTAGGTTATCTCTTCTAATTTCAGACATATTTCAGACTTAAGCGCCTCTGAAATCTAAAAAACAAACGGTCTGAACGTAAAACGTCTGATCGATTCAGATTTCAGAGGTATTAATAGGTTTCAAAAAAAAACCAACAACCCCAAAGTGTTATTATAGTTTACAGTATGAAGGGTGTTATTGAAACAAACTTAACCAGATATCATGGTACAGTGAAATAATAGTCATTTGCATGAATATTCCATGTTAGTGTTAATGTTGTGGTAATGATGAACTAAGGGGCTGTTTACCAAACGTTTACCTGGGTAAGTTGTGATCCCAGAACAAGTAATCATATACTCAATATGCTCATAATGCCATCCGTATATTCAATATGCAATCACCAAGTACACAAGATGAATTGTAGATAGGAAAGTGCAATGTGTGTACTAGTGTGTGTGTAATGGATGACCTAATGTAAAATAAAAGGAAAATAACAATATATAGTTTGTAACTTGACAATTACACAAAAGGTCCCTCTACTTGGTACAACTAGCTAATTAGAGCACTAACAATCTCCCTTTTTGTACCAATGTAGATGCATCAGATCTAGACGTTCACCAGGAACACATGCTTCTTTCGGATTCCAAAGATGATCTCGAATCTCCTCGACGCGTTCCGGTACTCTTCTCTATAAGAGATAACATCCAAGATTTTCTTGATCAGCTCTTTCTCCTTCTCTTTGAGCTTTACGTCCCCTCTTTCATCCAATCTCAGCTTGCTCTCCAGATTGACCTGTATCATCTTGAAAGTTTCGTCACAGTACTTGTTGGCTTCACATATTCTCAGGAATCTCTTCTTTATGTCTTAATTGAAGTAAATGACTCCGAGTTCAGGTTTCTTCAGCACAGTGTACACGGGAATACCTTCGATGTCTGGCAGATGCCTGTTTGGTCCTCTGAGGTTTACTCTGGTTTGGTGTGCTTCCAAGGCCATTTGGAAATCCATAAGATAAGAAATTTTTTGGATATTCCGCATAAACCTCTTGACACTCTGATAATCGGCAGACCATTCTATTTTCTTTTCAGGAGCCCGTGCCAGAATGTCATACTGACTTAGAAGTCATAAAGCTTTAAGCTCTTAATGTCTGCTTCTGAGAAGACGCATTTGGAGCCATCAGATCTTCTAACAGTGAACTGTGGGTACCAGACATTGAGAAGCTTGCATGATTCTATCTTCAACACCTACACAATGACTTTATCTGACCTTACCACATCTATATCCAGGTCTTTATTGTTAATAACGTGTAGAAATTCAATTTTGTGAAGTGATGGCCAGTTCTCAATGCCGTATACCTTTTCTAAGTCGATCTTCTCGACTTCTTTTGTTAGATCTGAAGTTTTGTCAAAAACACAAGTGTTGATATCTGAGCAGAAGACTCAGAGTTCTGGGTAGGAGACTCAGAACTTCTGAATAGAGAAGTCTCGAAAAGATTACAAGTATGAAAGTCTGAATAGAAGGTTCAGAGTTCTGAGTAGGAGACTCAGAACTTCTGAAGATGAAGTTGAAAATATCCAAGTGCTTGAAGGAAGTTCTGAAATGCTTAATCAGAAGATTGTTTAGAAGTTCTGAAATGCTTAATCAGAAGATTGTTCAGAAGTTCTGAACATGTTGTTCAGAACTTAGGTCTTAGATATTTTTAGTTAAATTCTGTTACTCCATAGAACACGTGTATAAGTTCTATTGGTTTGTCATATATATGTACTGTAGCTTTAGTGCTTCCTTACAGTATATATATAGAAGTTAGCACTGTTAAGCTAACTAACTTTTGTCATATCTTTGTATTCACTTTATAATCTTTGAGAGACTCTCTATCTAGATCTGTACTCTGTTCTTAATCGAATACAAAGCTTTTGGATCCAATTTTCTAGCATTTTACTGTTTGATTGATCATAATTGATTGTAAGATTGAATCCTGGTTTCTACAATTGGTATCAGAGCTAATCAACAAACAAATTTGTTCAAGATCGTGTTCTTGAGGATTTCTAGATCATGTTCTTGAAGATTTCTTGATCAATTCGATAATTGATTCCGCTGCTACTTGTAATTCTTGAATTCTTAGTAATTCTTGAATTTATTCTATTTTTTGTTCAAGAAATTCGAATTTGTCTTTCTGTTGAATCATCTTACAATCATGTCTTCTAAAGAATTTCTCTCTATGGGATCTGAAACGAAGCCACCTGTTCTTATTCCTGAAGAATTTCAACAATGGAAAATTCGTATGATTCAATTCCTGGATAATATTGATGAGAACTTGATGATCTCAATTCGCGAAGGTCTTATTGAAGTTTATGCTGATGTTGCTGCCACACCTGCAACTACTACTACACCAGAGATTCCTGCTACCAGAGTGAAGAAAAGTTTTTCACAATATAATGAAGCACAGAAACAGAGACATGCAATAGACAAAAGAGTTGTTACTTTGTTGACTTTGGTAGTTCCAAATGAAGTCTTCAACAGAATCGATAGTGGAACATCAGCAAAGGAAATGTGGGATGAACTGGAGAAGCAAATGCTGGGTACACACAAATCAATTCAAGCAAAACTGAATCAAAGTATTAATGCGTATGAAAGATTCAAAGCAAAGGAATCTGAAAGTCTAACTCAGACTTACATCAAGTTTTGCACAATATTGAACGATCTCAGAAGGAATGGGTTGAAGAAGACAAAGTCAGAGATCAATTACAAATTTCTAAATTGTCTTAATTCAGAATGGTCATCTTTTGCAATTAGTCTCCAGATGAACAAACATATGTGTGAGGAAGATCTGAATGATCTGTTTTGTGTTTTGAATCAGCATGAGGATTCTGTTAAGCAAGTGGTTGAGGAAAAGAAAAGTGTTTCTGATCAATTAGCTTTGCTTTCAAAATCCAAAATCACCAAAACATCGAAAACATCCAAGAAATCTGTGTTGTTGTATGAAATACCAAAGATAGAGGAGGAACCTGAGGAAGAAGGATCTGAGGAAGATGATGATATCAAGCTGATTGCTGAGAAATTAGCTTTATTAACTAATACTTTCAACAAGAGGTATGGAAAGAAGAGGTTTGAGGGTAAGTACAGAAGAGAACAGGAGAGTTCGGAAGGGAAATATAAGAAGAAGGAAGATAGAGAAGAAAGTAAGTATGAGAAGAAAGAAGAGAAGAAGAAAGAAAATAGAAGGATCTTTGTTTTAAGTGTGGAAAATCTGGTCATTATGCAAGGGACTGCAGAGTAAAAGTAGTCAAGGACTATGAATACTATACAAAGAAGGCTCAACTGGCAAAAAACTAAAGATAGTGGGATTGCAATGTTAGCCGAACAAGAGAACTGGTTGTACTATTCTTCAGATGAAGAGGACTGTATTCATTTTTCTCAAATGCAAAGCTACATGGCTAAAATGAGAAATAAAGATGATTCTGATTATGAAGATGCAGGTTCTGAATCTTCAACTGAGGTACATTCTGCTCTTGAAATTGATTCAATGACTCAGATTGGCAATATGAATGCTGAATTTGTTAAACTCAGAAAACAGATAAAAGGTGAAAGAATTGTGGTTAACAAATTCAGAACAGAAAAAGAAATAATTAAAGAACAATTTGAAGAATCTGAGGTTGAGAAACAAAAAGTCAGAAAAGAGAATTCTGAACTTTTGAAAAAGATTTCTGAATTAAAAAATGAACTCTCAAAAGTAAAAGATGGAAAAGTTGATTTGCAAATTAAATTTGATATGTTGCTTGATGAAAGAAAGAATTTATATTCAAAAATCAAAGAGTTGGAAGACCTTAATCTGAAAAGAGGTCAAACTCAACAAACCTTGAGTCTTCTCACAAGTAATGTTAAAGACACAAGATTTTATAATCCAAAAATGAGATTAGGGTTGGAGGAAAATGTTGTTTTGAAAAGGCCTCCAATAAATCTTTATGACTTTGATAAACTACAAGTTCCTAAACCAGAAATCCCAATGATTGCTGAAATCTTTGTAAGACCTGCAAGTTCTATAACAAGTTCAGATAGTTTACAAAAATCAAGTCCTGTAAAAGCAAAGGAAATAATTTATGAACCAAAAACTGAGAAGTCAGAAGTTTCAGAAGACAAGGTTAAGAAAGAAATTTCAAAACCAACAGAAGAGAGACCAAGATATAATGATGCTAAATTCAAATATGACTCTCTGAATGTTAGTTACAAAAATAAACAACCAAGTTTTTCCTATCCTGACATTGAAAGTATATTTGATGCAAGTAAGGTTTCTGAAACAGTCAATCTGAAGTCTGGGTCTTCTAGTCAGAATTCTGACTCCATTAGTCAGAACTCTGAGTCTGAAGGTCAGAATTCTGAAACTGTTAGTCAAAATTCCGAGTCAACTAAAAATTCTCAATATACTTCAGAAAGTTTTTCAGAACTTGAAAAGAGGTTTAAACTTATTAATCAAGAACTTAAAGAGTTAAGGAAAAGTTTTGATGAACTTGAAAATGATTTTTGTGAGGTTGATTTTAAACTGGAACAAGTTTTAAAGGAAAACAACACTTATGTCCAGAAAATAACAGAGCTTGAGAAATTAAAGGCTGAGTATGATCTTTTCAAGATTAATGCTTTAAAAGAAGATAAGTAATTCTTTGATGAATCAAGTACATTTGAGAAAGGTGAATCATCCAAATCATCTACTAATTCTGAAAAGTTGAATGTTTCAGAAAAAGAGGAAAACAAAAGGGAAGATGATCTGAAAAAGGTTTCTGAGGAGATTGGGTTGAATACTACTTCTGAACCTAAAGCAAGTAGTTCTTGTAATAAATGCAATTGTAATCTGAATACTATCACTAAAAGCAAAAAGTTTTTGGATTCAGATTTGTTGTCTCTTGCAAGAAGGAATCTTAATTGTGTTCAGTGTGGTAGTCATTCATTTCAATTCTCTCATAAAAGTCAAAATTTGAAATCATCTTCTAAGTCTTTTTATACAAACAAAGCAAATCAGAATTTAGAGAAGAAGACTGTAAATGTATCTCAAACTCAGACAAAAGGAAAGTAAATTGAAAATCATTCTCAATCTAAATCAAAAGAAAAGAACAATGAAAACTTGTTTAAATCTAATGAAAAGAAGACTGAAAGTGCTACTCAGTCTCAACCTAAAGCTTTCAAGAAGAAAAGAAACAATTTTGTGAACAGAAAATGTTCTGATTTCATAAAAGTTCAAGGGAAGTGGTGCTTAAAAGAAGATTTTGAATGGAAAGTTAAAGGAACTTTTGTTAAATATGTGAAAGAAGCTAACAAAGAAGGACCCATTCCAGTATGGGTACCTAAATCTAACTAAATGTTTTTGCAGGGCTGTCATGTGTGGTTTTTAGATTCTGGAGCTTCAAGACACATGACAGGTCATAAGTCTTCTCTGACAAATTTCACAGAAAAGGCTAGAGGAGCAGTTAACTTTGGCAATAACAGTAAAGGACAAGTTAGAGGCTATGGAGATTTAATAAAAGGAGATTTCACCATTCAGAAAGTTTTCTATGTGGAAGGCTTACAACATAACCTGTTCAGCATAAGTCAGTTTTTAGACAGTTTCTGCTAGATCAAAATCAGCATAACAGGTTGCTTAATTCTAACTGAGAAAGATATAAAGGTGTTCTGGGCCAAAAGACATATGGACTTATTTGTGGTTAATTTTTCAAAGATTGCATTAACCCCAGTATGTCTATTGTCAAATGCAACTGCAAATGAATGTTGGCTATGGCACAGAAGGTGTTCTCATTTGAATTTTAAGGATCTGAACAACCTTGTTGGCAAACAACTGGTCAAAGGGTTACCAAAGATCAAGTTTGAAAAGGAATCATTATGTTCGGCATGTGAAATGGGCAAGATGAAGAAGAGTTCTCACAAGTTGAAAATGGATTCTTCATGCATGTCACCATTAAAGATGCTACATACAGATTTGTGTGGTCCTATTTCAGTTCAATCAATGGGAGGAAAGAAGTATATACTTGTCATTGTTGATGAGTATTCAAGATACACATGGGTTGAATTCTTAAGAGCAATATCTGAGGCTGCTGAAACACTGATTAATTTCATCAAAAGAATTCAAGTGTTCTTACAATTTCCAGTTCAGAAGATCAAGAGTGACAATGAAACAGAATTCAGAAATGAGACTCTTTAGAACTTTTTACAAAGTTCTGGAATTTCTCATAATTTTTCTGCTGTCAGAACTCCTCAACAAAATGGTGTTGTTGAAAGAAAGAACAGAACCCTAGTTGAAGCTGCAAGAACCATGTTGGCCTATTCAAATCTTCCAACCTTCCTATGGACTGAAGCAATAGCCACTGCTAGTTTTACACAAAACAGAACTTTGATTAATAAGATATTGAATAAAACTGCTTATGAACTGATTAACAAAAGAAAACCACTAATTAAATTTTTTCATATTTTTGGATGCAGATGCTATGTTCTCAAAGACAGAGAAAATCTTGGTAAATTTGATAAAAAGGCAGATGAAGGATACTTTGTTGGTTATTCATTAACTTCCAAAGCATTCAGAATCTACAACAGAAGAACCAAGAGAATTATAGAAAGCATCAATGTCACATTTGATGAGTCAAGAATGAAGACATCTGAACAAAACAATTCAGAACTCAATCAGGATAAGACAAAAATGACTTCTGAATCAGATTCTAACCCTAATTGTTCAGAACTCAATTTATTGTTTAAGGATGCATTTCTGGAACTAACTTCTGAATCTTATGCAGATTTTGAAAATCCTAAAATGGTTCAAGAAATGAAAAAGGGAAGTTCACAGGTTCAAACAACAGTAATTTCTGATTCTGGTCCATCTGAGGAATGTCCAATGTTGATCAATACAAGTGATGAAATTTCTGAGCCTAGTACTCAGAATTCTGGACAAGGTACTCAGAATTCTGGACAAGTCAATCAGAATTCTGAACAAGGTACTCAGACTTCTGAACAAAGGACTCAGAACTCTGAACAAGAAGTTCAGAATTCTGACTTTGCTACTCAGAATCCAGACTTGAATGTCACACCTCAGGGGAATAATTCAGAATTACTTGCTGTTACAGATGAGAATGATACAAACAACAATCTATCAGATATTGAATTGCTTCCAAGTTCAAACAAATGGACAAAAGACCATCCTATTCACCAAGTGATAGGAGATCCATCAGTGGGAGTTCAGACAAGATCAGCAACAACAAATGAAGCAATGTTTGCAGGATTTTTAAGTATGATGAAACCTAAGAAAGCCACTGAAGCCCTAGAGGATCCAGACTGGATTTTGGCAATGCAAGATGAATTGCTACAGTTTGAAAGAAACAAAGTCTGGAGACTCATTACAAAGCCTGAAGGAAAATCCATTATTGGAACAAAATGGGTGTTCAGAAACAAGGCTAGATTGGTTGCTAAGGGATATTCTCAACAAGAAGGAATAGACTATGATGAAACATTTGCACTTGTGGCAAGAATAGAAGCAATAAGAATATTTTTGGCCTATGCTGCACATAAGAACTTCAAAGTGTATCAAATGGATGTCAAATCAGCTTTTCTGAATGGTATACTTAATGAAGAAGTTTATATCTATCAACCAGAAGGTTTTGTTGATCCTGAATTTCCAGATCATGTGTATGTTTTAGATAAAGCATTATATGGTCTAAAACAAGCACCAAGAGCCTGGTATGACACTGTAACTCAACATTTATTAAAATATGGCTTCAAGAAAGGTAAAATTGATACTACTTTGTTCTTAAAGAAAAAAGGTAATGATTTAATTTTAATTCAGATATATGTAGATGATATCATATTTGGTTCTACAAATGCAGATTTATGAAATGAATTCTCAAAAGTCATGGAATCAGAATTTGAAATGAGCATGATGGGAGAATTGAACTTTTTCCTTGGTCTTCAAGTAAAACAATTGTCAAATGGAATTTTCATAAATCAAGGAAACTATGTAAAAGATATTCTGAAAAAGTTTAAGATGTCTGATTGTGCTGCTATGAGAACACCAATGGCAACAAATGTCAAGTTAGATGCTGATCTCTCTGGAGTTTCAGTAGATAACAAGGTTTATAGAGGCATGATTGGTTCTTTGCTTTATCTGACTGCAAGTAGACAAGATATCATGTTTGCTACGTATTTTTATGCTAGATTTCAATCTAATCCAAAAGAATCCCATATGCTTGCTGTTAAAAGGATTTTAAGATATCTCAAAGGTTCACCTGATTTGGGCCTTTGGTATCCAAAAGAAACTGACTTTAAACTGACGGCTTTCATTGATGCTGATCATGCAGAAAGCAGATTGGACAGGAAAAGTACTTCTGGTGCTTGTCACTTTTTGGGAGATAAGATAGTGAGTTGGGCTTCAAAGAAACAAAATTGTGTCTCCACATCAACTGCTGATGCAGAGTATGTAGCTGCTGCTGCTTGCTGTTCTCAAACTTTGTGGATGAGAACACAACTCATGGATTATGGATATCAACTCAACAAGATTCCCATATATTGTGATTCAGAAAGTGCTATTGCTATTACTCAGAATCATGTTCAGCACTCAAAGACCAAACATATTGATGTAAGGTATCATTTTATTAAGGACTATGTGGAAAAGGGAACTATAGAAATGCACTTTGTGCACACAAAGTATCAGTTGGCTGACTTGTTCACGAAGCCTCTTGATCATAAAAGGTTTACTTTTCTCATATGTAAAATAGGAATGCTTAATCTGACTAATTGAGTATATTTGTTATTTTTTTTCGGAAATGAATATTTTTTTCTAAGTAAGATTTTCTGAGTAGGGTAATCAGAACTCTGACTCTCTTATTCAGAATTCTGACTCTTGAGTTCAGAACTTCTGAGTCTTGAGTTCAGATCTTCTGAGTCAATACTTCAGAAACCTAACTTCAATTTTTTTCCTGTATAGGTTTTTCAGAACTTCTGACTACCTTTCAGATTTCATTTCTGAAAATTACAAGTGTTTCAATATGTTGTTAAGTTCTTTCTGTTTTTTTCTCATATTCCTTATGTCTAATATGTGTTTGAGTGTATGCTTAAGACAAGGGGGAGCATTGATATCTTTCAGAAATCATTCTGAGGTGCTTATAAGGTTTGTATTTTCGTTCTTATCACTAATCATTCTAAGGGGAACAAGATTTCAATGATAAAATAATTTTCACTTGTTCAAACTACTTCTGAATCCTTAAAAAGGTTTTCAAGGTCAGATGTTAGATTTTAAATAATTTTTCAAAAATATCAAATCATCAAAAGATGGACAGAATTTTGATGATAAAATAAATTTCTATCTGTTCAAACTACTTCTGGATGATTAAATGTTTTATATAATCAGAAGTTGAGATTTAAATGAATTTTGGTTCTAAGGGAATTTCTTCTGAACTGTGTACTCAGAACTTCTGAGTATGCAATCTCAGAACTCTGAGCATGTTATTCAGAACTTTTAACTTGTGTTAATTTCTATCAAATAACACGTGTCAGCTTCAAATTCAATTGATAATGCCACATTTCATTTAATATCTTTTGTGGTATTTCACAGTGTTCGAATCCGTTTTAACTCTGACAAAAAGCAACTTTTCACCGTTAAATCCTTTCAGCTTCGCGGATTTTAAATAGACCTTAAAATTCCTCTTTCAAATTTATTTGAATTCCAAGAGCGAAAAGTGAGATACGCATAAATCCAGAGTTCTTCGATTCTGTTTCTTTCAATATTCCACATTACAACCATGTCTGGTTCAAGAAGAAGTAGAGATATTTCATTACACTCCTCGAAAACGTTGTTGGAATCTTCGGATTCAGAAAACGATGAAGTTAGAATGCCTGAGAACAGAGCCGTAGAAGAAGGGGCTATAAGAGAGAATATTGTTCTAGGAGGAAATGTTGAAGGAGGTGCCGGGGATGAGAATATGGCTGAATCAGAGGGTAATGCAGATGGGGGAAATGAGACTATACAACATGAACAGAGTGCGGTTAGGTCTGTAATGTCTGGAAGATCAAATTCTTTGGAGAGAGTTGTACCTGAAAATGAATACTTAGACCTAGTTGAGAATAACTGTGTTTTAGTGCTGGATGAAACTAAGTTCAAAGAAGAACATAGGATAATCATCGAATTGCAGAAATACCATCCATTCAAGAAGTGGTTTACAATGAATAAATCCGTTCCTGTACAATATGTACAACAGTGGTGGAAGCATTTGGAGTTACAAGGTAACAAATTTGTATCTGAAATAGGGGGAGTTACTGTAACTTTGATTGTACAATTTATGAGAACAATGCTGAGGCTACCAGAAAAAGATGATTTACAGGGGAGATTAGATTTTGAAGATTCTCCATTGACAGAGGAATTAATAGCTGAATTCAGAAGATTAGGGTATAATGAAGAATTGAGGAATCTATGCTCATTCAGAAGGAACAAATTGCCACCAATCTGGGCATGTTTCTTCAATATAATTAACAAGTGTTTATCTGGGAAGAACAGTTCTCTAGATCAAGGATCAAGGCAAATCTTGCAGATCTTTCATGGGTTAGCGAAGAATAGGCACTATGATTATGCTTCTATTTTATGGGAATATATGAAGAATACCTTTGAGAGGAATCAGAAAGCATTAGAGGGAAAAACAAGGGATAAGCCACTTACATATATACCTTATCAGAGGTATTGGCAGTTGGTAATCTGGTATGCAATGGATCAAGATAGAAACATTCCAAGAAGATCAAATGAGGAGAATGGGCCAATCTTCTACATGGGTAAAATGATTTCAGCTCTTAAACTTGAAAATTTTCCAAATCACGGACCTCTTCCCAGGTCACTTAGGCAATATATTCCAGGGAACCGTGAGATATTAAACGCTTATTGCACCTCTATGAGATTTGAACAACCTCAGATCCCTACCCATGAGGACAACCCTGAGAGGAGATGTGAGGGGTCTAGTGCAGTTAGAGAGGGGGAGAATGTTGAGGAGGGAGAACATTCTGAGAGAATTGAGAGGGAAAATTCAGAGAGATTGGTTAGAATGGAAAGTGAAAAACAGAAAGAGAGAGGTGAGGATGAGAGAATGTTAACAGAATTAGAAACAGAAAGAGATAATTCTGATCCAGCCGAATTAATCCGGGCAACCACATCTACTATTGGTTCACAACCCTTGGTAACCAATATTGAAGAAAACACCATGGAGCCCATGGTGGAACTTGAACAACCCATCCCTAGCCACTCAGAAGCATTCAAACATGCTACTGTTTCACTTCATACAGGGGAACCATCCCATACTCATTTGGAGGGTGGTGATAAATCCCAAGATATTCTTCAACACTTAGAGTCTGGATTACACAGTAACATCCAATTTGAGCCTGAAATTCCTTTGAACACATGCACATCACAAGAATTTCGTATTCCTGTATCAACATCCATAGACATTCCTATTATTGGTTGTCAAGGATTGGATGGAAGTCCTGGGGAGGTGAACATCTTAAAAGCCTCCTTACACAGTGCATCTGTTGTACATGGTGTCTCTGTGGCACCTACAGGCCATGAGTTCTCTGAACACATGAAAACTGGGTCATTTGTTGATTAACGTTAGAACCTTCTGAATTTGAAAAGATTCAGAAACAAAACAATGATCTTGGAGAGAGAGTTGAGAAATTGGAAAGTACAGTTGATTCCTTGAAAAATGAGGTAAAGGAACTCAGAAATATGTTGGAAGGCAAAGCTAAGTCAGTTGAACAAAATGTGAATGGAGTGAAAGTGTCTTTGGAATCTCACAAGAAGGAGATCAAAGATGAATTATCAGAATTTAAAAAGGAGCTTCTGAAAAGTATGAAAGATATGAAGTCTTCTTTGTTGCAAGTGTTCAGTTCCAACTTGGCAAGGGTTTCAAAGCCTTTTGCCATCATGCCTTTGACTGTAGTCGAGCCAGAATCTGAATCAACTCAGTCCTTCAAAAGAAAATTTGATGATAATGAACCTCATCATCATCAAAAGGGGGAGAAGAAGCAGAAACAATGTACTGAGTTAGAAGATGTTGAAAATACTGAGTTAGAAAATGTTGAGAACACTGAAGTAGAAGATGTTGAGAAATCAGCAGATGTTCAAAAGGCAATAATTGTTCAAACAATAAGTTCATATTCTGAGGATGATATGGAAACTGATAAAATGGTACATGAAAAGTCTTCAGAAGGAGGTACTGATAAAATAGAGGAATTGGAGTTAAATACTGAGTTGGAGGTGAATTCTAATGAAACTGAAGTACTTATGGCAGATGATGGAGTCATAGCAGATGAGAATATTGTGAAGGATGATATAGTCATGACAGATCAGAATGAGAAGGCAGTGAGTATTTTTGGATCAGATGAAGTGATAATGATAGATGAGAATGCTATGGCAGAAGAATTTATGACAGATTCTTCTGAAGAAGGTTATGAGATGAATATGGCAGACTTTTCTGAGGAAAGCTTGATTAAAAGTTCTGAAGTGAATACATGCTTAGAAGTTATTCCTTATACCAGTGGTGAGCTTTTTAACTCTGAGATGGAAGAAAGAAGGTTGAATGAGGTTCTGATAAGGAGAATGCATAGTGAGTTGGTCAGAGCTCTTAACATTCAGAATGTTCAAAGATGTATCAGAACAATGAGGCCTATCGATTTGTTGGGAGAAGAGGACCACTCAGTTGATTACTCACAGAAGTTTCAAAATGAGTTTCAACTACACTTTGCGGATGAATTAGGAGATATTGATGAAGTGTATGACAGAGTTGAGGACTATTTCATGCCTTCAGAATATGTGTTCAAAAAACCCATTGTGATTCCAAGAATTGATTTACCAACACTAAAAGAGCCATTATGTGATTTTATCATTGATCAGAGTGATACTCCTCTTACAAGACATTATTTTCAGGATACTTTTCCAGAAGAAACCTATGAGCATCTTTACTGCACAGAAGGTGAACATGTTGATTTGGAGAATACTATTGATGGCTTCATGGATGAAAGATTACAGATGATTTATGTTGAGGCTTCAAACAGAATGAGAAAACCTGATGAAAAGCTACATGTTCAGAAAAGTATTGAAAAGGTGTTAGAGTTTCAATCTGAAGATTTTGATGGGTTAAAGTATGTGAGTTTGGTAGTACAAAAGGAAGGGAATCTAAAAGTGAGCCTTACAAGCTTTGATTTCCACAGACTGTTTCTTGATGATCAAATATTTCTGGTAAAATTCTTTGCAAGCACACAGGAAACCTGGATGGAGATTGAGTGCAGAAGAATTTTGGGGATTTATGTCAGAAACATGCATCTGTATGATTTTCAGTTGGCCATTGAAGCAGGAAAAGATAAGTGTAACTTAAGTTGTCCAATCAGTAAGGCTAGAAATGAAAATTGTGGTCGTGGGTTTGTGATTGATGAAGTTGAAAATGAGGGCTTCTTCTATATAGCTTCTAGTTCACCAAAGTTCTTCAGATTAAATGATTTGGTAAGGTACAGTGATGCTACTTTACTATGGTTGTTGGTGGAAATGGCAGTAAATGTTGAAGGAGAAAAAGCCATTCTGAAGGAAAAATGTTTGAGACATATCAAGGAAAGATTCGATCTCAGAACAAGAATAAAAGAATGCAGTGAGTGTATGCTTTCAGAAGAAAATCCAAAGAAGTTGCTGCATATTGATTTTGTCTTTCCAGCTGAATATCAAGTGAATGGTGTTTACTCAGAGGTTGAAGAAGTTTTCCCAGATGCCTTGTCTCCACAAGATGTTCAGATTCAAGAGGCTGAACAAACAGAAGAATCTGAGGCAAAAGAAGAAGAAATGCCTATTGATTTGAATGCTTTCTTCTTGGAGTATACTTTACCAAACTTCTTTCAGCCTAGAGAAGTTAATTTTCTGAGTGTATATCATGAGAAGTCAGAGTTCTCTAGATGGTTTCGTGATGAATTGGCAAGGATTGTGGGAAAGAAAAAGCAATCTATCTATTCTGATTTCATGATCACAGGAATTAGAGAAATTGTTGTCAGAAAGTTTAAAAAGAATGAGTATTATGGATTTGAAGTTCTCAGAGAAGATGGGAAAGTCTACTATTTCACTGAAGCAGATTTTGATAAAATCTCTGTTGTAGATTTCTATAGATTGTATTGTTTGTTGGAAAACAAAGACTGCAGTAAGTACAAAAAGGAGAGATGTGCTTTGGGTATTGTGAGAGAAGCAATGTTTTACATCTTGAGGTGGTATGCATATACTGATTTTCAAATTGCTCTCTATGTGCAAAGACCACGTGTCTACTTGTCAAAACCAAACAATGATCATGTGCAATTTAATGATATGAAGACTGAATATGTTCATGATTGGCCAGAATTGGGTGTTGCACTGAAAAATAATCAAAAGCAAAAGATCTACTTCAGAGCTAGTGAAACTGCCAAATATTACTCTGGAACTCTAAGGTTTATCAAGAACAGTTTAACTAAGAAGATACAAAGAGGAGTTCAAGTTAAAAACACATAAGATCTTATTGTGCAGATTGATAGAAGACTTGCTCTGAGAAATATGATCCTACTGAAAATCGTGCCTGCTCTCAAAGAATTCAATGTTGATAAATACAAGAGTGTTTGACAAAAAGGGGGAGATTGTTAGATCTGAAGTTTTGTCAAAAACATAAGTGTTGATATATGAGCAGAAGACTCAGAGTTCTGAGTAAGAGACTCAGAACTTCTGAATAGAGAAGTCTCGAAAAGATTACAAGTATGAAAGTCTGAATAGAAGGTTCAGAGTTCTGAGTAGGAGACTCAGAACTTCTGAAGATGAAGTTGAAAATATCCAAGTGCTTGAAGGAAGTTCTGAAATGCTTAATCAGAAGATTGTTCAGAAGTTCTGAACATGTTGTTCAGAACTTAGGTCTTAGATATTTTTAGTTAAATTCTGTTACTCCATAGAACACGTGTATAAGTTCTATTGGTTTGTCATATATATGTACTGTAGCTTTAGTGTTTCCTTACAGTATATATAGAAGTTAGCACTGTTAAGCTAACTAACTTTTGTCATATCTTTGTATTCACTTTGTAATCTTTGAGAGACTCTCTATCTAGATCTGTAATATGTTCTTAATCGAATACAAAGCTTTTGGATCCAATTCTCTAGCATTTTACTGTTTGATTGATAATAATTGATTGTAAGATTGAATACTGGTTTCTACATCTTTTATATATAAGTCTTTTCTGGAGCTTTCTTGGAATGGAGTTAAGATCCTCACCTTTTCACCAGTTGCAACATATCCAGGTTCAACGACGATTACATCATGATATAGTCTGAGCTCAGCTTCTAGGACTAGATCCCGTATCCTGCCATCAGCATTCACTTGAACTACTGGAGCATTCACTTGAACTACTGGAGCCTGTTGAGATAAAGAGCTTGTACCTTGATCGGCTTGTTGTTGCTGTTGAGGAGAGTCATCAGGAGTGTCATTATCAGAATTCGAAGCAATCACAAGAGCCCCGATGGTATCAAATATATCGGCTATTTCTTCTTTGATTTAGACAGTCATTATCTCTGGCTCTTCCTCAGAATCTATGTAGATATAATCAGTGATCATGTCATCCGCCATGCTTTCTTCTTTCGTTCTATTGTCAACAACCGGAGGCTTTTCAACCCCAGTTATGACATCAGCTAGAACTATGTCATCATCAACCTGGACCGCATCAGTTTCTGGTCCACTTGCCCCTGCTGCCCCCTCATTTACTGCCTGATCTGATCCCCCGATGTTTTCAGTAGCAGCAGCACTCGATTCTTCAACCCTAGCTCTCTTATCCCTCTCAGGTTGATCAGGATCATCCTGATCATCATGTCTTCGTTTGTTGGAAGCTTGAGCATGAACACCACAAGCCTGTTCAACTACGGTGATTCTTTCAGATAAGGATTGGTAGCCGGTAAGCATGGCTTGGGTCATTTCTTTGATAGAGTTGTTCAGAGTTTGGAAGTATGTGCTGGTGGGTAGTTGGGTTTGAGGTTGGGTATGTTGTCGGAGTAATCCTACTAGATCAACTTCTTCGGCAGTGTTAGAGTCTCCTTGGGCTAACAAACGGGCTAACAACTCGGATTTGAGTTGATGGGTAGGAACCTGGTGTAAAGGAACTGATGGTTGTGGTTGTGGTTCAGATTGAGCACTGGATGGTGGATTCTGAGGAGTCGGTGAAGATTCTGCAACACCATTTCCTTTTATCGCCCTCCGAACTTCGGTAGATAAATCATTAACAATAATCCTTAACTGTTCGATGTGAATCTTGTAGGTGGTGTCAACTGATGCCAGTGAAGCTCGCAAAACCTCCAGAGTGATGTAATGCGGATAAGGACCAAGATTTTGAGCGACCTGTCTCACGGTTAAAAATGGGAAAATGGATCTAACACCCAAACCACTTAGGTTTTCGGTTATCGTAGTAGTTATAGCAACTATACGGCCTGTGTTCAAAGCTGGCATGGTGTTAGTAATAACAGGACTTCCACCCGATCCTCGTGGGGTACCAACAAATGGCGGCCGCACTCTAGGTGTTCCGATTGGGGCACGAAAGCCCTCAACTTGGTGATATTCCAACGCTCGTGGCCTAGGAAAGGTTGTTCGTCCAAAGGGCTCTAGACTCAACGTGCTTGGAATGAAAGTCGGTGACCGGGGCGGAAGCCTACCTTGTTCAATATCAGCAAACACCGAGTGTGTTGCCGATAGTGTATATGCTAAATCCCTTGTGGAAAATGAAAAATTGGCAATTTGAGATGCCGATGAGTGGCTGAGTGGGGCTGTGCATTGCATGGCTGGATCCACCATGTCTGTTTCAATACGCAACGGCGATGAACGCTCGTTGGTAGTAGATGTGGCTACCCGGCTTGTAACAGTTTGGGGAGGGTCGGTAGTTAAAACTGTGAGTTCCGGATTAGTGCAACAAACGATAGAAATCAATAGATATGAAACAGTTTGTATGATTTCAACTGGACATCCAATTCACTTTCAATGTTGAGAGAGTTTACAATACGATTCAAGAAAGTGTAAAAGACAACAAGCTTAATTTTCTAAGCTAATCAACATTATATATGTTGGGTCCATGGCATGGAAGCCCACGGCCCGTTACACTATTAAGGCTCAAATTACAAGAACAACAAAATAGACCTTGAACTTCTATTCAACTAAATTTGACCCTAACAATCTCCCCCTTTGAATCGAAGTTCGAGTTCGCGCCAGTTCTCGACATATCTCTTTCGGAGCGCAAAATGGACCTCCAACATTCGGATGGCTCGGCGGTAGTCGATGCGTTCTTCAATCACTTCTAAAGCATTTCGAGCAGTTATCTCATTAGAGTTAGGAACATACGAAACCTTTTGATTTTCGGATTCGTAAGTGATGATGTTACGAAGAGCATATTTGACTTTGAGGAGCGTACCATCGCAGAATCTGTCGACCTGACTGAATCGAAGAAACCTCTTTTCTTTCTGATCGTTGATGTAGACTATCCCAAATTACGGTTCCAGAAGCAGTGCGTTCTCGGGATACATATTCAGTTCGGGCGCTTTCAGATTCGGTTTCAGCAGGTTTACCTTCTTAGCTCTGTTCTCGATTGCCATTTGAAAGTCGGTGAGGTAGGACATCATAACTGTCCTAATTAGGAATCGACGAACAACTTCGAGTGCTTTGGTTACATGCAGCGGTCAGATGGTTCTGGTTCGGAGGTCTTTCAGTATAGCTTGGAAGTCGAACGGTCTAAGGTTTTTGAAGTCAGCTTCGGAGAATCTCCATTCATTTTCGTCTTCTCGTTGGACGGTGAATACGGGAAACATAACTTTAAGAATTCTACCTGTTTGGACGTTGAGCACTTCGGTGATCTTGTGCTTCGTTCGGACTTGGCTAACTGGCAGACACCGCTTCATTGCGTTTAAGTACTGGCTTTGGTATTCCGGGTCGGAGCTGGGAATTCCAAGGAAAAAAGTAGGCTCGATAGGGCGTAACCTGTGAACATACAGCTTCTTCAGAGATTCCTCCAGGTGAGGAATAAGGATCATGATCTTCTCCCATCGGATTTGTTGCTGTTGAGGAGGAGGATGATCTGAAGCTGTTGGTTGTTGAGGAGATGTCGGATTTGCAGCAGTTGAAGTTTCGGGTATTGTAGAAGTTTCGGCGGCTTGAGCAGTGTGAACGGGTGTACCATATAAGTTTTGCAGCAGAAACTGGTCGTAGTCAACGTTGTCGTCTTCATCAGTAGGAAAGATTTGGTTTACCTGGAGATTTATAGCACTGGCGGCTTTTTCGTACCATGCATTTTCGGTCTCCGGGTCGATCTCGGAATCTGGATCTATTAGATCAAGTACGTGCCTAACTGATGCATCATGTGTGACCAATTCCTGTGTTGCTCCCTCAGGATTTTCAACCGTAGGGTCTTCGTCGTCGGAGATGTCCATATCTATGACCAGCTCGACTAAGCTCAACTGGGCTTCGGGTTCGTCTTCGGTTGTAGTTGCCGCAGTTGATGGTTCCGGTTGAACCACAGTAGTTTCAATGAAGATCGGGGTGGTCTCGGCTAATCGTAGTCGTTTATTCGTCCATAGAGGCGACTCTCTCGGTCAAGGTGGTTAGAGCTTGCTGAATATCCTTGAGAGTCGTGTCAAGCTGATCCATTCTTGTGGTGATGGATGACGTAGGAGCAGATACCTGGGATCGTAGCACAGAGATCATGTCTGCTTCGGTGGAGGCGTAGGTGTCGGTGTGTTGGAGCAGCTGAGCGAGGAGCATAGTCTTTAAGGTGTTCACCGAGTAATTTGGTTGAACGGGAGCCGGTGGAGGTGTTGGTGCGGTTTCAGCTTCGACTACTTTCTCCTTTCCTTTGATCAAGCTTTTCAGTTTATCGAGCTCGTTGGTGAATCGCTGCTCCATGGCCTCACGGACAGCCTTTAGGGCGCTGTCCAGATATCCCTTTGACACAAAGTCGGGTAAAGTAACTTCGGGGTCACTTAGAGCACCCGTTGAGGCATCTACCTTAGAGGCAGAGCCACCTACGTTCACGGTTGGCGATGGTGTGGCCGTGGTAGGATTTCCTTCCGATCCTCGCGTTCCGCTTAAAGGCAGAGACACTACGGAAGTTCCGATCGAGTCACCAAGAGCACCGATTTGTAGAATCTTATCTTGTGTCCTAGCCGAAGAATGTTCTATTTCAAGTGGCTCTAGACTCGATGGTTCTCTGAAAGAAGGCGAGACCGGGGGCTGCTGGTCCCTTTTTTCAATACCAATACTCTCCAAGTGAGAGATCGGTAGAAGTTGTGCTATGTCCCCGTGCAAAAGTGAAACATCCGTCTTTTGAGAGACGGATGAGTGGCTTGGGAGGTTGTGCAATTGCGCCGCTAGGTCCACGGCGGCTTCTTCAATACCCTGTCCCAACGGATGGGACGGGATAGCAGATGTGGCGACCTGAATGACACTGGTTTAGGGTCGCTCAGAAGCCTCTTTATTTTTACGGCTTATTCTCTCTTGATTCGTTTTAGACCTGACTTCACTCTGTCTCACCACTTCTGCATTTTCAACTAATACTCCATCTGCTCTCCTTATGTCTCCCTTATCAGGCTAGGTAGTAGGAATTAGAGGGTTTGTGAGTGAGTCAGATGGGATTCCTTCGGTCAACTCTGGGTTTGGTCCGATACGGGTAGGTATTAAGGAAACGGGTATGGCACGGTCCGTATCGGATTCGGTGGAGTCGGATTCCACTTGTTCAAACTGTCTGGGTGCTGAAGGGGAGTCAGAAATGTATGCTTCTGTGTCATGATGAAGCATTGGACGTTCGGTTTCAGTGACGACCTGGACCTCGTGTAGTCTAGTCGACGGTCCTGCTTCGGTCGTGGTATGGGTGATGGGAATGGGGGGTTGTTGGCTTGTTCCGACTTGGGTGGATTGGGTAGAACTAGCTTGCGTATCCAATGCACCACCCTCGCCTGTTCCCCTCCCACGTACTCTCAACACACCCCGTCCGGGAGCTCCAGCTGCCCGGACTCTACCACCTCTCGTTCTCGGACCCTCACGTCTCTCGGGTCTATCTCCCGGGGGAGGTCCCTCCGGCTCTGGCTGGACCATGGGATTTCCTATCTCTCGCCTATATTCTATCACACTCGGTGCATTGGGGTCCGCGTGTGCCAGTAAGTGTTCAGGTATAGGCATGGCGGGGGTATCCGGTGGGTTACGAATCACCAAGTATTGCAAATTGTAATAAGGACATACCGGATGATTGATCCGTCTCGGGATTAGGGGATTCGCATTCATGTGTTGTCGGATGGCCAGAGAGAAGTATCGCGAAAACGGTAGGAATTTCTTCTTGGAACCGACGGTCTGTCGGATGGCTTGCACCAGTTCACGCCAGATGATCGCTGAATAGTCTATGTGCCGGTTGTAGCACACAACGTGAAATAGGCGTAGGAAGTCGATGGTGCACTGGTCTATCCCCTTCCATCGAGAGGACAGACATCTATTCAGGATGGTGAATAAGGTGTACTAGACGGGCGTGATGTGTTTGTGGTTGAAAGCTGACGGGTGGTCGAGATCGTGGGTGCGTACGCGGCATGGCTTCCGGCAGTCGGTTCCGGAAGTGATAAGAGTCGTCGGAAGGAGTCTGGTGTGAGTGTGAATGGATAGTTGTCGATGCTGGCGATGATGGTCTGGATGTTGTTGATGGTGACAACTCTAGTTGTGCGCCATACCTGGTATAGATATAGGACGGGCACATCAGTTGTGGCAGTGAGTGCTCGGCGAAGTGGGAGGCCGAGCATGATATCAACCACCACGCGATGTGTAGGTCGGAATTCGGCGGCGTCAAGATGATGGTTGTTCGGATTGATCTAAATGCCATGGTCGTCGGGAACCAAGGCAATGTCGGCCTCGTCGTCTAAGATATCCTCAGGAGGTGGGATGTTTGGTTGTTGTTCCTCTTGTTGATCCGCCATTTAGAATACCTGTAAAACACAGTGTCAGATCATGGACGGGATAACTCAACCTTCAATGTTGTTGGTCCCGAAGGGCTATACGAGTTTGCAGAAGGGGGGGGGGGTTGAATACAAACACACGTTTTTACTTTTCTAAATTGTTTATTGATAAATCAAGACAATTTACAGCTTGTTGCGGAACAATATTAAGGATAAATCCTAAATCTAAACAAGTTGGAACACTCAGTTTCTTGCACTAAGAAAGAGAAGGAAATTACTAATAATAACCTATCTCAAGAAAGACGACTTGACCAGAGTTAACAAGTGACTCGTCCAGAGTTTTCGAGTACTTCAAAAATGAAGCTGGAGTCCTTCTTATATACTGCATCCATTTAATACATGGCATTTTACACTTTACACGTGGCAGCAACTGATTGGTTGTAGGATCTGATTTGAGTAGACAACCTTAGTAGCCGCATGGATAAACAGTGTAGTATCAGAGTGGTTGTACGATTTCAGACAATAAGGAGGTTCTTTTCTGACATTTCGTACGGAGTCATGCAAGGGTGGTTAAGACAAAAGTACTTTGTTCGGAGGACTTTATGATCATCTTTCGTTGAATCAGAGCTTTATCATTCTTTATCAGCGAATGACAGTTCAGCGATAGCGGAAGTCTTGTACTTGATACTTCACGTTGAGTGGACAAATCGGAGTCTTCGCTGATCCGCATCAGTTCATTAGGAGACTTGTCGCTGATTCTTGAGCTTGATCTTCGACTTCAGCGTAGAACCTATGTTAACGTGAAACTTGTCTTCAGAGATCATAAGTAAACAACTAACTTATCAGCGATCATCATAAGGACTGAACATGCTCAGAGCTATATGATGATGAATAGTGTTCGCTGAATATCTAATCTAAAGAGTGAGAGTTCCTATCAGCGGTACTGTAAAGTCTTAGTACTTATCAGCGATAGTGAAACTCTGATACATATTGTTTACTTACAATTTTCACTAAGTGTTTAAGAGAGGGTCATTATCAAATCACTGAGGGTTTGGATCAACAATCTCCCCCTATTTGATTATGACATAGCAACAGAGAAAATTGCTATTTAATGAAAACATAAGGATAAAAAGAACTCATAAAATATTTGTCCCTTTTACTGTTTTCTGGGATCTTTTCTGTACTGATGGAGTAAAGTACTTTCGCTGAAATCTTTTTTTAAACATCGTATCAGATTACAAAGGGAAGTGGAAAGATTACAAGTACAAGCGAAATAAATTACAAGTACAAAAGAATAACTGATAAAATAGAAGAATACGACGATCCTATCAGTTTATAGAGGTTCTTCCTTAATGAGAAGTTCATCAAGGGTCTTTGATGTGGGAATCATCTAGTCAGGGACATTTACTCCTTGATTCCTTTTGTTCAGAGCTTCTTCAAAAATCAAGGGTTTAAGATGCCGTTCCTGAATGTCGCGTTTGAATTCACACCAGTAGATGAGATCTTTCAGCTGTTCGATGGGAGTGATGGGAAGTTCAGAGATTCGTTGAAAACGTTGTCGTCCACCATAGTCAATAAAGAATATCCCATACGGTTTGCTTATGACTTTCCCAGGGATGAAAGTCTCATCAGGAGGAAGAGATGTGTCAAGTGCGGAAAGGTCAGGTTCTGGACCAAGAACTTCAGCACGAGAAAAACCAATACCTGTTTCGTTCCGTATAAGAGGACTTGAGTCTGAAGGTTTAGACTTTTTCTTTGCAGAGGCCCTTCTTTTCTGATTTGCGAGAGGAGGGGGAAGAGGAATATCCACACAAGACGATACTAAGTCGATCTGTTGATTTATCAGCTTTTCGAAATGATCCTTGTACTTAGATTGAGACTTCTGGATGGCTAATCTGATCTCCAACCATTAAGAGAGACCGTACTTCGTGATGGCTTCAGCATAGATTTTTTCGTACTGTCCGTTTTCTCTGAATATCTCGATTTCAGCGATTGAAACTTTGAGATTTGATTTTCCAGTGATATGTACCTTGTTGATTCTGGCAGGTCGATATCTGAAGTGTACCTTTTCTTTTCACCAGATTAAAGTAGATTGAGGCACGGTTCTCTTTTCTTCAACGATCTTCTTGGCGTCTTCCCATAGCTGACGTTGAACTTCGATTGGAATTCGTTTCAGCTTGGAGTCTTTCACCGATTGTTGAGTAAGCTGGATGGCGAGTACTCTGTCTTTTTCTTCAGCTTCCCTTCTTTCAGCGATTAACCTTTCAGCTCTGAGGTGATCCTTGTATTCCTTTTGTGAAAGTCTGAACTTTGGAGGAATAGAAGGAAGTTGATCACGCTTCAGAATGATTCGCTGATCTTCGAATCTCTTGATCATTGCATCTCTCTTTTCTTGATCCTCTTCACTCAGCTTTTGAGGAGCCAAGGAAGGTCTGTTTTTGTGAGAGAGATGTTGTTCTTCAGGTTCATCGGTCTCAGTGATTAAATCCAAAACCGGGATTATTTCTTCAGCTTTGGGAGCTGGGATTATTGTTGGTGAAGTCGTAGTTGTAGGAACTTCAGCGATATCCTCAAACAGGGGAGAGGACTAGCTGAAACACAGCGATCGTTTAAGTAAGAAGAGTTGGGGAAGAAAGAGATAGAAAAAGAATGGGGTTAAGTGTATAGAGGTTTTATGGAGAGTAGAGCTGATAATGTGTATAGATAGAGGAGGGATGCAGTGTAAGGAAGTAAGATGTAGTGTACCTGACGAACTGGCTTTTGAAGCAAGATCATCAGATTTTCATCGTCTTCAGCGACACCTTTTCCTTTGCGCTTGTCAGCTTCAGACGCTGAAGGCTTTGTCTTGGTCCGCTCCCCTGAAGGTTCATTTATCGCAATCCCTTTGAGAGCTGTAGTCTTCTGAACAGGCTTGACGATAAAGGAGTCATCATCATCATCATCATCATCATCATCATCATCATTCTTTGGAGAAGAAGATGGTTCATCATCAGAGATGTCGACAGCTTCATCGTCTTCAGCTTCGTCTTCATCAGATTCAACCTCGTCATCGTAGGGTGAGGTTACATCAGTAGCAGCTTCAATGTTCTGCTCTTCGAGTTGCTCCCCCTCAGATACAGATGAGGGTTTCTCGGTTCTCTCAGGGTTTTCAACTCCCTGAGGTTCTTCTTTATTTTTCTTCTCCCCCTCATCATTATGGGGAAGGTCTTCTTTAGGCTTCTTCTCCCCCTCTTCCACATCATGGTGGGGGGAGGTAACGGACTTTTCAGCAGCAGCAGCAGTAGGATTACTGTCTTCCTGGCCAGTAATTCTCATGCAGTTTTCAATCGCTGCTACACTGTCTTCTAGGCCAGAAATAGCAGGAGTGATCTTGAAAAGTTCAGCATGATCCGCCAGAGTAAATTGTGTAGGTGCAGGGGCAGGGGCGGTCATGTGATTCAGGATCTGTTGTACCATTGTCTTTACTGAACTTACATCATTCTTTACAGCAGACATCTCTCCCTCGAGTTTTCCAACCGATGTCTTCACTGAACTTACGTCAGTCTTGACAGCAGTCATTTCTCCCTGAAGATTTCCAACCGATGTGTTCAGCTTTATGACTTCGCTGGACAAGGTTTGAACTGTTGTTTTGAGAGAGATGTAGTCTGTGTAGATGTCAGCAAGAACTTTGACAAAGTCACCAAGAGTACCATCAACCTTCTTCAAATCATCTTTGGAAGCATTCTGTTCAATCACTTTTGTCAGCTTGTTGAGATTCTCTCCAGCGTTTGTTACAGCTGAAGAGTTGTCTGAGAGAGTAGTGGTGAGACCAGTCAGCTTTGTATCCAAGTTCTTCAGAGAGGCGTTGATGTCTCCCAAATTAGGACCTGTAGCAGATAAGTACTTATGAATAAAGGAAAGCTCAGAAGTTCGAGGTTTAGTTACAGTGTATATGGGTTGGTGTTTACCTGCAGGAGGGTCAATGAAGTCGTCAAAACTTATGTGTCCTGAAAAGAGTTCCATGTCGTCAGCTAGAGTGCGTGTACGCATGGACATTCCTGCAGGTCATGCGTCCATCATTCCTTGAAAAGTATCAGCTTTAGCTTCTGGAGGAATGACGGGTGCTCCAGTGATCATGGTGAAAACTGGATTAGAGTCCAATGGAGTAGAGAGAGAGAGGCGAAGGTTGAGAGGGGTTGATGTGTAGCTGATTCAGTGTTGGATCCACTGAGAATCACTTCTTCAGTCCTTTGAGAGACTGAAGGAGGTTGGGTTGATTCCAAGTTTATAACTTCAGCGTTTAGAGACGCTGAAGCTGGGATGGAAGGGGTGGCTTGTTCAGCTGTGGCAGAGCGTACCACTGAACTTTCCATCAGCTCTTTAAGATGAGCTGAGGAGTCTTCAGCATGTGAATGCTGGGGGGGTTGCTCCTTGATTTTCTTGATTCTTTTGGAATCAAGTTGGGAAGATGAGTGTTTCCTTTTTCTAGAAGGAATGGAGGTTGCAGCTGGGGTATCAGCGGTGGGGATTTCCGCTGAATGAGCCACAGAAGTAGAAGAAGGAGGATTGAGAAGAGTTAAGAGAGTAGAAAGACGTACCTCGTTCTCCATTGGCTTGAAGTCGAGTACCTTAGGACCAACCTGAGAGAGTTTCAGGTCTCCTACTTTCGTGTAGTTGTCCTTAAGGCCTGTTTGGAAGACAGCGCTGATGAATCTAGGATATGGAACCCATGATGGTCGGTCAGCGACAGAGTCTACTCTGAGCACAAGATCATCATAGATTATTGAGGCCCAATCAACATGAAGTCCTTTTAGCAATGCATATCCCATTGCTTGCTGAGGTTGAGCGGCTTGATCAGAGGAGCCGGTCTTTGCAGTCATGTAGCTTATCAAGTATGCGAAGATGAAGTTCATCTCGCTGGGCATTTTTGACTTCTTGATGAGGGTCAGTTTCTTCTCAAGCTTCTTGTCCATCCCAGTTTCCCATACATAACACATTTCATCAAAGAATGCAGTGATGGCTTCCCTATCAGCGTGTTTCTTGTGGTTAGGGAGAGAAACAAAGGGTTTTTCTTTTGTGGCGATGGGAAGGCTCAGCGCTTTTTGGATAATGGCAGGGGTGATTTTTATGGTGCCAAAATCAGTGTCACAGAGGATGCAATCGATTTGCTTCGTGGGGTCTTTGGTCGATGTGAGCTGAGTGTGTCTGGCAGAATACCATAACTGAGATAGTAGTAGCTGATGTGCAGGAGGTGTTATGGTCAGGGCTGTAGAGAGGCAACAGGTTTTAAGGAATTTCACAGCATCATTCAGATGTGTGACTTGCTTTCGAGGAGGAAACTCGAAAAGCGCATAGAGATTGTTGGTTTTTGTCCAATCAAGTTCCTCAAGCGTGAACTTGACCTGAGGAGCCTTGGTGATTTCTAGGTCCTCAGCAGCAGCAGTATTCTCAGCGGTAGAATGTCAGTAGATGCCATTGCTGTATTATCAGTTCAACCAAAGATATAACAAATAAGAATAATCTTAATGTGGAAAGATTTTCCAATAAGATGGTTCGAATTTTGTCCATTTCATTCAGACAAAAATGTCTTAATGAAGATTAGGGTTTTTGAAACAGAAATGCAAACCCAAAAAAAATCTTGTTTTCCAGTTTCCTTTGAGGATTGGGATTCTGGAAAAACGTATGAAGAACAAGTTTAAGATATTTGCGTTTAAACTTGAAGAACAACCATGAAAGGTTGTGTTCATAAAACCATGAAAGAAATGATTTCATTTTTGAAAAAGTTCTTTTGTTTGATCTTTTAAAAACAATGAGAAGATCATTAACAAGTAATGTAGGTAAATAACAAGAGTATTAACTTGGTTCGTTGAAGAAGAAGAAGATGAACAGTTTCTGGAAATTTTGAGAGCTCAAAATGCAACAGTAAATCTTTTTCTTGCTTGGAGGAGAAGTTTTTCGCGTAAAGGAAAAATATAAACCCAGAATGGTTTATATAGAGAGAGTAGAGAGAGAAAATCTTGAGCGGGAAAAGATTTTCATTATGACACGGACACGTGTTTGCATTTGATTGGAAGGTAAACGAAACGTGCAAACGTGTGTCTGAAAAAGAACGTGCCGGGGCTTATCCGTTTCGATGATGTCACAACTGTCCTTTCATATTTTAGGATGTCTCTGAGGTTTTGAAGGCTCAGGGACACTTTTGAAAACATGAAGCACTGAATAGAAATATCAGTGTTGGTTTTAGAAATTTCAAAGTATCGCTGATTAAGGAAGAGATATTCAGAGATGCAATTTGTCTTGAAATCTTGCATTTACATGCGATTGTCAGCGAGAGAAAAACATACCTTGATATCAGCGAATCAAGTTTATTCAGAGAGAAAATGATAGAATGGGTTATACAAGTTGATTTTATCCTATCGCTGATCAAATGTGAACCGCTGAAGATTTTACTCTTCATAGTTCAACATTCCAAGCTCGCTGATGAGAAAGTTGAATCTTGTCTCATCAAGAGGTTTGGTGAACAGATCAGCTAACTAATAATCAGTTGGGATAAAGTGAAGTTCTATATCACCATTCATCACATGATCTCTAATAAAATGATACCTGATTTCGATGTGTTTTGTCTTTGAGTGTAGCACTGGATTGTTGGCTATAGCGATGGAACTTGTGCTGTCGCAATAGATTGGAATTTTTGAGAGCTGTAGGTCATAGTCCAGTAGTTGATTTCTCATCCACAAGACCTGAGAACAACAGCTTCCAGCGGCTACATATTCAGCTTCAGCTGTGGAGGTGGACACTGAGTTTTGCTTTTTACTTGTCCAACTCACCAGCTTTCCACCCAGGAGCTGACAGCCTCCTGTGGTGCTTTTCCTATCCAATTTGCAACCTGCAAAATCACTATCTGAATAGGAGATTAGATTGAACCCTGAGTCTTTGGGATACCAAAGACCTAGATTCACAGTACCCTTAAGGTATCGAAAAATTCGCTTTACATCGATCATATGAGATTCCTTAGGTTCAGCTTGATATCGTGCACACAAACAGGTTGCGTACATAATATCGGGTCGGCTAGCTGTAAGATACAAGAGAGAGCCGATCATCTCACGGTACAACATGACATTAATAGGTATTCCATTTGAATCCTTGTCTAGTGTCAGCGGTGGTGCCATAGGGGTTTTCATAGCTGAACTCTGAGTTAAATCGAATTTCTTCAGCATATCTTTAACATACTTTCCCTGATTAATGAAAGTTCCTTTTTCATTTTGCTTTATCTGAAGACCAAGGAAATATGTTAGCTCACCCATCATACTCATTTTATACTCTTCTTTCATTCTATCAGCGAAACGAGTACAAAGGTCAGGGTTAGTAGAACCAAATATAATGTCATCAACATATATCTGAACAAGAATAATATGACCTTTTACTTTCCTGAAGAATAGAGTTTTATCGATTTTACCACGCTCAAATTGTCAATATGGAGATAAGTAGAGAGAGTGTCATACCATGCACGAGGAGCTTGCTTTAAGCCATAAAGTGCCTTATCCAGTTTATAAACATAACCTGGACGCTTAGGATCTGAGAATCCTAGAGGTTGTTCCACATAGACTTCTTCATTCAGCTTTCCATTTCAAAACACTGACTTAATATCCATCTGATATACTTTGAAGTCTTTGTGTACAGCTTATGCTAAGAATAAACGAATAGATTCTAGTCTTGCTACTGGAGCAAATGTTTCGTCGTAATCTATGCCTTCCTCTTGTCTGTATCCCTGAGCAACAAGACGAGCCTTGTTGCGGGTTACAGTTCCATGTTCGTCCAACTTGTTTCGATATAGTGCCTATCACTGTCTTGTCAGTTGGTCTTCGAACAAGTTTCCAAACTTTGTTTCTTTCGAATTCAGTCAGCTCTTCTTGCATGGCGCTGACCCAGTTTGGATCTTTGAGGGCATCATCTATCTTCTTTGGTTCAGTTAGAGAAATAAAGTTAACAAATAAACAAATATTACCTGCACTTCGTCGAGTCTGAACACCAGCGTTTGGATCGCCAAGAATTTGATCAATTGGGTGATTTACAGTCCATCGCTGAGCAGGAGCATAAGTCGCTGACTCAGATTAAACTGGAGGAGCTGAAGATGAAGCTTCATCAACTTCTGGATTATTAGCCAAGAGAGGAGTAGGTGTAGATGTCATCTCATTCACTGATTGCTGAGAAGTAGATGGAATGTCTGAGACATTTGGTTCAGAAGCAGGTATAGTGTTTAAAGGAACAGTTGAGACCCATGATGTTTCAGCTTCACTATTCTGCATATTTGGAATGATAGTAGGACTATCATCTTTAACTGTATGAGTATGAGGAGTGGGAATATCTTCTGAATCACCAAGATGAGAAAACATCCATTGATTCAGTTCTTCAGTATCAGCAGACGGTTTAGAGTTTGCTGAACGGGATTCGTCAAAAGTGACGTGAATAGTTTCTTCAACAGTTTGTCTTCTTCGATTGAAGACTCTGAAGGCTTTGGAGATTGAAGAATATCCAAGAAAGATTCCATCATCAGCCTTAGGATCAAACTTTCCAAGGGCATCTCTGTTGTTCAGTATGAAACACTGACATCCAAAGATGTGAAGAAAGCTAATTGAAGGCTTTCTCCCATGAAAAGGTTCATAGGCTGTTTTATTAAATCTTTTGACTATCAGCGACCTTTGGCGTATGAATGCTGAGGTAGACCAGTGACTAACTCTTTTGAAGAAAGAGTGTTCAGTGTCTTGAAGTTTAGATGAGAGAGCCTCTTATGCCATAGCCAATTGACATCAGAAGAGGCTTTTGAGAAGAAACAAGAGTTCTTAGTGGTTGTTGAGTCCATGTTTATTACATAAACATTTTCCAAACGATAACCGCTGAGAGCTATCTTCTCCTTTTTGTCAACGACAAAGCAGGATTCCTTAGTAAAGATTACTTTGTTATCCTTGTCACAAAGCTGACTAATGCTTAGAAGATTATGCTTCAGCCCTTCAACATATGCGACTCTTCTGAAGGTTGTTGTACCATTTGAGAGTACACCAAACCCTCGGGTATGTCCTTTTCCATTTCCACCGAAAGTCGCAGAGGACCCTTCTCTTCCTTGTATTCAGCGAGCAGGCTTTTCTTTCCAGTCATGTGTCTAGAGCATCCGCTATCGAGATACCAGATACCCTTCTTAACCTGCATTACAAAGGAAGATTAGTTTTTCTTGGGTACCCTCTTAACCATGTGTACACGTTTGTCAGTGGAAGTAGTTGGAATGGAAGGTTCAGCAGTTTTCGCAGCATTTGAAGATTCAACTTTGTTAGTCTTCACTTTGGTTAATTTCTTAACCTCAGTGGTCTTCTTTGCCTTGGGGGCAATGATCTTCACCTTAGCTATCTTTTCAACTTTGGTGGCTGTGGGGCACTTACTAGCAATATGATCAGTAAGTCCACAGTGATAACATTTCCTATAACTAAAAATAGTTCTAGGACCATTTGAATGTTGAGCTTTAGATTTTGAATTAGAAGTACCAGCACCAAGTAAGCTATTGGCTTTTGAAATGGGAGGAACATTTAGTTCTTCGGATTCCTTACCAAAGACATCCACTCTGATTCTAGGAATAGATCGCTGAATAGATCCACGCTGAGTAGATCCATATATCTGATTCCTTGATCCAGAGGGATGAATCACTAACGCTGTAGAAGCATTCAGCTTAGGTACTAAGGTACCCTTCTGAGGATTTAGGTTAAAAGCAATTCATTTACCTTTATCTTTAAAGACAGAGGTAGGTTTTGGATAAACCATTTTCTCTTTACCTTTTGAAGAGGTAGAAATTTCCTCAGGGATAGGCGGTCTAGAAGAGGAACACTGAGAGGATGAAGTATCAGCGACTGAGGATACGAAAGTTCCAAATAAGAGCATGGAACGATCAGTGGTTGGTTCTAGAGTATCAGCTTTGTAACCAAGACCACGTTTATCACTCAGGGGAATCTGAGACTTAATTATCTCAGTGATCTTTGTTGAAGAATTACACCATCCTTCAATAATAGCTTTCTCTGCTTTCAATGCAGCGATAGCTTCTTCGTGCTCGATTTTGACGAGCTGATTTAGGTGAACTTGATCTTTAAAATCTTCTTCAAATTTAGAAAGATATTCTATTTGAAGGTGACAGTTTTTAGTTGTTCAGCGAGATCAAGGTTTTGATTTTCAACTATAGTTTTGCCATTCATGGCTTCATATAAACTTCTAGTCAAGAGATCGATCTTTCGAAGACTATCAGCTTCATCAATATTTGCAATATTGGTAAAGAAGGAAGGTGATACCTGAGTTGCAGAGGTTGAAGTAGAGGGAATGTCAGAGTTGTCTTCCTCATCTTCAAGTTTGGCCATTAGACATAGATTGGCTTCATCATCATCTTCAGAGTCAGATGATTCTTCTTCGTCAGAGGCAGCCCAATCATAGTCAGCCATGAAACCTTTGCCTTTCTTCTTAAAGGTTTTCAGCTTTGCATACTTTTCTTTCAGCTTTTTATATTTTTCATCTATATTCCTGGGAATAAAGTTTTTCTTGGGAAAAGCTGAGGGTCTAGAGACTTTCTTTGACCTGCACTCACTAGCAAAATGTCCTGTCTTTTCACAGTTATATCAAGTAGCAGTAGCCTTATCAACAGGGGTTGATGATCTTGGCTTGTCAGTAATAGCAAGAGGTTTATTTTTCTTGAAATTACTCTTTCTAGCAAATCTCCTGAACCTATTAGCCAGGAATGCCAGAGCTTCATCATTATCTGAAACGTCAGAGTCTGATGATCTTTCAGTGTTAGTTTCCAACTCAGTGACAGTGATAGTCGATCACTGAGTGGAAGGTGACTCTAAGATTAAAGCAACATGGGTGCTTTTGGAATATTTTACAAGATTCTTCTTAAGATGACTCGATTGCTCATGATTCAGCATCGTTCCATATAAGGTAGAAAGGGTCATTGATTTTAGATCATTTGACAGCTTGAGACACATAGAATAACTGTCACAGCTTTCAGGTAAACATTCTAAGAACTTTGTCAGCACTTCAAAGTTAGAATATTCCTTACCAACAGTTTTTAGATCTATTATTAAGCAGTTAAAACGTTGGTGTACTTCAGAGAGAGTTTCATTCTTACCACAAATGAAACTTTCATACTGTCTTACCAGGTTGATCTTTCGAGAGTCCTGGACTTCAGAAGTACCTTCATACTGAACACAGATTGTGTCCCACATAGCTTTTGAGGTTTTCAGGTTCATGACGGAATGGTAGACTTCGTCAGGAAGAGCCATGGAGAGTATCGATCTGGCTTTGGTGTCGATAGCCACTTTCTTCTTATCTTCATCAGTCCACATATGAATTTCCTTAGGAATCAACCTTTCTGGAATAGCAGGTCTATTCTCAGCGGCTGGAACTGCAGCATCAATTCTTACAGGGATATATGGGCCTTTTTCAAGATAGTAAGGCATAGTAGGGTCTACACCTTCTAAGAAGAGAATCATCCTGTTTTTCCATAGATTAAAATTATCTCTGGAGAATCTAGGGGGTTTTGCAAGAGAATCGTTGTCAACATAGTTTGTGTTTGTGTTGGTAGCCATTTTAGAAAATAGCAAGGAAGAGAAATCTTAGTATAGATCAGATCTTGTTTATGAGATTAAACAAATCTGCTCTGATACCACTTGTTGGTCCCGAAGGGCTATACAAGTTTGTAGAAAGGGGAGGGGGGTTGAATACAAACACACGTTTTTACTTTTCTAAATTGTTTATTGATAAATCAAGACAATTTACAGCTTGTTGCGGAACAAGATTAAGGATAAATCCTAAATCTAAACAAGTTGGAACACTAAGTTTCTTGCACTAAGAAAAAGAAGGAAATTACTAATAATAACCTATCTCAAGAAAGATGACTTGACCAGAGTTAACAAGTGACTCGTCCAGAGTTTTCGAGTACTTCAAAAATGAAGCTGGAGTCCTTCTTATATACTGCATGCATTTAATGCATGGCAATTTACACTTTACACATGGCAGCAGCTGATTGGTTGTAGGATCTGATTTGAGTAGACAACCTTAGTAGCCGCATGGATGAACAGTGTATTATCAGAGTGGTTGTACGATTTCAGACAATAAGGAGGTTCTTTTCTGACATTTCGTACGGAGTCGTGCAAGGGTGGTTAAGACAAAAGTACTTTGTACGGAGGACTTCATGATCATCTTTCGTTGAATCAGAGCTTTATCATTCTTTATCAGCGAATGACAAAGTTCTGCGATAGCTGAAGTCTTGTACTTGATACTTCACGTTGAGTGGACAAATCGGCGCCTTCGCTGATGCGCATCAGTTCATTAGGAGACTTGTCGCTAATTCTTGAGCTTGATCTTCGACTTCAGCATAGAACCTATGTTAACGTGAAACTTGTCTTCAGGGATCATAAGTAAACAACTAACTTATCAGCGATCATCATAAGGACTGAACAGGCTCAGAGCTATATGATGATGAATAGTGTTCGCTGAATATCTAATCTAAAGAGTGAGAGTTCCTATCAGCGGTACTGTAAAGTCTTAGTACTTATCAGCGATAGTGAAACTCTGATACATATTGTTTACTTACAATTTTCACTAAGTGTTTAAGAGAGGGTCATTATCAAATCACTGAGGGTTTGGATCAACAAATGCGTACCTTAGCATGTTAATGGCTCAATCAACGGTTGATTGAGGATTGGCTGTTAAAGCATGACATTGGGACTGCCAATGTATGAAAAATGCAAAGGTATTGGACTCGAGCAATGTCCGAATAAACAGGGTATCCGGACAAGCAAAACTTACCGGGTAGATAGGGGTTACTGGATAACACAGGGGTGACCGGCTAACATAAGGTTACCGGATGTAAGAAGTGATCGGGTAAGTGTAGGTTACCGGGTGATGTTTGGTTACCGGATAACATTAACTTACCGGATATGATAGTGCTTACCGGGTATAGTATGGTTACCGGATACGAACTTACCGGATTGCCGAACTTACCGGATATGGGAGTATCTGGACGACATGGGTTACCGGGAGTCAATGTGTCCGAGTGAGCTTATTGTAATACCCCGGGTAAGTTCGTTAGTTTCGTTAAATTTAATTAACTTTACTATAAATGTTTAGGGTGAATTTGGGTGAAATTATAAGTTTAGGGGTATATTGTTTAGTAATGAAAAGGGTAGGGGCTGAAGTAGTAATTATGGTCATAAATATCTGATTAGGTGTTAGGATATTTCATAAATTCAGCAAACAATTCAGTGTGTGTGTGTGTTTTGAGAGTAAAAGAGGAAAATAGGAAAAGAAGGGTTAGGGCATCAATTGGTGTACTTGGAAAGGATTTAAGGTATGTTCCTTTGTAATCTATGTCTGTAATTGCTTGTGGAATGTTTCTATCGGAGTAGAATAGCTAGAAATGCATCTGGTATTGAATCTGCGATTTTCTGGGTCGAAAATGGACAAACCGACAGAGGTGTCCGGACACGGTTTGAATGTGCCCGGATGGTTTTGTTGGTGGTGTCCGGATGATTTTATGAAGGTGTCCGGACGCGTCTTTTATCCGGGTAAATTCCCTTTTTCTTATTTTGTCCGGATTAGTGGTTTTGTCCGGAAAAGTCCTTTTGTCCGGAAAAGTCATGCTGTCCGGAAAAGTAGGGTTGTCCGGGTAACTTGTGGTATCCGGATACTTTTGCTGTTTGGCCATTTTTGAGAGTTTTAGATGCTGTCAAGTATACAGTAACCTGTATTTTGTTAACCACTAGATAGGGAGTGAATGAGGACTGACTATCCTGTAGTCTTGACTTGAGTACGAGTTTGGGGGCAACATTTGAGGGTTTGGGCTCTTTAGAGTTGTTAGCCTTAGTAAGACTTATGTGTTTTATGTGGTAAAGAGATGTCTGTATCTATGTGTTACAGATCTTGTGAATTCTGGGTAAAAGGCTGAACCGGTTAAGAAGACTTGGAAACGTGTTGATAAGCAATAAGGTGAGTTTTACTTTAAAAACGTTTTTAACTGGAATACGTATATGTGTGGATTGGGAATGAAATAGTTGATGACTATGTGTTTATATGTGAATTATAATATAGTGAGGTATTATATTTACATGTGTATTATAAATGTGTTATAATACGTTGGCCGGGTTTAAGACCGGCGTGATTGGCTATAGAACTTGTATAGCGTTGTTTGGCTGTAGATGTTGTACAGCGTTGTATATTATTAGTTGGCTTGCTACCACTAATATGGCCAGGAGGAAATGAGAAGGAAAGGTACACGATGTGTGAGCTTAATTGGATATATGTAATTATGTGGCGTGATTTATATGAATGAAGTTTATATAAATGGTTTTTAAACTAACAGGGGTTTCTCACTTAGACCAACAGGTCTAACCCTCATTTTGTTTTAAAAATATGTATTCCAGGTGGCGGATCAAGTAAGGGCAAGTAAGTAGAGTATGAGATGGATGGCTAGTAAGGAAGACTATAAGACGACGCTTTGGACTTATTTAGTAGTTGTAATGGAATGTTAAGTGTTATGGATGCAAATAGCACAAGGATTGTATTTCAAATGTTTTCTTTCTATTTGTAAAAGACTACCGGACCGTACATGTAAAGTGAAGTTTGTTTGTTATATCTAATTGTGTTATATTGTGTGATATGTCGTGTATATGGGATACGGGATGTTACAAATGGTATCAGAGCCTTAGTTTAAGGGATTTAGGTATTTGTATCTGTACCTAGACTTAAACTGCATGTGAAGTAGGATGTCCCTATCATTATAGAACCTTGGGATGATGAAGTATAAAAGGTAGAAGGAACATCATGTAAGGTAATTTCATATTACACCTGGCCAGTGTAATCGTGATCTTACAGGTACATGTTTGAACTGGAATACCTTGTTATATGGGGTATGTGCTTATGTGTATATTAATCTTGTTTAAATCTACAGAATGGCAAGTGGTACAAGAAATTCGAATCGAGGAGGAGGAAGAAATCCAAACAGAACTAATCCGCCAGTAGGAACAGGGGACAGGGGAGGCAGAACAGGGGGCAGAACTGGAGGTAGACTTCGAGGTGGAGCTGGAGGTAGAACCGGAGGTAGAACTCAACAAAATAGTACGGATTTCATTACCAGGGCTGATTTAATGACAAAATGGGGAGATTACAAGACAATATTCAAGCTATGCTCAACCAAGCTCATAATACTGAAACAGAAAGACCAGACCCTACTCTTGAAGAGGAGATGCCAATTACCCCAACGGTCTTACCGGTAATGAGAAAATGTGATTACAAAATGTTTCTTAGCTGCAAGCCTCCTACATTCTCAGGGGATCGGGATCCGGTGAAAGCAATGAGGTGGATGAAAGAAATTGAAGCCATTTTTAAAACGAGTAAGTGTGCGGACGAAGATAGAGTATTGTACGGGGCAGCCATGTTGAAAGGAGATGCGTTGTATTGGTGGGAATCGTTTATTCATTCAAAAGGACCCGATGTTTATTCTACCCTCTCTTGGGAAGAATTTGTGATAGTCTACAGGAACACATTTTGTCCCCAAGCAGCCGTCAAACAACTGGAAGGAGAATTCATGAATTTGCAACAAGGAAGCTTATCCGTTCGAGATTATACTGCTAGCTTTCTGGAAAAATCTCGATTTGCAGAATACTATGTCGCTACAGAAGCGATGAAGATAGAAAGGTTTATCTTTGGGTTGAACTCAGAGATTAGAAGGTTAGTGACTGCAAAGGGACCCGATACCTTTTCAGCTGCAGTTGATGCAGCGGAAAATGTTGAACGAGATATGAGAAGGGATACGGGAGATAAGAGTATCGGAAAGAGAAAGTGGGAAGGACCACAATATGATCCGAAGAGGTCCCGATTTCAGAGGTATGATAACCGTCCGCCGTTTCGACCAGCGGAAAGACCATGTCCGAAGTGCAATCGTGTCCATCAAGGAAACTGCCAAGGTGATTTGCGAGCATGTTATAAGTGTGGGAAGATTGGGCACGTCATTAAGGATTGTAAGGTAACGCGGCTATGTTTCTTATGCAATTCTCCGGATCATTTCCAGTCAAACTGTCCGCGAGGGAGGATGCAGCAAGGTGGGTCATCAGGCAGGCCAGCAAATGTTAAACCAGTAGTGCCAAGACTGGAACCGCCAGTAACCAGAGGTCGCGCATTTCAGATGACTGAGAAAGAAGCGGAGGAAACTCCAGATGTGGTCACAGGTACATTTTTGATAAACTCTACACGTGCTAAGGTGTTATTTGATTCCGGTGCAAACCGATCGTTTGTGTCTCCTGCATTTGCTGCTTGTTTGTGTTTGAAACCTAAAGTGTTAGATCATTCTCTATTAGTAGATACAGCAAATGACAACCAAGTGTCGGTTAGTGAAGTATTTGATGGTTGTGTGATTAATATAGAGGAGTGTGGAGTGCCTACACAATTGTTTCCTATAACTTTGATAGAATTTGATGTAGTAGTGGGAATGGACTGGTTGGCAGAGAATCAGGCTAATATAGTGTGTGACAAGAAGATAATAAATGTTGTATTTCCTGAGAGAGGACCGGTAGTGATTTATGGTGATCGTAGGAATCATCAGTCCTGTCTTATATCACTAGTAAAGGCACGTAAGTGTGTGAATAAGGGTTGTCAGAGTTACTTGGCTTACGTGATAGATGTTAAGGCGGAAAAGATTAGGATGGAAGATATTCCTATCGTTAGTGAATTCCCTGAAGTATTCCCTGAAGACTTGAACAGTCTTCCGCCAGTTAGACAAGTCGAGTTCGGTATAGACTTAATTCCTGGAGCCACTCCTGTAGCCCGTGCACCGTACCGTTTGGCACCTCCAGAGATGAAAGAGATGATGGCACAACTGCAAGACCTATCCGATAAGGGCTTCATCAGACCTAGTTCTTCACCGTGGGGAGCACCAGTGTTATTTGTGAAAAAGAAAGATGGGTCGATGAGAATGTGTATTGACTACCGAGAATTGAATAAGCGCACGATAAAGAACAAGTATCCGCTACCCCGAATTGATGATCTCTTTGATCAGTTAGTTGGAGCTTGCTATTTCTCCAAGATTGATCTAAGGTCCGGTTATCACCAGCTGAAGGTTAAAGAAGAAGACGTTTTAAAGACTGCTTTTCGAACGAGGTATGACCATCATGAATTTTTAGTAATGCCATTTGGATTGACGAACGCTCCAGCTGCCTTTATGGATTTTATGAATCGGGTATGTAAGCCGTATCTCGATAAATTTGTAATTGTATTTATCGATGATATTCTTATCTATTCTCGATCCAAGGAAGAGCACGCGCAACATCTTCGTTTGATTCTAGAGCTGCTGAAGAAGGAAAGGTTGTATGCAAAATTTTCAAAATGTGAGTTCTGGTTACGGAAAGTACAATTTCTGGGGCACGTGGTTTCTGAGAAAGGTATACAAGTCGATCCGATGAAAGTAGAAGCAGTTGAAAAGTGGGAACAGCCCAAGACAGCAACCGAGGTACGCAGTTTTCTGGGTTTGGCCGGTTACTATCGGAAATTCATAAAGGACTTCTCTCGTATCGCAACGCCTTTGACTAAGCTGACCTGAAATAATTTGAAGTTTGAATGGAAAGCGGAACAGGACGAGGCATTCAGAATATTGAAAGAGAAACTATGCAGCGCGCCAATTCTATCACTACCTGAAAGTTCTGAAGACTTTGTCGTTTACAGTGATGCGTCTAAATTGGGATTGGGTTGTGTGCTTATGCAGCGTGGAAAGGTTATAGCTTATGCTTCTCGCCAACTGAAGGATCATGAACGGCAGTATCCTACGCACGATATGGAGCTTGCTGCAGTCGTTTTCGCGTTAAAGATTTGGAGACATTATCTGTATGGTTCCAAATGTCAGATTTATACTGACCACAAGAGTCTTCAACATCTCTTTGATCAGAAGGAACTAAATATGAGACAAAGGAGATGGTTGGAATTGCTGAATGATTACGACTGTGAAATCCTTTATCACCCGGGAAAGGCGAATGTAGTGGCAGATGTGCTCAGTCGTCAAGAAAGGAGTGGAACAATAAAAGTTATTTCAATACGAACTGAACTCCTATCCAACATATTTGACGAATTGCAGAAGTGTCAAGTGGAGGCTTATCAGGATGAACATCTGAAATCAGAACGGTTAGCGGGGATGTCAGCATTGCTAGTAAAAGATGACCGGGGGTTATTGTGTCTGGGAAACAGAGTGTGGGTACCTCGTTTGGGTGGGTTACGTGATCGTGTTTTACAAGAAGCTCATCAATCCCGTTTCTCTATTCACCCAGGTACAAACAAGATGTATAAAGACCTAAAGCAATTCTATTGGTGGCCGGGGATAAAAAGAGGGATTGCTCAGTATGTAGAACGATGTGATACTTGTAGGAAGGTAAAGATCGAACATCAAAAGCCATTTGGTCAACTACAACGACTAGAAATACCTATGTGGAAGTGGGAGCAGATTACCACGGACTTTATCACAAAGCTACCAAGAACTCCGAAGGGATTCGATTCTATTTGGGTGATTGTCGACAGGTTGTCAAAGTCTGCACACTTCCTACCAATAAAGGAAACCGATTCATTGGAGCGATTAGCTAAGTTATACATTAATGAAATAGTAACTCGACATGGAGTTCCAATCTCGATCATTTCTGATCGTGATAGTCGTTTTACTTCAAGATTTTGGAGAAGCTTTCAAAGGGAAATGGGGACTCAGATAAAGTTAAGTACGGCGTATCATCCTCAAACAGATGAACAGAGTGAACGAACAATTCAGACCTTAGAAGATATGCTCCGGGCTTGTATTGTTGATTTTGGGGGATCGTGGGATAAGCATTTGCCGTTAATCGAATTCGCTTACAACAACAGTTATCATTCCAGCATACAAGCGGCACCGTTTGAAGTACTGTATGGTAGGAAATGTCGAACGCCTCTGTGTTGGAACGAAGTGGGAGAGAAACAATTAGCGGGGCCGGAAATAGTTCAGTTAACCGCCGATAAGGTTACACAGATCCGAGAAAGATTGAAAGTGGCTCAAGATAGACAGAAGATTTACGCTGATCGCCGTCGAAAGCCGTTGGAATTTCAAGTTGGGGATTACGTAATGTTAAAGGTTTCGCCGTGGAAAGGATTCATCAGATTCTGTCGACATGGTAAGCTTAGCCCAAGGTATATTGGACCATTTGCAATCACTAAAAGGATCGGGGAGGTAGCTTACAGATTAGATCTTCCACCATAGTTGAGCAGAATTCATAATGCATTTCACGTATCAAACTTCCGAAAGTGTTTAGTTACTCAAGATCAGGCAGTCTCCCTACCAGAGATACAAGTCGACGAAAGACTGAATTATGTGGAAGAACCGGAAGCAATAGTTGATCATAAAGTCAAAGTGCTGCGGAATAAGGAGATCAGGCAAGTGAAGGTTCAGTGGAGACATCATAGAGGTCAGGATGCCACGTGGGAATCTGAATCGGAAATGAGAACCAAATACCCTCACCTTTTTGCCTAACCGAATTCCGGGACGGAATTCTCTTAAGGGGGAGATGATGTAATACCCCGGGTAAGTTCGTTAGTTTCGTTAAATTTAATTAACTTTACTATAAATGTTTAGGGTGAATTTGGGTGAAATTATAAGTTTAGGGGTATATTGTTTAGTAATGAAAAGGGTAGGGGCTGAAGTAGTAATTATGGTCATAAATATCTGATTAGGTGTTAGGATATTTCATAAATTCAGCAAACAATTCAGTGTGTGTGTGTGTTTTGAGAGTAAAAGAGGAAAAGAGGAAAAGAAGGGTTAGGGCATCAATTGGTGTACTTGGAAAGGATTTAAGGTATGTTCCTTTGTAATTTATGTCTGTAATTGCTTGTGGAATGTTTCTATCGGAGTAGAATAGCTAGAAATGCATCTGGTATTGAATCTGCGATTTTCTGGGTCGAAAATGGACAAACCGACAGAGGTGTCCGGACACGGTTTGAATGTGCCCGGATGGTTTTGTTGGTGGTGTCCGGATGATTTTATGAAGGTGTCCGGACGCGTCTTTTATCCGGGTAAATTCCCTTTTTCTTATTTTGTCCGGATTAGTGGTTTTGTCCGGAAAAGTCCTTTTGTCCGGAAAAGTCATGCTGTCCGGAAAAGTAGGGTTGTCCGGGTAACTTGTGGTATCCGGATACTTTTGCTGTTTGGCCATTTTTGAGAGTTTTAGATGCTGTCAAGTATCCAGTAACCTGTATTTTGTTAACCACTAGATAGGGAGTGAATGAGGACTGACTATCCTGTAGTCTTGACTTGAGTACGAGTTTGGGGGCAACATTTGAGGGTTTGAGCTCTTTAGAGTTGTTAGCCTTAGTAAGACTTATGTGTTTTATGTGGTAAAGAGATGTCTGTATCTATGTGTTACAGATCTTGTGAATTCTGGGTAAAAGGCTGAACCGGTTAAGAAGACTTGGAAACGTGTTGATAAGCAATAAGGTGAGTTTTACTTTAAAAACGTTTTTAACTGGAATACGTATATGTGTGGATTGGGAATGAAATAGTTGATGACTATGTGTTTATATGTGAATTATAATATAGTGAGGTATTATATTTACATGTGTATTATAAATGTGTTATAATACGTTGGCCGGGTTTAAGACCGGTGTGATTGGCTATAGAACTTGTATAGCGTTGTTTGGCTGTAGATGTTGTACAGCGTTGTATATTATTAGTTGGCTTGCTACCACTAATATGGCCAGGAGGAAATGAGAAGGAAAGGTACACGATGTGTGAGCTTAATTGGATATATGTAATTATGTGGCGTGATTTATATGAATGAAGTTTATATAAATGGTTTTTAAACTAACAGGGGTTTCTCACTTAGACCAACAGGTCTAACCCTCATTTTGTTTTAAAAATATGTATTCCAGGTGGCGGATCAAGTAAGGGAAAGTAAGTAGAGTATGAGATGGATGGCTAGTAAGGAAGACTATAAGACGACGCTTTGGACTTATTTAGTAGTTGTAATGGAATGTTAAGTGTTATGGATGCAAATAGCACAAGGATTGTATTTCAAATGTTTTCTTTCTATTTGTAAAAGACTACCGGACCGTACATGTAAAGTGAAGTTTGTTTGTTATATCTAATTGTGTTATATTGTGTGATATGTCGTGTATATGGGATACGGGATGTTACACTTATCGAATGAGTATTAGGGTTACCGGGTAACAAGATGGTTACCGGGTGTGATGAATGTGACCGGGTATGTCGCTAGTTACCGGGTAACCTAGGGTTACCGGGCGACGGTCTGTGGTGAAAAAATTGACTAATACGTAGTCCCAAACATATATATATATCCTTGATAGACTAAACAAAACACAACAATGAACCACAAACTACGATTAATCCGTGTATAACACCCTAACTCAACGTGACATGTGAACCGACTCACAGATGGGTTTTCGTAACCCTTTTCGGTAACTGATAAGGTGATTCCAAATCGATACGTAAATGGATGATGGTGAAACTGATAGAAAGGCATCGATGAGTAATCAAGGAGAACATACCTGAGATTTTAGAGCTTGTAATGACCTAGGTGAAGGTGAGCCGAGAGATACCGAGTCGAGAGGTTGCTAGAGGGTTTTGAAAGGGTTTTGAGAGGTTTCCGGGTAAAGTGAACCAGTAGAGTTTCCGGATGTATTTATATGGTGGGCACTTACCGGATGATTTACCCGGTAACTTACCCGGTCCGGTAAGTGTACCCGGTAACAAAGGTTACCCGGTAACTTACCCGGTCCGGTAAGTATACCCGGTAACTTGCCAGGTAAGTGTTTGAAAAATCAAAACTTTCAGTTTCCTTCCTCACGTTTGAAAAATATATTCCCTGCTCCCCCTCGAAACATACATGGGTATTTCCCTGCTCCCCCTCGGAACATGAATTTGAGTGAGTTAGGAGACGTCAACACACAAAAAACTTTAACACTCTAAAGAAAAAATGTGTGACGCTCCCACTCAAATGATGAACACCAATGATTGTGCTCCCCCTCAGAATGTGCACGGAGTGTGATGTGAAGTGAACACGGGAATGTCGACACAAAAAAAAAACTTTATGACAGTTAGAAAATTGTGTGTGACACTCCCCCTCAACAATAGAATAAACTTACCTGATACGTGAGCGTGCTCCCCCTGAACACATGCACAGTTGTGAAAGCACAGATATAGAAGTAAACATTGAATAAGACGACAGTATTAAACAAAAGGAAACACACGTATAAAGAAAACAAACAAACGAAAATCGGCGCCTTATCGTCGTTTCCAAATCTCACGTCTCCGCCATATAGTTCCTTGTAGTTCGTGAGCAGCTCCCTCCTTCCGGTCATGTGCTTGGAGCATCCACAATCTAAGTACCACACATGACCGTCCTGCAAAACGAGATTAGCGGACTTTTGGTACCCATATTCGCATGGGTCCTAGAGGGTTTGGTTTTACACCACTCGAAGGAACATGCTTGGAAACAGGTTGCCTCTTAGGTGTAGGTTTTACACCTTTCGGAGGAACCAGTTTTGAAGCAGGTTGCCTCTTGGGTGTAGGTTTAACCTCAGTAGGAGGAACCCGTTTTGACATGGGTTTCCTTTCTTGCTTTGGTTTAACCTCTGATTGGGAACCCCGTTGTGTATGGTGTTTCTTTTTGTTTTTACGGGGTTTACGTTTGGGTGTATGATTATATATATGATATGACCCAAACCAATCATTATTATTAATATCATCAAAGTCATTCCAACCACAACTAGAACAACACAAACAATCATGCGATAATTGAATCGATTGCTGAATGGAATAAAGTTTAATTGGAAATTTAATGTCTTGTTTAACAAAATCATTCCTATGATTCCAAGCACAATCGTTTTTGTTCATTCTAGGATAGAAAACAGTATTAAATGACTTTGATGCAGCATCCTCGATAGATTCCTTAGCTAGCCACTTTTGTTTGTCCTTTTTAGCGCGACCAGTTTTATCTGAAACAACAGGGACAGCATGGTCAGTGACTTTTGAGGAAACAGGAATTCTATCAGTCGGTCGATCGGTCTTTTGCTTCTGCTGTGATTGTTTTTGAGAGTGTGATGCAGTTTTAGAAATCTTAATCACAACCGGAGTCTTGGATTTGGAACAGTCACCCTTTTGAAAATTGACCGGTCGATTGACTGCTGGTGACAGAAAATCAGTATGACTTGGAAGAGGTTTGTCGAAGGGGAACGATTCAAACTTTTCATCAGAATTGCCTTCGGAGTTCATAAATTCTGAAAAATCAACATCCAGAATTACAGGACTTGGATCGGTCGAGGAAGGCGAGGAACACTTTGTGCTTGTGTGTTTCGGGGAATTTGGTGCGAAAGCTAGGAAAAAATCAGAGTTTAAATTCCTTAAAACACTCTTATCTTGAGATTCTTGACCGTCTTGTGTAGAAAAGATTTTGCCAATGACAGCTTTACACGAAGACGTATCAGATGAGTTAGAAGAAGGTTCGGGTGAAATTTGCTTTTCATTTTGGAGTTGGTCAATCTGCTCTTGGAGTTGACCATTTCTCATATGCTCCTTCATCGCATCTGTTGCCAAGGCAGCCAGTTTTGATGTGAGCATATTGATTTCACACTGAAGGATTTCATGTCCTTCATCTGATACAGCTTCGGTTTTGACATATTTTAGATTCTCAAGTTCCGTGATAAGCGCTTGCTTTTCCTTTTGAAAACTTGAACTTTCTTTCTCGAGTGACTCCTCTAACTCAACTATCTTTGCTTCCAAGATGAGAGGGGGAACATAGAGTTTGAACTCATCCGTCTCAGTCTTGGGTTCGGTTGCTTGGACCTCATCCTTTTTAGAGGAATCCTTGGGCGTTACAACCTTATAGTAGTCAAAGTAGTCATTCGAGAGATACTTCTTTTGATTTTTCTCATAATAATTGTGATCCCAGATTCAATCAGATAACAATCAAGAACTTCATGATCTTCATTAGAATAGAGAAGGAATACAAGAATTGGAATGAGATCCCCTTTCTCTCTCTAAACTCTCTCTCTAGGTTGTCATCCCTCTTTCTTTACAATCTCACGTATGATACTTCCACAATGACAACTCTAAGACTTCTATTACAAGCTCACTATTTATACACTATGACTTTCCACTCTAATTGCCTTGCCTTTGACCTTTAATGCCACTACTTTGACTTTTACAATGCTTTGACTATTTACCATTAAACACTAAATCTTGAATACATTTTATGCACTAACAATAATAGTTTAAAGGTTCATAACAAAAAGGAAGTTGCATTTTGGTCGTGTGCTTTCGCTTATATTCCTCAGTTTCCTCTTCCTTTTCAGGTTCAAGAGGACCAGTCCATTTAATCCCATATTGTGGATACTTTTTATCTATTCCAAAACAGCCAAAGTCATACAGTGTAGGTCTTTTGAATATACCCTTTTTCAAGTAGTGTGGGTTATCGTATCCGATTCCCCATTCCTTGTTAAAGGAAGTGAACTCCTTGGGTTTATTCATGTGGATGGTCTGATCAGTTTGACCTCTTTTGTGGAGTTTGGTTTCAAGATCAAGTATTTTAGCGACAAACTCCTTGTGATGAATTTGAAGAGCAGAGCATTGATAGACAATTTCTGCTTTCTCATTCTCACACTGATCAAGTTGTGTTTGAAGTTCAGATATTTTGGCCCTTAGGTCCTTAGGTGCTATTGAAAGATTTTTGCATTTTCCTTTTAAATTAGCATTATCGGACTTGTATTTCTCAGTTATTCGCTTTTGAACATCTAGCTTTTCAGATAGTGATCTAATCTCAAGCAGTTGTTCGTCAGCGGTGGCCTTGTAGGAATCTATCTGTTCAGCAAGAGATTGCATTTGATCAAAGAAATCTTGATGGATAGGTTCACATAACTGACTTGACTTTGCCTTTTCTTCATCAGCGGGAGAGTGGTAGCCCATAAAAGCATCAGCACCATCAGACTCGCTTTCGTCATCAGAACGACCCAACCAGTAGTCGTCTTCAACAAATAAAGCTTCTCCAGCTTCCTTCTGTTCTGCTAATGCGAGCTTCGCCTTGTAATAGTGAGCATTCTTTACAACAGGCTTTCGATAATCTTTCGCAAAGTGACCAAGCTTCCCGCAGTTATAACAAGTCATGGGTTCGTCTTTCTTCTTGCGGTCATCATTCTCTGTCTTCTCTTTCTTGTCAGACTGGTCGGGCTTATCGGCTTTCTTCTTTCCTTCATATTTGTCTTGATAATGATGGCGCTTGTTGGAGGAGGTGCAGTAGCGCTGATTATTAGACGTCGGCTTCTTATAGAACTTCTGTTGTTGGAAGGATTTGGAGAACAGAGCCATTGCTTTCTTAATGGCTGATAATTCAGGGTCAGAATCACTGTCTTCTTTTTCCTCAGGTTCTGACTCATATTCGCTTTGCTTTTGGGCACGTTTGGAATGACGGCCAGAAGATTTGCCTCGTTTGGAAGACATGAGAGCTAGTGGATCAGCAAGTGGTTTGGAAGCAGTCTTCTTTTCATTCAGAATCTCCATTACAGAGGTAGATCAGCATATGACAGCATCGTTCTAGCAGCTTCAACTAGTGTACGGTTTCGTCTTTCAACGACTCCGTTCTGCTGAGGTGTTCTGGCCGCAGAATATTGATGAGATATTCCTAATGACTTAAAGAAGTTGTTGATCCAAACCCTCAGTGATTTGATAATGACCCTCTCTTATATACTTAGTGAAAATTGTAAGTAAACAATATGTATCAGAGTTTCACTATCGCTGAGAAGTACTAAGATCTTACAGTACCACTGATAGGAACTCTCGCTCTTTTAAATTAAACATTCAGCGAACACTGTTCATCATTAATGCGCTGAGTCTGTTCAGTCATTATGATGATCGCTGATAAGTTAGTTGTTTACTTATGATCCCTGAAGACAAGTTTCACGTCAACAAAGGTTCTACGCTGAAGTCGAATATCAAGCTCAAGAACCAGCGACAAGTCTCCTAATGAACTGATGCGGATCAGCGAAGACTCAGATTTGTCCACTCAACGTGAAGTATCGAGTACAAGACTTCAGCTATCACTGAACTTTATCATCTGCTGAATAGTAAATGATAATCGCTGAATCAACGAAAGCTGATCATGAAGTCCTCCGTACAAAGTACTTTTGTCTTAACCACCCTTGCACGCCTCCGTACGAAATGTCAGAAAAGAACCTCCGAATATCTGAAATCGTACAACCACTCTGATACTACACTGTTCATCCTTACGGCTACTAAGGTTGTCAACCAAGGTCAATGACATGCAACCAACCAGCTAATGACACGTGTAAAGTATATACTGACTTGCATTAAATGCATGCAGTATATAAAGAGATGAACTCACTTCATTTGAAGTAACTTTCTAACTCTGGACAAGTTCATATCTCTTATCTCAAGATAGGTTATTATTAGTAATTTCCTTATCTTTCTTAGTGCAAGAAACCTTAGTGTTCCAACTTGTTTAGATTTAGGTTTATCCTTAATCTTGTCTCCGCAACAAGCTGTAAATTGTTAATGATTTATCAATAAACAATTTAGAAAAGTAAAATCTGTGTGTTTGTATTCAACCCCCCTTCTACAAACTTGTATAGGCCTTCGAGACCAACAAGTGGTATCAGAGCAGATTTGTTTAATCTCATAAACAAGATCTAATCTAAGATTTTTCTCTTCCTTGCTATTATCTGAAAATGGCCTCTCACACAAACACAAATTATATAGACAATGGTTCTCTTGCAAAACCCCCTAGATTTTCCAGAGATAACTTCAACTTGTGGAAAAACAGGATGACACTCTTCTTAGAAGGTGTGGACCCTACTATACCTTACTATCTTGAAAACGGCCCACACATCCCTGTAACAATTGATCCTTTAGTTCCAGCCACTGCAACTAGACCTGCTATTCCAGAAAGGCTGATTCCTAAAGAAATCCATCAGTGGACCGATGAAGATAACAAGAAAGTGGCTATAGATACAAAAGCCAGATCCATACTATCCATGGCCCTTCCTGACGAAGTCTACCATTCCGTCATGAACCTGAAGTCATCAAAAGCCATGTGGGACACAATATGTGTTCAGTATGAAGGAACGTCTGAAGTCCAGGACTCAAGAAAGATCAACCTGGTAAGACAATACGAAAGCTTCATTTCTGGTAAGAATGAAACTCTCTCTGAAGTTCACCAACGTTTTAATTGTTTAATTATAGATCTGAAAACTGTTGGTAAGGAATATTCTAACTTTGAAGTGCTGACAAAGTTTCTAGAATGTTTACCTGAAAGATGGGACAATTATTCCATGTGTCTTAAGCTGTCAAAGGATCTAGCCATCTTAAGAAGAATCTTGTAAAAGATTCCAAAAGCACCCCTGTTGCTTTAATCTCAGAGGAACCTTCTACTCAGCGACCTTCGGTCACTATCACCGAGTTAGAGAGTAACTCTGAAAGGTCATCAGATTCTGATTTTTCAGATGATGATGAATCCTTGGCTCTCCTAACTAAAAAGTTCAGGAGATTCGCCAAGAAGAAAATGTTTAGAAAGAACAAACCTCTTTCCATAACTGACAAGCCTAAATCATCAGCTTTTGTTGATAAGGCTACTGCTACTTGTTTCAACTGCGAAAAGACAGGTCATTTCGCTAATGAGTGCAGGTCAAAGAAAATCATGAGACCTTCAGCTTTTACAAAGATATCCTTTGTTCTAAGGAATAAAGATGACAAATACTCAAAGCTGAAGGAGAAGTATGCAAAGCTGAAAAGCTTTATGAAGAAAGGAAAAGGCCTGATGGATGACTATGATTGGGCTGCTTCTGATGAAGAAGCATCATCATCTGATTCTGAAGATGATGAAGTAAATCAATGTCTCATGGCTAAGATTGAAGAAGAGGAAGAAAGTTCAGACATTCCCTCCACTTCAACATCTGCCATTCAGGTATCACCTTCTTTATTTACCAATATTGCAAATATTGATGAAGCTGATAGTCTCCGTAAGATCGATCTCTTGACTATAAGTTTATACGAAGCCATGAACGGCAAAGTTGTGGTTGAAAACCAAAATCTTGATCTCGCTGAAAAGCTTAAAAACTGCCACCTTCAAATAGAAAATCTTTCTAAAATTGAAGATGATTTTAAAGATCAAGTCTATCTAAATCAGCTAGTCAAAATCGAACGAGCAGAAGCTATCGCTGCATTAAAAGCTGAACAAGCTACTGTTGAAGGATGGTGTAATTCTTCAACAAAGATCACTGAGATAATTAAGGCTCAGATTCCCCTGAGTGATAAACGTGGTCTGGGTTATAAATATGATACTCCTAAACCAACCACTGAACGTTCAATGCTTAAATTTGGAACGTTCGTATCCTCAGTCGCTGACACTTCATCATCTCAGTACTCCTTGTCCATTACACCAATCCCTGAGGAAACTCCTACCTCCTCAAAAGGTAAGGAGAAAATGGTTTATTCAAAACCTACCTCTGTCTCTAAAGACAAAGGTAAAGGAATTGTTATTTATCAAAATCCTCAGAAGGGTACCTTAGTACCAAAGCTGAATGCTTCTAAAGCCTCAGTGACCAACCCCTCTGAATCTAGAAAGCTGATCTCTGGGTCTATTCAGCGATCTACTCCTAGACTCAGAGTGGATGTCCTTGGTAAGAAATCTGAAGAACTGAATGTTCGTCCCATTTCTAAAGCCAATAGCTTACTTGGTGCTGGCACTTCTAATTCTAAATTAAAATCCCAGCATACAAGTGGTCCTAGAACTATTTTTAGTTATAGGAAATGTTATCACTGTGGACTTACCGATCATATTGCTAGTAAGTGCCCCACAGCCACCAAAGCTGAAAAAATAGCTAAGGTGAAGATTGCCCCCAAGGCAAAAAGACCAACCCTGGTGCAAGTCAGGTCAAGGTGACTCCTACCACTGAGGTTAAGAAATTAACCAAAGTGAAGAAAGACAAAGCTGAATCTTCAAATGCTGCGAAGACCGCTGAACCTTCCATTCCAACTACTTCCACTGACAAACGTGTATACATGGTTAAGTGGGTACCTAAGAAAAACTAATCTTCCTTTGTATTGTAGGTTAAGAAGGGTATCTGGTATCTCAATAGCGGATGCTCTAGACACATGACTGGTAAGAAAAACCTGCTCGCTGAATACAAGGAAGAGAAGGGTCCCTCTGTGACATTTGGTGGAAATGGAAAAGGACATACCCGAGGGTATGGTGTACTTTCAAATGGTACAACATCCTTCAGAAGAGTCGCATATGTTGAAGGGCTGAAGCATAATCTTCTGAGCATCAGTCAGCTTTGCGACATGGATAACAAAGTGATTTTCACTAAGGAATCCTGCTTTGTCTCTGACAAAAAGGAGAAGATAGCTCTCAGCTGTTATCGTTTGGAAAATGTTTATGTAATAAACATGGACTCAACAACCACTGAGAACTCCTGTTTCTTCTCAAAGGCATCTTCTGATGTTAACTGGCTATGGCACAAGAGACTCTCACATCTAAATTTCAAGACACTGAATACTCTTTCCTCCAAAGAGTTAGTCACTAGTCTACCTCAGCATTCATACGCCAAAGAGTCTTTATGTTCAGCGTGTGAAAAAGGGAAGCAGACCAAGGCAAGCTTCAAGTCAAAGCAAGTCTCCTCAGTGTCATCTCCTCTACAACTACTCTATATGGATTTGTTTGGCCCCGTTAACAAACAATCCATCGCTGGAAAGAAATATACGCTGGTCATAGTTGATGAATTCTCTCGTTACACATGGGTAATGTTTCTCCGTTCTAAGAGTGACACCCCTGAAAAACTCATCACCTTTGTTCGGAAGATGGAAACTCTGAACAATATGACTGTTCGCTCAATAAGGAGTGATCATGGAACTGAATTCAAAAACAGTTCTCTTGATTCCTTCCTTGAGAGTAAGGGTATCTCTCACAACTTTTCGTCAGTGAGAACACCACAACAAAATGGAGTCGCTGAAAGAAGAAATAGAACAATTATTGAAGCTGCACGTTCAATGCTCAGCGATTCTCACCTGCCTACTCAGTTTTGGGCAGAAGCTGTCAACACCGCTTGTTTTACGCAAAACAGGTCGCTGATAGTTAAAAGATTCAAAAAGACAGCCTATGAACTTTTTCATGGGAGAAAGCCTTCAATCAGCTTTCTTCACATCTTTGGATGTCAGTGTTTCATACTGAACAACAGAGATGCCCTTGGAAAGTTTGATCCTAAGGCTGATGATGGAATCTTTCTTGGATACTCCTCAGTCTCCAAAGCCTTCAGAGTCTTCAACCGTAGAAGACAAACTGTAGAAGAAACTATTCACGTCACGTTTGACGAATCCCGTTCAGCGAACTCTAACCCGAAAGCTGATACTGAAGAACTGAATCAATGGATGTTTTCTCATCTTGGTGATTCAGAAGAAGTTCCCACTCCTCATGCTCATCCAGTAGAAGATGATAGTCCCACTATCATTCCAAACATGCAGAACAGTGAAGCTGAAACATCATGGGTCTCAGCTGTTCCTATAAACACTATACCTGCAGTTGATCCAAATGTCTCAGACATTCCATCTATTTCTCAGCAATCAGTGAATGAAGTGACAAATGCAAACATTCCTCTCTTAGCTGATAATCCAGAAGTAGCTGAAGCCTCATCTTCAGTTTCTCCAGTTCAGACTGAGTCAGCGACGTATGCTCCGGCTCAGCGATGGACTGTAAATCACCCAATCGATCAAATTCTTGGTGATCCCAACGCTGGTATTCAGACACGTAGAAGTGCAGGTAATATTTGTTTATTTGTTAACTTTATTTCTCTAACTGAACCAAAGAAAATAGATGATGCCCTCAAAGATCCAAACTGGGTCAGCGCTATGCAAGAAGAGCTGACTGAATTCGAAAGAAACAAAGTTTGGAAACTCGTTCGTAGACCAACTGACAAAACGGTGATAGGCACTAAATGGGTCTATCGAAACAAGTTGGACGAACATGGTACTGTAACTCGCAACAAAGCTCGTCTTGTTGCTCAGGGATACAGACAAGAGGAAGGCATAGATTATGACGAAACTTTTGCTCCAGTAGCAAGACTTGAATCTATTCGTCTTTTCTTAGCATATGCTGTACACAAAAACGTCACTGTACATCAGATGGATGTTAAGTCAGCGTTTCTGAATGGAAAGCTGAATGAAGAAGTGTATGTGGAACAACCTCCAGGATTCTCAGATCCTAAGCGTCCAGGTTACGTTTATAAATTGGACAAGGAACTTTATGGCTTAAAGAAAGCTCCTCGTGCATGGTATGATACTCTCTCTACTTATCTCCATATTGAAAAATTTGAGAGAGGTAAAATTGACAAAACTCTATTTTTTAGAAAAGTAAAAGGTCATATCATTTTAGTTCAAATATTTGTTGATGACATTATATTTGGTTCTACTAACCCTGAGCTTTGTACTCGTTTCGCTGATAGAATGAAAGATGAGTATAAAATGAGCATGATGGGTGAACTAACTTATTTCCTTGGTCTTCAGATTAAGCAAACTGAAAAAGGAACTTTTATAAATCATGGAAAATATGTTAAAGATATGCTGAAGAAATTCGACTTAACTGAAAGTTCAGCTATGAAAACCCCTATGGCACCACCGCTGACACTTGATAAGGACACAAAGGGTGTTCCTGTCAATGTCACGCTGTACCGTGGGATGATCGGCTCACTATTGTATCTTACAGCTAGCCGACCCGATATTATGTTTACAACATGTCTGTGCGCACGATATCAAGCTGAACCTAAGATATCCCATATGAAAGCTGTAAAGCGAATCTTTCGATATCTTAAGGGTACAGCGAATCTAGGCCTTTGGTATCCCAAAGACTCAGGATTCGATCTAACCGCCTATTCAGACAGTGATTTTGCAGGTTGCAAAATGGATAGGAAAAGCACCACAGGAGGATGTCAGCTCCTGGGTGGAAAGCTGGTAAGTTGGACAAGTAAGAAGCAAAACTCAGTGTCCACTTCCACAACTGAAGCTGAATATGTAGCCGCTGGAAGCTGTTGTTCTCAGGTCTTGTGGATGAGAAATCAGCTACTAGACTATGATCTTCAGCTCTCCAAAATTCCAATCTATTGCGACAGCACTAGTGCCATCGCTATAGCAAACAATCCAGTGCTACACTCAAAGACAAAACACATAGAAATCAGATATCATTTTATCAGAGATCATGTGATGAATGGTGATATAGAACTTCATTTTATCCCAACTGATTATCAGTTAGCTGATTTGTTTACCAACCCTCTTGATGAGACAAGATTCAACTTTCTCATCAGCGAGCTGGGAATGCTGAACTTTGAAGGGTAAAATCTTCAGCGGTTCACATTTGATCAGCGATACGTTTATACAATCTTGTATAGCCTTCGGGATAAAATCAACTTATATAATCCATTTCATCATCTTCTCTCTGAATAAACTTGGTTAAACTGATATCCAGGTATGTTTTCTCTCTCTGACAATCGCATGTAAATGCAAGATTTCAAAATAAATTGCATCGCTGAATATCTCTTCCTTAACAGCGATATTTTGAAAATTCTTAAAACCTTCACTGATATCTTCTATTCAGTGCTTCATGTTTTTCAAAAGAGTCCCTGATCTTTCAAAACCTCAGAGACATCCTAAAAGAATGTGAAAGGACAGTTGTGACGTCATTGCAACGGATAACACCAGGCACGATTTCTTTCTGACAGACGTTTGCACGTTTCGTTCAAACTTCCAATCAAATGCAAACACGTGTCCGTGTCATGATGAAAACCTTTTCCCGCTCAAGGTTTTCTCTCTCTAAAACTCCCTATATAAACAACTCTTGGTTTATATTTGTCTTTTACGCGAACAATCTTCCTCCGCAAGAAAGAATCCTCTGTTGCATTTGTGCTCTCAAAAACCTCAAGAACTGTTCATCATCTTCCTCATCAAAACTTCAAGGTTAATATGTTCTTATTTTTTCAAATGCAGAAAACTTGTTTTCGATCTTCTCTTTGTTTTAACAAGATCAAACAAATGAACTTTGTAAAATAAAATCATTTCTTTCATGGTTTTATGAACACAACCATTTCATGGTTGTTCTTCAAGTTTTAAATCTAAATCTTAAACTTGTTCTTCATTCGTATCCAGTTTTCTTTTAGAAACTGGAATACAAGACTTTATGGGTTTTACATTTCATTTTAAAAATCAAGAAAAACCCTAATCTTCATTAAGACATTTATGTCTGAATGAAATGGACAAAATTCGAAAAATCTTAATGGAAATTCTTTCCATACTAAGACAATTCTTATTTGTTAACATCTTTGGTTGAACTGATAATACAGAGAAATGGCATCTTCAAAGATCAATGTCACCGCTGAGTCCATCTCCGCTGACTCTGAGGAAGTGGACATCGTCAAAGCCCCTCAGGTTAAGTTCGAGCTGGATCAACTAGATTGGACTAAGGCCAACAACCTCTCAGCTCTTCTCGAGTTTCCTCCTCGGAAGCAAGTATCACATCTGGACGATGCTGTGAGTTTTCTGAAGAACAGCCCCATCTACACAGCCCTAACCATAACACCTCCTGCCAGTCAGCGGCTCTTATCCCAGTTCTGGTACTCTGCCAGACACACTGAGCTACCCTCTGTCAAAGATGCATCCAAAACCATCGACTGCATACTCAGCGATACTGAGTATGGCACCATCAAGATAACCCCTGCCATAATCCGAAAAGCCCTGAACTTCCCAAATGCTACCAAAGAAAAACCCTTCGTTCCATTCCCTGACCACAAGAAGCACGCTGACAAAGAAGAAATCATTGCTTTCCTTGACGCAATGGGTTATATCTGGGACATTGGAAGGGACAAGAAGCCTGAGAAGAAGCTGACGCTGATAAAGAAATCCAAAATGCCCAGCGAGATGAACTTCATCTTCGCACACCTGATCAGCTGCATGACAGCGAAGTCCGGCTCTTCTGATCAAGCCGCCCAACCTCAGCAGTCCATGGGATACGCACTGCTGAAAGGTCTAAACATTGACTGGGCCTCCATTATTTATGATGACCTGATTCAACGCGTGGATTCTGCCGCTGACAGACCAGCATGGGTTCCTTACCCACGATTCATCAGCGCCATCTTTCAATATGGCCTAAAAGACAGCTATCCTGAAGAGGGTGATCTGAAACTTTCTCAGATTGGCCCTAAGGTTCTCGACTTCAAGCCTGTCGCCAATGAGGTACGTCTCTCTACTCTTCTCACTCTTCTAAATTCTCCGCTTTCTGTGGCTCCTTCAGCGACAATACCCATCGCTGATACCCCGGCCACAAAATCCTCTCCTTCTAAGAAAAGGAAACCCTCTCACACCCAACTTGATTCCAAAAGGATCAAGAAAACCAAGGAGCAACCCCAGCAATCCCATGCTGAAGACTCCTCAACTCATTCTGAAGAGCTGAAGGAAAGTTCCGTGGTACGCTCTGCCACACCCGTGCAAGCCATCCCTCCAATCCAGACTTCAGCGTCTCCAAACGCTGAGGTTAGAAACTTGGAAACTACCCAACCTCCCTCGGTCTCTCAAAAGACTGATGAAGTGATTGTCAGCGATTCCAACGCTGAACTCAGAACCCGAATCCCAATCTTATCCTTCGCTCCTCCCTCCACTTCTTTGGACACTCCTCCAGCTAAAACTGGAGATGCCATCATTCCAGAAGCCACCGCTGACGCTTCTCAACAAATGAAGAAGAAAGGACCTGCAGAGATCACCATACCTCACCGTACTTTCGAAGAGGATATGGAACATTATTCAGGAACTTGCAACTTTGACGAGTTCATCAATCCTCCTGCAGGTACAAATCCCACCTTAAACACTGTAACTAAACCTGAAACTTCTGAGCTTTCCTTTGTTCACAAGTACTTATATGTTACAGGTCCTAATTTGGGAGACATCAACGCTTCTCTGAAGTCCGTGGAAACAAAGCTGACCAGTCTCACTACCACACTCTCCAACAATTCTACAGCTGTAACAAACGCTGGAGAAAATTTGACAAAGCTGACAACGGTGGTGGAGAAGAAGGCATCCACAGATGACATTAAAGGCCTTGATAAGACGCTCAGCGATTTTGCCAAAGTGCTCGCTGACATCTACACAGACTACACCTCACTCAAACAATCAGTTTCCTCCATATCCGGCGAAGTAACAACGCTGAAGACATCGGTTGGAGCACTAGAAGGTGATATGTCTGCTGTGAAGACAAATGTTCAAACTCTGACGACTGACTTAGCCTCTGTAAAGACCGACGTTGGTTCGATGAAAACAATGATTGAAGAGCTGCTCAACAAGGCAAGAACTCCAGCTCCTGCTCCTGCCCCTGCCCCTATTTTGGAATCTTTCACAGCGGCGGATCGCACAGAGCTGAAGAAAATCACGCCTGCTATTTCTGGCCTAGAAGACAGAATAGCAAAGCTTGAAGGTTGTGTGAAAATCCCTGGCCCAGAAGACAGAGATAACACCAATGCTGAGTCTACTCATTCCTCCCCCAATCATGAGAAAGAGGGGGAGAAGAGCGCTGAACATACCAGAGAGAAGAGCACTGAAAATCTTGAGAAGAGCGCTGAAGATCTAAACAAAAGCGCTGAAGACCTTTCCCATGATGAATCTATCAGGGGAGAGAGGAATGAAGATCTAACCGCTGGACCTCAGGGAGATGAAAATCCTGAGGGAACCGAGAAGCTCGCCTCTGTATCTGAGGGGGAGCAACTCGAAGAAGATGCTGAGGAATCTGAAGCAGAAGAAGATGAAGACATCGACATCCCTGAAGATGAACCATCCTCCTCTCCAAGGAAGGATGATGATGATGATGATGAAGATGATGATGATTTCTTTATCGTCAAACCTGCCCCAAGGATCAAAGCTCTTAAGGGAATCTCAATAAAATAACCTTCAGGGGAGAAGACAAAGACAAAGCCCTCAGCCTCTGGCGCTGAGAAAAGCAAAGGCAAAGGCCTCGCTGAAGATGAAAATCTGGCGATCTTGCTTGAAAAGCCGGTTTGTCAGGTACACTAAACTTTACTTATATTCCTTCCCTGAACATCTCAATACACAATCAGTTCTCTACTCAACAACCTCTCTACACATCCACATTCTTTTTCTATCTTTTCTACCCAAGTTCTTCTACCCAGTTCTTATTAGTAAGATCGCTGCGTTTCAGCTAGTCCTCTCCCCTGTTTGAGGATATCGCTAAAGGCTCTACAACTGCGACTTCACCAATAATTCCAGCTGCCGCTGAAGACATAATCCCAGTCTTGGATTTGATCTCTGAGACTGATGAACCAGAAGAACAACCTCTCTCGCACAGAAACAGACCTTCCTCAGCTCCTAAAAAGCTGAGTGAAGAGGATCAAAAGAGAAGAGAAGAAATGATAAAGCGATTCGAGGATCAGCGAATTATACTAAGGCCTGATCAACTTCCTTCAGTTCCTCCTAAGTTCAGAATTTCAAAAGCTGAATACAAGGAACACCTCAGAGCTGAACGCCTCATCGCTGAAAGAAAGGAAGCTGAAGAGAAAGACAGAGAATACGCCATCAAGCTGACTCAAGAATCTGTCAAAGACCCCAAGCTGAAACGTGTTCCCATTCAAGTCCAACGAAAACTTTGGGAAGAAGCCCAGAAGATCGTGGAAAAGAAAACTGAAGTTTCTCAGACCACCCTGATCTGGTGTAAAGAGAAAATTCACTTCAGATATCGTCCAGCGAAGATCAACAAGGTATTCATCTCTGGAAGAACATCTATCAGAGTACCTATTGTTGACATCAAACTTTTCAGAGAAGATGGCCAAACTGAAACCTTTCGCGCTGACACTGTAAAAAGGTATGGTCTCTCTGAATGGCTGGAGATGAGGTTAGCTATCCAATCGTCACAATCTAAGTACAAGGATCATTTCGAAAAGCTGATAAACAGACAGATCGATTTGATATCTTCTTGTGTGGATATTCCTCCTGTTCCTGATCTAAAGCTGAAAAGAAAAAGGGGCTCTCCAAAGAAGAAACGTCAAGATTCAAACTCAGGTCCTGTCATATGAAATGAAACTGTAATTGGTTTCTCTCGCGCTGAAGTGCTTGGTCCTGATCCTGATCTATCTGCCCTTGACATTTCTTTGCCACCATGTGAACTTTTCGTCCCTGGTAAAGTCATCAGTAATCCTTATGGAATATTCTTTCTTGACTACGACGGACGTAAATGCTTTCAACGGATCGCTGAGCTTCCAATCACTCCAATCGAACAGCTCAGAGATCTCATCTACTGGTGTGACTTCAGAAAAGACATTCAGGCACGACACCTAAAACCCTTGATCTTTAAAGAAGCGCTGATCAAAAGAAAACAAGGCGTAACGGTTCCTGACTGGATGATCCCCACTGAAAAGACGACCCTTGATGAACTTCTCATTAAGGAAGAACCTTTTGAAAACTGATATAATCTCCTTTTTCTCTATTGTATCAGTTATCCTTCTGTACTTGTAAATTATTTCGCTTGTACTTGTAATCTTTCTGTTCTTCATTGTAACCTGATTCAATATTTTAAAGAAAGATTTCAGCGAATGTACTTTACTCCATCAGTACTGAAAAGATCCCAGAAAACAGTAAAATGGACAAATATTTTATGAGTTCTTTTTATCCTTATGTTTTCATTAAATAGCAATTTTCTATATTGCTATGTCATAATCAAATAGGGGGAGATTGTTGATCCAAACCCTCAGTGATTTGATAATGACCCTCTCTTATATACTTAGTGAAAATTGTAAGTAAACAATATGTATCAGAGTTTCACTATCGCTGATAAGTACTAAGATCTTACAGTACCACTGATAGGAACTCTCGCTCTTTTAAATTAAACATTCAGCGAACACTGTTCATCATTAATGCGCTGAGTCTGTTCAGTCATTATGATGATCGTTGATAAGTTAGTTGTTTACTTATGATCCCTGAAGACAAGTTTCACGTCAACAAAGGTTCTACGCTGAAGTCGAAGATCAAGCTCAAGAACCAGCGACAAGTCTCCTAATGAACTGATGCGGATCAGCGAAGACTCAGATTTGTCCACTCAACGTGAAGTATCAAGTACAAGACTTCAGCTATCACTGAACTTTATCATCTGCTGAATAGTAAATGATAATCGCTGAATCAACGAAAGCTGATCATGAAATCCTCCGTACAAAGTACTTTTGTCTTAACCACCCTTGCACGCCTCCGTACGAAATGTCAGAAAAGAACCTCCGAATATCTGAAATCGTACAACCACTCTGATACTACACTATTCATCCTTACGGCTACTAAGGTTATCAACCAAGGTCAATGACATGCAACCAACCAGCTGATGACACGTGTAAAGTATATACTGACTTGCATTAAATGCATGCAGTATATAAAGAGATGAACTCACTTCATTTGAAGTAACTTGCTAACTCTGGACAAGTTCATATCTCTTATCTCAAGATAGGTTATTATTAGTAATTTCCTTATCTTTCTTAGTGCAAGAAACCTTAGTGTTCCAACTTGTTTAGATTTAGGTTTATCCTTAATCTTGTCTCCGCAACAAGCTGTAAATTGTTAATGATTTATCAATAAACAATTTAGAAAAGTAAAATCTGTGTGTTTGTATTCAACCCCCCTTCTACAAACTTGTATAGGCCTCCGGGACCAACAGAAGTCATAAAGAGTCTTGTTTTTAAACTCTGTCCCGTTATCTGATCTGATGGTCTGAACTGATTGTTGGAGATTCACTTTAAGCTGTTTGATTAATGAGATGATCAAGTCAGGTGTTTCATCTTTTGATAGAAACTTTACCCATGTATATCTCGAATAATCATCGACGACGACTAACACATATCGTTTGGCACTTATGCTCTGAATCTTCATCGGACCACAAAATGAAGGATTTCCAAAACTTTCTGTGTGCTAGGCTCAGGTTTTGGTGGGTGAGGAGCTCATTTCATCTTCCCCTTCTCACAAGCGATACAGAAGTTGTCTTTCTCAAATTTCAGCACTGGTAGACCTAAGACTAAGTCTCCCAACATCAGTTTTTGAATGTAACGGAAGTTGAGAAGAGATAGTCGTCTATGCCACAACCAACTTTTCTCCAATGATGCTTTAGACATTAGACATACTTCATTCTTAGGCTTGAGCTTTGATAGGTCAATGGTGTAAATATTGGACTTCCTCGAACCAACTAGAAGCTCATATCCTCCTTCGGTTAGAACTGCACAACGGGTCTTCTTGAAATTCACCTCTAGATCTTTATCACAAAATTGACCTATGCTAAACAAATTGTGTCCTAAACCTTCGACGTAATTGACTTTAGTAATTCTGACATTGTGTTTGACGATATCTCCATAACCTAGAATTGGAGAATACTGATCATTCCCAAACTTAACTCTACCACCATACTTTTCCACAAAATTACTCAGCAGCTCCTTTTTACCAGTCATGTGCTTTGAGCAGCCTGAATCCAAATACCATACATGACTGGGCTGCAAAAGGAAAATTAGATGGTTTTAGGTACCCATTTCCAAATGGGTCCTTTCGGATTAGTAGTTTTGGACTTGACATTATGATATCTATAACCTGTGTTAAAGTAGTTGTTTGAATAAAACTAATGGTTATAGTCAGATTTGCAGATAAAATCATCCACACCACAAGAAGAACGGAAAATTTGATCATATGCTAAATTAATCAGTTGTCGCATTGAATAAAGCTTGTATGGGATTACAAGTTTTTGTCTATTGCCAACACCATGATTACTAACATTTGAAACAAAATTGTTTTTCTTGGAATTTAAAGCAACGTGGGATGATTTTCTCTAGGCCACATCCTGTGTGGACTCCTTTATTCTCTACTCGAGATGCGTATTGTTTCTCAAATAACGATCTGAAATACCAGAAAGATAGGAGTTGTAAGCTTTGGAATTCTGAGCTTGAAAGGAATTATTTTGCTTTTTTCTTTTTGTTTTTCTTTTCTTTTTCTGTAATGATCATTTGGATTTAGATTTTGAATAAGAATCACTAGCAGAAGGTTTTTCAACAGATTTTTAAGATTCACCCTTAAAGAAATTCTTCTTAGGTGCTTCTTCTTTGATTATAAAATCAGAGTGATCTGGAAGCTTTGAGTTAAAGTCAAATTGTACAACATTTTCTTGTGCTTGCTTACTATTCCCGTCACAAATAATCTCAATATCACAATCAGACTATCCAATGAAGTATGAAAGATACCATAAGACTTCGGATAGAGAAATTCATTTCGTTCCTTTCTAAGAGCTTTTTCCTCTTCTGTAGAAAAATACATGTCAGGAGGAGCTTTGACAGACTGACTTTCCAAATCCCAAGATTCAGAATCATCTTGGTCATCAACCGTCGAGCTCCTAAAGACAGTATTTCCCATAAATGCTTTACATGAAGAAACATCCGACTCTGAATAATGTTTTTCTTTTAAAAACTTCTCTTCAGACATTTCTTTATGTCTAGCTTCCATTTCTTTTAAGCTTTCTGAAAATACTGTAAGCATAACTTCCTTTTCGATCTCAAAAGCAAGTTTTTCATCATTTCTGACTTCCTGAATAGTACTCTTAATCTTGCTTTCGAGATCAATGAGTTTCTGTTCAAAAACCATTGGTGGAAAATACCTTTTACCCTCAAAAACTGGTTTTTCATTAGTTTCTTTTTGATTATTTTCCTCCTCCTTTGGTTGTTCAACAGCATAACTCTGAAAATAGTCATTTGGCAAGGTTTTTTCGTTTACTAATGCCTTCGCATTATCATAACCATACCAAAAAGGAAGTTGAATCTTGACAGTGGTTTTTTCTTTTTACTTCTTCATCAGCCTCATAGTCATCTTCATCCATTTTAAGCCATTTGATTTGATAGCTAGGATGTAATGACGGAAGAATAAACCAATCAAATTCATAAAGAGTGGGGGCTTTAGATAAGGCATTCTTTAGGTAATGTGGATTGTCATATCCTATGCCCCACTTAGAATTGAAATGCCGAAATTTACTGGGCTTATTCATGTGAATTGTTTGTTCAGTTTGGCCTGCTTTATACAATTTTTCTTCCAAACCTTTGACTTTATCGCTCAGCTCAGTATTTCTATCTTTATAGGCATGAAGAAGATTTTCAAACTCATTCTTCTTTGCTTTTGAACTCTCTAATTTTTCTGACAATTCAGTTATTCTACTTTGAAAATATGCTTGACCCACATCAAATTCATTCTTTTTCTTTTCCAATTTTTCAATGTGACTCTCTTGTTCTATCAATCTTTCTCTTTGAGAGGAAATTAGTTCATCTGCTTTTCTCAAGTTATTTGTTAGATCAGCTAATTGCTTTTGTAGATATGCTTTTTGAGTAAAAAATTGACTATAAAGATTGGAATGTACCTCATTTGTCTCTGAAGTAGATTCTGACTCTTCTTCATCGGTGTTTTTAGTAATGAAACACATCTTTGTTTGAGCTGCCGTCTCATCATCCGCTTCATCATCGGTTTGATCAAGCCAATATTCCTCTTCAACCAATAATGCTATCCCTGATTCCTTTTGCTTAGCAAGCAGCATCTTGTTCTTATAATAATCAGAATCTCTGACTTTTGGCTTCCAACATTCCTTGGCGAAGTGTCCAGTCTTCCCACAGTTATAGCACTTTGGTTCTTCGTCCCTTTTCTCAAACACCTTCTTTTCATCAATCCTCTTGTCATCCCTCTTGTACTCATCCTTTTCTCATCAAACTTCTTTCTTGACTCGACACGATCTTTGTGCTCAAAATTCTTGGAGCCTGATGCATATCTCTGATTATTAGAACCGGGCCTTTTCATAAACTGTTTTTGAAAAGCTTTAGTAAGAAGTATCATTGCTTGTTTCAGGCTTTCAGCTTCTTCCAATCCATCTCCTTCATACTGTTCTTCATCAGACTCATTACCAACATTCTTTGAATATTTCTTGGTGGATTTGTTAGATATCAAGGCAATTGGATCAACCTCTTCTTCCTTAATTTCTTTCTTCTCATCCTTCTTCTCTTTCTTCTCTTTCTTCCTTTTCTTATCCCTTTTCTAACCAGCATCATCCTCATCTTGTTTCAAAGTTTCATACATTTGCTGTAAAGGCAAGTCAGCTAACCTAGCATTTTGTTTCATTCTGTGAGCATACTTCTTCCATTCAGGTTGCAGAACACTCAAGAATTTCACATTGTGCTCGATTATCATCTTGTTTATGTTGTACCTATTCAGCTCATTCAGTATTGTAATGAAACGGTCGTACGTATGATCAAGTGCCTCACCTTCTTTTTGTCTAAAACTTTCATACTTGTTTATGGCATTGGAGACTCTCATCTGATTTTCCACCTCAGATCCTTGATACAGTTTGACTAACTCATCAAACATAGATTTCCCATAAATGTTTCTGCTGTCCACCTTCTGATAAATATCATTAGTCAAGGCTTGCATAACTAGTGATTTTGCCGCTTTGTCTGCATTGTAACGTTTCTTTTGTTCAACATCATAATGCAGTGGTTGAATTTCAACCCATTCTGGAGGTGGAGTACCATCAACAACTAGTCCTCTTCTTCTCACTATCCCCATAGGACCATTCTAAAGTGAATGATCAATGTAGTCCCCATTTTCTTGACATTCAACGTAATACATAAATCTGTCTTTCCATATTTTGAACTCCTTAGGAAAAAGGACAGGTGGTTTGTCCTTTGACCCAATAGTCAGTATGTCTCTAGCTGTCATTTTAGATTACTTGTTAATGATCGATAAGTACCCTTCTAATCTGATTAGTAAATAATTGTTCACACGGTTTTTGTCGCAAGTCACTTTTGTCTCAACCCAAGTCTTGCCGCAACAAAGAGTTTATCTCAACTCAAGAACTTATCACAACACAAATCTTGTCTCAACCAACACTTTGTCTCAACCTACACTTTGTCTCAACCCAAGTTTATCGCAAGATCAGAGTATGTCGCAAGCTAATTTGTCGCAAAAGGAAATCTTGTCGAAGCAAAAAGGTTGCGATAAAATTCAAAGATGGTTCTTATCGCAATAGAAGGGTGCGATAAGTTATTGTTCACGTGTCACGGGTTGCGATAAAACAGGATTGTTGCAAAGGGCAGTTGCGATATAATACTGTCCACAATTGAAGGTTGCGATAATGAAGAACACCCAAAGTTGCGATAAAGATGAAGATTCAAACGATCTTAAGTCTAATCCTCAAAGATGATTCAATTGGGCTGAAAATTGGTACGCAGGTTCGCATTGTGATTCTGGACAACTTTAATATAGCAAGTTCTGTCCAAAAACCAACAGAAAAGTGATTTTCAATCCCAAAACAGTGTGTGCAAACTAAAAGTCCGAAAATGGTGATTTTGCTCAATCTGAGTCTAATCCTAGTGATTTTGCGGAAGAGAATCACTCAGGTATTACCAACAAACACTCCTTGATCAATTTTGATCCATTTGAAGTAGTCAAATGGCCAAAATCAACCAATAAGATGAAAAATGAAGAACACTCAAACTTTTTGCAAAAAACCTCACAATCTAATCTGATCAAAATGATGTACTGTGCTCTGATACCAATTGTGATCCCAAAACAAGTAATCATATACTCAATATGCTCATAATGCCATCCATATATTCAATATGCAATCACCAAGTACACAAGATGAATTGTAGAGAGGAAAGTGCAATGTGTGTACTAGTGTGTGTGTGATGGATGACCTAATGTAAAATGAAAGGAAAATAACAATATATAGTTTGTAACTTGTCACTTACACAAAAGGTCCCTCTACTTGGTACAACTAGCTAATTAGAGCACTAACATAAGTGTTTACCAAGTCACATTACCTTATTAGATGGATATGGCAAGAACCAAGAATCTTATTCGGTAAGTGAGTACGACGGCTCTTACCACGGTTAGCACTTACCGGGTTAATTGTTGCATACGATGCCATTTAGTGGACTAAAATCTTACCCGGTAAGTAAGTGATAGTGTTGAATTTTACTGGTAAGCACTTACCGGGTAAGTGATTAGGTAAACTGCCCCTAACTCTTAATATCCAACATATATAAATTTTGAATGTAACTATCGCATCTTTTGCAATGAAAGGCTCATTGATTTGGGTACGTTTCATTAGAGAATGAATGAGCAGTAGACAAACATGATTCGGTTTCATTGAGAAAAGCATAGTGAGATGAATGAGTAGTGAAATAAGTTTCATTAGAAAATGTGCCTTTAGTGCAATTCTAAGTACACGTGTTTCATTAGATACAATGATGGCAGTTTCATTCATGAAAATTACTTGGCCAACGATCTGATGCAATAACTTGCATATGCTTCAATTTGGTAATGTTGAATGACTAAAATGTAATTAATCAGTAGTGTAAATGCATAAAGTTGTTAGTCGTCTTCTAACGCAAAATTCAGCAGGCAAGACAACCTCTGCATCGGGAAGACAGGAAGTGCGAAAAATGAGCCTTTAACTGAAGTAGAGGACCAAGCAAACGGGATAAATTGAGTCTGCATGGAAACTTTTGAAGCTGTAAAAGTTGTTTATAATAGAATTCTAGAAACATAAACCATAACTCTGAAAAATATTTGGTTACATATACTTGCTAGACCATGCCGACCGCGAAATGATTCGATTATTTCATTAACATGTCATTTTTATTTGCGACCTTAAAATGAATGAATCAATGGGTTGTTTTTGCTTTTGCATCGACTGTCGGCATTCCCAAAGGAGAATTTTGTTGTAACATGTTGTGGGTTTTCTAGATTAATTTAGATCCATTGATCACATGAATTTGAAAAAAAAAAGATATTATTAGAAAACATAACGACACTTGGGGATTTACACCTAAATCTTGATTAAAGTCATGTCGTATACCCGACCAACGGACGGGTATAACACTATTTTATTATTAGTATTACGTGAAAACTATAATGGATTCCATATTTGAAAATTAGTCGTTACCAATCAAGTCAAGACAGTTGGTTTCTTTATCTACTATTTTCTATTACGTTGTGTTCTCGAGATTTTTTTTACGAAGGAAATGAAGGGAAAAGGAAGGAAAGTAGGAGAAAAATAAAAAATGTTGTGTTCTGGAGTTTTTTTAGGGAGGGAAAGGAAAGGAAAGTGAAGGAAAATATTGCTGATTTTCCTCCCAAAACTTTCCGCCCAAAAATGGAAGGAAACGGAAGGAAAGAAAGAAAGGAATTTAATAATTATTGAAATTATTTATAAAATTACACATATACTCATTAATAACATTCCACAATGAAATAAATAAGGGTATATTCATAAAAATGATCTCACTTCCTCTAACTTAATTTTTCTCTCTCTCTCTCGCCTTGAGTGCAGCTAGGGTTTGCAGCCGCTGAAGGCGCCTCCGCCGGCCGCCGGTTCTCCGGTCATCTTCTTCATCACTGGCGCCGGCTCTCTCTTGAAGACAAAGATCTCATCTTCTCCATTGGATACTCTCTCTCTCTCTTTTCTCTTAACCTAGCCGCCACCACCTCCACCACCTCACCACCTCCATCTCGCCACCACCAGCACCTACTGGGTGACAGAGAAAGAGAGAGAGAGAGAGCCGCCGCTGCTCCGCCCGCCGCCGCCGCCGCTTCGACAACGCCGTCGCTGCTAGGCAGCCGCCGGTGCTTCGATCTCTTAGTGGCTCTTTATCCCTTTGAGGCTCTAATTCCCTGTGTGGTTCTAAACCCTTGTGGTTCTAAACCCTTGTGGTTTTTTGTCTTTGTTTCCAGGCATAAGCAGCATATAGGAAAACACAACCAAGTAGAGTGGTTCATACCCACTTTCATCAAGGAGAATAACTTCAAGTGGCACCTTCCCACTTTTTCTCTTACCTTCCGCTGTACTTATGCAAGAAAGTCAAGGAATCAATTTTTTGATTGCCTCCTGTTGGAACTGTTGGGGACTGGTCCTTGCGGTGGAAAGACGAACCTACGAAGCGGCTTCTGAGTCACTTTCGTTTTTTCTTGTCTTTAACTTTATGTTGTATTTCAGTCCTTTCATTTCAGGTGTTTTTCCTTGTTATGTAACGTTTCTTTCTTTAATGATAGGATTGTTCCGTTCGGGTGACGGTTAGGCCGTTACACGTTCGTGATGCAATCATTTCCCTTAAAAAAAAGGTATATTCATAAAAGTGATCACTTTCCTTTCCTTTCTCTCATACTCAAGAACATGAAAATTTATTTTCTTTCCTTCCATTTCCTACAATCTCAAGAACACAAAAATAAATATTTCTTTCTTTTCCTTCCCTTTCTTTTCTCTTCTTTTTCTTCCCCTTCTTTTCTTTTCTTTCCTCCCAAAACTCGAGAACACGACGTTAATCTCTAGCATTCGGTGTGTATCTTTTTACATTTCTATGAAATTGCTATAATCTCTTTGCGTTTAGTTTCACTCTCGTTTGAAAAATAATTCTTGATTTCTTGGTTGACCAGTTGTATTATCGTAATCGATAAATTTTTTTAAATATAACTAATATTTTATTATTTTTAATTCAAAAATTTGATGTGGCTTTGGAATGCATTTCCTACCTGCCCAACTCGTGAATTGATTAAAATTTATATATATGCCATATGTCAACTACAACGTCTGGGTGAGAAAATGTTGTACTTAGGTAAAATGGGAAAAGGCGTTGGGTTCGTTCGGGAAGGGAGGGTTGAATATTGGTGGTCTAAAAGAGGCTAATTGGGGCTTGCTTGGAAAGTGGTGGTGGAGGTTTCATAATGAGAGCGAGGCGCTTTGGGTGAAGGTAATTAAGAGTGTGTATGGTTAGGATGGGGGCTTGAGCGGAGTTGAGTCAAGAGGGTTGAGGGGGAGTTCCGTTTGGGCAAGAATAGTGAAGGTGGGTAGGGAGATCGATAGGTTAGGGATACATTTTACGAATTCCTTGGGCAATCAAGTGGGAGATGGAAGGGGAACAAGATTTTGGGAGGATGTATGGGTGGGAAATGTTGGTGATTTTAGTGAAATCATCGGTTCATTTTATGTAATTGGATTCACAAAGATAATAATGGGGTTGGTAGCTAAGCTATAACATGAGTTAGGAGGTGTGGAGTGCACACTCGTGTAAGCTAACTAGAACCCGGGATCGTTGGATATGATTGGCGAGTTACAAGAGTTTTTATGAACTGGGCGTCGGGGCCGGTACTGGCGCCAGTTGACTGGCACGGAGACTGGCGTCAGGCTCTGTTAAGTGTGCTGGCGCGGATGGTGGCGCCAGTTGACTGGCGCGGTGACTGGCGCCAGCTTCTAGAGTCGTTCTCGGGGCCGGTTGTGGCGCCAGTTGACTGGCGCGGTGACTGGCGCCAGGTTCTGGAGTGTTTCCTTCTCTTTTGTAACTACCAACATTAATGTCCACAATCAATCTCATTTAATGAGATATTATTATCAGTATCAATATAGGGTCGGTTACGATTCTCAAGGTGTTTAAATAGGATCGATTTCTGCCTAAATCGATACCGAGAATTGAGATTATCCTCGAGTGAATTTCGTGATACCCGGGCAGAATAGGGTCGAAATATCACTTAAGGAAAGCGAGCTCTCACGCGATCTCACGTTCTTTATCCAAGTTCTAATCACTCTTTTTCTTCCTCGATTTTCCGCAATTCCCCAACAATCTTAAGTGATATTCCGTTCATCGTGAGAGAGATGGCGAGTGATCAATCCGTTAGAGATAGGACGACCAAGTTCACCAAACTTGAGAAGTTCGAAGGCGTTGATTTTCGAAGATGGTAGAAGAAGATGCACTTCTTGTTGACAACGTTGAAGGTTGTGTACGTGCTAAGCACCCCGATACCGGAGGTGATGGAAGATGAGACGTTGGAGATGACCCTGCGTCGCGGCAAATGGGAGAACGACGACTACATATGTCGTGGCCACATCTTAAACGGTATGTGTGACTCCCTCTTTGACATTTATCAAAATGTTGAGTCTGCCAAAGAGCTATGGGACTCTCTTGAGTCCAAATACATGGCGGAGGATGCTTCTAGTAAGAAGTTCCTCGTTAGTAATTTTAACAATTACAAGATGGTGGACTCAAGGCCTGTGATGGAGCAATATAATGAGCTCCTACGCATTCTCGGCCAATATGCTCAACATAATATGAAGATGGACGAATCCATCTCCGTATCGAGCATAATTGATAAATTGCCCCCCTCTTGGAAAGATTTCAAACACATGTTGAAACACAAGAAGGAAGAGTTGTCCCTTGTACAACTCGGTAGTCACTTACGCATAGAGGAATCTCTTCGGGCGCAAGAGGCTGAGAAACCTAAGATAAAAGAGGTTTCTGCCCCTTCCATGAACATGGTGGAAGAGGGAAAATCCAACAACTTCAAGGGAAAACGGAAGTTCAATGAAGCCAAGAAAGGGCCCAATAAAAAGGTTAAATTAACCTGTTGGACCTGTGGTATGACCGGCCATCTCAAGCGGGATTGTCGAGTTGTCAACAATAAGAGTGGAGCAAACACAAGTGGTGGTGGGCAAGGATCCAAGGATCAAAACCCACGACAAGGTCAGTTTCTTGACTTTGGTTTTAATTCGAATTTGAATTATGTACCACTAATATCCGAATCATTTTACGTGCAGGATGATGATGTTGCTTGGTGGATCGACTCGGGTGCTATGAGTCATGAGTGCAAGGATCGCCGTTGGTTCACCTCTTTGGAACCGGTTGAAGACGGATCCATGCTACACATGGGGAACGATTCGAGTGCTCCCATTCTTGGACGCGGCTTAGTTAGGCTAGAGTTTAGTTCTGGCAAAATAATTGAACTTTTAGACGTTTTGTTTGTACCACAAATTCAAAAGAATTTGGTTTCCGGTAGTATCTTGAATAAGTTAGGATATAGGCAAGTTTATGAGTCCGACAAGTTTGTCTTGTCAAAAGGTGGCTCTTTTGTAGGATTCGGGTATTTGATGAATGATATGTTTATGTTAAATTTAAATAAAGAGAGTTTTGTTTCAAATTCTGTTTATGTTGCAAATGACAATTGTGTTGATTCTAATTTATGGCATGCAAGGCTTGGTCATGTCAATTTTAAACGAATGGTTGAAATGTCAAAAGACGATCTTATTCCGGCCTTTGATATTAAAACCGGAAAATGTAAAACTTGCATGTTAACAAAGATCACTAGGCAACCTTTTCCTAACGTGAAAAGGGACTCGTCGGTGCTTGAGTTAATTCATAGTGATCTTTGTGATTTGCATTCAACTCCGTCTTTGGGTTATAAAAAGTATGTTGTCACTTTTATTGACGACGCTTCACGGTTTTGCTATGTGTTTTTGTTACACTCAAAAGATAAAGCGTTGGACAAATTTAAAATTTATAAAACGGAGGTTGAATTGCAATTGAATTGCTTTATAAAATGTTTACGCACCGATCGTGGTGGGGAGTATTACGACCCCATGTTTTTCCAATCCGTAGGAATCATTCATGAGACTACGGTGCCTTATACACCACAACAAATTGGTGTGGCGGAACGGAAAATAGAGTTCTCAAAGAAATGGTGAACTCTATGTTATCCTACTCGGGATTGAGTGATGGATTTTGGGGTGAAGCCATGCTAACGGCTTGTTACTTGTTGAATCAAGTTCCCAATAAAAGGAATAAGATTACCCCGTATGAACTTTGGTTCAAGAAAAGGCCTAACTTGAGTTATATTCGAGTTTGGGGTTGTCGGACGGTTGTTCGACTACCCGAACCTAAAGGGAAAACTTTGGGTGAGAAAGGTATTGATTGCATCTTTGTTGGATATGCCGAGCATTCCAAAGCATACAGGTTCTATGTTATTTAACCTGATGATTCTATAGCGATTCACACCGTTATAGAATCGAGAGATGCATTGTTTGATGAGACTAGATTCTATTCAGTACCTAGACCGAAGGACATAGTTCCAAGTACTAGTGGAACTAGTGAGGTTGAAGAACAAGCAATTGTTCCAACCGAATCTCCGATGCTTCGAAGGAGCAAATGAGGAAGGATTGAAAAATCCTTTGGTCCCGATTTCCAAGTATACTTGGTAGAGGGATCAAGAGATGAGATTGGATCTCAACTTCTTTACTGTTATAGTATTGAGGAGGATCCAAAATCATTTGATGAGGCTATGAAGTCTCAAGATGTTGCTTTCTGGAAAGAAGCAATAAATTATGAGATGGACTCCATCATGGGGAATAATACTAGGGTATTATCGGACTTGCCACCGGGTTGTAAACCTTTGGGATGCAAGTGGATCTTCAAAAGGAAGATGAAAGCGGATGGATCAATCGACAAGTTCAAAGCTCGATTAGTAATCCAAGGCTTTAGGCAATGGGAAGACATCGATTATTTTGATACCTATGCCCCGGTAGCAAGGATCTCCACGATTAGATTGTTGATGGCCTTAGGAGCTATCCACAATTTAGTGATTCACCAAATGGATGTCAAAACGGCATTCTTGAATGGTGACTTGGAGGAGGAAGTTTACATGAAACAACCGGAAGGTTTTGTTATGCCCGGGATGGAGCATAAGGTGTGTAAACTTGTAAAATCATTGTATGGACTGAAACAAGCACCCAAACAATGGCATCAAAAATTTGATGAGGTTATCTTGTTCAACGGTTTTATGATAAACCAAGCGGACAAGTGTGTATATAGCAAATTTGACACATCCGGTAACGGTGTAATCATTTGCTTATACGTTGACGACATGTTGATCTTTGGCACCGACCAAAATCAAGTTGGAAAAACCAAGGAGTTTTTGTCGTCGAGTTTCTCCATGAAAGATATGGGAGAGGAGGAGGTGATCCTTGGAATAAGGATCAAGCGTGAGAACAAAGGGATTGCAATTACGCAATCTCATTACATTAAGAAAGTATTAAAGAAATTTAATTGCTTTGATTGTTCTCCGGTGAGTACTCCATAGGATCCGAGTGTGAAACTTATGCCCAACTCGGGTGAAGCGGTGTCACAACTCGAGTACTCAAAGGCTATTGGATGCTTGACGTATGCCATGACAAGCACTAGGCTGGATATCGCTTTTTCCATAGGAAAGTTGAGTAGGTTTACTAGTAATCCTAGTATTCGTCATTGGCAAGCGATAAGACGAGTATTCAAATACTTGAAGAAAACCATTGATTATGGTTTGTCATATGTCGGGTTTCCTTCGATATTGGAGGGATATTTGGATGCAAATTGGATTACCAACTTAGAAGATCACTCTTCTACGAGTGGTTGGGTGTATTTGCTTGGGGGAGGTGCCATCTCATGGGCTTCCAAGAAGCAAACTTGCATCACGAGTTCGACTATGGAGTCGGAATTTATGGCATTAGCCGCTGCCGGTAAAGAGGCATAGTGGCTAAGGAACTTGGTCCATGAAATTCCGTTATGCCCGAAACCAATATCACCCATTTCTATCCGTTGTGATAGTGCGGCTACTTTGGCTAAAACTTATAGTCAAGTATATAATGGCAAGTCTAGACACTTAGGTGTTAGACATAGCATGATTCGCGAGCTAATCACGAATGAGGTGATTTCGGTTGAATTTGTTCGGTCGCAACAAAATTTAGCGAACCACTTGACGAAGGGGTTAGCTAGGGACTTGGTTCACAAGTCGGTGATAGGGATGGGATTAAATTCCATCTAAATCTCTAACGATGAGATACACAATTCCCTTCTAATACAACGTTAGAAGTTGAATTCAATGGGAAAGCTCACTCTAAGGGATTGGAGCACAAGATGATCATCCCACGGTATGTGCTCGGTACTGCAAGTGAAGGAGGTAATAGTTCTTTTGTAAAAATGCATGTGCAGGTGCATGATGAAATGAACTACCTATATGAGTGTGAAGTGTGGCCGCTTCAAGTAGCTTGGACTTGGCTTTGATACACTCACGAATGGATAAGGACACATGGCCTGTATAGTGTCAAGTTTAAACTTTAGAGAATTATTTAAATTCATGTGTATGTTATTTTCTGGTACTCAAATGGGTTGAAGGGTTCAATCCATAGGACACCCAGATTCTCGAGTATTTGAAATGTGTAATGTATTAAGATGGAAATTCAATCTTCTAGATATTTTCATTTATGCATGAGTTTGTTTTCCTATATTGGATATTTCTTTTTTGTGAATCAAGGATTCCACTAAAATAGGGGAGGAATGTTGGTGATTTTAGTAAAATCATCGGTTCATTTTATGTAATTGGATTCACAAAGATAATAATGGGGTTGGTAGCTAAGCTATAACATGAGTTAGGAGGTGTGGAGTGCACACTCGTGTAAGCTAACTAGAACCCGGGGTCATTGGATATGATTGGCGAGTTACAAGAGTTTTTATGAACTGGGCGTCAGGGCCAGTACTGGCGCCAGTTGACTGGAACGGAGACTGGCGCCAGGCTCTGTTAAGTGTGTTGGCGCGGATGGTGGTGCCAGTTGACTGGCGCGGTGACTGGCGCCAGCTTCTGGAGTCGTTCTCGGGGCCGGTTGTAGCGCCAGTTGACTGGCGCCAGGTTCTGGAATGTTTCCTTCTCTTTTGTAACTGCCAACATTAATGTCCACAATCAATCTCATTTAATGAGATATTATTATTAGTATCAATATAGGGTCGGTTACGATTCTCAAGGTGTTTAAATAGGATCGATTTCTGCCTAAATCGATACCGAGAATTGAGATTATCCTCGAGTGAATTTCGTGATACCCGGGCAGAATAGGGTCGAAATATCACTTAAGGAAAGCGAGCTCTCACGCGATCTCACGTTCTTTATCCAAGTTCTAATCACTCTTTTTCTCCCTCGATTTTCTACAATTCCCCAACAGGAAATGGGGCTCTTAAGGAAAGGTTCAATAGGTTGTACCAACTTGAAAGGTGCAAGGGGGTGATGGTTGCGGAAAGAGGCGTTGTACAAGGGGAAGATTGGGAGTGGAAGTGGGGGTGGAGGAGAGAGCCGAGGGGGGGGGGGGGAATTAGGAGTACTAGAGGAGTTATGAAGGATCTTAGCGGGAGTTGTCCCCAAGGTGTGTCTCAAGGATCGAGCTACATAGGCGTTAGATTCTCAAAAGGGGTACACGGTTCATTCCCTAAGGGCCTTGGTAGAGGAGAAACGTCCGATGTTGAGTACAAACGCAGCAGCAACTTCTTGGGAGAAATCAATACCAAAGAAGATTTGTATCTTCGTATGGAGAGCAAGACTTGGGAGGATTCCAGTAAGAGAGGTTTTGGACAAAGTGGGTATAGACCTAGATACTACACTTTGTCCAAGATGCGATAAAGAGGTCGAATCGATTGACCATGCACTCGTAAAATGTGAAGAGGTTAAGGGATTGTGGAAGCTCATGGGAAGATGGTGGAACATAGATGTGGATACGGTAAGCTCGCTACAAGAACTCCTCGAGGTTGGTAACCAATTGGACAACAATGCGAAAGGCTTGAGAAGATGGACATCGGTGGTTTGGAGCACACTTTACCTCCTTTGGGCTAACCGGAACAAGATGGTATTTGAAAAGGCGAATGGTAATCTAATTGACAGGTTCTTGGATTTTCAGCTTAAAGCGTTCGAATGGATCACGAAAAGGGATAAAGATTTGGCGCTGAATTGGATCGAGTGGTTGTCTAGACCATTTGGGCTGTGAGCAGAATATGGAAGCCACGAAAGGGTGAAGGACGGACTGTTGCAGCACTGTGTGGTCTCGTGCAGATCGCCTTTGAGTGACTGGAACAGTGCAGAGGTTCTCGTGGGGCTGAATCCATTCAGCCGGCTGTTTAAAGTTTGCTTCTCGCAAACTCCTCTGCTTAGCTCCGTTATTTGCTTTGTAATATGTTCGATTCTGCTTCTACTTTTATTTTCTGTTGGGTTTCGTTGGGATACACTGTGCTGTTTTTGTTCTTGTTATTGGGTTGGTTATTTCATTAAAAGTCTTACTACCGTTAAAAAAAACGTCTGGGTTATAGATCTTGAAATATTTTGTGTAATATTTTTTACACAAAACTCCTATTTTTATAGCATGATGGTTTTACTACTTCAAATAGATTGAGAGAGAATGGGGTAATTTCTTTGACACAAAACTTCTATTTTAACAAGAATGTAATAACATTTTGTAACTGCTCATGCAAAATAACTGAACTACCACAAGTTGAAATAAAAATGAGTTCTTCATCCAAATTCCAAACAGACTATAATACATAGTAATGACGGGGAAACATCGGGACAAGAACAAGGACAAAAAGTTGTTTGGTGATATTTCAGATGTGTTGAAAGACTATGATCCCCTCCCTCGACATCCACTCTTGACATATGATCAAAAAACTTACTTATGTTCCACAATATTCCTTTTTTGGGAGGGTATCCCACGCTATGTCCAGCCTAATCCCAACAAATTGCGACCGTAAGACATAACCATAGTAACACTAGTGGTCATAATTATTCTGAACGTCTAGAATCGAACCTAGGACAGACTACTTTGAAAAATAGACAAAAAAGTAAATTACAAAATATATTATTGAATAATATTTAAAATATACATGTTTGTTGCAAATTGTCAAAAGATACACATATTCAGGCTGAGGGTTGGGTGCGGGTGCGGGTGAGAAAAGCTAAATTTGGTGAGAAGTGGTTATCAACTGTTGGATGAGAAATGGACGAACATTAGGATGGGATGCATCGAGATGTATCGGATCAATTCCCTTCTGAGCTGCAATTCATGGGAGGGAATTTTATTAAAAGTAATCAACAGTTTAAAAGTTTCTCACTCTTCGCACCAAAAATGACTTCAAAAAATCACCGAAAAATAAGTTCTATTTCAATATTATATTGTTATTGTTTTCAAAAAATACTAATAATAAATTATGACCTTTACATCATAAAGATTATAGATATAATTACTAGTTATGATGTCTTTATATACTTTTATCTATTAATAACTTGCATTCCCCATGTATCGATCTCTTTGCAATTCTATGACAATCATTCCTATGTTTGCGTTTAGTTTCACTTCTATGACAATCATTCCTATGTTTGCGTTTAGTTTCACTCTCGATGGAAAGATCTTTGTTGATTTCTTGTCTTGACGTAAAAACAAAGATGGCAAAACATTTTCCTCTCCAAAATATAAGTTGTATGAAGAACCTTGCGGATGGCAGATCCCCCATATATGACTCAAAAAGTCTCTAAAGAAATTGTTGAGCATAATCTCCCTTCTCTTTTTCTCATCGTCTCCGACCACGTACCACTTTCTTTCTTTCTTATAGTTTTGCCAAATTGAACTTCACACCTTCCAAAATAATTCGGATATTAATCAGCCAGCCATGGAATGAGAAAGTATATGGTTCTTCAGCGCTTTCGCTTTGCATGGCGATCGATGAAGACTTTCTATTCTCTGAGTTTCTTTTGGAATATGCCATGGCTTCACTCCCGGCCTCTTCAAATGATGATTTATTATTTAACCTAACTGCGGGATTCTGTGGTCGTTTGGCCTTTGAGCCAATTTTTTATGATCTATTAACTGATCTAATGGATAATTATATATACTATGGACCCAGGCGAGTCTAACCGTTTTTGGTTAGATCTCAGCCGTTTAAATTAATCTAACTTTTAATCTGGACCCTTTTGTAACGACCCCAAATCCCAAGTACACAACATATCACACAATATAACATAAATAGATATAACAAACGAACTTCACATTACATATACGGTCCAGTAGTCTCTTACAATTGAAAGAAAACCAAATGTAACCCAAATACTGTACTATTTACATGCATAACATTTAACGTTGCAATACAACTGCTAAACAAGTCAAAAGCTTCAACTTAAAGTCCTTCTCTCTAGCCATCCACCTGTTACTCTACTTACTTGCCCTTACTTGATCCACCACCTGGAATACATATTTTTAAAACAAAAATGAGGGTTAGACCTGGTGGTCTAAGTGAGAAACCCCTGTTAGTTTAAAAACCATTTATATAAACTTTAATCATATAAATCACGCAACACAATCGTATACATCCCAATAAACTCACATATATTATGTTTCCCCTTTTCATTCCTTCTGGCCATATTAGTGGTAGCAAGCCAACTAATAATATACAACGCTGCACAACATCTACAGCCAAACAACGCTATACAGGTTCTATAGCCAATCACACCGGTCTTAAACCCGGCCAACGTATTATAACACATTTATAATACACATGTAAATATAATACCTCACTATATTATAATTCACATACGAGCACATAATTATCAACAGTTTCACTCCCAACTCCACACATGTATGTATTCCAGTTAAAAAGTGTTTTCAAAGCAAAACTCACCTGTTATGGTTATTTCACACGTTCGTAAGCTTCTTTCAAACGATCCTATCCCTTACCACGATTCCACGGAATCTGAAACAAGTTAAGATACACAAATTGCTTTACTAACCAAATATGTAAAGCCTAACGATTTCCCATCCTCAACTGTTCCATTACACACTGTATTTAACTCACTACCGGGACTACACAGGGTACCGGGACTTATACAGTACCGGGACTCTTAGTACCGGGAGTTCCTATACCGGGAGTTCACACTACCGGAACTCTCCAATACCGGAAGTCTGTTATACCGGGAGTCAACTCTACCGGGAATTCACACTACCGGGATTCCACACTATCGGTAGTCCATATTACCGATAATTCACACTACCGGGATTCCACACTACCAGGAGTTCATATTACCGGGACTCCACCGGAAGTTGATTATACCGGGATTTCACCGGGAGTCCTCAAGAACACAGTCGGTTCTATTTACCCAGAAATCGATTGGAATCCATTCAAGACGTGAAATTAAATACTCTAAACCGAAAGGTATCTTTTATTCATAATTACAAACACAATATATAAAGGACTTACCTCCAAATTACTTCTTAACCCGATCAATTGAAGCCCTACTCGTACGGTTTCCTCTTTCGCTTTCTTTCGCCTTCAGAACTCCCGCACACATACACACTCTTTCTATAACTGGATAAAGATACACCTGATAGCCTAAGGTGTATATCAAAAATCAATTTGTACCTTCTAGACCTTCAACTTCTCATTAATGACCCAAACACCCTTAACTTATATTTTACCCCAAACTTACCCTGAACATCATAATTTATTGTTAAAAATCTAACGGACTTACCCTGGGTATTACATCATCTCCCCCTTAAAAGAATTCCGTCCCGGAATTTAGTTAGGCAAAAAGGTGAGGGTATTTGGCTCTCATTTCCGATTCAGATTCCCACGTAGCATCTTGACCTTTATGATGTCTCCACTGAACTTTCACTTGTCTGACCTGCTTATTCCGTAGCACTTTAACCTTATGATCAACTATAGCTTCTGGCTCTTCTACATAATTCAGTCTTTCGTCGACTTGTATCTCTGGTAGGGAGACTGCCTGATCTTGAGTAACCAGACACTTTCGGAAGTTTGACACGTGAAATGCATTATGAATCCTGCTCAATTCTGGTGGAAGATCTAATCTGTAAGCTACTTCACCGATCCTTTCTGTGATTGCAAATGGTCCAATATACCTTGGGCTAAGTTTACCTTGTCGACCAAATCTGATGACTCCTTTCCACGGCGAAACCTTTAACATTACGTAATCCCCAACTTGAAATTCCAACGGCTTTCGACGGCGATCAGCGTAACTCTTCTGTCTATCTTGGGCCACTTTCAATCTTTCTCGAATCTGGGTAACCTTATCGGCGGTTAACTGAACTATTTCCGGCCCCGCTAGCTGTTTTTCTCCCACTTCGTTCCAGCACAGAGGCGTTCGGCATTTCCTACCATACAGTACTTCGAACGGTGCCGCTTGTATACTGGAATGATAACTGTTGTTGTAAGCGAATTCAATTAACGGTAAATGCTTATCCCACGATCCCCCAAAATCAACAATGCAAGCCCGGAGCATATCTTCTAAGGTCTGAATTGTTCGTTCACTCTGCCCATCTGTTTGAGGATGATACGCCGTACTTAACTTTATCTGAGTCCCCATTTCCCTTTGAAAACTTCTCCAAAATCTTGAAGTAAAACGACTATCACGATCAGAAATGATCGAGATTGGAATTCCATGTCGAGTTACTATTTCATCAATATACAACTTAGCTAATCGCTCCATTGAATCGGTTTCCTTTATCGGTAGGAAGTGTGCAGACTTTGTCAATCTGTCGACGATCACCCAAATAGAATCGAATCCCTTCGGAGTTCTTGGTAGCTTTGTGATAAAGTCTGGGGTAATCTGCTCCCACTTCCACATAGGTATTTCTAGCCGTTGTAGTTGACCAAATGGCTTTTGGTGTTCAATCTTTACTTTCTTACAAGTATCACACCTTTCCACATACTGAGCAATCCCTCTTTTTATCCCCGGCCACCAATAGAATTGCTTTAGGTCTTTATACATCTTGTTGGTACCTGGGTGAATAGAGAAACGGGATTGATGGGCTTCTTGTAAAACGCGATCACGTAATCCACCCAATCGAGGTACCCACACTCTGTTTCCCAGACACAATAACCCCCGATCATCTTTTACTAGCAATGCTGACATCCCCGCTAACCTTTCTGATTTCAGATGTTCATCATGATAAGCCTCCGCTTGACACTTCTGTAATTCATCAAATAAGTTGGGTAGGAGTTCGGTTCGTAGCAAAATTACTTTTATTGTTCCACTCCTTTCCTGACGACTGCGCGCATCTGCCACCACATTCGCCTTTCCCGGGTGATAAAGGATTTCACAGTCGTAATCATTCAGCAATTCCAACCATCTCCTTTGTCTCATATTTAGTTCCTTCTGATCAAAGAGGTGTTGAAGGCTCTTGTGATCAGTATAAATATGACATTTGGAACCATACAGATAATGTCTCCAAATCTTTAATGCGAAGACGACTGCAGCAAGCTCCATATCGTGCGTAGGATACTGCCGTTCATGATCCTTCAGTTGGAGAGAAGCATAAGCTATAACCTTTCCGCGCTGCATAAGCACACAACCCAATCCCAGTTTAGACGCATCACTGTAAACGACAAAGTTTTCAGAACCTTCAGGTAGTGATAGAATCGGCGCGCTGCACAATTTCTCTTTCAATATTCAGAATGCCTCGTCCTGTTCTGCTTTCCATTCAAACTTCAAATTCTTTCGGGTCAGCTTAGTCAAAGGCGTTGCGATACGAGAGAAGTCTTTTATGAATTTCCGATAGTAGCCGGCTAAACCCAGAAAACTACGTACTTCTGATGTTGTCTTCGGCTGTTCCCACTTTTCCACTGCTTCTACTTTCATCGGATCGACTTGTATACCTTTCTCAGAAACCATGTGCCCCAGAAATTGTACTTGCCGTAGCCAGAATTCACATTTAGAAAATTTCGCATACAACTTTTCCTTCTTCAGCAGCTCTAGAATCAAACGAAGGTGCTGCGCGTGCTCTTCCTTGGATCGAGAATAGATAAGGATATCATCGATAAATACAATTACAAATTTATCGAGATACGGCTTACATACCCGATTCATTAAATCCATAAAGGCAGCTGGAGCGTTCGTCAATCCAAATGGCATTACTAAAAATTCATGATGACCATACCTCGTTCGAAAAGCAGTCTTTAAAACGTCTTCTTCTTTAACTTTCAACTGGTGATAACCGGACCTTAGGTCAATCTTGGAGAAATAGCAAGCTCCAACTAACTGATCAAAGAGATCATCAATTCGGGGTAGCGGATACTTGTTCTTTATCGTGCGCTTATTCAATTCTCGGTAGTCAATACACATTCTCATCGACCCATCTTTCTTTTTCACAAATAACACTGGTGCTCCCCACGGCGAAGAACTAGGTCTGATGAAGCCTTTATCGGATAGGTCTTGTAGTTGTGCCATCATTTCTTTCATCTCTGGAGGTGCCAAACGATACGGTGCACGGGCTACAGGAGTGGCTCCAGGAATCAGGTCTATACCGAACTCTACTTGTCTAACAGGCGGAAGACTGTTCAAGTCTTCAGGGAATACTTCAGGGAATTCACTAACGATAGGAATATCTTCCAACCTATTCTTTTCCGGCTTAATATCTATCACGTAGGCCAAGTAACTCAGACAACCCTTATTAACACACCTACGTGCTTTTAATATTGATATAAGACAAGACCGATGATTCCTGCGATCACCATAAATCACTACTGGTCCCCTCCCAGGTAATACAACATTTATTAACTTCTTATCACATACTATATTAGCCTGATTCTCGGCTAACCAGTCCATTCCCACTACTACGTCAAACTCTATCAGAGTTATAGGAAACAATTGTATAGGCACTCCACACCCCTCTATACTAATCACACAACTATCAAACACTTCACTAACCGACACTTGATTATCATTTGCAGTATCTACTAATAGAACATGTTCTAACATTTTAGGTTTCAAACACAGGCAAGCAGCAAATGCAGGAGACACAAACGATCGGTTTGCACCGGAATCAAATAACACCTTAGCACGTGTAGAGTTTATCAAAAATGTACCTGTGACTACATCCGGAGTTTCCTCCGCTTCTTTCTCGGTCATTTGAAATGCGCGACCCCTGGTTACTGGCGGTTCCAGTCTTGGTACTACTGGTTTAACAATCACTGGCCTGCCCGATGACCCACCTTGCTGTATCCTTCCCCGTGGACAGTTTGACTGATGATGATCCGGAGAATTGCATAGGAAACATAGCCGCGTTACCTTACAATCCTTAATAACGTGTCCAGTCTTCTCACACTTATAACATGCTCGTAAATCACCTTGGCAGTTTCCTTGGTGGACACGGTTGCACTTCTGACATGGTCTTTCCGCTGGTCGAAACGGCGGACGGTTATCATACCTCTGAAATCGGGACCTCTTCGGATCATATTGTGGTCCTTCCCACTTTCTCTTCCCGATACTTTTATCGCCCATATCTCTTCTAATATCTCGTTCAACATTCTCCGCGGCATTAACTGCAGCCGAGAAGGTATCGGGTCCTTTTGCAGTCACTAACCTTCTGACTTCTGAGTTCGACCCAAAGATAAACCTTTCTGTCTTCATCGCCTCCGTAGCAACATAGTATTCTGCAAATCGAGACTTTTCCAAAAAGCTAGCGGTATAGTCTCGGACGGATAAGTTCCCTTGTTGAAAATTCATGAATTCTCCTTCCAGTTGTTTAACGGCTGCCTGGGGACAAAATTGTTCCTTGTAGGCTACCACAAATTCTTCCCAAGAGAGGGTAGAATAAACGTCAGATCCTTTAGAATGTATAAAAGATTCCCACCAATACAATGCATCTCCTTTTAACATAGCTTCCCCGTACAATACTCTATCTTCATCCGCACACTTGCTTGTTTTGAAAATGGCTTCAATTTCCTTCATCCATCTCATTGCTTTTACTGGATCCCGATCCCCTGAGTACGTAGAAGGTTTGCAACTAAGAAACATTTTGTAATCACATTTTCTCATTACCGGTAAGACCGTAGGGGTAATTGGCATCTCCTCTTCATGAGTAGGGTCTGGTCCTTCTGTTTCAGTATTATGAGTTTGGTTGAACATAGCTTGAATATTGTCTTGTAATCTTCCCATTTCTGCCATTAGATCAGCCCTGGTAATGAAATCCGTACTATTTTGTTGGGTTCTGCCTCCGGCTCGACCTCCAGCTCTACCTCCAGTTCTACCCCCGACTCTGCCCCCCGTTCTGCCTCCCCTATCCCCGGTTCCTACTGACAGATTAGTTCTGTTTGGATTTCTTCCTCCTCCTCGATTCGAATTTCTAGCACCGTTGGCCATTCTGTGGATTTAAACAGGGTTAATATACACATAAGCATATACCCCATATAACAAGGTATTCCAGTTCAGACATGTACCTGTAAGATCACAATTACACTGGCAGGTGTAGTATGAAATTACCTTACATGATGTTCCTTCTACCTTTTATACTTAGTATCCCGAGGTTCTACAATAATAGGGACATCCTACTTCACATGAAGTTTAAGTCTAGGTACAGATACTAATACCTAAATTCCATAAACTAAGGCTCTGATACCATTTGTAACGACCCCAAATCCCAAGTACACAACATATCACACAATATAACATAAATAGATATAACAAACGAACTTCACATTACATATACGGTCCAGTAGTCTCTTACAATTGAAAGAAAACCAAATGTAACCCAAATACTGTACTATTTACATGCATAACATTTAACGTTGCAATACAACTGCTAAACAAGTCAAAAGCTTCAACTTAAAGTCCTTCTCTCTAGCCATCCACCTGTTACTCTACTTACTTGCCCTTACTTGATCCACCACCTGGAATACATATTTTTAAAACAAAAATGAGGGTTAGACCTGGTGGTCTAAGTGAGAAACCCCTGTTAGTTTAAAAACCATTTATATAAACTTTAATCATATAAATCACGCAACACAATCGTATACATCCCAATAAACTCACATATATTATGTTTCCCCTTTTCATTCCTTCTGGCCATATTAGTGGTAGCAAGCCAACTAATAATATACAACGCTGCACAACATCTACAGCCAAACAACGCTATACAGGTTCTATAGCCAATCACACCGGTCTTAAACCCGGCCAACGTATTATAACACATTTATAATACACATGTAAATATAATACCTCACTATATTATAATTCACATACGAGCACATAATTATCAACAGTTTCACTCCCAACTCCACACATGTATGTATTCCAGTTAAAAAGTGTTTTCAAAGCAAAACTCACCTGTTATGGTTATTTCACACGTTCGTAAGCTTCTTTCAAACGATCCTATCCCTTACCACGATTCCACGGAATCTGAAACAAGTTAAGATACACAAATTGCTTTACTAACCAAATATGTAAAGCCTAACGATTTCCCATCCTCAACTGTTCCATTACATACTGTATTTAACTCACTACCGGGACTACACAGGGTACCGGGACTTATACAGTACCGGGACTCTTAGTACCGGGAGTTCCTATACCGGGAGTTCACACTACCGGAACTCTCCAATACCGGAAGTCTGTTATACCGGGAGTCAACTCTACCGGGAATTCACACTACCGGGATTCCACACTATCGGGAGTCCATATTACCGATAATTCACACTACCGGGATTCCACACTACCAGGAGTTCATATTACCGGGACTCCACCGGAAGTTGATTATACCGGGATTTCACCGGGAGTCCTCAAGAACACAGTCGGTTCTATTTACCCAGAAATCGATTGGAATCCATTCAAGACGTGAAATTAAATACTCTAAACCGAAAGGTATCTTTTATTCATAATTACAAACACAATATATAAAGGACTTACCTCCAAATTACTTCTTAACCCGATCAATTGAAGCCCTACTCGTACGGTTTCCTCTTTCGCTTTCTTTCGCCTTCAGAACTCCCGCACACATACACACTCTTTCTATAACTGGATAAAGATACACCTGATAGCCTAAGGTGTATATCAAAAATCAATTTGTACCTTCTAGACCTTCAACTTCTCATTAATGACCCAAACACCCTTAACTTATATTTTACCCCAAACTTACCCTGAACATCATAATTTATTGTTAAAAATCTAACGGACTTACCCTGGGTATTACACCTTTAAATTCATTAAGTCATTCATTAAGTCACGGTTAGTCATTCATTAATCCTCCCTCTCCATCTTCTGCTCTGCAAACCGCTCTCTCCCTCTCCCCCGACGTTTTCTTTCTCTTAACCGCCCCACCTCCTATCTATTCGCAATTCGCATCCTACATTCCAGCCCACTACGCCTCTTCTTCCTTATCCATCGCTTCACGATCAAAACAAAACCACTATATATTGTCTTCTCTTCTCCCCTGTTACCCTATCCAATTTTGTTTTCCTCACATGTGATAAGATCAGATGACCATCCGATGGTCTGATCGTATTTCTTCTGTTTTCCCCCAAATTTTTGCAACTACACTTGATCTCACAAGATTGCATGTCCTTTAGATTTCTATTTTTTATTCATGATCTTGCTTTGTTACATCACCCGTTGTGTGAATGGAACGGAATATAATAAGACGAGGGAGAGAGAATTTCAGTGAGCAAAAAGAAGAAATATTAGATGGATATCTGATTGGTGGAATGGGGTTTTCTGAATTTAGAAAGAAGCATTTGCATTGCAAATTTGATGTTTCACTAGGTTTGATCTCTGTGTGTTGTTTGATTTGTTCCATTTTTCACCAGGTTCGAAAGGATCTCCATCCCCATTGCTTTTCTAATCCATTTATCTCCGACAGCCGCATCTGAGAAGAGAGGGAAGAATATATGGATTGGAGGGCGACAGTCTCAAAAACCCTAATGGAATTGCGAATTCCAAGCCAAAACTAGTGGTGATAATGGGAGCAACTGGTTCGGGGAAATCTCGTCTCGCCTTTGACCTAGCTTCACAATTTCCGATTGAAGTCATCAACGCCGATTTTATGCAGGTTAATTTGTACACAAACATACAAATACAAACATATATGTATTGTATTAACTGATTAATTCCTTTTTTGAATAGGCGTATCAAGGATTAGAAGTTCTCCGGTGGAAGGATTTTGTGGGGAGGCATCACCGGCAGCGGTGGAGGCGCAGGTCTGGTTTTTGGGTCAACAGCGTAAATTTCGTCGGCTACCGTTTGACAGGGTAGCTCCCACCTTACCAAAAATGGTTATTTATTATGAAAAAATGCATCATTAATGGGATCAAATTTGGAAGCTTCGATCTGATTTTTGGCCATTCAGTGTTTGCAACTTTGCATTGCATTTGGATCCCTGATTAAGACATTTTCTCCCCCAAATTGTGATTTTGTTTATATATATACATGATTTTAGGGATGAATTGTGCCGTTTTGTTGCTGAGAAGCGCTGTCTCGGTCTCGCGACTCTTAAAATAGAGGGGTGTTCTAACCTTAGAGGCTTTGTTCTCTGTTCCAACACACTCCACACTTTGGCTATCAGATCTTCATTCACTTTCAAAGATGGTATGTGTCTTTGAAATTGCTCTTAATTGTTGCAAACTTTTTGTTACCTGAGTATGTGGATAATTCTCTTTGTAATAAAATTCAATTTTTTAGTGATACTTAGAGGGTGTTTGGGAGTGCTTTTTTAGTCCAAAAGTGTTTTTGGCTAAAAGTGCTTATTGACTTATTGCTTTTGGAAAATGAGTTTTTAAAAAAGTGTTTGGATTAGCTTTTGTGGTAGAAAAAATCAATAAGTCAATAAGTTATTTTTTAAAAAGTGTTTGGCTTAGCTTATACATGTAAAATGACCAAAACGGACATCTCTATTTTTAGACAAAAAAAATATTTTTTTTAACAAATATTTTTTTTAACAAATATTTTTTTTAACAAAAAATATTTTTTTTACAAATATATAATATAATATAATTTATTATATAAAAAAATATAATAAAAAAGAAGGTTATTTTTGTAATTTTGAACTCAAGAAGCTGTTTTCAAATCCAAAAGTCAAGAATTCCTGACTTTTGGAAAATCACGTTTGCAAGGGAAATGAAAAGGAGTTTCAAAAGCACTTTTACATTTACCAAACACCATTTTTAACTTATTGGCTTCTTGAGAAGCCAATAAGTCAATAAGCTCTTTTCAAACACACTCCCTTATTTTTACGCTTTTTTCTTCTCGATTAGGTTTTCAATTGCCCCAATTTAAATGAGATATCCCTTGATTTTTCTTGCCAAGAGAACGATAGCACTGATCTCACTGCTATGATGGATGGCCTTGGAAGAAGCTGCCCTAGATTGAAAAATATTCACATTGCTTCTCTTCAACTTTCCCATTCCGCTGTGCTTTCTCTCGTTGCTGCTAACTTAAGGTGTGCTTAAGTGTTTTATTTCTATCTGATTGGACTAATTAAGAGTTGCATTTGTAATAAGAAGCTAAGGGAACATTTGAGAGAACATTTGAGAGAACATTTGAGGCAATCACGCGGTCACTACACACACATAGCGATCTGTAACATAGCTCAAGTGGTTCCAAGAACTGCAAAACATTTTGAAATACGGTCCACGAAGCATCAAATATGCTGGGGCATGCTCATTGTAAATATTTTGAGAAACATGAATAATTAATAAATGTTTAGGTATATTCGTCATGAATAATTAATGAATAGTTGGTTCTTAAAATAAATGGAAAGAGCTTGAAAGGGTGAGAAACCCGTGGGCTAATAGACAACGGGCGCGTTCCCGTGTATTATATAACTTATCCCTCACATAACCAAGAATAACACGGTAAGGTTCCGTGGGTGGAACCTGTTTCCAAAACTCTGAAGGAAGAAAAAAACCCAGCATTCAAACAACTTTGAATAATCAAAACCAAACCAAACCAAACGGGTCCACTAAATCCCACTCGGGTCTAGATAGGGTGAGATGTAGGCGGACCTGACCGTTACCCCAAAGAGTAGAGCGGCTTATTACTTGTAATCACATACGAAAAAAGACTTGGGTAGTGAGTGAATTACTTCTATTGGATTTTATTATTAACAGCAGTAAAAGGTATTTTTTTAACTTCAATCACCTATGTAGTGTTTTACATCTCTCCTTGCTGATCTATAGAGTTCTTCAGCTCGAAATCGAAGTTCATCGCCGCATGGATAACTAGCAAGAATGATGCAGGAGTAAATAAAATGCTCAAAAGAGAGTATATAAAGCAGGATCTTGAATTACATAAATTAACGTAGGGGCCGTTTACCCAACTTTTATTCAGCAAGCGCTTACCGCGGGTAAGATTTTAGTTCATTAAAACAACATTGTATGCAACATTTTTATCCGGTAAGCGCTTACCGGGTAAGAGTCATCAATTTCACTTACCGGGTAAGACTCCCAGTCATTGCTCTTACCCGGTAAGATTCTCAATCATTGTTATGTTCATCCGATAAGGTAAAGTGACCCGGTAAGCACTTATCGGGTATGTTGGGAACTGAAGATATGCTAAGTATGGTTAGTACTGCTAAGTCTACATTACTACTACCAGTTCTTCGTTACTACTGCTGGGCAAGATTACTACTGCTAGAAGAGATTACTACTGCTAGAAGAAGTTACTACTGCTAGAAGAAGTTACTACTGCTAGAAGAAGTTACTACTGCTAGACATGGTTAGTACTGCTGAGCTGAGTTACTACTGCTTGAAGACTGTGAAGGTTAATACTGCTGAAGGTTGTTAATGCTGCTGAGCCAAATCATTGTTAATACTGCTGAGTTGATAAGTTTGGTATGCGATACTTTTGGAGACAAAGAAGGAATTGATCAAGATATGGTTAACGAAGATTCAGAAGATCAATTTACTTTTAATAGTTATCTTGTAATTACTTTTGTATAAATAGTATTGATAGATAGCTATTAGCACATACGAAAACAGAAGATAGATAGTATACAGAATTCGATATTCATTCAAGAGTGAATTAACCTCAAGATCATAGATCCTATTTCTAGAGAAGTAGAAATCGTCTTGTTGAGCCTGTTCAACAAGATTGAGGTTTGGTGTAAAACTTGTGAGTAATAACTGTTTGATATATATACAGTTTATTGAATTTCTATTGATTGTTCTTTAATTGATTTAGAGTTCTATTCCGCAAGATTCTCTAAATTCTGTTTCTAAGAAGTTTAATTCTTGTTAAGAATCGATCCTGACAAGTGGTATCAGAGCCTTGGTATCTTAGAAGCTATGGACAATTCAATGGATTCTCACAGTACTCTTGTTTCAAAGGTTCCCATGCTCAAACCCAATGAATTTGACATGTGGAAACTAAGAATCAAGCAGTACATTCTTCTTACTGATTATGCAATATGGGACATCATAGAAAATGGCCCATGTAATGAAGGAAAGATTGGAGCAGATGGAAAGAGACCTCCTCCCAAGACAGATGCTGAAAAGAAAGTAAGACAAACAGAGATGAAGGCCTTAAGCACTCTGCTTTTGGCTATTCCTAATGAGTACCAACATCAATTCCAACACTGCACAGATGCACAGATGTTGTGGAATGCTCTGGAGAAAAGATTTACTGGCACAAAGAGCACAAAGAGAAATCAAAAGGCTATTCTCAGGAAACAATATGAAAACTTTATGTCTGCAAAGAATGAGTCTATGACTCAAACTTTTGACAGATTTAACAAGTTAATTGGAGAATTAGCAACTGTGGGTGTACACATGGATGCTGATGATGTCAATAGAAAGTTCCTTAGATCATTGGGAGAAGAATGGACCATGTACACAGTCTCATTCAGACAGAATGACCAATTGGAGGACAAAGAGCTAGATGACCTCTACAATGATCTGAGAGTATTTGAGGCTGAAGTTGAAGCCAAGAAAAGGCCATCTGGATTTGTTTATAATGCTGCTTTATTATCTTCATCCTCTGATAATACTGCTAATCCTGATTCTGTTAATACTGCAGGTTCTGGTAATGCTGCTGGTGGAACCAATCAAGAGAAGACTACAGACTCTGTACTAGAAGCATTCTTCTCTAGTCATGTTCACTCTTCTCTAATCAATGATGATTTAGAGCAGATTAATGCTGATGATCTGGAAGAGATGGACATCAAATGGCAGATGGCTATGCTATCAATGAGGGTGAAGAAATTCATCAAAAGGACTGGGAGAAACAACTTTTCCCAAAGAAGAGAAGATGGTGCAGGCTTTGACAAGTCCAAGGTTGAGTGTTACAAGTGTCACAAGATGGGACACTTTGCCAGAGAATGCAGATGTGGAGGATCACAGACTCCAAATGGAAACCAAAACAGAAGCTCCTCTCAAGCCCTTGTTTCTCAACAAGGAATGGGATTTGATTGGAGTGATCAAGCTGAAGAAGCCTGTCAAAATCAAGCTCTTATGGCAGAAGTATCTGATATCCCCACTGAGGTACAATCTAAACTCTGTTCTCAAGCTTGCATTGATGCTGTTAAAAGATATAGGGATCACAATCAGAGTATGTGTGATGACCTTAAGAGGCTAGAGAAAGATGTGAAAGATTATGTTAGGATTGTAGAAAGGTTTGAGGAACAGATTAGAGCTTTTCAAGCTAATGAACTTCAACACCACTATGATACTAACTATTGGAAGTGGGAGAAGAATGAGTATGAGATTAAGCTGAAAGTGTCTGGGGAGGAGAATGAGAAGTTAAAAGAAGAGCTTAAAAAGGTTAAACTTGATGTTGAAAAGTTTACCTGTGCTTCTAAAACCATGGACACCATCATTAAAGCACAAATCCATGACAAGATGAAAGTAGGGATAGGATACAATACCACACCTCCACCCTACAATAACAACTACATACCTCCTAAGTCTGATTTGTTAGAGACCAAGGATAGAAAGGAACCTGAATTAAAGATTAAAATAGATCCTTGTGAAAAAGAAATAGTTGTTGAGGATGAGACTGACAAAGTAGACTCTGATGAGGAATGTGAGAGTCCATGTGTCAAGAACTCAGAGATCAAAAGGACTGAAGAGAAAAAGGAAGTTCATTACACACAGCCCAAAGTTGTGAACTCTAATACTTGTAAACAGTGTTCCTGCAGGAAATTTAAAGAGAACAAGCCCCAAAAACATGATAATCAGAGGGGAAATCAAAGGAACTGGAATAACCAGTGGGCTATGAGACAAGGAGTTGACCTGAACAGAATCAACAGGCCAAAACCTTGTTTCATCTGTGGTAAGCTAAATCACTTAGCCAAACACTGTTATTTCAATCCTGTTAACCAAAGGTTTAATGCTCAAAGATCTTTTCAAAAACCTGGTGGTTACAGAAAGAATGGTGGATATAAAAAGTCTGCAAAGAAAAATGTGGCAAAGAAACAAGATAAACCCAAAGGCCACATAAAGAAAACGACTGAAAAGGAATGTGATACTATGTGGGTTCCAAAAAGCACTAAAAACAATACTGCTGCTAGCAGTGTTAGTACTGCTAACACTGTTAGTACTGCTTCAAAAGTTAGTGCTGCTAGCAGTGTTAATACTGCTAGTAATCAGTCCAATGTTAGTGCTGCTAATACTTTTAGTGCTTCTTCTTCAGATAGTACTGCTGCTAGCAGTATTAACTCTGTTAATACTGCTTCTAGCAGTGTTAACTCTGTTAATACTGCTACCTCTGTTAGTACTTCTGAGGTTAATACTGCTGCTAACAATACTGCTGCTCCCAGTATTAGTACTGCTAGCACTGTTAGTACTGCTGCTAGTGCTGCTACACCAATAATTTTGACAAAGTACTCCAGCACAGCAGTACCCAAATTTCAAAATCTCATCAAAACCAAGTGTAAGTATTTTGATGAGCAAGGGAGACCCAAGACCACTTCGGCTTGGGTTCCAAATAAAACTAACTGATTTATCTTGATGTGCAGGGCAACCAACAGCTCAAGGGGAAGAGCATTTGGCATGTTGATAGTGGTTGCTCCAGGCACATGACAGGTAACATGGCCTGCCTCAAAAATTTCAAAAAGATTGATGGAGGACATGTTGCATTTGGGGATAATCCTGCTGGTGGAAAGATAAGTGGTAAGGGTGATGTTTCAAAGGGTAAGATGACCTTTGAAGATGTATACTATGTTGAACAATTGAGATACAACCTGTTAAGTGTATCACAGGTTTGTGACAAGAAGCATAGTATATTGTTTACTGATTCTGAATGTATTATCCTTGCTCCTGGATACAAAGTGGTTGATGAAAACATGATACTTCTGAGAACTCCTAGGAAGGATAATGTTTATTGTTTAGATTTGGAAAGTGTTTCATCTGATTCATCTCTAAATTGTTTAGTTTCAAAAGCTTCTTTAGATGAATCATCACTCTGGCACAGAAGGATGTGTCACATGAACTTTAAAACAATAAATAAACTTGTTAAGAATAACCTTGTAAGGGGTTTGCCATCCAAAGTATATTCATGTGATGATCATTGTGTTGCTTGTCTCAAAGGCAAACAACACAAAACTTCTCATAAGTCCAAAGAGATAAACACTATATCAAATCCTCTTCAACTGTTACATATGGATCTGTTTGGTCCTACCAATGTGATGAGTATTGGCAAGAAATCATACTGCTTAGTTATTGTTGATGATTATTCTAGATTTACTTGGGTATATTTTCTGAGAACTAAAGATGAGACAAGTGGACTGATCAAATATTTTATTCTCAAAATTGAAAACCAATCAAATCAAAGAGTGAAAGTCATTAGATCAGATAATGGAACTGAGTTTAAAAATTTTGATCTAAACACCTTTTGTGAAGAAAAAGGAATTGAGAGACAATACAGTGCTCCTAGGACTCCACAACAAAATGGTGTTGCTGAGAGAAGGAATAGGACACTGATTGAGGCTGCTAGATCTCTGTTAGCTGACTCAAAGTTACCAATTACTTTTTGGGCAGAAGCAGTTAATACTGCCTGCTATGTTCAAAACAGAGTTTTAGTTGTAAAGCCTAAAAACAAGACACCTTATGAGCTTTTCCATAAAAGGAAACCATATATTGGATTTTTCAAACCATTTGGATGTCCTTGTACTATTCCCAATACCAAATCTCACTTAGGCAAGTTTGATAGCAAAGCAGATGATGGTTTTCTTGTTGGGTATTCATCTCAAAGTAAGGCCTACAGAGTTTTTAATACCTCTTCTAGAATAATTGAAGAAAGTGACAATGTCAAATGCAATGAGAACACACCAAATCCTATTGGTTCAGGTCCTAATTGGCTATTTGACATTGATTCACTCACTAATTCTTTGGGTTTCAGTGGTGATGTATATGCAGGACAAAGGGATACACCAACATCAGAACACAGAATTCAATCTGTGATATTTCCAATCCCTTCCATTGATCCTGTTGAATTCTGTGAACACCATGAGGAGACTGAACCTATTCAGAATGAAGAAGAGAGGAGAGCAGAGGAAAATCAGTCTTCAGGTTCAAATTCCAGAGAATCTGAGGTGACTGAAGAAGCAGAAACAAATCCAGAATTAAATGAGTCTAATCTGGATGAGGACTTACAAGAGGAAGCTGGTCATCCAACAAGAACTCAGAAAAATCATCCTCCTGAGTTGGTGATTGGAGATATTGCATCTCCCATGATGACTAGAAAGCAAAGCAGACTCCAAGAGTTGCAAGAGCAGCAAAATACAGTTAACACTGTTCTTACTTGCTTTCTGTCCCAGATTGAGCCCAAAAAGGCTTATGATGCTATGAAAGACCCAAGCTGGATAGAGGCAATGCAAGAGGAGCTGCTACAGTTCAAATTACAGGATGTTTGGGACTTGGTAGACCTTCCAAAAGGTCATAGAGCAATTGGCACCAAGTGGATTTTCAGGAACAAGAAGGATGACAGAGGGATTATGATCAGAAACAAAGCTAGACTGGTTGCACAAGGGTACACTCAGGAAGAAGGAATAGATTATGAGGAAGTCTTTGCTCCTGTGGCAAGGATTGAAGCAATCAGGTTATTTCTAGCCTATGCCTCCTACATGAAGTTCAAAGTGTACCAAATGGATGTCAAGAGTGCATTTCTGTATGGAAGTATTGAGGAAGAAGTATATGTCTGTCAACCCCCTGGATTTGAGAATCCATTGCACCCTGACAGAGTATACAAGCTGAAGAAGGCTCTCTATGGTTTGCATCAAGCCCCAAGAGCATGGTATGACACTCTGTCTACCTATCTCTTGAAAAATGACATTGAAAGAGGAGTAATTGACAAGACCCTGTTTATCAAGAGGAGAAAGAGAGGTACTTTACTTGTTCAGATCTATGTGGATGACATCATCTTTGGATCCACAAATGATCAAATGTGTAAAGAGTTTGAAGAATTGATGCACAAAAGCTTCAAGATGAGTTCCATGGGAGAACTTACATTCTTTCTTGGGCTTCAGGTAAAACAGAGGAAAGATGGGATTTTTATTAGCCAATCCAAGTATGTGAAAGACATCCTGGACAAGTTTGGTTTATCAGACTCAAAGCCAGCAAGCACTCCAATGGAAACACATAAACAGATCACTGCAGATCTTGAGGGGGAGGATGTGGATGTCCATCATTACAGATCAATGATTGGATCTCTCATGTATCTCACAGCCTCTAGACCTGACATTATGTTTTCAGTCTGTGTTTGTGCCAGATTTCAGGTTTCTCCTAAGCAATCACACCTTCATGCTGTCAAGAGAATATTCAGATACTTAAAAGGGCAACCTAGATTAGGTCTCTGGTATCCTCATGAATCCTCTTTTGACTTGCTTGCATATTCAGATAGTGATTTGGGAGGAGCCAACATGGATAGGAAGTCTACTTCAGGTGGATGTCAGTTTTTGGGTACAAGACTAGTATCTTGGCAGTGTAAGAAACAAACCACAGTGTCCTTATCTACCACAGAAGCTGAGTACATAGCTGCTGCAAGCTGCTGCTCTCAGGTTCTATGGATTCAGAATCAGATGTTGGACTATGGGGTAACATTTCTTCACACACCAATCTTCATTGATAACAACAGTGCTATTAGCATTGTTAATAATCCAGTCAAACACTCAAAAACAAAGCATATAGAGATAAGGTATCACTTTATAAGAGATTGCAATGAAAAGAAATTAATTCAGGTTGCTAAAGTTCATACAAATGACCAGTTTGCTGATCTATTCACAAAAGCTTTTGATGTGGGTAGATTCACCTTTTTGGTAACAAGTGTGGGCATGATCAACCTAGAATAAATTTATGACTTTCTGTTTTTATACCTGTATTTCTTCATATATTTGGTGCTACTAACTTTCTTTCTCAGGATCCTCTGTTTCCCTCAGATTACCAAATGCAGAAAAGTGTAAGTGTGGTTACTACTGCCTGTGCAGCGTTACTACTGCCAGTACAGAAGTTACTACTGCCTGTGTTCTAGTAGTTAATACTGCTTGTGCAGTTACTACTGCTTGTGCAGTTACTACTGCTCAGTAGTTAATACTGCTCAGCAGTTAATACTGCTAATGCAGTTAATACTGCTAGGTAGTTAATACTGCTAGGTAGTTAATACTGCTTGGTAGTTAATACTGCTTGGTAGTTAATACTGCTCAGTAGTTAATACTGCTAGTGCAGTTAATACTGCTAGTTTAGTTAATACTGCTTGGTCGTTAATACTGCTAGGTAGTTAATACTGCTTGGCAGTTAATACTGCTCGGTAGTTAATACTGCGAGGTAGTTAATACTGCTTCTGATAATCTAGGGCATATAAATACCCCTGTTTGCCCGCCCAAGTTCATAACGACTCTTCGCATTTACTTCTTCTCTCTCGTTCTAACCTAGTCTCCCCAGAATCTCTGTGCTTTTCTTTCAAGAATCCTCAGGAATCATGGAGTTTGTGGATGAGCACAATGAAATAGCCATGCTTCAGAAGCCGAAACAAGCTGCGGGATTCCACGATATAGTCGATTTTCTCAAATCCTCGCACATCTCCTATGCCCTAACGGTGAGCCCAACAATCTATATCGAACATCAGACACAATTTTGGGAGAATGCCACTGTTAGTGTCGAAGAAGGGCAGAAAACCATTCGAACAAGGGTCTGTGATAAACCCTTGAAAGTCACTGAAGAGGTTATTCGCATCTCTCTTCAGTTGAATGATGCTTCAGGTATATCTTCTGTTCCTAATGAAGAACTCTTTTCTACTTTACAAAGAATGGGGTATGAAGGTCCCATTGGTGTTTTTAAATTCTACAAGTCAAAATTTTTCAACCAATGGAGATTTCTTGTTCATACCCTGATGCACTGTATTTCCAAGAAAACTACTGGATGGAGTGAGTTCAGCAGTCCCATTGCATATGCCTTGGTCTGCTTATCCACTGCCAGAAAGTACAATTTTTCAGCAATGATCTTTAATGATCTTGTATCAAACTTGGAATCCAAAAAGACCTTTTTCATGTATCCAAGGTTTGTGCAAGAAGTTCTTAACAAGGAATTGATGGACTTACCTCAGTTTACTGAGGTATATGTACCCAAATCCCCTAAAGGGAAGGTTTTTTCAAATATGAAAAGACTTCCTAGGGACTCGGAAGGAGTTGACACACCATTGTTCTCTACAATGATGGTTGTGTCCCACCCCTCTGAAGGTATGGCATCAGGATCAAGGCCCTCATTAGATCAACCCACTGATGACCAATCCCAACCTTCCATCTCAAAAGAAATCCCTCAGTCCATTCTTGAACAACCCACTCCCACAATCACCAAAAGGTTTCAAAGAAGAAAGGTGCACAAGGTTCCTTCCCTTGATGTACCTACTCAGAGCCCTAAGCATTTAATCCCTCAGTTGGAGCATTCTCCAATTGAGAATATCAACAGGGAAACCACAGGGGTGTCTCCCAACCCCAAGAAGGTGGTCTCTAAGGAGAAGGATGACCATATGGGTGCTAAGGCTGCCACTACTTCTGCTAGCACAGAGAAGGACAGTGGTAACATAAATAAGACCTTCCCCATGGCAACTCTAAATGAGAAATCATTAGGAGGACCCAGGTGCCAAGAAACCAAGGGGGCAGGTAGTGCTTCTGCTAGGCAGAAGGCTTCTGCTAAAACTTCCAGTGATCCTTTAAAGAAGGTAAACACTTCTAAACAAGGTGAGGATAGATATAACTATGAGGAATTGATGGAAACCATAGGGAATATCAACTTGGATGTTATGGCACAAAAGAAAGAGATTGAGCAACTTAAGACTATGGTTACCTACCAACAGTCTCAAATTGAGAAGCTCAAAAAGATGGTCACCAAGTTGCTGAACAGAAAGAAAAAGGCAAGATTTGTGCTAAGAAGAAGAACTTCAACTGATGATGCTCCCAAAAAGGGGGAGTCAGAGTCAGAAGCAGAACTGAAACTGAAGGGTCCACAAATTGAGGGGGAGACTGTTCACATAGAGACTGAGATGGAAATGGATTATGCACAGTGTAAGGGGGAGTCCAGTGAGACAGAAAAGGGGGAAGAGTGTGTTAAAGCAGCAGAAACCACATCAGCAGAAACCACAGCAGCAGAAACTGTTAATGCTGCTGAGTTTGAACAAGCAGCAGAAACAGTTAATGCTGCTGAAGGCCAAACAGTCAAAGCAGCAGAAACTGAGCAGGAAGCAGTAACTACAACTCAAGCTGAAATAGATGAAGAAATATACTGGATTGTGAAGAACAGCATTGAAGCAGCATCATTACATGTTCTAAGAGAAGCAGTAACAGCCATAGCAGCAGAAATGGTTATTGCTGCTGAAAAACTTAAAGCAGCTGAACCAACTCCTGAAGCTGTTAAAACTCTTAAAAGAACCAAGATGATGTCAAAGAAAAGACCAAGAACCCAGCCCATAACTTCAAAGAAGAAAATTGAAAAGAAGCCAAGGGTGGAGTCATCTGCAGAAGAGGCCCAGGAGGAAACAGTGAAAGAAAAATCTGATGGAAAAGTTGCTGAAGAAGAAGTGGCAACTCCATCAGGGCAATCAGGCAATGTGAAATCACAAACGGATGCCCAATGTGATTTGTACATTACTAGTGTTGACTCTAACCCAATTCCACTTCAGGCTGAACCAATATCATCTAAGGCTCCTGAAATCATCTTTTGGGACACGTTGAAAGATGGTAGAAAGGAGTTCATTAGGATAAAAAGAGCAGATGGAAAATTTGAAGTCTTTTCTACTTGGGGAAAAATTGTCAGAATTTGCTCAAGATCAGACTTAGAAGAAATGTTCAAAGTTGGGATGAAGATATATGAAAACATGCTGACTGAGCAAGGGATGTCAATTTCTAAAATGGTACTTGAATTCTTGTGCCAAATGTTCAAACCTGAAGCAGTTCAGCATAGGTTAAACACACAGTTTCAAGCCATTACCAACTGGATGCTCTATGAAAACTGTGGAGTATATGTCATCTCCCTTGACTCTGCAACTCAAGAATACTATCTGGTGGATGAAATATACCATCACAGCATGAAGAGGCTGCAAGGAATGTTACATACCAAGCTGACCTGCAACAAGGATTCAGCAATGGGTAGATTCTTGGTAAAAAGGATTCTCAATCAGAGTCTAGGCTTAAGTCCTAATCTGTGTGTACATGATGACTAAGTTTTGGAAGCATCATCTGAAGAACTTGACTTCTTTTCCTAAAAGTCAAGTTAGGGGGAGATTGTTGGGAACTGAAGATATGCTAAGTATGGTTAGTACTGCTAAGTCTACATTACTACTGCCAGTTCTTCGTTACTACTGCTGGGCAAGATTACTACTGCTAGAAGAGATTACTACTGCTAGAAGAAGTTACTACTGCTAGAAGAAGTTACTACTGCTAGAAGAAGTTACTACTGCTAGACATGGTTAGTACTGCTGAGCTGAGTTACTACTGCTTGAAGACTGTGAAGGTTAATACTGCTGAAGGTTGTTAATGCTGCTGAGCCAAATCATTGTTAATACTGCTGAGTTGATAAGTTTGGTATGCGATACTTTTGGAGACAAAGAAGGAATTGATCAAGATATGGTTAACGAAGATTCAGAAGATCAATGTACTTTTAATAGTTATCTTGTAATTACTTTTGTATAAATAGTATTGATAGATAGCTATTAGCACATACGAAAACAGAAGATAGATAGTATACAGAATTCGATATTCATTCAAGAGTGAATTAACCTCAAGATCATAGATCCTATTTCTAGAGAAGTAGAAATCGTCTTGTTGAGCCTGTTCAACAAGATTGAGGTTTGGTGTAAAACTTGTGAGTAATAACTGTTTGATATATATACAGTTTATTGAATTTCTATTGATTGTTCTTTAATTGATTTAGAGTTCTATTCCGCAAGATTCTCTAAATTCTGTTTCTAAGAAGTTTAATTCTTGTTAAGAATCGATCCTGACAGGGTAAGCAGAGAGTGGGTAGCTAAGGATAAATCCTCTATCTGGGAAAAGTACATGTTTGCAACCATCATTCTGGCAAGTAAGTAGACATCCGTTGTCACCTCAGGAGTTACCCTAGGATTACCTGCATTTCTTCTTTCATGTGACAGGGGCTTGCTTAACTTAACAAGTCTTCTGTACTAGTGCATTTTGGACACACCCATGAGTCCCCCTTTTCCTATAAAACGAAGCATCACATATTCAAATTTTGGTATCTATAATTACAAGTGTGATGATAATCACATCAAATTCAAAGTTCTTCCATTGTTATTATATTTGAAGTTTGAACAAATCACTCGTAATATTAGAGACGGATTCAAAGAAAATTTCAATTTGATGCACAAAATTATTAATATGGTATTAAATAAAAAATAATAATATAAAGCACAGTCATATTAAAAATGGTTTGCAATTTCTCTCTCTTTTTTTGTGATGATAAACAAAAAAAATTAAAAAGAGTATAATAATTAAAGTTCACAACCTCAAATTCCAAAGATAATAAAATTACAAGAAATATAGTTAAGAGTACAAGGACCTTTTTTCCTCTAAGTTGGCTCAAGAGAGTGGGTGCACCTGCACTATCTCTCTCGAGGTCTTAAACCTACTCTTATAGTATTTGGTTAGGAAACATCATTAAATTCCAACCTCTTATATTAATAGAGCTTTTAACCCCATATGCATTTGAATAGCCCATGCAAAGATTCTATTCATAAACATGTTGTATAACTAGCATTTAAAAAGCATAAACTTGTGATTCACAACCAACTATATTAACCTTATAGTTATGTGTTTATTTGGTCGATTCGCAGTTTATAACTACTAAAAACCATAAGTGCTTACCGGACATCACTTATTTTACCGGTGAGCATGGCAAGAACCGAGATTCTTACCAGTTAAGTGAAGGATAAGCCTCTTACTCAGTAAGCGATTAGATTGTAAAAGACGTTTATCACAATCCATCTTGACATCAAAAATGTTAACTGATAAGGTAAAGAAGGGTGATAATTATTGTCGGTAAATGCTTTCCTGGTAAACATTTGGTAAATGATCCTGTGATATATATATTTTCTAACAAAAATATTGTCATCGCGCTTTGCGCGGTGGCACAAACTAGCGTTATGTATTGTATTTTGTGCAAGGAATAATTTGAAATTTTAATGAAAATTTGCATTATCATTATATTTTAATTTTATAATGTTTTAATTGTTTTAACTGTGTTAGTTAAAGACAACCACTTAAATAACTGAATTTAAGTTAAAGTCATGTTGTGTACCTGACCAACGGACGGGTATAACACTAGTTTAGGTGGTTCTACGCTCTTTTGAAACCGAAATTAATATGGATTTTGCAAAGGGTTTCAGAAAGAAAAGAGGAGATATTATCATCTCTCGGGCTCGTTAGGTTTAATTCCTTTTCGGCTAATTCTCCTTTTATGGAGTTGGACTTTCGATCGATGGATCCGCTTGGATTATTATGGCCTCAAGTGTGATGTTATTTTTCATTCCATTTTTGAGCTTTAGTATTAGTTGGGGGTTTTGATGTGTTTTTGGATAGATCCCTTTTAGTGTTTTTTTCCTAAACACTTCTTATGGAGATTTTTCTTACATGTAAAAAATTTGTATTTTTCTTTGTCGATCAATAAAAAATTTTGTGCGGATTTCGTCCCCTTTTTCAAAAAAAGAAAAAGAAAACCCACGGTGTGATGAGTCGACATCGAGGTGCCAAACGACTCCATGGTATTCAAAATATAACCATGTCAGACGACCTTAATGTTTTTAATAACTTAGAAAGGTGGTTGCAAGGGGAAAGGCAAGTCACCAATTGATTATAAGATACAAAGATTTAGATACTTTTTAACAAAATCATCATTGATGGTTAGTTCCTTGTTTTTCGTATCTAAGGTCATGTGTCTGAGACTCTGAGTCTTTTATCGTAATGTTTTTAGAAACATAATAAATCTTAAATTAATAGTTAAAAGCTAATAAAATGACACAAACAATATTCAAACCCGCACCTAGGCTGGGAGGAAAGCTATGCAAATCAACTATATCAAGAAAAACTCATGTACATATTTAGTTCACCCAAATCGGTATCAAATCTACTTTTTTTACTCGATTTATTTAAAACCACGTTCATTATGTTAGTCATTAACTCTTTCCGGCTTTGGCAATGAAGACTAGAACTAGAACTATAACCTGTAAGTAAGCGACTTCAAGAGCTTTGTTGTTGACTTCCTCCCCCATGATAGATTTATAAATATCAAACAAATCGCTAAAATTACGATTAGACACATGTTTTTATTCCGTTGAAAAAGAATTATCTCTACCCATATCTAAACCAAAAACCACATATATTTGTGTAATTAAAACTTCAACATTTAAATAGGGGTTTAACGATGTGACACAGAAATGAAAGGGAATCTCGAGAAAATATTTTAACAAATTTGATTTCATTAAACTCATAGCGTTCCCCAATCGTGATGGTATTCGTATTGTGAAATTTTACTTGCCAAATAAATAATTGATTTAAAAGTAAAGAGTTCGGTGGATAATAAAATATGGGATAAAATAGTTGTTGCCTTTTTAAAATCGTCCAACGTACCGTATAATCCCTCAAGCACGACCCAATCAAAAATTTCAATAGAATTATACGTTCATAATGAATATTTTAAAATGATTGCAAATAACTTCTTTGTTTTAGCAAATTTTCAATCATATAAAAGTTCGGTCCAAAAACTCTAAAACCAAAATCTTCGCTATATTTTCTATATGCCGCGTGCATTTTTTTTACGTTTGGTGAAAATTCACGGCAACATCATTCTAAACTTATCTATCACGGGTTCAAGTATTTAAATCGTCCTGAACAACTAAATTACAACGTGATGAAATAATTGACAGTCTAAAATAGGGGACATAGCCAACTTTAATTTCTCCACACATCGATTATTATTACTAGCATTATCAAATGAAATGCTAATGCGATTAGAATATAAATTGTAAAATATAGGACTTTTTTAATAATTGAAACTTGACGATCACGTGAATGTGGCTCAATCCAATGTGTCTTTATACATATATAAGAAACTGACAATCCGTGTGGTGCGCTCCATACATCACACGTCAAAGAAATGGAATTAGGCAAAAGAGAAAACATTTCTCGCATTTCATTTTGACACATTTTCTACATTTTAAGTGTATCACGTCTAAAAGTTTGACGCTTACCGGCTTGTATCGTGGTTGTAGCGCTTTTTGGATCATCTTCATAATGTGAGGGTTGTCGAAATGTCCGAACGGCAACCCGAGTTGAATGACTCATTGTGTTGTCATTTGCCGGTTCAAATCAGCATCAAAACGACGATATTTGACCTTCATTGTCAAGTATCGATTGACTTGAATCGCCTTCCACCATCCTCAACCCTGGACACGTTTTTTCGTTTTACCGCTTTAAGGTTGAATTTCCTTTCGTAGTGATTAAGGAGTGCTTGACACATTTGCATTGCACCTTATTTTTCCCATTCGTGACGATCACCATGTTATAAGAATTCCAAATCTCTAACTTCCCTCTGTGCTCGACGAGAACTTTGGAAATTGTTTCGTTTGATGCATCATGTTGTTCACCGGCCATTTTGCAAGAGAAAGAGATGAGATTTGAGAAGTAGGAGCGTGAAGGTTTTTTGCGAGAAACAAATACGAGCCGAAATCACAAATTATAGCGAGAATTGTGAACGTTTTTTTTGCATATTTTGCGTTTTGTATGTTGGTATCTTCTCCCATACATCATACGACTTATATAGTGTTTGAAGGGTAAAAACTATTGAAAAACCGGTTATATTTTCGTCCCAAACGACATTATTAAAGGCTAGTTTTTTTTTTGAAAATTAAGGGCCTGACCCATGAACAGTCCATAACAGGTCTGGGTACAGGCCGGGCTGGGCCTTCAAATCACTCACTCCAACTGGTCCCTCTCCGATGAGCCATAACCAGTCCCGATTCCGGTCCTCCGATGGTCCCGGGCCCGAATATCCATAGTTCATATTTGTGAAACTAATGTTTTATTATGTTATCTAAATCGGTATATTTCACGTCTTTTTTTGAGTTGGAAAAAAATTAAGTATTTTGAATGATTTCACATAATTTATTACTTATCATTTTATATAGGTATATTGTCTTTTTAACGTAAAAAAATAGGCCGAGTGGTCGGGTACAGGCAAGTTCTCATGCCCACAAAACTAGTAATTATATTTTTAAACGTTACACAACCGTTAGAATTTATTATTAGTATTTTTTTGAAAACGGTAACGGTCTTAATGTTTGAAATATAGCCGTTGGGTAACGGTCTCGACATCTGATGACGTCTTTATATACTCCTGGCTATTAATATCTTGCATTCACCGTGTATCTTTTCGCAATTCTATGAGAATCATTCCTTCTCGTTTGAAAAATCTTTGTTGATTTCTTGGTGTTGACGAAAAACGAAGATGACAAAACATTTTCATCTCCACAATTTTACACCTCCAAAAATAAGTTGTATGAAGATCCTTGCCAATGGCAATTCCCCCATGACTCAGAAAGTCTCTAAAGAAATTGGTGAGCATAACCTCCCTTCTCTTTTTCTCATCTCCTCCAACCACCCTTTTCCTTCTTCTATTTTTCTCCAAACTGAACTCTCCCACCATCCAAAATAACTCCAGAATCAATTGGTATCTTTCTATATTGAACTCAAATCTTGTTGTAGATGGATGCATGGATGAAAGGTTTTATGGGTTTGGCTATTTGCTTAATTTATTTTGATCAGATAACATATATTTTTTTATTTGGACATAGCAAATGAAACATTAATTGTTGCTAGAATATATGTGAAACCCCATGGCATGGGGTTACTCTCCAAAAAGAACCCTCGAGGGTGAATACAAGTTCCAACATATATCGAAGGGAAATGAGTGTAGCCGATGTGGAACTCAACTGCACTTCTTCCGGGGGAGGCTACAGCCGGGCTGAACCAAAACAAACCTAATTTTACGGTATGAACATGAAGAGCATATAATAAACTAGCAAGTAGTCGAAATGGAAATCCTTCTCTGAAAGTTATCTTATCGTTAGTTACACATTTCATTTTAGTCATATTGTTTTTTCCTTAAAGCCAAGTTCGGCCTTCAGATACACTTGTAAATCCTTTTTCTATAACTTCCATCTCTAAAACCCCTCTTGTAGTAGTGGATGGGGGTAGGGGAAAACTATGATTGAAAAATAGAAAAGTTGCAAAGCAAGATCACATTCTTAACTGCTTTCAATGGGGATTATAAGTTCCTACCATTCTCTCATAATGTTGCGACACCCATGTCGCTATAGAAGGTTCTAAATCGTATATTTAACTTCGTGTACACAAGGACACAAATCTTTGTTCAATTAGCAATTTCCATTTTTACATCATATTATTATTGATACATCATATCTGTCGTAACATTACATTTTCAAGGTTGACAAACCATCCCCTGTCAGAAAACAAGTTTAATTTGTTTAGTGTTGTAAATCTCACTACAACAAAATTAAAACAAAACAGACCAAAAATATATGAGTGTCCTAATAGACTACTTTATAGGACATATGTTTATACAACCAAAACACTTGTGTGTCCTATCTAAGAGTGTTGTAATAAGTTTATGTGATGTTTTCAGCCGTCTTAAAAGGCTTTTTAAGACACTTTTAAAACTAGGTGTCCTATTAAAATGGAGTATTAATATGATTGGTGGATAAGAATGGGACGCGGGATTTCGAACCAAAGATTTTTATCCACTTAAATCACAATCCCTTGGTGATGAAATGGTAAATCAAATAACAAATTAAAACACGTTGGTTCTCGAGGAATATATGTGACTAATCTCTTCTAGGATTCCTTTGTAACAACCCAAAATCAAACATGCAATAATATAGAATTAAATCCCAAACGGGTCCCAATTACATAATAAAATTTTATAATCTGCACCTTACAGAGTCGGGATAATCACAAACTAGCAGCGAAAACATACTTCCACAGCCGAGAACTACTCTAAATTTAAGCAATACTAAGTCTAGATCCAAAGTGCTCAAGGTGATCTCGCCTCCAACTCGGGTCTTCACAGTTTCTCCTTACCCTTACTTGAAGCACCGCTAGAGCGCTTTCCTGAAAATGGTTTAGTTTTGAAAAGCGAAGGTTAGACCATGAGGTCTAGTGAATTCCCTCCGAAAATAATATCTACAAGCATGCATAAAATAATGCTTTAAAAGCCATAAGGCCCAACGTTAAATCCACTACATACAAGGGTATTTGCACAGTGTTCATAGATCGCACACAACCAACAATTACCACGATCGGGGCCCAAGCAGACTCCCCTCCCGCCTCGTCTCGGGGCCCAAACAGACTCCCCATTTCCCAAGGAAACAGATTCCATACACACCGGGTCGTCATAAACTCCCAAGGGATCGTCGGATCCCAAGGTACCCTAATCCCACTGTGCAACCCGACTCCACATAGCATGCAAGACAAAGCTAACAGTAAAACAACAATGTATGCATCTTTGTAAAACAACTAATATCATGCGAGATAAACATTTCCAAAACATACTTTCATGCGAGGAGTTCATAAGAGTTTAGAAATAAAACATACTCGCATTTCATACCATGTTCAATAATCAACAATACCGTTTAACAAGTCATCTCATTTAGAAATAGAGTGCAAGGGAACTCACCTGATCGATGCGATTTCCTAAGCACGTGTTTGTCTTTCGAACAAACTGAGCCGAACCCAACACGACAATACCTAAGACTTACCAAACATGTTAGGGATAAAATCGTGTTGAATAGAAGTTCAAGGGCTTATAATGTAAAAGGTGTATTATGGGCTTAATTGTGTAAATAGGCCATGGGCTTGTTAGTTTAGGCCCTTAGTATATATTGTTTTGTTAGTCTTAGAATTAAGGCTAATCGTCTTAGTCGCTATAATCATCTAAACACTCATATTGTAATTCTCTCAATTAATCAAAGTGAATTGGATGACCAGTTGAAATCATAACGATTGTTTCTACATATTGATTTATATTGATTGTATGCACTAATCTGGAACTCACAATTGGTATCAGAGCATACGGACGATTCGATTCAAGGTGATTCAAAGTTCTCTGGTAAGATTTTCTTCTTGTTTAGTCGACTGTGTTCTTAGCCTTAAAAACTCATATTTTGATTCTGGTAAAATTGCTTGTTTTCGTTTATTACATTCGATTCACATCATCATTATAAACGTTTATGCAATTTTTCGTCTCCTAATTCGATCATCTGAGTTGTTTTTAAGCAAAATCAAGTTTGTGGTTTTTGGTCTCTTTTCATATCAAAAATCAAACTTTTTATTCAAAATCGTGTTATTTTACTTGAAAATTGATTAGGGTAGTGTTATTCTGCTATTTTGGAAGGTTTATAATCTTTCAAGAAAGATATTGGGCAACCCTAATCGCATTCCAGTTGATCTTACTTAGAAAGCCGGAAAAGAGAAGAAGGACGAACCCGTTACTTGCTACAACTGCGGGAAGCTGGGTCACTTTGCAAAGGACTGTAGGAAGCATGTCGTGAAGAATGCACACTACTACAAGGCCAAACTCCCGCTGGCAGAACAGAAAGAGGCAGGAGAAGCTCTCTTTGTCAAAGATGACCACTGGCTGGCTCGTTCTGATGATGAAAGCGATTCTGAAGATGCCGACGCTTTCATGGAATACCATTCTCCTCCAGAAGAACAGGCAAAGCTGTGTCAGGTATGTGACCCTATTTATCAAGGCTTAATCAAACAATTTGAACCTATTGTTGAACCTGTTGTTGAACGAATAGATTCCTATAAGGCCATCACTAATGAACAACTGCTTGAAATCAAATCATTAACTGAAAAGCTAGATGTTCAAAAGCGATTAACTGAAAAGTATAAGTCTGAAAATGCTTACTTAAAAGAAAATTGTACAAATCTTTCAATAGCACCTAAGGACTTAAGGGCCAAAATATCTGAACTGAATTTACAGCTGGATCAGTGTAAGAATGAGAATACATAGATTGTTTATCAATTCTCTTCTCTTCAAGTTCAGCACAAAGAAATGGTTTCCAAAATAACAGATCTTGAACCAAACTCCACAAAAGAGGTCACACAGACCAGACTATTCACATGAATAAACCCAAGGAATTCATATACTTCAACAAGGAATGGGGAATCGGATACGATAACCCTCAGTACTTGAAAAAGGGTATAGCCAAAAGACCGACACTTTATCACTTTGGTTGTCTCGGTATGGCTAAGAAGTATCCTGAATACAAAATCAAATGGACTGGTCCTCTTGAACCGGAGAAAGAAGAGGAAACTGAGGAATACAAGCGCAAACACACCACTAAAATGCAACTTCCTTTTTGCTACGAGCCAATGAACTACATGTACACGAAAAATCCAAAGAAATACTTCTCGAATGACTATTTTGATGGCTATAAGGTTGCAAAGCCCAATGATTCCTCCAAAAAGGATGAGGTCCAAGCAACTGAACCCAAAACTGAGACAGACGAGTTTAAACTCTATGTCCCGCCTCTCATTTTGGAAGCAAAAATAGTCGAATTAGAGGAGTCTCTCGAGAAGGAAAGATCATGTTTTCAAAAGGAAAAGCAAGCGCTCATAACAGAACTTGAGGCACTTAAATCCGTAAAAACCGAGTCTGTGTCGGATGAAGGACAGGAATTCCTTCGGAACGAAATCGATCGGCTCACATTAAAACTGTTTGCTTTGGCGACATAAGCGATGAAGGAGCATGTGAGAAACGGTCAACTTTAAGAGAAGATTGACTTACTCCAAGAAGAAAAGACGATTTCACCCGAATCTTCCTCGGACTCGTCTGACACATCCTCGTGCAAAGCTTTCATTAGCAAAACATCTTCACTAAACGGAAAAGGGTCTCAAGATGAGTGTGTTTTAAAGAATCTAAACTCTGACTTTTTCTTAGCTTCCGCACCAGATTCACCTAAGCACACAGACACAAAGTGTTCCTCACCTCCCTCGACCAATCCTAGTCCATCCATTCCCGATGTTGATTTTTCAAAATTCATGAATTCCGAGGGTAGTTCAGATGAAGAGTTTGAATCATTTCCATTCGACAAACCTCTTCCAAGTCATACTGACTTTCTTTCGCCAACGGTAAATCGCCCGGTCAATTTTCAAAAAGGCGAATGTTCTACAAAACCGAAGTCCCCGACTGTGAATAAGGTTTCCAAAACTGAGTCTTATTCTAAAAAACAATCACAGCTGAGGCAAAAGACCGGTCGATCGACTGATAAACATCCTGTCTACTCAACCTCTGCTGACCATACTGTTAATGCTGTTTCAGATAAAAATGGTCGGGCTAAACAAAACAAAACAAAACAAAACAAAGTGGGTAGGCAAGGAATCTATCGAGGAAAATGCAACATCAAAGTCATTTAATACTGTTTTTTATCCTAGAATGAACAAGAATGATTGTTCTTTGAATCATAAGAATGATTTTGTTGAACAAGCTATTAAATTTCCGATTAAACTTTATTCTATTCAGCAATTGATTCAGTTATCGCATGATTGCTTGTGTTGTTCTAGTTGTGGTTGGAATGACTTTGATGACATTAGAAATTCAACTGATTGGTTTGGTTCTTATCATGTCTATAATTCTGAACCAAAACGAAAACCCCGTAAAAACAAAAAGAAGTCAAATTCAAAACGGGGTCCCCACGCAGAGGTTAAACCTAAACAAGAAAGGAAACCCATTTCAAAATGGGTTCCTCAAACTGAGTTTAAACCTACACCTAAAAGGAAACCTGCTTCAAAACAGGTTCCTCAGCAAGGTGATAAACCTAACCCTCCAGGACCCATTTTCAAATGGGTACCTAAAATCCACTAATCTTGTTTTTGCAGGACGATCATGTGTGGTACTTAGATTCAGGTTGCTCCAAGCACATGATCGGGAGGAGGGAGCTGCTCACGAACTACACCGAAAAATATTGCAAAGGCGTGAGATTCGGAAATGATGACAAGGCGCCGATTTTGGGCTACGGCGACATTGTCCAAAACAAGATCACAATAAAGAAGGTTTCATACGTCGCGGGATTGGGACACAACGTGTTCAGCATCGGCGAATTCTGCGATAAAGATCTCGAGGTCAGATTCAAAGCCAAAAGGTGCAGCGTCCGCACTGACGACGGAACGAAACTGCTGGTTGGAACGCGAAAGACCAACCTCTACACCATCGACCTCTTAGCCCTGAAGCCCAGCAAGCGTGGATTTGGCACCGACGTCTATCGCACCTAAACTTCAAGAATATCAACAAACTGGTGCTGGGCGGACCCGAACTTCAATTTGTGAAGGACAAACTCTACGGGGCATGCGAGATGGGAAAGATGAAGCGAGCAACGCACAAGCCGAAGGCCGCTCCGAGCACGTCCCGGTCCCTCGAACTTATTCATATGGATTTGTGTGGATCGATGCGCGTTCAAAGCATCAATAAACGGAAGTACGTCCTGGTGATGGTTGATGACTTCTTACGCTACACCTGGGTGAAGTTCTTGCGCTCGAAGGACGAAACCCCAGAGCTGATAATCAACCATTTGAAGACCATCCAACTGAATCTTCGACACCAAGTTCAGACCATCAGGACCGACAATGGGACAGAGTTTAAAAATCAAACGGTGAACGAATACCTGACATCCGTCGGTATCTCGCAAACCTTCTCGGCCGTACGCACTCCTCAGCAAAACGGAGTGGTGGAAAGACGCAATCGTACCCTAGTCGAAGCCGCTCGCACGATGTTGTCACAGTCAAAGTTGCCTCTATTTCTCTAGGCTGAAGCGGTGTCAACTGCCTGCTACACGTAAAACCGCTCGATCATCAACAAGCGGCTCAACAAGACGCCATACGAGATCATCAACAACCGCATCCCGAACATAAAGTACTTCCACGCGTTCGAGTGGACGTGCTACGTCCTCAATGACAAGGATGATCTCGGGAAATTCAGTCCGAAGGCAGATGAAGGAGTTTTCATAGGATACTCCATGCAGGCTAAGGCGTATCGCGTTTACAACAAACGGACCAAAACCGTTCTCGAGAGTGTAAACGTGAGATTTGACGAAGCCGCGGAATTGGCTTCTGAAAAACTCATTTCAGAACCCGGTTTAACTGGCGTGCTAGCTTCCGAACTTTCACGTTCGGGATCTGCACAACCAAGAGTAAATCCAAATCACGCATCTACGTCGAATGCTCAACTTTCTGATTTAGATTTATTGTTTCAATATTTTTATGATGATTTATTTAACACTCCTACCCCTCGTGTCTCAGTGCAACCCAAACTTGAAGCTGCTCAAATCGAGGACTCGACGAATCTCTCTGGTCCGCCGCCTTCGACGAAAACTCCAACGATCACTTTGGAGACACCTCAGCCCTTAAATGCCACATCATCATTTGATACAACCATTCCCCCGGAGGAACCATTACAAAACCCGGAGATCGCTCCTGAAGATTCATCCTCGACTACACTAGTTGATCAACCTCTGATTTCCCCGGAACCAGAAGTTGCTCAACCTTCGACGAATCATGCCAAGTCTCCTCCGAGAAACCGACCTGCGACACTTGAAGTCGTTCAAGACCTTCCAACTGGTGGTTACGTGGATCCGGACACTTCACACTCGACTCAACAGCCGCTTCCACACACCACCAAATGGACAAAAGCTCATCCCCTGCACCAAATTATCGGTGATCCCTCTACTCCAGTTCAAACGCGAGGCGCATTGGCCAACTTCTGCCTCTTCTCTGGATTTCTGAGTAAGATCGAGCCAACAACCGTCTTCGACGCATTACAAGATCCTGACTGGGTCATGGCCATGCAAGTGCAACTCAATCAATTTTAGGCCCTCAAAGTATGGCGACTTGTCCCACGTCTATCTCACAGGACGGTGATCGGCACAAAATGGATCTTCAAGAATAAGAAGGAAGAAGATGGTATCGTCGTGCGGAACAAGGTGCGTCTCGTGGCCAAGGGATACCGCCAACCAGAAGGGATAGACTACGACGAGACATACACTCCGGTTGCCAGAATCGATGCCATACGTATGTTCCTTGCATACGCCGCGCACAAAAACTTCACGGTCTTCCAGATGGATGTGAAGACCGCTTTCCTCAACGGCGACCTCAAGGAAGAGGTGTACGTATTGAAACCGAACGAGTTCATGGACGACAAGAAGCCTAACCACGCCTACATCCTAGACAAGGCTCTTTACGGTTTGAAACAAGCTCCACGGGCCTGGTATGATGCTCTCTCAAAGTTTTTAATAAAATCGGGATTTTCAAAAGGTAAAATGGATACAACCCTATTTATTAAAAACAAAGATGGTCATATAGTCTTAGTTCAAGTGTATGTTGACGACATAATTTTCGGTTATACTAATCCACTGTTTTGTAGGAACTTTGCCAAATTAATGGGACAATATTTTCAAATGAGTATGTTGTGTGAGATGAATTTCTTCCTTGGTCTTCAAGTTAAACAACTGTCGACCGGGATATTCATAAATCAGGCTAAGTACATTCGGGACATTGTTCAGAAGTACCAAATGGAAGAGTCCTCACCAATGAAAACTCCTATGGCACCCGGTACAAAGTTACACGCCGATCCTATCGGAAAGGATGTGGACACCAAAACGTACCAGGGAATGATTGGTTCTTTAATGTATCTAACTGCTAGTAGACCGGATATCATGTTTTCGACATTTCTTTGCGCCCGGTTTCAGTCAAAACCTAAAGAGTCTCATTTAATTGCTGTTAAACGAATTTTTCGTTACTTGAGAGGTACTGCTGATCTTGGATTGTGGTACCCGAAAGAGACAAGTTTTGAGCTTTCGGCATATTCCGATGCGGACCACGCAGGAAGTATGATGGATCGGAAGAGCACATCGAGGCATGTGCAGTTCTTGGGCGACAGTTTGGTGAGTTGGGCATCCAAGAAGCAGTAGTACGTCTCTACGTCGACTGCCGAGGCGGAATACGTGGCTGCCGCAAGCTGCTGTTCACAAGTTATCTGGATGCGCACACAACTCAAGGATTACGGTTTCACATACACCAAGGTGCCCATCTACTGCGACTCGAAGAGCGCCATTGCAATATCCAGCAATCCGGTCCAGCATACAAAGACAAAGCACATAGACGTTCGATACCATTTTATCAAGGATCACGTCGAAAGAGGTACAGTCGAACTCTACTTTGTGAATACAGAACATCAGTTAGCAGACCTGTTTACAAAACCTCTGGGCGAAAAACGCTTTAATTATCTAGTGTCCAGGTTAGGTATGCTAAATCTGAAGATTTGATCAGATCGTTTGCCCGATACAAGTTCCATACATCTACGAGAAACTGTCTATTCATCATCTGTTGTTCATACTCCAGATGACTGAGTATACACTTTCTCGCATCTGTATTCTACTTGTATCGTATACACTTTTCGGTTAAATCTCTGTATTAATTAGGTAGATTTCGTCTGTTTTGCTTTCTTTTAACGTGTGTTTCCTTTTTCTGATTATTACTGTCGTCTACTTACTGGGTTATATCTATGCTTTCACAACTTTGCTCATGTGTTCAGGGGGAGCACGAACAAGTATCAGGTAAGTACATTCTACTTTTGAGGGGGAGTGTCACACAAAATGGTTTTCACTTCCAAATTTTTTGAGTGTGGCAACTCCACTGTGCTTTATATCACACTACTTGCACATTCCGAGGGGGAGCAAATTTCTATTTGTTCATCATTTGAGGGGGAGCGACACACAGTTTTTCTTTAAATGTGTCAAAGTTTTTATGTGTGATCGTTCTTTAAAACTCACTCAAATGCACGATCCGAGGGGGAGCAGAGAAACTCCCATGTTTAGTTCGAGGGGGAGCGTGATTTTTTTTTCTTTCAAAGCCACAAAGACAATTTTTAATTTTTTTTGAAAGAACAAGGAATTTTTGCAAAAATCCAAAGTGTCCGGACAGGTACCCGGAAACCCATCTATCCGGATAGGTTTCCGGACCGGACACCTATCCGGACCGGGTTAGACCCATCCGGAAAGTCAAACCCTTATAAAAGGATTCCGGACTCCTCACTATTCATTATTTCCGGAAAGCTCATACTCTCACAAAAACTCCTCTCGTAAACCATCACTCGGACACCCTCGATTTGCAGTCATTCTCATCGATTTCGAGTTCGTGCATCACAGGTAAACGTTCCATTTGATTACGTAACCTGTTTCGACCTCACTCACACATTAATTATCCATTCCAACGACCCTCTGTGGGATCGATTGGTTAGCCGAAAACCCCTTTTTCGCGTCAATCACATTCGGTCCATTTTATCTTGTTTTTGATCGATTTACATGCTTTCGTATGCATATATACTAGATTCGACGCTGTTAGATTGCTTAGATGTATGTTTAGGGTTGGATTTAGGCAGATTAATTGATACCGGATGAAAACTATCCGAACACATTCATCGTATCCGGACACTCACATAATCTAGATATTTTATCCGGATAGCACAACACCCACTAAGATCTCATCCGGAAAGACCCATCATCCGGACACTTGTAACACACGGTAACCCTAGTTGTCTAGAAACCTTAGGGTTTTCGGTAAGTTCAACTATCCGGGTTATGAGTGGTGTCCGGTAACCATTGTCATCCGGTCACTCATGATTTGTCCGGATACCATTTGTCCGGAAACTCCATGCATCCGGAAACCTCATTTGTCCGGGAACACATGTCTTGTTTGGATACCAATACTTTATCCAGAAACCTTTGTTTATCCGGATCCTATTTTATCTGGACACTTTGAATGTACGGATACCTTGTTGTCCGGTAACTTTGTGTGTCCATCTGCATTTTATCCAGACACTGTCAACAGTCCAGTACCCTGTTTTCTTACTGCCAATCCTCAATCTGTTCCAGATTGAGCCGATATTTCGCAAAGGTACGCACTGACTGCAATTTGATCCGTCAGTACTCTAACATCATATATTTCAGGTATACTTATGGCGGATCAAGAACAACAACCTCCACAAGAGAACATTCCTCCACAAGAGGAATTCATTGACGAGGAAGCTGACAATGCTTTGGTCCAACCAGACCATGGCATTGTGATAAATCCCAAATCTAGCAAACAATCAAAGTGTAATCTAGAGAGAGAAAGTAGTGAGAGAATATGTCATTCATATATTGAAAGAAGTGAGTACAAATGACACAAGGGGTTTTTAAGAGTTACTTCTAACTATTACATGACACATCTATTTATACCCATGACACACAAGGTATAAAGGCATAAGCTAAGTTGACTTTCCAAGACATTGACTTTACTTATACAGTTACAATACAATAAATCTTGAATACAATAATGCACTAACATTCTCCCCCTTTGGATTCAAGATTTAAAAATATGACAGCGGTCTTCAGCACTTGATCTTCAAAACTTTAATATTGACTGCTTTAAACTTTGAAGCTCAGATAATCTTCAAACAACTTTATCTTCACTAGTTCACGGCGAACTATATGCTTTGACACTCTTTAAAAAACTCAGCTTTGAAGAATCTTCAGTTAAATATGAAATGTCTTCGTCTTTCACAATGTAAAGTCACTCATCTTGAATTGTAATCTTCAACAAATATTCATCAATTCTTGAACGCGAATTTCAGATCTTTACAGCTTTGAACTTTGTAGCTTTGAACTTTGAAGCTTTGAAAACTTTGATGCTTTGAAAACTTTAAAACTTTATAGCTTTGAAAGCTTTGAATCTTTGAACTTTGAATCTTTGAACTTTGAAGCTTTGAAAACTTTGAAGCTTTGAAAACTTTGTTGAACTTTGAAGCTTTGAACTCAAACTTTGAATGATTTCTTGAACTTTGTATCTTCATCTTCATTGACCTTGAATTGTCTTCGAACAACGAACTCTCTCGAATTATATCGGAATGTCTTCTTGACTCTGACAAATCATTTCTCCCCCTTAATCTTTCATTGACAAATCTCTCTTTTCCTCAGGGTATTATTTCTTCCCCTGTTCTTCAATATACTATTTCTCCCCCTTTTTGATGATTGTGAGCATCATGATCATCAAAACCTTCATCAACTTTCAGCACACTTTTTGTTCACCACTAACATTCTCCTCCTTTTGATATGAACCGTCAATTCCAAAAATATTTATCCGAATCTTTTCAAATTCAGACAAAAGAATGTGGTAACCCTGAAACAAAGGATGAATCAGTTAAAATGCCTATAAGTAGCACGGAGCCACTTAGTACAACGGGTGTACTTTGTAAAGGAGCTTTTTGATGTTCACTCCCCCAGGGCTTCCATTCAATCATCGAAAAACCATAAAGGAATTTCTATGAAAGTTATGACAAGAAAACATATTCCTTGTGTGAACGCGCATGTGTAGAAAGAATAAAGGCAACATATGCTTGAAGAATATAGGCGCAAAGTGTGTAAACTGTTGAGACAACAACAAGTTTTCCACGGACTCAATGTGCATGAATGAAGAGAAGGCGGGGCAAACTTCTTTCTTTTTCAATATCCAAACCTTCCGAGTGAAGATCAGATAGATTATATGCTGCGTCCCCAAGAAAAATGAAACATTTCTTTGTTAAGAAAGAAATGAGTAGCTGGTGGGGTTAAAGCAAGAGTTGGCATGGGCTAACTGCTTGTTTCAATGATGGTCACCAAAGAATGTGAACCAATCAGTAATGTGGCTTCCCGGCTCAGAAAATGGATGGTCCAGAGTTCTCTTATTCTTTTAACTCTGTTCTCACACCCTCTTTCTATTTTTAATCCGCTCACTTCTACCCAAACTCTCATTTACATTTTACCTTAGCACAATGAGATACTCAACCGGATGAGTTATCTCCCCCACTCTTTGATTTTGACCCCTCACCCCTCAATCACTCAAGGATAACTTCTTGGGTAGGAAACACTGGTTAACGTGGATCCATAGAAGTTCTGTATGCTCACACACTGATCCCATGAAATTGTCCTAAAATGATGTGTTGTTCAACAGTTTAACTTGAACACATATAAATATTGGCATTTGATTGACATTGCCATCAGAATGTATGCTCCTCAATAATAATCATTAATATTTGAGAATTTGAACTATAAAGAATTTCTCAAAACAAGGATATTGAATGAATGAAATGAATTCGAAAGACTTGTTTGAGAATCTGGCAATGTATCAATCAGATCAAATATGAATGATAATCATGCAAGGTTTTAGGGTATCAAAGAATTGAAATTTGTTTATATGAACAAATATAAACAATCTTTGAATGAAACGCTTAAGTTCTCACGCTGAAATGAATATGATGCTCAACAAAATTGGAATACAAACGAGAGTATTACCATCGAAAAATATGTTTCGTTTTGAGACATGGTAATAACAAATTCAATAAGATCGTGAACCGGTGTGTATGAATACTTGAAAGTATATAGAAAAGATAATACATAAGTATTAATCTTTGGAAACACTCGGTCAGAAATGATGTTGCAATAATCCGAGATTTCCATGAAAAATATTTAAAATCACACTTCTAAATTCATAAAATCTGTTTGAGAATAGAGAAGTGGTTTGAACATTTAAGAAAACGTTTTTCATGCTTGAAAGTCGTTCTTCTTTCAAACAATCAGAGATTAAGATCAGAAGATACATACATTCAAATGTTTAAGCTCCCCCTCAAATCATGATATAATGATTTTAAAACAGTTAAGCTCCCCCTTAACATTTGCAAAAGATCTTTAATTGTACAAAATCTGCACAAAGAACAAGACTTGGATTAAAATATCCTTAATTATGAAAACGAGTTCTGAATTACCAGGATTGAAGTAAATTCAGAAGTCATAGTCGTTGAAGAACGAGTCCTGATCTGATATGATCAGAAGTCATAATCATTGAAGTACGGGTCCTAAACCGATATGTTTAGAAGCCATAATTTCTTTGAAGTACAGGTCCTAAACTGATGTGTTTAGAAGCCATTGTCGTTGCTCCCTGTAACAACCCGGTTTCCCAAACATACAACAAATAACATAACATGCATACATAACATTGATTTACAACAAAAGTTACATAACAAACCAAGTACGGTCCCTTCGGTCTCATAAATTACAAAATATATATAAAAGCCTCCTAATCAACATCCATCAAAAGTTTCCTACACTTCATCCTCTCCTGCCGATCCTTAACCTGGAAAACATATTTTTGAAAACAAAATGAGGGTTAGACCAAACGGGTCTAGTGAGTTAATCCCGGTCCTTTCCAAAATCATTATAAAACCTTTTATGTAAATCCTTTGTATCAAAATAGTTTAGATAAACCTTTAGTAATTCTTTCGTAAAATATAAACATACCACACGTATTTAAATACCAATCCAGACTCGTGCATCGTGTACATCTCATTCACCTTATTCCTCCACAAATGGCCATATTAGTTGGTAGCAAGCCAACTAATAAATCAACAACCGGTCCGCTCACCGGAACCCGGCTACCCGTCGGTCCGCACACCAGAACCCGACTACTCACCGGTCCGCACACCAGAACTCGGCTATACACCGGTCCGCACACCGGAACCCGGCAACAAGTGCACTCGTGTAGTGCAAAGCTTATATAAATACAATATATATCTCATTACATCATATTGTCATTTATGTACACATAATCGTATTCCTACCACATAATCATCTCATATATATATATATATATATATATACATATATATGTATCCCAGTTCAAAAACGTTTTAAAGCAAAACTCACCTCGATCGCTTATCCATAAACACTTCCAAGCTTTTCTCCAAAAGATTCAGTCTTTCAATCCAAATCCACATAATCTGAAACAGATTAAATACAAATATCCCCTTACCATTTAAACACGTGAACTCTAGATAAATCTACCTAACTCTCGCCATCAAAACAACCAAACAGCAATAGCTTCCGGACAGCCCAAAGCCACCCGGACAACCCAACTTTTCCGGACAGCATAAAGAATCCGGACAACACAATTTATCCGGACAACACAAGGAATCCGGATGCCATCCGGATCTAAATCATCCGAAAACCATCAAACGAATCGTCCGGACACTATCAACAAAACTACCCGGACACCACCCAAGAATCTACCCGGATACCTTCATATCATCCGGACACCTCTGTCGGTTTGGTACTTTTTACCCAGAAAACCGACTGAATTAATACCAGAAGTGTTTGTGATGTTTCTACTCCGATAGGAACTACTTACTAGCAATTATAGACATAAAATGTAAAGCAACATACCTCAATTTCTCTTCCAAGTACACCAAATGAAGTCTTAACCACAAGAACCCTTCTTTCTTCCTTTGCTTCTTTTGCTCTCCAAAAACACACACACCCCTACTGAATTTCTGCTTTTGTAAAATATCTGGACTTCTAAAGGCTAATATCTAAATATATTTACCACTTAGACCTTGTACTCCTTATAAATAACCAAAACACCTTTAAACCATTAATTTAACCAAACTTACCCTAAACCTTAAACTTTAAAGTTAACTAAATTTAACGGAAAGGAGATTTTAACTAACGAAGTTATCCGGGGTATTACATTATCTCCCCCTTAAAAGAATTCCGTCCCGGAATTCGGTTAAGCAATAAACGAGGGTAACTACTATCACGTCCTATCCAATGGTCCTTCACTCTGATCATTACATTCGACTACTTTCTCCCACTCTCTTCTCAACATAAAACACGTTTTCTCCAAGGATAGCACACTAGGAGGTACTCACTCTTAACGGATCCTATGAGATAGCTTTCTTTCACCTCCAAACCAATCGCACGTACCCAATTTCAACAACTACTATACTTTACTAACAATTTCACCATACCTCATATCAGGAACTTAATCGAGTCAATCTGAAATCACACTCAATGCTCGAAACAACTACACACTTTCCATTTCTCAAACGGTAATACTCCATTCTTTAGCTAACCATCTACTGCCACTCCATTCTCTTATTCTTGAATAACACTACTACACACCGCCTAGACATCCATACCTCTCCCCACATACTTTTGGCACCTCTACACAACTTACAAACAAAATTCCGAGCAGAGGTTTCCACTTATACTCACCCCATATCATCACAAATCCACCACTTAATCTCACGAAATTCATTACTACTACACCTCGCACATTCATTAATTATAAACTGCCACCATCTTATCCACATCACCCCACACATTTAAACAATACCTTTCTTGATAGCGTCAACAATCACATTAAGTATAATCTTCACAACATACTAAACCGTCGCCTTCATGACAAGGTCAAGACTTCACACATTACCGTTAGTCTCTACACATAATCGTCACATTCTACATACTGCTATTATTCTTTACACTCAAGCCATCACACTCCACACACTAACAAATTAAAACAACAATAATTAAACACACCCTTCTATATCTCTAACACAATTATCAAATATTTTTCTAACACAAATAATAAAATTGAAAACACAAAAAAATCGGTTTGCACCGATGTCAGATAACACCTTAGCACGTATAGAGTTTATAGAAATATACCTGTTTTCATATCTATCCATACGTCGAGTCCGATCTGCCACTCTGTTGATTTTTATAGAGTTGATATACACATAAGCACATACCCCATATAATAAGGTATTCCAGTCCAAACATGCACCTGTAAGATCACAATTACACTGGCCAGGTGTAATCTGAAATTACCTTACATGATGTTCCTTCTACCTTTTATACTTAGCATCCAAGGTTCTAATATATCAAGGACATCCTACTTCACATGCAGTTTAAGTCTAGGTACGGGTACAAATACCTAAATCCCTTAAACTAGGGCTCTGATACCATTTGTAACAACCCGGTTTCCCAAACATACAACAAATAACATAACATGCATACATAACATTGATTTACAACAAAAGTTACATAACAAACCAAGTACGGTCCCTTCGGTCTCATAAATTACAAAATATATATAAAAGCCTCCTAATCAACATCCATCAAAAGTTTCCTACACTTCATCCTCTCCTGCCGATCCTTAACCTGGAAAACATATTTTTGAAAACAAAATGAGGGTTAGACCAAACGGGTCTAGTGAGTTAATCCCGGTCCTTTCCAAAATCATTATAAAACCTTTTATGTAAATCCTTTGTATCAAAATAGTTTAGATAAACCTTTGGTAATAATTTCGTAAAATATAAACATACCACACGTATTTAAATACCAATCCAGACTCGTGCATCGTGTACATCTCATTCACCTTATTCCTCCACAAATGGCCATATTAGTTGGTAGCAAGCCAACTAATAAATCAACAACCGGTCCGCTCACCGGAACCCGGCTACCCGTCGGTCCGCACACCGGAACCCGACTACTCACCGGTCCGCACACCGGAACCCGGCTACACACCGGTCCGCACACCGGAACCCGACAACAAGTGCACTCGTGTAGTGCAAAGCTTATATAAATACAATATATATCTCATTACATCATATTGTCATTTATATACACATAATCATATTCCTACCACATAATCATCTCATATATATATATATATATATATATATATATATATATATATATATATATATATATACACATATATATGTATCCCAGTTCAAAAATGTTTTAAAGCAAAACTCACCTCGATCGCTTATCCATAAACACTTCCAAGCTTTTCTCCAAAAGATTCAGTCTTTCAATCCAAATCCACAGAATCTGAAACAGATTAAATACAAATATCCCCTTACCATTTGAACACGTGAACTCTAGATAAATCTACCTAACTATCGCCATCAAAACAACCAAACAGCTATAGTTTCCGGACAGCCCAAAGCCACCCGCACAACCCAACTTTTCTGGACAGCATAAAGAATCCGGACAACACAATTTATCCGGACAACACAGGGAATCCGGATGCCATCCGGATCTAAATCATCCAGAAACCATCAAACGAATCGTCCGGACACTATCAACAAAACTACCCGGACACCACCCAAGAATCTACCCGGATACCTTTATATCATCCGGACACCTCTGTCGGTTTGGTACTTTTTACCCAGAAAACCGACTGAATTAATACCAGAAGTGTTTGTGATGTTTCTACTCCGATAGGAACTACTTACTAGCAATTATAGACATAAAATGTAAAGAAACATACCTCAATTTCTCTTCCAAGTACACCAAATGAAGTCTTAACCACAAGAACCCTTCTTTCTTCCTTTGCTTCTTTTGCTCTCCAAAAACACACACACACCCCTACTGAATTTCTGCTTTTGTAAAATATCTGGACTTCTAAAGGCTAATATCTAAATATATTTACCACTTAGACCTTGTACTCTTATAAATAACCAAAACACCTTTAAACCATTAATTTAACCAAACTTACCCTAAACCTTAAACTTTAAAGTTAACTAAATTTAACGGAAAGGAGATTTTAACTAACGAACTTATCCGGGGTATTACACTCCCCCTTATTGGCACATGTACTTTTCAAAAATTGCACCGCTTCTCTTCTGTTTTTCAGTCATGTGTGTGATTTATGTTTCCAAATCAGCACTACACATGATGAACCTGCAAAACAGATTAAGCAGATTTTGGTACCCAACGGTACTTGGGTCCTAGTGTGTTAGGTGTAGATTTCTTAGAAGCAACTCTGTAAGTACCGTACCAATAAGAAGCATAATTTTTATGCACAAAATCATTTGATCCACAGTAAGAACAACAGATTTTCTTATGTGCCAACCTAATAAGATGATTTGCGGAATGAATAGGATTAGGTTTAGCAGAAAATTTACCTTTCGGCGTATTGTTCTTTTTAGCATTTGATGTGGAGGCAAATGATTTTGACACATCATTCTTTGGAATTGTTGTGCCTTTAACTGTCCATTCCATCTTCACTTTCTTGAAGACTGGAACTTCTTTAGAATTGGAAGTATTAACTTTAGGCACTTTTGGTTTATTATCTGATTTATCAAACAAAGGATTATAGAAGAGATTTGTTGAACGAATCTGATCTTTTGAGAAATCAGTTGATCTATTAAATTGTTTAGAAGGAATGTTTTAAAGCTTGAACTTGAGGCAGTTTTAAAAGAGCATTCAGAATCATTTGAATCAACAAATGGAGTCTGAAAGATAGTGTCAGGAGTGACCTGCTTTGAAACATCAATTCTAAAAATGATATCTTCAAGTTCTTTAACTTTGTTTATCAAAATATTTTTCTCTTTAAAAGTTAGATCAAATTTCTTTTGGAGATCAGATTTGATCAATTGATCCTTCCTAATGTCAGTTGATAAACCAGATAATCTTTTGGTAAGATTAAGAATCGCATCTTCAAAATATTTGTGTTCTGATTCAAAATATTTTTCCAAAAATTTTCTTTTATCAGTAATCTCTTTGAAAGTTTCCATAATTTTCTTTTTAAGGATTTTATTTTCCTTTTCAAAGAGATTTTTTATTTCCGTGAAATCTTTTCTTTCCTTTTCCAAAGCACTTTCTAATTCAGAGATTTTCACGGAAAGCTCATTACTTTTGATCTCAAAAGATTTTCTTTCAATTCCAAATTCAGCTCTTTCTTTTTCGAGCTTTTCTTTTTCTAAAAATAAAACTTTTTCAAAATCGGAGATTTGTTCCAAAAGTTTTATGTATTTCTGTTCAATTGCTTTCTTTTCTTCAAGAACTTTCTTTGAAGAAGGTGACACTCTTTCACGTTCAGAAGCTTCTTCTTCAATTCAACGTTTTCACTTTCCAACGTTGTTCCTTTCTCTTGAACTCTTTTTATTTGATCTCGTAGATATGAGTTCCCCTTCTCTATCTTGTCTTCCCTACTCTTCATATCAACATTTTCTCTTTGAATAGTTGTTACTTTCTCTTGAAGTTTCTTGATTTGATCGTGCAGACTTGAGTTGTCTTTTTTAGTTTCAAGACCTGTAATATAAACTTCAAGATCAGTAATTCTTTTAGTAAGTTTAACATTATGTTCTTTTAAAATAGATTTTTCATTTGAAGAAGAAATGTCTAAATTTTGTCTCTTTAGAACGACATTTTCTTCTTCCAATGTCTTTATACTCCCTTGAAGCTTTTTTATATTTTCTTGATGAGTTGAGATGTCAAGTGTCTTGTTCTACTCTTGAGTTGCTTCAAGAATTACAATCTTGCCATTCAAATATTTCAGTTCGGATTCAAGAGAAGAAACTTTATCTTCCAATTTAGCTTTCTCAGACTTAAGCTTTGTTTCTTCATATGAAACTTGACTAAAAAGAGTCATGTATTTATAAACTGACCGATCAAGACGCTTGATCTCATCTTTAGCTTCAGGAAGAGTCCATTTTCTCTCTATCTTCTCTGAATGATACATTTTCAGATAATTGCTAGAAGATGATCTTTCAGAAAATCAAGCAGAAAGTGTATGAAATACATTATAGGAAAAAATTTCTATATAAAATTTTTTCTTGAAAAACTCTTAATGTGTATGAAATACACTATAGAAAAAATTTCTATGTAATTTTTTTTCTTGAAATACTCTTTTTTTTTCTCAAACTTTTCAAAAATTCAACACTGTAGAGTCACAATTCGGATCCAACACTGATCACAAGATTTCGGATTACACTTGATCCGAAACCACCACAATTCGGATTAACCAGATACGAAACCACAAGATTTCGGATTGAACTTGATCCGAAACCACCAGAATTCGGATTAACTTGATACGAAACCACAAGATCTCGGATTGAACTTGATACGAAACCACCAGAATTCGGATTAACTTGATACGAAACCACAAGATCTCGGATTGAACTTGATCCGAAACCAATACAATTCGGAATAACCTGATCCGAAACCAAACACAATTCGGATTGAATGGATGTGAATCCTTTAACTTCGAACACTTTGAACCGAAACCCAAACTTGTATAATCCGAATCCTTCAGCTTTGAACAATCCGAATCCTTCCTTAAATGAACCGAATTCAGTATGAATGATCCAAATTCTTCACTTATTCCCAAAAATCACTAAATCTGCCATATCCTTTTCAATTCTTTATCAATTTTAATGAAATTTGTACAGATTTGTTCGCAATTTGATTCCACACACTTTCTTACTTGATTACAAATGCTAATTCGATCAAAATAGATGGACTTTGATCCAAAACAGTAGGTTCGAGTTTTTTTAACAAAAACTCACAAATCTCAAAAATTGAAGAATTATGTGCAGAATTTAGATATGTTTTGTGAATTAAAGATGATCAGAATAAGAATCCGAGTCCAGTGATGTCAAAAACCAATCAAAAAAGTCCAAGAATGGTAGAAATCGAAATTTCAATACAAAAATTGAAGAATTATGTGCATAATTTGGATATGTTTTGTGAATTAAAGATGATCAGAATAAGAATCCGAGTCCAGTGATGTCAAAAACCAATCAAAAAAGTCCAAGAATGGTAGAAATCGAAATTTCAATATGAACAGTAGATGAAGATGAATGATCAGAATCCTTTGCACAGTGTAAAAATCCTCTGATTTGGCTCTGAATATGCTTGAATTTTATGTTTGTGCTCTGATACCAAATCATAAATCCCAAATCTAGCAAACAATCAAAGTGTAATCTAGAGAGAGAAAGTAGTGAGAGAATATGTCATTCATATATTGAAAGTAGTGAGTACAAATGACACAAGGTTTTTTTTGAGTTACTTCTAACTATTACATGACACATCTATTTATACCCATGACATACAAGGTATAAAGGCATAAGCTAAGTTGACTTTCCAAGACATTGACTTTACTTATACAGTTACAATACAATAAATATTGAATACAATAATGCTCTAACATTCTCCCCCTTTAGATTCAAGATTTAAAAACATTACAGCAGTCTTCAACACTTGATCTTCAAAACTTTAACTTTGACCGCTTTAAACTTTGAAGCTCAGATAATCTTCAAACAACTTTATCTTCACTAGTTCACGGCGAACTATATGCTTTGACACTCTTTAAAAAACTCAGCTTTGAAGAATCTTCAGTTAAATATGAAATGTCTTCGTCTTTCACAATGTAAAGTCACTCATCTTGAGTAATCTTCAACAAATATTCATCAAGTCTTGAACGCGAATTTCAGATCTTTACAGCTTTGAACTTTGTTGCTTTGAACTTTGAAGCTTTGAAAACTTTGAAGCTTTGAAAACTTTGAATCTTTTAACTTTGAAGCTTTGAAAACTTTGAATCTTTGAACTTTGAAGCTTTGAAAACTTTGAAGCTTTGAAAACTTTGTTGAACTTTGAAGCTTTGAACTCAAACTTTGAATGATTTCTTGAACTTTGTATCTTCATCTTCATTGACCTTGAATTGTCTTCGAACAACGAACTCTCTCGAATTATATCGGAATGTCTTCTTGACTCTGACAAATCATTTCTCCCCCTTAATCTTTCATTGACAAATCTCTCTTTTCCTCATGGTATTATTTCTTCCCCTGTTCTTCAATATATTATTTCTCCCCCTTTTTGATGATTGTGAGCATCATGATCATCAAAACCTTCATCAACTTTCAGCACACTTTTTGTTCACCACTAACATTCTCCTTAGATATTGTCGAGTTCCGACCACAACATCATGTGGTCGTGGACATCCTTCTCGGCCACCCGCTTCACGAGGCACTCACTGCCACGGCCGACGTCCCAGTTTTATACGTATATCAAGTCTGGCTGTCATCTCAAGTCGTCACGGCTTCCAACTCTCAGACTATCACGACGCGGATCGACAATCACCCTTTCACGCTCACACCTAACTTGTTCCGAAGTCTACTATCGCTGCCTGAAGCCACTGCCGGCGGACATGCAACATACGACCCCGCGGTCAATGACACGACTCTCTGCGCCGAGATTCGAGCACTCGGCTACAACCACGCCCTCGACTGCCCATCAGGATTCAACCGGAAGTATCTGGAGCCCATCTGGTACACCCTGTTCACGATACTGAACAGGTGTCTGTCATCCAGATGGAAGGGCATAGATCAATGCACAAGCGACTTCCTCCGATTATTCCACGCCATGTGCTACAACTAGCTTGATTCTAAGCTAATCAATACATTATATACTATGGGCCCGTGGTAACAAGCCCATGACCCGTTCACTATTAAGGCTTAAATATGATTAATAACAAAATAGACCTTGAACTTCTATTCAACACAATTTGACCCTAACAATCTTCCCCTTTGAATCGAAGTTCGAGTTCGCGCCAGTTATCAACATATCTCTTTCGAAGCGCAAAGTGTATCTCGAACGTTCTGATGGCTCGGCGGTAGTCGATGCGTTCTTCAATCACTTCTAAAGCATTTCGTGCGGTTATCTCATTAGAGTTTGGAACATAAGAAACCTTTTGATTTTCTGATTCATAAGTGATGATGTTTCGAAGAGCATCTTGGACTTTGAAGAGCGTGCCATCGCAGAATCTATCGACCTGGCTGAAGCGGAGAAACCTCTTTTCTTTCTGTTCGTTGAGGTAGACTATCCCAAATTCAGGTTCTAGAAGCAGGGCGTTCTCGGGATACATCTTCAGTTCGGGCGCTTTCAGATTCGGTTTCAGCAGGTTTACATTCTTTGCTCTATTCTCGATTCCCATTTGGAAGTCTGTGAGATAGGACATCATAATTGAGGGAATCAGGAATCGACGAACAGCCTCGAGCGCCGTTGTCACTTGAAGCGGTCGGATGGTTCTGGTTCGGAGGTCTTTCAGTATAGCAAGTAAGTCGAATGGTCTAAGATTCTTAAAGTCAGCTTCAGAAATTTTCCATTCATTACCGTCTTCGCGTCGGACGGTGAAAACTGGAAACATAACTCTAAGGATTCGGCCGGTTTGGATGTTAAGCACTTCAGTGATCTTGTGCTTGGTTCGCACTTGGCTAACTGGCAGACACCGCTTCATGGCATTTATGTACTGATCTTGGTATTCTTTGTCGAAGTGAGAAATCCCAAGGCAAAAAGTCAGCTCGATAGGGCGTAACCTATGAACGTACAACTTCTTCAGAGATTCCTCCAGGTGAGGCATAAAGATCATGATTTTCTCCAATCGGATTTGCTGCTGTTGAGGAGGAGGATGATCTGAAGCTGTCGGTTGTTGAGGAGATGTTGGATTTTCAGCAGTTGTCGTTTCGGGTCTTGTAGAAGTCTCGGCGGCTTGAGCAGAGAGAACGGGTGTACCATACAGATTTTGCAGCAGAAACTGGTCATAGTCAACGTTGTCGTTTTCATTAGTAGGAAAGATCAGGTTTACCTGGAGATTTACAGCACTGGCGGCTTTTTCGTACCATGCATTTTCGGTTGTTCTTCAGTTGAAGTTGCCGCAGTTAACGGTTTCCGGGTCGATCTGGGAATCTGGATCTATCAGTTGTAGTCCGGGCCTATCTGATGTATCATGCGTGACCAATTCCTGTGTTGCTCCCTCGGGCTTTTCAACCGTCGGGTCTTCGTCATCGGAGATGTCCATATCTATAACCATCTCGACTAAGCTCAACTGGGCTTCAGGTTGTTCCTCAGTTGAAGTTGCCGCAGTTAACGGTTCCGGTTGAACCACAGTAGTTTCAGTGAGGATCGTGGCGGTCTCGGATAATTGTAGTCTTTTATTCTCCCCCTCACGGTGATCAGGATCATCCTGATCATTGTGTCTTCGCTTTAGACCGCCTGCTTGACTCTTGCAGTTTTCTTCCATGGAGGCGACTCTCTCGGACAGCGTTTTGAGCGCTTGTTGAACATCCTTGAGATTCGTGTCAAGCTGATCCATTCTGGTGGTGATGGATGATGATGGAGCAGATACCTGGGATCGTAGAACGGAGATCAGGTCTGCTTCGGTAGAGGCGTTGGTTTCAGATTGCTGGAGCAGCTGAACTAAGAGCATAGTCTTCAAAGTGTCCACCGAGTAAGTTGGCTGAACGGGAGCCGGTGGAGGTGTTGGTGCGGTTTCAGCCTCGACTACCTTCTCTTTTCCCTTGATCAGGCTTTTCAGTTTATCGAGCTCTGCGGTGAGGCGCTGCTTCATTGCCTCGCGGACAGCCTTTAGGGTGCTGTCCAGAGATCCTTGTGACACAAAGTCGGGTAAAGTAACTTCGGGATCACTTAGATTACCCGTTGAAGCATCTACCTTAGAGGCAAAGCCACCTATGTTCACGGTTGGCGAAGGTGTATCCGTGGTAGGATTTCCTTCCAATCCTTGCGTTCCGCCCGAGAGCAGAGACGCTACGGAAGTTCCGATCGGGTCACAAAGAGTACCGATGTTCGTTTCCTCATCTTGTGTCCTAACCGAAAAGTGTTCAATTTCAAGTGGTCCTAGACTCGATTGTGCTCTGAAAGAAAGCGAGACCGGGGGCTGCTGGTCTCTTATTTCAATACCAATACTCTCCGAGTGAGAGATCGGTAGAAGTTGTGCTATATCCCCGTGTAAAAGTGAAACATCCGTCTTTTGAGAGACGGATGAGTGGCTAGGGAGGTTGTGCACTTGCACCGCTAGGTCCATGGCGGCTTCTTCAATACCCCGTCCCAACGGATGAGACGGGATAGCAGATGTGGCGACCTGGATGACACAGGTTTGGGGTCGCTCAGAAGCCTCTATATTTTTACGACTTATTCTCTCTTGGTTTGTTTTCGATCTCAATTGTTGGGATTTTATGTTCAAAACATGGGTTTCAAAAACTCATAAGAGATAAAAATATTACGCAACGGAAGCAAAATAAAACATTTGAACAAAAACATAAAACCATTTTAGTCCCACCAAGGATCTTGTTACATGAATGAAAAGATAACTAAATAATATAGCAAGAGAGTTCAAGATTACAACCTTTGAAGACTTTGATCAAACCAAAAATGGATGTTGTTGAAGATGGCAAGAAAGACCAAAGTAGCTCCTCTCTATCGGTATCCACCACAAGCACCGACACCTTGTAAGAATGCTAGTTCTTTTTACTTGGAGATGCAAATAAGAAGCCTTCAATCAAGTCTACAATAGACTTGAATAGCCAAAGAACAAAAACACCACACTTGTGTGGTATTTCGGCCGAAATTAGAGGGAGGAGGAGGAGAGAATTCGTTTCTTCTCTTTTGTTAGTCTTTGCATGTGTGTTTTCAAAATGAGAAGAAAGTAGTTTACATATTCAAGGCTTATGACATTGCCACCCAAGAGAGCCAATGAGAGTCAAGCCTTCCATGCAAAATTTCATTTTAAGTCCTCCTAGTTTAAATTAGTTAAAATCATTATTTTAACTATTTAAACTTATTACATATAGACCCTCCTCTTAACTTCTAGTTAAATATGAACTCATCATATTTAATAAACAAGAATCTTTATTTGCATCAAATATTATGGATCATATTCAATAATATTTTAGAATTAATAATATTTATCAAGAATCAAATTCATATAAACATTAATTCGGTGTTTACTTGCTTTTTGGTGTGACCCTATAGGATCATATATTACCGGCAATATTATTTTATAATCATTCTTGAGCACATATAACCAACAATCTCCCACTTGCTCAAGATTGCATTATAGAATGATATAGACAGTGGTGGACGTCAAGAAACATCTCACTGCCCCCAACAATTTATGACTGTAAGTGCCATTCAACAACATCCAATTCCCACAAGCTCGTAGCTTCAATTGATGTATAAGGTGTGGTATCAGTTATCCCTTTGTTCGGACATCATGTTGAACTTGAGACATGGATCGCGATCATTCTCATCTATTGTTCAACTTTTGGTAAGGCGCATTAGATGTCTCACTCTTAAATTATTTAGAGGAACAAATCCCCTCTTGAATACATACGCCTCTTATGTAGTTCATACTATACCTAATGATGGCCTTTATAACTGCCTTGTTAAAGATCAGCGTTTAACCATATCAAAGCACAGTACTCCCTACACTCAAGTCCCTAATATGCATCTCAGGTCGAAGGATACAAAGATACTACCTTAATTCAAGACTCACTTATGACGACGGTCCATGAAGTGATTCTTGAAGCGGGTCTGGTCTAATACTTGTTCCCTAACAAGTACCTATGAACTTGGTTGCAACACTTTGCCACTTTTACTCTTAAAAGTCAACCAATCCAATTCATATTAGTCTTACTTCATGGTTGTTCCCACAACTATGATCGACTATGGACATTTAGAATAACCGGTTTATTCAAGCATTAAACATGCTAATATAGAACACAACGAGTATGAAAAAGATCATATCCTATATATCTAACTAAATACTATACTTGTTTCTTAATTTGTTCCAATACCCAAATACTAAATCCAAATCAAATCCCATCACTAGAAAAACGAAGTCCTATAGCTCAAACGTGACACTTCAAGCTTGGCTTATGAAAGGAGCTTTGTGAATGGGTCCACCAAAAAAAACTTGATTTGTGTGAACTTTGTGAATACTAACATTTCCATTTTTTAACTTTATTCCGAACATAGTTAAATGTTTGGAGTAGATGCTTGGTACTCTGATGTGACATAGGGTCCTTTAGCTCGCGTAATGACACCCACTTTGTCATAAACGATTTCTAGGTGATCCTGAATGGAGGGCATCTACCTAGCTTTTCAATAATCTCTTTCATCCAAGCATCCTTCCCTTTTGTAGCTTTTAAAGCAGCAGTGTATTCTTATTTTGTAGTGTATGGTGCAATTTATCTTCGCTTAGAACCTTTTCAAACGAACTACTTCTTCATTCATAATGAAGACATTCCCCTTTTTCGGTCGAGAACCTTCTCGATCTTTATGGAAGCTATCATTAGTGTAACATTTTACTATGATCTTCTTCCAACCCTCAGTTAAGGAATACTTCCTTGGTTCTTCGTAAGTACCTTAAATTGTTCTTTATAGTCATCCAATGACTTTCCCTTGTATTTCGTTGGTATCTTCTTCTAATGCTCTAAAGCATTATGACACACTCGATCTAGTGCATGTCATGGCATATATGATAGATCCAATTGCCGAAGCATATGGAATACCAATCATTTTATCTAGCTCAGCCTTTGTGCTAGAACATTGAGACATGCTCAAAATGATGTCATATCATACTTGCAAGAAACTACCTTTAGAGCCTTGCATCTTGAACCTTTCAAGATCATGTCAACATATGCACTTTGACTTAAAACTATAAGTCGTCTTGATCTAACTCTAAAGATCTTTATTTAAAGAACAAAATTAGCCTTTTCTAAGTCTTTTATTAAGGAAATATTGTCCGAGCCAAAACATGATGTTTTGCTAAGTCGGAAAGTTAATTTCCAAATACTAGTATGTCTTGCACATACAATATTAGGAATTTTACTTCGCTCCCACTAGCCTTTTAGTAAATGCATGAGTCATCTTTTTTTTGGTGAAAATTAAAACTTTTAATTTTCCTGTCAAAATGAAGATTCCAGTTTTGAAATACTTGTACTGATCCATGAATGGATTGCATCTTAGTGTTCATGACTCTAAGCCACTGATCAGATTCAGAATCTGACATAGCACTTTAGTAGTTGATGGGCTTACTAGAAACCTATCATACATCATTCTTCATTAGTCATGAGAAATCGATATTTCTCGGATTTCTGAATGATTCCACTAGATTTGCGAACACTTGGTGTTTTTACTAAGTTTCCGATCAATCAAATTGATCAGTTTCAACAACCTTTGTTTGATAACTAGTGCCAACCAATAAGTGCATTAGGTTATGAGGTTCTTGATTTCCTTCAAGTTCCTTAAATCTCCCATTTGCCTTGCCCATTAAAAACTTGCTTTCTAAGAACTTGGCTTTGGAACAATAAACAGTTTTATTGTTTGTGGGATTGTAGAATCGGTATCTTAAACAATTTATAGTATATTCTACAATATATGCATTTAGTAGATTTTGGGTCGAGTTTACTTGAAGCTTATTGTCTTACATGAGCTTCATAAACCCACACCTTCAACTAAGACTAAGGATGAAAAAAAACTTTCATACAAAATCTTATAAGGTGTCTTGTCTATCTTTTGGTTGTGTCATAAAGCACGGTTTACAGTAACTAGAGCAGAATTCCGAATTAATATAGGAATAGTACTTCTACTCATCATATAGCGAACCATATTTAATAAGGTTCGGTTCATCCTTTTGGATATACACAATTTCTAAGACGATCCAAGAGTTCTTGGTTTAGTTACTATCCTCCTATATCAGAAAAGACTTTAATGGTCCTATTGAGTTGTTTTCTTTAACTTCACTTTGAAACAACTTGAATCATATCAAATGCTTCATACTTATGTTTCATAAACATAACTTCAACGTTTGAAATCACCAGTGAAGATATTTTATTATCTATCACCATATCTAGACTTGGTTTTGAAACACCATATACACATGTATCAATTCTAACAAAAACTTTTTCTCCTTTTCTATAACTAGAGAAAAGATCTATATTCAACTTATCAAAGATCGCATATATCAAATGAAACATTCTCATTTGCCTTTAAAATTACCACACTTTTGAAGTTGAGATATGCGTTTAATATTACTTGATTAAGTTGACTATTTCATGTGTAGACTTGATTCAAATCACATTTGAGTCTTATGGTGTTTATATAGAACTATGTTTTAGAAAGCTTTTGAGATTCACTTTATATTTCAATTTAGAGGACTAGTTCTCGAAATGGAATAATTCATTTTTGAATATGAATATAATCGTTTCCAAAACGGTTAAGTGAATTTCATTCAATCAACAAACATGTGACTGAAAAATAATAATTTAGTCAAACTAAATTTAAATATTGTTCGAAACAAACATTGTTTAACAATACAAGCCATATGGTTTCATAATAAAATCTCCTATAAGCTTGGTACGCAATCTTGCTTCCTTGCTTATATGGATCACCATTTTGCTTCTCATTCAGTCAGTTACCTTTCTTGATCATCTGTAGCATATTACAAAAGTGAGTTCTACACTTAGTATCAAATACACAAGTGCAAAATAGAAAGGTAAAAGTTCTATCTAACATATAGATACCTGAAGGACTTTCCTTCATTAGAAAACTTCCATATCACAGAGGACAATCTCTTCTTCCATGACCAATGTTGCCACATCTACCACATGTAACTGTTACCATGGGAAGATTTCTCTCAACAGTCTCTAGCATCGTATGCAATTCTGGGACTGAAAAATTCTGGCGGCCCAAGTTATTGATAAAAACATCAAATTTTTAGGTCAAGGATCTGAGGATCACATCTACGGCCAGCATATCGGGATAAGGATAACCAAGTTTATCCAAATAGTCAAGGTGCATCCTTATCCTCTGAACATGGGTGGTTACATCTTGGCCTTCCTCCATCTTAGTTCCAAAAAGTGCATGAAGAGTTCTCAAGCGTTCAGAGAACACATATCTTTCATGAAGCTCCCCTAAGTAGTTTATCATCTCATATGCCGTATATGAGAATATCTCCACTCTTTCCCGTAAGGGTAGATCCATAGTTTTAAGCATAAGGCGTGATATGTTGATTGAATCATCATTATGTTTCAACCAAGCATTGTGAGCTTTTGTGGAGGTAAGAGGAGGTTCCTGAGGAAGAGGTACGATAAGTACGTATGATTTGTTTTTACGTCTGAGAACGTGTCTCAATTTTTGAAACCAAATCGGGAAGTTCTGAGTGTTTAACTTTTCTTGGTTAAGAAAAACTCTCACGGATGTGTCAATCGTAGTGTTTGCATTTTGGGCCATCTACAAAATTTAACAAAGTTAATATAGTATTTTCAATATTAATTTTTAGCAAATTAATTACCCTTTAGTTTTCTAAAAACATTAATTTGCATAAAATCTAGGATCCAACGTTGCAAAACAAATGAAACGGTTAGGTGACCTTTATCCCGTCCATTTAATCCAACAAGGTAGGTAACGTTTACCAATTACATCCAAATGTAATTCCTAGTTTTATGGGATCCTTAACAATGTTTGTTAATTGGCATGTTTGATCCCATCTATGCCTTGGGTTTCTAATGCTTAGGTGACGTTTATCACAAAAGATTCCCAATCAAGTCATCCTACTTGAAACAACGTGTGAAACTCACATCCATGCGGTTAGGTGACCTTTTTCCCACAAAGACATAAGAATCACCTCATTCATCTCAAGACAATCCAAGCGGTTCGGTGACCTTTATCCCACAAGGGTGTCATAGTGACGTATTGAGTGTTTCTCAAAAGGACGACATAGACTTGCATTTTAAAAGGGATTTAAATGTTTTACAATTCTAGTTTTGCAAACATTAGTATCATGTGTTATTGCAGTATTCATAAAATATGGTACTTTAATTAAAATCTTATTTCTCATCAAATGGTTCATTTTAGTTAAATAAAATCTCTATTTTATCAACTAATTATTTGTCGTCATTTGTTAATATCATATATTAACGTTTGAACGATCACTTTAAGAACCACTTATAGACTTTTAATAAACACTCTTATTTTTAGACTATGAGTTTGTATGAGTTTGGAAATCTCCATTTAAACTCTTTTCATAAAATTCAAAAACTCAATTTTAGTCTTAAAACTCATAGTACCATATTATTGCATGCATCCAATAATCAAGGTACTCTTTCCAAGAAAAAGAAACTATTTCTTAAAAGAATAAATTTAAAATCTCCATTTTAAATAATTTGGTACAATTAAAATCTAATTTTAAAGTTACGTCATTTTTAAATAAACAATTTTATATAAAACGTATTTGAACCAATTTGCATGTCATTGATTTAAAATCTCCATTTTAAATATTGGTTGATTTAAAATCTCTATTTTAAAACTTGGTTCATTTAAAATCTAATTTTAAAATTTGTCGCTTCAACTTTAAACAATTTTTAATTAAGCGCGTTTGAACCAATTTTATGTTCTTTACTAGCTTGTAAAATATCCTATATTTTAAAACAAATAAAGTAAGAACATAAACAACTACAACATGCAAAAGAATGTGCATAAACAAAACCATCTCTAATGAAATTTCTTGTGAGCCAATCAAGAAATGCCAAGTGCAATCCTAAGGGACAAAAAATAAAAAAAACTTCAAGCTCCTACTTGCTTTAGCATCTCCATGCAAACAAGACATCAAGCTCCGTCTTCAAGCTCCATGTTGGCCTTCTTCTTGTTACATTTGTAAACAAAAAAAAACTAATTCTAACAACTAATCTAATACTTACAAAATGAACAAAAGAACATGAAATAATAAAACCTATTTATTATTATAAACCAACATAAATAAAAATACAACCATATCGAATTTCCAACACAAATTCAATCATAAATGGTCCATGGCTTGTTTATGCACGTATTTCTCATAAATAACATAAATAAAACAACACTTTGTTTTTCTAAGGCAACCTTTATGTAACAAAAATGCATGTTAAAATTTTGTTACATAAAATATAAAAACTAGCACAAGCAAGTTGCCAAAGAAGCCATGCATGAACTTTTCATACAAGATGATATTTTACCCATGGCTTCCAAAAACCAAGTTTTATCCAAATAAAACTTATTATCTAATCATGCATTATAACATAGGCTCTGATACCACTTGTTGGGATTTTATGTTCAAAACATGGGTTTCAAAAACTCATAAGAGAAAAATATTACGCAACGAAAGCAAAATAAAACATTTGAACAAAAACATAAAACCATTTTAGTCCCACCAAGGATCTTGTTACATGCATGAAAAGATAAATAAATAATATAGCAAGAGAGTTCAAGATTACAACCTTTGAAGACTTTGATCAAACCAAAAATGGATGTTGTTGAAGATGGCAAGAAAGACCAAAGTAGCTCCTCTCTATCGGTATCCACCACAAGCACCGACACCTTGTAAGAATGCTAGTTCCTTTTACTTGGAGATGCAAATAAGAAGCCTTCAATCAAGTCTACAATAGACTTGAATAGCCAAAGAGCAAAAACACCACACTTAGAGGGAGGAGGAGGAGAGAATTCTTTTCTTCTCTTTTGTTAGTCTTTGCATGTGTGTTTTCAAAATGAGAAGAAAGTAGTTTACATATTCAAGGCTTATGACATTGCCACCCAAGAGAGCCAATGAGAGTCAAGCCTTCCATTCAAAATTTCATTTTAAGTCCTCCTAGTTTAAATTAGTTAAAATCATTATTTTAACTATTTAAACTTATTACATATAGACCCTCCTCTTAACTTCTAGTTAAATATGAACTCATCATATTTAATAAACAATAATCTTTATTTGCATCAAATATTATGGATCATATTCAATAATATTTTAGAATTAATAATATTTATCAGGAATCAAATTCATATAGACATTAATTCGGTGTCTACTTGCTTTTTGGTGTGACCCTATAGGATCATATATTACCGGCAATATTATTTTATAATCATTCTTGAGCACATATAACCAACATCAATTCCCTCCGGCTCACATGTTCCAATTCTTCAACTAATACTCCCTCCTCTCTCCTTATGTCTCTCGTATCAGGCTGGGTAGTAGGGATGAGTGGGGGTGTCGGTGAGTCAGATGGGATTCCTTCGGTAAAATCTAGGTTTGGTCTGATACGGGTAGGGATTAAGGATGCCCAAATAGAACGGTCCGTATCGGATTCGGTAGAGTCAGATTCCACATGCTCAACCTGTTTGGTCGGTGAGGGGTCAAATATGTAAGGCTCCGGGTCATGGTGAAGCATCGGTCTAGATGATGTACCAGCTTCGGTTGTCGTTCGGGTGATGGGAATAGGTTGTTGGCTCGGTCCGGCTTAGGTAGTACTAGTTCGCGTATCCACTGCACCGCCCACGCCTGTTCCCCTCCCGTGTAATCTCAACACACCCCGCCCGGGAGCCCCTGCTGCCCGAGCCCTGCCACCTCTTGTCCTAGGACCCTCACGTCCCTCGGTTCTAAGTTCCTGGGGAGGTCCCTCCGGCGCTGGCAGGACCATGGGATTCCCTAACTCTCGCCTATAATCTATCACACTCGGTGCAGTGGGGTCCGCGTGTGCAGGTATAGGCATTGATGGGGTATCAGGTGGGTTACGAATCACCAAGTATTGTAGATTGTGATGAGGACATACCGGATGGTTGATTCGTCGTGGGATCAGTGGGTTCGCATCCATATGTTGTCGAACGACTAGAGCAAAGAACCACGGAAATGGAAGGAACTTCTTTTTGGTACCGCCGGTCTGTCTGATGGCTTACACCATTTCACGCCAAATGACTGAAGCGTAGTCTATGTGCCGATTGTAAACAACCGCATGAAATAAACGTAAGAAGTCTATGGTGCATTGGTCTATCCCCTTCCATCGGGAGGATAAACACCAGTTTAGGATGGAAAATAGAGTGTACCAGACCAGGGCGATGTATTTGCTGTTGAAAGTGGACGGGCGGTCGAGGTCGTGACGATATCCAAGTGCACGAACCTCAGCACAAAGTGTGACATCATCGATGGTGGGTGCGTATGCGGCATGGGCTCCGGCATTCGGTTTCGGTAGGGACAGTAGTAGGTGGAAGGATTCCAGTGTTAGAGTGATCGGGTGGTGATCGATGTTGGCAGTGATGGTATGGACGTTGTTGACAGTGACCACCCTTGTCGTGTGCCATACTTGATGTACATATATGAGAGGCACATATGTTGTCGCGGTCAGTGCTCGGTGAAGCGGGTGGCCGAGCAATATATCAACTACCACTCTGTGATCGGGTCGGAATGCGGCAGCATCAAGATGGTGATTGTTCGGATTGATCTCAATGCCATGGTCCTCGGGAACCAAGGCTTCGTCCGCCACGTCGTCTATAATATCCTCCGGATGTGGGATGTTCTGCTGTTGCTGCTCGTGTTGTTCCGCCATTTATAATACCTGTAAAGTACAGTGTCAGATTATGGACGGGATTAGAATCAATTGCAATGCGTACCTTAGCATTTGAAAGGCTCAATCAGTGGTTGATTGAGGACTGGCTGTAAAAGCAGTACATTGGGATTGCCAATGTGGGATAAATGGCCAAGGCATTGGACTCGAGCAGTGTCCGGATAAACAGGGTATCCGGACAAGCAAAACATACCGGACAGATAGGGGTTACCGGGTAACATAGAGGTTACCGGGTAGATCAATCTTACCGGGTGATGTATAGTTACCGGACAAAGAGTTTACCGGATAAGGTATGGTTACCAAATGAAGAATCTTACCGGGTAAACATGATGGTTACCGGACACCAATCTTACCAGATAGTCGAACTTACCGGATACCAGGTATCCGGACGACTTGGGTTACCGGGGATCAAAGTGTCCGGAATTTGTGAAATTAGTACTTACCGGGTATGAGGGTGCTTACCGGGTAACTAGGGTTCCCGGGCGCGATACTGCAGTGCCCAAATTGATTCAAAATATCCACCAAAATGAAATCCACTCGGTGGGAAGGATTCTAAATGCATAGACATGCTACAATCGATGATTTGGACATCAAAATTCGCACTCAAAGTGAAACGTCGCAAATCCATGGTTTGGTGACCCTTTGCGGTCACGGAGTCGATCAAAGCGACATCTATTTGTGGATGTGTGAGTGTGACAGTGATCGATAACTAGTAGAGAAGTGAACATGAGTCGTACCTGAGAGTTGTGAGACGTAAAAGGATGGTCTGATCAAGATACGGTGGTTTTCGAGTGAGAGAGGGTTTTGGGAGGTTTTTCGCGAATGTTTCTGGGTGTGTGTGAAATGAAGGAAGTTCCCGGATGCGAGATATATATAGGGGGAGGGACACTTACCGGGTGGATTAACCGGTAACTTACCCGGTCTGGTAAGATTACCCAGTAACCATAGTTACCCGGTAACTTACCGGGTAGGTGCCCGAAAAACATAAATTGGAGAAAACTTATGAGATTTTCTACTCCCCCTCGACCCCAGAACGGATATTTCTCTGCTCCCCCTCAAAACATTCATAGGTATATCCCTGCTCCCCCTCGGAACGGGAATATGAGTAAAGTAGGAGGCGTGGACACACACAAAAAAAACTTTATACTTTTTAAGAAAAAACATATGTGACGCTCCCCCTCAAATGATGAACACAATGATTTTGCTCCCCCTCAGAATGTGCACAATGTGTGATGTGAAGTGCACTCGAGAATGTCCTTACACACACAAAAAAACTTTTCTGGCAGTGAAAAAAAAACGTGTGTGACACTCCCCCTCAACAGTAGAGATAACTTACCTGATAGTTGGTTGTGCTCCCCCTGAACACATGAACACTTGTGAAACACAGATAGAAAACCAATTAAACTAGACGACAATATGAAATAAAAGAAACACACGTAGAAAGAAAGTGAACAAACAAAATCTACCTAATAAATACAGAGACTCAACCTGACTGTGTAACTGATATAAGTAGACTACAGGTGCGAGAAAGTGTATGCTCAATCATTAGGAGTGTGAACAACTGATGATGAGAAGACAGTTTCTCGTAGATGTATGGAACTTGTGTCGGGCACACAATCAGATCAAGTCGTCAGATATAGCATACCTAACCTGGATACAAGATAATTAAAGCGTTTTTCGTCCAGGGGTTTTGTAAACAGGTCTGCTATTTGATGTTCTGTATTTACAAAATAGAGTTCGACTGTACCTCTTTCGACGTGATCCTTGATAAAGTGGTACCGAACGTCTATGTGCTTTGTCTTCGTATGCTGGACCGGATTGCTGGATATGGCAATTGGGCTCTTCGAGTCGCAGTAGATGGGCACCTTGACGTATGTGAAGCCGTAGTCCTTGAGTTGCGTGCGCATCCATATCACTTGTGAACAGCATCTCGCGGCGGCCACGTATTCCGCCTCGACAGTCGACGTAGAGACGCACTGCTGCTTCTTGGATGCCCAACTCACCAAGCTATCGCCCACGAACTGCACATGACCCGGTGTGCTCTTCCGATACATCATGCTGCCCGCGTGGTCCGCATCAGAGTATGCGGACAACTCAAAACCTGTCTCTTTCGGGTACCACAAGCCAAGATCAGCAGTACCACGTAAATAACGAAGAATGCGTTTGACAGCTATTAAATGAGACTCTTTCGGTTTTGACTGAAACTGGGCGCATAGAAAAGTTGAAAACATGATGTCTGGCCTACTCGCAGTTAAGTACATCAAAGAACCGATCATTCCCCGATACATTTTAGTGTCCACATCCTTTCCGTTAGGATCAGCGTGTAACTTTGTACCGGGTGCCATGGGAGTTTTCATCGGAGAGGACTCTTCCATCTAGAATTTCTTAAGAATATCCCGGATGTACTTAGCCTGGTTTATGAATATCCAGGTCGACAGTTGTTTAACTTGAAGACCGAGAAAGAAATTCATCCAACAAAGCATACTCATTTTAAAAAATTATCCCATAAGTTTGGCAAAGTTCTTAGCATACTGAGGATTAGTAGAACCGAAAATGATGTCATCGACATACACCTGAACTAATACAATATGACCTTTTTCGTTTTTGATAAAAAGAGTTGAATCGATTTTATCAAAAACTCCTTGTCTAGTATGTAGACATGGCCTGGCTTCTTCTCGTGTGAATTTCAATTTTACCAAAAACGCGGTTAACGTATCATACCAGGCTCGTGGAGCTAGCTTTAATCCGTAGAGCGCCTTGTCTAGTATGTAGATATGGTCTGGCTTCTTCTCGTCCACGAATCCGTCCGTTTGCGACATGTACACTTCTACCTTGAGTTCGCCATTGAGGAATGCGGTCTTCATATCCATTTAGAAGACCGTGAAGTTCTTGTGCGCGACGTATGCAAGGAACATACGTATAGCTTCAATCCTCGCCACCAGAGCGTATGTATCATCGTAGTCAATCCTTTCTTACTGACGGTATCCCTTAGCCACGAGACACGCCTTGTTGCGTACTATGATGTCGTCTTGTCCTTCTTATTCTTGAAGATTCACTTAGTGCCGATCATCATCTTGTGGGTTGGACGTGGGACAAGTCGCCATACCTTGAGAGCCTCGAATTGGTTGAGCTCCTCTTGCATGGCTATTACCCAGTCCGGATCTTCGAGTGCTTCGCGAATGGTAGTAGGCTCGATCTTACTCAAGAGGCCGGAGAAGAGGCAGAAATTGGCTGATACACCTCGCGTTTGGACAGGAGTGGAGGGATCACCGATGATTTGATGCAGGGGATAAGCTCTCATCCATTTGGTGGTGTGCGAAAGCGGCTGCTGAGTTGAATGAGAGGAGTCTGGATCCACGTAATCACTAGATGGAAGGTCTTGTACTTCTTCAAGTGTCACCGGTTGGTTTCTCGGAGGAGATGAGGGAGGATTCGTCGAAGGTTGACCAACTTCTGGTTCCGAGGAATTCAGAGGCTGATCCACGATTGTAGAAGATGACGAAATTTGAGGAGCGATCTCTGGGTTAAGTACAGGTTCCTCCGGGGGGACTGTAGTATCAGATGACGTTGAGGATGATGGTTGCAATGTCTCCACAGGAGTGCTAGTCGAGGGCGGTGGACCGGATAGATCCGCCGAATCTTCGATTTGAGCAGCTTCAATTCTTGGTTGCGCTGAGACACGAGGGGTAGAAATATTAAGAACATCATCATAGAAATATTGAAACAGTAAATCTAAATCATAAAGATCAGCATTCGACATAGATGCATGATTCGGATTTACTGTCGCTTGTGCAGATCCCGAACGTGAAAGTTCGGAAGCTAGCACGCCAGTTAAACCGGGTTCTGAACTGATGTGTTCAAAAGCCAAATCTGCAGCTTCGTCAAATGTCACGTTTACACTCTCGGTAACGGTTTTAGTCCGTTTGTCGTAAACGCGATACGCCTTAGCCTGCATGGAGTATCCAATGAATACTTCTTCGTCCGCCTTAGGACTGAATTTGCCGAGATCATCTTTATCGTTGAGGACGTAGCACGTGCATCCGAACGCATGGAAATACTTGATGTTCGGAACGTGATTGTTCATGATCTCGTACGGCGTCTTGTTGAACCGCTTGTTGATGATGGAGAGGTTTTGCGTATAACAAGCAGTAGACACCGCTTCGGCCCAGAGAAATAGCGACAGTTTGGACTGAGAAAGCATTGTGCGAGCCGCTTCGACGAGGGTACGGTTGCGCCTTTCCACCACTCCATTTTGTTGAGGAGTGCGTGCGGCCGAGAAGGTTTGCGAAATGCCGACAGAAGTCAGGTAGTCGTTCACCGTTTGATTCTTTAATTCTGTCCCATTGTCGGTCTTGATAGTCTAAACTGGACTTTGAAGGTTCAGTTGGATGGTCTTCAAATGATTGATGATCAACTATAGGGTTTCGTCTTTCGTGCTAAGGAACTTGACCCAAGTGTAGCGTGAGAAGTCATCCACCATCACCAGGATGTACTTGCGCTTGTTGATGCTCTGAACACGCATCGGTCCACACAAATCCATATGGATAAGTTCAAGGGATCGGGACGTGCTCGGAGCGGCCTTCGGCTTGTGCGTCGCTCGCTTCATCTTTCCCATCTCGCATGCCCCGCAGAGTCGATCCTTCATGAATTGAAGATCGGGCATGCCTTTCACGTGTCCGCCCAACACCAGTTTGTTTATACTCTTGAAGTTCAGGTGCGAAATACGTCGATGCCAAATCCATGCTTGTTCGGAATTAGCCTTTGACATCAGGAAGACAGGGTTATCGGTCTTCAGGGTTGCGAGGTCGATGGTGTAGAGGTTGGTCTTGCGCTTTCCAACAAGTAGCTCCGTTCCGTCGTCGGTGAGAATGCTACACCTTTTGGCTTTGAACCGGACCTCGAGATCTTTGTCGCAGAAATGGCCGATACTGAATAGATTGTGTCCCAATCCCGCGACGTGTGATACTTTCTTGATTGTGATCTTGTCTTGGACAATGTCGCCGTAGCCCAAAATCGGCGCCTTGTCATCGTTCCCAAATCTCACGTCTCCGTCATATTGTTATTTGTAGTTCGTGAGAAGCTCCCTCCTTCCGGTCATGTGCTTGGAGCATCCAGAGTCTAAGTACCACACATGACCGTCCTGCAAAAACAAGTTTAGTAGACTTTAGGTACCCATATTTGCATGGGTCCTGGAGGGTTAGGTTTGACACCTTTCGGAGGAACTTGCTTTGAACTAGGTTGCCTCTTGGGTGTAGGGTTTACACCTTTTGGGGGAACTTGTTTTGGAGCAGGTTGCCTCTTAGGAACCCGTTTTAAAGTGGGTTTCCTTTCTTATTTGGGTATCACCTCAGATTGGGAACCCCGTTGAGTATGGTGTTTCTTTTTTTTTACGGGGTTTGCGTTTGGGTGTATGATTATATATATGATAGGACCCAAACCAATCATTATTATTAATATCATCAAAGTCATTCCAACCACAACTAGAACAACACAAACAATCATGCGATAATTGAATCAATTGCTGAATGGAATAAAGCTTAATTGGAAAATTAAGATCTCGTTTAACAAAATCATTCCTATGATTCCAAGCACAATCGTTTTTGTTCATTCTAGGATAAAAAACAGTGTTGAAAGACTTTGATGCAGCATCCTCGACAGATTCCTTAGCTAGCCACTTTTGTTTGTCTTGTTCCGGTTTTATCTGAAACCACATGGACAGCATGCTCAGTGGCTTTTGAGGTAGCAGGATTTTTGACAGGCAATCGCTCGGTCTTTTGCCTCGGCTGTGATTGTTTTTGAGAAACAGGCTTAGTTTTAGAAATCTTAATCACAGCTGGGGTCTTTGTTTTGGAACAGTCGCCCTTTAGAAAATTGACCGGTCGATTGACTACTGGTGACAGAAAATCAGTATGACTTGGAAGAGGTTTGTCGAAGGGAAACAATTCAAACTCTTCATCAGAATTGCCTTCGGAGTTCATAACTTCTGAAAAATCAACATCCGGAATTTCAGGACTTGGATCGGTCAAGGAAGGCGAGGAACACTTTGTGCTTGTGTATTTCAGGGAATTTGGTGCGGAAGCTAGGAAAAAATCAGAGTTCAAATTCCTTAAAACACTCTCGTCTTGAGTTTCTTTACCGTCTTGTGTAGAAGTGATTTTGCCAATAAAAGCTTTACACGAAGACGTGTCCGACGAGTTGGAGGAAGAATCAGGTGAAATCATCTTTTCAGATTGGAGTAGGTCAATCTGCTCTTTGATCTGACCATTTCTCGTATGCTCCTTCATCGCATCAGTTGCCAAGGCAACCAGGTTTGATGTGAGCTTATTGATTTCACATCGAAGTATTTCATGTTCTTCATCAGACACAACTTCGGTTTTGACGGATTTTAGATTCTCAAGTTCAGTGATTAGCGCTTGTTTTTCCTTTTGAAAACCGGACCTTTCTTTCTCGAGTGACTCCTCTAACTCGACTATCTTTGCTTCCAAGATGAGAGGGGGAAAATAGAGTTTGAACTCATCCATCTCAGTCTTGGTTTCGGTTGCTTAGACCTCATCCTTTTTGGAGGAATCATTGGGCTTTACTACTTATATCAATCAAAGTAGTCATTCGAGAGGTACTTCTTTTGATTTTTCTCATAGTAATAGTTTAAAGGCTCATAACAGAAAGGAAGTTGCATTTTAGACGTGTTCTTTCGCTTATATTCCTCAGTTTCCTCTTCCTTTTCAGGTTCAAGAGGACCAGTCCATTTAATCGCATATTCCGGATACTTCTTGTCTATTCCAAAACAACCAAAATCATACAGTATAGGTCTTTTGGATATACCCTTTTTCAAGTAGTGTGGGTTATCGTATCCGATTCCCCATTCCTTGTTAAAATAAGTGAACTCCTTGGGTGTATTCATATGGATGGTCTGATCAGTTTGACCTCTTTTGTGGAGTTTTGTTTCAAGATCAAGTATTTTAGCGACAAACTCCTTGTGCTGAATTTGAAGAGCAGACCATTGATAAACAATTTCTGCTTTCTCATTCATACACTAATCAAGCTGTGATTGTAGTTCAGATATCTTGGCCCATAAGTCCTTAGGTGCTATTGAAAGATTTTTGCATTTTTCTTTTAAGTTAGCATTTTTGGACTTATATTTCTCAGTTATACACGTTTGAACATCTAGCTTTTCAGATAGTGATCTAATTTCAAGCAGTTGTTCGTTAGAGGTGGCTTTGTGGGAATCTATCCGTTCAGCAAGAGATTGCATTTGATTAAAGAAATCTTGAGGAGTAGATTCACATACCTGACTTGACTTTGCCTTTTCTTCATCAGCAGGAGAGTGATATCCCATGAAAGCATTAGCACCATCAGATTTGCTTTCATCATCAGAACGACCCAACCAGTAGTCGTCTTCCACAAACAGAGCTGCTCCTGCTTCTTTCTGTTTTTCCAGAGCTAGCTTAGCCTTGTAACAGTGAGCATTCTTTACAACAGGCTTCCGACAATCTTTCGCAAAGTGACCAAGCTTCCCGCAGTTATAACAAGTCACAGGTTCGTCTTTCTTCTTGCGGTCATCTTTCTCTGTCTTCTCCTTCTTTTCAGTCTGGTCTAGCTCATCATCTTTCTTCTTTCCTTCATATTTGTCCTGATAATCATGGCGCTTGTTGGAGGAGGTGGAGTAGCGCTGATTATTAGACGTCGGCTTCTTATAGAACTTCTGTTGTTGAAAGGACTTTGAGAGCAGGTCCATCGCTTTCTTAATGGCAGATAATTCAGGATCAGAATCACTGTCTTCCTTTTCTTCAGGTTCTGACTCCGATTCACTCTGCTTTTGGGCACGTTTGGAGTGACGGCCAGAAGATTTCCCTCGTTTAGAGGACATCAGGGCTAGAGGATCAGCATCAGGCTTGGATGCAGATTTCTTCTCGTTCAAAATCTCCATCACTTCATCTTCGTCTTGCAGAAGCGTCTCATAGAGCTCGTAGATGTCAGCTTTCTCCATTAAGTGGTTGTGCTTGACATGGGATGCAAATACTTTCCACTCAGACAGGAGGTTGTTGAGGAATTTAAGTGCGTTCTCAGTGTTGGAATGAGTGATCTGGTTCTTGTGGAGCTCATTGAGAAGGAGACAGAAGCGTTCATAGGTCCGAGAGAGGGATTCGCCGGTGCGCTGCTTAAACCCATCGAACTTGGTTATGGAGCTGTTGATCTTTAATTGATTCCCGACTTCTCTCCCGCGCATCATCTTCTCTACTTGATCCCACATGCCCTTAGCTGTCTTTTTGTAGCTGTCGATGGCAGTGTAGATCGTGTTGGGTAGAGCTTGAACAAGGTACCTCTTGGCATGTTTTTCTCCCTCAAGCATACCTCTTTCATCGGCAGTCATATCGGTGAGTGTCTTTTTCTCGACACGAGGTAGATCACCTTCATTAGCTGGTGGAATGGTCTTCATAGGATCAGGAACTGACCCGTCTCTTAGAGCTCGCCAGATATACTCGAAGTTATCCTTTGACTCTATGAAGATTATAAATCTGTCCCGTGATAGGCGGGTATCACCCCCCCTAAATCTCACCGCAAGTGTACGGGTCGAAGTCAAGTGATAGTACTAGAAAGTACGAGTATCGAATCACGGGGAACTAGGAACTAAGTATCACAATTACTATAATCACTATTAACTGAACTGTCGAAATTGAGAGATGGTTGGTATTAAACTAATTAATTGCAATAATAAAATCACAAACGGAACAGTAGACAACTTGAGGAAATTTGATAGAGAAAACAGTTGAGGGTTGGAAATCCTTAGGTTTTCACATACGAATATCTGACTTAAAACAATTACCAGTTAATCCCCTTAATGAATACCCAATCTCTAAAATCACCGTTGTTCTCTTTCAAGCAACATCGGGTTTTATTTTGAAAAGGACAAGTTTTATCTTTCGATCTCAACCTATGGATTTCAAAACACATTAAGCGCAAGATTCATGTTTGAACGGATAGATTTAATCTCTCGATCTCAACCTAATTGGTTCAATTAGGACTAAGGCGTATTCGGTATATCTCTATCACCAAATTCTCGCCTTAGGCATGCAATTCCTAGTTCTATCTAACAGTTAATTCTCTCGAACTCAACTGGAAGCAACAAAACAATTGAAAGCTAGCTAAACTCTCAAAAGCATTACGAATCAAATTACATGCATTCATTAAAAAGGAAAACTGATAAAAGTTATTCGTCATCCGTTCATATGTTCAAACCTAATTCAATCCAACCCCCAACATCTAAAGATTAATTCATGATGTTGGGGGACAAAAACATAGGAGAAGAAAAGGAAACAATGAATGAAAACATGGTAAAAGTGATCGTGGTGAATGTGGTAGATGTACTCCCTTCTCCCGGCTCTAATCCGACTCTCGTTGTGAACTTATCCTCGATCTGTCCTCTATCGTGGCTCCAAAGGCTCCGAAAAGTCTCTGGAAATCGCCCCAAAATCGTCTCTGGCCGTCGTGTGTGAGTTGCGTGCCGAATAATGACCTAAACCCGGAATAACATAGCTGAAAGTCGCACAACAGAGGGTTACGCGACCTGTCACGCGACTTGCAAGTCGCCCGCTTTTCTGAACTACGCGGGTCGGTTTCTGGTTCGCGGTTCGGGTCCTGGTTCGGGCGCGGGTCTTGGGCTTGGATCTCGGGCTTCCGTTGGGCTTCGTTTTGGCTCTTTTTGGGCTCTTTTTAGCTTCTTTTCTCAAAGATTACTACCTGTTAAGGAACCTGCACATTCCACTAAATAAACCATAAAGTTCCGCTTCATTGCTTAAATACAAGCCAATGTCATTGGTTTTAGGACCGAAAATAACGCCAATAAGTGGCGTTATCATCCCGCCACTGGCTGTACTCACCTTGGTAGAGGCAAGGTGGTTTGGAATAGGTGCCGATAGCAAAAGCGTCGCGTGAAGACATCTTCAGTTGCACTAGAGTGATCGTCAGACGATTTGTTCGATTCAAAGTGTTAACCTAACGCAAGGCACTAAGAGTGGTATCCTAATGCAAGTTCTACGAATGAGTTATACTAGAAACAGGTAAGAAATGACCAAACAGAGCTTACCGGATAGGAATCCGGATGAAAGCTATCTGATCTTGAGGTGTCCGGATCAGATTATAATAAGCAGATAAATTTGCTGAAGGTTACCGGATGATCTTGAGTTACCGGGTAACAGAGGTTGCCGGGCGAGACAAGATACCGGATGGATTAAAACTGAGCAAAAAAATGAGACTTACCTGGTCGAAGAACTTACCGGATGATGAATCTTACCGAATGAAAGCTCCTACCGGGTGAGAAGGAAGTTACCGGACGTAGGTAGTTACCGGATGAAACAAGTAAGACGAATGTTACCGATAACAATATAAAGCAAATAGCTTCTTACCGGGTGATGGAATTTACCGAGTGAAAAAAGAGCTTACCGGGAACGTACTTACCGGATGTGAGAGCTGACCGGTATGTGGGACTTATCGGGAGTGATGTTCTGTAAGTGCTAAACTAACCGGTAAGTTGTAAGGTTACCCGGTAACTTAGAGTTACCCGGTAACAATTGAAGGGATTTGAAACTTACCCGGTAACACCTGAATGAACCCGGTAACCACAGCTGTGGTATCCGGTAACTGCGACTGTGGTTTCCAATTCGATTGGAAATCGACTAAGGTTGCTCAAAATCGTTCCTGAAAGGTTAGGAACTCGACCAAACACAAAAATAACAATACCCAAATCGATTTTGAATCAAAACAACAAATTTTTTATGGTAAAAATTGGATTTTTGCAAGAACAAAACCAAAAACTTATGAACTTAATTTTGCTTAAAACCACTAAGATGATCGAATTAGAGTGCGAAAAAGTGAAAAATCACTAATAGGGATGATGCTAACAGTATGCAATAAACGAACACGATCAATTTTGAGTAAATCAAAATTTGAGTTTCAATCACCAAGAACACAGTCGACTGAATTTTTGAATAGTAAACTTACTAGAAATCAAGAAAATCACTTTGAATCATTTTGTCCGTCTGCTCTGATACCAATAGTGAGTTCCAGATTCGTGCAACAGATAATAGAAATCAATAGATGTAGAACAAGTCGGTATGATTTCAACTGGTCATCCACTTTACTTTCAATATTGAAAGAGAATTACAATAAGCTTTGGAAAGTGAAAAATAGACAACTAGCTTAATTCTAAGCTAATCAATACAGTATATACTATGGGCCCGTGGTAACAAGCCCACGGCCCGTTCACTATTAAGGCTCAAATATGATTAATAACAAAATAGACCTTGAACTTCTATTCAACACAATTTGACCCTAACAATTGTTATATATTTAAATCTTCAAAATCGATGTTTGTATCCCAAGTTCATCTACTATTAATGTAAACTTGTAACTCATCGAGATCATTTTCATATCTGTTCTTTTTACTTGATTCATTTTGCACCTCGTTTAATAAAGAGGTCATATAGTCTTTTCGGCTTTGGCGACTACTACTACCACTAGAACTAGCCCCCGTAAATTGTGGTTTTCGCGAGTTTTGAGATTGGCTTCCTCCCCCATGTTGGACTTTATAAATTTCAAATAATTCTTTAAATTGGTGATTAAATGAAACTTTTCTTCTCGTTGAAAAACTACAATTTGTTTCCGTATCTAAACCAAAAGATTCACTTATTTGTGTAATTAAAACCTCAACACCGGTAATATTTAGATAGGGATTTAATGTCGCGGCAACAAGAAAAGACAAGGGGATGTGTCTAAAATATTTTAACAATTTTGTTTTTCATTTCAAGCATCAAAGCTCCCCATTGTTCTGTGTACTCGTATTCCACAATTTTTTTTCACAAAATATATAATTGACTTAAAACTAGAGGGCTTGTTGGATAATAAACACCGGATAAATAAGTTGTTGCGTTTTTAAAATCGCCCAAAATATCGTATAATCCATCAATCACTTCCCATTCCCAATCTCCAATAGTAGTATTTGGGTAATAAATTTTATAAAATGCATGTATATAATTTTTTTGTGCAAGAAATTTTTTGATCAATAAATACGTCGAATTCCATCGAACGGGCATATCATGGTTCGGTCCCAAAGCTTTAAAGTCACATTGTATGCAATAACTTCTATAGGCCGCATGCATGGTTTTTCCTTTTGAAAAAATTCTACGTAACATAAGTCTAAATTTATTTAGTATGACACTACAAGTATTTAAACCGCCTTGAACGGCTAAACTGATAATGTGGGCAATACAATGTGTATGAAATATTTCACCGTCCAACATCGGGGTTAAAAGATTCCTTAAATGGTCCACACATGCATTATTATTACTAGCGTTATCAAATGAAATGCTAACGACTTTATTTGTTAAATTATAAAAATTAAGTGCTTTTCTAATAATGGTTAATTGACGTTCACCCGAATGTGGCGCACCAAACGGTTCAAACGTGATTACACATTTGACTAATTGCCACTCATTCATCCAACTTGCCGTTATACATATATAAGAAGTTGGCAACCCGTGTGGTGCGCTCCACACATCACAAGTTAAAGAAACATTGTTAGACATTTGAGAAAACGCGTCTCACATTTCATTTTTAGCTTTGTTCCATAATTGTAGTGCCTCACGTCTAAGAGTTGGACGACTTACCGGTTGGTAGCGAGGTTGTAGACACTTTTGGATCATCTTGGTAACGAGAGGTTTGTTGAAATGTCCAAACGGTAACCCCATTTGAATGGCACATTTAGTTGTCAATTCTCGGGTCAACATGGCATCGTACGACCATATTTGACCTTGATTGTCAAGTATGGGTTGGCTTGAATCACCTCTGGACTTCAAAGCTTTACACGATTTTTCGGCGTGCCGCTTTAACGTCGAGTTTCCCGTAGTCGTCAAGAGAGCTTTGCACAATTTGCATTGTGCCTTTTTTCCCGGTTTGTGAGAACCACCATATTATAAAATTCTCAAATATTGGATTTTCGTCCGTGTTCAGCAAGAATTTCTCTAATTTGTTCGTTTGATGCATCACCGTCAACCATTTTAAGTGAAAGATGGAAGAATTGAGAGATTGAGAAGTTGCGGAAAACGATCACGAGGTAGCGAGAAATCAAGAATTTTGAGCGAGAATTGCGTTTTTGCGTTTTGTAAGTTAGTATGTAACACCATACACCAACTATTTTATTTATAGTGTGATGAGTGTCTAAAATCATCAAAAACGGCTACAAAATGGTGAAAAACGATCATATGAACGTCAGGTAACGGCTCTTTTTTTGAATTGCGATCGGGCCGGGCCGGGCTAGGGTCCGGGCCTTGATCGGGCTTTGGGCCGAGCCGGGCTGGCGAATCAGCCAAATATCAAGCCCGGTTACGTTTGGCAGGCTCGGGTCTGGGCTTTTGGCAGGCCGAGCTGGGCCGGGCGTCCGGTACCTGGCGGGCCCGGCTGGGCCCGGGCTCTGATGGCCATCTCTAAGTGCACCTAGAGTGATCTACCTTAGAGGCAATCCTATTTCTCGGTTGTGTTCCTCATCCTACAGTTTAAGTTTAGATCCGTCCGGTCACCTAAATCCCTTAAACTACGGCTTTGATACCAAATGTAACAACCCAAAAATCAAACATGCAATAAATAGAATTATATCCCAAACGGGTCCCAATTACATAATAAAATTTTACAATCTGCACCTTATAGAGTCTGGATAATTACAAACTAGAAGCGGAAACATACTTCCAAAGCCGATAACTACTCTAAATTTAAGCAATACATCCAAAGTGTTCAAGGTGATCTCGCCTCCAACTCAGGTCTTCACAATTTCTCCTTACCCTTACTTGAAGCACCACTAGAGCATTTCCCTGAAAATGATTTAGTTTTGAAAAGCGAGGGTTAGACCATGAGGTCTAGTGAATTCCCTCCGAAAATAGTATATACAAGCATGCATAAAATAATGCTTTAAAAGCCATAAGGCCCAACGTTAAATCCATACATATAAGGGTATTTGCACAATGTTCATAGATCGCGCACAACCAACAATTACCACGATCGGGGCCCAAGCAGACTCCTCTCTCACCTCGTCTCGGGGCCTAAGTAGACTCCCCATTTCCCAAGTGTGCAGGAAACAGATTCCATACACATCGGGTCGTCATAAAATCCCAAGGGATCGTCGGATCCCAAGGTACCCTAATCTCACTGTGCAACCCGACTCCACATAGCATGTATTACAAAGCTATCAGTAAACCAGCAATGTATGCATCTTTGTAAAACATCTAATATCATGCGAGATAAGCATTTCCAAAACATAGTTTCATGCTAGGAGTTCATAAGAGTTTAGAAATAAAACATACTCACATTTCATACCATGTTCAATAATAAACAATACCGTTTAACAAGTCATCTCATTTAGAAAAAGGGTGCAAGGGAACTCACCTGATCGATGCGATTTCCTAAGCACGCGTTTCTCTTACGAACAAACCGAGCCGAACCCAACACCTAAGATTTACCAAACAACTTGTCAATTCCAACTACTCGGAAAACATAATTTCCAGACATCCTCACATTCCAGATGCTCATCTGGAATCTATTGTCCAAGTACCATTTTCTGACACCCAGATTTCGTAAGTTTCTATCCGGACGCCAATTGTCCGGAACCCACAAATTTCCATCCGGAAACCGAAGTAATCCGGACGCTACCTGGAAACCTTCTCATCTAGAAACTAAAAGGAATCCGGACGAATTCCTATCCAGGTGCTAGTTATCCGGATACTCCCAACTGGTCTGGAAATCTAACAAATCCGGATTACAACCACGTCCGGAAAACGGCGACTTCCGGACGCACGCACAGTAAAAACCCGAAAGTCCCTCAATTCAATTTGGAGCAGTGATTTTGTCTAAAGCTCATTAAACATTTGTTTAGGTTAACATTCCAACCTTAAACCTCCATTTAATCAATTCAACCAACCATTAATCAATCCCTTGATGCAATATCATAGATTTTCTCATTAAAATGGACACAAACTAACATTCCATGTGTTTTCTCTTTCTCAAAACAACAATACAAGACATAACAGATGTGAGGAGATTAACAACTTACTTGAAATCGATATTTCTCAAGCAATCCTTTGCCTATTTCTTGCAAAACTTCAATACCCTCTTATCCTCTTCTTGGTGGTAGCCGCTCGAATGAACCAGTTGTAAGAAAATTAGGGATTTATGCTTAGCCCCAACTCCACCAAGCCTTTTTAATCTAGACACGGTTGTTACATCCTTGATTTGACGAGTACCGAACCTAAGCTTCAAATTCGAATTCACAAGGACTCAAAAACTAACTGGGATAAAATCAAACTCTCTTGAAGCCAAGCGTGACCATCCAAATTACACAAGAAACATATAAATTAGAGGCCCAAAACAAAACGGGCCTGAAAAGGGTCATGGGCTATAAAAGCCAATCTAAAATGTAAAAAGAGCAAAAAGAAAACACAAATACATCCGAGAAGCATACTTAAACAACATTTTTGGGCTTCGAAAGTTCGATACCTAACCATGGCGTGCGTCTCGTTCCAGGCTTCGAATGGACTGATCACAATTGGTCCTTCCGTAAGCGGTTATAAGTCGATACTGAACCTAGTTTCCATCCCATTATTTATAGAAGCCAAAACCTAGTTTCTATCGGGTTTTTTTTCTAACTTTTGTTGTTTATATTTTGCTTTGCAGTCAATGAAATCATTTTTATTTCAATCACTTTCATTTATGTTTTTATTAATGAGTTTCTAAAACATTGATAAACATTCGTATATGTCATTGATGTGACTACCATTGATTATACTCCACCCATAAAACTCGTTCAAAGTCCAATGTAATTAATTTTCCACAACGAGATACTATAAGAAATGAAGATATGTATGTTTTTACAAAATCATCATTAGTCTATTGGTTAGTTCCTTGATTTTCATATGTTAGGTCCTGTGTTTGAGTCTTCTATCACAATTTTTTTCCCAGAAGATAATATATCTGAAAATGAAATTAGTAGTAATAAAACAACACAAATGGGATTCGAACCTACACCTAGGATGCGAGAGAAGCCTTGCAAACAAGCTATACGAAGGGAAAATTTTGTTATCATTGCAGTTTCAGAATATATACGATTGCATACAAAAATATGGTAGAACGACACATTTCACGTCCTCAATTTTTTTATACTACAACGGAAGAATGAAGCGGGTCCATGCGACCATATGCAGTAGTGTGGGTCCCCCCTGAAGACACATATTACCGAGATAATGACCATGCTTATATATCAACTTTTTTCTTATATAAAACTCGTGCAAAGTTAAATATTTATCTTGGAAAATGATCATTTATAAACTATCTAACCCCATATATTAAATAAAAATGTTGGCTCTGTATTCTTCAATTTCTAGATCTAATTCAAAGAGTAGTGCGGAAGCACAAGTTTACATCTAACTATGACAATAAACAATAATGAGTTGAAGATGACTGAAATCACGAAGAGGATTGAGTTATCAGTATCATATTTGTTGACTTGATATAGATTACACTTTTGTTGAATTTATCTTCACAAACCTCACAATGAATCACTCAATTTTGTGCAAAATATCTCTCTCAAAAACCTTATAAGTAAAAGCGTATGAACTATTAACTATAGACCTTAGCTAAGATGGGCAATGCACCGACCAATGACTAGAGTCCACTAACAAACTTTGGGTGGGGACGATTGAGCTTTTCCAGATTCACACTTGATGATTTGAGCTTCTTGTGAGTCCAGAGTGCCTCTCTCGCCGGGTGATCTTCTAGTTAAGCATCTCTACATTTACTTCAAGGAGCAGTCTTTGAAACTCAACTCTATTTCTTTTACAATACTTTTACAAGTTCAATTGGGAATAACAATCTCCCTCTAAGGATTGAAAAAAGAAAAGTACATGTTATCGAAGAAGCAAGAGCATAACACTTTGCTCTGTAAAATTCTTCATTAAGGAATGATTAGAAGTCATGGAAGAAAAATTCAAGGAAATTTTTTTAAGTATAGAGCAATATAGATGAACTAAATTTCAGCATCATAGGCATCTATGTAGAGTTTTTAGAATGGAATCATCAGATCTATGTAGTGGGGCACTATGGATAGTTCAAGAATAATCTTTTAAGAGGCTCTGAAGGGACTATTTCTAAACCAATCCTTTTCTCAATTTGTCTTTTTAACCAATGAAGAGTCTTGTTTGAATATTTGAAACATTTAGACATTATGAGAAACTTTTGTAGATCCCAGATTGATCAAGTAACAATGATATAATCGAATGATAATCGTTTATTGATTGAATGTGGAGAGTTACAATATTGGAATGATGAACAAACTCTCCCTCTCTCTGTTAAGATCACGACTAATCTCTATGAAAAGGCTAACCTAATGACCTCTATAATCACACTTTAAATACTAGGACCTATTACAACCAAGGCTCAAGCCCATTACTCTAATAAGCCCAATAAGCATAAAAAGGCTTTTACAAACAAATAAAGAAAACAATTCTTTTCTTTATATCACTTTCTATTTTATAGGACTTTTAGTCCTAACAACTTCTTTTGTTGACGTTCATTTTTATAGATAAGCCCCCTGATCAAATATTATTGTAGCATATCTGTAGACATTCCGAGTCTCTACCTTATCATATTGTTGTGTTTTTTGGTTTTTACACGATATTATGCATAGAAAGGAGAAGAACTAATTAGACGATGATTCTATTATAAATAATATGGATAGTGAAATGTCACATAGTATAGAGAACTGTGGTTTTTTTCTTGCATCGTACCTATAGAGGTATCATATGCTCACACCATATTTGTTGTTATATGGATTATGATTTATACGTTCATTGTGTATACTAATAGTTTTAAACATTATGTACTGGCAACCATTAGACCTGTTTTATATTTTTCCTTGCCGTCATATTGCATATATTTTGGATTCAACAATCAGCAAAGCAGAGACCGAGGACACATTCTATATCAAACAACACGTGGAACAGTAAGAAATTCTTAAATTGTTATGATTGACCTATCTTTCTATTTCTTGTAGGGTTGTTTTGAGATATCACGAAGAAGGAGGATCATGCAAATGTGATATTGATAAATCAAGGACATTTAGATGGGAGCTTGCACGTGTAATTCTTCTATCTATACATCCACAACTTATTTCGTTGTTTGATTTGTCTAAGACATACTTTATTTTTCCAATTTAGTGCAATGAATAAAAAGTTTGTTGGGAGTGTGGCTATTATGCTTTGTAATTTATTTTCTTTGTGATGTATCACCAATCACAATTCCCAAATAAAGTACGTATTTGTTATATTTGTTTTCATTGTGTCTGTTGAACTCTCCTTTGTGTTCAAATAATATTGGATTTGTTGAAATATGTTTATTATGTGCAATCTTGACTTTAGATTTAATTGTATTGTTTCAGATTTAGTAGATATGGAGTTAAAGGGAAACTGAAGTTCAAGGATCAAAAGTGGACAAATTTGAAGATGTTGGGACGCTGACTCACATTGTTTCTATATTGGAGGGCAACGCAACATTTAAGAGGAACTTCAGGGGCTATGTTAGGGATAAAATCATGTTGAATAGAAGTTCAAGGGTTGATATTGTAATTGTTTTAATTGAGCCCAATTGGTGTAATGGGCCATGGGCCTCCATATGTTAGGCCTATTTGTTTAGAATTATAGGTTAATCATTCATAATCATTGATCATTCATATTGTAAAATTCTCTCAAGCTTAATGCAATATATGGACGACAAGTTGGAATCATATTGACTGATTTATTCTATTGATTTCTACTGATTGTATGCACTAATCTGGAACTCGTAATTGGTATCAGAGCATACGGACGATTCGATTCAAAGTGACCTAAAGCTTTCTAGTAAGATTTTTCATGTTTTAAGTCGACTGCGTTCTTGGCTACATATTTCATATTTTGATTCTGGTAAAATTGATTGCTTTCGTTTATTGCATTCGATTCACATCATCATTATAAACGTTTCTGCAATTTTTCGTGTTCTAATTCGATCATCTGATTAGTTTTTAAGCAAAGTTATTTGGTTTTTGGTCTCTGTTCATACCAAAAATCTGATTTTTCCATCCAAATCGTGTTGTTTTGCTTCAAAATCATTTAGGGTATTGTTAGTTCTCAATTTTGTTAGGTTTCTAATCTTGCAGGAACGATTTTAGCAACCCTAGTTGAAGTTCTATCGAACTTGGAAACCACAGCCGCAGTTTCCGGACACCACAGTCGTGCTTTCCGGAACTTCTCTATTCTATCCGGGTAAGTATTATTTTCTCGCAACTTACCTGACACAATTCACCCGGTAACCAAAAGTTCCCGGTAAATCTCATTTATCCGGGTAACCCAAAGTTTCCGGTTGATATTATTTCCAGTAAAATCAATTTTATCCGGTAACTCAGTCTTTCCGAACATCATTCGGACACTCAGTACCCGATTAGTATAATCATCCGGTAAGTTCTTCCAATTTCATTCGGTAAATTTTGTTCTTCTATTATCCGGTAACCACAAGTTATCCGGTAACTGATTTTTATCCGGTAACTTCCTGTTATCCGGTAACCTTAGCTTGTCCGGAAACCTCTGCTATCTGAACAAATTCACACATATCTGATCTGGACACTTCCAGACCAGACACTTTTTCATCCGGATTCCTATCCGGTGAGTTCTGATTAGCTAGTTTCTTACCAGTCTTAAGTCTTAGAACCTGCGTTAGGACATCACTCTTAGTGCCTTGCGTAAGGATACCACTTTGAATGGAACCTATCATATGATGATCACATTAGTGCAACTACCAAAGATGTCTCGTGACGCTCTTGCTATCGGCACCGACTCCAAGCCGCCAACCCTCTACCAGGGAGAATACACCCAATGGAGGGATAGATTTCTCATTTTCATCGAGTCGAAGGACAACTACGAGTACATCTGGCGTGCTCTAACTGATGGCCCACAACCAGAACCCGTGAATATTATTCCAGCACCAGAAGAAGGTGGTCAACCTCGAAGGGAGCCCAAGACATACATGGAAATGAACGAGGACGAAAAGGGCATGGTTGATGGTGAAAAGCATGCCAAGAGATACCTCGTTTAGGCTCTACCAAATTCGATCTACATAGCCATTGTCAGCTACAAGCACACAGCAAATGGCATGTGGGATCAGGTAGAGAAGATGATGAGTGGGAGCTGTAATAACCAGGTATTTTATCTAATTTAAAATTGGAATTTTATAAGTCTTTATGTAGCGTTATATGGAGTTAAGAAATTAAGGGATAACTTTTTATTGTGTTATAGAAGCTTAAGGGTGTGTTTTGTCAAGTGAAGCAAGTTTAGGGTTTGTTTGGTATTTTACCCAAACCTTGTTAGCCAAAACCGACTCAGTAGTTTAAAGTATAGGAATATCCCAATTTGAGATATTAAAGCAAAAACCCAAATAGTGTGTGTGTGTGTGTGTGTGAATTCGTTCACGGCAGAGAGAGAGAGAGAGAGAAGAAGAACCATCGAAGAAGAAGAAGAAGATTAAAGTTACTCAGCTGGGATTTTGTGTTTAGTGCAGTAACATCAAAGAGGTAATTTTCTGATTTAAACTCTCTTTTATGATAATTAGGCTTCTTTTGGAATTTGAGGTGGGTTTAGGTAATTTTAGAAGAAGTTGTAAATTTTAGTTACAATTAGAGTGTTAAAAAGAGTTTAGAACACTTCTGTGCAAAATCTGGGTAAAAGATGGATTCCTGCAAATGAGCTGAACTTATCTGAAAAAGACGATGAACAGTGTTCTTGCGAAAAGTAGGAATTCGCAAGCCTTGGTTGCAAAAAGTCCACTTTTCGCAAGCAGCTAAAGCGCATAGTTAAGTTTTCGTATCTGTTGGTTACGAAAAGTAGGGAACTCGCAACTGTGGGTTGCGAGAAGTGAGGTTTTCGCATCTGTTGGTTGCGAAAAGTGAGGAACTCGCAACTATAGGTTGCGAAAAGTGAACTTTTCGTAATAGTGGGTTGCGAAAAGTTGGGTTTTCCTGTTTATGTGTTAAAGAGTATGTATGCTTTAATTTGTTTCAGATATTAAGGATCTGGGTTAAAAGATAATCTATTTTGAAGAAAGTTTGAAGGACCTTGCTTAAAAGATCAGGTGAGTTTTTTTTAAAGAGTATTTTACTGGAATACAATATGTGATTAATGAATTGTGATAAGTGTATGAATATGTCATACGTGAGTGATTATAATGGGATATTATAATTACGTGATTATTATATGAAAATATAATACGTGGCTGGGCTTTGGACCGGTGTGATAAATTGGCTCGCAACCAATTGATTTGGCCATTGGTGGAGGGATAAGGTGGAATGAGACAGGTATGATGAATAATTGTTAGTTGGTATTATCTTACGTGTGTGGTATTTGTATTTATATAAATAGTGTTTTATATAAATGAGTTTTGAATGAATTACAAATGTCAGGGATTTACTCACTAGACCCTTAGGTCTAACCCTCATTTTCTGTTTTAAAAATTATGTATTCCAGGTGGTGATTCCAGTAAGAACAAGTAATTAGAATACTTGTTGGCTAGCTTTGGAGAAGATTATCATCATGATGCTACAGATGCTTTTGTAGTTATAATTTTGTTATCACTATGTAATTCAAAGTGGATCAAGTTGTAATGAATTTTTATGTTCAGACTTTAGATGGGACCAAATGAGAAAAGATGAAGTACTTTGTTGTAAACATGTTATGGAATGTATGTTATATGTATGTTTCGTTATGAGGGATGTTACAGATGGTATCAGAGCCCTAGTTTAAGGGATTTAGGTATTAGTATCTGTACCTAGACTTAAACTGCATGTGAAGTAGGATGTCCCTATTATTTTTAGAACCTGGGGATGCTAAGTATAAAAGGTGGAAGGAACATCATGTAAGGTAATTTCAAATTACACCAGGCCAGTGTAATTATGATTTTACAGGTGCATGTTTGAACTGGAATACCTTGTTATATAGGGTATGTGCTTATGTGTATATTAACTTTGTTTGAATCTACAGAATGGCAAGTGGCACTAGACAAAGGAATCAAAGAGGAGGAAGGAATTCGGGTGGAGGGAATCCACCAATAGGAACAGGGGGGAGAGGAGGAGATCGTGGTAGAGGCAGTACCGGAAGGGTAACTGGGGGCCGAACTGGAGGAAGAACACAACCACAGGGCACAGAGTTTGTTACACGGGACGATTTGATGACAGAAATGGGAAGGTTACAAGATAACATACAAGCTATGTTTGAACATAATCGCCACAATGAAACTGAAAGATCAAATCCGGAACACGAAGTTGAAATACCACTTACTTCTACTATCTTACCGATGATGAAAAGGTGTGACTATAAAATGTTTCTTAGTTGTAAGCCCCCTACATACTCAGGAGACCGAGATCCAGTAAAGGCGATGAGGTGGCTGAAAGAACTAGAGGCCATCTTCAAGACGTGTAAGTGTGCTGAAGAAGACAAAGTGCTTTATGGAGCTGCGATGCTGAAAGGGGATGCTCTGTATTGGTGGGAGGCTCATATAGAATCAAGAGGAACAGATGTTTACACTACTTTTGCATGGGAGGAATTTGTGTTAGCTTTCACAACGCACTTCTGCCCACAAGCTGCTGTCAGACAGTTAGAAGAAGAATTCATGAATCTACAACAAGGAAATCTGTCGGTTAGAGATTATACTGCACGATTTTTGGAGAAGTCTCGTTTTGCAGGATATTATGTTGCTACAGAAAATATGAAAATGGAGAGGTTTATTTATGGGTTAAATTCAGAAGTTCGAAGATTGGTGACTGCAACAAGGCCAGATACTTTTACAGCTGCGGTGGATGTTGCCAAGAATGTGGAAAGAGATAATAAAAGGGATGCCGGTGATAAGAGCTTGGGGAAAAGGAAATGGGAAGGACCGCCACAGGATCCAAAGAGGTCTAGATTCCAGAGGTTTGATAACCGTCCGTCGTTCCGACCAGCAGAAAGAACATGTCCGAAATGTAATCGCTACCATCAGGGAAATTGTCAAGTGGAATCGCGGGTTTGTTTTAAATGTGGGAAAACTGGGCATGTAGTAAAGGATTGTCGAGTAACACGATTTTGCTTTTTGTGCAATTCTCCGGATCACCTTCAATCAGATTGTCCGCGGGGTAGAATACAATCTGGGGGTACATCGGGGAAGCCAGCCATTACTAGACCAGTGGTTCCAAGAATAGAACCGCCCAGAACGAGGGGTCGTACATTTCAAATGACAGCGAAAGAGGCGGAGGAAACTCCAGATGTGGTCACAGGTACATTTTTCATAAACTCCACGCGTGCTAAGGTGTTATTTGATTCTAGTGCAAACCGATCTTTTGTGTCTCCATCTTTTGCTGCTCACATGCATTTAGAGCCTAAAATGTTAAAACATGCCTTATTAGTAGATACTGCAAATGATAAGCAAGTGGCAGTTAAAGAGATTTACGATTGTTGTATGATAGACATAGAGGGGTGTGGAGTACCGATACGACTGTTCCCAATAGCCTTGATTGAATTTGATGTGGTAGTAGGAATGGATTGGCTAGCTGAGAATCAGGCCAACATAGTTTGTGATAAGAAAATAATCCATGTCGTTTTACCCTATAAGAGATCAGTAGTAATTTATGGAGATCGAAAGAATCATCAGTCCAGTCTTATATCTATGGTAAAAGCCCGTAAATGTGTTAATAAGGGTTGCTCTAGCTATCTAGCCTATGTGATAGATAGTAGGCCTGAAAAGTGTAAGCTGGAAGATATTTCCATTGTTAGTGAATACCCAGAGGTTTTTCCTGAAGACTTGAATAGTCTTCCTCCTGTTAGGCAAGTAGAATTTGGAATAGACCTGGTACCTAGAGCCGATCCCATCGCTCGTGCGCCGTACAGATTAGCACCACCAGAAATGAAAGAAATGATGTCACAGCTTCAAGATTTATCTGATAAGGGCTTCATCAGACCCAGCTCATCGCCATGGGGTGCACCAGTTTTATTTGTGAAGAAGAAAGACGGTTCAATGAGAATGTGTATCGATTATCGGGAGTTGAACAAGCGCACGATCAAGAACAAGTATCCACTTCCAAGAATTGATGATCTTTTCGATCAATTAGTTGGAGCTTGTTACTTCTCCAAGATTGATCTCAGATCTGGCTACCATCAGTTGAGGGTTAAGGAAGAGGATGTTTTAAAGACTTCATTTCGCACAAGATACGGCCACTACGAATTTTTAGTAATGCCTTTCGGATTGACGAACGCTCCAGCCGCTTTTATGGATCTAATGAATCGGGTATGTAAGCCTTATCTCGATAAATTTGTCATTGTGTTTATCGATGATATACTTATTTATTCCCGATCCCAAGAGGATCATGCGCAACATCTTTGTTTGATTTTGGAGTTATTGAAGAAAGAAAAGTTGTACGCTAAGTTCTCTAAATGTGAATTCTGGTTGCGGGAAGTTCAGTTTTTGGGTCACGTAGTTTCAGAGAAGGGTATACAAGTCGATCCAGCGAAAGTGGAAGCAATTGAAAGATGGGAACCGCCGAAGACAGCAACCGAAGTACGTAGTTTTCTGGGTCTAGCTGGATATTACCGGAAATTTATAAAAGACTTTTCTCGAATCGCGACACCATTAACCAAGCTGACTCGGAAGAATTTAAAGTTTGAATGGAAGGCAGAACAGGACAAGGCATTCAGAATATTGAAGGAGAAACTCTGCAGCGCGCCGATATTAGCATTGCCAGAAGGTTCAGATGATTTTTTGGTCTACAGTGATGCTTCTAAGCTGGGTTTGGGATGTGTACTTATGCAACGTGGAAGGTGATTGCTTATGCTTCTCGTCAACTGAAGGATCATGAAAGACAATATCCTACTCATGATATGGAACTAGCAGCAATTGTTTTTGCCTTGAAGATTTGGAGACATTATCTTTATGGTTCTAAATGTCAAATTTTCACTGACCATAAGAGTCTCCAACATCTTTTTGATCAGAAGGAACTGAATATGAGGCAAAGAAGGTGGTTGGAATTGGTAAATGATTATGATTGTGAAATCCTTTATCACCCCGGGAAGGCGAACGTGGTGGCAGATGCGCTAAGTCGTCAAGAAAGGAGTGGAACGATAAAAGCAATATCTCTTCGAGCTGAACTGCTCCCAAATATTTTTGACGAATTATTGAAATGCCAAATAGATGCTTATCAAGAAGAAAGTTTAAAGTCAGAACGGTTGGTTGGGATATCAGCACTGCTTGGGAAAGATGACCGTGGGTTGTTGTGTATGGGAAACAGAATTTGGGTACCTCGTTTGGGTGGATTACGTGATCGTGTACTACAAGAGGCTCATCAATCTCGATTTTCTATTCACCCTGGTACAAATAAAATGTATAGAGATTTGAAACAATTCTATTGGTGCCCGGGAATGAAGAGAAGTGTTGCTAAGTATGTGGAAGATTGTACTACCTGCAAGAAAGTAAAAATTGAGCATCAGAAACCGTTTGGCCAGTTACAACGACTAGATATACCTATGTGGAAATGGGATCAGATCACTACTGATTTTATTACCAAGTTGCCTAGAACTTCAAAGGGATTCGATTCGATTTGGGTGATTGTGGATAGATTGACGAAGTCTGCTCACTTCTTGCCGATAAAAGAAACTGATTCCTTGGAACGTTTAGCTAAATTGTACATTAATGAAATAGTAACTCGACATGGAATTCCAATCTCGATTATTTTCGATCGAGATAGTCGTTTTACTTCTAGATTTTGGAGAAGCTTTCAAAAAGAGATGGAAACGCAGATAAAGTTGAGCACAGCATATCATCCACAGACAGACGGGCAGAGTGAAAGAACAATCCAGACTTTAGAAGATATGCTCCGGGCTTGTATAGTGGATTTTGGGGGATCATGGGATAAACATTTACCTTTGATAGAATTCGCCTACAACAACAGTTATCATTCTAGCATCCAAGCGGCACCGTTTGAAGTATTGTATGGTAGAAAATGCAGAACGCCTCTATGTTGGAATGAAGTGGGGGAGAAGCAATTGGCAGGGCCAGAAATAGTACAGTTAACAGCAGATAAGATTACCCAGATTCGGGATAAATTGAGAACAGCTCAAGACAAACAGAAAAGCTATGCTGATCGACGTCGGAAACCGTTAGAGTTTAAGGTTGGGGATTTTGTAATGTTGAAAGTATCGCCCTGGAAAGGAGTCATACGTTTTGGGAAGCAAGGTAAACTCAGTCCGAGGTATATTGGTCCATTTGCAGTTACAAAAAGAATTGGGGAAGTGGCTTACCGACTAGATTTACCTCCAGAATTAAGCAGGATTCACAACGCGTTCCATGTATCAAATTTTAGGAAATGTTTGGTGACTTCAGACCAGGCAGTCTCTCTACCGGATATCCAGGTTGATGAAAAGCTGAACTATGTGGAGGAACCGGAAGCTATAGTTGATCACAAAGTCAAAGTATTGAGGAACAAAGAGATCAGACAGGTAAAGGTTCAGTGGAAACATCATAAAGGTCAGGATGCGACGTGGGAATCGGAGTCGGAAATGAGAGCCAAATACCCTCATCTGTTCTCTTAACTGAATTCCGGGACGAAATTCTTTTAAGGGGGAGATGTTGTAATAACCAGGTATTTTATCTAATTTAAAATTGGAATTTTATAAGTCTTTATGTAGCGTTATATGGAGTTAAGAAATTAAGGGATAACTTTTTATTGTGTTATAGAAGCTTAAGGGTGTGTTTTGTCAAGTGAAGCAAGTTTAGGGTTTGTTTGGTATTTTACCCAAACCTTGTTAGCCAAAACCGACTCAGTAGTTTAAAGTATAGGAATATCCCAATTTGAGATATTAAAGCAAAAACCCAAATAGTGTGTGTGTGTGTGTGTGTGTGTGTGAATTCGTTCACGGCAGAGAGAGAGAGAGAGAAGAAGAACCATCGAAGAAGAAGAAGAAGATTAAAGTTACTCAGCTGGGATTTTGTGTTTAGTGCAGTAACATCAAAGAGGTAATTTTCTGATTTAAACTCTCTTTTATGAGAATTAGGCTTCTTTTGGAATTTGAGGTGGGTTTAGGTAATTTTAGAAGAAGTTGTAAATTTTAGTTACAATTAGAGTGTTAAAAAGAGTTTAGAACACTTCTGTGCAAAATCTGGGTAAAAGATGGATTCCTGCAAATGAGCTGAACTTATCTGAAAAAGACGATGAACAGTGTTCTTGCGAAAAGTAGGAATTCGCAAGCCTTGGTTGCGAAAAGTCTACTTTTCGCAAGCAGCTAAAGCGCATAGTTAAGTTTTCGTATCTGTTGGTTACGAAAAGTAGGGAACTCGCAACTGTGGGTTGCGAGAAGTGAGGTTTTCGCATCTGTTGGTTGCGAAAAGTGAGGAACTCGCAACTGTAGGTTGCGAAAAGTGAACTTTTCGTAATAGTGGGTTGCGAAAAGTTGGGTTTTCCTGTTTATGTGTTAAAGAGTATGTATGCTTTAATTTGTTTCAGATATTAAGGATCTGGGTTAAAAGATAATCTATTTTGAAGAAAGTTTGAAGGACCTTGCTTAAAAGATCAGGTGAGTTTTATTTTAAAGAGTATTTTACTGGAATACAATATGTGATTAATGAATTGTGATAAGTGTATGAATATGTCATACGTGAGTGATTATAATGGGATATTATAATTACGTGAGTATTATATGAAAATATAATACGTGGCCGGGCTTTGGACCGGTGTGATAAATTGGCTCGCAACCAATTGATTTGGCCATTGGTGGAGGGATAAGGTGGAATGAGACAGGTATGATGAATAATTGTTAGTTGGTATTATCTTACGTGTGTGGTATTTGTATTTATATAAATAGTGTTTTATATAAATGAGTTTTGAATGAATTACAAATGTCAGGGATTTACTCACTAGACCCTTAGGTCTAACCCTCATTTTCTGTTTTAAAAATTATGTATTCCAGGTGGTGATTCCAGTAAGAACAAGTAATTAGAATACTTGTTGGCTAGCTTTGGAGAAGATTATCATCATGATGCTACGGATGCTTTTGTAGTTATAATTTTGTTATCACTATGTAATTCAAAGTGGATCAAGTTGTAATGAATTTTTATGTTCAGACTTTAGATGGGACCAAATGAGAAAAGATGAAGTACTTTGTTGTAAACATGTTATGGAATGTATGTTATATGTATGTTTCGTTATGCGGGATGTTACAGGAGCAAAGTCGGCAACCAATTGAAGATCAACAGTTGTATAACCAAGTTTGACAGCTTCAAGCAGCGCTCCGGCGAATCTCTCTCACAGACTTATGAACGCTTTTGTCTCCTACTGAACGAGCTCCACAAGAATAAAATCAATCGTTCAAATACGGAAAATGCACTCAAGTTTCTGAACAACCTCTTGCCAGAATGGAAAGTGTTTGCTTCTCACATCAAGCACAACCACCTGATGGAGGAAGTTCCAATTCATGAACTCTATGAAATGCTTCTTCAGGACGAACATGAAACGATGGAGATTATGAGCAACAAGAAGTCCGCTCCCAAGTCACCTGCTGATCCACGAGCTCTTGTTTCTTCAAAATGAGGCAAATCCTCCATCCGTCAATCCAAACGAGCCCAAGAGCCAAGTGAATCTGAGCCAGAATCTGAGGAAGAAGAGGACAGTCATTCTGATCCTGAATTGACTGCTGTAAAGAAAGCAATGGCCTTGCTCTCCAGATCTTTCCAGCAGAAGAAGTTCTTCAAGAAGCCTACATCCAATAATCAGCGCTACTCCACTTCCTCCAACAAGCGCCATGATTATCAGGATAAATATGAAGGCAAGAAAAAGGCAGATGAGCACAAACAGCCTGACAAGAAGGAAAATAATGAGAAAGAAGACCGCAAGCCCGAGGCAAAGAAGAAGGACGAACCTGTCACTTGCTACAACTGTGGGAAATTGGGTCACTTCGCCAAGGATGGTAGAAAGCCCGTCGTGAAGAACGCACAATACTACAAGGCCAAACTCCTGCTAGCAGAACAGAAAGAGGCATGAGAAGCACTATTTGTTGAAGATGACCACTGGCTGGCTCATTCTGATAGTGAAAGCGACTCTGAAGATGCGGATGCTTTCATAGGCTACCATTCTACTTCAGAAGAAAAGGCAAAGTTGTGTCAGGTATGTGAACCTATCCATAAAGGCTTAATCGAACAGTTGGAACCACTTGTTGAACAAATGGATTCTTATAAGGCCACCACTAGTGAACAACTGCTTCAAATTAACTCGTTAACAGAAAAGCTAGATGTTCAAAAGCGTATAACTGAAAAATACAAGTCCAAAAATGCTAATTTAAAAGAAAAATGTACCAATCTTTCAATAGCACCTAAGGACTTAAGGGCCAAGATATATGAATTAACCGTTAAGCTTGATTAGTGTGGGAATGAGAAAGCAGAGATTGTCTATCAATGCTCTTCTCTCCAAATAAAACACAAGGAGTTTATTGCTAAAATCACTGATCTTGAAACCAAACTTCATAAAATAGGTTAAACTGATCAGACCATTCACATGAATAAACCCAAGGAATTCACATACTTCAACAAGGAATGGGGAATCGGATACGATAACCCTCAGTACTTGAAAAAGATTTTGGCCAAAAGACTGACACTTTACCACTTTGGTTTTCTCGGTCTGGACAAAAAGTATCATGAATATAAGATAAAATGGACTGGTCCTCTTGAACCTGAGAAAAAGGAGGAAAATGAGGAATACAAGCGCAAACGCACCACTAAAATGCAACTTCCTTTTTGCTACGGGCCTATGAATTATTCGTATAAGAAAAACCCAAAGAAATACCTCTCGAATGACTACTTTGACGGCTATAAGGTTGCGATGCCCAATGATTCCTCCAAAAAGGATGAGGTCAAAGCACCTGAACCCAAAACTGAGACGGACGAGTTTAAACTCTATGTCCCTCCTCTCGTTTTGGAAGCAAAAATAGTGGAGTTAGAGGAGACACTCGAGAAGGAAAGAACGATTTTTCAAAAGGAACGGCAGGCGCATAAAACAGAACTTGAGAATCTCAAATCCGTAAAAACCGAATCTGTATTGGATAAAGGAAAGGAAATCCTTCGGGTTGAAATCAATCGGCTCACATCAAAACTATCTGCTTTGGCAACAGAAGCGATGAAGGAGCACGTGAGAAATGGTCAACTTCAAGAGAAGATTGACTTACTCCAAGAAGAAAATACTATTTCACCCGAACCTTCCTCGGACTCATCTGACACATCTTCGTGCAAAGGTTTCATGGGCAAAACATCTTCTTTAAACGGTAAAGAGTCTCAAGATGAGTGTGCTTTAAAGAATCTAAACTCTGATTTTTTTTCTTAGCTTCCGCACCAGATTCAACTAAACACACAGACACAAAGTGTTCCTCACCTCCCTCGACCAATCCTAGTTCATTGATTCCGGATATCGATTTCTCTAAATTCATGAATTCCAAGGGTAGTTCAGATGAAGAGTTGGAATCGTTTCCATTTGATAAACCTCTTCCAAGTCATACGGACTTTCTTTCGACAGCGGAAAATCGCCCGGTCAATTTTCAAGAAGGTGAATGTTCTTCAAAACCAAAGACCCCGGCTGTGAATAAGGTTTCTAAAACTGAGTCTTGTTCTAAAAAACAATCACAGCCGCGGCAAAAGACTGGTCGATCGACTGATAAACATTCTGCCTTCTCACACTCTGCTGACCAAACCGTTAATGCTTATTCAGATAAAAATGGTCGGGCTAAACAAGATAAACCAAAGTGGGTAGCCAATGAATCTATCAAGAACAATGTTGCGTCGAAGTCATTTAATACTGTTTTTTATCCTAGAATGAACATGAATGATTGTGCTTTGAATCATAAGAATAATTTTGTTGAACAAGATATTAATTTTCTGATTAAAGTTTATTCCATTCAGCAATTGATTCAATTATCACATGATCGCTTATGTTGTTCTAGTTGTGGTTGGAAGGACTTTGATGACATTAGAAATTCACCTGATTGGTTTGGTTCTTATCATGTCTATAATTTGAACCAAAACACAAACCCCGTAAAAACAAAAAGAAGCCCATTTTAAACGGAGTCCCCAATCAGAGGTTAAACACGAAAGGAAACCCATTTCAAAACGGGTTCCTCAAAAAGAGATTAAACCTACACCCAAGAGGAAACCTGCTTCAAAACAGGTTCCTCAGCCAGGTGTCAAACCTAACCCTCCAGGACCCATTTTCAAATGGGTACCTAAAATCCGTTAATCTCGTTTTTGCAGGACGGTCATGTGTGGTACTTAGACTCAGGATGCTCCAAGCACATGACCGGGAGGAGGGAGCTGCTCACGAACTACACCAAGAAATACGGTGGAGACGTGAGATTCGGAAACGATGACAAGGCGCCGATTTTAGGCTACGGCGACATTGTCCAAGACAAGATCACTATAAAGAAGGTATCATACGTCGCGGGATTGGGACACAACTTGTTCAGCATCGGCCAATTCTGCGATAAAGATCTAGAGGTCAGATTCAACACTAAAAGGTGTAGCGTCTGCACTGACGATGGAACGGAACTGCTGGTTGGCACGTGCAAGACCAACCTCTACACCGTCGACCTCTCAGCCCTGAAGACCGATGACTCTGTCTGCCTGATGTCAAAGGCCAATTCTCAGCAAGCGTGGATTTGGCACCGACGTCTCTCGCACCTCAACTTCAAAAGTATCAACAAACTGGTGCTAGGCGGACACGTGAAAGGCATGCCCGAACTTCAATTCGTGAAGGACAAACTCTGCGGGGCATGCTAGATGGGGAAGATGAAGCGAGCGATAGACAAGCCAAAGGATGCTCCGAGCACGTCCCGATCCCTTGAGCTTATCCATATGGATTTGTACGGACCGATGCGTGTTCAAAGCATCAACAAACGGAAGTACGTCCTGGTGATGGTTGATGACTTCTCAAGCTACACTTGGGTAAAGTTCCTGCGCTCGAAGGACGAAACCCCGGAGCTGATAATCAATCATTTGAAGACCATCCAACTGAACCTTCGACAACAAGTTCAAACCATCAGGACCGACAACGGCACGAAGTTTAAAAATCAAACCGTGAACGAATACCTGACATCCGTCGGCATCTCGCAAACTTTTTCTGCCGCGCGCACTCCTCAACAAAAAGGCGTGGTGGAAAGAAGAAACCATACCCTTGTCGAAGCCGCTTGTACGATGCTGTCACAGTCAAAGCTGCCTCTATTTCTCTAGGCTGAAGCGGTGTCAACTCCTTGCTACACGCAAAACCGCTCAATCATCAACAAGCAGTTCAACAAGACGCCATACGAGATCATCAACAATCGCATCCCAAACATCAAATACTTCCACGCGTTCGGATGCACATGCTACATCTTAAACGACAAGGATGATCTGAGGAAATTCAGTCCGAAGGCAGATGAAGGAGTCTTCATCGGACACTCCATGCAGGCTAAGGCGTATCGCGTTTACAACAAACGGACAAAATCCGTTATCGAGAGTGTAAACGTGACATTCGACGAAGCCGCGAAATTGGCTTCTGAACAACTCAGTTCAGAACCCGGTTTAACTGGCGTGCTAGCTTCTGAACTTTCACGCTCGGGATCTGCACAACCCACAGTAAATCCAAATCAAGCATCTACGTCGAATGCACATCTTTCTGATTTAGATTTACTATTTCAACACTTTTATGATGATTTATTTAATGTTCCTAACCCTCGTGTGTCTGTGCAACCTAGAATTGAAGCTGCTCAAATCGAGGACTCGACAAATCTTTCCGGTCCGCCGCCTTCGACGAGCACTCCAACGACCACTTTGGAGACACCTCAGCCCTCAAATGCCACATCATCGGCTGATACGACCATTCCCCCAGAGGAACCTGTGCAAAACCCAAAGATCACTTCTGAAGATTCGTCCTCCAAAACACTCATTGAACAACCCCTGACTTCCCCAGAACCAAAAGTTGCTCAACCTTCGACGAATCCTGCCATGTTTCCTCCAAGAAACCAACCTGCAACACTTGAAGCTGTACAAGACCTTCCAACCGGTGGGTATGTGGATCCGGACACCTCACACTCTACTCAACAGCTGCTCCCACACACCACCAAATGGACCAAGGCTTATCCCCTGCACCAAATCATCGGTGATCCCTATACTCAAGTTCAAACGAGATGCGCATCGACCAATTTCTGCCTATTCTTTGGATTTCTCAGTAAGATCGAGCCAACGACCGTCTCCGAAGCATTAGAAGATCAGGACTGGGTCATGGCTACGCAAGAGGAACTCAATCAATTTGAGGCCCTCAAGGTATGGCGACTTGTCCCACGTCCAACTCATACGACGGTGATCGGCACAAAATGGATCTTCAAGAATAAGAAGGACGAAGATGGTATCGTCGTGCGGAATAAGGCGCATCTCGTGGCCAAGGGATACCGCCAACAAGAAGGGATTGACTACGATGAGACATACACTCTGGTTGCCAGAATCGAAGCCATACGTATGTTCCTTGCATACGCCGCGCACAAAAACTTCACGGTCTTCCAGATGGATGTGAAGACCGCTTTCCTCAAGGGCGAGATCAAGGAAGAGGTATACGTATCGCAACCGGACGGGTTCGTGGATGATAAGAAGCCTAATCATGTCTACATTCTAGACAAGGCGTTATATGGTTTGAAGCAAGCTCTACGGGCCTGGTATGATGCATTGTCTAAATTTTTAATAACATCAAGGTTTTTCAAAAGGTAAAATCGATACAACCTTGTTTATTAAAAATTAAAAAGGTCATATTATGTTGGTTCAAGTGTATGTTGACGACATGATTTTCGGTTCTACTAAACCACTGTATTGTAAGAACTTTGCCACATTAATGGGAGAATATTTTAAAATGAGTATGTTGTGTGAGATGAATTTTTTCCTTGGTCTTCAAGTTAAACAACTGTCGACCGGGATATTCATAAATCAGGCTAAGTACATCTGGGACATTCTTCGGAAATTCCAGATGGAACAGTCCTCACCAATGAAAACTCCCATGGCACCCGGTACAAAGTTACACGCCGATCCTAACGGAAAGGATGTGGACACCAAAACGTACCAGGGAATGCTTGGTTCTTTAATGTACTTAACTGCTAGTAGACCGGACATCATGTTTTCTACTTTTCTTTGCGCCCGGTTTCAGTCAAAACCTAAAGAGTCTCATTTAATTGTCGTTAAACGAATTTTTCGTTATTTGAGAGGTACTGCTGATCTTGGCTTGTGGTACCCGAAAGAGACAAGTTTTGAGCTTTCAGCGTATTTAGACGCGGACCACGCGGGCAGTATGATGGATCGGAAGAGCACATCGGGACATGTACAGTTCTTGGGCGACAGTTTGGTGAGTTGGGCATCCAAGAAGCAGCAGTGCGTCTCGACGTCGACTGCCGAGGCGAAATACGTGGACGCCACAAGCTGCTATTCGCAAGTTATCTGGATGCACACACAACTCAAGGACTATGCCTTCAAATACACCAAAGTGCCCATCTACTGCGACTCGAAGAGCGCCATTGCCATATCCAGCAATCCGGTCCAGCATACAAAGACGAAGCACATAGACGTTCGGTACCATTTTATCAAGGATCACGTCAAAATATGTACAGTCGAACTCTATTTTGTTAATACAGAACATCATTTAGCAGACCTGTTTACAAAACCCCTGGACGAAAAACGCTTTAATTATCTTGTGTCCAGGTTAGGTATGCTAAATCTGAAGATTTGATCATATCGTGCGCCCGATACAAGTTCCATACACATACGAGAAACTGTCAATTCAGCATCTGTTTTTTGTACTTCAGATGATTGAGTATACACTTTCTCGCATCTGTATTCTACTTGTATCGTATATACGTTTCGGTTAAATCTCTGTATTAATTAGGTAGATTTCGTCTGTTTGCTTTCTTTTAACGTGTGTTTCCTTTTATGTTCATTTAATGTCGTCTATTTCATTATTAGATATATCTGTGCTTTCACAAGTTGTTCATGTGTTCAGGGAGAGCTTATTCGAGTATCAGGTAAGTATATTCTACTTTTGAGGGGGAGTGTCACACATTTGTTTTTAACTTCCAAAAGTTTTTTTTGTGTGGCAACTCCCAAGTGTTCTTCATATCACACTACATGCACATTCCGAGGGGGAGCAAGTCTCTACTTGTTCATCAGTTTAGGGGGAGCGACACACAGTTTTTCTTTGCAATGTCAAAAGTTTTATTGTCTGTGTGATCGTCTCTCAAATTCACTCCCGTGCACGATCCGATGAGGAGTAAAAGGTTTTCCGTATGCTAAGTTCGAGGGGGAGCGGGACAATTTTCTTTCAAAGCCAAAAAGATATTTTTTAAGAAATTTGAAAGAACAGGGGAACTTTTGTCAAAAAAAAATCACAAGGTGTCCGGACAAGTTCCCGGAAACCCATCTATCCGGACACCTATCCGGACCGGATGGGTATCCGGGTAAAACCCACCCGGAAAGTTCCACCATATATACATGACATCCGGACTCATTCCTATTCACTTTTCCGGATATTCAAAACACTCGAAAAACCCTCTCGTTTTTTTCTCTTTTGCTTGGAAACCTTCGATTTGAACTCATTTCTTCAATATCGAACTCACAACTCAGGTATGTTACTCCTACTTGTGTATCGAACTCGACTATGCCTCTCTTACACCACACCAAGCACAAATCGATCAAAAGTCGAATCGATTAAGGGTTTCCGAACCCCGTTCCTGCGTCGGGTCACATTCGACCTATTCGACATCGTTTTTGACACTTTCATTAGCGTTTATACATGATTTCATATGCTTTGAATCAATTTATCTGCTTAGATCTGTGGATTGTTAGTTGTTTTGGGCTGATTACCATAACCCGAAAGTCGTCCGGACACCATTATATCACCCGAAAAGATACCTCATCCGGACACTATCATGTATTCCAGATATTTTGTCCGGAAAGTCACTTCACCCGGAAAGATACCTCATCCGGACACCAAGCCATCTGGTAACCCAAGTTGTCCGAAAACTTCATTGTTTCCGGTAAGTTCAACTATCCAGGATGTTCTTGGTTGTCCGGTCACCATACTCATCCGGAAACCCTAGTTGTCCGGAAACTCTCGTAGTTTCCGGTAAGTTCAACTATCCTGGTAGCTTTACCTATCCGGTATCCTATTTGTCCGGTAACTCCCTAGTTGTCCGGATACCACTTTGTCTAGATACCTTGGTTGTCCGGATATACTGTGTCCGGAATCTTTTCACACTTTGGCAAGGTCAGTACCTGTTGCAATACATGTCCTCAATCTGTTCTAGATTGAGCCGATATTCCGCAAAGGTATGCATTGACTGTAATTTGATCCGTCCGTACTCTAACATCATATTTTTCAGATATACTAAATGGCGGATCAACAACAACCACCGCAAGAGAACATTCCTCCTCAAGAGGAATTCATTGATGAAGAAGCAGACAATGCCTTGGTACCAGCATACCACGACATTGAAATCGAAGCGAACAACCATCATCTTGATGCTGCCGAGTTCCGACCATCGCATCGTATGGTCGTGGACATTCTTCACGGCCACCCTCTTCACGAGGCACTCACATCCACGACAGACGTTCTCGTATTGTACGTCTATCAAGTCTGGCTTTCAGCTCAAGTGGTCACGGCTGCTAATTCTCAGACCATCACGACGCGGATCGACAATCACCCGTTCACACTCACACTTGACTCGTTCCGACTTCTTCCATCGTTACCTGAAGCCACCGCCGGCAGACATGCAGCTTACGACCCCGTGGTCAATGACACGACTCTCTGCACCGAGATCCGAGCTCTCGGCTACATCCACGCACTCGACCGCCCATCAGCATTCAACCGAAAGTACTTAGCGCCCATCTGGTACACGCTGTTCATGATACTGAACAGGTGTCTTTCTTCCAGATGGAAGGGAATTGATCAGTGCACCGGCGACTTTTTGCGTCTATTCCACGCCATCTTCTATAACCGCCACATCGACTACGCAATGGTGATCTAGCGCGAATTAGTTCAAGCCATCAGGCAGATCGGTGGGACAAAGCAGAAAAAGTTCCTACCATACCCACGATTCCTCTCATTGGCCGTCCGTCAGCACATGGACGCGAATCTCAACATACCGCGGCGACTGAACCACCCGGTATGTCCTTCTTTTCACTTACGTTATCTGGTGATTCGCAACCCGTCCAACGCCTAACCCATGCCTTTACCTAAAGCCTTACTGGCACATGCGGACCCCAATGCACCTAGTGTATTAGAGTATAGACAAGAGATAGGTGCTTTTGTGGTCCAGCCAGAGCCGGAGGGACCTCCCCAGGGAGTTAGACCTGAGAGGCATGAGGGTCCGAGGACTCGTGGAGGTAGAGTCCGAGTAGCTGGGGCTCTCGGACGTGGTGTGTTGAGAGTACATCGTGGGAGGAGAACAGGCGCGGGCGGTGCATTGGATACGCATGCCAGTACTACCCATTCTAGCCGACCTGGAACTAGCCAGCAACCCCAAATTCACACCACCCGAACCTCGACTGAAACCGGACCGTCGACTAGCTTACATGAGATCCCGGTTGTTACTACCACCCCGATGCTTGAAGAAGACCCCGACACGGACACAACTGAGCCGATCTCACCATTCACCCAACCCGAGGCTGTCGAATCTTACAGTACTGACACCGATACGGATCAAACCATCCGTGCAGCACTCATTCCACCCCGTATCAGACGACAACCTCCTCTGGCCGAAGGATCTCCTTCTGACTCACCCACACCCTCCACCATCCCAACATCCCAACATCCGAGTCTATTATGGGAGATACAAGGAGAGCGGAGGGAGTATTAGTTGAAAATCTTGAACAGGCAAGTCGGAGATAATGGAGATCAAAATAGAATCAAGAGAGAACGAGCATAAGAACTAGAGAGGCTCGTGAGCGAACCCAAACCAGCGTCATCTAGGTAGCTACATCTGCTATCTCGTCTCATCCATTGAGATGAGGTATTGAAGAAGCCGTCGTGAATCTAGGGGCGCAATTGCACAACCTCCCTAGCCACTCACCCATCTCTCAATAGATGGGTGTTTCACATTCACACGGGGACTTAGCACAACATCTACCGATCTCTCAGTCGGAGAGTATTGGTATGGAAACAAGAGACCAACCTCCCTCGGTCTCGACTTCTTTCGATACACTTTCGAGTCTAGAGCCACTTGAGATTATACATTCTTCGGTTAGGGCACAGGACGAGACTCCACAAATCGGTGCTCTTAGTGACCCGATCGAAACTTCCGTAGTGTCTCTGCCTTTGAGCGGAACACGAGGATAGGAAGGAAATCCTACCAAGGCCACCCAGTTGCCATTCGTGAACGTAGGTGGTACTACCTCTACGGTAGATACCTCAACGGGTCATCTAAGTGATCCCGGAGTTAAGTTACCCGATATTTTGTCAAGGGAATATCTGAACGGCGCCCTAAAGGTTGTCCACGAGGCAATGGAGCAGCAGTTCACCAACGAGCTCGACAAAATAAAGAGCTTGATCAAAGGGAAGGAGAAGATCGTCGAAACCGAAACCGATTCAACACCTCCACCGGCTCCCGTTCAGCCATCTTACACGGTGGATACTCTCAAGACGATGCTTCTTGCTCAACTGCTTCAACACACTGACACCGACGCCTCGACAGAAGCAGACCTGATATATGTTCTATGCTCACAGGTATCTGCTCCTTCGTCATCCTTGAATAGCCGATTGGACCAGCTTGATTCGACTCTTAAGGACGTTCAGAAAGCCTTAAACATTCTGTCCGAAAGAGTCACCTCACTTGAAGACACATGCAAGAGTCAGGCTGGCGGACTCAAGAGACGGCACGATGACCCGGACGATCCTGATCACCGTGAGGGGGAGAACAAGAGACAAAGAATGTCTGAGTCCGAGCCCATCATCACTGAAACTACTTCAACGGTTCAACCAGAACCATCAACTGTGGCACAAACCGCAACCGAAGACCAACCTGAAGCCCAGTTGACCTTAGCTGAGATGGAAATCGACATGGATATGTCAGACGAAGAAGACCCGACAGTTGAAAAGCCCGAGGGAGATTCACAGGCGCTGATCGTATACACTGCACCAAAAGGGGATGCTCTTAACCTGATAGATCCCAACTTAGAGATTGACCCGGAGGCTGAGAACGCATGGTATCAAAAAGCCACCAGTGCGATGAACTTCGCGGTAAATCTTGTATTTCCCACCGATGTCGACGACAATATCGACTACGACCAGTTCCTGTTGCAGAATTTTTATAGTACACCTGTCTATACTTCACAGGCCCCCGAGACTTCTACTGCTATACCTTCGACGTCTCCTCAGCAACCAACAGCTTCTGATCAACCTCCACCTCCACCTCCACCGCAACAAATCCGATGGGAGAAGATCATGATCCTTATTCCTCATCTGGAGGAATCTCTGAAGAAGCTATACGTTCACAAGTTACGCCCGATCGAGCCGACATTCTGCCTTGGTATTTCCAAGTTTGACAAACAATACCAAAGCCAGTACGTAAAGGTAATGAAGCGGTGTCTTCCAGTTAGCCAAGTCCGAACAAAGAACAAAATCACTGAAGTGATCAACATCTAAACCGACCGAATTCTCAGAGTCTTGTTTCCAGTATTTACCGTCAGACGCGAAGACATAAATGAATGGAGATTCTCTGAAGTAGACTTTAAGAATCTCAGGTTGTTTGACTTCCATGCTATACTGAAAGATCTCCGAACCAGAATCATCCGACCACTTCATGTTACCAAAGCGCTCGAGGCTGTCCGACGATTCCTGCAGTACAAGGTAATGATTTCTTACACCACAGACATCCAGATGGGAATCGAGCACAGATCAAAGAATATCATCCTGTTGAAACCGAACCTTAAAGCACCCGAGCTGAAGATGTATCCCGAGAACTCACTACTCCTTGAACCAGAGTTTGGGATTGTATACCTCAATGAACAGAAAGAAAAGAGGTTTCTCCGCTTCATCCAGGTCGACAGATTATGCGATGGTATGCTACTTAAAGTCAGAGATGCTCTTCGAAACATCATCACCAAAGAATCTGAAGTTCGAAAGTCGTCGTTTATTTCTAACTCAAATGAGATAAACGCTCTAGAAGCTTTAGACGTGATTGAAGACCGCATCGACTACCGCCGAGCCATCTGAAGCTTCGAGATCTACTTTGCGCTCCAAAAGAGATACGTCGAGAACTGGCGCGAACTCGAACTTCAATTCAAAGGGGGAGATTGTTAGGGATAAAATCATGTTGAATAGAAGTTCAAGGGTTGGTATTGTAATTGTTTTAATTGAGCCCAATTAGTGTAATGGGCCATGGGCCTCCATATGTTAGGCCTAGATATAAATAGCCTATTTGTTTAGAATTATAGGTTAATCGTTCATAATCATTGATCATTCATATTGTAAAATTCTCTCAAGTTTAATGCAATATATGGATGACAAGTTGGAATCATATTGACTGATTTATTCTATTGATTTCTACTGATTGTATGCACTAATCTAGAACTCACAGGCTAAAAGTGAAACTTGGCTAATATATTTAAAGATGGGGTCTTCTCTCTCTTGACCTCAATCTGATTCATTTTACTACTTTTCAATTTTAGAGAACTACATTCTTTTCTCTTAATCTTCTAAGTTTTGTGATGTTTAGACATTTATGGTTCATAGTTTGCAGTAATAAAGAAAGTGTGTTTGATCATAACTTTGAAGATGGTATCAGAGCTTGAATGGTAGATCTTCTCCACCTCAAGATCTCGATCCTCCGTCGTTTATCTTACACACGTATTATTTCTTTTTTGTTACACTAAACCCTATCTTGTTTTTTTTCTCTCTCGATCTGTAAGGGAATACATGATGCTAGTGAGAGGATGAACTGATGAACCCCATATAGGTTCTGTTAACAACCTCCATAGCTAGATTCTTTATCGAGCCCTTGCTTCTTCTTTTTTATGTATTCAGATCTGTTTATCGTCGTTTTCCTCGATGTTTATGGATGTCCATGATGCTATCAAGGTCGATCAGATGAGTCTCAGACGACTTTGTTGACAACCTCTGTGGCTAGAATCCTCATCAAGCCGTTTTCTGCTTGTTCTTCGATCGCATATCTGTGTTGTGAGTTAGATACGTAGTGTTTCTGTCTTAGTTTCATTTTCTCGATTCTCAGATCTGTGTTCTTGTAATTCTTCTACCTGATCCTTGTTTTGTTTAAACCTCATAATCAGTTTTCAGATATGTGTTCGTTAGTCACAGATCCGTAACTTTGTTTTTTTTAAATCGCTAAGGCTCCTTGTTCTATCTCTTATCGCTCGAACCTCCGTTGGTTTGTGTTTGTATGTGTTACCTCTATCGCTTAAATCGATTTAGGTCCTGTCTGTTTTATGCCTGACTTCTCAAACACTTGGTCTTTATCGTCTTAATCGATTAATACCTTATTGGTTTATGTGTTTTTTTAATCTTTGTTTGTGGATTAATCGATATTTCACAGATCTAAATTTATTTTTTCCTTGTGATCGACTAACAAAATGATGATGTTTTCCATGAAAACTAGTTTTTTATGTTTGGTTCGATCTCCTTATAGAAACATTACAGATCTTTTTTCGTTAATCGGTTGATTATCTTTAATCACCTTGTTTCTGTTCGGCATCTAGACGTGGTACTTCTACACGTATGATCTCTGTCAATACACCGTGATCCAGATCTAGATCTGAAATATTAGACGTTTGTTTTGTTTAATACACTTGATCTAGGTCTAAGTCGTCGTGGTCTGCTCTACTTGCGTTGTTCGCTTACTTTCATTTACAAATCGAGAAAACGATGATGCTCTACATATATAGTTGTTCTGACGAAATCGTAAGGTTTCCGTTGATAACATGTTGCTAGTTTCCTCTTCTTGCTTTCTATTTTTTTAGTTGTTGTTATCTCTGTTCATATCTATTATCTGCTAAAAAGGCAATGACACTCTAAGAAGGAAATTCTTATGAAACCGTAAGGGTTCTATTGATACCTTCGAGCTAGCCGTTTCTTGTCTTAGTTGTTGTGATTAATTAGTAGCATCTTGACAGATTTGTGTGAATCTCCATCTCTTCTTTTCGATTGCCTTCTCAGATCTGGTCCTCCTTTTTTCTCTCAGGTCCATTTTCTCAGATCTGGTCCTTTGTTATTTTTTTCACAGATCTAGTCTTGTATTTCAGATATGGTCCATTTCTTATTTTGTATTTACTGTTCCGTATTTTTTTGATCTGGTCCATGATCTCTCAGATCTTTTTGTACTAGTTAGATATTTCTTTGTTATTTTTCTTGATTGTTTTCACAGATCTAGTCTTGTATCACAGATCTGGTCCATTTCCTATATTGTATTTACTGTTTCGTATTTTTTTTTTGAATCTGGTCCATGATCTCTCAGAGCTGTTTGTACTTGTTAGATATTTCTCTTGTACATTGATAGCCTATTATATCTCGGTAGAACTCGTTTTTCATCTGTTCAGGTGTCTAAGTCAATCACTTCTGTGATTAACACTTAGACGGTTTGTGGACCTCTATTGCAAGAAGCTCTGTAAGTCTTCTTTCTCTTAGCTCATCCGCTGTGCTATCCCTATGTATTTTGCAAGGAACGTTTTGTAAGTCTTCTTCTCTCCTTAAAATCTAGTATACTAGTTTTTTTGTGCCTTATCTGCTCTTCTTTGTTGCTTTAGCTGTTTGTCTTTGTGTGTACGTGGTTGTTTGGTGTCTGAATAGTGGGCTTGACCTAGCATCGCTGAGTGTTATAGGAATCCTGCTGTAATCTATTCAGTTTTCACCTTGTGTGCTTTTGTTTTTCTTCGTTTTGTTCATGGTTGGTTCTAGTGATGACCCTGAGGGTTCCGGTACAAAGGAATCCAAAGTTGCTAAGATAAACTTTGGGGATCCTTTGTATCTTCACCCCAGTGACACCAGTGGAGCTCATTTATTGAATTTTAAACTAAGTGGCACCGACAATTATAGAGTTTGGGCTTGTACCATGACAAAAGCCTTGGAAACAAAGAACAAGTTGGGTTTTATTGATGGATCATGTCCTCGTCCTGGAAATGACCCTGTCTTAGGAAAGTAATGGGATAGGTGTAATTCAGTTGTCCTCTCATGGATTTTAGGATCTATGACCGAGGACCTATTTTTAGGACAAGTTTTTTCAAAAGAATCCTCTAAAGTCTGGGAGGAGTTAAAAGAAACGTATGATAAGGTGGACGGATCTGTCACTTTTAACCTGCACCAAAAGATAAAGTCGTTAACTCAAAATGGCACTTCTGTATCCGAGTACTATCACAAACTTAATTCCTTATGGAAACAATTTGATGCTCTTGTTAGGCTACCTTCATGTACTTGTAATGCATTACATGATTTTCATGAACATAGTCAACTTATCAAGCTGATGCAATTTCTGATGGGTCTTGTTGACATCTATCAACCTATCAGAAGTAATATCCTTACCCGTGACCCCCTCCCTTTTGTCAAAACTACCTTCTCTCTTGTTTCTAGAGAGGAATCTCATAGAGGGGGTACCACACTTGCTTCTCACACCAAGTCTCAACACTCTGCCTTTTTAAGCAAAACCACTGATAGTAAAAAGAAAACTGGTGTCAAATCTTCTAATCTCATGTGTAAACACTGTGGAATTTCTGGGAATACTATTGAACGATGCTACAGACTCATATGTTTTCCAAAAGACTTTCAATTTCGATCTAAACCTCAAAATCAAAATTTTAAACCGACTGCCGGAAATGTATGTGTAGTCGTTCAGCAATTCCATTCATCTCCTTTGTCTCATGTTCAATTCCTTCAGATCAAAAAGATGCTTAAGACTCTTATGATCGGTGTAGATCTGACACTTCACTCCATACAAGTAGTGTCCCCGTATCTTTAAAGCGAACTCCACCGCCGCTAGTTCCATGTCGTGAGTAGGGTAGTTCTTCTCGTGATCTTTCAACTGTCGGGATGCGTAGGCAATCACCTTCCCGTTTTGAATTAGTACACACCCTAGCCCAAGCTTAGAAGCATCGCTGTAAATCACAAATCCTCAAGATCCATCTGGTAATGACAGAATTGGAGCGCTGCTCAGACTCTCCTTCAACCTCTCAAATGCGGCCTCTTGAGCTTTGGTCTAAACGAACTTGACGTTCTTCCTCGTCAACGCGGTCAACGGTTTGGCTATGCGAGAGAAGTCCTGGATGAACTTCCTATAATAGCCCGCTAACCCAAGAAAACTTCTCACTTCCGATGGCGACTTTAGCGAAGTCCACTTTGATACCGTCCGCCGACACCACGTGACCCAGAAACTGAACTTCCCTTAACCAGAACTCGCACTTTAAGAACTTCGCGTACAACTTCTCGCGTTTCAGCAATTCCAACATTGCCTGAAGATGCTCCTCGTGATCCTTACGGGTATGAGAGTAGATCAGGATATCGTCGATGAAGACGATCACCCACTTGTCTAGCAACGAGTTGCACACCATGTTCATCAAATCCATGAACACTGTTGGGGCGTTAGTCAAGCCAAAGGGCATGACTAAGAACTCGTAGTGTCCGTATCTTGTACGAAAGGCTGTCTTGGGCACGTCTTCCTCTCTCACCTTTAGCTGATGGTATCTTGACCTCAAATCTATCTTCGAGAAGTAGCTTGCACCTTGCAACTGGTCAAAGATGTCATCAATCCTCGGAAGCGGGTACTTGTTCTTCACTGTTACCTTGTTGAGCTCACGGTAATCTATGAACATCCGCATAGATCCGTCCTTCTTCTTCACAAAAAGTACCTACGCTCCCTAAGGTGATGAGCTCGGACGAATGAAACCCTTGTCTAGTAGCTCTTGCAGCTGCGTCATCATCTCCTTCATTTCTGCTGGTGCCAGACGATAGGGCGCACGTGCGATCGGTGCCGCCCCATCCATCAAATCTATTCTAAACTCTACTTGAAGATCTGGGGGCAGACTCGTCAAGTCATCCGGAAACACTTCCGGGTACTCGCTGACTATAGGCACATCCCCTACTTCTTTCTTCTCTTTCTTAGCATCTAACACATAAGCAAAATACCCCAGACATCCCTTCCCCAGACATCGCCTAGCTTTCAACATAGAAATCATACATGACTTCCTATCTCGACGATCCCCATAAATTACTACTTCCTTCTTATCAGGCAAGGCGATACGAATCCACTTCTTATTACCCACTATACTAGCGTCGTTCTCCGTTAACCAATCCATTTCTAGAACCACGTCAAACTCCTCTATTCCCATAGGGTACAAACGCAAAGGAAACGAGTGACCGTCTACGTTTATGCTACACCCCTCATAGACCTCTTTCACCCAGACTCTACTATCATCTGCCACTTCTACCTCAAACCCAAGGTCCAACCTCTTGGGTTTCACTTGCAATTTCTGAATAAAATTTGGCAACACAAACGAACGATTGGCGCCCAAATCAAACAATACCTTGGCAAAAGTCGGGTCAATAGGGAAAGTACCCCACATTAGGCGTGTTCACCGCCTCCTCTGCAGACATGTGGAAACCCTCGCCTTCGCACGAGCTGGCTCCACCTTTCTATTCTCCATCTCTTCCTCCACCACTACTGCCATAAGCCCCAGCATATCCTCTTCTCAACTGCGGACATTCCATCTTGACATGATCTGGCGAACCACACTGATAACATGACCTCGAACTGCGGCAGTCTCGAGCCATGTGCCCTATTTTCCCGCACTTGAAACATCCTTCCTTATCTGCTAAACACTATCCCTTATGCATCCGGTTACACTTGCTACAAGGTTTCTTTCCTGATCTGAATCTCGCCCTCAGCTCGGGTTTAGGCGCACTCGGCCTCTTAACATCGCGATTCGGCCCTTCCCATTTCCGCTTGTCTCCAACTCTCTCTGTCATCTGTCTATTCTTTACTTTTTCGGTGAGCTCCATAGTATCTACCGCAGCCTGAAAAGTAATTGGACCTTTCACCTGCACCAATTCCCTCACGCTGCTCTTCAACCCCCATATGTATCTCTCTATGCGCCTCTCCTCAGTAGGCACATACAGTTCAGCAAACCGATCTTTCTCAATAAACTTCGATGTATACTCTTGGACTGACATCGTCCCGTGCTCTAATCCCAGAAATTCTTCCTCGAGCTTCTTTACGGCCGCCACTGGACAGAACTGAGCATTGAATCTCTTTGTGAACAATTCCCAGGTAGTTGTATTTGCAATCTCAGAACCCTTACCTCCCATCTCGATATCCCACCAGAAAATAGCATCTGCTTTCAGCATAGCCATGGCAAACAACACTTTGTCTTCCTCGGCACACTTACTCGTGTCGAAAGCCAATTCCATCTCTCGTATCCATCTCAGGGCTAAGACCGGGTTGCGCTCTCCACTGAAAGTTGGAGGCTTGCACGATGCAAACGTCTTAAAGGTACATCCCTTCCCTGTCTTCGATTCATTAACCACCACTGGAGTCGATAAAGAATGATTTCCCACCACAGTCGGAGGTAGGCTAGACGCCTCGATCCTCGTCTCGTTTCCACTTCTAGTTCGTCCCTCGGACGTAGTCTTGATCTGATTTTCCAACAACGCTTGCAAGTTCTTCTGTAATTTACCCATCTCAGCCGTAAACTTCTCATCCGTCACAAAAGCTTGGTTCCGGTCTCCCCTCAGGCTGTCTGACTGGCTTCCTCCGCCTACCGAAGCGGTACTTTCTTGGTGTAAAGGTTCACGCACTTCAGGCGCCCTCACGCTCTAAGCTCGACGGGTGGTTGGTATCTTTTTCTTTCCTCTGGTTGCCACACCAACCCCAACCGCCTGTGAGGCAGCTCGTAACGGTGGTCTGCCTCGTTCTCTTCCCCGGCCTCCGCCCCTTCCGCGTGTGGCCGCTCGACTCGGAGGATTCACCAGTCCCTCCTCAAAGATATCCTCCACTCGAATCTCTCCCACAACATGAGTTGTACCCACCACGGGCACGGATCTACTCCTCAAGCTTCTTTAAGACATTCTTGAATACTCGAACAAACCAAGAAAATTACTTAAGACTACTGCTCAAGAATAATAAGGCAAGTTAAGCACGTACATGTACCTGTAGATTCGCAATTACACTGGCGAGGTGTAATCCCGAACCAACCTTACATGACTGTCCTCGCTACCCTATTAGTCTATACTTGTAATAGTGCCCTCCTAGTGCATTCCTGGTTCTCAGTTGTGATTTTCTACTTCCACAGTTTAAGTCTAGGCCCGTCCGGTCACCTAAATCCCTTAAACTACAGCTCTGATACCAATTGTAACAACACAGTCCAAAATAAAACATAATATAGCATGAATATAAATCCTTTCAATACTGGGTCCCAAAGTTTCAATACATCAGTCTCAAAACTTAGGTTGGCGGAAGCAACCTATACACAACTGAGAATATTACTATAGTCTATAAGTAAAGTAAAACTCTATCTCTGGAAGCATCAGTACTCTAAGCCTGCTCTTTTCCCTTACCGGAGCTTCCTACAACCTGCTTACCTGAAAAGGTTTAGTTTGGAAAATGTGAGGGTTAGACCATAAGGTCTAGTGAGATCCCTCAATACAACAGTTCTCAAAACATATTAAAACAGTTCATAAGTTTCAAAAACAACTTTGAATAAAACTTTCAAATAACTTCACATGCATAAATGGCACACTGAAGTCACTCGAAAGTGACAATGTGTCAGTCTCACACTGCCTTACGGGGTCACTCCTTCCATGGCATAAACGGGTCACTCCTCCCGGTATGAGCACTGGCGGGCCACACCCCCCGACTTAGCCAATTTACGTCTAATCACAATGTATGCATACTGTTAATGCCAAAAATTGCACCAAAGGGACAACTTAAGGTCGATGTGGACTTAAACAACTAAAGAAAGAATCTTTCGACGAGACGTGCGACGAGGATAAATAAAGAAACAAGGGATTTGATGACACGGGAAAAACCTCAAACGAGGAAAAAAACCTGCGGACGACAGTATGTGTCGTCGCTATACTATGGTCGCCAATCAGGGGCGATGTCCTTGGTACTGGCGTCGGTTGTACGATGATTACAATACAAATGAAGGAAATACTTCGAAATGTAAAGTACAAGTGTTTGAATGTAAAAACAGGTGTTTGTCGTGTGCAAAACAGAGTATGAACTGCTGGTCGAAAGCTGATGACGTGCGTCGATAGCTGTTCTTCGAGAAAAATCTCTTTGCTTCTGTTGTTCTTGAGTTCGCTGAGTGATTCTGGTCTCCAGTACTTGATTTGAATGTTCTTCTTTGTGAGTTCGGGTGCGTTTTCTCAGTTGTTCGATGATGTTAGCCGATGTATGCTGGGTGTTAACTGATGTCCCTTGATGTGAAGACTTAGCTTGGTATTTATAGTCTTCGCGTCATTAATTAGCTCCATCAACGGCTGGAAACGGTTGTCGGAGTGAATATCCATAATGATCCTCGTCCGTTACGGTCGCTTGCTGTTAATGGCTTTGACTCCTGCATTAAATACTTAACAAACGTAACAGTCAAGGTTAACGTTAGCTTTGGTCGAAGGTACAATGATCTTACGCGATGGTCGGGCGACGCTGTGGTCGAGCGTCATGAAGGACGTACGACTTACCTGTTTTGGTCGTAGTCGTACGACGTGATTTTTTGCCCAAACAGTTTGCCCCCAAAATTTAAAAATTGAATGTCAAATTTAAGTTTTAAATTTTGCTTGTCGAACGTTTAGACTTGTGACCTGGGTTGAGGGTCTTACCTGGTTGTCGGGGAACTAGACTGGTCCGTTTCTAACTGAACGAGAAATCGAAAGAGGAACGAGTTCGTGACGTCACGCTGACGTACGATGATGCTTACTAGCTGTCGAGGACAGGTGTCGATGATCCGGGCGGGCATGCGAGAAGACGGGGATGCATGGCGATCATCCAGGGATTCGATTTGATGCGTTTTGTTTATATAAATAAAGATCACGACGGATCTTTTCTTGCTATACTTCGAAGTGTTTATTTGGGAAGAGATTTCGCCTTGATTCCTTTCCTTTCTTCGTCCGAACTTACTCGAATCGCTGCAAATCTTCAACCCGCAGTTGAGAGCGTTTATATAAGACCTTTTTCTGTCCTCTGATTCACAATGTCGACGGAGCCTGCTAGTCTTATCATGAATCACGTAGACTTAGATGCTTTTAGGAGTTTAGCAAAAATTCCTGCAAATGTAGAGTTGCGGTGCCCGGGGATTGTTCGTTCTAAGGATTGCCCTGAGGGATATCTCGTTTTGTACGAGTATCCTTTTAAGATAGGGTTTCAATGGCCGTTTTCTGGTTTAGCCAAGTCATTCATGCAGGATTTCGATGTGTCGCCGGGACAATTGATGCCCCAACTTTGGTGAGTTTTGCTGGTTATTGAGCAAGCGTCCGCGAAATGGGAGTCTCCTATGATCATGAATGATTTCTTGGCGGCGTACCAAGTTAAAAAGGATAAGAACTGGCGTTATAGTGCTTATTCTAAGTTCAGGGGTGATCGTGCCTTGGTTTTGGGAACTGGCGTCAATGATCGTGGGTGGAAGTCGAGGTATGTATTTGTTCTTACCGAGTCATTGGATTCCAGCAGCAATTGGATGCGGTCAGACTGGAATAAGACAGGTATGCTTCGTTTGTTTCTGAATTTTATTTATTTTTATAACTTCTACTTATCACTTTCCTCTTGTCGCCTTCAGAGATTCAGCTTGTCGAAGTGAAACCGACTGTGGATTCTCAGGCTAAGATCAACAAGTTCTTGAGTCTTAGCGTTGATGACCGATCTTTCGTTTCGTGGCAATCGGCGGTCGAGGACGAGGATGAGGACGTGATAGAAGAAAGAGATGAGGACGTACAGGAAGAGGCGACTGGTAAGTGTATCATAGTTTTTATTTTATTTCGTTTACTCTATCTGTCTGACGCTTCATGTATTTCCTGATCAGTGCCGACCGAGAGGAAATCGGTCTCTAGGGCGAGAGGAAAGCAGGTTATGCGTGCCCTTCGGGGTGAAAATGTTTCGACAGCTGGGTCGAGCCAGAAGAGAACCAAGATGACAGTCCTGAGGGAACCATCGTCGAGGGTTGATAACTCACCGGGATTTGTTCTGCCTAAGAAAGCGAGGGTGTCATCTAGTCGTCCTGGCATGATGGACGCGACACCAGCAAGTTCTGCGCTTCCGGCGACGGTGACGAAACCGGTATCTCAAGTGTCGATCCCAATCTCTGCCGACAGGGGCGAGGGATCATCGGCCGAAGTTATGACGGTCAATTTTACATTGCCGTCTAACTTTATGGCGGATGGTGTCCTAGACGGGACGGCGTTGTTCCCCCATCCGGGGAAGTATTTGCTCCCGTATTTCGGGGAGCGTTTTCATGGAGTTCCGGCCGAAGAGATTGGATATCAAGTTGCCAATCTGGCGTTCACGGTAGGTGTCAATCTTTCATGACTTGTCTCGTTCGTTTAGTCGTCTAATATTTTCTTGTGTTATTTTTCAGACGTTCCAGTCGTCTTTGGCATTACACGCTGGGATGTCGAAAGTTGAAGGGTTGATGGCGTCTGCCCTTGAAAGAGAAGTTGCGGCGTTGGAGAGAGTGGAGGCGGCTTTAGATAGGGAGAGGTTTGCCTTGGCGCGTGCTGACGAGCTAGCCATCCAGCTTTTCGATGCTCAGTATGAACTGCAGGAGATTCGTGCGGGAGGGTGGCAGATGAAGGCCCTCAGATCGGAGCTTCGAGCAGGGATACGACCGATGTTCCCCCTGTCGTCTATAATTTTTTTTCTTTCCTTGTTGTTTATGCCACTTGACCTATCGGGGGTTGAGTATGTATATGATGGTTTACTCAACGAATATATCTTTTGTTTTGAATCTTATGCTTTATTCAAATCATATTGATTATGAAGTCGAACATAAGATATATATGAAATCATGCGACTAAGGCACTTATTGTAATATGATAATAAGAACGTAAAACAAATAAAAACACGCGATTAAAGCATCCATTTAGGGTATAAAAGCTAAGAAACTTAGATGTAAGTTATTTAGGCTTTGCGATTGTACGACGAGATCGTACGAGGAATTTGCGCCGTATGCCCCTGATTGTTTATGTCGTGCGATTCTGCGAATTTAAAGTCATCCAGTAGACTTAATGATTATTGTCGTGCGATTCTGCGATAAAACGATGTTGGGGGGTTGGTCGTTGGCTAGCCAACGACCCTCTGATGCTTAAGTCAGTAAACGTTTTGTGAGAAAAAATCGTATGAAAAAGGGTTAGAGAACGTACCATTTCAGACTCTCTCTATTTGCCCCTGTCATTTATTACCTTATTCTTTTTGGCAAGAAAAGATAGGTTTTAAATGACAAAATGACACGGCGATCCTGTGAAATATTGTCCTGCGGTCGACTATGTTGTCGTGCGACCGGGCACCATAGTAGACTTATCTCTGTGAAAAAGATATTAACTTAGGGATAGAGGAACGAACCTGTCGAGAGCCTGATCTTGTGACTTTGGTTTATTTTCGCGGCTTCAAGGTAGACTTGTAGCACTCACGAGCGACTTTTGGCTCACTCTTAATCTCTTGGATTCCCCATGGCGTAGGGAATTTCAACATTTGATGATACGTCGAGGGAACGGCTTTCATATCATGGATCCATGGTCGTCTTAAGATGATGTTATAGGCCGACACACAATCGATGACACTGAACTTGGTCTGCTTGTTGACTCCTCCGGCGTAGACGGGCAAGATTATCTCTCCGAAGGTGCTCGCCGCTTCTCCATTGAAAGCGACCAAAGTCGTCGAACGTCGGGTGATTTCCGAGCGATCGATTCCCATGGCTTTGATGGTGTTGAGAAAAATGACATTTGCTGAGCTGCCCCCGTCGATCAAGACTCGACGCGTTAGACAGTTACCGACTGTGAGCTGAATGATCAACCCGTCGTGATGCTTCTGATACGAGTCGCCAAGGTCGTCGTGGTCGAACACAATCTTCATGGCTTCTAGCTCCAAATCTCTTTTGGGTCTAGATGAGCGAGGAATAGGCCGATCATCGGGCGCCTGACTGGCATGATGCTTGGCCGCTGAATACGTCAGACCACACACATCTGAACCACCGGTGATGCAATTGACGACCTTCGCATGCTCGGGGGTCGACGGTCGATGGCTATTAGCTGGAATAGCGACATCGTCGATGATATCCTTGAGATTTCCTTTCGAGAAATGATACGCTAATTCCTTCTTCAATGCGATACAATCGTCTGTCGCATGACCATGATCGACGTGGAAGTCGCACCACTTTGATTTGTCTTTCTTAGCATCGTCTAGGTCGGACTTCTTTGGCCATCGAATGGTAGCTTGAGCGGTGTTCAGAGCTTCGACTAAGTCCTTTGCAGATCCTTTGAATCCGTAAGAGGATATCTTGGGGTACTGAGTGAACTTAGTCGTGGTCTTGGCCTCTGCTTTCGTCTTGAAACGAACATTTGAAATTTGGCGCGCTGGCTCTATTCTAGAGACAACCTTTGTCTTGAACTCTGGCTTTCTGACGCCTAATGACTTCTTGCCGTCAGTGTGCTTGCGACGAAAGGCGGCATCATCTCCGACCCTCATATATGCTAAGGTTTAAGCTCGGACGTCTTCGAAAGTCTCTGGGGGATACTTGGTCAGATCGATATATAGACCTGAACTATCGTCTAGACCACGCTTATAGGCTTCGATCGCGGTTTTGACGTCGCAATTGCGGATGCTGATCATTTCGGCATTGAATCTATTGAAATAATTCCGAATAGACTCATTGGTCTTCTGCACGACATAGTACAGATCACTAGTCTGCTTTTCTATCTTACGGCAGCTGGCGAATTGCCGGGAGAATTGGTTGACCAATTCGGCGAACGACCCGATAGATTTGGGTTTGAGATTGATCAACCACTGGAGAGCTGGACCAGTGAGAGTCGCTCCGAAACTCCTGCACATGCATACTTCCTGGTACATGTGTGGAATCGAGATCGTCCACATGAGCTGCTTATACTGCGCGACATGCTCGGTTGGATCGGTCACACCCGAATACTTGGGAGTGAAGGCAGGAATGTTGTACTTCTTTGGGACCTCGGCGGTTGCGATCTCGTCGATGAAGGGCGATGCCTGCTACCCCGAGCAAGGCTCGACGTTGATGGGCACGGCTGCCCCATGCAACTTGGCGAGCAAGGACAGGACGCGCTCATTTTGGTCTTCTAACATCTTCAAACGCTGGGCGACGGGATCGTTAAGATCAGGATTTGCCCCTGTCGAGGAATTGGTCCCTGGACTAGTGCCATTACCATGCGACGAACCATTGGTGTCTCCGTTGAATGGAACAAAATATGGCTGCGACCCATAGTGGAATTGTTGCGGTCCATTCTGAAACGATTGTGGTCCATGCTGAAATGGCTGCGATCTCTGCTGGAAAGATTGTGATCCTTGCTGGAAAGGTTGCGGACCACTTTGGAACGGCTGGGAAAACGGCTGGGATCCATTCTGAAATGGCTGGGCGCCACCTTGCAATGGTTGGGATCCATTGTTCAAGGGTGGTGGTCGGATGTGCTGAGGGGGAATCTGCCCAGACTGGGGATTCGGAATGAACGGACCCGGCTGCTGATTCTGCATGAGTGGACCTGGATGCTAATTCTGCGCGGACGGGCCTGGTTCCGGACCTGGATTCTGGATGAATGGTTTAGGACCATTCTGGGATCCAAAAGGATTCCTTAGCTGCGCGATCTCTTCAGCTGCTCTGCGATTCTGCTCTGCCATTGCATTGAGTTGATTCCTGGCAACCTCGAGCTCCTGATACATCTGAGCGATGGCTTGCTGCGGGTTTCCAAGGGATGCCATTTTCCTGCAACAGAAAATAGAAGAAACTCCAAGAAACTATTAGTAGAATGCACGTTCGTCGAGGATTTTCTCTAGATGTAGTCCCACGGATGGCGCCAAACTGTTAATGCCAAAAATCGCACCAAAGGGACAACTTAAGGTCGATGTGGACTTAAACAACTAAAGAAAGAATCTTTCGACGAGACGTGCGACGAGGATAAAAATAAAGAAACAAGGGATTTGATGACGCAGGAAAAACCTCAACCGAGGAAAAAACCTGCGGACGACAGTGGGTGTCGTCGCTATATTATGGTCGCCAATCAGGGGCGATGTCCTTGGTACTGGCGTCGGTCGTACGATGATTACAATACAAATGAAGGAAATACTTCGAAATGTAAAGTACAAGTGTTTGAATGTAAAAACAGGTGTTTGTCGTGTGCGAAACAGAGTATGAACTGCTGGTCGAAAGCTGATGACGTGCGTCGAGAGCTGTTCTTCGAGAAAAATCTCTTTGCTTCTGTTGTTCTTGAGTTCGCTGAGTGATTCTGGTCTCCAGTATTTGATTTGAATGTTCTTCTTTATGAGTTCGGGTGCGTTTTCTCTGCTGTTCGATGATGTTAGCCGATGTATGTTGGGTGTTAACTGATGTCCCTTGATGTGAAGACTTAGCTTGGTATTTATAGTCTTCGCGTCATTAATTAGCTCCATCAACGGCTACAACGGCTGGAAACGGTTGTCGGAGTGAATATCCATAATGATCCTCGTCCGTTACGGTCGCTTGCTGTTAATGGTTTTGACTCTTGCATTAAATACTTAACAAACATAACAGTCAAGGTTAACGTTAGCTTTGGTCGAAGGTACAATGATCTTACGCGATGGTCGGGCGACGCTGTGGTCGAGCGTCATGAAGGACGTACGACTTACCTGTTTTGGTCGTAGTCGTACGACGTGATTTTTTGCCCAAACACATACATCACAAATAAACTTTCACACATGCATTTCATGTAAATAAAACATCGCATTTCTTCTCATTTGTTTACTTTAGAAAACACGTTTTAAAACACGTATTTTTAGTTAGAAAAACTCACCTGGTGCTCTTAACAATTCTTCCTGCTTTACTTTTGACCTTCAAAGGGAATACCTGAGTAAGGGGATAAAATATAAGCTGACCAGGCACTAACTGACCAACTTTTCGGACATAAACTATCCGGACACCAACTGTCCGGACACCACTCTCCAGACACCACACTGTCCGGATGCCACTTACCGGAAACCACACTATTCGGACGCTACTTACCGGACAACTATGCTATCCGGACAGCCATCCTATCTGGACACTTACCCTATCCAGACACTTTGTCCGGACACCTGCACTGGCTTACCGGACGATGGGATGTGATGCTTTTGGGATCGAAATCTGCTAACAAACACTTTCCCATAACGAAAATGCGACAAAAGCAGTATTATAAACATGCTTTGACTATCCCTTACAAACTTTTTGTTGCTTAAACACAAGGATGATGTCTAATTTCCTTCTTAGAGCATCATCCTCAACTTTTAACCAAAAACCCTCAAACAAACCCATTTTAACATAAATCTATGGTTAAAGTTTGAAATAATAGATTACGTGATAGAATCAAGTGTAGAACTTGGCTCAATCTTCCACTCCTTCTTCCAATTTTGTAGATTGGTGATGCTTTCTCCTCCAATTTTGCAACTTGAAATCGATTCTTCTTTCTCTGCTTTCTCTCTAAGCCGCCAATAATCAACAATAATGAGCTCCTAGGGTTTTGAGCCCAAATTGAGAGTTTTTATACTCTCCTACCATATTTTCAAAACAGCCCCTAAACTTAAAATTATGCAACTTTCTCCATATTACTTATTATGCTCAAATAAAGATCTCGGTTATTACAACACTCCCCCCCCCCCCCCCTCAAAAGAATTTCGTCCCCAGAATTCCATTATCGAAAAGATAAGGGTACTTGGACCTCATGTCCGCTTCTACTTCCTAAGTTGCCTCTTGCCCTCTATGAAACCGCCACTGAACCTTTACTAATTCGATCTCCCGGTTCCTCGATTTTCGTACCTTACTATCTATGATTTCTACTGGTTCGTCTACGTAAGTCAACTTCTCATCAACGCTGATATCCTCCAAAGGAACAACCACATCTGTTTCTGCCAAACACTTCTTTAAGTTCGAGACATGAAACGTTGGATGAACTCCCTTTAATTCCTTTGGCAAGTCTAACTTGTATGCCACTGCTACAACTCGCTCAATAATGACGAAAGGCCCCACATATCTCGGTCTCAACTTCCCTTTCTTCCCTAAACGTACTACTCCCTTCCAAGGCGAGACCTTCAGCATTACTTTGTCACCCACTTGAAATTCGATAGGCTTCCTTCTTCTTTTTTGCGTACTTTCTTTGCCGATCTTGCGCGATACTCATTTTCTCACGAATTAAGTCTATCTTATCTGCCATTATTTGCACAATTTCTGGACCTGCTAACTGTCTTTCTCCCACTTCATTCCAACACAACGGCGTCCGACATTTCCGTTCATACAAGGCTTCGAACGGTGCTGCTGGAATGCTCGCGTGGTAACTGTTGTTATACGAGAACTCTATCCAGGGTAGGTGTACTTCCCAAGAACCCTTGAAATAAATTACACAGGCTCAAAGCTTATCTTCCAACGTTTGAATAGTCCTTTCACTCTGGCCATCCGTTTGGGGATGATATGTTGTGCTCAACTTCACTCGTGAACCCAACTCTCGCTGAAGACTTCTCCAAAACGACGACGTAAACAGGCTATCTCGGTCAGACACAATAGATCGCGGCACCCCGTGCCTTGACAAGATCTCATTAATGTACAACCGAGCTAACTTCTCCAGTGGATCCAACTCCCTGATTGGTAGAAAATGCGCGGACTTGGTAAGACTATCCACAATCACCCAAATCACATCGTTACCCTTCGGAGTCCTTGGTAACTTCATAACAAAGTCCATGGTGATGTTATCCCATTTCCACACCAGAATCTCCGTAGACTGAAGTTCACCATATGGTTGCTCATGCTCTACTTTAACCTTCAAACACGTCACACGTCGTTCCACAAAGTGAGCGATGTCCTTCTTCATTCCTGGCCACCAGTAAAACTGTCTTAAGTCTCGATACATCTTATTCGTCCCCGGGTGCATAGAATATCGCGATTTATGCGCTTTTTCCAAAATGTTTACTCTCGAGTTCCCTAACTTGGGAACCCACACCCGATCTTTCATACACCTCAGCCTACTACTTTTGACACTGAACAACGACGTAACCCTAATGATCCTCTCACTCTTTAGATTGTCTTCTAACAACGCCTCCTCTTGAGACTTCTTGACCTCATCCAGGAGACTCGGGGTCGCCTCGACTCTAAAAGCCACCACTTTGGTCGATTCTCCTCGCTCTTTCCGACTCAACGCGTCCGCTACCACATTTGCTTTACCCGAAGGATTTCGCAGTCGAAGTCGTTCAGCAATTACATCCATCTCCTTTGTCTCATGTTCAATTCCTTCTGATTAAAAAGATGCTTAAGACTCTTATGATCGGTGTAGATCTGACACTTCACTCCATACAAGTAGTGTCGCCATATCTTTAAAGCGAAAACCATCGACGCAAGTTCCATGTAGTGAGTAGAGTAGTTCTTCTCGTGATCTTTCAACTGTCGGGAGGCGTAGGCAATCACCTTCCCGTTTTGCATTAGTATACACCTGATAACTCTATTTTTAGAGTTATTATTTCCATTTATTTTCCACTTTATTTTTGTCAATTTTAGCCATTTCACTTCTAAAAACCCCCATTCTTGTTATAATTCTCGAAAATGAGCAAAAGGAGTGAACCATAGTATTTAATGAATTATTTGGTGGAATTTGGGTGTTTTTCACGTTTTATCCTGCAGTGACCACTGTTGTGCCCACTCCGGTTCCCCACTCTTCGAGTAGATCAGAAAACAAAAGAAAACCATGGGCTGGAAATATAAAAACCTGGAGTTGGAAAGATCCTTTGGCAGAAAAATCTGAAATGTGGTGGCTGAAAGGTTTCCTTAAAGATGACATAAAGCTTGTACCTTTGTACTTGAATAAAGTTGACTTCTAGAAGACCATTGGGTAAAAGAGCTTTACATGGAAGGTTGAAGTATGGACCATTGAGCTGAGTTTTACAATATTCTGCAGTCCTTACACCTTGAAGAAACCCTTTTTGTGTAAAGACCAACACCTCTCCTTAGTATAAATAGGGGTGTTAGTCTCATTTATTGGAAGCATCCTTAACTACATTTTCTCCTTGCAATTCTCTTACTTCATTAAGTTTTAGCTCTTTAATTTCTCTGCAGTAGTTAACATTTATTTTCTGCATTTTATTTTCTTAGTTAATTGTAATTCGTAATACACAGTGCAGGGACGACTTCTCGTTCCCCACTGTGAGCAGTTAATTCAAGTCACTTTCAGTTTTATTATGTGCAAATCTTCATCTTTTGTTTTATTTACTTCGGAAATGCTAGGCTAAACATCCTTTGGGATGTAGGAAGGAGAAGTACCTGGATTTTATCAAAAATGCTTGAGTAATCTTTATACTTAGAATATTTGTTGTTTTGGTCTTTCATTCTCGATATTTACCCAAGGATGCGAACAAGCCGATCACTTGCAATGATCTAAAGTCTAGTTCTTAACTTAGAAATAAGTAGAACGCAGTGACACGAGCTTGAATGATGCTAGGGGATTCGAAAGAATTCTTTTGACACTTACGAAAGTGAGGTCGGCACAGTGAGCTAATCTCTGCCCACTGGAGTAGTAGGCAAGCTAATTTGTGTATTAAAAACACTTAGAGTATTTGTCTCTACACATTCCATCGAGGCCTGAAAAGGTCCATTTAGAGATTACCATTGACAAAACACAAGTACTAAGAGTATGGGATTTTTATCTAACGGTGTGAGTATTTTGTAACCGGGCTTTTCTAGCGAAAATGTCCACCACGAATACGAGGATCACTTCTAAGGACCGAGTATTTGAGATAAAATCTAGGGAAAATCCAACCTACATTCCTCATTTTTAGCATTTAGTAAATCGTTTAAAGTAGTTATTTCACCAAACCAAAACCAAGTATTATTTTCCTCTCTAGTTGAAACTTGTAAAAGGAGCTCATGAGAACCATATTGTCTTGATTGTCCAGTCCCTGTGGATTCGAGTCTGGTATTTTACCAACTATTACTTGCTGTGACGATCATAGTGGACAGTGTACACTTGCACTTCCCACTGTGGACAGTTTGCAACCCACTGCGATTAAAACACACATTTCGCACGTGACAAGTTTTTGGCGCCGTTGCCGGGGACTGGCGTGATTTTAAATCTCAAGACATTAGTTTTTGTTCGAGCCCGAGTAACTCGTTTTTCTAAGCTTTTCGTGTTGCATGCCACGACAACAACACGAACCTTTGGTACCAATCGATCTTGAAATAGAAAAAACCTTTAGAAGAAGACGTAAAGGTAAAAAAAAATACAAATCGACAACCCCCTGTGAACCCCACTGTGAACATGGCAGGTGTGGGAGGTGAAAGGCCCATCAACCCACCAATAGTGGAGACCACAGTGACGATTGCCGATAGCAAAGATCGAAAAATACGGGACTATGCTACTCCGGGACTTAATGATTTAAGCTCCGGGATTCTAAGGCCCAACATTATTTCACAACACTTTGAACTCAAACTGGTGATGTTTCAAATGATCCAAGCTATGGGTCAATTTGGAGGATTACCGTCTGAGGATCCACACTCGCACTTGAGATCTTTTTTGGAATTATCGGACTCTTTTCAACTTCAAGATGTGTCTGATGTGGCCTTAAGGCTGAAACTCTTCCCTTTTACATTGAGGGATAGAGCCAGAGCTTGGCTAAATTCACAACCACCAAATTCGATAATTACATGGGCAAATCTTGCTGAAAAGTTTTTACAAAAATACTTTCCTCCTACGAGGAATCTCAAGTTTCGAAATGATATCATTTTATTTCAGCAAGGTGAGGATGAGGCAGTTTCTGATGCATGGGAACGTTTTAAGGAACTTTTACGAAAGTGCCCACATCACGGCATCCCACATTGCATCCAATTGGAGACCTTTTACAATGGTCTTTCCAATGATGCCAAGATCATCCTAGATGCCACAGCTGGTGGAGCTTTTACAGCTAAAACCTACAATGAAGGGTAACAAATCTTAGAGAAAGTGTCCAATAACAACACCGAATGGTCAAACCCTAGGGCAAACACACCAAAAACCAACTCCATTGACTCAGATGCACTTAAATCCATTAATGCACAACTAGTAGCCTTAACTAAACTAGTTTTAAATGGAAATATAGGACAGGTCAATTCAGCAGTGGGCACTCCACAACTCCCTGAGAGTTGTTCTTTTTGTGGAGAAGAGCATACCTTTGACTACTGTCCTGGAAACCCTGAGGCTGTTAATTTGATAGGAACTCAATCTAGAAATAGCCCATTTTCACAAACCTACAATCCGAATTGGAGAAATCACCCTAACTTCTCCTGGACTTTGAATCAAGGATTTCAACCCCCTGGGGTGAGTCAAGGACAAAACAGGCCACAAAATCCACCTGGATTTCACCAGCCTAGTCATTTTCACAGTGGGCACTCTCCACAAAATTTTCACAGTGGCCAGTCCCCACAAAATTTTCAACAAAGACAACAACACGCACTTGATGCACCATCTTCGCTCGAATCATTACTGAAAGGTTTCATGAGTCAAACTCAAGCAGCCATGAGAAATTTTGAGACTCAACTAGGACAATTAGCCGCCGAAGTTAAGAATAGACTACCCGGTAAATTTCCTAGCGACACTGAGCATCCTAAGGGACTAGGAATAGAACATGTCAAGTCCATAACGCTTAGGAGTGGAAAGGATCTGAAAGACATTGTTTTCGAGTCTGATGATTCACCTCAAATACCCACTGTGATTCCCACAGTGGGCACTCCTCAAGTCACTGTCATCCCCACAGTGGGGAACGACATCCCTGACCTTCCCACTTTTGGACCTGTTCCCAAACCTACTGTTTCAAAGCCAATACCACAGCAAACTCAAATTGACCCACGAAGCATTCCCTTTCCTCAAAGAATGAAGCCTAAAAATGTCGATGTTCAGTTTAAAAAATTCTTAGACATTTTTAAGCAACTTCACATTAACATACCCTTGGTAGAGGCTCTCGAGCAAATGCCAAGCTATGTTAAATTTTTAAAGGATATTTTGAACAAAAAGAGAAAGTTGGGTGAATTTGAGACTGTGGCTTTGACCGAAGAATGTAGTGCCCTCCTTACTAGCAAGATTCCACCTAAGTTGAAAGACCCAGGTAGTTTCACCATTCCATGCACAATAGGAGGACAAGAAGTAGGTCAAGCACTCTGTGATCTAGGAGCTAGTGTCAACTTGATGCCACTGTCCATTTTTAAAAAGTTAGGTATTGGAGAGGCTAGACCCACAACCGTGACATTACAACTAGCCGACCGGTCCATTGCCTATCCCAAGGGAAAAATAGAAGACGTTTTGGTCCAAGTGGATAAATTTATCTTCCCCGCCGATTTTCTAGTTCTAGATTATGAGGCCGATAAAGAAATCCCAATCATCTTAGGGCGTCCGTTTCTTGCAACCGGACGTACTTTGATTGATGTGCACAAAGGGGAACTCACGATGCGAGTTAATGACCAAGAGGTAACATTCAATGTCTTCAAGGCCCTTAAGTATATAGACACCGAAGACTGTTTTGCTTTGAGTTCGATTTATGGATCCCACAGTTTTGACACAGTGCCCACAGTGAGAAGCACAGTGCCCACAGTGGGGAGTAAGAGTGAGCACTCCGACTCTAAAAATGATGACACTTTTGAGGATGAGTGTAACGAAATTTTGGCAGCTTTTGAGCTGCTAGATTTCAAGGAGAGACATGTCAAACTACCATATAAACATCCCCCTGACTTGAATTTGAAGTCATTGTCTTCCCACTTAAAGTATGCCTACCTCAATGAGTTAGAAGAACTCTGTCACCACTCCTACATAAATGAAAAAACCAACAAGGAGAAGATCAAGAGGTGGCCTGACAAAAAAATCACTCATGGAAATTTTGTGGAGGGACAAAAAGTGCTACTTTTTAATTCAAGGTTAAGGATGTTTCCGGAAAAATTAAAATCTCGATGGAAAGAGCCTTACACTGTGGTCAAGGTAAGTCCTTTTGGAACTCTGGACTTAATGGCTCCTCAATTCGGAAAAATCTTTAAAGTCAATGGACAAAGGGTGAAGCACTTTCTGAGCGACAGTGCCCACTCTCCATCCCGCTCTGGTTAAGCAATGTCACAACCGTTTGTAAATATTTTATTTCAGTTATTTGCTGTCTTTTTATTATTTTTGGTCTTTTTAACTCTGCATGGTAGTTTGTTTTAATGTGTGTAGGAGAAATTGTCGCTTTTTGGAGGAAAAATCAAGAAAAAGCTTCGCAGTGGGGAGAGACATGTCCCTGCGTTCCCCACTCCAAATCTGAAGAAGGATAGGACGGTTTTTGAGGGGCCCAAGGCTGACACACATCAACTTTTTCTTACAAATCAGTCAACTTTTGCTGCCATCTTACACCCATTTCTCCATTTTTCAAGAAAAGCTATCATTATCACTCTCTCTCTCTCCAAAAATGACCGTTTCCCTCCATTTTATTACCCAAAAGATAAACCCTTTCCATTCTAAATTCCAAAAACCACCTTTACTCCAAATATTCAAAAACACACATACTCTTCTTCTCCATTTTTCTCTCTCAAACCACACCAACCCAACCCTACCAAAAAAAAATCCTTGCACTTAAAAAGAAGAAAGAAAAGGTTGAGAGAAAGAGGAAGGAAGAGGAAGAAAGCCTGGCAAAGGAAGAGGAGGAGAGGAAACAACGAGAGAAAGCCGAACGGTTGGCAAGAGAGGAAGAGGAAGAGGAAAGGATTAGGGTCAAAAAGAAGATGGTTTCGAGGAGGACTCTGGCGACAGTTCACCGCAAGCAACCCCAACCCACTAATGGTTTGTTAAAACAATGGTTTCGCTCGTTTGCTCCGTAAAACAATTTTATTTTGCTGTTTTGTTTTAATTTCTGCCTATGGCTAGGCGTTTGACAATATTTGCTGTTTTTGGGTATTGAATGCATGGAAATCCTACTTCTGGGTAGGTACTTTTGGGTACTAACGTAATTGTTGTTTGAATGCTTGTTTGATCTCGTTTCCATTTCAAGGTACAACTTTCGGCTTCCGACTTAAAAAGGTCCCTTTTGTAAGTACGAATCTCAACTTGATACCGTGAAATGATATAGGCCGTTTTTCGCATCCAAACACGATCCTTTTTGTACCCCAAACCACCACCTTTGTTCATTAATTCAATGTCACAGTGGGGACACTGTGAGATTTTAAGTTAGAGGTGGGAACTTCCAGAGTGACCTCCAGTCTTCCCACAGTGGGGACACTGTGAAGTCTAAGTTTGAGGTGGGTAAGCCATACCCCCCTCCCAAAAAAAAATATATACAAAAACAGAAGAAAAGCGGAGTGTCACTAACAAACTTGATGGTGTGCCTTTCTGGACCATCAAAGTGTTCACTCCCAGAAAAAGATGGTGTGCCTATTCTGGACCATCGGAATACCCACTTTCACAAAAATAGCCATACCCAAAATAAAGCCTGAAAGTGTGCGTACATACCCATGAAAAATCCAAAACACCCACTTCTTGAAATAAAAATCTCCAAGCGAGATTTTTGGTCCATGTTTGGAAGTACCTGCAAACCCCTTGGGAAAATATTCAAAGCCATAAACCCATCGAACCCAAGAAAGCCCTATTGATTAATGCAAAACAAGGGAAAGATTTCGTCAAACACAAAAGTGAAATTTTCAAGTTTGGAACCGAAGGAAGTATCGAAGGAAGGAGATCAACGCCCATTCAAGTCAAGAAGTATGTAAGTCCCTAAAAGTTCTACTGCATTTTGTTCATTTTATTTCTTTCTTTTTATTACTTGGGGACAAGTAATGGTTTAAGTTTGAGGTTGTGATAACTCTATTTTTAGAGTTATTATTTCCATTTATTTTCCACTTTATTTTTGTCAATTTTAGCCATTTCACTTCTAAAAACCCCCCATTCTTGTTATAATTCTCGAAAATGAGCAAAAGGAGTGAACCATAGTATTTAATGAATTATTTGGTGGAATTTGGGTGTTTTTCACGTTTTATCCTGCAGTGACCACTGTTGTGCCCATTCTGGTTCCCCACTCTTCGAGTAGATCAGAAAACAAAAGAAAACCATGGGCTGGAAATATAAAAACCTGGAGTTGGAAAGATCCTTTGGCAGAAAAATCTGAAATGTGGTGGCTGAAAGGTTTCCTTAAAGATGACATAAAGCTTGTACCTTTGTACTTGAATAAAGTTGACTTCTAGAAGACCATTGGGTAAAAGAGCTTTACATGGAAGGTTGAAGTATGGACCATTGAGCTGAGTTTTACAATATTCTGCAGTCCTTACACCTTGAAGAAACCCTTTTTGTGTAAAGACCAACACCTCTCCTTAGTATAAATAGGGGTGTTAGTCTCATTTATTGGAAGCATCCTTAACTACATTTTCTCCTTGCAATTCTATTACTTCATTAAGTTTTAGCTCTTTAATTTCTCTGCAGTAGTTAACATTTATTTTCTGCATTTTATTTTCTTAGTTAATTGTAATTCGTAATACACAGTGCAGGGACGACTTCTCGTTCCCCACTGTGAGCAGTTAATTCAAGTCACTTTCAGTTTTATTATGTGCAAATCTTCATCTTTTGTTTTATTTACTTCGGAAATGCTAGGCTAAACATCCTTTGGGATGTAGGAAGGAGAAGTACCTGGATTTTATCAAAAATGCTTGAGTAATCTTTATACTTAGAATATTTGTTGTTTTGGTCTTTCATTCTCGATATTTACCCAAGGATGCGAACAAGCCGATCACTTGCAAGGATCTAAAGTCTAGTTCTTAACTTAGAAATAAGTAGAACGCAGTGACACGAGCTTGAATGATGCTAGGGGATTCGAAAGAATTCTTTTGACACTTACGAAAGTGAGGTCGGCACAGTGAGCTAATCTCTGCCCACTGGAGTAGTAGGCAAGCTAATTTGTGTATTAAAAACACTTAGAGTATTTGTCTCTACACATTCCATCGAGGCCTGAAAAGGTCCATTTAGAGATTACCATTGAAAAAACACAAGTACTAAGAGTATGGGATTTTTATCTAACGGTGTGAGTATTTTGTAACCGGGCTTTTCTAGCGAAAATGTCCACCACGAATACGAGGATCACTTCTAAGGACCGAGTATTTGAGATAAAATCTAGGGAAAATCCAACCTACATTCCTCCTTTTTAGCATTTAGTAAATCGTTTAAAGTAGTTATTTCACCAAACCCAAACCAAGTATTATTTTCCTCTCTAGTTGAAACTTGTAAAAGGAGCTCATGAGAACCATATTGTCTTGATTGTCCAGTCCCTGTGGATTCGATTCTGGTATTTTACCAACTATTACTTGCTGTGACGATCATAGTGGACAGTGTACACTTGCACTTCCCACTGTGGACAGTTTGCAACCCACTGCGATTAAAACACACATTTCGCACGTGACAACACCCTAGCCCAAGCTTAGAAGCATCGCTGTAAATCACAAATCCTTCAGAACCATCTGGTAATGACAAAATTGGAGCGCTGCTCAGACTCTCCTTCAACCTCTCAAATGTGGCCTCTTGAGCTTTGGTCCAAACGAACTTGATGTTCTTCCTCGTCAATGCGATCAACGGTGTGGCTATACGAGAGAAGTCTTGAATGAACTTTCTATAATAGCCCGCTAACCCAAGAAAATTTCTCACTTCCGATGGCGACTTTGGCGACTCCCAATCTTTAATAGCTTTGATCTTAGCGGGGTCCACTTTGATACCGTCCACCGACACCACGTGACCCAAAAACTGAACTTCCCTTAACCAGAACTCGCACTTTGAGAACTTTGCGTACAACTTCTCGCGTTTTAGCAATTCCAACGATGGCTGAAGATGCTCCTCGTGATCCTTACGGGTACGAGAGTATATCAGGATATCGTCGATGAAGACAATCACACACTTGTCTAGCAACGAGCTGCACACCTTGTTCATCAAATCCATGAACACTGTTGGGGCGTTAGTCACGCCAAAGGGCATGACTAAGAACTCGTAGTGTCCGTATCTTGAACGAAAGGCTGTCTTGGACACGTCTTCCTCTCTCACCATTAGCTGATGGTATCCTGACCTCAAATCTATCTTCGAGAAGTAGCTCACACCTTGCAACTGGTCAAAGAGGTCATCAATCCTCAGAAGCGGGTACTTGTTCTTCACTGTTACCTTGTTGAGCTCACGGTAATCTATGCACATCCGCATAGATCTGTAGTTCTTCTTCACAAAAAGTATCAGCGCTCCCCAAGGCGATGAGCTTGGATGAATGAAACCCTTGTCTAGTAGCTCTTGCAGCTGCGTCATCATCTCCTTCATTTCTGTTGGTGCCAGACGATAGGGCGCACGTGCGATCGGTGCCGCCCCAGGCATCAAATCTATTCTGAACTCTACTTGAAGATCTGGGGGCAGACTCGTCAAGTCATCCGGAAACACTTACGGGTACTCGCTGACTATAGGCACATCCCCTACTTCTTTCTTCTCTTTCTTAGCATCTAGCACATAAGCTAAATACCCCATACATCCCTTCCCCAGACATCGCATAGCTTTCAACATAGAAATCATACATGACTTCCTATCTCGATGATCCCCATAAATTACTACTTCCTTCTTATCAGGCAAGGCGATACGAATCCACTTCTTATTACACACTATGCTAGCGTCGTTATCCACTAACCAATCCATTTCTAGAACCACGTCAAACTCCCCCATTCCCATAGGGTGCAAACGCAAAGGAAACGAGTGACCGTCTACGTCTATGCTACACCCCTCATAGACCTCTTTCACCAAGACTCTACTATCATCTGCCACTTCTACCTCAAACCCAAAGTCCAGCCTCTTGGGTTTCACTTGCAATTTCCGAATAAAATTTGGCGACACAAACGAACAATTGGCGCCCGAATCAAACAATACCTTAGCAAAAGTCGAGTCAATAGGGAAAGTACTTGTCACCACATCAGGTGTCTTCACCGCCTCCTCTGCAGACATGTGGAAAGCCCTCGCCTTCACGCGAGCTGGCTCCACCTTTCTATCTCCAACTCTTCCTCCACCACTACTGCCATAACCCCCATCATATCCTCTTCTCAACTGCGGACATTCCATCTTGACATGATCTGGCGAACCATACTGATAACATGACCACGAACTGCGGCAGTCTCGAGCCATGTGCCCTGTTTTCCCGCACTTGAAACATCCTTCCTTATCTGCTAAACACTCTCCCTTATGCATCCGGTTACACTTGCTACAAGGTTTCTCTCCTGATCTGAATCCCGCCCTCAGCTCGGGTTTAGGCGCACTGGACCTCTTAACATCGCGATTCGGCCCTTCCCATTTTTGCTTGTCTCCAACTCTCTCTGTCATTTGTCTATTCTTTTCTTTTTCGGTGAGCTCTGCAGTATCTATCGCAACCTGAAAAGTAATTGGACCTTTCACCTGCACCAATTCCCTCACGCTGCTCTTCAACCCCCAATATGTATCTCTCTATGTGCCTCTCCTCAGTAGGCACATACAGTTCAGCAAACCGAGCTTTCTCAATGAACTTCGATGTATACTCTTGGACTGATATCTTCCCCTGCTCTAATCCCATAAATTCTTCCTCGAGCTTCTTTACGGCTGCCACTAGACAGAACTGAGCTTTGAATCTCTTTGTTAACAATTCTCATGTAGTTGTCTTTGCAATCTCAGAACCCTTACCTCCCATCTCGATATCCCACCAGAAAATAGCATCTGCTTTCAGCATAGCCATGGCAAACAACACTTTGTCTTCCTCGGCACACTTACTCATGTCGAAAGCCAATTCCATCTCTCGTATCTATCTCAGGGCTAAGACCGGGTTGCACTCTTCGCTGAAAGTCGGAGGCTTGCACGATGCAAACGTCTTAAAGGTACATCCCTCCGCTGTCTTCGATTCATTAACCACCACTGTAGTCGATAAAGAATGATTTCCTACCACAGTCAGAGGTAGGCTAGATGCCTCTGTCCTCGTCTCGTTCCCACTTCTAGTTCGTCCCTCGGACGTAGTCTTGATCTGATTTTCCAACAACGCTTGCAAGGTCTCCTGTAATTTACCCATCTCAACCGTAAACTTCTCCTCCGTCACAAAAGCTTGGTTTCGGTCTCCCCTCAGGCTGTCTGACTGGCTTCCTCCGCCTATCGAAGCGGTACTTTTTTGGTGCAAAGGTTCACGCACTTCAGGCGCCCTCATGCTCTTAGCTCGATGGGTGGTTGGCATCTTTTTCTTTCCTCTGGTTTCCACACCAACCCCAACCGCCTGTGAGGCAGCTCGTAACGGTGGTCTGCCTAGTCCTCTTCCCCAGCCTCCGTCCCTTCTGCGGGTGGCCGCTCGACTCGGAGGATTCACCGGTCCCTCCTCAAAGATGTCCTCCACTTGAATCTCTCCCACAACAGGAGTTGTACCCACCACGGGCACGAATCTACTTCTCAAGCTTCTTTAAGACATTCTTGAATACTCGAACAAACCAAGAAAATTACTTAAGACTACTGCTCAAGAATAATAAGGCAAGTTAAGCACGTACATGTACCTGTAGATTCGCAATTACACTGGCCAGGTGTAATCCCGAACCTACCTTACATGACTGTCCTCGCTACCCTATTAGTCTATACTTGTAATAGTGCCCTCCTAGCGCATTCCGGATTCTCAGTTGTGATTTTCTACTTCCACAGTTTAAGTCTAGACCCGTCTGGTCACCTAAATCCCTTAAACTACAGCTATGATACCAATTGTAACAACCCAGTCCAAAATAAAACATAATATAGCATGAATATAAATCCTTTCAATACTGGGTCCCAAAATTTCAATACATCAGTCTCAAAACATAGGTTGGCGGAAGCAACCTATACACAACTGAGAATATTACTATAGTCTATAAGTAAAGTAAAACTCTATCTCTGGAAGCATCTGTACTCTAAGCCTGCTCTTTTCCCTTACCGGAGCTTCCTACAACCGGCTTACCTGAAAATGTTTAGTTTGGAAAATGTGAGGGTTAGACCATGAGGTCTAGTGAGATCCCTCAATACAACAGTTCTCAAAACATATTAAAATAGTTCATAAGTTTCAAAAACAACTTTGAATAAAACTTTCAAATAACTTCACACTCGTAAATGGCACACTGAAGTCACTCGGAAGTGACAACGTGTTAGTCTCACACTGCCTTACTGGGTCACTCCTCCCATGGCATAAACGGGTCACTCCTCCCGGTATGAGCACTGGCGGGCCACACCCCCCGACTTAGCCAATTTACGTCTAATCACAATGTATGCATACATCACAAATAAACTTTCACACATGCATTTCATGTAAATAAAACATCGCATTTCTTCTCATTTATTTACTTTAGAAAACACATTTTAAAACACGGTTTTTTAGTTAGAAAAACTCACCTGGTGCTCTTAACAATTCTTCCTGCTTTACTTTTGACCTTCAAAGGGAATACCTGAGTAAGGGGATAAAATATAAGCTGACCAGACACTAACTAACCAACTTTCCGGACATAAACTATCCGGACACCAACTGTCCGGACACCACTCTCCGGACACCACACTGTCCGGATGCCACTTACCGGAAACCACACTATTCGGACGCTACTTACCGGACAACTATGCTTTCTGGACGTCTTCCTATCCTGAAAACTATCCTATCCGCACAGCCATCCTATCCGGACACTTACCCTATCCAGACACTTTGTCCGGACACCTACACTGCCTTACCGGACGACGGGCTGTGATGCTTTTGGGATCGAAATCTGCTAACAAACCCTTACCCATAACGAAAATGCGATAAAAGCAGTATTATAAACATGCTTTGACTATCCCTTACAAACTCTTTGTTGCTTAAACACAAGGATGGTGTCTAATTTCCTTCTTAGAGCATCATCCTCAACTTTTAACCAAAAACCCTCAAACAAACCCATTTCAACATAAATCTAAGGTTACAGTTTGAAATAAGAGATTACCTGATAGAATCAAGTGTAGAACTAGGCTCAATCTTCCACTCCTTCTTCCAATTTTGTAGATTGGTGATGCTTTCTCCTCTAATTTTGCAACTTGAAATCGATTCTTCTTTCTATTCTTTCTCTCTAAGCCGCCAATAATCAACTATAATGAGCTCCTAGGGTTTTGAGCCCAAATTGAGAGTTTTTATACTCTCCTACCATATTTCAAAACAGCCCCTAAACTTAAAATTATGCAACTTTCTCCACAAAACATATTCTGCTCAAATAAAGATCTCGGTTATTACACTATACCACCGTTTACCGAAGGTACCCGAATCAACTTCTTGGAACAAAGAATATCGGCCTTGTTCTTGCCCAACCAATCCATACTTATTACCACATCAAATCCACCGATGACCATGGGTAGTAGGTCCACCTCAAAGAAATTCTTGTCGATCCCCAAGGTACACCAACTATAGCATTCTCGGATTATTACTTGCTCTCCATTGGCCACTTCTACCACCATGGCATCGGAGAGGGTACTAACGGGAGTAACAAATTGCTTACAAAAAGAACTCGACATGAAAGAACGATTGGCACCTGAATCAAATAATACACAAGCAGGCAAAGAGTTTATGAGAAACATACCCGACACCACATCGGTGGTCTCCATTGCCTCCTTAGCAGTCATATGGAACTCTCGACTCGGTGCCTTGGGCGGAGAAGGGCGCCGACCCACTCGAAACCCCTCGGTTGCCCCCCCCCCCCCCCCCCACAAGCTTTGGGCAATCCCTCTTCACATGCCTCGGTTTATGGCACTCAAAACAAACCGGTCCCCTCATGGGGTAATCCCGACTAAGGTGATATCTTTTCTCACACTTGAAACACTCGGGTGAAATCGAGTGTTGCCTGGAGTTACACAAGCCAACATGTTTGCTCTTGCATTTGTGACACCACCTCGCGTCACGACGATTGTCTCCAAATCTATTCCTGGAAAACTGTCTTGATTGACGAACGGTTCTAGATGACCCTTCCCACTTTCTCTTCTCACCTGCATGCCCACTTTCTAACTTTCCCTGGGCCAAATCATCTTCCACCAACAATGATTCTTCGATTGCCTCCTCTAAAGTCGCCACTTTGGCGTTCCTCACGGTCGTCTTCATTTCAGCGGGCAAACCCCGGTGGTAAGCCTTAATCTTTATTTTCTCATCAGGAGCCAGATGCTCCACCAGACTTAACTTTTCGAGGAATGACTTTGAGTATTCAACGATTGTCATACTCCATTTCTTCAACACGCGGAACTCTTCTTCAATCTTGTCTAGAGCCCTCTCACTACAATACTTGTCAAGGATTTTCTTCTTGAAGGTTGGCCATGTGAGTTTGCCAACACCTCGGGCGTCACGGACGATCGGGTGAGATTCCAACAAGTAAGGGCCTCGCCCTTGAGGAGATGAAAAGAAAACTTAACTCTCTGAGAGTCCTCGCATTCGCTAGCCTCGAATGCCATTTCCATCTCCCGGATCCAATACATGCATCGGACAGGGTCGGTAGTTCCCGCAAACTCTGGTGGCTTACAACTAAGAACGGTTTTATACGAACATCCCCTCTCCTTCCTCCCGTTTTGAACAATTCCTTGGTCCTCCACGACAACTACATTCACAAAGTGTAACACCCGGAAAATCCTAGTAAGTAATAATAGTCTTAATATTTCTTAATATTTTGACTTTTTAGATCATGATTGATATCCTAAGTAATTTTCGTGATTTTTACTTGTTATTTGTTAATTCCCGATAGAAATCAGTAAGTTTATTTCTTAAGGAAATTAATGAAAAATAGATGATAAAGTTAAACATTAGATTTTATGGATTAGTTGGATGGGTAATTTGAATACGAGTCCAACGGTACTTTCCGGGGTAAAAACGGAGTTTTAACGAAGAAGTTACGGCTAAATCAGTGGGAATTGAGAAGACTAGCAAACAGAAGCCGGCGCCGATGGTTGGCGCCGATGCATCGGCGCGGGTGATCGGCGCCGAGCACCTGACGTTCTAAAAGGGGGTTAAACCCACCTCTTTATCCTTAGTCAGTATTCTTTCATTTTAGAATTCTCAAGTTCAGAACTTTGCTCCTGCTCTTCTAAGACGATTTTCCATCTACTTAAGGTAAAATCATCTCTCAATCCTAATCCAATTCAAGTAATTAGTAGATGAATCTTAACAATTAAACTTGATTTAGGGCATTACATCTTCATCTTTCTTGATTGGAGTATTTGGGTTCAAGTCTTCAAGTTTGGGTTATACCAATTGAAGAATTAAGGTGAGTAACTTGTATCTAATTGATTGTATTATACTTATCTACCATTCTTTATCTTGATTTTGGTATTGTTAATGAGAAATCTTGATTTATAAGCTCTTAATGGTTAAGAGGGGACAAGAAGAGTTCAAGTAAGTTATAGTGGATTAATTGTGTTTTATTACTTAGAATGCCATGGTAAATGTTAGTGTTAAAGGTTTGGGTTTGATTTTATATCTTTGGTATGTGATTATGATAATGGCTTAATATATGTCTTAATGAAGCAATGATGGCTTAATGGTCAATATGGACTTATTATTGAATTGTAAACATGGATGTTTATTATTGATATTATATAGAATGTGAATTGATACATATGGATGTATATGAACTACATGGAAGTAGTATTGATATGTTAAATGGTTGGACCATTGTTAAGTGCTAAATATGCTTGGAATATTATTTGGATTAACATATTTGGTATTCACATAATTGGAGGAGCACCTAGTAGGCATTGGAGGATACATTCTTACACACCGTGGGGTAAGTGTAATTGATTCATACCTCGGATACCGTGGGGTTTTCCGTTGTGTTATGCCTTGTGACAATACCGTGGGGTACCGATCAAGGTATATCTTCGATTATGATGTAACTGGGTAACGATATGGACCTTCTCCATGGAATCCAATTTGTGAATGTATCGAATTGTTATTCCTACATGCTATGATTATGCTCTATGTGCTATGTGTAAACCTCACTTAGGCTTTAAAAGCCTAACACTTGTTATGTGTTTTATGTGTTACCGATATTAGTGGTTCCGGACACAAGAAGGTCTAGAACGGGGTTGTGAGCATGGGATCATTGTTGGAGAGTTAAAGATTGGAAGGTTGATGATAGAACTTTCCGACATCATTTTGATATTTGATTGCTATAGTAGTGATCAAATAAGCTAGTGGTCCATTAGTAGTTAAAATTAACTAAATCTTGGTAATAATGGTTATGTAATGATAATTATGTATACTTTTACTTTAGTAATGAGTACCACTCTTCCGTTTTATGGAAGTTTTTGTTAACCCCTGTTTTGGGGTGTTACAAGTTGGTATCAGAGCTTTAGTTTAAGTGAACTAAGTATGATGAGGAGGTACTTAGACTTAAGCTGAGATGAATTAAGTTATGAATCGTGAGATTGGGTAGAAGTATTAAGACGGGATGGCCTTAGGGTCGACAGAAATATGTGAAATTAGTACGGTAACGACGGTAATGAGGATTCTCATGTATGATATATTCACAATCTCAATTAGCTACTGTTATTATGAATATATTGTTACATAAGCATACTTGTTTCTAAATTGTTCCAGTGACTAATGATCGGTAAAGTACGTTTCGTGTGATTATATTTATATAACCATTTCTCAGGGTTATCTTTTGTTTTATAGCATAATGATGGTAAAAACGCCACCAAGGTCTTTCAATTCTTTGGAGGACAGATCGGTAAATGATTGAGGGTTGGAAGGACAACCTAGAACTGGCGGGACTCATGAAAGTCTGCCGAGACAACCTTAAATAAGTGGATTAAAATGTGTGGAACTAGAATGTAAGATGTTTGATCAAGACGGGAATAGTATGAAATGGTTGAGTAAGTGAGCCTTGGAAGGCATGAATAACAAGTGTTAGAAGGCTGAGAGGGTAACCACTGGTTGGAAATAGAGCGTCAATGATAAGTTGCGTAAGTTAAACGATAGACCTTGTTTGAGTGAATAGCCTTCAATTGCAAGTAGAGTTTTATGCATGGTGTCCTCGAGTGTGTGTTACATGGGTTTTCGTGATTTCAAAACAAATGCATAAATAGCAATTTAGTCGATGATGAGTCAGTATGTGCACGTGGGTATTTAGAGAAAAAGGCAATACCATTTATGTCGCGCAGCGAAATTTTGAGTTTAGCAATTTGCAAAATACTTCATATTTACAAGAAAAGTTAAAAATAAATGAGTGTGAGAACCGACTAGCTTACTTCGTGTCGGTGATTTCTTTCAACTTTTGTCATATGAAAAGATTTTCATTAAATATGTTACGGTCATAATAACATCGTTTTGGTTGAAAAAGATTAAGTTTTTCAGAAAGTAGTATGCAAATGATTCTCGTGATCGTTGTGCAGTACACTGAAGTTATAAGAATTTGGGGTCATGTGTACCCAAGTTGCTCCAAGTGTTGTTCTTTAAAAGGAGGAAATGTGCGAAATAATATATATAATACATTGTTATGCATGAAGGCTATGAACGAACTAAGTCGTAAAATATTACTATAAGCTAAGAAAGAACTCTGAGAATGGAGTGGTGTTAGATAAATCATGGGAAGATGTTTGTAATTTTGGTAATTATGTTCAAGAGGAAGGTGAACAATGGGAGAGTTGAAAGTGGACTTTAGTGTCGGTTGTAAGAAGGTCTATACTCTTGTTTGGTAACTAGAAATACAGTTGGCAAGGGACGGTTGTGTCCGGAGGAAGGATTAGTAGTCATCAAGGTGATGGAATTAGAAAATTGCTATGAGTAGTATGGTGAGACAGTAAGGAAATACCCTCGACGTTAAATAAGAATTTATGGTGATTTTGTGATATTAGTATTGCACGAATAAGTTTGAAATGAAGACGATGAGATGTAAATTGTATTATGTTATGTTGAAAGGATTAGGTTTAGTCCTTGTTATTGAATAGATTAAAGAAGTATCGATAGGTCGACTATTGACAATGAAGTCGGCAGTTGTGTAAGATGTATGAGGCCTTTTGCCTGTCACAGGGTGTGGTCTGGGTGCGTCCCGCGTATGCCTGTGCGGGCAGAAACAAAACCGTGAGCGGTACCGGCATGATGTTATGCAGAGGGTATGCGCAAAGCGGACATTATCGTGTACGGTGAACCGGGGATGTTACAGAATGTTATAGAATGCGAACAATACATATCTTGTGAAACACCACGTGTGGGGATTTTGAGTGATTGGCAACAAAAAAAATTTTTACGAGTGGAAGAGGTTTTGAGTAAATTATTACATAAGTGAAAGTTAGGTGGTCAAAATACGCTTTTAGAAGTTTATTGTGGGTGTGCAATAATTATGGTGTGTTATATCCTTAATCGCATTTTTTTTAGTAAGTGTCGGTTTAACTATTGGTCTTATGTGTGAGGACAATTTGATGATCTTGTATTCTTAGTACCTTTGGGACTAATAAACTTTGGCAAAATAATATATATATATATATATATATATATATTGTGGAGTATATAGAGTTGTATATACGTGTACATATAGATACATATATGAATTGACTTCATGGGGAAAGTAGCAATGAAGGGGTGGTGAGATTATCATGTCTCGAAGCGTGTGTTGCATGATGTGGGATTAGATGTATTTTAAATTTCATGAGTTGATATTGATAAATGATCAAAAGACCCTTTGAGTAGATGTCTTGGTTTTGGACTCGATTGAGTCTTAAGGGTATTCGTCGGTTTAATTAACTTGACATAGGCTTGGGGGTTGGAATTACATGAATTGTATTATAATTAAAGTTTACATAATGTGAATACATTGATTTTTCTTTTGAGATCATGTATGAATGTTAAGTTAGAATCGGAAGATTAAAAGTTGAAGAATCACCTTATGGGGGGTGTTAGGATAGTGAAGGACTATTGTTGTAGATGAACATTCTACTTATGGTGTAGATGGTTTATATAGAATGAAGAATTAGGCACGAACATGGTAAGGGTATGGACTATGTCCATTTGTGATAGAGTGTGCACTGTATATATATAATGGTTTGGAATCACAAAGAATTAGTAAGAAGCGAGTAAGTTTAAGTTAATTAGAAACTCGTGAGTTGTAGTTCAAACTAAAGTTGGGGAATAATAAAAGTAATGAAATAGATTCGGTTAAGTGTGCGGGAGAGCATGAAGGTAAATTTGAATTGAGTACGAATGACCATGAGGGATCTGGTCTGCTGTGAGATGTTATGGGTGGAGACTGTATGAACGAGTAGTGGCATTAATTGTCAAGATAAATGTGTCAACCAGTAATAAGAAGTTATAAAGAGGGAACATTAGATGAAAGTCTTTTCGGGGATTCCAGATGAATAGTACTAGTTGTCAATAAAGCTGTTGGAATATGTGGTTGTAAGATGGTGTAGTGATTTGGCTATTATTGGAATAGAATGTCGAGCGGTAGTGTGAGTTTATCCAAAGTGATTTTGGTTGTGTGAGTCGCTAAATAAGTTTATGATTTTAAATCATAGGAGGTTTAATAAAGATGAGAAAGTGTTATCGGTATGTGGAAAAGTTGGGAGAAAGAGACAAATATTGATTGGAGGGTAGTACTCCATGCTAACGTAGGAAGTAATGATAGAAAGGTCGGACCTAAGAATGTATCTATACTACAGGTTCAATGGAATTATCACCTTTGATATATAATATTTTAAGTGTTTGGTTGCAATGTGGTCGCGTAGTGCGATATTGATGTGAGGAAGTGGTAGTACTTTATACTGAAGAAACGTGTGGATCATAGATGTAGTGATGGTTGCCGTAATTATAGAAGTATTCAAAAGTGGTAAGTATGCTCAATTTAAAGTGAGTATGAATTTCAAGCAGTATACGTTAATGTTATTTTGAGACCTGGAGATTGAGATGTGGATGATGACGGTATTGAAGACCAAGCAATAGTCAGATAAAGGTTTAAAGATAAATGGTTACTCTAAGGAGGCTTACAAATCTAAGTTGGGAAGCGGATAATGGGGAAAGAAGTAAGGTTCAGGAAATATGAAAGATGAATTCTTGTTCCTTCTAGATTTTTTAATTGTGAATAAGTATATAAGACTTGAAATGAAGAGATGTATACAAAATATGTCGTGTTGATATGATGTGATTTCACTAGTTAAAGTGAGAGAGAATGGTATGAGTCATTGGGTGAAGGAATGGGGAAACAATCTTAGAGAAATCGTTGAGAAATTGTAATAGAGGAATGGGGTATAGGTACAATAGTATTATATCAATAAAATGTTAATGTGATTTTTGAATTGGAAGAAGATATGAAGATTAAATATCCACATTTGTTTTCTTAATCTAAGATTTCGAGGACGAAATCTATTTCAAGTGGGGGAGAATTGTAACACCCGGAAAATCCTAGTAAGTAATAATAGTCTTAATATTTCTTAATATTTTGACTTTTTAGATCATGATTGATATCCTAAGTAATTTCCGTGATTTTTACTTGTTATTTGTTAATTCCCGATAGAAATCAGTAAGTTTATTTCTTAAGGAAATTAATGAAAAATATATGATAAAGTTAAACATTAGATTTTATGGATTAGTTGGATGGGTAATTTGAATATGAATCCAACGGTACTTTCTGGGGTAAAAACGGAGTTTTAACGAAGAAGTTACGGCTAAATCAGTGGGAATTGAGAAGACTAGCAAACAGAAGCCGGCGCCGATGGTTGGCGCCGATGCATCGGCGCGGGTGATCGGCGCCGAGCACCTGACGTGCTAAAAGGGGGTTAAACCCACCTCTTTATCCTTAGTCAGTATTCTTTCATTTTAGAATTCTCAAGTTCAGAACTTTGCTCCTGCTCTTCTAAGACGATTTTCCATCTACTTAAGGTAAATTCATCTCTCAATCCTAATCCAATTCAAGTAATTAGTAGATGAATCTTAACAATTAAACTTGATTTAGGGCATTACATCTTCATCTTTCTTGATTGGAGTATTTGGGTTCAAGTCTTCAAGTTATGGTTATACCAATTGAAGAATTAAGGTGAGTAACTTGTATCTAATTGATTGTATTATACTTATCTACCATTCTTTAACTTGATTTTGGTATTGTTAATAAGAAATCTTGATTTATAAGCTCTTAATGGTTAAGAGGGGACAAGAAGAGTTCAAGTAAGTTATAGTGGATTAATTGTGTTTTATTACTTAGAATGCCATGGTAAATGTTAGTGTTAAAGGTTTGGGTTTGATTTTATATCTTTGGTATGTGATTATGATAATGGCTTAATATATGTCTTAATGAAGCAATGATGGCTTAATGGTCAATATGGACTTATTATTGAATTGTAAACATGGATGTTTATTATTGATATTATATAGAATGTGAATTGATACATATGGATGTATATGAACTACATGGAAGTAGTATTGATATGTTAAATGGTTGGACCATTGTTAAGTGCTAAATATGCTTGGAATATTATTTGGATTAACATATTTGGTATTCACATAATTGGAGGAGCACCTAGTAGGCATTGGAGGATATATTCTTACACACCGTGGGGTAAGTGTAATTGATTCATACCTCGGATACCGTGGGGTTTTCCGTTGTGTTATGCCTTGTGACAATATCGTGGGGTACCAATCAAGGTATATCTTCGATTATGATGTAACTGGGTAGCGATATGGACCTTCTCCATGGAATCCAATTTGTGAATGTATCGAATTGTTATTCCTACATGCTATGATTATGCTCTATGTGTTATGTGTAAACCTCACTTAGGCTTTAAAAGCCTAACACTTGTTATGTGTTTTATGTGTTACATATATTAGTGGTTCCGGACACAAGAAGGTCTAGAACGGGGTTGTGAGCATGGGATCATTGTTGGAGAGTTAAAGATTGGAAGGTTGATGATAGAACTTTCCGACATCATTTTGATATTTGATTGCTATAGTAGTGATCAAATAAGCTAGTGGTCCATTAGTAGTTAAAATTAACTAAATCTTGGTAATAATGGTTATGTAATGATAATTATGTATACTTTTACTTTAGTAATGAGTACCACTCTTCCGTTTTATGGAAGTTTTTGTTAACCCCTGTTTTGGGGTGTTACAAGTTGGTATCAGAGCTTTAGTTTAAGTGAACTAAGTATGATGAGGAGGTACTTAGACTTAAGCTGAGATGAATTAAGTTATGAATCGTGAGATTGGGTAGAAGTATTAAGACGGGATGGCCTTAGGGTCGACAGAAATATGTGAAATTAGTACGGTAACGACGGTAATGAGGATTCTCATGTATGATATATTCACAATCTCAATTAGCTACTGTTATTATGAATATATTGTTACATAAGCATACTTGTTTCTAAATTGTTCCAGTGACTAATGATCGGTAAAGTACGTTTCGTGTGATTATATTTATATAACCATTTCTCAGGGTTATCTTTTGTGTTTATAGCATAATGATGGTAAAAACGCCACCAAGGTCTTTCAATTCTTTGGAGGACAGATCGGTAAATGATTGAGGGTTGGAAGGACAACCTAGAACTGGCGGGACTCATGAAAGTCTGCCGAGACAACCTTAAATAAGTGGATTAAAATGTGTGGAACTAGAATGTAAGATGTTTGATCAAGACGGGAATAGTATGAAATGGTTGAGTAAGTGAGCCTTGGAAGGCATGAATAACAAGTGTTAGAAGGCTGAGAGGGTAACCACTGGTTGGAAATAGAGCGTCAATGATAAGTTGCGTAAGTTAAACGATAGACCTTGTTTGAGTGAATAGCCTTCAATTGCAAGTAGAGTTTTATGCATGGTGTCCTCGAGTGTGTGTTACATGGGTTTTCGTGATTTCAAAACAAATGCATAAATAGCAATTTAGTCGATGATGAGTCAGTATGTGCACGTGGGTATTTAGAGAAAAAGGCAATACCATTTATGTCGCGCAGCGAAATTTTGAGTTTAGCAATTTGCAAAATACTTCATATTTACAAGAAAAGTTAAAAATAAATGAGTGTGAGAACCGACTAGCTTACTTCGTGTCGGTGATTTCTTTCAACTTTTGTCATATGAAAAGATTTTCATTAAATATGTTACGGTCATAATAACATCGTTTTGGTTGAAAAAGATTAAGTTTTTCAGAAAGTAGTATGCAAATGATTCTCGTGATCGTTGTGCAGTACACTGAAGTTATAAGAATTTGGGGTCATGTGTACCCAAGTTGCTCCAAGTGTTGTTCTTTAAAAGGAGGAAATGTGCGAAATAATATATATAATACATTGTTATGCATGAAGGCTATGAACGAACTAAGTCGTAAAATATTACTATAAGCTAAGAAAGAACTCTGAGAATGGAGTGGTGTTAGATAAATCATGGGAAGATGTTTGTAATTTTGGTAATTGTGTTCAAGAGGAAGGTGAACAATGGGAGAGTTGAAAGTGGACTTTAGTGTCGGTTGTAAGAAGGTCTATACTCTTGTTTGGTAACTAGAAATACAGTTGGCAAGGGACGGTTGTGTCCGGAGGAAGGATTAGTAGTCATCAAGGTGATGGAATTAGAAAATTGCTATGAGTAGTATGGTGAGACAGTAAGGAAATACCCTCGACGTTAAATAAGAATTTATGGTGATTTTGTGATATTAGTATTGCACGAATAAGTTTGAAATGAAGACGATGAGATGTAAATTGTATTATGTTATGTTGAAAGGATTAGGTTTAGTCCTTGTTATTGAATAGATTAAAGAAGTATCGATAGGTCGACTATTGACAATGAAGTCGGCAGTTGTGTAAGATGTATGAGGCCTTTTGCCTGTCACAGGGTGTGGTCTGGGTGCGTCCCGCGTATGCCTGTGCGGGCAGAAACAAAACCGTGAGCGGTACCGGCATGATGTTATGCAGAGGGTATGCGCAAAGCGGACATTATCGTGTACGGTGAACCGGGGATGTTACAGAATGTTATAGAATGCGAACAATACATATCTTGTGAAACACCACGTGTGGGGATTTTGAGTGATTGGCAACAAAAAAAAATTTTACGAGTGGAAGAGGTTTTGAGTAAATTATTACATAAGTGAAAGTTAGGTGGTCAAAATACGCTTTTAGAAGTTTATTGTGGGTGTGCAATAATTATGGTGTGTTATATCCTTAATCGCATTTTTTTTAGTAAGTGTCGGTTTAACTATTGGTCTTATGTGTGAGGACAATTTGATGATCTTGTATTCTTAGTACCTTTGGGACTAATAAACTTTGGCAAAATAATATATATATATATATATATATATATATATATATATATATATATATATTGTGGAGTATATAGAGTTGTATATACGTGTACATATAGATACATATATGAATTGACTTCATGGGGAAAGTAGCAATGAAGGGGTGGTGAGATTATCATGTCTCGAAGCGTGTGTTGCATGATGTGGGATTAGATGTATTTTAAATTTCATGAGTTGATATTGATAAATGATCAAAAGACCCTTTGAGTAGATGTCTTGGTTTTGGACTCGATTGAGTCTTAAGGGTATTCGTCGGTTTAATTAACTTGACATAGGCTTGGGGGTTGGAATTACATGAATTGTATTATAATTAAAGTTTACATAATGTGAATACATTGATTTTTCTTTTGAGATCATGTATGAATGTTAAGTTAGAATCGGAAGATTAAAAGTTGAAGAATCACCTTATGGGGGGTGTTAGGATAGTGAAGGACTATTGTTGTAGATGAACATTCTACTTATGGTGTAGATGGTTTATATAGAATGAAGAATTAGGCACGAACATGGTAAGGGTATGGACTATGTCCATTTGTGATAGAGTGTGCACTGTATATATATAATGGTTTGGAATCACAAAGAATTAGTAAGAAGCGAGTAAGTTTAAGTTAATTAGAAACTCGTGAGTTGTAGTTCAAACTAAAGTTGGGGAGGAATAAAAGTAATGAAATAGATTCGGTTAAGTGTGCGGGAGAGCATGAAGGTAAATTTGAATTGAGTACGAATGACCATGAGGGATCTGGTCTGCTGTGAGATGTTATGGGTGGAGACTGTATGAACGAGTAGTGGCATTAATTGTCAAGATAAATGTGTCAACCAGTAATAAGAAGTTATAAAGAGGGAACATTAGATGAAAGTCTTTTCGGGGATTCCAGATGAATAGTACTAGTTGTCAATAAAGCTGTTGGAATATGTGGTTGTAAGATGGTGTAGTGATTTGGCTATTATTGGAATAGAATGTCGAGCGGTAGTGTGAGTTTATCCAAAGTGATTTTGGTTGTGTGAGTCGCTAAATAAGTTTATGATTTTAAATCATAGGAGGTTTAATAAAGATGAGAAAGTGTTATCGGTATGTGGAAAAGTTGGGAGAAAGAGACAAATATTGATTGGAGGGTAGTACTCCATGCTAACGTAGGAAGTAATGATAGAAAGGTCGGACCTAAGAATGTATCTATACTACAGGTTCAATGGAATTATCACCTTTGATATATAATATTTTAAGTGTTTGGTTGCAATGTGGTCGCGTAGTGCGATATTGATGTGAGGAAGTGGTAGTACTTTATACTGAAGAAACGTGTGGATCATAGATGTAGTGATGGTTGCCGTAATTATAGAAGTATTCAAAAGTGGTAAGTATGCTCAATTTAAAGTGAGTATGAATTTCAAGCAGTATACGTTAATGTTATTTTGAGACCTGGAGATTGAGATGTGGATGATGACGGTATTGAAGACCAAGCAATAGTCAGATAAAGGTTTAAAGATAAACGGTTACTCTAAGGAGGCTTACAAATCTAAGTTGGGAAGCGGATAATGGGGAAAGAAGTAAGGTTCAGGAAATATGAAAGATGAATTCTTGTTCCTTCTAGATTTTTTAATTGTGAATAAGTATATAAGACTTGAAATGAAGAGATGTATACAAAATATGTCGTGTTGATATGATGTGATTTCACTAGTTAAAGTGAGAGAGAATGGTATGAGTCATTGGGTGAAGGAATGGGGAAACAATCTTAGAGAAATCGTTGAGAAATTGTAATAGAGGAATGGGGTATAGGTACAATAGTATTATATCAATAAAATGTTAATGTGATTTTTGAATTGGAAGAAGATATGAAGATTAAATATCCACATTTGTTTTCTTAATCTAAGATTTCGAGGACGAAATCTATTTCAAGTGGGGGAGAATTGTAACACCCGGAAAATCCTAGTAAGTAATAATAGTCTTAATATTTCTTAATATTTTGACTTTTTAGATCATGATTGATATCCTAAGTAATTTCCGTGATTTTTACTTGTTATTTGTTAATTCCCGATAGAAATCAGTAAGTTTATTTCTTAAGGAAATTAATGAAAAAAATATGATAAAGTTAAACATTAGATTTTATGGATTAGTTGGATGGGTAATTTGAATACGAATCCAACGGTACTTTCTGGGGTAAAAACGGAGTTTTAACGAAGAAGTTACGGCTAAATCAGTGGGAATTGAGAAGACTAGCAAACAGAAGCCGGCGCCGATGGTTGGCGCCGATGCATCGGCGCGGGTGATCGGCGCCGAGCACCTGACGTGCTAAAAGGGGGTTAAACCCACCTCTTTATCCTTAGTCAGTATTCTTTCATTTTAGAATTCTCAAGTTCAGAACTTTGCTCCTGCTCTTCTAAGACGATTTTCCATCTACTTAAGGTAAATTCATCTCTCAATCCTAATCCAATTCAAGTAATTAGTAGATGAATCTTAACAATTAAACTTGATTTAGGGCATTACATCTTCATCTTTCTTGATTGGAGTATTTGGGTTCAAGTCTTCAAGTTATGGTTATACCAATTGAAGAATTAAGGTGAGTAACTTGTATCTAATTGATTGTATTATACTTATCTACCATTCTTTAACTTGATTTTGGTATTGTTAATAAGAAATCTTGATTTATAAGCTCTTAATGGTTAAGAGGGGACAAGAAGAGTTCAAGTAAGTTATAGTGGATTAATTGTGTTTTATTACTTAGAATGCCATGGTAAATGTTAGTGTTAAAGGTTTGGGTTTGATTTTATATCTTTGGTATGTGATTATGATAATGGCTTAATATATGTCTTAATGAAGCAATGATGGCTTAATGGTCAATATGGACTTATTATTGAATTGTAAACATGGATGTTTATTATTGATATTATATAGAATGTGAATTGATACATATGGATGTATATGAACTACATGGAAGTAGTATTGATATGTTAAATGGTTGGACCATTGTTAAGTGCTAAATATGCTTGGAATATTATTTGGATTAACATATTTGGTATTCACATAATTGGAGGAGCACCTAGTAGGCATTGGAGGATATATTCTTACACACCGTGGGGTAAGTGTAATTGATTCATACCTCGGATACCGTGGGGTTTTCCGTTGTGTTATGCCTTGTGACAATATCGTGGGGTACCAATCAAGGTATATCTTCGATTATGATGTAACTGGGTAGCGATATGGACCTTCTCCATGGAATCCAATTTGTGAATGTATCGAATTGTTATTCCTACATGCTATGATTATGCTCTATGTGTTATGTGTAAACCTCACTTAGGCTTTAAAAGCCTAACACTTGTTATGTGTTTTATGTGTTACATATATTAGTGGTTCCGGACACAAGAAGGTCTAGAACGGGGTTGTGAGCATGGGATCATTGTTGGAGAGTTAAAGATTGGAAGGTTGATGATAGAACTTTCCGACATCATTTTGATATTTGATTGCTATAGTAGTGATCAAATAAGCTAGTGGTCCATTAGTAGTTAAAATTAACTAAATCTTGGTAATAATGGTTATGTAATGATAATTATGTATACTTTTACTTTAGTAATGAGTACCACTCTTCCGTTTTATGGAAGTTTTTGTTAACCCCTGTTTTGGGGTGTTACACAAAGCCTCCCGACCCATTCACCGCATTCTCCGCAACCGTCTCGGGCCGTCGATGGTTGTTGTCTCGATCCTCTAGCATCTTCATGAACATTTCTTGTTGTTGAGCCATGGCGGAGTTCATGGCTTGTAACATACTATCCCTCAACCGAGTTTCAAGAGTAATCTCCTCTATTACCGGGTTGGAAGTGCTGATGTTGGTTCTCGGTATGCGTTCCATTCCTCCTCCCTAGAGGGGCGGCCTCGGAGGGAGTTCAGCTGTTGCCCTGACGTTCGGTTGGTCGGCCGTAGAGTCGGTCACGACATGAGCTTCTGGTGATGTTAGAAGTCTACTTCGTGTATTTACCATTTCAGTTTGTCAATCATTCGAGAAATAAGATAAGAGATAGGCTAAATTCACGTACTAATGCATCCATCAATTATTACAATAATAGTAATTCAAGCACGCTTACGTAACAACGCATTCATAATAGCATTAGCTAAGTGAAATTATGAACATGTTATACACAAGAATTCTCGTCACCGTCATCATAACTTTCGACAAACGCAATTCCGCAAGTCCTAACACTCTCTCATCCTAGGACGCCTACCCACAATGGTGTTCTAGTGACATGTCACTCGGCTTAACTCTAGACGTACTACAGTCATCACCTAGTTCGCTTAAACTAGAGCTCGGATACCAACTTGTAACACCCTAAAAATAGGGGTAAACAAAAACTTCCATAAAACGGAAGAGTGGTATATAATGCCATAGCACGAGCCTCCTAAAAAGGGGAATATACAAATGCATGTTTTAAATACATTGTATAATATCGGAAAGTAAATAACAATCGGCTCATCTACTTTCTATAACAGAAATAAGATTACGAAAGGGTGTCATCTCTAGTCCGATTTAGTCTTCTATCAACGACATCTCAAAAGTGTACCCCCAAAGCTCGCATGCTCCCAACTAAGCCTTCTTAAAGGCGGCACCGCTAGGATCTGAGATACACATTAAATAAGCAACAAGTGTTAGGCCAAGAAGCCTAGTGAGTTAAATAAATAATATAGCATGCAATAGTTCATAACATGGTTCATAAACATGGTCATTCACAATTTGATCTCAATAGGGGAGACCCAAAACACCAACTCAAGTTACACCTCAAGAGACGATATACCTTAGCATCTACTCTCATGAGTAACGCCTCAAGGCCCGACACATTGGGACTACCTCCATAGTATTATCCCAAAGGCGTGGATCTAGACGCATACCTCCAAGGTGGCGCCCAAGAATATATCCTCCTAGTGGCTACTTAGTGATTCCACCAAATTGTAAACACCAACAAGTAACTACTCCAAGTAGCACACAACAACATGCATCACCTCCATAAGAAATGGTCCAACCATCCCATTAAGCATGTAATTCCCACATACATATAAATCTCAAGCATAACCACATACATAACATGTATCAACATGGGTCTTGACATTTCACAATAATACAAGTAGAAATATTCATATTAAGCCAACTATCACCATTAAGCCATGCATTTCTCCATTAAGCCATAAGACAAGTCATTAAGCTTAAAACCCTAAATTTAGATATAACATTTCCAAAATGAATACGATCATAAGAATGTAAGATCCAAGTAGTTGGTATTACTACATAACCTTTCCATTACCATTAAGCTCCCAAATCCCCAAAATATGGAGAAATGAGCTTAATAACACAAAATGACATATTTCAATGAAAATTGTTAGAAAAGTTAAACAATAGTTATAAATCATGTAACAAGTATGTTTAAGGGTTCAAAATACTCACAATCTATAAGGGAAAACCCTAGGAGATGAAGAAGAACACTTGAGATATGGAGCTACCAATGTCCTTGAATGCACCAAAATGATTAATGGAGTGTAGTAATGTATCTTGGTTCAATAAATGAAGAGATAGACCATGAAGGCGAGGAAAAATCGTCTTAAATGAGCCTCCAACGAACCCTAATTTGGAAAATGGTAAGTGGCTAAAAATGGGTCAAAGTGTGGTTTTTATACACCTGGTCTCGACGGCGAGTATGACACGACGATAGTGCCCTGGTCATACTCGCGAGTCACTCTCGCCGAGCCACCACCACCTTGCGGTACATTTCCCCCGATAGTGACCCATGCGATTGTGCCCTATGGCACTCTCGCCGAGCACTCTCGCCGGGTTGGTACCGCCAACTTCCAGCCCCAAAATTACCAAGTCCAAACCCAAGGTGATGCTACAAGGTGCGAATTAATTACGACGAAGTTTAATTTACTTAAGATCTTGACGAATTGCATTGATGACGAGATTTACCTGGCTAAAAATGGTGCGGGTGTTACATCAAGTACCATAAAGTAACTTGAACAAACATTTTTGTGAATGCGTGCTTTAAAATCTAAGAACTTTTGTGTAGTACTACAACATACAACTCTTGGATTGACGGTATCCTATTTATTGTTTTATGTAATAACTATTTAACAAAGTAGATAAGTTTAAAATTTACCGAACGAAAAAGAAATAACAAATATATGAAAATTGTAATACCCAATTATAATTTGTAATTTTTTTACACAAAACTCCAAGTTTTACAATAATGTACCAATTATATTCTTGCCATGTATAAGTAAGCTAGTTTTAAAAAAAGACTTGAAAACTAAATTTCAAAAATTATTCTTGAATAATCTTTGGAATGAAATGTTTGTAGCAAATTGTCAAAAAAAAATACACATTTTTTAGTTCATTAAAACTGTTAGTGCAAGCTCATTAAATTAAGGACCAGCTAATAATTTCATTTTGTAACTTTTATCTATATTATATTATAAAACATTTGAGAAAAACTATTGAAAACAAGTTTGTATGCATCAAGTACGGTTTATTGATGCATATTACTTAAAATTCAAAATTACAAGTAAATGATATATAAGTACAACCTTTTAAAGCTGGATTTTTGAATTCATAACTAACGGATACACATAATAAAATATAGGATAAACATCTCATTTTAAATATAAAAATCAAAAATATAATTAGGATAATCATTGAAATTTAACAAAATACTTAATTATTATCTTATAAAAACATTATATTATTAAACCTAAAAAATTACATTCTTATTAAACTCAAATTAAATCAATATATATATAAAAACAGAAACCACGTCCGATGACGTGGCCTCCCCTAAAACCCCAAAACACACTTTTCTTTTCTCTCCTTTACTGTGACTTCACCCTTCTTTTCCCTTATTTTCCCAACCTAATTTCTCATCTATATGAGCATTATTCATATCACTACCAGCCCCTTCGTCTTCCCTAACGGTGGCTTTTCTCCATCTCCGAATATCTTGAATACCAATTCATTGATCGAGTGATTAATTTTCAGCCACGAAGCAAATCTCCATGGATGGATTCTCATTCTCCAACTACTACTATATTTTCATGACTACTAATCTCATATTCTCAAACAAAACCCGATACGAATCCCTAACTTTCTTCATTTCTCCCCTTTTTCAAGATTAACACGTTGGAGTTTTGCAAATTAAACGCCATGGATGCAGCAACCAGCTCCTATGCTCTCCCCGCAATAAATAATTCAAATTCGAAGACCTCCAAATTGAGACACGATGTTTATGTGTAAGTTTTTTGCTTGATCGTTGATTTATGATGAATAAATTAACACTCAATCGTCTGATCCTTATGCGGCAATTTTTTTAAATTGATTTTTAGGGATTAATCGAGTATGAAATGTACTCCTCCTGTTGAACGACATTTTGCCTTTGAAATATTAATAAATTGGCTGGCTGTAAAATCTGTTTCGAATTCTTAACATTATAGGGGTAATATGAATATATGATACCTGTACTAAATTAACACCGTTGATAGATCAGAAACAAAATTTATAGAAATTTGCATCAGCAAACTACGTCCAATATCAATTCTTGAAACGGTTTACCAAGTAGGGATTGGCATAATGATATCGGTTAGTCTGAAGCAAGTGTTCTTTTATTGAAGATTATAAACCATTAATTATGATTGTCTATGAAATGCTTGCTTTTGATCCTGCTGCATATGCATATGCTAAAGTATCTTACAAGTTGAATAAATGGTGTGCTGACATGAATCCTGGATTACTTATTGTCGCACCATCTCCCATCCTCCAACCTCAATGGCTTCTTTAGTTGGTCGTGATGACAAGCCTCTCATGGCAACCTCTGTTGTCCTAAAAAACAAACCGGAGGTGAAGGGAGGATCGTGGCGCACGAAGAACCGAAGAAGACGACCTTCTGATCGATTATATCAAAGGTCGCTGGTACGCATCTCGACCTTCAATCGCCGGTACTCATCTTTACCGAAGCTCGCTGGCACACTCTCTTTCAATGGTTGTTATCCATCGATTTAGGGTTTCAGGTAGACCATCGATTTATCAAATCCCTTATTTCTGGTTGTTGCTCCATCGATTTATCTCTCAAGTTTTATGTTTGATTTTTCTTTAGGGTTCTTATTTCTGATTATCCCATCTCAAATCAGGTATTTCACATTTGTTTCCTATTTTTTTAAGGTTCAGATTTACCTAGCGATACCCATGGTAGAAATTTCATAGTTGGAGCTTCTCTTTCTTCAGGTTTGATTCTCTGTTTCTCCTCTTTTTGGGAATCCGTTTCAGTTTGTTGGTTACACTTCTGAATGCAGGTTCGTTTTGCAGCTGCTGAGGCCAATACAGACCAAAATATGCAGTTAAACTCAAAGAAGGTGGTTTGACTCTCTATTTTCTCCTCTACTGGAATCGATCCCACCCTTCTATAATGAAGGTTAGTTTTCTTGGTTCTTTTTTTGTCTATACGCTTCCTTGGTTCTTGAATGTATTGGTTCTTGAATCCACTTCATTGCAGTAAATAGATTTGCCTTTTGCTGTTAGTTGTTCTATAATGTAACTTACTTTTTGTTCTTTAATCCACTTCAAACTTTACTTTTTATATTTATAATGCACAATTTTTATAATAGTCTTTCATTTGGAGCTTTTTTTAGTTTTTGCAGGTCCAAATGAAATTTATAGGTACTGCCGATTTGTAGATGGATTCAGATTTTGGACAATTTTTTATTTTTTATGTGGTGAAACGGTTTTCCAATTCACTGCTTCCAAGCATTTAGGATATGCTTGGTCCAACGTTAATAATGGTTTTGATCAGCATCTTTATGAAATTAACGCATCGACAATCGTTATTTTGTTGGTCGTCGACTCTCCTCCTCTCACAATTCGTATCTCACCGTGCCAGAGAACTTGACCGTGATGTATTGATTACCAGTCGTGGCAGACTTTTACACTGGATTTCTGTCAAAATTGGCCCAAGGTTTGTCTTTCTTCCTCTCAGTTTTGTCTTCTTATCCGACTGTATTTGTTTGTCTGTCTAAGTTTTCTTTTAGTTTTGTCGTCCAGAACTCCATACTCCATCTGCTCTCTGGCCCAAAGCAGAGTCTAAAACGGGAGAGATGAATTGGTTTCTTCTACACGACTGCAGGGAATTTGGATGAGAAAAGAGGGAATGTGGACTGTTGACAACAACCAAGAGGTGCGATTTGTATTTTTTTAATGCTTTGATGTGTTCATTTTGCATATGTTACACATAGTGTTTCTTAGTTATCTTTTTCTTCATTTGCCACATTGCCATATGCTTAATATTTTTTCCTTACATGTTTGTGAGGGATCTGTTTATGATCATGATGCGTGCAAAATAATATGTTCTTTTTTATCATTTAATAAATTTTAGATAAACCTTTGATTAAAGTTTCAATGGTGGAGAATTCGCTACGTATAAATTTTTTGGTTGCAAATAAAGAAGTCGTTTACTTTTCCATGGGTGTTTGCTAAAGTTTTTGGTTGTACACTATAGATGATCATTCTAATAAGTTTGTCATAAGATTTTGTCTCTACCAGGGAGTTGATTTGGGCACCGGAACAGGTAGGCGGTGAAATTCAACCGAGATAGCAAGAGGTTTCAGTCTATTAGACCATTAGAGAAGATGAAGTATCGACTATGGTGGAATTCAGAAACATTCAAAAATTTAGTTTCAACGTTTCTTCTGTATGTTCATCATATTTCTAATTTTGTCTTTTCATTTACCAAATCTATTTACCGCAAAGGTCTTTGTCTCTAACAGGGAGTTGATTTGGGCACAATAGGTAGGGTCGGACCATGATAACTTGGCACGACGAACGAATCATGGTGTGTGTCCCATTTTGATGAAGACTTGGCATGACTCACACTTATATTAGGCCATTTCTGTATATTTTTAGAGTCTCATGAAAATATAATATGTTATTTGAGAGGAAGGTATATGTCTGTTGTGATAAGTTGTCCTTTTTCCCCTATGATTCCTAAATATTAGTTATTGGATGACCCTCTTTACATTTTGTGTTTTAGCTTGATATGAGCGAAGAACTACCGCTAAAACAAAGATATGTAGATAAAATTATTTTTACTTGATTGTATTCTATTGTCCTTACATATTGTGATGGTTGTTTTATTAAAACGCCGATTAGCTCCAAAATATTTGTAGGTTCATACTATAATTTTTAGCATTATTTACCTTTCTTTACCTTTTTGTCAATTTATGTTTCACTCTCTCTCTCTATATATATATATATATGTATATATAGCCATAGGTTCAATAGATAAGTCCAAATATTTAGAGAAATAGAGAAGTGATCTTGGCCATTTATTCGGTCAAGATCGGTTATAATTTGTCAAAAGTTGCGGCTTTGACTGGTCAAAAGTTGCGGCTGTCCCAAAAATAGAAGGACAATTTCGTAACTTTTACAAGAAACACGGGCTGAGTTCATATATGAATCTGTGTGATTCATATATGAACTATACGTTCATATATGAACCTTTGTAATTCACATATGAACTCTTTATAACTAATTCATATATGAATCTTGTGATTCATATATGAACCTTTGTGTTTCATATATAAAACTAATTAACTGTAGGTTTATATATGAATCAGTTGAACCAATTAATTGATTCATATATGAATCTTTGTGTTCATATATGAACATTTGTGATTCATATATGAATCTTTGTGATTCATATTTGAAATTTTTTTAACTACTTCTCATATGAACAAATTAATTGATTCATATATGAATCACAAAGGTTCATATATGAATTAGTTAAAAAGAGTTTATATGTGAATTACAAAGGTTCATATATGAACGTATAGTTCATATGTGAATCACACAGATTCATATATGAACTCAGCCCGTGTATTTTTTACGAAACTACCCCTCTATCTTGTGCAGGCCACGCGAGTAATTATCCGCTGCTTCTCGATCAAAGCCGCCGATCTTGACCGAATAAATGGCCAATATCACTTCTTTATTTCTCTAAATATTTGGACTTCTCTATTGAACCCTTCCCTCTCTATATATATATATATATATATATATATACTTCAACAAGAATTGACAAATATGAAAATATGTTTTTCGTAGTCACAAAGTTATTTTATTTTTCTACATGTTCCTACACTTTACATAAGATGGATCCAATTGTGTGTTTATATGGAAAAATAGCGTATTTGTACTATGCATTATTCCTTGCATTTTATTCAAATTTTACATCCCCCAACAATATGATATGTGTTGGATTTGTTAATTTGAGTGCCATAATGATTATGCAAAAATATGATATGTGGATAATGTTATAGCCTTCATTAGTTTTGTGTTCAACCTACAAATTCATGGTTAACAGAACCAAATGCTTAAGGAAACTGTTATGACTATTTGGCCATCATGGATTTGGATATGTTGTGTTCCTTTGTCAAGATATGTAATGATCAACAATTTGTTTTTTTTATGTTGTGAGTGTAACTATTTCTAAGGTTGGATGGTTTCATCAATTTGGTTATCCTATTATGGTATGCATGTATATACAACAAAGAGAACAGAAGGTTAGTTACCCTTTTTCTATTGTTGGTCCGGTGAATGGATTTGGGTCTTGGTGTTTATAGTGTTGATTGTCATTATTGAGAAATGACGGCAAGAAATAATGGTAGGTTTTCTATTGGATTTTGCTGCTATGGTATTTTTATGGTTTTCAAAATTCCGGTCTATGTAGAGGAATGACATAATTGTTTTTGCAAAGAAGTCAATTTTCCATTAAGAATTAGGCCGGTTTTATATATTTTTTAAGCCATGTTCAACCGTTCTTCTGCTTTCGTTTAACAATTGAAACCCATAAAGGCCTATTGACACATTCCTAAGTTGATCATGAATGATCGTATACAAGATCCTAAATTCATTTGTCATATTTCATGTTTTGAAGTTGGTTTTGTTTTGGGGAAGGGTACTTGAGTCGGTTGCTATATTATATTAACTTACTGCCTCAAATGCTCCAGCCCTTGAGCATCGTGAGCTTTTGATAGATATTTGAAACCATCATTAACGACTACTTTCCTTGACAAATGAAACCCGTAAAGGCCTGTTGATTCCAATACTCATTTACAATCATTTGCATGATCCCTTTGTCATGAGATTCCAAATTTTGTTATTCTTCAACTTTAGAAATTGTTTGTTATACGGAAAAATTATAATTGTTATTTAATTAGGGTGACCAGAGTTCGTGAGAAGGCACGAAAGGGAAAATGGGAGTAGAGCGTGAGATTAATTAAATAACAATTATAAAATTAGATCTATATTAATTAATAAAATAATGGAGTGAAAAATAATCACTTTGATATGTTGTCTTAAATTTGTAGATTTAAACTTTTGTTTGTAAATGGAGATCCAATTGGTATAAAATGCACCGTGTAGTGCCCAAAATAGATTTGAGCATGTTAGAGAGTAATGTAACTTACACACGTGATCTTTTTAACACGTGTTTTTAGGCATTTGAAATTGTATCTTTTAGGGCCTGATTCAAACTTTCTCCTATCCCACACAATTAAGAGAAAACATATATAGTCTCTTGACCAAAGAGTTACATGATTCTTGAAATTATTCAGTTTCAAGAAACATTTAGATATCTGATTTTTCTTAATTTTCATTTGTTGTAACTGTTATTGAAAATGGAAAGATATGGTCGACGAATGGGTGGGTCGAACACATGGTTACCTGGTACAACCTACTCTCACACAAACCAAGGTGTGATTCCCATTGTTGAGAACTTGGTATGGCTCTTTCACATATATCAGGTAAAATATTAGTCCCATTTATGTGTGTTGGATTAGTGCACTCCACCTTATCATTTGGGCAGTCTCATTTGAAGAGTGGACATGCTGCTTGGGCAGTTGTTACCGTGTTGTTTAAGTGTAAATTTATTTATTTATTAATGAAGTTGAAAATTACCATTCTCTTACAAAAATAAATAACTTCATACAAAGTTATACAAAAAATGCATACTTACTGTCCAAAAATTTACACTACCGCGCAACGCGCGGTTCCCATACTAGTTATTGTAAGTTGCTTGTTTAATTGCTTTTATAGTTATGACATCTTTTATAATTAGAAACCAATCGATAATGGGCTAAAAGCCTTAGCTTGGGGTATAAAGTGAAATTGGGACCGAGACCGATAAAAAGATAAAAAAGTGTATCGTAGAGCATGATTGTCCTAGTTATTTAAATCAAGGTCGTATTTTGTGGTGGAGCACAATTGATCAATTGACAACTGATTCGTTGTATCATGAAATATAGTGACCTTGAGATAACGAAGGAATGCTATCTCATCTCTTTTATCCCATTATTTATCTCATCCCAATGGAACTTTATACCATGTGCTTCTTTTTATAATCGATTTTTCGTAGTTGTTAATTAAAACTCCCATCAAAAATATTGTTTTCGAATTCACCATCTGAAACTCGCTTTTACAAACCCGACTTTTAAAGAAGAATTTCTCCACGCTTCCCTTTGGGTTCGATATCCGGTACTTTGTACCATTATTACTTGTTTTTTAGACGATAATAGATTGAGATGTATATTTGTGTCTTGGCCTATTTATAAACGTTTTTAAAGGTATACCCAAACCATCAACAGGAGGAGATTCCCATTTCAAACAAATCTAAAATACAAGATGTCAACTAAATCAAACAACACATAAAAAAATTGCCATCAAAATGTACAAAATTAACTATTACAGTTTTCTAATTATACACCTTAATAACAGTATCATACTTGTTTACTTCTACGCTCTGATGTTGTTATGTTTCCCTTTTCAAAGGAGACAATGTCATGTTTATGTTGATCATTCACCCTACAATATAATTTATACTAAAATGGTTTAATAGATAGTAAAACACCACTGATGTAACATTATTCCATTGTAAACATAAAAATATGTGGGTATAATTTTTAAAATTAACAAATCTAAGAGATTTTCAAAAATCTAATTAATTATAACGAAGAATATTCTGTAAGAAGTAGTGTAATAAGGTTGGAAAAGAATTAGTGTTTACATCGTTTTTAGACCAAAATAGTGCCATGGACTGGAAACACGATTACGAAACGATCGATGTGTACTTACAAAGCAAACAGGAAGAATATTAAGAAACTGGTGTTGTGGAACAACTTTCCTTTGTAAGGATAAACGACGACAATCCTCCAGCCACTGTAGTGGCGACAAGAAACCCAAAGGACAAGTACCCCAATGCGACTGTGGAATCGGCTGAATACTTGCAGATAACAACATCCTTCCCTGTGATCGGAGTTATGCGAATACAAAAAACAAACAATTGAGCAAAATAAGCAAACATTCGATAACATAAAGGCGAAAATTTGAAAACTAATAGGGTACAAAACTTTGCAATCGATCGAAATAATTTAAATTGAAAACCCTAATCATGATTTTAAACGTAAATTGGAAGTAAGGCTGATTGATAATTACCTTGGAGAAAGATCAGTCAGATGAAATTGGGACAATACTTGCATCAATGGACTCTTATCGCAGATCAAATTCATTGCCATTATCTGAAACACAATAAAAAAAATCTTTATTTTTTGGGGAAAATCAACCAAATTAAATCGAAAGGCACTCCAAAACCATGGAAAAATGCAAAATTGGTTACTCTTGGAAGAAATTGGGAAGCGAACAAAACTTTATAGACTAAGATACAAACTCGAGGAGAGTTCTTGAATTTGGAAAAAAGAGAGTATCCAGAGGGTGGATTTCATCCCAATTCGTCGATTGATAGTGTGATTGAGAGACGTAAGGATATTCCAAACTGAAATAAAAGATAGCAGAACGTGGGGAGTGGAATTGGGGAAGGGAAGCGGAAGGAAAGGGTACTGGGAGGGAGGCATAAAAAACGTGTACATACTGCAAGAGAGGTTGCACCTCTTAAAAGGAGTGATGGGAGGGAGGCTTTGAAAATGTGTACATACTGCAATGAAGGTGGTATGTCTTAATTTTCAACAATAACCGCCCTTTCATGCTTATATATATATATAGTATATATATATATATATATTATTTGTGTGTGTAATACATTTTTAAAAGAAAATTACTAACATTAAAATTTAAAAAGTTTTTATCCACTTTACCTCAACACCCTAAATAAGCCTCTCACAAAAAGTCCACTTTATTTGTCTAATCGTGAAATCGTAATTGTTGGTCCCGAAGGTGTTATACAAGTACAATGGTTTGTAGAAAGGGGGGGGGGATGGATACAAACACAAATTTTATTTTTCTAAATTGTTTATTGATAAACAAACACAATTTATGTTTGTTGTGGAATAAGATTAAGTCAAACCTAATCTAAACAAATTTAAGAAGCACTAAATGTTAAACTAGAGAGAAAAGAAGATATAGAAAAACAAAGGTTTTTCTACGCACTAAGTAGTTCAGGGAAGACCACCATCAAATTGAAAGGGTATTCCTCCTATTTATACCTATTGCATTTAGTGCATGGCAGGAGGACTTTACACGTTTCAGCATCTGATTAGGCGCATGCTTCTGACTTTTAGCAACATACTTTGAGCCGTAATGTTGAACAGTGTAGTGGCAGAGTGGTTGTACGATCTTGGACAAAAGCATGTATCTTCTAACAATCCGTACTATGTGTGCAAGTAGATAAGACAAACAAATCTTGAAGTAGAAGCTTCATGATCAACGATCGCTGAGTAGATCTTCCATCAGAGAAGAGCTGATGTAAGTTAGCTATCGCTGAAGTTTTCTTCTTAAGTTGTCGCGCGTGTGGGCTTGTCTTGGTTTGACTGATGTCTGCATCAGATCATTAGTAGACTTGTCACTTGTTCATCAGCTTTATCTTCGATGTCAACGATGAACTCTTTGTCGCGAGGCTTGTCTTCAGGGATTACAATTAACACTGTTACATTTGAAATCATCAACGATCATCAGCGATAATGAACAGACTCAGGTTATCGCTGATAATAAAACACATGTTATCGCTGATGGCGAAATACTAACACATACAGATGCTAATTGCAATTTTCACTAAGTTATTCTAAGGGTCGTCATCAAATCACTGAGAGAGTTTGGATCAACAGTAATGCTAGTTATAATTAAACTAAAAACCACACAAAGACAGAAAACCATATTGTCGCTTTTTCAAAATAACACAAAACCGTATTATAAAATCGACAAAGACAGAAAATAAACGAAACATTAAAATCGAGTTGTATCTTGCCAACTCAGCGCCACATCAGCTTTTCTCCTTACCCTAAAGTGGAGTACCAATACCCTATATACCCGCTACCCCCAACCCCCCACCCTCACCCTCCTCTCACACACACAAGACTCGGGTTCAACGGGTTCCCAAACCCGTTGCCCAAGCCCGTTGACGAAACCCCCCCCCCCCTAGCGGTACCCGCCCAAGCCCTGGTGGAACCCGCTGCCGCTACCGATGGCCTAACAATAATCTCAATCAAATCCATGGCTTTTGGAGGAAAAGGTCATTTCACGGGAAACAACAAGTCATCCGGCTGAAATTAAGTTTTATTTTTAAAGGTGTCAATTGAGTCGTTTAAGAATGGCATCCGAACCAATTTAAATTTCAATATTATTATTACAAACCTCGATAGATTAGTTGTGACTAACTCTTTATATTTTTTTGACTTTTTGACCATCCATCCTATTTTCAAAGGAGTAATTATGTTTATAACCGTTGTGTAACGGTCATAATTTGTTATTAGTACTTTGTGAAAAAAAGTAACAGTATTAAAATTGAAAAATTTAGCCGTTACCCAACGGTTAAGACATCTGATCCTTTTATACTTCTCTCTATTAATATGTTCCATTCATCGTGCATCTTTTCACAATTATATGACGATAATTGTTATAATCCGTTTGGGATTAGTTTCACTCTCCTTTGAAAAATCGTTGTTCGTTTCTATTTCTTGGTCTAGAAAAATGAAGATGGCAAACCATATCTATCTCCACAACTTTACACCTCCAAATATAAGTTGTATGACAAACCTTGCCGATGACAATTCCCCATGGCTCAAAAAGTCTCTAAAGAAATTTGTAAGCATAACCTCCTTTCCGTTTTCTTCACATGCATGAGTTGCGATGATCCCTTTTTGGTCATCGAGCCATCTTTGATGACCCATTAGCCAAACTAATGGAGAATTTAGCTGGTCCTTCGATGAATCAAAACCAAAATATATATTTGCAATTGGTTTCAAAGAGAAACATGATACGTGAGATTGAAAAAGGGAGAAGATGCAAAAAAGCAAGGATCACATTCTGAACTGCTTTCAGCTGGGTATATTGGCTCTTACCATTCTCTCGTAAAGTTGCTACACCATGCAGTGAGTCGCTATAAAAGGTTCTAAATCGTATATTTAAGTTCATATAGACAAGGACACAAATCGTTGTACAATTAGCAATTGCAATTATTACACGGTTCACATAATTTGGTAAAAAAAATCGAGTTTCTTTTGTAACTTTATTCATTTCAAAGATCTAGGGCAATATGTGAATACTGTTGTGAAACAAGAAAAAACGCAAGGATATGATGTAGACAACCTCGATTCAGAGATTGCAAAGAGTTGGCATTATAATTTAGACTATTTACTTTGACTTTGTTTTGGTTATCAACTTGCTACTTGGGTTGGAGCATGTTCCAACCATATATGTTTGGTATTTATGTTTTCATGATTGACAAATCAGCCCCTTGTTAGTAACAAGCTTGTTTACTGTAGTAGATTCTAGAGGTAATCAATCATAACTTAGAGCATCTCCATGTCAAATAATACCGAATATTATTTTATGTTTCATTAATACATGTAATTAGTTTTAAATATAAATTATTTAGTTTGTTATATTAGTTTTATGTAATTTACTATGTGTTATATCTTTAAAAAACACACTAGAATTTGTTTCTTTGTTAAATAAGTTATTTTTAAAATATGCATTAACAAAAAACTAATAAAATACCAATTCATAAAAAAAAATTAAACATATATATGTATCTATAAATTATAATTATTGTTATCAAAAATACTTTATTAGTTTTTTGTTAATGCATATTTTAAAAATAACTTAGTCCATAAATTTGGTGTTCTTTATTGTGGTAGTTGAGTTTTTTTTTGTGTTGTTGATGGACCATCAAATTTGGTGTTTTTGTTTTTTTTTATTGTGAAGGTTGAAGTTGCTCTTATGTGGTAAGTTTGATATATAGAAGCTTAACCAAATGAGAACTATGAAATTCGTGGTAACTGTGAGATCCATTGTGAGTCAATCATTAGGGTAATCTATATATATATAAAAGCAAAATGTGGAGTTGCTTAGGTGGCATAATGAGAAGCCATCATTTTCTCTTTCCTAATTTCTACTAATTTTGAATTTCTTTTAAATAAAAAATTAGATTCTCATTAAATGACTTTAACGTTTCATTTAACATCTAATTTTCTTTGTATTTTATAATTATTTTTATTATACACAAAAATATCAACAAATATAATTTTTATCTATCTTACATTTATTATTTGACATATAATTTTCTTTATTATTTATAATTATTATAATTTGCACAACATAAAGACATCAAGAAATATAATTTCTATTTACCTTACACTAATTTAATCAAACATTTATTAAATGAATCCACCATCTTTTATATAAATTTATAGTATTATAATTTATTTACCTTACATTTTTTATTTAACATTTAATTTTCTTTATTATTTTATAATTATCTTTATTTGCACAACATAAAAACATCAAATATAATTTTTATTTATCTTACACTAATTTAATCAAACATTTTATTAAATGACCACCATCTTTTAATTAAATTCATAGGATTATAATCTATCTATATATCTATATAACAGAGAATCATCAAAATATGATATGATTTCTTGAAAAAACTGGAAACATTAGTTCTTACTTTCTTCAGTTTTTGAGTTGTTTATCATGAAATGAATGAACATTTCATTTCTTTTTACAAGTTTCTAGAATTTTTTATTATATAAATATATAGCCTAATTTACATAATAAATCTATATAAATATATAAGTTAATCATATTAGACTAATTTACATAATAAATCTATATAAATGATAATTGTCAAAAAATGATGTAACATCTTGACAATGTTTATATCCATAAAAGAGGGTTTTAAAGAGATGATATGACACATTCTAAATTTCTAATACATAGAATGTATTCTCTTTTTTCTTATCAATTTTTTGATTTTTAAAATATAGAATATATTAAAGATTTTTCCATTCTTGTTAGGACACAAAATGTCCTAGTTATAAGATAGTTTTGTAAAGGGGTAATTAATTGTAATATGGGCTTGGGTTATGTTATAAGGGCTTGGGCTTAACTATGTAACAATGGGGTATATATTGATAAGTGTGTGTTATTAGGGTTTGTAAGAGAGTCATTGCAATGTAGCCTCCAAGGTGTTAGTGTGTGTTCTAGAGAGAGATCCATTCTCTCTCTAGGATAGTTCTTCCACATGAATAATACACCATTTTCATTATATTATCTCTTCTTGTTACCAATCTCTACAATATATGAATCGTTGTCTTGTTAAAATGGGACTAACAAGTGGTATCAGAGCCAAAATCGAAGAAATCAATCATCGATACGATCATTCTGCAACGATTCATCATCAACAGCCCCATCTCGGTATGAAACAGTCATTTTTCGGATTTTTTTGTTGCACACACTGTTTTGGGATTGAAAAACACATTTCTGTTGGTTTTTGGACAAAATTCGAAGTATTAATGTTGTCCAGAATACCCTCGCGCATTTACGTACCAATTTTCAGGCCAAACAGATCATTTTTTAGGATTAGACTTAAGATTATTTGAATCTTCATCCATGTCGCAACCAACATGCATTCATATATTCATACATATCGCAATCCACTGCTCATGAACAGTACCAAATCGCAATGGTCTATTGTGACTTGGCCTCCAAATCGCAATCGTCTATTGCGACTTGCCCCAAATCGCAATCCATTACACGATGAACAGTACCAAATCGGAATGGTCTATTGCGACTTGGCCTCCAAATCGCAATCGTCTATTGCGACTTGCCCCAAATCGCAATCCATTACACGATGAACAGTACCAAATCGCAATGGTCTATTGCGACTTGGCCTCCGAATCGCAATCGTCTATTGCGACTTGCCCCAAATCGCAATCCATTACACTTTGAACAGTACCAAATCGCAACCTTCAGTTGCGACTCGGGTGAAACTTTTACCTATTGCGACTTCAGCTATTGCGACTTTAGCTATTGCGACTTCAGCTATTGCGACTTCAGTGCATTGCGACTCTGGGTTGCGACAAGTCTTGTGTTGCGACATTGTATGGGGTTGCTACATTATTTGGGTTGCGACTTGAGTGTGTTTGCGACATGGTTTGTGTTGCAACAAAGGGTTAAAAATGTGTAATCATGACTGTTTCTGGAGATCCAGATGGTATCCTCGCCCAAGTAATAGACCATTGCGATTTGGTACTGTTCAAAGTGTAATGGATTGCGATTTGGGGCAAGTCGCAATAGACAATGCGATTTGGAGGCCAAGTCGCAATAGACCATTGCGATTTGGTACTGTTCATCGTGTAATGGATTGCGATTTGGGGCAAGTCACAATAGACGATTGCGATTTGGAGGCCAAGTCGCAATAGACCATTGCAATTTGGTACTGTTCATGAGTAGTGGATTGCGATATGTATGAATATATAAATGCATGTTGGTTGCGACATGGATGAAGATTCAAATAATCTTAAGTCTAATCCTAAAAAAATGATCTGTTTGGCCTGAAAATTGGTACGTAGATGCGCGAGGGTATTCTGGACAACATTAATACTTCGAGTTTTGTCCAAAAACCAACAGAAATTTGTTTTTCAATCCCAAAACAGTGTGTGCAACAAAAAAATCCGAAAAAATGACTGTTTCATACCGAGATGGGGCTGTTGATGATGAATCGTTGCAGAATGATCGTATCGATGATTGATTTCTTCGATTTTGGCTCTGATACCACTTGTTAGTCCCATTTTAACAAGGCAACAATTCATATATTGTAGAGATTGGTAACAAGAAGAGATAATATAATGAAAATGGTGTATTATTCATGTGGAAGAACTATCCTAGAGAGAGAATGGATCTCTCTCTAGAACACACACTAACACCTTGGAGGCTACATTGCAATGACTCTCTTACAAACCCTAATTAAACACACTTATCAATATATACCCCATTGTTACATAGTTAAGCCCAAGCCCTTATAACATAACCCAAGCCCATATTACAATTAATTACCCATTTACAAAACTATCTTATAATTAGGACATTTTGTGTCCTAACAATTCTCATATATAAATTATATTTTTATTATAAATGAGGGTATTTAATAGTAATTTTATATATCCATGGCAATTTATGTTATTAACCATTTGTTTTCCTCTTTTTATGTCATTAATTAGTTTTCCATTATTTATTTTAATTAATGATTCAATTTATTGTAATTTATGTAAACTGACTTTTTATTTTCCTTTCTTTATGTTACCAACCATTCATTTTCCTTTCTTTATTTTAATTAGTCATTCATTTCCCTTATTTAAACATAAGTGTTTTCTTTTGTTATGTTATTGATGTTTTAAGCTTTTGTCATTCAACAAACTACCTTTCACTTTCTCCCTCTAACACATTTCTCTCCTAAATTTGTAATGTTAAAAGATTAATCTTTGTTATCGATGTTTGTTCATTGTTGAGTTATTTGTTATTGTATTGACTTCAAGTGTCTTTTATGTTGTCTTTTTGTAGTAAGTGACAAGTAAAACACGATATCTACGTATGTCGAAGAACATCAAAGTTTTATCATCAAAGCACATATATTATTATTACATGTAAGTATTTCATTTGAGTACTACTTCAAGTACAATGTATTATTGATTTTTTCTATTTTTCTATTTTGTAGTTTTGTGATTTATTGTTACCTTAATTCTCATTTTTATGTCACTTTTCCGGAATGTAACCCACAATGCTAAAAAACATTTGAGTATTGATTATTTTGATATTACATTATTACTCGCATGGGACAACAAATCTTCGTTTTTATATTCGTTTCTTGATTTGATTCGAGTGTTCATTTGAAAAATTCATGTTCTACTAAAACGTAAACTGACTAACATTCTTCGAATTTGTTTTCTTGACCTCCAATTATTTTGAATTATGTTAAAAGTTAGGTCGATTTCATTTTGTGAATTTTTTTTTGCTTCATTAACTTATAAGTTTCAACATCAACTTTTTGCTATAATTTAACGAGATTGATACCACTGTTAACAATGTATCCAAGACAATCAATTTAGAAAATGAAGTTGATGAATCACATTTAAAAAAGAAAGTGAAAACGGATTGACAATGCTATGTAATCGTGTTCACGTGACTCATGCATCAATACAAACTTTGACCAAAACTACCAAAAAATTAAGGAATTGATCATAAAGGAGAAAAAAAATATTGGAAGAAAAGTCAATGGCTAAATAAAAAAATGTGGATTCTTGATAAAAAAATCTCTTAGAATCTAAAGAATTCTACGTTTTTTGTTCTAACAATTTAATAATATTAATAAATATAAACACTTTATTACACTTTTCACGTATTGTCATATTTTTTTTTAAAAGATGATTACAATTGTTGAAATAATCATATTATTATTTTTTATATAAAGATTCTTTAAATTACCTATTTTAATGATAATACAAAATTTTAATAATGTAATTTTATTTGGTAATTGTTGAAACAATTTGTATGTGTGTTGTTTCCGTTTAAATAAGTATAGAAGATTTATTCTAAATCCAAATGTTTTTAATTTTTATTTATTGTAGTCTCGAGCCTTGGTTATCTGATATCTTCTACTACTTTGTATTTTGTTTTATGTTTAAATTTATGTTATTTTTTGTAATGATTTATTTTAAACGACGTTTATTAATGTTATATATAAATATTTAAATTTTAGTTATTACTAATAACTTATCTCACACATCCAACATATTTCATAATTCTATTAACTAAATAAGTTTAAAGTCAATCAATATTTAAAATAAATCATTGTATATGTATTTGCAACATATTCCATATCTATGAAAATAATAACAACAATTTTCATAGTTTTGTTAACATAAAATTTGTTCATCGCGCAACGCGCGATGTCGAACACTAGTTAATGTAAATTTTAAATAAATATAAAAGGGCATTGTAGTAAATTTGATTTTACAAGTAATTAAAATATTAAATATTTTATATCACATGTATTTACTCTCCCCCCCCCCCTCTCTTTTTACCATATAACTAACCCTAAAATCTTTTTTCTCCAGATCTTAGTCGTCCGCCGTCCTGAGTCTCCATCCTATCGCCTCACCTCTTCTTCAACAAAAACCAGAGGGTTCTCTCTATTGGGTTGCCGGTTGGTCCTGGTTTTCCCGATTGACGCTTTGTCGGATCTGCACGACAATAGCTACACAACACCCTTGACCTCCCTATCGTTGCCATCTTCTTTCAGATCGCACAGAACACACTATGGTCGAAGTCGTGGGGTGTCCGACTTCTTGTGCAGGTTTGATATGGTCGAAGTCGTGGTTGCGTTTTCATATTTACTTCTCCTTTTGGTTTGTTTGGACGACTGGAGATCGCAAAAGAAGACGACGAAGAAAGCATCGACAGAAGTCGGCATGACCGAAGAAAATGATACAGATCTTTAAGACGATGACAACGGTACAATTTTGATTTTCAATCTTTCCCTCTCTCTGATTTTAGATCTCGCCGGAGATGTAACACAAATCTCGTCGGGGATGTAACATGTAGCATCACAATGTATCATTGTTTCATGTACCGTTGTTTACAAAGTGTATCACATGTGGTATCACAGTGATATCACATGTAGCATCATAATGTATCATAATGGTATTCACCATGTTCATAGAGTGTATCTCAATGGTAATCACAGTGTAAGACAGTTTATTTTGGTTGGTTACAAAGTGTATCATATTGTGTCTTCGTTGTTTTACGAAGGGTATCACAACATTTCTTATTTATTTTTGTTATTTTTTATGTTTACAAAATGTATCACACTGTGCATCATGTGGTTACTGGAATAAAGTTTGCCGGAGAGAGGAGAGAGGATATTTCTAAAATACCTAAAATACCCTTTAATTAATATTTTAATTAAACATTCCAAAATTAATGATATCCTAATTTATCCTATAATTTGTGGTTGAGATTGGATCTCACGGTTACCACAGATAACCCAGTTCTCCCTTGAATGACCCCCTACATACAATATGTGTAATGTATTAAAAGCTTGGAGCTCGAATTTAGGGAGAAATGTCATGGGCGGTACGACCCATTCGACCCATTCGACCCGTTAGAAAAGCAAAGCAGGATTGCACAAGCATTCTTAAAAAAATGGACATGTCTAGGATAGACCATTAAAATCAAATAGTGAGCTCGGCAATGGAAAAAATTGACAGGTCTGCCCAACCCATTATATTATTATAGTTGATTAAAAGAATAGACATGTCTTATAATTATTTTTTAATTAAAAGAATAGAAGTGTCTTTGGGTTAGACTCCCCTACTGAGTACCAACATCCTCCCAAATATTAAAATATATACTATGTGTGATATATTATGTATTGTCTCGGTTTTGGATCTTAAAATAATATTATGTCGTTAAATATTTTCCGGTGTTGTACAATATGGACTTTGAAAGTTGATAAATCCTTAGAAAAAAAATATACATATTCTCATATTTGTGAAACTATGAACCATAAACCTCTATATGTTTTAGTATATTCTTGAATTATCTTTCAAATTACATGTTTGTTGCAAATTGTCAAAAAAATACACATTTTATGTCTAGTTCATTAGAACGGCTAGCACAAGCCCATTAAATTAAAGTTAAGGATTAACTGATAACTTGGTTTTGTAACTTTGATTATTCTCGTAAGTATAACCTCAATCAAATCCATGGCTTCTAAGGAACCGGTCATTTGACTAGAAAAAACAAAAATACACTCATCCAACTGAAATTAAGTCTTTTTTAGTTAAATTACATAAGTGGTTTGCTCAGAATCTGGATATGCACCGAGTGTCCTTATGGTTTGCGTTTTATTACGCGCTAGTCCCTGTCTCTAACGGAGTTAACTCCATTTTGTTAACTCATGGGCAATTTACACATTTTTTAGGGCAAAATGCATCTAAATGTAACGAAGTTTGGTTTAGTTCCTATTTAATGTAATGATGTTTATTTTTTCTCAAAAAATATAAGAAACTTTATTTTTATTTTTCTATTTTATACATATTTTACCTACTAAACAAGTTACTAACCTACATGTCACTAATGTTTATTGACATGACATTTTTCTTTTTTTCTTTTTAATTCAAAATCAACCTAATTTAAGTCAATTTATGTACTTTATCCTCTTTTTATAAGTTTTTAGTAGGGTTTATTTTTTTTCTTTTTGAGTTTAGAGCTTTGTATTCAAGCGTTTTTCTATGTTGAAGATTGTCTGATAAAATAAATTGATATTCACATGTCACTTCTTTAACCAAAAAAAATTCAGTTTGTTTTGCAGACATTCTTGTAACTTAAGAGTTAACATAGCAACATTTATTATTAGAAGAAGGAACAATAGAAAACTAATTTAAGTGTTCTAGTGATATTTATAAAAAAAACTAATAAAAGAGGGCAAAGTACTAAATTGGCTTAAATTAGGTTGATTTAGAATTAAAAAAAACGTCTTATCAATATTTATTGGTGACATGTAGGTTAGTAACTTGTTTAGTAGAAAAAATATGTATAAAATAAGAAAAAAAATAGAAGTTTCTTATATTATTTGAGAAAAACTAAACATCGTTACGTTAAATAGAAACTAAACCAAACTTCGTTACATTTAGACGTATTTTGCCCTTTTTTATTAAGGGAAATTAATTAAAATACCCTAAGTCAAACCAAGTGTTACCAAAATGCCCTAAATCTCTCCCAGTTTGCCAAAATGTCCTTTTTCCGCAATGGACCCCGCGATCGCGGGCTCAAGGACCATTTCTGACACTTTTTAAACTTGCAGGGACCTTTTTTGAAAAATTCAATCCCGCGATCGCGAAGGAATCCCGCGATGGTTTTATTTTTGTGACTTTTCAATTGCAAGGGACCGTTTTTGAAAAATTCCAGGGACCATTTTTGAAACTTTTGGCCCGCGTTCAACCACTGTACACCCGCGTGACCACTGTACACCCCGCGTGCGAACGACCAATTTGATGAATTTAAAATTAAATGTTACACTTTCAACCCCTATACTTATTTACTAAATTTACTTTATACCTTTTACTTTCATAAATTTAATTTTACATTTAACACATATAATCGTTTATTAACTAAAATACGTTAAAAAATACGTTTTAATTTTAACAAGTTACACCATTATAATCGTCTTTTCGATACGTTCGAAATGAGCCAAATCTAGAATTTTTTTGATTTATATATTTTAATATATATCATATATAGTACATCAAAATATTTTTAATATTTACAATTTATACCTTTATAGTTAATTATTTAATTTATGGTACTCTTATAGTTAATGCGATAGGAGTGTAAAACAAAATTGAGAATACGTTAAAAAATGAATTTTTGCAGGTAAAAAATATTTTTATGTAGTGTATATGATATATATTAAAATATATAAATCCAAAAAAATTCAAGATTGGGCTCATTTCGAACGTATCGAAGAGACGATTATAATGATGTAACTTGTTAAAATTAAAACGTATTTTTTAACGTATTTTAGTTAATAAACGATTATATGTGTTAAATGTAAAATTAAATTTATGAAAGTAAAAGGTATAAAGTAAAGTTAGTAAATAAGTATGGGGGTTGAAAGTGTAAAAATATCAAATCAAAATCACAATTTTGAATTGAAATTTACACTTTCAACCCCTATACTTATTTACTTTTTTTAGTTTATACCTTTTACTTTCATAATTTAAATTTTACATTTAACACATATAATCGTTTATCAACAAAAATACGTTAAAAAAATACGTTTTAATTTTAACAAGTTACATCATTATAATCGTCTATTCGATACGTTCGAAATGAGGCCAATCTTGAATTTTTTGGATTTATTTATTTTAATATATATCATATACACTACATAAAAATATTTTTTACCTGCGAAAATTCATTTTTTAACGTATTCTCAATTTTGTTTTACACTCCTATCGCATTAACTATAAGAGTACCATAAATTAAATAATTAACTATAAAGGTATAAATTGTAAATATTAAAAATATTTTGATGTACTATATATGATATATATTAAAATATATAAATCAAAAAAATTCTAGATTTGGCTCATTTCGAACGTATCAAAAAGACGATTATAATGGTGTAACTTGTTAAAATTAAAACGTATTTTTTAACGTATTTTAGTTAATAAACGATTATATGTGTTAAATGTAAAATTAAATTTATGAAAGTAAAAGATATAAAGTAAATTTAGTAAATAAGTATAGGGGTTGAAAGTGTAACATTTAATTTTAAATTCATCAAATTGGTCGAAAGGCGGGGGTGTACAGTGGTCGAATCGCGGGCCAAAAGTTTCAAAAATGGTCCTTGGAATTTTTCAAAAATGTTCCCTTGCACTTGAAAAGTCACAAAATAAAACCATTGCGGGATTCCTTCGCGATCGCGGGATTGAATTTTTCAAAAATGATCCCTGCAAGTTTAAAAAAATGTCAGAAATGGTCCTTGAGCCCGCGATCGTGGGCTCCATCGCGGAAAAAGAGGCATTTTGGCAAACTGGGAGAGATTTAGGACATTTTGGTAAGACTTGGTCAAACTTAGGGTATTTTAATTAATTTCCCTTTATATTAATATATTTATTATATATTACATTATACACGAAGCCTACCCTCATCTGCCTACCCTCAGTTTCACATAAAAATCCAAATCCAAATCCACGAAGCCCTTTCCTTCTTTTCTACATTGGCCCAAATCAACAAGTTTAATTCTGCGGCTGTCATTCAATACGCAAAAAGCCTAATAAGACCATCCGCATCAGTGCAAAAACAACGTCATTTCTAAAGTGTGATATCTTTTTTGCAATAACATCTCCTACATTAACGTAAGACCATACACATTTTTAAAGTGGTCCCCACCGCCAATATTATAATATAATGTTATAAACTAATGAAACAAAAATATAAAATAAACGAATATTATAAAAATAATAGTATTAATTATTAAATTTAGTGGGTCTCACATCTTGCAAGACCTTACTAAACTAGCAAGTGTAAAAGTATCTTGCAAGACCCCATCTTACAAGGTCTCTAGCAAAATGGATGTGGATGCTCTAAGATCATCACACAAAAGGGCTGAAATCACAAAAGAGAATTGGATATAACCAAAACATACCATTTCAGTCAATTAAAAAACATAATCAAAATCATTTGAGACCCAACAAAAACCAGCAACACAAATAAAAATATTGAAACTTTATTCAATCAAGGAAGATAAGAGAAGATGAAAAAATATTGTACCAATGTGATTTACTTGATTAACTAACATAAACAAAAAAAATGCATGATCGAGTTGATGGTTTGCTATGAATGAGAGTTTTGAAATAGAGAGAGACAATAGTCACCTACATCAATTGTCTTTTACAACAACGAGGGTCGTGTCAAGGAGACGGAGAGTAGAGACAGACAAAAGAATATGAGATTGGTGAGGGGCGGCATGAAGGGTGGTGGAAGGGAAGAATAAGAGGGTGGGACGCCAATGATAGAGGTCACCGGAGAAGAAGCGGGGCTTCTTGGGTTTTGATCGTTGATGGGTATAGTGGCCACGAAGTGCTAAAACACTAGACATCAAGGAAAGGGAGGGGTTAAGGGAAAAGGTGGAGAGTAGGGGTGCTCAAAAACTCGACCAACACGATCAACTCAACTCAATCCAACGCAAAATAACTCAAGGGGAAGGTTTAAGATTTAAGAAATATGACTAAGTTGTATCAAATGAGTGATGGTGAAAATGAATTCTGGGTAGAGAAAACAACATATTCAAGGCTACGAGAATATTTTGATTTTCCAAAATATCAACCCGACCAACCAGTACGGTTTGGGTTGAGATTTTTCAAACCACCAAACATTAGGTTGGATTGTTCAAATGCCTTCAACCTGCTCAACCCAACCCAATGAGCACCCGATGGAAAGAGCCAAGGGGAAGGTCATGCAGTGGAGGGCAGGTTAAGTGGTCGTCGTTGATGGAAGTTTCGGCAAGAAAACTCGAGTGGCCGAGGGGATGGGGTCTCGGCCATGATCTATTTAGTATATTATATAATATTATTATAAATGATAATATAAAATAAAATAATATGTATTATTATTATTTTTAATAGGATAAAGACAGGAAAAGTAAATTGGCCAAATTACCCATTACCCGTGAGTTAACGGATTGGAGTTAACACCGTTAGCTGCATGGACCTAGCTCGAAACAAAAGACAAACCATTGGGACATCTAATGTATTTACTTTGAAAGAGGGACCATAGTCATATTATGAGAAAACCACATGGACCCACAATATATTTATTCTTTATTCTTAAAGTCTAAGTTAATTATTATTTAAAGTTGTCAACTGAGCCGTTTGAAAGAGCAATCCAACCTTCGATAGATTGGTGGTGACCACAACTCTTTACTATCTTGTTTGACTGTTTGACCATCTATTTTTCTTAAACTCGTAATTATATTTATAACCGTTACACAACGGTTGGAATTTGTAACTAGTATTTTTTGAAAACAGTAACGATCTTCATATTTCAAAAAATAGCTCTTGGGTAACGGTCACGACATCTGACATCTTTATATACTTCTGTCTATTAATATCTTGCATTCACCGTGTATCTCTTCGCAATTCTATGAGAATCGTTCCTATTATCTGTTTGCATTTAGTTTCACTCTCGTTTGAAAAATCGTTGTTGATTTTTTTGTTCTTGACGAAAAAACAAAGATGACAAAACATTTTCATCTCCACAATTTTACACCTCCAAAAATAAGTTGTATGAAGAAACTTGTCAATTGCAATTCCCCAATGGCTCAAAACATCTCTAAAGAAATTAGTGAACATAATCTCCCTTCTACTTTTCTCATCACCTCCAACCATCCTTTTGATATCTTTTCGTTCTTCCAAGGTGAACTTTCTCACCTTCCAAAATAATACCAAAATCAATTGTATGCGACAACCGTTTGTATAATTACAAGTATATAGTTCTTCGCATGTTCGGTTTCAATCGCGATTGTTAGAGTATTAATGTCAATATGTATAGTTCATGGTCCTTTCTGTAATTATGTGTAACTTACCTTGTATAAATAGTCTCTTAGGGTTTCATTATTAGGTTAGACACTTCACTTGTAAACACTCTCTCATCATATGAAAACGGCCGATTCAGCCATCTCGTGTGTCTCTCTATCAATCGACTCTCCGATTCTAACATGGTATCAGAGCTGTAGGTAAGTATCTCATACTCGATTGTTTTGATTTCTTCTTTTCTGCCTTTCATATAGTCGTATATTTGCCATTCGATTGTTTCGATTTCGTTTCGCTTTGAGCGCTGTCAGAAACCCTAGTCCCGGTACTTCACACCTTGTCCCGGTACTGGTTTTCGATTTTACTTACTCCCGGTACTTCACACCTTAGTCCCGGTATTTGTTTCGATTTTCAAGTCCCGGTATTACTATTCATCTCCCGGTATTACTATTCAAGTCCCGGTATTACTATTCATCTCCCGGTATTACTATTCAACTTTATTTTCTGCAGTCGATTTTGCTCCGAAAATCCTTTCTCTGTTAGTTTTTTTGACAAAACTCCAAGTTTTAAAGTTGTCCAGAATATTGTAACGAACCTTCGTACCAATTTTCAGCCAAAACCGATCTGTTTTGAAAACCCGACTCAAGAACACCATACGCTCATAACTGTCGCAACTCACACACTCATCTCTATCGCAACCTTCCCTTGCGACTTTCTTCTGCTATCGCAACCTTCCCTTGCGACTTTCTTCTGCTATAGCCAGTCAGATGGCACTCAATAGCCAGTCTCAATACAGTAACTGCACATTATGTCACTCTACCTCTCATCTTCTTCTCAACTGCCCAATTCGAAAATGCCGCTGGTGTGGGATCACACAACCACGACACTATGGGTCTGACTGTCTAAAACATCCAAGGATCTTTCGAGCACTTCCGGTTCGCTATTCCCTTGTTAATTAATCTTTCGTGCCCCTGTTATCAATCAAACCTTTTCACCTTCTAAATTGATTTACCTTCCCAGTCCACTTCCTCTCCTAATATGATATCAGAATCGAAGATTGCTGCTAGTCTGATTTCATTTCTATCGACCTCTTTCTTCTTTCTATAATACAACTGATCGGTAAGGCTAAGCTGCCCAAACTGATCGATGAAGGCTTCCTGCATTACTGATTTTCTTTTGGAATATGCTTCAACTTAACTCCGCTTTAAATGGTGATTTTGTTATATATATAGTCTTCATAGTGAGATTTGTCCCGCATACAAATAATAGTGAGAATCTCACTTGAATAAGGGAGCTATATGTATGCATCTAAGGCTTATTACTTGTCCCACATAGGAAGAGTAATAAATTCTTTCTAAGTTTATAATCTTTAAACAACTTGTAGAGTTGATTAAGAGATCAAATGAACTAAAAAAATTAGCCTTGTTGTGTGAAATTTACACATATATTTAACGGTCAAAAGATAGCACTAGCACTAGGTTGCTTCAAAACTCGCATGGGCCGCGTGAAGCACTGGAACGTTTTTGGAACTGTTTTTGACAGGTTTTGTTTCTAATTTGATTTTGGATAAGGTTTAGAGTTAGTTAACCTTATCCAAATCAGTTATATATCAGGACCTATATATATGTACTATTTTCCATGGTTTTTTTCCTCCTTTTTCTTCATGAAAATCTGCAAACAATGTTCTTGAAGAATATGATTAGTTGTTGATAATACTTTTGATTAGATTATTCCGGGGGATGTATTAGCCTTACCCCAAACAACTTAATAGTGAGGGGCTAATAATATCCTAAGGATAGTGATCCTATCACGTTCTAATCATTGATTTCGTGCGTCTTTTCTTTCAATCTATCTATTTTCTAACAAATTTACTATTTAATCTATCAACGGGATTCTATGGTTGTCGGGTCTTTGAGCCATCTTTTATTGATCTATTAGCCAATCTAACGAAAAACTTATAATTAGATGGTCCTTTCCTCTTTAGAAACCAAAATGGGTTTTGCAAAGGGTTTCAAAGAGAAGAGATTGGGAAGGGGGCAACGATCTGATTGAAAATGGAAACGTTGCAGTGCAAGGTTCACATTCTGAACTGCTTTCAATGGTGTAGATATAGGTTCCTACCATTCTCTCAAAAAGTTGTAACACCATTGAGTCACCATAAAAGGTTCTAAATTGTATATTTAAGTTTATTTACACAAGTATGGTTGTACAATAAGCAATTGCAATTCTTACACAATTCTCATAATTGGTAGAAAACTTGGAATTTCGTTTTTAGCTTTCGATCTTCATTGTGATTCGTATCATACAACAAAGGAATGCGAGACAAAGGCCCATGTTTAAGTAAAAAATAGTGGATTTTTTAATCTGAAGGCCCATGTTTAAGAAAAAATAAAATTGTTTAATATATTTAGCCATTTATATACATATAACTATCCTTTTCCCAATTCAACAATCTATTAGTGATGAATTATCAACTTGAGTGACGTGTGAGAAAGTGACCCTACAACGTATGATTTATGTTTTTAGCGTTAAAAACATAGTTATCTAGCAAAATGGTCTCTTGAAATGATTTCAAATTTCTACTTATGTGCTTGACTAGGTGGCTTCGAAACGGTAAACATTAATACAAAGTTGTTAACCCAAAAATGATAAAACCGTATCCAAATGAATTGAGAGAAAACTATTAGAAGTTAGAACCGTAAAATTCGATTTGGGCCATCTATTGGCTATTTAATTATGTTCGTAATTACTTGAGTAACATACTCAAGAGTGAAGACCCGGCTTGAGCTAAAATGACACGTCGTTTTTTGATCAGAAATTGCGGTATGGAAAAATCTAAAGTTATCAAAACCCAGATATAAATCACAAATATATCAAAAACTAAAGTAAGCAATTGTAATGTGAACTTGAGAGTTATAATACAAATTTGAAAATTAGCCCGTTGGGTAACTGTTAAGACATTTGGCTTCTTTATCTGTTTCTTTTTATTAATGTCAGGCATTCATTGAATATTTCTTTTTCGCAACTCAATGACAGTCATTGCTATAATCTCTTTGTTTTTACGTTTGAAAATTCTTTATTGATTTTTTGGTCTTGAAGAACGAAGATGACAAAATACTTTTGTCTCCACAATTTTACACCTATCCAAGTATAAGTTGTATGAAGAACACTGCGAATAGCAATTCCCCATGGCTTAAAAAGTCTAATGAAATTGGTGAGCATAACCTAGGACCCCACCCCAACCACCAACCTCTCACCCACCCAACCCCCTCCGTTCATCTTTCCCATTAACCACGTGGGTTGTGGCGTACTGGTAAAGCCCTTGGAGGATGTAGTGGAAAATCTCATCTACCAAGGTTCAAATACTGGCGCTGTTAAAGCCCTTGTGGCCATTTGTGGTCGATCGAGGATTAGTCGGTGCGAGTATGTTGGCCCGGAAACCCAAGGTTACCAAAAAAACTCCATTAACATCAATGAACTTAAATCCAATGGCATTTCACTCCCTTTTCCCTTCTGCTTTTCACAAATTGTGGATTTTCACTTCGTTTCTAGGGCAATGAGGCTTCAGAGGCTTTCTATTCTCTTCACTTTTTTGAGTTACTTTCGGTACACACCTAGACTTAACTCTCACTTTAAATAACGATTTATTAGTAAATCTAAGAGAAAGGGTTTGTTAGCGAATCTAACGGAGGAATTCTTTGGTCCTTTAATCTTTCGAAACCAAAATATGGGTTTTTTACAGAGAGAGAGAGAGAGAGAGAGAATACAGTTCTGAGTGGAAATGGAAACGTTGCAAAGCAAGGATCACATTCTGATTTGCTTTCACCAGGGAATACAGTTCTACCATTCTCTCATAAAGTTGCATCACCCATGTCGCTATAAAAGGTTGAAGATCGTATAATTAAATTCATGTACACAAAGACACAAATCATTGTTCAAATAGCAATTGCCATTCATACATAGTTCACATAATCTGGTAGAAACCTTTTTTTCGTAGCTTTATTCCATTGCAAAGATCGAAAGATATAAGTGAGTAAGTTTGTGCAACAAAGGATGTAACACCCAAAAATTTGGAGAGGGTAGTTAATTTAAAAATGTATAATACATCAAAGAAACAGTAAATTGTTTTCTAAAAGTCAACACTTGCGCGACTTATCCCGCGACCCAAGCCATGTGCACCCAGATTTTCGGGAAGTACTTTCAATACCATAATTGTGATCTACTCATTTAAAAACCATTGGTTCTAGTAAGGAACAAACTACTTTTCATCCAGATCAGACCATAGACTATAGCAGCTCGGGATAGAGGAAGATAAAATTTAACTTTCGATACATTTCAAGCTAAAGTGACACTTGGTCACTTTCACTAGTCACTTTCGCTGGAAGTCCCCCGAACTCTCGGTACATTTCTAGCTAAAGTGCCATGCTAAAGTGACACTTGGTCACTTTCGTCAGTCACTTTAGTCGTCAACCCAGTCCTTAAATTCGACTAAAAATGACCATTTCACCACTTTTCTGATTTGAGACCTTCTTGAATGCGATTTTCACAGCTCCCTTACGTAAGGTTTCACCCTCAATCATCTCTCTTCATTTACTACATCTATGAGATCTTTAAGTGGTCATTTATTGCAAATCTAGGGCTAGCATTTGGTGAGAAGCTTCTCTAGAGTTCAAGCTCCAACTCTCTCAACCATCCTCCTCACTATAGGGTTTTAGTTTTCTTTGAAAACTACCAAGGTGAGTTCATCTAACCCATTCTACTCTTATTTGCTATATACTTAAGATTTTTGTATGTGTTTATCTTTGTATAATTGGCATCCTTTGGATTTGTGATAAAAGACCTAAATTTCCATTTATGGAAAGTTTAGGGTTTGATCTTGATGAAGATGATGATAAATGATGAAACTATGATATTTGATGTTGCATTAGTGTATTAATGAGTGTGGTTCACATTTCTTCCATTCTTATGATTTTGAACAAGTTAGGTCAAAATCTAGGGTTTTGACATGTTTGAGTATTTTGGGAAGGGAATGAGGGTTAATGATCTCCTTTGTGAAAATGATGTTTTGAAATGATATTTGATGAATTTGGAGACTTGAAATGTAAATGGTATTTTGTGGTTGAGTCTAAGTTATGGGGAGTCATCTTACTTAATATGGTGGTATTGAAGACCTCAACTCAAATTGTGAAGATCATTTGGGAGGTGGTACTTAATCGGATGGCTTGGAAGAACCGTAGTAAGTTTGTTCATTTGTTTATATGAATTTTTGTGGGTGTTGTTTTTGTCTTTGGTTGCGCTGGTGTTGTAGGGGTGTTCCCTTCTGTTTGGCGTTTGCCTCCACTTTAAATTCTTGTTTTGTTTGGTTTGTTGTTGTGGCCTGTCACAACATTTGGTTTTCTTTCTGGTAAGGCTTTTTCCTTGTCCTTGCTTGTAATTTTTCCTTTTTAATATATTGCTTGGAGTTTCCTCTAAAAAAACTTTACCTATTTGGATGTTGGAGGCTAAAGATCCGGTTTGATTGATGCTTCAATGACTAAAGATGCGGTTTGGATTGATGTCACTTGACTAAAGCACAAGACTAAAGATCCGGTTTGGATTGATGTCACTAGACTAAAAATCCGGTTTGGATTGATGTCACAAGACTAATGATCCGGTTTGGATTGATGTCTTGAATGGCTAAAGATCCGGTTTGGGTTGACGTCACCATGGACTAAAGATCCGGTTTGGGTTGAAGTCCATATTGACTAACGACCCGGTTTGGGTTGATGTCATTGATAATCCTATTATGAAATAGCGCTACATGGTAACGGTTGGAAAGTTATACTTATTTGATGTATTCTATTTATTCCAATTTATTAATTATTTGTTCTAACTAGGCTTTAGCCTAACACTTCTTCTTGAAATAGTTTGATTAGCAGGTCCACGTAGCGATGGGGCTGCTCGGGGTTGAGGGAAGCGTGAGAAGAAGAATAGCATTTTTGTGCAAGAGAGTAGCGACGTATTTTGTTTATAGCCGATCACTTTTGGGAGTGAGATAGCAACACCCGTTTATAATCTAAGCAATCATAGTTTAGATTAATAGGTTGTTGTCATTGTATCTCAATTCTTGACTTGTTGTATCGTCACGCTAGTATTCTATTTTGGAAACATTTGTCTATGATAGCTTGTTTATTCCGCAAAATTTCAGGCTTTAATTTACCTAGATTTTTAGGGTGTTACAGCCGCTTGGGTTTTTGTTCTGAAACTTCTGATTTTCCTATCCCACTTGATCTAGCAATATGTGAAGAGGATTAGATATGGTTGCGCTTCCAAAACGCTAATGACAAACCCAAATATGGCTCATTTTAGTCTTGTGATTGTTTCTTTTTAAAACTACGGGTGCTATTAAGGAGATAGACAAGGGGGGTCTGGATTCGAAGATTGAAAAGAGTTGGGTATTTTTATTTAAAATAATAATGTTTTGTTTGTGTTACTTTGACCTTGACTTGGTTATTTTCTACTTGGTTTGGAAGAATGTTTCAAGCATATATCTTTAATATTTTGGATTAGAGCACTCTTATCTTAATACCTTGAAAGTATCAGTAATTTTTGTGAAATCATCGGTCCATTTTATGTAATTGAATTCACAAGAGTATATGGTATTGTTAGTTAGCTTGGGGGTGTGGAGTCCACACTTGTGTAAGTTAACTAGAACACTTGTGTAAGTTAACTAGAACTTCGATCGCTGGATGGCGCCATATTGCGGGGTCAAGGGGATTGCACCCCCTTGCGGGTCCTATCTAAGGTGGAGCGCTCCTGGCGGTGGTCTCACTAAATGGTTGAGAAGTCAAGTGCTTGGGAAAATATTTATGGATTTTATGAAGAGAAGTGCTTGGGAATATCGAGCTTGTGAATGTCCTAGCTGAGACTCAAAAGCCTCAGAGTCCGAGGAGCTTCTTGCTCTAAAGTACCTCTGAATTGCCTTCTGATTCGTGGAAATAGTTTGTAGCCGATGTATTTGTAACTACTATGTAGTTAACCACGGACTAGTTTTTTAGAAATTTTTTCCTTTTATTGGGAGTTATTCTTGCATTTAATATAGCAATGGTTATAATTCCCTAAGTTTAAAGTGGAACGTTTTGAGAATCATTACTAAAAATATGAGATTATCCTTAAGTTGATTTCGTGATACCGATACTAAGGATAGAAATATAACTAATCCAAGGACTTGCGTCTCATTTATCTGTATTTCAAAATATCTCCAACAGAATGGACATGCACTTGAGTGGGAGTCGATGTCATTTGAGACTTGTTTTTCAAGTGATCACTCGTTTGCTACATTTTAGTTTTGTAGACCATATTGCGATCGTAATGACATTTAAAAAAATAGTAATTATAAGCTGAAAGATGGAAAAAAGATTATCTCGAAATGAAAATTTATCGAAACCGAAATAGAAATAAGGAACATATCAAAACTAAAATGACCAATGTTAATATAAGATTGAGAGTTTTAATACTCCAAATAGATTGAGAGAATGGCGTAACCTTTTTTACACAATCTTCTACCAATATTAATGATATTTTGATAAATAATTATATTTAATATTTATAATTATTGAGATGGAATAACGGTAAGATAAATAATATCGGTCACAAATGATCGAATAGGCCAAAAGAGGCCATCTAAAAGATCGTCTAATTGATGCCAAGAACTTAAAATTCAAACTAAATATAAATACTCGACAGATTTATGTAATTGATACACTTAACCGATCAAATAAACATGGTCCATAATTGATCTGTTGATAATATTTTTTAACTTGATGGGCTGACCGATCCCAAATATTTTTTAACTTGATGGGCCTGACAGATCCCACATCAGTTATAACACTACAAGGAAACTGGGCATCAGTGACGAAAATTAGCGAGGGAAAAAATCTCTCACTAATTAGCGAGGGATTGACCACTAACCCAATACCTCGCTAATCCCTCACTAATTAGCGAGGGATTAGCGAGGGATTAATGAGATATTAATCATAACCCCAATCCCTCGCTAATCCATCGCTAATTAGTGAGGGATTAGCGAGGGATTGGGTTAGTGGTCAATCCCTCGCTAATTAGTGAGGGATTTGCAAGGGATTAACCACAAACCCAATCTGTTAGGTCCATGATCTTCATACAATCCAAGTATTGTGTAACAAGATGATGAAGAACATTATTGAAAAGGAAATATAACCTAGAGAGAACACAAAGTGATTAGAGATCTACATCTTGTATTAATGAATTCACTTCTTACAAACTACAAGTAAAGACCTATTTATAGTCTTCATCACTTGCTACAACAATTAAGCATAAGCCCTTTAACACAGCTATTGCTTTACAAAACTTTTTATTATAAAGGACAACTTCAGTGTCCTAACACAATCCCTCGCTAATCCCTCACTAATTAGCGACGGATTAGCGAGGGATTAATGAGATATTAATCACAACCTCAATCCCTCGCTAATCCGTCGCTAATTAGTGAGGGATTAGCGACGGATTGAGTTAGTGGTCAATCCCTCGCTAATCCCTCGCTAATTAGTGAGGGATTTGCAAGGGATTAACCACAAACCCAATCCCTCGCTAATCCCTCACTAATTAGTGACGGATTAGCGAAGGATTAATGAGAGATTAATCACAAACCCAATCCCTCGCTAATCCCTCACTAATTAGCGTGGGATTAGTGAGGGATTGATTTATTTTTCTTGTTTTCTCATTTGTATGTGTTATATGCACACATGTTTAGGTGTAGTATATGTTATATGTATAAATGCGTATGTGTTATATGTATCCGTTGAGTTCGTGTTATATATGTATACATGATATGTATGTTTGGTAACCGCACTTGAATCTATGAGAAATGAGAAAACAAGAAAAATACCCAATCCATCGCTAATCCCTCACTAATTAACGATGGATTAGCGAGGGATTGGCCACAAACAAGTGTCCCTCGCTAATCCGTCGCTAATTAGTAAGGGATTAGTGAGGGATTGGGTTTGTGCTCAATCCCTCGCTAATCCCTCACTAATTAGCGACGGATTAGCGAGGGACACTTATCATCCGTCGCTAATTAGTGAGGGATTAGCGACAAATTGAGTTTTTTTTCTTGTTTTCTCATTTGTAAGGTTATATGTAGACATGTATATGTGTATATGTTATATGTATGTGTTTTATTTAGTTGTCAGTACGTGTTATATATTTGTATGCTTTATGTGTGTGTTGGTTGATAACGACAATTGAATCTACATATATATTGTTGTATCTATGTGTATATGTGTTGTGTATAGGTTTATATGCACGTGTATATGTGAAGGTATAGACTAGGGGTGAGCATCGGATCGGGTCGGTCGGGTTCGGCCCAAAAACCCACCACCCGATCGGGTTTCGGGGGGGTTTGGTGGAACCCGAAATCCGTCCAAAGTAGGATCGGATATTCGGATATCGGGTGAGTTCGGGTTCGGATTTCACGGGGTCGGATTTCGGGTATTTTAGATATAGCAAACTGCAAACTCACTATCAAACTCAGATGAAGAAAAGTAGAAAACTGAGCAACTAGAAAAGAGTTTTGAGACTGAAATGTACCAAATCAGAATCTTCACTTCTTCACTTCTTCGGCCAAGCAACTGAGCAGGTGGTGGTGGTGCGGTGGACCGGTGGTGACGCAGTCATGTTCGTCGTTCGGTGGGCGACTGGGCGGTGGTTGACGATGCGTTGGGCGGTGGCCGGCGATGCGTACGGCGGTGGTCAGAGGCATTTAGGTTAGAGAATAGAGATGAAATGATAAATGGATTTTTTGGGTTATTTGGTATTACTGAATACTGAGAGAGTGAGAGACGTACGTATTAGGTTTAGTAAATATATATATATATATATATTTTTTAAAATTAAAATATTTCGGGTTTCGGGTCGGATCGGGTGGTGGAACCTGAACCCAACCCGATCATATTTCACCCGTAAAAAAATCGGTTCGGGGTCTTCGGGTCTTCGGGTGTTCGGGTCTTGGTTTTTGGTCACTATTTCGAGGCGGGTCGGATCGGGGCAATCGGGTTGGGCGGGTTTTGCTCACCCCTAGTATAGACAATGTGTGTTTGTTGTTTGGTAACCGCATGTGTTATATGTATGTATCTATGTATGGGCAAATGTGTGAGAAGTTAAGGTTAACATTAGAATCGTGAGAAGTGGATCTGAATCGTTGATCACTATTAGTCTCATGCTCTCCCACGAATTGCGCCTTAGAAGGGAATCAGTTTCGGCCCGGTTCATCCCTACGCCCGGTCTGGCCCGATTTTTTGGCCACCTCTACATATGCGTACATACATACATATACAATATTTAGTTGGGTTTCAGTGAGAATTTGAGTTAAAATGAGAAATGTGGGAGGATACACATTAGATCAAGGATTTAGATTCACTTATCATGTTTCTCAAGTTAATTCAACTTCTCACACTATCGTTCGCCATACAAAATATGTAATATATATATATATATAGATGGAGGTTCACGGGAAAAACCTCAAAGAAACGGAAAACTGAAGAACACCCTGGTGACCCTTCATTTGGACGGTATGCATTTGTGCATATAGGTAAATTATGTTATTTTTTTGGTTTTTATGCACAAGTGCATTATGCATTTGTGCATATGCACAAATGCATGTTACAAATTACCTGTATGTACAAGTGCATACCGTTCAGATGAAGGGCTACCAGAGTGTTTCTTAGTTTTCCGTTTATTTGAGGCTTTCCCCTGAACCTTACCCTATATATATATATATATATATATATATACATACACACACATACATACATAACCATTATTATTTTAGGCGAATGATACTGTCAGTCATGTGAGAATTTGTGTTAACGTGAGAAGCGTGAAAAGTGAATCTTAATCCTTGATCATTTTTTATCTCAAGCCCACCCATGAACCACACCATCTACGAGGACTGATCGATGCATCTCATCATAATATGCATCCAATGGTTGATAACTATTTATCACGTTCACTCTACTTCTTATCATAACCCAACCCTATTATTTTAAGTTAAAATTAAATATTAAATAACTTTTTAAATTAAACTAAATATCACATTTATTATTTAACATACAATTGTTTTCTTACATATTAGAAGTTATTAATTATAAATTAAAGTTTATTAAATAGATAATTAAACATATCTAAAATATTAAATCGTACTTATTTTTTTAAAGCCAATTAAACGGGGTTGTTAAAGGGAAATTAATTGAAATACCCTATGTTGACAACCGGTTCATTTTTATGCCCCATCTCTCTCTCCCAATTCAGCAAAATACCCTGATTTTCCGTAGCTGAACCCGTGGGCCACGGATAAGTTTACAAATTTGACAAGTTTGGTCCCTTAAGAGCCCGTGGGAGGCCGTGGGAGCCTGTGGGCCACAGATAAAGTCTTTTTAGTCCACATTCAAAATTGATTATTTATAATAATCCGTGGGCCACGAGGGGTACTTCGAAATAATTCATATAGAATAAACAAATGCCATAATTGAATCCGTGGGCCACGAGGGGTACTTCTAAATGATTGTTGAATTAAATGCCATAATATAATCCGTGAGTCACGGGTTGGGCCACGGATTTTCAGGGTATTTTGGTTAATTGGGAGAGAGACATGGCATATGGATGAAAGGGCGGTCAACTTAGGGTATTTCAATTAATTTCCCGTTGTTAAAACTTAAAAACAAAGCCAATTTACCTTTTAGGGTTTTACCTTTCATTCCAGTATTCACATTTCACGACACAGCCGCCGCACACAGCCACACACGACCTCACAAACGATCGAACGAAGCTCTAGCTCTGCTCTAGCTGACTAGCCCTCCACTCGATCGAATGAAATCATATTCTAAGGTATTCAATTTCTGATCGATTTTCGATTTGTTGTTCGATTTGTGTTCGATATGTGTTATAGTTGTTCCATTTGTGTTCGATTAAGAAGAGGTTATAGCATCGATTTGTTGTTCGATTTGCTGTTAATAATACGCGGTGCTAATATCTCTGTTAATAGTAAGTTGTGCTACTTTTTTTCGATTTGCTGTTAACGTCGATATGTTGTTCGATTTGCTGTTAATAATAAGTTGTGTTTATATCGATTTGTTGTTCGATTGCCGTTAATAATAAGTTGTGTTAATATCGATTTGTTGTTCGATTTGCTGTTAATAATAAGACGTGTTACTATGGATTTGTTGTTCGATTTGCTGTTAATAATAAGTTGTGTTAATATGGATTTATTGTTCGATTTGCTGTCAAATAAGTTTTGTTAATATCGATTTGTTGTTCGATTTGCTTATTTATGAACTATATCGAAAGAAGATAAGCTTATTTATGAACCTGATACTTCTATTTTGATTTCAAGATTGCCATTGTCTCTTTGTCATAAGCATCATTTTTGTTGTATTGTTTGTTTATGTGGCTCCTTGCAAACCATGTTTGGTTTGGTTACTGTTTGTTTATGTGGCTCATGTTTTGGATGCTTGTTTGGTATTTTTTGGTGGTATATAAAGAATTTGCCTTAATTTCTAATTCTCTGGCTGTTTAGGGTGATGAATGTGGTAACCTGGCCAAATTTGGTGCTTCAACTCTCAAGGTGAATTTCTCGTAATTTCTCATTTAAGGTTACTCTTTTTTACAGCGCAAAAATACAAAACACCTATTTGTCTTCTGTTAAAACAAAGTCCCTTTGGTATTTAAGGCCATATTTAGTCAGGAGAAATTGCATTTATAGAAACAATTAGACAATTAGTATTTCATAAATTATTCAAGAATATATACCAACCAAGGTGTTTGTTTTGATGATGTGCAGAACTTGTCTCAGTTGGTTTCTACTATCAATTAGGTATGATGCTTGTAAAGAGTGTTCAAGAATCAATAGAAAGTCCAAAACCGTGAGAGTTGAGAAGCAAAGGTAAATTATTAATTGATGTTTTGGTTTTAGCTGCTGCTGCACTCATGATATGATTTGTAGACTTATTTTGTTTTAGGTGCTAGAAAAAGTGTATGTATCCTTAATTCTAAATCATCTACATATTTTTCCTTTGCTTTTGTGATTTCAGTATGAGATAAATCCTAATTTGGGTTTCAATATTCTGCATGCACTCTACTTATGCATGTCTTTCCTTATGTACAACAATGTTCTTTTTATCTTAAAAGTCAAGAGAAATAATTAAAAGTGATACAATTCTAACCATAATACATTTGCATAATAAAAGGGGCATTTTTCTGGCCTTTTGCCATGGGCATCCGAAATCTCAGGACCGGCCCTGAGTCTAAGATTGAAAAGCATGGTGGAAAAGTAGCCAACCATTTAATCAGTACTAACCAAGATTGAAAATCATGGAAGGTGCACTCACAATGGATGTATTTCTAAACCGAAACTGGAAAGAGGTACTTTTTAATCGTTGAAGCTTTACTCATGTTGGGTTTAATTTGATTAACTGTTATTTTTAGTTAATTGAGTTTTTCTATCTGAATGCCAGGGGTTATCTTTGTAGATAATACTCTTAACAACCAACTTCTCTATATAATATAGGAGTGACTTGTCTAGTTGTATCTTCATCCGAACGAGACCGAGGAGGCAAAGGAATGCCCATCAAAGCTATCGCAAATTGTGAGCTTTGAGCATTGTCATATGTTTTGTAGTGACTTATGTGCTATGTTTTTAACAGGTGTGCGAGAGGCAAAGGAGCGGAAGGATCGCTACGTGGCCGAGGCCAAACGAAGAGAAAGGAAGAGCTAGAGACCGAAGATCACGTTATCGAACCTTCTCGGACATTATCTTAGATTGTATGAACTTGGTATTAAATTGTATGAATTTGGTATTTTAAATTTTATAAATTTGGTTATTTTTAGTTTTTTGGACAATTTTGGTTTGTTATTTTTAATTTATGCTTAGACTTCGTATTATAAAATATAAAAAATACAGAATTTCATTTTTTTTTAATTAAAATAGCTAAAAATCAGCGAGGGATTACTGACAGAAATCCGTCGCTGAAAGTTAGTGGAACCCTTGCTAATCTGTCGCAAATAAGTTCCCTTGCTAATCCGTCGCTAATAGATTCTCTCGCTAATCCGTCGCTGATACAAATCCCTCGCTAATCCGTCGCTGATATTAATCCCTTGCTAATCTGTCGCTGATTATAATCCCTCGCTAATCCGTCGCTGATACAATCCGTCGCTAATCCGTCGCTGATGTCCGTTGCTGATAGCATCAGCTACGCCCGTTTGACTCGCGAACCATCAGCGACGGATTAGCGACGGATTCGAGCTTTAGCGAGGGATTTGTCCCTCGCTGATACTGGTTATTTTTGTAGTGTAACTGTTCTCTATCTAATTAGCCGGTTACAAACATATACTAAACCGGTTATGACTGAACTCGTGGTCGGATAACGGTTTATTAGGTGTGTTCATCAGTTGAAACAAGAATCGAACCCGTGAACTCTTAAAAGACAAGTATTGACGTGGCCATCTCAACCATTTCAAATTTCCATTATAAGTTTTGTTCCAATGTACCAAATGCATCCAAACAAACAAGTATTTTTTTTCCGTTATGTCTTGTCCAGTGTCCCAAATGCACACAAGAGGGAAAAAAGGGCGGTGTTGAGGCTCAATAAATGAAATAAAAAAACGGAGGTTGAACAAAGGTATGTGCACGTATGATGTTAAGCCAAACAAACGACCGGATCCCATGAACAGTTCGGCTTCATCCGTTGCACCACCTTGCTGCTGTTCTTCCTAATTTTCCAACACAAATGGATTAACGTTCTCAAGTAAAATATCTAACATGGGAAGAAAATATATTTCGAATGAAATGTTTGTTGCATACTGTCAAAAAATACACATTTTCGGGCTAGTACATTAAAACTGCTAGTGTAAGCCCATTATATTTAGGATTAACTAATAATTTCATTTTGTAACTATCATTATTCTTATAACAATAATCTCAATCAAATCCATGGCTTGTGGAGGAAACGGTCATTTCACCGGAAACAACAAGTCATCCCGCTGATATTAAGGGGCCGTTTATCACTTATCCGGGTAAGTGCTTACCGGTAAAATTCAACACTATCACTTACTTTTCGGGTAAGATTTTAGTCCACCAAAATAGCATCGTATGCAACAATTTAGCCGGTAAGTGTTAACCGTGGTAAGAGCCGTCGCACTCACTTACCAGGTAAGACTCTTGGTCTCGGTCCTTGCTTCCGCTCTTACCGGGTAAGATTTTTAGTTCTTGTCATATTCATCCGGTAAGCTAATGTGACTTGATAAGCATTTACCCGGGTAAGCGTTTTGTAAACGGCCCATAAGTTTTATTTTTAAATGTGTCAATTGAGTCGTTTATGAATGGCAATCGAACGAAAATTACAATATTAGGCCATCCGTACCCATACCCTCAAACCCTCTTGCCACCTCAGCGCCACATCAGCTTTTCTCCTTACCCTCTCCTTACCCTAAAGTGGAGTACCAATACCCTCAAACCCTCTTGCCACCTCATTTTTTTTTTAATTCTTTTATTTATACATTTAATTATTTAACAAAATAAAAATATTTATATATTTTTTAATAAATAAAAATATTTATATATTTTTTAATAAATAAAAATAAGATAAATAATAAAAATAAAAATTCATATCATTCATTAAAAATAAAAATTACAAAATAAATTTAAAAATTACAAAATAAATTTAAAAATCTACTTGTCGTCATTGTTGGGAACTTGGATACGCCAAATATGTTCGACCAAATCCGACCGAAGGTTATTATGAGTGTCCCGGTTTTTGAATTCTCGAACATTTGCCGTGCCCAATGAGTACAGTCTATGCTTCCGAGCATGCCGGGAAATCCGTGTTTAGCTTCATGCGCGGCGTACAAATTCTGAATATCAATAAAAGTAGGCTTGCGTAAATATTTTTGACCATACAGTTCAATAATACCTGTGCAGAATTGGTGCAGGCAATCTCGTGACGTTTTCTCTCCCATACGGATGTACTCGTCAAGTGAGTCAGCAGCTACTCCATACGCCAATTGCCGAATAGCGGAAGTATACTTTTGTATCGGAGAAAAACCTTTTTTGTAACCGGCGTCCAACCGAAGTGTAAAATATGAATACTGTTCTTGTAAATCTTCAATTATTCGTTCGAATAGCTGCCTCCTCATCCTGAACCGCCGCCTAAACATATCCGGTGTATAAACCGGGTTGTTGCCAAAGTAGTCCCGCATAAGCCGCTCGTTTGCAGCTACTCAACCTCTTTCTATGTTCGCGGCCCTCTCTCTTCTTGACGATGAGGCGGTGCTACCATAAATTAATTGTACAGTCTCTCAAACCAAGCCTACAAAAATTTCCCTTTGTAGATGCAACAACTCGTCGGTGTCTACGGATGATGATGATGCGGTCGGTGAACTGGGTTGTGACGAATCCATATTGTTTAAAATATAGAGAATGAAAGAGAATGGAAGAGAATGAGAGAGTTGTTTTGTGTGAAAAATAAAATGGGTTAGGATTATATATATAGTGTGATTAAATTGAAAAATAAAATAATTTTTTTTAAAGTAACCGTTGCCAAACGTTCATATTTGAATTTATTTAAAAAAAAAAAAAAAAATAAAATGTATCGGGATGAATCGGGTTGGGGAACCCGGGGCTGGAACCCGCCCTATCGGGATGAATCGGGATAAAATAATTTTTTTTTAAAGTAACCGTTGCCAAACGTTCATGTTTATTTTCTTCGGTACTGCTCTATTCCATGATGTTGTCGTTGCCGTTCCTCCCCTTGCCTCTCTCCTATCTTCCAACACGGTCCGCAGTTTCTTCACCGAGTATCCATCTTGGAGATCTAAAGTCCACGATACTTTATCCGCTAATCCGTCACAATGCGGATGATCGGCCAAAACACTTCTTAGTTCATGTAGCTCACCTAACTCCCTTCCCCTCGGTTCCCTCCCTCCTCCAATCCCACACCCAACCCCATACCTTCCCACACCTCGTTCTTCTTTCCGCCACCGAAGTCCCCTTATCCGATTCTAGATTGTAGAGCCTATTAAAAGCCTCCCTAAGCCTCCCCATCGATGTCCACCTTTCGTCCCAAAATCTAGTGCTCTTCCCGTCCCGTCCCCCACTTTCTTGCCAAAAGAGGATGAAAAGGAGATCCCTTCCCCTTCAAGTTCCTTCCCTAATTTAATGATGCTTGCCCATACCGAATCCCCCCTCGACCCTCCCCAATGAGTATCCTCCACCAACCCCCCGTCCCACCCATAAATACTCTTAATTATCTTTACCCACAAGGCATCTTTGTCGCTAAAAAACCTCCACCACCATTTCCCAAGAAGCCCCCGGTTCATGCCCCGTAGTCCACCAATATTAAGACCCCCCCCACCAAAAGATGCCAATACCGAATCCCACTTTACCCAAGCTCGACACTTCCTTCCACTCTCATTCCAATTAAGACCCTCACCCCCCCCCCCCCAAAAAAAATCTACGCACACTCTCAAGATTGTCGCAGGGTGCATCGGGGAGAGTGCATGGCAGGTTCAAACTCATGTTACCGGTGTGGCTTGCCCGGTCACATGTCAAAGGATTGTCGCAGTGGGGGAAAATCTTGTTACGAATGTGGGGCTACTGGCCACATGCGTAGTGATTGCCCATACTTGAAGAAAGGGGGATCAGTTCCGTTTGGTGAACGTCAGGATGGGAAAGGAAATGACAAGGGAGCAGATCCAGCGCGCCCGAAAGGACGTGCATTCCGCATGACTGCGGAGGAGGCAGAGGAAGTTTCAGATGTGGTGACAGGTACGTTTCTAGTGAACTCTCTATGTGCCAAGGTGTTATTTGATTCAGGAGCAAATCGCTCCTTTGTATCGCATGCTTTTATGAAATGTTTGGGGGTGAGACCTAGACGTTTGGAGAGAGCACTAGAGGTGGAAACTGCAAATGATAGTTGGGTATATGTTAAGAAAGTAGTTGAAGACTGTGTTATAGATATAGAAGGGAGGTTGGTGCCTACGAAGTTATATCCCATGGCAATGGGAAAGTTTGACGTAGTGTTGGGTATGGATTGGTTAGCCGCGAACGATGCGAATATCGTTTGCAACAAAAAGCTGATCAGGATCCGGGCACCTGATGGGGATACCATAGTGATCTATGGAAACCGCCGTGATAGAAAGACCAGCCTTATCTCCATGATTAGGGATACTAAGTGTTTGAGAAAGGGGTGTCAAGGGTTCTTAGCGTACGTGTTGGACACCAAGAAAGAGAAGCGTGGGGTGAGCGATGTGCGTGTGGTAAATGAATACCCGGAGGTATTTCCGGAAGACTTGACAAGTCTACCCCCGGATCGCCAAATCGAGTTCAGAATTGATCTGATGCCGGGATCTGCACCGATTGGCCGTGCACCGTACAGATTGGCGTCGTCCGAAATGAAGGAAATGATGACTCAACTACAGGAGCTATTAGATAAGGGGTTCGTTAGACCGAGTACATCTCCGTGGGGAGCGCCTGTGCTTTTCGTAAGGAAGAAGGACGGTACGATGTGAATGTGCATAGACTACCGAGAACTCAACAAGGTCACGATTAAGAATAAGTATCCAATTCCAAGAATCGACGACCTGTTCGATCAGTTACAGGGAGCCAGTTACTTCTCCAAGATTGATCTGAGCTCAGGATATCATCAACTCAAGGTGAGGGAGGAGGATGTTCCGAAGACTGCGTTTCGGACCAGGTATGGACACTATGAATTCCTGGTGATGCCGTTCGGGCTAACCAACGCCCCGACAGCATTCATGGACTTAATGAATCGAGTATGCCAACCTTATTTGGATAAGTTCGTGATAGTGTTCATAGATGACATCCTGATATTTTCAAGATCGGAAGGGGAGCACGAAAGCCACCTTCGTACAATTCTCGAGCTATTGAAGCAAGAGAAGTTGTATGCGAAGTTTTCCAAGTGCGAGTTTTGGCTGAGGGAAGTGCAGTTCCTCGGGCACGTGGTGTCTGAGACGGGGATCATGGTTGATCCGGCTAAGATTGAAGCCATTCGAGACTAGGAGCTACCTAGGAATCCGTCAGAAGTTCGAAGTTTCCTCGGGCTGGCGGGGTACTACCGAAAGTTCATCAAAGACTTTTCGCGTATTGCCACGCCACTGACCTCTTTAACAAAGAAGAATGTCAAGTTCGTCTGGTTAGAGAAACAAGAAGAAGCATTTCAGAAATTGAAGGATATGCTGAGTAGCGCTCCGGTTTTGTCGTTACCGGAAGGCTCGGGCGATTTTGTGGTTTTCAGTGACGCATCGAAGCTCGGCCTGGGTTGCGTACTCATGCAACGAGGTAAGGTGATCGCTTATGCCTCCCGGCAGTTAAAGGATCACGAGACTCGTTATCCTACGCACGATTTAGAATTAGCGGCAGTGGTTTTTGCCCTGAAGATTTGGCGACATTACCTGTATGGGACGAAGTGCCAGATCTTCACGGACCACAAGAGTTTATGTCATCTCTTTGATCAAAAAGAGTTGAATATGCGCCAAAGGAGATGGATCGAATTGTTGACCGACTACGACTGTAAGATCGAATACCATCCGGGGAAGGCAAACGTGGTGGCGGACGCTTTGAGTCGTAAGGAACGAGGTGAAACCCCCAGGATTGTGGCCATGAGGGCTGAGGTCACATTCAATCTGTTAGCTGAAATAAAGAAATGTCAGGTTGAAGCGCTCGAAACCGAAAATCTTAAGAAAGAGAGAATGTTAGGGCAAGCGTCCATGTTAGAGGAAGATAGTCGAGGGGTGAAATGTCTAAATGGGAGAATCTGGGTTCCGAAACTCGGGGAGCTCCGAAAGCTGATTCTTGAAGAAGCTCACAAGTCGAAGTACTCGATCCACCCCGGAACTAATAAGATGTACGGAGACCTGCGACGATACTACTGGTGGCCCGGATTGAAGAAAGACGTGGACCATCTAGTAGAGACCTGTATGACGTGTTCGCGTGTAAAGATTGAACATCAAAGACCGTTCGGGAAGCTTCAGTCGTTAGAAATACCGATGTGGAAATGGGACCAGATCACGATGGATTTCGTGACCCATTTGCCTAGAACTCCAAAGGGTTATGACGCCATTTGGGTAATCGTAGATCGACTAACGAAGTCGGCACACTTTTTACCTATACGAGAGTCTTACTCTTTGGAACAGTTGGCAAAGTTATACATCGACGAGATCGTAACCCGCCACGGGGTACCCTCGTCAATTGTATCAGACCGCGATAGCAGATTCACCTCTACGTTCTGGAGGAGCTTTCAAAGAGAAATGGGTTCGCAGATCAAGATGAGTACCACGTATCATCCTCAGACCGACGGTCAGAGCAAGCGGACGATCCAAACGTTAGAAGACATGCTAAGAGCGTGTGCTTTGGATTTCCAAGGCTCATGGGAAAAGCACCTACCGCTAATCGAGTTTGCTTATAATAATAGCTATCACTCGAGCATCAAGGCAGCACCGTTTGAGGCACTTTACGATAGAAAGTGTCGGACACCGTTGTGTTGGAACGAAGTCGGAGAGAGACAGTTAGCAGGGCCAGAAATTGTACAACTGACTTCGGACAAGATAGTCCAAGTGCGTGAAAGACTGAAGGTCGCCCGCGACCGACAGAAAAGCTATGCAGATAAGAGGCGGAAGGACATTGAATTCCAAGTCGGGGATCATGTTCTACTAAAGGTGTCTCCGTGGAAGGGAGTGGTACGATTTGGAAAACGTGGGAAGTTAAGCCCACGTTACATTGGGCCGTTTGAGATTACTGAGCGAATCGGAGAAGTGGCGTATAGGTTGGACCTACCGGAGGAACTGGGCAGTATCCATAACGCGTTCCACGTGTCTAACCTGAGGAAATGTCTTGCTGACGTAACCAAAGCAGTGCCGTTGAATGACATTAAGGTGGACGAAAAGTTGAACTTTGTAGAGGAGCCCGAAGCAATCACGGATGTTAAGGTAAGGAAGTCCCGGAGCAGAGAAACTAGGTTGGTTAAGGTACAGTGGCGACACCATAAGGGTCCGGAGGCGACTTGGGAGTTAGAGTCGGAGATGAAAGCTAGATACCCGCATCTTTTCCAATGAGGAATTCCGGGGACAAAATTATTGTAAGGGGGGAATGATGTAACAACCCAAAAATCCAAGTAAGTTTTACAGTTTGGTGGTCAAAGTGTAATAAATGGAAGTTAACTTGAGGGACTAGATTGTTAATTTATGAAGGGTATATATAGACTCCAAACCCTAGGGCAGCCTCCATTTGGGCTGAAATCAGTATTTTGTGGGAAGCTCTTAGTGTTGGCGGCTAAGGAAGAAAGAAAGAGAGAGAAGGGAAGAAGGTTTGAGAAGAAATCAAGAGAGAAAGGAAGAATAAAACTAGAATCTGCAATGTATTGTATCCTAATTCGTTCATCTGATTAGATTAATGCTTCTCCTTCCTGTTATTATGAATCCTTAGGACTGAGGTGGGTGATTACTTGAGTTTTCACCATTCTTCCCTTAAAATGAAGTTTTATGGGTTTTGTCATTTGGAATCGATTTTAAGAGATTAAAGTGGGATTAATTGGGTGTTTGGGGTTGGTGGATGAACCCTTATGGTTATCTAATCAAGCAAATGGCTAAAATCGGGTTAGAAATCACTTTTAAGAAATTTATTTTCGGACAACAGTCGTATCCGGACACCTTCAGTTCTTGATGATATGGTGGTTTCCGGATATGGATGCTGGTGTCCGGGTAAAGCTCCATGGTGGTATCCGGACTAGTGTGGTATCCGGAATAGTATGGTATCCGGACTAGTGTGGTATCCGGACTAGTGTGGTATCCGGACTAGTTTGGTATCCGGACTAGTATGGTATCCGGACTAGTATGGTATCCGTACAAGTGTGGTATCCGGACAAGTGTAGTATCCGGACAAGTCAGTACCCGGAAATCATATGCTGGACAGTAGGTTAAGCCGTTTTATCTGATGAGGATCTATTCCCCTTAGGTGTTCGATTGGGTTAGCTGGAAAGAGTTTAAGAAGTGCGTTCTACGATAATCAAAGGTGAGTTCTCTCACTCCTTTTTATGACGTACCATTTTTACTGAATGTGGTTTCTTTATCGAGCATGAATTGATTTATAAAGATTATGCATGCTTCCATGATTTACATGTTTACCCACAACACGAAAGATGTTTTATGTTTTCATGAATGTGGTTTCAACGTATGTGTATGCTATGTGGAGTCGGTTGCACGGTGGGGACGGGGTACATTGGGATCTCTGATCCCTTGGGCATATGGAGGTTAGCTTGTTGGTTGGAATTTGTTTTCTCCTACATGAAGGAACGGGGAGTCCATTTGGATTCCGGCGTAGACGAGAGGGTGTCTGTTAGGCCCCGATCGGTGTAGCTTATGCAATCCCCTGAACCCCGTGTTTAACCTTGGATGATGTTTATGAGAAAGATGTGAACGTATTTTCAATGAAATGATTTTATACTGTGATAAATGTTTACCAGTTGTTTTCGGAGGGAATTCACTAGACCTTTTGGTCTAACCCTCGCTTTTCAAAAACTAAACCATTTTCAGGTAAGCGCGCTATGGGTTCTTCTAGTAAGAACTAGGAGTGACTCAAGGAGGATTTGGAGACTAGAGCGACTCCAGAGTTTTGGATCCTAATGACTATAGATGTAGCTCTCGGCTGTGGATTTAGAGATTTCCGCTGTCAAATTTTGTTTAGTATAGAAGAATTAATATTTATGGACAAGCTTAATTATGTAATCTGAATGCTTATTTCTGGTTGAATGCATGTTATGTTTTTGGGACGTTACAAATGGTATCAGAGCCTTAGTTTAAGGGATTTAGGTGACCATTAGGGCCTAAACTTAAACTGTAAGATGAGGGACACAGCCGAGACATAGGATCGCCTCTAGGAAAGATCACTATAAATGCGCTAGGAAATAAGGTGCCAAGGACAAACGTGTAAGGTAAGTTTGGAGTTACACCTGGCCAGTGTAATTATGAACTTACAGGTACATGTGTGTGCTTAAACTTACCTTATATAGCAAGATTATTGTGTCATGTCTAGCAAAGGTTAATGGTTGTCTTCTTTCAGCGCTAGTGAAATGGCCGGAAGAACTTTGAGGAGTAGCTCGGCACCTGCTGTGCCAAGGAATCAAGAAGAAGTGGTACTAGAGAATGGTCCCGTGGAACCAACGAGGGCATCTGTTACCCGTGGAAGGGGAAGAGGTAGGGGTCGTGGAAGGGGTCGGGGAAGAACACCCCGTCGGGCCGCCACCCAAGTGGCCGGGTGACACGTGGTTTTGACACCTCGTGGATCTAAACCGCAAGTGTACGGGTCGAAGTCAAGTAATAGTACTTGGAAAGTACGAGTATCGAATCACGGGGAACTAGGAACTAAGTATCACAATTACTATAAGAATTATTAACTGAACTGTCGAATTTAGGAGATGGGTTTTAAACTAATTAATTGCAGCAAATAAAATAAACCAAACACAAGACAACTCGTAAGCAGCTTTGGAATTCAGATGGAGAAAACAGTTGAGGGTTGGATATCCTTAGGTTTTCACATATGAACATCAGACTAAAACAAATACCAGTTAATTCCGTTGATGAATACTCAACCTTGATCTAACCATTGCTCTCTCTCAAGTAACAACAGTTATATTTGTAACACATGGTGCTTTCTCAAGCTACCATGAAGTTTATCTCGAAAAGCACAAGATTAATCTCTCGATCTCACCCTATGTAATTCAAAACACATTAAACGCAAGTTATTATGAGACTAAGGATTACTCGGTATATCTCTATCCTTTCTTACCTTAGACATGTAATTCCTAATTCTAGATCTCAATTAATTCTCTCGAACATAATTGAAAACAATAAAACAATTGTAAGTTAGCTACGCTCACAAAAGCATTAAGAACAAAATCACATGCATTCATTAAATCAGAAAACTGATGAAAGTCATTCGTCATCCATCTATATGTTCAATCCTAATTCAATCCAACCCCCAACATCTTAAAGTTAGTTCATGATGTTGGGGGATTCAAACACAAAAGAAAGAGAGACGAAAGTGTAAGCAAACATGGTAAACGTGATCGTGGTGACTGTGTAAGATGAATTGATGAACTCCCTTTTCCCGTGATTGAATCTACTTCACGTCTTGAACGTTCCTTCGATTGATCCTCGATCTTTGCTCCAAACGGTGTCACTTTGCTCCGAAAATCGCCCCCGGGACTGCTCTGGCCGCCGTCTGTAATCTGGCTCCGAAAACAATGACCTAAAATCGGGTTTAAAGCTGAAAGTCGTGAAACAGAGGGTTACGCGACCTGCCACGCGACTTGCAAGTCGCGTGGTAAGTCGCGCGTGTCTTAGATGCTGCTTGGGTCGATTTCTGGTTCGCGGGTCGGGTCCTGGTTCGGTCGCGGGTCTTGGGCTTGGCTTTTAGGCTCCCGTTAGGCTTCGTTTGGAATCGTTTTGGGCTCTTTTTAGCTTCTTTTCTCAAGGAATGCCGCCTTTTGGATAACCTGTGTAAATCACTAGATAACCCGTAAAATACACGCCTTTTTACTTGAATACAAGCCAATCTCATTGGTTTGAGAACCGGAAATAACGCCAAAAAGTGGCGTTATCAACAACCCCAAACCGAGCGTTGCTTGTCCCCAAGCAAATTAGCGATAAAACAGAATTAAAGCACATATCAGTGAAAATATAATAACTGCACAATTTCCAATCGGTACCAAGTGATGCATCAGTGATTTCCCATACCCGTGAATATCTATCTCACTCTCGCCTAATTCTCATTTCGTTTGACCTATGACCTTCCATTGGGAGTTGAACTCGTGACTGTTCCGATCACATCAGGGTTAGACTAAGTCTGAACATACTAGGGAAAACATTTCGCCTCGACCCTACCTCACAGATACTCTCGTTTCGCTCTCGAACCTAGGTTATCGCTCGTGTTGTCATGTGTATGGAGTTTATGTACAAGAACACGCAGTAATTACATGACAACTATAAAGAAAGGCGCACAAATGTCCAAACTTTTGATCTCAGAAGGAATCAAATAACAAGACAGGGAATATCGGTAAAGGTGGTCATAGACTCTAATCACGTTTTCCAGAAGATCATCCAGGTCTTTACACGGGTTGTAACGGGGCTAAGGTTAAGGTTAAGAAACGAAGGGTATAAAGGATAAAAAATCCTCGGCGTGTCAATCATTGGCAATTCCGAACTTCTCGTTGCTTCACATTTGCTCACTTGGTCCTTTTTCGTCACTGTTGGAGTCGCTTTGACTCACTTATTATGCAGTTCTACTAACGGTATTTATTTACGTTTTTTTTGGGACTTCATTGGTCCTCTTTATTGATTGGGGCAACATTGGCCCTCTTTCTCTTTCTTGACTGGCCTGATTTCTTTCTTTTCCCCTCTATCTCTCTAAGTTCATTACTGCTTCCGATTGACACACTTTCGGATAGGGTTGGCTAAGGCTCATGGCTGAGGGTGTAATGATGGGTTTAGAAACGAAAATGTGAGTGTTTGGCTGCAAAGTGGTTAATGGGTATACATGAAAGGGTAAAAGGGAACGATAGCCAAACTGGGTTTAAACAGAAACAAAATGCCTGGAATCATATCTTAAGGTCCACACGATATGGTCTACTGTACCCTTACCTAATATCCCGATGTTCGTCTTTGCTACTCAATGCTATAATGTAGCGAGATCATTCTACATTTCACGACAAGGAATTCGAAAAAGCGTATAAGAGTTTAAGTGTATGAATCCCTTGAAATGAAAAACGTCTTTTAGGCTCAAAGCTCACTATCGGGTGGTCTCCACTAATGTCCCTAGTCATGTCCTTTCCCGGTCCTTCCCTAACGGTCACGTCACTATCACAAGATTCTTCCCACAATGGTCGGTCTCAATCATTCAAAACAAAAATTTTAGCTAATGTGATCTAAATACTCAGAAATGTAGGAAATCTACGTGCATGAGCTTGGGCCCGATTGGGCAACCCCAAACCTTACCCACACATTGTCCCCAATGTGCAAGCAAAGTCGTAGGTGATGCGACTCAATCATTGTGCAGTTATTACAGTTATCAAAAGGACGGGTAAGGCATTACATAGCAAGCAAAAAGAAATTCCAACTTTCTAAACTGGGCACCCAAAACCTAGGCCGTGGCCTAGGTTTGCCAATAAAAGCCAACCCCAAACCTCGGTGAAACCGAGGTTTGCACAGGGTTTAAAGAATTGAGTGTGTAGATGTGAAAAAGATAAGGCACCCCAAACCTAAGTGAAACTTAGGTTTGTTGCCTCTCGTTTAACTAATACCGAAACAAACATCATACACCACTCATTAACGTAAAGATTTAGAACATACCTGTTTTGCCCGGCCGGAGGATTCTTGACTGGTTGAGTATCAATCGGAGGAGACGGAGAGAACATGCAAAACAAAACAAAGAAAAACAAAGCACAAGGCAAGATACTGGAAAAGAAACATACAAAGCAGGAAAGGAATAAAAACTGCACGAAAAACAAAACGAAGGAACAGGGACTTACGCGGTTTAGCCCGCGATTTGCAAGTCGCGTGGCAAACCGCGTAACCTATTGTTTCAGAAAACCAACAGAGGGTCCCGCGGCTTGCTGCGTGGTATGCAAACCGCGTGTAAAGCCGCGTATGTCCCTGTTTCAAAATATTTTTGGTTTTTTTTCGATTTTTCCATTTTTATGGCCTTTTCATTATTTAAACACACTCAAAAATAAAAATAAAACTAAGCACGCAAATAACAAGGAAAACAAACCTTGGTGGGTTGCCTCCCACCCAGCGCCGTATTTAAAGTCGTGGCACGACTATGTGGTTTCAACTCGGCTCAGTATCCGCGGGATTGTACCGTCCACCCTTACGGTTCTTCGCGAACTTCTCTACTCCTTCCTCTCTTTCACTTCTTCTTCTCTCTAGCAACTTGAATCTCACGTTCTCACCGCCAACTCGGAATGTGATCTCACCCTCTTCCATGTCAATTAAAGCTCTCCTGGTGGCTAGGAATGATCGTCCCAAGATCATCGGAACCTCCTCATCCTCATCTATATCTATCACCACGAAGTCTATCGGGAAGTAGAATTTACCAACCTTAATCAGCACGTCTTCGATCACCCCGTATGGATACCTTATCGATCTGTCTGCTAGCTTGAGCGTCATGAACGTTGGACTAACCTCGCCCAATCCAAGTTTCCTGAAAATAGAGAGGGGCATCAAATTAATACTAGCCCCTAAATCACACAAAACTTTATTAAATGAAAACTTCCCGATTTGGATAGGGATAGAAAAACTCCCTGGATCATTGAGCTTCTGGGGAAGCTTATTCTAGAAAATTGCGCTACACTCTTCAGTGAGTGCAACGGTGGATTGGTGATCAATTGCCCTCTTTTTGGAAAGGATCTCTTTCATGAATTTCATGTAAGAGGGCATTTGGGTGAGAGCATCTGCAAAAGGAATATTGATCGTTAGCTTTTTAAACACATCTATAAATTTTGAAAAATTGACCTCATCCTTATTTGCTTTCAGCCTGCTCGGGTAAGGTACTCTTGGTGCTGCCGGCTTGACCGGTGGTGTCACTTCTTTCTTCTTCTCTTCACTCTTCTCGGTTTCTTCAGCTTCAACCTCCTTCACCTTCTCGACCTCTTTTTCCTTAGGTTCGACTTCCCTTGCTGTCTCCCCATTAAGTTCTTTGCCATTTCTCAGATAGATGGCATTGCAATTCTCTTGATTCCTCTTTTCGGCCATACTTGGAAATGTTCCGGGAGGTCGGTTTTGTAGACTTTCAGAAATCTGCCCCATTTGCCTCTCGAGAATCTTGATTGCAGCCGTATTCTGATCAGTTGCGGCTTTTACCGAGTTCACCGTGCTTGCTAGCTCTCCAACCGTGCTGTCCATTTTCGTCATGAACTTCATCATCATCTCTTCCAGCCCCGGTTTCTTCTCTCCGGATGGTCCTTCGTTTCTTTGATTAAAACCTGGAGGACGATAAACATTATTAGCATTAGAAGAATTTGAAGAGTTAGGAAAATTACTTGGATGTTGACCGGGTTGACTCCACGAGAAATTAGGGTGCTTTTTCCACCCTTCGTTATACGTGTTGGAGAATGGGTCGTTCCTCGGCTGATGATTCCGGTTTTGCATATATTGAACTTGCTCGGGTGCTTCCGGAGTTCCTCTATTCATCTGATTTGTGATGAAGGCCAGTTGAGCTTTCAGTTCATTCAGCTCATTACTCTCTTGGGCACTAGCAACTCTTCTTACCGCTGATCTCGGAGTGGAAAAACTATGCTCGGCCAGGTTCTCGATCAGCTCGCACGCTTCCTCATATGACTTGTCCATTAATGCTCCACCCGCGGCAGCAGTGATATCATTTTTGAATTGTGGGTGGAGCCCACTAAAGAAGGTCTGGATGATGACCCAGCCTTGTAGCCCATGATGAGGACACTTCTTGATCATGTCCTTGTAACGTTCCCACGCCTCATATAGCGTTTCTTGATCCCATTGAGAAAAATGGGTGATCTCCGCCATTAGTTGGGCGGTTCTGCTCGGTGGAAAAAACTTTTGGAGGAAGGCTGCTTTCAACTGTGCCCAAGTAGTAATTTGATCTGACGGTAAGCCTTCTATCCATATTTCAGCTCGACCATTTAATGAAAAACTGAACAGCCTCAGTTTGATTGCGTTCTCCTCCATTCCGTTGGTCTTGAAGGTGCTACAAATGCGCTCGAAAGCCCGGAGATGAGCGTGAGGATCTTCGGTCGGTGCTCCTCCATATTGATTTTGCTGCACCATTACGATGGTGCTCGGCTTTATCTCGAAATAGTTAGCCGCAGTGGTAGGTGGTTGAATGCCTATCCGTGCGGCCGCCACATTAGGATCGGCAAATGACCGCATCGGAACTCTTTCCGGAGGTGGTGGTGGATTGTTGCGGCGAGGTGGTCTCTCGTCGTCGGACATCTCGAATTTCAGATTCCTTTTGGCTTTTGCTTCCTTACGCAGCCGACGAGCGGTTCTTTCGATCTCCGGATCAAATTGTTCGATCTCTTTTCCTCGGGTCGTCCTTGGCATAAACCAAGTGGTACCTGAAAAGAAGACAGCAAAGTCAATAAACTAAGTATCACAATTACTATAAGAATTATTAACTGAACTGTCGAATTTAGGAGATGGGTTTTAAACTAATTAATTGCAGCAAATAAAATAAACCAAACACAAGACAACTCGTAAGCAGCTTTGGAATTCAGATGGAGAAAACAGTTGAGGGTTGGATATTCTTAGGTTTTCACATATGAACATCAGACTAAAACAAATACCAGTTAATTCCGTTGATGAATACTCAACCTTGATCTAACCATTGCTCTCTCTCAAGTAACAACAGTTATATTTGTAACACATGGTGCTTTCTCAAGCTACCATGAAGTTTATCTCGAAAAGCACAAGATTAATCTCTCGATCTCACCCTATGTAATTCAAAACACATTAAGCGCAGGTTATTATGAGACTAAGGCTTACTCGGTATATCTCTATCCTTTCTTACCTTAGACATGTAATTCCTAATTCTAGATCTCAATTAATTCTCTCGAACATAATTGAAAACAATAAAACAATTGTAAGTTAGCTACGCTCACAAAAGCATTAAGAACAAAATCACATGCATTCATTAAATCAGAAAACTGATGAAAGTCATTCGTCATCCATCTATATGTTCAATCCTAATTCAATCCAACCCCCAACATCTTAAAGTTAGTTCATGATGTTGGGGGATTCAAACACAAAAGAAAGAGAGACGAAAGTGTAAGCAAACATGGTAAACGTGATCGTGGTGACTGTGTAAGATGATCTGATGAACTCCCTTTTCCCGTGATTGAATCTACTTCACGTCTTGAACGTTCCTTCGATTGATCCTCGATCTTTGCTCCAAACGGTGTCACTTGGCTCCGAAAATCGCCCCCGGGACTGCTCTGGCCGTCGTCTGTAATCTGGCTCCGAAAACAATGACCTAAAATCGGGTTTAAAGCTGAAAGTCGCGAAACAGAGGGTTACGCGACCTGCCACGCGACATGCAAGTCGCGTGGTAAGTCGCGCGTGTCTTAGATGCTGCTTGGGTCGATTTCTGGTTCGCGGGTTGGGTCCTGGTTCGGTCGCGGGTCTTGGGCTTGGCTTTTAGGCTCCCGTTAGGCTTCGTTTGGAATCGTTTTGGGCTCTTTTTAGCTTCTTTTCTCAAGGAATGCTGCCTTTTGGATAACCTGTGTAAATCACTAGATAACCCGTAAAATACACGCCTTTTTACTTGAATACAAGCCAATCTCATTGGTTTGAGAACCGGAAATAACGCCAAAAAGTGGCGTTATCACTGGGGATGGAGGAAACCCGAACCTGAGAACGACTCATGCAACTAGAAGGACGAGGAGTGTGGAAGCCCCGGTTCATCAAGAAGACTCTCTTCAGGAGAGTTCAGCTTCGGCAAGGAGGGTAACCCAGCCAAGGGGACGGGGTCGAGGCCGCGGATCTACGTTTGTCACTCGAGAGAACCTAGCTGCTGAATTGGGTAAGATTCAAGAGACCTTGCAGGCTCTCCTCACTAAGCAGAACGAGTCAACTTCGGGAAGCAAAGAAGCAAGTGAGAACTGAGAAAGCGTGGAGCTGTCTAGTCCACTAGTGACCGGTACTGGAAGTCACTTGAATTCAAACCCCCAAGTGATGAATGAGTTAGCAGCTAAGGGATGCAATTTCAAAGCCTTTGCCTCATGCAAGCCCCCTACTTTTAAGGGCGAGTATGACCCTATCTTGGCAATGAAATGGGTGAAGGAAATGGAGCTGGTCTTCGATACTTGCAAGTGTGCTGATGGGGACAGAGTAATGTTTGCATTGTCCATGTTGAAATCTGATGCAGTTTACTGGTGGGAAGCTGAGACTGGGGGAAAGGGTTCGGCAATGGCAAAGGGAATGTTGTGGGAAGCGTTTGTAGACAGGTTCAAAGCTCAGTTCTGCCCGCTCGCGGCAGTAAAAAGATTGGAAGAGGAGTTCTTGGGGTTGGATCAAGGAGGTATGATAGTGAGAGAGTATACTACAAAGTTTATTGAGAAGTCTCGCTTTGCAGATTTGTATGTGCCAACGAAGGAACACCGAGTGGAGCGTTTCATTCATGGACTGAAGGGCAGCATCCGAGAGCTAGTTCTGGCAAGGAACCCCACTACCTTTCAGGCGGCCATTAATGCGGCCGAGATGATTGAGAAGGAGAAGGTTCGTCAGATGACTGAGAAGGGTGGGGAAAATCGCAAATGGGATGGACCGGGTAAGGACTTCAGAAAAGGGAAAGTATTTCGATCAGACAACCGTGTTAGTAAGGGCACCGTTGGAAAACCATGTGCAAAATGTAACATGGTGCATCGGGGAGAGTGCATGGCAGGTTCAAACTCATGTTACCGGTGTGGCTTGCCCGGTCATATGTCAAAGGATTGTCACAGTGGGGGAAAATCTTGTTACGAATGTGGGGCTACTGGCCACATGCGTAGTGATTGCCCGTACTTGAAGAAAGGGGGATCAGTTCCATTTGGTGAATGTCAGGGTGGGAAAGGAAATGACAAGGGAGCAGATCCAGCGCGTCCTTTCGGACGTGCATTCCGCATAACTGCGGAGGAGGAAGAGGAAGTTTCAGATGTGGTGACAGGTACGTTTCTTGTGAACTCTCTATGTGCCAAGGTGTTATTTGATTCGGGAGCAAATCGCTCCTTTGTATCGCATGCTTTTATGAAATGTTTGGGGGTGAGACCTAGACGTTTGGAGAGAGCACTAGAGGTGGAAACTGCAAATGATAGTTGGGTATATGTTAAGGAAGTAGTGGAAGACTGTGTTATAGATATAGAAGGGAGGTTGGTGCCTACGAAGTTATATCCCATGGCAATGGGAGAGTTTGACGTAGTGTTGGGTATGGATTGGTTAGCCGCGAACGATGCGAATATCGTTTGCAACAAAAAGCTGATCAGGATCCGGGCACCTGATGGGGATACCATAGTGATCTATGGAAACCGCCGTGATAGAAAGACCAGCCTTATCTCCATGATTAGGGATACTAAGTGTTTGAGAAATGGGTGTCAAGGGTTCTTAGCGTACGTGTTGGACGCCAAGAAAGAGAAGCGTGGGGTGAGCGATGTGCGTGTGGTAAATGAATACCCGGAGGTATTTCCGGAAGACTTGATAAGTCTACCCCCGGATCGCCAAATCGAGTTCAGAATTGATCTGATGCCGGGATCTGCACCGATTGCCCGTGCACCGTACAGATTGGCGCCGTCCGAAATGAAGGAAATGATGACTCAACTACAGGAGTTATTAGATAAGGGGTTCGTTAGACCGAGTACATCTCCGTGGGGAGCGCCTGTGCTTTTCGTAAGGAAGAAGGACGGTACGATGCGAATGTGCATAGACTACCGAGAACTCAACAAGGTCACGATTAAGAATAAGTATCCAATTCCAAGAATCGACGACCTGTTCGATCAGTTACAGGGAGCCAGTTACTTCTCCAAGATTGATCTGAGGTCAGGATATCATCAACTCAAGGTGAGGGAGGAGGATGTTCCGAAGACTGCGTTTCGGACCAGGTATGGACACTACGAATTCCTGGTGATGCCGTTCGGGCTAACCAACGCCCCGGCATCATTCATGGACTTAATGAATCGAGTATGCCAACCTTATTTGGATCAGTTCGTGATAGTGTTCATAGATGACATCCTGATATTTTCAAGATCGGAAGGGGAGCACGAAAGCCACCTTCGTATAATTCTCGAGCTATTGAAGCAAGATAAGTTGTATGCGAAGTTTTCCAAGTGCGAGTTTTGGCTGAGGGAAGTGCAGTTCCTCGGGCACGTGGTGTCTGAGACGGGGATCGTGGTTGATCCGGCTAAGATTGAAGCCATTCGAGACTGGGAGCAACCTAGGAATCCGTCAGAAGTTCGAAGTTTCCTCGGGCTGGCGGGGTACTACCGAAAGTTCATCAAAGACTTTTCGCGTATTGCCACGCCACTGACCTCTTTAACAAAGAAGAATGTCAAGTTCGTCTGGTTAGAGAAACAAGAAGAAGCATTTCAGAAATTGAAGGATATGCTGAGTAGCGCTCCGGTTTTGTCGTTACCGGAAGGCTCGGGCGATTTTGTGGTTTTCAGTGACGCATCGAAGCTCGGCCTGGGTTGCGTACTCATGCAACGAGGTAAGGTGATCGCTTATGCCTCCCGGCAGTTAAAGGATCACGAGACTCGTTATCCTACGCACGATTTAGAATTGGCGGCAGTGGTTTTTGCCCTGAAGATTTGGAGACATTACCTGTATGGGACGAAGTGCCAGATCTTCACGGACCACAAGAGTTTATGTCATCTCTTTGATCAAAAAGAGTTGAATATGTGCCAAAGGAGATGGATCGAATTGTTGACCGACTACGACTGTAAGATCGAATACCATCCGGGGAAGGCAAACGTGGTGGCGGACGCTTTGAGTCGTAAGGAACGAGGTGAAACCCCCAGGATTGTGGCCATGAGGGCTGAGGTCACATTCAATCTGTTAGCTGAAATAAAGAAATGTCAGGTTGAAGCGCTCGAAACCGAAAATCTTAAGAAAGAGAGAATGTTAGGGCAAGCGTCCATGTTAGAGGAAGATAGTCGAGGGGTGAAATGTCTAAATGGGAGAATCTGGGTTCCGAAACTCGGGGAGCTCCGAAAGCTGATTCTTGAAGAAGCTCACAAGTCGAAGTACTCGATCCACCCCAGAACTAATAAAATGTACGGAGACCTGCGACGAGACTACTGGTGGCCCGGATTGAAGAAAGACGTGGCCCATCTAGTAGAGACCTGTATGACGTGTTCGCGTGTAAAGATTGAACATCAAAGACCGTTCGGGAAGCTTCAGTCGTTAGAAATACCGATGTGAAAATGGGACCAGATCACGATGGATTTCGTGACCCATTTGCCTAGAACTCCAAAGGGTTATGACGCCATTTGGGTAATCGTAGATCGACTAACGAAGTCGGCACACTTTTTACCTATACGAGAGTCTTACTCTTTGGAACAGTTGGCAAAGTTATACATCGACGAGATCGTAACCCGCCATGGGGTACCCTCGTCAATTGTATCAGACCGCGATAGCAGATTCACCTCTACGTTCTGGAGGAGCTTTCAAAGAGAAATGGGTTCGCAGATCAAGATGAGTACCGCGTATCATCCTCAGACCGACGGTCAGAGCGAGCGGACGATCCAAACGTTAGAAGACATGCTAAGAGCGTGTGCTTTGGATTTCCAAGGCTCATGGGAAAAGCACCTACCGCTAATCGAGTTTGCTTATAATAATAGCTATCACTCGAGCATCATGACAGCACCGTTTGAGGCACTTTACGGTAGAAAGTGTCGGACACCGTTGTGTTGGAATGAAGTCGGAGAGAGACAGTTAGCAGGGCCGGAAATTGTACAACTGACTTCGGAAAAGATAGTCCAAGTACGTGAAAGACTGAAGGTCGCCCTCGACCGACAGAAAAGCTATGCAGATAAGAGGCGGAAGGACATTGAATTCCAAGTCGGGGATCATGTTCTACTAAAGGTGTCTCCGTGGAAGGGAGTGGTACGATTTGGAAAACGTGGGAAGTTAAGCCCACGTTACATTGGGCCGTTTGAGATTACTGAGCGAATCGGAGAAGTGGCGTATAGGTTGGACCTACCGGAGGAACTGGGCAGTATCCATAACGCGTTCCACGTGTCTAACTTGAGGAAATGTCTTGCTGACGTAACCAAAGCAGTGCCGTTGAATGACATTAAGGTGGACGAAAAGTTGAACTTTGTAGAGGATCCTGAAGCAATCACGGATGTTAAGGTAAGGAAGTCCCGGAGCAGAGAAACTAGGTTGGTTAAGGTACAGTGGCGACACCATAAGGGTCCGGAGGCGACCTGGGAGTTAGAGTCGGATATGAAAGCTAGATACCCGCATCTTTTCCAATGAGGAATTCCGGGGACGGAATTCTTGTAAGGGGGGAATGATGTAACAACCCAAAAATCCAAGTAAGTTTTAGAGTTTGGTGGTCAAAGTGTAATAAATGGAAGTTAACTTGAGGGACTAGATTGTTAATTTATGAAGGGTATATATAGACTCCAATCCCTAGGGCAGCCTCCATTTGGGCTGAAATCAGTATTTTGTGGGAAGCTCTTAGTGTTGGCGGCTAAGGAAGAAAGAAAGAGAGAGAAGGGAAGAAGGTTTGAGAAGAAATCAAGAGAGAAAGGAAGAATAAAACTAGAATCTGCAAGGTATTGTATCCTAATTCGTTCATCTAATTAGATTAATGCTTCTCCTTCCTGTTATTATGAATCCTTAGGACTGAGGTGGGTGATTACTTGAGTTTTCACCATTCTTCCCTTAAAATGAAGTTTTATGGGTTTTGTCATTTGAAATCGATTTTAAGAGATTAAAGTGGGATTAATTGGGTGTTTGGGGTTGGTGGATGAACCCTTATGGTTATCTAATCAAGCAAATGGCTAAAATCGGGTTAGAAATCACTTTTAAGAAATTTATTTTCGGACAGCAGTCGTATCCGGACACCTTCAGTTCTTGATGATATGGTGGTTTCCGGATACGGATGCTGGTGTCCGGGTAAAGCTCCATGGTGGTATCCGGACTAGTGTGGTATCCGGACTAGTGTGGTATCCGGACTAGTGTGGTATCCGGACTAGTTTGGTATCCGGACTAGTATGGTATCCGGACTAGTATGGTATCCGGACAAGTGTGGTATCCGGACAAGTGTAGTATCCGGACAAGTCAGTACCCGAAAATCATATGCTGGACAGTAGGTTAAGCCGTTTTATCTGATGAGGATCTATTGCCCTTAGGTGTTCGATTGGGTTAGCTGGAAAGAGTTTAAGAAGTGCGTTCTACGATAATCAAAGGTGAGTTCTCTCACTCCTTTTTATGACGTACCATTTTTACTGAATGTGGTTTCTTTATCGAGCATGAATTGATTTATAAAGATTATGCATGCTTCCATGATTTACATGTTTACCCACAACACGAAAGATGTTTTATGTTTTCATGAATGTGGTTTCAACGTATGTGTATGCTATGTGGAGTCGGTTGCACGGTGGGGACGGGGTACCTTGGGATCTCTGATCCCTTGGGCATATGGAGGTTAGCTTCTAGGTTGGAATTTGTTTTCTCCTACATGAAGGAACGGGGAGTCCATTTGGATTCCGGCGTAGACAAGAGGGTGTCTGTTAGGCCCCGATCGGTGTAGCTTATGCAATCCCTTGAACCCCGTGTTTAACCTTGGATGATGTTTATGAGAAAGATGTGAACGTATTTTCAATGAAATGATTTTATACTGTGATAAATGTTTACCAGATGTTTTCGGAGGGAATTCATTAGACCTTTTGGTCTAACCCTCGCTTTTCAAAAACTAAACCATTTTCAGGTAAGCGTGCTATGGGTTCTTCTAGTAAGAACTAGGAGTGACTCAAGGAGGATTTGGAGACTAGAGAGACTCCAGAGTTTTGGATCCTAATGACTATAGATGTAGCTCTCGGCTGTGAACTTAGAGATTTCCGCTGTCAAATTTTGTTTAGTATAGAAGAATTAATATTTATGGACAAGCTTAATTATGTAATCTGAATGCTTATTTCTGGTTGAATGCATGTTATGTTTTTGGGACGTTACATATAGGTTTCGTGATAAGTTAAAAAATGTTAAGTCGGCGTTGAAAGAATGGAGTAGGACCAAATGGGGAAGTTTGGAAAAGGATGTGGAAGCAAAGAAAGAGGAAGTGAGAAAATGGGAAGAGAAAGCCAATGAGAACAGCTTGGGAGAGTGTGATAGAGAAAGGTGGATCGAGGCACGAAAGAGATGGTTGGAATTGGAAGAGAAGAGAATGGAGATGCTAAGACAAAAAGCAAAGGTACGGTGGATCAAAGAGGGTGACGAGAATACCAAACTCTTTAATGCGGCGATAAATAGTAGACAAAGAAGAAATACCATTCGCGGTTTGAACATCGACTCGAATTGGACGGAAGACCCGGTGGTAATCAAAGACTATGCCTTCGAGTACTTCAAAAGCAAATTCACTCGTACAAGAAACAACGGGCCATCGCTCGTGATGAATGGCATAAAAAAGTTGGAGGAGGAGGAAGCACACTTTTTAGAGAGGAGTGCATCGGAGGAGGAAGTATGGAAGGCAATCAAGGAATGCGGGGGAAACAAGGCACCGGGCCCGGACGGATTCACAATTGGCTTCATAAAGGATTATTGGGGATTGATAAAACAGGACTTGATGGAGGCGGTGGTTTGGTTCATGGAAAAAGGGGAGTTGGGTGACGGTTGTAATAATTCATTCTTGACTCTGATACCCAAAAACCCAAACCCGATCGGTCTAAACGATTTTAGACCAATAAGTCTTATTGGTATTTTTTATAAGATAGTGTCAAAAGTCCTAGCGGAGAGATTGAAAACGGTGATGGGCAAACTTATAAGTCAAGAACAAAGTGCGTTTGTGAAAGGAAGATTCATCCTTGACGGGATACTCATAGTTAACGAGACGGTGGATTGCCTTAGGAAAAAGAAGAAGAAGGGGTTGATATTTAAAGTGGATTTCGAAAAAGCATACGATACGGTCGAATGGAACTTTCTTTTAGAGGTGATGGAGGCGATGGGATTCTCGGAAAAATGGAGGGGTTGGATAAAGTCATGCCTTAGCTCATCAAGGATATCCGTGCTAATAAATGGCTCGTCGACGAGAGAATTCCAAATGGAAAAAGGGTTGCGACACGGCGACCCACTTGCCCCTTTTCTATTCCTTATGGTAGCCGAAAGTCTACATGTTATGATGGAAGAGGCCGTGAAGAAAGGGTTATATGAAGGAATAAAAGTGGGTCGAGATGAAATTCCAATCTCACACCTCCAATACGCGGATGACGCAATCTTTTTTGGAGAGTGGAGGTTGGCAAATGTAAAAAACTTGATGAAAGTATTGAAATGCTTCTATCTAGTGTCGGGTTTAAAAATAAATTTGAGCAAAAGCAAAATATATGGAGTAGGTGTACCACAGGAAGAAGTACAATCATGGGCTAGAAGCTTAGGTTGCGGGTGGGACTCTTTTCCTTTCAACTATCTTGGGTTACCGGTCGGCGCATCCATGCGGAGACTAGACCATTGGAGGCCGATAATTGACAAGATGAAAGAAAAGCTTGCTTCATGGAAGGCGAAGACGATCTCATACGGAGGACGCTTAACGTTGGTAAGGTCGGTTCTCGGTAGCACCTCGTTATATTTCTTTTCTTTATTTCGGTCCCCGCAAGGAGTGTTAAAAAATCTCGAGAGAGTGAGAAGCCAATTTTTTTGGGGGGGGAGGGGGTGAGTGGTGAGGATGGTTCAACAAAAAGATCACATGCATGGGTAAAATGGGGTTCGGTTTTGGGGGGTTTCAAAAGGGGGGGCTTAAACATCGGGTGCTTAGAGGATATGAATCGGGCACTACTATGCAAATGGTGGTGGAGGTTCCATGTGGAGAAGGAGGCGTTATGGGTAAGGGTAATTCAAAGTCTCTATGGGTGGGATGGGGGTCTTTTAGAAGAAAAACCAAAAGGTGTGGGCGGTACCACGGTTTAGAGAGATATAGTAAGGGTGGGAAGGGAATTAGACAAGGAAGGAATAAATTTTGCGGACTCATTGGTAAAGGAGGTTGGGGATGGCTCGGAGACGAGATTTTGGGTGGAAAAGTGGGGTCTAAATCGAGCACTAAAGGAAGAATACCCGAGGCTATTTCAATTAGAGACTAACAAAAATGTATCGGTCTTGGGTAGAGGGGAATGGGTGGACGGTGAGTGGATATGGAAATGGGGATGGAGGCATGAACCGAGGGGGAGGGAATTAGGAGAGATAGCGAATTTGATGGCTTTACTACAAACCAAGGCTCCAAAAAGAGGGGTCAAGGATATGGTGGTGTGGGCGCTAGACAACATAAATGGTTTTACGGTTAAGAGAATGAGGAACTTGTTAGAAGAGAAAAGAGGGGAAGGCGAAAGTAGGGTGGTGGAGACTAGTTGGGTAAAATCCATCCCAAAAAAGATTTGCGTGTTCCTATGGAGGGTAAGACTTGGAAGGATACCAACGAGAGAGGTTTTGGACAAGTTGGGAATTGATTTGGATACCGTATTATGTCCAAGGTGCGGGAACGCGGTAGAAACGGTGGACCACGCTTTGGTCAATTGCGAAGAAGTGAAAACTTTTTGGAAACAAGTGGCTAGATGGTGGAACATCAACTTAGATTCAATAAGTTCGGTAAACGGTTTATTGGGGGAGTGTGGACAAATGAACAACAATACAAAAGCTTTGAGAAGATGGACCGCGACGGTGTGGAGTTTCATCTACTTCATTTGGACACATCGCAATAAAATGGTATTCGAGAAGGATCAAGGAAAGATATCAGAGCGATTTTTCACGGCACAACTAAAAGCTTTCGAGTGGATCAAACAAAGAGACCGGGAAATAAGCATGGACTGGAATAATTGGTTACTAAATCCGGGGTCGACGTAGCAGTTAATGTCAACAGGGGAGGTGTGGGTCTTACGCAAAACAACAGGGAAGGGGTGCAACTCTAAGCAAAAGGGGCTGTCCACATTAAGCCAAAACAACGGCTGTATGCGGGCAGCCCTGCACTTCGGCTTAACTTTCTTCTCAGAGCACATTTGTGCATACAGTAAGGCCTCGGTGGAGTTTTCGGATGTGCAGACAGATTGATCGTGCAGCTGTGCACAAGGCTCGCGCACAGGAGGTTTGAGCCTCACAAACAGACCTGTGGGTTTCGTAGTTGTGCATAGGGCTGAATACTGCAATATAAAATGTTAAGTTCTGTTTTGTTATTGTTTAAGTTGTGGGTCAGTTGTTTGGTCGGACTTTCGTGTAATTGTTTTAAGTTTTTGACTTCGTAATGAAATTCCTGCTGTTAAAAAAAAATCCATGCCTTCTAACGAAAACGATTATTTTACTAGAAACAACAAAAATACAGTCATTCAGCTAAAATTAATTTTTTTTTGAGTAAATTACACCATAAGTCCTTGTGATTTGCTTATAATCTCGATACAATCCCTTCTTCAAAATAAGTAGATGAGTGTCCTTGTGGTTCGCATTTTGTTAGAGTTAGGTCCTCTCTTTAATGAAGTTAACTCCAATCCGTCAACTCATGGGAAATTTAGTCATTTTTCTATTAAAAACTTCTGGGCACCACTTAAACAATGGCATGAGTCCATTTTGTCTATATTTTATTAAAGAGTTTAAAGAAAATATTTATATTAATATATATTTATTATATATACATTATACACGTGTAAACAATCACCTATAAAAGCATCCATAGGCATCATGAGGCTTTAATCAAATAGATCTCGAGGATCGCTTTGTGCGTTTATGTAAATGAGTCGTTTACCAAACGCTTATCTGGGTAAGGGCTTATCGGTAAAATTCAACAGTATGGTATGGCTTGGAAGATTTTAGTCCACCAAAATGGTATCATATGCAAGAATTTACCCAGTAAGCGCTAACCATGGTAAGAGTCGTCGCCCTCACTTACCGGGTAAGACTCTCGTGCTTGCATTCTCTCTTACCGGGTAAGATTCTTGGTCCTTGCCATATTTATTCGTTTAAGGTAATGTAACTTGGTAAGCGCTTACCCGGGTAAGCGTTTGGTAAACAACCCCTAACTCTAAGTGAAAATTAAACGAATAACGGGTTTATGATAAAGATAAAGATTGTGATCAGGATACACCATATCACGTCACTTGATCTAGGACTCCATATCACATCCCTTGATCTATGTTTCAGTATCTCTTGATTTGATTCTTGTAATTACTTTTGCAATCATTTAGAATATTTGCTTGCTTTCATTAATTTGTATGTATAAATACGTGTTAGCAATATTGTAATAGAGAAGTCATTTTTCAATAAGTTTCTATATGATCGATCAATTCTCCGAATCTCGTTCTTCTTTTCTTCCTCATATCTCAAGGCTTCCAGTGATCAATTCTTCATTCTTACTACTACCGAACCCAACAACCACTCTTCACCAAGTCCAAACCTCCCCTACCAAGGCCGCTGTCAATGGTGCAAAGATCAAAGACATTATGTCACCCAATGCTTAATTTTCCACCAACAATTTCCTCAAGCATTGCCACCTGCTGCATCCTCACGTAAACTTGTGTTCAAAGGGTACCAACAGCCCAATCACAACCTAAGAGCCTATATTGTGAGTGCCCCATTTTCGACCTCTGGGTTGTTACTTGATAGCGGTGCCTCCCACCTTGTTACAAACAACTTAGAGATGCTTTCATTACATGCTCCTTATGATGGAAGTGACGAACTAGTCATTGGTGATGGCTCCAGACTTCCCATCAAACATTGGTTTCACATCTCTTCTCGCACCCTCTCACTCTTTTTGCTTATATAATGTTCTCCATGTCCCTTCCGTTTCTAGAAACATAATCTCCATCACTCAATGTTGTCTTGATAATAATTTTTCCATCACTTTCTTACCTAACTCTTTTCCTGTAAAGGACATACAAACAGGAGTGACACTGCTTCAAGGTCCAACTAAATCTGGAATATATGAATGGCATCCTATTCGTCCAACCATCAACTCCACTTCTTTATCTACACCCTTAGACTGGCATCACAGATTAGGACATGTCTTTCTCTCTTCTCAAGAAGATTAGTAATATGTTTAACCTTTGTATTCCAAATTCTCCTTCAAATTACATTGCATGTGATTGCAATAAAACTCATAAACGTATGTTCTCTCAATCTACTATTAGCTCTAATGGACCATTAGATGTTATTTACAATGAAGTTTAGACCTCTCGTATCTACTCCTTTGACGATCACAAATATTTCATCATCTTCGTTGATCACTACTCTAAGTATGTATGGCTCTATCCCCTTAAACATAAATATGACATAAAAGATATTTCATTCTTTTAAAGCACTAGTTGAAAAAAATTTCAATTGTCCAATCATCACTTTCTATTCTAACAATGAAGGAGAATATGATAACTCAACCCTTTTCTTGCTATACAATGAATTACTCACCTCACTACCCATCCCCACACCCCCAACATAATGACTATTCGGAGCGTCGACATAGACATGTCGTCGAAACAGGGTTATCTCATCTTTATCATGCCTCCATACCCCTCAAATTTTGGTCGTTAGCATTCTCAACTTTTGTTTATCTTATTATTAGATTACCTACTCCAACTCTTGCACACCACTCTCCTTTTTCACAAATTTTCGGCCGTACTCCGAATTACATGAAATAACGTTGCTTTGGCAGCCTATGTTACCCATGGCTACGACCTTATACCTCACATAAGCTCGATCAATGTTCGAAACCAAGTGTATTTGTTGGATACTCTTCCACCCAAAGTGCCTACTACTGTCTTGATCCCAAAACCCATGAAATATATGTCGTCATGTTAAGTTTGTTAAACAAACATTCCCTTTTCACAATTTCACTTCTATCCAACCTAGACCTGGCAAAAATTGACACGACATGGTAACTCGACACGAAATAAATGAGTTTGGGTAATACATTTCAATCCGTTTAAGTAAACGGGTTGACACGACACGACACGACACGAAAATTAAAAGAGTAAGGTCAGGGTCAAAAATTTCAACTCGAAAATGACCCGAATAACCCGTTTATATATATATAGGGGCTTAATCAAATGAGAACTAATTAGTTTGTGATAACCGTGAGATCCAATTTCAGCCAATCATTTTAGATAATTAATGTTATTTACTAAAATAAAATAAAGGGTAAATTTGTAATTTGTATCTTTTTGACAGCTCACATTAAAAACCCTAATAATCTCGCTGCCGCCTCCATATCCCAAAACCTAATTCTTAGCTTGAAATGGGGATAAGTGTGTGCAGAAGAATCCGTCGGCGCCGATGACGAGTACAGAAAGACCATTAGAACGACGAATCTGGACGGATGAATGGATTTGTTTCTCGTAGTTGGATACCACCAATGCCGCCGTCGTGACTCCACGACGTCGTATGCTGTAAATACTGGCTACTGGAAGTGACGAAGCTCTCTGGAAACTCAAATACGATGTTGTTAAAGCAATAAAAAACAACGCCCAAAGGAACATGGTGCTGGTGGAGGCGAAACACCGGTGAACGAACAAATGGTTGTCGGCGATTTGGTCCATCGGATCTGTGGCGTCCATCTTCTCCGACGATTTGGTCCTTTCTAACTCTCTTGTCAATCTCTCGGTGGTATCATAGATGGTTACAGTGATATCACGGTTGATATCACATTTGGTTTCACAATGATATCACAGTGAGACTGACTTGAAATCACCGCTGTGAAACGGGACTTTAGCAAAAATAATCATCCTAAATCATATTCTTGATTTATGCATGTGAGTGCCACCGATGATTACATTATTTCTTGATTAATCATGACCATTTCTGGAGTTTCTTGCTGACAATCGAATAAAGATTCATTTTACTCTGATGGGTATTCCTCATTTTTAGTAATGCGATTTTGACCATTGATTTGTGATTGATATAGTAATCTTTTGCTGACCCACTTTGTAATTTAAGTAGGAAAATGCTAAATATTCTAGAATGGAATGGTTGATGATCGACGAACAAACTATGAATGGAAAATGATATCATAGTGTGCATCGTCTTGCTTTACAATGGGTATCACAATGGGTTTGATTTTGATTTTGGGGTTTGGTTGTATCACATTGGGTATTGGTATCACGTGCGTCGTCTTTATTTTGTTGCTTTACAATGGGTATCACAGTGTCCATCCTCTTTAATTTGTTGTTTTACAAAGGGTATCACAGAAGTTCTTGGGTATCGCAATAGTAACGAACGTGATTATGAAATGGATGGCAGTATGTATCACAGGTATCACGTGCGTCGTCTTTATTTTTTTGCTTTACAATGGGTATCACAATGTCCATCCTCTTTATTTTGTTGTTTTACAAAGGGTATCACAGTGGTATCACATAAGTTCTTGGGTATCGCAATAGTAACGAACGTGATTATGAAATGGATGACAGTATGTATCACAGGTATCACAGTTGGTGTTGGCCGGAATAAGGTTGACCGGAGAAGAGAGAGGAGAGAGGAGAGAGGAGAGAGGAGAGAAGGGAGAGGAGAGAGAATAATTTTATGATACCTAAAATGCCCCTTAATTAAAATATTAAGTCAAAAATACCAAAATTATTAATTTCCTAATTTATGGGTTGATTTGTGGCTGAGATTGGATCTCACGGTTATCCCAGATAACATAGTTCTCCCTTGAATGACCCCTATATATATATATATATATATATATATATATATATATATATATATATATATATATATATATATATATATATATATAGCCCTAGGTTCAATAGAGAAGTGCATATATTTAGAGAAATAAAGAAGTGATCATGTCCCTTAGATTATATTAGCTGATTTTTATCACGCGAGGGTAATTTGGTAATTACTGTCATACGGTTTAGAATCAAATTCAAATAAAACAGATTCTTTCCTTAATCAAATTCGACCGTATCCTTATTAGTTCTCGTTTGATTTCGTATCGTCAATCAATCTATTTCAATTTTATCGATTCCAGTCTCTTGATTTGCTCTCGTTTTCTTCTTCTATCGCAAAATTTAGGTTTTGAAAAGTTAGGTTTCAATCGTAATATCATGTCTGATTCAATAACCGTTCCTGATCAAGAAGTTGATCAGTTATCGAACGAAGAAGATCTGTTTGATGAAGATGAAGGTATTGTGTTTTAATTTTGTGCTTTTTTACTGTTTTTTATGTATATGTGATTTGATGAAGATGAATTGTAAATAATTAATCCTTCAAATTGAAATTCGAACAATTTTAGTTTTTTACAACTTTTTGAGTTTTAAATTGAATATGAAGATTTGTTTTATGTCTGTTAGAAACATTATAGATTGATATATGAACTTGATGAATTTAGTTTGATTTGATTTTTGAATTTGTGTTATTATAAAACATTCATATATGAATTTATTTGAACGTTCATATATGAATTATTTTGTTTCTTAGTTCATTAATTAGTTAGTTGTAAATAATTAAATTGATTCATATATGAACATTTGTTTAGTTCTGAGTTGCTTTTAAAAAATTTATAGTATAAAGCATTCATATATGAATTGTTTGAATTGTTATAATACATTCATATATGAACATTTGTTTAATTGATTTAAAAATGTTTATAGTCTAAAACATTCATATATGAATTATTAGAATTGCTATAAAACGTTTATATTATGTGTAGGTTCAAATCATTGTTTGTCATCCACAAATTCTGTTCATCAATTAGTTTTTTCACCGTCTGGTTCGAAGTTTTGGATACCGAATGTGCATCTAGATTTGAAGCCAAGAGTAGGTATCTTTTTTCAGTCTGTTCAGCATGGAATTTCAATGTATGAACGGTATGCTCAGAAAGGCGGTTTTGATGTTAGACTTTCAACAACTGTTAATGGTAATCATGGTGTTGTCAAGATAAAGTATGTTGTGTGTAGTAAGGAAGGGGATCCACCAAAAAGGAGTTTTAATACGGTTCATGATAGTATTGAAGGTAAAAATCACCGTAATTCAAATACGAAGAAGACAGGTTGTAGAGCATGCATTAAGTTGCGTTTTGTACCTTCAAAATCATTGTATGAAGTTTATTATTTTGAAGAGAAGCATAATCATATGCTTCTTGATGAAAATGAAATGAGTATGTCTAGAAAACGAAGGCAGCTGTCTTTAAACGATCAAGTGTTTATTCACAATGCTGCTAGTTGTAATATTGGAGCAACGAAGGCGCATACGTTGCATATGTCTTTGAAAGGGGGTTTTGATGTTTCTGGTTGCACTGTTGATGATTATAAGAACTTTAGGAGGGATTTGAATGCATTTGTTGGTTCTGGTGATGGTGAAATGGTTCTTTCTATGTTGGAAGATAGATCAAAGGATGATTCAGGATTTTCTTTTGAATATAATCGGCAGGATAATCAATTATGTGGTATTTTTTGGGCTGATGAAATTGCTAAGCTGAATTACCAAGAATTTGGAGATGTTATTTCATTTGATGCTACGTTCCGCACAAACCAGTATAGAATGGTGTTTGTTCCATTTACTACTATTAATAATCATAAAAAATCTATTACTGTTGGTGCAGCTTTGTTGTCGGGTGAAACTCTTGATAATTTTAAGTGGCTTCTTGAGGCGTTTTTGAAAGCACATTGTGGGAAGCAGCCTAGTTTGGTTCTAACAGATCAGTGTTTGGCAATGAAACAAGCTATTCCATTGGTTTTTACCGAATCACGTCACAGATTATGTATGTGGCATATCATGGCCAAAGTTCCAAACAAGGTTAGTATCTGTTCATATATGAATTATTAATAAGTTATTAAAATTTTAATGTGATCCCATAGTTCATCATAAATACATTTTCAAATATGAACTTGAAGGTTCATATATGAAGACAAAGGTTCATAGTAAATACATGTTCATATATTAATTCGAATGTTCATATATGAATGTAAGGTTCATACTAAATATATGATCATATATGAACATGAATGTTCATATATGAATGTAAGGTTGATACTAAATACATTTTTAAATATGAAAACAAAAGTTTATATATGAACTTGAAGGTTCATATTTGAAGAAAAAGGTTCATACTAATTACATATTCATACATGAACACCAAGGTTCATATATGAATTATATCAATCATTATTTAGAGTATTTTGTTTTTTTTGTAGGTTAGCACAGAGATATATAGGGAGACAGATTTTAACAAACGCTTTAATAAACTTGTTTGGAATGTTCAATTGGAGCCTTAAGAATTTGAAACTATGTGGTTGGATTTGATTAGTGAGTTCAAACTTCAGAAAAGCAAATGGCTTTCACACATGTTTCGTATTCGTCAACGATGGATTCATGCTTATTTCAAGTCTATTCCTTTTTGTTCATTGATGAAAACTACATCAAGGTCCAAGAGCATAAATTCATTCTTCAACAAATTTGCTCACCATGGTAATAACTTTGTCACATTCATGCTTGCATTTGAAAATGCAATGCGTAAGCAAAGAAATTCTCAACGTAAGCTTGATCATGCGACAAAGACAACTGTCCCCCATATGTGCACTCCAAAAGCAATTGAGAAACATGCAAATGAAGTTTACACACGGGCTATGTTTTTGGAAGTTCAAAAGGAAATTAATAAAGGAGCATGGTCGTGTGTTCAACAAAATGTTGTTGAAAAGGATGGATGCCAACTTTATACAATTTTGCAAAATGAGAAAGATTGTAAAAGGAAGAAGTTGTTCAAGGTAAAAAGAATTAATAATATATGCATATTTATTATTATTTATTAGCACAACTTACGTTTTTCATGTTCATGTGTCTTGTAGGTTGTGTGGAATCAACTGGATTCAACATTTGAATGTGAATGCAATCATTTTGGTCAACATGGATTTTTATGTCGTCATGTTTTCAAAGTGTTAATGAATGAGAACTTCAATCAAATACCAGAGAAGTATATATGTCGACGATGGAGAAGAGACTTGATATGTTTCAATCTTAGACACATTTCGTGGAGACAAGGCGATCCAAATGGTGAAATGGCAAGAATTTGCTATGATGCACAAGCATCTTTGGATTATATTTTGATGAGTCTTAGAAGTGATAAAAAGAAGCTTAAAGAGTTTGCAGAGAAGATTCATTGTTTGAAAGCTGAGATAGATGATAATATTCCTTACCAAAGCAAATTGGAAAAGAAGAAAGAGACAATAAGAAATCTTATTGGTGTTAATAAACCAGAAAAAATAGATATCCAGGCACCATCAGGCATCCGCAACAAAGGATGTGGAACAGGAAAACGTTTGATCGGTGCAGGTGAGAAAGCTGCAATAAAGAGTCAAAAGGCTAAGCGATTGTGTAGAAATTGTCAAGAGTTGGGTAATCATGATTCTCGAAATTGCCCATTGAAGAATGTTAATGATTAGATACATAGTTTAGGTTACTTTTTAACTCTACAATTTAAATAATAAATGTTGATTGATTTTTTAATGAATAATACAAGTTTATTTTGTAGTTGTTTTTTTTCATGTTTATATATGAAGTTAAAGGTTCATATATGAATGTTCGAAATATATAAACATTCATATATGAACTTTCATATTTGCACTTTCGAATACCTGAACATTGATATTTGAACATTCATATATGAACTTTCGAATATATGAGCATTCATATATGAAGTTTCGAAATATATTAACATTCATATTTGAACTTTCATATTTGAACTTTCATATTTGCACTTTCTAATATGTGAACATTCATATATGAACATTCATATATGAACATTCGACTATATAAAGATTCATAGATGAACATTCATATTTGAACTTTCTAATATGTGAACATTCATATATGAACGTTCATATATGAACATTCATATATGAACATTCATATATGAACTTTCTCATGTTAACATTCATATATGAAGACGAAGATTTAAATGTGAACTTGAAGGATCACATTCATATATAAACATAAAAAAGTTCATATATGAACTTCAATGTTCAAATATGAACTCAAAGGTTCATATATGAATATTTTCTGATATATGAACTCAAGAGTTCATATATGAAGTTATATAAACTTATATGAACACTAAGGTTCATATATGAACACTAAGGTTCATATATGAACAATAAGGTTCACATTAATATATAAACAACCAATAAATAGACCAAAACAGATCAAAAATATTATTTTATAAACTATATATTACTACCAAAATTACAACCATTCAACATATATGTACCATTGTTTAAAAATATCCGAACCAAAACAACCATAACTGTATCTTCATGCTATCATTCTAGCAATCCTTCAACCACCATACACAAACAAACAACCATAATTGCACAAAAAAGTATTGTTTTTTAAACCATAGAACCATCAAAACCAACCACCAAATGTATGCTGCCAAATGTATCAAACCATCAAACCCAACCAATCATTTACAACATATCCTGTCTCTGGTTCTTCAGTGTCTTTGCCAGTGATTCCAAGTATTTCTTCTTTACTTCATTGTATGAATCAAACTGATTTGTTTCTGCTATAACTTTCTCTCTATGCAGATTCTTCTCTGAAAGTAACAATTTTGTCGCATACTTGTATCGTAAGCGATAAATTTGTTGTTTCTGAGTGTTTACCTTTGTTTGAAATCCACAATCCCACTTTTGGATCTCTTGCCCAATGTATGTCTCCATATGCCTCATGATGAATATCCCACAGTCAATTTTGTTTTTTTCAGAGCACAATTTCATTATATATCTCTCTGGTTGAAGTGGTGCTATTGCTTCTGCTCTGGGATGCTTAACGGACCTCAAGTATTCAACAAATAATCCTTGCTGCATAATATTTTTATTATCATAAGTAAAGTTGATAATATATTCATTTATGAACTTACAAAATTTTAAACATTAGTAACTTTACCAGAATGGATGGAACGTCTCCATATTTGTTTTCAATTGGTACATTTGTTGACATGTTGTCTATAATGTAGATTTTTGGGTGCTTGATGTTGTATACAAACAAGAAGTAGTGGTTTGATTGTATAACTGGAAAGAACACCTGTTTTCATTATATATAATTAGAATATTTAAAAGTTCAGTCAAATTTGTATGTTTTGTATATAATTTAGATACGTACCAGATCATATTCCCGCAAATTTGCCAAATCTTCTTTATTCTTTAATGCATCTCTAATATTCGATTTGAAGATTTGGAAACTTTCTTCTGCTGTGTTCTTTTTCTTCAGCACCCCATCCGGCTAGGTAAACAAAGTAATTAAATGTAAATTTTTGATTTTCAGAACAGTTCATATTCATATATAAACATGAAGATTCATATATGAACCCAAATGCTAAGGTTCATATTCAATTCATTTTTATATATGAACTCAATGGTTCTAATCATTCAAATATGAATGAAAACAGATTTTTGTAAATAAAGTTCATAAGTGACAATCATTCATATATGAAAACAAACACATGTAAAAGTGATTCATATATGAACTAGGCTAAAAATATATATAACTATTGACATACCATTATGGCTGTGTTAAAAAAAAGTCTATGTGGGGATTGTCGGCTTCTTAATGCTTCTTCTGCGTTCAATAGAGCAGCCCATGTATCAACGACATTGGCCACTACATAGGTGTTTGGCATTAAACTTTCTGCTGCAACCTTTATCATATTTTCCCCATTGCTTGTTTCATATATCATCTCACTATAAGACAATTAAATGAAATAAAATTTATCATATATGCACATCATTAATTTTTTAAAATAACATATATAATATTAAAGGTGTCACTTACCTCCACTCTCCGGTCAGTGCAAACAGCCATCTACCAAGCTTTGTTTCAGTCGTTGACAAAATTTTTGATATCAAAACAGGTCTGTTAACATAAGGTGATCTCATGCTTTCTGGCAGTTTGATTTCTCTCTTGCCTTCCTTCTTTTCTTCTTCCTCTTCCTTTTCTTCGTCTTCTATCATTTCATCCTCTGTCTTTTCTTCATCTGTCTTTTCTTCCTCTTCTCTCACTTCTTTCTCTGCCTTTGTTTCCTCTTCTCTCATTCTTTTCTTACTCTTTTCTTCCTCTTTCTTTTTATTCTCAGCCTTTTCTTTCTCAGCCTTCTCTTCTTCCTCTTGTGATGAGAACCCTAAACCCAAACGGTAACTAGGTGCATCATTCACATATGAAGCTGCAATTTTTTTCACAACATCCGAAGTGTTTTCTGTTGTAACTTCATGTTGCATATCAGTTTCACTCTCCTTCTCATGTCTCTCCATCTCAGTCTCTTTATTCTCGATCTCTTTCTCTTTTTCATCATTCTTTTTCTTCTCCTCTTTTTCCTCTTTCTCCTTCTCTTTTTCCTCTTTCTCCTTCTCTTTCTCTTCTTTTGATGCTTCATAATTTTTCATCACAACTTCAACTTCCCCATGAGTTTGTGGGTCTTCCCAAAATTCATCTGTATCCGTCATCATCCTGGTTGTTTGTGTAACAGGTGTCATGAACAATTCATCATTTATACCCGTAACCAGGTTTAGATTCTCTTTAACCAGGAAATCTTCTTCTTCAACTTCAACTAATATCTCACTTTCCAAATTCTTCTTCTTTGTTCCTCTGTTCATGAACTCATCATACTCTTCTTTGTATTTTTTAATTACTTCATTACCAGGAAAATTGATAAAAGATTCTTCAAAAGCCTGATCTAGGATCATTGAGTCACACATCAAACAATTCATTTTGTCTCTTATCATACTCTGAACAACCTACAATTTGTATAAAAATTAAGAGTTATATATGAAGTATAAAGTATTAAGGATTCATATATGAAGTATATAAGATTCAAATATGAATTCATATATAAAAATTAATATATGAAGTATACAATATTCATATATAGGAATTCACATATGAACTTTCATATATGAATTTATATATATGAATTCATATATAAGAATTCATATATGAACTTTATATATCAAAGTTCATATATGAACTTTCATATATGAAAAATCATATATGAACTTTCATATACGAGTTCATATATGAACTTTCATATGTATAGTTTATAATATATGAATTCATGTATGAATTCATATATGAACTTTCATATATGTACTTTCATATATGAAAGTTCATATAAGAAACTTTCATATATTAACTTTCATATGTATAGTTTATAATATATGAATTCATACATGAATTCATATATGAACTTTCAAAATATATAAACATTCATATATGAACTTTCATATATGAAATTTCTTATGTGAACTTTCATTTATTGAACTCACATAGGAACATTTATATATTAACTTTTATATATGAACTTTAATACGTGAGTTCATAAATGAACTTTCATATGTATAGTTTATAATATATGAATTCATACATGAATTCATATATGAATATTCATATTCAAATATGAATATTAATGTTATATTATACTTACATTTTGTTTTTCTTCTTCAGTAGGTTCTTTTTCGACAATCATCTTTCCTTTACCAAATGAACCTTGATCAATTTCATACCCCTCTCTTCTTCTCAATCTCTCTGCAGTCCACATCTTGATCAATGGTCTATGTCGTTGAACAGACACATCCTCACATTCAAAGTTATCAACATACAATAGCTGCAAATAAGAATCAATTAATACATTGTTGTAAGATATATTTTAAATTTATGAATGTTATAGTATACTTACGAGCAAGTATGTGATAGATCCAACATAGAAACTCATGTCAGAGTCTCTCACCCAACCCTTTTTGCTGTCTTTCAAACATTCAAGAATGTATGAACACCAGTTTATCTTTGATATATTTGTCTCTGGTTGTATGTAATTTATGACAGTCATATTGAGGGTCCCACTTTTTAGTCCTTCGGCCATTGTATTGCAAAAAAGAGTGATAAAGTTCAACTTGAAGTTGAAATCTGCTTCTTTGCTATCAATGATCTTTTGCTTGACATCTGTTGGTCGGACTACTTTGTTTGAAAATTGTGATCTCTAGTTCACCAACAATTCATTGTCATCTTTAACAAACTTTTCTTCAAATATTCTTTTTCCTTCTGCAGGAACACCAAGCATATGTTCGATTGATTCTTCAGTTATTGGCAGCCTGTTTTCTCCAATAACCATCTCCATCGAATCACAGTTCAAGCAGTCAACGACAAAAAATGCTAGCTTTGAAGGGATCCCATCCATCTTCATGTCCAATAGAGCTCCAAAACCCATGGTTTTTACGCATTCTCTCTGTTGTTTGCTCAATGCTTGAATGGCTTCATACAGTGGTTTTGGTGATGTTCTAACTTTGATGACCGGGAAATTTGGTTTTTCTTGCTCTTTTCCCTTCTTTTGTCTCTTTGTTATCTTTTGTACTGGGTTTTCAAAATCATCATCAGAATCTATTAGCTTCGTCACTTTTCTTTTTCTGTTTTCTTTATTTGACCCAGTCACTGTATCTGTTTATAGACATTTGTCAATATAATTAATCAAACATCATGATAATATAAATTTTTATCATTATTTATTATAGATTACATACATGAAACTATTTGTTTTGTTTGCTCTTGATTCGTTTTCAGTAGCCTTATCTTGCTCTTTGTCATCTTCTTTCCTGGATTACAAATGTTTTTATATGTAATGAATCTATGAAAATTTTAAATTACTAAGATATATATTTTTACCTTCTTCTGGGTCTTTCAATTCAGTTGTCTTTTCCACTTATGCTGTTGTTGTTGGTTGATCTTCAGGTACTATAAACAACAAATCAATAAAAAACATTCATATATGAAATTTGGACTATTCAACATTCGTATATGAATTTTCAGATTTTCGAACGTTCATATATGAACTTTCATATATGAACGTTCATATATGAAGGTTCATACATTCTAAAGTTCAAATAAGAATGTTCATACATGAAGTTTCGAAATATATAAACATTCATATATGAACTTTCATATACGAATTTTCAGATTTTCGAACGTTCATATATGAACATTCATATACGAACTTTCATATATGAATGTTCATATATTCTAAAGTTCAAATAAGAATGTTCATATATGAACATTCATATACGAACATTCATATATGAACATTCATATATGAACGTTCATATATTCTAAAGTTCAAATAAGAACGTTCAAATAAGAACGTTCATATATGAACGTTCATATACGAAGTTTCATATACGAAGTTTCATATATGAACATTCATATATGAACGTTCATATATTCTAAAGTTCAAATAAGAACTTTCATATATGAACATTCATATACGAACTTTCGAGTATTATTAATTTTCATATATGAACTTTCGAATATCCAAAACCCTAGATCTACTTAAAAGTATGTTATAAAACGAAAAAATATTGAACATTCATATATGAACTTTCAAATTTCTTAACATTCATATATGAATGTTCATCTGTAAACCCTAGACCTGGTGAAAAATATCATAATAAAACAACAAACATTCATATATGAACTATTTATTATTGAACATTCATATATGAACTTTCAAATTTCTTAACATTCATATATGAATGTTCATCTGTAAACCCTAGATCTAGTGAAAAATATCATAATAAAACAACAAACATTCATATATGAACTATTTATTATTGAACATTCATATATGAACGAATATACCTGTGGTTGCTTTGGCTTTTTTGCTTAGTTTTATTTTAATTTTTGGAATCGCAGACGTGTTCTTCGCTGTAATGAAAAAACAAAACAACATTTATGAACTTTATTTAAACCCTAAATTTTTTCTAAATCATTTCATCATGTTCTTAAACGTAGATTCATTGTATATAACGATGAACTTTCAAACATTTATAATAAATATGTATAAAATACCGTCTCTAACAAGCGTAATCAACGTTTCATCTTCTGTATTCGGATTTTCGTCGTTCCTCTGATTTTTTGCTTGTTCATCTTCAGGATTTGTAGAATGCTTTCGAGTTTTTGCCATTTGTTACAGATTTACGATGAATCAGAGATGGATTTTTGATGTTTTTGGTGATGAATGAGGGTTTTGGAGGTTACGGTTTTTGATAAAATAGCGTAATGAGTAGTATTGTGTAGTGTTATGATTCAATTGTCGCCTATTTTTATTTACATGTGCATATTACGAAAATACCCCTAAGCGTCCTATTTTAATTACTGTGCACGCAAATTTATCCGGTGTATTCCATTTTGACCTTGATTTCCTGATCGTGGATTATTTAATCCAAGGGATATGATGACTTCTTTATTTCTCCAAATATTTACACTTCTCTATTGAACCCTTCCCTATATATATATATATATATATATATATATATATATATTATAAGTTTCTTTTTAATGCTTTGAATTTTTAATGTTTTGAACTTTTAATGTTTTGGATTTGGTTAGAGCTTATAAGCTTGAACTATAAAATTTAGATTTCGAATGCTTTCATTTTGAATTTTGGATTTGTAATTTTTTTGTGAATTTTCGATATTTAATTTTAGTTTTATAAATGTTAGGCGGGTTAAAAGGGTTAGGCGGGTCGTGGCGGGTTAGACGGGTCGGGTTAGGGTTAGGATTTCGTGACCCTTTTATTAAACCGTTGGGGTTAAGGTTAGGCACTCTCAACCCGTTTAACTTTGAACACAACACGAACCCGACACAACACGGCACGTTTGCCCGGTCTAATCCAACCACCTCCTAACATTGATACATGGTGCACCATGCCTCTTCCCGTCGTTTCTCCTACTTCACATGATGCAACTACCATCTTGGAGTCAACCTCGCCCCCACCCCTCCTCCTCCTTCCCCTCCTCCTCCTCCATCTAATACCATCCACCTCCGCAACCATCTCGACAAATCTTCACTTGTCTAAAAAAAAACATTTGAAAACCTAACCCTAAATACAACATTTCCAACCGTCTTGCTAATGCCTCTATTGAACCTACCATAATCTCTCAAGCTCTTCAATCTGCCCTTGGCAAAAAGCCATGCAAGTCGAGTATGATACACTTATTCACAATCATACTTGGGGTCTTGTTTCCCCATCTTCCTCTCAAAATCGTGTCGGTTGTAAATGGGTATTTCGAACTAAATATAACCCCGATTGCACGATAGAACGCTATAAAGCATGACTAGTGGCTAAGGATTTTCATGAACGTCTCGGTCTAGATTATAATGAAACCTTTAGCCCCGTTATTAAACCTTCTACCATAAGAGTCATCCGTTATTTAGCTTTTATTTAGCTGTAACTTTAGGTTGGTCTTTCAGCCAACTTGACGTAGATATTGAATTTCTTTATGGTACACTTATGGAAGATGTGTATATGACCCAACCTCCTGGCTTCGTTGACAAAAGTCGTCCCAATCATGTTTGCAAGCTCCGTAAGGCCCCTCGGGCATGGTTCACGGAGCTTAAAAAATATCTACTCACTTATAATTTTGTCAATGTTATCTCCGATTCTTATCTTTTCAGTCTTCGTCACAATAATCATGTCCTCTTCTTTTCTATGTCGATGATATCATTGTTACTAGTTCCAAAAAAAATAATTGACACCTTTATATCTAAACTCTTCGCTCGATTCTCTCTTAAAGACCTTGACAACCTCTCCTACTTTCTAGGTGTTGAAGTCATTCCTCACCCTCGTGGTCTCATCCTAAGCCAACAAAAATACACTCTTGATATTTTAAAGAAAGCTCACATGGAAGAAGCCAAACCAATGCCTACCCCCATGATCACATCTCCACCATTCTTGCTTAACTTCGGGCCACCTCTTGCCAACCCAACAAAATATCGGGTCTTGTTGGAAGCCTTCAATATTAATCACTAAGTCGTCCTAATGTTGCTTTTAGTGTTAACAGGTTGTCACAATACATTCATTGTCCCACTGTTGAGCATATGGCGGCTCTCAAACGTTTCCCACGATATCTAGCAGGTATGATCAATAAAGGAATCTTAATTCACAAAAAATCACCTTTGCAACTTCATGCTTTACTGATGCTGATTGGGCAAGAGACAATGATAATTACATGTCTACCTTGGACGCAATCCAATCTCGTGGAGCTCCAAGAAGCAATGAACCGTTTCCCGCTCATCTACTGTAGCAGAGTATCGCGCTATTGCATCGACCACAACTGAAGTTCTTTGGGTTCTTAATCTGCTCACTGAACTCGGCCACCAATCCATGGTCCAACCATCCATTTTTTGTGATAACACAGGTGCCACATTTGTTGCAGCTAATATAAAATTTCATTCGAAAATGAAGCACCTAGGCCTTGGCTACCACTTTGTTCGTGAAAATGTTCAAAATGGGACTCTATGAGTGTCCCACATTTCAAGTAAATATCAGTTTACTGATGCACTTCCATCCTCACACTGCTTTTCAGACTTTCGTATCCAAGATTGGCATTCACCCTCGATCGTCCATCTTGTGGGGGGATGATAAAGATAAAGATTGTGATCATGATACACCATATCATATCACTTGATTTATGCCTCCATATCACATCCCTTGATTTATGCTTCATATCTCTTGATTTAATTCTTGTAATTACTTTTGTAATCATTTAGAATATTTGCTTTCATTAATTTGTATGTATAAATACGTGTTAGTAATATTGTAATAGACAGGTCATTTTTCCATCAATTTCTATAATTTAAGTCTAGAAAAATAAAAAAAAATGTTTTCAAGTACTCTAAAATAACTCGAACAAACATTTTTGTGAATAAGTGTTTTAAAATCTGAGAACTTTGCTGTAGTACAACTCTTGGATTGATGGTATTCTATTTATTGTTTTATGTAATAACTATTTAACAAAGTATAGATGTTTGGAGAATCAAACTGGACTTTCGGAGATGTTTAAAATTTACCCAACGAAAAACAAATCACAGATATATGGAAACTGAAATAACCAACTATAATTTGTAAGCTTGAGATTTAGAGAGAAGGGTGTAATTTTTTTACAAAAAACTCCAAGTTTAACAACAATGTACCAATTATATTCTTGCCATATGCTAGTTTGAGTCCATGGATTTTGGAAGAAACTACAAGTCATCCAGCTGAATTTAAGTTTTATTTCTAAAGATGTCAATTGAGTCGTTTAAAAATGGCAATCGAACCATATGCTAGTTTTATTTCTTGGTCTATAAGTTGTATGAAGAACGTAACCTTGCGATGGCAATTCCCCCATGGCTAAGAAAGTCTCTAAAGAAATTATTAAGCATAACCTCCTTTTCAGTTTTCTTCACATGATGGAACTGCAATGATCCCTTTTTGGTCATTGAGCCATCTTTGATGACCCATTAGCCAAACTAACGGAGAATTTAGGTGGTCCTTCGCTGAATCGAAACCAAAATATAGATTTGCAATTGGTTTCAGATAGAAATACGATATGGGAAAATGGGGATGCGACCAGATTGAAAAGGGAGAAGTTGCAAAAAAGCAAGGATCACATTTTGGACTCTTCGAGCTGGGTATATTGGCTACAACCATTCTCTCGTAAAGTTGCTACATCTGTGAGTCACTGTTAAAGGTTCTAAATCGTATAATTAAGTTCATATAGACAAGGACACAAATCGTTGTACAATTAGCAATTGCAATTATTACACGGTTCACATAACTTGGTAAAAAAAATTGAGTTTCTTTTGTAACTTTGTTCATTTCAAAGATCTAGGCCAATATGTGAATCCTATTGTGAAACAAAGGAAACGCAAGGATATGATGTAGACAAGGCCTCGATTCGGGGATTGAAAAGAGCTGCCATTATAATTTAGTCTATTTATGTTTTGTTTGTATCACTTTAATGTTGTTTTGGTTATTAATTTTCTACTTGGTTTGGAGCATGTTCCAACCATATATGTTTAGTATTTTGGATTAGAGCTCTCCTATCTCAACGCCTCGAAGGGTGAGAGTCCCAAGCCGTGTGAGTGTACTTTACATAAAAAACACAAATATATGAAACAATGTCATCAAGAAAAAAAAAATTATATGAAACAATTTCATCAAACGATTTCATTAATTTAACCAATTAAATTATGTGGGTTGCAAAATTAAGGTGGTTTGCAAATGAAACTACCCCTATATATATATATATATATATATATATATATAGTGGGAGCTTCTTTTGCAACTAATTGACATTTATGAAACCATGAAACTCATTATAAGCCGTTAGATCATCATTAGCCTGCTAATTATATACAAGGGTAACTTCGTCCTTTTCATTATTTAATTTAATTTTACTTTTTTCGTCAGGATTTTTAGGGTAGTTATTTTTGGATAGATTCGGTTTCCTAATTTCATGCAATTGAATTTCTTTTTTTTTTCCATTCAGTATTATTTCATTGAAGCAGATTTCGTCTTTATCAATTCAACGCTTTTTCATATAGAATTTTTTTTCAGTTTTTTGGTGTTCGTTGACAATGGAGGATGATTATGTGAATTCTGGAAAAGATATTGATACTCTAGCATCGTCTGTTTTTTCAGAGTTCATAGTTGAAGATTTTTGAAGAAACGTCATTTGGTTCTAGTGGAGATTGTTCAAAAGAATTTAATGTCGATGATGCCATGGATGAAGATTCTTCGCTTAACGTAAAGAAAGACGATGGTTAGTTTTTTTTACCAGTTGTTCGCCTCAGTTATGTAAATTGAAGATGTATGAACGACTATGTTTTTAATTGTTTCTGATTCATTTGTTTTTATTGTGAAATTATTATGTATATGAAATGTTACTTTTCATTGTATAATTAATTTGTTCATTATTTTTTTGTTGGGTGAAATTTCCCAGTTGTAGTTGTTATATTCGATCTTTTATATTTCGTATCAGATGTAAATTGAGGATGTATGAACGACTATGATTTTAACTGTTTGTGGTTCGTTTTTTTTAATTATGAAATTAGTATATATATGAAATGTTAATTTTACATTGTTTTATTAACTTGTTCAATATTTTTTCTGTGTCAAAATGTCCCATTTATAGTTGTTACATTCGATCATTATTTTTCGTATCAGATGTTGTCGAAACCTTTGTCACTCCCGGTGGTACGAAGTATTGGATACCGCGAGTGGATGATGAAATTAAGCTAAACGTGGGGCATGAATTTATGTCAATTGAAAAAGTCGAGGCAGCATATATGAAATATGCCGAGGTTGCGGGGTTTGATGTTAGGAGGTCAAACAAAAAGAAAAATAGGTATGGAGATATATTATCATCTGCTATGCAGTCGCGAAGGTTGGCCTGAAAAAAAAGGTGGACTATGATATCAGTAGTTGTGATCGTAGAGTGCGAAATTCAAACGTCAAAAGATATGGGTGTAAGGCATGTGTGAAATTTCGATTGAAGAAAGAGAACAGCGTGTATGTTGTGTACAAATTTGAAGAAAGGCATAACCATGCCCTTTTCAATTTCCATGATAAGTTGCTTTGCAAATCACGGAGCCAATTGCAGTACACCGATTATAGGAGTATGTACAATGCTTCATCCGCAAGTATTGGTGGGGCAAGGGCCCATACTATTAACGCGCTTAAAGGTGGATACGAGTACGTTGGACCGACACCGGTAGATTATGAAAACGCTAGAAGGGACATGGGGACCTTTGTTGAAAACAAAGATGCCCAGATGCTAATTAATTTGCTTGAGAAGCGTCGGCACAACGTTCCTGATTTCTTTTTTGATTATTTAGTTGTTGAACGTGAAGTTCAAGCTATTTTTTGGGCTGATGAGATTGCGAAATTAAATTTCAAGGAGTTCGGTGACACAGTGTCGTTTGATGCCACGTACCGCATGAATAGGTACTAGTTAGTTATGTTTTTTATATGAATTTTATTATATTGTTAATTTATTTCGTGTATGATGTAGGCATGCTATGAATTTTGTACCATTCATAGCAATTGATAATCACAAGAGGTCCGTTGTAGTTGCTGTTGCGGTCATTAGTCACGAGAGCATTGTTAACTTTAAATGGGTGTTGAACGCGTTTATTCAAGCACATGGCAAGCAGCCTGTTTTTGTAATAACTGACCAATGCGCTGCTATGAAACAAGCCATTCCTGAGGTTTTCAGTGAATCTAAACATCGTCTATGTATGTGGCACATTACAAAGAAAGTTCCTAATAAGGTATTTCTTCGTGTTAGTCACAATTTTTTTATCACATTGTATTGTTCTTTTTACATGTATTTTTATAATTTTTTTATATTTAGGTTACGTTGCCCGCCGATGACTATTCTGAGTTCCAAAGTAGGTTCGACAAGTTGGTTTGGAATCCAATCGCTTCTGCGGAGGAATTTGAGACTGGATGGAACGACTTAATTGATGATTTCTCTCTGCATCGCAATGAATGGTTGAAATACATGTATGAAATCCGTCAGTCATGGATTCCGGCGTATTACAAGGGTGACCGGATGTCTGGTCTAATGCGAACGACGTCTCGTTCTGAGAGTTCGCACGCTTTTTTCGGGTATTTGCGTCCTTTCGCAATGATTTGGTGAAATTTATACACGCGTTTGATGCTTCGATAGAAAAGCAAAGAAACAAGCATCGTTCTTTGGAGTTTTTTACAAGGAACGCATCCCCCCGGTATGTGAGCCCCATGATAATTGAGAAGCACGCATCCGAGGTATACACGCGAACTGTTTTCTTTGAGGTGCAGAAAGAAACCAGTAAAGCTCTCTATTTTTGCATTGTCCAAGTAATTGGTAACAAACGATACCGTGTTACTCAACAGAACAAGAAGTTTGTTGCGAAAGCGACATATACTGTAAGTATTATTCACTGTAGTTGTAGTTGTAGATTTATATTTTTATTTTCTATAAAATACTTAAACCCGCCGCTTAATTGTAGGTTATGTATGACGAGGATGCGAAACAGATGAAATGTGACAGTAATTATTTTGTTCGTAACGGGTTATTATGTCGTCACATGTTTAAGGTTCTAATGAATGACGGGCACCTTACAATTCAGGAGTATATGATAGAAAGGCGATGGACTAGATCATTGGTACCTGTTGAGATCCAAGTTGTTAGGGCTCGGTATGGTGAGATAGATGTCGAGAAGGAGCGTCTATCTAACGAAGTATATGCGAATGTTGATGTTCTCGTTAGTCGTTTGAGGAATGACAAGGAAAAGCTTTCTGCTCTTTCGTCAATTTTAGACAGGATGAAGGCCGATTTTGACGTTGAGAACTTTGTCCCATGCCCGACACCGGATAAGGCCGAAGCATTGAGGGAATGCTATGGCGTTGATGTTCCTGATAAGGCAGAAGTTTTACCACCTTCTGGTATACAAAACAAAGGATGTGGAATAGGCAAGCGATTGATTGGAGCTTTCGAGAAAGCTTCTACTACCTCGAAGAAGCCTAAACGCTTGTGTAGGTGTTGCAAGTTAAAGGCTAACCACGATTATCGTAATTGTCCTTCTCGTTCTAAAGACGATTAGATTTCGGTTTTGGGAATGATTAAATGGGCTACTTTGTTTAGTGCAGTGAACACTATTTTTTTCCCTTTGTGCGAGTTACCTTACTAGTTTATGTTTGCTATCCAGGTATTAAATTATATTTTGATGGATATTTGTCAATGACGAACAATTTCGTGTTGAATGGTTTTTTTAGATAGTGTTTCATTTGTGTTGGTATTGATTAAAAAAAACTTAAATGTAAGTTTTTTAGGTGTTTGCTTGATACCGAATAATGTTGATGTAAAATTTTTATGTTTTACTTTGGTTTCGTATCATGGTTTTTTATTAAACGTAATGTAAGTTTTTTTTTGTTTTTTACGAATTGAGTGGCTGTTGAATAATTTAATTATTACTTTAAACAATATAGTATTTAATTTTAAAATATATTTAATTTGGTAGTGTGCGCCATTATTGCACAACCCATTCCAAGAAACCCTAATAAGCCACCCTAGTGTTTCACATACGAAAAACGACGGCTATAAATTGCATAGATTTTCTATTTTGTCTCTCATCGTCTTCTCATTTCTCTATCTTCCATCATGGAAAATCATTCATCCTCAGATGATGAATCCCCTCAACATCGACAAGCCCATGTTCCGCAGTATCTTCTGCGATCTCTTGTCAACCATAACCTCGACCTTTTGGCGGAGAATCGTGAACTGACAAGTAAAGTGGAGCGACTTGAGGCCAAGTTGCAGAAGAAGAAGCAGAAACTTCAGCATGAACAAACTATTTGGAAGATGAGGAAGGATGACTATGATTCCATATCGATCAAGCTCTGGGATAAGACTGTGGTCATGGATAAGCAAACTAAGGCAATAAAGAAAGTGAAAGCATGGTGCTCATGCAAGGCATTTGAAGGTATTGATGGGGTTTAGGTAGGTTTGGGTTATGGGTGATGATAACATTTTGGCATATGAAACTTGTTTTTTGTTTTTATTAGATGAATCATCATCCTAGTAGGGTTATATTTTGTTTTTGATGGTTATGGGTCGGTTAGACCAGTTTTTTGTTTGCCTTTTTTTTAGGGTTTTTTCTACTTTTTATAGAAAAAACCCAGATGTTCATATTAACTATGAAATGAAGATGGATTATCATATATTCTTGTCATTCTCTACTTTTAATCTGTGGATTCTGTATATTATGTTTATTCACGTTTTGTTAGGTGCATGGTTTTTTTATTATTTATAAAAGGGGCTTAGTTCATTTACTTGCTTTTTAATTTTTTGGGTTTATACAAGTTAAATGTGAACCGTCGTGAGCAATTTTGTGGATTCTATTGCACAACATTTTACAAATTTAAAAAACTTTTATGATATGAAAAAACAACTACACGAATGCAGTTATGTATATCACGAAAGCTTGATGATAAATTCAATACAAAAATTATGAAAAGTGACATTCAATGTATTCTGAACAAATATTGCGTACGTCATATATGTAATTATGAAAGGGAAATTAATTAAAATGCCAAAAGTTTGACCAACAGTTACCAAAATGCTACAAAAATTTCTCAGTTTACCAAAATGCCCTAAATACCCGCGATGGAGCCCGCGATCGCGGGATAGGGCTGACGTGGCACGAACTTTGGCCACAAATGCCCCGCGGAGCCCCTCAACTTTGGCCGCGGTGCACATTTGGCCCCTGCCCGCGATGGACCAAAATTTTTCAGTTTTGGTCCCTGAAAATTTACACTTTTGGTCCCTGTACTTAGACGAATCTTGCATGCTTTTACTGTTTTTTTCCACAATTATTGTACTTTGAAGACCGATTTGTGGTTGAAATTCATTTGCATATTTGAATCAATGTTAAATCAGTGTTTTTGGAATACCAGTTTGTGGATGAAATGAGAGATTGGTTGTCATCAATGTTGGTTGTTTCATTGATAAATAGATGTAAAATGCAATCCATAATCCACACACCGATTTCATACTTCTTTCTTGATTTATTTCTGCAATATTTTGTGTTTGAGATACTACTGAAAAAATGAGTTCATCTGTTGCAAAAGCTAAGCTATATTTCTGTTTTGATGGTGAATGGGAGCAAGATAACAATGAGTGGAATTTTGCTTATAAATCTAAGCATGGTGTAAAAGTGTCAGTAAACTATACTTATCAGAAATTTCTTGCATACGCCATGCAAAAATGTGGAATCAACCCTTCTGCTGTTTGCAAGTTAGTGTTTAAAAATGGCGATAGGTCATTTGTGGATTTATCCAACGATGGGGATATCTCTACTTTTCTGCACTTTGGAGTCGATTCAGAAAGGCCCCCATTACTTTTTGTGTATCCCGACGAAAACGACGACGACGGTGACGACGAAGACCTCCAAATAGAGCAGTCTGATTCTCAATTTCAGGCGTCCGACGCCCCAACGGTTCATTTAGATCATTCATATGGTCTTAACGACTGTATTTCGGAGACGCAACAACAACAACCACCACAACCACACGAAGGGCGTACTGCTGGAGTTGCTGATGACGAAACCCACGTTTTCAGAACGGGTAATTCTGAAATAGACAGATCAGACACCGATAGTGATGATCACGAAGAATATACCCCTAGTAGAAAAAGTCAGATAAATGACTTTTTTGATATGCCCCCTATTCTTCCAGACTCCCATACCCAGACACAAACCTACGAACCTACACCGTATATTCGCAGTGAAAGGTTAAAAGCAGGTCAGATATTCGATTCGAAGGATCTCTTGGCAAGTCAGATCGGACTCAAGTTCTTGGAAGAGGGTTTCCAAAGTCACGCGCGGAAATCTGACAAAAGCAGATACGTAGTTGAATGTGCCAGAGAAAAGTGTGAGTGGAGGTTGTACGCGATTCACACGGGTCCCAAAGGAGGGGTGATAATGATTAGAAAGTTGCACGACGTACACACTTGTACGAGGACGCAACTTAATCCTCACCACAAACAAGCCGACAAAAAGACTTTGGGTGCGATGCTGAAAAACAAATTTCGTGATGTTAGCACGTCATTGCGTCCAAAGGACATCGTCCACGATGTTCACCAGCAGTTCGGCATCACGATTGATTACCACCAAGCTTGGCGTGCGCGATGCCATGCACTGTTTATGGTGAGAGGCACGTTCGAGGAGTCGTATGAACGACTCCCGACATATTTATATAATTTGCAGCTGCAGAACCCTGGTACTGTCACGCAGCTACGGACCGATTCACGTCGACGGTTTGAAATGTGCTTCGTGGCCCTTGGACCCGCGGTACGTATTTTAACACGTCATATGTTTACACATTATAAACTATAACATTTACAAAGGAAAACCACCTATGTTTTTGCAGATCCGCACATTTCTGGCAAATCTACGTCGTGTCCTGATAATAGACGCAGCCCATTTAAAGGGCCGTTACTTGGGTATGATGTTCCTGGCGGTTGCCATGGACGGGGATAACTCCATCGTTCCAGTAGCTTTCGGCGTAGGCAAGTCTGAAACCGGGGACGAGTGGACCTGGTTTATGTCCATGTTGAGACAAGCTATCGGAGACCCGCAAGGGTTGGTGTTTATTTCTGACAGGGCTCCTTCCATAAGCGCCGCAATCTCTGCCATGTACCCAAACGCCCCTCACGCCATATGCTGTCGACATTTGGAGATGAACGCCAAATCCAAGGACAAACGTATTACCACCTACAAGGATGTCTATTGGGCGGCATGCAGAGCATATACGGATCAGGAGTTTAACAAGTACATGAATATGCTACGATATAGTGCCGACGAAGCAGCCAAAGTCTTTGACGATGCTGGACCGGAAAGGTGGTCCGCGGCCCATTTTCCTGGACAACGGTATGACATTCTGACCTCGAATAGTGCAGAGTCTGTGAATGCACTCTCCCGTTTTGCGCGTAGATGTCCGATTGTTAATCTTATGGACTACTTTCGGGCCTTTCAACAAGAGTGGTACCAAATTCAACGTCTAAAAGGGGCTGAGATGCAAAATGCACTCACACCAACGGCGGAGAATATCGTTCAGTACAGGGCGCGTCGTGCGGCGACATGGCCGGTAAGAGCAATCGGGTATGGGAAGTACGAGGTGCATGATGACTATATTCACGCGATTGTGAATATGGAAGACCACTTTTGTTCGTGTCGCGAATGGGATAAATCTGGGTTACCGTGCGGCCATGCCATCGCTGCAGCAAGATATATGGGTCGTACAGATTGCAGCGACTTGGCTGTACCTTTCTTCACGTCCGAATATTACCGGAAAACATACGTGGAGGTAATAAACCCAGCTGGACCCCTGCAACATGGGTGTATCCACCCGACCCGCTTCCGCCATGCTATCCACCTTTAATGGATAAGAACAGAGCCGGGAGACCGAGAAAGAACGACCGACGTCCATCACGTGGTTAAAGTTCGATACAACGAAGATGTACTCGGTGCCAATGCGTAGGACACACTCGTGGAGAGTGTCCAAATCCCGCCCCTTCAACCATGCCAAGGAGACATTCAGTCAGTCACACCCCGGGCCCGTCACAGCTTGAACCATATGGAACAAACACATATGATACTGTTGATCTGAACGCTGATTTGTAATATATATATATATATATATATATATATTCATATTATATATATACACACATACATATGCTTCTAAATGAACATTGATAACACAGCTAGTTTGTAAATGATATATATATTTATATTATATATACACACATACATATGCTTTTAAATGAACATTGATAACACAGCTAGTTTGTAAATGATATATATATTCATATTATATATATACACACATACATATGCTTCTAAATAAACATTGATAACACATCTAGTTTGTAAATGATATATATATATTCATATTATATATGCACACATACATATGCTTTTAAATGAACATTGATAACACAGTTAGTTTGTAAATGATATATATATTCATATTATATATATACACACATACATATGCTTTTAAATGAACATTGATAACACAACTAGTTTGTATTCCATCCAACATGCTCTTCATCTTCAATCTTTCTGACCCTTTGGTACGAGCGAAATGTGTGTTTTAATCGCAGTGGGTTGCAAACTGTCCACAGTGGGAAGTGCAAGTGTACACTGTCCACTATGATCGTCACAGCAAGTAATAGTTGGTAAAATACCAGAATCGAATCCACAGAGATTGGACAATCAAGACAATACGGTTCTTATGAGCTCCTTTTACAAGTTTCAACTAGAGAGGAAAATAATACTTTGGTTTGGTTTGGTGAAATAGCTACTTTAAACGAATTACTAAATGATAAAAAGGAGGAATGTAGGTTGGATTTTCCCTAAATTTTATCTGAAATACTCGGTCCTTAGAGTGATCCTCGTATTCGTGGTAGACATTTTCGCTAGAAAAGCCCGGTTACAAAATACTCACACCTTTAGATGAAAATCCCATACTCTTAGCACTTGTTGTTTTGTCAATGGTAATCTCTAAATGGACCTTTTCAGGTCTCGGTGGAATGTGTAGAGACAAATACTCTAAGTGTTTTTAATACACAAATTAGCTTGCCTACTACTCCAGTGGGCAGAGATTAGCTCACTGTGTCGACCTCACTTTCGTAAGTGTCATAAGAATTCTTTCGAATCCCCTAGCATCATTCAAGCTCGTGTCACTGCGTTCTACTCATTTCTAAGTTAAGAACTAGACTTTTAGATCCTTGCAAGTGATCTGCTTGTTCGCATCTTTGGGTAAATATCGAGAGTGAATGACCAAAACAATAAATATTCTAAGTATAAAGATTACTCAAGCATTTTCTATAAAATCCAGGTACTTCTCCTTCCTACATCCCAAAGGATGCTTAGCCTAACATTTCCGAAGTAAAGAAAACAAAAGATGAAGATTTGCACATAATAAAACTGAAAGTGGATTGAATAGTGCTCACAGTGGGGAACGAGAATTCGTCCCTGTCCACTGTGCTTTACGAACTACAATTAACTAGGAAAGGAAATTACAAAAATTAAAGCTAAGTTAATGCAGTAATTAAAAGACTAAACTAATGTGATAGATGAGAGAAATTAAATCTATCTTCTTAACCCAGGATGATTGTAAGAATGCTAGATTGATTCAATAAATGAACCCAAGTGCTCCTTTATATACTAGAGGAAAGACTTGGATATTACACAAAAGAGATGAGTCTTCCTATGGGTAAAAACTGCCGTGTAATGGCAGAAATCAGCCCCTTGTGCAAATCAATTACCCAATGGATCCTTCTCCAAGTCAATTTTCAAGTACATAAAGGAGTACTTGTTGCAATCTTCTAAGTAGATGTCTTTTTGTACTTCCTCCAGCCATTTCCCTGCCAATGAACCTTCTTCTTCCAGAAAATTAGATCCCAACTAATAGTTTCTTTTGTCTTTCTTGATCAGCTCGAATAGTGGGCAGCCGGAGTGGGCACAACAGTGGTCACTGCAGGATAAAACGTGAAAAACACCCAAATTCCACCAAATAGTTCATTAAATACTATGGTTCACTCCTTTTGCTCATTTTCGAGAATTATAATAAGAATGGGGGTTTTTAGAAGTGAAATGGCTAAAATTGACAAAATAAAGTGGAAAATAAATGGAAATAATAACTCTAAAAATAGAGTTATCACAACCTCAAACTTAAATCATTACTTGTCCCCAAGTAATAAAAATAATGAAATAAAATGAAAAATAATGCATTCGAAATTTTGAGGGACTTACATACTTCTTGACTTGAATGAGCTTTTGATCTCCTTCCTCCGATACTTCCTTCAGTCCGAAACTTAAAAACTTCACTTTTGTACTTGACGAAATCTTTCCCTTGTTTACCATTTGATCAATAGGGCTTTCTTGGGTTTGAAGGGTTTATGGCTTTGAATCTTTTCCCAAGGGTTTTTGGCAAGAATTTCCAAACATGGACCGAGGATCTCGCTTTGAGATTTTTATTTCAAGAAGTGGGTGTTTAGTATTTTGTAATGATAGGTACGTACACTTTCAGGCTTTATTTGGGTATGGCTATTTTTTCTTCTGATGGTCCAGAATGGGCACACCATCTTTTTCTGGGAGTGAGCACTTTGATGGTCCGGAAAAGGCACACCATCAATTTTGTTAGTGATACTCTGATTTTCTTCTGTTTTTGTATTTTTGTATTTTCTCTATAAATATATATATATTTTTTTTGGGAGGGGGTATGGCTTACCCACCTCAAACTTGGACTTCACAGTGTCCCCACTGTGGGCAGACTGAAAGTCACTCTGGAAATCCCCACCTCAAACTTAAAATCTCACAGTGTCCCCACTGTGACATAGAAAAATGGATCAAAGGAGGTGGTTGTGGGTACAAAAAGGGTTGTGTTTGGATGCGAAAAAAATGGCCTATATCATTTCACGGGACAAGTTGAGATTTGTACTTACAAAAGTGACCTTTTTAAGTCGGAAGCCGAAAGTTGTACCTTGAAATGGAAACGAGGTCAAACAAGCATTCAAACAACAAAAACGTTAGTACCCAAAAGTACCTACCTACCGGTAGGATTTGCATGCATCGATAAAAAAATAAAAACAGCAAAAAGTGTCAATGCCTAGCCATAGGCACAAAAAGATCAAACAAACACAAAATAAAATTGTTTTGGTGAGCAAACGAGTGAAACCATTGTTTTAAAACAAACCATTCACGGAGTAGGGGTGGGTTTTGGTGAACTGTCGGCCAAGTCTTCCTCAAACTCATCCTCACTTGCCACAGTGGGGCAGATCCCCTCTGGAAATTCTGGGATTTGTGCGGCAAGGAGAGGATCGGCATCCATGTACATCTGGTTTACAACCTCATCACGATCTCGGTTGTACATCCAGACTGCCTCAAGCGCGCGGTTTACATGCTTCTGCTCAGCCGCGAGGAGGTCGACTTTGTATGTGAGGGCTGAAATGGCGTTCAGAATGGCGGTCATTGGGCTTACTGTGCTGGTGCTTGCTTCTCCCGTAGTCGTTGGTCGCAGTGGGGTACCCTTCTTCTCCACAGTGGGCACTTCAGTGCCCACTATGTGCTTGTCGGCTATTCGCACATTGGGCTGTACCTGGGCAGCCTCAACAGACGGGCCTCCTATCTCTCTTCTCATCTTCTTAATTGTCTGAATACTGATGTTTTTCGTGGAAATGATCCACTGGTCTTCTTCAGCTGTGGGCACTCCGGCATCTATTAGCAATAGTGTAATAAGGCAAGGAAGGGGTAGGATTACCTTGGTTCGTGTTCTGGCCTGATGGATGGCACCATGCATTACGATTCCCAGATTGATCTTCTTTTTAGTGAGAACGCAGTAAAGCATGGCACACTTATGCATGGAGAGAGTCGTGTCGTGCGATGTTGGGGCCACCGAGGCCCTTAGGAATTGGAACCACACAGCAGCCTCAGTGGTGAGGCTGCCAGCATATAGACACCTTCTCTGGCCATCTTTATTCCATGGCCTTCCCTCAACTGCTATTTCTTTTAAAATCAACTCCTCATCAGCCGGAGTCATCTTTGCCAGGAACTGTCCGAAAGCACAAGGTTCCGGAGGTCCTCTACCCAACACCCGGTTTATATTGCCTGGAGTATAGTCCACAACCTTTCCTCTGATCTTAACAAATGATTCTTTGGCTTGGGAGGCCTCAGCATAAAATTCTCGGACTAATGATGCGTTAGCGCGGCGATTGGCAGTGGCAATGGTTGCCCAATCTTGCGCTACAAGTTTATCTTTGACAAAGGGATTTGCTTCTACAAAGTCGGGGTCGAAACCCCTCTCTAAATTCAACTTTCGAGTGCCAATACACTCAAAGTGGGCTCTAGCGGCTGGGGAAGTGAACTGCCTCAGTATCCCACTGGGGGCATGAGCAGTCCCCACAGTGGACAGATGTGGATTTTCAGAAGGGTTTTGTTCACTTCCCGTATTAGTATCACTAGAAGAAGAACTTAAAGAGGGTTCGATACCCTTACCTTTCCTCGACGCTTTTCTTTTCGGTTTTGCAGACGATGCCTTCTTGGATGCACCAGATCGTGTAACCACTCCCCTGTTCCTCTGGAGTGCTCTGGTTGGGGTTTCTTCACTGTGGGCAGTGGTGTGGACATCCTCCACACTATCAGCATTTTTGTTCTGGGGAATGTCTACAGTCTGAGTCTGCTCCTTAATCTTCTTCTGTCTTTCTTCTTCCTCACGAGCCAAACTCTCGTCCTCTGCTTGTTTCTTTTTCTGCTCGAACATCCTTGCTTCCTCATCCCTCTTTCGTTCTTCCTCTTTCAATCGCTCCTCCTCCTCTCTAGCCAATCTTGCGGCTTCTTCCTTCCTCAATCTCTCTTCCTCCTCTCTTTTTAATCTTTCTTCCTCCTCTCTTTTTAATCTTTCTTCCTCCTCTCGTTTAATTCTTTCCTCTTCTTCTCGGCGCTTTCTCTCGGCTTCTTCCCTCTTCATCTTAATTTCCGCGACCCTGTTGTTGTATTCTTCTTGTAATCTCAGCATTTCTTCACCCTCCTGCAAATCTGTATCATCAAAAGGGTTTTGAACAGAGTCCGAGACCCTTGATGAAGATACGGCTTTTGGACTCTCTGGTTTGGATGAACTCGCGTCTGCAACATTGGAGATGACCGGAGGTTCGCCGGAGATCGGTGGGGTTTTATTGAGATCGCCGGTGACGGCCTCCGGTGGTTGGTCGTCGGCGGTGCGGCGGCGGATCGCCGGCCGTGTGGGCGCCTCTGGGTGAGTGTTCAATCTCTTGCTTCTTACCATTACTAGGGTTTTGGAATGGTTTTTGGTTCGTGAAGGAGAAAGAAGAAGATGAATAGTGTAGGTGGTTTAAGGAGAGAGAAAGGCTTTGATTTTGAAAAGGAGGGTTTTCTTTGTTTTTGAGAGGGAACGGTTTAGGAGAGAGAGAGACAATGATAGCTTTCCTTGGGAATAGGTGGGGAAAGGACAAGTGGCATGAAAAGGTGACCTTTGTGTAAGAAAAAGTTGATGTGTGTCAGCCTTGGGCCCCTCAAAAATCGTCCTATCCTTCTTCAGATTTGGAGTGGGGAACGCAGGGACATGCATCTCCCCACTGCGAAGCTTTTTCTTGATTTTTCCTCCAAAAAGCGGCAATTTCTCCTACACACATTAAAACAAACTATCATGCAGAATTAAAAAGACCAAAAATAATAAAAAGACAGCAAATAACTGAAATAAAATATTTACAAACGGTTGTGACATTGCTTAACCAGAGCGGGATGGAGAGTGGGCACTGTCGCTCAGAAAGTGCTTCACCCTTTGTCCATTGACTTTAAAGATTTTTCCGAATTGAGGAGCCATTAAGTCCAGAGTTCCAAAAGGACTTACCTTGACCACAATGTAAGGCTCTTTCCATCGAGATTTTAATTTTTCCGGAAACATCCTTAACCTTGAATTAAAAAGTAGCACTTTTTGTCCCTCCACAAAATTTCCATGAGTTATTTTTTGGTCAGGCCACCTCTTGATCTTCTCCTTGTAGTTTTTTTTCATTTATGTAGGAGTGGTGACAGAGTTCTTCTAACTCATTGAGGTAGGCATACTTTAAGTGGGAAGGCAATGACTTCAAATTCAAGTCAGGGGGATGTTTATATGGTAGTTTGACATGTCTCTCCTTGAAATCTAGCAGCTCAAAAGCTGCCAAAATTTCGTTACACTCATCCTCAAAAGTGTCATCATTTTTAGAGTCGGAGTGCTCACTCTTACTCCCCACTGTGGGCACTGTGCTTCTCACTGTGGGCACTGTGTCAAAACTGTGGGATCCATAAATCGAACTTAAAGCAAAACAGTCTTCGGTGTCTATATACTTAAGGGCCTTGAAGACATTGAATGTTACCTCTTGGTCATTAACTCGCATCGTGAGTTCCCCTTTGTGCACATCAATCAAAGTACGTCCGGTTGCAAGAAACGGACGCCCTAAGATGATTGGGATTTCTTTATCGGCCTCATAATCTAGAACTAGAAAATCGGCGGGGAAGATAAATTTATCCACTTGGACCAAAACGTCTTCTATTTTTCCCTTGGGATAGGCAATGGACCGGTCGGCTAGTTGTAATGTCACGGTTGTGGGTCTAGCCTCTCCAATACCTAACTTTTTAAAAATGGACAGTGGCATCAAGTTGACACTAGCTCCTATATCACAGAGTGCTTGACCTACTTCTTGTCCTCCTATAATGCATGGAATGGTGAAACTACCTGGGTCTTTCAACTTCGGTGGAATCTTGCTAGTAAGGAGTGCACTACATTCCTCGGTTAAAGCTACAGTCTCAAACTCACCCAACTTTCTCTTTTTGTTCAAAATATCCTTTAAAAATTTAACATAGCTTGGCATTTGCTCGAGAGCTTCTACCAAGGGTATGTTAATATGAAGTTGTTTAAAAATGTCTAAGAATTTTTTAAATTGAACATCGACATTTTTAGGCTTCATTCTTTGAGGAAAAGGGATACTTCGTGGGTCAATTTGAGTTTGCTGAGGTATTGGCTTTGGAAAAGTAGGCTTTGGAACAGGTCCAAAAATGGGAAGGTCAGGGATGTCGGTCCTCACTGTGGGGACCACAGTGACCTGAGGAGTGCCCACTGTGGGAACCACAGTGGGTATTTGAGGCGAATCATCAGACTCAAAAACGATATCTTTCAGATCCTTTCCACTCCTCAGAGTTATGGACTTGACATGTTCTGGTCCTTTTCCTATCACCCTAGCTTGTTTGGTATCACTAGGTAACGTTCCTGGTGGTCTATTCTTAACTTCAACGGCTAGTTGTCCTACTTGAGTCTCTATATTTCTAATGGCTGCTTGAGTTTGATTCATAAAACCCTTGAGAATTGATTCAAGTGACTGTTGGGTCTCAGCGGGTTGAGTAGATCGTGGTTGGTATGGTTGTGAGGACTGCCCACTGTGATGTGGGGACTGCCCACTGTGATGTTGCTGAAATCCAGGGGGATTGTATGGTCTTTGCTGGATATGACTCGGCCCTTGGGGTTGGAGTCCTTGATTACCAGACCAAGAGAAATTCGGATGATTTCTCCAACCTGGATTATAAGTCTGTGAATAAGGGTTGTTCCTCGGATTGGTTCCTATAACATTAACAGATTCGGGATTTGCTGGGCAAAAATCAAAAACATGCTCCTCTCCACAGAGGGAGCAGTTTTCAGGGAGATGCGTTGCTGAATTGACTTGGCCTCTATTTTGATTTAAAACGATTTTGGTCAAGGCCACCAATTGCGCATTCATGGTTTTAAGTGCCTCGGAATCGATGGTGTTGGTCTTTGATATGGGTGCTCTCGGATTTGACCATTCGGTATTGTTGTTGGACACTTTTTCTAAGATTTGATATCCTTCGTTGTAAGTCATACTCGTAAATGTTCCACCGGCTGTTGCATCTAAGATGATTTTGGCTGCATTGGAAAGACCATTGTAAAAGGTCTCCAATTGGATGCAATGTGGGATGCCATGATGTGGGCACTTTCGAAGTAAATCTTTAAATCGTTCCCATGCATCCGAAACAGCCTCATCTTCCTCTTTCCTAAACAAAATTATATCATTTCGAAACCTAACATTCCTTGTTGGAGGAAAGTATTTTTGCAAAAATTTATCGGCAAGCTCTTGCCAAGTGGTTATCGAGTGAGGTGCATGTGCGTTCAGCCAAGACTTCGCCTTGTCCCTTAATGAAAAAGGGAAAAGCCTTAGTCTTAATGCCTCATCACTAACACCTTGCAACTGAAAGGAATCGGTCATTTCTAAAAACGATTTTAAGTGTGAGTGCGGATCCTCAGATGGTGATCCTCCAAATTGACCCATGGCTTGGATCATTTGAAACATCACCGGTTTGAGTTCAAAATGATTTGCAACAATATTGGGTCTTAAAATCCCGGAGCTTAAATCACCAACTCCGAAAGTAGCATAGTCCCGTATTTTTCGATCCTTGCTATCGGCAATCGTGATTGTGGTCTCCACTACAGGTGGCGGTATTGCAGCCATGTTCACAGTGGGGATCACAGGGGGTTGTCGATTTCTGTTTCTGCGTCTTCTTCGAAAAGTTTTCTCTATTTCAAGATCGATTGGTAACAAAGGTTCGTGTTGTTGCCTTGACATGCAACACGAAAAGCTTAAAAAAACGAGTTACTCGGGCTCGAACAAAAACTAATGTCTTGAGATTTAAAATCACGCCAGTCCCCGGCAACGGCGCCAAAAACTTGGTACGAGCGAAATGTGTGTTTTAATCGCAGTGGGTTGCAAACTGTCCACAGTGGGAAGTGCAAGTGTACACTGTCCACTATGATCGTCACAGCAAGTAATAGTTGGTAAAATACCAGAATCGAATCCACAGAGACTGGACAATCAAGACAATACGGTTCTTATGAGCTCCTTTTACAAGTTTCAACTAGAGAGGAAAATAATACTTTGGTTTGGTTTGGTGAAATAGCTACTTTAAACGAATTACTAAATGATAAAAAGGAGGAATGTAGGTTGGATTTTCCCTAAATTTTATCTCAAATACTCGGTCCATAGAGTGATCCTCGTATTCGTGGTAGACATTTTCGCTAGAAAAGCCCGGTTACAAAATACTCACACCTTTAGATGAAAATCCCATACTCTTAGCACTTGTTGTTTTGTCAATGGTAATCTCTAAATGGACCTTTTCAGGTCTCGGTGGAATGTGTAGAGACAAATACTCTAAGTGTTTTTAATACACAAATTAGCTTGCCTACTACTCCAGTGGGCAGAGATTAGCTCACTATGCCGACCTCACTTTCGTAAGTGTCATAAGAATTCTTTCGAATCCCCTAGCATCATTCAAGCTCATGTCACTGCGTTCTACTCATTTCTAAGTTAAGAACTAGACTTTTAGATCCTTGCAAGTGATCGGCTTGTTCGCATCTTTGGGTAAATATCGAGAGTGAATGACCAAAACAATAAATATTCTAAGTATAAAGATTACTCAAGCATTTTCTATAAAATCCAGGTACTTCTCCTTCCTACATCCCAAAGGATGCTTAGCCTAACATTTCCGAAGTAAAGAAAACAAAAGATGAAGATTTGCACATAATAAAACTGAAAGTGGATTGAATAGTGCTCACAGTGGGGAACGAGAATTCGTCCCTGTCCACTGTGCTTTACGAACTACAATTAACTAGGAAAGGAAATTACAAAAATTAAAGCTAAGTTAATGCAGTAATTAAAAGACTAAACTAATGTGATAGATGAGAGAAATTAAAGCTATCTTCTTAACCCAAGATGATTGTAAGAATGCTAGATTGATTCAATAAATGAACCCAAGTGCTCCTTTATATACTAGAGGAAAGACTTGGATATTACACAAAAGAGATGAGTCTTCCTATGGGTAGAAACTGCTGTGTAATGGCAGAAATCAGCCCCTTGTGCAAATCAATTACCCAATGGATCCTTCTCCAAGTCAATTTCCAAGTACATAAAGGAGTACTTGTTGCAATCTTCTAAGTAGATGTCTTTTTGTACTTCCTCCAACCATTTCCCTGCCAATGAACCTTCTTCTTCCAGAAAATTAGATCCCAACTAATAGTTTCTTTTGTCTTTCTTGATCAGCTCGAATAGTGGGCAGCCGGAGTGGGCACAACAGTGGTCATTGCAGGATAAAACGTGAAAAACACCCAAATTCCACCAAATAGTTCATTAAATACTATGGTTCACTCCTTTTGCTCATTTTCGAGAATTATAATAAGAATGGGGGTTTTTAGAAGTGAAATGGCTAAAATTGACAAAATAAAGTGGAAAATAAATGGAAATAATAACTCTAAAAATAGAGTTATCACCCTTCTTCAACGGCTTCTGCTTTTTCAACCACGTATGGCCATTGTGTACCACAACCCGGACACACTTTAGCAAATGAGTTGAGAGTTGTCATATATTCTACAAGAGGAGTAGGCCCACGTGGATAGAGTACGGCTACCAAAATCTAGCATCATTAACAAACAAAACCCCATGTTTGTTTATCCGAATGAGGTAACCTCTGACTTGACCTTGCATGATGTATCCAACCTAACTGTGGTTCAGCGGCTTAAAAACTACTTTTCAGAGAAATTAACAACAAAAAATACAAAACAACACAGTAAAAAAATACAAACAACAACACAGTTAAAAAAATACAAAACAACAAAAAAAATACAAAACAACTAAAACAACCACCACCTACTTAAAAATTGATTTAGTTTCTACAATCCAAGTTTGCTTCTCGTTTACCTTCACTTGAATAATTGCGAAGTCTTGCAGAATATGGTGAATTGCTTCTTGTTCTCGACGAACACGAGCCTCCCGAGCTTTTATATCCCCTTTCATCCTTTTGATCTCCCTGTCTTCCTCTTCGATCTTTCTCAAATGGACTGCCTTCCTGTCCATAATTTTTTTCCACTCTTCTGTTAGTTCATCTATCTCCCTTTCCTTTTTTGCTATGGCGACCTCGATTTGAGGTGTCATTTTTTCAGGAGTAGACTTAGGGTTTGATGACGATGCCATTTGTGGATGAAATGAGAGAAGAGAAATCAATAGAGAAAGCAATTCAAAGAAAGAAAGCAAGAGAGAAATCAAGAAAGAATGTGAATTGCATATTACTGATATTTATGGATGAAATCTCAAACATGCAAATGAATTTCAACCACAAATCGGTCTTCAAAGTACAATAATTGTGGAAAAAAACAGTAAAAGCATGCAAGATTCGTCTAAGTACAGGGACCAAAAGTGTAAATTTTCAGGGGCCAAAACTGAAAAATTTTGTTCCATCGCGGGCTGCGATCGTGGGCAGGGGCCAAATGTGCACCGCGGCCAAAGTTGAGGGGCTCCGCGGGGCATTTGTGGCCAAAGTTCGTGCCACGTCAGCCCTATCCCGCGATCGCGGGCTCCATCGCGGGTATTTAGGGCATTTTGGTAAACTGAGAAATTTTTGTGGCATTTTGGTAACTCAATGTTTGACTTTTGGCATTTTAATTAATTTCCCATTATGAAACCCTAAAAGCAATAAATAAACTATATATTTAATTCATTATACTGTAACCCACTTGAGTTCTAGTAAGTGTATAAAAATTATTTGATTGTCTTTTGTTTTATTAATGTGGATGAAGTAAATTCATGAGATTGAAAAAAAAATCTAAGTCGTACTGTTAAATCCTTAAGTAATGAAAATTATTCATTGTGAAATAGTTTATATATTAGACCATCCCTAGTTAATGAACTTTAATTCATTATGAAATAGTTTATATATCAAACCATAAGACTGTTAATAATATTTCTTTTATAATATAACACATAATGTTTTAGGTAAGGGTGAGCATAACCGGGTACCCGGCTAAAATTCATGGAACCGGAACCGAACCGGCGGTTCCTAGAATGAAGGAACCGGAACCGGAACCGGAATCGCTTACATCGGTTCTTTATATTTTGGAACCGGAACCGGAACCGACGGTTCCGGGACCGGTTCCGGGTACCCAATGTCAACTTTTTTTAATTTTTTTTAACAATTCATACAATAAAATTGTAATTTTAAGTATATTGCAAATTGCTATAAAGTACCAACATAAAGTTATAAATACAATAAACGGTGAAAAATAATCCGATAAAAACTAATTATTACGTAAATAAATTAGAAACTCTCGAGTATTGAGTCTTGACATCAATAAACCGACTTCCATAACAATTCACGTCTTTACGTCAAGTCGTCAACACCTCAAATAAAACACTTGGATGAAAACGAATAAAACACCTAATAAAGATACAAAACTAATACCACATCATTAAATATTTAAATATATAAATAATTTTTATTAAAAAAATAGCGGGACCGGGTACCCAGCGGGTAACGGTTCCAAAAAAATGAGAACTAGAACCGGAACCAGTCTTAATCGGTTCCGTATTTTAGGAACCGGAACCAATCACATCGGTTCCAGTTCTGTAACCGGCAGTTCCAGAGAGGTTCCGGTTCCAAAGGCGGGTACCCAGTTCCGATGCTCACCCCTAGTTTTAGGGTTTCGATCGTTGCAATTTTTACTACTTATGAAAACTTTTGCTATTTAATTTTTTTCGGTATTCTCATCAAAAGCTACCAAACTAAGTAAAATAGTAGATATTTTAAATGTTTTATAAAGAAGCATCATCATAATTTTTTTTGTAACAATCTAATAACATATTAATCGAATTGATAACCATATGAAATGTTCTAATCAATAAAGTTTTTGAAAACCCAAATCCCACATTAATCGTTTAAAAATCCAAACACCATCTTACAGTGCAATTTAACGACGTAATTTTTTCCTAATGCAATCGCAAAACATACCTAATTTTAAAAGTACCACGATAACTAAAAAACACAAATTAATTTAACTGTTTTTCTTCGCAACCGATGACTGTAAAATCACAATCGCAACTAAAATCCTCTAATTCTCTCCTTCCTTGTTGCTGCTGCCTTTGAAATATGCCTTCCACGCTCGTTTGCATCTAGCATGCCAAAAGAAATGGCCTCTGACTCGACATAACCTCTCTTGTTGTTCGTATCGCTTAAGAGGAGCTTGGCTGTGTACTTCTTCCTCAGTATGTCTAGCTGTTTATCTTGGCCCGATCCCTTTTTTCCGAGCCCGGTGTACCACGTACGAACTCCCCCCCTATACGGTTAAATGTGTCGCATAAGGAACACGCCACTGTCCACATCATTCCTTGTTGTCTCCCATGGCAACAATAAACGTGTTTTTTCAGCTACCTTCATTTGATTTTCAGATGGGTGGTTTATGTTCCTTAGATGCCGAAGGAACATAGTATACTGTATATCCATATTTAGATGTTAACAATTAATATAAAATACGTTTATTAATACAGAAGTTTGTATTGATCATACCATAATATGAACATCGTAGTGGTATAAGTCGTCTATCTCGCCCAAATCCCAGGTGTTGTCCAAGATCTCAACGGAGTGGTATTTCATGTCAAAAACGACGCAGTAAAAAGATTCCTTCTTTTCATTGGAATGAACACCTGTGAATTAAATTACTTTTTAGGCATATTATCCGAAACGTTGCATTAACAGGTAAAATTTATTTGTAGATTCGACTCTACAATACGAATATAATTTTTTTCAGTTAAATTAAATGTATACCATATCTATGTTTTTTAGGTTGATATTGCTGGTGTTAAGTCGCATGCCTTGGCAAAGTTACGTGAAAAGCATTTGAATCATGGGTTGAAGTCCTGCATGTCGTATAGTAAAACATCCCCATCCTGTGTTGGACGAAACTGTTAGAATGAAACACTTATTCTTTTTACTATGTACACTTACTTATTAATAGTACCGTTGTTCCAGTCTTCACAAATAATCTTCGCCTCGATTCTCGGCTCCTTAGACGTTCCTCATGATTCAGCACAGTAACCTAACCATCTATTATGTTGTTGAATACATTTTCGCGCGATGCGAGGGTTTCCATAGCAATCCGGGTTATCGTATGTCTCGAGTCCGATGAGAACACGATTTCACTACAATACGTAAACAAATTTAATTTAAAAAAAATTTATAACATAAAACATGTATATGTAAAAGTAGGTAAAAGGACCACTTATCATATTTGTTATGTTACCTTTGAATCCCATTTCCCGAGACTGTCAATTCGTGAACTTTCTTCTCCTCTGTTGTTATTCCTTTTCCTAGTAGTACCTGACGTTTCACGTATGGTGATTTCATCTGCTCCCGCAACCTTGATTCTCGTTTCCTTAATCTGGGGTTATGTCAGATGGTTCGTAAACCTTCTTACCCTTATCATTCTCCCCCTCCGTCTAAAGGCGTGAGCTCGCTGAAACCAATATCCAAAGATGGTGCTGATTCACCCCTATTACGTTCCACATCACGTGTCATATTTGTAATAACCAGGTATTTTGTCTGATTTAAATTTGAAAATTTTATAAGTCTTTATTTTAGTATTTTATGGAGATAGAAGTTAAGGGGTAAGTTTTAATTTTTATTTGGAAGTTTGGGGGTAAATCTTGCCAAATATGACAAGTTTGGGGTTGTTTAGCCACTTTTGCCAAAACATTTGCCACCACCGCCATTTTCACTTCAATTAGGAGGAGGTGTCTCCTTTAGACACACTTAGCAAATATCTATAGTGTGTGTGTGTGTGTTGTTATTCGGCAGAGAGAGAGAGAAGAGAAAAGAGAGTAATTTGAAGAAAGGGCAAGAAGGAGAAGAAGGAACTTGATTAATACAGCTGGGTTTAGGATTGTCATCAAGAAAACAAAGGTAATAATCCATACAAATTCTTCCTTTTATGTGTATTAATTTCTTAAAGTGTTCTTGAGTTGCTAGTGAGGATTATAAGTGGGTTTTGTTAAAAATGGATGTTTTGGGAAATCTAAGCTTAAGGTTAGGTTATGTTCATAGTCTTAAACATATCTGCACCTTTACAGCAACATGCATAGATTAAAAGTACAAATTCTGGGTTTTTAGGATGAACAGTGAACTGAGACATTCAACGAAGTCGCAATGGTTGATTGCGATATTCAACGAAGTCGCAATGGTTAATTGCGACTTGGCCTTGAAGTCGCAATGGTCGATTGTGACTTGGTTTGGAATCGCAGTAGTGGAGTGCGACTTGGTTTGGAGTCGCAGTAGTGGAGTGCGACTTGGTTTGGAATCGCAGTAGTGGATTGCGACTTGGGGTTGGAATCGCAATAGTGTGTTGCGATTTGGGGGTGAAGTCGCAGTAGTTGATTGCGACTTAGCACTATGCATTGCGATTCTAATATACTTTTAGTAGGTTGCGACTTGAGTCGAGGATTTCATAAATTTAATTTTAAAAAGAGATATTTGGTATTTTGTGTGATTTCAGATTCTGTGAAGGATTGTCATACGTGATAATTAACTTGGAAAGACTTTTGGTGAAAGGCTAAAAAGGTGAGTTTTACTTTAAAGTATTTTTACTGGAATACATTATGTGGATAACAAATACTTGATAAATTGTATGAATATGTCATACGTGGGTGATTATAATATATTGAGATATTATAATTACGTGAGTATTATATGAGAATATAATACGTGGCCGGGCTTTGGACCGGTGTGTTAAATTGGCTCGCAACCAATAAATTTGGCCATTGGTGGAGGGATAAGGTGGGATGAGACAGGTATGATGCACAAATCTTGGTTGGTATTAACTTACGTGTGATATATGTGTATTTATATAAAGAATATTTTATATAAATGAATTTTTATTGATTTCCAAATGTCAGGGATTTACTCACTAGACCCTTAGGTCTAACCCTCATTTTCTGTTTTAAAATATGTATTCCAGGTGGTGATTCCAGTAAGACTAAGTGATTAGAATACTTGGTGAATAGCTTTTTGGGGAAGATGAACGTTATGAAGTTGTGGATGCTCTCGTACTTATAATTGTGTTATTAGTTATTATGTTATCTAAATAGGATCAAGTTTGTATTGAATTTTTATATTGATTAGTCAGACCTTGGGACCAAATGTGTAATATGAATTACTTTTGTTGAAAACATGTTATGAATTATATGTTATATGTATATTTGGATTGTGGGTTATTACAATATTTATTTCCTTCATCGAGTCCAGTTTCTCCCTTAAGTTAATCCTAACCGCCTCATCTATTATTCCGTACATTGGCTGACTGTACCAAATCGGTGACAAAGGGCTTTGTTTTTCCAAACCGCCGTCCTCCGTGAAAACCAGTTTTACAGGAGTCACTGTCCCCGCAGATTCCTTACCCATGGCATTGTCACGTACCTCTCCTATTTCATTTCCCACACCTTCTTCATTCTTTTCTTCATCTGCTGTTGTTCCTTCGTCTTTAAAAATCGACGCCAAACTTTCTTTGTAATGCTCAAACTAATCCTCATATGGGAACAAACCTTGAGCCTCATCCAACAGTTGTTCCAGGTCCCATTTAGTTGTGTACAACTCCAAGAATTTTCCGTCTATCCTTTCCATGTAGTCCTGTACAATTTTTTGTTAATTTCACAAATTGGCACAAAGCAGTTAACACATAATAAAGACTTTTATATGCGAATAAATTAAGTTATGAAACAAGTTATACCCTGTTAAGTTCTTCCTCATCATAATACAGACCCTCGTCGTCATCGTCCTTGTTTACTCCACTTGTCCCAATATCGCGTATGACAATCTCATGTTCGTGCGTCGTTGGTTCGTCGTCAGCTGTCGTTTGATTGTTCTCGATGGTATGAAACATATCTTGGCCTTGCAACTTTTCTGATGCTGTTTCAGAAGCCTTGTTATTTGCATTAGGTGCTTCAACATGTTCGACGTTTCTAATTGCAACTTCATCAACATCTTCATCCCATAGTACTGTTGCCATATTCAGCCCCCTCATTTTCTGTTTTAAAAATATGTATTCCAGGTGGTGATTCCAGTAAGACTAAGTGATTAGAATACTTGGTGAATAGCTTTTTGGGGAAGATGAACGTTATGAAGTTGTGGATGCTCTCGTACTTATAATTGTGTTATTAGTTATTATGTTATCTAAATAGGATCAAGTTTGTACTGGATTTTTATATTGATTAGTCAGGCCTTGGGACCAAATGTGTAATATGAATTACTTTTGTTGAAAACATGTTATGAATTATATGTTATATGTATATTTGGATTGTGGGTTGTTACAGATGGTATCAGAGCCCTAGTTTAAGGGATTTAGGTATTTGTATCTGTACCTAGACTTAAACTGCATGTGAAGTAGGATGTCCCTATTATTTTAGAACCTGGGGATGCTAAGTATAAAAGGTAGAAGGAACATCATGTAAGGTAATTTCAGATTACACCTGGCCAGTGTAATTATGATCTTACAGGTACATGTTTGAACTGGAATACCTTGTTATATGGGGTATGTGCTCATGTGTATATTAACTTTATTTGAATCCACAGAATGGCGAGTGACACTAGACAAAGGAATCAGAGAGGAGGAAGGAATTCGAGTGGAGAAAATCCACCAATAGGAACAGGGGGAAGAGGAGGAGATCGTGGTAGAGGCAGAACCGGAAGGGGAACTGGGGGCCGAATTGGAGGTAGAACACAACCGCATGGTACAGAGTTTGTTACACGGGATGATCTGACTGCTGAAATGGGGAGATTACAGGATAGCATACAAGCCATGTTCGAACGTAATCGTCATAATGAAACTGAAAGATCAAATCCGGAAAATGAAGTTGAGATGCCACTTACCGCTACTGTTTTACCGGTAAGGAAAAGGTGTGACTATAAAATGTTTCTTAGTTGCAAGCCCCCTACATACTCAGGAGATCGGGATCCGGTAAAAGCTATGAGATGGCTGAAAGAAATAGAGGCTATCTTCAAAACGTGTAAATGTGCTGAAGAAGATAAAGTACTTTATGGAACGACAATGCTAAAAGGCGATGCTCTGTATTGGTGGGAGGCTCATATAGAATCGAGAGGAGCGGATATATACTCTACTTTTTCATGGGAGGAATTCGTGTTAGCTTTCACAACACACTTCTGTCCACAAGCTGCTGTCACACAATTGGAAGAAGAATTTATGAATCTACAGCAAGGGAATTTGTCAATCAGAGACTATACTGCACGATTTTTAGAAAATCTCGTTTTGCAGGATATTATGTTGCTACAGAAAAGATGAAAATGGAGAGATTTATCTATGGGTTAAATTCAGAAGTCCGAAGACTAGTGACTGCCACAGGGCCAAATACCTTTACAGCTGCGGTGGATGCTGCAGAAAATGTAGAACGAGATAATAAAAGGGATGCCGGAGATAAGAGCTTGGGAAAAAGGAAATGGGAAGGACCACCACAGGATTCAAGGAAGCCTAGATTTCAGAGGTTCGATAACCGTCCGTCGTTTCGACCAACGGAAAGACCATGTCCGAGATGTAATCGCTACCATCAGGGAAATTGTCAAGTGGAATCTCGGGTTTCTTTTAAGTGTGGGAAAACCGGTCATGTTGTTAAAGATTGCCGATTAACACGGTTTTGCTTTTTATGCAATTCTCCGGATCACCTCCAATCAGATTGTCCACGAGGTAGAATACAACAAGGGGGTACATCCGGGAAACCAGCCATTACTAGACCAGTAGTCCCAAGAATAGAACCGCCGAAAACGAGGGGTCGTACATTCCAAATGACAGGTAAAGAGGCGGAGGAAACTCCGGATGTGGTCACAGGTACATTTTTCATAAACTCCACGCGTGCTAAAGTGTTATTTGATTCTGGTGCAAATCGATCTTTTGTGTCTCCCTCCTTTGCTGCTTACATGCATTTAGAGCCTAAAATGTTAAAACATGCTTTATTAGTAGATACTGCAAATGATAGTCAGATGGCAGTTAAAGAAGTTTTTGATCGTTGCATGATAAATATAGAGGGGTGTGGAGTACCGATACAACTATTTCCAATAGCTTTGGTTGAATTTGATGTGGTAGTAGGAATGGATTGGTTAGCTGAGAATCAGGCTAACATAGTATGTGATAAGAAAATAATCAATGTCGTTTTACCTGATAAGAGGTCAGTAGTAATTTATGGCGATCGTAAGGATCATCATTCCAATCTTATATCTATGATAAAAGCCCGTAGATATGTTAGCAAGGGTTGCTCGAGTTATTTAGCCTATGTGATAGATAGTAGGCCTGAAAAGATTAAGCTGGAAGATATTTCCATCGTTAGTGAATATCCTGAGGTTTTTCCTGAAGACTTGAATAGTCTTCCTCCTGTTAGACAAGTAGAATTTGGTATTGACTTAATCCTAGGAGCCGCTCCTATCGCTCGTGCGCCGTACCGATTAGCACCTCCAGAGATGAAAGAAATGATGGCACAGCTTCAAGACTTGTCTGATAAGGGCTTCATCAGACCCAGCTCTTCGCCGTGGGGTGCACCAGTTCTATTTGTGAAAAAGAAAGACGGTTCAATGAGAATGTGTATCGACTACCGAGAGCTGAACAAGCGCACGATCAAGAACAAGTATCCACTTCCAAGAATTGATGACCTCTTCGATCAATTAGTTGGAGCTTGTTACTTCTCCAAGATTGATCTCAGATCTGGCTACCATCAGTTGAAGGTTAAGGAAGAAGACGTTCTGAAGACTGCCTTTCGTACGAGGTACGGTCACTACGAATTTTTGGTGATGCCCTTCGGACTAACGAACGCTCCGGCCGCTTTTATGGATCTAATGAATCGGGTATGTAAGCCTTATCTCGGTAAATTTGTCATTGTGTTTATCGATGATATACTTATTTATTCTCGATCCAAAGAGGATCACGCACAACATCTTCGTTTGATTCTGGAGTTGCCGAAGAAAGAAAAGTTGTACGCTAAGTTCTCTAAATGTGAATTCTGGTTGCGGGAAGTTCAGTTTTTGGGTCATATAGTTTCAGAGAAGGGTATACAAGTTGATCCAGCGAAAGTGGAAGCAATTGAAAGATGGGAACCGCCGAAAACGGCAACCGAAGTACGTAGTTTTCTGGGTCTAGCTGGATACTATCGGAAATTTATAAAAGACTTTTCTCGAATCGCGACGCCATTGACGAAGCTGACTCGGAAGAATCTAAAGTTTGAATGGAAAGCAGAACAGGATGAGGCATTTAGAATATTGTAGGAGAAACTCTGTAGCGCGCCGATATTAGCATTGCCAGAAGGTTCCGATGATTTTGTGGTCTACAGTGATGCTTCTAAACTGGGATTGGGTTGTGTACTTATGCAACGTGGAAAGGTGATTGCCTATGCTTCTCGTCAATTAAAAGACCATGAAAGACAATATCCTACTCATGATATGGAGCTTGCAGCAGTTGTCTTCGCATTGAAGATTTGGAGACATTATCTTTATGGTTCTAAATGCCAAATTTTCACTGACCATAAGAGTCTCCAACATCTTTTCGATCAGAAGGAACTGAATATGAGGCAAAGAAGATGGTTGGAATTGGTAAATGATTACGATTGTGAAATCCTTTATCACCCCGGGAAGGCGAACGTTGTAGCAGATGCACTAAGTCGTCAAGAAAGAAGTGGAACGATAAAAGCGATATCGCTACGAGCTGAACTCCTTCCAAATATCTTTGACGAATTACTGAAGTGCCAAATAGATGCTTATCAGGAAGAAAGTTTGAAATCAGAACGGTTAGTGGGAATATCAGCATTGCTTGGGAAAGATGATCGTGGGTTATTGTGTATGGGAAACATAATTTTGGTGCCTCGTTTGGGTGGATTACGTGATCGTGTACTACAATAAGCTCATCAATCTCGACATGGAGTTCCAATCTCGATTATTTCTGATCGAGATAGTCGTTTTACTTCCAGGTTCTGGAGAAGCTTTCAACAAGAGATGGGAACGCAAATAAAGTTGAGTACAGCATATCATCCTCAGACTGACGGACAGAGTGAAAGAACAATCCAGACTTTAGAAGATATGCTTCGGGCTTGTATAGTTGATTTTGGAGGATCGTGGGATAAACATCTGCCTTTGATAGAATTTGCTTACAACAACAGTTATCATTCCAGCATTCAAGCGACACCGTTTGAAGTATTGTATGGTAGAAAATGCCGAACGCCTCTGTGTTGGAATGAAGTGGGGGAGAAACAATTAGCGGGGCCAAAAATAGTACAGTTAACAGCGGATAAGATCACTCAGATTCGGGACAGATTAAAAGTGGCTCAAGACAGACAGAAAAGTTATGCAGATCGACGCCGGAAACCGTTAGAATTCCAGGTTGGATATTTTGTAATGTTGAAAGTCTCACCTTGGAAAGGAGTCATTCGATTCGGGAAACAAGGTAAACTTAGTCCAAGGTATATCGGGCCGTTTGCAATTACGGAAAGGATCGGCGAAGTAGCTTACAGATTGGATCTTCCGCCGGAATTAAGCAGGATTCACAACGCGTTTCATGTATCAAATTTTCGAAAGTGTTTGGTTACACCAGACCAGGCAATCTCTCTACCAGATATTCAAATTGACGAAAAGTTGAACTATGTGGAGGAACCAGAAGCTATAGTTGATTACAAATTCAAAGTATTGAGGAACAAAGAGATCAGACAGGTAAAGGTTCAATGGAAACATCATAGAGGACAGGATGCGACGTGGGAATCAGAGTCGAATATGAGAGCCAAATACCCTCATATTTTCACTTAACTGAATTCCGGGACGGAATTCTTTTAAGGGGGAGATGTTGTAATAACCAAGTATTTTGTCTGATTTAAATTTGAAAATTTTATAAGTCTTTATTTTAGTATTTTATGGAGATAGAAGTTAAGGGGTAAGTTTTAATTTTTATTTGGAAGTTTGGGGGTAAATCTTGCCAAATATGACAAGTTTGGGGTTGTTTAGCCACTATTGCCAAAACATTTGCCACCACCGCCATTTTCACTTCAATTAGGAGGAGGTGTCTCCTTTAGACACACTTAGCAAATATCTATAGTGTGTGTGTGTGTTGTTATTCGGCAGAGAGAGAGAGAAGAGAAAAGAGAGTAATTTGAAGAAAGGGCAAGAAGGAGAAGAAGGAACTTGATTAATACAGTTGGGTTTAGGATTGTCATCAAGAAAACAAAGGTAATAATCCATACAAATTCTTCCTTTTATGTGTATTAATTTCTTAAAGTGTTCTTGAGTTGCTAGTGAGGATTATAAGTGGGTTTTGTTAAAAATGGATGTTTTGGGAAATCTAAGCTTAAGGTTAGGTTAGGTTATGTTCATAGTCTTAAACATATCTGCACCTTTACAGCAACATGCATAGATTAAAAGTACAAATTCTGGGTTTTTAGGATGAACAGTGAACTGATACATTCAACGAAGTCGCAATGGTTGATTGCGATATTCAACGAAGTCGCAATGGTTAATTGCGACTTGGCCTTGAAGTCGCAATGGTCGATTGCGACTTGGTTTGGAATCGCAGTAGTGGAGTGCGACTTGGTTTGGAGTCGCAGTAGTGGAGTGCGACTTGGTTTGGAATCGCAGTAGTGGATTGCGACTTGGGGTTGGAATCGCAATAGTGGGTTGCGATTTGGGGGTGAAGTCGCAGTAGTTGATTGCGACTTAGCACTATGCATTGCGATTCTAATATACTTTTAGTAGGTTGCGACTTGAGTCGAGGATTTCATAAGTTTAATTTTAAAAAGAGATATTTGGTATTTTGTGTGATTTCAGATTCTGTGAAGGATTGTCATACGTGATAATTAACTTGGAAAGACTTTTGGTGAAAGGCTAAAAAGGTGAGTTTTACTTTAAAGTATTTTTACTGGAATACATTATGTGGATAACAAATACTTGATAAATTGTATGAATATGTCATACGTGGGTGATTATAATATATTGAGATATTATAATTACGTGAGTATTATATGAGAATATAATACGTGGCCGGGCTTTGGACCGGTGTGTTAAATTGGCTCGCAACCAATAAATTTGGCCATTGGTGGAGGGATAAGGTGGGATGAGACAGGTATGATGCACAAATCTTGGTTGGTATTAACTTACGTGTGATATATGTGTATTTATATAAAGAATATTTTATATAAATGAATTTTTATTGATTTCCAAATGTCAGGGATTTACTCACTAGACCCTTAGGTCTAACCCTCATTTTCTGTTTTAAAATATGTATTCCAGGTGGTGATTCCAGTAAGACTAAGTGATTAGAATACTTGGTGAATAGCTTTTTGGGGAAGATGAACGTTATGAAGTTGTGGATGCTCTCGTACTTATAATTGTGTTATTAGTTATTATGTTATCTAAATAGGATCAAGTTTGTACTGAATTTTTATATTGATTAGTCAGACCTTGGGACCAAATGTGTAATATGAATTACTTTTGTTGAAAACATGTTATGAATTATATGTTATATGTATATTTGGATCGTGGGTTGTTACAATATTTATTTCCTTCATCGAGTCCAGTTTCTCCCTTAAGTTAATCCTAACCGCCTCATCTATTATTCCGTACATTGGCTGACTGTACCAAATCGGTGACAAAGGGCTTTGCTTTTCCAAACCGTCGTCCTCCGTGAAAACCAGTTTCACAGGAGTCACTGTCCCCGCAAATTCCTTACCCATGGCATTGTCACGTACCTCTCCTATTTCATTTCCCACACCTTCTTCATTCTTTTCTTCATCTGCTGTTGTTCCTTCGTCTTTAAAAATCGACGCCAAACTTTCTTTGTAATGCTCAAACTGATCCTCATATGGGAACAAACCTTGAGCCTCATCCAACAGTTGTTCCAGGTCCCATTTAGTTGTGTACAACTCCAAGAATTTCCCGTCTATCCTTTCCATGTAGTCCTGTACAATTTTTTGTTAATTTCACAAATTGGCACAAAGCAGTTAACACATAATAAAGACTTTTATATGCGAATAAATTAAGTTATGAAACAAGTTATACCCTGTTAAGTTCTTCCTCATCATAATACAGACCCTCGTCGTCATCGTCCTTGTTTACTCCACTTGTCCCAATATCGCGTATGACAATCTCATGTTCGTGCGTCGTTGGTTCGTCGTCAGCTGTCGTTCGATTGTTCTCGATGGTATGAAACATATCTTGGCCTTGCAACTTTTCTGATGCTGTTTCAGAAGCCTTGTTATTTGCATTAGGTGCTTCAACATGTTCGGCGTTTCTAATTGCAACTTCATCAACATCTTCATCCCATAGTACTGTTGCCATATTCAGCCCCCTCCTTTTATGCCATCGTTTTGTCTTTCGCGTAGTTTCTCCATGGTCCACTGCTTGATGGGTAATGAACACGTATGCATATCGGTAATTTTTACTGACGTGCGTTGGACAGAAGCTGGAAAAAAAATTATATTTGTCAACTATAAATTAGGCTAATCATGATTATGAAAACATCAGACATGTTTTTACCGTTAGTAATGTTAGAGGCCCACAGTAAAAACTGTTGTACGTCTCTCGCTTCCAATTCCTTTTTCTTCGTTCCACACAGTCGCAGATGTACTTGCACCGGTTGATCTTACCAATCATGTCAACGCTTTCAATTTTGGACAAAAGGTTTGCGTTACACCCTCCTGTTGGGCTACACTCACCCATGGAGTTTACAAATAGTACTATGAAATTCCACTTGGATTCATCATCTCCGCTCGGGTTATCCAGTATTGCATTACTCACGTCAGTCGGCCGCATTTTTTCTTTTTGGTAAGCCTTCTTCCATCTATCCAACAAATGCATTCCCTTTAATGTCACATTAATAGTGTCCATATCTATACCTCCCGTTTGAATACCTAGCACTGTGCTCACTGCTTTCTCTGTTATTTTTATTTCCGAATTCCCAAACCGTAAAGCCATACGATCCGTGTCCAGGTTGTCGACAAGTAACCCAGCTTCGATGGTATACCATCAACTGTCATCCCTATGAGTGATTCAAAACCTATTTCACCTAAAGTGTAATAACCAGGTATTTTATCTAATTGCAAATTTGAGAAATTTTATAAGTATTTATTTTAGTATTCTATGGAGTTAGGAGTTAAGGGATAAGTTTTAATTTTTAATTGGAAGTTTGGGGGTAAGTCTTGCCAAATGAGTAAAGCCTAGGGTCTATTTGGTCTTTTTACCAAACCCCATTACCACCGCCGCTTTTATTCCTTTAGGAGGAGGTGTCCTCTCTTTAGATAACATTAGCATTTTATCAAGAACAAGGTGTGTGTGTGTGTATTTTCGGTGAGATAGAAAAGAGAGAAATTGAAGAAAGGTTAAGAAGGAGAGGAAATCGAAGAATCTGCAGCTGGGTTTAGAAATCTATCCAAGAGAAACCAAGGTAATAATCCATACAATCTTTACTTTTATGTATAGTAAGTTTTTACAAGAGTTTTGAAGTGGGTTTTGATGATTTATGAATGTTTTGGGAAATCTAAGCTTAAGGTTAGGTTATGTTTATAGTCTTAAACATATCTGCACCTTTACAGCATCATGCATAGACTAAAAGTATGATTTCTGGGTTTTTAGGATGAACAGTGAACTGAGACATTCAACGAAGTCGCAATGGTTGATTGCGACATTCAACGAAGTCGCAATGGTTGATTGCGATTTGGCTTTGAAGTCGCAATGGTCTATTGCGACTTGGTTTGGAATCGCAGTAGTTAATTGCGATTTGGGTTTGGAATCGCAATAGTTGATTGCGACTTGGGGTTGGAATCGCAATAGTGGGTTGCGATTTGGGATGAAGTCGCAGTAGTTGATTGCGACTTAGCACTATGCATTGCGATTCTAATTTACTTTTAGTAGGTTGCGACTTGAGTCGAGGATTTCATAAGTTTAGTTTTAAAAAGAGATATTTGGTATTTTGTGTGATTTCAGATTCTGTGAAGGATTGACATACGTGATAATTAACTTGGAAAGACTTTGGTGATAAACAAAACAGGTGAGTTTTACTTTAAAGTATTTTTACTGGAATACATTATGTGGATAACAAATACTTGATAAATTGTATGAATGTGTCATACGGGGGTGATTATAATATATTGAGATATTATAATTACGTGAGTATTATATGAGAATATAATACGTGGCCGGGCTTTGGACCGGTGTTTTAAATTGGCTCGCAACCATTGGTGGAGAGATAAGGTGGGATGAGACAGGTATGATGCACAAATCTTGGTTGGTATTAATTTACGTGTGATATATGTGTATTCATATAAAGAGTATTTTATAGAAATGAATTTTTATTGATTTCCAAATGTCAGGGATTTACTCACTAGACCCTTAGGTCTAACCCTCATTTTCTGTTTAAAAAATATGTATTCCAGGTGGTGATTCCAGTAAGACTAAGTGATTATAATACTTGGTGAATAGCTTTTTGGGGAATATGATCGTTATGAAGTTGTGGATGCTCGCGTACTTATAACTGTGTTATTAGTTATTACGTTATCTAAATAGGATCAAGTTTGTAATGAATTTTTATATTGATTAGTCAGACTTTGGGACCAAATGTGCAATATGAATTACTTTTGTTGAAAACATGTTATGAATTATATGTTATATGTATATTTGGATTGTGGGTTGTTACAGATGGTATCAGAGCCCTAGTTTAAGGGATTTAGGTATTTGTATCTGTACCTAGACTTAAACTGCATGTGAAGTAGGATGTCCCTATTATTTTAGAACCTGGGGATGCTAAGTATAAAAGGTAGAAGGAACATCATGTAAGGTAATTTCAGATTACACCTGGCCAGTGTAATTATGATCTTACACGTACATGTTTGAACTGGAGTACCTTGTTATATGGGGTATGTGCTTATGTGTATATTAACTTTGTTCGAATCCACAGAATGGCAAGTGGCACTAGACAAAGGAATCAGGGAAGAGGAAGGAATTCGAGTGGAGATAATCCACCAATAGGAACAGGGGAAGAGGAGGAGATCGTGGTAGAGGCAGAACCGGAAGGGGAACTGGGGGCCGAACTGGAGGTAGAACACAACCGCATGGTACAGAGTTTGTTACACGGGATGATCTGACTGCTGAAATGGGGACATTACAGGATAGCATACAAGCCATGTTCGAACGTAATCGTCATAATGAAACTGAAAGATCAAATCCGGAACATGAAGTTGAGATGCCAATTACCGCTACTGTTTTACCGGTAAGGAAAAGATGTGACTATAAAATGTTTCTTAGTTGCAAGCCCCCTACATACTCAGGAGATCGGGATCCGGTAAAAGCTATGAGATGGCTGAAAGAAATAGAGGCTATCTTCAAAACGTGTAAATGTGCTGAAGAAGATAAAGTACTTTATGGTACGGCAATGCTAAAAGGTGATGCTCTGTATTGGTGGGAGGCTCATATAGAATCGAGAGGAGCGGATATATACTCTACTTTTTCATGGGAGGAATTCGTGTTAGCTTTCACCACACACTTTTTGTAAGAATTTATGAATCTACAGCAAGGGAATTTGTCAGTCAGAGACTATACTGCACGATTTTTAGAAAAAATCTCGTTTTGTAGGATATTATGTTGCTACAGAAAAGATGAAAATGGAGAGATTTATTTATGGGTTGAATTCAGAAGTCCGAAGACTAGTGACTGCAACAAGGCCAGATACTTTTACAGCTGCGGTGGATGCTGCAGAAAATGTAGAACGAGATAATAAAAGGGATGCCAGGGATAAGAGCTTGGGAAAAGGAAATGGGAAGGACCATCACAGGATTCAAGGAAGCCTAGATTTCAGAGGTTCGATAACCGTCCGTCGTTTCTACCAGCGGAAAGACCATGTCCGAGATGTAATCGCTACCATCAGGGAAATTGTCAAGTGGAGTCTCGGGTTTGTTTTAAGTGTGGGAAAACCGGTCATGTTGTTAAAGATTGTCGATTAACACGGTTTTGATTTTTGTGCAATTCACCGGATCACCTCCAATCAGATTGTCCATGAGGTAGAATACAACAAGGGGGTACATCCGGGAAACCAGCCATTACTAGACCAGTAGTCCCAAGAATAGAACCGCCGAAAACGAGGGGCCGTACATTCCAAATGACAGCTAAAGAGGCGGAGGAAACTCCGGATGTGGTCACAGGTACATTTTTCATAAACTCCACGCGTGCTAAAGTGTTATTTGATTCTGGTGCAAATCGATCTTTTGTGTCTCCCTCCTTTGCTGCTCACATGCATTTAGAGCCTAAAATGTTAAAACATGCTTTATTAGTAGATACTGCAAATGATAGCCAGGTGGCAGTTAAAGAAGTTTTTGATCGTTGCATGATAAATATAGAGGGGTGTGGAGTACCGATACAACTATTTCCAATAGCTTTGTTGAATTTGATGTGGTAGTAGGAATGGATTGGTTAGCTGAGAATCAGGCTAACATAGTTTGTGATAAGAAAATAATCAATGTCGTTTTACCTGATAAGAGATCAGTAGTGATTTATGGAGATCGTAAGAATCACCAGTCCAGTCTTATATCTATGGTAAAAGCCCGTAAGTGTGTCAACAAGGGTTGCTCTAGTTATTTAGCTTATGTGATAGACAGTAGGCCTGAAAAGATTAAGCTGGAGGATATTTCTATCGTTAGTGAATATCCAGAAGTTTTCCCTGAAGACTTGAATAGTCTTCCTCCTGTTAGACAAGTAGAATTTGGTATTGACTTAATCCCAGGAGCCGCTCCTATCGCTCGTGCGCCGTACCGATTAGCACCTCCAGAGATGAAAGAAATGATGGCACAGCTTCAAGACTTGTCTGATAAGGGCTTCAGTAGACCCAACTCTTCGCCGTGGGGTGCACCAGTTCTATTTGTGAAAAAGAAAGACGGTTCAATGAGAATGTGTATCGACTACCGAGAGCTGAACAAGCGCACGATCAAGAACAAGTATCCACTTCCAAGAATTGATGACCTCTTCGATCAATTAGTTGGAGCTTGTTACTTCTCCAAGATTGATCTCAGATCTGGCTACCATCAGTTGAAGGTTAAGGAAGAAGACGTTCTGAAGATTGCTTTTCGTACGAGGTACGGTCACTATGAATTTTTGGTGATGCCCTTCGGACTAACGAACGCTCCGGCCGCTTTTATGGATCTAATGAATCGGGTATGTAAGCCTTATCTCGATAAATTTGTCATTGTGTTTATCGATGATATACTTATTTATTCTCGATCCAAAGAGGATCACGCACAACACCTTCGTTTGATTCTAGAGTTGTTAAAGAAAGATAAGTTATATGCTAAATTTTCGAAGTGTGAATTCTGGCTACGAGAAGTTCAGTTTTTGGGTCATGTAGTTTCAGAGAAGGGTATACAAGTTGATCCAGCGAAAGTCGAAGCAATTGAAAAATGGGAACCGCCGAAGACGGCAACCGAAGTACGTAGTTTTCTGGGTCTAGCTGGATACTATCGGAAATTTATAAAAGACTTTTCTCGAATCGCGACGCCATTGACTAAGCTGACTCGGAAGAATCTAAAGTTTGAATGGAAAGCAGAACAGAATGAGGCATTCAGAATATTGAAGGAGAAACTCTGCAGCGCGCCGATATTAGCATTGCCAGAAGGTTCCGATGATTTTGTGGTCTACAGTGATGCTTCTAAACTGGGATTGGGATGTGTACTTATGCAACGTGGAAAGGTGATTGCCTATGCTTCTCGTCAACTAAAGGATCATGAAAAACAATATCCTACTCATGATATGGAACTAGTAGCAGTTGTCTTCGCGTAGAAAATTTGGAGGCATTATCTTTATGGTTCTAAATGCCAAATTTTTACTGACCATAAGAGTCTCCAACATCTTTTCGATCAGAAGGAACTGAATATGAGGCAAAGAAGATGGTTGGAATTAGTAAATGATTATGATTGTGAAATCCTTTATCACCCCGGGAAGGCGAACGTGGTAGCAGATGAACTAAGTCGTCGAGAAAGAAGTGGAACGATAAAAGCGATATCGCTACGAGCTGAACTCCTTCCAAATATCTTTGACGAATTACTGAAGTGCCAAATAGATGCTTATCAGGAAGAAAGTTTGAAATCAGAACGGTTAGTGGGAATATCAGCATTGCTTGGGAAAGATGACCGTGGGTTATTGTGTATGGGGAACAGAATTTGGGTGCCTCGTTTGGGTGGATTACGTGATCGTGTACTACAAGAGGCTCATCAATATCGATTTTCTATTCATCCAGGTACAAATAAAATGTATGGAGATTTGAAACAATTCTATTGGTGGCCGGGAATGAAGAGAAGTATTGCTAAGTATGTGGAAGATTGTACTACTTGCAAGAAAGTAAAGATTGAACATCAGAAGCCGTTTGGTCAGTTACAACGACTAGATATACCAATGTGGAAATGGGATCAGATCACTACTGATTTTATTACCAAGTTACCTAGAACTTCAAAGGGATTCGATTCTATTTGGGTGATTGTGGATAGATTGACGAAGTCTGCTCATTTCTTACCGATAAAAGAAACTGATTCCTTGGAACGTTTGGCCAAATTGTACATTAATGAAATAGTAACCCGACATGGAGTTCCAATCTCGATTATCTCTGATCGAGATAGTCGTTTTACTTCCAGATTCTAGAGAAGCTTTCAAAAAGAGATGGGAACGCAGATAAAGTTGAGTACAGCGTATCATCCTCAGACTGACGGGCAGAGTGAAAGAACAATCCATACTTTAGAAGACATGCTTCGAGCTTGTATAGTTGATTTTGGGGGATTGTGGGATAAACATTTGCCTTTGATAGAGTTTGCCTACAACAACAGTTATCATTCCAGCATTCAAGCGGCACCGTTTGAAGTATTGTATGGTAGAAAATGCCGAACGCCTCTGTGTTGGAATGAAGTGGGGGAGAAAGAATTAGCAGGACCAGAAATAGTACAATTAACAGCAGATAAAATTACCCAGATTCGGGACAGATTAAAAGTGGCTCAAGACAGACAGAAAAGTTATGCAGATCGACGCCGGAAACCGTTAGAGTTCCAAGTCGGGGAATTTGTGATGTTGAAAGTCTCGCCCTGGAAAGGAGTCATACGTTTTGGGAAGCAAGGTAAACTTAGTACAAGGTATATCGGGCCGTTTTCAATTACGGAAAGGATCGGCGAAGTAGCTTACAGATTGGATCTTCCGCCGGAATTAAGCAGGATTCACAATGCGTTTCATGTATCAAATTTTCGAAAGTGTTTGGTTACACCAGATCAGGCAGTCTCTCTACCAGATATCCATGTTGACGAAAAGTTGAACTATGTGGAGGAACCGGAAGCTATAGTTGATCACAAAGTCAAAGTATTGAGGAACAAAGAGATCAGACAGGTAAAGGTTCAATGGAAACATCATAGAGGTCAGGATGCGACGTGGGAATCAGAGTCGGATATGAGAGCCAAATACCCTCATCTTTTCACTTAACTGAATTCCAGGACGAAATTCTTTTAAGGGGAGATGTTGTAATAACCAGATATTTTATCTAATTGCAAATTTGAGAAATTTTATAAGTATTTATTTTAGTATTCTATGGAGTTAGGAGTTAAGGGATAAGTTTTAATTTTTAATTAGAAGTTTGGGGGTAAGTCTTGCCAAATGAGTAAAGCCTAGGGTATATTTGGTGTTTTTACCAAACCCCATCACCACCGCCACTTTTATTCCTTTAGGAGGAGGTGTCCTCTCTTTAGATAACATTAGCATTTTATCAAGAACAAGGTGTGTGTGTGTGTGTATTTTCGGTGAGATAGAAAAGAGAGAAATTGAAGAAAGGTTAAGAAGGAGAGGAAATCGAAGAATCTGCAGCTGGGTTTAGAAATCTAAGCTTAAGGTTAGGTTATGTTCATAGTCTTAAACATATCTGCACCTTTACAGCAACATGCATAGACTAAAAGTATGATTTCTGGGTTTTTAGGATGAACAGTGAACTGAGACATTCAACGAAGTCGCAATGGTTGATTGCGACATTCAACGAAGTCGCAATGGTTGATTGCGATTTGGCTTTGAAGTCGCAATGGTCTATTGCGACTTGGATTGGAATCGCAGTAGTTAATTGCGATTTGGGTTTGGAATCGCAATAGTTGATTGCGACTTGGGGTTGGAATCGCAATAGTGGGTTGCGATTTGGGATGAAGTCGCAGTAGTTGATTGCGACTTAGCACTATGCATTGCGATTCTAATTTACTTTTAGTAGGTTGCGACTTGAGTCGAGGATTTCATAAGTTTAGTTTTAAAAAGAGATATTTGGTATTTTGTGTGATTTCAGATTCTGTGAAGGATTGACATACGTGATAATTAACTTGGAAAGACTTTGGTGATAAACAAAACAGGTGAGTTTTACTTTAAAGTATTTTTACTGGAATACATTATGTGGATAACAAATACTTGATAAATTGTATGAATGTGTCATACGTGGGTGATTATAATATATTGAGATATTATAATTACGTGAGTATTATATGAGAATATAATACGTGGCCGGGCTTTGGACCGGTGTGTTAAATTGGCTCGCAACCAATAAATTTGGCCATTGGTGGAGGGATAAGGTGGGATGAGACAGGTATGATGCACAAATCTTGGTTGGTATTAATTTACGTGTGATATATGTGTATTCATATAAAGAGTATTTTATATAAATGAATTTTTATTGATTTCCAAATGTCAGGGATTTACTCACTAGACCCTTAGGTCTAACCCTCATTTTCTGTTTTAAAAATATGTATTCCAGGTGGTGATTCCAGTAAGACTAAGTGATTAGAATACTTGGTGAATAGCTTTTTGGGGAAGATGATCGTTATGAAGTTGTGGATGCTCGCGTACTTATAACTGTGTTATTAGTTATTATGTTATCTAAATAGGATCAAGTTTGTAATGAATTTTTATATTGATTAGTCAGACTTTGGGACCAAATGTGCAATATGAATTAATTTTGTTGAAAACATGTTATGAATTATATGTTATATGTATATTTGGATTGTGGGTTGTTACATAAAGCTTCCTTTTGTTCGGCGCTCATCAATGAAATTGTTGACTGTAGAATCATGGGCGATGTCCTTGTCCTGATTCCGCCAACATTTTCCCTTTTCTTGGTCTTCTTTTCTTTATTTATTTTTTGCTTTTTTCCTGGACCGTGGTTTTCTCTTGGAACTTCCACCGTCTGACTAGGGTTCGACACAAAATCGTCGTCGTCGGGTTCTGTTGTAAATTTATAAGCGTTAAAACTATGATATGAAATCATATGTACACATAATATTAACGAATCAATAATATTCCGTCACCTTCATTATAACATACTATATCCAAACTAGTTGGTCGTGGTCTCTTTCTTTCAACTTTACGCTTTTTACCCGAGCTTCGTGTTACCCGCCGATCCAATCTCACTTCACCTATGAAACAATAACATTTGATCTCCAATCTAGTTACTATGAATATGAAATGAATTTATCTTAGAAGGTCACATTACCATCTTACCTTCGTGGGGTTTACCTTTTTCGTCATCTGCTAATGCCATTGAACTAAATCCCCTATCTAGTTTTTGCATTATGGTCGTAAAATCTATAGTATATATGGGATAATAGTAGGATTATTACAACTGTTCACATAATTTTTCAACTTCAGAGGAATTTCATACCTTTATCCGCTCCTGTCACTTGCTTCTGCTTCACAACTTTTTACCGGTACTGCTTCCCACTGTACTCAACGGTAAAATTAAGCCAAGTGTTTTCATAAAATTAATTGAACATCAACCTTTGTATTCACTTTTATGTATTACTATTTTTTTTTATTTTGTGTTCTGTACATATAAGGTTTCATATACTTCTTCTTCAGTCGTTCATATGTAACAGTTGTTTCATACATTCAAACATTATTATTTGTTTGTAACCCTACATATATTATATGTTTCATACAAACAGTTTCCCAAAAAAAATTGCTTTCCATACACTCATGTTTCACCCATTATTCATCAAACCCTTTTCACTTGTTTCATAAATGCCTTTTTTTTGGGATCACACTTGTGTTGGTACTCTAACAGTCAGTCTGTTATCTTAATACAAAATACCGATTTGCACATCATTCAAAGCCAGTATTAACACAATTTCATATAATCTGAACTTTATTAAACAATGTACGCCTTTTATGTTTCATACGTTACCATCAACTTCTAATGTTGCACGTGCTTATCATGCATCCCAAACAAATGTAACATCTTTCGTACCTTCGATTATTGAAACTTCCATTGGACTTTGTGTTTATGTATATATTTTTGAAGATGGTAAATTTTTTAGTATAACGTGTATATATTTATGTATAGTTTGTGTATGTGTGGCTTGATTTGTTGATTTGTTCATGGTACTACTTCCCAACATTTTCTTGATTTGTTTCTTGAATATCAACACCAAAAACAATGTAAAAAGTGGCGCAAATTAGTTCTTTTAAGTATACTTTTATCTCAAACTAACTATTGTACTTGTTAAAATGTAATTATTAATTCACAATGATATTACAAATACAAAGGTTAAAAAGGGATATTAACTTATAAAAAACACTAAACAAACATATCAAACCAAATTTACTTTATTGTAGAATTTTGAGTATAATGTGTATATATTTATGTATAGTTTGTGTATATGTGTAGTATGCATATATATATATATATATATATATATATATATATTGGGTGTGTACCCACGCAATGTGGTGGGAGCCGTAAATGTAAAAGATTTTAAAGCTTCGATGGTTTTGCTAGAAGATATTTTACCGATGATACGAGACTATGGTCACCATCTTCTACAAACAATTACCATGCACATTTTTCAGCATGCTAACTTAACATTCTTAAGTTTTACACATGCATACTAAGGATTTAATGGTGGCCGATGTTATAAATAAATGTCCTACAAAACTAAAATTAGAGCATAGCTTGCCAAACTACGGATATATATATATATAGATTTGAGATCATGTGAGACCAAACTATTTTCGTGAGACCGTGAGACTGTGAGACCAAAAAATTAACACTAAATCTTCACAGTAAAAGACTGTGAAGGTACTGTGATGGTAAACCTTCACAGTGTTTTTGCTGTGAAGGTTTGCTGTTTTTCTTACCTTCACAATGAATCACTGTGAAGATTTAGTGTTAATTTCTTGGTCTCGCGGTCTCACAAAAACAGGTTGGTCTCACGTGAACCCAACCCTATATATATATATATATATATATATATATATATATATATATATAGAGAGAGAGAGAGAGAGAGAGAGAGAGTCCCCTTATTATGAAACCATTGTATTTTATGAAACCATGAAACCAAGGGTATTTGGGTCTTTTTCTCCAAATTCGTAATTTTAGGAATATTCATAATTTTAGCAACAAACAAACTTCGTTAATTTTCTCAATTATCTTCATCTCTCTCTCTCCGGCGACCTCCTCCCACTCCGGCGATCTCCAATCCAGCGACTTCCAACCACTCCGGCGACCTCCCCCAAATTCCGGCGAGTTTCATAATTTTTGCGAGTTTCATAAATAGTTTTTTCGTAAGCAGTTTTTTCATAAGTTTCAAGTTTTTTAAATTTCATAAACCGTTTTTTCGAAATTTTCACGTTTCATAGGAGAAAAAAACAGTTTTTCATAAACAGTTTTTTCGTAAGCAGATTTTTCATAAGTTTCATAAACCGTTTTTTCGAAATTTTCACGTTTCATAGGAGAAAAAAACAGTTTTTTAGTAGATGAAAATCGATATGAAACCCAGAATCATGAATCGATATGAAACCCAGAATCGATATGACAAACAGGATACGATGGTGGTGCATTCTTGCGGCGTTACCACGACCTCCGGGATGCTTGCGGTGTTTTCAAATACGTCGTAACCGACGCTCGCGTGAATGTGCTTCTTACGGTTCTTTTGTTTCGTTAAAGAAATTACAAAAACCCGTCGGAAAACGAATGCTGGTAGCGGTTGATCACCGTACTTCCTCCACCTTCGCCGGAAAAACGAAAGCTTGTCGCCGGTGGTTTGGATCATCATGGTGGCCGGAAATTTGAGAGAGAGGGAGAGAGAGAATGAGATAAATACGGAGAAAGTTAATGAAATAATCTAACCATATTTAGATTAATTCAAATTAATTAATAGATTTTAAATTTAAATACCTAAAATCTATTCCTAAACTACCCTTTCCTTAAATTTTTAATTAATTAAAATGCTAAAATTTCTCAACCGTTGATCAAAGGAAAGGACGGTCTGGATTAGGTTTCATCTTTTTTACTGGTTTCATTTGAAGCTCCCTATATCCAAATATTTGAAAAAATCTTTCAACGCCAAATTTAATAGGGAAATATTAAGAAATAATTGAAGAGATGACCACTATAAAAAAACCAAGTAGTTTGCCAAGTAGCTGGAGAACCAACTTGGCGTTGAAGATAGGTTATTCTCCGATGTTGTTTTAGATTCAAAATAGAGTATTTAGAATTTCTGCAAATAAATTTAGGCGAGAAACAAAAATAACGCAAAAACCTGTAGTGTACTTGAATATAGAGTAACATTTGAACAATTTAACACAAACCTTGCCAAATACATTATACCATCCTAGTGCAACCTTTAATTACTTTCACTACTGGAAAAAAGAATTTGGTAACTCTTGTGGTATACACCATAACATACTAATGCAAGATCTACTTTACTAAGGGAAAATAATTAAGTCATATAGCTTTTGGAGATCATCCTTGAATTTGGCTTTCATTTGTTCCATCTTTAAACCTGAGAGTAGCAATTACTAATCTTGATTCAGAAGTCCATGGATATTTATCAGCTTGATCTTTGTAGGGTTTTCAATCTTGACCTACACGAGATCCACAAAATTATGTTTTTCGATATTGGAGGGTGGATTTGGATGTGTAGTCAAACAATTTCATAGTTTTTTGTTCAGTCAACAATTAATTTTGATTTGCAAGGATTCATAATTTCATATTTCACTGTTTTTTACATTTTGGTAATGGACAGTGAAAACACAGTAATACCCTGCTCCACATTCACATGTTACAAAAGCCAAAGCATATCATTGAATTTTTGAACAAAACCCGAAAAAAAATGCAGAAATCCAATAACCCAGAACATATATTTACTTCTTAATCATTTGCAAAAACAGTTCAAACACAATCCAAGTTTACCCATCAACAATTTTAGGGTATCTAAAATACAAACAACCTAATAATCATGAAGTAATAGACTCGATACTCAACAGGTTAAACGCTCCCACAGGGTTTTTATCTTTTTGAGAACATAATTGCTAATAACATTCATTTTTTACAAAGCTTCGACATACTTTTTTGGATGACCATTTGTAAAAGAGAGGATATATAGAAAATGATAAAGATGATCAAAATTGAGAGTTTGAAACACAACACGTATAACCATCTTGTACCTTTCACATAACAATAAGCATCAAACACATGATGTAAAACTACAACCAAGTCAACTTTTTTTCATTTGTAGGTTTTTTGGTGTAAAACTACAAGCGATTTTGTAAGAGTTCAATGAAATAACTATCAACACACTATTCAAAGTAAATCCTTGTTGATTCAATTCCCAATCATTAATTAAATTGAAAAAAGAAGTTACTAATTCCAAAAACTATTTAGCCTATTAGTGCAGCATTAATACAGTTGCATGAAATAAGATAATGTAATAGGTAATATGCTATGTTTATATGGTTTTATGCTGCAAAAAGCTACAATAAGCACATGAGATGATAAGTTGTAGGGATGAGACTTGAGGACCAAATACCCATTCCAAACCAGTACCGAAACCAAATCGTATGCATGTAATCAGTTCGTTCCTCGGTTCCAATTTTCTACAATTTCGGGTTTCGGTTCTTCGGATTTTCAGTTCTCCCCAAGTCATGTATGCCTTGTCATGTGTTCGATCCCTTGTAAATCACAATTACACCAAATGCTTAATGACACTAAAATCACCACCAAGAAAAGGCAATACCAATTCACTCCAGAGTAAACCACACGGAACAAAGATGATGACAATTCAGTGCTTTTCTGGTTGACCAAACAGTGGGCACATTAAATGAAACAATGGAAGCAAGTGAAATGTATAATGTGGTGAAGAAAATCCAGAAATCACAAGTAATTGAAAGCAAGAAAACACCAAGTAGAAGTAGCACCTAGGAAATTAATTTTGTATACTTGAAGACGGAATAAAATAAACAAAAGTTATTCTTACCGAGCTGATATTCATACAGGCGTAAACAATGAGATGGATGGAACAGATTCTTCAAAACCAAAACCGTTGACCGTTCAATTTCATGATCCAACATTTTCAAAGAATAAATAAATAAAAGTACATTCCTATAAAGAGATGAGAAAGTAAAAAGAAAAGAAACAGATCAACCTTACAACAACAATGGAGAAACAAATTTAAAGCCATCAACATACCAAATGGGAGTACATGGAGAGGATAAATCAAGGAAAGACAATGGCTATCTACTACATCAACTGTTAAAATAAGCATAAGAATTTGAAGTCAAAAAATGATGTTTAAAATGCCTCATGTTCACAAAAAAATGTTCTACAAGTTCATGTTTGTCTGTTAAAAGATTGTTCTTTAAGAGATAATTTCCCTTTAACTTTCATCATTCAAACTCGGGTTGATTTGGTTCACAAGATTCATCTATTTGTAAAGAGTGAAAAGCAACCTAGAGAAATCAAGATATGATCATATGTAAGAAAACCAAGTGAAATTATAATTGAAAACATAAATACTCAGCCCTCGAGAGCATTTATGATACGCCCCAACCAGAGGATACAAACCACTCTTCCGGCCCAACATCAGCAAGTGCCAGACCCAAGCGAGATACCAGACCACCAGCTCGTTATAAGGATTAAGCCCTCAATCTTTACAGGGCCCATGTGGAAGTTGACTGAGTCATAAACAATAAATCCCTATTAGTGGTTTGAACTAGTCAATAGAATGCATTGTTCCACTACTAGTGTAGGTCCACGTTTCCCATTTTATTTCCTGATTTTATGTTGCATTTAGGATCTAGTTGCATATTTAAATTACTGTATTGCATATGCCTTGGGGAATATAACAGAAAATTGCTCCAAGTCTCGTTTTCTTCCTTTTACTCTTCTCAGGAGACTCACCATCTCAAATCGGTGCTTATCAATTTACCTCATCTTTCAAGTGACCCTTTGCTGACCTGTACTCCATAGGGAATACTTCATTGGTGTCCAAGACTTCTCATGCTCCATTTCTCTTCTAAACATAATCTGATAAGAAACCAATTCCAGTAATCAATTCAGCCAATCAAGAGACCATAACCTTTTTATTAAAATATATTTTTGTAAAGGAGGATCTCATAATTCTTTTATCATGCATGTTATAACTGAGATTAAATCTGAATCTTTTTTTATCCATTTCAGCCATTTAACCATGATGTACTGAAACTGTATATTTCTCTGTTTTGACTCCCATCCTCTTTATATTTTCCCTGCTCAAGTATGCACTGAAATGATGCTGCTTTTCTGAGACCTCTAAGACAAGACTTGTTATTTCATTAATCCTTCAAAAATCTACCAATGAACTTGTTTCATATGGAATCAATTTGTTGTTTTTTATCTAGTCATTTTAAGTACATTATTATTGAGTTTTTTTGTAAAAATGGGTCTATTTTAAAAAAAACTTGTAAAAAGGGGTCCCTTTCCAAACCATGTGCAAAAAAGGGTCTCTTAGACTCACTTTGACCAAAAGAATGTCAGAATTAATTTTATAAATTTCACTTTTACCCCTTTTACTTATAATACAATTTCTATTTATATTTTCTTCTTTTTAAACTATCAATTTATACCCTTATAGTAATACAATTAAAATTAATTTATTACATTTAACAAATTATATAATTAGAAATGTCTCATAAATATATTTATTTAATATTTATTTTGTTTAATATTTATTTTATTTAATATTTAGTATTTATTTTACTTTTAATACTATCACAATATTAAATAAATTTCTAAACAACAAGTAAATTAGAGACAAATTAAACATAAATGCATGATTCATAAAATTACAATTAAAAAACATAATTTTAACGAAAATGAAATAAAACATTAACCTAGAATTACACTTTTACGAAATTACACAACAAATTAAAAAAGAAAACACATCTCACACAGGATTAAATCTTGGTTGAGAATTTGGACAATTTCTTCTATTATGACCCGGTTGGTGGCAAAGTGCACATCTACGAGGTTCATCGGGATGTCGTACGTCCATCTCGTTGTGAATTCGGTTTACACGCCTTCGACCTCGACTACCGGAAAGTTTTGAGATGTCTTCTTGTATCTTCCAACCCGGATCCAACCAATAATCAACGCGAGGAAGTGGTGCAAAACTAGACTGGTATTGTTGTTTGTACGTCATAGTGGTGTAACAATTATTCATGACAGAAAAAGGGTTATCACCTCTATGTCGACAAACGGAAAGAGCATGTGAGCATGGAAATCTTTCCATTTGCCACTTACCACATGTACACATCTGTTGAAAATAATGGACAGTATGTGTATTTCCACCGCTTCCGTTTATCTGCAACTTGGTAACAATTCTGTAAACACCTCCAATGTAGTCAAACTCAGATAAAGTATGACTTTGTGCATGGGTGTCACGTTTTACAAAGATACGCCACATACGTGATGGTAGAGGTGTACTGCAATTCATTGCAATGTTATTGTGTTTTCTAAAAAGTTGCTCAGTTCTGTTGAATGTAAGGTCAATGCATGCCTTAAAAAATTCAATAAATTCGTCATACCGCATTTTATGCCTAACAACAATTGAAGTATTCAAAGTAGATTCATCACCCTTTATATATCCATTCTCATATTCAATTTTACCACCCCAATATAAATTTATCATAAATGGACGATCCAACACCATGATGATAAATATTTGGAATTATAACTGCATAATAAATCATAAAATAAAAGAACATAAATTATTATGTAACACATAACACATTAAATATATACAAGATATTATAATAAACCATGACATATTAAATAGGGAAATTAATTAAAATGCAAAATGTTTGACCAAGTATTACCAAAATGCTACAAAATTTCGGCGGTTTACCAAAATGCCCTAATGGCCCGCGATGGAGCCCGCGATCGCGGGCTTGGGCTGACGTGGCGCATGACCTGACCGAAAAGAGCCCCGCGAGCCCCTAAACTTTGGTCGCGGTGCACATTTGGCCCCTGCCCGCGATCGCAGCCCGCGATGAACTGCGATGGACCAAAAATTTACACTTTTGGTCCCTGTACTTGGACGAATTTTGCATGCTTTTACTGTTTTTTTCCACAATTATTGTACTTTGAAGACCAATTTGTGGTTCAAATTCACTGGCATGTTTGAGATTTCATCCATAAATATTAGTAATATGCAATTCACAATTCACACTTGTTCTTGCTTTCTTTCTTGATTTCTCTCTTGCTTTCTTTCTTTGAATTGCTTTCTCTCTTGATTTCTCTTCTCTCATTTCATCCACAAATGGCATCGTCATCAAACCCTAAGTCTACTCCTGAAAAAATGTCACCTCAAATCGAGGTCGCCATAGCAAAAAAGGAAAAGGAGATAGATGAACTAACAGAAAAGTGGAAAAAAATGATGGACAGGAAGGCAGTCCATTTGAGAAAGATCGAAGCGGAAGACAGGGAGATCAAAAGGATGAAAGGGGATATAAAAGCTCGGGAGGCTCGTGTTCGTCGAGAACAAGAAGCAATTCACCATATTCTGCAAGACTTCGCAATTATTCAAGCGAAGGTAAACGAGAAGCAAGCTTGGATTGATGAAACTAAATCAATTTTTAAGTAGGTGGTGGTTGTTTTAGTTGTTTTGTATTTTTTTTGTTGTTTTGTATTTTTTTTACTGTGTTGTTGTTTGTATTTTTTTGTTGGTTTGTATTTTTTTACTGTGTTGTTTTGTATTTTTTTTACTGTGTTGTTGTTTGTATTTTTTTTGTTGTTTTTTTACATCATGTAAGGTCAAGTCAGAGGTTACCTCAACTTATTTGCTAAAGTGTGTCCGGGTTGTGGTACACAATGGCCATACGTGGTTAAAAAAGCAGAAGCCGTTGAAGAAAGGGTCAGAGAGATTGAAGATGAAGAGCATGTTGGATGGAATACAAACTAGCTGTGTTATCAATGTTCATTTAAAAGCATATGTATGTGTGTATATATAATATGAATATATATATCATTTACAAACTAGCTGTGTTATCAATGTTCATTTAGAAGCATATGTATGTGTGTATATATATAATATGAATATATATATCATTTACAAACTAGCTGTGTTATCAATGTTCATTTAAAAGCATATGTATGTGTGTATATATAATATGAATATATATATCATTTACAAACTAGCTGTGTTATCAATGTTCATTTAGAAGCATATGTATGTGTGTGTATATATAATATGAATATATATATCATTTACAAACTAGCTGTGTTATCAATGTTCATTTAAAAGCATATGTATGTGTGTATATATAATATGAATATATATATCATTTACAAACTAGCTGTGTTATCAATATTCATTTAGAAGCATATGTATGTGTGTATATATATAATATGAATATATATATCATTTACAAACTAGCTGTGTTATCAATGTTCATTTAGAAGCATATGTATGTGTGTATATATAATATGAATATATATATATATATATATATATATATATATATATATATCTTTTACAAATCAACGTTTAGATCAACAGTATCATATGTGTTTGTTCCATATGGTTCAAGCTGTGACGTGCCCGGGGTGTGACTGACTGAATGTCTCCTTGGCACGGTTGAAGGGGCGGGATTTGGACACTCTCCACGAGTGTGTCCTACGCATTGGCACCGAGTACATCTTCGTTGTATCTAACTTTCACCACGTGATGGACGTCGGTCGTTCTTTCTCGGTCTCCCGGCTCTGTTCTTATCCATTAAAGGTGGATAGCATGGCGGAAGCGGGTCGGGTGGATACACCCATGTTGCAGGGGGTCCAGCTGGGTTTATTACCTCCACGTATGTTTTCCGGTAATATTCGGACGTGAAGAAAGGTACAGCCAAGTCGCTGCAATCTGTACGACCCATATATCTTGCTGCAGCGATGGCATGGCCGCACGGAAACCCAGATTTATCCCATTCGCGACACGAACAAAGGTGGTCTTCCATATTCACAATCGCGTGAAGATAGTCATCATGCACCTCGTACTTCCCATACCCGATTGCTCTTACCGGCCATGTCACCGCACGACGCGCCCTGTACTGAACGATCTTCTCCGCCGTTGGTGTGAGTGCATTTTGCATCTTAGCTCCTTTTAGGCGTCGAATTTGGTACCACTCTTGTTGAAAGGCCCGAAAGTAGTCTATAAGATTAACAATCGGACATCTACGCGCAAAACGGGAGAGTGCATTCACATACTCTGCACCTCTCCGGTCCAGAAAAATGGGCCGCGGACCACCTCTCCGGTCCAGCTTCGTCAAAGACTTTGGCTGCTTCGTCGGCACTATATCGTAGCATATTCATGTACTTGTTAAACTCCCGATCCGTATATGCTCTGCATGCCGCCCAATAGACATCCTTGTTGGTCGTAATACGTTTGTCCTTGGATTTGGCGTTCATCTCCAAATGTCGACAGCATATGGCGTGAGGGGCGTTTGGGTAGATGGCAGAGATTGCGGCGCTTATGGAAGGAGCCCTGTCAGACATAAACACCAACCCTTGCGGGTCTCCGATAGCTTGTCTCAACATGGACAGAAACCAAGTCCACTCGTCCCCGGTTTCGGACTTGCCTACGCCGAAAGCTACTGGAACGATGGAATTATCCCCGTCCATGGCAACCGCCAGGAACATCATACCCAAGTAACGACCCTTTACAATGGGATGCGTCTATTATCAGGACACGACGTAGATTTGCCACAAATGTGCTGATCTGCAAAAACATAGGTGGTTTTCCTTTGTAAATGTTATAGTTTATAATGTGTAAACATATGACGTGTTAAAATACGTACCGCGGGTCCAAGGGCCACGAAGCACATCTCAAACCGTCGACGTGAATCGGTCCGTAGCTGCATGACAGTACCAGGGTTCTGCAGCTGCAAATTATATAAATATGTCGGGAGTCGTTCATACGACTCCTCGAACGTGCCTCTCACCATAAACAGTGCATGGCATCGCGCACGCCAAGCTTGGTGGTAATCAATCGTGACGCCGAACTGCTGGTGAACATCGTGGACGATGTCCTTTGGACGCAATGACCTACTAACATCAACAAATTTGTTTTTCAGTATCGTACCCAAAGTCTTTTTGCCGGCTTGTTTGTGGTGGGGATTCAGTTGCGTCCTCGTACAAGTGTGTACGTCGTGCAACTTTCTAATCATGAACGCCCCTTCTTTGCCACCCGTGTCAATCGCGTACATCCTCCAGTCACAGTTTTTTCTGGCACATTCAACTATGTATCTAGTTTTGTCAGATTTCGACGTGCGCCTTTCGAAACCCTCTTCCAAGAACTTAAGTCCGACCTGACTTGCCAAGAGATCCTTCGACTCGAATATCTGACCTACATGTAACATTTCACTGCGAATATAAGGTGTAGGTTCGTAGGTTTGTGTCTGGGTATGGGAGTCTGGAAGAATAGGGGGCATATCAAAAAAGTCATTTATCTGACTACATGATTTTCTACTAGGGGTATATTCTTCGTGATCATCACTATCGATGTCTGATCTGTCTATTTCAGAATTACCCGTTCTGAAAACGTGGGTTTCGTCATCAGCAACTCTAGCAGTACGCCCTTCATGTGGTTGTGGTGGTTGTTGTTGTTGCGTCTCCGGAATACAGTCATTAAGACCATATGAATGATCTAAATGAACCGTTGGGGCGTCGGACGCCTGAAATTGAGAATCAGGATGCTCTATTTGGAGGTCTTCGTCGTCACCGTCGTCGTCGTTTTCGTCGGATACGCCGGGATACACAAAAAGTAATGGGGGCCTTTCTGAATCGACTGCAAATTGCAGAAAAGTACAGATATCCCCATCGTTGGATAAATCCACAAATGACCTATCGCCATTTTTAAACACTAACTTGCAAACAGCAGAAGGGTTGATTCCACATTTTTGCATGGCGTATGCAAGAAATTTCTGATAAGTATAGTTTACTGGCACTTTTACACCATGCTTAGATTTATAAGCAAAATTCCACTCATTGTTATCTTGCTCCCATTCACCATCAAAACAGAAATATAGCTTAGCTTTTGCAACAGATGAACTCATTTTTTCAGTAGTATCTCAAACACAAAATATTGCAGAAAGAAATCAATAAAGAAGTATGAAATCGGTGTGTGGATTATGGATTGCATTTTACATCTATTTATCAATGAAACAACCAACATTGATGACAACCAATCTCTCATTTCATCCACAAACTGGTATTCCAAAAACACTGATTTAACATTGATGAAAACATGCAAATGAATTTCAACCACAAATCGGTCTTCAAAGTACAATAATTGTGGAAAAAAACAGTAAAAGCATGCAAGATTCGTCTAAGTACAGGGGCTGAAAGTGTAAATTTTCAGGGACCAAAAGTGTAAATTTTTGGTCCATCGCGGGCTGCGATCGCGGGCAGGGGCCAAATGTGCACCACTACCAAAGTTTAGGGGCTCGCGGGGCTCTTTTCGGCCAGGTCATGCGCCACGTCAGCCCAAGCCCGCGATCGCGGGCTCCATCGCGGGCCATTAGGGCATTTTGGTAAACCGCCGAAATTTTGTGGCATTTTGGTAACACTTGGTCAAACTTTTGGCATTTTAATTAATTTCCCTATTAAATATATAAAGATATTGCAATAAATCATAAAATTAAATGTGTACCTTATATATGAGTAATGAAATAAAACTGGAGCTGAAATATTGTGAAAGAGGGTATGATATGTATTTGTGAAGAAAACTGAAAGTGTGATGAATTTGTGAATAAAAAATATGGTGTAAATACCATTTTATAGTGATTAAAGAAATGGAAAAGAAGCACCCGTGAATTGAAGAAAGGGAAAAGAAAAGAGAATGAAAGAAAAGATAAGAAATGACAAACAAGTTATGACAAAAAAATAAGATTCCCTTGATTATCTAAAAAAATATGACAACTTTGTTTTATTATATCTTTTTTATCTTTTGAAATTGTAGTGATTTTATACATTTTAATCCTATAAAAGATAATAAATAAATATTAAATATTAAAAATGATAAATAAATACTAAATATTAAATAAGATAAATACTAAACAAAGATATTTATGAGACATTTCTAATTATATAATTTGTATAATTATAAGGGTATAAATTGAAAGTTTAAAAATAAAGAAATATAAATAGAAATTGTATTATAAGTAAAAGGGGTGAAAATGAAATTTATAAAATTAATTCTGACATTCTTTGGTCAAAGTGGGTCTAAGAGACCATTTTTTGCACATGGTTTGGAAAGGGACCCCTTTTTACAAGGTTTTTTTAAAAATAGACCCATTTTTACAAAAAACTCTATCCAAACATCAAAAGTAAAAGATGATTCATCTTTTGGTGTGATAGCTCATTTACTGGGAAATTGACGAAAATAGCAATACCAACAAACCATATTGAGAAAATAGCCAATTTCTCTCTCGTTTTACGAAAATGGCCATGGGTCCGCACTCGAATACAGTGCGGACCGCACTCGACACCAAAACGACGTCGTTTAAAGGCTTAAAACAATTTTTTTAAAACCCGGATCCGGCACCGCAAGTGCGGACCCGACACCGCAAGTGCGGACCCGGGGAAAACCCTAATTTGTGTACACTTTTTATATACGATTTTTCTCAGTTTTTTTCCCAACTTCTTTGAAACAAAATTTTTCATTGTGTAGATTTTTCCAGAAATGAGTTCCTTACCTGATAAAATTAAGCTACGTATTTGGCCTGGGGGTTCTTGGGAACTGAACGGGACGGATTGGGAGTATCATTCCGCATTTCCGGTAATGCGAGTTATGGTGCCAACCAACATCACACATTCTAAGTTTGTTAGGTGTGTTCAAAGCAGATGTGGATTCGACCCTAATTTTGGTACGACTAAAATAATGTACCAATTTTCTGGCCAACTTTATCAGTTACGAGACACCAACGATGTACAAGCTTTTATGGTATCTGCTGCGGCTGTAAGAAATCCACCAACACTTTGTGTTTATATCGAGCTTGCTAACACAAACAATGTTGGTGGTTGTTCCAACAGCGCACGGGAGCCTGATGTGTATGTTGCTGAGGAGAGTCAATCTTCTTTTGGAGTTAGTGGTGGTTCGAACACCGTACGAGAGTCGGATGTGTCTGCTGTACAACAGAGTCAAGCTTATGGGTATAATCCTGATTTTGTTACTGAATATAATTATGGTTATAACCCCGAAATTGTTCCGGAGACCCAAGAACCGGTAGAAGAACCACATGAAGAAGAAGAAGAAGAAGACGACGACGAGTCCCATGTTTACCGTTTGGATATTCCTGGTCTAGATATAAATGAAGAAGACGATGAAGAAGACGATGAAGAAGACGATGAAGAAGACGGTGAAGAAGATGAAGAAGAAGAAACCAGTCCTATTAAATCATTCGGTGGAATAAATGATTTTTTTGGCCAACCTCCTCCCCTTCTAGATCGGGATGACCATTTCATAACACCTAACCAAGAGCTCGTAGCATATAATCGTAGTAACTTAGTGAATGAAGGGGACTTCTTCGCCACGAAAGACGACCTGACCCTCGCCCTCGGAAAAAAGTGTGTTGAAGAGGGTTTCCAGTATTATGTGGAGAGATCTTCAAATACCCGATTCGAAGCGAAGTGCAGGGATGTTAACTGTGATTGGCGTGTGTATGCTGCAGATGTCAAAGATACCACTATGTTCCAGGTACGCAGGATGAAAGACGTACACGTTTGTTCAAGGACCCAGATGCATCCTAACCACCGTAACGTCAATAGGAGAGTACTGGGTGATATAATCATGCCTAAAGTACAGGATGAAAGCCGTAAACTCTGTGGATCCGACATTGTGAAGGACATCAAGGAGCAATACAACGTAGATATCTCGTATTCGCAAGTGTGGCGTGCGAAAGCTTTTGCGCTAGCCTTGGTGCGGGGCGACCCCCACGATTCTTACATGCGACTCCCTGGGTTTTTCTATAATCTGGAGCTTCAAAACCCTGGTACCTTTTCCCGAATAGAGAGAGATATTACTGGACGTTTTCACCTTTGTTTTTATGCCCTTGGTTGAGCGGTATATATTATTTCCTCTTATACAGTCTACACTTTCACTGTACTATAGTATTCTAACGTTTTCAGCATAACTTTTTGTAGATCCGATCGTTTACGAGCAATATGCGCTCGGTCATTATAATAGACGACGCTCATTTGAAGGGTCCTTACTTGTACACAATGTTCTTAGCCGTTGCTATGGACGCTAATAATCAAATTTTCATCCTCGCTTTCGGAGTTGGTAGGTCTGAGAGTTGAGACGGATGGACTTATTTTTTGTCCAACCTGAAACAGTGTATCGGCGAACCGGAAGGGTTGGTGTTCATTTCGGACAGGGCCGGTTCAATACGCCAAGCTATCAGTACGGTGTACCCATATGCCCATCATGCGCTCTGTTGCCGCCATCTCATGATGAACATGAAAACCAGGGATAATAGGATCGACCATTATAAGACTATGTTTTGGAAGGTCTGTAAGGCGTACACGGTGCATGATTTCAATCTTAGAATGGCAGCTCTACGAGCTGCTGTACCTGTGGGAGTCCAAGTTTTGGAATCCGATACTACGCCAGAAAGATGGTCTAGGGCCCATTTTCCTGCAATCCGTTACAACATAATGACTTCAAACAGTGCCGAGTCTGTCAATGCACTGTCCCGTTACGCTCGGAGGTTACCTATCGTGTCCCTAATGGATTACTTTCGATCAATGCAACAAGACTGGTAGAGTTGAAGCATGGAAACTAGTACAGTTGAAGAAATCTACTACTACGGGTAGATGTCCTGCATTTTGGTGATATAGGCAACCTTTTCAGCAATAACCTCCTCCATTCCTGTGTAGCTCTCTGTGAGCTCCGTAATCTCCTCTTCTAGTTGGCGAACCTGTTTTTGCAGATCCCGAATATCCCGCTTCCTTTGTGCCAAATCTTGTTTCTTCTCCTCCAGGCAATCCTTCTTCCCTTGAATAATCAACCTGTTTTGGTTCCACATACGTTTTATGTTTTCAATCTGGGCGTTGTCGTCATCAATTGACCGTTTTACGGGGGATGGCATTCTTTGAGTTTCTGTAAGATCCTCCGACTGGTTAGATTGATACATTGATGATTCTTTCAAGTGATGGTCGAGGTAGTATTGCTCCCATGCAGCGTTCCACTGATCTGTCTCCTCTTCCGTGAAGGGATAATCGGCCCTAGTTCGGCCCCATTCTGCCCACTCCTCTGTTGTTATCGGTACCCACCAGGTACTCCTGTAAGCTCCATCTTTTAAGGGTTGGTTGTCGTTTTGTCGTGAAGTTCCAGCCCCATTGGTGGACCTTTTCCCTTTGACCTAGAACCCCCAGCCATAATAGTGGCACGAAATGGTAGAAAGGATAGATAACAACTTGTGAATTACTAATTCATCTGACCACCTACTTATAATCGTAGGTTCGCAAGTGCGGAGCTGAGTAGGTTTGCAAGTGCGGAGCTGAGTAGGTTCGCAAGTGCGGATGCGGGTAGGTTCGCAAGTGCGGATGCGGAGCTGAGTAGGTTCGCAAGTACGGATGCGGGTAGGTTCGCAAGTGCGGATGCGGAGCTGAGTAGGTTCGCAAGTGCGGATGCGGGTAGGTTCGCAAGTGCGGATGCGGAGCTGAGAAGGTTCGCACTTGCGATGTTGTGGCTATAAATACCCAAGTTAATTCCAACTTAAGACTCACAACACTCATACGACTTTGTACTCTCATCTTTTACCAAGCAAATGGCATCTTCTTCAAACCCACAGTCTTCACAAGTAATGCCGAAAAAGTTAAAGAATGAGGTAGAAAAAAGTGAAAAGGAGATCGAGGAATTAACTGTAGAGTGGACACAGTTGTTGGCTAGGAAGGAGGGACATCTGAAAAGGATGGAAGATGAAGAAAAGGAGATAAAAAGGGTGAAGAGGAAAATCAAAGATAAGGAGTCTCGTATTCATCAAGAAAACTTACACGTCCACAACATTGTACAACAGTTCGCAGTTCTTCAGGCACAGATAAGCGAGAAGCAAGCCTTCATCGATAGGTGTAATGCACTTTATCCTTAGGTGGTGGTAGTGTTGTTGCAGTTTCTATGTTGTTGTTTCAGGATGTGTCTTGCATTTTCTATGTTGTTGTTTCATGTTGTGTTTTGCATTATATATGTTGTTGTTTCATGTTGTAGTTTGGTCATGAATAAATGATTTTGGTTTTTAGTATTGTGGAGTTGATTGAGGTAAAGATGTAAATAATAAAAGTGAAACACCAAACAATAAAAATTATACAACTTTTAAAAACTATACAACTTTTAAAAACTACACAACTTTTAAAAACTAATTCAACGCGAAGGTCCAAAATAATTCTGCCATTTCTCTCCGCCAAGCCATGGTATCGATATCAATGTTAGGTAGTTGCCCGTTAACCCTATCTGATAAAAATCGGCAGGTGAAAACACCACAGTCGCCTAGCTGACCATTCTGTTGGGGAACATCCGCTACATAACTCAATCCGAACAGTTCCATCCGATCAGCTCGTTCATTGTCTTGTATACACCTTAATACGAAGGTCATATTTTGCTTGAATGTCTCAAGCAACGCGACAATTCTAGGCGAAACGGTCCGATAACTATCATATACAATCATCTGCATGGTCTGTAAGGACCACTCCCCGAGCACCCAATGGTTGTTATCGATGTTCATGGGTATCAAAAACTGCAAACATAAAGTTAACATTAGTTACATAGTATAAATTCATAATGTTTGAAATAGGGAAACTTAGATTACATACAATGTTCACAGGTCCCGTCCATCTAGGAAATCCGTCCTGCAAAGTCATTGACCCGTCAATTTGCGGGACTACCTCAAGTAGGTGCCCACGCATCAGCCTTCCCCACAACTCTGGGGCGACCATCGTCCAGTTGCTATCTGGAGAACGTGAGATGAGCACCATTCGAACCCATGCCTCGATATGCTATAAATAAACCATTCAATGATAAGCTACACTGATGCTTTTTGTAGTAACCGTGTCCAAAAAGAAAGAGTACCAAGTCTTGTGGTAGAATTTGTTAAAATGAAAGTTGAGGGGAGTATTTTGTAAATGAGGTCTAGGTATAAAAGGGGCACAAAACCCTAGGAGAAACATTCTCCTACTGATTTTGTGTGTGGTTGGCGGCTGCTGGAGTGAATTAGAGAGAACAGAGGGAAAAGAGAGAATGAAAGGAGAAAGAAGAAGAAAGAGGGTGAAATCAAGAAAGAAGGATCAATTGTGGATTTGTTGGGAGAAATAGAAGGTGTGCTTCTTTTGGATTCAAGCAGGTAATCACTTCTCCTCTTCTCTAATCCCTGATTCTTGTTGTTGATGAGTTATTTGGGGTTTTTGTTAAAAGTTGGGTTTGGAACTAAATGGAAGAGATTAGGTGTCAAATCTTATCTTTTGCAACTAATATTTCAGTAGTAGTTGAGCATGTTGACCCTATTGTAGGTGTTAATCTCCATCTGTGAGATTTCGGCCGTTTCTGGGATTTATCGGACCAAGTAAGGGACAGGTCGACGTCCGGATACCTTCCTGGACGTCCGGACACCCCGATCAGTTGAGGGTTTCCGGGTAAGTATCTGTTGCGTGTGGGTGTCCGGATAGGGGTGTTGTCCGGATAGGTGTGTTGTTCGGATAGGTGTTGTCCGGATAGAGGTGTTGTTCGGATAGGTGTGACGTCCGGATAGGGGTGTTGTCCGGATAAGTGTGCTGTCCGGAATAGAGTGTCGTCCGGGGAGTTGAGATGATCCGCTTATGAGTTTATCCTTTCTCCAGGTAGATCGTTTGGAAGTGCATACCAGAACGAGAAAGGAACGTAAGCGTAACAGGTGAGTTTTTCTAACTAAAGCTTGATGGTACTTGTTCATTTACTTGTACATGTGTGTTCGCTTAATGAATGTTGCATATAAATTACTTATGCATGGCGCGTTGTATATGGGGGGTGTGTCCCATACGTTATGGTGTGATGCCTATGGGGGGGTGTCCCATATGTTATGGCATGAGACTTATGGGGGGGTGTGGCCCATATGTTATTGTGTGATGTTTATGGGGGGGGGGGTGTCCCATATATTGGTTGCCAAACTTTCTATTGATTTATGTTTCGCAAAACTCTTTAATTGCTATATGTGGTGTGGATGTAACTGAGGGACCTCACTAGACCTCGTGGTCTAACCCTCGCATTTTCAAAACTGAAACCCTTTTCAGGTAAGCAGGTTAAGGGCGATTCCTCTAGTGGTAAAGAGAAGGCGTGAGAGCGGGCGTGGCTTGCATTAGTGGACGTCCTTTTACATTCCAGTATTTAGATACTCTCAGTTGTAATTAGGGTTATTCCACAAACCCAAGTTTTGAATTTTGATGGTGTGAACCCTAGGCCAAGTTTTGGCGATTTAATTATATATTTATGTCTTGCTTTGGCATGTTTTGGAGTGGGTTGTTACAAATGGTATCAGAGCCATAGTTTAAGGGATTTAGGTGACCAGATGGGCCTAAACTTAAACTATAGGAGTACAACTGAGAATGTAGGAAGGCCTAGGAAGACCTCACTGGGGAGTGTGAATAATAGGGTGGCGAGAACTATCATGTAAGGTAAGTTCGGGATTACACCTGGCCAGTGTAATTGTGAATTTACAGGTGCATGACGGTGATCATTCTTGCCTTGTTATTTTGGGACGATTGTTAATCTGTTTTGTGTGTAAAGTTTAATCTTGTCATTTTGGCAACGACTTAGTGTGTTGTGCAGATTATTCTTGGCGTGATTGATGATACTATCTAGAAGAAGCCTCGTTTGAATGTTTGGTATGAGTATCCGTGGGAAGTAGAACCTTTAGGGTTCTTAAGAGAAATAAGTGTTTGGAGGTGAACTCCTATTCTTTAATGAGTCTTTATTCTGGGAGATTCCCAGTGCCGATGAATTGAAATCTTGAGAGTTTCAGTTCAAGGATCGGATAGTGGAGAAGTGCTTTCTTACTCTCTAGTTAGTGGAGGAGTGACAAGAGTGGTTGAAAAGTGATAGATGTATGGATTGGTAACATTGGTGTCGGTTAACCAATTTGGGACCGAGGTGAAGCCGTTTATTTTACAAATTAATAGTCAGGTGGTGACTGTGAGGTTGGAGCATCCAAGTGTGTGCTGGAAGGAAAAGATAAATTTGTTTACATGGTGTAATAAATTTCGAACTCAGAGAAATAGTGAGTTACTTCACTTCTTTTGCGAGTGAGTTAAACCTTGTTGTAAAAAAAATCGTAACAATATTAGATCGCATGGTTTTATGGATGAAAACGATATGCACATGTGGTTGACATATCAGCAAGTGTGAGAGTCGGTCGACTATCCCAATATGGGTGATATTGCTGTATTTTTTTTTAAAATTTTTGCACAAGGAGAGTTTCAGTGAATGCACTTTCAAATGTTGAACAAGGTTGCGTGTGAGCGATCTTTGAGATCGGTGTGTGTGGTGGTAACTTATGGGAGTGTCGTGGCATGCATATCAAAACCTTGTTTTGTGGGATATTTTGAGTGTGTAAAACAATTTAAATCATTGTGTTGTCATGCATGAAGGCTATGAACTCGCTAGGTAGTAAGGGGTATCGTGCCTAAGAATGTGCGAAGTTCCGGTAGTGGGAAAATGTGGTCGAGTCGTCGATGGTTGAATTGTGATCTTAATGTTACAGTATAGGGAGGACAGTGCCTACCTGTAGTCTCGGTCTTTGACTGTGGAAATGCTTGTGTGATGGTAGTCCTTGCTCTTTTCGGTAAGTAGGCATAAGACTGACGGCGAGGGGTGTGCCCCGGGTGATTTCGAAGTAGGAAAAATACTTTGAAAGGTAACGTTGTGGTATGTGGATGAGTCGGTATCGGCGTAGATCCGGAGTTGAGGAGAAGTTGTATTTAGGCTAAGTGCCAGGATTTGGTGTGGAAGTTAACGACGAGTGTTGAGTCGTTGTCGGGAGATTTGAGAGTTGAAAGACTAGCCCTGGTGTTATTTTTGTTTGTTGTGTGTGTGCCGGAGATAAGAGGTCGGTTGGGATACATGTGTATCTGCCCGGAGGGTGGACCGCCTTTTGGCGAGTATCCTGAAGGTGGAGATGTGTTAGTTGGATAAGTGATTCTTCCTTTGTGACTGTTATGTCAATTGCGAACGAGGCAGTTTGCCCAACTCATGTGGGACACGTAGACTATGTTGGTTTGCAAGGATGTGTCTTATAGTTTGATTTATTTGAGCGTGCCTCAAGTGGACCCGAAGAGTCGGTCGGGAATAAGGACTCGATCGAGTGTAGTAGACGGTCATAATTTGTGATTCACCTAGATGGGAGAAAGACAAGGTTGTGAGTCTTTCTGAACCTAAATTTTATACAAATGTGATAGAGTTATTATATAACTGTGTGCTTCTCAGCTGCATTTATTTCAAAGCGATGATTAAGTGTGGTGTGGTTGTTATCTATTCGCGTGTTTCCAACTGCTTAAGTATGAAGCTATGAACAAGTGTGTGGTAGAATGCATGCATTAGTTATGCATTATGCTCTAGCAGTGTCGAAGTATGGGGGTGTGTCCCATATTAATTATATATATATTTGTTTCATATATAGCGAGTGTGCTCTTTGGCGCTGTCGCGGTGTGTGTGACTATAGCGTGTGCCAGTAGCAGGTGTTAAAAGGTGATTTTCATTTTAAAAGTATGCTCATTTAAATGTGTAGTTTCATATAAATTGCATATGACTTGGTGTGATGTATATGGGGGGTGTGTCCCATATGGATTATTCGAACGAACTTGGTCTATTCCCGAGGGCGGGTGTGTGTGCCCTATATCAGACTACAAGTGTGAAGTGATCAGGCAGAAATTCCGTTATTTGTGTAAGGGTGATGAATTGCAAAACTAGCTATTGCATATTGTTTCGTATACTCTTTTATATAAATGTTGTGTTTGTTGTGAAGAAAGCGTGGCCTGGTGTGTGTGCAAATGATCGTGACGATCGAACCACTGGTGTGTGGGGGTTATGTGGATAAGTTGGTGGTAACTTATATCTAGTGAGCATGCGAAGCATGGTGGGGATGAATTGTTGTGAGGTTAAGTGGTGGGCTAGTGTTGATGGGGGATGAGCATAGGTGGAGGTCTTTGCTCGGGGTTTCTCATAAGACGTTCAGAGATGACCAAATTATGCGTGGAGTTGCATGGATGTCTAAGTGGCGTGTGGTATTGTTACCGAAAATAAAAGAATGGGGTGACGATGGGCGACTAGATAAGAAGAAAATTGTGTACTCTTGAGTTGATTGATGAGTGCGTTTGCCTAGTATCGTTGTATTAATTGTGAAAATGTTGGATTGATTAGTCCATGATATCTTGTAGTAGATATGAAATCTCTGAGAATGTTGAACTAATCCTTGTGTGTAAGGGAATGCAAAGGAGTGGGTTAATATCGTTTGAGGAACGAGAAGTGTGTGGTCGCTTCGAACGTAGCGTGGAGGTCCGGTTTGACTTGGTCGAATTTCTCGTATGAGATGTGGTGAAACTGTGGGATTAGACATAGTAACCGTTGAAATTGTGTGTATGGAGTGGTCAACGTTGAAGGAGAAATGCTCGATGATAGCCTGAGGTAATTGGGGGGCGGTAGTATGGAATAAGAGAGTAAGTGTAAAGTAAAAAGTGTGACAAGTGGCTCGGAAAGAGGGAAGCAATGTTTCAGAACGTCACCTTTGAGTGCATGAACTCTAGTGAGAGTATGAGAAAGGGGATTTGTGTGTACGTGAGTAGTTTAAGCGTGGAGGAAAACTAGCTTATGTGATTGATCAAGAGTGTGTATCTTCTAGTGAGTTATTCTTTGGAAATGTGTTTTGAGAAGGAAGTGGAAGAAAGTAGTAGAATGTAGTGCTCGGATGAAGGACCATGGGATTGGACTTGATAGTAGTATGGGGGTGACGTTGTAGTAAAAGTGTGGGAATTGATTGTTATCAACGGGTTGTGGTCGGCACATTTAATGCAAGAAGGTGTTATCTGCCTTAGATGTATTTTGTGTTAGAAGAGTGATGGTAGAGTTGTGTATAGTATGGGGAGGAAAAATCTTAACTGCGGAATTAAGGTGATAGTCAAGGTTGATCCGGTGATCAGTTGGCGAGTTGAGCGTCGATATTTTATAAGGGTTTCGGGATGTGTGGCGTTAACTTCGGTAGAAGGCGTTCTTTTAAGGAGGTAAAATTTTGTGTGAAACCCTTAGGTTGACGCGTTTTAAAAACATGAGACTAGATGTGTGAATGATTTTGGGTGAGACCGGAGGTCGTGTGGTTAACCACCAATAGGTCATGCATTTCGTGAGAAGTAAGCGTGGCTCGAGACCGCCACAGGGTGTAAGCAGAAGGAAGAGTTTGATCGAATGTCGTGGGAGAGACAGTGCAATACATATGGATAGTCGTAAAAAGACGTTGTGCGTTGGAGAGAAAGGAGAAACAAGACCCAGTTATGTTGGGCCGTTCGCTATCATTGAGCGTGTAGGAGAAGTGGCGTACAAGTTGGAGTTGTCTGACGGGCTCCGGGGGTTCATTCGATCTTTCCTATGTCGAACTTGAGGAAGTGTCTGGCCGAAGAAGCCATAGCAGTACAGTTGGAAGACATTAGTGTTGATGAGAATTGAGGTATGAAGAGGAGCCAATGGAAAACGTAGATAGTAAGATACGAAAGACGAGGAACAAAGAAGTTCGTTTAGTGAAGGTCCAGTGGAAGTATCATAAAGGACGGGAGGCTACTTGGGAAGTGGAAGCGGTCATGAAGTCCAGGTACCCTCACCTCTTTGAGAATGGAATTCCGGGGACGGAATTCTTTTGAGGGGGGAGTGTTGTAGTAACCGTGTCCAAAAAGAAAGAGTACCAAGTCTTGTGGTAGAATTTGTTAAAATGAAAGTTGAGGGGAGTATTTTGTAAATGAGGTCTAGGTATAAAAGGGGCACAAAACCCTAGGAGAAACATTCTCCTACTGGTTTTGTGTGTGGTTGGCGGCTGCTGGAGTGAATTAGAGAGAATAGAGGGAAAAGAGAGAATGAAAGGAGAAAGAAGAAGAAAGAGGGTGAAATCAAGAAAGAAGGATCAATTGCGGATTTGTTGGTAGAAATAGAATGTGTGCTTCTTTTGGATTCAAGCAGGTAATCACTTCTCCTCTTCTCTAATCCATGATTCTTGTTGTTGATGAGTTATTTGGGGTTTTTGTTAAAAGTTGGGTTTGGAACTAAATGGAAGAGATTAGGTGTCAAATCTTATCTTTTGCAGCTAATATTTCAGTAGTAGTTGAGCATGTTGACCCTATTGTAGTTGTTAATCTCCATCTGTGAGATTTCGGCCGTTTCTGGGATTTATCGGACCAAGTAAGGGACAGGTCGATGTCCGGATACCTTCCTGGACGTCCGGACACCCCGATCAGTTGAAGGTTTCCGGGTAAGTATCTGTTGCGCGTGGGTGTCCGGATAGGGGTGTTGTCCAGATAGGTGTGTTGTCCGGATAAGGGTGTTGTCCGGATAGGTGTGTTGTCCGGATAGGTGTTGTCCGGATAGAGGTGTTGTCCGGATAGGTGTGTCGTCCCGATAGGGGTGTTGTCCGGATAAGTGTGCTGTCCGGAATAGAGTGTCGTCCGGGGAGTTGAGATGATCAGCTTATGAGTTTATCCTTTCGCCAGGTAGATCGTTTGGAAGTGCATACCAGAACGAGAAAGGAACGTAAGCGTAACAGGTGAGTTTTTCTAACTAAAGCTTGATGGTACTTGTTCATTTACTTGTACATGTGTGTTCGCTTAATGAATGTTGCATATAAATTACTTATGCATGGCGCGTTGTATATGGGGGTGTGTCCCATACGTTATGGTGTGATGCCTATGGGGGTGTGTCCCATATGTTATGGCATGAGACTTATGGGGGGTTTATAGTGTGAGGTTTATGGGGGGTGTGTCCCATATGTTGGTTGCCAAATTTTCTATTGATTTATGTTTCGCAAAACTCTTTAATTGCTATATGTGGTGTGGATGTAACTGAGGGACCTCACTAGACCTCGTGGTCTAACCCTCGCATTTTCAAAACTGAAACCCTTTTCAGGTAAGCAGGTTAAGGGCGATTCCTCTAGTGGTAAAGAGAAGGCGTGAGAGCGGGCGTGGCTTGCATTAGTGGACGTCCTTTTACATTCCAGTATTTAGATACTCTCAGTTGTAATTAGGGTTATTCCACAAACCCAAGTTTTGAATTTTGATGGTGTGAACCCTGGGCCAAGTTTTGGCGATTTAATTATATATTTATGTCTTGCTTTGGCATGTTTTGGAATGGGTTGTTACACTTTTTGGTATTCAAATTGTGGGACTATAATAACATATGAATGTACTAACCGGGTCTTCAAGCCATCCCTGGTTTTCATAGCCCAATAATTGGCCCTAAAACGTTGGTTCTACATTAAGACGAGGTAAATAAGAAATCCTCATACTGTCAGGCAACTGCTTTTGGAGGTAGAGTTGCTCAACAAATGGGAGAGCGGTGGCAGCCTGACGCTGTAGCCTACTGGTGCCAGCCGGACGCTGCAGCCTACTGGTGCCAGCCTGACGGGGGTAGTATCAGGGCACTGCGTATAAGGAGACCTTTCCCATATCGAAGGCACACGATGGCATGCCCCCTACCAAGTGGCTCCTCCATCTGAGGTGGGTTTGGGTCAAGAACAGGACTGGCGAACATAGGCTCCTTCATGAAGCGGCATTGGCATGCCCATGGAAAAGCTAGATTGCGCCACGAATGTAGGTCCTGATGGATGAAACGACACATCCGGATGTGATGGCCCGGGAGATAAGATATCGTCAAACCAATGATTGCTCATAGGAGAAAAAGAAGGAGGAGGGGGTGCCTGTGATGGCTCCTGCGTACAAGTACCAAAATGTTAAACATTGTTAGTAAGTAAGTTTGCATACCAAAATGTTAAACTGTGTTAAATGAATTACTTACATTAAAACGCGCCTGAAACCCGTCAAAACGAGTCTCAAGCCAAACACCAGCCTACTGAATCTGACCCACATGCGCCCACTTCGGGTCATCGGACCGAAACTCCCAAGAGGGCAGATCTGAGAAACGGACCGGCCGTGGTGAAGCCTGGCTTCCCTGATGATGTCCCGTGGTGAAGCCCGTAATCCCTGATGTATTGTGCTGTGATGTATCGTGCTCCTGATTGTTAACGGCCTCGTCCTCGTCATCATTGTCTTCCTCGTCATCGTCGTCAGGGTCACCACCGGCTTCACCGTCGAAGAACATCTGGCTGGACCAATACCACCCCTCTCCCTGCTCTTGATCTGTGGCGACAAGTCTCGTGAGTGGTTGGTCCTCCTCCTAATATATGCAAGAGTTGACGAAATATTAGAATTTTAGGGGTTATCTTCATACAAACCTCCAACATTGTAAAAATTCTTACCCGTACCGTCACCAACAAAATGTCACTAATTTCGGGTATATATAATACTTTTCGTTTCCTAGCCCACCCACTTATCCTAGGAACCCGGTTGTGCTGCACGAAATACTTCCTCGAGCGAGGAAAAGTCTCGAGAATCCATATCTGTGGAAAACGTAATGTTACGCCTACAAAGTCATTAACAATTGTAGAAATATTTAATATTGTGGTAACTAACCTTGAACGGCTGGATAAAGCCCGTTAACGTCAGCTTCGACTTCTTTTCAGGCCGACGCTCAATAAAATCTTTCATCTGCGAATATGTATAATCCCAGATGAAACTGCCCCAAGGATATCGGTTCCAAGCCCCAGGATTCTCTATCAATGCAAGGACGGTGGGCGAAATGGGCAAATGATGCTGTCGGCCAAGGAAGATCTCCTCCACCATCATCATCAAACATACTCGGACAACATCAAAGTCTAAGAAACCGTCTCTACCAACTTCGTTGCTGAAGGTGTCAAACAAGGGCTTGAGGCGGCCAATAGTCAATTTACCGTTCCCAAATATTCTATGAACAAATCCCTCAGGCCTGGGTGCAGGAAGGCCCGGCCTCGGGCCAAAAATGAGTCCCGACATAAGACAAAACTCCTCCGGGCCATACCTAAGTGTGTTCCCATGAAAACGGTAATATAATGAATCCCTCGGTTGACCACCAGGGGGTATCTCCTTCTTCAATAAGGTAAGAACAAGCGCATAGTTGTTACTGAAGTCCTGAGAATCCAACAACGCACCAAAACAAGTGGCGCGAAGAAGATCAAGCCTATGCTGGGTTAACTTCTCACGGATTTCTCTCAACCGGCATAGCTTTGACTTAATCGTCAAAGACTCCCTAATTTCCTGCGTATATAAATATCCAAGTTTAGGGAGCTAAAGTGCCAATTTTCAAAGTTTAGGGGCCTAAACCGTCAATTTTAAACTATAGGGACCTAAGCTGTAAATTTCCAGAAAACAGAATTTTGTAAATGCATTGGTACTAATTTCCTACAAAGTTGGGTGAATATCCAAGTTTAGGGAGCTAAAGTGCCAATTTTCAAATTTTAGGGGCCTATACCGTCAATTTTCAAACTATAGGGACCTAAGCTGTAAATTTCCAGAAAATAGAATTTTGTAAATGCATTGGGACTAATTGCCTACAAAGTTGGGTGAAAATCCAAGTTTAGGGGCCTAAAGTGCCAATTTTCAAAGTTTAGGGGCCGAAACCGTCAATTTTCAAACTATAGGGACCTAAGCTGTAAATTTCCAGAAAACAAAATTTTGTAAATGCATTGGGACTACTTGCCTACAAAGTTGGGTGAAAATCCATGTTTAGGGGCCTAAAGTGCCAATTTTCAAAGTTTAGGGGCCTAAACCGTCAATTTTCAAACTATAGGGACCTAAGCTGTAAATTTCCAGAAAACAGAATTTTGTAAATGCATTGGGACTACTTGCCTTCAAAGTTGGGTGAAAATCCAAGTTTAGGGGCCTAATGTGCCAATTTTCAAAGATTAGGGGCCTAAACCGTCAATTTTCAAACTATAGGGACCAAACATGTAAATTTTCAGAAAACAGAATTTTGTAAATGCATGGGACTACTTTCCCACAAAGTTGGGTGAAAATCCAAGTTTAGGGTCCTAAACTGCCAATTTTCAAAGTTTAGGGGCCTAAACCGTCAATTTTCAAACTATAGGGACCAAACATGTAAATTTCCAGAAAACAGAATTTCCCAACTTAAACAACATTACATTCTCCAAATAGAACAAATGTGAACAAGAACATTATGTAAAATTTAAACAAAGTTTACTTACATTAAAAATATCATGTCTTTACAATAATAGTGGATAAAATAAAATTTAAACAACATTACATACTCCAAAATTGAACAAAAGTGAACAAAAACATTATGTAAAATTTAAACAAAGTTTACTTACATTAAAAATATCATGCATTTACAATAATAGTGGAACAAAATATAATTTAAACAACGTTACATACTTTAAAATAGAACAAATGTGAACAAAAACATTATGTAAAATTTAAACAACATTACATTTTTCATACAATACATACATGTAAAGCTCGTATTCCGGTATGTAATTTATTAGTGTTAATTCTTTTTTTTAAAAGTTTTATTTAATGTGGGTTCCGTTAACGGGGTTAGTCGAGTTGGACCTAATCGTTAAAAATGTCGGAATTTTGGTTAGATGCGAGAAGGTTTAAGTTGAGGGGCTAGAAGTGTCAAGGGCCAAAACATTGCATGGTTCGGCCCATACTACCCAATGGCCAAAACCCTTTCTTTTGGTTTTGTTTTGCTTGTTCGTGGCTTGCAAGAAAAGGGAAGATAGAAAACAAAAGAAAACCTACGGCTACCCCCTCCCCTTTGTGTCGTCGGCCGGAAGAAAAAAGAGAGAAGAGCCGAGAGGGAAAGAACCGTGAGTAAGAGAGAGAGATTCGCCGGAGTAAGAGAGAGAGAGAGTTCGCCGGAAAGAGGGGAGAATCGCCGTCGTTTTGCTGCCGGAAAAGAGGAGGAAGAAGGGTTCGTCGAGGTAAGTGTAATTCCCTTCTCGTTAGTGTCGTTTGTCTTTTTCTGCCGAGAACCGCCGCCACCACCGCCGCAGTCACGGCTGACAGCGGTGTGGCCGCCGCCGTACGCCGCCGCTGTGCTGGCAGGGGGTGTACGTGCGTGTGTGTGTGCGTGTATGCGGGTGTGAGTGTGGGTAAGTCGGGGTGTACGTTTTGGTGTGGTTTCGCCGGAAGCTTTTAACCGCCGCCGCCGCCAACGGCCGCCACTGCCGGAGGTGGCAGAGGGTGGTGCTCAGGCTGCTCAGCCCTTTTAATCTTAATCAATAAGTCACAGCTAGTTCCAGGTCTGAATGCTTAAGGCATGGCTTAATGGGTTAAGAATTAAGTTAAGCTTCTTTTGTCATTTCATGTGAAAACGTTTGTCTGCCACTGTTTTGCGACGGCCATAACTTTTCCGTCGTAGCTCGGATTGAGGCGAATCCGGTGCCCACGGTTCACATTCTGTGCCGGGCACACTTTTCATGTTTTAGCGGAAGTCCGGTTCGGCCTCTAGCTAGGCGTAATGTGGCTGTTTATACAGCAGGTCCGGATGTGGCAGATCGCGTTCCGTTTTAAAAGTCACAGTTTCTGCCACTGTTTTGGGAAAGCCATAACTTCTGCTAGGAATGTCGGATTGGGATGAAACCAGTGCCAAACGTTCCCATTCTGAGTCTAGTAAGTTTCTTATGTTTTGCGGAAAAACCAGTTCGGACCGTAGCTAGTGTCAAACTGCTGTTTTATAACGAAAGGTGCTGTTTTTCGCTGTGCAGTTAACCAATTTCGTAAAATCTGTATTAAATTGTAGAAAAATCGTTAGGAGGTGTATGATATGTCCTTGGAACCCTAACTCTGAGCACTTTCTGGTTATGTAATTTAACTGAGGATTTTCTGGGTTTATGGAGGTCGGAGCAGGTCCCGAACAGACCTGTTTGGTTAGACCGAAAAGTCGTTTTAGTGACGATTTAAGGGTGCGTCGTGTTTTAGGGTCCGGGCCTCGTGTTAATACATTTTAACGATTGTTTAGGTGTTGGGAAGTGATCTTGGATTTGTGAAGCTTGAATTATTGTTTGTGAGCTAGGCGCGCTTACGAGGTGAGTTCTCTCACTATAACTAATGTCGGTTACTTTTTACATTACGATTTGTACGTGTGTGGTAGTTTTAATTGTTTGTGATGCGGGACTAAGTAGTGGGGCGTCTAGTCGGACCTTTATTGTTATGACTACGCGGGTGGCGTAGGAGTTCAGTGGGGCCGAGGTTTATATACGCGGGTGGCGTAGTGACTCGGCGGGGCCGAGGTTTATATACGCGGGTGGCGTAGTGACTCGGCGGGGCCGAGGTGTATATACGCGGGTGGCGTAGTGACTCGGCGGGGCCGAGGTTTATATACGCGGGTGGCGTAGGAACCCGGGGGAGCCGGGTAATGCTTGCACGGTTATTGTGTGGTCGGGTGGACCAGCTTATGCCTTTGGGTGGGATGGTGTAGGTATGCATGTTTATGATTTGTTCGTAGACTTGTATGCTGTTTATGTGCAATTATCTGTTTAGAGGTGGTGTGGAAGTAACTGTGTTATTTATGGTGTCTGAATTCACTAAGCTTCGTGTTTACCCTTTCCCAATAAAATTGTGGTTTCAGGTACGAGGGGCTTCAAGGCGTGACGAGTACACACTGGCGCGTGGGAAGAGTTGATTACTTTTATGATTTTAATTTTAGACATTTATTCCGCTGTTTATTGTTCGTAAGAATATTAATTATGAGTTTGCAAATGAGGTGATTGAATTATTAAATGAGTTTTTATTAATGAAATGTTACTTTAAAAATTTTGAATTCTTTGTAATTTTTGGGACGTTACAACTTGGTATCAGAGCACGGCTTGAGTGAATCAAACGCATTTCGGTGTGTTTGATCTCAAGTTTGCGGCTATAAAATTTTCTTTAAAGTTTTTGGGAAATAAAAAGAAGGAAAAATCCGTTTGAGGAACGGTGATCGAGGGCGCAGTGTGTACAGTCAGTCGGAGCCAAGGGGGAAAGCTACATTGCTTAGTGTTGTATTGCTTTCTAGGCATAGGGTATGCACGCTAGATTGCCTGTTGTTGACACTATGCTGTATGATGACTGCTTGCTAGTAGGAATCAATGCTAGTTATAGTAGGTAGTTAAGTGAAGGCCCTATAGGTTGTATGCAGTAAGAATCATATAGCCTTAGAATATTTGATTTAGTTCTATTGCGCAGCTCTTGTTTGAGTCCAACCGTTCTAGGATAGAATCTTGTATTCGAATGTCTATTTGATTCACACTGCATGCGACTGGGTATTCGCGAGGCAACTCGTTATGGCTAACAGGGATTCCGTTGTAGCAAGGGTAGTGGGATGAGATGAAATTCCTAGTGAGCTGGGAATAGCGTTTACATATGAGTACGTATGCAAAAATTGTTTTCTAGAACATAGGAGTATGTATGCTAGATTGCTTGGTGCTTAATACACTGTATTGTATGGTTGTTACTTGCTATTAGGAACTTATGCTAACTTTGATAGGTTGTTAAGTGGATGCACTATAGGTTGTATGCGGTAGGAACCGAATAGCCTTAGAATGTTGGATTTAGTTCTATTGCGCAGCTCTTGTTTGAGTCCAACCGTTGTAGGATAGAATCTTATATTCGAATGTCTATCTGGTTTCCACTGTATACGACTGTGCGTTCACGAGGCGACTCGTCAGGGTTAGTGGGGGTTCCGCCCTAGCAAGGGTAGTGGGGTATTATGATTATTCCTAGGGAGCTAGGAAGAGTGTGTACATATGCCGGTGCGGGCATATGTGTGTAGTTATCGGCGAGAAACTACTTGGACCCATCGGATGGAACTCGGAACGAGTGATGATAGGTGTGGAAGGTAGTAGTAGAGCTCCTACTATCGGAAACACAGGATCAATGCTCGAGTCGGAGAAAGTCACGAGGAATCCAAGGGGTTGAGCGTGAGCATTGTTAGTGCGAGTTATTATGTGCTAATAACCCGTTGTAATATCTACCCAGAATAGCCATCACAAGGAGGAACAACAATAGTGAACCTACTAGTACATATGGGTACTTGTTTTGCTTGAGGTGATGATCGTTGGGGTAGTGACGAAGGTTATAAATTAGTAGTCGTTGGAATAAAAGGACGATTCTAGTATTATTCATTTGGAGTGACGATGAGGATGATGTTTGTGTCGGGCCAAGATGGATGATTGTGCTAGAATTATAGGCTTATAGAGCCGACTTTGATTTGAGGAAAAAATCGTAGGGATTATTTGATGTAATTTCCCAACTTGCCTAAGAGGTTTAAATGTCCGGATGACGTTAGTGGACCGGAGAGATTTGGAGGAGTAGGAGTCGAGGCGTAGAATGCCGACTAAATCATGCACAAAGTTTGATTTTGAAATAGATTGCATTAGCAAATTCTTGTGTTTCAAATCATTTTATGGATGGTGTTTTGGAATTTTGGGAAATGTTCAGCACACACAAGATTTTGAAATATGGTTTTGAAAGTGTATGAAATCGTTTTATCACGGGAGTGCAAACTTTGTTAGAATTTGTCTTTTTTCGTTATTTTTCCAACGGTTCTTTCGGGTAAGATGATATACGTGTTTTGTGGTGTTTAAAATGTTGGGCAAGTGACTACGGCTTGTGACTTTAACATTGGAACTCCTCCACATATGTTAGAGTTGAGACGGAAAGTTACATTCCACGATGTCTGTATTAAGCTATTTGAGTGAGTTGGTTAAAATAAGTTTTGTTTTACGGCATGTTGAGTCGTGTGGGTTTAATTTCACGAGGTGCATATCTTATTTGTTTATGTGACCATTTGGTGAAATCTTGGAAATCAATTTAAAGAACCCCACCTTTTGAGATTTTATGAGATTTTAGTCGATATTTTCAAATGATGGAAACGGATTGGTTTTTATCTTTAAGTTTGAAACTTACACGAGACAGTTGTGTTTTAACAAAAATATATTTGTAAACCGTTTCATCGTTTTGTATGACTAGCCGACGTGAATAAGATTTGTTGGTGAACCCTGTACCACGACATTTTATGTTGGAAAAAGAGGAATTTTGGGGTCAAATGTCGTGGAGCTGATTTTGAAATTATGTGCACACTTTTGTCGCACCCGATGTACGGTCGAGCGGTTACTTTAAATACAGGTCATGAGTCAATTCATACTAGAACCTTGACGGTTCATTTTCGAAGAAATTATTTATTTCGCTTACGTTTTGTGAATAAACTAAGCTGCAATGAAATGATTTTCAACATGACTTTCTTATGTGGGACGAGCGTGTCCATTTTTGCGTAACTACCGACCTGGTAATAGTAGTTTTATTGCTTACGGTCTTTTTGAAATGAAAAATCTTGACGTTGAGAATATTTTGTAAATGATTTTGTAAACCATTTGGGAAGTGCGTTTATAAGTGTTATGTGTCATTTCGAGAATTTTAAGGGTGTGAGTCCTTTTGGAAAACTCTTTTGTTTAACTCGTGTCGAGTTTGAGACTAATGTTATTTAAGAGTATTGCTTGCTTAAACTTTATTTAAACGCGTTTTTGACCGACTTATGGGTCTAGCAAGCGTGGAGCATTTTGCTCGGTTTTGACTTTGAGATAGTCATGGGTCAATTGCACGGTTTTAATGGCTCGATATGGAGTCTTGTTGATGGATTGTTTTGTTGCACAGTTTTGCATTTATTGCACGTTGAATATTTACACGTTTGGGTGAGCGAGTCATTCCGGAATAGGCATGTTGTTGGTAGACTGTTTGCATTGGATCCTTGGTCATGTCAGTCAGTCGTTGGTAATGATCGGTTGAGTATTTCGGGGTGGGACCCCGGTATTCATGTGTTATGACCTTGAATTTCCAGTAGGCACTGGGAGGATATAGTCTTGGGCACTTACCTGAGAGGTAGTTCCGATGTGCCGGGCCTTGAGACGTACCTGGGAGGTAGGCGTTAAGGCGTATCTTGATACAGTGTAACTAGGTTTCCTAGAGCGAGCGTGGAGGATAAATAGACGGTGGAAGATTGGGTATTCCACACGTGTTGTTAGTGTAGACCGAATTGTGTCGGTTAAAGGAATGATGCCCTTTGTAATTAAGAGAATAAATGCGCAGTAACCTTTTTGAAGTAAGTAGTATATTTAGGCGTCGACTTTTGGGCTTAAGGCCAAACACCTTTAGTGTAATCGGAGATTTGTAGTCGATTTTAAGGTAATTATGGTGATGGTAGTAGTAACCCTGAGATGCTCACTTGTGATGAATGTTTATGGTGGAATGACCTTCGTGAGCGATTTTAAATTTACTGGTTTGATGATTCGTGTAAGGTAAATTTTGGGAGTCTATTAGAACTCGTGGAAGTTAATCGACAGTTAATGGTAAGAATGATCGGTTTCGAGTATCCTGTAGGGTATATTGGTAAGTAACTTTAGAATGGTTAGAGCTTGAGATTTGACTCGGGAGACAACCGAAGTCGCTTGGCTAGGAATGATTCCAATTGTTGGGGTATTCTGCCGATCATAATCCCAGTGTCCTAGAAGGAGTGCGTTAGTTAGAAAAGTATTCGAGAAGTTTTAGAAGGGATTTCAAGTGGACTTAGGAACCTGAGGTTGAGATGAGGGAGAGCTATCCGGAGCTATTCGTAGGCAGAGACTTCGAGGACGAAGTCTAATCCAAGTGGGGGAGAGTTGTAAAGCCCGTATTCCGGTATGTAATTTATTAGTGTTAATTCTTTTTTTAAAAAGTTTTATTTAATGTGGGTTCCGTTAACGGGGTTAGTCGAGTTGGACCTAATCGTTAAAAATGTCGGAATTTTGGTTAGATGCGAGAAAGTTTAAGTTAAGGGGCTAGAAGTGTCAAGGGCCAAAACATTGCATGGTTCGGCCCATACTACCCAATGGCCAAAACCCTTTCTTTTGGTTTTGTTTTGCTTGTTCGTGTCTTGCAAGAAAAGGGAAGATAGAAAACAAAAGAAAACCTACGGCTACCCCCTCCCCTTTGTGTCGTCGGCCGGAAGAAAAAAGAGAGAAGAACCGAGAGGGAAAGAACCGTGAGTAAGAGAGAGAGATTCGCCGGAGTAAGAGAGAGAGAGAGAGTTCGCCGGAAAGAGGGGAGAATCGCCGTCGTTTTGCTGCCGGAAAAGAGGAGGAAGAAGGGTTCGTCGAGGTAAGTGTAATTCCCTTCTCGTTAGTGTCGTTTGTCTTTTTCTGCCGAGAACCGCCGCCACCACCGCCGCAGTCACGGCTGCCAGCGGTGTGGCCGCCGCCGCTGTGCTGGCAGGGGGTGTACGTGCGTGTGTGTGTGCGTGTATGCGGGTGTGAGTGTGGGTAAGTCGGGGTGTACGTTTTGGTGTGGTTTCGCCGGAAGCTTTTAACCGCCGCCGCCGCCAATGGCCGCCACTGCCGGAGGTGGCAGAGGGTGGTGCTCAGGCTGCTCAGCCCTTTTAATCTTAATCAATAAGTCACAGCTAGTTCCAGGTCTGAATGCTTAAGGCATGGCTTAATGGGTTAAGAATTAAGTTAAGCTTCTTTTGTCATTTCATGTGAAAACGTTTGTCTGCCACTGTTTTGCGACGGCCATAACTTTTCCGTCGTAGCTCGGATTGAGGCGAATCCAGTGCCCACGGTTCACATTCTGTGCCGGGCACACTTTTCATGTTTTAGCGGAAGTCCGGTTCGGCCTCTAGCTAGGCGTAATGTGGCTGTTTATACAGCAGGTCCGGATGTGGCAGATCGCGTTCCGTTTTAAAAGTCACAGTTTCTGCCACTGTTTTGGGAAAGCCATAACTTCTGCTAGGAATGTCGGATTGGGATGAAACCAGTGCCAAACGTTCCCATTCTGAGTCTAGTAAGTTTCTTATGTTTTGCGGAAAAACCAGTTCGGACCGTATCTAGTGTCAAACTGCTGTTTTATAACGAAAGGTGCTGTTTTTCGCTGTGCAGTTAACCAATTTCGTAAAATCTGTATTAAATTGTAGAAAAATCGTTAGGAGGTGTATGATATGTCCTTGGAACCCTAACTCTGAGCACTTTCTGGTTATGTAATTTAATTGAGGATTTTCTGGGTTTATGGAGGTCGGAGCAGGTCCCGAACAGACCTGTTTGGTTAGACCGAAAAGTCGTTTTAGTGACGATTTAAGGGTGCGTCGTGTTTTAGGGTCCGGGCCTCGTGTTAATACATTTTAACGATTGTTTAGGTGTTGGGAGGTGATCTTGGATTTGTGAAGCTTGAATTATTGTTTGTGAGCTAGACGCGCTTACGAGGTGAGTTCTCTCACTATAACTAATGTCGGTTACTTTTTACATTACGATTTGTACGTGTGTGGTAGTTTTAATTGTTTGTGATGCGGGACTAAGTAGTGGGGCGTCTAGTCGGACCTTTATTGTTATGACTACGCGGGTGGCGTAGGAGTTCGGTGGGGACGAGGTTTATATACGCGGGTGGCGTAGTGACTCGGCGGGGCCGAGGTTTATATACGCGGGTGGCGTAGTGACTCGGCGGGGCCGAGGTGTATATACGCGGGTGGCGTAGTGACTCGGCGGGGCCGAGGTTTATATACGCGGGTGGCGTAGGAACCCGGGGGAGCCGGGTAATGCTTGCACGGTTATTGTGTGGTCGGGTGGACCAGCTTATGCATTTGGATGGGATGGTGTAGGTATGCATGTTTATGATTTGTTCGTAGACTTGTATGCTGTTTATGTGCAATTATCTTTTTAGAGGTGGTGTGGAAGTAACTGTGTTATTTATGGTGTCTGAATTCACTAAGCTTCGTGCTTACCCTTTCCCAATAAAATTGTGGTTTCAGGTACGAGGGGCTTCAAGGCGTGACGAGTACACACTGGCGCGTGGGAAGAGTTGATTACTTTTATGATTTTAATTTTAGACATTTATTCCGCTGTTTATTGTTCGTAAGAATATTAATTATGAGTTTGCAAATGAGGTGATTGAATTATGAAATGAGTTTTTATTAATGAAATGTTACTTTAAAAATTTTGAATTCCTTGTAATTTTTGGGACGTTACAATACATTAATAAACTTACACAAAAAACATACATTAGATTAAAAAACGAAAGATGCGAACATTGTGTTAAAAAAACTTACCTCGTCCGACATTGTGTGTAGAAATAGTGTGTATTCCACTCTCGTGCTTGACTTCAAAATCGTGCTCGACTTCACGTGCCAAGAGGGACCAAATTTTTTAAAAAATTACAAGGGGGGGGGGGGACCATTTTTTTTAAAAAATCGCAGGTGGGGTTGTGGGGTTGTTCTTAAAGTGGGAAACGCATTGTAAGTGGCGGCTGAGCATTTAGGTTGTTTACAAAATTAGGGTTTTCCCCGGGTCCGCACTTGCGGTGTCGGGTCCGCACTTGCGGTGCCGGATCCGCACTTGCGGTGCCGGATCCGCACTTGCGGTGCCGGATCCGGGTTTAAAAAAATTGGTTTAAGCCTTTAAACGACGTCGTTTTGGTGTCGAGTGCGGTCCGCACTGTATTCGAGTGCGGACCCATGGCCATTTTCGTAAAACGGGAGAGAAATTGGCTATTTTCTCAAGATGGTTTGTTGGTATGGCTATCTTTTGAAATTGTAGTGATTTTATACATTTTAATCCTATAAAAGATAATAAATAAATATTAAATATTAAAAATGATAAATAAATACTAAATATTAAATAAGATAAATACTAAACAAAGATATTTATGAGACATTTCTAATTATATAATTTGTATAATTATAAGGGTATAAATTGAAAGTTTAAAAAGAAAGAAATATAAATAGAAATTGTATTATAAGTAAAAGGGGTGAAAATGAAATTTATAAAATTAATTCTGACATTCTTTGGTCAAAGTGTGTCTAAGAGACCCTTTTTTGCACATGGTTTGTAAAGGGACCCCTTTTTACAAGGTTTTTTTAAAATAGACCTATTTTTACAAAAAACTCTGTCCAAAGGTTCATCTTTTGGTGTGATAGCTCATTTACTCCTATCGTAAAGTCCACCCAAGTTATGGCTTAATGGGAACAATCTTTTCCAGGAATGATGCTGGTGTGAGATGGGTCGTGTTTTTCCAAGATACGAAGGGACTTCTATTCAATGGACTTCTACAGCTTAATACATATTTTTGGTATATGGAAGGGCTTAAGACACTACAACAAATTTAGTCTATTGCGACGACAAAAATCTAAAGATCAATATTGATCTTTAGCAACGACAAAAGTCGTCGCGTAGACTACATTTGTTGTAGTGAGAGTGGATGAACTTATATGGAGATGGAATAAGGTTGGATTAAACTGTAATTTTGTAATTTTTTGCTGTTTGGAACCTCTATATATGGGATCAGTTTTGATGGGTTTGTTTTTTGGGATCTACTTGGGACCAGACTGTGGTTCTGGTTCTGTTTGGGTTCCACTTGGATTATTTTGCTCAATCTTGTTTATAGGATTTTTTGTTTGATGGTTGCTTCATGATTGGTAGGATGCAGAAGATTTTTCTTAAATCATTAGTGTTTGTTTTTCTTTGTTTCTGTTTATTTTTGTTTAATCTTAAATCCAATTAGACCAGTTAAAGTGATGGGTAGTTAAAATACATAGACTTACCATTTATTAAAGAAACTTGGATTCAAGAATGGCTTGGTAACTTATTATCTGTTTGCTTTTCTCCTGCAATATATACTTGATGTTTTGGGTTAATTTTTTTAATTTTTGTTCTTTGTTTTCATATGATCTCTAGGTTTATAAATAGGATATTATGGATTGATTATGTTTTATGTTTAACTAATAAAATTTTAAGGTCTCGATTTACATGGAATCAACAAATTGAGTTGGTCGTAAGTCATCCAATCATGTTGCATCAGTTTTGTTGAACGCTTCATTGATTTACCATGGCTTCTGTTGTATGTCGTCTCTCTCTCAATTGTGTTTTAGTGGCTCAATCCATTTTTCAGGGATATTGTATATATATATATATATATATATATATAGTAAATACTTATGCACACTTTCACTTTTGATAAGCTTTGAATTCTTGACCTAAGGTTGAGCTCTACGGGTAACCCGGATACCCATTACATGTTATTTTAGTCGACCTGTATATTCTAGAAGATGGTAGTAGTGTTTTAGTAAGGACTAAAGCATGTATACATTTTTTTTGTAAATTGAAGAGAACATGAGTTTCTCTTATTAGACAAAACCTCATGGCCATGGCGATGTTCACCCACTTCTTTATTCAAGTGGCCTTCTTAGAGAATGGTTTGCAACTTAGCTACAAAATCAATATCCAAATGGAGAAGTCAATGGACTTTGCATACCTCGTATGAAAGCAACGGAGAAATGAAGATGACAAACCATATCTATCTCCACAACTTTACACCTCCAAATATAAGTTGTATGAAGAACTGTGCGATGGCAATTCCCCCATGGCTCAGAAAGTCTCTAAAGAAATTTGTAAGCATAACCTTCTTTTCAGTTTTCTTCACATGAAGGAGTTGCAATGATCCGTTTTTGGTCATCAAGCCATCTTTGATGACCCATTAGCCAAACTAACGGAGAATTTAGGTGGTCCTTCGCTGAATCTAAACCAAAATATAGATTTGCAATTGGTTTAAGAGAGAAACACGATATGGGAAAATGGGGATGCGACTAGATTGAAAAAGGGAGAAGTTGCAAAAAAGCAAGGATCACATTATGGACTGCTTCCAGCTAGGTATATTGGCTCCAACCATTCTCTCGTAAAGTTGCTACATCAATGAGTCACTATAAAAGGTTCTAAATCGTATATTTAAGTTCATATAGACAAGGACACAAATCGTTGTAGAATTAGCAATTGCAATTATTACACGGTTCACATAATTTGGTAACAAAAAAATTGAGTTTCTTATTGGGTTGGGTTGCATTTTTTATTGGGTTGGGTTGGGTTGGGTTGAGATTTTTTAAACCGTAATAACCGAGATCCTTATTTAAGCAGAATAAGTTATGCGAAGGAAGTGTCAAAATTCTTAAGGTCTAGGGGTTAAAATGTAATTTTAGCAAGAGGGTATAAGAACCCAAGTGTGGGCTTAGAACCCTAGAAATCTTTCACTGTTGGCGGCAAAGAGAGATAGCAGAGAAAAAAAATCTTCATTTTGGAGAAGGATAGAAATCAAGCGACCCACCTTGGTGAAGAAGAGGAAAGATTCTCCAATCAAACGAAAACCAGGTATCAATCTAAATCCATAATCTAGTCTTCTACCATTGAACATTTAGATTATGTCAGATATTGGGAGAATTTTGGGAAGTTCTGAAATAGTGTAAAAAGAAGAATAGTTCACTGGGGATAAGATATCGTGGTAGGTTCCACCTTAAAATGATAATCTCGTGTTAAGGTTTGCTTAATTGAGAAAATGTGTGTGTGTGTGTGTGTTTTCTGGTAATCGATACCGTTTAATCGACACTCGAAATAAAGAATGGTAGTGCCGACTCCAATGCCCAGCTAGAGAACCGGAACGATATCCGGAACCGGTGATCCGAAGTGGACTTTGGAGTCCGGAAGCTGAAAGAACCGGAAATAGCTATGGGATCCGGAACCCACTTAAGTGGACCGGTATTTAAATTTAAAGGGATCCGGAAGTTTGATTTTATATGGATCCAGAACTTGGTTACTAAATGTGAGATCCGGTAAAGTGTGAGCCCAAGATCCGGAACCTCTAAGGCTAATCCGGAACTTGTTTCCTCTTGGGCCGAAATCGGAAAACATTTAACGGATCCGGAACCCAACATGTTGGATCCGGAATTCGAGAGTTTAAGCTTATGGACCCGGAACTCCATTTTAATGGATCCGGTATAGTAAAGTTTGGGCCGCATGTCTATGTATTGGACTGTAGGAACCGATGTTCCTTTTTGATATAGTTCCGGTATTAATAAGTAGTTCCAGTGTGGGTCTAATTAAAAGGAACCGGAACTGTGCTTTGGACCCGGAACGCAAATCTGTTGGACAGGAAGTTGTTAGATGGCCCGTAGGGTTCTGGAATTAATTAAATAATGGGGCTTGGCATATAGTGATCCGGAATTATTAATAAGGAACCGATTATTAAATGGTCCGATATTCAACTTTTAGTCCCGGAATTATGTTTTAAATGGGCCATTGAGGGGAGTCCAGAACCCAAATAAAATGGGATTAGAAGTGTAGCTTATCACCTTAGATAATGGTGGGTTAAGTTTGGAAGCAAGCTCGAGTAACAATTGTTAGATTAATGATATGCGTTTATTAAAATTATAGGTGTTCCATCTAGAGATCGGAAGCCTAAGTAAGAGGTCGTGAAACGAGAAGAACAGGTGAGTTCCCTTAACCATTTTTAAGTGGAATGAAAGTTAAAATGTTTTTACTGATTATGGTTCACTTATGAGCATGAATTGTTTACCAACTGTTACGTATGCTTTCCCATGAAAATTATGTTTTAATTAAAGGACTATTTAGCAACATGGAATGATTTATAGAGATTTATAAAGGTTTCACGTTTCATGATTTATGATAAGCTATATGTTTGTTATGTGGAGTCGGTATGCACAGTGGGATCTGAGTACCTCGGGATCCGATGATCCCTTGGGCATTTGTGACGAGCTTGTAGGAGGGAATTCGTTTCCTTCCTACTCGGATAGAGGGGAGTCTGCTTGGGCCCCGATATGAGGCGAGAGGGGAGTCTGCTTGGGCCCCGATCGTGGTTAGCTTATGTGATCCTTAAACACTGTGCAGTACCATGATTGATGCTTATGTGGAGAATGTTGATGAGTTTTATAAAAGGATTTTATACTGTTGATACATGTTGTTTACGGAGGGAATTCACTAGACCTTTTGGTCTAACCCTCGCTTTCAAAACTAAACCATTTTCAGGTAAGCAAATAGTAGGAGGCTCAGGTAAGTGAGCAAGAGCAGGATAGAGTACAGATGCAGATAGAGATAGTGCCTATGCCACTTATAGAAGCTAGTATGTTCTCAGTTCTGTATAGGTTGTTTCCGCCAACCTAAGTTTTGAGACCGATGTGATGAAATTTTCGGACCCAGTTTTGTAATGTTTATGATTTAATGCTATGCATGTCCTGTTTTAGTTTTGGGTTGTTACAAATGGTATCAGAGCCATAGTTTAAGGGATTTAGGTGACCGGACGGGCCTAAACTTAAACTTTGGAAGTAGAAATCACAACTGAGAATCAGGAAATGCGTTAGGAGGGTACTATTGTAGAGATAGGACTAATAGGGTACCGAGGACATTCATGTAAGGTAAGTTTGGGATTACACCTGGCCAGTGTAATTGCGGACTTACAGGTACATGTATGTGCTTAATCTGCCTTATTATTCCAGTTGTAGTCTTAAGCTAGTTTATATGTCGTGTTCCAGTAATCTAGAATGTCAGCAAGATCCCTGAGGAGTAGATTGAGACCCATTGTTGGGGAAGTATCGTGAGAGACCATTTATGATGTGATGTATGTATACATCGTAGAGAAGAAACGTTGTTTGGAATGTTATGAGTCGTCTAGAGATAGATCTTCGTGGGTTCGAAGAGGATGAGTGATTGCCTTTGAGTAAGACTCATGGTTCTGGTGAGTCCCAGTTCTAGAGATCGTGGGACAGATATGTGGTGATGGTAAGGGGGAAAAGTGTTAAGATCCTGAAAGCTTCAATTCGAGAACGAGTGGAGGATTAGAGGCCCGACTCTTTAGTCGAGTTTTCAGTGATAGGATCAATAAAGGGAAGATATTCGTGGTGGATTGAAATGTGTAGAGGTAAAATGTGAGATGATTGATCAAGACGAAAATAGTATGAAATGATTGAGTAAGTAAGCCGTGGAATGCATGTATAGCAAGTGCTGCAAGGCCGAGTGGGCGACCACTGGTCGAAAGTAGAGTGTCAAGGATAAGTTGTGTGAGTAAAACGATTGACCTTGTTTGAGTGAGTAGCCTTCATTTGCGAATAGAATTTCATGCATTGCGTCCTTGTGTGTGTTACGTGCGTTTTGTGATTAAAAGCAAATGCGTAAATAACAATTTTTGGTCGGGATTGAGTCAGTATGTGCAAGTGTGTATTTAAAGAAAAAGGCAATTCCATTTACGTCGCACAATGGAATTTCGAGCTTAGCGATTTGCAAAATATTTCACACTTTTCATAATGAGTTAAATTGTTGCAAAAAGTCAAGAAAACGTTTGCTAGCAAAACTTTTATAACCAAAATGAGTATTGACATGTTGGAGTCATATAAATGGGTGTGAGAGCCGACTGGTTTATTTCGTGTCGGTAATTTCCTTCAGAAGTTTGTCGTATGGAAGATTTTCATTCCATATGTTACTGTCGTAGCCACGTCGTCTTGGTAGAGTAAGATTGAGCTTTACAAAAAAGGTGCATGTGAACGATTCTCGAGATCGCTGTGCAGGGCATTGGAGTTATGAGAATCTTGGGGGCATGTGTACCCAAGTTGTTTCCAAGTGTTGTTCTTTAAAATGAGAAAATGTGCGAAATGATTTATTTATCGCGTCGTCATGCATGAAGGCTATGAACTCACTAGGTCGTAGAGTATTACATTTTTAAGTTAAGGAAGAACTCCGAGAGTGGAGAGGTGTTGGACAAGTCAGGGGAGAATGTTTGTAGTTTTGATATTTGTGTTCAAGAGGAGAGGTGGACAGTGGAAGAGTCGGAAGTGGATTTAGTGTCGGTTGTATGAGGGTCTGTACCCTTGTTCGGTGACTGGAAATACAGTTGCTGAGGGACGGTGGTGTCTAGGGGAAGGATTAGTAGTCATCGAGGTGTTGGTATTAGCATTTTGTTACGAGTAAGTTTTGAAATGAGAACGACGAGATGTGTAGATGATCCTGATATGATGGAAGAACTAGGTCCTGTTAGGAACCTTTGATGATAGAAAAGTTAGGAAAGCATCCACAGGTCGACTGTTATTATTAAAGTCGACAACTATTTATATGTCTGGAGTTGAAGGTGTTGTCAAGAGGTTGGAAGCGGAGAGAATTACTACGGTGCAGGTAAATGTAGGAGGTCGTTCTGGAAAGATGTATCCATAATGATGGAACACCTCATGTGGGCGTATAGATTATATCGATCTGTGAGGGAATGTTGCCCTGTCTATGTAATGGTTTGGAATCGTAAAGAGCTAGCAAGAACGATTATGTTTGAGTTAATTGGGAACTCGTGAGTTGTAGTTCAACTAGAGTTGGGGAAGGACAAAGTAGCGATATAGACTCGATTATGTATGCGGGAGAATATGAAGGGAAGTTTGAATTGTGTACGAATGACCATGAGAGACCTGGTCTGCAGTGTGATGTTAGGGGTAGAGGATATACGAATGAGTAGTGGCTTCAATTACCAAGATAAATGTGCCAGCCGGTGTTGTAGTAAAGTGATGTTAGAAAGATGAAGCATTAGATGGAAGCCTTTTCGGGATTTCAGATGAGGTGTGCGATTTGTTAATCAAGTGGTTGGAGCACGTAGTTGTAAGTTGGCGTTGTGATATGACTATTATCGGAGTAGAATGTCAGAGCGGTAGTGGGAGGTTGCCCAAATGAGAGACCAAGCGTTTTTGGTTATGTGAGTCGCTAAGTAAGTATATTCTTGGAATCATGGAAGTTTAAAGAAGATGATAGATGGGTTAGTCAAAATGTGGTGTAGTAGAGGCAAAATCTTTAAAGAATGCGGATTGTTTCTTATGTGTGAAAGAATTATCCGAGACGGTAATAGTTGGAGATCAAAGAATGTTCAGTAACATCGAGCACTGGTGTCATTTCGAGATGATTTGGTTGAATGCCTTAAGTTAGAATTTTGGTGCAACCGTTTGGTTATGTATAGTAATGGGAAAGTATTTTCAGCATGTGGAAATGTCGGAAGAGAGGGGCAAGTAATGTTTGGTGGGCGGTGCTCCATGCTAACGTGGGGAGATGAAGATCGTATGTCGGGATAAGTGAGTAGGTGGGAAGTAGTAAGCTTGACAGTAACACCGAGAAGTGGAGTAGTGCGGGTAGATTGGCATCTATAAGTGTGCGAGCTCCCGGAAAGAGTAGTGAGGAAAGGGATTCGGGTACGTTTTTGTGCGAGAAAGAAGTGGAAACGACAGTTGAATGAGTTGAGTTGGTGACGTTGGGAGAAATGTTCAAACGAATTGGTCGTCCAGTGTTAAGTTATTGGGAATGGTTGTGTGTGAGCATGGCTACCCATCCTTGTTGAGTGAGGGTAACCGAAGTGATTTTATATATGACTGGACGCTTGTGGCAAGTGGTGAGAAATTGATGCGTCTTTAGGATAAGTTCAATTCGGGTAGGTGAACACTCCAATGAGGGATTTTTGGAGGTTTCCTACTGAAAGTTACGTTTAAGTGTAGAGTGATACATTCGGGCGAAAGGTGAAGTAGACCACGTCTGTGGATCCGTCGAAGTTATGAGAGTTAGATAAGTAGTGTGCGATCTTGTTGTACTCGATGAATTTTTGGGAGAATGCATAATGAAATGCATGTCCCTATTTTGGAGGGCAGATGTTGAGAGTTGAAAAAAATGCGACCTTGCAAGGAGTTCAAACGACGAGAAGGTAGACTCTCGTCATTATGGAACGAGTAAGAACAGTAGTCTACAAGTTGGAGCGGCCGAGGAATTTAAAGGAGTTCATCCAACGTGTCATATCTCCAACTTAAGAAACGTTTGACAGAGACTGAGGAGCCGTTCCTTTGGAGGATATCGGCATTGATGAGAAATTGACTTACGAAGAAGAACCAATGGAAGTTGTGGCCAGTAAGGTTCACAAAACAAGAAACAAAGAGGTCCGACTAGTAAATATCCAGTGGAGGTATCGTAAAGGACGAAAAGCAACTTGTGAAGTAGAAACCGACATAAGATTTAAGTACCCTCAACTTTTCGAGAATGGAATTCCAGGGACAGAATTCTTTTGAGGGGGGGGAGTGTTGTAATAACCGAGATCCTTATTTAAGCAGAATAAGATATGCGAAGGAAGTGTCAAAATTCTTAAGGTCTAGGGGTCAAATTGTAATTTTAGCAAGAGGGTTTAAGAACCCAAGTGTGGGCTCAGAACCCTAGAAATCTTTCACTGTTGGCGGCTAAGAGAGATAGCAGAGAAAGAAAATCTTCATTTTGGAGAAGGATAGAAATCAAGCGACCCACCTTGGTGAAGAAGAGGAAAGATTCTCCAATCAAACGAAAACCAGGTATCAATCTAAATCCATAATCTAGTCTTCTACCATTGAATATTTAGATTATGTCAGATATTGGGAAGTTCTGAAATAGTGTAAAAAGAAGAATAGTTCACTGGGGATAAGATATCGTGTTAGATTCCACCTTAAAAGGATAATCTCGTGTTAAGGTTTGCTTAATTGAGAAAATGTTTGTGTGTGTGTTTTCTGGTAATCGATACCATTTAATCGACACTCGAAATAAAGAATGGTAGTGCCGACTCCAATGCCCAGCTAGAGAACCGGAACCGACATCCGGAACCGGTGATCCGGAGTGGACTTTGGAGTCCAGAAGCTGAAAGAATCGGAAATAGCTATGGGATCCGGAACCCACTTAAGTGGACCCGGTATTTAAATTTAAAGGGATCCGGAAGTTTGATTTTATATGGATCCGGAACTTGGTTACTAAATGTGAGATCCGGTAAAGTGTGAGCCCAAGATCCGGAACCTCTAAGGCTAATCCGGAACTTGTTTCCTCTTGGGCCGAAATCGGAAAACATTTAATGGATCAGGAACCCAACATGTTGGATCCGGAATTCGAGAGTTTAAGCTTATGGACCCGGAACTCCTCTTTAATGGATCCGGTATAGTAAAGTTTGGGCCGCATGTCTATGTATTGGACTGTAGGAACCAATGTTCCTTTTTGATATAGTTCCGGTATTAATATGTAGTTCCGGTGTGGGTCTAATTAAAAGGAACCGGAACTGTGCTTTGGACCCGGAACGCAAATCTGTTGGACAGGAAGTTGTTAGATGGCCCGTAGTGTTCTGGAATTAATTAAATAGTGGGGCTTGGCATATAGTGATCCGGAATTATTAATAAGGAACCGATTATTAAATGGTTCGATATTCAACTTTTAGTCCCGGAATTATGTTTTAAATGGGCCATTGAGGGGAGTCCAGAACCCAAATAAAATGGGATTAGAAGTGTAGCTTATCACCTTAGATAATGGTGGGTTAAGTTCGTAAGCAAGCTCGAGTAACAATTGTTAGATTAATGATATGCGTTTATTAAAATTATAGGTGTTCCATCTAGAGATCGGAAGCCTAAGTAAGAGGTCGTGAAACGAGAAGAACAGGTGAGTTCCCTTAACCATTTTTACGTGGAATGAAAGTTAAAATGTTTTTACTGATTATGGTTCACTTATGAGCATGAATTGTTTACCAACTGTTACATATGCTTACCCATGAAAAGTATGTTTTAATTAAAGGACTATTTAGCAACACATAATGATTTATAAATATTTATAAATGTTTCACATTTCATGATTTATGATAAGCTATATGTTTGTTATGTGGAGTCGGTCTTCACAGTGGGATCTGAGTACCTCGGGATCCGATGATCCCTTAGGCATTTGTGACGAGCTTGTAGGAGGGAATTCGTTTCCTTCCTACTCGGATAGAGGGGAGTCTGCTTGGGCCCCGGTATGAGGCGAGAGGGGAGTCTGCTTGGGCCCCGATCGTGGTTAGCTTATGTGATCCTTAAACATTGTACAGTACCATGATTGATGCTTATGTGGAGAATGTTGATGAGTTTTATAAAAGGATTTTATACTGTTGATATATGTTGTTTACGGAGGGAATTCACTAGACCTTTTGGTCTAACCCTCGCTTTCAAAACTAAACCATTTTCAGGTAAGCAAATAGTAGGAGGCTCAGGTAAGTGAGCAAGAGCAGGATAGAGTACAGATGCAGATAGAGACAGTGCGTGTGCCACTTATAGAAGCTAGTATGTTCTCAGTTGTGTATAGGTTGTTTCCGCCAACCTAAGTTTTGAGACTGATGTGATGAAATTTTGGGACCCAGTTTTGTAATGTTTATGATTTAATGCTATGCATGTCCTGTTTTAGTTTTGGGTTGTTACAGTTTATAGTAAGTTAACCTTATCCAAATCAGTTATATATCAGGACCTATATATATGTGCTATTTTCCATGGTTTAATCTCTCTCAAGTTTTTCCTCCTTTTTCTTCATGAAAATATGCAAACAATGTTCTTGAAGAATATGATTAGTTGTTGATCATACTCTTTTGATTGGATTATTCCGAAGAATGTATTAGCCTTAACCCAAACAACTTAATGAGGGGCTAATAATATCCTCAGGATAGTGATCCTATCACATTCTAATCATTGATTTCGTGCATCTTTTCTTTCAGTCTATCTATTTTCTAACAGATTTGTTATTTAATCTATCAACGAGATTCTATGGTGGTCTGGTCTTTGAGCCATCTTTTATTGATCTATTAGCCAATCTAACGAATAATTTATAATTAGATTGTCCCTTCCTCTTTAGAAACCGAAATGGGTTTTGCAAAGGGTTTCAAAGAGAAGAGATGGGAAAGGGGGCAACGATCTAATTGAAAAGAGAAAAGTTGTAGTGCAAGGTTCACATTCTAAACTGCTTTCAATGGTGTGAATATAGGTTCCTACCATTTTCTCATAAAGCTGTAACACCAATGAGTCTCCATAAAAGGTTCTAAATTCTATATTTAAGTTCATTTACACAGGTACAAGTATCGTTGTACAATTAGCAATTGAAATTCTTACACAATTCGCATAATAGGTAGAAAATTTTGAATTTCGTTTTTAGCTTTCGATTTTCATTGTGAGTCGTATTGTGCAACAAAGGAAACGCGAGATGAAGGCCCATGTTTAAGAAAAAAAATAGTGGATTTTTTTAATCTAAAGGCCCGTGTTTAAGAAAAAACAAAATTGTTTAATATATTTAGCCATTTATGTACAGAAAATTATGCTCTTCGCTATTTAAAAATCTATTAGTGATGAATTGTCAACTTGAGTGACGTGTGAGAAAGTCACCCTACAATGTATGATTTATGTTTTTACTGCTAAAAAATATAGTTATCTACTAAGACAGTGATAGGTGGGTTTACACCCCACTAAATCTAACCGCAAGTGTATGGTGTCGAAATCAAGTAATAGTACAGAAGTACGAGTATCGAACACAGGGAATTAGGAACTAAGTATCACAATGACTATAAGATCTATTAACTGAACGATCAAAATTGGATTTATGGTTTATACTTGTTTAAAAGCTAAATAAAACTAAAGTCGATTAACGGAAAGTTTGGAAAGAACTTTGATAGAGAAAAGGTTGAGGATTGGACCTCCTATGGTTAAACTCTCGATGAACGAATACCCGAACGATTGTTATCGATTATTTCTATGAACCCTAGTTTTGGAATTCACCGCTATTCCTTCTCAGGCAATAACGGATTTTATCTTAAGCTCACTAGTTTTATCTCTCGATCTCCACCGGTGATTTTAAAACACATTAAGTTAAACTTTGCAAGGCAAAAAGGTGATTCGGCTATCTCTACCCGAATCTCCTTTCCGGCACCTGATTATCTGATCTAGTTATTAATTAATTCTCTCGAACTTAATCAAAAAACCATGGAACTCAACTGAAGGTGATCAAACTACAATTGGTTATGAAAACTAAAATCAAATGCTTCATAAATCAAATCGAGTAAAAATCTGTCAGTTACACGTCATCCAACATAAAAACCATAGGCGTTCCAACCCCCAACATCTAAAGATTAGTTCATGTTGGGATGGAAAAAAAACACAAGAATCAGGGTAGAAAGTGGTGTGTGTAAACATCGTGATCGTAAACGTGAAGAATATACTGATGAAATCCCTTCTCTCGGCTCTAATCCACTTCGTGTGGTGAACTTCTCTTCAATCCGTCCTCTATCGTGGCTCAAATGTATGCGAAATACCTCTGAAAATCGCCCTCTCGTAGCCTACCGTCGCACGTCGAAAACTCATGACCTAAAATCCGGAAAACGCCAAGTATAGCAAACGAACAGGCACTTACGCGACCTGGGCCGTGGCTTCAGTCCGCGGCCTAAACCGCGCGGCTTCCTGAGATGCCCGGGTCAGGTCTGGGCCATGGATCTTGGGCTTCGTTGGACTCTCTTTTGGACTCTTTTCCGTTTCTTTTTCTTGATGCTCATCTTATTCGGATTACCTGCACATTTCACTCGATAAACCATAAAATTCTGCCTTTTTGCTTCAACACAAGCCAATCTCATTGATTTGTGGACTGACAATAATGCCAAAAAGTGGAGTTATCAACAACCCCAAACCGAGCGTTGCTTGTCCTCAAGCAAATTAGCGATAAAAGAGAATAAAAGCATATATCAGTGAAACAATAACTGCACAACTCTCAATCGGTACCACGTAATGCACTGGTGATTTCCCATACCCGTGAATGCTTATCTCACTCTTGCCCCATACTTGTCTTGTTTGATCTATGGCCTTCCATTGTGAGTTGAACTCGTGACTGCATCGATTGCATTAAGATCGTACTAGGTCCAAACATAGTAGGGAAAACATTTCGCCTCGACCCTACCTCATGGGATACTCTCATTTCACTCGAACCTAGGTTGTCACACATGTTGTCATGTATAAGGAAGTTATGTATAATGATACTCGATAATTACATGACAACTCTAATGAAAGACACACAAATGTCCAAAAAGTCGATCTCAGAAAGGAATCAAGTAGCAATACAGGGAATATTGGTAAAGGTGGTCGTATACCCTAATCATATTTTCCATAAGATCATCCAGGTATTTACATGGGTTGTACCTGGGCTAGGGTTATGGCTAAGAAACGAAGGGTAAGCGGATCAAAAACCCTCGGTGTGTCAATCATTAACAGTCATGAACTTTTTGACTTCATTTTCTATCATTTGGCCCTCTTTGTCACTGCTGGAGTCGCTTTGACTCTCTTATTATCTGCTGTAGATACTATCTAACTAACTGTATTTTTTTTTGTGGGGCATCATTGGCCCTCTTTATTTGATTGGGGCTGCATTGGCCCTCTTTTCTAGCTCTTGGGTTAGAATGACCCAATTTATTTTCATGACTGGCCTGTACTTTTTATTTTCTGCTCTATCTTCTACTGTTCATTACCGCCTCTGATTGACACACTTTCGGATAAGGGTTGGCTAAGACTTTTGGCTAGGGTTTAATGGTGGGTCTGAAATGAATAAGTGGTGAGTGTTTGGCTGCAAAGGGGTTTTGGGTACACATATAATGGGTCAAGAAGGGACGATAGATAAAAACGGGTTAAAAGTGCACACAATGCCTGGAATCATCTCTCAAGGTCCACACGATATGGTCTACTATACCCTTACCCAATATCCCGATGGTCTTCTTTGCTACTCAATGCAATATTATAGCGAGATCACTCTATAATCACGACAAGGAATTCAAAACAGTGTATATGAATTAAGTGTATGAATCCCTCGAAATGAAAAACGTCATTTAGGCTCAAATCTCGCTATTGGGTGGTCTCCACTAATATCCCTAGTCATGCCTTTTCCAGGTCTTTCCCTAATGGTCACGTTATTATCACAAGATTCTTCCCACAATGGTTGGTCTCAATCATCCAAAACAAAAAATATTAGCTAATATGATCTAACCATTCAGATGTGTAGGAAATCTACGTGCATAAACGGGGGCCCGATTGGCTACCCCAAACCTTGCCCACACATTGTCCCCAATGTGTAGGTAAGTGGTACAAAATGTGACAAATATTGTTGTGCGTTATTACAGTCATCCGACAGAGAAATATAAAACAATACAGTACAACATCAAGAACATATCAAAAACAAAAGATCACGAAAACAAACCCAACTATTGGTGAGATGAAGATGATGCGCCCCCAGATTGTCGGCCTCTTACTCTCCTTCGGCCTTGGTGCGGTGCTGGTGGTGCTTGTGGTGCTGCTGGTGGTGGTGGAAAGCCGGCGTGGGCGAGACGTGCGTCGAAGCCATCCATACGTTGGTTCATGCCTTGGAACCCAATATCCATCCGTTCGTTCATGCCTCGAAACCCGGCCGCCATCTGATCAGTAAATCGGCGCATGTAAGGAGGAGTGTTGAAAACTCTATTTTTAGAGTTATTATTTCTTTGAATTTTCTATTTTATTTTGTCAATTTTAGCCATTCCGCTTCTAAAAACCCCCATTCTTGGAACAATTCTCGAAAATGAGCAAAAAGAGTGAACCATAGTCTTTAATAAATTATTTGGTGGAATTTGGGTGTTTTTCACGATTTATCCTGCAGTGACCATTGTTGTGCCCACTCCGGTTTCCCACTATTCGAGCAGAGCAAGAAGACAAAAGAAACTAGTAGTTGGGATGCAACTATTCTGGAGTTTAGAAGGTTCAAATGGCAGGAAAATATGGGCTGGAGAAGTACAAAGTAGTTTTCTTAAAGATGACAACAAGTACACCTTCTTGTACTTAGAGATTGACTTGGTGAAGGGTCTATTGGGTAAAAGGATTGTCCAAAGTGCTGAATTCTGCCATAATACTGCAGTCTTTATCCATTAGATAAACCTACCTCTTTGTGTAATACCCAACTCTTTCTCCTAGTATATAAAGGAGCACTTGGGTGCCATTTATGACATGCTTGGCTTAGTCTTAAATTCTCTCAACAACTACATTAGCGTTAGTCTTTCATTTACTGCAGTAGCTAGCTTTAAAATTATGTATCTTAATTTCTTAGTTTAATTGTAGTTCGAAGTACACAGTGACAGGGACGACTTCTCATTCCCCACTGTGAGTTCAATTCAAGTCACTTTCAGTTTAATTATGTGCAACTTCTACTCTCTTGTTTTCTTTACTTTAATTATGGGCTAAACATCCTTTGGGATGTAGGAAGGAGAAGTACCTGGATTTTATTAAAAATGCTTGAGTAATCTTTATACTTAGAATATTTGTTGTTTTGGTCATTCATTCTCGATTTTTACCCAAGGATGCGAACAAGACGATCCCTTGCTAGGATCTAAAGTCTAGTTCTTAACTTAGAAATAAGTAGAACGTAGTGACACGAGCTTGAATGATGCTAGGGGATTCGAAAGAATTCTTATGACACTTACGAAAGTGAGGTCAGCACAGTTAGCTAATCTCATCCCACTGGAGTAGTAGGCAAGCTAGTTGGTGTATCTAAAAACACTTAGAGTATTTGTCTCTACACATTCCATCGAGACCTGAAAAGGTCCATTTTTGAGATTACCATTGACAAAACAATAAATACTAAGAGTATGGGATTTTTATCTAACGGTGTAGGTATTTTGTAACCGGGCTTTTCTAGCGAAAATGCCCATCTCGAATACAAGGATCACTTTTAGGACCAAGTATTTAGTATAAAATCTAGGGAAAATCTAACCTACATTCCTCCTTTTAAACCTTAGTAAAATCGTTAAAATAGCTATTTCACCGAACAAACCAAAATATTGCTTCTTCTGTTTTTGAAACCTGTAAAAGGAGCTCATGAGAACCGTATTGTCTTGATTGCCCAGTCTCTGTGGATTCGATTCTGGTATTTTACCAACTATTACTTGCTGTGACGATCATAGTGGACAGTGTACACTTGCACTTCCCACTGTGGACAGTTTGCAACCCACTACGATTAAAATACATATTTTGCACGTAACAAGTGTCGCCGCCGTGCTCGGTCGTATCTGCTGGTGGTGCATCCGGGTCATAATCTGGATCGCTGTCCGAGGCACTCTCGGACGATTCATGGACCGGTACGGCAAGTCGTCGTCTCTGATAATCGGGATCTGCTCGCCGTCTCGCCTCTAACTTTGCCGCCGCCGTTATTTGGTGATTATATTGTGTCTTTCGGAAATCCCCTTTCGATGCGGTGAGGTGTCCTATCGGGACACCGGCTTCCCTGCAAAAGTGTGTTAAAAGGCAAGGGAACGGTAAGATACCGTCAAGGGTCATACCTGCATCTAAAAGCTCCATCCATATAATATGCCTGATGTCCATCGGGAGGTTGTTGTGCAAGGAGTAGAGGACTTCCGCCACTTGGCTATCGGCGGTGGTGTTGTGGGAAGATGGCTTTAGGGAGGCCTTGACAAATAGCATAAGGAAGGCGATGTCGGTATGCATCTCACTTTTCAAGATGTGTTGATCCATCTTGTCCCATCCCGTACGCCCGTCCCGCCAAAGTGAGTCGACGATGGTTGGACTCAATCTCACCCGGAAGGCCGGGTTAGGATGTAACCCATAGGTATCGCTCAATTCGGGCCGGCGGGGGGCGTGGAAATAGGCGCATATGTCGTCCGGTGAGATCCGGACCTCCTTGTCACCCATCTTTACCATGCATCGGTCGTGGTACACAGCCGGTATCATACACGCAAAAAAAATCCTTGACTGTTTCAATACAGTACATGGGAGGGGTTTGGATGAACCTCTCCCATGAGTGCTGGCGTATGATGACCGGCACCCTAGATCCGGCCGGTAGGTCAGCAAGCATAATACCCCGTTTGCCAAAGGGTTGACACCCGTTCTCTATCATTTGCTCGTGTCGAGTATCTTTGTCCAGGTTCTCTTGGTCGAACATCCGCCGCCGGTTAGACGGGTGGATGCTGTTGGTCCCGAGAGGGTTATACAAGTTTGTAGAAGGGGGGGGGGGGGTTGAATACAAACACACAGATTTTTACTTTCTAAATTGTTTATTGATATAATCAAACAATTTACAACTTGTTGTGGAACAAGATTAAGAACTAAGTCTAATCTAAACAAGTTAAGAACACTAAGTTTCTTGCACTGGAATTAAGATAGAGAGGAGATAAGAATACTACAAGTAATATTCTAACACTAAGAGAGAAGAGAAGAAGATGGCCGAGCACTTCATTTCTGAAGTAGGGTTCTTCTTATATACTGCATGCATTTAATGCAAAGCAGTATACCTTTAGACGTGGCAGCAGCTGATTGGTTGCATGGTTTGACTTTTGTAGACAACCTTAGTAGCTGCATGGTGTACAGTGTAGAAACAGAGTTGGTAGTACGATCCTGGACAAAAGGGATGTCCTTTCTGACATTATCGTACAGAGGCGTGCAAGAGGGAAAGACAAAAGTAACTTGTAGAGGAAGACTTCATGATCAGCGCTTACTGAACAGTACTTTATCAGCGGGTGACAAAGTTCAGCGATAGCTGAAGTCTTCTACTTGTAACTTCACGTTGAGTGGACAAATCTTGGCTTCGCTGATATCCGCATCAGTTCATTAGTAGACTTGTCGCTGTTTCTTGGGCTTGATCTTTGACTTCAGCGTAGAACCTTTGTTGACGTAAAACTTCTCTTCAAGGATCATAAGTAAACAACTAAACTATCAACGATCATCAACAAGACTGAACAGGCTCAGAGCTTATAGATGAACAGTGCTCGCTGAATGTATAACTTAAAGAACATGAGTTTCCTAGCAGCGGTACTGTAGAGACATAGTACTTATCAGCGATAGTGAAACTCTAATACATATTGTCTACTTACAATTTTCACTAAGTATTTCATAAAGGGTCATTATCAAATCACTGAGGGTTTGGATCAACAGATGCGTTCGTATTCGGGGAATGAAAGGTGCGTGCTCGGATGGGTCCTCATTATCTTCAAAAATAAATGAACTCAAGTGAGTTATCTCGTTCATAGTCACCCCAAACCTAGGTCGTGGCCTATGTTGGTCAAATAAAGTCAACCCCAAACCTCGGTAAAACCGAGGTTTGCAAAGAGGTAAATGTGAGTGTGTGGATGTTAAAGAGGAAGGCACCCCAAACCTAAGTGAAACTTAGGTTTGTGGCATCTCCTTTCCTTTACGTGTACGTACAGATAAAACTCACATTTCTCATGCATGCAGATTACCAATAAAATAAACGTTTTAGCTCATGCACCTGAACCAACAGTCACCACATACTTCTCTAGTGCATACATCTAAAAATACTCACTGGTTTGCACCATTGAACAGTAATTTAACGAACCCCAAACCTAAGTGAAACTTAGGTTTGGCTATGCTTGCACTAAAAGACAAAACCCACAAAAATAACGTAGGGACTTCATGTTGCCAAGAAATCCCCAACGTATCATTTACGCACAAAAGTGGGAGGGATTCACCAAACCACAGATTCCTACATACCAACATTTTTCCCCATTTTGCTTCCCAAAAATTCCCTATCACAGATTTTAAGCATATATCCTCACAAAAGTACATACCCAGTTGCATACAAGTTAAAAAAAATTCTAGTTAGATTCCTAGCATACAACAGGCATGTATTCCCAAGTTAAGCATAAAACATCATAAGAGCAACACATTTGTGAGAATCTAGACAACGGGAAAGTAAACATAAAAGCACTTGGAAGAAAAAATTTAAGGACAAAGGAGTATACCTACACCACATCATCTCATATGAAGACCAAAACGAAATAAGAAAGAATTACATACCTTGGTCTTGAAGAATGGAGCACAAAAATTACTGAAATGGAAGAAGTTCTTGAAAATGGAGAGAGCACTTGAGAGAGATTGCGTGAGAGAGAGAGTGTGTAGCAGGAAAATGAAGAAGAAAGAAGGAGAAGTGAAAGAAGAAAGAAAGAAAGCACATAAAGCACAAAAAAACAAAAAACTGCACACACGAAACCCTAGGTCGGTCATGGGGACGCGCGGTTTGAGGCCGCGCAGTATCCCGCGCATGTACCTGTTTCACAAAACACGCCAGAGACACCCGCGGCTTGGCACGCGGCTTGAGGCCGCGACTTAGACCGCGGGACCCTATGTTCCCCAAAACCATCCAGGGGCTTACGCGGCTTGGCCCGCGGCTTGAGGCCACGGCTTAGCCCGCGTAAGTCTCTGTTCCAGCAAAAAAAATTGAAAATAAAAACACACTCGAAAACTAAACTTTAAACAAAAACAAACCTCGGTGGGTTTCCTCCCATCCAGCGCCTTGGTTTCGGTCGTGGCTCGACCTTCCATCTTATCACTCCTTCGGGTCTTCCAAAAACGTGGTGTCGGTTACTATCGTTTCTCCCCCATAGTAGGGTTTCACCCTCTGACCGTTCACTTTGAAGGTCGCCCCATCTTTTCCTTGTAGCTCAACCGATCCATATGGGTATACCTCCTTGACGGTGAACGGTCCAGACCACTTGGATTTCAACTTTCCTGGAAACAAACGCAAACGTGAGTTAAATAGTAAAACACTCATACCTGGAACAAGCACCTTTTCACGAATTCGCTGGTCATGGAATCTCTTGGTCCGCTCTTTATAGATTAATGCGTTTTCAAATGCATCCAGCCGGATTTCCTCTAATTCATTCAGCTGCAATAACCTTCTTTTTCCAGCTGCATCCAACTCCATGTTCAACTTCTTTATCGCCCAAAATGCTCTACACTCGAGTTCAACTGGTAGATGACACGACTTCCCGAACACAAGTCGGTATGGTGTGGTGCCAATCAGTGTCTTGTACGCGGTTCGGTAGGCCCACAATGCGTCATCCAACTTCAACGACCAATCCTTCCGTGATGAATTCACTGTCTTTTCCAAGATCTGTTTCAGCTCTCTATTGGAAACCTCCGCTAGGCCGTTGTCTTGTGGGTGATATGGTGTAGTGACTTTATGCTTCACCGAGTATTTCTTTTAAACTGCTTCCAAATACCGATTACAGAAGTGACTCCCACCATCGCTAATCAGTACTCTCGGAACTCCAAACCTCACAAAGATATCATTCCGTAGGAAATTAATCACTACTTTAGAATCATTTTTAGGAGTCGCGATCACTTCCACCCACTTAGACACGTAGTCCACCGCTACTAAGATATACTCATTCCGACGAGTTCGGGAACGGTCCCATGAAATCTATCCCCCACACGTCGAAGAGTTCGACTTCCATGAAAATCTGCATTGGCATCTCATCCCTCTTGGATATGTTCCCCGTTCTTTGGCATCGATCACACTTAGAGATGAAGTCGCGGGTCTCTTTAAACATAGACGGCCAGAAGAAATCCGATTGTAGAACCTTTGCAACTGTTCGGTTGGTGCTGAAGTGGCCTCCACATTCTAAAGTATGACAGTGGTTTAGAATGTCGGCCTTCTCTTCGTCTGGGACACATCTCCGGATCATGACACATCTTAAATAAGTACGGTTCGTCCCAATAATACCTCTTGGCCTCAAAGAAAAATCTCTTCTTTTGGTGGGAGTTCATCTGATAAGGCACTACTCCTCCCACCAAGTAATTTACCAAGTCGGCAAACCACGGTTCTGAATGACTAACCTTGAAGAGTTGCTCATCCGGGAAAGAATCGTTGATGAGGGTCTTGTCCTTGCTTTGATCTTCACCTCCCTCAAGTCTCGAGAGGTGATCCGCCACAGTATTCTCGGAACCCTTCTTATCCAGAATTTCCAACTCGAACTCTTGGAGTAATAGCACCCAACGGATGAGTCTCGGTTTAGCATCCTTCTTGGCCATCAGATATTTTAGGGTTGAATGATCGGTGTACACAATTACCTTGGCCCCAACTAGATATGATCAAAAAATTTCGCATGCATAGACAACGGCTAAGAGCTCTTTCTCGGTGGTCGCATAATTGATTTGAGCGTCATCCAATGTCTTGCTCGCATAGTAGATCACGTGTATCCGCTTGTCTTTCTTTTGGCCCAACACCGCTCCAACAGCGGTGTCACTCGCATCACACATCAGAATAAATGGCAAACTCCAATCAGGAGCCGTGAGAATCGGTGCGGATATCAGTTCCTTCTTCAACCTGTCAAAAGCAAAGATACAATCATCAGTGAAATCAAATTTAGCGTCTTTAAGCAATAAAGAACACAAAGGTTTAGTAATCTTAGAAAAATCCTTAATAAACCGCCGGTAAAACCCGACATGCCCCAAGAAGCTTCGGACTCCCTTGACGGAGTTCGGATGGGGTAGATTCTCGATCACCGGCACCTTTGCCTTGTCCACTTCGATACCCGCCTTTGACACCTTATGACCAAGTACGATCCCTTCGGTCACCATGAAGTGACACTTCTCCCAATTCAAGACGAGACTTGTCTCTTTACATCTTTGTAGTACGGATTCCAAATGCTCTAAGCATGTGTCGAAGGAAGGACCAAACACGGAAAAATCGTCCATGAATATCTCAATGGTCCGCTCCACCATATCTGAGAATATATCCATCATACATCGCTGAAAGGTGGCCGGAGCATTACACAAGCCGAATGGCATCCGGCGGTATGCAAATGTTCCGTACGGACAAGTGAATGTCGTCTTGTCTTGGTCCTCGGGTGCAATAGGGATCTGGTTGTACCCGGAATAGTCGTCTAGAAAACAGTAATACTCATGTCCGGATAATCGCTCCAACATCTGATCAATGAACGGAAGAGGGAAGTGATCTTTCTTTGTCGCATCATTCAGCTTGCGGTAGTCAATACACACCCTCCAACCGGTAACTGTTCGGGAAGGGATCCGCTCATTGTTGTTGTCTCAGATCACTGTGATGCCACCCTTCTTGGGTACTACTTGGATTGGGCTCACTCACGAACTATCCGGAACTGGATAGATAATTCCAGCATCAAGGAGTTTCAATACCTCCTTACAGACCACTTCCTTCATATTCGGGTTTAACCGGCGTTGGTATTGGACAACCGGTCGATGCCCTTCTTCAAGATTGATGCGGTGCGAGAAAAATGTTGGGCTTAAACCCTTCAGATTAGCTATCGTCCATCCAATAGCGGTTTGATGCTCTCTAAGGACTCGTAGTAGCTTCTCTTTATTCTCGAAATTCAGTTTGGACGATATGATTACCGGAAGCGTGTCTTTTTCTCCCAAGTATGCATACTCGAGATGATCGGGTAACGGTTTTAGCTCAAGCTTTGGTGGTGTCTTCGATGAAGGTTCGGACTTGGGAATTGGTTCTCCCAAATCTTCAATGACCGGTCTTCTCGGGACTTTGTATGATGGTAGTGCATTTAATTGCATTACACTCTCGCTTTTCGGATCATCATCGGTACCCATCAACACATTATTCAATTGGTCTCCGGAAACTTGCACTCCACATGTTTCTCTAATCAAGGAATCCATCACATCTACCCGGTAGCACTCATCTGATGTCATTTTGTGTTTAGCTACCCGAAAAACATTGAATACTGCCTCTTCATCACCCACTCGGAGTGTCAGTTTGCCTCCTTTAACATCAATTAATGCTCCTCTCGTGGCTAAGAAAGGTCGACCAAGAATCAACGGTATCTCTTTGTCCTCATCCATGTCGAGGACCACAAAGTCAACCGGGAAATAAAACTTGTCCACCTTGATCAACACGTCTTCAATCACGCCATAAGGGTATTTTATTGATCTGTCGGCAAGCTGCAAGGTCACATTAGTCGGTTGCACCTCTCCAAGTCCGAGTTTCCTGAAAATAGACAAAGGCAATAAATTAATACTTGCTCCAAGATCACACAAAGCCTTACTAAATTCAGAATTGCCTATATGAACAGGGATAGTAAAACTCCCTGGATCCTTAAGCTTCGGGGGAAGCCTATGCTGGATGATCGCGCTGCACTCCTCAGTAAGTGCAACTGTCGCATGCTCCTCAATCTTCCTCTTGTTCGAGAGGATATCTTTCAAGAATTTCACATATGAGGGCATTTGTGCCAAAGCATCAACAAAAGGGATGTTAATATGCAATTTCTTAAAAACTTCAAGAAATTTAGAAAAGTTAAGATCCTCCCTGTGGGCTTTAAGCCTATTTGGATATGGCACTTTTGGAGCTACCGGTTTGATCGGTAGTTGCTTTGGAATAGTTGGCTGCTCTTGCTTGTTCTCTTCACCCTTTGAGCTCTCCCCAATCACAATCTTTTCATTGGCTTCCATCTCATCCATATCTACGATCTCAACATCTTTTTCTTTAGGATCGGTCTCCTTTGATGAAGGCTCTCGTGTCGGGTCTCTAATCCACTCCTCAGATGAATGGCTTTGCAATCTTCCTGGTTTTTCCTTTCGGGTTGACTCGGAAATGACCCAGGAGCCCGGTTTTGTAAGACTTCAGAAATTTGTCCCACTTGCCTTTCAAGAAGCTTTATAGATGTTGTATTCTGATCAGTAGCCGCCTTGACCGTGTTAACCGTACCGGCTAATCCCTCAACCGTGCTGTCCATTTTAGACATGAAATTCATCATCATGTTCTCTAGCCCCGACTTCTTCTCTCCGGATTGCCCTTCATCGTATTTTCGTTGGTTGTAACCCGGAGGACGATAGACATTGTTAGAATTAGAAGAATTGGAATAGTTGGAATTATTACCTTGTTGCTGTCGGCCCATTGTCTCCCTCGGTTGCCCTTGCGGTTGATTCCACGAGAAATTAGGTGTCGTTTCCAACCCTCATTATAGGTGTTCGAGAAAGGATCGTTCCTTGGCCGGTTGTTCCGATTTTGAAGGAATTGAACTTGTTCTGGATCGTTCACGGGTGGAGCCATCTCCGGCATACCCTCTTCCATCATAAACGCTGGTTGGATAGAAGATCCTTTCAACAGACTCGTGAGTGCGGCTAATTGAGCTTTTATGGCCTTCAACTCCTCATTCTCTTGTACGCTAGCAACACGTCTAACTGCTGATCTCGGAGTGGCGTAGCTATGTTCAGCCAGGTTGTCGATCAACTCACATGCTTCCTCATACGATTTATCCATTAGGTCTCCACCCGCTGCAGCTGTAATGTCGTTTTTGAACTACTGGTGAAGTCCACTAAAGAATGTCTGGATAACGACCTAACCGTGCAACCCATGATGAGGACATCTTTTCAGCATGTCCTTATACCTCTCCCATGCTTCATACAACGTTTCTTGGTCCCATTGAGCAAAATGGGTGATCTCAGCCATGAGTTGTGCGGTTCTGCTCGGTGGAAAGAATTTCTGGAGGAAAGCAGCTTTCAGTTGCGCCCAAGTGGTGATCTGAGTCGGTTGTACACTTTATGTCCAAGTTTCTGCTCTTCCCTTGAGTGAAAAACTGAACAGCCTCAACTTGATTGCATCCTCGTCTACCCCATTGATTTTGAAGGTATTGCAGATCCTCTCAAATGCACGGAGGTGTGCATGAGGATCTTCTGTTGGTGCTCCTCCAAACTGGTTCTGTTGAACCATAACGATGGTACTTGGTTTGATTTAGAAGTAATTCTCAGCAGTGGTAGGAGGTTGGATGCCCATGCGTGCGGCTGCCACATTCGGATTCGCAAACGACCGCATAGGACGTCTCTCCGGAGGAGCCTCGTCGCCCATTTTCAAGTGTCTTTTAGCTTTGGATTCTTTTCGTAGTTGACGAGCGGTTCTTTCAATTTCCGGATCGAGCGGTTCGATGTCTTTCCCTCGGGTTTTTCTTGGCATAAACCAGTTAGTACCTGAAAAGAAAGATTATTCAAAATTAGCAATCCAGAAACTGAAAGTAATAAGACGAAAAATAAAATAAAAGAAAAATGTTCAATGTAATAGCGCGTATAGCTGGTAGTGCTATCAGTTGCAACTAGTTCCCCGGCAGCGGCGCCAAAAACTTGATAGGCGGGTTTACACCCCCCTAAATCTAACCGCAAGTGTACGGTGTCGAAATCAAGTAATAGTACAGAAGTACGAGTATCGAACACAGGGAATTAGGAACTAAGTATCACAATGACTATAAGATCTATTAACTGAACGATCGAAATTGGATTTATGGTTTATACTTGTTTAAAAGCTAAATACAACTAAAGTCGATTAACGGAAAGTTGGGAAAGAACTTTGATAGAGAAAAGGTTGAGGATTGGACTTCCTATGGTTAAACACTCGATGAACGAATACCCGAACGATTGTTATCGATTATTTCTATGAACCCTAGTTTTAGAATTCACCGTTATTCCTTCTCAGGCAATAACAGATTTTATCTTAAGCTCACTAGTTTTATCTCTCGATCTCCACCGGTGATTTTAAAACACATTAAGTTAAACTTTGCAAGGCAAAAAGGTGATTCGGCTATCTCTACCCGAATCTCCTCTCCGGCACCTGATTATCTGATCTAGTTATTAATTAATTCTCTCGAACTTAATCAAAAACCATGGAACTCAACTGAAGGTGATCAAACTACAATTGGTTATGAAAACTAAAATCAAATGCTTCATAAATCAAATCGAGTAAAAATATGTCGGTTACACGTCATCCATCATAAAAACCATAGTCGTTCCAACCCCCAATATCTAAAGATTAGTTCATGTTGGGGTGGACAAAAACACAAGAATCAGGGTAGAAAGTGGTGTGTGTAAACATCGTGATCGTAAACGTGAAGAATATACTGATGAAATTCCTTCTCTCGGCTCTAATCCGCTTCGCGTGGTGAACTTCTCTTCAATCCATCCTCTATCGTGGCTCAAAAGTATGCAAAATACCTCTGAAAATTGCCCTCTCGTAGCCTACCGTCGCACGTCGAAAACTCATGACCTAAAATCCGGAAAACGCCAAGTATAGCAAACGAACAGGCACTTACGCGACCTGGCCCGCGGCTTCAGGCCGCGGCCTAAACCGCGCGGCTTCTTGAGATGCCCGGGTCAGGTATGGGCCATGGATCTTGGGCTTCATTGGACTCTCTTTTGGACTCTTTTCCGTTTTTTTTTCTTGATGCTCATCTTATTTGGATTACCTGCACATTTCACTCGATAAACCATAAAATTCCGCCTTTTTGCTTCAACACAAGCCAATCTCATTGATTTGTGGACTGACAATAAAGCCAAAAAGTGGCGTTATCAGACAGTCTCTTGAAATGATTTCAAATTTCGACTTATGTGCTTGACCAGGTGGCTTCGAAACGGTAAACATTAATACAAAATTGTTAACCCAAAAATGATAAATGGTATCCAAATGAATTGATAGAAATTTATCAGAAGTTAGAACCTTCAAACTCAATTTGGGCCATCTATTGGCTTTTTAATTATGTTCGGTAATTACTTCAGTAACATACTCAAGAGCGAAGACCCAAGTTGAGCTAAAATGATTCGTTGTTTTTCAATCAGAATTTGCAATATGGGAAAATGTAAAGTTATCAAAACCCAGATATAAATAAAAAATATATCAAAACTGAAATAAGCAATTGTAATGTGAACTTGAGAGTTCTAATACAAATTTGAAAAATTAGTCGTTGGTAACTGTCAAGACATTTGGATTCTTTATCTATTTCTTTCTGTTAATGTCATGCATTCATTGAATATATTGTTTTTGCAATTTTGTTACAGTCATTGCTATAATCTCGTTGTTTTTACGTTTGAAAAATCTTTGTTGATTTCTTGGTCTTGAAGAACGAAGATGACAAAACACTTTTGTCTCCATAGTTTTACACCTATCCAAGTATAAGTTGTATGAAGAACGTTGTGAATCGCAATTCCGCATGGCTCAGAAAGTCTAATGAAATTAATGAGCATACCCTAACCACCAACCTCTCACCCACCCTACCCCCTCCATCCATCTTTCCCATTAACAACTTGGGTTGTGGAGCACTGGTAAAGCCTTTGAGGGATGCAGCGAAAAATCTCACCTACATTGGGTTCAAATCCAGGCGTTGTCAAAGCCCTCGTGGCGATTGAGGTTCAACTGCAACAAGTCCATGCCATTTATGGTCACCCGGGGATTGCTCGGTGCGCATAAGCTAGCCAGGAAACCAACATTAATGAACTTAAATCAAATGGCATTTCACTCCTTTTTCCCTCCTGCTTTTCGCAAATGGTGTTTTTTTTTCTGTTCGTTTCTATAGCAACGAGGCTTCAGAGGCTTTCTATTCTCTCCACTTTTCTGAGTTACTTTGGGTACACGCCTTGACTTAACTCTCACTTTAAATGATGATTTATTGGTAAATCTAAGAGAAGAATTTTGTTAGCCAATCCAAAGGAAGATTTCTTTGGTTCTTTGATCTTTCGAAACAAAAATATTGGTTTTGCAGAGGGTTAGAGGGAGAGAGGGAGAGAGAGAGAGAAAGAGGTGATGGGGAGGGGGCAGCTATCTGGGTGAAAATGGAAATGTTGCAAAGCAAGGATCACATTCTGAACTGCTTTCAACGGAGAATATAGGTTCTAGTTCAATACCCATGTCTGTTATAAAAAGCTCTAGATCATATATTTAAATTCATGTACACAAGGACACAAATCTTTGTTCAAATATCAATTGCCATTCTTACATAGTTCACATAATCTAGTAGAAACTTTTCTGTATTTTGTTTTTTGTAGCTTTGTTCATTGCAAAGATCCAAAGATATAAGTGAGTCATTTTGTGCAACAAAGGATGTAACACCCTAAAAACTAGAAATAGTGGCTAATTTAAAAAATGTATAATACATGAAATTAACAAAAAAATTCTCTCTAAAAGTCAACACTTGTGCGGCTTGTCCCGCGGCCCAAGCCATGTGGAAAAGGCCACATGAGTCCCTGTTTTTGCATGAAACTTCTGATTTTCCTATCCCACTTGATTTAGCAATACTCCAAGAGGATTAGATATGGTTGGGTTACAATACGCCAATGACAAACCCAAACATGGCTCATTTTAGTCGTGTAACTGTTTCTTTTTAAAATTACGGGTATTACAAAGAAGATAGACAAGGGTCTGGATTTGAAGATTGAAAAGAGTTGGGTATTTTTATTTAAAGTAATAGTTATTTGTTTGTGTTACTTTGACCTTGGCTTGGTTATTTTATACTTGGTTTGGAGCATGTTCCAAGCTTATATCTTTAATATTTTGGATTAGAGCACTCTTATCTTAACACCTTGAACGTATTTCACCTTGAATGTATTGGTGATTTTTGTGAAACATCAATCCATTTCATGTAATTGGATTCACAAGAGTATATGGGTTGTTAGTTAGCTTGGCGGGGTTAAGTGGGCCGCAACCCCTTGCGGGTCCTATCTAAGGTGGAGCGCTCCTGGCGGTGGTGTCGCTGAATGGTTGAGAAGTCAAGTGCTTGAGAAAATCTTTATGGATTTTATGAAGAGAAGTGCTTGGGAAAATCGAGCTTGTGAATGTCTTAGCTGAGACTTAAAAGCCTCCGAGTTTGAGCTTCTTGCTCTAAAGTACCTATGAGTTGCCTTACGATTCGTGGAAACAATTTGTAGTTGTTGTATTTGTAACTACTATGTAGTTAACCACCCACTAGTTTTATAGCAATCATTTTCGTTTTATGAGATTATCTTCAAGTTGATTTCGTGATACCCACAATAAGGATAGAAATATAACTAATCCAAGAACTTGCCTATCATTTATCTGTATTTCAAAATATCTCCAACGGGAATTTGAGTGGGAGTCCGATGTCATTTGAGACTTGTTTTTCAAGTGATCACTCATTTGCTACATTTTGAAAAATAAATAGAAATCAGAAATTGAAAGTTGAAAGAAAATAATCTCGAAATGAAAATTTATCGAAACCAAAATAGAAATAACGAACATATCAAAACTAAAATGACCAATGGTAATATAAATATATTGAGAGAATGGTGTAACCTTTTTTACACAAACTTCTACCTATATTAATGATATTTAGATAAATAAATATATTAATGATATTTAGATAAATAACCTTTTTTCATTATGGACTTTTATTTTGGGAGGTAGTGTAAAAGGTAGAGAATATTAGTACCAAAACGACAGGATCCCATGAACTTGCTGCTGTTGTTCCTAATTTTCCAACACAAAAGGATTAACGTTCTCAAGTAAAATATCTAACATGAGAACGTTTCTATATATAGTATATTTCGAATGAAATGTTTGTTGCAAATTACACATTTTCAGTCTAGTACATTAAAACTGCTAGTGCAAGCCCATTATATTAAGGATTAACTAATAATTTCATTTTGTAGCTAGCTATTATTATTCTTATAACAATAATCTCAAATCAAATCCATGGCTTCTGGACGAAACAGTCATTTCACCGGAAAGAACAAGTCATCCATTTTTAAAGGTGTCAATTAAGTCGTTTAAGAATGGCAATCGAACGAAAATTTCAATATTATTACAAATCCTGTAGATTGGCAACTCTTTAATATTTGGTTTGATTTTTTGACCGTTGCGTAACGGTCAAAATTTATTATTAGTACTTTGTGAAAATAGTAACGTCACAATTAAATTTGAAAAAATTAGCCGAGACATCTGATTTTTTTTATACTTCTTTCTATTAATATCTTTTAACAATTCTATGACGATAATTGCTATAATTCATTTGGTTTCACTCTCGTTTGAAAAATCTTTGTTCATTTCTTGGTCTAGAAAAATGAAGATGACAAACCATATCTATCTCCACAACTTTACACCTCCAAAAATAACTTGTATGAAGAACCTGCCGATGGCAATTCCCCAGGCTCAGAAAGTCTCTAAAGAAATTTGTAAGCATAACTTCCCTTGCGGTTTTCTTCACATGCATGAGTTGCAATGATCCCTTTTTGGTCATCGAGCCATCTTTGATGATCCGTTTAGCCAAACTAATGGAGAATTTAGGTGGTCCTTCGAAACCGAAATATGGGTTTGCAATTGCTTTCATGGAGGCACATAATATGGGGAGCGACCAGATTGAAAAGGGAGAAGTTGAAAAAGAACAAGGATCACATTCTGAACCACTTTCAACTACGAATATTGGCTCCTACCATTCTCTCGTAAAGTTGCTACACCAGTGAGTCACTATAAAAAGGTTCTAAATCCTATGTTTAAGTTGATATTAACAAGGGACACAAATGTTAAAGTTGTTGATTCAAAGTCACCTGTTGAAGATGAAGGAGTCAAATGAGGACCTGGTTTGAAGGAAGCTGAACGAGATTCTAGGAGATTAGGATGACAGTAGTGGTTCCTTATTTCTTGCAAAGTTTGTTTTATTTTCTAGCTATAAATAAGTCATCCGCTTCCTTGTTTATTAGAAAAGTTATTAATAAAAAAGATCAGCAATTCTCTCCTGTTTTTGTTCTTGTTCTCTTTGATTCCAACATTGTGGTATCAGAGCGCACAGGTTCTGTATCTTACATAAGAGTATTGCATATGGCTAGCAATACAAACGCAATGAGTTCGGCACAACCGTTAATCCCAATGTTCAAAGGAGAAGGCTATCAATATTGGAGCATAAGGCTGCAGACGTTGCTCAGATCACAAGATTTATGGGAGCTAGTTGATCAAGGCTACTCCAGTGAAGAAGAAGAAGAAGCAAAAGTAAAAGAGAATAGAAAGAGAGATGCCAAAGCATTGGCCATCATCCAGCAAGCTGTACATGACAGCATGTTTTCCCGAATCGCAGCAGCAAGTACCGCTAAAGAGGCATGGTCGGTACTCCGTAAAGAATTTCATGGCGACTCCAAAGTGGCCGTAGTTAGACTTCAATCTCTGAGACGGGAATTCGAAAACTTGGCAATGAAGGACGATGAAGCCGTCGCTGATTTTCTGTCGAGAAGTATGGATACGGTCAGTAAGATGAGAGCATATGGTGAAGATATAAGCGATCAAACTATTGTCGAGAAGGTGTTGCGAAGTCTACCACAAAAGTTTGATCACGTTGTGGCATCAATAGAGGAATCTAAGGACTTGTCAGAATTGTCCTTCAACCAATTAATGGGATCGTTGCAGTCTCATGAGGCCAGAATCAAGAGATCTGTTGAAAAGGCAGAAGAAGGAGCTTTCCAAGTTCATGGCTATTCACCCAACAGCGGACGTGGACGTGGATCCGGATTTAGAGGTCGGTTCCGTGGAAGAGGTTCTGGCCGAGGACGTGGTAGAAGTAATGTACAATGCAATCACTGCAAGCGGTTTGGGCATACGAAGAATGAGTGTTGGTTCAAAGATCAACAGGTAAACTATGTAGCTGACGAAGGTGAATCAGAAGATGATCAGAGGCTGTTTATGGTGTGTCTTGACAATGCTCCAAGACAAAATGACATCTGGTTTGTTGACAGTGGTTGCTCAAACCACATGACCGGTAACAAACATCTTTTTTCCAGCCTAGAGGAGACACAACCGATGACCGTTCACATTGGAAATGGTAAGGCATTACAAGTAGAAGGAAAAGGCACCGTGAAAATCGAGATGATAAATGGAAAGGTGCGTTTTTTGCACGATGTTCAATACATACCTTCCTTGGGTTATAATCTGCTAAGTGTAGGGCAAATGATACAAGCCGGCTATTCCGTCACTTTTCGACAAGATGCATTTAAACAAGAAGTTTGTGTTATTAGCAAGGCACAACAAGATGTGACAACCATCAAGATGACCCAAAGTAAGCTGTTTCCTCTCGACATTTCCATGATTGAAAGCGTTGCACTGGTTACGGAAGAAAAGAACGAGTCACGGTTGTGGCACCTACGATACGGGCATCTAAATCAGCAAGGTTTAAAGTTGCTCGGTTCAAAAGAGATGGTGTACGGCTTACCGGAAATTGGACCGATAGACCTGTGTGAAGGTTGTATTTATGGTAAACAACATAGGAAGCCATTTCCTATAAACCAAGCTTGGCGAGCATCATATCCGCTTGCGTTGGTTCATGCAGATGTTTGTGGCCCTATGCAAACAAAATCACTTGGTGGGAGCAAATATTTTTTGTTGCTAACCGACGATTACAGTCGAATGTCGTGGGTGTACTTTTTGGAAAACAAAGGAGAAGTTTTTTCCCTGTTTAAAATGTTCAAGGCCAAAGTAGAAAATCAAAGTGGTCTCACCATCAAAACCTTGAGGACAGATAACGGTGGCGAGTTCGTGTCAAAGGAATTCAACCTGTTTTGTAACCAAAGTGGAATACATAGAGAGCTGACCACGCCTTACACACCGGAGCAGAACGGGGTTGCTGAAAGGAAGAACAGGACGGTTGTTGAAATGACTCGAAGTATGTTGAAGGAAAAGGACTTACCAAATAAGTTCTGGGCTGAGGCGGTAGCAACGTCGGTGTATTTGTTGAATATCTCTCCAACCAAAGCGGTGATGAACCAAACCCCATTTGAGGCATGGAACGGTATCAAACCTTCGGTAAGTCATCTTCGTATTTTTGGATCTGTTGCTTATGCCTTGATTCCTCCTCATTCTCGTAAAAAATTAGATGAGAAATCCATAAAGTTGATCTTTATTGGATACTCACCAAATGCCAAGGCATACCGATTATACAATCCAAATAATGGCGATATAGTAACAAGAAGGGATGTTGTGTTTAATGAGAATGAGCAGTGGAATTGGAACGCAGTGGAGCAAGACGGAGTTGTACCCTTGGATGTTATTCAAGAAGAAACGTTAAATTCACAACAAGAAGAGTTATCTATCACTCCTCCAACACCCGCTCCAGTTATACCCGTTGTGCAACCTCATCAGAGTTCATCTTCTGGAGAAGACTTATCTGGAGAAGAATCACCAGACAGCTATACTCCTCCGAGAAAATTCAGGTCCTTAGCTGATATTTATGCATCTGCTCAATTTGCTTTTGTTGCAGCCGATCCGGTTTCCTATAAAGAAGCAGCAGTTAAAGAAGAATGGAAAAGAGCTATGGCAGAAGAAATTAACGCGATAACTAAGAATGAAACATGGCACCTCACAAACTTGCCTGAAGGTAAAAATGCCTTGGGCTTGAAGTGGGTGTTCAAGACGAAGTACGGAGCAGATGGTAAGATACACAAATATAAAGCGAGACTTGTCGCTAAAGGGTACGCGCAACAATATGGAGTCGACTTTGAAGAAACATTTGCACCGGTGGCCAGATTTGAAACGGTTAGAATGGTACTTGCCCTAGCAGCACAACAACAATGGCCGGTCTACCAATTTGACGTGAAATCGGCGTTCCTTAACGGTGACCTGCTGGAAGAAGTGTATGTCGAACAGCCAGAGGGCTTTGTTACAGCAGAAAAAGAAAGTAAGGTGTACAAGTTACGAAATGCTCTCTATGGATTGAAGCAGGCACCGCGTGCTTGGTATAGTAAGATTGACGATCACTACCAACAACAAGGATTCAAGAGAAGTGAAAATGAGCCTACACTTTACGTAAAAAAGGCAGGTATGACCGATTTTATTATTGTGTGCATGTATGTCGATGACATTATTTACACCAGCTCCTCGAAAGAAATGATTGCTGAGTTCAAGTCTCAAATGATGGAGAAATTTGAAATGAGTGATATGGGACTGCTGCACTATTTTTTGGGACTAGAAGTACATCAAGCTGCTGATGGAGTCTTCATCAATCAAGCACGATATGCAAAGGAGTTGCTCAGCAGAATGGGTATGGCAAACTGTACACCAGCCATGACACCGATGAATGCAAATGAGAAGCTAATGCTCGGAGACGGTGAAAAGAAAGTCGATGGTACGAGGTTTAGAAGTTTGGTTGGAGGATTGATCTACTTGACACATACACGGTCTGACATCTCTTTTGCGGTTGGTGTTGTATCTCGATTCATGCATCAACCGTCGAAAAATCACTTTGGTGCAGCAAAAAGGATTTTGAAGTATGTTGCCGGTACATCGGAATATGGAATATGGTATGCAAGATCGGCCAAAGTCGAGTTACGTGGATTCTCTGATAGTGACTGGGCAGGTTGCGTTGATGACAGAAGAAGCGTCTCTGCAAATGTATTTTCTATTGGGACAGGAGCTGTGACCTGGAGTTCAAAAAAACAAAATTGTACAGCTCTCTCAAGCACTGAAGCTGAATACATAGCTGTAACATCTGCAGCATGTCAAGGACTCTGGTTAAGAAGATTACTCAAAGAATTGCAACAAGAACAACACGAAGCAACAGACATTTATTGTGACAATAAGTCTGCAATTTTTATGTCAAAAAATCCAGCTCTTCATAGCCGCACAAAACATATCGACACCCGTTTTCACTTCATTCGTGAGTTGATCATGGAAGGAGAAATTGCTGTCAAGTATTGCAGTACTCATGTACAACTCGCTGATATTCTTACCAAGGCGTTACCTGTTGATAAGTTTATCCACTTTCGAGAAGTGCTTGGTGTATGTACATTTGAATCAAGGGGGAGTGTTAAAGTTGTTGATTCAAAGTCACAAGATGAAGGAGTCAAATGAGGACCTGGTTTGAAGGAAGCTGAACGAGATTCTAGGAGATTAGGATGACAGTAGTGGTTCCTTATTTCTTGCAAAGTTTGTTTTATTTTCTAGCTATAAATAAGTCATCCGCTTCCTTGTTTATTAGAAAAGTTATTAATAAAAAAGATCAGCAATTCTCTCCTGTTTTTGTTCTTGTTCTCTTTGATTCCAACAACAAATTGTTGAACAATTAGCAACTGCAGTTATTACACGGTTCTCTTAATTTGGTTAAAAAAAAAAGCGAGTTTCTTTTGTAACTTTGTTCATTTCAAAGATCTAGGGCAATATGTGAATCCTATTAATGAAACGTAAGGATATGATGTAGATAAGGCCTCGATTCAGAGATCGAAAAGAGATGACATTATAATTTAGACTATCTATGTTTTGTTTGTATCACTTTGACGTTGTTTTGGTTATTAATTTGCTACTTGGTTTGGAGCATGTTCCAACCTTATATGTTTAGTATTACAGATTAGAGCTCTCCTATCTATGTTTTCATGATTGACAAATCTGTCCCTTGTTGGTAACAAGCTCTTTTAGGGGTTGTTTGTTAACCACTTAATGGAACAATTAAGAGTCAACCTCTGAACCGCTAAGAGGTAAAACTTGTTTGGCATAAAAAAATGTCTGCCTCTTAATTGTTCTAAAACCCTCTAAATAATTTAGTATCCTGGGCCTCCCTTAACCATTCAGCACCCTGATTTCATTCTAAACAATTACCAAACAATCATATTTCATTTTGCACTATATCGTAAAAGCCTCTTAATCATTCTAACCACTTAATCATTCTGTACTAAACCATTTAGCAACTTTCAAACAGCCCTTAGTGTAGTGAATTTTAGAGGTAATCAATCATAACTTATAGCATCTTAAATCGACAGTCAAATGGCATTTTACCGGTTAAAGCCATCCCAATCAGCCACTAAAATGAAAAGGAAATTACCGGCCAAATTTGTATGGCTCACCACTTATTTAATACTGAATATTATTTTATGTTTCATTAATACATGTAAATTAGTTTTAAATATAATTGTTTTGTTTTGTTACATTAGGTATGTAATTTACTATATGTTTTATCTTAAAAAAAACATATTAGAATTTGTTTCTTTGTTTAAATAAATTATTTTTAAAATACGTAATAACAAAAACTACTAAAATACAAATTCATAATAAAATTAAACATATGTATGTATTTATAAATTATAATTATTGTTATTAAAATAAGCTATTTTAACGTTGGTCCACAAATTTGGTATTTTTTTTGTGTTAATGGACCCAGCCAATTTGGTGTTTTTGATGTTTTTTAGCATCAAGGTTGAAGATGCTCTTATATTTGCCGGTCATAGAATCTAAACTCTGAAAGTTGATAAATCCTTAGAAAGAAAATATCCATACTCTCATATTTGTGAAACTATGATCGATAAACCTTTGTATGTTTTGGTATATTTTTGAATTATCTTTCAAATTACATATTTGTTGGACATTGTTTAAAAAATTTACATATTTTTCGTCTAGTTCACTAAACGGCTAGCATAAGCCTATTAAATTAAAATTAAGGATTAACTAATAATTTGGTTTTGTAACTTCGATTATTCTCATAAATATAATCTCAATCAAATCCATGGCTTCTAGAGGAACCGGTCATTTCTCTAGAAACAACAAAAATTCAGTCGTCTAACTAAAATTAAGTTCTATTTTTAGTTAAATCACACCATACGTTCTTGTGGTTTGCTCAGAATCTGGATACAGTCCCTCTTTCAAAATAAGTACACTGAGCGTCCTTGTGGTTCTTGTTGGGGTAAAAATCTACTGTATTAAAGTTATGTGTTAAAACTGTAAATACCTTAAAGGGTATAAACAGTTTGCTAATTAGGGTTTAGCCCTAAGAGAGTTATTACTAATTTCGTTTCACGTGTAAACGCTCTGTATTATCATTCAATCATATGACCACTTTATGTGACAATTCATTGTGATTATTATTTGATATTTGTTCTTGCATTTATATTTGGGATTCACAACTAGTATCAGAGAAGAGAGATAAAGCTATCGATCCAAAGGTATTGATTTATCATCGATGTTCTTCAAAATCCAGAAAAACGACGTTGTTTGGTTAGTGTTTTTGATTTTGTGATTTTTGCTTAAATTATTGATTCCTAGTTGCTTTGAGTCATAAATCGCGTTTGGTAAAGTTTCAGATTCAAAATCAAAATTTTAAGCCTCAATTTTGAAAAACCGGTTCTTGAGTTTTTGGTCACTGTTTATAATTTTTTTGGTGATTCTTGAAAAATAGGGTATACTTTGGCATAAATCGGATTGGGTCAGTTGATTTTTGTGTTGCTATATTGTTTTCCATTTCCACGAAGCTTTAGAAATCTTCTGGATTGAGTTTAGATCCGATAAAGATGCCCAGGTCGAGTTCGCGGACACAGTTCTTCGTTCCCGGTAAGTTCTCTTTTCCGGATACTCAATACCCGATTAACTCACCCAGATATTACTTAATAACCGGACACATTCCAACCGGGTTTTCGCTAATATGTGGACATAGTTATCTGGTAGTTTGCATACCCGAGTTTCACTGTTATCCTATTGATTCCACCCGGGTTCTCACCATATCCGGATTTTGTCTGCTATCCGATCAAGTTGACCGGAAACCCTCTTTATCCTGACTCTTACACGGATCTTGTTATATCCGGACTCACCTTCCGGATTCCATATTCGGATTTCTCCATCCGGATTCTTCCATAATCCGGACATTTATATATGGATTCTCATTATCCGGACAATATTCCATCCAGATTTTTTTGCTCTGCTTTTATCAGTATTCTTTTTGTTTGCGTTTAGAATCTTGCGTTAGGACACTCACTCACTCGTAGTTTCCTGCATTAAGTCTCACTACCTTTGGATCATATCTTAATTGTCTCACGATCACTCAAGTGCACTATTAGATGAATACCCGTGATGCGTTAGCGATAGAGTCTAAGACCAAGCCACTAGTGTTGTATATAGGGGAATATCAACAATGGCGAGACCGTTTCATGGATTTTATCGAGTCCAAGGAACTCTATCTCGATATCCTACTCTCCCTGCAAGAAGGGCCACAAGCTGCACCAATGATGGATGTCCCAGCCCAAGAAACCGGCGAACCAGCAAAAACTGTCCCGAAGACATTTGCGCAGATGACCCAGAACGAAAAGAACAAATTTAATGAAGGCAAGGCGTCGAAGACCTACATTCTTCACAGTCTGTCGAATGACATATACACGAGTATAGATAGTCACAAGGCGACTGCCAAAGGAATGTAGGATCAGATAGAGAAAATGATGATGGGGAGCAAGGTGGGAACCAATTGAAGATAACAAGCTGCATTACTCGATATGACGGATTCAAGGCGAGGAAAGGAGAAACACTAACCGAAACCTACGAGAGGTTTTGTCTTTTCCTGAATGATCTTCTCAAGAAAAACATCTCGAAGACCAACATGGAGAACAACATTAAGTTCATGAATAATCTTCAGCCAGAATGGAGAAGATTCGCGTCGCATATCCGACACAACCACATTATGGAGAATGTTCCCCTCCACGAGCTATACGAGATGCTCTTGCAAGATGAAGATGAAGTGTTAGAACTTATGGGAGAACAGAAGCAAGCTGAGAAACCAACAGTTGACCCACTGGCACTAGTCTCGGACAAACGAGAGCATCATTCAAGTCGTAGCTCCCGGGGAGAGACAGTAAAGAGCGAATCTGAGCCTGAAGAGGAAGCTAAAAGCGAGTCTAATTCTGAAATTCAAGATATCAAGAAAGCAATAGCTCTCCTGTCTAAAGCATTCCAGAAGAAGAAGTTGTTTAAGAAACCATCATCGAATGGTCAGAGGTATTCTACCACCAACAACAAGCGTCACGACTACAAAGACAAATACGAGGGCAAAAGGAAAATAGATGAAGGAAAACACTCTGACAACAAGTCTGAGGAGAAAGAGAAAGATGAGTCGGTAAAGTGCTATAACCGATGCAAGCTAGAACACTTCGCGAGAGATTGTCGAAAGCTAGTAGTACGCAACCTAGAGTACTACAAGAACAAGATGTTGCTGGCAAAGCTTAAAAGCACTCATGGCTTAAAGTTATCATTGGATCAACATATCAGATGAAGAAGAAGAAGAAGAAGAAGAAGAAGAAGATGTTGATGCCCACATGTGCTTGATGGGTAAGCAATCCAAGCAGTCCGATTAAGATGACAAAGATCGCGACTCAACTACTTCCGAACAAGCTTGTCAGGTATGTTTTCCAAATCATAACGCTTTAATCGATCAGATGCAAATTACTGTGCGTAAATTAGACTTCTATAAGAGCATTAGGGAAAATACACTCCAAATATCCACCTTAGAAGCTAAGGTAGAAACACATCGTGATATCATAGATAAGCTGAGTGTAGAAAATGTTGGCAACCTGTGCATAATTGAAAATTTCAAGGCTATAAATGACGCAATTTCTAAAGAGACTGAGATTTTAACGACCAAATTATCTGATCTAACCAAAAAGCTTAACAAGTCAGAGAGCGAGAGAACTGAGATTGTCTTTCAAAGTTCTTCTCTTCAAATTGAAAATTAAGGGTTAATTAAGAAGATAAGGATCTAGAACTTAAGTTTTACAAACGTGGTCAAACTGATCAAACAATCTATCTGAACAAACCCAAAGAAGTCAAAACTCCCTGGATCCTTAAGCTTCGGGGGAAGCCTATGCTGGATGATCGCGCTGCACTCCTCAGTAAGTGCAACTGTCGCATGCTCCTCAATCTTCCTCTTGTTCGAGAGGATATCTTTCAAGAATTTCACATATGAGGGCATTTGTGCCAAAGCATCAACAAAAGGGATGTTAATATGCAATTTCTTAAAAACTTCAAGAAATTTAGAAAAGTTAAGATCCTCCCTGTGGGCTTTAAGCCTATTTGGATATGGCACTTTTGGAGCTACCGGTTTGACCGGTAGTTGCTTTGGAATAGTTGGCTGCTCTTGCTTGTTCTCTTCACCCTTTGAGCTCTCCTCAATCACAATCTTTTCATTGGCTTCCATCTCATCCATATCTACGATCTCAACATCTTTTTCTTTAGGATCGGTCTCCTTTGATGAAGGCTCTCGTGTCGGGTCTCTAATCAACTCCTTGCCACTCCTCAGATGAATGGCTTTGCAATCTTCCTGGTTTTTCCTTTCGGGTTGACTCGGAAATGACCCAGGAGCCCGGTTTTGTAAGACTTCAGAAATTTGTCCCACTTGCCTTTCAAGAAGCTTTATAGATGTTGTATTCTGATCAGTAGCCGCCTTGACCGTGTTAACCGTACCGGCTAATCCCTCAACCGTGTTGTCCATTTTAGACATGAAATTCATCATCATGTTCTCTAGCCCCGACTTCTTCTCTCCGGATTGCCCTTCATTGTATTTTCGTTGGTTGTAACCTGGAGGACGATAGACATTGTTAGAATTAGAAGAATTGGAATAGTTGGAATTATTACCTTGTTGCTGTCGGCCCATTGTCTCCCTCGGTTGCCCTTGCGGTTGATTCCATGAGAAATTATGTGTCGTTTCCAACCCTCATTATAGGTGTTCGAGAAAGGATCGTTCCTTGGCCGGTTGTTCCGATTTTGAAGGAATTGAACTTGTTCTGGATCGTTCACGGGTGGAGCCATCTCCGGCATACCCTCTTCCATCATAAACGCTGGTTGGATAGAAGATCCTTTCAACTGACTCGTGAGTGCGGCTAATTGAGCTTTTATGGCCTTCAACTCCTCATTCTCTTGTACGCTAGCAACACGTTTAACTGCTGATCTCGGAGTGGCGTAGCTATGTTCAGCCAGGTTGTCGATCAACTCACATGCTTCCTCATACGATTTATCCATTAGGTCTCCACCCGCTGCAGCTGTAATGTCGTTTTTGAACTACTGGTGAAGTCCACTAAAGAATGTCTGGATAACGACCTAACCGTGCAACCCATGATGAGGACATCTTTTCAGCATGTCCTTATACCTCTCCCATGCTTCACACAACGTTTCTTGGTCCCATTGAGCAAAATGGGTGATCTCAGCCATGAGTTGTGCGGTTCTGCTCGGTGGAAAGAATTTCTGGAGGAAAGCAGCTTTCAGTTGCGCCCAAGTGGTGATCTGAGTCGGTTGTACACTTTATGTCCAAGTTTCTGCTCTTCCCTTGAGTGAAAAACTGAACAGCCTCAACTTGATTGCATCCTCGTCTACCCCATTGATTTTGAAGGTATTGCAGATCCTCTCAAATGCACGGAGGTGTGCATGAGGATCTTCTGTTGGTGCTCCTCCAAACTGGTTCTGTTGAACCATAACGATGGTACTTGGTTTGATTTAGAAGTAATTCGCAGCAGTGGTAGGAGGTTGGATGCCCATGCGTGCGGCTGCCACATTCGGATTCACAAACGGCCGCATAGGACGTCTCTCCGGAGGAGCCTCGTCGCCCATTTTCAAGTGTCTTTTAGCTTTGGATTCTTTTCGTAGTTGACGAGCGGTTCTTTTAATTTTCGGATCGAGCGGTTCGATGTCTTTCCCTCGGGTTTTTCTTGGCATAAACCAGTTAGTACCTAAAAAGAAAGATTATTCAAAATTAGCAATCCAGAAACTGAAAGTAATAAGACGAAAAATAAAATAAAAGAAAAATGTTCAATGTAATAGCGCGTATAGCTGGTAGTGCTATCAGTTGCAACTAGTTCCCCGGCAGCGGCGCCAAAAACTTGATAGGCGGGTTTACACCCCCCTAAATCTCCGCAAGTGTACGGTGTCGAAATCAATTAATAGTACAGAAGTACGAGTATCGAACACAGGGAATTAAGAACTAAGTATCACAATGACTATAAGATCTATTAACTGAACGATCGAAATTGGATTTATGGTTTATACTTGTTTAAAAGCTAAATAAAACTAAAGTCGATTAACGGAAAGTTGGGAAAGAACTTTGATAGAGAAAAGGTTGAGGATTGGACTTCCTATGGTTAAACACTCGATGAACGAATACCCGAACGATTGTTATCGATTATTTCTATGAACCCTAGTTTTAGAATTCACCGTTATTCCTTCTCAGGCAATAACAGATTTTATCTTAAGCTCACTAGTTTTATCTCTCGATCTCCACCGGTGATTTTAAAACACATTAAGTTAAACTTTGCAAGGCAAAAAGGTGATTCGGCTATCTCTACCCGAATCTCCTCTCCGGCACCTGATTATCTGATCTAGTTATTAATTAATTCTCTCGAACTTAATCAAAAACCATGGAACTCAACTGAAGGTGATCAAACTACAATTGGTTATGAAAACTAAAATCAAATGCTTCATAAATCAAATCGAGTAAAAATATGTCGGTTACACGTCATCCATCATAAAAACCATAGTCGTTCCAACCCCCAATATCTAAAGATTAGTTCATGTTGGGGTGGACAAAAACACAAGAATCAGGGTAGAAAGTGGTGTGTGTAAACATCGTGATCGTAAACGTGAAGAATATACTGATGAAATCCCTTCTCTCGGCTCTAATCCGCTTCGCGTGGTGAACTTCTCTTCAATCCATCCTCTATCGTGGCTCAAAAGTATGCAAAATACCTCTGAAAATTGCCCTCTCGTAGCCTACCGTCGCACGTCGAAAACTCATGACCTAAAATCCGGAAAACGCCAAGTATAGCAAACGAACAGGCACTTACGCGACCTGGCCCGCGGCTTCAGGCCGCGGCCTAAACCGCGCGGCTTCTTGAGATGCCCGGGTCAGGTATGGGCCATGGATCTTGGGCTTCGTTGGACTCTCTTTTGGACTCTTTTCCGTTTTTTTTTTCTTGATGCTCATCTTATTTGGATTACCTGCACATTTCACTCGATAAACCATAAAATTCCGCCTTTTTGCTTCAACACAAGCCAATCTCATTGATTTGTGGACTGACAATAAAGCCAAAAAGTGGCGTTATCAGACAGTCTCTTGAAATGATTTCAAATTTCGACTTATGTGCTTGACCAGGTGGCTTCGAAACGGTAAACATTAATACAAAATTGTTAACCCAAAAATGATAAATGGTATCCAAATGAATTGATAGAAATTTATCAGAAGTTAGAACCTTCAAACTCAATTTGGGCCATCTATTGGCTTTTTAATTATGTTCGGTAATTACTTCAGTAACATACTCAAGAGCGAAGACCCAAGTTGAGCTAAAATGATTCGTTGTTTTTCAATCAGAATTTGCAATATGGGAAAATGTAAAGTTATCAAAACCCAGATATAAATAAAAAATATATCAAAACTGAAATAAGCAATTGTAATGTGAACTTGAGAGTTCTAATACAAATTTGAAAAATTAGTCGTTGGTAACTGTCAAGACATTTGGATTCTTTATCTATTTCTTTCTGTTAATGCCATGCATTCATTGAATATATTGTTTTTGCAATTTTGTTACAGTCATTGCTATAATCTCGTTGTTTTTACGTTTGAAAAATCTTTGTTGATTTCTTGGTCTTGAAGAACGAAGATGACAAAACACTTTTGTCTCCATAGTTTTACACCTATCCAAGTATAAGTTGTATGAAGAACGTTGTGAATCGCAATTCCGCATGGCTCAGAAAGTCTAATGAAATTAATGAGCATACCCTAACCACCAACCTCTCACCCACCCTACCCCCTCCATCCATCTTTCCCATTAACCACTTGGGTTGTGGAGCACTGGTAAAGCCTTTGAGGGATGCAGCGAAAAATCTCACCTACATTGGGTTCAAATCCAGGCGTTGTCAAAGCCCTCGTGGCGATTGAGGTTCAACTGCAACAAGTCCATGCCATTTATGGTCACCCGGGGATTGCTCGGTGCGCATAAGCTAGCCAGGAAACCAACATTAATGAACTTAAATCAAATGGCATTTCACTCCTTTTTCCCTCCTGCTTTTCGCAAATTGTGTTTTTTTTCTGTTCGTTTCTATAGCAACGAGGCTTCAGAGGCTTTCTATTCTCTCCACTTTTCTGAGTTACTTTGGGTACACGCCTTGACTTAACTCTCACTTTAAATGATGATTTATTGGTAAATCTAAGAGAAGAATTTTGTTAGCCAATCCAAAGGAAGATTTCTTTGGTTCTTTGATCTTTCGAAACAAAAATATTGGTTTTGCAGAGGGTTAGAGGGAGAGAGGGAGAGAGAGAGAGAAAGAGGTGATGGGGAGGGGGAGGGGGCAGCTATCTGGGTGAAAATGGAAATGTTGCAAAGCAAGGATCACATTCTGAACTGCTTTCAACGGAGAATATAGGTTCTAGTTCAATACCCATGTCTGTTATAAAAGGCTCTAGATCATATATTTAAATTCATGTACGCAAGGACACAAATCTTTGTTCAAATATCAATTGCCATTCTTACATAGTTCACATAATCTAGTAGAAACTTTTCTGTATTTTGTTTTTTGTAGCTTTGTTCATTGCAAAGATCCAAAGATATAAGTGAGTCATTTTGTGCAACAAAGGATGTAACACCCTAAAATCTAGAAATAGTGGCTAATTTATAAAATGTATAATACATGAAATTAACAAAAAAATTCTCTCTAAAAGTCAACACTTGTGCGGCTTGTCCCGCGGCCCAAGCCATGTGGAAAAGGCCACATGAGTCCCTGTTTTTGCATGAAACTTCTGATTTTCCTATCCCACTTGATTTAGCAATACTCCAAGAGGATTAGATATGGTTGGGTTCCAATACGCCAATGACAAACCCAAACATGGCTCATTTTAGTCGTGTAACTGTTTCTTTTTAAAATTACGGGTATTACAAAGAAGATAGACAAGGGTCTGGATTTGAAGATTGAAAAGAGTTGGGTATTTTTATTTAAAGTAATAGTTATTTGTTTGTGTTACTTTGACCTTGGCTTGGTTATTTTATACTTGGTTTGGAGCATGTTCCAAGCTTATATCTTTAATATTTTGGATTAGAGCACTCTTATCTTAACACCTTGAACGTATTTCACCTTGAATGTATTGGTGATTTTTGTGAATCATCAATCCATTTCATGTAATTGGATTCACAAGAGTATATGGGTTGTTAGTTAGCTTGGCGGGGTTAAGTGGGCCGCAACCCCTTGCGGGTCCTATCTAAGGTGGAGCGCTCCTGGCGGTGGTGTCGCTGAATGGTTGAGAAGTCAAGTGCTTGAGAAAATCTTTATGGATTTTATGAAGAGAAGTGCTTGGGAAAATCGAGCTTGTGAATGTCTTGGCTGAGACTTAAAAGCCTCCGAGTTTGAGCTTCTTGCTCTAAAGTACCTATGAGTTGCCTTACGATTCGTGGAAACAATTTGTAGTTGTTGTATTTGTAACTACTATGTAGTTAACCACCCACTAGTTTTATAGCAATCATTTTCGTTTTATGAGATTATCTTCAAGTTGATTTCGTGATACCCACAATAAGGATAGAAATATAACTAATCCAAGAACTTGCCTATCATTTATCTGTATTTCAAAATATCTCCAACGGGAATTTGAGTGGGAGTCCGATGTCATTTGAGACTTGTTTTTCAAGTGATCACTCATTTGCTACATTTTGAAAAATAAATAGAAATCAGAAATTGAAAGTTGAAAGAAAATAATCTCGAAATGAAAATTTATCGAAACCAAAATAAAAATAACGAACATATCATGAAAGAATGGTGTAACCTTTTTTACACAAACTTCTACCTATATTAATGATATTTAGATAAATAAATATATTTAAAATTTGATATTATTGAGATGGAATAACGGTAATAGATAAATAATAACGGTGAGAAATGATCAAATAGGCCAAAAGACGCCAACAACTTAAAATTGAAAATAAATAAATAAAAAAGTTGACAGATTTATGTAACAGATACACTTAACCGATCAAATAAACATGATCCATAATTGATTTGTTGATAATATTCCTTAACTTGATGGGCCTAACTGATCCCACATCAATTATAATTGTTCCCTCTCTAATTAACCGGATATACAAACTTTTACTAAACCGGTTATGACCGAGCTCGTGGTCTGAGCACATTTATTAGGTGTGTTCATCAGTTGATCGGAATCCTTTGGATTTAGGTGGATCCGATCATCCATTATTGAATGTTGGATTTGCCTGATGATCCGACCCTATTGCGATATTATTATTGGTTATCTACTGAATTGGATTGAATCTATCCCATATTTTGATCGAATGTTCTACCGATTAATCCATAATTTCAACCGGTTATTAATATATTTTCCTAATTTCTCAACAAAAAAAACACTATATACAAATATCAACAACATGAACAATTGCAAACCACAGATGATAATGAAACCTTGGCCAACTGCAGAAACCAAAACTTTGAATCTGCTCCCTTTTTCAACCAACAACATGATATGGTTGCAGTGAAGGAAAAATCAAAAATTGGGTTCATCAAAACTAAGGCAGCCTTCAAGCTCTTTTTCGTCCTCACGGTTATAGCCCAACTGATACGCTTGCACTAAACATGTAATGAGAGTCAAGAGCGTGGGTGATGTAGTTGCAAGTTAGGGGGGATGAGCCCCATTAATTAGGAAAGAGTGAATTACACCGGTGGTGATGTGGTTTACCAAACTTTGGATTCGGTCCCTAAAGTACACTATCTACGATGGTGGTCCCAAATTTTTTGATTTACTTTCACTCATGGTCCTTCTATGTTAAACATAGGAAGACAATGAGTGAAAGTAAATTAAACATAGGAAGACCATGATGAAAGTAAATTAAACATAGAAGGACTATGAGTGAAAGTAAATTAAACATTGAAGGACTATGAGTGAAAATAAATTAAAAAGTTAGGGACCACCACTATAGATAGTATATTTTAGGGACCAAGTCCAAAATGCAGGTAAACCACAGGACCACCCGTATAATTCACTCATTAGGAAAAAAAAGTTGAAATTTTAAGGGTAAAAAGGTGGATTTTTTTAGCTTTCTACCTTAATCTCCCCCCCCCCCCCCCCCCCCCCTCCAAGTAATTTTTCGTCCGGACCCATCAATCAAAAGAAGTGTCTCGAAGTCAACCAAAATTAACTCTAGATATCGATTAAAAACCAAAAAAGTCTTTCGAAATCGACAAAAAAACTAAAAAATCTCTTAAAGTCAACCAACAAAATTTAAAAATCTCTCGAAATGTTAGATTTAAGCTAAAAATACATCGGACAACCTTATGGGCATTAAAAATCTATATGTTGGATTTAAGTTGCCTTAAAGCTGCCTAGGCATGGGAATCACGCCCGACCCGTCGGGTAACCCGGTCCACCCGCCCCGGTCGGGGACGGGGATTCCCCGCAAAACCGGGTATCGGGGACGGGGACGGGCATCTCACTCCCCGCCCCGCCGGGTACCCGTATTTTATAATATGTATAATATATATATATATATATGTATAATATATATAATCTGAAAATATATATTTAAATATATAATAATATTTTTTAAATATATAATAATATATATGTATAATATATATATTATGTATTTTATAATATTTTTTGTATTAAAAAAAATTCTGATCGGGGAAAAAATCCCCGTTGGAGATCCCCGTTCCCCGGTGGGGATGGGGATGGGGATATGATGATATTCCCCGGCGGGGACGGGGATGGGGATGAATATAATGATCGGGGACGGGGATGGGGATTGAGGTCCCCGCCCCATACCCGCCCCATTCCCATGCCTAAAGCTGCCCCCACCAGGAATTTTTTTTCCTGGATCTGCTACTGGTCGAGAGATTATTAGTCTACATTTTTATTTTAGTTTTTCCTAAAATAAGTGTCCATTGTCAAATGTAAGAGCCTAATTTTTGACTCTATCTTTAATAATGAAGCAGAGAAATCCGTTGTTCAATTTATTATCAAGGGTAAAATGGTCATTTTGTTCATTATAACTCGTAGTAACTACACAATTCTTAAATTGATTGTCTTTTTCATTATGGACTTTTATTTTGGGAGGTAGTGTAAAAGGTAGAGAATATTAGTACCAAAACGACAGGATCCCATGAACTTGCTGCTGTTGTTCCTAATTTTCCAACACAAAAGGATTAACGTTCTCAAGTAAAATATCTAACATGAGAACGTTTCTATATATAGTATATTTCGAATGAAATGTTTGTTGCAAATTACACATTTTCAGTCTAGTACATTAAAACTGCTAGTGCAAGCCCATTATATTAAGGATTAACTAATAATTTCATTTTGTAGCTAGCTATTATTATTATTCTTATAACAATAATCTCAAATCAAATCCATGGCTTCTGGACGAAACAGTCATTTCACCGGAAAGAACAAGTCATCCATTTTTAAAGGTGTCAATTAAGTCGTTTAAGAATGGCAATCGAACGAAAATTTCAATATTATTACAAATCCTGTAGATTGGCAACTCTTTAATATTTGGTTTGATTTTTTGACCGTTGCGTAACGGTCAAAATTTATTATTAGTACTTTGTGAAAATAGTAACGTCACAATTAAATTTGAAAAAATTAGCCGAGACATCTGATTTTTTTTATACTTCTTTCTATTAATATCTTTTAACAATTCTATGACGATAATTGCTATAATTCATTTGGTTTCACTCTCGTTTGAAAAATCTTTGTTCATTTCTTGGTCTAGAAAAATGAAGATGACAAACCATATCTATCTCCACAACTTTACACCTCCAAAAATAACTTGTATGAAGAACCTGCCGATGGCAATTCCCCAGGCTCAGAAAGTCTCTAAAGAAATTTGTAAGCATAACTTCCCTTGCGGTTTTCTTCACATGCATGAGTTGCAATGATCCCTTTTTGGTCATCGAGCCATCTTTGATGATCCGTTTAGCCAAACTAATGGAGAATTTAGGTGGTCCTTCGAAACCGAAATATGGGTTTGCAATTGCTTTCATGGAGGCACATAATATGGGGAGCGACCAGATTGAAAAGGGAGAAGTTGAAAAAGAACAAGGATCACATTCTGAACCACTTTCAACTACGAATATTGGCTCCTACCATTCTCTCGTAAAGTTGCTACACCAGTGAGTCACTATAAAAAGGTTCTAAATCCTATGTTTAAGTTGATATTAACAAGGGACACAAATGTTAAAGTTGTTGATTCAAAGTCACCTGTTGAAGATGAAGGAGTCAAATGAGGACCTGGTTTGAAGGAAGCTGAACGAGATTCTAGGAGATTAGGATGACAGTAGTGGTTCCTTATTTCTTGCAAAGTTTGTTTTATTTTCTAGCTATAAATAAGTCATCCGCTTCCTTGTTTATTAGAAAAGTTATTAATAAAAAAGATCAGCAATTCTCTCATGTTTTTGTTCTTGTTCTCTTTGATTCCAACATTGTGGTATCAGAGCGCACAGGTTATGTATCTTACATAAGAGTATTGCATATGGCTAGCAATACAAACGCAATGAGTTCGGCACAACCGTTAATCCCAATGTTCAAAGGAGAAGGCTATCAATATTGGAGCATAAGGCTGCAGACGTTGCTCAGATCACAAGATTTATGGGAGCTAGTTGATCAAGGCTACTCCAGTGAAGAAGAAGAAGAAGCAAAAGTAAAAGAGAATAGAAAGAGAGATGCCAAAGCATTGGCCATCATCCAGCAAGCTGTACATGACAGCATGTTTTCCCGAATCGCAGCAGCAAGTACCGCTAAAGAGGCATGGTCGGTACTCCGTAAAGAATTTCATGGCGACTCCAAAGTGGCCGTAGTTAGACTTCAATCTCTGAGACGGGAATTCGAAAACTTGGCAATGAAGGACGATGAAGCCGTCGCTGATTTTCTGTCGAGAAGTATGGATACGGTCAGTAAGATGAGAGCATATGGTGAAGATATAAGCGATCAAACTATTGTCGAGAAGGTGTTGCGAAGTCTACCACAAAAGTTTGATCACGTTGTGGCATCAATAGAGGAATCTAAGGACTTGTCAGAAATGTCCTTCAACCAATTAATGGGATCGTTGCAGTCTCATGAGGCCAGAATCAAGAGATCTGTTGAAAAGGCAGAAGAAGGAGCTTTCCAAGTTCATGGCTATTCACCCAACAGCGGACGTGGACGTGGATCCGGATTTAGAGGTCGGTTCCGTGGAAGAGGTTCTGGCCGAGGACGTGGTAGAAGTAATGTACAATGCAATCACTGCAAGCGGTTTGGGCATACGAAGAATGAGTGTTGGTTCAAAGATCAACAGGTAAACTATGTAGCTGACGAAGGTGAATCAGAAGATGATCAGAGGCTGTTTATGGTGTGTCTTGACAATGCTCCAAGACAAAATGACATCTGGTTTGTTGACAGTGGTTGCTCAAACCACATGACCGGTAACAAACATCTTTTTTCCAGCCTAGAGGAGACACAACCGATGACCGTTCACATTGGAAATGGTAAGGCATTACAAGTAGAAGGAAAAGGCACCGTGAAAATCGAGATGATAAATGGAAAGGTGCGTTTTTTGCACGATGTTCAATACATACCTTCCTTGGGTTATAATCTGCTAAGTGTAGGGCAAATGATACAAGCCGGCTATTCCGTCACTTTTCGACAAGATGCATTTAAACAAGAAGTTTGTGTTATTAGCAAGGCACAACAAGATGTGACAACCATCAAGATGACCCAAAGTAAGCTGTTTCCTCTCGACATTTCCATGATTGAAAGCGTTGCACTGGTTACGGAAGAAAAGAACGAGTCACGGTTGTGGCACCTACGATACGGGCATCTAAATCAGCAAGGTTTAAAGTTGCTCGGTTCAAAAGAGATGGTGTACGGCTTACCGGAAATTGGACCGATAGACCTGTGTGAAGGTTGTATTTATGGTAAACAACATAGGAAGCCATTTCCTATAAACCAAGCTTGGCGAGCATCATATCCGCTTGAGTTGGTTCATGCAGATGTTTGTGGCCCTATGCAAACAAAATCACTTGGTGGGAGCAAATATTTTTTGTTGCTAACCGACGATTACAGTCGAATGTCGTGGGTGTACTTTTTGGAAAACAAAGGAGAAGTTTTTTCCCTGTTTAAAATGTTCAAGGCCAAAGTAGAAAATCAAAGTGGTCTCACCATCAAAACCTTGAGGACAGATAACGGTGGCGAGTTCGTGTCAAAGGAATTCAACCTGTTTTGTAACCAAAGTGGAATACATAGAGAGCTGACCACGCCTTACACACCGGAGCAGAACGGGGTTGCTGAAAGGAAGAACAGGACGGTTGTTGAAATGACTCGAAGTATGTTGAAGGAAAAGGACTTACCAAATAAGTTCTGGGCTGAGGCGGTAGCAACGTCGGTGTATTTGTTGAATATCTCTCCAACCAAAGCGGTGATGAACCAAACCCCATTTGAGGCATGGAACGGTATCAAACCTTCGGTAAGTCATCTTCGTATTTTTGGATCTGTTGCTTATGCCTTGATTCCTCCTCATTCTCGTAAAAAATTAGATGAGAAATCCATAAAGTTGATCTTTATTGGATACTCACCAAATGCCAAGGCATACCGATTATACAATCCAAATAATGGCGATATAGTAACAAGAAGGGATGTTGTGTTTAATGAGAATGAGCAGTGGAATTGGAACGCAGTGGAGCAAGACGGAGTTGTACCCTTGGATGTTATTCAAGAAGAAACGTTAAATTCACAACAAGAAGAGTTATCTATCACTCCTCCAACACCCGCTCCAGTTATACCCGTTGTGCAACCTCATCAGAGTTCATCTTCTGGAGAAGACTTATCTGGAGAAGAATCACCAGACAGCTATACTCCTCCGAGAAAATTCAGGTCCTTAGCTGATATTTATGCATCTGCTCAATTTGCTTTTGTTGCAGCCGATCCGGTTTCCTATAAAGAAGCAGCAGTTAAAGAAGAATGGAAAAGAGCTATGGCAGAAGAAATTAACGCGATAACTAAGAATGAAACATGGCACCTCACAAACTTGCCTGAAGGTAAAAATGCCTTGGGCTTGAAGTGGGTGTTCAAGACGAAGTACGGAGCAGATGGTAAGATACACAAATATAAAGCGAGACTTGTCGCTAAAGGGTACGCGCAACAATATGGAGTCGACTTTGAAGAAACATTTGCACCGGTGGCCAGATTTGAAACGGTTAGAATGGTACTTGCCCTAGCAGCACAACAACAATGGCCGGTCTACCAATTTGACGTGAAATCGGCGTTCCTTAACGGTGACCTGCTGGAAGAAGTGTATGTCGAACAGCCAGAGGGCTTTGTTACAGCAGAAAAAGAAAGTAAGGTGTACAAGTTACGAAATGCTCTCTATGGATTGAAGCAGGCACCGCGTGCTTGGTATAGTAAGATTGACGATCACTACCAACAACAAGGATTCAAGAGAAGTGAAAATGAGCCTACACTTTACGTAAAAAAGGCAGGTATGACCGATTTTATTATTGTGTGCATGTATGTCGATGACATTATTTACACCAGCTCCTCGAAAGAAATGATTGCTGAGTTCAAGTCTCAAATGATGGAGAAATTTGAAATGAGTGATATGGGACTGCTGCACTATTTTTTGGGACTAGAAGTACATCAAGCTGCTGATGGAGTCTTCATCAATCAAGCACGATATGCAAAGGAGTTGCTCAGCAGAATGGGTATGGCAAACTGTACACCAGCCATGACACCGATGAATGCAAATGAGAAGCTAATGCTCGGAGACGGTGAAAAGAAAGTCGATGGTACGAGGTTTAGAAGTTTGGTTGGAGGATTGATCTACTTGACACATACACGGCCTGACATCTCTTTTGCGGTTGGTGTTGTATCTCGATTCATGCATCAACCGTCGAAAAATCACTTTGGTGCAGCAAAAAGGATTTTGAAGTATGTTGCCGGTACATCGGAATATGGAATATGGTATGCAAGATCGGCCAAAGTCGAGTTACGTGGATTCTCTGATAGTGACTGGGCAGGTTGCGTTGATGACAGAAGAAGCGTCTCTGCAAATGTATTTTCTATTGGGACAGGAGCTGTGACCTGGAGTTCAAAAAAACAAAATTGTACAGCTCTCTCAAGCACTGAAGCTGAATACATAGCTGTAACATCTGCAGCATGTCAAGGACTCTGGTTAAGAAGATTACTCAAAGAATTGCAACAAGAACAACACGAAGCAACAGACATTTATTGTGACAATAAGTCTGCAATTTTTATGTCAAAAAATCCAGCTCTTCATAGCCGCACAAAACATATCGACACCCGTTTTCACTTCATTCGTGAGTTGATCATGGAAGGAGAAATTGCTGTCAAGTATTGCAGTACTCATGTACAACTCGCTGATATTCTTACCAAGGCGTTACCTGTTGATAAGTTTATCCACTTTCGAGAAGTGCTTGGTGTATGTACATTTGAATCAAGGGGGAGTGTTAAAGTTGTTGATTCAAAGTCACAAGATGAAGGAGTCAAATGAGGACCTGGTTTGAAGGAAGCTGAACGAGATTCTAGGAGATTAGGATGACAGTAGTGGTTCCTTATTTCTTGCAAAGTTTGTTTTATTTTCTAGCTATAAATAAGTCATCCGCTTCCTTGTTTATTAGAAAAGTTATTAATAAAAAAGATCAGCAATTCTCTCCTGTTTTTGTTCTTGTTCTCTTTGATTCCAACAACAAATTGTTGAACAATTAGCAACTGCAGTTATTACACGGTTCTCTTAATTTGGTTAAAAAAAAAAGCGAGTTTCTTTTGTAACTTTGTTCATTTCAAAGATCTAGGGCAATATGTGAATCCTATTAATGAAACGTAAGGATATGATGTAGATAAGGCCTCGATTCAGAGATCGAAAAGAGATGACATTATAATTTAGACTATCTATGTTTTGTTTGTATCACTTTGACGTTGTTTTGGTTATTAATTTGCTACTTGGTTTGGAGCATGTTCCAACCTTATATGTTTAGTATTACAGATTAGAGCTCTCCTATCTATGTTTTCATGATTGACAAATCTGTCCCTTGTTGGTAACAAGCTCTTTTAGGGGTTGTTTGTTAACCACTTAATGGAACAATTAAGAGTCAACCTCTGAACCGCTAAGAGGTAAAACTTGTTTGGCATAAAAAAATGTCTGCCTCTTAATTGTTCTAAAACCCTCTAAATAATTTAGTATCCTGGGCCTCCCTTAACCATTCAGCACCCTGATTTCATTCTAAACAATTACCAAACAATCATATTTCATTTTGCACTATATCGTAAAAGCCTCTTAATCATTCTAACCACTTAATCATTCTGTACTAAACCATTTAGCAACTTTCAAACAGCCCTTAGTGTAGTGAATTTTAGAGGTAATCAATCATAACTTATAGCATCTTAAATCGACAGTCAAATGGCATTTTACCGGTTAAAGCCATCCCAATCAGCCACTAAAATGAAAAGGAAATTACCGGCCAAATTTGTATGGCTCACCACTTATTTAATACTGAATATTATTTTATGTTTCATTAATACATGTAAATTAGTTTTAAATATAATTGTTTTGTTTTGTTACATTAGGTATGTAATTTACTATATGTTTTATCTTAAAAAAAACATATTAGAATTTGTTTCTTTGTTTAAATAAATTATTTTTAAAATACGTAATAACAAAAACTACTAAAATACAAATTCATAATAAAATTAAACATATGTATGTATTTATAAATTATAATTATTGTTATTAAAATAAGCTATTTTAACGTTGGTCCACAAATTTGGTATTTTTTTTGTGTTAATGGACCCAGCCAATTTGGTGTTTTTGATGTTTTTTAGCATCAAGGTTGAAGATGCTCTTATATTTGCCGGTCATAGAATCTAAACTCTGAAAGTTGATAAATCCTTAGAAAGAAAATATCCATACTCTCATATTTGTGAAACTATGATCGATAAACCTTTGTATGTTTTGGTATATTTTTGAATTATCTTTCAAATTACATATTTGTTGGACATTGTTTAAAAAATTTACATATTTTTCGTCTAGTTCACTAAACGGCTAGCATAAGCCTATTAAATTAAAATTAAGGATTAACTAATAATTTGGTTTTGTAACTTCGATTATTCTCATAAATATAATCTCAATCAAATCCATGGCTTCTAGAGGAACCGGTCATTTCTCTAGAAACAACAAAAATTCAGTCGTCTAACTAAAATTAAGTTCTATTTTTAGTTAAATCACACCATACGTTCTTGTGGTTTGCTCAGAATCTGGATACAGTCCCTCTTTCAAAATAAGTACACTGAGCGTCCTTGTGGTTCTTGTTGGGGTAAAAATCTACTGTATTAAAGTTATGTGTTAAAACTGTAAATACCTTAAAGGGTATAAACAGTTTGCTAATTAGGGTTTAGCCCTAAGAGAGTTATTACTAATTTCGTTTCACGTGTAAACGCTCTGTATTATCATTCAATCATATGACCACTTTATGTGACAATTCATTGTGATTATTATTTGATATTTGTTCTTGCATTTATATTTGGGATTCACAACTAGTATCAGAGAAGAGAGATAAAGCTATCGATCCAAAGGTATTGATTTATCATCGATGTTCTTCAAAATCCAGAAAAACGACGTTGTTTGGTTAGTGTTTTTGATTTTGTGATTTTTGCTTAAATTATTGATTCCTAGTTGCTTTGAGTCATAAATCGCGTTTGGTAAAGTTTCAGATTCAAAATCAAAATTTTAAGCCTCAATTTTGAAAAACCGGTTCTTGAGTTTTTGGTCACTGTTTATAATTTTTTTGGTGATTCTTGAAAAATAGGGTATACTTTGGCATAAATCGGATTGGGTCAGTTGATTTTTGTGTTGCTATATTGTTTTCCATTTCCACGAAGCTTTAGAAATCTTCTGGATTGAGTTTAGATCCGATAAAGATGCCCAGGTCGAGTTCGCGGACACAGTTCTTCGTTCCCGGTAAGTTCTCTTTTCCGGATACTCAATACCCGATTAACTCACCCAGATATTACTTAATAACCGGACACATTCCAACCGGGTTTTCGCTAATATGTGGGCATAGTTATCTAGTAGTTTGCATACCCGAGTTTCACTGTTATCCTATTGATTCCACCCGGGTTCTCACCATATCCGGATTTTGTCTGCTATTCGATCAAGTTGACCGGAAACCCTCTTTATCCTGACTCTTACACGGATCTTGTTATATCCGGACTCACCTTCCGGATTCCATATTCGGATTTCTCCATCCGGATTCTTCCATAATCCGGACATTTATATATGGATTCTCATTATCCGGACAATATTCCATCCAGATTTTTTTGTTCTGCTTTTATCAGTATTCTTTCTGTTTGCGTTTAGAATCTTGCGTTAGGACACTCACTCACTCGTAGTTTCCTGCATAAGTCTCACTACCTTTGGATCATATCTTAATTGTCTCACGATCACTCAAGTGCACTATTAGATGAATACCCGTGATGCGTTAGCGATAGAGTCTAAGACCAAGCCACTAGTGTTGTATATAGGGGAATATCAACAATGGCGAGACCGTTTCATGGATTTTATCGAGTCCAAGGAACTCTATCTCGATATCCTACTCTCCCTGCAAGAAGGGCCACAAGCTGCACCAATGATGGATGTCCCAGCCCAAGAAACCGGCGAACCAGCAAAAACTGTCCCGAAGACATTTGCGCAGATGACCCAGAACGAAAAGAACAAATTTAATGAAGGCAAGGCGTCGAAGACCTACATTCTTCACAGTCTGTCGAATGACATATACACGAGTATAGATAGTCACAAGGCGACTGCCAAAGGAATGTAGGATCAAATAGATAAAATGATGATGGGGAGCAAGGTGGGAACCAATTGAAGATAACAAGCTGCATTACTCGATATGACGGATTCAAGGCGAGGAAAGGAGAAACACTAACCGAAACCTACGAGAGGTTTTGTCTTTTCCTGAATGATCTTCTCAAGAAAAACATCTCGAAGACCAACATGGAGAACAACATTAAGTTCATGAATAATCTTCAGCCAGAATGGAGAAGATTTGCGTCGCATATCCGACACAACCACATTATGGAGAATGTTCCCCTCCACGAGCTATACGAGATTCTCTTGCAAGATGAAGATGAAGTGTTAGAACTTATGGGAGAACAGAAGCAAGCTGAGAAACCAACAGTTGACCCACTGGCACTAGTCTCGGACAAACGAGAGCATCATTCAAGTCGTAGCTCCCGGGGAGAGACAGTAAAGAGCGAATCTGAGCCTGAAGAGGAAGCTAAAAGCGAGTCTAATTCTGAAATTCAAGATATCAAGAAAGCAATAGCTCTCCTGTCTAAAGCATTCCAGAAGAAGAAGTTGTTTAAGAAACCATCATCGAATGGTCAGAGGTATTCTACCACCAACAACAAGCGTCACGACTACAAAGACAAATACGAGGGCAAAAGGAAATTAGATGAAGGAAAACACTCTGACAACAAGTCTGAGGAGAAAGAGAAAGATGAGTCGGTAAAGTGCTATAACCGATGCAAGCTAGAACACTTCGCGAGAGATTGTCGAAAGCTAGTAGTACGCAACCCAGAGTACTACAAGAACAAGATGTTGCTGGCAAAGCTTAAAAGCACTCATGGCTTAAAGTTATCATTGGATCAACATATCAGATGAAGAAGAAGAAGAAGAAGAAGAAGATGTTGATGCCCACATGTGCTTGATGGGTAAGCAATCCAAGCAGTCCGATTAAGATGACAAAGATCGCGACTCAACTACTTCCGAACAAGCTTGTCAGGTATGTTTTCCAAATCATAACGCTTTAATCGATCAGATGCAAATTACTGTGCGTAAATTAGACTTCTATAAGAGCATTAGGGAAAATACACTCCAAATATCCACCTTAGAAGCTAAGGTAGAAACACATCGTGATATCATAGATAAGTTGAGTGTAGAAAATGTTGGGAACCTGTGCATAATTGAAAATTTCAAGGCTATAAATGACGCAATTTCTAAAGAGACTGAGATTTTAACGACCAAATTATCTGATCTAACCAAAAAGCTTAACAAGTCAGAGAGCGAGAGAACTGAGATTGTCTTTCAAAGTTCTTCTCTTCAAATTGAAAATAAAGGGTTAATTAAGAAGATAAGGATCTAGAAATTAAGTTTTACAAACGTGGTCAAACTGATCAAACAATCTATCTGAACAAACCCAAAGAAGTCAAATATTATAACTCTGAATGGGGAATAGGATATGATAACCCTCATTACGTAAAGAAAATCTTATCTGAGGTTCCCACATTGTACGAATTCAATTTTCTCCTAAGTACAGAATCATATGAACTGAGTCACCTATCAGAGAAGATAAGGAACTGGAAGAATTGAAAAGAAAAAGCATGGTTAAAATGCAACTTCCTTTTGTAAATGATTCTCTAAATGAATCTTATAAGAAAAATAAGTCCACCTACCTTTCAAATGACTACTTTATTAGTTATTCTAATGCCAAACCCAAAGCAACTCCTGCTGAAGGTGCGGCAACACCTGCTGAACTTAAGAAGGAAACTACTAAATTCAAACGGTGCATTCCCCCTTTGGTGTTAGAAAAGAAAATAGTTCAGCTCGATAAGTCATTTGAACAGAAACGGATAAATTTTGACAACGAAAGGAAAGAGTTCTTAACTAAATATGTGTTTGAATTCCTCTTAACTAAAATTGAGTTTGAATTCCAGTGAAACAGGAAAGGTGTCTGAAGGCGAAAAGGAATCATTTCAAACAGAAATTCAGAAGCTCACCTCTAAACTGCCTGCCTTGGCAACAAATATTATGAAAGAGCAATTGAGCAAAGCTGAATTACAAAAGAAGCTTGATCGACTTCTTCAGGAACGGATTAATCTGTCAAAACCTTCCTCTACACCATCAGACACTTCTTCTTGCAAAGCCTTTTTAAGTAATTTATCACCTGTTTCCATGAACAAGGATTCGAACAAATTTAACAAAGGAAAAGAATATCAACTAGATTTTTTAGTAAATAATCTTGATTCTAATTTTGCAAATGCTTCGGCCCATGATTCTATAAAAAGTCCAACTCCAACTAGTTCCTCACCTCAAACCGATGACAATGATATCTCTGATGACGAACTAAAGTTCTCTGTATTCATGAATTCCACAGTTTGTTCAAATGAAGGTCTGGATAAGTTTGACTTTGCACCTAAAATTCCAAGTCACATTCAATTTCTTGATCAATCAAACGAGCCATCGGTCAAATTTTATAAGGGTTAATGTCCTACATCTACCCCCAAAGTGTCTGTGAAGAAATTTTCAAAATCAAAACCTAAAAGACGTTCATAGAAACAATGCAAGACCGGTAGCTCAAGCAAAAGACACTCTTACTACTCCAGTTCTTTTGACAGTGAGCTTAATGATATTTCAGATAGTCGGGTCGAAGGAAAAGCGTCAAATAAGTTTGGGTTGCCAAGGGGTCTAAGCAAAGCACCGTGAAGACAAATTCGTTTAATTCAGTTTCGCATGTTAGGAAAAACGATAACAATCATGATTTTTTTAATTCTAGTACTTTTATTGAACAAAGTGTTATGTTTCTTTTAAAACTTTATTCAATTCAGAAGTTGATTCAACTTTCTCATGGTTGTATTTGTTGTTTTGTGTGTGGCTTGAATGATTTTGTGAATCGTAAATATGCATCTGATGGTTTGGTTTTTATCATGTTTTTAATTCTCATACCGATTTGAATTCACCATCCACTAGACAAGAACCCACTTCTAAATGGGTACCTAAAAAATGTGCTACACCTAACCCTGAAGGACCCATTTTCAAATGGGTACCTAAATCTGCTTAATTGTTTTTGCAGACCGGTCCTGTGTGGTATTTAGATTCTGGCTGCTCCAAGCGCATGAACAGAAGGAAGGGGCTTCTACAAACTTCACTGAAAAATACTGCAGCAAAGTGAGATTTGGGAAAGACCATTACTCTCCCATTATGGGATATGGAGATATAGTTCAGGACAACCTTATGATTAAGAAAATGTCATATGTTGAAGGTCTAGGTCACAATATTTTTAGTATAGGTCAGTTATGTGATAAGAACTTAGAGGTCAATTTCAAAGCCAAAAGGTGTAGCGTCCAAACCGAAGACGGAATGGAACTCCTAGCTGGGATGCGACACACCAACCTCTGCCCGATCGACCTATCATCTCTGAAGACTGACAAGACGGTATGTCTCATGTCCAAAGCAACGACGCAACATAATTGGTTGTGGCATCGAAGACTCTCACACCTTAACTTCAAGAATATCAAAAAGTTGGTGCTAGGCAGACACGTCAAAGGCATGCCAGATCTGAAGTTCGAGAAAGAACACTTGTGTACTGCATGCGAGATGGGGAAGATGAAGCATGCTCCTTATAAGTTTTAAGGCCACTCCAAGAAAGATGAGATCACTATAGTTAATCCACATGAATCTATGTGGGCCAATTCTTGTTCAGAGTATCAACCACAAAAAGTATATCCTCGTCATGGTAGATGACTTTTCTCGGTACACGTGGGTCAAATTCTTATGTTCTAAGAATAAGACCCCATAGTTGATCATATCACACCTCAAAAGTGTCCAAGTCAACCTACAACAAACTGTTCAGACCATCAGGACAGATAATGGTACGGAGTTCAAGAACCGAACCTTAGGTGATTACCTAGATTCAGTCGGTATCGCCCATACCTTCTCAGCTGCACGCACCCCTCAGCAAAACGAAGTAGTGGAAAGGCAGAATCATACCTTAGTGGAGGCAGCTCGGACGATGCTCACCCAATCTAAGCTTACACTATTCCTATGGGTCAAAGTAGTTGCAACCGCTTACTACACCCAAAACCGCTCAAACATCAATAAGCGGTTCAACAAGACACTGTACGAACTAATCAACAACCGCGTCCCCAACATCAAGTACTTCCACATGTTTGGATGCACATGCTTCGTACTGAATGATAAGGACGATCTTCGCCAGTTCAACCCCAAGGCGGACGAAAGAGTCTTCATCGGATACTCCACACAGTCAATGGCATTCCGCATCTACAACATACGCACCAAAACCGTCATCGAGAGTGTAAACGTGACCTTTGACGAAGTGGCTGATTTATCTTCTAAACACATCAGTTCAGAACCCTCTTTAACTGGCGTGCTAGCTTCTAAACAAGATCGTTCAGGAACAACAAAACCACCAGTAGATCCTAATCATGCCTCTACATCAAACGCACATATTTCTGATTTATATCTACTTTTTGAGCATTTTTATGATGAATTCTTTGGTCAGATTAATCCAAATGCTTTTATGCCTAATAGGGATAGAGCTGCATATCTCGAGGAGTCAACACCACCTTCTGGTCCCCTCATAACTCATACTCTTCGGCATCTCCATGTACACCCCCGGTAGACCAAGCAACACCAAGTTCAAGTGATGTTTCGCCGATCACAAATATACTGGAAAGTGTTGTTGCTAACTCATCTTCATCTACACGTTCTAACCAACTTCATCAATTCTGGAGGATGCCCCACTCACTGAGCATCCAGAACTAGCTATGCCGATTTACTATTCACCATCACTTGAAGTTGTTCAAGACTTACTTCCTAGTGGATACGTAGATCCATTCAACACCCACTCGACCTATCAACCACTCCCACACACCACAAAGAGAATGAGAGCACATCCGATTCATTAAATCATAGGTAACCCCTATACTCCGGTTAAGACCAGGGTCGCCTCAACCAATGAATGCCTCTTTTCCACATTCCTGAGTCGTGTTGAACCAATGAGGTCTCGGAGATCCTAAACGATCCCCACTGGGTAATCGTCATGCAAGACGAGCCAAATCAGTTCGAGAGCCTCAAGTTGTGGCGACTTGTACCACGACCAAAGAACACAATGGTGATCAGCACCAAGTGGGTCTTCAAGAACAAGAAGGGTCTTCAAGAACAAGAAGGATGAAGACGACATAGTGGTATGAAACAAGGCTAGACTCATCGCCAAGGGATATCGACAGCAGGAAGAAATTGACTATGATGAGACGTTTAAAGTGGTCACACGCATCGAAGCGATAAGGATGTTCCTCGCCTACGCCGCTCAAGAACTTCACCGTGTTCCATATGAACGTGAAGACCGCTTTCCTCAACGGCATACTCATAAAGGAGGTATATGTATAGCAACCAGAAGGCTTCGTGTGTGAGTGTAAGCCACATCACGTCTATAGTTAGACAATGCCTTAGATAGTCTCAAACAAGCACCACGAGCCTGGTAGGACTTCTTATCCTCTTTCTTAATTAATGTTCTGTTTTCCAAAGGTAAGATAGATACCACTTTATTTATTAAAATTGAAAATAAAGATATCACATTTGTCCAAATTTATGTGGACGATGTAATTTTTGCCTCAACAAACCCTCAATATTGTCAGAAACTTTTCAATCCTCATGAGCAAACATTTTCAAATGACTATGATGGGTCAGATGAACTTTTTTCCTTGGTCTTCAAGTTAAACAACTATCGACATGAATTTTCATCAATCAATCTAACTACATCTCGGATATTCTTCAAAAATTCAATATGTAAAATTATGCACCCATGAAAACTCCCATGGCAACTAGTTCTCGATTACACTCTGATCCTAGCGGAAAGAACGTGGATCCGAATACTTATAGAGGAATGATTGGTTCGATGATGAAAATTGACGGCAAGTAGGCCTGATATTATGTTTTGTACACCTTTGTGCAAGGTTTCAGTCAAAACCAAAAGAGTCTAATTTAATAGCAGTTAAGCGTATTTTAAGATATTTGACATGTACTACTAATCTTGGCTTATCGTACCCGAAAGAGACAGGATTTGAGCTGACGGTGTATTCTGATGTCGACCATGCCGGAAGTATGTTGGATCAGAAGAGCATATCGGGTCACGTCCAGTTCTTGGGAGACATGATTGTCAGTTGGGCCTCGAAGAAGCAAAAATGCGTGTCCACCTCTACAGCCGAAGCTGAGTACGTCGCTACCGCCGGTTGTTGCTCACAGGTGATATGGATGCGCACCCAGCTCAAGGACTACGGTTTTCACTACTCAAAGATTCACATCTATTGTGACTCGAAGAGCGCCATGGCAATATTCATCAATCTGGTACAACATACGAAGGCGAAGCACATTGACGTCCGATATGACTTTATAAAGGATCACGTCGAACGAGGTACGAACGAACTCTATTTTGTTAATACATAACACCAGTTAGCAGACCTCTTTACCAAAGCCTTGGACGAAAAACGGATTAATTATTTAGTGTCCAAGCTGGGTATGCTCAATCTGATAGTTTAACCCGTTTATGAATCTGGTACAATTTCTATTCAGTAAATTAGGATTGTTCCTTTCTCATTCGGTGATTACTCTCTCGATGATCAAGGTCACATTCCTCGTTTATTGAATCCTATGTGTACCGTCATCATAAAGTTTATAAACTTTTGTATTTCCTAAATAGGTTTCCTTCGTTTCTTTTTCAACTTTCTGTTCGTGGCCTTTATTTTGTTTCTATTTAATTTCCGTTTATCTATTGTTTGATACCTCTGTGTTTAATAATGTGTTCATGTGTTCACGGAGTGCTTTGGGAACAAAGCACTGGATATGTGTAAGTTAGTCTAGGTTCACTAGTCGAGGGGAAGTGTCACATTTTTTCCCTTTGTTTCAAAGTTTTTTGAGTGATTTCTCGCAATTTTGTGCAAATTTTCCTTTTTCCAAGTTTTTATGCATAATCCGAGGGTGAGAGGTGAGCAAAATGTTTTTCACTGAGTGGCTCGTCCCCAAAAAGGTAATTCTTCATTTGAGGGGGGGGGGGGGGGGTACTTATCATTAATGTTTCAGAAAAGTCAAAGGTTTCACGGTTGATCTGGATTATTCCATTATCGGACATGTTATCCGGATGCTACCCTTATCCGAAAACTCTCACAATCCGGATACACACTTTACCCGGATAATCACATTATCCGGACACCACCTATTCTGGATGACCCATAATCCGGATACCACTGTATCCGGACGCACACAAATCCGAAAAATCTCCTATCCGGATTCACCAAAATCCCAAACGAAGTATTTGGGTTTAAATAGCGTTTTCCCTCTCACACTCATCATTATTCCCGAACTCTCTCCTACTCATCAACCCTCTCTAAAACCCTTTGCTCGCTCATTCCGCACGAACTCATAGATTCTCTATCTGTTGCACTCCAAATCATTCAGGTATACTTTCGATTTCAGTTCTTAGTCGAGTTTCCTTCGATCGATCATCGATTCTTTCGTCTGATCATGTTCGAAGTGGCGGCAGTTCGAATTCTGAACCCTACTTCGCCCGCTTACTTGTTATTTTTGGTCAATTTAGTGTTGATTTTGTTCCTACTCGAAATATATGTGGTGTGACTATCGTTTTTGAGTTGGTCGATTTTGGGTTCGTTTGATTCCCAGATACAAAGTGTCCGAACCCGGTACCATCAATTTTCGGGTAACACCACTTTACCGGGTAACCCTAAACCTGGGTAAGCCGATTCCCGGATGCATACTTCCCGGATAACCCATTTTACCGGCTACTTTATCCGGATGAGCACTTGTTCGGGTTTCCACTCATTTCGGATACCAATTTTTCCTGAACATCAATTCCTGGATTACTCAAATCCGGATAACTCACTTCCCGGATGCACTTCCAAGTTGTCTAACTCCCAGATGCCATTTTATCCCGGGTATCCAACGTTCCCAGATAATTCTTATCCGGACACCACTATCATACGGGAACCAGCCTCCTTCACCACTCTGTGTGTCCTGCAATCCTTTCAGACAGATCAATTTCGGGTAAGTTTTTGTGCTCTCTAGTGGAACATACGTCGCTAATACTTTGTTTCTTTTTTAGGTTAATCACGGCACAAGAACAACGATACGTTTCTCCGAACTACTATGGTGATGAGAACAGCGCCTTAATCCGACCATCTGGAGATTGCTGGAAACAACTATCACTTGGAAGTGGAAGCATTTCGCTGCCACCATGTAGTAGTAGTAGTGGAGATCCTCAGAGGTCACCCATTTAACTTTGCCCTCACGACAACCATCAATGTCCCGCTGCTATATCTGCAACAAGTGTGGGACACAATACGATACGTAGCAGGGGATAAAGTAACAGGCTTGAAGCACTACTAGATGCGACTCCATTCGGCCTGACACGCGAGATCCTCTGCCAGATTTTTCACCTTCCAGCTGCCACAGATGTTCAAGACAGGGCTACATTTGATCCACTGGTGTCGGAATCTTAGCTGTGTGCAGATATCCGCTCGCTTGGTTATTCTCAAGAACTCAACAGGCCCTCCGCTATCAATCGACAATGGTTGACTCCACTTTGGTACCCGATGTTCACTATTCTCAACCGGTGCTTGTCCTCCAAGACAAAAGACATCGATCAGTGCGGTGCCAACTTTCCTACGACTTTTCCATGGCGTAGCATTTCATTGACATGTCGACTACGTCGACCTCTTGTCGAACGAGCTTGTTCAAAACGTTCAATACAAAGACGACGCCAAGAAGCGAAGTTTTGTTCCATTCATGAAATTTCTGCAGATCGTCATTCACCACATGATGAACGAGAACATCGCAATCCCACGACGACCGAGACACCAGGTATGCCCAACTTTTCGCATGCATCACTTAGCTAACCGATATGACATACCAGAAATTGTCACTATGTGCATTCCAAATACGCACGTCCCTCGGCACATAATGTGTTAGCGTAAAGAAACCTTCATGGTATAGACGCTCCTATGGTCCGGCCAGAACCGGTAGGACCTACCTAGGGAGCAAGACCTGAGAGGCTTGGGGTCCCCACGTTAGAGGAGTGATGGTCCGGATGTTGGGACTTCCGGATAGGTGTGCAGAGAGAAAATACTAGGAGGGGTTTAGGTGTGGGCAGTGCCGGGGATAGTCGCGTTACTACAAGTCGTAACCCTCAAGCATCTACAAGGTGTGTCTCTCAACCATCCGCAATCCGTACACCTCGAGTACCAATTATTGATACCAACACATCGCTCCACGATGTACAAGTCTAACACAAGACCTTAACTACCAATGCCGAGAGTGCCTCCAACCTCGACAGCTTTAGCGTCTCCATCTGGAGATGATAGTACCGAATCTGATGATACTCAACAATTTCTCCTCATCCCAGTTGGTGGACTTCCTCCACAAGATGAAGTTCGTTCCTCATTGGTTACACCCTACCTCTTTTGAACCTTCAGCCGTAGTTGGAGTGATAAGGAGAACGGAGGGAGAATTAGTTGAAAATACATAAAATATGAGCCAGAGAGAAAGAAGATCAAAAAGAAATAATGAGAGTACACGTGTGATAAGGAAACATATCTATGTTAGCCTTCCCTAAACCAGTGTCGCCCGGGTAGCCACATCTGACATTCAATCTCATTCGTTGGGACTGGGTAATGAACAAGTCATCGTGGACCCAGCGATGCAATTGCATAACCCTCCAAGCCATTCAAGCATCTCTCAACAGATGCATGTTTCATCTTCTCACAAGGAATTAGCGAATGATCTACCCGTCTCTCACTTGGAGAGTTCAGGTATTGAAACAAGGGGACTCTCGCCCAGTTCTCGACTTCTTTGAGTGCATCATTGTGTCTAGAGCCTCTTGAAGATATACTTTCTTTGAATATGACACAAATACATTCTTCGGCTATTGTTGGAAGTCTTAGTGACCCAACCGGAACACTAATAGTAACTCTACCTTCTGGTGGATTACAAGGATTGAGTGAAAGTCCTACCACAGTTAACATCAGGCCAGATGTGAACGTACGCAGTATGGTTGTGTCAACTGTTACTAGAACTAGCAATCTAAGTGATCTAGGCGTACACTCCCAGAATTCATTTCCAAGGAATATCTGAACGGTGCCTTAAAGAATGTTCGAGATCACATAGAGGACGAGATGAGGAAGGAGATGAATGCTCTAAAAAGTCTAATAAAGGGTAAATCTGTCATGAACAAACCTGAACCCGAAACCCAACTACCACCTCCACCACCACAAAACCAAACCGATATGTGCATAGATGACCTGAAATTACTACTCCTAGCCAAACTCATGTCCCAATCTACCGAAGACACTACTGAACCCGACTTAATAGGCATGCTCAGATCTAAGGTTATAGCCAATCCACCTATACCACCCCGACATGTCACACCTGAAGCCTTTCAAGCCTATCAGACACAAGTGAACTCCAACATCGGCCAGCTTAAGACAACTCTTCAGTCTGTGCAGCAAACTCTAGCTACACTTTTTGACCGAGTTGCCTCTTTGAAAGATACGTGCAAGGGCCATGCTCAGGGTTTAAATCGGCGACATGATGATCAGGATGATCTCGATAACCATAAGGGGGGAAGCGCCTGAGAACATTCGAACTAGAAACAGCCATTACCGAAACATCCAGTAGCACAAACAGAAACTGTTGAGATCGTACAGAGCTCCGAGCAAAATCCGGTACAGGATATGTTACAAAATATGGACATTTCATCGGATGAGGAAACCAACATTCCTGATGATGTTAGCCCAACCGTTAAAAAGCACGAGGGTGGTGACAAAGGAGTGGTCGAGGTACTGAACACTGGGAAAGCTACTTTTGGGATGATTGATCCATAATCTGATATAGATCAAGTTGTTGAAAGAGAAATGACCCAACATGCATTCAATGCCATAAGAGCTGAAGTCGATGATATGTGTAACTTCTCAGACGATGAATTCCAAGACCAAGGAGACTACGACTATCTTATCCAACAAAGTATTTAAATAAGTGTACCCCCGAAATCAAAATCTGTTACTCAACCATCCCAAGCTGATGAAACCGAGGGTTTGACTAGAGCAGAATCAGTTTAGCCATCTTTAAAGGTTGTTCAAGTCGAACCGAATACTCCACTTAAATGGAAAAGAGTTAGGATATTGGGCCCATATCTCGAAGAATCAAAAAAGAAGATATGTGCTCACTGGATCAGATCGTACGACCAAGTCAGTGTATATGGTGTGAAGTTCATGAAGCAAGAGAGAACGGATCGAATATGTCAATATGAGAAAAACGAAAGGTCAACTGATCAGCAATGTTAGAACTAAATATCGAATTACCGAGATAAAATAAATTTCCTCCAAACGCTTGCTCAAAGTATGGTACCAGTTTTTACACTTTTGAGGAATGATTGCAACGAATGGACCTTCACAGAAGCTGATTTTGAAAAGCTAGAACTACAAGACTTTAAGTTTATCTTAAGGGACTTGAAGACCAGGACCATCAGACCTCGGGAAGTCATTTCCACACTTGAAGTTGTCAAAAGATACATGAAAAGTGCAATCACACTATCATACGTGGAAGACTTTCAAATGGGTATCGAAAGCAACCGGCCTAAAGTCAACATGCCCAAATCAAAGCTTGCCCAACATCGAGAATCTAGCAACCGATTCGTTTCATCAAGTTCTAGATTTTGGCATAATCTACCTGAACAACCAGTGTAACAAACGATTTTTGTTGTTCAGTGAGATTGCTCGCTACTACGATGGTACACCGATGCTACTCAGAAATCAGTTGCAGAGCAAGTTAGCCTTGGACGATTAACGGTCGAAGAAACTCGAGCCTAAAGAAATATCGTTGGTTGAAAGATCTTTGGAGGAGATTATTAAAAGACTGGAGTACCAAAATGCACTTCGCCGGTTCGAGATCATTTTCGCTATCAGAAGACGTTACGTTCCAGAACGGCGTCATTTTCAACTTTAATCCAAAGGGGGAGATTGTTCGTGTAAAAATCTATTGTATTAAAGTTATGTGCTAAAAGTGTAAATACCCTAAATACCCTAAATGGTATAAATAGTTTGCTAATTAGGGTTTAGCCCTAAGAGAGTTGTTAACCTAATTTCGTTTCACATGTAAACTCTCTGTTTTATCATTCAATCATATGACCAGTTTATATGACAACTCATTGTGATTATTGTTTGATATTTGTTCTTGCACTTGATATTTGGGATTCACGGTTCGTATTATATTACGAGCTAGGTCTTGTCTCTAACGAAGTTAACTCCAATCTGTTAACTCAAGGCCAATTTATTCATTTTTTCTATGAAACATTTTCCTAGGGATACAACCCAAACACTAAAAACTCTAAAAATGGTGGGACCTTTAAACATTAAAAAAACCAACTCCAACCCACACTAAAAATAAAAAACTAAAAACATCTTTAATAATAAATAATATATGTATTTGTTAGTGCTTAAAATGTAAATTGTATCCAAGTAGAAGGGATTACTTTGTAATATCTATCCTAGGTATAAATAGCCTAGTTAGAGATTGAGTTTAAGAAGCTTTATAACAACTACTTCAAGACACTTGTATTTTTCTCTCTATACCCTGTAACTATACTTGGATGATTAATGAGAGATGACCAGTGATTCTTGATCATTCTATTGTTTACTTGTTTCTGGGATCACAAGTGGTATCAGAGCAAGCAGATTCAAGCGCTTTTGGTGAGAAATTTGAGAGTTTTTAGGCATTTTTGAGTTTTTCGGACTTATAATCAAAGTGTGTGATTTAGGATGTTTTGTGCGTGATTAGTGATTCAGAGGAGTTCGATTTAGTTGTTTGGAGTAATTTGTGCAAGAAATTTGATCGAAAGAACTCAATTCAGTGGATTTCTATGGATTTTTAGGATTTTTTAGAAACCTACGGATGTGAATCGAAAGTTGTTGACTTAATGAGTTTTTGGTGTTGTGTTCTACACAAGAAGTATTCAGAATAGCATCGCGATCATTCCTGCAAAGTTTGGTATCAATTGGAGGATTTTAGAGTGAGATTTTGGACTTAGAAGAAAATTTCGTTCGGAGTTCATAGTAGTCGCACAAAGCAGATCTTCGTATCTTCAAATTTGTCGCATAGCACTGAGATTCATCCTTGCCGTATAAAAGTTGAGCGATTAGAATTTTTAGTCGCACAAGTGTTGGGCGACAACTCCTGTTCACTTGATTTGATCGCACATGCTGTGACCGAGAAGTACTGTTTACAGACCTTTGTTGACCGACAACTATTCGTGATCGCGCAGACTATTGACCGAGATTTTTTTTACTCGCACAAGTTTTTCACGAGAACTACTGTTCATTTTTTCTCATCGCACAAGTTTCGTGCGATTAGTACTGTTCATCACATATTTGTTGTGCGATAACTTGTTACTGTTCACTGATTTTGCTTGTCTGTTTAAAGATCGTTAACAGGTAAACTGATAAGATGATGAAAAACGAAGTGATGATGTCACTTAGAACCGAATCTCGTCCGCCTATCTTGCTTGAAAATGAGTATGAGCAATGAAAGGAAAGCTTTTTGGACTTTATCGAAAGACAACAAAATGGAGATAATCTATTATTGTCTTTGAAGGAAGGACCGATGAAACCGTTAATGTATCCTGTTCTTACTCCTAATGCATAAGACGGAGCTGAAAAGCTGAAACCTATTGGAGAATACTCAGTTGAAGAAAGAGCAAGGTTTGATGATGATAAGAAAGCTAGATCTTACTTAATCATGGGCATACCAAATGAGATCTTTAACAAGATAGATAGCTTTAAAGATAATGCACATGATATGTGGGTTCAATTGGAGAAAATGCTACAAGGATCTCAAATAGGAAATCAAATGAAAATAACTATTTGTATTAATAAATATAAGGAGTTCAAGGCAAAAGAAGATGAGAGTTTGTATCAGACCTATGACAGATTTATCACTCTTCTGAACGAGCTGAGTAAGAACAAGATAAAGAAAGAGACAATTGAGGTCAATGTTAAGTTTCTGAGTATTCTACAACCTGAGTGGAAGAGTATGTGTCGGCGAATGAAACAGAATCCAAGACTTTCCACGATGGCTTTGCATGAATTGTTTGAAACCATCCAACAAGATGAAGAAGAAGTGGAAGAAGTCAAGGAGAAAAGGAATAAGAAGAAGAAGAAGGAAATTCCTGATCTGGTGGCACTCAAGGTTGATATGAATTCTAACAGTTATCTGAATGAAAGTTCTAATGTTTTTGTGTTGCCAAACCCTCAGTGATTTGATAATGACCCTCTCTTATATACTTAGTGAAAATTGTAAGTAAACAATATGTATCAGAGTTTCACTATCGCTGATAAGTACTAAGATCTTCCAGTACCGCTGATAGGAACTCTCGCTCTTTAAGTTAAACATTCAGCGAAACTGTTCATCATTAATGCGCTGAGTCTGTTCAGTCATTATGATGATCGCTGATAAGTTAGTTGTTTACTTATGATCCCTGAAGACAAGTTTCACGTCAACAAAGGTTCTACGCTGAAGTCGAAGATCAAGCTCAAGAACCAGCGACAAGTCTCCTAATGAACTGATGCGGATCAGCGAAGACTCAGATTTGTCCACTCAACGTGAAGTATCAAGTACAAGACTTCAGCTATCGTTGAACTTTATCATCTGCTGAATAGTAAATGATAATCGCTGAATCAACGAAAGCTGATCATGAAGTCCTCCGTACAAAGTACTTTTGTCTTAACCACCCTTGCATGCCTCCGTACGAAATGTCAGAAAAGAACCTCCGAATATCTGAAATCGTACAACCACTCTGATACTACACTGTTCATCCTTACGGCTACTAAGGTTGTCAACCAAGGTCAATGACATGCAACCAACCAGCTGATGACACGTGTAAAGTATATACTGACTTGCATTAAATGCATGCAGTATATAAAGAGATGAACTCACTTCATTTGAAGTAACTTGCTAACTCTGGACAAGTTCATATCTCTTATCTCAAGATAGGTTATTATTAGTAATTTCCTTATCTTTCTTAGTGCAAGAAACCTTAGTGTTCCAACTTGTTTAGATTTAGGTTTATCCTTAATCTTGTCTCCGCAACAAGCTGTAAATTGTTAATGATTTATCAATAAACAATTTAGAAAAGTAAAATCTGTGTGTTTGTATTCAACCCCCCCCCCCCCCCCCCTTCTACAAACTTGTATAGGCCTTCGGGACCAACAAGTGGTATCAGAGTGGATTTGTTTAATCTCATAAACAAGATCTATTCTAAGATATTTCTCTTCCTTGCTATTATCTGAAAATGGCCACCAACACAAACACAAATTATATAGACAATGGTTCTCTTGCAAAACCCCCTAGATTTTCCAGAGACAACTTCAACTTGTGGAAAAATAGGATGACACTCTTCTTAGAAGGTGTAGACCCTACTATGACTTACTGTCTTGAAAACGGACCACACATCCCTGTAACAATTGATCCTTTAGTTCCAGCCACTGCAACTAGAGCTGCTATTCCAGAAAGGCTGATTCCAAAGGAAATACACATGTGGACCGATGAAGATAAGAAGAAAGTGGCTATAGATACAAAAGCCAGATCCATACTATCCATGGCCCTTCCTGACGAAGTCTACCATTCCGTCATGAACTTGAAGTCATCAAAAGCCATGTGGGACACAATATGTGTTCAGTATGAAGGAACGTCTGAAGTCCAGGACTCAAGAAAGATCAACCTGGTAAGACAATACGAAAGCTTCATTTCTGGTAAGAATGAAACTCTCTCTGAAGTTCACCAACGTTTTAATTGTTTAATTATAGATCTAAAAACTGTTGGTAAGGAATATTCTAACTTTGAAGTGCTGACAAAGTTTCTAGAATGTTTACCTGAAAGCTGGGACAATTATTCCATGTGTCTCAAGCTGTCAAAGGATCTTAAATCAATGACCCTGTTGGTCCCGAAAGGCCTATACAAGTTTGTAGAAGGGGGGGGGGGGGGGGGGGTTGAATACAAACACACTATTTTACTTTTCTAAATTGTTTATTGATAAATCATTAACAATTTACAGCTTGTTGCGGAAACAAGATTAAGGATAAACCTAAATCTAAACAAGTTGGAACACTAAGGTTTCTTGCACTAAGAAAGATAAGGAGATTACTAATAAAATCCTATCTTGAGAGAGATTTGAACTTGTCCAGAGTTAGCAAGTTACTTCAAATGAAGTGAGTTCATCTCTTTATATACTGCATGCATTTAATGCAAGTCAGTATACACTTTACACGTGTCATCAGCGGATTGGTTGCATGTCATTGACCTTTGTTGACAACCTTAGTAGCCGCATGAATGAACAGTGTAGTATCAGAGTGGTTGTACGATCTCAGATTTTCGGAGGTTCTTTTCTGACATTTCGTACGGCGGCGTGCAAGGGGGGTTAAGACAAAAGTACTTTGTACGGAGGACTTCATGATCAGCTTTCGTTGATTCAGCGATTATCATTTACTATTCAGCGAATGATAAAGTTCAGCGATAGCTGAAGTCTTGTACTTGATACTTCACGTTGAGTGGACAAATCTGAGTCTTCGCTGATCCGCATCAGTTCATTAGTAGACTTGTCGCTGGTTCTTGAGCTTGATCTTCGACTTCAGCGTAGAACCTGTGTTGACGTGAAACTTGTCTTCAGGGATCATAAGTAAACAACTAACTTATCAGCGATCACCATAAGGACTGAACAGACTCAGAGCATTATGGTGAACAGTGTTCGCTGAGTGTTTAATTTAAAGAGCGAGAGTTCCTACCAGCGGTACTGTAAGATCTTAGTACTTATCTGCGATAGTGAAACTCTAATACATATTGTTTACTTACAATTTTCACTAAGTATTTAAGAGAGGGTCATTATCAAATCACTGAGGGTTTGGATCAACAATCTCCCCCTATTTGATTATGACATAGCAACAAAGAAAATTGCTATTTAATGAAAACATAAGGATAAAAAGAACTCATAAAATATTTGTCCCTTTTACTGTTTTCTGGGATCTTTTCAGTACTGATGGAGTAAAATACATTCGCTGAAATCTTTCTTTAAATCTTTGAATCAGGTTACAATGAAGAACAGAAAGATTATAAGTACAAGCGAAATAAATTACAAGTACAGAAGGATAACTGATACAATAGAGAAAAAGGAGATTATATCAGTTTTCAAAAGGTTCTTCCTTAATGAGAAGTTCATCAAAGGTCGTCTTTTCAGTGGGAATCATCCAGTCAGGAACCGTTACACCTTGTTTTCTTTTCTTCAGCGCTTCTTGAAAGATCAAGGGTTTTAGGTGTCGTGCCTGAATGTCCTTTCTGAAGTCACACCAGTAGATAAGATCTCTGAGCTGTTCGATTGGAGTGATTGGGAGCTCAGCGATCCGTTGAAAGCATTTACGTCCGTCGTAGTCAAGAAAGAATATTCCATAAGGATTACTGATGACTTTACCAGGGACGAAAAGTTCACATGGTGGCAAAGAGATGTCAAGGGCAGATAGATCAGGATCAGGACCAAGCACTTCAGCGCGAGAGAAACCAATTCCATTTTCATTTCGTATGACAGGTCCTGAGTTTGAATCTTGACGTTTCTTCCTTGGAGAACCTCTTTTTATTTTCGGCTTTAGATCAGGAACAGGAGGAATATCCACACAAGAAGATATCAAGTCGATCTGTCTGTTTATCAGCTTTTCGAAATGATTCTTGTACTTAGATTGTGATGGTTGGATAGCTAACCTCATCTCCAGCCATTCAGAGAGACCATACCTTTTTACAGTGTCAGCGCGAAAGGTTTCAGATGTGCCATCTTCTCTGAATAGTTTGATGTCAACAATAGGTACTCCGATAGATGTTCTTCCAGAGATGAATACCTTGTTGATCTTCGCTGGACGATATCTGAAGTGAATTTTCTCTTTACACCAGATCAAGGTGGTCTGAGAAACTTCAGTTTTCTTTTCCACGATCTTCTGGGCTTCTTCCCACAGCTTTCGTTGGATTTGAACGGGAACACGCTTCAGCTTGGGGTCTTTGACAGATTCTTGAGTGAGCTTGATGGCGTATTCTCTGTCTTTCTCTTCAGCTTCCTTCCTTTCAGCAATGAGGCGTTCAGCTCTAAGGTGGTCCTGGTATTCTGCTTTTGAAATTCTGAACTTGGGAGGAACTGAAGGCAGTTGATCAGGCCTTAGAATGATTCGCTGATCCTCGAATCGCTTTATTATTTCTTCTCTTCTCTTTTGATATTCTTCACTCAGCCTTTGAGGAACTGAGGAAGGTCTCTTATTGTGCGAGAGAGGTTGTTCTTCTGGTTTATCAGTCTCAGAGATTAAGTCCAAGACTGGGATTATTTCATCAGCAGCAGCTGGCTTTATTTGTGAGGTCGCAACAGTAGAACCTTCAGCGACATCCTCAAACAGGGGAGAGGACTAGCTGAAAAGCAGCGATCTTACAGATAAGAACTGGGTAGAAGAACTTGGGTAGAAAAGATAGAAAAAATAATGTGGATGTGTAGAGAGGTTTGTGGAGAACTTATTGAGTTGTTGAGAAGTTCAGGGAATGAAAAAATAAAGTTTTAGTTTACTTGACAAACCGGCTTTTCAAATAGGATCGCTAGATTTTCATCTTCAGCGAGGCCTTTGTCTTTGCTTTTCTCAGCGCCAGAGGCTGAGGGCTTTGTCTTTGTCTTCTCCCCTGATGGTTCTTTTATTGAGATTCCTTTAAGAGCTTTGATCCTTGGGGAAGGTTTGACGATAAAGAAATCATCGTCATCTTCATCATCATCATCATCCTTTCTTGGAGAGAAGGATGGTTTGTCGTCAAGGATGTCGATGTCTTCATCTTCTTCTGCTTCGGAATTCTCAGCATCTTCTTCGAGTTGCTCCCTCTCAGATACAGAGGCGAGCTTCTCGGTTCCCTCAGGGTTTTCATCTCCCTAAGGTCCAGCGGTTAGATCTTCATTCCTCTCTCCCCTAATAGATTCATCATGGGAAAGGTCTTCAGCGCTTTTGTTGTTCAGATCTTCAGCGCTCTTCTCCCTGGAATGTTCAGCGCTCTTCTCCCCCTCTTTCTCAGGATGACTGGGGGAGGAATGGGCAGACTCAACATTGGTGTTATCTCTGTCTTCTGGGCCAGAGATTTTCACACAACCTTCAAGCTTTGCTATTTTGTCTTCTAGGCCAGAAATAGCAGGCGTGATTTTCCTCAGCTCTGTGCGATCCTCCTCTGTGAAAGATTCCAAAATAGGGACAGAGGCAGGAGCAGGATCTGGACTATTTGCCTTGTTTACCAGTGTCTCGATCATCGTCTTCATAGAGCTAACGTCGGTCTTTACAGAGCCTAAGTCAGTCTTGACCTCTGACATATCACCCTCGAGTTTTGCAACCGATGTCTTCAGCGTTGTTACTTCGCTGGACATGGTCGAAACTGATGTTTTGAGGCTTGTGTAGTCAGTGTAGATGTCACAGAGCACCTTGGCAAAATCGTTGAGCGTCTTATCAAGACTCTTGATGTCTTCAGTGGAAGCTTTCTTCTCCACCACCGTTGTCAGCTTTGTCAAGTTCTCTCCAGCGTTTGTTACAGCTGTTGAGTTGTTGGAGAGTGTGGTGGTGAGACTGGACAGCTTTGTTTCCACGGACTTCAGAGAGGCGTTGATGTCTCCGAAATTAGGACCTGTAACATATAAGTACTTGTGAACAAAGGAAAGCTCAGAAGTTTCAGGTTTAGTTACAGTGTTTAAGGTGGGATTTGTACCTGCAGGAGGATTGATGAACTCGTCGAAATTGCAAGTTCCTGAGTAGTGTTCCATATCCTCTTCGAAAGTACGGTGAGGTATGGTGAACTCTGCAGGTCCTTTCTTCATCATTTGTTGAGAAGCATCAGCGGCGGCTTCTGGAATGATGGCATCTCCAGTGTTCGCTGGAGGAGTGTCCAAGTGAGTGGAGGGAGAAGCGAAGGTTAAGATTGGGGTTCGGGTTCTGAGTTCAGCGTTGGAATTGCTGACAATCACTTCATCAGTCTTTTGAGAGACTGATGGAGGTTGGGTAGTTTCCAAGTTTCTAACCTCAGCGTTTGGAGACACTGAAGTCTGGATTGGAGGGATGGCTTGCACGGGTGTGGCAGAGCGTACCACGGAACTTTCCTTCAGCTCTTCAGAATGAGCTGAGGAGTCTTCAGCATGGAATTGTTGGGGTTGCTCCTTGGTTTTCTTGATCCTTTTGGAATCAAGTTGGGTGTGTGAGGGTTTCCTTTTCTTAGAAGGAGAGGATTTTGTGGCCGGGGTATCAGCGATGGGTATAGTCGCTGAAGGAGCCACAGAAAGCGGAGAATTTAGAAGAGTGAGAAGAGTAGAGAGACGTACCTCATTGGCGACAGGCTTGAAGTCGAGAACCTTAGGGCCAATCTGAGAAAGTTTCAGGTCACCCTCTTCAGGATAGCTGTCCTTCAGGCCATATTGAAAGATGGCGCTGATGAATCGTGGGTAAGGAACCCATGTTGGTCTGTCAGCGGCAGAATCGACACGTTGAATCAGGTCTTCATAAATAATGGAGGCCCAGTCAATGTTTAGACCTTTCAGCAGTGCGTATCCCATGGACTGCTGAGGTTGGGCGGCTTGATCAGAAAATCCGGATTTTGCTGTCATGCAGCTGATCAGGTGAGCGAAGATGAAATTCATCTCGCTGGGCATCTTGGATTTCTTTATCAGCGTCAGTTTCTTCTCAGGCTTCTTGTCCCTTCCAATATCCCAGATATAACCCATTGCGTCAAGGAAAGCAATGATTGCTTCTCTGTCAGCATGCTTTTTATGGTCAGGGAATGGAATGAAGGGTTTTTCTTTGGTGGCATTTGGGAAGTTTAGGGCTTTGCGGATAATGGGGGTGTGATCTTGATGGTGCCATACTCAGTATCGCTGAGTATGCAGTCTATGGTTTTGGATGGATCTTTGGCAGAGGGTAGCTCAGTGTGTCTGGCAGAGTACCAGAACTGGGATAAGAGCCGCTGACTGGCAGGAGGTGTTATGGTCAGGGCTGTGTAGATGGGGATGTTCTTCAGAAAACTTACAACATCGTCCAGATGTGATACTTGCTTCCGAGGAGGAAACTCGAGAAGAGCTGAGAGGTTGTTGGCCTTAGTCCAATCGAGTTGATCCAGCTCGAACTTCACCTGGGGGCTTTGAAGATGTCCATTTCCTCAGAGTCAGTGGAGATGGACTCAACGGTAACATTCAGCTTTGAAGATGCCATGTCACTGTATTATCAGTTCAACCAAAGATGTTAACAAATAAGAATTATCTTAATGTGGAAAGAAATTTCCGTTAAGATATTTCGAATCTTGTCCATTTCATTCAGACAAAAAATGTCTTAATGAAGATTAGGGTTTTTCTTGATTTTAAAAGAAAGGTAAAACCCATAAAATCTTGTATTCCAGTTTCTAAAAGAAAAATGGATACGAATGAAGAACAAGTTTAAGATTTAGATTTAAAACTTGAAGAACAACCATGAAATGGTTGTGTTCATAAAACCATGAAAGAAATGATTTTATTTTATAAAGTTCTTTTGTTTGATCTTGTTAAAACAAAGAGAAGATCGAAAACAAGTTATACGCATTTGATAAAAGATAAGAACATATTAACCTTGAAGTTTTGATGAAGAAGATGATGAACAGTTCTTGAGGTTTTTGAGAGCACAAATGCAACAGAGGATTCTTTTCTTGCGGAGAAAGATTGTTCGCGTAAAAGACAAATATAAACCAAGAGTTGTTTATATAGGGATTTTTAGAGAGAGAAAACCTTGAGCGGGAAAAGGTTTTCATCATGACACGGACACGTGTTTGCATTTGATTGGAAGTTTGAACAAAACGTGCAAACGTGTGTCAGAAAGAAATCGTGCCGAGTGTAATTTGTTGCAATGACGTCACAACTGTCCTTTAACATTCTTTTAGGATGTCTCTGAGGTTTTGAAAAAACTCAGGGACTCTTTTGAAAAAACATGAAGCACTGAATAGAAATATCAGTGAAGGTTTAAGGAATTTTCAAAATATCGCCGTTAAGGAAGAGATATTCAGCGATGCAATTTATTTTGAAATCTTGCATTTTCATGCGATTGTCAGAGAGAAAACATACCTGGATATCAGTTTAACCAAGTTTATTCAGAGAGAAGATGATGAAACGGATTATATAAGTTGCTTTTATCCTGAAGCCTATACAAGAATGTATAAACGTATCGCTGATTAAATGTGAACCGCTGAAGATTTTATCCTTCAAAGTTCAGCATTCCAAGCTCGCTGATGAGAAAGTTGAATCTTGTCTCATCAAGAGGTTTGGTAAACAAATCAGCTAACTGATAGTCAGTTGGGATAAAATGAAGTTCTATATCACCATTCATCACATGATCTCTGATAAAATGATATCTGATTTCTATGTGTTTTGTCTTTGAGTGTAGCACTGGATTGTTTGCTATAGCGATGGCACTTGTGCTGTCGCAATAGATTGGAATTTTGGAGAGCTGAAGATCATAGTCTAGTAGCTGATTTCTCATCCACAAGACTTGAGAACAGCAGCTTCCAGCGGCTACATACTCATCTTCAGCTGTGGAAGTGGACACTGAGTTTTGCTTCTTACTTGTCCAACTTACCAGCTTTCCACCCAGGAGCTGACATCCTCCTGTGGTGCTTTTCCTATCCATTTTGCAACCTGCAAAATCACTGTCTGAATAGGCGGTTAGATCGAATCCTGAGTCTTTGGGATACCAAAGACCTAGATTCGATGTACCCTTAAGATATCGAAAGATTCGCTTTACAGCTTTCATATGGGATATCTTAGGTTCAGCTTGATATCGTGCGCACAGACATGTTGCAAACATAATATCGGGTCGGCTAGCTGTAAGATACAATAGTGAGCCGATCATCCCACGGTACAGCGTGACATTGACAGGAACACCCTTTGTGTCCTTATCAAGTATCAGCGGTGGTGCCATAGGGGTTTTCATAGCTGAACTTTCAGTTAAGTCGAATTTCTTCAGCATATCTTTAACATACTTTCCCTGATTTATAAAAGTTCCTTTTTCAGTTTGCTTAATCAGAAGACCAAGGAAATATGTTAGTTCACCCATCATACTCATTTTATACTCATCTTTCATTCTATCAGCGAAACGAGTACAAAGCTCGGGGTTAGTAGAACCAAATATAATGTCATCAACATATATTTGAACTAAAATGATATGACCTTTCACTTTTCTAAAAAACAAAGTTTTGTCAATTTTACCTCGCTCAAATTTTTCAAAAATGAGATAAGTAGAGAGAGTATCATACCATGCACGTGGAGCTTGCTTTAAGCCATAAAGTGCCTTGTCCAGTTTATAAACATAACCTGGATGCTTAGGATCTGAGAATCCTGTAGGTTGTTCCACATATACTTCTTCATTCAGCTTTCCATTTAGAAATGCTGATTTAACATCCATCTGATGTACAGTGAAGTTTTTGTGTACAGCATATGCTAAGAAAAGACGAATAGATTCAAGTCTTGCTACTGGAGCAAAAGTTTCGTCATAATCTATGCCTTCCTCTTGTCTGTATCCCTGAGCAACAAGACGAGCTTTGTTGCGAGTTACAGTACCATGTTCGTCCAACTTGTTTCGATAGACCCATTTAGTGCCTATCACCGTTTTGTTAGTTGGTCTACGAACAAGTTTCCAAACTTTGTTTCTTTCGAATTCAGTCAGCTCTTCTTGCATAGCGCTGACCCAGTTTGGATCTCTGAGGGAATCATCTATTTTCTTTGGTTCGGTTAGAGAAATAAAGTTAACAAATAAACAAATATTACCTGCACTTCTACGAGTCTGAATACCAGCGTTGGGATCACCAAGAATTTGATCGATTGGGTGATTTACAGTCCATCGCTGAGCCGGAGCATACGTCGCTGACTCAGTCTGAACTGGAGAAACTGAAGATGAGGCTTCAGCTACTTCTGGTATATCAGCTAAGAGAGGAATGTTTGCATTTGCCACTTCATTTACTGATTGCTGAGAAATAGATGGAATTTCTGAGACATTTGGATCAACTGCAGGTATAGTGTTTATAGGAACAGCTGAGACCCAAGATGTTTCAGCTTCACTATTTTGCATATTTGGAATGATAGAAGGACCATCATTTTCTACGGTGTAAGCATGAGGAGTGGGAATATCTTCTGAATCACCAAGATGAGAAAACATCCATTGATTCAGTTCTTCTGTATCAGCGTTCGGTTTAGAGTTCGCTGAACGGGATTCGTCAAACGTGACGTGAATAGTTTCTTCTACAGTTTGTCTTTTTCGGTTGAAGACTCTGAAGGCTTTGGAAACTGAGGAGTATCCAAGAAAGATTCCATCATCAGCCTTAGGATCAAACTTTCCAAGGGCATCTCTGTTGTTCAGTATGAAACACTGACATCCAAAGATGTGAAGAAAGCTGATTGAAGGCTTTCTCCCATAAAAAAGTTCATAGGCTGTCTTTTTGAATCTTTTAACTATCAGCGACCTGTTTTGCGTAAAACAAGCAGTGTTGACAGCTTCTGCCCAAAACTGAGTAGGCAGGTGAGAATCGATGAGCATTGAACGTGCAGCTTCAATAATTGTTCTATTTCTTCTTTCAGCGACTCCATTTTGTTGTGGTGTTCTCACTGATGAAAAGTTGTGAGAAATACCCTTGCTCTCAAGGAAGGAATCAAGAGAACTGTTTTTGAATTCAGTTCCATGATCACTCCTTATTGAGCGAACAGTCATATTGTTCAGAGTTTCCATCTTCCGAACAAAGGTGATGAGTTCTTCAGGGGTGTCACTCTTAGAACGGAGAAACATTACCCATGTGTAACGAGAGAATTCATCAACTATGACCAGCGTATATTTCTTTCCAGCGATGGATTGTTTGTTAACGGGGCCAAACAAATCCATATGGAGTAGTTGTAGAGGAGATGACACTGAGGAAACTTGCTTTAACTTAAAGCTTGCCTTGGTCTGCTTCCCTTTTTCACACGCTGAACATAAGGACTCTTTGACGTATGAATGTTGAGGTAGACCAGTGACTAACTCTTTGGAGGAAAGAGTATTCAGTGTCTTGAAGTTGAGATGTGAGAGCCTTTTGTGCCATAGCCAGTTAACATCAGAAGATGCTTTTGAGAAGAAACAGGAGTTCTCAGTGGTTGTTGAGTCCATGTTTATAACGTAAACATTTTCCAAACGATAACCGCTGAGAGCTATCTTCTCCTTTTTGTCAGAGACAAAGCAGGATTCCTTAGTGAAAATCACTTTGTTATCCATGTCGCAAAGCTGACTGATGCTTAGAAGATTATGCTTCAGCCCTTCAACATATGCGACTCTTCTGAAGGATGTTGTACCATTTGAATGTACACCATACCCTCGGGTGTGTCCTTTTCCATTTCCACCGAAAGTCACAGAGGGACCCTTCTCTTCCTTGTATTCAGCGAGCAGGCTTTTCTTTCCAGTCATGTGTCTAGAGCATCCGCTATCGAGATACCAGATACCCTTCTTAACCTGCAATACAAAGGAAGATTAGTTTTGCTTGGGTACCCACTTCACCATGTATACGCGTTTGTCAGTGGAAGTAGTTGGAATGGGTTCAGCAGTCTTTGCAGCATTTGAAGATTCAGCTTTGTCTTTCTTCACTTTGGTCAATTTCTTGACCTCAGCGGTAGGAGTCACCTTGACCTGAATTGCAACTGGTTTGGTCTTCTTGGGTGCTATCTTCACCTTAGCTATTTTATCAGCTTTGGTGGCTGTGGGGCACTTACTTGCAATATGATCGGTAAGTCCACAGTGATAACATTTCCTATAACTAAAATTAGTTCTAGGACCACTTGAGTGCTGAGCTTTTAATTTGGAATTAGAAGTGCCAGCACCAAGTAAACTATTGGCTTTAGAAATGGGATGAACATTCAGTTCTTCTGATTTCTTACCAATGACATCCTGTCTGAGTCTAGGAGTAGATCGCTGAATAAGTCCAGATATCTGCTTCCTTGATCCAGAGGGATGAGCCACTGAAGCTTTAGAGGCATTCAGTTTTGGTATTACGATACCCTTCTGAGGATTCTGGTAAATAACAATTCCTTTACCTTTGTCTTTAAAGACAGAGGTAGGTTTTGAATAAACCATTTTCTCCTTGCCTTTTGAGGAGGTAGGAGTTTCCTCAGGGATTGGTGTAACCGACGAGGAGTACTGAGATGATGAAGTGTCAGCTACTGAGGATACGAACGTTCCAAATTTAAGCATTGAACGTTCAGTGGTTGGTTTTGGAGTATCATATTTATAACCCAGACCACGTTTATCACTCAGAGGAATCTGAGCCTTAATTATCTCAGTGATCTTTGTTGAAGAATTACACCATCCTTCAACGGTAGCTTGTTCAGCTTTTAATGCAGCGATAGCTTCTGCTCGTTCGATTTTGACTAGCTGATTTAAATAGACTTGATCTTTAAAATCATCTTCAATTTTAGAAAGCTTTTCTATTTGAAGGTGGCAGTTTTTAAGCTTTTCAGCGAGATCAAGATTTTGGTTTTCAACCACAGCTTTGCCGTTCATGGCTTCGTATAAACTTCTAGTCAGTAGATCGATTTTACGGAGACTATCAGCTTCATCAATATTTGCAATATTGGTAAAGAAGGAAGGTGATACCTGAATAGCAGAGGTTGAAGTGGAGGGAATGTCTGAACTTTCTTCCTCTTCTTCAATCTTGGCCATGAGACATTGATTTGCTTCATCATCTTCAGAATCAGATGATGAGGCTTCTTCATCAGAAGCAGCCCAATCATAGTCAGCCATCAGGCCTTTTCCTTTCTTCTTAAAGCTTTTCAGCTTTGCATACTTCTCCTTCAGCTTTGAGTATTTGTCATCTTTATTCCTTGGAACAAAGGATTTCTTTGTAAAAGCTGAAGGTCTCGTGATTTTCTTTGACCTACACTCGTTAGCGAAATGACCTGTCTTTTCGCAGTTGAAACAAGTAGCAGTAGCCTTATCAACAAAAGCTGATGACTTAGGCTTGTCAGCTATAGAAAGAGTTTTGTTCTTTCTAAACATTTTCTTCTTGGTGAATCTCCTGAACTTTTTAGTTAGGAGAGCCAAGGATTCATCATCATCTGAAGAATCAGAATCTGATGACCTTTCAGAGTTACTTTCTAACTCAGTGATAGTGACCACGGGTCGCTGAGTAGAAGGTTCCTCTGAGATTAAAGCAACAGGGGTGCTTTTGGAATCTTTTACAAGATTCTTCTTAAGATGGCTAGATTGCTCATGATTCAGCAATGTGCCATATAAGGTAGCAAGGGTCATTGATCTTAGATCTTTTGACAGCTTGAGACACATGGAATAATTGTCCCAGCTTTCAGGTAAACATTCTAAAAACTTTGTCAGCACTTCAAAGTTAGAATATTCCTTACCAACCGTTTTTAGATCTATAATTAAGCAATTAAAACGTTGATGAACTTCAGAGAGAGTTTCATTCTTACCAGAAATGAAGCTTTCGTATTGTCTTACCAGGTTGATCTTTCTTGAATCCTGGACTTCAGACGTTCCTTCATACTGAACACATATTGTGTCCCACATGGCTTTTGATGATTTCAGGTTCATGACGGAATGGTAGACTTCGTCAGGAAGGGCCATGGATAGTATGGATCTGGCTTTTGTATCTATAGCCACTTTCTTCTTATCTTCATCGGTCCACATGTGTATTTCCTTTGGAATCAGCCTTTCAGGAATAGCAGCTCTAGTTGCAGTGGCTGGAACTAAAGGGTCTACACCTTCTAGGAAGAGCATCATCCTATTTTTCCATAAGTTGAAGTTGTCTCTGGAAAATCTAGGGTGTTTTGCAAGAGAACCATTGTCTATATAATTTGTGTTTGTGTGGGAGGCCATTTTCAGATAATAGCAAGGAAGAGAAATATCTTAGATTAGATCTTGTTTATGAGATTAAACAAATCCGCTCTGATACCACTTGTTGGTCCTGAAAGGCCTATACAAGTTTGTAGAAGGGGGGGGGGGGGGGGGGGGGGGGTTGAATACAAACACACTATTTTACTTTTCTAAATTGTTTATTGATAAATCATTAACAATTTACAGCTTGTTGCGGAAACAAGATTAAGGATAAACCTAAATCTAAACAAGTTGGAACACTAAGGTTTCTTGCACTAAGAAAGATAAGGAGATTACTAATAAAATCCTATCTTGAGAGAGATTTGAACTTGTCCAGAGTTAGCAAGTTACTTCAAATGAAGTGAGTTCATCTCTTTATATACTGCATGCATTTAATGCAAGTCAGTATACACTTTACACGTGTCATCAGCGGATTGGTTGCATGTCATTGACCTTTGTTGACAACCTTAGTAGCCGCATGAATGAACAGTGTAGTATCAGAGTGGTTGTACGATCTCAGATTTTCGGAGGTTCTTTTCTGACATTTCGTACGGCGGCGTGCAAGGGGGGTTAAGACAAAAGTACTTTGTACGGAGGACTTCATGATCAGCTTTCGTTGATTCAGCGATTATCATTTACTATTCAGCGAATGATAAAGTTCAGCGATAGCTGAAGTCTTGTACTTGATACTTCACGTTGAGTGGACAAATCTGAGTCTTCGCTGATCCGCATCAGTTCATTAGTAGACTTGTCGCTGGTTCTTGAGCTTGATCTTCGACTTCAGCGTAGAACCTGTGTTGACGTGAAACTTGTCTTCGGGGATCATAAGTAAACAACTAACTTATCAGCGATCACCATAAGGACTGAACAGACTCAGAGCATTATGGTGAACAGTGTTCGCTGAGTGTTTAATTTAAAGAGCGAGAGTTCCTATCAGCGGTACTGTAAGATCTTAGTACTTATCAGCGATAGTGAAACTCTGATACATATTGTTTACTTACAATTTTCACTAAGTATTTAAGAGAGGGTCATTATCAAATCACTGAGGGTTTGGATCAACAGACCCTTTCAACCTTATATGGTACATTGCTGAATCATGAGCAATCTAGCCATCTTAAGAAGAATCTTGTAAAAGATTCCAAAAGCACCCCTGTTGCTTTATTCTCAGAGGAACCTTCTACTCAGCGACCCTCGGTCACTATCACTGAGTTAAAGAGTAACTCTGAAAGGTCATCAGATTCTGATTCTTCAGATGATGATGAATCCTTGGCTCTCCTAACTAAAAAGTTCAGGAGATTCGCCAAGAAGAAAATGTTTAGAAAGAACAAAACTCTTTCCATAGCTGACAAGCCTAAAACATCAGCTTTCGTTGATAAGGCTACTGCTACTTGTTTCAACTGCGAAAAGACAGGTCATTTCGCTAATGAGTGCAGGTCAAAGAAAATCATGAGACCTTCAGCTTTTACAAAGAAATCCTTTGTTCCAAGGAATAAAGATGACAAATACTCAAAGCTGAAGGAGAAGTATGCAAAGCTGAAAAGTTTTAAGAAGAAAGGAAAAGGCCTGATGGCTGACTATGATTGGGCTGCTTCTGATGAAGAAGCATCATCATCTGATTCTGAAGATGATGAAGCAAATCAATGTCTCATGGCTAAGATTGAAGAAGAGGAAGAAAGTTCAAACATTCCCTCCACTTCAACATCTACCATTCAGGTATCACCTTCTTTCTTTACCAATATTGCAAATATTGATGAAGCTGATAGTCTCCGTAAGATCGATCTCTTGACTAGAAGTTTATACGAAGCCATGAACGGCAAAACTGTGGTTGAAAACCAAAATCTTGATCTCGCTGAAAAGCTTAAAAACTGCCACCTTCAAATAGAAAAGCTTTCTAAAATTGAAGAAGATTTTAACGATCAAGTATATTTAAATCAGCTAGTCAAAATCGAACGAGCAGAAGCTATCGCTGCATTAGAGGCTGAAAAAGCTACTGTTGAAGGATGGTGTAATTCTTCAACAAAGATCACTGAGATAATTAAGGCTCAGATTCCTCTGAGTGATAAACGTGGTCTGGGTTATAAATATGATACTCCAAAACCAACCACTGAACGTTCAATGCTTAAATTTGGAACGTTCGTATCCTCAGTCGCTGACACTTCATCATCTTAGTGCTCCTCGCCCATTACACCAATCCCTGAGGAAACTCCTACCTCCTCAAAAGGCAATGAGAAAATGGTTTATTCAAAACCTACCTCTGTCTCTAAAGACAAAGGTAAAGGAATTGTTATTTATCAAAATCCTCAGAAGGGTACCTTAGTACCAAAGCTGAATGCTTCTAAAGCCTCAGTGACCAACCCCTCTGGATCTAGAAAGCTGATCTCTGGATCTATTCAGCGATCTACTCCTAGACTCAGAGTGGATGTCCTTGGTAAGAAATCTGAAGAACTGAATGTTCGTCCCATTTCTAAAGCCAATAGTTTACTTGGTGCTGGCACTTCTAATTCAAAATTAAAAGCTCAGCATACAAGTGGTCCTAGAACTACTTTTAGTTATAGGAAATGTTATCACTGTGGACTTACCGATCATATTGCTAGTAAGTGCCCCACAGCCACCAAAGCTGAAAAGATAGCTAAGGTGAAGATTGCCCCCAAGGCAAAGAAGACCAACCCTGGTGCAAATCAGGTCAAGGTGAATTCTACCACTGAGGTTAAGAAATTAACCAAAGTGAAGAAAGACAAAGCTGAATCTTCAAATGCTGCGAAGACTGCTGAACCTTCAATTCCAACTACTTCCACTGACAAACGTGTATACATGGTTAAGTGGGTACCTAAGAAAAACTAATCTTCCTTTGTATTGCAGGTTAAGAAGGGTATCTGGTATCTCGATAGCGGATGCTCTAGACACATGACTGGTAAGAAAAGCCTGCTCGCTGAATACAAGGAAGAGAAAGGTCCCTCTGTGACTTTCGGTGGAAATGGAAAAGGACATACCCGAGGGTATGGTGTACTTTCAAATGGTACAACCTCCTTCAGAAGAGTCGCATATGTTGAAGGGCTGAAGCATAATCTTCTGAGCATCAGTCAGCTTTGCGACATGGATAACAAAGTGATTTTCACTAAGGAATCCTGCTTTGTCTCTGACAAAAAGGAGAAGATAGCTCTCAGCGGTTATCGTTTGGAAAATGTTTATGTAATAAACATGGACTCAACAACCACTGAGAACTCCTGTTTCTTCTCAAAGGCATCTTCTGATGTCAACTGGCTATGGCACAAGAGGCTCTCACATCTAAATTTCAAGACACTGAATACTCTTTCCTCCAAAGAGTTAGTCACTGGTCTACCTCAGCATTCATACGCCAAAGAGTCTTTATGTTCAGCGTGTGAAAAAGGGAAGCAGACCAAGGCAAGCTTCAAGTCAAAGCAAGTCTCCTCAGTGTCATCTCCTCTACAACTACTCCATATGGATTTGTTTGGACCTGTTAACAAACAATCCATCGCTGGAAAAAATATACGCTGGTCATAGTTGATGAATTCTCTCGTTACACATGGGTAATGTTTCTCCGTTCTAAGAGTGACACCCCTGAAGAACTCATCACCTTTGTTCGGAAGATGGAAACTCTGAACAATATGACTGTTCGCTCAATAAGGAGTGATCATGGAACTGAATTCAAAAACAGTTCTCTTGATTCCTTCCTTGAGAGTAAGGGTATTTCTCACAACTTTTCGTCAGTGAGAACACCGCAACAAAATGGAGTCGCTGAAAGAAGAAATAGAACAATTATTGAAGCTGCACGTTCAATGCTCAGCGATTCTCACCTGCCTACTCAGTTTTGGGCAGAAGCTGTCAACACTGCTTGTTTTACGCAAAACAGGTCGCTGATAGTTAAAAGATTCAAAAAGACAGCCTGTGAACTTTTTCATGGGAGAAAGCCTTCAATCAGCTTTCTTCACATCTTTGGATGTCAGTGTTTCATACTGAACAACAGAGATGCCCTTAGAAAGTTTGACCCTAAGGCTGATGATGGAATCTTTCTTGGATACTCCTCAGTCTCCAAAGCCTTCAGAGTCTTCAACCGTAGAAGACAAACTGTAGAAGAAACTATTCACGTCACGTTTGACGAATCCCGTTCAGCGAACTCTAAACCGAACGCTGATACAGAAGAACTGAATCAATGGATGTTTTCTCATCTTGGTGATTCAGAAGATATTCCCACTCCTCATGCTCATCCAGTAGAAGATGATAGTCCCACTATCATTCCAGATATGCAGAATAGTGAAGCCGAAACATCTTGGGTCTCAGCTGTTCCTATAAACACTATACCTGCAGTTGATCCAAATGTCTCATAAATTCCGTCTATTTCTCAGCAATCAGTAAATGAAGTGACAAATGCAAACATTCCTCTCTTAGTTGATAATCCAGAAGTAGCTGAAGCCTCATCTTCAGTTTCTCTAGTTCAGACTGAGTCAGCGACGTATGCTCCGGCTCAGCGATGGACTGTAAATCACCCAATCGATCAAATTCTTGGTGATCCCAACGCTGGTATTCAGACTCGTAGAAGTGCAGGTAATATTTGTTTATTTGTTAACTTTATTTCTCTAACTGAACCAAAGAAAATAGATGATGCCCTCAGAAATCCAAACTGGGTCAGCGCTATGCAAGAAGAGCTGACTGAATTCGAAAGAAACAAAGTTTGGAAACTCGTTCGTAGACCAACTGACAAAACGGTGATAGGCACTAAATGGGTCTATCGAAACAAGTTGGACGAACATGGTACTGTAACTCGCAACAAAGCTCGTCTTGTTGCTCAGGGATACAGACAAGAGGAAGGCATAGATTATGACGAAACTTTTGCTCCAGTAGCAAGACTTGAATCTATTCGTCTTTTCTTAGCATATGCTGTACACAAAAACTTCACTGTACATCAGATGGATGTTAAATCAGCATTTCTAAATGGAAAGCTGAATGAAGAAGTATATGTGGAACAACCTCCAGGATTCTCAGATCCTAAGCGTCCAGGTTATGTTTATAAACTGGACAAGGCACTTTATGGCTTAAAGCAAGCTCCTCGTGCATGGTATGATACTCTCTCTACTTATCTCCATATTGAAAAATTTGAGAGAGGTAAGATTGACAAAACTCTATTTTTTAGAAAGGTGAAAGGTCATATCATTTTAGTTCAAATATATGTTGATGAGATTATATTTGGTTCTACTAATCCTGAGTTTTGTACTCGTTTCGCTGATAGAATGAAAGATGAGTATAAAATGAGCATGATGGGTGAACTAACATATTTCCTTGGTCTTCAGATTAAGCAAACTGAAAAAGGAACTTTCATTAATCAGGGAAAATATGTTAAAGATATGCTGAAGAAATTCGACTTAACTGAAAGTTCAGCTATGAAAACCCCTATGGCACCTCCGCTGACACTTGATAAGGACACAAAAGGTGTTCCTGTCAATGTCACGCTGTACCGTGGGATGATCGGCTCACTATTGTATCTTACAGCTAGCCGACCCGATATTATGTTTGCAACATGTCTGTGCGCACGATATCAAGCTGAACCTAAGATATCCCATATGAAAGCTGTAAAGCGAATCTTTCGATATCTTAAGGGTACGGCGAATCTAGGTCTTTGGTATCCCAAAGACTCAGGATTCGATCTAACCGCCTATTCAGACAGTGATTTTGCAGGTTGCAAAATGGATAGGAAAAGCACCACAGGAGGATGTCAGCTCCTGGGTGGAAAGCTGGTAAGTTGGACAAGTAAGAAGCAAAACTCAGTGTCCACTTCCACAGCTGAAGCTGAATATGTAGCCGCTGGAAGCTGTTGTTCTCAAGTCTTGTGGATGAGAAATCAGCTACTAGACTATGATCTTCAGCTCTCCAAAATTCCAATCTATTGCGACAGCACTAGTGCCATCGCTATAGCAAACAATCCAGTGCTACACTCAAAGACAAAACACATAGAAATCAGATATCATTTTATCAGAGATCATGTGATGAATGGTGATATAGAACTTCATTTTATCCCAACTGATTATCAGTTAGCTGATTTATTTACCAAACCTCTTGATGAGACAAGATTCAACTTTCTCATCAGCGAGCTTGGAATGCTGAACTTTGAAGGGTAAAATCTTCAGCGGTTCACATTTGATCAGCGATACGGTTATACAATCTTTTATAGCCTTCGGGATAAAATCAACTCATATAATCCATTTCATCATCTTCTCTCTGAATAAACTTGGTTAAACTGATATCCAGGTATGTTTTCTCTCTCTGACAATCGCATGTAAATGCAAGATTTCAAAATAAATTACATCGCTGAATATCTCTTCCTTAACAGCGATATTTTGAAAGTTCTTTAAACCTTCACTGATATTTTCTATTCAGTGCTTCATGTTTTTTTTAAAAGAGTCCCTGAGCTTTCAAAACCTCAGAGGCAGCCTAAAAGAATGTGAAAGGACAGTTGTGACGTCATTGCAACGGATAACACTAGGCACGATTTCTTTCTGACACGCGTTTGCACGTTTCGTTCAAACTTCCAATCAAATGCAAACACGTGTCCGTGTCATGATGAAAACCTTTTCCCGCTCAAGGTTTTCTCTCTCTAAAACTCCCTATATAAACAACTCTTGGTTTATATTTGTCTTTTACGCGAACAATCTTCCTCCGCAAGAAAGAATCCTCTGTTGCATTTGTGCTCTCAAAAACCTCAAGAACTGTTCATCATCTTCTTCATCAAAACATCAAGGTTAATATGTTCTTATCTATTATCAAATGCGTATAACTTGTTTTCGATCTTCTCATTGTTTTAACAAGATCAAACAAAAGAACTTTGTAAAATAAAATCATTTCTTTCATGGTTTTATGAACACAACCATTTCATGGTTGTTCTTCAAGTTTTAAATCTAAATCTTAAACTTGTTCTTCATTCGTATCCAGTTTTCTTTTAGAAACTGGAATACAAGACTTTATGGGTTTTACATTTCATTTCAAAAATCATGAAAAACCCTAATCTTCATTAAGACATTTATGTCTGAATGAAATGGACAAAATTCGAACAATCTTAATGGAAATTCTTTCCATACTAAGACAATTCTTATTTGTTAACATCTTTGGTTGAACTGATAATACAGAGAAATGGCATCTTCAAAGATCAATGTCACCGCTGAGTCCATCTCCGCTGACTCTGAGGAAGTGGACATCATCAAAGCCCCTCAGGTTAAGTTCAAGCTGGATCAATTAGATTGGACTAAGGTGAACAACCTCTCTGCGCTTCTCGAGTTTCCTCCTCGAAAGCAAGTCACACATCTGGATGATGTTGTGAATTTCCTGAAAAACTGCTGCATTTCAACAGCCCTGACCATCACACCTCCTGCAAGTCAGTTACTACTATCCCAGTTCTGGTACTCTGCCAGACACACTCAGCTACCCTCCGCCAAAGATGCATCCAAAACCATCGATTGCATACTCAGCGATACTGAGTATGGTACAATTAAGATAACCCCCGCTATCATACGAAAAACCCTGAACTTTCCCAATGCCACCAAAGAAAAACCCTTCGTTCCATTCCCTGACCATAAGAAGCAAGCTGACAAAGATGCCATCATTGCTTTTCTCGACACAATGGGTTACATCTGGGACATTGGAAGGGACAAGAAGCCCGAGAAGAAGCTGACGCTGATAAAGAAGTCCAAAATGCCCAGCGAGATGAATTTCATCTTCGCTCACCTGATCAGTTGCATGACAGCGAAGTCCGGCTCTTCTGATCAAGCCGCACAACCTACGCAAGCTATGGGATACGCACTACTGAAAGGTCTAAACATTGACTGGGCCTCTATTATATATGATGACCTAGTACAACGCGTGGATTCTGCCGCTGACCGACCAGCATGGGTTCCTTACCCAAGATTCATCAGCGCCATCTTCCAATATGGCCTGAAGGACAGCTATCCTGAAGAGGGTGACCTGAATCTTTCTCAGGTTGGCCCTAAGGTGCTCGATTTCAAACCTGTCGCCAACGAGGTACGTCTCTCTACTCTCCTCACTCTTCTAAATTCTCCGCTTTCTGTGGCTCCTTCAGCAACAATACCCATCGCTGATACCCCGGCCACAAAATCCTCTCCTTCTAAGAAAAGGAAACCCTCTCACACCCAACTTGATTCCAAAAGGATCAAGAAAACCAAGGAGCAACCCCAGCAATCCCATGCTGAAGACTCCTCAGCTCATTCTGAAGAGCTGAAGGAAAGTTCTGTGGTACGCTCTGCCACACCCATTCAAGCCATCCCTTCAATCCCGGCTTCAGCGTCTCCAAACGCTGAGGTTAGAAACTTGGAAACTAGCCAACCTCCCTCAGTCTCTCAAAAGACTGATGAAGTAGTTCTCAGCGAATCCAACGCTGAACTCGCAACCCGAACCCCATTCTTATCCTTCGCTCCTGCCTCCACTTCTTTGGACACTCCTCCAGCTAACACTGGAGATGCCATCATTCCAGAAGCCACCGCTGACGCTTCTCAACAAATGATGAAGACAGGACCTGCAGAGATCACCATACCTCACCGTACTTTCGAAGAGGATATGGAACATTATTCAGGAGTCCGCAACTTTGACGATTTCATCAATCCTCCTACAGGTACAAATCAACCCATATACACTGTAACTAAACCTGAAACTTCTGAGCTTTCCTTTGTTCACAAGTACTTATGTGTTACAGGTCCTAATTTGGGAGACATCAACGAGTCTCTAAAGTCCGTGGAAACTAAGTTGACTGATCTCACCACCACACTCTCCAACAACTCTACAGCTGTAACAAACGCTGGAGAGAATCTGACGAAGCTGACAACGGTGGTGGAAAAGAAAGCTTACACAGACGACATCAAGATTATTGATAAGACTCTCAGCGATTTCGCCAAAGTGCTCGCTGACATCTACACAAACTACACCTCACTCAAACAATCAGTTTCCTCCATGTCCGGCGAAGTAACAACGCTGAAGACATCGGTTGGAGCACTAGAAGGTGATATGTCTACTGTGAAGACAAACGTTCAAACTCTGACGACTGACTTAGGCTTTGTAAAGACCGACGTTGGTTCGATGAAAACAATGATTGAAGAGCTGCTCAACAAGGCAAGAACTCCTGCTCCTGAACCTGCCCCTGTATTGGAAACTTTCACAGCGGCGGATCGCAAAGAGCTGGAAAAGATCAATCCTGCTATATCTGGCCTTGAAGACAGATTAGCAGTGATAGAAAGTTGTATTAAAATCTCTGGCCAAGAAGACAGAGAAAATACAAATGCTGAGTCTACCCATTCCTCCCCCAGTCGTCATGAAAAAGAGGGGGAGAAGAGCGCTGAACATTCCGGCAAGAAGAGTGCTGAAGATCTAAACAAAAGCGCTGAAGATCTGAACAAGAGCGCTGAAGACCTTTCCCATGATGAATCTATCAGGGGAGAGAGGAATGAAGATCTAATCGCCGAGAAGCTCGCCTCTGTATCTGAGGGGGAGCAACTCGAAGAAGATGCTGAAGAATCCGAAGCAGATGATGATGAAGTCGTCGACATCCCTGATGATGAACCATCTTCTTCTCCAAAGACTGATGATGATGATGACGAAGATGACGATGATTTCTTTATCGTCAAACCTGCCCCAAGGATCAAAGCTCTTAAGGGAATCTCGATAAATGAACCTTCAGGGGAGCGGACAAAGACAAAGCCCTCAGCCTCTGGAGCTGAGAAAGGCAAAGGCAAAAGCGTCACTGAAGATGACAATCTGACGATCTTGCTTGAAAAGCCGGTTTGTCAGGTACACTAATCATCTCTTACTCCATCCCTCCTCTATCATACACTATCAGTTCCTCTACCCAAGCCTATACACTTAAACCAATTCTCTCTATCTGTTTCTACCCAAGTTCTTACTTGTAAGATCGTTGTGTTTCAGCTAGTCCTCTCCCCTGTTTGAGGATATCGCTGAAGGCTCCACAACTGCGACTTCACCAATAATTCCAGCTGCCGCTGAAGAAATAATCCCAGTCTTGGATTTGATTTCTGAGACTGATGAACCAGAAGAACAACCTCTCTCGCACAGAAACAGACCTTCCTCAGCTCCTCAAAAGCTGAGTGAAGAGGATCAAAAGAGAAGAGAAGAAATGATAAAGCGATTCGAGGATCAGCGAATCATTCTAAGGCATGATCAACTGCCTTCAGTTCCTCCTAAGTTCAGAATTTCAAAAGCTGAATACAAGGAACACCTCAGAGCTGAACGCCTCATCGCTGAAAGAAAGGAAGCTGAAGAGAAAGACAGAGAATACGCCATCAAGCTTACTCAAGAATCTGTCAAAGACCCCAAGCTGAAACGTGTTCCCATTCAAGTCCAACGAAAGCTTTGGGAAGAAGCCCAGAAGATCGTGGAAAAGAAAACTGAAGTTTCTCAGACCACCCTGATCTGGTGTAAAGAGAAAATTCACTTCAGATATCGTCCAGCGAAGATCAACAAGGTATTCATCTCTGGAAGAACCTCTATCGGAGTACCTATTGTTGACATCAAACTTTTCAGAGAAGATGGCCAAACTGAAACCTTTCGCGCTGACACTGTAAAAAGGTATGGTCTCTCTGAATGGTTGGAGATGAGGTTAGCTATCCAATCGTCACAATCTAAGTACAAGGATCATTTCGAAAAGCTGATAAACAGACAGATCGATTTGATATCTTCTTGTGTGGATATTCCTCCTCTTCCTGATCTTAAGCCGAAAAGAAAAAGGGCCTCTCCAAAGAAGAAACGTCAAGATTCAAACTCAGGTCCTGTCATACGAAATGAAACTGGAATTGGTTTCTCTCGCGCTGAAGTGCTTGGTCCTGATCCTGATCTATCTGCCCTTGACATTTCTTTGCCACCATATGAACTTTTCGTCCCTGGTAAAGTCATCAGTAATCCTTATGGAATATTCTTTCTTGACTACGACGGACGTAAATGCTTTCAACGGATCGCTGAGCTTCCAATCACTCCAATCGAACAGCTCAGAGATCTTATCTACTGGTGTGACTTCAGAAAAGACATTCAGGCACGACACCTAAAACCCTTGATCTTTAAAGAAGCGCTGAACAAAAGAAAACAAGGCGTAACGGTTCCTGACTGGATGATCCCCACTGAAAAGACGACCCTTGATGAACTTCTCATTAAGGAAGAACCTTTTGAAAACTGATATAATCTCATTTTTCTCTATTGTATCAGTTATCCTTCTGTACTTGTAAATTATTTCGCTTGTACTTGTAATCTTTCTGTTCTTCATTGTAACCTGTTTCAAAGTTTTAAAGAAAGATTTCAGCGAACGTACTTTACTCCATCAGTACTGAAAAGATCCTAGAAAACAGTAAAAGGGACAAATATTTTATGAGTTCTTTTTATCCTTATGTTTTCATTAAATAGCAATTTTCTTTGTTGCTATGTCATAATCAAATAGGGGGAGATTTTTGATCCAAACCTCAGTGATTTGATAATGACCCTCTCTTATATACTTAGTGAAAATTGTAAGTAAACAATATGTATCAGAGTTTCACTATCGCTGATAAGTACTAAGATCTTCCAGTACCGCTGATAGGAACTCTCGCTCTTTAAGTTAAACATTCAGCGAAACTGTTCATCATTAATGCGTTGAGTCTGTTCAGTCATTATGATGATCGCTGATAAGTTAGTTGTTTACTTATGATCCCTGAAGACAAGTTTCACGTCAACAAAGGTTCTACGCTGAAGTCGAAGATCAAGCTCAAGAACCAGCGACAAGTCTCCTAATGAACTGATGCGGATCAGCGAAGACTCAGATTTGTCCACTCAACGTGAAGTATCAAGTACAAGACTTCAGCTATCGCTGAACTTTATCATCTGCTGAATAGTAAATGATAATCGCTGAATCAACGAAAGCTGATCATGAAGTCCTCCGTACAAAGTACTTTTGTCTTAACCACCCTTGCACGCCTCCGTACGAAATGTCAGAAAAGAACCTCCGAATATCTGAAATCGTACAACCACTCTGATACTACACTGTTCATCCTTACGGCTACTAAGGTTGTCAACCAAGGTCAATGACATGCAACCAACCAGCTGATGACACGTGTAAAGTATATACTGACTTGCATTAAATGCATGCAGTATATAAAGAGATGAACTCACTTCATTTGAAGTAACTTGCTAACTCTGGACAAGTTCATATCTCTTATCTCAAGATAGGTTATTATTAGTAATGTTAGCTCCAAGTATCTGTAAAATGAAAGTATTGAAAATAAAACCAAGTCAGAAGACCTACAGAGATAAAGCAGAAGACTTAGAAGACCAACAAAGAAGACCAACAGAACTCAACAGAGTTCTGGTGGAACCAACGGAGCTCAACAGAGCTCTGGCAGAAGATCAACAGAAGAACTGTTCATACCCGAAGACCAACAGAGTTCTGTCATAACACACTCTGTTGAAGTGAAGACCTCTGTTATGCCTAAGTCTCGTAGAAATCCGAAGTGTCAGATACGTGTCCACACCTTTCCACGTATGCCCTAAAGATTGGAGACACACTTTCCACGTGTCATTCCAGGGTACGATAGTACACTGTCTACACTTTATGAGGCTATATATAGCGAGGTAGTGGAACAAACAATGGTAAGCTTTTGGAAGAATAGTTTTCCACAATTGTAAAAGCACACACTGTCATATCCTCATAGCACTATCCCGTACGATATTGTCTCTGTGATTTCTTGATACACCGTTGATCTTGTTCTTGGTGTTATATTTATCAATATACGAGCAGCGTTTCTTATTTGATCTTGTTATCATATTCCTGTTCTATATTTGATATCACAGTTTACATATCGTCTCATACAATCACTCACTTTAATGGCTTTATATTTAAATGCTTCCGCTGTCTATTTAACTACCATTATCGTGATACGACGTGAATCTGGGAACCAACAATTGGTATCAGAGCTTGCTTGATTTGCTCAAATCAAGGCATCCAATCTACCAAGGTTGATTCACTGTTGTTGATTGTGTGTGTGTTTAAAAGCCTCATTATACTCTGTTTTACTGCTTAAAGTATTTTACATCTTCTCAGTTCATTTAATATCATACTAAGCTTTCCAGTCTAGATTAAAACATCTGTTCTACTATTTCATTGGTTACTGTTCCTCATACTTTAGCTTATTCTCATTATAGACCATTTGAAACTCTCATACTCTGTTTTCTTTTCAAAAAATGGCAAACATCAATGCCATTTATACTGCTGGTTCTCTGACCAAGCCTCCTACTCTTCTGAGGGATGAATACCCTCAATGGAAGATTAGGAGGGTCAACTTCCTTGATGGAATGGATAAGGACTTAATGCGATCTGTCACGAATGGACCATTCCAACCCATGGTTTATGTCCCACGTGTACCCGCAACAGAAACCACTGATGAGATTCCTGCTCACTTCGAACCCAAAACCACTGGGATTACCGAAGAAGAAAAGAGCAAAATGGAAAATGACCTTAAAGCAGTGAGACTTCTGATTATGGCCATTCCGAACGATATATTTCAAGAACTAGAATCATGTGTTACTGCCAAGGAAATCTGGGATCAACTTCTAAATCAACTTGAGGGTGGTATCAAAACCCAAAAGAACAGAAGGACCCAGTGTATAAATGAATACAATGATTTCAAGGCACTTCCTGAGGAAACCTTACAACAGACCTACAACAGATTTAATATTCTGATTAACAAATGTAAAAAGTGTGGGGTTGTTATGTCGAAGGAAGATAACAATGTTCTGTTTTTGAAAAGTTTAAATGATGAATGGTTGAATCTGTCCATGTCTTTACAGGCTAATCAGGACTTAGATGCATGGTCTCTTACTGATGTGTATGGCACTCTGGCCGCACAAGAGAAGGATGTTGTCAAGCAAAAAGGCAAATCCACCATTGCAGGTCCTATCGCTTTGATTTCAGAATCTAAGAACTCAGCAGAAGAGAAACTCAACAGAGATGGCCCTAGCAGAGATAAGAAAAGAGATAAAAAGAAAGGGAAGAAGAGCTTGGTTGCAGAAAGTGATGATAAAAGGAGTTCATCAGATGAGGATAGTGATATAAATGCCTTTGCTAAATCTCTTGCGTTAATAACTCAACAATTTACCCAGAGATTTGGTAACAGGACATTTGACAGAAGAAAAAGGTACGAAAGAGAATAAAAAGGTGACACAAGTTATACTGCACCTCAACAGAATCACCAGAACAGAAACCCGACAGAACAGAGACCTCAACCTCAACAGAAGTACAACACTCCTAGTCCACAAAAGACTGATGCTGCACAACCCATCAACCAAAACGATGGTCGTTGTTTCAGATGTGGCAAACCTGACCATTTCTCTGCTAACTGTAGAGGAAAACTTGTAAAAGATCAAGACTGCTACAAGAACAAATACAAGTACAACTACAGAGAAAGGAGTTATGTCGCCGAGATGGAGAATTGGATCTCTGACTCATCCTCTGATGATGAACCAGAGCAAGCCAATGTTGCTGTAGATGATGAAAATATGACAGAGGTTGACTGGATGACTGGAGAACGAATAGAGAGAACAGAAGAAGAAGATATAGCTCATGCATTCGCTCTTACTGTAACAGAGCCAGACGACAGAGCGCTGGAGACCATTAAACCCATTGCCAAGGTATGTTCCTCCGAATCCAAGTCTGACTCAGAACTGGAAATGCATGTTTCGCAATTAACTGAGGAATTTCAATTACTGAAACAAAAGCTTTCTGAGGAAAAAGAGCTAAGAAAGCTAGCTCAGAAGGATCTGTCCTTCTACAAGAGAGAGAAAACTCTCTTGGAACAAGAAAAGGAAGATATCTTCAAGGAGAAATCTGAGCTAGAGATCTTACAGCAGAAAGAGAAAAGTACTTTTTCTAAAAAGGTTAAAGAGTACGAAAATCTGTTAAAACAGAAAACCGAAGAAATGAAGAAGTCTGAGAATGAAAGACTTAACTCTGTCGCTTTAAAAGACTTTTTTCAAAAAGAAAGGGAAATCTTACATCAGTCCCTACAGAGAAAAGAACTTCAAATCAAAAGGTATCAGGATGCACAGGATGTGCATGTTAAGATAAATTCTCAGATGGATACGCAAGGTCTTGGTTTCTCAGACCTTGCTCCCTGGAACGGAAAGAAGAAAACATCTCTGTTGACTACTTTCTGTGCTGGGAAAATCCAAGAGAATGTTATCTCTGGTAAAGCTGTTTTCAAAAGAATTAAAACCTCGAACGTTTACAAGAGGACGAAAAGGCTTGACTTTAGGAATGTCAGCTATGACTCCTTGGATCATGACAAGGTTCTTAAACCATCTTCAAAGTTTATTCTTGATCAAGGAAGAGCTAGAATCTTAATTCCTAACTCTGTCGAAAGTCTGGATCCAAAAGAGATTTTCAACTTTAATTCTTTCAAGGAACAGAAGCCTGTCACTTCTGAGGCTGAATCCTCTGTTGAAATACCACAGAGCAAGCTCAACCCTGAAGCACCAGTCTTCTCTCCTACTTCTGAAACGATAAGAACGTCTTTTGAAGAAGATCTCATGAAAGTTCTTAAAGAAAATGTTGTTTCTGATGCTTTAAAACCCAAGTTGAGAAGGTTTAAAACTGCAAAACCTGATTCTACAAAGCCTGTTTCTGTGAGTAACACCTCCAACAGAGCCACCAGAGACTTTCTAGCCTCTGACAGTGACTCTGACCCTGAGGTAGATGAGAAAATTTTCTGTACTCAACCAAATGCTTTGCACAAACCTAAACAGATACCGGTTGGATCCTTTGATTTAAAAGAAGACATATCATTTTTCAAGAAACAATCAAGATTTATACCGGTAACTGAGTTTAATAACAAAGAATTCAGAATTCTTGCTTCTAACTCAACAGAAGTAAAAGGTAAGGTGAAGGCAAGTACTTTACTTAACAACACTTTTGTTCCAACTTTTAAACCAATCAGATTTACACCAGAACAGAAGGGAAAATGGATAGTAAATGACAGACATACTTCCAATTCTGGTAGAAATCAAGAGATCAATTTTGAGAAAAGAGAATCTGTCTCAAAGAATAGTTCAAACAGAATGCATGGTCCTAAAGCTTTTCAGAATCAAACTCCATCTAATAAACGATTCTTGAATAACAACTTGCATCAATCCTCATGTTCCATCAATTGCAATTGTGTTCATCTGTTAAGAAAACTGCAAAATCATATGAATGGACCTCATTGTGTTCTGAATCAGTCACAAAAGATGATAAATCCCAAGACTGATCAGACCACACAGAAGAAAACCTCTGGCACAACATCAAAGAATGTAAAGCTTGTAGGAAAGACTGTTAACCCATCAAAGCCTAACAAGAAAGGACCCATCATGCAATGGGTACCTAAAAGAAACTAATCTGTCTTGCAGAAGCCTCATGTGCAGATCTGGTACCTAGATTCAGGATGTTCCAGGCACATGACAGGCAATAAGGAGCTGCTGACTTCATTCAAGAACAAAAAAGGAAGTGAAGTCACCTTTGGAGGAGACAATGGAGGACAAATTAGAGGTTATGGTACTCTGGTAAATGGTGGTGTTTCAGTTTCCGAAGTTGCTTATGTTGAAGGATTAAATCATAATCTTCTCAGTATAAGTCAACTCTGTGATCATGGGTTCGATGTCAATTTCAGGAAGAAGTTTTGTTCATTATTACTTTCTGAGTCTGGTCAAGAACTTTTAAGAGCCGACAGAAAAGGCAATCTTTATAAAATGAATTTTAATCCAAAACAGGGAACTACAACAGAGAAACTCTGTTTAGTCTCTTTGAACAAAGAAGATGCCTGGCTCTGGCATAAAAGATTTGCTCACTTAAATTTTTCAAATCCTGACAAACTCGTAAAATTGAACTTGGTAAAAGGTCTTCCTTCGCTGAAATTTGACAAAGATCATCTATGCTCTGCTTGTGAGTTTGGAAAAATGAAAAGATCCTCACACAGAACCAAGAGTGATCACAATTGCTTAAGACCTTTGCATATGCTTCATGTGGATCTCTGTGGTCCAATCTCTGTGCAAAGTCTGTCTGGCAAGAAGTATATTCTTGTGCTTATTGATGAATATTCTAGGTATACTTGGATTGAGTTCATCAGAGCAAAATCTGATGTCCCAGAAATTCTGATAAGTTTATTGAGAAGGGTACAGGTTCTGTTAGGACTAAAAGTGCAAAAGTTGAGAAGTGACAACGGGACAGAATTCAAAAATACTCGAATAGATTCTTATCTATCAGGAGAAGGAATTTCCCAAAACTTTTCAGCTACCAGAACTCCACAACAAAATGGCGTAGTGGAGAGAAAGAACAGAACTCTGGTAGAGGCCGCCAGAACCATGTTGGTCGGTTCTGTCCTTCCCATCAACTTCTGGGCAGAAGCAGTCTCATCAGCTTGTTTTGTTCAAAACAGAGCTGTAATAGTGAAAAGATTTAAAAAGACGCCTTATGAACTCATCAATAACAGAAGACCAAACGTGAAATATTTTCATGTTTTTGGGTGTAAATGTTATGTCTTGAACGACCGAGAACAGCTGGGTAAATTTGACAAGAAAGCGGACGAAGGAATCTTTATTGGTTATTCCCTGACCTCTAGAGCCTACAGAGTCTACAACACCAGAACTCGCGTCATTCAAGAAAGCGTGAACGTGTCCTTTGATGAAAGTACATCAAGTACCTCTGATCGCAAATCAACAGAGGGGACACCAACAGAACAGAAGAAGCCTAGTTCTTCAAAATCAAGGGAAGAAGATATCAATCTCCTATTCGACGATTTCTTCGATGATGATGATGATTCCTCTGTCAACATCAACAGAGGAGATCAAGCTCAAAGTTCAACAGAACAAAATCTGACAGGTACAACTCTTACTGGTCCCTCCAATATTTCACCATCTACCTCTCTGTCTACAGGTATAATTCAGAGAAACGAGGAACCACAACCAGAACCTACACAAGAGCCATCATCACCTCTGCTAACAAATATCGGCAGAAACTCCCTGTTTGAAAGTTCACCTTCGCAGAGCCCTGTCGGCAATCCCTAGAGCAATGAGGCCACTCTTCAGAGTTGTGTGCCACAGAACCCTGGCACCAACCCTCAGAGCTCTGTTACTGAAGATCGTCTTTTCTCATCTGAAGCACAAACCCCTCCTGTTGTCCATGCTCCCATGACAAAATGGACTAAGGATCACCCCCAACATCTTATAATTGGTGCTGCTGAAGATGGTGTCAAGACAAGATCGGCTACAATCAACGAAGCTTTCTTTGTTAACTTTTTGAGCATGATTGAGCCGAAAAGAATTTCTGAAGCACTTGAAGACCCAAACTGGATCGAAGCTATGCAAGAAGAGCTTCTTGAATTCGAGAGAAATAAAGTTTGGTCCTTGGTTCCACTCCCAAAAGGCAAATCAGCCATTGGAACCAAGTGGGTGTTTAGAAACAAGAAGGATGAAGATGGGATTATCATCAGAAACAAAGCCCGTCTGGTTGCAAAAGGATACTGTCAAGAAGAAGGAATTGACTATGACGAGACTTTTGCTCCTGTGGCTAGGCTAGAAGCAATCAGAATCTTCTTAGCTTATGCTGCTCACAAGGGTTTCAAGGTCTACCAAATGGACGTCAAATCTGCCTTCCTAAATGGCAGACTACAAGAAGAAGTCTATGTCCAGCAACCACCTGGTTTTGAAAATTCGGAGTTTCCAGACCACGTTTACAAGCTAGACAAAGCTCTGTATGGGCTTAAGCAAGCTCCCAGAGCCTGGTATGAAACTCTGTCCAATTTTCTGTTGGTTAATCACTTCGAGAAAGGTACTGTCGATAAAACTCTATTCTTTAGGAGATACAAGAATGATATACTTCTGGTACAAATATATGTTGATGACATTATTTTTGGGTCAACACGGCAAGAGTACTGTGATAAGTTTGAGGATTTGATGAAAAGTGAATTCAAAATGAGCATGATGGGAGAACTTTCTTTCTTCCTTGGTTTACAAGTAAAACAAACCGACAAAGGGACTTTCATAAGTCAGTCCAAATATATCTCTGACATTTTGAAAAAGTACAATTTTAACAACTCAAATTCAATGAAAACTCCTATTGCCACTGGAGTTAAGCTTGACCCTGACCTTAATGGTGAACCAACAGATGTCAAGAACTACAGAGGTATGATAGGGTCACTTCTATACTTAACTGCCAGTAGACCCGATATAATGTTTGCAACGTGTCTCTGTGCTAGATTTCAGGCTAATCCTAAAGTTTCGCATTTCTCTGCCGTCAAGCGCATATTTAAATATCTGAAAGGGACTCAATTTTTGGGTCTCTGGTATCCTCTGAATTCTGGTTTCGAGCTTGTAGCATATACAGATTCAGACTATGGAGGATGCAAGAACGACAGAAAGAGTACGTCTGGTAGCTGTCAATTTCTTGGAGAGGAGTTAGTAAGTTGGACATCCAAGAAACAGAACTGCGTGTCCACCTCTACAGCAGAAGCAGAATACGTTGCTGCTGCTAGTTGTTGTTCTCAAGTTCTCTGGATGAAAACTCAACTCAAGGATTACGGCTTGGAGTATGACAGAATTCCAATTTTGTGTGACTCCAAAAGCGCAATAGCAATAACAGCTAATCCAGTTCAACACTCAAAGACCAAGCATATCGATATAAGGTATCACTTCATAAAAGATAATGTTGAAAAGGGGACTATTGAAATGTATTTCGTTTCAACAGACTTCCAACTTGCTGATCTTTTTACAAAAGCCCTTGATGAAAGGAGATTTAACTTCTTAATCAGCAAATTGGGTATGCTGAACATGTCCTAACACTATTTTTCACTAAACAGAACTCTGATGTTCCTACCAGAGATCTGTCAAAATAGTTGGGTAGGATAGTTCAACAGAGCCTCTGTCATTCACCAGAGCTCTGTAAAACATACTTTTTCAACAAGCTTCCAGTGAATTCGTTTGTATATATCTCTGTAAATATTTCTTTTAGCAAGTTTTTTTAAGCTCATATTTCTAGGGGGAGCTTATAAAAGAAAATATGCATGGTTTTAGGGGGAGCAAGTCAAAAAAAATCTGATTTCAAATTCATATGACTTGGCTCTCTTGATCTTGAAAGAAAAATCTTTTTGAAAGAGGGAAAACCTGTTCTGATGAAATTCTTTTGAGAAAGTCGAACTTAGCAGAACCCTGATATTCTCACCAGAGCCTCTGTTGTTTCTCATCAGATCTCTGTTGAAAATTGTTGGTCAATTATGTCCTTGTTCTTTGATTCTTCACATCAGATACAGAATTTTAAAATGTTTTTGGGTAAAGGTGAAACATGATTGGTCACTGAGCAAAGTTGAAAAGATCATTTCAACAGAGAAAGAAAATAACTGAGCTCCACCAGAGCTCTGTTAGTTTCTCTGCCCCGTCATCAGAAACACGTCAGCAGAGATGCGGGTCATTCTTTGACAATCACCCACTTGTCACCCGCATATCTCTAACCGTGACGGTTTACTTGTCCTACGATTGTAAGAACAAAATCTTACGTGGCATCCTCTGATTGAAAGACAAACCACTAGGTGTTCCCACGATACACTGTTCAGGCCGTTCCACTTTCTGACACTCAAGTGCCTACAATCCCTACGTTGTTTCCCCACCCACATGTTTCCCGTATAAATACCCAACTTCAACCCATTTCACTCTTACGCTTAACAACCATTTTCAAACCCTTCATCTTTTCCCTCTCAGAAACCTATACCTTGTGGTTCTCAAGAATAACCCTAACCTGCAACAATGGTTGAACCCCAAAACCAACCCCAGAACTCTGATGATTCCAGTAACAACGAACCCGTAGATAACATCGTTATTCTACCATACGAGTTGGCTGATAACAACTACCGTTTTGATCCCAATCCAGCACTCTATTTACCCCTTTACCACATCTATATTGAGTTTTTCCGAAACTCATAAGTTTTTACAGCCCTAACAGCCTTTGACGATCATCTTCCTGCAATATATGTCCAACAATGGTGGACCACATGCCAATACATTGAAGACGGCGTCAGAAGCGGAATAGTCGGAAGTGTCAACTCCGGTAATGGAGGATCAGGAACAATAAGGATTCGTGAAAGAACTCTCAGAAGAACTTTTAGGATGAAAACCAAAAGACAGCTAGGTATTGATGCCTATGAGAAACCACCTTCTGTTGTTGTTCTTCTCGACTTCGTGAAGTTTTTGGGTTACAACAAAGAGTTAGAGAAAATAGGAGCCTTCAGAAGACAAAATCTACCACAAATGTGGAATTTCATGTTCTCAACCCTCAACAGAACCCTCACCTGCAAATCCGGCAGTCAAGACCAAGCGAGCACTGAAATCCTCGAAATCATGTATGGTCTGTTCTTCAACAGAAACTTCAACTATGCAGGGATCCTCTACAATGCACTTCTAGATGCTGTCAACACTAAAACCACTGCTCTAGCCAGAGGTGGAGAAGTTGGAAGACACAAATCCCTTAAAGCCATCAAGTTTCCTCGCTTTATCAGTTTGGTGATCAGAAGGGCATTCGACAGACTGGAACTGACACATCAGGGTCGTTCTACTCCTGCCTGGACCATGGCAAGATTCCAACCAACAACTTCAGGAGATTACCCTTTCATCAGAAGAATTCCAGGTACAATGCTTGCTCTGATCAATCCAACCCACATCTCTATCCAAAACTATAGAACTGCTGCTCAACCTCAAGAACCTGAGGTGAGAACCCCAGCATATTTAGGTTCTGAGCCTTCTGTAGAGAGTGCGAGTGAGGAAATAGAAGAAGAAGAAAATAGACCAGAGGACAGAGTACCCGAAGTGGGGTCTTCCTCTAGAGTAATGGAGGAGGAAGTAGTGAACAGAGCATCCCCTAGGGAGACTGTTCAAGAGGGAGCAGAAGAGACTGCAGAAGTGGTGACAGAGAGATCGCACCCTTCTGGCAGTGTAGAGATTCATGAGATAGAGAGCTCACCAGAGAATTCTCAAACCCTAGAAACCGAGGGAAATGTGAGTATAGAACAAGATGTCCAAGTTGACACATCTGTGCGAGATCCTAACCAAACTCCCAGTGCTACCACATTACCTAATCCTGGTGATCAAGACCAAGGGATTATTGAAACAGAGGTGCACACCTCGAACCTTAACCAGCCAGACCCATCAGAGGCAACTCTTCATGCCTCTGGTACGCACGAAGCCGGGGAAGCTAGTCTTGCTAGTGATGTTCATTCGCCCCAGAACATCGACAGGTCACCTACACATAATGATGCCTCTGTGGCTCATGTAGTCGGAACACAACATAGACCCGAGATTTTTGTAATCTCACGTAGCATCTGTCCGACTCAGGGACAGTATGAGACCATAGTTGAACAAGGGAAACATTTGCTTGATCCAAATGCTTCTCATCACATCAGATTTCCTTCCTCAGAACCTGAGCTGGAGGAGGAACTTCTGATCAGAACACCTGTAGGTGATTCCCCTCAAAAGGAACATCAAGTATCGGGTGGAAGTCCTGCAAGAGCCAACATCAAAACAACTCTTGACGCAGGCGCCTCTGAACTCGAGGCAGAACTGGATCCATTAGTTGGTACCAGGGTTACCCCCGTTGACACTGTCACAAAAACAGAGTTCACAAGCTTCTGTGATAGTATCAACAACTCCTTGAATGAGTATAAACTTATCAATTCTCAAAAGGAGGAACTGATCCTCAAGGAAAATACTTCTCTCAGAGACGAACTGCAGAAACTGTCAGAGAAATATGCCGAACTTCATCAGAAATACATCGACACTGAAAGGATCAGAACAGAAGCTGAACAGACAAGAGGAGAGGAAATTGGCAGACTGGCTACAGAGATAGCAGATCTAAGAACCGTCAGAGCAGAAGAGAACACAAAGGTATCGACAGAAGTAGCTGACCTGAAAAGACTTGTGATCGACAACCATACAGCTCAAATGAACAGAACTCTGCCAGTACCAACAGTTATCCTATCAGAATCCAACATCAGAACCTTGACAGAGCTCATTGATAACTCTGTTAAGAAATCCATAAAAGAAGCCACAACGTCAGATGCTGATCCTCTCAACATCTCCAGCCCCAACCCAAACAGTTTGCCAATGACAGTCGGTCAAATGGGCGACTTCAGAAGGGACGTCGTAAAGAAAATGATGACAATCTCGTCCAAATTTGTCATGAAAGCCCAGGCAACAAAAGCACTTGTGAAGGAATCACTGGACTCCCACAAATTCAACTTTGTGAGCCAAGTCGAGGAAATCAGAGGTGCTGCAGCAGAAGTGGAAGACACCTTGAAGAAAGCTGTTCCTACTTTCACAGATGCAATCTTACAATCTGTCATACAGAAACGATCTGCTGAGAAAGCACCAGAGGGAGAGCCTTCTAGCAAAAGACGTAAGTTTGTTGACCAATTCTCACCCATTATCTCCAGACTCTCTGATGAAGACTCCTCTGATGATGATGATGATGATTTCCACGATGCTGCATCAGATACAAATATGGGTGAGTCCTCGGGTCAACAAAAGGGGGAGAAGGAGAAAGAGAAGGAGAAAGAGAAAGAGACAGAGAAAGAGAAAGAGAAAGAGAAAGAAACAGAGACAGAGAAAGAAGAAGAGAGAGAGGCTGAAATGCCTACTGAAAGAGGCAAAGAGAAATTAACAGAAGAGGCCGGGACAGAAGATATGGGGATAACAAAAGAAGATATACCTATGGTGGAATTCGACTACATGTTCAAAGATCGAGTCATCAAACCGACAGAAGAGTCAACACAAGAACCACCAGAGATTATCTGCCTGGATACCCCTCCTACTTCACCAAGGACTGAACCAGAGAGATTAATCCCAATCTCTGCTAATGAACAAAGCCAAACAGAAGTTGCTCAAGAATATGTTCATATCGATACTCTTATGGCTGAAACTCATGAAGACCCAAACCCAATGATACCAGAACAAAACCCAGAATCATCCACCCAACACACCGATAAACCTGCCTTGGAAACGGTATTTGCATTTCTTTATGCTGACAGAGATATCATTCCTGCAAATGCCGTACCCATAAATCCTTACCTTAACCCAATCAGAATAAACACCATTACTGAAGCAAGGCGGATGTTCATCCGAAACAAGTCCAATCTGAACAGAAACATCAACTCACACTTCAGTATCAAGAGAATCCTAGACATCAAGCATAAGAAGTTCCAGCACAACAAAATGACCTATCATGAGTACACTGTGGAATCAACAGAAGGAAAGAACGAATTCTTCAACGACAACGATCTTGTCCTTCTAAATCCGTACGATCTAACTGTGCTTCATGCCTACTGCTTGAACTTCTCTGACAAATATACTCCAGCAAGAACAGCCTTACCTGAAGTCAAACTAGCTATGCAAGAGCACATCAATCTCAGAACTCAGACAGATTTTCAGCTAGGCATAGAGTTTGAAATTGAGAAACTGGCGATTGCACCACCAAACGAAGATCTTGAGGGTTATCGACATTTTAGGACTGGAACTGTAGTTGAAGATCCTCCAGTCTTTATCTGCCGACAGAAAGGGACAAAGAAAGCCATCAGATCTGCTGAAGCTCATAAGTACACAAGTGAGTCGCTAGCATATCTCAAAAACATAGTTCAAAGTCTCCCGAGGAACAAGTGTCCGGAAGAACAGCAAAGGTCCTTCATCAACATAATTAATCTGATGCTTGACTTCCGTGAGCTAATCAGAAGATTCGACAGAATCCTTAGGGGAGATAATTACGCTTGATTGTACTTGTTCTTTCTATTGTAAAATCTTAAAATAATAGTGCACAGGGTAACAGAGGGTAAAGTTCTCTGTTCTTTTGTTTTCAATCTCTTGTCATTTCCAATTTTTTATTTTCAATACTTAGGGGGAGATTGTTAGCTCCAAGTATCTGTAAAATGAAAGTATTGAAAATAAAACCAAGTCAGAAGACCTACAGAGATAAAGTAGAAGACTTAGAAGACCAACAGAACTCAACAGAGTTCTGGTGGAACCAACGGAGCTCAACAGAGCTCTGGCAGAAGATCAACAGAAGAACTGTTCATACCCGAAGACCAACAGAGTTCTGTCATAACACGCTCTGTTGAAGTGAAGACCTCTGTTATGCCTAAGTCTCGTAGAAATCCGAAGTGTCAGATACGTGTCCACACCTTTCCATGTATGCCCTAAAGATTGGAGACACACTTTCCACGTGTCATTCCAGGGTACGATAGTACACTGTCTACACTTTATGAGGCTATATATATAGCGAGGTAGTGGAACAAACAATGGTAAGCTTTTGGAAGAATAGTTTTCCACAATTGTAAAAGCACACACTGTCATATCCTCATAGCACTATCCCGTACGATATTGTCTCTGTGATTTCTTGATACACCGTTGATCTTGTTCTTGGTGTTATCTTTATCAATATACGAGCAGCGTTTCTTATTTGATCTTGTTATCATATTCCTGTTCTATATTTGATATCACAGTTTACATATCGTCTCATACAATCACTCACTTTAATGGCTTTATATTTAAATGCTTCCGTTGTCTATTTAACTACCATTATCGTGATACGACGTGAATCTGGGAACCAACAAGTAATTTCCTTATCTTTCTTAGTGCAAGAAACCTTAGTGTTCCAACTTGTTTAGATTTAGGTTTATCCTTAATCTTGTCTCCGCAACAAGCTGTAAATTGTTAATGATTTATCAATAAACAATTTAGAAAAGTAAAATCTGTGTGTTTGTATTCAACCCCCCCCCCCTTCTACAAACTTGTATAGGCCTTCGGGACCAACATTTTGAGACTGGTTATAAGAGGAATATCTCAGATGACGGAGACGAGTTAGAACAAGCTATGCTTCTACTAACCAGGCATTTTCAGAAAAGATTTTATAAGACGCCGTCTTCGAACAATCTGAGGTATACATCTGGTTCTAGGAAGTTTGAAAACAAGAACAGATTTGAGGGAAAGCCGTTTGAGGAAAAGAAGTTTGAGGAAGTTGAAAAGAAGTTTGAGAATAAAGGTGATGGTAAGAAGAGGTTTGATGAGAAGAAGTCAACTGATGTACCGAAGTGTTATAATCGTGGCACACCCAGTCATTATGCTAAGGACTGTAGGAAGAAAGTAGTTCGGAATTCTGATTACTACAAAACAAAGTTGATGTTAGCCAAACAGTAGGAAGCGGGGAAGGCTTTACTTGTTGAAGATGATTATTGGCTAGACATGACCGGTGATGAGGCAGAGAATAAGGAACAAGCCAATATGTGCCAAGCAGAGTTTAATTCAGATGAAGAGGACACTTCGCACAGTGACTCTGAGGTAAATTCATTTCCTATACCTCCCTCGGTTGATCATGAAATAGATACTTTACGTAATGAATTAGCATATTCTCGTAAAGAATCAGCTATTTTATATCATGAATTAGGAATCATGACACCGACAGTTCAAGATTTAAGACCTAAGTTGGAAAGCAAAAAGAAGAAAATGAAGTTTTAAATCAAACCATTCTTGCTGATAATCTTGAGAGAGAAAAGAAACATGATGAAATTAAAACTCTCACAGATCAACAAGAAAAGCTTGAAAAAGAAAAGACATTTTTGAGTCTCAAATATCTGATTTAACAAAGAAAATCAAAGAGCTAGAGGAAAAGAATAGTGAGAGTGAAGTTTCTTTGAACAATTTTACAACTCAAAACACGGAGTTTTTAGACAAAATCAAAGATCTGGAAAAGAAGCTTTATTTGAGGGGTCAAACTGGTCAAACTTTTCAAATGAACAAACCAAGGTTAGTAAGTTCTTTTGTCAGGATCGAATCTTAACAAGATAATTAACACTTAGAATTCAGAATTAAAGAATCTGCGGAAAAGAACTTTAATTATCACAATCAAGAACAATGTAACAGAAAATTCACCACTTTGTGTATTCACTAAATCGACTCACAATATTAACAACCAAACCTCAATCTTGTTGAACAGGCTCAACAAGACGACTTCTACTTCTCTAGAAATAGGGTTCTAAAACCTTGAGGTTAATTCTCTCTGAAAACGATATCGAATTCTTTTTCACACGTATATCGTCTATATCTCTATGTATATTTCTAATAGCTATCTATCAATACTATTTATACAGAAATAATTACAAGATAACTATCAAAAAGTAACTTGATCTTCTAAATCTTCGTTAAACATATCTTGATCAATTCCTTCTTTGTCTCCAAAAGTATCGCATACCAATCTTAACGAACTCAGCAGTATTAACCTTCATTCTTCATGAGCAGTAGTAACAATCTCCAGCATTATTAAGTCACGAGCAGTACTAACAGATATTCGATACCAGCAGTACTAACCTTGACTTGCAGTAGTAACTTAGACAAGCAGTACTAACCTCACAGAAGCAGCATTAATAATATTCCAGCAGTAGTAACTTTGTTCAGGCAGCATTAACCATGTACCAGCAGTAGTAACTTTGTTCTGGCAGCACTAACATTGAACTAGCAGTACTAACCTTGAACTAGCAGTAGTATCTTTGATCTGGCAGCACTAACCATACTTAGCATATCTTCAGTTCCCAACAATCTCCCCCTAACTTGACTTTTCAGGATGAGAAGTTAAGTTCTTCAGATGATGCTTCTAAAACCTTAGTCATCAACGCATAGATTTGGATCCAATCCCAGACTTTGATTGAGGATCCTTTTTACAAGGTATCTTGCCATTTTAGAGTCTTTGTCACTCACCAACTTAGCATGCAGCATTCCTTTCAACTTTTTCATGCTGTGCTTGTATACAACATCCACCAAATAATATTCATGAAATGTATTGTCAAGAGAGATGACATACACTCCACAATTCTCTATGAGCATCCAGTTGGTAATGACTTGAAAATTCCTTGCCATCAAATGCTGAACTGCTTCTGGTTTGAACATTAAGCACAAGTATTCAAGAACCATCTTTGTGATAGACATACCTTGCTCTGTCAGCATGTTTCCATATAGCCTCATTCCTACCTTGAACATCTCTTCCAGGTCAGATCTAGAGCATGTTCTGATAAGTTTTCCCCAAGTAGGACAAACCTCAAACTTTCCATCTGCCCTTTTGATTCTGATGAACTCCTTTCTTCCATCTTTCAATGTGTCCCAGAAGATGATTTCAGGAGGCATGGAAGACAATGGTGTAGTCTTGATTGGATTAGTATCAACCACAGTAATATACAAATCACATTGAGCATTTGATTGTGATTGTACATTGCTTGGTTGACCTGATGAAGTTGCCACTTCTTCTCCAGCAACTTTTGGTTCAGATTTCTCTTTTACTGCTTCCTCCTGGGCTTCTTCTACTGTTGAATCCACCCTTGGCTTCTTTACATCTTTCTTGTTTGAAGCTGTGGACTTTGTTCGTTCCCTTTTGGTTGACACCATCTTTGTTCTTTTAAAAGTTTTAACAGCTTCAGGAGTGGTTTCAGCTGTTTCTGGTTTGAGGCTCTCAGCAGCACTAACAGTTTCTGCTGCCTTTTGTTTTTCAGCAGCATTATCTGTTTCTGCTTCTTTTGCAACCTCAGCAGCAGTAACCGTTTCTGCTGCTGGTTCTGTTTCTGCTTCCTTTGTAAGATCAGCAGCAGTAACGGTTTCTGCTGCTGTTTCTGTTTCTGCTTCCTTTGTAATATCAGCAGCAGTAACGGTTTCTGCTGCTGTTTCTGTTTCTGCTTCTTTTGTAATATCAGCAGCCTCCTCAGTCTCCCCCTCAACCTTATACTCCCCCTCAATGTTTGCATCCTCCATGTTTAGATCTGAGTCTGACTCCCCCTTTTTGGAAGCATCATTGGTAGGGTTTCTTCTCCTAAGGACAAATTGAGCTCTCTTCTTTCTGTGCATCAACTTAGTGATCATCTTCCTTTGCTTCTCAAGCTGTGAGTTTTGAAAGAGGACCACTTTCTTGAGTTCGTCAATTTCCTTTTTCTGATCCATGACCTCAATGTTGATATTTGCAATAGTTTCCATCAATTCCTCATACGTATATCTATCCTCACCCTGTTTAGGAGTTTTTACCTCCCTTAAAGGATCATTGGAAGTTTTAGTAGGTGTCTCTTGCCTAGCAAAAGCACTACCTACCCCCTTGGTTTCTTGGCACCTGGGACCTCTGGATGATTTCTCACCCTGAGTTGCCGTGAGGAAGGGCTTAGTTATTTTACCACTGGCCTTCTCTTTGCTAGCAGAAGTAGTGGCAGCCTTGCGACTCACATGCTCAACCTTCTCCTTAGTGAGCACCTTCTTGGGGTTGGGAGACACCCCTGTGGTTTCCCTTTCGATATTCTCCATTGGAGAATGCTCCAACAGAGGGCTTAAACGCTTCGGGCTCTTAGGAGATACATCAAGGGAAGGAACCTTGTGTACCTTTCTTCTTTCAAACCTTTTGGTTATTGTGGGAGTGGGTCGTTCAAGAATGGACTGAGGGATTTCTTGTGAGATGGAAGGTTGGGATTGGTCATCAGTGGGTGTGTCTAATGAGGGCCTTGACCCTGATGCCATACCTTCAAATGTGTGGGACACAACCATCATTGTAGAGAACAATGGTGTGTCAACTCCTTCCGAGTCCCTAGGAAGTCTTTTCATATTTGAAAAAACCTTCCCTTTAGGGGATTTTGGCACATATACCTCATCAAATTGAGGCATATCCATCAATTCCTTGGTAATTACTTCCTGAACAAACCTTGGATACATATAGAAACGCTTTTTGGAATCCAGGTTTGCCACAAGATCATTGAAAATCATTTGAGAAAAATTAAACTTCCTGTTAGTGGCTAAGCAGACTAGAGCATAAGCAATAGGACTGCTGAACTCACTCCATCCAGTAGTTTTCTTTGAAATACAATGCATTAGGGTATGAACAAAGAATCTCCATTGAGTAAAAAACTTTGACTTGTAGAATTTAAAAACTCCAATGGGACCTTCATACCCCATTCTTTATAAAGTTGAGAAGAGTTCTTCATTGGGAATAGAAGATATACCTGAGGCATCATCTAGTCGAAGAGTGATGCGAAGAAGTTCTTCTGAAACTTTCAAGGGTTTGTCACATACCCTTGTTTGAATGACTTTCTGCCCATCATCTGATTCCACGGTGGCATTGGCCCAGAATTGCGTCTGATGCTCGATGTAGATAGTCGGATTCACCGTTAGGGCATAAGAAATATGAGTGGATTTGAGAAAATCCACAATTTCATGAAATCCTTCGGCCTGCTTCGGCTTCTGAAGCATTGCAATCTCATTATGCTCGTCGACAAACTCCATAATCGTTGTGCTTTCTGAGGATGTGTAAAGAAAACACAGAGATTCTAGGGAAAAGGAGTTAGAACGAGAGAGAGAAGAAGTTAATGCGAAGAGTCGTTATGAACTTTGGCGGGCAAACAGGGGTATTTATAGCAGTATTTGCCCTAGATTTTCAAAAGCAGTATTAACGACATACGCAGTATTAACCACGAAGCAGTATTAACTACTGAGCAGTATTAACTGTGCACTAGCAGTATTAACTACTGAGCAGTATTAACTGTGCACTAGCAGTATTAACTACTGAGCAGTATTAACTACAAAGCAGTATTAACTGTGCACTAGCAGTATTAACTACTGAGCAGTATTAACTGCAAAGCAGTATTAACTACTGAGCAGTATTAACTACTGAGCAGTATTAACTGCACAGCAGTATTAACTACTGAGCAGTATTAACTACTCATTGGCAGTATTAACTGTGCACTAGCAGTAGAAACTCTGCACTGGCAGTAGTAACTCTGCACTAGCAGTAGTAACTCTGCACTGGCAGTAGTAACTCTGCACAGGCAGTAGTAACTACACTTACACTTTTCTGCACTTGGTAATCTGAGGGAAAACGGAGGATCCTGAGAAAGAGAGTTAGTAGCACCAAATATATGAAGAAATATAGGTATAAAAACAGAAAGTCATGAATTTATTCTAGGTTGATCATGCCCACACTTGTTACCAAAAAGGTGAATCTACCCACATCAAAAGCTTTTGTGAATAGATCAGCAAACTGGTCATTTGTATGAACTTTAGCAACCTGAATTAATTTCTTTTCATTGCAATCTCTTATAAAGTGATACCTTATCTCTATATGCTTTGTTTTTGAGTGTTTGACTGGATTATTAACAATGCTAATAGCACTGTTGTTATCAATGAAGATTGGAGTGTGAAGAAATGTTACCCCATAGTCCAACATCTGATTCTGAATCCATAGAACCTGAGAGCAGCAGCTTGCAGCAGCTATGTACTCAGCCTCTGTGGTAGATAAGGACACTGTGGTTTGTTTCTTACACTGCCAAGATACTAGTCTTGTACCCAAAAACTGACATCCACCTGAAGTAGACTTCCTATCCATGTTAGCTCCACCCAAGTCACTATCTGAGTATGCAAGCAAGTCAAAAGATGATTCATAAGGATACCAGAGACCTAGTCTAGGTTGCCCTCTTAGGTATCTGAAAATTCTCTTGACTGCATGAAGATGAGATTGCTTTGGTGTAACTTGAAATCTGGCACAAACACAAACTGAAAACATAATATCTGGTCTAGAGGCTGTGAGATACATGAGAGATCCAATCATTGATCTGTAATGATGGACATCCATATCCTCCCCCTCAAGATCAGCAGTGAGCTGTTTGTGTGTCTCCATAGGTGTGCTTGCTGGCTTTGAGTCTGATAAACCAAACTTGTCCAGGATGTCTTTCACATACTTGGATTGGCTAATAAAAATCCCATCTTTCCTTTGTTTTACCTGAAGCCCAAGAAAGAAAGTAAGTTCTCCCATGGAACTCATCTTGAAGCTTTTGTGCATTAACTCCTCAAACTCTTTACACATTTGATCATTTGTGGATCCAAAGATGATGTCATCCACATAGATCTGAACAAGTAATGTGTCTTTCTTTCTCCTTTTGATAAACAGAGTCTTGTCAATTACTCCTCTTTCAAAGTCATTTTTCAAGAGATAGGTAGACAGGGTGTCATACCATGCTCTTGGGGCTTGATGCAAACCATAAAGAGCCTTCTTCAACTTGTATACTCTGTCAGGGTGCAATGGATTCTCAAATCCAGGGGGTTGACAGACATATACTTCTTCCTCAATACTTCCATACAGAAATGCACTTTTGACATCCATTTGGTACACTTTGAACTTCATGTATGAGGCATAGGCTAGAAATAACCTGATTGCTTCAATCCTTGCCACATGAGCAAAGACTTCCTCATAATCTATTCCTTCTTCCTGAGTGTACCCTTGTGCAACCAGTCTAGCTTTGTTTCTGATCACAATCCCTCTGTCATCCTTCTTGTTCCTGAAAATCCACTTGGTGCCAATTGCTCTATGACCTTTTGGAAGGTCTACCAAGTCCCAAACATCCTGTAATTTGAACTGTAGCAGCTCCTCTTGCATTGCCTCTATCCAGCTTGGGTCTTTCATAGCATCATAAGCCTTTTTGGGCTCAATCTGGGATAGAAAGCAAGTAAGAACAGTATTAACTGTATTTTGCTGCTCTTGCAACTCTTGGAGTCTGCTTTGCTTTCTAGTCATCATGGGAGATGCAATATCTCCAATCACCAACTCAGGAGGATGATTTTTCTGAGTTCTTGTTGGATGACCAGCTTCTTCTTGTATGTTCTCATCCAGATTTGACTCATTTAATTCTGGATTTGTTTCTGCTTCTTCAGTCACCTCAGATTCTCTGGAATTTGGACCTGAAGACTGATTTTCCTCTGCTCTCCTCTCTTCTTCATTCTGAATAGGGTCAGCCTCCTCTTGTTGTTCACAGAATTCAACAGGATCAATGGAAGGGAGTGGAAATATCACAGAGTGAATTCTGTGTTCTGATGTTGGTGTATCCCTTTGTCCTGCATATACATCACTACTGAAACCCAAAGAATTAGTGAGTGAATCAATGTCAAATAGCCAATTAGGACCTGAACCAATAGGATTTGGTGTGTTCTCATTGCATTTGACATTGTCACTTTCTTCAATTATTCTAGAAGAGGTATTAAAAACTCTGTAAGCCTTACTCTGAGATGAATACCCAACAAGAAAACCATCATCTGCTTTGCTATCAAACTTACCTAAGTGAGATTTGGTATTGAGAATAGTACAAGGACATCCAAATGGTTTGAAAAATCCAATATATGGTTTCTTTTTATGGAAAAGCTCATAAGGTGTCTTGTTTTTAGGCTTTACAACTAAAACTCTGTTTTGAACATAGCAGGCAGTATTAACTGCTTCTGCCCAAAAAGTAATTGGTAACTTTGAATCAGCTAACAGAGATCTAGCAGCCTCAATCAGTGTCCTATTCCTTCTCTCAGCAACACCATTTTGTTGTGGAGTCCTAGGAGCACTGTATTGTCTCTCAATTCCTTTTTCTTCACAAAAGGTGTTTAGATCAAAAAATTTAAACTCAGTTCCATTATCTGATCTAATGACTTTCACTCTTTGATTTGATTGGTTTTCAATTTTGAGAATAAAAGATTTGATCAGTCCACTTGTCTCATCTTTAGTTCTCAGAAAATATACCCAAGTAAATCTAGAATAATCATCAACAATAACTAAGCAGTATGATTTCTTGCCAATACTCATCACATTAGTAGGACCAAACAGGTCCATATGTAACAGTTGAAGAGGATTTGAGATAGTGTTTATCTCTTTGGTCTTATGAGAAGTTTTGTGTTGTTTGCCTTTGAGACAAGCAACACAATGATCATCACATGAATAGACTTTGGATGGCAAACCCCTTACAAGGTTATTCTTAACAAGTTTATTCATTGTTTTAAAGTTCATGTGACACATCCTTCTGTGCCAAAGTGATGATTCATCCAAAGAAGCTTTTGAAACTAAACAATTTAGGGATGAATCAGATGAAACACTTTCCAAATCTAAACAATATACATTATCCTTCCTAGGAGTTCTCAGAAGTATCATGTTTTCATCAACCACTTTGTATCCAGGAGCAAGGATAATACATTCAGAATCAGTAAACAATATGCTATGCTTCTTGTCACAAACCTGTGATACACTTAACAGGTTGTATCTCAACTGCTCAACATAGTACACATCTTCAAAGGTCATCTTACCTTTTGAAACATCACCCTTACCACTTATCTTTCCACCAGCAGGATTATTCCCAAATGCAACATGTCCTCCATCAATCTTTTTGAATTTTTTGAGGCAGGCCATGTTACCTGTCATGTGCCTGGAGCAACCACTATCAACATGCCAAATGCTCTTCCCCTTGAGCTGTTGGTTGCCCTGCACATTAAGATAAATCAGTTAGTTTTATTGGGAACCCAAGCCGAAGTGGTCTTGGGTCTCCCTTGCTCATCAAAGTACTTGCACTTGGTTTTGATGAGATTTTCAACCTTAGGTACTGCAGTACTGGAGTACTTTGTCAATATGATTGGTGTAGCAGCACTAGAAGCAGTATTAACCTCAGAAGTACTAACAGTGCTAGCAGTACTAACACTGGGAGCAGCAGTATCGTTAGCAGCACTATCAGTACTAACAGAGTTAGCAGTATTAACAGAGTTAACACTGCTAGAAGCAGTATTAACAGAGTTAACACTGCTAGCAGCAGTATTATCTGAATAGGAAGTACCAACAGTGTTAGCAGCACTAACTTTTGAAGAATTTCTAGCAGTATTAACACTGCTAGCAGCACTAACTTTTGAAGAAGTACTAACAGTGTTAGCAGTACTAACACTGCTAGCAGCACTAACTTTTGAAGAATTACTAGCAGTATTAACACTGCTAGCAGCACTAACTCTTGAAGAAGTACTAACAGTGTTAGCAGTACTAACACTGCTAGCAGCAGTATTATTTTTAGTGCCTTTTGTAACCCACATTGTAACACATTCCTTTTCAGGCTTTTTCTTCATGTGGCTTTTTGGTTCAGCTTGTTTCTTAGCCACATTTGTTCTTGTAGGTTTCCTATAGCCAGAAGGTTTTTGATAACTTCTTTGAAAACTTCTCTTTTGGTTAATAGGATTGAAGAAACAGTATTTGGCAAGATGATTCAGTTTGCCACAAATAAAGCAAGGTTTTGGTCTGTTAATCTTTTGCAGATCAACTCCTTGCCTTAGTGCCCACTGGTTATTCCAGTTCCTTTGATTTCCCCTCTTATTATCATGATTTTGGGGCTTATACTCTTGAGATTTCCTGCAAGAACACTGTTCACAAGTATTAGAGTATACAACTGTGGTCTGTGTGTAATGAACTTTCTTTCCTTTTACAGTCCTTTTCATCTCCTTACTCCTATCCCAAGAACTTCCACCTTCCTCATTAGTCTTGATGTGATTTTCTACTGGGATCTCATCACTGTCCTTCTTAGAATCTTCCCCATCAGATCCATCTTCAACAACAACTGCATCTAATGGGTCTACACTAGTGGCTCCTTCAGATAAGTCCTTACTATCCATGGTTTCTAATAGGTCTGACTTAGGAGGGATGTAGTTGTTGTTATAGGGTGGGGGAGTGGCATTATACCCTAGGCATGTTTTCATCTTACCATGGACTTGAGCATTTATTATTGTGTCCATGGCTTTAGAAGCTTTTGAAAACTTTTCAACATCAGCTTTAACTTTCTCAAGTTCTTCTTTTAATTTCTCACACTCTTCCCTAGACTCTTTCAGTTGGAACTCCAGACCACCTTTTTCCCACTTCCAGTAGTTAGTATCATATGAGTGTTGAAGTTCATTGGCTTGAAAGGCCCTAATCTGCTCTTCAAACCTCTCAACAATCAACACATAGTCTCTTCTATCCTTTTCTAACCTTTTAAGATCATCACACATACCCTGATTGTGATCTCTATACCTTTTAACAGTGTCTATACAAGCTTGAGTACAGAGATTAGATTTTACCTCAGTGGGAAGATCTGAAACTTCAGCCATAAGTGCTTGATTTTGGATGGCTTCTTCTGCTTGGTCACTCCAGTCAAATCCCATTCCTTGTTGAGAAACAAGAGCTTGAATGGAGCTTCTGTTTTGATTGGAACTTCCAGCCTGAGTTTGTTGATGGCTGTTGTAAGATGTTCCTCCTCTGCATTCCCTGGCAAAGTGTCCCATCTTGTGACACTTGTAGCATTCAACTTTGGATTTGTCAAATCCAGCACCATCCTCTCTTCTTTGGGAAAAGTTGTTTCTCCCTGTCCTCTTAATGAATCTCTTCACTCTCATAGACAGCATAGCCATCTGCCACTTTATATCCATCTCTTCAAGATCATCAGCATTAACCTGTTCTAAATCATCATTAATCAAAGAGGAATTTATATGACTAGAAAAGAAAGCTTCTAGTACTGTATCTTTGGACCTTTCCTGATTGACTGAACCAGCAGCACTAACTGAACCAGCAGTATTAACTGAATCATGGTTAGCAGTACAATCAGGTGATGATGAAAGAAGTGCAGCATTATGAACATATCCAGAGGGCTTCTTTTTGGCTTCAACCTCTGATTCAAATACTCTAAGATCATTGTACAGATCATCAAGTTCCTTATCTTCCAGTTGGTCATTCTGTCTGAAGGACACAGTGTACATTGTCCATTCTTCACCCAATGATCTTAAGAACTTCCTGTTGACATCATCAGCCTCCATCTTGACTCCTACATTGGCTAATTCTCCAATCAGCTTATTAAATCTATCAAACGTTTGAGTCATGGACTCATTCTTGGTAGAAGTAAAGTTTTCATACTGCTGCTTGAGAATTGCCTTTTGATTTCTCTTTGTGCTTTTGGTGCCAGTAAATCTTTTCTCCAAAGCATTCCATAGAATCTGAGCATCAGTGCAGTGATGGAATTGATGCTGATACTCATTGGGAATAGCCAAAAGCAGGGTGCTTAAGGCCTTCATCTCTGTTTGTCTGACTTTCCTCTCTGCATCAGTCTTTGGAGGAGGTCTTTTGCCATCTGGTCCAGTTCTTCCTTCAGCACATGGACCATTCTCAATGATATCCCAGATGGAATAATCAGTAAGCAGAATGTACTGCTTGATTCTAATTTTCCACATGTCAAATTCATTGGGTCTGAGCATGGGAACCTTAGATACAAGAGTACTGTTTGATTCAAAAGAATTTTCCATAATGACTGTAGAATTCTAAGAAACACTCGCTCTGATACCACTTGTCAGGATCGAATCTTAACAAGATAATTAACACTTAGAATTCAGAATTAAAGAATCTGCGGAAAAGAACTTTAATTCTCACAATCAAGAACAATGTAACAGAAAATTCACCACTTTGTGTATTCACTAAATCGACTCACAATATTAACAACCAAACCTCAATCTTGTTGAACAGGCTCAACAAGACGACTTCTACTTCTCTAGAAATAGGGTTCTAAAACCTTGAGGTTAATTCTCTCTGAAAACGATATCGAATTCTTTTTCACACGTATATCGTCTATATCTCTATGTATATTTCTAATAGCTATCTATCAATACTATTTATACAGAAATAATTACAAGATAACTATCAAAAAGTAACTTGATCTTCTAAATCTTTGTTAAACATATCTTGATCAATTCCTTCTTTGTCTCCAAAAGTATCGCATACCAATCTTAACGAACTCAGCAGTATTAACCTTCATTCTTCATGAGCAGTAGTAACAATCTCCAGCAGTATTAAGTCACGAGCAGTACTAACAGATATTCGATACCAGCAGTACTAACCTTGACTTGCAGTAGTAACTTAGACAAGCAGTACTAACCTCACAGAAGCAGCATTAATAATATTCCAGCAGTAGTAACTTTGTTCAGGCAGCATTAACCATGTACCAGCAGTAGTAACTTTGTTCTGGCAGCACTAACATTGAACTAGCAGTACTAACCTTGAACTAGCAGTAGTATCTTTGATCTGGCAGCACTAACCATACTTAGCATATCTTCAGTTCCCAACATCTTTTAACAAATATTGGGGACTTGGTTATGAAAATCCTAAACGTTTGGCAAAAGTAAGTAGATCTCTACCAACGTTGTATGATTTTAAATACTTAAGATATGCCAGATATTATCCTGAATTTGTTATCCAATGGTCAAACGAAGAAGAAATAAGACAAGAGGAAGCCATGAAAAGATTGACCATAACAAAAATGCAACTTTCATTTTGTTATACTCAAGAGACTTTAAAATACTTAAAGAATCCGAATGGAAAACTTTCAAATGACTATATTGATATATGTGCTGTTAAACCAAATTGTGAAAAAACTTTTGAAGCAAAAAGATATGTTCCACCTTTGATTCTAGAAGGAAGAATTTGTGAATTAGAAGTTTATGTTCTGGAACAAAGAGTGAAATTTGATTTAGAAAAGGATTTTCTTACATATATTTTTACGAATAGTGTTAAGGAATTATCTTCTGAATTCGAGAAAAAGTTTGAAAAAGATAAGGACATTCTTGAAAAATCTCTAATTAAAAGGTTTTCAGATTCTTTTAAGAATTCTTTTGATGAAAAGCAGAAAGTTAATCAAAAGTGTTTCTATCTTTCAAAGAAAGTTTCGAATCTATAATCAATTTGAAAGTGAAAAAGAAAATTTGGCAAACGAAAGCAAACATTTTGAAGAAAAGATTAGTGAGCTTTCTCAAGACGTAAAGAAGTTGGAAAATGCTTTAGCAAAAGAAAGAAATACTTTTACAAATGAAAGAAAGATGTCTGATTTTGAGAAAGTTTTCACTCTTGAGCGTGAACAATTTGAGAACGAGAAAGTTATTTTGGAAATTGAAAGACAATCTTTTGAAGAGAAAATAAGTGAGCTTTCTCAAGAAGTAAATGATTTGGAAATTGCTTTGGAGAAAGAAAGAAAAGAATTTGCTTCACAATTGTGGTTTACTCCTGAAAATTCTTCTTCTAAAAAGGATTTTGAAGTTCATTCAGTTGATTCTGATTATGATTTTGAGGATTTTCAATCTAACCCTGTTTCCAAGGAGAGTTCAAAGCCTGAAGTTTGTGATAAATGAAAAGCTTGTGCATTTGATTTTTCAAAGAAGCTTCCGGGCCATAATGACTTCATTTTGAAAAATGAAATACCTTCAAGTACTTTTTGTAAGGGAGAACGTTCAAATACAAAGAAAGATCCTATTTCTGAAAAAACTCTTAAAGAAAAGAAAGAAGAGTAGAAAATCAAAGAAAAACACTTCTCCTCGTTCTAAGATTTCTAACTCTAAATTTTCTAATTTATCAGATCATTTTGTGAATGAGAAGAATGTGAAAAAAGAATGGCGGGTGAAGCAAAAGACTACTTTACCAACCAAGCAAAATGTCAAAAACACTAGTTTTTCAAATAAGAAACAATTTGTTGCGAATGATAAACGACAACTTGTAAATTCTTACAAGCGTTATTCAAACAAGCAATTGTTGATCTTTTCAAATGAGGAATGTTTTTGTTCTGCTTGTGGTCATAATAATCTTTTTGCTAAACCTGGTTCTTGTTGTTGGTTTAATTCGTATTATGTTCCAAATGCTTATGATCAAACCAACGTTTCAAAGAAAAAGAGATCACCAGTTTTCAAGAAGGTGTCTCGCACAACTAACCAAAAAGGACCCATCTTCAAATGGGTACCTAAAAATGCCTAATCTGGTTGTTTGTAGAAGAATAATTTATGGTATCTAGATTTGGGATGCTCAAAACATATGACCAGCCGAAGAGACATGTTATCAAACTATGTTGAGAAGGATTGCGGTCGAGTAAGATTTGGTAACAACCAATTTGCTCCAATCAAAGGCTTTGGTGATATTGTGCAAGACAGGTTAACAATAAAGAAGGTCAGTTATGTTGAAGGACTAGGACACAACTTGTTTAGCATCGGACATTTTTTGACAAGGATTTGGAAGTAAACTTCAAAGCTAAAAGATGTTGTGTTAGAACTGAGGAAGGAAAAGAACTCTTAGTTGGCACGCGAAAGTCAAATCATTATACAGTCAATTTGTCATCGGTGAAACCTGAAAGCGATGTGTGTCTTTTGTCAAAGGCTTCAGTTCAACAAAGCTGGTTATGGCACCGAAGGTTGTCACATCTGAATTTTCGATACATCCAGAAGTTAGTTCTAGGTGATTTAGTTCGGGGTCTTCCAGTGTTGAAGTTTGGCGCTGAAAATCTTTTTGATGCTTGCGAGAAAGGTAAAATGAAAAGGGTTCCTCATAAGCCGAAACCTGAACCTACGACAAAGAGTGTCTTGGAACTAATACATGTGGATTTGTGTGGCCCCATGAAGACTGAAAGTATCAATGGTAGGAAATACGTATTGGTGATTGTTGATGATTTTTCGCGCTACACGTGGGTCAAGTTTCTTCGTTCAAAGGATGAGCCTTCAGACCATTTGATCAACGTCATCAAGTCAGCACAGAATAATATGCAAATATTAGTTAAGATCGTTCGTTCGGACAATGGCACGGAATTTAAAAACAGAATCGTGGGAGATTTTTATGAATCGAACGGGATTACTCAACAATTTTCCGCGGCTAGAAATCCTGAACAGAACGGTGTTGTGGAAAGACGAAACAGAACTTTAGTTGAATCCGCAAGAACAATGATGGCTTATTCGAATCTATCTTTATTTATTTGGGCTGAGGCTGTCGCAACTGCATGCTACACTCAAAATCGTTCTATTATTCATCGCTGGTTTGGTAAAACTCTTTACGAGATCATGGACAACCGGAATCCAACCATAAAGCATTTTCGTGTTTTTGGTTGCAAATGTTTTGTTTTGAACGATAAGGAGAACCGTAACAAGTTCAGTCCGAAGGCCATTGATGGGATCTTTGTCGGTTATTCTTTCTCCACAGCTTCTTATCGCATTTATCTGAAGCAGTCCAGGACTATTATTGAGAGTGTTAACGTGAAGTTTGATGAAACTGAAGAAGTGGCTTCTGATCACAACAGTTTAGAACCTGTGATAACTGGAATCTTAGCTTCTAGACAAATCAGTTCAGGACCTGTTCCAAAACCGACTCAGGATCAACCTTCAACTTCTAAATCTCATTTAACTGATCTTGATTTATTATTTGAAGACTTTTACGATGAATATTTTGGTACTTACAGTTCATTTGATGTTCTTAGCATGACGAAACAAGCATCTACAACGAATTCCGTTGTTGTTCCTACTATTGAAAAAGATGCAACTCATTCAACAACGGTTGATGTTTCTACTCTTGTTCAAGAAACTACTGTACCAAAAGTCAATGCTCCACAACAATTTGTTCCTATTAATATGGAAGATTCAACACATAACGTTAGTTCTTCAGTCAATGTTACAACTAGACCTTACCAACTACCTGAATCTTCTGGAGAACTAATTCCTTCTACTGTTATTCCTCCGGAAATTCTGAGTGTTGAAGTTGATGTACCATTAGTTTATGAAGAGACAAATGCTTCTCTTGACAATGTTCAGACATCGTATGTTCCACACCCACACTCAACAAAGTGGACGAAGGCTCATCCTATTCATCAGATAATAGGTGATCCGAATTCACCAGTTCAAACACGTTCGTCAGCTCTAAAAGCTACGGCAAATGAGTGTCTCTTGTGATCTTTCTGAGCAATATTGAACCTTTACCGGTTTTCGAGGCTTTGAATAATCCAGATTGGGTGTTAGCCATGCAAGATGAGCTCAACCAGTTTGAAGCGTTAAAAGTTTGGCACGACCTGCGGATAAAAGCGTCATAGAAACCAAGTGGGTCTTTAAAAATAAAAAGGATGAAGATGGAATAATTGTTCGTAACAAAGCCAGACTCGTAGCAAAAGGTTATCTCCAGCAAGAGGGCATCGATTATGATGACACATATGCTCCGATCGCAAGAATTGAAGCTATAAGGATCTTTCTAGCTTTTACGGCTTACAAGAATTTCACTGTCTATCAGATGAATGTGAAAACAGCGTTTCTGAATGGCATCCTTAAGGAGGAACTATATGTATCTCAACCAGAAGGTTTCGTCGACAAGGAACATCCAAATCATGTCTATATTCTGGATAAAGCCTTGTACGGACTGAAACAAGCCCCTCGCGCATGGTATGAAGTTCTTTCAACCTTTCTACTCGAGTCAGGATTTGACAAAGGTAAAATTGATACGACATTATTCATTAAGCGCGAAGAAGGTGATATCATTATTGTGCAGATTTATATAGATGACATTATATTTGGTTCGACTAATCCTGGTTTGTGTACCTGGTTTTCTAACCTCATGGTGACTAGGTTCCACATGAGCATGATGGGAGAGATCAACTTCTTTCTCGGATTGCAAGTGAAGCAATTCTCAACGGGAATCTTCATCAATCAATCAAAATACATATTCGATATTTTGAAGAAATTCAAAATGGAGAATTGTACATCAATTGGAACACCTATGGCACCAACTTCAAAGATTGGTCCAGATCCAAATAGTAAGAAGGTAGATCTAAGGACTTATCGAGGTATGATCGGGTCACTCATGTATTTAACTTCAAGTCGTCCAGATATTATGTTTGCTACATGTTTATGTGCAAGATTTCAGGCTGATCCGAAAGAATCTCATCTCGGAGCGGTCAAGCGCATCTTCAGATATTTGAAAGGAACGACTTATCTTGGACTATGGTATCCGAAAGGGACGGGATACAAACTAACAGCTTATTCTAACGCTAATCATGGTGGAAGCTTAATGGATAGGAAAAGCACTATTGGACATGTACAATTCTTGGGAGACAAATTAGTGAACTGGGCATCTAAGAAACAGAACTGTGTTTCAACATCTACGGCGGAGGCTGAATATGTTGCTGCCGCAAGCTGTTGTTCACAAGTCTTATGGATGAAGACTCAACTAATGGATTTTGGTTGTAAGTATGATAAAATTCCCATTTATTGTGACAGTAAATCAGCGATTGTCCAACACACGAAGACGAAGCACATTGATATTCGATATCATTTCATAAAAGACCATGTGGAGAAAGGTACAGTTGAACTTTACTTTGTATCTACTAAATTTCAACTTGCCGACCTTTTCACTAAAGCTTTGGATGAGAAACGTTTCAAATTTTTAATTTCAAAGCTAGGCATGTTGAACATGAAAGTTTAATTATTCATAATATTCATTCAATACGTTGAAAATCTCTATTATTCATTCAAGCCTAATATCTTGATTGAAAAATATTAATCTTCATCTTATTGAATCTTTATTATGATTAATTCAAAATTTTATGTCTTTTTGTAGTATACAAAGTTTATTTCAAATTCTTTCTTTTGTCTTGTTAATTTCAATTTTATATCATCATGGTCTTTGTGCAGTTTGATGTGTGTGTGCATGTGTTTAGGGGGAGAAAAGAAAAGATTTGATCATTTGTCAAGGGGGAGCATGAAATCATGTTTATACATGTGTTGATCAAATCATGTGTGAGTCATTAAAGAAAGGTGTAAGTCTTCTAATTCAAATTTTCAAGCAAACTCTACTTGATGGAAAATTATTTTTGATAGGGGGAGCAAAATGTTTTTGAAAAGACAGTTGGAGAGAACAAGTTAAAAGTTGGACATCTTTTAACTTGGAAAAGTTGATTTTTGAAAAGTTGAAAAAAGTCAGATTTTTTGAAAATTGTCTAAGTGTTGGAAGTTATCGCACATAGCTCATGTGATCAAGTTTCTTAATCGCACAAGCCTTGTTCGAGAACCTTTCTCATCGCACAAGCTTCATGCGATAACTCTTGTTCATCGCATAAGCTTCATGTGATCTAAGTTCTTATCGCACTTGTTTCATGCGATAACTACTGTTCATTTGTGCTCATCGCACATGTTTTGGCCGATAACTTTGAATCCTTCATCGCATAATATTCATGCGATGAAGATGAACTACTTGCATATCGTTCATGCGACTAGTTGACACGTGGAAGGTCAAACCTTGGATCAATCAGATTGTGCCACGTGTCATAAAACCCTAAGATCTATATATAGAGCGGTTTTTCAATTACATACCTTTTTCTGACTTCTCGAACATACCCATTCTCTCTCAACCTGTAATTTTTTGAATCATCGTATTTGTTGTTATCGATTGTTGCTATCGATTCGTATTCATCTGAGGTTAGTGCTTATATGTTTTTCATTTCGATTCATCCATAACATTGAATGCATCAGTGTGTTTTAGTCTTGAATAAGTCGGGTTTTTAGAAACTGTTCATATTCTTGTTTCAAATCCATTCTATGTGTTAGTTTATGAGCTAAAACATGATAATATAGGTACTATCTTAGTAAATCGACAATAGGGCTTTGCTTTGTATGGGTTTTTAATCACTTTCTTAAAATCTGGGTTGAGGACTTCAAAATAGTTTTGAAGTACTCAACGTTGTCGCACAATGCTTGTATTCAAAACTTCATAGTTATCGCACATCTCAGTCATTCATCTTAATTGCACACACCTTATGCGATAACCTTTTTCATCGCACAAGTGTCGTGCGATTAACAGTGTCATGTGATTAGAATTGTGTTTTGTGCGACAACATCCCAGACTTAGGAAATTTTGAGATTTTTCTCAAAAGTGGTTACTTGCAACTTTTATCCCGGTGTTCTAACATGTTCCCAAACAGATCCAATGGCACAAGTTCTTGAGCATGGTGATGGAAATTCCTCTGATGAAAACACGGTTATTCCATCGCACCGTTCATCACATCCATCGATGAACGCAAGAAATCCGGATGATGGCCTAATTCTTCCTAAAGACCGTTTGGAGATCAAGCATAACAACTTTACTTTCGACACAAATGTGAGAATGGACTATCACATTGTGGTTGAAATTCTAAAGGGTCATCCGCTCAGAACTGCTCTTGAAAAGACACAACTTGTACCTGCAATCTATCTGCAACAAGCGTGGTTCACTATTCAGTTTGTGCCGGTTTCAGAAAACAATCAGTATTTTACACTCAAAGTTGATCACTAAAAAGACTCAGAACCGTTCTGGATCTTCTGTTCTCAACCAACTTTATAGATATGATTTCTGAAGAGGATCTGTGCCGAGATATTATGGAACTGGGATATAATGATATTGTTGATGGTATTCTAGTCCGTGCTTCAAATTTCAAAAGGAAGTATATGCCGCCTATCTATTATACATTGTTCATCATTCTGAACAGATGTATGACTTCCAAACATACGGGACTTGACAGATGCAATATTTCTGTTCTACGGATGTTTCATGCTATTGTCTATGATCGGAAGATTGATTTTGCGGTTCTTATCTGGAATGAACTGATCGAGGTCGTTACAGATAAATCTAAACCTTCCAAGGCAAGGAACTTTGTATCGTTTCAAAGGTTTCTTCAGATAGTGATTCAATACATTATGGATGCAAACCGATAGATACTGAGACGTCAAGTAGCTCCACTTGGTCCAGCCCAATGGATGCACTATCTCAGATTACCCAATAATATGCACTTTGATCGTGTGATGGTCTTACCCAAAGTTGCACTCGCTTACGCTGACCAGGAGTCACCATTTGTGAAGGAGTATAGGGAAGAAAATGCACTTATGGCCCGGCCAGGACCGGTAGGGCCTACCCAGAGTGCCAATCCATTAGGAGAGAGGAGTGAGGGTATAGCATTAGAAGAGAGAGTTCAGGATACTGGGGTACCTGAACAGGGTGAGTTGAGAGGTAAAAATGATGTAAGGGGAACTGGAGAAGGGGTGCCCCTGGTCAGTCGTCCCGATCAGATGTTGATGAAGAAAGTCTTGGATCTTCAGATTCCAAGGACGAAACAAATGATGTCTTTGCTGATATAGATGATCCTGCAAATGTATATTCTGCAAGTTCAAGTTCAGATGAAGCTGATGATGACAGAGAGGCTGATAGTTTAGATGATAATGATGATCAACCTGATGATCATAATGATTTTGAGATCGTTGTTAATTCCAAGCATAACTCTGGTGCTCGAGGAGATATAAGGTGTTCTGAGGGAGATTTAGTTGAAACAGAATTACAAGTGAGGTTGAGTGAGCTGGAAAGAAAAAACATGGTGAGTGTGAGACATGATCAACCAAAGTTTTAACTACTGATCCTATCCAAACCGAGTCTATCCGGGTAGCCACATCTACTGTCAATGAGCGTTCGTCGCCATTAGACATTGAAAAAGACATAATGGACCCAACTATGCAATGCACAACCCCACTCGGCCACTCATCAACTTCTCAACAAATTGGTGTTTCAATTTCTCACGGGGATTCAGCACAAATTCTATCGGCAACACAATCGGTGTTTGCTGGTATTGAATCAGGTAGGCAGTTGCCCCGGCCACCGACTTTATTTGTATGCACTTTGAGTCTAGAGCCCTTTGGAACAACTTCATTTCCTAGAACACAAACGACGATAGTCACGACACAGTTGGTGACACAAACTATTGGATTGCTTCGTGCTCCAATCGGAACGCCCAGAGTATTGCCACCATTTGTTGGTGCTTTACGAGGATCAGGTGGAAGTCATGTCAACGTTAACACCATGCCAGTGTTGAACACAGACCATGCAGTCTCTTCGACTGTCATGCAAACCAGTAACCTAAGTGTTCTGGGTGTTACCCCGGTTCGAGCTCAACAGATTAGATCATTGATGGGTCCTCCTCCCCATAACTTTGTTTCAGTGAATTTGCTGGAGTTAGCAATCAGTTCGTTGAATAATTCGTACAAAGCTCAGACTGCAGAATTGAAAGAGATAGTTTCTAATTTGTCTGCTGAAGTGAGTCGAGTTGTGAAAGGGAAATCAGTTATGGAAACTCCATCCACCGCAGCTGAAGCTCAACCTGATCCGAAATCATAGTCTATCCCACCAAGCAAGGTATATCCTAACCTTCCGTTACATGAGCTTAAATCTCAGTTATTTACCCGTTTATTAGAACAAGGTGATAATAATTCTGGAGAGGAAATGGATTTACTTGATATCCTTAGAAGACAATCTGAACAACAATCCCAACTACCCATCCAAGCTGATATCCAAAGCCTATAAAAGTCAATCTCTGACATGACCACAACTATTTCTTTTGGATTCAAAACCCTTTTTGACCATATAACCGTTTTAGAGCAATCATGTGGTGCTCAAGCCCAAACCAGTAAGTAAAAGCATGATGATCAAGATCCTGATCCTGATCCTGATCCTGATCACCATGAGGGGGAGATGAGTAAGAGGCAGAAAGTGGGGGAAACTAGTGGTTCGGGTACTCAAACTGAAATAGTTGTTCTGGATATTGGTACAAGCAGTGCTGGTGGTTGAAATGTACAAGATAATGATGTACTTGGTGTTCTAGATGATATCATTCCTACGGTTGAAAAGCCTGGTGGAAGTGATAACAGAACTGAAGAGGAGAGGATGGTTGATGATTTGATTCAGGATATCATTTATGTGAAATCAGAGGATGAACCTGAGAATACAGTTATCAAGATAAAGGAGGGACTTGATGATGTATTTGATGCGGTGAATGTACAACCAGGTGGAGTTGATTCTGATGATGAAAATATTCCTGATGTTCCAAAACCTGCTAATCCTGTAATTGATGTTCCAGTCATACCTGATCTACCGGAAGGAAGGATAAAAGATCCGGTATCCGAGGCAGAAATGAGGGTATTTCAGATGTTAATTGACAGAGAATCCTTGATCGAAAGATGATGGCATAGAATAAGGATTATCACTCCATTTCAATAGAATATTATAAATGATTTGTTCGTGAGCAAAGTTCAACTGATCGACAAGATAAAACTGTACTCTATTGAAAAGCTACCACATTTACACCAGATTGAATATCTTTACTTGATGAAAAACAAAGACCGTGAGCTGAAGTTTGTATGAACAGATAAGGAGATTGTGAAGATTACAAAGATCGAATCTGAAAGAATACTGAACGTTTGGTATCCGAGATTCACAGTCTACCGAACAGATGGTAAAGAATGGTCTTTCAGCGAAGCAGATTTCAAGTCTTTGAACTGTGAAGATTTTTTCAGACTATATGATCTGATGCTTATCAAGCGGTGAAGAGGTTTATGAAGAATTTGTTAAAACTTGCTTACTTGACTGACTTTCAAATGGCTTTAGAAGGAGGTCAAATCAGAGTAAATGTTTTGAGGCCCAATAGAAGATTGCCTGATGCTCAAGGCATTCCGGTTTACACAGTGTTGGAGAAACCCGAATTTAGGGTTATCTACTTCAACGGGCAGAAAAAGAAGAAGTTTATGAGGTTGATTGAATTCAACAAGTATTGTGATGGTACGCTCAGGGTGTTAAAGATTCGGTTGACAGAAAAGCTCAGATTGGATGAACAAAAGATAGTGCTTCTGAAAGATAAGGAGAAGATGATGATCAATAGAGCTCTGAAAGCAATTGAAGATAGACCGGAATACAGGAATGCACTTAGAAGATTTGAGATCATCTTTGGAATAAGGAAGAAGTATATTCCTCCTGAGCAACTTGTCTAATTTTGTATTCTTCTTACTTGGATACAAAGGGGGAGATTGTTAGTGCTTAAAATGTAAATTGTATCCAAGTAGAAGGGCTTACTTTGTAATATCTAGCCTAGGTATAAATAGCCTAATTAGAGCTTGAGTTTAAAAAGCTTTATAACAACTACTTCAAGACACTTGTATTTTTTTCTCTATACCTTATAACTATACTTGGATGATTAATGAAAGATGACCGGTGATTCTTGATCATTCTATTGTTTACTTGTTTCTGGGATCACAGTATTGATTATTATACTATTTTATTAAAACAAAATAATTATAATATATACTTGAATTTATAAAAGTTAATACTAATATATATTTTTAGTAGCCTACTTTATTGGCCTTCAAATATGAAGGCATACTTTATTGACCTCCAATTTTTTTTATTTTTTTGTGTTTAATGATGGATTGGAGACGACATGACCTTCATTTTAGTGTTTTTAGTGGTGGATTGGAGATGGTCTAAGACACCACTTAAATGCCATTAGTTCTTTCTGTCTATTTTTTATTAGAACAAATTAAAGAATATATTTATATTAATATATTTATTATATATTACATTATACATGAAGCCTACCCTCGTCTGCTGCCATCAGTTTGACAAGAAAATCCAAATTCACGAAACCATTACTTTTTTTCTCCATTGGCCCAAATCAACAAGTTTAATTCCACTGTTGTCATTCAATACCCGAAAAACCTAATAAGATCATCAAAAAGGGACTGAACTCACAAAAGATAATTGAATTTAACCAAAATATACCATTACAATCAATTAAACAGCAATACAAATAAAACAGCAATACAAATAAAAACATTGAAACTTTATTCAATCAAAGAAGATAACAAAAGATGAAAAGAAATATTGTATCAATGTGATTTACTTGATTAACTAACAAAGGTGGAGAGACAAGGGAACGGTCGTGCAGTGGAGGGCAGGTTAAAGTGGTCACCATTGATGGAAGTTTTCGGCAAGGAAATGGAATGGCTGAGGGGATGGGGTCTCAGTCGGGATTTGTATAACGTATTATATAGTATATTATATAAGATAAGATAAAAAAAATAATACGTATTATTATTATTTTTTTAATAGCAAACAGACAAAGGAAAAGTAAATTGGCCAAATTACTCGTGAGTTAACGGATTGGAGTTAACATCGTTAGTAGCATGGACGTAGCTCGAAACAAAATGCAAACCATGGGGATATCTAATGTATTTATTTTGAAAGAAGGACCATATCCAGATTATGAGCAAACCACATGGACCCACAATGTAATTTACTTTTTATTTTTGAAGTCAAGTTTTGTTTTTATTTTTATTTAATGTTGTCAACCGAGTCGACTCAAGTACACAACAGTTAGAATTTATTACTAGTATTTTTTGAAAACAAAAACGGTCTTCATATTTCAAAAAATAGTCGTTGGGTAACGGTCACGACATCTGATGTCTTTATATACTTTTGTCTATTAATATCATTGCATCACGGTGTATCTCTTCGCAATTCTATGACTATCATTCCTATAATCTGTTTGCATTTAGTTTCACTCTCGTTTGAAAAATCTTTGTTGATTTCTTGGTCTTGACGAAAAAAGAAGATGACAAAATATTTTCATCTCCACAATTTTACACCTCCAAATATAAGTTGTATGAAAAACCTTGCCAATCGCAATTCCTCCATGGCTCAGAAAGTCTCTAAAGAAATTGGTGAGCATAATCTCCCTTCCATTTTTCTCATCACCTCCAACCACCCTTTTGATATCTTTTCATTGTTCCAAGGTGAACTTTCTCACCTTCCAAAATCAATCGTACGCAAGAACCGGTTGTACAATTACAAGTATATAGTTCTTCGCATGTTCGGTTTCAATGGCGATGAAGGTTTCCCGTTACTGAGTTTCTTTTGGAATATACTTCGCTTTAACTTCCGCCTTAAATGGTGATTTTGTAGTATATATAGTTTTCATAGTGAGATTTGTCCCACATAGAAACAATAGTGAGGATCTCACTTGAATAACCCGCCCAGAAACTCAGTGTCTAGGGCAAGTATTCTTGCGGCTTAACCCACCCAGAAACTCGCGGGCGAATATGTGCTACTTTCAATGGTTTAATCTCTCTCAAAAATTTCTCCTTTCTCTTCATGAAAATCTACAAACAATGTTAATATGATTAGCGGTTGATCATACTCTTTTGATTAGATTATTCCCGAGGGTGTATTACCTTAACCCAAACAACCTAATAGTGGGGGCTAATAATGTTGGTGATTTTAGTGAAATCATCAAGTTCATTTTGTGTAATTGGATTCACAAAGATAATAATGGGGTTGTTAGCTAAGTCATAACATGAGTTAGGAGGTGTGGAGTGCACACTCGTGTAAGCTAACTAGAACCCGGGATTGTTGGACGGTTAAAATCGACAAGTTACAAAGTGGTTTCATGAGTTGGGCGTCGGGGCCAGTTGGCTAGCGCCAAGACTGGCGCCAAGCTCTGGAATGTTGCCCGCGCCGATTGTGGCGCCAAGCTCTGGAATGTTACCTGCGCCAGTTGTGGCGCCAGTTGACTGGCGCAGAGACTGGCGCCAGCGTCTGGAAGTTTTCTTCTTGTTTGTAACTGCCGATTTCAATGCACAATCAATCTCATTTAATGAGATATTATTATCAGTATCAATATGGTGTAGGTTACGATTCTCTAAGGTGTATAAGTATGAGTCGATTTCTGCCTTAATCGATACACCGAAACATAGAGATTATCCTCGAGAGAATTTCGTGATACCCGGGCAGAATAGGGTCGAAATATCTCTTACGAAAAGCGAGCTCTCACGCGATCTCTGTCTTTTATCCAAGTTATTATAATCGTCACTCTGTTTCTCTCTCTCGATATTGTCCGGAAATCCCCCAACAATCGTAAGAGATATTTGTCATCGTGAAGAGAGATGGCGAGTGATCAGTCTGTGAGAGACATGACGTCCAAGTTCACAAAGCTGGAGAAGTTTGAAGGCGTTGATTTCCGTAGATGGTAGAAGAAGATGCACTTCTTGTTGACGACGTTGAAGGTCGTGTACGTGCTAAGCACCCCGATGCCGGAGGTAATGGAAGAAGAGACGTTAGAGATGACTCGGCGTCGCGGCAAATGGGAGAACGACGACTACATCTGTCGTGGCCACGTCTTAAACGGTATTTGTGACTCCCTCTTCGATATCTATCAAAACGTTGAATCTGCCAAAGAACTATGGGACTCTCTTGAGTCCAAATACATGGCGGAGGATGCTTCTAGTAAGAAGTTCCTGGTTAGTAATTTTAATAATTACAAGATGGTGGACTCAAGGCCGGTGATGGAGCAATATAATGAGCTCCTTCGCATTCTCGGCCAATATGCTCAACATGATATGAAGATGGACGAATCCATCTCCGTATCGAGTATTATTGATAAACTGCCCCTCTTGGAAAGACTTTAAACATATGTTGAAACACAAGAAGGAAGAGTTGTCCCTTGTACAACTCGGTAGTCACTTGCGCATAGAGGAATCTCTTCGGGCGCAAGAGGCTGAGAAACCTATGATAAAAGAAGTTTCTGCACCTTCGGTGAACATGGTAGAAGAGGGAAAATCTAACAATTTCAAGGGAAAACGGAAGTTCAACGAAGCCAAGAAAGGGCCCAATAAAAAGGTTAAATTAACCTATTGGACTTGTGGGATGACCGTCCATCTCAAGCGGGATTGTCGGGTTGTCAAGAGTAAGAATGGAGCAAGCACAAGTTGTGGTGGGCAAGGATCCAAGGATCAAAACCCACGGCAAGGTCAGAATTTTGACTTTGGTTTTAATTCAAATTTGAATTATGTACCACTAATATCCGAATCTTTTTACGTGCAGGATGATGATATCGCTTGGTGGATCGACTCGGGTGCAACAAGTCATGTGTGCAAAGATCGCCGTTGGTTCACCTCCTTTGAACCGGTTGAAGACGGATCAATGCTACGCATGGGAAACGAGTCGGTTGCTCCTATTCTTGGTCGTGGCTTAGTTAGGCTAGAATTTAGTTCTGGCAAAATAGTTGAACTTTTAGATGTTTTGTTTGTACCACAAATTCGAAAGAATTTGGTTTCCGGTAGTATCTTGAATAAGTTAGGATATAGGCAAGTTTATGAGTCCGACAAGTTTATCTTGTCAAAGGGTGGCTCTTTTGTAGGATTTGGTTTTATGTTGAATAACATGTTTATGTTAAATTTGAATAAAAAGAGTTTGTTGAAAATTCTGTTTATGTTGCAAATGAATTGCTTTATGTTGCTTTATGAATTGCTTTATGTTGCAAATGAATTGCTTGATGGATTTTGGGGTGAAGCCATGCTATACGGCTTGTTACTTGTTGAATCGAGTTCCCAATAAAAGGAACAATATTACCCCGTATGAACTTTGGTTCAAGAAAAGGCCGAACTTGAGTTATATTCGAGTTTGGGGTTGTCGAGCGGTTGTTCGACTACCCGAACCCAAAATAAATACTTTGGGTGAGAAAGGTATTGACTGCATCTTTGTTGGATATGCCGAGCATTCCAAAGCTTATAGGTTATATGTTATTGAATCTAATGATTCTATAGCGATTCACACCGTTATAGAATCGAGAGATGTAATTTTTGATGAGACTAGATTCTCTTCAGTACCGAGGCCAAAGGACATAGTTCCAAGTACTAGTGAAACTAGTGAGGTTGAAGAACAAGCAATTGTTCCAACCGAATCTCTGATGCTTCGAAGGAGCAAAAAAGGAAGGATTGAAAAATCATTTGGTCCCGATTTCCAGGTATACTTGGTAGAGGGATCAAGAGATGAGATTGGATCCCAATTCCTTTACTGTTATAGTGTTGAAGAGGATCCAAAATCATTTGATGAGGCTATGAAGTCTCAAGATGTTGCTTTCTGGAAAGAAGCAATACATGATGAGACAGACTCCATCATGGGGAATAATACTTGGGTATTATCGGACTTGCCACCGGGTTGTAAACCTTTGGGATGCAAGTGGATCTTCAAAAGGAAGATGAAAGTGGATGGATCAATCGACAAGTTCAAAGCTCGATTAGTAATCCAAGGCTTTAGGAATGGGAAGGCATCAATTATTTTGATACTTATGCCCCGGTTGCAAGGATCTCCACGATTAGATTGTTTATAGCCTTAGGTGCTATTCACAATTTAGTGATTCACCAAATGGATGTCAAAACGGCATTCTTGAATGGTGATTTGGAGGAGGAAGTTTACATGAAACAACTGGAAGGTTTTGTTATGCCCGGGATGGAGCATAAGGTATGTAAACTTGTAAAATCATTGTATGGGCTGAAACAAGCACCCAAACAATGGCATCAGAAATTTGATGAGGTTATCTTGTCCAACGGTTTTATGATAAACCAATTGCTTTGATTGTTCTCCGGTGAGTACTCCATGGGATCCGAGTGTGAAGCTTATGCCCAACTCGGGTGAAGCGGTGTCACAACTCGAGTACTCAAAGGCTATTGGATGCTTGATGTATGCCATGACAAGCACTAGGCCGGATATCGCTTTTGCCATAGGAAAGTTGAGTAGGTATACTAGTAACCCTAGTATTCATCATTGGCAAGCGATAAGACGAGTATTCAAATACTTGAAGAAAACCATTGATTATGGTTTGTTATATGTCGGGTTTCCTTCAATATTGGAGGGATATTTGGATGCAAGTTGGATCACCAATTTAGAAGATCACTCTTCTACGAGTGGTTGGGTGTACATGCTTGGGGAGGTGCCATCTCATGGGCTTCCAAGAAGCAAACTTACATCACGAGTTCGACTATGGAGTCGGAATTTGTGGCATTAGCTGCTGCCGGTAAAGAGGCGGAATGGCTAAGGAATTTGGTCCATGAAATTCCATTATGGCTGAAACCAATATCACCCATTTCTATCTGTTGTGATAGTGAGGCTACTTTGGCTAAAGCGTATAGTCAAGTATATAATGGCAAGTCTAGACACTTAGGTGTTAGACATAGCATGATTCGTGAGCTAATCACGAATGGGGTAATTTCGGTTGAATTTGTTCGGTCGCAACAAAATCTAGCGGACCACTTGACGAATGGGTTAGCTAGGGACTTGGTTCACAAGTCGGTGATAGGGATGGGATTAAAGTCCATCTAAATCTCAAAACAGTGAGATACCCAATTCCCTTCTAATACAACGTTAGAAGTTGAATTCAATGGGAAAGCTCACTCTAAGAGATTGGAGCACAAGATAATCATCCCACGGTATGTGCTCGGTACTGCAAGTGAAGGAGGTAATTGTTCTTTTGTAAAAATGCATGTGCAGGTGCATGATGAAAAGAACTACCTATATGAGTGGGAAGTGTGGCCGCTTCAAGTAGCTTGGACTTGGCTTTGATGCACTCACGAATGGATAAGGACACATGGTCTGTATAGTGTCAAGTTTATACTTTAGAGAGTCATTTAATTCATGTGTATGTTATTTTCTGGTACTCAAATGGGTTGACGGGTTCAATCCATAGGACACCCGGATTCTCGAGTATTTGAAATGTGTAATGTACTAAGATGGAAATTCAATCTTTTAGATATTTTCATTTATGCATGAGTTTGTTTACCTATATTGATTTTTATTTTGTGAATCAAGGATTGCACTAAAATGGGGGAGGAATGTTGGTGATTTTAGTGAAATCATCAAGTTCATTTTGTGTAATTGGATTCACAAAGATAATAATGGGGTTGTTAGCTAAGCCATAACATGAGTTAGGAGGTGTGGAGTGCACACTCGTGTAAGCTAACTAGAACCCGGGATTGTTGGACGGTTAAAATCGACAAGTTACAAAGTGGTTTCATGAGCTGGGCGTCGGGGCCAGTGCTGGCGCCAGTTTGCTGGCGCCAGTTTGCTGGCGCCAGTTTGCTGGCGCCAGTTTGCTGGCGCCAGTTTGCTGGCGCCAGTTTGCTGGCGCCAGGCTCTGGAATGTTGCCCGCTCCGATTGTGGTGCCAGTTGGCTGGCGCTAAGACTGGCGCCAAGCTCTGGAATGTTACCCGCGCCAGTTGTGGCGCCAGTTGACTGGCACCAGTGTCTGGAAGTTTTCTTCTTGTTTGTAACTGCCGATTTCAATGCACAGTCAATCTCATTTAATGAGATATTATTATCAGTATCAATATGGTGTAGGTTACGATTCTCTAAGGTGTATAAGTATGAGTCGATTTCTGCCTTAATCGATACACCGAAACATAGAGATTATCCTCGAGAGAATTTCGTGATACCCGGGCAGAATAGGGTCGAAATATCTCTTACGGAAAGCGAGCTCTCACGCGATCTATGTCTTTTATCCAAGTTATTATAATCGTCACTCTGTTTCTCTCTCTCGATATTTTCCGGAAATCCCCCAACAAATAATTTCCTAACGATAGTGATCCTATCACATTCAAATCATTGATTTCGTGCATCTTTTCTTTCAATCTATCTATCTTCTAACAAATTTGTTATTTCTATCAACTGTATTTTGTGGTCGTCTGGTCTCTAAGCCATTTTTTATTGATCTATTAGCCAATCTAACGAAGAATTTATATTTAGATGGTCCTTTCCTCTTTAGAAACCGAAATGGGTTTTGGAAAGGGTTTCAAAGAGAAGAGATGGGGGAAGGGGTCATCGATCTGACTGAAAATGGAAAAGTTGCAGTGCAAGGTTCACATTCTGAACTGCTTTCAATGGTGTGATTATAGGTTCCTACCATTCTCTCATAAAGTTTTAACACCATTGGTCGCCATAAAAGGTTCTAAATTGCATATTTAAGTTCATTTACACAAGTAGAAGTATCGTTGTACAATTAGCAATTGCAATTCTTACACAATTCGCATAATATACAGTTATCAAAACCCAGATATATATCACAAATATATCAAAACTGAAATAACCAGTGATACAAATTTGAAAATTAGTCGTTGGGTAATGTCAAGACATTTGGCTTCTTTCTACTAATGTAAATTTTTTTCGCAATTCCATGACAGTCATTGCTATAATCTCTTTGTGTTTGCGTTTGAAAAATCTTTGTTGATTTCTTGGTCTTGAAGAACAAAGATGACAAAACATTTTTGTCTCCACAATTTTACACCTCTCCAAGTATAAGTTGTATGAATAACGTTGCGAATGGCAATTCCCCATGGCTCAGAAAGGCTCTAAAGAAATTGGTGAGCATAACCTCCCTTCTCTTTTTCTCATCTCCTCCAACCACCCTTTTCTTTCTTCTATTTTTCTCCAAACTGAACTCTCCCACCATCCAAAATAACTCCAGAATTATCAACTATATGAGACGACCTAACTTATATTTATATTTAGTATTTCAAAACCATCTTCTTCTTTTTTCCATACATTATTTACTCATTGTTATTTAACATTGAGTGCGTGAAAGGTACTCTCTTATCTCTAGAATACGAATAATATCTTAAACTGTAACCAACATGGACTTTTGATTTTAAGATTGATGGTTCTTAAAAAGTTTGTTTCAACTCTAAAAATTAAAATGGTGATTAATGGGTAACATGTGGAAAACTCAATTGATTTATGTTGATTTACTTAAAGTGTTACTCTAAATGGCCAACATAGTGACCTCAAATGATTTCAATATATATATATTAAAGATATATTATAGTATATCTTTGATGGTGGAACATATTGACGATCTTATGTAAAAATAGGATAGATAATATTAATCTATAAATAATTACTGATTGATCTTGCGCTAGGAGTATAAGGAAAAACGATTTTATATAAATTGGTATTTTTAAATTCAATGTTATATTTGATGATATAAATAATACATTGAAAAAAATAATCGTAGTTATCGAGGGCCCATTTTTACATCTCGCCCAGGACATATAAGATGTTAGGAACGGGCCCACCTTTTCCACTTTGGTGCGATCTTTCCGGGGCAACGAGGATGGGGCAGCGATCTAAGTAATTTTGGAAACGTTGTAAATCAAAGATCAAGTAAACAATAAATTTCTCTCTAAAAAGTAAACACTTTCGCGGTTTGTCCTGTGGCCCAAGTCGTGTGGAAAACGTCGCGGGATCCTGTTTTTTGCCAGAAACTTCTGATTTTCCTATCCCACTTGATCTAGCATTATGCCAAGAGGATTAGATATCGTTGGGCTAAAGCCCAATGACAAACCCAAAGATGGCTCATTTTACCCATGTAATTGTTTCCTTTCAAAATTACGGGTGTTACAAAGGAGATGCAAGGTTATGATGCGGACAAGGGTCTTGATTCGAAGATTGAAAACAGTTGGCCTTTTTTATTTAAACTATTAATGTTTTGTTTGTATTACTTTGAGTTGTCTTGGTTATTTATTACTTGGTTTGGACCAAGTTCCAAGCATATATCTTTAATATTTTGGATTAGAGCAAGGGTATCTTAACGTCTTGAATGTATTGGTGATTTTAGTGACACTATCGGTCCATTTTAAGTAACTGGATTCACAAGAGTCACTACTAAACAAAAACAGTTTTCCGGCGGATTTTTTCGGCGGATTTTCCGCCTGAAAATTTTCGGCGGATTTCTGGCGGAAATTAAAAAAGTCAAAATTCGTTGACTTCCGCCAAAAATCCGCCGAAAAATCCCCAAAAAAATATTTTTTTTAATTTTGTTTTAAAAAACTCAACAATATTTCGGCGGATTTTCGGCGGAATATAATTAATTATTTGTAAATTAAAATCCGCCGAAACTTTTATAATTAGTTAAAAAATAATAAAAAAATTCACATCCGCCGGAAATCCGCCGGAACTTTTATAATTAGTTAAAAAATAATTAAAAAAAAAATTCACATCCGTCGGAAATCTTATAATTAGTTAAAAAATAGAAAAAAAATTCATATCCGCCGGAACTTTTTATAATTAGTTAAAAAAAAATTACATCCGCCGGAAATATTATAATTAGTTAAAAAATAATTAAAAATAGAAAAAAAAATTCACATCCGCCGGTAATCCGTCGGAACTTTTATAATTAGTTAAAAAATAATTAAAAAGAAATCACATCCGCCGGAAATCTTATAATTAGTTAAAAAATAGAAAAAAAAATAGAAAAAAAAAATCACAGCCGCCGGTAATCCGCCGGAACTTTTATAATTAGTTAAAAAAATAGAAAAAAAATTCATATCCGCCGGGCTTAACAGACCGTTTTAGGCTTTAATGAGACGTATTGGGCTTTAATGAATCGTATTGGACTTTAATTGATCGTTGTGGGCTTATGGAACGGTTTTGCCAAATGAATCTGACAGGGGTTTATTGGATCCAAATGGGCGTTAATGGATCCTATTGGGGTTTCAATGATCTACTAGGTGTTTAATCAACTCAATTGAACTGTAATGGGTTTATTTGTGGTTTAATATATTCTTTTAAGCTTTAATGGATCGTACCATGCTATAATGGACCGTATTGTGCTTCAATGGACCGTTATGGGCTGTAATGGACCGTTATGGGCTTCAATGGGCCGTTATGGGCTTAACAGACCATTATGGGCTTTAATGGGACGTATTGGGCTTTAATGAATTGTATTGGCCTTTAATTGACGTATTGGGCTTAGGATTGTTGTTTAACAGGAAAATGGAAACGTCTTATTTACAGTCGTTATGTTGTCGAAATTGACTTGTATAATTTTGTAAAAACCACAGGGTGGGTATCGGGCGGGCGCCATAGAGAGATACGGCGAGGACCTTGCCAATCATCCGTCACTTGATACCCAGTTATGGCATGACGTGACCGGGGGAACGAAGAAAGGTCATTCGTTTGGGTTTGGAAACCATCTAGATCCCAATGCGATCTTGGGTGGGTCATCTTCGACAAGTGGTGCGTCGTCTTCCTCCCAGCAGGTGTGTACCAGTTTTTTTTCATTAAATGATGTTTATCAATTTGATTTTTAATTCATATTAAATATTCTAATGTCTTTTTTAATTATTTTGTAGCACATCGTTGAGACCTTAATGAGCCAAGTGCAAGAGTTGAAGGCACAAGAGGAGGAACGTCGGGTAGAGGATGAGAGACGTCGGGAAGAGGATCAGAGACGTCGGGAAGAGGATGCGAGACGTCGGGAAGAGGAAGCGAGACGTGAAGAGGCCCGTCGTTTGGAACGAGCACAATATGAAGAGATGTGCGAGTTGGTCAGAAGTCTCAGTCAAAGTACGCCGCGTCCGCCTCCATAGTGATGTGAAACTTTTATAATTGTGTTTTGTGTTATTCGAACGAATTTGGAACAATTTGGAACAACGATTTGGTCGTTTTGGCCCGAACAATGTATTGGGCGTTTTAATTTATGATATATAGCATTTTAGCAGATTATATAATTTTTAGCAGGTTTTCAGCTGATTCCATGAAAAAAATAAATTTTAAATTAATAAAAAAATAATTAAAAATATATTAAATTATTTTCGGCGGAATTTTCCGCCTGAAATCCGCCGAAAATAGTTGCCGAAATTATTTTTTTTTTTAATTGATAAATAAATAAATAAATATATTTCAGGCGGAAAAATCCGCTGAAATATTTGCCGAAATTATTATTTTTTATTAATTGATAAATAAATAAATAAATATATTTCAGGCGGATTATTCCGACGGATTATCTTTGCTTCCGCCTACGAAAACTTCTCGGATTATCTTGTTAATTAAGATTTTGTTAATTATTTCTACTTTTTTCCGACGGATTATTCCGCCGAAACGTCCGCCGAAAATTCCGCCGAAAACAGGCCATCTCGGCGCCCATTTAGCGGGCGACCGCATCCGCCGAAATTAGCCATTTCAGGCGGATTTCCGACGGATTTTTCCGCCGGAAATCTGCTACTGTTTAGTAGTGAGTATATGGTGTTGTTAGTTAAGTTATAAGACGAGCTTGGATGTGTGGAGTGCATACTTGTGTAAGCTAACTAGAACTTCGAATCGTTGGATGGTACCATATGACGGTGTCAAGGGGGGCGCACTTCCTTGTGGGGTCCTATCCAAGGTGCAAAGCCCCTGGTGGTGATCTCGCAGATTGGTTGGAGATAGTGAAGTGCTTGGGAAAATCTTAATGGATTTTAGAAGAGAAGTGCTTGGGAAAATCGAGTTTCTAAATTTCCTAGGTGAGACTCAAAAGCCTCCGAATCTGAGGAGCTGCGGAGCCAAGATTCTAACTTAAGGGGGGCTAAAGCCTCTAACATATAAAACTAAATGAACCCAACTTGTTGATTGAAGATAATCAAACAAGATGTTAATAAGAAAAATGGTACTCGTAAGTCTAATGACACTTGAAAGGAAATTTAAGTTGTCATGAGTAGATTTTTAAGAAACTTTTAAGATTGTAGATAAAAAATTCATGAATGTTGTGACATTTATTTGTCAAGTGTTAGAAGAAAGATAAATATTTCATATATATAAATGTAAGTATGCATAACTAGCACTAATTATATTATATATTATATATTACTCCCTCCGTCCCAAAATAAGTGTCCACATTTCTATTTATATTTGTCCTAAAATAAGTGTCCACTTTCAAAAAGTAGATAACTAAATTCTCATATTTATCCTTAGTTAATGCAAAAATATATAAGAGTTGTGAAGAGAGAGAGAGAGAGAGATTAAATAAGGGTAAAGATGTCATTTGGTAACAAAAAGATGTAATAATTATGTATGTCTAAAACTATGTGCCAAGTCAAATGTGGACACTTATTTTGGGACGGAGGGAGTATATATTATGGGAACATAATCTTGAGAGAGAGAGAGAGAGACAGAGACGGCTGGCTGAACACGTACAATGGCAGTGCTACTAACTGAGGATCTGAGGTAACTAGGAATCCAAAACAGATTTCCTTTTTATTTTTCAACTTTCCGGAGATTTGGGAGGTCCCTCATCTGTGGAGAGTCTTCAAAAGGAATGGTGACATCACAGACAAGTATATATATGGCTAAAAGGAGATTGAAAAATGGTCAAAAAATTGGTTTTGTAAGATTTAGAAGAGGCTGTGATTTTGTGGGGTTGGAGAAAAGGTTAAATAATATATGGATCGGGTCGTACAAACTTAGAGTGTTGAGGGTGGATGAGCATAGAGGAAAGGAAGAAGAAGAAACCGGAAGGAGTTAGGGATAGGACAGGAAATTACACCAGTAAATCGGAGGGATAGAGGACTTATTCAGAGGTAGTAATGCACGGTAGAATCGAAGGATCGATAAAAAGACAACCAAGATTGGAGAGGAAACAACGCAGCAAGAGGCAGAAGTGATAGCAATGCGAGGGCCAAGAACTTTTTACAGAACTCGTTTAGTGGGAAGAATAGTATCGGTTGTGCAAAGAAGTTTTCGTAGCAAAGTGAAGTACTTGGAGGGAGGGTAGGCAAGTCCTGGTAGCTTGAAGGGGAAAAATTTTGAACAAAATAGTAAATAACAAAGTCCATGGGATTCATTTTTGGGTAAAAGATCTAAGAAAATGGTCGGAAGGGTATCGCTCATCAGAGAGGCTCGTATGGATTAAGATTTTACACGGATGAAGGGAACAAGTGTTTATGGAGATAGAGAGCAAGTGGGGGAGTGTAATTGTGATTTAGTGGAGAACGTACGATAATCTTGTGTGGGGGAAAGTCCAGATCTGTACATCCATTAGGACATCGATCGATGAGTTAGGAAGTATCAAGGTGGGAAAACTCTTTTACCGGATTAAACTGGAGGAAGAAGATACTTCTTTAATGGTTGCCATGGAGGAGTATAAAGAGGATGGAAAGGAAATGGATAACTCAAGTGATGAGGAGGAGTCATCCATTCCATGCATCTAAATGGTCAGAAGATTAATCCAACAGCGATAGTGAATGAGGCGTTGAGGAGAGTCGATTCGAGGAAGGTAATACGGATAATTAGAGGCAGTGCCGTCCCTGAGGGAGGGCGGGCCGGGCATACGCCCAGGACCCAAAGGAAATAGGGGCCCAATTTTTTTTAACTTTATATATTATATAGTAGAGTTAAAAAAATTGTAAATGAAAAACCCAACAAATTAGTATATAATAGGACCCAAAAAGAATTTAACATTATATTAAGGACCCAAATATGTATTAATTAAGTACATTGGACGATAAAATTTTATGAAAAGTTAATTGATCTTTTTTTTATAGTATTACTTATTAATTCTCTAAGTTTTTTTTATCTAGTACTATTATCTAAAAACAATTTTTGCCTAGAATTACCAACTAATAAAACTCATACATTTTAAAAAACAATTACCAACTATATGAGATGGCTCAACTTATATCTATATTTATGATTTCAAAACTCTTTTTTCTTCTTTTCATACATTATTGACTTCTTATTACGTAATATTAAGTGCATGAATCTTAAGTACTATCTTATTTCTAAATCAAGAATATGATGTCAAACTATAACCAACATGGACTTTTGATTCTAAAATTTATTATTCTTAAAAATTTTGTTTCAACTCTAAAAGTTTAAAATGGTGATGAAAACCATTAAAATCAGGTAACATGTAGAAACTCAACTGATTTATGTTAATTTACTTAAAGTGTTACTCCGAATAGTTTACATAGTGACCTCAAATGTTTTCAATCAATATATTAGAGGTATATCATAAGATGCATCTAATGGTGTAACGGATTGACGATGTTATGTAAAAATGATATGATAAATAATACTCCCTCCGTCCCAAAATATATGTTAGGAGTTTGCAATTATTACACTTTTTAATTAACCATATTACAATATTACCCTTAATTATAGAGTGAGAAGATTTATCTATCACATAATTAAGGGTAGAATGGGAAAGTGGAACTTTACTCTTGAAAGTGGACACTTATTTTTGGACAAACAGAAATAGTAATGTAGACACTTATTTTGGGACGGATGGAGTATATATATATATATATATATATATTATATATATATTTTTGGAAGGCATAGCGGCATCGATCCCACGAACACACGCACACCTTTCCGGCGGTATCGGGCATCCAAGGGCAGCCCACTAATCCGCCGCTGTCCCGGCCCAGCTTACGCTGGACCTAAGGCCCCAACCACGGGTTTGGGGGATCAGCCCAGTCTTCGACCGGACCATCCAAGGACAGGCCAACCAAGGTTGAGCGGTACTCCTCATGCCCCCAAATGGCTCCCCTAGGAATCGAACCCGGGTAGACTGGGATACCATCCACAGCCCCCCCCCCCCCCCCCCCCCCGGCGGATGTTACCGACCTTCGGCTAACCAACTGAGCTAGACATGATTTGTGGGACGGAGGGAGTATTAATTTAAAATAATTGTTGATTGATCATGCGCTAGGAATGGCAGAAAACCAGTTTTATATAAATTAGTATTTCATGAATTCAGTGTTATTTTTGATGATATAAGCAATATATTGGAAAAAAATCTTACTTATCGAGGGCCTATTTTTACATCTCGCCCAGGGCCTAAAAAATGTCAGGAACGGGCATGATTAGAGGGTGGCTCCGGAACACTTACCTAAGGAGAGTCGAGTGGAAACTGGAGGTAGCAGAGGGGAGTCCACTGTGTCGATCGCCGCAGTCGCCGGAGAGGATGAAGGAAGCTAAACAGTCGGGAAATTATAGCGGGGGATTTGAAACTTCAAAACACAGGGGCCTCTAAGCCCAAGATTGGAAGCCCAATGCGGTGTTAGTAATACTGAAAGCCCGGAGCAGGGACACATGGGCTTAAATCGGGACAACTCGGATGAGGTAAGCGCACAAGGTAATCAATCAATCAATCAATCAATCAATATATATATTAAAAGAGAAAACCACAAAAGATGATGTGGCATCCTAAGATTTGAGAATTCCCCATTTCTTGAATTGTGGTTGATTTTCATCATCCCACATTGGTGGAAAGATGAAAGTTTTGAACCATGGAGTGGCTATAAGAAAGGAGGAGTGGATACTTTTGTGTCAACTCATGTGGTTGGCTCATTTAGCTTACCCTACATTTGCATCATCCCACATTGATGAGAAGATGCAAGTTCTAAAGTATGAAGTGTGTATAAGAAATAAGGGTGAATGTTTTTGTGTCAACTCATGTGGTTGGCTCAATTTAGTCTACCTTATTTTTGCAAAACAAACTTTATATATATAATCATCAATATATCAATATATATATTAAAAGAGAAAACCACAAAAGATGATGTGGCATCCTAAGATTTGAGAATTCCCCATTTCTTGAATTGTGGTTGATTTTCATCATCCCACATTGGTGGAAAGATGAAGGTTTTGAACCATGGAGTGGCTATAAGAAAGGAGGAGTGGATACTTTTGTGTCAACTCATGTGGTTGGCTCATTTAGCTTACCCTACATTTGCATCATCCCACATTGATGAGAAGATGCAAGTTCTAAAGTATGAAGTGTGTATAAGAAATAAGGGTGAATGTTTTTGTGTCAACTCATGTGGTTGGCTCAATTTAGTCTACCTTATTTTTGCAAAACAAACTTTATATATATAACAAATAATTAAAATAATATTTTTTTGATAACTAATAAAGTTTCATTTTACACTACCCCAATAAATTAATATATCAATATATATATATATATATATATATATATATATCATCAATCAATATATCAATATATATATTAAAAGAGAAAACCACAAAAGATGATGTGGAATTCTAAGATTTGAGAATTCCTCATTTCTTGAATTGTGGTCGAGTTTCATCATCCCACGTTGGTGGAAAGATGAAAGTTTTGAACTATGAAGTGGCTATAAGAAAGGAGGAGTGGATACTTTTGTGTCAACTCATGTGGTTGGCTCATTTAGCTTACCTTACATTTGCATCATCCCACATTGATGAGAAGATGCAAGTTCTAAAGTATGAAGTGTGTATATGAAATAAGGGGTGAATGTTTTTGTGTCAACTCATGTGGTTGGCTCAATTTAGTCTACCTTATTTTTGCAAAACAAACTTTATATATATAACAAATAATTAAAATAATATTTTTGTGATAACTAATAAAGTTTCATTTTACACTACCCCAATAAATTTAGGGAAATTAATTAAAATACCCCAACATTGAAAGTGACTTACCAAAGTACCCCAAAAAATTTACTTCTTACCGAAATGCCCTCTTTTTCCGCGATAGGATCCTGCGATAGCGGGCAGGGACTGAAAGTGTAAAATTTTGCAAGATTATTTACACTTTCAGTCCCCATCGCGGGCCATCGCGGGCCGCGTTTGAGCCATCGCGGGCCTCGATCGCGGGGGTCAGGGACTGAAAGTGTAAATATTTCTTGCAAAAAATTTCACAATTGGTCCCTGCCCGCGATCGCGGGATCCTATCGCGGAAAAAGAGGGCATTTCGGTAAGAAATTTTTTTTAGGGTACTTTGGTAAGTCACTTTCAATGTTGGGGTATTTTAATTAATTTCCCATAAATTAATATATCAATATATATATATAAGGAACAACTACAAAGAGTGACTTGGCACCATGAGGTTTGAGTATTCCTCAAATCTTTAAATATGGTTGAGTTTCATCATTGGTGGGAAGATTATTATTTGGAAGAAGGTAGTGAAGATATATAAAAGAATGATGAAAGGTTTTGAAATCGATAATCGTGGTTAGAATCATAATATACCAAATTGTAAAAATATAGTGCAAAATTAAAATATAAACCAATGTTGGTGAATTGGGACCATGAGGTTTGAGTATTTCTCAAATTTTTTAATAAGGTTAAGGTTTATCATTTTCCTTTGTTGGTAATATGATAGTTTGAAAGAAAATTATGGTATAAAAATAAAGATGTAAGGTTTTGAAATCTATTACCATTGTTGGAGTAAAAACCAATATAAAAGAATGACATAAGATTTTGAAATCTATAACCATGATTGGAATCATAACTTAAAAAAACAACCACAAAGAGTGACTTGGAACCATGGGATTTGAGTAATCCTCAAATCTTGAAATGTGGTTGAGTTTCATCATCCCACATTGGTGAAGAAATGAAAATTTTGAAGTAGCAAGTGGCTATAAGAAATGAAGGGTGAATGTTTTTTTGTGTCAATTAACGTGGTTGGCTCAATTTGGTTTACCCTACTTTTGCATCATCCCAATTGGTTACAAGATGCAAGTTTTGAAGCATGAAGTGTGTATAGAAAATAAGGGGTGATTGTTTTTGTGTCTACTCAATACCCATGTGGTTGGTTCAATTTAGCCTACCTTATTTTTGCAAAATATATATATATATATATATATATAACAAATAATTAAAATAATATTTTTGTGATAACTAATAAAGTTCACTCATTTTACATTATCCCAATCAATTATGTAACACCCCGAATTTCCATGATCAAAGTTATGTTATAATTTGAAATCGAAGGATTTAAAGTGTAATTGACCAAAGTTTAACCTATTTGTGAATATTGAAACTTTGGGGGTTGGTTTTGTTATTTGTTGATAGTTTTGGATATTTAAAGGGAGAGGCGGTTGAATTGAGATTTTTATCTCAATTGCCGATTTTTTAAGTCGATTTCCAGAGAAAATCGAGAGAGAAAGAGAAAGAGAAGTCTGGATTTGATTAGGTACTGTTCGATGGTGTGAAAGATTGGATTTATGAATCGATTGAGCTTGGCAGACTCTGAGTACGAACTCTCAATTAGGTGAGTTCATTCTTATTAAAAAGTATGTTTTTACATATCAAAAGTGATTTGCTAAATTGGAATTTGTTTTATTGAACCTATGTACATGTTAAAAGGATTGGTACATGTGATTTAAAGAACAGAGTAGGAAGTGTAAGTAATCAGACTGGAAATCACACGAAGTCCGGAAGATGACTTTTCCAGTACTTCCGGATTTGGGTATCGGATTCCGGAAGATTTTGAAATTCATAACAATGATTGGAATCATACCATGATTAGAATCATAACCAAACAAATGTAAAGAAAAATAGTGCAAAGTTTAAAGTGAACCAAGGATGATGACTTGGAACTATGAGAATATGATAACTTGGAAGAATATGATAAGCATTAGAAAAGAGATAGAAGGTTTGAAATCTATAATCATGGTTGGAATCAAAGTCAACCAAATGGTAAATATTATAGTGTAAATGGTGAATACTAAGTGCCAAATTTGGTGAGAAACGTGAGAAGTGGTTATCAACCGTTGGATGAGAAGTAGACGAACATTAGGATGAGATGCAGCAAGATAAGATGCACCGGATAAATTTTCTTTTAAGCCACAATTCATGGGAGAGTATTTGATTAAAAATGATCAACGGTTTAAAAGTACTTCTCACACTTCTCACCAAAAATTACACTTCTCACCTGATCTAATGCGCGCGCGCACACACACACACACATATATAATGATGACTTACGTTTCATTTTAACTCAATTGAGTATCTTTACAATATTTTTTTATTATCGCACAACGCGCGGGCCTAACACTAGTATATATTAAAACAAAAACCAAGGTTGATGACATAGCTCTCCTAAAGGCTAGAAAACTCAATTATCTTTTTTCTCCTTAATCATCATTTTAATCTTTTTTTTCTTAATTTCCCATTTGCATTGATTATTAATTATGTTGCATTTAACATTGGTCCTTTCATTTTCCCAAACTCCTCTTCATCTCTCAATATATTAAAGAAGAAAGCATTCATATTGTACTATATATATATATCTAATATATTAGTGAAGAAGCTAAAGCTAAATGATGTTTGTGGTTTATATATCTTATATGCATTGCACAAAACATTCGATCATGTTCGTTGTTTATGGTTTAGTTTTTAATTTTGTCACTACAACATTCAATACCCTTAATTCTATTGAAGATAAACTCACTTTGTCTTTTGATTTTGTGTTTGGATTTTCATTTTTCTGTTGTAGAGGAAAGTGGGCGTTGATTTGGTTGCGACTGAAGTGTCTATGAAGAGGAGCTTGGTCTTTTCTTCACCCCTTAAATCTTGGAGGCTTTTTTACTATTGTTTCAAATTTTATGGGATTTTTAACTAGGGTTTCTACGGTTTTTATAGCCTTTAACGATCATGTTCGTTGTTTATGGTTTAGTTTATTAATTTTGTCACTACAACATTCAATACCCTAAATTCTATTGAAGATAAGCTCACTTTGTCTTTTGATTTTGTGTTTGGATTTTCATTTTTTCTGTTGTAGAGGAAAGTGGACGTTGATTTGGTTGTGAATGAAGTGCCCATGAAGAGGAGCTTGGTCTTTTCTTCACCCCTTAAATCTTGGAGGCTTTTTTACTATTGTTTCAAAACTTATGGGATTTTTAAGTAGGGTTTCTACGGGTTTTATAGCCTTTAGGGATTTTTTTTTGCAAAAAACAATGAACCCTTCCTTAAGCAATGAAAATTTGTCTTTCTCATTGTAATACAACATGTTTTGATCATCATTATTACATGAATTAGATGTCGTAATGAAATGATAATATTTCGTGTGGTTAGGAAGTTTGAAGCTTCATTATGAAGCCATATTATAGATACATCTTTTCAAATAAAAAAAATGTATGAGGTATGTACTGAAATTTGTTATAATTAAAAATGTTGTATCTACAATGAAACATAAGTGAATAGAACAACTCCAAAAAAATAAAATGATAAAAGAAACTTATTAAGAGTGATGTGACACATTGTTAAAGTAATAGAAATTTTCTCATTGTTTTAAATTTTTAAAATTTTAAATAAGTTAAAATTATTTTACCCTTACATAAAAATGTGTATTTCATTAAAAGACTTTTTTCATAATTTAACTTCCAATTTAATTATATTTACATTCTAAACTATCTAACTTCCTAAAGACATTCATTTTAATCTCTCCATCTTTCCATCTATAAATTAAAAGAAACCTATAACAAAATTAATTATAAGCTACAACCTAATGCTCTATCAAAATGGAATAACATTTATGGTCTATGTTATGTTTGATTGGGTTTGTATGTTTTTTTCTCTCTTTCTTTTCTCAAATTTTGCATTTTTGATGTAGTTATTAACAAAATGTTTAATTACTTAGACCATTCGTCTTCTTTGTTTATACGTAAATTTCTTTATTTCTTTTATTTCACAATGATTTTTTTTTATTTCTACTACAACATATATATTAATTTGTATTATCTTCAAATAAAATTAAATATCTAAAATTTGAATAAATATATAAAGTTTGAATCAATATATAAAACTCAAAAAATTATTATCATTTAAAATCTTATAAAATCAATATATAAATATAACTGACATTACAACCAATATATATGAATGAAAATAGAATCAATATATAAGTAAATACTTATTATTGAGCTCTTTTTTAATAAACGAAATAGTTATTACATTTAATATCACAAAATAAGATTAACATATAAGTAAATACTATTATTACCAACTCTATCATTAACAAATAAAATGCCTATTACATTTAGTATCACTAATTAAAATCAATACATAAAATAAATAAATCCAAGAAACAATAAATATATATATATATATATATATGTTTCTATCATTTTTATATATAAAACTAAAGGTTATTAGAGAAATATAGTAATATATATAAAAATGATAGAAACATATATATATATATATATATAAAAATTAAAGTAGAATAACAAAGTATATAAAATTAAAAAGAATAACCTACTACAATCATGAATATATAATTATATCAATATTATTATTTAGTTTAAACTGAAATCAAACTAAGAATCGATATAATATCATTCATTTTACATATATGATTAAATCCTATTTTTTTTCAAGATTTTTTACCGATAATGTATGCTTGAAAGAAATAGTCTCAAGTGAACTAAGGATGATGAGAATATTTCATATTAGGTGAGATGTCAATTCTTATTAGTCTAATGTATGTTATGTGACCATCAACCCATTTAATTTTTATTTTTTCTAACACTTTTATCGTCACCACGCAACGCGTGGTGTCGAACACTAGTGATGGCGAAATTGAAATTCCAAGGAAGATGGATTCAGCGACGGAGGGGCATAAAAGTGCGGGTGAAAAATCCAAGAGAAAAAAATCTGATAACTTGGGTCTCGGTAGAGGCAAGGTTAGTTTCCATCTTTTGAAACAAATGGTGAGAAGCAACAGTAAGAAAATTGGTCAGAAAAGGGGTTTGAAGTCAAGGAGGAAACCAAACAGGAAGGATGTAATTCCGTTGTCAAGTCAAGCATCTGTTTCGAATGAATTGGGCAGTAAAGATAGCACAGAGGGTTTGAAGGACTTTGGCGAGAAAATTGGGGTAAATTGGAAGGGATGCAAGAACAAAAGTGTGGTGGGTGAAAAGAGCAAAATATGAGCTCTCTCTCCAGCAGGTTAGTTTCGATTCTACAGATTTAAAATGAAAAGTATCTCGATGAACATAGGAGGTTTGGGGTCGGTGAATAAGAAGAGTTGGGTGATGGAAATATATAAGAGGGAGAAACCAAGTTTGATCGGTTTACAGGAAACAAAAAACAAGAGGTCCAATGAGACCCAAGTTGGGAATCTGTGGGGAGGGGATGATGGTGAATTCACTAGAATAAGCGATGATGGATTCAAATTTAGCAAACTAGATTGTTTCCTCACAATGAACGAATTTTGTTTACTTTCGAGGAATTTGGGTGTAAAAACATTGGAGAGGAAGTGGTCGGGTCACGTCCCCAATCGTGTTGTTTGAAGACCAAACCGATTATGGGCCAAAACCATTCAAGTTTTTCGACTCGTGGCTAAAGGAGGAAGGGATTGAATAAAAGATAAGAGAAGACTGGAGTAGCGGAGTGTACTCAATCCACCCGGATTGTATTTTTAGGGACAAACTAAAAAACGTGAAAGAGGCCTTAAAGTCGTGGAGTAAAGAAAGGCTCGGGAATCTTGAAAAAGAACTAAAGCGGCCTAAGGAAAAAGTCTTAAAAATGGTAACGGAAGTGGAAGCTAAATGATGGGAGGAAGAGGAAATAAACAAGTGGGTGCAAGCGAGAAAAAAGTGGCTAGAATTGAAAGAAAAGAAGATCGGAATGGATAGACAAAAGGCGAAAGTTAAATGGATCGTAGAAGGTGACGAGAACACAAAAATGTTCCATGCGACTATAAAGTATATAGAAAGGACGAACACCATAAGGGACTGAAAATTTACATATATTAATGGAGGAAGCGGTGGAAAAGGGGCTCTATGAAGACATCAAAGTGGAAAGGAACAAAGTAACAATCTCACACCTTCAATATGCAGACGACGCGATATTTTTTGGCAAGTGGAGTCTAGTGAACCTAAATACTCTCATGAAGATCTTTAGTTGTTTGCAAGCAATTTTGGGATTGAAAATAAATGTAAACAAAAGTAAGATCTTCGGGTTGGGGATTCGAGAAGAGGAGATTCAAGGATGGGCAAGAGGCTTGGGGTGCGGATGGGGTTCATTACCCTTCTCTTACCTTGGTCTCTCGGTTGGAGCATCGATGAATAGGTTGGACAATTGGAATCCGGTAATCGATAAGGTAAAAACCAAACTCGCATCTTGGAAACAAAGATTATCTCTTTTGGAGGAAGATTAACCTTGGTCAAGTCATTCATATTTAGCTTGTCATTGTATTTTTTTTCTCGTTGTTTCGAACCCCGAGAGGTGTGATTAGTATGTTGGAGAGGGTACGAAATTGATTTTTTGGGGGAGGGGACAACAGGGTGAGTGAAAAAAAGAGTTTGGTGTGGGTCAATTGGGCAAAAACCTTGGGGAGTTTCAAAAAACTTGGGTTAAATGTGTGTTGTCTACAATCGATAAATTGGGGGTTATTGGGAAAATGGTGGTGGCGCTTCTTATCAGAAAAAGATGCTTTATGGGTAAGAGTCATAAAAAGTATTCATGGGGATGAGGGAGGCTTACATAGGAGCGATTTGGGCAGCGGTGGTACGGGCTCGGCGTGGAGAAACATCCTCCGGGTTTGGATGGGAAAGAATTGGATAACGAAGGGGTCAATTTTTCAGACTCATTTGGGAAGAAGATTGGAGACGGCGCGGACACGATTTTTGGACAGAAAAATGGGCTGGAAATAGGAGCCTTCAAGATGACTTTAAGTGTTTGGTTCGATTGGAGGTTGACAAAAAAGGCACGAGTTTCGGAAAGAGGAGAATGGGTAGGGGATAGTTGGGTTTGTAATGGAATTGGAGAAGGGAACCTAGTGGAAGAGAGCGGGGAGAATTGGAAGACTTAATTAGGCGGGTGCAAGATTGGAAACCGGAAAGAGGTAGAAGGGATAAGGTCGAATGGAATCTAGACGTAACGAAGGATTTTAATGTCAGAAAACTTAAAAGGATTAATTGAAGAGGGATGGGGGACACTAGGTGGGAGTACGGTGGAAACAATTTTGGTCCTCGGTGGTACCTAAAAAGGTTTGTATCTTCTTATGGAGGGTAAGGTTAGGACGTATCCCTTGTCGTTCGGTTTTGGACACGATGGGTTTAGACTTAGATTCGACTCTTTGTCCGAGGTGTGGGACTTCGGTCGAAAACATAGACCATGCTCTTGTAGGATGTTTAGAAATGAAAAGGCTTTGGGCTCTAGTTGGGAGATGGTGGAAGAGAAATTTGGATGGAGTTGCAACAATTCAAGACTTATCAATAGAGCATCCGTCTTTGGCCGAAATTACAAAAGGTTCGTCAAAATGGATGGGGGTGAAGCAGGCGTTCATCTACCTAATCAGGGTCGGTCCTGAGATTTCGGATGCCCATGGCGAAAGACAAAAAAAAATGGCCCTATATTATGGAAACGAAAAACAATTTAACGGGGTTTGGAACCTAGTCAAGCTAAGTGGCTAATCCCCACGCCGGGTCTTTATTAAATAAAACAAAATTAGTACAACACGGGGGGATAAACCAAAAGCCCAGTGTAATCTAATACATTACCTAAAATGATGCCTACGTGCATTTTTGGAAGCAAAAATATCAATTACTTTATCATAGTTAATATCCGCTAAAAACTTACTCTCAATACTTACAATTGTTGACTCGTTCAATCTTTGTTGGCTCATAGTAGACTGTAGATATGACTTCAACAACTTTAACTTCGAAAAGCTTCTTTCCGCAGATGCAACAGTGACGGGTACGGTCGGCAAAATCTTGTAAGCAACCAAGACATGTGGAAACATGTCCATTTTATTTGCAAACTCCAAAATTTGTATGGATGTCCAAGAATTTCCACTCTTGGATGCCTCTTCCGGTAACATTCCCTGTAAAACATGATGCAACTCCATAAACAAATATTCCCCATCTATATCAGAATCATCACCATTTGTTAAAGCAAGTTCAAGATTCATACAACTTTTTTTCAACTTATCAACATGTAAGGATACTAACTTTCGTCCGTCAAACAAGAAACCAAAAATATATTCAAATTCTTGTATTTTTTTCAAATATAGTTCATAGTTGTGAAAGAGTCATATCAACTAAAACAAAAAAGTAATCAGTTCTAAAACACTCTTGAGCATATTGTTGTTCTCTCTCGGTATTTGGAATTTCATCAAAATGTTTTTTTTTAGAGAAATAACGTTTTAGAGTAAATTTCGGCTCAACTCCAATATCATTTGCAATTTCTTTTGCTTCATTTATAGCACTTGCAAACCCGTTTTCTCAATGTTTTTCAAAAAACACAACTAATCCCTTGAGATTTTCAATGGCAACATCAAGAAGCATGTCTTTAGATTGTAATTTCTTACTAACTAAATTAATTATATACAAAACTTCATGCCAAATAACCAAACTAACAATAAAATCAAAACTTGATAGCTCACCATTAACCAAAGAAACGGCATCCCTACACATTTTTCCATCCTTACTTACGTCAGCCAATTGTATTAAATCATCTTTGATTTTGCCAACTTGAGTTTTGATGGCTTTAACACTTTCAATATGGCTTTCCCACCGAGTAGTAGATAAGGATTTCAAAGTCAAATCATCAATATCTTCTAACAAAACAGTCCATCTTTTGTAGAATTAGAAAACACATTGTAAATCGTTTGACAAGAACCAAAAAAGGCTTTGGCTTTGAAACAAGAGCTTGTCATATCACATAACACCAAATTAAGACTATGACAATCGCATGGCATATAAAAGGCTCTAGGGTTTATATCAAGTGATCTTTTTTGCACGCCTTGATGTTTTCCTTTCATGTTAGACCCATTGTCATACCCTTGTCCCCGCACACAATTAATATCTAAGTCAAGCAATTTCAAAACATCTTGTAATGCATTAAAAAGTCCTAAACCAGATGTATCTTCTACAACTAAAAACTCAAGAAATAACTCTTCTACTTGAATAGGAGAACTTGTCACATCAACACATCTAATAATCAAAGTCATTTGTTCTTTGTGGCTTGCATCCGGAGTACAATCAAGAATAACCAAAAAATATTTTGCTTCTTTGATCTTTTTAATGATTGCATTCTTTACATCGGATGCCAACATTTCAATCAATTCATTTTGAATTTTGTGGCTAAGATAATGATAATGAGTTTTTTTGTCTTTGATTTGCTGAAAATACTATTTCATAACAAGATCAAACTCAGAAATCATTTGCATTATGCCCAAAAAATTACCATTAGACTCTTCAAAAAGTTTTTCATTGCTCCCACAAAAAGGTATATTATACGTTGCTAGACATCTAACGGTAGCAATTATTCTAATCAAAACTTCTTTCCAATGGTCGGTACCCTTTTATCATTTCTTATAATAGGTCCTTTTTCGACAAGCAAGTCTTTCATTTTTGAATTTAACATATCCCAAACTTTTGGATCAAATATGTTCAAACCAATATCAGCACAAACATTTTCTTTTGCATCACAAACATTTTCATCACAAGCATTCACATCACAAGCATTTGCATCACAAACATTATCATCACAAGCATTCGCATCAAAAGCATTTGTATCACAAGCATTTACATCACCAACATTTTCATCACAAGTATTTGGTTGTCTAACAATAAACTTATTTAAAGAACCCCGCATAGATTGAGCAATTTCTTCTTGTCTTTTTTTCGTTTTCTATTTTGAGCACCCGAGGGTTGTAATCGAGGATACATATCTTAAACGACTAAACAAGTGATACAATATAGGGTAGTAGAGATTAAAAGGATAAAACCGGATTTAGTCGTGGTTCGTGATTCGTGAAATTGCCAAACTTGTTGAAATTTAGAAGTTGAATACTTGAAATCTTGAATTAATCTAGTTTCTACAATGATTAACAAATATCAAGTTAACAACCATTCCAAAATAACATAACACTAATCTAAACTAAACAAATAAGTGAATAACCAAATAATCGATAAACCCTAAATGGCTAAATCAATCAATCATTCAATCTAAACATAAAATAAATCATAAAATAAATCCCTAATAAATCTAAGACAAGTTACCACTTACCACAGTCCACAAATCGGTCAAATAGTTGGAGTCTTGGAGATTGACACTATGACAGTCGACAGACCCACAAGGCCACAAATCAGCTGCCCACAGCCGACGGCCCCTGAGCCCTATAGTTGTTCACGATTCACCGACCAGCGACCACCGTTCGTCCGCTCAGTGGCGTTCACGAAGAAGAGAATAAGATGAAGATCGACAGAATACAAGTTCGAGAATCGAGACGTGAGGTCAGAGGCGAGAGAGTGTAGTTCAATGAAATTAGCCGATTGGATTATTGATTGGAAGGACTGTTCCCTTTTCTTTTCTTGAAGTTGGGCTCTTTAACGACTATTTTTATTTAGACCCAAAATATAATTAACTGAGCCTACTATACTGAAAGTGGACCAAAAATTTGTTGCCCTATGAAATTTCGATGCCCTGGGGCAGGGTCGGCCTTGTACCTAATTTGGTCACATAGGAATAAGGTAGTGTTTAAAGGGGATAAGAGCAATCTCATCGAATTTTTTTTTTGAATTCCAAAGAATATCGTTCGAATGGGTGAGAAGAAGAGTCAAGAATTCGCAGATGGACCGGGTCGAATGGCTATCGGACTCAACAGTGTAGTGCAGAGGTGCGTTGTTGTCCGCTTCTGACGTAGCCTCCTGTTCATGTGTAAGATCCCACATTGGTTGGGGAGGGGAACAAAGGTTGCCTTATAAGGGACTTGATACCTCCTCTATCAGACGCGTTTTAAAACCGTGAGTCCAGGTGTGCGGACAAAGCGGACAATATCTAGTACGGTTGGCCTGGGATGTTACATCATGAGTAAGGCGTAGCAGGTGCAGTGTTCGTGGGCCGAGACTATTTGCTCCTTGCAAACATCTCCGGTCCATGTCCTCGTCTATACTTTCGTTTCGTTTCGTTTGTTGCTTCATGTATTTTGTTCCTTGCTCATACTGTTTGGTGATACTCTTGTAATTGGTTTGTGGTGATATTATAATGATATGTTGCCGTTGAAAAGAAAATCACGAACATATCAAAATTGAAATGACCAATTGTAATATAAGTTTTGAGAGTTTTAATACTCCAAATAGATTGAGAGAGAATGGTGCCACTTTTTTACACAAACTTCTATCTATATTAATGACATTTTTTACAAAAAATTATATTTAATATATATAATTATTATTGAGATGGAATAACGGTAATAGATAAATAATAACGGTCACAAATGATCAAATAGGGCCAAAGGAGGCTAATCTAAAAGATTGTCCAAGCAATGCCAACAACTTAAAATTCAAAATAAATAAATTAAAAAAAATTAGATTTATAAATGTGGTCCATAATTGATTTCTTGAAAATATTCCTTAACCAGATGGGCCTGGCCGATCCCACGTCAATTATAACTAATCCCTTCTTAATTAACCGGTTACAAACAGATACTAAACCGGTTATGACCGAGCTGGTAGTCTGGTACCTTGAGCCCGGTTTATTAGGTGTGTTCATCAGTTGAAATCCTATGAATTTAGGTGGATCCGATCATCCATTATTGAATGTTGGATTTTTTTCATTTGATTTGATCCAATTTCCATCATGGTCCATGGATATTATTATTGGTTATCTATTGAATCGAATTTAAATCCATCTCATATTCTGATCGAATGTTCAACCGATTAATCCACAATTTCGACCGGTTATTAATATATTTTCCTAATTTCTGAAGGAAAAAAAACACACACTATATAAAAATATCAACAACATGAACAGAACACCACAAATAATAATGAAACCTTGGTGAATGGTAGAAACCAACATGATACCGAGACCTCCAGCAAACCAAAGATTTTTGTTGAGTGGGTGCACAAAACAAATACCGTAATATAAAATATAAAACTATAAAAAAGTACAATTTTATTAATAGCGATAAACAAGTATTACTGTAACAACAAAAATTCAAGCAAATGCACTATTAGACCAAAAGAATGAAACCTAGAATTCTTTTCATAATTATCATGGTAGACAGGTAGAGTAGTTGGTTTGTTGGTTAGAAAAAGTCGTGGGTTCGATTTCTCCATGCTTCTTTCCTTCATTTTGAAGAATTCGATTATCGTCAGAAACATGAATCGAACCCGTGAACTCTTAAAAGACGAGTATTAACCCGGCCATCTCTGCCACTTCAAATTTCCATTATAAGTTTGGTTTTAGATTATTCAAGGGTGATCCTAAAAAATTAAGCAGGTGCGCCTTTAGGTCCCTCAATTTTTTCCATTGCCAAGAAACAATTGAGCTTGTTCTATCTCCTTGATTTTGTTCCACCTATTTTGATGGGACCATAAAAACACAATTTTGTCACACCAAAACATGAGAGAGGTTTTGATTCTGTTATGTTTTGTCCAGTGTACCAAACGCACGCAAGAGAGAGAAAAGAGGTGCTAAGGCTCAATAAATAAAATGAAAAACGGAGGTCGAACAAAGGTATGTGCAGTTATGATGTGAAACTGATGCAGCGTCAGCATAGCTACATTAACGATTAATTAAGATTTAGCTTATCTTATCTTTTCCTTTCCTTTTTTTTAGCACTTTCGTTTATCTTCCTTTAGATTTAACTTTGTTTCCTTATCGTTAGCACGTTTCCTATTCTTTCTAGAATTATTCCTTTAGCTTGGCTATATAAGTATTTCTTAGGTCCTTGTAGAAAGCAGTTTTTTGATTTAATTTGATTAACTTCATCGATCAGGAAGCAGGTCCTAAGAAGCTTTTCTTGAAGTTTCATAGTTGAGCTGAATCACACGGTTTGTAGGCTGCGCCAGAAACCAAATAAACGAAGCCTGCAGGCATTAGGGCGGTGCCAACATAAACATATAACGTACCTACATCTCCCACCAATCCAAACGGGTTACGATATGGATACACCTTTACAGTAAGAAAACTAGTTGCCACTTCTTTGATTTTGTAAAATCGTACAGAATTTAATTATTTAACAACACTACAATATCAAATTACGTTTGCGGTGAAAGAAAAACCAAAAATTGGGTTCAGCAGAACCTGAGGCAGGCTTCAAGCTCTTTTTCATCTTCACAGTTATAGCCCAACTGGTAAGCTCGCGCTATAACAAAAACATAATATATAAACATGTAATGAGAGATTATTAGTCCACAATTTTAATTTAGCTTTTTTTAAAATAAGCGGCCATTGTCAAAAGTAAGAGCCTACTTTTTGACACTTCAATAATGAAACGGAGAAATCCATTACTCCATCTATTATCAAGGGTAAAATGGTCATTTAGTTAATTATAATGTGTAATAATTACACAACTCTTAAATTGTGTGTCTTTTCATTATGGACATTTATTTTGGAAGGGAGAGAATATTAGTACCAAAACGACCAGATCCCAGGAACGGCTCTGGTTCATCCGTTGCACCACCTTGCTGCTGTTCTTCCTAATTTTCCAACACAACAAATAAAAAGGATTAACATTCTCAAGTAAAATACTTAACTCCAACTACACATAACATATCTCTAGTGTATCTACTTAAAAACTTTCAACATTTTGCATAAGTTTTCCATGTGAACGAGAACCAGAAACTAATTTGATTCCAGTCTTCCACCTAAAAAATGAATATATGTTGTTGGTGAACACGTTATGCACTTTTTTATATCTTACAAAGAAGAAAGCATTTCAAACCTCTTCAATGCAAGGCAACACAGCACGAGAGATGCAACTTACCATGTCTCCTCCAATTTCCGATGGGGAAAGCAAACGATCAAAACAATGCCCCGAAATTGTACACACCAAGAGCTCATTTTCTGGATCAAGGACAGCCTCCTTGCAAGTATCATCACACACTGCACAAAGCAAAGCAATAAAACCAATGCTCTTAATTCCATTTTCCAAGTATCCACAAATTTAAATGTTTTGAACAACAAATGAAAGCCAGAATGTGCAAACTGGGATTTGTACCATGAACGTATCCAGTATTCTCACAAACAAAAACATCTCCAATTTGATAGTAAGAACAAGTTTCCCCAGAACAAGCATGATCAGAAAACACTTTATCAGTCAGTCCTTTGTTGCTCTTCCATATGGACACTTGATCAGCAACAGACTTGTCCAGAATCATCCAGTCATCTTTCAACTACACATGCACAAGTGAGAAATGTAATGAATGCATAAAGGCACATCAAATAAAATAGCAATGAAGTCTATTTACCTGAGAAGGAAGAGGTGCTTGGCTTCTCTTTGCTACTTGCATTTGGATGTAGTACTCCTTGAACTCATTGGGGCAACTCCTAACAAACTCAACCATGTCTTCTTCATCACGCTACAAAAACAAAAACAAAGTTGTTTCTTCGGTAAGTATAGAACTTATTATGAATCAAGATAACCAGAAGAATGTGGCCAAGTATAGAACTTATTATCATTTAGCCTTTTGGCACTTTGAAGTTTTGCCTTTTTGTGTCTCTTCTCTCAAAATTTTATACCAACTCAAACAGTTGAACACTTTATTAATGAATTATTCCCATCATAATCAATTTAAGATATAGAGATGACCATCACTGGAAACATGTTTTCCATTAAATAATAATAGCTTAGTTCTTTCTATGAACTCTATAAGAACTAAAAAACGCAACTTTTCAGATGTTTTATGGAAAAATCATTTTAAATTCTCGTATAAACAATACTCCCGTTGTCCCGAAAATAGAGTTAACTTCTAAGGAATTTAAATGCAAAGATTCTATAAGTTTTTACCCTTGAATAGACAAAAATGAACAAATCTGTATTAAATGAGTAGATAATGATGGCTCATAGGAATAACAAATTTGTCTTCATGATAGATTTTAAAACAGGACCTCTTGATTTAAGACAAAGACATGATGTGAAGTGGGCTCTTTTTAGGGATAGGGGAATATTAACTTGTGATGATTCACATATCAAAAATTCAAAATGATAAAACCTGGTCTTAAATTTTATGTTTTGAGCATTTCATCTATTATGGGACCAAGAAAGAAATATACAATTGTTAGTTTGGTTGGTAAATTTTACCTGAATATACAGCTTTTTCCAAGCACGATCACGCAACTTTTTTGTTGGTGGCAGGATACCCCACCGCATACAGTACCTACAGTTAGCGAACAGTTTAGGGATTATATTGTCCAAGTTTTCTTGTAAAGACATGCAAAAAGAACTCATACACCTCTACATTCAGTACAATCAGTACTTAAAGGGGTTGTTTACTTATAGCTTAATGAGCTTAATTGTCTGGATGGCTTATTCGCTCAGCCATATACATGAGTGTTTCTTTACGGCTTAACCATTAAGCCGTTACGCCAAAATGCCTATATGGAATAAGCCAGGATCCCTCACTTGTCCCGATTAAGCCACCCCAAACAAATTAATACCAGAAATGCCCAAAGAGAATCCAACTCTCTCTCTTTGCCTCCCTCAAACACATTGGTCCTCTGTCCCTCAGACAGACATATTTATCTAGACAGACAACTTAACCTATACGGAGCTTAAAGTAAAATAAAGTAAACACCCCCCTAAGTTGACTTTTCTTTTATTCCATAAGGTACCAGGGAAGAGAGTTCTTTTTCAGAATAAGCATCTTTTAAGGCCTGCATAATAATAGCACCCTCCATCTTATACTAGAAAGGGATTCTACAAAACAGCAGATATGACCAACAAAACAGAAAGAAAATACTAACAATTCCATTCAGCTTGAAAATTCTAGTCTCCCACACGTTATATGAAGACAACTAACATAAAAATCGTTAAACCCAGTTGTGGGAGCTTTAAAAGAAAATAACATTCAAGATGCATTATTTCCATCTTGTGAAATGAAATCAACAAGTTCCAGATAACAATAACACCTTCTCATAGAGATGCTAGATGATAATAAGCCAGAAACTCTGTGACATCCAATTCATGTCTCACCATCAGCATATAGCAACACAAGAACGACAAAGAAGAAATAGCAACAATAATAAAAGATTTTTTTTAAATAATACAGAGTTATTAATGTAGTTGGAGATATGGCAAAGAATTACTCACAGGCGACGCCACAAAGATTCATCGGAAGATGCAAAATTTAGAAATCTACAGACCAATGAGCATGCAACAAGATCCTGCCATTTCACAAGTTCATCATCAAAGTTATCAGAAGAAGGAAAACAAAACAAAACTAAGAAACACACCCCCTTTGTTACATAACAATTACTTAACATCCCATAATCCAATTCAAAGATGATATGAATCTTACATATTCTTAACACCTTGTTTTTAATCAATTTGTGCTGTTTCTGTATTGTTTAATGCAGTTATAGTTAATAGCATAAATCAAATAAATTTACATCAACTCTTATTTTAATAATCTCCTATTCTACTCTCAAAGTTAAATCAAGACCATTAAAGGGAGTAATTAACAATTTAACAGTAGCACCACCTCAGAGGAGAGAAACTTAAGGATGTGAGGGAAGAGCTCTGGAGGAATCCTGCTAAAGAAACCATCATCTATCCTCCTTGGAGTTATTCCTCTGCTACTCACACCAACATTTTGCTCCACCCGAAGCCTTTTCGGCTGCCGCACGTCCTCTTTCTCCGATCTTTCATCCTCCTGAATCTCACATCAACATCCAATTTAGCCCCAAAATTCACATAACCGACCAAAATTATTCATATGATATATTAATTCACACACAAATACATAAAAAAGCTCGATTCTACATAACGATATTAAAAAATCCAATCGGTCATCTTGAACAAACGAATTAGGTATTACCTGATCGGAGATCTCTGAAAGAACCTCGGATTCTAAAAAGTGAGCCAGATATTCGTCTTCGTCTTCGGAAACGGTCATGATTACACCACGAATTCGTCGATCGAGATAAACTACGCTAATTTTTTGAATCAATATGAAAACTATATTGCCGGAAAAAGCCGGAACACGCCGGAAAAGCACGCCGGCAGAACTGGTTGTCCGCTGATGAGTCTGGATGGGAAAATCCCCATATCAGAAAATTGGGGCTGCATCGCGACGCGTCGTACGCCTTCGGGTTTTCGGGGCGGGTTATATCGGGTCAAGTCGGTTTGAAAACCGCATCGTCCTTTTCACTTTGGTTTAACCGTCAAATTTCGACCACTATTACTAATTATTTAAAAAATATGTTAATTGAAAATTGTTATATTTTTATAAAGGTTCTAAATGGCGTGGCGTGGCGGCGAGGTCATGGCGTTTATCAAGGCGTGACTTATGGCGGCAAATCTCTATATCATATATAATATTATATATAAAAACATATGTTTTGTACTATTAATCGATGAGTCAATTATAATAAACAAGTTAAATTAGGTTATATATTAAAAACTAGTAAACACGACATTAAAAACGTGATGAAAAATCAAATTTCGCTTTACAAAAGACCGCACATTAGGCCATGACGTGCCACATGCATAACGTGGCGTGAGACACAAGACTTAAGTCACGGCGCGCCATGACGGCGGTCGCGGCGAGCCTTTTAGAACAACGATTTTTATTGAAACAATTTTAAATAGAAATATTCGATCATTTAGGTTAACAAAGAATTATTAGTTGGTGTTTGGTTCGTAAAATATTTTTGGATTGAATTGAATTTGTCAAAGAATTTTGAAATAATTGGAATGGAATGTTATGAGGTTTAACACTTGTTTGGTTGACAGATAATATGTCAGAGATAATCTGTTTGTTTGGCATGCACAATAATTCCACTATTTCAAAAAAATAAAATAGATTTCGAGAAATAAAAAAATGTATTAAATTATATTAAATAAAATGAAATAAAAAATAAAAAACTAAAGTATTAAATTAAATTATGTTATATTTAAGTTAAAGGGTATATCTGGAATTATGAAAATACAACATTTCATTCCATTAAAATACCTCCTAGTTGCTAAGGAATGTTGAATTCCTTCATCTGTGGAATTTGATGAAATTTAGTGATTCCTTCAGTGAAAAAGAACGAACCAAACAAAAGAATGAAATTTGATCAATGGAATTCAACATTCCAATTCCATCATATTCCTCCAGAATCTGCGAACCAAACGCCACCTTAGAGTTGTGGTCTTGTGGAGGAGCCATACATTAACACAACTAAGATGATCATCAGTTTCAAAAAAAAATATACTTATTAGCAATCATAATCGAAAAATATAAAAACAAACGGTTTTTTTTATTAACGAGGCTATAACGTCCATGTTCCACCCCTGATTTGATTTGGTCTGCAACTAATGCTAGTAATTTTGAAAATGTATACATTTTGCATTCATTGTATACAATCCACTCTTTGAACACTTGAAAACGTATAACAAGATATTTGGATCACATTCCGTAGCAATGCCAATTGTCTGAATGTAATACAAAACCCCATTCTTAAACAAGTTACTCGTATTTTTTGGTTACAACGTCGTTGAGTAAAGTATTCATTGGCTTCTCTACGATTACCATACCAAACCAAACCAACACGTAATCCATTAGTTTCTTTGGAGTCTACGAATTAGCCCCAGAATTCGCGAAGAATGCCATCGCAGAAACCAAAATGATTATATTACTTCTTTTGGACCAATTGATCAACAATTGGAAACTCTGGTGCTATATCCACCGGAACCTGCAAATAGCCAAATTATAGATCAAATTGAGGACCAAAACATATGATTTTGGGGGCAAAATAGCAAGTAAAATATGCGTTTAAATAAATGACCTTGTGATAATTTTCTTTTTAAATGCATGACCTTCTGACAGAATTAAGAACGTCTTTACTTAACAAAAAAAAAGTCTTTTCCTAACACAAAAATGCCTCAAAATCCGTCAGGAGGTCATGCAATTAAAAAAAAGTATGTGAGAAGGTTACTCTCCTTACATAGCCCCCCTTGGGAGACCATTTACCGGACCCATGATGGCAGTGGGACCAGTCGAGAGAGTGGCGTCATACCCTTTTTGCAGAATACTCCAATCCTCCCATAAAAAAATTCAATGTTTGGCTACATTTTTTTAATAATAAAACATAAGTGGAAATAAATATGTTCATTTTTTTCTATAAGTGTATAATATTCATATACAGAAAAGTAAAACTCACACACTGCTCATCTTGGGTGAGACTTGAACCCCCAGCCTCCAGGAAGGTGGGGTTACAAGGTACCACTAAATTTTTTCCATCCATAAACTTGAGGAATGACAGCAATTGTAGTTTACCTGAACCATTTCCAATTTATGCAAAGCAGCCTTCAAAGGTTTTGTCATCACGCAGTATTTTTCAAGAAGTTCTTGCGCTGCATCTTTGTCACCTTTCGCTTGTGTTGTTAGTATAGCCCTACTTAAGCTCTCAACCGCATCTTCAATCTATTAAGACGATTGAAAAAAGTTAACCAAACAAACCCAGTATATACCACTCAAAGCAGGGGCGGACACATAATTTTTTCAAACGGTGGCACCATTTTACTATAATCCATTTATAACTATAATAAACAAAAATAGAGATATTTTTTACAAAATCAATATTGGTCTGGTGGTTAGTTCCTTGATTTTCAAATGTGAGGTCTCGTGTTCGAGTCCTGTTATTGCAAAGAAACCTGGTATATCCCACTTGGAGGTGGAGTCCGGGAGGGTAAGATGTACGCAGACCTGCCCTCTACCTCATAGAGAGAAAGTCAGATAAGATGAACTTTTGAAAATTTGGCTAAAGAGTAAATACAAATAGAAAGTGTTTGCAAACAAGCATTTATCTCGAAACAAATCAAAGGAAGAAAGTTGGATAAGCGTACCTTGTCAAAGTCAACAGAAAATGTTTCATCAGGATGTAAAACGAAGGCCCCTTTCTCGAATAAAAAGCTAAACTGTAGTGCCTGTCCTTTTCTGATGGCAATACAAGAAAATCATTCAAGAACTGATAAACAAAATCCATTTAATTTAATTTATATTAAAAGAAGTAGATGGGTAGCTGGATTACCCATGAGCTTCCTCTAACCCAAAGCGTACCGATCGGAAGCAACCTGCAAGGAAAGAAACATACATGGACTTCACCAGGCTCTCTGGAAGTAAACCCTGGTCAACCAAAAAAGTTGGTCAGAACTACAGTCTACAAATGCACAAAAAAAAGTAAGCCCCGGCTCAGATCCAAGCCACGTCAAAAAGCCGGATCTAGTGAAGTATTTTTTTAAGCCCAATAAACCCAGCCTGAAAAAAGCCCAATCGAGCCCACTTCACACCCAAAGACCGGACCCGCTTGAGCTTTTGAAAGCCCAAACTTTTTTTTGCTCGCTGAAAACAAGCTACTGACCTTATCAATAAGAAATTTCAGGGCCCAAAGGCCAACAATGTCAGCTTTAGCTTCTTCTAAAGCCGAATGAAGTTCTTGCAGTTCCTGTTTCATCATATGCAAGTCCCAAATTAGCAAATGAGAATCGGTTGTAAGAAGACAAACAAAAAGCATTAAATTGGTAATAAATAAAAGAGACCCAACTGACCAATCTCACAGTTGACTTTTGACCATTTGGAAGTGTTATGGTATGCGGTCCTATCCCATGGCAGCACTCGTGGCAAATTGTGTGAGTGAAAAAAGAGTCAAAGTCCACCAGTTCCCGTTGTTCCTTTATAATACATACATCAGCTATAGGCTGAAGAATAAGCTTGAACCTGCAAACATCAACCATAAGCTAGCTTAGTCTTTTAGCTTATTGAAAAAGCCCAGTTGGGTTGGCCATAAGCTATTTTTGACAAGCTACTTAAAGTAGCATTTCAATAAAATCCGGGGGATTTTTTCCACCTTTTTTCCAATAATGCCCTTTACATTTTTCCAATTAATTTTTTAACGTGTCATTTTACAATGGCTTATCAGCTAGTTTTTACCAAACATGACTAGTTTATCAGCTAGCTTATCAGCCAACAACTAGTTTTTCAGCTAACAGTTATCAGCTAGTTTGCCAAACATAGACTTAATGGTTAAGACCAAGGGTTCTTTTCTTTACTTTGCCTCAGAAACATTCTTCAGCATCACCATTGATGTTCCACGATCGTTTACTATGCGCTCATCGTTTGGAAGATTGAATGCAACAGTTTGAGGACCCTTCACATCCTGCACCAATATTAAAAATATAAAACAATTTTTTATGCTTTCATGAAAGCTTCACTTTTCAAGTACATTCAATTCTAGTTTCAGGCCTTTAAATGATTATCTAATGCCAAAACTGAAAACAACACACACTTCCAATTTCCTCGTATTTCCAAAGGACTCACCCCAGAATTATAAACAAGCTGCACGACGCGAATAGGTGCGGATATCACTTCTGATGATTTATAGATGGCATCAAGTGGAAGATTTTGCTCCAAAACCTATACTTTTCGATTAATTAGATATATATAGAAAGAGTTGACAAAGTTGAATGAAGTGAAATCAAGGATCAATATAAAATTGCACCTGCAAATGATCCCCAAATAGTTTAACTTGAGCAGTAGCTTTATCATCACGAACTCCAACAAATGCCTCAAACGTGGCCTAAGGAAAAACTTAGAAAAGCCTTGTTCATTACCACAGGAGATGAGATATAATAAAACTACAACAGTTCATAATCAATTAATAAAAAGGTAAATTAAATATTTTTATAATTATTTATAATTTGTTTTTATAAATTATTTATGAGATTATGCAAATGTATAATACCTTGTATCCGAATAGCACATCTTCATAAGTCTCGTAAGGGCCAATAGTAACATCCACCTTAGAGTCCTTAGGAACAAGAAATATGCACCCCATTAAAGCAACATTCAACAAAAAAACAATTCTTCTCTACCATGAAACAATTCTTGTCGATATATAATGTGTTATATTCATGCAATACATTAATCATTATATGTAAAAAGTAATTTCGTATTTCAATATTAATGAACTTTATTTGCTTTCAATTTATATAAGTGTTTTCTTGTTGAAAAGATTTAGCAAAAAGGTGAAAAAAAAATCCAATTGTTCAACCCAAATTGTAAACTCATTACCTATCCCCATGGTTTTACGAGTTCAAGAATATGTAACAAGTTTACAATTTGATACATTTGTTGGAACAAGAAAGGCATACAGAGTTTCTTAGCCAAGTTTTATTGTCATCGGTACATGCAATAAGATCAGGTTCAAGGGAAAACCAATAAACAAAAAAAATATATATATATATATATAGAGAGAGAGGGTCGGGTTCGAGGGAAAACCGCAAAAAAAGTGAAAATTTGAGGAACCGTTAATTTAGGCGGTATGCACATGTGCATACAAGTAATTTGTAACATGCACACGTGCATATGCACATGTGCATACAAGTAATTTGTAACATGTACACGTGCATATGCACATGTGCATAAAAACCAAAAAACAGCTTCAATTACTTGTATGTACATGTGCATACCGTTCAAATAAACGATTATCAGGGCGTTCCTCAGTTTTTCATTTTCTTGGGGTTTTCCCCTGAACCTCTCTCTCTCTCTCTCTCTCTATATATATATATATATATACTGAAATGAAGTGAGCACTAACCAATTCGATCCAGGCAATATCCGAGTCATAATAGTCATTTGAAAGGAAAGCATCAGCCTTGCAATGTAGCAGTCTCTTCAAACTACAAAAAAAACATGAATGACATTAAAAGCAAGCCGATACCTTCTTAAAAGAACACAGTGACTACAATTCAAGAAACCCTCTACCTAGGTGAACTTGTCAAATCGCTTGCTTTATGCAATAACTCCGCAGCTTTTGCAAGAAATGCAATATACTCTTCTGAATAAGGGATGCTATAGAGATCAGTAGCAGAACCAGATATATTATTCGAATCAGAATCGCTATGCCTTCTAATAACACTGAAAAACCCAGATGCATCTTGTTTTCCATCACCCGAAAGACCTTTTGTCCACAATTCAAAATCCTGAGACAAGAAATAGAAATATGTAACTGAATTGCAGAAATGATTAATTGCAATAAGAGATAACTTTACCACAAATGAGCATTGAAAAATTTACCATTTTATCCATATCCGGAGGATAGAAATTGGCACCGGGTGGTTTTTGCATGGGAAAGGCAGCCTTGTATTCAAGACCTTTCCACCCAGCTATTGGCTTTGTTGCTTCCGGAAGTAATTTAATGGCGGAATCTGCAGTTGTCAAAAATGCTTCATTTTCATCAAGGGAAGACCTGCCAAAGCAAATAACTTTAACTTCAGATACACAATCAATCAATGGTTCACCAATTATTTAATAATTTAATTACATTAATGACATTGTTAAAAAAAATACCACCGACGTAATTTTTTAAGTGAATTGTTAAATTACTAAAATAGGATAGATATCGAAGATATGAAGATGAGATTGTATCGGAGTATTCCTACATGGCAATTATATAAGCTCTTACCATGGACTTTTGTTTATTGAATAATAAAGCCATTTTAAGTTGCCGAATTTGGACATTGGAGCACGCCCCTTTAACCATTCCTTAAGAGATGGATTGCTGCACCAAACCTGATTCAAGGGAAAGCAAGAGGATATAAATAAGAAAAGCATTTTATCAAAGCCCTTAACCTTTATCAGACTAATTAAGGCCCTTCACATCATTCAGAAGTTGGTATGAATTCAATAAGACGGACCTGCTGGTGGAAGATGTCATCCATTATTCTTGCAGCCTGAATTATTAAGACCAGAGCTTCCTTGTCCCCTTCAGTCAGCCCTGTCAACTGTGTCATACAATAATTTGATGAAATTCCAAATTTCAAGTTCCATTACAGCATACAGGAATGATCAAAATTTATTCAAAACGCCTCTAGATGATAAAAGGTTGAAATGATATATATATATATAGGGTCGGGTTTAGGGAAAACCCACAAAAAAATGAAAATTTGAGGAACACCCCAGTAACCGTTCATCTGAACGGTATGCACATGTGCATAAAAGTAATTTGTAACATGCACAAGTGCATAAAAACCAATTATCTTACTTGTATGCACATGTGCATACCATCCAAATGAACAGTTACCAAGGTGTTGCTCACTTTTTCATTCTTTCTTTTTTTTTGGGGGGGGGAGGGGGGGGGGGGTTCCCCTGAACCTTCCTCTCTCTCTATATATACACACACACACACACACACACACACTCTGGCAGCCCTTCATTTGGACGGTATGCACTTGTGCATACAAGTAAATTAAGTTGTTTTTTGGTTTTTATGCACGTGTGCATGTTACAAATTGCATATTGTCCGGATGAAGGGATATCAGGGTGTTCCTCAGTTTTCCATTTTTTGAGGTTTTCCCCTGAACCTGACCCTATATATATATATATATATATGAATGAAAGCAAACAGTACCCAGAAGAACAAAGATTAAGTGATCGGGAGTTCGACCTCTGCACTAAGTGAGATAGGAGCATAACGATTGAGCTTCTTTTGAAGATCCAAACTCCGTGCTTCCACATTGCATTGGTACCTACAATAGGTTACTAGATAATAAATTCCATAAGAAATATTCAGATGTACAGAGATCAAGATAAATTATTTCCTTTAACAAATGTATAAGAGTGCTTAATGATGTACCTTTTGGTAATTATGTCAAATAGTTGACCATATTCTCCATCTACACTGAATGGAGCATACTGAGGATCTTCTTTAACAAGTGCCTGCTTATACTCCTCCATGGAGATATATTTAACAGCAGAAACTTCAGATTCCTATACAAGAAAAGAATGACCACATGTTTAGATTTCAAATTTTCAATACCAACTATACATTCCCAGAATAAAAAATGACTGAATTATCCCTCACCTGCAGAGTAAAAGCCTCCAAGGGAATTGGAGCTACTGTTGTCACCAGATAAACATCATCAAATTCGTTATTGATGAAGTTACCATTATTTGTCACACTGCAATCAAATGAGAAAACAATAATAGCATTTCATGAACAAAAATCATAACATTTAGGGGCTGTTTGTTTCCCTCTTAATAGTTCCATTAAGAAGCAACCTCTGAATCGCTAAGAGGCGAGTCTTGTTTGGCCCAAAAAAAAGTATGCCTCTTAATGGTTCTAAAACCCTCAGAATGATTTTGTATCTTGGGCCTCCCTTAACCATTCAACACCCTAATTTCATTCTGAACAATATCAAACAACCATATTTCATTTTGCACAAGATCATAAGAGCCTCTTAATCATTCTGACCACTTAATCATTCTGCACCAAACCATTCAGCAACTGCCAAACAACCCCTAATCTCTGTACAACAAGAACAGGCACTTGTTAAAGAAGGTCTACCTTTGTTGCAGGAAAACAAATAGTAATTCAAAAGCATCCGTTGGCAGTGTTAGACCAAGCTCTTCTTGAAGCTCTCTCCTTCAAACATACAACAATTCATATATTATTTATAATAAAATTGCCATAAACCATTCGGGATGACTTTCAAAATCAATTCTAAAACCTATTTAAAATCTTGTTATCATAAACCATCACCCCATTTCAAATGATTCGTTAATTAACTTATATGAATAATTATATCCAAAAAGGTTGCTTTTTGGAGAGTTCGATAATCTACCTGGCGGTGATAAGGGATGCATCCCCAGCAGATATATGACCAGCACTAGAGATATCCCATAATCCAGGCCATGAATCTTTGCAATCGGCCCGCTGCTGCAGAAGAAGTTCGTGTGTACTTTCAGCATAAATCCACACATGAACAGCTCCATGGTAATCTCCATCTTTGTGAACAGCGCTCCTGTAATCGATGAAGTAATAGATCAGAAAAATATCATCATTAATTTAAATCCCAAAATAAATTTTCAAGATCATAAAGAACCATAAACAAAAAGTTCCAATGTGTCATCATAGCAAAAAGATTATGAACATTCTAAATAAAGTATTGGGGTATGATAATCATGGAGGGTTTATGATTTGTAGCATGATCAGAAATCCCTAGAAAAAATATATAAAAAACCGACCCTTAACAATTATGTGACTGTCTTCCAACATATATTGACATGTGAATTTGTTATAACTTGAAGAAACTTTTTTTTTTGAAAAGGAACTTGAAGAAACTTAAACACCAATTCTTCTTCAGTCTGGAGAATCTATTTGGAACTTTGACCTAATAAAAAATTTCTCCCAAACCCCATAAATTATAAAATACCCATCAAAAATCAAATGATAACAAGTTTCTTTTTTCCATTTTGTTGCAGGAACTCTCTCGTGGTTGATTAATGGTGTAATGAAACCCAAGACCCATGTGTTGATTGCAAGTAATTGTTGTTTACATAACATTTCAAAATCGGAAGTGAAAGGAGGGATAGATTTAAAAGATGAAAAGAGTAACGAAATCTGACCTGGGTTTGGAGAATCCAGCTTTGTGACCAGTTTTAGTGAGGACGTCGAAGTGTTCTTCTTCAGTAGTAATAGTATTGCTCATTGGGTTTCTTGTGTGCTCGCTTTCAATTCAATGGAGTCTATGAGAGATGTCTGCTTGATAGAGATGGGCTGAAGAATCTTTATAGAAACTAGTATATGCACAAGTTGCGTCGTAACGATTTTCATTTTGTGTCAAATGTTAAACTATAATACAAGAAATATACTTTGTTGATCAACTAATAAAAACATAATATAATACGGTGAATGTATTAAAAATGATTTAGGTATAAAATATTTTTATCGATTAGATTTTTTTTCATTGATAATTTTTTACTATGATATAACTCTATATACAATATTCGTAATGATGAAGGGTGTAAGACAAAATTATTACTACTAATGCAGCTTATATATATATATAATCTTGTGTAATATGTTGCTTGTGTAATCAAAATAATAACTAACTTAACCATATATTAAGTATAGACTATATATGTAACATATAATTTAATAAATTTAAAAAAAAAATCATACTAAAATGACATAAGTTGAATATATAAATAAAATTGATTCAAATGGTAGAGATTATGGTTTTTGAAAAACCATGTAATGCAACAGTTTATCAAACATGCTGAAATATTGTGGTATACCAAAAAATTATCAAGTCATTTCATACTTAGATTTAAATTGGATTAGCATGTGCAGTACCACTCAATGAAATAATAAAACCCAATCACCGAAATAATAATAACATTAATTGTATGAAGTATTATTGTAAATGACTTAAGAGACAAACAAGTATAATTTAAAGAATGATGTTAATTATGGTAACAAAAAAAATATGTTGATCAATAAATAATATGTAGAAATATGTAAATTTCTCTTTTGAATATTTTTCCGTAAGTATTTAATAAACGATGGTGAACTAAAAACGACGCCATTCTCATCGTTACCACAAACCCATAGACGGTGAACGAATGGCCAAACCTTCCGCGGTTATAGTCATCAAACCATCATTGACGCCGTTCTCATGGTCACCACAAACCCATTGACGATGAACAAAGAGCCAAACCCTCCGCAATTATAAATGTCTCTCCTCCGATTCAGTGTAGAATCCTGAAATCAAAGAAGGCCTACATTAGTAAGAAGGATTTAAAGAGAAATAAGAAAATAGATGGAGGTGGTATGAAAGTTGAAAGGTTTGAGCTTAATTAACTAATTAATACTTCATATATTAAAAGAAATTCAAAAAGCTAGAAAAATAAGGAATCAAGGATTTTGAGATACTTTATTGTAGTAATGTCACGTAGGATGTCTAGCATTTTGCTTTTATAGATATATAGATTCCTTTAAATGAAAATTGGTACCTTCCCAAATCAAGAATATAATATGTCTCATTATTGCATTCTTTCTCTATTTATTTATGAAAGTGTATTTCTTTTAATTTCATCTCTTTTTTTTCATTACTATTTTCAACTTTTCACTATGATTTACACTCTTTCTTCCAAAGTCAAGAAAGACCCTAAACTATAGGTTGAAAGTGAGATTAATAACTAAAACCTAAAGAAAAAAAGAATAAATGGTAAAATTTAAAGAAATGCAATTCTAAGCATAAATTGAAAGAGTTTGAGAATGATATATGTTTTTGTTCTTTTACTACAAGGTTAAGTTTGTTGTACAATCATGTAGTTTTATTTTCAAGTCAATACGTTTTTGGTTAATGCTCTATCTTGTTGCAGTAACATTCATAATTTCATATTGTCCATAGTAAGTTACGATTTTTTATATATTTTCATTTCTCCTCATTGATGATTTCTACACGCTTTCATGTCTGCTCACTTATGATTTCTGCACACTTTCACTTATGCACATTTACATTCCAAATACTATACAATTTCTAAAAGTATACATTTCATGCACTTTACTTTTCTGTAACTTTGTATTCTTGCACTCTACTTTTATGTTCTTTACATACATGTTTTTACGTTTTCCAGCGACGGTAGGCTAAACACTCTAGTTTGGGTATGAGTGAATTTTGGGAGAATAAGTCGTTGTGCTAGTAATAATTGGTTTTACCATAGCGATCAACTCCACCATTCACTCTTGGTTTTGATATTTCAGCTTGTAATTTTTGACAAAGTGTTGGACTTAAAATTAAGACAACGTAAATGTTAAGACTTTTAGTGTTATGGATAACTATAAATAGTTGCAACAACCTTCATATGCTGCAAACTATATGGAAAAGAAGGTCAGATTTGTATCATACTTAGATTTGTGATCTTTTGAATATTGTCAATAAGAATCTAATTTGCACTTCAAAAAAGAACCGTTTGATAGAATAGTGGATGTTGAGAACTATTGTTATATCAACCTCATATTATGTTGTAGCAAGGTTCTGTTGCACTTTTGCACTGAAACTCTAATAGATCATGCATCTATGCTTTTCTTTACTTGTTATTCCATTTCATCAATTGTTAACTCAATCAAATCAATTTCATTGAATTCGTCATCTGGAATATTACTTTAAGTTTGACTTGTTGGAAATCCTCATTTTTCTATCAATATGGATCGATATCTGGTATTCTTACCATTATTACTTATTTTAAACCGGTATTGGGATAACATGTATCAAGATTTATGGTTTCTTAATTATTGTAGCCTCTTCAGGTTGCAAAAATCTGACCAACAATACACCTCATTTAAATAGACTTAACAAAAAAAAAGTTGTCCGTTAGTGTGAGGGAGAGACAAAATATGTTGGAAATTGACAAACGTAACAAAGTTTAGGAAGTTTAGGAACGATACTCGTTAAAAATTGCAAACCTTATGGACCGAAATTGAACTTTACTAGTTTACTCTAAAATTTAATGATATATTTGTATGACAAGTAAGCAATGTTCAAAAGCGCACCATGGCGTGATATGGCAGACGCGTATCGGTTGTTACGAAATGACTCATAACGTTTTTGTTAGAGCATCTCCAATGAGTCACACTATATTTTACATCAAAAATCAAAAATAGTGTAAAAATACGATTCAATACACTAAATTTAGTGTGGAAAATAGAGACCTCGTCACTTCTTCTTGACCGTATCAGCGAGATAAAACTGGAAGGAACAATCTCTATGCTTTACCCACTAGTAGTATGAAGAAACTTCTACGACCACCATCACCTATAGCTCCATACCCATAAACACCTACTTGCAACTTCCCCGACTACCCACCCCTCCAACAGCTTCGATGAATCCACCCACCCACCTACAAACTCCTTGAATATCTCACCCACCAACACCTACATCGGAGCATGAAATGGTAGTGGCGTTGGTACGTCTATATGAATGTATCGTCGATGTGTATATGTGTGTGCAGGTAGTGTGTCTGTGTGAGTGCGTCGTTGGTGTGTGTTTGTATGTGTGTCGAAGATGGTCTAGGTCATCAGGTGGTGTATGTATCGATCGAAGGTGTCCGGGTGGTGTATGTGAGGTGGTGCAGGTGGCTGTCAAAGGTGGTGAAGATGGAGGTGTTTGGGAGGGTACTCACGACGTCAGGAAGTCAAGGGAGAGAGGATAGTATTTTTTTTCTTAAAATTTTAAGCCATGTGTCCTTATTTGATTAGTGGTTAAAGTTGACAAAAAGACAATAGTAAAAAGGGAAATTAATTAAAATACCCAAAGTTTGACTTTGACTTGCCAAAATACACACTTTCTCGCTGATTTTACAAAAATACCCATTTTTTCCGCTGTGGGTCCCGCGTTCGCGGGTCAGTGCCCACGTGGCACCCCTGTTTGGCCAAAATGTCCCGCGGAGCCCCCTCAACTATGCCCGCGGTGACAAGATTGGACCCTGTCCGCGGTGGTTGTCCGCGATGGGTCCGCGATAGGCAAAAAAGTTACATTTTTGGTCCTTTTTGCACGAATTTTTGCATGTTTTTACTTTTTTTTTCACAATTATTGTACTTTGAAGACCAATTTGTGGTTGCCATTCATCTTCCTCAATGAGATTTCATCCATAAATATCAGTAAAATGCAATCCATAATTCACACCCATTTCATCCTTCTTTGTTGCTTTCTTTCTTCAGTAAACATATGGCATTGTCATCTAACCCATCGTCTACACCTGAAAGAATGCCCGTGAAACTTGTAAAGCCCGTATCCTGGTATGTATTTTCTTCTTATTAATTCTTTTTTAAGCTTTTATTTTAGCGTGGTTTCCATTAGCGGGGTTAGTCGAATCGGACCAAAAAGTTAAATGAGTCAACCTTTTTGGGTTTTTTGCAAGGAAAGGAAAGTTGAGGGGCTAATTGGGGCATTTCACCAAAGTTTGGCAAGGGATCGGCCAAGAGACACCCCCCTCCCCTTCCCCTTCGGTTTCACCTTAGCAATACCACCAAAACCCTTAGTCACCCTCCCTATCCCTTTTCTTGTGTTGCCATCGCCGAGAGAGAAAGAAAGAGAGAGAGAGGGGCGGTCGAGTGAGAGAGAGAGAGAGGCTGTCGAGAGGAAGAGGGAGCAGTCGGGAGAGAGACCGCCGCCGCCGCCGTTTTCGCCGTTTCTGCCGGAAAAAGGAGGGAGGAGAAGTCGCGTCGAGGTAGTCCCGTTCTCCTATTTCTTTTCGTTATCGTTTTGTTGTCGGAACGCCATGAACCACCGCCGCCGCCGCCGCAGCCATGGCTGCCGGCGGTGTGGCCGCCGCCGCGTGGCAGCAGCGGGTGTGCGTGGGTGTGGGTGTGTGTGTGTGTGTGTGTTCGTTAGTGCGTAGGTGTGTGAGGCGGGGTGGGTGGTTTCGAGTGGTTTCACCGAAAAATATTAACCCGTAACCGCCGCCGCCGCCAACGACCACCATTGCCGGAGGTGGCAGTGAGTGGTGCTCGGTTTGCACAGCCCTATTAGCTTTATTCAATAAGTCACAGCTGAGTTCGGGTCTGTTGGTGTTAAGTCACGGCTTAACGAAAGTGTAGGCTAAAATTATCATTTCATGTGGAAAGTGTCGTTTCTGTCCCTGTTTTGTAAAACCCGTATCTCTTTCTAGGAGTATCGGATCGGGGTGAAACTAGTGCCAAAATCTCCCATTTTGAGTCTATTAAGTTTTGTATGTTTTATGGAAAAGTCAGTTCGGTCTCTAGCTAGGGTCAAATCATCGTTTTGTACTGACAGGTCCTGTTTTTCACTGTTCTGCGAGTCGGTTTTGTAAAATTCTTATAGGATGGTAGGAACATCTTTAGAACGCGTGTGATATGTCCCTGGAACCCTAAGACATGGAACTTTCTGGTTATGGAATAATATTTCTGGATTTATAAGCTTAAAGGGGGTTAAACAGGTTCCGAACAGACCTGTGTTTTTAGAGTAAAAGCTGGAATAATTAACTCGTAATCTAGTAGTTGTGGTTTTGGGTTGGGACTTCACTTTGACGGTTGTTAACACGTAATTAGGTGGGAAAAGGTGAGTGAAGTTGGCCGGCTTGTGTTGCTGTTGCGGATACTTGCGTTGCTTTAAGGTGAGTTCTCTCACCGCGTAGACTAGGAATTATATATATGTGTTGCATTAGTTGTATGTATTATTGAATGATTGTGTGAACTAGTTGTATTGTGATGAGTAGCATTAGATTGATGTAATGCCTGGAATGATTGTGTTTCGTATAAACCTCGGTGGGACCGAGGGCTCGGTGGGACTGAGTTAATGCGGATCACGAATTGTGTAAACTCGGTGGGACCGAGGGCTCGGTGGGACCGAGTTAATGAGGATAACGAATTGTGTAAACTCGGTGGGACCGAGGGCTCGGTGGGACCGAGATGTTTGAGTACATGCCTAACTTGGTTGTGTTGTTATACTACGTGATTGTGGTGTTGATTGCCTATTGCGGTTAGGGGCGGTATATATATGTGATTGCTACCTGCGTAGGTGTTAGAATTCACTAAGCTTTGTGCTTACCCGTTCCCCCACATCTTATGATTTCAGGTACGAGCGGTAGTCGAGCGTGACGGTACACACAAGCGCGTGGCGAAGGCTTTTCCAAATGTTCATTTTTAAAACATTAAGTTTGAGTTTATTACAATTTCCGCTGCATGAATTATAGTTGGCATTTTTAAATTAACGGAGTTGAATTCATTTGTAATTGGGTTTGATTATCTACGATTTGATTTTAATGAAATGCATTATTTTAAAGTTAAAATTTGTTGAAATTTTTGGGACGTTACAAAACTCTAGATCGCGATAGCAGAAAGGGAAAAGGAGATAGACCAACTGACACAAGAGTGGAAACAAATGATGGCCAGGAAGGAATCCCACTTGAAAATGATCGAAGTGGAAGAAAAGGAGATCAAAAGGATGAAAGGGGATATAAAAGATAGGGAGGCTCGTATTCGTCGAGAAAAAGAAGACATTCACCACATTATGCAAGACTTCGCAATTCTTCAAGCGAAGGTAAGCGACAAGCAAAGTTGGATTGATCAAACTAAGGCAATTTTTCAGTAGGTGGTGGTACGGGTGTTGCTTTAGTACTTTGTTGTTTATGTGTTGTTGTTTTGTACTTTTCCAGTTCGACATTGTTGTTTCGTTCCTTTCCTGTTTCTATGTTGTTGTTTCGTTCCTGGAGTTTTTATGTTGATGTTACAAGTTGAAGTTTGCTCATGAATAAAGGTCTTTCATTAAGCTGAAAAGTAGTCTGAAAAGTGGTTCATATTAAAAATACAACTCCTAGATGTGTAACAACCCGGTTCTATAACATTCATCAAATAACATACATTGCATAACATCGTTACATAACAAGATACATCATATAACAAGTACGGTCCCTTAGTCTTTACAATCCAAAATAAGGTATTTCATTACAAACTTTTTGCTAACTAAATACATGATATCTGATAAAGAGGTTATAACTACAAAACACGTCATAGTCTTCAAATTATAAGTCTTCCCAAAAGCTAGCCATTGATTACTCTATTCACTTGCTCTTACCCGATCCACGACCTGGAATACATATTTTTAAAACAAAATGAGGGTTAGACCTAATGGTCTAAGTGAGAAAATCCATGTTAGTTTGAAATCATTTGCACAGTCACCATATACATAACACAAATATGAATACCAATTATGACTCATGCATTATGTACTTTCCTGTCTCCTTTCCATGGCCAAATTAGATGGTTGCGAGCCAACTAATCAATTTACTCCGCTGTACTTAATACAGCCAACACCGTTGTCCCTTCGTACAGCCAACACCGTTGTCCCTTCGTACAGCCAACTCCACCGGTCCTATGCCCGGCCAACTTGTACTCATGTAGTGTAATACTCATATAAACATAATATGCACATTATTACACTATTTATCACATACTCAATCCACATATATGTATTCCAGTTTGAAAATATTTTTAAAGTAAAACTCACCTGATTGCTTATTAAAATGCTTCCAATCCTTTCTCAAAAACAGTTCAGCTTTCACCCCAAATCCACAGAATCTGAAACAATTAGATACAAGTATATCTTTAGCAAATAGAACACATAAAACTTACTAAAGCTAGGAACTCTATATAACTCTAATCCTCAAATGTTACCCCCAAACCCGAACTTAAGTCGAGTCCACCGTATATGCAGTCCTCATTCATTCCCCATCCAAGAGTCAACAAAACACAGGTTACTGGATACTCAAAAGTATCTAAACTCTAAAAAGTGACCAAATCAGCTAAAGTATCCGGATACCACAAGTTATCCGGACAACACAACTTTCCGGACAGCACAAACATTCCGGACAACACAACTGTCCGGACAACACAAACAATTCGGACAACATCCGGACACCAAAGTAATCCGGATACCATCCGGTAACTAATTCCATCCGGAAACTATAGAAAAGAGAGACTTACCCGGACACTTCATCTACCGGACACCTGCAAGGAAGAACTACCGGACACATTCATACTGTGTCCGGAAACCTCTGTCGGTTTACCCTATTTTAATCCAGAAATCGGCTGAATCAACCCCAGGCATGAAATCTATGATTCTACTCCGATAGGAACTGTTTACTAGCAATTACAGACATAAAACACAAAGAAAACATACCTCAATTCACTTCTAAGTACACCAAATTGAAGCCTTAGCTCCAAAACCTTTCTTTCTTCTTCTTCTCTTCTCAAAACACACACACACACACTAATCTGGATGGTTTTTACTTTATGAAAATATCTGAATACCTTAAGAGATAATATCCAACCATATTTACCATTTTAGTCCTTGAACTAATCAAAATGACCATAACACCCTTAATCTTATAAACTAACCCAAACTTACCCTAAACATCAAAATTTAAAGTTAACTAAATTTAACGGAAAGAGCATTTAACTAACGAACTTACCCGGGGTATTACAAGATGTTATACAAGATTATTTCAGAATAAACACATACTAGTCAGTACAGTACAAAATTATCCAAATTTGAGACTACGGCTAGACGATGGTTTGGTTTTTGACAATTCGGGTCGACTTCTTACATGCTCTGGCGAGACGAGTCTCAAAGTGTTAAGCTCCACTTTCTCGATGTACACTTCAATCACAGTATAACCGTCAACATACTGGCGTATGTTGACTTACCCGGACACTTCATCTACCGGACACCTGCAAGGAAGAACTACCGGACACCACCAAAAGAACTACCGGACACATTCATACTGTGTCCGGAAACCTCTGTCGGTTTACCCTATTTTAACCCAGAAATCGGCTGAATCAACCCCAGGCATGAAATCTATGATTCTACTCCGATAGGAACTGTTTACTAGCAATTACAGACATAAAACACAAAGAAAACATACCTCAATTCACTTCTAAGTACACCAAATTGAAGCCTTAGCTCCAAAACCTTTCTTTCTTCTTCTTCTCTTTTCAAAACACACACACACACATTAATCTGGATGGTTTTTACTTTATGAAAATATCTGAATACCTTAAGAGATAACATCCAACCATATTTACCATTTTAGTCCTTGAACTAATCAAAATGACCATAACACCCTTAATCTTATAAACTAACCCAAACTTACCCTAAACATCAAAATTTAAAGTTAACTAAATTTAACGGAAAGAGCATTTAACTAACGAACTTACCTGGGGTATTACATCATCTCCCCCTTAAAAAAATTCCGTCCTGAATTCGGTTAAGCAAAGAGGTATGGGTACCTAGTTCTCATCTCTGATTCTGATTCCCAAGTAGCATCCTGCCCTTTATGATGTCGCCACTGTACTTTTACCTGTCTGGTTTCTTTATTTCACAAAACTTTGACTTTATGGTCAACAATGGCTTTAGGTTCTTCCACACAATTCAGCTTTTCATCAACTTGTATATCTGGTAGAGAAACTACTTGATCTGGTGTAACCAAACACTTTCGTAGATTCGAGACATGAAAAGCATTATGGACTCCGCTTAACTCTGGCGGAAGTTCTAACCGGTAAGCTACTTCACCGATTCTTTCCGTTATTGCAAACGGTCCGATGTACCTTGGACTGAGTTTACCTTGCTTGCCAAATCGAATGACTTCTTTCCAAGGCGAGACTTTTAACATCACGAAATCTCCAACTTGGAATTCTAACGGTTTTCGGCGTCGGTCAGCGTAGCTTTTCTGTCTGTCTTGAGCCACTTTCAATCGTTCCCAAATCTGAGTAATCTTATCCGCGGTTAACTGAACTATATCTGGCCCTGCTAATTGCTTTTCTCCCACTTCATTCCAACACAGAGGCGTTCGGCATTTTCTACCATACAGAACTTCAAACGGTGCCGCTTGTATGCTGGAATGATAATTGTTATTGTAGGCAAATTCAATCAACGGCAAATGCTTATCCCATGATCCCCCAAAATCAACAATGCAGGCCCGTAGCATGTCTTCCAAAGTCTGAATCGTTCGTTCACGTTGACCATCAGTTTGAGGATGATATGTTGTACTTAACTTTATCTGCGTCCCCATTTCTCTTTGAAAACTTCTCCAGAACCTTGAAGTAAAACGACTATCACGATCAGAAATAATCGAGATTGGAACTCCATGTCGAGTTACTATTTCGTCGATATACAATTTGGCTAGTCTTTCTAACGGATAGGTTTCTTTTATAGGCAAAAAGTGAGCAGACTTTGTCAACCGATCAACGATCACCCAAATGGCATCAAACCCTTTCGGAGTCCTTGGTAGCTTCATGATGAAATCTGTAGTAATATGATCCCATTTCCACATAGGTATTTCTAAACGCTGTAACTGACCAAAAGGCTTTTGATGTTCAATCTTCACTTTCTTACAAGTAGAACAACCTTCCACATACTGAGCAACACTTTTTTTTATTCCCGGCCACCAGTAAAATTGTCGTAAATCTTTATACATCTTATTCGTACCTGGATGAATAGAAAAACGAGATTGATGAGCTTCTTGTAGTACCCGATCACGTAACCCACCCAAACGAAGCACCCAAATCCTGCTATCCAAACACAGTAACCCACGATCATCCTTTACAAGCAATGCTGATATCCCCACTAACCGTTCTGGTTCCAATTGTTCCTCTTGGAAAGCTTCTACTTGACACTTCTGCAATTCGTCAAAGATGTTAGGTAGAAGTTCAGCTCGTAGTGCAATTGCCTTTATTGTTCCTGTTGATCCAAACCCTCAGTGATTTGATAATGACCCTCTCTTATATACTTAGTGAAAATTGTAAGTAAACAATATGTATCAGAGTTTCACTATCGCTGATAAGTACTAAGATCTTACAGTACCGCTGATAGGAACTCTCGCTCTTTAGATTAAACATTCAGCGAACACTGTCCACCATAATGTTCTGAGCCTGTTCAGTTCTTATGATGATCGCTGATAAGTTAGTTGTTTACTTATGATCCCTGAAGACAAGTTTCACGTCAACATAGGTTCTACGCTGAAGTCGAAGATCAAGCTCAAGAACCAGCGACAAGTCTCCTAATGAACTGATGCGGATCAGCGAAGACTCAGATTTGTCCACACAACGTGAAGTATCAAGTACAAGACTTCAGCTATCGCTGAACTTTATCATTCGCTGAATAGATAATGATAATGCTCTGATTCAACGAAAGCTGATCATGAAGTCCTCCGTACAAAGTACTTTTGTCTTAACCACCCTTGCACGACTCCGTACGAAATGTCAGAAAAGAACCTCCTTATTGTCTGAAATCGTACAACCACTCTGATACTACACTGTTCATTCATGCGGCTACTAAGGTTGTCAACAAAGGTCAATGACATGCAACCAACCAGCTGATGACACGTGTAAAGTGTATACTGACTTGCATTAAATGCATGCAGTATACAAAGAGATGAACCCACTTCATTTGAAGTAACTTGCTAACTCTGGACAAGTTCAATCTCTTATCTCAAGATAGGTTATTATTAGTAATTTCCTTATCTCTCTTAGTGCAAGAAACCTTAGTGTTCCAACTTGTTTAGATTTAGGTTTATCCTTAATCTTGTTTCCGCAACAAGCTGTAAATTGTTAATGATTTATCAATAAACAATTTAGAAAAGTAAAATATGTGTGTTTGTATTCAACCCCCCCCCCCCCCTTCTACAAACTTGTATAGGCCTTCGGGACCAACAAGTGGTATCAGAGCTGATTTGTTTAATCTCATAAACAAGATCTAATCTAAGATATTTCTCTTCCTTGCTATTATCTGAAAATGGCCACCAACACAAACACAAATTATATAGACAATGGTTCTCTTGCAAAACCCCCTAGATTTTCCAGAGATAACTTCAACTTATGGAAAAATAGGATGACTCTCTTCTTAGAAGGTGTAGATCCTACTATGCCTTACTATCTCGAAAACGGCCCATTCATCCCTGTAACAATTGATCCTGCAGTTCCAGCTGCTGCGAATAGACCTGCTATTCCAGAAAGGCTGATTCCTAAGGAAATACACATGTGGACCGATGAAGATAAGAAGAAAGTGGCTATAGATACAAAAGCCAGATCCATACTATCCATGGCTCTTCCTGACGAAGTCTACCATTCCGTCATGAATCTGAAATCATCAAAAGCCATGTGGGACACAATATGTGTTCAGTATGAAGGAACGTCTGAAGTCCAGGACTCAAGAAAGATCAACCTGGTAAGACAATACGAAAGCTTCATTTCTGGTAAGAATGAAACTCTCTCTGAAGTTCACCAACGTTTCAACTGTTTAATTATAGATCTGAAAACTGTTGGTAAGGAATATTCTAACTTTGAAGTGCTGACAAAGTTTCTAGAATGTTTACCTGAAAGATGGGACAATTATTCTATGTGTCTCAAGCTGTCAAATGATCTAAAATCAATGACCCTTTCAACCTTATATGGCACGTTGCTGAATCATGAGCAAGCGAGCCATCTTAAGAAGAATCTTGTAAAAGATTCCAAAAGCACCCCTGTTGCTTTAATCTCAGAGGAACCTTCTACTCAGCGACCCTCGGTCACTATCACTGAGTTAGAAAGTAACTCTGAAAGGTCATCAGATTCTGATTTTTCAGATGATGATGAATCTTTGGCTCTCCTAACTAAAAATTCAGGAGATTTGCCAAAAAGAAAATGTTTAGAAAGAACAAACCTCTTTCCATAACTGACAAGCCTAGATCATCAGCTTCTGTTGATAAGGCTACTGCTACTTGTTTTAACTGCGAAAAGACAGGACATTTCGCTAACGAGTGCAGGTCAAAGAAAGTTTCTAGACCTTCAGCTTTTACAAAGAAATCCTTTGTTCCAAGGAATAAAGATGACAAATACTCAAGGCTGAAAGAAAAATATGCGAAGCTGAAAAGCTTTAAGAAGAAAGGCAAAGGCCTGATGGCTAACTATGATTGGGCTGCTTCTGATGAAGAAGCATCATCATCTGACTCTGAAGATGATGAAGCAAATCTATGTTTAATGGCCAAGATTGAAGAAGAGGAAGAAAATTCAGACATTCCTTCCACTTCAACTTCTGCAATTCAGGTTAAGAAGGGTATCTGGTATCTCGATAGCGGATGCTCTAGACACATGACTGGAAAGAAAAGCCTGCTCGCTAAATACAAAGAAGAGAAGGGTCCCTCTGTGACTTTCGGTGGAAATGGAAAAGGACATACCCGAGGGTATGGTGTATTTTCAAATGGTACAACTTCCTTCAGAAGAGTCGCATATGTTGAAGGACTGAAGCATAATCTTCTAAGCATCGGTCAGCTTTGCGACAAGGATAACAAAGTAATCTTAACTAAGGAATCCTGCTTTGTCGCAGACAAAAAGGAGAAGATAGCTCTCAGCGGTTATCGTTTGGAAAATGTTTATGTAATAAACATGGACTCAACAACCACTGAGAACTCATGTTTCTTCTCAAAAGCCTCATCTGATGTCAACTGGCTATGGCATAAGAGGCTATCTCATCTAATTTTCAAGACACTGAACACTCTTTCTTCAAAAGAGTTAGTCACTGGTCTACCTCAACATTCATATGCCAAAGAGTCTTTATGTTCAGCGTGTGAAAAAGGGAAGCAGACCAAAGCAAGCTTTAAATCAAAGCAAGTTTCCTCAGTGTCATCTCCTCTACAACTACTCCATATGGATTTGTTTGGCCCTGTTAACAAACAATCCATCGCTGGAAAGAAATATACGCTGGTCATAGTTGATGAATTCTCTCGCTTCACATGGGTAATGTTTCTCCGTTCTAAGAGTGACACCCCTGAAGAACTCATCACCTTTGTTCGAAAGATGGAAACCCTGAACAATTTGACCGTTCGCTTAATAAGGAGTGATCATGGGACTGAATTCAAAAACAGTTCTCTTGATTCCTTCCTTGAGAGTAAGGGTATTTCTCACAACTTCTCTTCAGTGAGAGCACCGCAACAAAATGGAGTCGCTGAAAGAAGAAATAGAACAATTATTGAAGTTGCACGTTCAATGCTCAGCGATTCTCACCTGCCTACTCAGTTTTGGGCAGAAGCTGTCAACATTGCTTGTTTTACGCAAAACAGGTCGCTGATAGTTAAAAGATTCAAAAAGACAGTCTATGAACTCTTTCATGGGAGAAAGCCTTCAATCAGCTTTCTTCACATCTTTGGATGTCAGTGTTTCATACTGAACAACAGAGATGCCCTTGGAAAGTTTGATCCTAAGGCTGATGATGGAATCTTTCTTGGATACTCCTCAGTTTCCAAAGCCTTCAGAGTCTTCAATCGTAGAAGACAAACTGTAGAAGAAACTATTCACGTCACGTTTGACGAATCCCGTTCAGCGAACTCTAAACCGTCCGCTGATACTGAAGAACTGAATCAATGGATGTTTTCTCATCTTGGTGATTCAGAAGATATTCCCACACCTCATGCTCACACAGTAGAAGATGATAGTCCTACTATCATTCCAAACATGCAAAATAGTGAAGCTGAAACATCATGGGTCTCAGTTGTTCCTATAAACACTATACCAGCCGCTGAACAAAATGTCTCTGACATTCCATCTATTTCTCAGCAATCAGTGAATGAAATGACAAATGCAAGTATTCCTCTCTTAGCTGATACTCCAGAAGTAGCTGAAGCCTCATCTTCAGCTCCTCCAGTTCAGGATGAGTCAGCGACTTATGCTCCGGCTCAGCGATGGACCGTAAATCACCCTATTGATCAAATTCTTGGTGATCCAAACGCTGGTGTTCAGACTCGACGAAGTGCAGGTAATATTTGTTTATTTGTTAACTTTATTTCTCTAACTGAACCAAAGAAAATAGATGATGCCCTCATAGATCCAAACTGGGTCAGCGCCATGCAAGAAGAGCTGACTGAATTCGAAAGAAACAAAGTTTGGAAACTTGTTCGAAGACCAACTGATAAAACGGTGATAGGCACTAAATGGGTCTATCGAAACAAGTTGGACGAACATGGTACTGTAACCCGCAACAAAGCTCGTCTTGTTGCTCAGGGATACAGACAAGAGGAAGGTATAGATTATGAAGAAACATTTGCTCCTGTAGCAAGACTTGAATCTATTCGTCTATTCTTAGCATATGTTGTACACAAAAACTTCAAAGTACATCAGATGGATGTTAAGTCAGCGTTTCTAAATGGAAAGCTGAATGAAGAAGTCTATGTGGAACAACCTCCAGGATTCTCAGATTCTAAGCGTCCAGGTTATGTTTATAAACTGGATAAGGCACATTATGGCTTTAAGCAAGCTCCTCGTGCATGGTATGACACTCTTTCTACTTATCTCCATATTGAACATTTTGAGCGAGGTAAGATTGACAAAACTCTATTTTTTAGAAAAGTGAAAGGTCATATCATTCTAGTTCAAATATATGTTGATGACATTATATTTGGTTCTACTAACCCTGAGCTTTGTACTCGTTTCGCTGATAGAATGAAAGATGAGTATAAAATGAGCATGATCATATTTCCTTGGTCTTCAGATTAAGCAAACTGAAAAAGGAACTTTTATTAATCAGGGAAAGTATGTTAAAGATATGCTGAAAAAATTCGATTTAACTCAAAGTTCAGCTATGAAAACGCCTATGGCACCACCGCTGACACTTGACAAGGATTCAAAGGGAATACCTGTTAATGTCACGCTGTACCGTGGGATGATCGGCTCTCTGCTGTATCTTACAGCTAGCCGACCCGATATTATGTATGCAACATGTTTGTGTGCACGATATCAAGCTGAACCTATGCTATCTCATATGAAAGTTGTAAAGCGAATTTTTCGATACCTTAAGGGTACAACGAACCTAGGTCTTTGGTATCCCAAAGACTCAGGATTCGATCTAACCACCTATTCAGATAGTGATTTTGCAGGTTGCAAATTGGATAGGAAAAGCACCACAGGAGGATGTCAGCTCCTGGGTGGAAAGCTGGTAAGTTGGACAAGTAAAAAGCAAAATTCAGTGTCCACTTCCACAGCTGAAGCTGAATATGTAGCTGCTGGAAGCTGTTGTTCTCAAGTCTTGTGGATGAGAAATCAGCTACTAGACTATGATCTTCAGCTCTCCAAAATTCCAATCTATTGCGACAGCACAAGTGCCATCGCTATAGCAAACTATCCAGTACTACATTCAAAGACCAAACACATAGAAATCAGATATCATTTTATCAGAGATCATGTGATGAATGGTGATATAGAACTTCATTTTATTCCAACTGATTATCCGTTAGCTGATTTGTTTACCAAACCTCTTGATGAGACAAGATTCAACTTTCTCATCAGCGAGCTTGGAATGCTGAACTTTGAAGGGTAAAATCTTCAGCGGTTCACATTAGATCAGCGATACTATTACTGTATAAATTCTTTGGATAAAATAAACTTCTTTAACCTATTAAATCATCGTCTCTCTGAATAAACTTGGTTAGCTGATATCAATGTATGTTTTCTCTCTCTGACAATCGCATGAAAATGCAAGATTTCAAAACAAAATGCATCGCTGAATATCTCTTCCTTAACAGCGATATTTTGAAAATTCTTAAAACCATCACTGATATTTCCATTCAGTGCTTCATGTTTGTAAAAGAGTCCCTGAGCTTTCAAAACCTCAGAGACATCCTAAAAGAATATGAAAGGACAGTTGTGACGTCATTGCAACGGATAAACCCATGCACGTTTTTCTTTCTGACACACGTTTGCACGTCTCGTTCAAACTTCCAATCAAATGCAAACACATGTCCGTGTCATGATGAAAATCTTTTCCCGCTCAAGATTTCTCTCTCTCTAATCGCTCTATATAAACAAACTCTTGGTTTATATTTTCCTTTACGCGAACAATCTTCCTCCGCAAGAAAGAATCACTATTGCATTTGTGCTCTCAAACCTTCAAGAACTGTTCATCATCTTCTTCATCAAACATCAAGGTTAATATGTTCTTATTTTTGTCAAATGCGTATAACTTGTTTCTGATCTTTTCCTTGCTTATACAAGATCAAACAAAAGAACTTCTTAAAAATGAAATCATTTCTTTCATGGTTTTATGAACACAACCATTTCATGGTTGTTCTTCAAGTTTAAATGCAAAAATCTTAAACTTGTTCTTCATTCGTTTCCAGAATCTATTTCTTCATAGAAAACTGGAAAACAAGAATAAATGGGTTTTACATTTCGTTTCTCAAAAGCAAGAAAACCCTAATCTTCATTAAGACATTTGTGTCTGAATGAAATGGATAAAATTTGAACCATCTTAATGGAAAATCTTTCCACATTAAGATTATTCTTATTTGTTAACATCTTTGGTTGAACTGATAATACAGAAATGGCATCGTCTGACATTCCTGCTACCGCTGAGAACATCGCCGCTGATACTGAGAAGGTGGAAATTTTCAAGGCTCCTCAGGTTAAGTTCACCCTGGAACAACTAGATTGGACCAAAACGAACAACCTTTCTGCGCTTCTCGAGTTTCCTCCTCGAAAGCAAGTCACACATCTGAAAGATGCTGTGAATTTCCTAAAGAATAGCTGCATTTCAACAGCCCTGACCATCACACCTCCTGCAAATCAGCTACTACTATCCCAGTTCTGGTACTCTGCCAGACACTCTCAGCTACCATCCGCCAAAGATCCCTCCAAAACAATTGATTGTATCCTCAGCGATACTGAGTATGGCACAATAAAGATCACACCTGCCATCATTCGAAAAGCTCTGAACTTTCCCAACGCTACAAAAGAAAAACCTTTTGTTCCTTTCCCTGACCATAAGAAATTCGCTGACAAAGAAGCCCTTGTTGCATTTTTCGATGCAATGGGCTATGTATGGGAAATTGGCAGAGACAAGAAGCCCGAGAAGAAGCTGACCCTGCTAAAGAAGTCGAAAATGCCCAACGAGATGAACTTCATCTTCGCTCACTTAATCAGCTGCATGACTGCAAAGACCGGCTCCCCTGACCAAGCCGCTCAACCTCAGCAAGCAATGGGATACGCTCTGCTGAAAGGTCTACATATTGACTGGGCATCTATTATCTATGACGACTTGGTGCAAAGAGTAGATTCTGCCGCTGACAGACCTGCATGGGTTCCATACCCAAGATTCATCAGCGCCATCTTCCAATATGGCCTGAAGGACAGCTACCCGCAAGAGGGTGACCTGAAACTATCTCAGGTTGGCCCTAAGGTACTTGACTTCAAACCGGTGGAAAATGAGGTACGTCTTTCTACCCTTCTAACTCTTCTCAACCCTACTTCTTCTACTTCTGTGGCTCCTTCAGCAACAATACCCATCGCTGATACCCAGGCCACAAAATCCTCTCCTTCTAGGAAAATGAAACAATCATCTACCCAAGTTAGTTCCAAAAGGACTAAGATAACCAAGGAGCAACCCCAGCAATCTCATGCTGAAGACTCCTCAGCTCTTTCTGCAGAGCTGAAGGAATGTTCAGTGGTACGCTCTGCCACACCTGAACAACCCATCCATTCCATCCCAACTTCAGCGTCTCTAAACGCTGAGGTTACAAACTTGGAACCTACCCAACCTCCTTCAGTCTCTCAAAAGACTGATGAAGTGATTATCAGCGAATCCAACGCTGAACTCAGTACCCAACCTCCATTCTTATCCTTCGCTTCTCCCTCTACTCATTTGGTCTCTCCTCCAGTTTTCGCTGGAGCTGCCATCATTTCTACGGAAACTAAAGCTGATACTCCAGGAATGATGAAGACAGGACCTGCAGGACACTCCATGGGCACTTTTGAAGATGACATGGAACATTTTTCAGGAACCCGTAATTTTGACGAGTTCATCAATCCTCCTGCAGGTACACACCAACCCATATACACTGTAACTAAACCCCAAACTTCTGAGCTTTCCTTTGTTCACAAGTACTTATCTGTTACAGGTCCTAATTTGGGAGACATCAACGCCTCTCTGAAAGTTGTGGAGACAAAGCTGACAGGTCTCAACACCACTCTCTCCAACAACTCTTCAGCTGTAACAACTGCTGGAGAGAATCTTACAAAGCTGACAACTGTCGTCGAACAGAATGCCTCCAAAGCTGACTTGGAGAAGGTTGATTTATCACTCACCGATTTTGCCAAAGTTCTCTATGATATCTACACGGACTACCTCGACATCAAGAAATCAGTTGACACCATGTCCAGCGAATTCACAACGCTGAAGACATCGGTTGGCACACTCGAAGGTAATTGGTCTGATGTAAAGGCTGATGTCGGTTCAGTAAAAACTGACATGAGTTCTGTGAAGACTGATGTCAATAATATAAAGAATGATATCACCTCTATTCAGACTTTGTTGAAGCAGATTCTGACCAACACGACCGCCCCTGCAACTGTCCCTGCATCTGAAAATTTTACAGCGGCGGATCGCACTGAGCTCGAGAAGATCAATCCTGCTATTTCTGGCCTTGAAGACAGATTAGCAAAGATTGAAGTTTGTGTAGGAATCTCTGACCAATAAGACAGAGAAAATACAGCTGCTGAGTCGACACATTCCTCCCCCATTCATCGTGAAGAAGGGGGGGAGAAGAAGACTGAAGACCTTCTCCACGATGAATCTGTCGTGGAAAAGAAGACTGAAGACCTCACCCTCGCTGAAGAGAGTGAGAAGACAGCTGAAGAAACCACTGTTGGACCTCAGGGAGTTGAAAACCCTGAGGAAACCGAGAAGCTCACCTCTGTATCTGAGGGGGAGCAACTCGAAGAAGAAGAAGCTGAGAAATCCGAATCTGAAGCTGAAGACGAAGAAGCCCTCGATCTATCTGATGATGAACCATCATCTTCTCCAAAGAATGATGATGACGACGACGATGATGATGACTCTTTCATTGTCAAACCTGCTGAGAGGACGATTGCTCTCAAGGGGATCTCCATAAATGAACCAACAGGGGAGCGGACTAAATCAAAGCCCTCAGCCTCTGGAGCTGAGAAAGGCAAAGGCAAAAGCGTCGCTGAAGATGACAATCTGACGATCTTGCTTGAAAAGCCGGTTTGTCAGGTACACTAAACATCTCTTACTCCATCCCTCCTCTATCATACACTATCAGTTCTACTACCCAAGCCTATACACTTGAACAAATTTCCTCTCTCTGATTCTACCCAAGTTCTTACTTGTAAGATCGTTGTGTTTCAGCTAGTCCTCTCCCCTGTTTGAGGATATCGATGAAGGTTCCACAACTGCGACTTCACCAATAATACCAGCTGCTGCTGAAGAAATAATCCCAGTCTTGGATTTAATCTCTGAGACTGATGAACCTGAAAAACAGCTACTCTCGCACAGACGCAGACCTTCCTTAGCTCCTCAAAAGCTAAGTGAAGAGGATCAGAAAAGAAGAGAAGAGATAATAAAGCAGTTTGAAGATCAGCGAATCATTCTGAGACGTGATCAACTTCCTTCGGTTCCTCCAAAGTTCAGAATTTCCCAAAAGGAATACAAGGAACACCTCAGAGCTGAACGTCTCATCGCTGAAAGAAAGGAAGCTGAAGAAAAAAACAGAGAATACGCCATCCAGCTTTCTCAACGATCAGTGAAAGACCCCAAGCTGAAAAGAGTTCCTATTGAAGTTCAACGTCAGCCGTGGGAAGACGCCAAGAAGATAACTGAAGAAAAGAGAACTGTATCTCAGTCCACTTTAGCCTGGAGCAAATAAAAGGTAAACTTCAGATTATCTCCTGCCAGAATCATCAAGGTACTTATTTCTGGAAGATCAACCATCAACGTTTCAATCGTTGAAATTGAAATGTTCAGAGATGACAAAAAGTATGAAAAATTCTATGCTGAAGCAATCACGAAATACGGTCTCTCTGAATGGTTGGAGATCAGGTTAGCCATACAGAAGTCTCAGTCCAAGTACAAAGAATATTTCGAAAAGCTGGTCAACAAGCAGATCGACTTGGTCTACTCTTGTGTGGATATTCCTCCTCCTCCTCCTCCTCTCAAAAGTCAGAAAAGAAAGGCCTCAGCGAAGAAAAAGTCTAAATCTTCAAATGATGGTCCTATTATACGAAATGAAACAGGTATTGGTTTTTCCAGAGCTGAAGTCCTTGGTCCTGACCCTGATCTTTCCGGACTCGATACATCTCTTCCTGAAGGTGAGACTTTCATCCCTGGAAAAGTCATAAGCGAACCCTACGGGATATTCTTCATTGACTACGATGGTGGAAAGCGTTTTCAACGCATCTCTGAACTTCACATCACTCCCATCGAACAGCTGAAAGCTCTCATCTACTGGTGTGACTTCAGGAATGATCTTCAGGCAAGACATCTGAAACCCTTAATTTTTGAAGAAGCGCTGATCAAAAGAAAACAAGGTGTAACCGTTCCTGACTGGATGATACCCACATCACAGACCCCTGATGAACTTCTCATCAAGGAAGAACCCTTTATAAGCTGATATGATCGCCCTTTTCTCTATTGTATCAGTTATTCTTCTGTACTTGTAATTTATTTCGCTTGTACTTGTAATCTTTCCATTTCTCTTTGTAACCTGATTCAAAGTTTTAAAGAAAGATTTCAGCGAATGTACTTTACTCCATCAGTACAGAAAAGATCCCAGAAAACAGTAAAAGGGACAAATATTTTATGAGTTCTTTTTATCCTTATGTTTTTCATTAAATAGCAATTTTCTTTGTTGCTATGTCATAATCAAATAGGGGGAGATTGTTGATCCAAACCCTCAGTGATTTGATAATGACCCTCTCTTATATACTTAGTGAAAATTGTAAGTAAACAATATGTATCAGAGTTTCACTATCGCTGATAAGTACTAAGATCTTACAGTACCGCTGATAGGAACCCTCGCTCTTTAGATTAAACATTCAGCGAACACTGTCCACCATAATGTTCTGAGCTTGTTCAGTTCTTATGATGATCGCTGATAAGTTAGTTGTTTACTTATGATCCCTGAAGACAAGTTTCACGTCAACATAGGTTCTACGCTGAAGTCGAAGATCAAGCTCAAGAACCAGCGACAAGTCTCCTAATGAACTGATGCGGATCAGCGAAGACTCAGATTTGTCCACACAACGTGAAGTATCAAGTACAAGACTTCAGCTATCGCTGAACTTTATCATTCGCTGAATAGATAATGATAATGCTCTGATTCAACGAAAGCTGATCATGAAGTCCTCCGTACAAAGTACTTTTGTCTTAACCACCCTTGCACGACTCCGTACGAAATGTCAGAAAAGAACCTCCTTATTGTCTGAAATCGTACAACCACTCTGATACTACACTGTTCATTCATGCGGCTACTAAGGTTGTCAACAAAGGTCAATGACATGCAACCAACCGGCTGATGACACGTGTAAAGTGTATACTGACTTGCATTAAATGCATGCAGTATATAAAGAGATGAACCCACTTCATTTGAAGTAACTTGCTAACTCTGGACGAGTTCAATCTCTTATCTCAAGATAGGTTATTATTAGTAATTTCCTTATCTCTCTTAGTGCAAGAAACCTTAGTGTTCCAACTTGTTTAGATTTAGGTTTATCCTTAATCTTGTTTCCGCAACAAGCTGTAAATTGTTAATGATTTATCAATAAACAATTTAGAAAAGTAAAATCTGTGTGTTTGTATTCAACCCCCCCCCCCTTCTACAAACTTGTATAGGCCTTCGGGACCAACAGTTCCGCTTCTCTCTTGGCGACTCAGTGCATCAGCTACCACATTTGCTTTCCCCGGATGATAAAGAATTTCGCAGTCGTAATCATTCAACAATTCTAACCACCTTCTTTGCCTCATATTCAATTCTCGTTGATCGAAGAGATGTTGGAGACTCTTATGATCGGTATAAATTTGACATTTATAGCCGTAAAGATAATGTCTCCAAATCTTTAGCGCGAAAACAACTGCTGCAAGCTCCATGTCGTGTGTAGGATACTGTCGTTCATGATCCTTCAATTGTCTAGAAGCATAAGCAATAACTTTCCCACGCTGCATTAGTACACATCCCAATCCCAGTTTGGAAGCATCACTATAAACAACAAAATCATCGGAACCTTCAGGTAGTGACAGTATCAGCGCGCTACAGAGTTTCTCTTTCAATATTCGGAATGCTCCATCCTGCTCTGCTTTCCATTCAAACTTTATATTCTTTCGAGTGAGCTTGGTCAAAGGCGTATCAATACGGAAGAAATCTTGTATAAACTTTCGATAGTAACCGGCTAAACCCAGAAAACTTTGTACCTCGGTTGGCGTTCTCGACGGTTCCCACTTTTCAATTGCTTCTACTTTCATTGGATCAACTTGAATGCCTTTCTCGGAAACTACATGCCCCAGAAACTGAACTTCCCGTAGCCAGAATTCACATTTAGAAAGTTTAGCATACAACTGTTCCTTCTTCAACAACTCCAAAATCAAACGAATATGTCGTGCGTGCTCTTCTTCTGATCGAGAGTAGATAAGGATATCATCGATAAACACAATAACGAATTTATTGAGATATGACTTACATACTCGATTCATTAAATCCATAAAAGCAGCTGGGGCATTCGTCAGTCCAAAAGGCATCACTAAGAATTCATAGTGACCATACCTTGTGCGGAAAGCAGTTTTCAGAACGTCTTCTTCTTTAACCTTCAGTTGGTGATAACCAAATCTCAGGTCAATCTTGGAGAAATAGCAAGCTCCAACTAGTTGATCAAAGAGGTCATCAATTCTAGGAAGCGGATACTTGTTCTTGATCGTGCACTTATTCAGTTCCCGATAATCAATACACATCCTCATCGACCCGTCTTTCTTTTTCACAAACAACACTGGTGCTCCCCACGGCGAAGAACTAGGTCTGATGAAGCCCTTATCTGAAAGATCTTGCAATTGCGTCATCATTTCTTTCATCTCTGGAGGTGCCAGACGATACGGTGTACGGGCAACAGGAGTGGCTCCAGGAATCAGATCTATACCAAACTCTACTTGTCTAACGGGCGGAAGACTAGTCAAATCTTCTAGGAAAACTTCCGGAAATTCACAAACGACAGGAATATCTTCCAACTTATTCTTTTCTAATTTAGTATCTATCACATAAGCTAAATAACTAGGGCAACCTTTACTAACACACTTACGCGCTTTTAACATAGATATAAGGCACGACTGACGATTCCTAAGATCACCATAAATCACTACCGGTCCCCTCTCGGGTAATACAACATTAATTATCTTCTTATTACAAACAATATTAGCCTGGTGCTCCGCTAGCCAATCCATTCCCACTACCACATCAAACTCAATTAAAGCCATAGGAAATAACTGGATAGGTACTCCACACCCATCTATGTCTATAACACAACTATCAAATACCTCTCTAACTGATACTTGACTATCATTTGCTGTATCTACCATTAACGCATGATTTAACACTTTAGGCTTTAAATGCATATAAGCAGCAAAAGAAGGCGACACAAATGATCGGTTTGCACCGGAGTCAAATAACATTTTAGCACGTGTAGAGTTTATCAAAAATGTACATGTAACCACATCAGGAGTTTCCTCCGCTTCTTGCGCGGTCATCTGAAAGGCACGACCCCTTGCTCTTGGTAGCTCTGGTTTTGGTACTACTGGCCTAACACCTGTTGGTCTCACTGATGTACCACCCGGTTGTATTCTTCCCTGTCGACAATCTAACTGAATGTGATTGGGAGAATTGCAAGAGAAACAAAATCGAGTTACTTGGCAGTCTTTAGCAATATGACCGGTCTTTCCACACTTGTAACAGACTCGAGGATCAACTTGACAATTTCCTTGATGAAAACGGTTGCATTTTGGGCAAGGTCTTTCAGCTGGTCTGAAAGGTGTACGACTATCAAATCTCTGAAACCTGGACTTCTTTGGATCATACTGTGGCCCTTCCCATTTTCTCTTTCCAGCACTCTTATCACTAGCATCTCTCCCATTATCCCGTTCTACGTTTTCCGCGACATCTACTGCGACTGAGAAGGTATCGGGTCCTTTTGCAATCACTAGCCTTCTAATTTCTGAATTTAACCCGAAGATAAACCTTTCCATCTTAAGCGCCTTCGTGGCCACATAGTACTCTGCAAAACAAGACTTCTCCAGGAAACGAGCAGTATAATCTCTAACCGAAAAACTTCCCTGTTGCAGATTCATAAACTCTTCCTCCAATTGTCTAACTGCTGCTTGAGGACAAAACTGTCTCTTGAAAGCCGTAGTGAAATCGTCCCAAGAGAAAGTAGAATACACATCAGATCCTATGGAGGTAATAAGAGCCTCCCACCAGTATAGAGCATCTGCTTTCAACATCGCGGTTCCATATAGCACTCTATCTTCTTCTGCACACTTGTTGGTCTTGAAAACAGCTTCTATCTCTTTTAGCCACCTCATGGCCTTTACTGGGTCCCTCTCTCCTGAGTAAGTCAGGGGTTTGCAACTTAGAAACATCTTATAGTCACACCTCCTTGGCACCGGTATGGCAGTAGGTGTAATGGGCATCTCGTCTTCCAGATTAGGATCTGGTATTTCAGTTTTATTATGGCGCGTTCGCTCGAACATAACTTGTATATTGGCTTGAAGTCTTCCCATTTCAGCCGTCAAATCGTTTCTTGTAACGAATTCGGTACCCCTCGGCTGAACTCTGCCTCCTGTTCTGCCCCTACCTCGTTCTCCCCCTCTTCCCCTTATCCTGACTGTTGGATTCGTTCGATTAGGATTTCCTTCTCCCTCTCTATTTCTACGTCGAGTAACACTTGCCATTCTGTAGATTTTTACAAGGTTAATAAACATATAAGCACATACCCCATATAACAAGGTATTCCAATCCAAACATGCACATGTAAGTTCATGATTACACTGGCCAGGTGTAATTTGAAATTACCTTACATGATGTTCCTTATACCTTTTATACTTAACATCCCAAGGTTCTAAAATAATAGGGACAACCTACTTCACATGCAGTTTAATTCTAGGTACGGATACGAATACCTAAATCCCTTAAACTAGGGCTCTGATACCATCTGTATCAACCCGGTTCTATAACATGCATCAAATAACATACATTGCATAACATCGTTACATAACAAGATACATCATATAACAAGTACGGTCCCTTAGTCTTTACAATCCAAAATAAGGTATTTCATTACAAACTTTTTGCTAACTAAATACATGATATCTGATAACGAGGTTATAACTACAAAACACGTCATAGTCTTCAAATTATAAGTCTTCCCAAAAGCTAGCCACCGATTACTCTATTCACTTGCTCTTACCCGATCCACGACCTGGAATACATATTTTTAAAACAAAATGAGGGTTAGACCTAATGGTCTAAGTGAGAAAATCCCTGTTAGTTTGAAATCATTTGCACAGTCACCATATACATAACACAAATATGAATACCAATTATGACTCATGCATTGTGTACTTTCCTGTCTCCTTTCCATGGCCAAATTAGATGGTTGCGAGCCAACTAATCAATTTACTCTGTTGTACTTAATACAACCAACACTGTTGTCCCTTCGTACAGCCAACTCCACCGGTCCTATGCCCGACCAACTTGTACTCATGTAGTGTAATACTCATATAAACATAATATGCACATTATTACACTATTTATCACATACTCAATCCACATATATGTATTCCAGTTTGAAAACATTTTTAAAGTAAAACTCACCTGATTGCTTATTAAAACGCTTCCAATCCTTTCTCAAAAACAGTTCAGCTTTCACCCCAAATCCACAGAATCTGAAACAATCAGATACAAGTATCTCTTTACCAAATAGAACACATAAAACTTACTAAAGCTAGGAACTCTAGATAACTCTAATCCTCAAATGTCACCACCAAACCCGAACTTAAGCTGAGTCCACCGTATATTCAGTTCTCATTCATTCCCCATCCAAGAGTCAACAAAACACAGGTTACTGGATACTCAAAAGTATCTAAACTCTCAAAAGTGACCAAATCAGATAAAGTATCCGGATACCACAAGTTATCCGGACAACACAACTTTCCGGACAACACAAACATTCCGGACAACACAAACAATCCGGACAACATCCGGACACCAAAGTAATCCGGATACCATCCGGTAACTAATTCCATCCGGAAACTATAGAAAAGAGAGACTTACCCGGACACTTCATCTACCGAACACCTGCAAGGAAGAACTACCGTAAACATTCATACTGTGTCCGGAAACCTCTGTCGGTTTACCCTATTTTAATCCAGAAATCGGCTGAATCAACCCCATGCATGAAATCTATGATTCTACTCCGATAGGAACTGTTTACTAGCAATTACAGACATAAAACACAAAGAAAACATACCTCAATTCACTTCTAAGTACACCAAATTGAAGCCTTAGCTCCAAAACCTTTCTTTCTTCTTCTTCTTCTTCTCTTCTCAAAACACACACACACACACTAATCTGGATGGTTTTTACTTTATGAAAATATCTGAATACCTTAAGAGATAACATCCAACCATATTTACCATTTTAGTCCTTGAACTAATCAAAATGACCATAACACCCTTAATCTTATAAACTAACCCAAACTTACCCTAAACATCAAAATTTAAAGTTAACTAAATTTAACGGAAAGAGCATTTAACTAACGAACTTACCCGGGGTATTACAAGATGATATACAAGATTATTTCAGAATAAACACATACTAGTCAGTACAGTACAAAATTATCCAAATTTGAGACTACGGCTAGACGATGGTTTGGTTTTTGACAATCCGGGTTGACTTCTTACATGCTCTGGCGAGACGAGTCTCAAAGTGTTAAGCTCCACTTTCTCGATGTACACTTCAATCACAGTATGACCGTCAACATACTGGCGTATGTTGGCTACATCTTCGTTGGTACTCAATTCTACCAGTCCAGTCAAGAAGTCTGCATTCGGCCTCTTAAAATACAACCTATTATATTTTGGTTCTTCATAGTCCAGCTTTTTCATGATCTGTTCAAGCAGTTGCATAGAAAGATCCTCCACATCTAACATGTCAGCATAAGTTTCTAGACAACGAAAATAATGTCTTCTGGGTGGTTCCGTGAAGTACCCACCATGGTGGACTTTCATAGTGAACAACTGTGGATATGCATTTATTGATGAACATTAATTAATATAGTTAGGTCGTAGAACAACGGTAGTAACAAGCAAAACTCAATGAAACATGCACACTAACCATATAACTATTTGCCAGTGTCTGAAAGCGATTCAGATAAACGCCTAAAGCACCAAACATGAAGGTTTGGGGATGCCATGTAAGAATACGTTAACGCATAATATGTTCTCGTATATGTGTTTTACGACTAATCTAGCGTGGGTTATTTATAGACAAATGTGGATGTCGGTTTGCATGTTGGCTATTTTTGGTCCCTGTCTTTGCTCTAACACAACTTAGGTCTCTTTTATTTGTTAAATTACAACTTCGGTCCCTTATTTTACTGAATTACAACGTACATAAGTTATGTTTGATAAATTACACGGGCCAATAAAGTAGATAAAATCATGTTATATATCAAAACAAGAGCACTAAACATACAATATTTATCGTCCCAATCAAGGGAAATCAATGTTCAGATCAACGCTATCATATGATATAGTTCCATGAGGTTCAAGCTCCGACGGGCCCTGCGTGTTACTTAGTTGGCTGACTGAACGTCTACTCCTTGGCACGGTTGAAGGGGCGGGAGTTGGACACTCTCCACGAGTATGTCCTACGCATTGGCACCGGGTACATTTTCGCTGTATCGGACCTTCACCACGTGATGGACGTCGATCGTTCTTTCTCGGTCTCCCGGCTCTGTTCTTAGTGTTTAACGGTGGATAGCATGGAGGAAGGGGGTCGGGTAGAGACACCCATGCTTCAGGGGGTCCAGCTAGATTTATTACCTCTGCGTATGTTTCCCGGTAAGTTTCGGACGTGAAGAAACTTACAGCCAAGTCGGTGCAATCTCTACGACCCATATGTCTTGCCGCAGCGATGGCATGGCCGCACGGTAACCCAGATTTTTGCCATTGGAAACATGAACAAACATGGTCGGTCATATTGACAATCGCGTCAAGTTGGTTATCCTGAACCTGGTACCTCCCATACCCGATTTCGCTTACCCTCCATGTCGACGCGTGACCCGCCCTGAGGAGAACTATCTCCTCCGTCGCTGGTGTGAGTCTATTACGCAGCTCAGCTCCTTTTTGGCGTCGAAGTTGGTACCACTCTTGTTGAAAGCCCCGAAAGTACTCCATAAGAGTAACAATTGGACATATACGCGCAAAACGGGAGAGTGCATTCACCGACTCTGCACTATTGGATGTCAGAATGTCATACCGTTGTGCAGGAAAATGGGCCGCGGACCACCTCTCCGGTCCAACATCGTCCATAACTTTGGAAGCTTTGTTGGCACTAACTCGTAGAACATTCATGTACCGATCAAACTCCCTAGCCGTATATGCTTTGCATGCCTTCCAGTAGACATCGTGGTAGGTGGTAATACGTTTGTCCTGGCCTTTGGCGTTCATCTCCAAATGTCGACAACATAAGGCGTGATGGGCGTTTGGGTACATGGCAGAGATTGAGGCGCTTATGGAAGGAGCCCTGTCGGACATAAACACCAACCCTTGCGGGTCTCCGATAGCTTGTCTCAACATGGACAGAAACCAAGTCCACTCCTCCCCGGTTTCGGACTTGCCTACTCCAAAAGCTACGGGAACGATGTAGTTATTCCCGTCCATGGCAACCGCCAGGAACATCATACCCAAGTAAGGGCCCTTTAAATGGGCAGCGTCTATTACCAGGACACGACGCAGATTTGCCACAAATGTGCAGATCTGCAAAAACGTAGGTGGTTTCCCTTTGTAAATGTTATAGTTTATAATGTGTAAACATATGACGTGTTAAAATACGTACCGCGGGTCCAAGGGCAACGAAGCACATCTCAAATCGTCCATTTGAATCGGTCCTTATATAGGTGACCGTACCTATATTCTGCAGCTGCAAATTATATAAATACCCAGGGAGTCGTTCATACGACTCCTCGAACGTGCCTCTGACCATTAGCAGTGCTCTGCATCGCGCACGCCAGCCTTGGTGGTAACCAATTGTGATCCCGTACTGCTGGTGTACATCGCTCACGATGTCCTTTAGACGCATTGACCTGCTAGCATCAAGAAATTTGTTTTTCAGTATCGCACCCAAAGTCCTTTTGGTGGCTTGTTTGTGGTTGGGATTCAGTTGCGTCCTCGAACAAGTGTGTTCGTCTTGCAACTTTCTAATGACAAATATCCCTCCTTTCTCGCCCACGGACCTCGCGTACAGCCTCCAATTACAATTTTCTCTCGCGCATATAACTTCGTATCTGGTTTTGTCGGATCTCGGCATGTAACTTTCGAAACCCTCTTCTATGAACTTAATTCTGACCTGTGTGGCCAAGTCATCCTTCGAATCAAATATCTGACCTACTTGTATCCTTGAACTGCGATTATAAGGTGTAGGTTCGTAGGTTTGTGTATGGGTATTCGGGTCTGGAAGAATAGGGGGCATATCAAAAAGTCATTTAACTGACTAAATGATTTATTACTAGGGGTATATTCTTCGTCCTCATCACTATCGGTATCTGATCTGTCTATATCAGAATTACCCATTGTGAAAACATGGGTTTCGTCATCAGCAACTCCAGCAAAACGTCATTCTTGGTCTTCTTCTTCTTGTGGTTGTTGTTGTTGTTGCGTCTCAGGAACAAAATCAGGATCACAGTCGTTAAGACCATATGCATGATCCAAATAAACTGTTGGGCCGTAGGACGCCGGGAATTGAGAATCAGGCTCCTCCATTTGGAGGTCTTCGTCATCACCGTCGTCATCACCTTCGTCATCGTCTTCGTCGCACACCGATGAATCGGCATACACAAAAAATAATGGAGGTCTTTTTGATTCGGCTGCAAAGTGCAGAAAACCAGAAATATCCCCATCGTTGGATAACTTCACAAATGACCCATCACCATTCTTAAACACTAACTTGCAAACAGCAGAAGGGTCGATTCCACATTTTTGCATGGCGTATGCAACAAACTTCTGATAAGTATAGTGTAACATCTCGTTTTATAAAATGTGATGTTTTGGGTTATTAAATAATTTTAGTATAATTATTTGATAAGCTATGATTGGTTATTTGATAAATTAAATTTTAGAGTTTATTCCCGGTTAAGTTACGTTAGTTATTTTGTGGAGATATAAGTTAAGGGGTAAACTTTAATTTTAATTTATAAGAAGGAGGGTTAAACTTGTCTTTAGATGAGAGTTTGGGGTGAGTAGGTGAAACTTCAACCCACCCACCGCCATATGTATATCAAAAGAGAAAGAATATCTCTTTCATTTTGTTTATCATTTTTCTTTATATATGTGTGTGTGTGTGTGTACGGCATCAAGAAATCAAGAGGAAGAGAGAAAGAAAATCAAAGAAGAAGAAGAAGAAAAGTTGATTTGTTAGCAAGGATTTAAGAATACCAAGTGTTGATAACAAAGGTATGTCTTTCATCTTAACTTATTATGTTTATGTAAATATAGATGAGTTTTCTATGGGTTTAGAAAATGGGTTTTGATGATTTTGTAAGATATGATAAATCTGGGTGGATAGATATGTTCTATAAGTAGTGTTAAACATATCTGCACGTTTATAGAAACAAACATGGTCTAAAACTGATAATTTCTGGGTTTTTATGTTTTCAGTTGGTTGAGACTTGTATGAACATAGTGTGTTGCGACTTGTATGAACATAGTGGGTTGCGACTTGTATGAACATAGTGGGTTGTGACTTGTATGAACATAGTGGGTTGCGACTTGTATGAAACATAATTGGTTGCGACTTCGTGACCAAGTCTCAACAGTTGGTTGCGACTTCGTGACCAAGTCTCAACAGTTGGTTGCGACTTCGTGACCAAGTCTCAACAGTTGGTTGCGACTTCGTGACCAAGTCTCAACAGTTGGTTGCGACTTCGTGACCAAGTCTCAACAGTTGGTTGCGACTTCGTGACCAAGTCTCAACAGTTGGTTGCGACTTCGTGACCAAGTCTCAACAGTTGGTTGCGACTTTGCGCCATGTCTCAACAGTGGTTGCGACATGAGGAGATATCGCAATAGGGGGTTGCGATAAGAGACGAGAATTTTTAGATATTAAGGATTTCTAGTCGTTAGAGAATCATGTGCAGTGGATTTATACTAGTATATTATATATATGGTATTTCAGATCTTTGGGGAGTTAGTGACGGAATCAAAGAAAGAGTGTCGCATCTAATAACAGGTGAGTTCATTCTTACCTTACCCTTTTATAAATGTTTTAAAGTATGATAAGGTATATTTATAAATAAACTGTTTTGGGATGATTTATAGAGTAAAATTGAATACTTTAAATTAATGGTTTTCTTAAACTCATTGGTTGAAAATGATTTATAATTAAGCAAGAACCTGTATGAATACAAATAGGTGATATGGATCCATAGGCACTAGTGGTTATGTACACGTGGAATAGATGAAGATTAATCATTATTCTGATGTGTGTGAGAGATCGCGGAATAAACGTAATTCCTGATTTTTAAGGAAGAAAAAGGGATTGACATAAGAATTTGTAATCTCTACTTCCTTTTCAATAAATGGGCATGTGTTATTGCAATTTATTGGATTAGAGCAATTATCTAGAATCTGTGAGGATTCGTAGTGTGGCTCTGGACCATGCAAAATGATTGATGTAATGTCAGATCGTAGTCATGGAACCGGGTTTAACCCGTGGTAAAGGATGGTTTCACATGGTGGTAAGAAAAAGGTAAACCAGGTTGGTTATCCCTTGTTTACAGTAATTTGATTAAATATTATTTTGAAACTGAATGTTCTCACTAGGCATTAGCCTAATCGTTTCAAATGATGTTTTCTTACCAGGTACTAGTTCGGGAAGATAAAGGGATGTGGGACGAGAGCTTTTGGATTAGCAAAGAAGTTTTGAATATTGAGGTTTTGAATGATCACTTAGATAACATAGTTAATCTAATTATAGTGACATGATTTGATTAATAGGTTATTTGAAGAACTCTATATATGTAAATATGATCCTCAAGGTTGAATCTTTGCTTATGTATAAAGTTTAGAAAGTTTATGTTTAAATCTTGTTATAATTTGAGGTTTAAATTAGCCCTGTTTTTAGGGTGTTACAAATTGGTATCAGAGCTTTAGTTTAAGTGAACTAAGTATGCTGAGGAGATACTTAGACTTAAGCTGAGATGGATTAAGTTATGATATGTGAGAAATGGGTAGAAGTACTAAGACGGGATAGTCTTAGAGTCAACAGAAATACGTGAAGTTGGTACTATAACGATGGTAATAAGGATTATCATGTATAGTATATTCACAATTCCATTTAGCTACTGTTATTATGAATATATTGTTACGCAAGCATGCTTATTTCTAAATTGTTACAGTAACTAATGATCGGTAAAGTACGTTTCGTATGTCTAGTTATGTATAACCATTTCTGATGGTTATTCTTTTGTGTTATATCAGAACAATGGTGAATACACCACCAAGGTCCTCTAATTCTTCAGAGGACAGAGTAGTAACTGATTGGGGAGAACAATCTGGAACGGGCGGAATTCATGAAAGTCCACCGAGGTTGCATTTTCCGGGAGGAGCTGATAGTCAGGTACACAGAACGAGTACTAGTACTGCTGAACAAGAAACGCCAAGTTCGACAATGGAGTCTCGTATGATGGAAAACATGACGAGAATGATGACAAATGCAATGGCTCAACAAACAGAAATGTTTATGAAAGCACTGAACGATCGAAGTACGGAGTTACGTCGAACGGGAACGGATACTGGGGTAATAAATCCAGTTGGTAACCCGAGGTCAGAGACGAAAAGGAGAGTTGAAAGAATCTGTTCGTATAAAACATTCTTAAGCTGTAAACCACCAGAATTTAAAGGAGAAGATAATCCAGTAGCTTGCATGAACTGGATCAGAGAAATGGAACAAGCTTTTCGAGCTTGTGAATGTGATGAGAAGTCAAAAGTCAGATTTGCATCTCAAATGCTAAGAGGCAATGCGCTAACGTGGTGGAATGTTATGACATCTGCAATTTCGACCTCAGTTTTGACTGCCATGACTTGGGAGTCATTCAAGAAAAAGATTTTAAAAGAATACTGCAATGAAAATGAGATGGATAGAATAGAGGAAGAATTTCGAAATCTAAAGAAAGGCAATTCAACTGTCAGGAAGTATACTGAAATCTTTATGGAGAAGCTGAATCTGGTGGGGCATGTGGCTCCAAACGAAAAGGATAAAATTAAAGAATATCTGAAGGGTTTGTCTGCGGATATGATGTCTCGTGTCCGAAATGCTAAGGTAACAACGCTGAGAGAGACCATTGAGGAAGCTAAAGTAATAGAAGAAGTCTACGCTAAAGACAAAGAAGAAAAGACCCAGGTTGGAGAAAAACGAAAATGGGAGGGTCGGTCAGAGTCTTCTCAGAAATCAAGGACAGTCGGTAAAGGTGCTCATTATGAAACACGTCGTGAGCCGAATTGGTGTTCGAAGTGTAGAATCAAACACTATGGACCATGCCGGATAACAGCGGTAGAATGTTACAAGTGTGGTAAAAGTGGGCATCTTATGAGTAATTGTCCTGTACAAGGATCGTTATGTTATGAGTGTAAACAACCAGGCCATTTTCGTCGGGATTGCCCAAAGCGGAAGAAGGAAGGAGATCAAAGTAAGAAACCAAATATTCCAAGGCCGATGGGTCGAGCTTTACAAATGACAGCTGAAGAGGCTAAAGAATCGAAAGACGTCGTCTCGGGTACATTCCTTGTTAACTCTCTTCATGCGCGCATTTTATTTGATTGTGGTGCAAGTTTATCGTTTGTGTCCAAGACATTCTTTCCCAAGTTAGCTATGCCTGTAATTACTTTAGAAGATGCTTTAGTAGTTGAGGTAGCTAACGGTGGTCAAGCCTTAGTTCGCGAAAGACTTGAGGGCTGTTTAATTTCAGTAGGTGAAACACAATTTCCGATCGACTTGTTGTTGATGGAAATTGGGGGATTTGATATGATTGTGGGTATGGATTGGCTGACAGTCAACCAGACAGAGATACTTTGTGCAAAGAAATTAATCTGGATCCCGATGGCTGATAAGGATGATGTACTCATCTTTGGAGAAAAGGGAAAAGGAGAAATTCCGTTAATTTCTGTTGTTAAAGCTCGTAAATGTTTGATGAAAGGATGTTCGTCTTATCTAGCATATGTACTAGATACGAAGTCAGAAAAGAAACAAATGAAAGACATTAAAGTGGTATGTGAATTCCCGGACGTGTTCCCCGATGATCTTCCAGGTCTACCGGATGAGTGACAAGTTGAATTCCGTATCGATCTTGTTCCTGGAGCGGCACCGATTGCGCGTGCACCATATCGCCTAGCGCCGGCTAAAATGAAGGAAATGATGACTCAACTGCAAGAGCTGTTGGATAAAGGTTTTATTAGACCGAGTTCTTCACCTTGGGGAGCTCCGGTTTTATTTGTTAAAAAGAATGATGGCACTATGAGAATGTGTATCGATTACCGTGAGTTGAATAAGGTGACAATTAAGAACAAGTATCCGCTTCCTAGGATTGATGACCTGTTTGATCAACTTCAAGGTGCGGGATGCTTTTCTAAGATTGATTTGAGATCGGGGTACCATCAGGTCCGAGTCAGAGATGAAGACACTCCAAAGACATCATTCAGAACAAGGTATGGACATTATGAATTTCTTGTAATGCCGTTTGGGTTGACGAACGCTCCAGCTGTGTTCATGGATCTGATGAACAGAGTATGTCGACCATTTTTAGACAAGTCTGTCATTGTATTTATTGATGACATACTTGTTTATTCAAAGAATGAAGATGATCATGAATGCCATCTTCGTGAAGTTTTAGAAGTACTAAGAAAAGAGAAATTGTATGCTAAGTTTTTGAAATTTGATTTCTGGTTAAAAGAAGTACAATTCTTAGGACATGTAATAACTTCGGAAGGAGTCAAGGTAGACCCAACAAAAATCGAAGCAATGACAAACTGGGAGACACCAAAGAGTGCATCTGAAATCAGAAGTTTCTTAGGTTTGGCAGGTTATTATCGGAGGTTTATCAAGGACTTCTCAAAGATTGCTTCTGAATTGACTGTGCTGACTAGAAAGAATGTGAAGTTTGTATGGACTGAGAAACAAGAGTCGGCTTTCAGAATGTTACGTCAAAAACTGTGTGAAGCTCCTGTGTTAGCATTGACGGAAGGAACGGAGGATTTGGTAGTGTATAACGATGCATCAAAGATGGGTTTGGGATGTGTGTTGATGCAACGAGGCAAAGTGATTGCTTATGCATCAAGACAACTGAAAGAGCACGAAAAGAATTATCCTACTCATGATTTGGAATTAGCCGCGGTTGTTTTTGCATTAAAACTGTGGCGACATTATTTATATGGAACGAAGTGTACTCTTTATACTGATCACAAGAGCTTGAAACATGTCTTTGATAAAAAAGAGTTAAACATGAGGCAACGACGTTGGTTAGAATTACTTAAAGACTACGATTTTGAATTGCATTACCATCCCGATAAAGCAAACGTTGTAGCTGATGCTTTAAGTAGAAAAGAATATAGTGGATGTTTGAAATCTACCAACGCTAGAATTGACGTGGCATCAAGTTTGATCGAAAGAATAAAAGCTGCAGAAGTGGAAGCTTTACTGGAAGAAAATCTAAAGGAGGAGGTTATGACTAAGCAGCAATTACAATTGACTGAAGATAGTCGCGGAGTTAAATTGTTTCAAGGGCGTGTTTGGGTACCAAAGATTGGAGGAAATCGAGAGTTAATTCTCGAAGATGCTCACAAGTCCAAGTATTCTATACATCCGGGTAGTACTAAAATGTATAGGGATTTGAAATTGCATTATTGGTGGCCATCTATGAAGCTAGACGTGGCACAAATTGTAGAAAAGTGTGGGACGTGTTCGTTAGTCAAAGCGGAACACCAAAGGCCATACGGAAGTTTTCAATCTTTGGAAATTCCGAAGTGGAAATGGGACAAGATTACCATGGATTTCGTGACTAAGTTACCAAGAACGCAAAAGGGTAACGATACTATTTGGGTAATTGTAGATAGATTGACCAAGAGTGCTCATTTTCTAGCTATGAAAGAAGCGTCACCAATAGAAAAATTGGCAAAGCTGTATATTGATGAAGTGGTGTCAAGGCATGGTATACCGGTGTCTATAGTATCGGACCGGGATAGTCGGTTTACCTCGAGGTTTTGGCAGTCACTACAAGAAGAATTGGGAACAAGAGTTAATTTGAGCACTGCTTATCATCCGCAAACTGACGGACAAAGCGAAAGAACTATTCAAACTCTAGAAGATATGCTCAGATCGTGCGTATTAGAATTTGGAGGTAATTGCGCATCTACCATTAGTAGAATTTGCGTATAACAATAGTTACCATTCCAGTATTGGAAGAGCCCCTTTTGAAGCTTTGTATGGTCGAAAATGTAGAACTCCGGTATGTTGGTTAGAAGCCGGAGAAAAACAGTTTGCTGGTCCGGAACTGGTACAACAAACAGCTGACAAAGTGAAGGAAATTCGGAAGCATATGAAAGCGGCTCAGGATAGACAAAAGAGTTATGCTGATCTGAAAAGAAGACCAAAAGAATTCCAAGTTGGGGAGCGTGTAATGCTTAAAGTATCCCCGTGGAAAGGCGTGATAAGGTTTGGCAAACGCGGAAAGTTGAGTCCACATTTTCTAGGACCTTTCACCATTATTAAGAAAGTTGGACTACAAGCATATCAGTTAGATCTTCCACCAGAATTGGAAGGAATTCACAATACGTTTCATGTTTGTTACCTTCGAAAATGTTTAGCAGAAGAAAATGATGTGATTCCATTAACTGATGTGATAGTGGATGAAAAGAACCTCTGTGTGGAAGAGCCGGAGGCAATTTTGGAAAGGTCGATTAGAAAGTTACGTAGCGGTAAGGAAGTAGGTATGCTAAAGATACAGTGGAAACATCATCGAGGTTCTAATGTGACTTTAGAGTCAGAAGAGGATATGAAGGTTAGATATCCTCACTTGTTCACCTAGCTTTGATTTCGAGGACGAAATCATTTTCAAGTTGGGGAGTATTGTAACATCTCGTTTTATAAAATGTGATGTTTTGGGTTATTAAATAATTTGAGTATAATTATTTGATAAGCTATGATTGGTTATTTGATAAATTAAATTTTAGAGTTTATTCCCGGTTAAGTTATGTTAGTTATTTTTTGGAGATATAAGTTAAGGGGTAAACTTTAATTTTAATTTATAAGAAGGAGGGTTAAACTTGTCTTTAGATGAGAGTTTGGGGTAAGTAGGTGAAACTTCAACCCACCCACCGACATATGTATATCAAAAGAGAAGGAATATCTCTTTCATTTTGTTTATCATTTTTCTTTATATGTGTGTGTGTGTGTACGGCGTCAAGAAATCAAGAGGAAGAGAAAAAGAAAATCAAAGAAGAAGAAGAAAAGTTGATTTGTTAGCAAGGATTTAAGAATACCAAGTGTTGATAACAAAGGTATGTCTTTCATCTTAACTTATTATGTTTATGTAAATATAGATGAGTTTTCTATGGGTTTAGAAAATGGGTTTTGATGATTTTGTATGATATGATAAATCTGGGTGGATAGATATGTTCTATAAGTAGTGTTAAACATATCTGCACGTTTATAGAAACAAACATGGTCTAAAACTGATAATTTCTGGGTTTTTACGTTTTCAGTTGGTTGAGACTTGTATGAACATAGTGGGTTGCGACTTGTATGAACATAGTGGGTTGCGACTTGTATGAAACATAATTGGTTGCGACTTCGTGACCAAGTCTCAACAGTTGGTTGCGACTTCGTGGCCAAGTCTCAACAGTTGGTTGCGACTTCGTGGCCAAGTCTCAACAGTTGGTTGCGACTTCGCGCCATGTCTCAACAGTGGTTGCGACATGAGGAGATATCGCAATAGGGGGTTGCGATAACAGACGAGAATTTTTAGATATTAAGGATTTATAGTCGTTAGAGAATCATGTGCAGTGGATTTATACTAGTATATTATATATATGGTATTTCAGATCTTTGGGGAGTTAGTGACGGAATCAAAGAAAGAGTGTCGCATCTAATAACAGGTGAGTTCATTCTTACCTTACCCTTTTATAAATGTTTTAAAGTATGGTAAGGTATATTTATAAATAAACCGTTTTGGGATGATTTATAGAGTAAAATTGAATACTTTAAATTAATGGTTTTGCTTAAACTCATTGGTTGAAAATGATTTATAATTAAGCAAGAACCTGTATGAATACAAATAGGTGATATGGATCCATAGGCACTAGTGGTTATGTACACGTGGAATAGATGAAGATTAATCATTATTCTGATGTGTGAGAGAGATTGCGGAATAAACGTAATTCCTGATTTTTAAGGAAGAAAAAGGGATTGACATAAGAATTTGTAATCTCTACTTCCTTTTCAATAAATGGGCATGTGTTATTGCAATTTATTGGATTAGAGCAATTATCTAGAATCTGTGAGGATTCGTAGTGTGGCTCTGGACCATGCGAAATGCTTGATGGAATGTCAGATCGTAGTCATGGAACCGGGTTTAACCCGTGGTAAAGGATGGTTTCACATGGTGGTAAGAAAAAGGTAAACCAGGTTGGTTATGCCTTGTTTATAGTAATTTGATTAAATATTGTTTTGAAACTGAATGTTCTCACTAGGCATTAGCCTAATCGTTTCAAATGATGTTTTCTTACCAGGTACTAGTTCGGGAAGATAAAGGGATGTGGGACGAGAGCTTTTGGATTAGCAAAGAAGTTTTGAATACTGAGGTTTTGAATAGATCACTTAGATAACATAGTTAATCTAATTATAGTGACATGATTTGATTAATAGGTTATTTGAAGAACTCTATATATGTAAATATGATCCTCAAGGTTGAATCTTTGCTTATGTATAAAGTTTAGAAAGTTTATGTTTAAATCTTGTTATAATTTGAGGTTTAAATTAGCCCTGTTTTTAGGGTGTTACATATAGTTTACTGACAATTTTACACCATGCTTAGATTTATAAGCAAAATTCCACTCATTGTTGTCTTGCACCCATTCACCATCGAAACAGAAAAATAGCTTAGCTTTTGCAACATATGAACTCATTTTTTCAGTAGTATCTCAAAAACAAAATACTGAAGAAAGAAAGCAAGAAAGAATGATGGAATGAGTGTGGATTATGGATTGCATTTTACTGATATTTATGGATGAAATCTCATTGATGAAACAACCAACATGAATTGCAACCACAAATTGGTCTTCCAAGTACAATAATTCAACATTGATGAAACAAGCCAGTGAATGGCAACCACAAATTGGTCTTCAAAGTACAATAATTGTGGAAAAAACAGTAAAACATGCAAAAATTCGTGCAAAAAGGACCAACAATGTAATTTTTTTGCCTATCGCGGACAACCACCGCGGACAAGGGCCAATCTTGTCACCGCAGGCATAGTTGGGGGGATCCGCTGGACATTTTGGCCAAACAGGGGTGCCACGTGGGCACTGACCCGCGATCGCGGGACCTACCGCGGAAAAAATGAGTATTTTTGTAAAATCAGCGAGAAAGTGGGTATTTTGGCAAGTCAAAGTCAAACTTTGGGTATTTTAATTAATTTCCCTAGTAAAAACCCATTAAAACTTAATTCTAAAAAGAATATATATATATATATATATATATATATATATATATATATATATAGGGGTAGTTTCATTTGCAAACCACTTTTATTTTACAAACTGTACAAACCATCGATTTCATTGGATACTTTGATGAAATTGATTCATGAAATTGTTTAATTTGATGAAATTGTTTCATATCATTCTTTTCTTGATTAAATTGTTTCATATAGTTGTGTTTTTCATGTAAAAATGAGAAAAAGTTTCATTAGACTGAGAAAAATACATGAAACAGTTTCACCAGAATGAAAAAAATACATGAAACTACATAAAAAACACAAATATATGATACAATTTCATCAAAAAAGAATTATATGAAAATTTTCATCAGATTAAACAATTTCATGAACCAATTTCATTAACTTAACCAATGAAATCGACGGTTTGCAAAATAAAAGTGGTTTGCATTTGATCTCTCCCCTATATATATATATATATAAAGACGAAGATGCCTTTAATGTTAATGGAGGAATGGGTGGTCATTAGGCCGAAGGACCAAATTCAACAGAAATTGCATACCACATGCACCAAATCTATAATAAATGAAGCCTAGGGACGAAATCCGTAAAAATCAACAAACCACGGGAACCAAATCCGTAACTTACTCTTTTAAAGACAAAGATAAAAAGGGTAAAAAACCCAAATTAATCCTAAATTAACGGACGCTTTAAACAGAGTTAGGGGCTGTTTATCAAATTTTTCATTAAGTCCTGTATGAGTAAATTTGTCTTTCTGGATAAATTTGTCTGTCTAAATAAATTTATGATGTTTACTTTTTCATCTTAATCAACGGTCTGAACAAGATAAATGATCAATTTACCCCTAAGAAAGACAAAATCTGTCATTTTGTTATAACAATAGAAAACATAAAATCTATCAAACTTTCCATCAAAACCCCCACTATGAATACAAAATTGGAAAGTAAATAGTAAAAATGAAGACAACATAGCCAACCCCCATTAGAAACTCTATGAATGAAACAATAACATCACAAAATCCATACCTCTGCTATGGTTTGAAGACAAACACAGTGAAGGAAATACAGTGAATGTAGAAAATAAAATCAAACACGGTGAAGGAAATATTCAGTGAATGAAGAAAATAAAATCGAACACAATGAAGGAGAGTATCGGAGCGGACGTCGCCGTATCAGGACCACTGATGGAGAGTATCGCCGGAGCAGGGACATCGCCTGAGCAGGGACGTCGAAGTAGAGTATCGTCGGATAGGGACGTCGTCGGAGCAGGACCGTCGAAGGAGAGTATCGCCGGAGTAGGGACTTCGCCGGAGAGGACCTTGAAGGAGATTATCGCCGGAGAGGACCTTGAAGGAGATTATCGCCGAAGAGGAAAAGAAAAACAATGGAGAGGAAAAGCACGATTTGGAGAACAGATGAAGGCCAGGGTTTTAGGAAAAAGAGGCGTTTTTCTTTTTTAAGGGTAGAATATTTAAGGGTAGAATGGTCAATATTTTGGCTTAATGGGGATAACACACCTCTTACCTACTGTGCGAATAAGTCATCAGCTGTACGATTAAGTCGCAAGTAAACACTCCTAAATGTCTTCACGAATAAGCCACTTCAGCCATTAAGTTGATTAAGTCGAAAGTAAACACCCCCTTAGTCGTAAGAACCCGGGCATGAAAATATAAACCATAGGACGTTTTCTAAAATTATTTTATTTTAGAGAACACAATATGATTTTGAGTAAACCTTATGACCAAGAAGGTCATTTACTCTAAATATAAATATATTTCTTAAAATATAAATTGAATTAAAATACTTTACTTTTTTATGTGTTGCTAAATGAGTAACGCAATCAATTTCTCATAATTAAATATTTGAAAAGGTTTTGAATGATGCACATTATAGTCATGCATTTTAACAGAAAAATAAAAATACATACATACTTTAATTTGAACTCCTTTTAGGTGATGTTTTCATTATTTTTATAGAAAACAATAACATGCTTTAATTTTTATAATTGATATTAAGAGACCGTTTATTAAACACTTACCTTTGCTTACAAGTTTATTTATCTTGCCAGGTAAAAAGAACGAGAATCTCACCTAGTAAGAAGGAAGACAATGATCGATAATATTACCCAGTAAGTACTTATTGGGTTTATAAATGCTTACCATCAATCCATTTTGATGGCCGAGAATGCTACCCCATAAGATAAATGAGAGTGGTAACTTTTGACGGTAAGCACCAACCAGATAAGCGTTTGGTAAACGACTCATGAGTTAATTATGTTAACGGATTAAAATGAGGTACTCAAGGAGTGCAAATGCAAACCACAAATCTCAAATCAATACTTATATTGATTTAGGAACCAAATTCATTAGAACACTAAACTACAGGGACCAAGCCCATTAAAACACTAAACTACAAGGACCAAACATGTAGTTTACCCAATAAACTAATAAAATAATGCAACTAACTCATTTGAAAAATATAACCAAATAAGTAATCTAAACTTTCCTTCAAAAAAAAAAGTAATCTATACTATATTATAAAGCATTTATGAAAAACTTTAAAAAACAACTAATGAAGCTTTATGTACCGCTTTTAATGTTAATTACTTGATTAATACTTATCTCTAACAACCTTCAAAATTTCAAATCCTTAAATCGTACTCTTATTAATTAATTATCTCTAACCACTTTCAAATCCTCAAATTATGAACTCTTTAAAAAGCATCATTCTTTAAACAAATTTATAGAAAAACATGACCGTTTTCTCAAAACCACACATTAAAATAAATTAGAACATTAAAATCGAGATATATCGCGCTGCATTGTGCGAGTAAACTTCTAATTTTTCAAAATAAAGACAGAAATCCGTTAAAAATACCAACCCAAACCATGGAGACAAAACATGCAATACAAAGCTAATCTTTGACATATGCATGCTACAATCCACCAAATAGTAAGCCATTTGAGTTGTTGAGTACTAGTTAATACCGAAAATCTCATTTTTTTTCCAGGTTCTAATCCAGACGCAGCCAAAGCCCTTATGGCCATAAAGATTAACTTGCAATGACTCCAGAGCATTCATTGTGCGCATAAGCTAGCTCGGAAACCCACATTTACCAAAATAAAAACCACCAAATAGTAAGTGGCGAACGCCAAAAACAAAGGTCATGCAACGGTATCTACTCACAAATCTAATACTAATAGTAGACCGATATCAATTCACCACCATATAACAAGAAACTAACCACTTCCCGGTTAAATAACTTGGATACAACCCTTTCAAGAAAGACCTATTGGTGGCAAACCAACAAACAAGTCAAAAGCATTTGTTTGATTAAATATATCATGGAATCCTTTATACTCAAATTAGAACCGGCTTAGGATTGGTCCAAAATTTCAACATCCAAATTGAATAGATCTATTCTTAGATGATGATCCATAATCCAATAAAACCAAACTGATCCATTCCAATGACCATCCAATTAATAAATACATATAAATAATAATACGTTACAATCTTGTTTTAAACGATATTTGTATGTATTGTATTTTAAAGAAATTAGGAAAATATATGCATAATTGGTTTAGATGGACTATTGGATTGAAGATTGGATCAAAATACTAGATCAACTGAGAATGAGACCAATCGGATTCAATCATCCATTGGATTAGATTGATAGGTAATATAAAAAAAAAGTTTATACATTGCTAATGTAACACAATATGGTAAACTTAAAGAAAAGGCCTAAAAGTCTCATGCACTAGAATGCCTTGAGTTTTAGTTACTTTGTGCATTAGAAGCCACATTGGCAAGTCGGTTAAAATTCCGACCGAAACCAAAAAGTGATGGCGGAAGCATATTACCTTTCAAAACAAGATGTCGTGTGTACAACACCACCGTATTTCAAGCCCGAAATCCACATACAGATGATGTAACAAAATTCCAAGGATTCATTACCACATTCAGCCAGACTTGACAAAATGCTGTGACAACAACTTGGCAATCTCCAAGAACCCAACTTTCTCCTTCCTATCAAATATTGTCTTCAATTTGTCATCACACAGGATCTCCTTCTTGTTCAACGGGTTCTGCACAGTTCACGGATATATATATATATATACATACATGTCAATCAACAATAGAGCTTATGACAGTTTTACAAGAACCAAAATAAATCAGAATGATTAACGTTTTGGAACATGACAAACAAACCATCATTCTTGTAAAAGTGCAAAGAAAAACACTACTTTGCGATATTTGGTAAAGTAAAAGTGTCGAGTACAATGTTATGTTTGCATTTTACATCCAGAAATTTACCCAAAATACCCCATTTGCATGAATTATTGTGCTTTTGTTTTTGCATTTCCATTATGAAGATGGTATGCTTGTGACCACAACCAAGAACAATGGTTGGAGAAATTGACGACTATAGAACCTACAAAACCATGAAGGGAATACACTAAATCTATGTACTTTGAAGATCTCATGAGAATTAAAAGAGCAATGACTCCTCATTAACCAAGGGAAGTCATAGTAAAAAACATTCCCAATTACAAAGGAAACTATTCTTTCTGTTCATTCATGCTAGACGTAAAACTTAGCTGCACATCTACACGAAGCATAAGAAGGCATGATGCTTTAGAAATTATTTATTTCTCTGAATCCACCCATATCTATTTGAAGCAAAAATACATTTGGCATTGAAAACTTCACTAAAATGGAGACACGATGATATTTTAGACAAAAAACATCGACTATAATGCAATTTGTTGTCCAATATAATGCCCTTTGGTGTTGGAGAAGATGAAATACTAAAAGGCTATCTACTCTTTACAAAAACTTTTCAAGTTTTACTTGTTCAAATCATCTTACACTGTTGCATACATGCATATGTTAAGAAACAATAGTGGATTTATTGTTCATGGCCCCTGTCAGGATCTGGCCAAAGAACCGAAAAGTGGCCCCGAGGACTTCAGTGCCAAAAAGACACGTTGGGCACAAGGGGGTGGGTCCACAGGCCTCTGTAAAAAAGCAAGTCTTCAAAAAAAAATCGGAATCCACGACCCACATATATTAGGCTTCTACTTTATAGTGCATACTTGTCTTAAGAATTCAAAAATCCATCATCACCGCTCTAACTAAGTCACAATAACAATTATTAGAACTTCAACAAACCCTTGAAATTGCTAACTTTGATTGGGGGCATAGTTTAACAAAGTCTTTGGCTATTAATAAAATGTACTAAATGCCCTTCAAAAATGACAAAATAAGGTAGATAAACCTAAATAAATGCCATCTTCTGTTTGCATTGAAGACAATTGAGGGATTGATAAATCTACTTTAAGAAGTTACCCAACAAAAGAGGTCCAATTTCATGGGATGATGGAATATAAATTATAATCCACTAAGAAGGAATTACTTGACAAGTTCATACCAACCCACCTGATAAATTAGGTTACCTAGCAAACGTGTCGTATTGTGTCGGGTTCAAAGTTAAACAGGTTGAGAGTGCCTAACCCTAACCCAGCCCGTTTAATAAACAGGTCAGAAAATCCCAACCCTAACCCGACATGACCCGCCTAACCCGTTTATCCTCTTAACCTATTAAACTTGCTAACCCATTTGACCCGCTAACCCGCTAACCATTTAGCCCGTTTAACATTTATAAAATTAAGAATTAAAAATAAAAAATCGAATTCACAAAAAATTACAAATCTAGAATTCAAAAGAAAGCATTAGAAATCCAAATTTTAACCAAATCCAAAGCATTAAAAAGAAAACTTAATATATATATATATATATAAACGGGTTATATTCGGTCATTTTCGAGTTGAAATTTTTGACCCTAACCTTACCCGTTTAATTTTCGTGTCGTGTCAACCCATTCACTTAAACGGGTTGAAATGTATTAACCAAACGTCCAAACCTGTTTATTTCGTGTCGAGTTAGCGTATCGTGTCAGTTTTTGTATGGTCTAAAATCAGGTTTATTCTTTCCACAACCAAATAGAAAATATATGCAACTTTGGATTCTTTTGTAAGCAGGCTTGAATCACAGAGATCAAAATTTCTACAATCGTTAATTTGATGGTCGGATCACTAGAACCCTTCCTTGCAGCCATAGCAAACTACTAAACAACGGAAACAAGGGTAAAATAAATACGAAAATCAGATAGAAACCAAAAACAATATCAAGTTCGTAGGCATTCAATCAGACAGTGTATATATTTTACATGAACATGAAATAAAATGATAAAATTGGAATCATGTCAATGAATCACCTGGAGGTTATTGAGCTTGATGTATTCCCAAACTTTCTTCACAGCGTCGGTTCGAGAGACTTCCGAGACGCCGAGAAACTCTCCCAAAGGTTGGGACACAGGAACCACTCGTAGAATACCGGCAGGGCGACCGCGCTTCGGTGCGGTGGTAGTGGCAGCGACGGTGGTGGAGCTGTTGGCGGCTGCCATCAATACTCTGTAACCTTGACCAAATACACGAATCGACGACGCCATTTTTGACCGTTTGCTTCTCACAGAACTCCTCTATTTTCGCAAAAATACTCCTTTGGGAAAACCCTAGAGCTCGATGAAAATGGAGGGAAGCCGGTACTATTGTGTTTGAGCGAGCCAGTGCTTCTTTTTCTTTTCTCCCCTGGTCAATGTTTAAATTGCAAACACACCCCTATAGTTTAGATAATAGCAAAACGACCCCTATAAAGTTCTAGGCATCCACTTGTAAAAATAATTACATATTTATATTAACCATTATAAATATCCTAAAAATTATAAATTTCTTTATACCATATCCGATGAATTCACTTGCCGATAGACCATGCCCAACACGGTTGGAAGCAATATATTGACCGGTAATATCAGATGTAAAATATTTATAAGTTGCACTAATGATAAAAGTTTGCTGATAGAAATCGTATATAACAACGATTTTAGAAGGTATGTCTCAGACGTCACGTTAATCCTTGTAACAGTTGTGTTAGGTTTGATGCAAGTTTTTTTAACACGTTTTTTATTTTTATTTTTTAAAAAGTTTGCCTTAATTTTTATAATCTTTGTATGTGTATTATATTAGGGTCCTTTATTTTTTTAATCATTTTATCCAAACCAAATACAAAAATAACCACTTTTTAAAAAAAATTCAAAACTAACCCATCACTTCTCCTCAAGCATTGCTTGGGGAGAAGTTGCCCACGATGGGACATTTTTTCTAATTAAATAATAACAAAATAAATTAAAATAAGACTGATTTGACACAAGATTTTTTGACTTGACACAAGATTCTTTAACTTGACACAAGATTCCATGAGTTGACTGATTTGACAACACATTTACCACAAAAAACCAAAAAATACCTCGAAAACCACCCGGGTTCGCGCCAACCGGCGGCTACCGGCGTTGACCAAATTTTTTTTAACTTATTTTAAAAATACATAAGTTTTAAAAAAAAATTAAAAATACATTTTTAAGTTTTAAGTAATTTTAAATATGATTTAAATTAATACGTTTTATAATTAAAATTTTAAAAATACGTTTTTTTAATTAAAATTTAAAAATATGTTTTTTAATTAAGATAAAAATTTTAAGTAATATTTAAGTAATTTTAATTAAATACGTTTTTTAAAATTGTTTTTTCTTTCAAAAATAAATTAAAGATAAATTTTAATTAAAATAATTTTAAAATTTTAAAGTATAAAGAATCCGTTTTCAAAAATAATTAAAATTTTAAAGTATAAATTTTTTGTTTTGTTATGCAATGATGTGATTTGACAACACATTAATTTTTTTCTTTTTTAACTTCATTTTATTTAATAAATACATAATAAAAATCATGTATTTCCAAAATCATATATTTTTATTATTCTGAAAATCACATAAAAAATTAGCACATAATATTTAAGATAATTTTAATCAAATACGTTTTTCAAAAATTTAAGAATCGTTTTTTAAAATTTTAAGATACGTTTTTTTAATTAAACTAAATTTTTTTAAGTAATATTTAAGATACTTTTAATGAAATACGTTTTTTAAAATTATTTTTAATTATTTTCAATAATTACAAAAATAAATTTTAATTATTTTTATTAACAGATAACTTTACCTACTTTTTATCATCTAATTTATTACACTCAACTTTATTAACTTCTAACTTATTACCACATACTTTTTCTTATCATCTAATTTATTACACCAAACTACCACCTAATTTATTTATTACACCAACTTTATTACTTTCTAATTTATTACACTCCACTTTATTAACACTAATTTTTTTTATCATCCAATTTTTATTACATCAAACTTTATTATCATTTAACTTATTACTATCAAACTTTACCATCTAAACCACTATATATAACTCTTCCACCCTAACACTTTCACCACTCCAACCTAACAATTTCACCACTCCAACCCAACTCCAACATTTGCACCGCCGTTCACCGCCTCCGTCGACCGTCGTTCACCATCTTTGTTCATCATGGTAAAAACTGATACAAATAATTTGAATTCTTATTATTTAAACTTTTGTATATTACATTATATGTTATTTTAACATCTTTATATTAAATCTCCTTTTAATATACAAGGTTTATATTTTAGGGAGATTATTACCCAGCAATCGTGACATCAAAAGTAAGTCTCGAAATTGTTAAACAAATTCAAACGATCCTACGTAGGTCGAGAAACAGGCTGCGTATTTTTAATAATACTTGTTTTAGTCATTGGCTCACAATCAGGACAACAAATGTAGATTCGTTGTTCGTTCATGCAATGTTACAAATGCAGGTAGACCCGCCAAATTCTGAAGAAGCGATGTTTTTTAACGTCGGAGGTCACATTGTACGTTTCGGGCAACCAGAATTTTGCCTCGTTACCGGCATGCTGTTTTCCAAAAAAAACTTGCATTATCGGAGACGAGCGACGAATCCTTCAAAGTAAGGGTTTTGAGCGCTAGTGACGATTATAATGTACATAGGAGTGATCTAGACCGCGTATTCAAAAATGTGGAAGGTTTCAATAAAATTAGAAGACACCGATGCGGTACGTGTATGTCTTTTGCTTCTGGTTTCTACCGGATTTATTGGTCTTCAAGGAAGCAATTTAATTGATCAAGAATTGTTACGGTTAGTCGAAGACTTGGATGCATGGAATATGTATTTGTTTCTATTCATTACATAATAATTATATAACTTAAATTCCATAACTAAAGTGGGTATTTTTTTGATGAGATAGATATCCATGGGGTATTTACGTATGGCGTCGCCTGTACAAGCAATTGAAAGACGCTTTACCTAAACGTGAAACATTTCACGAGTATAGGAAAGCGTCTGGCGAACAAGTTAGGTACACATTACATGGATTTGTGTACGCGTTAAGGTAAATTATAAAAATCCCACACTACAACAAAATAGATCTACAGCAAGGACAAAAGTCGTCTCTAAAGGTTCCAATGTCGTTGCTGTTGGGTCTTCACAGATTTGAAATTGACTCACTTAAACCCTCTTAGGTACTTAGAATATTTTTGGATTCTTTTGTGTAACTTGTACTGTCATATCAATTGTTCGGTGAAGTCGAAGATCAACCGAAACCAAATGCGAAGACTATCTCATTGCGGAAATGAGAAAATCGGCAGCAACTTTCTACAAGTTACACCACCACCGATATGCTTGTGCTATCGGTGGACAAGCATCACCGAATTAAAGAAATTCGGTGAAAAGCTCAAGAAGACTTCCACCGATATGTTTTCAGAAATCGGTGGGAGTTCAAGAAGATTTCCACCGATATGTGTTCAGAGATCGGTGGGAGTTTAAGAAGACTGCACCGAAATGTTCTACACTTCGGTGAAGGATCTCTCTTCTCTAAAGAAGTGAGATTTCAAATTGGTGCAGTTTCCAATACAGGAGGTCGGTAGCCTTATTCTCTGAAGACAAAAGAAAAGATCATTTATTATGAGACAATATCCTATTGTCAGATAAAAGTGGCAGTTTGTCATTTTATCTATTCTCAGATAAGGTCTTTTTCTGGTACGACTGTCCTCCTGGTTCTTTGGATAAGTTAAAAAGGAGATATCAGCTTTTCAGAAGTCAACCTCTGCAATGAATGGAAGAGTGACAAGTGTTCCAAGCATTAAATGATGCATGGACTATAAATAAAGGTGAAGACTCCCCATGCATAACGCGCTTCTGAAGATTACTAAGTGCAAGCTCCTTTCTTACTGAAACTGCATCTTGTGTCTAAGTGCTCAATTTGTTCAAAGTGTTCTTCAGTTTACTTTGTGTTAGATTGTTAGAATAGTTTAACTGTTCTTTCCGCAACAATCTTTACTTTTCTATGTGTAATTCTTGTTGAAAGATTTTCAATATAAAAGAATTAAAATTGTGAAAAATCTGAGTATTGTATTCAACCCCCCCCCCCCCCCCCTTCTACAATACTTGTTGAGCCATTTTGGGACCAACAAGTGGTATCAGAGCGGAAATTTTAAGTCATAAACTTGATCCGCAATGGCTGCCTCTTCTTCATCCCTAACTGTTGAAAACACTGGTCAAAATAATTTTGCTGAAAATGGTTCCATTTCAAAACCTCCCAAGTTTAATCCTAACAACTTTTCTCTATGGAAGAGCCGTATGATGCTATTTATGGAAGGAGTGGATACTAGATATCCAACCATTCTCAAGGAGGGACCTATCATCCCGAGAGTTTGGGCTCGCTATGAAAAGCAGAGGCCTGGTAAGGAACCAGTCGATAAATCAAGTGACTCTGATGAATCTGAACCTTCCGACATAGAAAAAGCAAAGGCTACTGGTCGTTACATTCTCAAAAACCCAAGAAAATATTCTGATGAAGAAAAACGATTAGTGTCTCTGGATTCTAGGCTTAGAGCAATTATTGCTCTCTCACTTCCTGATGAAGTCTATCACTCTCTTGTTAACTTCGATACCGCTAAAGAGATGTGGACTACTTTGTGTTTACTTTATGAGGGTACAGAGGAAGTAAAGAAAAGCAAAAAGATTGGCCTCATTCGAAAATATGAGCTCTTTGCCTATGAAAAGGGAGAATCTCTTCCAAGCTTTTATAACCGGTTTAACTCTCTGTTAAATGATTTAAAATTACTAGGTAGAGTCTATGACAATGAGGAAGTTCTATGCAAGTTTATGGATTGTCTTCCTGACTTTTGGGAAAACATTTGCACTTGCATAAAGACTACCAAGGACTTGGAATACATGCCTTTAACTGTTTTGTATGGAACTCTGTTCAACTTTGAACAAACCAAGCTTCATAGGAAAACCATCTTCAAAGAGATAAAGAGCTCTTCAATAGCTCTTATTTGTGAAAGTTCTAAGAAAAGTCATAATGTTCCTTGTATCACATATCCCTCATCAGACTCTGATACCGAAAATCAGAACAACCCTTCTCACCAAACGGAGGCATATCCGAGTGATGCCGATGATGAAGGTGATGAAATTTCGGTAGACCGAATGACTGATGAAATGGCTATGATGGCTGGTTTTAAAAATAAATCTCGAAATTTCAACAAACCCAGAAGTTTCAGAAAACCTTCATTTTCAAAAATGTCTTCGTCTGACAAGACAAATGAGGAATGTTTCAACTATGGTAAGAAAGGACACTTTGCAGCTGAGTGCAGAAGCAAGCGTGTGTCAAAAGTCAATTCCTCGTCCTCTGACAAATATCCTTCTAAAGTTGAGAAATCCTATTTCAAGAAAGATTCTCAATCCTCCTCACTCTCACATCAGGAACGTGCTGAAAAGTACAAGGCAAAGTACAAGAAGGAAAAAGAAAGAAATGAAGGATCTCAAAGAAAAGGAAAAGGATTGATAGCAGAGGCTCATGACTGGGAAGAAGAAGAAACCACTGACAGCGATTCTCCAAATAAGTGCTTTGTGGCCATATCTGAAGAGGTGGAAGAAGAGGAAGAAGAAAAGGCCAAATCTCCAATGGCATTAGTTTCTACTGAAGGCTCATCATCATACTCCCAGGTACATCCCTTCAATGACATGACTGATATTGAAAAGATAAATGCTTATGAATCTTTAACTCAAGACTTTTACACTGTCAAAGATAGCAAGAGAAGAAAATCTGCTCAAGTTAAAGCTCTTACATCTCAACTTGAATCTTGCTAGTCTAAACTCGAAAAATTTGAAGAAATAAAAGTTGAGCTTGAAAATCTAAAAGTCATAAATCATGCAATTGAAAAGGAGAAAAATAAACTGTTCAAAAGGTTAAAGAAAGAACAAGAAGTTGTCAGAAAATGGACAAGCTCTTCAAGGAATCTTGAACAAATCTTTCAAGATCAAATCAGTGGTGGTAACAAGTCTGGGTTAGGATATGAAAAATCCATGCTTGAAAAATCTACTCATGCACTTGTTCCCATCACCGATACCTGGGAAGATGACTCTGAGACAAACTCTTGTGATTCCATTTCTTTAAACTCTATTGATCTTGGTGAAGCCTTGAAATATGGAATGTTCATAAAAGCCAAAGAATCTTCATCAGATCAAACCCATAAAGTACAAGATGTGGTCAAACCTATTCATGATGTGTTCAAAGGTCTAGCCATTGACAACAACTCTTCTAGTCTTACAAAACCACAATCTATCAAAGAAAACCACACCACCGAAAAACCCCTCGCCGATTTTGTGCAAAAGGGAAAGTCCAAAGCTTTTTCAAGAGAGATCCCTGACCATGCTTCAACCTCAAGAACCAAACTTTTTAGAGGTCCTCGCAATCCTCTTCTCGGTCCAAAGATTAAAGTTGATATAATTGGAAAGGAAAAAGGAAAGGATCAAAAACCCAAAATAACTTTCATCTACCGAAAATGTTATAATTGTGGTGATACCTTTCATCTGGCTAAAGACTGTCCAAAGGAAAGAATTGACAGATCTAAACCCAAGGTTTCTCACACCTCTAACCCAAAAGGACCCATTACCAAATGGGTACCTAAGAACTGATTTGATGTTGTTTGCAGGTTTTTGAGCACCAACAAGTTTGGTATTTAGATAGTGGGTGCTCACGCCACATGACTGGAAACAAACATCTTCTTGTAAACTATGTGTCAGAGAAGGGTCCTTCTGTAACCTTTGGGGACAACTCCAGAGGTCATACTAAAGGATATGGAACTCTCACAAACGGAACCCTCACCTTCAATAAAGTGGCATTTGTTGAAGGTCTCATGCATAATCTCCTCAGTATAAGCCAACTGTGTGATCTTGGATACAAAGTCATCTTTGAACTACGTATCTGTACTGTTGTTGACAAGAATATGAAGGTTGTCCTCTCTGGAAGAAGGCTAGATAATGTGTACATCATTGATATGAGTCAAAACAACTCCTCAAATGTCTGCTTTGTGTCTGACGATACAGTCAAAAGAAACTGGCTGTGGCATAAACGGTTGTCTCATCTCAACTTCAAAACCCTTCATAAAATATCAAACAAAGAGCTGGTGACTGGCATGCCTAAGTTAAACTTCGTCAAAGAAAAGCTGTGTGATGCATGTGAAAAAGGGAAGCTCACCAAATCCTCTTTCAAAACCAAGCAATGCTCTTCCATCAATCTTCCACTTCAGATGCTGCATATGGATCTATGTGGACCAGTCAGCACTCCCAGTCTAGGAGGAAGAAGGTACATTCTTGTTATTGTTGATGAATTTTCTAGATATACTTGGGTGTCTTTTCTCAGGTACAAAAGTGATGCAACCGAAGAAATCATCAACTTTGTCAAAAGGAATGAAGTTCTGAATGGTCAGCTTGTGAGATCAGTAAGAAGTGACAATGGCACCGAATTCAGAAACAGCAGTTTAGAAGACTTTTTCAATGAAAAAGGAATCTCTCAAAACTTCTCTGCTGTCAGGACTCCACAACAAAATGGTGTTGTAGAAAGAAGAAATCGAACTCTATGTGAAGCAGCAAGGTCTATGCTGAGTGAAGCAAATCTGCCAACCTATTTTTGGGCTGAAGCTGTCAACACTGCCTGTTTCACTCAAAACAGGTCGGTGATAACTAAAAGGCATGAGAAAACCCCGTATGAAGTTTTTCATGGAAGAAAGCCAAACATTGGTTTCCTTCATGTCTTTGGCTGTGTGTGCTTTATTCTAAATGACAGGGAAAATCTTGGGAAATTTAATCCTAAGGCAGATGAAGGAATCTTTGTGGGATATTCCTTGACTTCCAGAGCCTACCGAGTTTACAATCTTCGGAGAGAATGCATTGATGAATCTATCCATGTAAAGTGTGATGACTCAAGATCATCTTCTCTGACAAATGATGATGAAGAACTACATAGATGGATATCATCATGCATCGGGGAATCTCCCATTTCAACCTCCACCGATCCACCCTGCATTCCAAATATTTCTTCTGTTCCAAACAATCAAACTGGGTCATCGTCTTTAACACCTGAAACCCCCTTCTGCCGAAATTGCCTCCACCGAACCCTATCCATCATCCACCGAAATTAACCCCATTACCGAATCTCTTCCTACCGATAATCCCTCTGACAACCCACCTTCATCACATCATGCCAACACTCCAGCCTCGAACTTTCCTTCCACTTCAGCCATTCCTCCACCGATGCCTCCTGCTCTTAAATGGACCAAAGATCACCCCATTGATCAAATCATCGGTGATCAGCTAGCTGGTGTTCAAACAAGGAGAGGCACCAGTAACATCTGTCTCTATGTGAATTTCCTCTCTCTTGTTGAACCTAAAAAGATTGACGAAGCCCTAAGTGACCCATGTTGGGTTTCGGCCATGCAAGAAGAACTCTCCCAGTTTCAAAGAAACAAGGTCTGGAGACTTGTGCCTAGACCTTCAAGGAAAACAATCATCGGCACAAAATGGGTCTTCAGAAACAAAATGGATGAAGATGGTACTGTCATCAGAAACAAAGCCAGACTCGTAGCTCAAGGCTACCGACAGGAAGAGGGTATTGACTACGATGAAACATTTGCTCCAGTTGCCAGACTTGAAGCTATCAGGATCTTTCTTGCTCATGCTGCTCACAAGAACTTCAGGGTATTTCAAATGGATGTAAAAAGTGCTTTCTTGAATGGAGAACTAGCTGAGGAAGTCTATGTGAAGCAACCTCCATGCTTTGAAGATTCCACACATCCAGATTATGTGTACCGACTTGACAAAGCTCTGTATGGGCTCAAGCAGGCTCCTCGGGCCTGGTATGACACTCTCGCCATCTTTCTACTCAAGCATGGCTATACTAGAGGTACCATTGATAACACTCTCTTCCACAAGCAAACATCAGGTAATCTCATTCTTGTTCAAATCTATGTGGATGACATTATTTTCGGTGCCACCGACGAGTCTCTGTGTGATGACTTTGCCTCTCTCCTGAAAAGTGAATATGAGATGAGCATGATGGGGGAGCTAACCTTTTTCTTAGGTCTTCAAGTAAAACAAATTTCAGAAGGAATATTCATAAACCAAAGCAAGTACATTAAAGACCTTCTGAAGAAATTTGGCTTTGAAAACTCATCCCCCATGAAAACTCCCATGGCACCACCTTTGAAACTTGACACCGATTTAAATGGTGAATCTGTGGATGTTACTCATTATAGAGGCATGATTGGCTCATTGCTTTATTTAATTGCTAGCAGACCAGATATCATGTTTGCTACTTGTCTGTGTGCTCGTTATCAGGCAAATCCAAAGAAATCTCATTTGGATGCTGTGAAACGGATTTTCAGGTATCTAAAGGGTACCATGCATCTGGGTCTTTGGTACCCCAAAGACTCAGGTTTTGAACTCATGGGATATTCAGATTCTGACTTTGCAGGTTCCAAAAATGATAGAAAAAGCACTACAGGCAGTTGTCAATTCCTTGGTGGAAAACTGGTAAGCTGGTCCAGCAAAAAGCAAAACTCAGTCTCAACATCTACTGCCGAGGCTGAATATGTTGCTGCTGGAAGTTGCTGCGCACAGATTCTATGGATGAAGAACCAGTTGAGAGACTACAATCAGTTTTACTCCAAGATACCCATCCTATGTGACAATTCAAGTGCAATTGCAATTGCAAACAATCTTGTTCTCCACTCAAGGTCCAAACACATCGATATCCGATATCATTTCATCAGGGACCATATCTCCAAAGGTGACATTGAGCTGCATTTTATTCCAACTGATCTTCAACTTGCAGATTTGTTTACTAAACCTCTGGATGAAGCCAGGTTCACTTTCCTCATCGGTGAACTTGGCATGTTGTACTTAGAATAGGTTTCAAAAAAAAAAAATCGGTCTGGTCACTTTCGGTGGATTCATCTCTCGGTGATTTTTCTCTCGATGAGTCATACTAAGTGATTTTTCGGTGATTCATCCTTTCGGTGGATTCATCGCTCGGTGATTCATCCTTTCGGTGGATTCATCTTTCGGTGATTTTTCTCTCGGTGATTTTTCTCTCGGTGGGTCATACTAAGTGATTTTTTTTCGACCTCTCTCTGTGTCTCATCGCCTCGGTGGATCCTCCCCGACTACCGATACCTCTGTGTGTTTCCCACCGATTTCCACCGATTGTCCCCTCACTTTCCTCACCAATGTCCACCGAATTTCAAACCTATCCACACGTCACCCCTATAACCCTAGCCCTGTCAGACCCTTTCACCTCCCCGTTTCGTGAAACGGATCGTGATCACGACTTCCAACGTAGTCATCATTGCCTTTTATTTTTTTTAAATAAAAAAAAAACGTTTCTCCTTCCTCTCGATACCCTATAAATATGTTTTTCCCATTTTTTTCTTTCCGTTCTCTCATCTCCATTCTCTCCCTAATCTGAAACCTGCACGCTTGATCATCAATGGCGTCTTCGAAGAACATCTCCCCTACGTGCTTTGCTGATCTCAAGTTCAACCCATGCAATCACGTTGCCAGATTTGAACCCGACTCCTCCCATCCTGAATTTACCCATGTAATCAAGTTCCTCACTCGATCTCCCCTTCTTCATGCCTTCACCTGCAATCTCAAGATGAGCAAAATGCTCGTTGGGGAATTCTGGCTCTCCTGTGTGTATGACCCCTCCAATGATGCAATACATGCATCCATACTTTCTGAACACGAAGATGATCACGACCTCACTTTTGGGGTCGATGATGTTCGCGCTGCCCTGAAAATCGATGCTTTCGATTCCTATGACGATTGGCATTCCGACACCGTTCTCGAAGATGTTCTTAGTGCCATAGGGTACGTGGTCGATGACACCTCCAAAAGCTCCAAAGGTCCTGGAACTCTTCTTCAGAGTCACATGGGTGGTGTGTGGAACTTCCTCTTTGCCCATGTGATCCACTGCCTATCTCGAAAGACAAGCGGCCATGATCAATCCCCCTCCTATATCACCAAACTTGCCCATGCCTTAATCTTTCAACGCCGAGTGGATTTCGCCCAGTACTTCTTCACCGAATTAGTGGAAGTGATCTCCCATCCAAAGAAGTGCCATGTTGCCTACCCCCGATTTATCTCTATGATCATCGATCACAAATATGGCAAGGCTCTGGACAAAGACCGCAAGTCTCCCACTCCCCGATTCACCTATGACTGGGCCCCACCGATCGTCGGCAGCAAAACTCTCAACGTCGGTGCTCTAGACACCGACCGTCCTTTACGCCGAGGTATGATCACTCTAGCCATCTCTCCAGAGCTTCAGTGGGGCGATTCTGAAATTCCAGGGTTTCACCACCCGATATCCCCGAAGTCCTTGCTGCTGCGGTGACTTCTTCCCCCCGTTCCAGAGCAAAGTCAGTCGGCGCGAAGAGGAAATCGGCCGCCGACACCTCCGCCGCTGCTTCCAGGACCATGACACCGATTAACCCATCGGTGGCTGCCCCGGTCCAAAAACCTTCTAAGCGGAGGCACTCTTCATCCCCCCCGAAAAGTCGTTTAAAACGATCTCGGGGCCCCGTCCGTGAGTCATCCCCTTCCGAATCCTTTTTGTTCACCACCGACCATTTGGTCATCCCTAAGGAAACTCTAAATATACCTCTTCCAACACATTCTCTGAGTGACCATGCTGCTTCTCCCGCCGACTCCCCAGAATCTCCCTCCGACAGCCTGGACCCTGCACTGCACGCCCTTTCACCTGGTCATTTCTTGATCGATGATGATACACAACCCGATCAGGGTTCCCCCCCATTAAATCCCCCCCATGACTTCTTTGCAGGTCTCTTTGACGACACTGGTTCTCCCCGAACCTCCCCGTCTGATGGAGCGATCCTCATTGAGTTCGTTTCCCCCTCACCGATGAAGTCTCCCGTGAACCAAACTTCTCCCCGAAGTTCCCCCCGGGTTCACTCTCCCCGAAGATCGCCTACGCCACACCGATCACCCTCTCCGGTTCAGGAATCTCCCCGACGATCTCCCACTCCGCCACCGAGACCGCTTTTCCCCGATGAAATGTTATATCCCAGCAACATTCCCATCTCGGCGGAAGATCCCCTTCGCATCCGTTACATCGTTCCTGGGGACACAGGGGGTCACACAACTGTTCCAGAACCCTCTCTCATTGAAGACTTACAGGAAAGTGCTCGACAGTGTCGGCTTGTCGGCACCCAATTTGAATCCTTCAAACAGGCCACTCTTGCAATGATTGCCATGACAAGCTCCCGAATGTCCACCATTGAGTCTCGGCTGCCACAGATTATTTCAAATGCTATTGCCGATGCTATCAGGCCTCTCATCACCGACATCTCCACTTTGGTTCCCAAGGTGGACTCCTTGTCCCGATCTCATGGGGACCTTGCCTTCACCTTCGGTGCTTTCAAGGCGGCCTCCACTGTCAAGGATTCTGAACTTCAGAGGTTGCTTCAAGAAGCTAAGTCTCATCAGGACTTTGGCCAGGCCACTGCCAACTCTCTACGTGCTATCAATACCAAACTTCAGGAATTCGGTAACCTGGAGATGGATCTCGGTGACTTCACCATGGTCTCTGATGAGGTACCAAATCGTCTTTCCCTTCTTCATGAAAAATTCGACTACATTTTCCGGCAGATGGGTTTGAAGATTCTGGCTGGTGCTGAGGGGGAGAAAAAGACAACCCATCCCAAGTTGCCATCCCTTAAACAAACGGTCATCCCCAAGCCTCCATCTTCCACCGATGACTTCCATGTAACCACCGAAACTCACGCTGAAACCGCCGATATTGAGGGGGAGCAACTCTCTAAAGAAAAAGAGTCGAAAGACAAGTCAACTACTGAGGGGGAGAAGTTTTCTGCGGCCGAAACTGACAAGGGAAAGAAATCTCTCACTGCCGAACAATTGGCCGAACAAGAAAGACTAGAGAAAGAAAAGATGAAGTATGGGATTCGCCCCACCGATGCAGACAAACTCAAGCTTAAACCTCCATCGCATCCGTAGGAACCCAATCTCGGTCTGACTCCTCAAGAAATTGAGGAAGCCAGATTAGCCCAAAAAGACCTTGATGATTCCAAGGCCCTCTCTCTAAAAGTTGCAGAGGAAGAAGCCAAGAAAGCCAAGACCACCGATGCCATGTCGGCACAGAAATCGGTACTGAGTGAATTTGAACAAGAGAGAAATGAAGAGGTTAGATGGTACAAGTTAAAGATGCACCACCGATCCGACAGAACCCCAATCTCAGGTGTCAAGATCGCAACCTCCAGATCCAATCCAAAAGACATCAGGCTTATCATTGATCGGGAAGATGGCTCCTTAAAAAGTGTGAGAGACTACCAACTCAGAACCTACGGTCTCCCCGAATGGTACGAAATCTCTCGACACTTGGCCAAAAATCAAAACCCAAAGAAGGATATCTTTGTCAAATACATTGATGATCTAATGGCAAAGATGAAGGAGATCAAAAAGAAGTATAGCATCGTGCTTACCACCGATGAAAGATCGAAACTGCAATCCTTAAAGGAAGAAGTGTGTCTTCCTAAAGTTCAGAATCCCCCCGACACTGTCTTCAAGGATATGGCAAAGGAAGGAAAGATACCGAATGTAAGTAACTTAAGTCTTTCTCTTCCCTCTTCGGCATCATATCCCACGACAACTCTGGGTCTTTCACCGATTCCTGGACTATACTTCAACGATGGATTCGGCAAACGATCCTTCTTCAGATTCTCTCAAATTCCCGTTGCCGACACCATGTTTCTTGAAGGACTCCACAACTTGTTCCCTCACATCCCCGAAGCTCAATCCTACTACCGAATCTTAATGGACGAGATCAAACGCCGACAATCGTCAAAGAAGTAGGTCTTTTCTTTTTACCTTTCGGCAGTTTTGATAATCTGTTGTTTACCAATGTATGAGAATGACTTATGCAATTCAAAGTGCTTCTCTTGTTTATATTTTGCTGCACATACCTTTATTTCCCTGCTTTATATATACTGTATAGATATACTCAAAGAAACATAGATAAAAAAAAAAAACAAAAAGAAAGGTCTATGTGAAAAATAACCCAAAAGAGTAAAAAGGGTCAAAATGCATTTCTTTTCATTTACTCTTTAATATTCTAAGGATAGAGATCAAATTCAAATAGGGGGAGATTGTTGGGTCTTCACAGATTTGAAATTGACTCACTTAAACCCTCTTAGGTACTTAGAATATTTTTGGATTCTTTTGTGTAACTTGTACTGTCATATCAATTGTTCGGTGAAGTCGAAGATCAACCGAAACCAAATGCGAAGACTATCTCATTGCGGAAATGAGAAAATCGGCAGCAACTTTCTACAAGTTACACCACCACCGATATGCTTGTGCTATCGGTGGACAAGCATCACCGAATTAAAGAAATTCGGTGAAAAGCTCAAGAAGACTTCCACCGATATGTTTTCAGAAATCGGTGGGAGTTCAAGAAGATTTCCACCGATATGTGTTCAGAGATCGGTGGGAGTTTAAGAAGACTGCACCGAAATGTTCTACACTTCGGTGAAGGATCTCTCTTCTCTAAAGAAGTGAGATTTCAAATTGGTGCAGTTTCCAATACAGGAGGTCGATAGCCTTATTCTCTGAAGACAAAAGAAAAGATCATTTATTATGAGACAATATCCTATTGTCAGATAAAAGTGGCAGTTTGTCATTTTATCTATTCTCAGATAAGGTCTTTTTCTGGTACGACTGTCCTCCTGGTTCTTTGGATAAGTTAAAAAGGAGATATCAGCTTTTCAGAAGTCAACCTCTGCAATGAATGGAAGAGTGACAAGTGTTCCAAGCATTAAATGATGCATGGACTATAAATAAAGGTGAAGACTCCCCATGCATAACGCGATTCTGAAGATTACTAAGTGCAAGCTCCTTTCTTACTGAAACTGCATCTTGTGTCTAAGTGCTCAGTTTGTTCAAAGTGTTCTTCAGTTTACTTTGTGTTAGATTGTTAGAATAGTTTAACTGTTCTTTTCCGCAACAATCTTTAGTTTTCTATGTGTAATTCTTGTTGAAAGATTTTCAATATAAAAGAATTAAAATTGTGAAAAATCTGAGTATTGTATTCACCCCCCCCCCCCTTCTACAATACTTGTTGAGCCATTTTGGGACCAACAGTTGCGATAGACCAATTGCAACGGCGGTTGTTGCTATTAGTTTCGTTGCTGTTGCCCCGTTGCTAAAAGTATCTATTGCAACGACATTTTGTCGTGGCTTTAGATATAACCTACAACAACGACATGTCGTGGCCGTAGCGAATTAATTTAATTAATTTTGTTTTATTATAATTAATTAATATAAAAATAAATAATCTAAATAAATAAATAACAAATGCAACAACATGTCGTCGCAAAAAGTTGAACGAATTTTCCAGATTTGACCCATCTTTTAGCCATGACAAGTTGTCGCTATAGCTATTTACAGCAACAAACCAGAAGTCGTTGCTATAGGCGTCGTCGCTATAGCCACCATTTCTTGTAGTGCCATTAATTGTTTAAAAGTCCATTGTTTCATAACTATTATTTAAATTAAAACATTTCACTTAATCGTTTAGATCTGGATACTGGAAGCATTTCCACATGCTTCACGTGCTTACGGAACAAAGGAAAACAACGTGATCCCCCGCGCATGTGCATGGATACGGTCAAAGGGACTAATGTGGGAGCAATGTTTAAGCTACATACAGTTCAACGAGGACGAAGATGTGCGTTTGACAAACTTATTTTAATTAATATTTGGTCATTAATTATAATCTAATAATGAAATAATTTTTTTTAGGACTTGCAAATTAGTATGTTGATACCTACGGACGCGGAGTCCGAGAGTCCTTGGTGGAGAGAAAGTTGTCGTTATTTTGAGTACGTCTCACAAAAACGGGATGGTGCATCGACTTCCAAACCACCGACATCGTCGTCAAATTTGAAGAAACATATCGAAGAAATGTATCGTTATATTGAGCGCGCACAAGACCTTGTTGCCAACGGTACGATGAGCCCGGAAGCTGCTGAAACATATATAAAAAACATTTTGGCGCAGATAAAAAACGCAACTGATGGCTTTCAGGTATATATTTGAAATGTATTTATGGTCAAAAAATTTTATTTATTATGTTAATTTTATACTAACGATCAACATGTAAACGTTGAATTTTAGGTTGATTTGAACCAAAACGATCAACATGTAAACGTCGAATCTCCCCACCAATATAATGCTACGGTTCACACAAAAGCGAGTGTTTCATCCCATAACTCGGGAGACGACGATCAGGCCGGAAGATGGGACCCGGCAAAACGAAAATTTGGGGGCGAAACTTCTAACGTCCAACAATCATATTTTTACCCGCAAAACCAACATGATAACGTTGGACAAACATTTTTTGAGTCACAAAACCCCGTTTTTCAACCCGAAAAACAATTTTATGAACCCCAAAACCAATATTATAATTTTGAGTCATCTAATTATGTGGACCAAAATTATAAGGTCGAGTCATCTATTTTTGAGGGGCAAAATTCTAACTTTCCGCCATCAAATCTTGAGACTCAAAATTATTATTATCCAACATCAAATTTAGAGACTCAAAATTATAATTTTGGCACGTCTTTTTTTGACCCCCAAAATTTGAACGTTCAAAATTTATTTGGATCACCAACTTTATCAATACAGGAGGTGACACCACCACCTAGTCCCGAGAAACGCATCAGGTTCCCGGGCCCAGCAAAAAAGTCTCCGTATACACAGATACCGGACTCGACACCACCACGTAAAGCCAAAAAAAAATCAAGTCTAACATTTTGGAGTTATATAAAAAGAATAAGTTAGACGGGTTAAAAATACCTCCATTTACATGTGAACCGTGGTCGCATTCATTGTGGGGAATGTTGCTTGAGAATCGTTGGTTGGATACGATGGTAAGTTGTATTGATTTTTCAATTTACTATATAACTTATTACCGGTTAAATTTTCTAAAACAATTGTTTTTTACAGCATATTGATACGTGGGTGCATATAAAAATGCTAGAAAGACCGCACAGTTCCCGACATACAATATTAGCGTCTCAAGTCTTGAAATTTATGCATAAAAAAGAACTATGATATTTTAATTTTATGAACGGCACACATGAATACTACCCGGTTAGATGGCTTCCATCACCACGATCACAAACATACAATTTTAGGGCGTGTGGTGAAATTTCCACACCAATAGCGAGAAAATTTCTCACATCATCCGTGTTTAATAACTCGACAATCGAACCAGAAGATAGACATTTATACGTTAATCTAAAACTATTTTGTAAATCAGGTAAATTTAATTTCCAGGTTAGATAATTAATCAAACCTGGAAATGAAAATTGTACCGGTAACACGATAGTTGCCTTTTTAATTTCTGGGATATAATCCATCATCCCATTAACAAATTGCCACGACCCGTCCCCAAAAACACGTACCCGAACTTTCTCAATGTCCGTCGTCATTGATATTTCTTGGTTTTTTTTATAGAAATTGATATTTGGAGATGAAGAGTTTTGTATAAAATGTTGGAGTGGTGAAAGTGTTGGAGTGGTGAAAGTGTTGGAGTGGTGAAAGTGTTGGAGTGGTGGAAGTTGGAGTGGTGGAGTTATATTTATATAGTTGGAGGGGTGGAGTGATGGTAAAAAAAGTAAATGGTAATAAGTTAGATGGTAATAAAGTTTGATGTAATAAATTAGATAATAAAAAGTAGGTAGCAATAAAGTTATATGGTAATAAAAATAATTAAAATTTATTTTTTTAATTATTGAAAATAATTAAAAATAATTTTAAAAAACGGATTTCATTAAAAGTATCTTAAATATTACTTAATTTTTTTATTTTAATTAAAAAACGTATCTTAAAATTTTAAAAAACGTTTCTTAAGTTTTTGAAAAACGTATTTGATTAAAATTATCTTAAATATTACGTGCTAATTCTTTATGTGATTTTCAGAATAATAAAAATATATGATTTTGAAAATACATGATTTTTATGTATTTATTAAATAAAATGAAGTTAAAAAAGAAAAAAATTAATGTGTTGTCAAATCACATCACTGCATAACAAAACAAAAAAATTATACTTTAAAATTTTGATTATTTTTGAAAACGGATTTTTTATACTTTAAAATTTTAAAATTATTTTAATTAAAATTTATCTTTAATTTATTTTTGATCTTTAATTTATTTTTAAAGAAAAAACAATTTTAAAAAACGTATTTAATTAAAATTACTTAAATATTACTTAAATTTTTTATCTTAATTAAAAAAACGTATTTTTAAATTTTAATTAAAAAAACGTTTTTTTAAAATTTTAATTATAAAACGTATTAATTTAAATCATATTTAAAATTACTTAAAACTTAAAAATGTATTTTTAAATTTTTTTAAAAAATTTATGTATTTTTAAAATAAGTTTAAAAAAAATATTTAGTCAACGCCGGTAGCCGCCGGTCAAACGCCGGTTCGCGCCGCCGGAGGAGGGTAGCGCTGGCCGGCGCGAACCCGGGTGGTTTTCGAGGTATTTTTTGATTTTTTGTGGTAAATGTGTTGTCAAATCAGTCAACTCATGGAATCTTGTATCAAGTCAAAGAATCTTGTATCAAATCAGTCTTATTTTAATTTATTTTATTATTATTTAATTAGGAAAAATGTCATATCGTGGGCCACTTCTCCTCAAGCAATGCTTGAGAAGAAGTGATGGGTTAGTTTTGATTTTTTTTAAAAAGTGGTTATTTTTGTATTTGGTTTGGATAAAATGGTTAAAAAAATAAATGACCCTATTATATTAATATATGTTTTTTTCTTCCTTTTGATTTGAAATTAAATTGTTCAATATGATTGAATAAAAAAAAACATATTATGTAGTACGTACACATCTATAATTATATATTGGGTTGGGTTTCGGAAAGAAGCGTGAAACGATATCAACCATTGGATGAGAAGTACGTTAGGATGAGATCCAGATCAACTCTTTCTAAGGCGTAATTTATGGGAGGACATTTGATTAAAAGCGATCAACGGTTCAGATTCACTTCTCACGCTTCTCACGTTAACCTCAATTTCTCACACCATCCTTCGCCTATATATGGACCTGTCGACTTAAGTCGCTCCCTTTCTTTCCATCTCCCAAAAGAAACTAAAATAACACAAAAAATATCAAAACAAGAGTATACAATGTGGTTTACTACAGGTTTCAATGTTGCATGACATTATCAATCTGAACGTCTACGGTGACGGTGGTGGCGGCGGTGATGACGTCCGTGCCTTCGTTGCCGATCAGAGTCTGAACTCTCGGATCCACCACGCCGCCTATGTCCGCTGCCTCTGCTCCGCTTATGCCTATCAACCTCTGAATCCTCCGATGAGCTTGAGTCGGACTTTATTTGTATCTTTTTCTTTTTATGTTGACTTTTACTCTTCTTTGACCTCCTTCCTCCATCATCATCAGAGGAATTGTCTTTAATGGTTGAAGGTGATTGTCCTTTGTGTTTTCTCTTACTACTGGACTTCTTTTGCTTGCTTGTAGAGAAGTTGGCTAGCAGATTAGGGATGACTTCCTCACCAAGAAACCCTACACGTAGTAGACAACATGATTCCATGCAATGTATAATTGTCTCCAAAAAATTATACAAGTATCTCACCAACAGTGAAAAGGGTGTGTGAGCTTTGTCATAAATAAAGATTATATACTTTAAAAAAAGAATAATGATTGTATAACTAGGATGGGTTCGATAGGATCTTACGGCCTTAGTAACAAATAAACGAACAAAATACAAAAAGTATGAAAGACAATATGATGGGATTATTTCTTTTATCTTTTCTTATTTTACTTTAATCTAGTTTATTATTATCTGGGTGATAGTTGTGTATGTGCGATTCTGTTCTAAATTAGCTTACCTCCATACTCATCAAATATGTCTTCTGCAACAATCTGCTGGTTTGGATCATCTGGTCTGAACCCGCCACGAGGTGGACTCATTCCAGGCTTTTGTTTCAACTCCCACTTAAGAGGCTGCAAAATGAAATTACATCTCAGAAGCAACACTACAGTAAATTACAGTGATTAACGTACTGGAGCTGCAAACTTCAATTTTTTTTGCAAAATAGGCAGTTTTGGTGACTCAAGCCTGTGACCTTACAGTTGCAAAGCATATTTTCAGTAATCATGCAAACAGATAAAAGAAAAACAAAACAAAATAACATGCAAAGCAGCAATGGCGAATGTTTGGTAAGATAATACTCCCTCTATCCCAAAATAAGTGTCCATGTTACTATTATAGTTTGTCCCAAAATAAGTGTCCACTTTAAAAAGTGTCTAATTCCCAATTTTACCTTTAATTATGAGATGGAAAAATTCATTACTCCCTCTATTATTAAGGGTAAAATTTTCATTTAATAAATTAAAAGTGTAATAATTAGATATTTCTAAAACTATATGCCTTTTTCATTTTGGACATTTATTTTCGGACGGAGGGAGTAATACAAATTAACCAATTTGACTATATCTACGTTAATATTTCCTGGTATGTCAGTAAGTTTAATAATGCTTTCTGCAGACTTAATTAACCAATAATTAAGTTGAATTTGCAATTGCATGACATGGCTATTATAACAACACTTTGGCATAATTATCATAAACAATCTTGTGCTACATGACAACATTCAGGCTCAGCTATGTCTTAAATTGCATTAAACAGTTTATATTCACCTCAGATGACTCTGTTTGAGCTATGATAGCTGTTAAGGGATCATCTCTTTTCAAACGACTCTCTTCATTAGGCATTATAGCATCCTTCAATGGACATTCACGATCTCCGCTTTGGTGGCCATAGGCCCCACATCTCACACACTTTACGTTTCGTATTTCAATGCCAAACGGCTTTGCCCTTCCAGCAACACCAGTCTCTAGCCTGAAACAATGTTACCAGTTGAATTATACAACCTAAAATTGCATGGGTGTTTAAGACTTAAACATAACCCTATGACATTAAGATACATATATCTTACTAGTAACTGCATTCTAGAATTTGGTTTAGACGCAAGAAACTAATACAACTGAAACAAGAGATTATCGTGTAAAAGAAAGAAGTGTACTTTGGGGCATTTTTAAGGGCTTCAAATTGTTCTTCTGTTGGTAACACGCGGCCAAAAACATCTTTAGGCCTTGGCTTCTTCTTTTCCTCAATGGGGGGCATCGGATTTTGCAACCTGCAATAGAGGCATAACCATAATCGACTTGACATTAGTCACATTACAAAATCACTGCAATACAACAAGTAATCATATAAGTATAACTATAATCAATTACATATGAGCTGCCCCTGGATCCTCTGAATGTGGACCCTCTGAAGGTTCCAGAGCTTTCTTCTCCTCAGCAATCTCTGCAGCTTTGGCACTTTCAGGATTATAACCAGGCGGTCGGACATACATGAAGCTAACAGCTCTCATCATCTCCATCTTCATATATACATGTCAAGTAACAAATAACAATCAACTCAAACAGAAAAATCTTTCCAATCTTCAACTGCAAACTGATATGGGTATGAATGTATGATAATACAACACCAACATTCTATGATTTCTGCTGCTTGTGATACAATTTGATTTGTAATCGCATTTTTCTACAAATATTATATTATAAATTTCAATTTTGAAGTTTAACATCAATTGTTTTGACCTCTGAAATTTCAATTTCTATACCTACTTAGTTTGTAACCAAGCAAATCCCAAATTGCACTCTGTTTGAACATAACAAAGATGTTAAACACTAAATTATCCTTATTACAAGCAGCAGAAAATCAAATCAATCATGGTAATAAAATTCAAGCTCCCAATTAGTCTTAAATAATGAAAAACACATGCAAGCAAAACCTCACTTTTTCCTTCTCTTTCTTAGAAACAAGCGCAGCTTGGCGAAAAAACTCCTGCTCCTGAGCATACTGCATTACGAAACCATTGCAAATCAAAAGGTTACACATTAGGTATAAAAATTGAAGCAATTCGAGGAATGGATAATTGGGGAAATTGACCAAACAATCAATAAGTAAATGAATAAAACCTACCTCACGAGAAACTTCTTCGGCGCGACGTTCTTGTTGGGCGTTAGTTTGTTCGGCAATCCACTTGCGGCGTTGGTTAGGGTAAGAGAGAGGATGCCATGGTTTTTGATTAAGGTAAGAGTGAGACCAAGCAGTTCCAGCTTTGGTTTTGTAATCAACTTCTCCATCGGCATTTTTGTCTGAGAATCGCTTGCTTAACCTTGGTCCTCTATCTTCATCATCCATGGTGATCTTCTCGTTGTTGGATGGTTTTTTTGGTACTGATCGAATGAAAAGTTGCAGCGGGGACAACTTGCAATGTTTTTGTTAAAGATTTTGGCCACAGGCGATGCCGATCTTGACCCGACCCGAATGAAACCGGTTAAACTCGGTGTATTTTTTGGGTTAGTTTTCAATTTATTTAGAGTGAATTACCGATTTGGTCCCTGTGGTCATTAAACTTGATTAATTATGGAATTGGTCCATGTGGTATTCATTTTGTTATGAATAGAGTCCCTGAATGAAACGGCGCTTAACTAACCTTTGTTTACTCAGGGGTAAAATCGTACTTTTCCCTTTTCTTAACCTTTAATATTAAATTTTGTCTTTATCTTTTCCTCTTTCTTATGACTCCTTATCTTTTTGTCTTTTTCTAAATCCATAAGTACGAAAAGCATCAGTCTCCTGTCTCTACGCATGACAATTTGGTCTGACCCAGTGGGGAACCCGGTCCACCCGACCTGACCGGGGTCGGGGATTCCCTACCAAACCGGGTACCGAGTCCGGGGCTGAGGATACCCGCTTTCAGAAAATCGGGGATGGGGTCGGGATGACTATTCCCCGACCCCGGTATATATTATATAATTAAAAAATATTTATTTTATATATTTATTATATATATTCAATAAATCACTAATGTCAGTTTGAGAGTTGAGACTTTGAGTCAATTAGTCAAAATTCAAAAACAAAGATGTGCATTCTCTCATGTCTCAAAGACAAAGTGTGAATTGTGAAACCCTAGCCTTCGCCCACCTCCGACTCGACCTCCGCCTCCATCTCCGGCCGCTCTCGCCTCCATCTCCGGCCGCTCTCGCCTCCGCCTCCACTTCCGGTCGCTTTCGCCTCCATATCCGTCTGCTCTGCTCTTCTCGCCTCCACGACTCCACCACCGACCACTGCTGGTAGTTTACTGCTTAGGTTCTCTTCAATTAATCACCCTAGTTTTGCATCATGTTTAATTCACTTATACATACTTATTTCATCATGGTGTCGTGATTTAAGAAAGCACTTAGGGGCCGTTTACCTAATCACTTACCCGGGTAAGTACTTACCGGTAAAATTCAACATTATCACTTACTTCCCGGGTAAGATTTTAGTCCACCAAAATGGCATCGTATGCAACATTTAGCCGGTAAGCGCTAATCGTGGTAAGAGTCGTCGCACTCACTTATCGGGTAAGACTCTCGGTCCTTGCTTTCAACTCTCGATTCCTGCTTTCGCTCTTACCAGGTAAGATTCTTAGTCCTTGCCATATTCATCCGGCTAACGTGACTTGGTAAGCACTTACCCGAGTAAGCGTTTTGTAAACGACCTCTTAGTAATAAGTTTTCTCCCAACTTACTTGGCCCTTAACTTGCCAATATTTCAATTTTCCGTTTTCAGTCCATGATTTTAGAGTTTATAACATGTTTGTTTTTTTCCCATATTTCTAAACACTAGCTGATATATTAGAAAAACGGGTCGGGACCGGGTCAGGAACCAGGTAAAAGGCGGGGAACGGGTGACCGGGTCTTGACTGGAAAGTTGACCGAGGATGGGTCTTCAATCCCCGTACCCGCCCGGGGCTGGGGCCAGGGCTAGGTGAAGGTGCCAAAAACCGGGGTCGGGGCCGGGGATGGGGAACCCCGCCCCGTTGCCATGTCTACTTGTCTCCCTATTATATATATATATATATGTATAATACATACAACACAACACATATACATATTATATACATACATATGCATACTTTTTTACAGTTATTCCTACTTTCTCTCTTCCTTTCACCAGCGACCACTGTCGCTTTCTCTCTTCCTCTCATCGGCAGCCACCTTCTATTTCTCTCTCTTCATCGCCTCTTTCTCTCTTCTTTCTCACCAGGTGACCATCGACTTTTTCTCTTTGCTCCCTCTCCGGTGACCACCGCCTTTCTTTCCTCCCCCTGCAATCGTCACATTCGCCTCCACCCTTCTCGAAAAAATCTCAACCTGCAAGGCTGCAACCCACGCCGTCTCCTCTCACCTCTAACCATAAACCTGCAACCATCGCCCATATCCACCCGTCGTCTTCCTTACCGTGACCCCTCCCTTCCTCACAGCCCACTCTGTTCATCTCCTTCCCCCTGCCACTAGGGGTGAGCATCGGAACTGGGTACCCGCCTTTGGAACCGGAACCGCTCTGGAACTGCCGATTCCAGAACCGGAACCGATGTGATTGGTTCTGGTTCCGGTTCCTAAAATACGGAACCGATTAAGACTGGTTCCGGTTCTGGTTCTCATTTTTTTGGAACCGTTACCCGTTGGTTACCCGATCCCGCTATTTTTAGTAAAAATTATTTATATATTTATTATATTTTAATATTTATTATACTTATATATTTAATGAAGTGGCATTAGTTTTGTACCTTTGTTAGGTGTTTTATTCGTTTTCATCCAAGTGTTTTATTTGAGGTGTTAACGTAAAGACGTGAATTGTTGTGGAAGCCGTTTTGTTGATGTCAAGACTCAATACTCGAGAGTTTCTAATTTATTTATGTAATAATTAGTTTTTATCGGATTAGTTTTCACCATTTGTTTTATGTTGGTACTTTATAGTTTGCAATAGACTTAAAATTACAAGTTTTATTGTATGAATTGTTAAAAAAAAACTTTAAAAAAAGTTGACATTGGGTACCCGGAACTGGAACCGGAACCACCGGTCTGGGTCCGGTTCCAAAATATAGAGAACCAATGTAAGCGGTTCTGGTTCCGGTTTCGGTTCCATGAAATTTAGCCGGATACCCGGTTATGCTCACCCCTACCTGCCACCGCTGAACACCACCCCTCCTCGCTAACCATTATGCCCACCACACTCCTCCACTCCTTTCATCCACCCAGCTTTGTTCTTGTTCCAAATCCATCAATACCTACACATATCCATTCCATATTGTTTTGTTTTTGTGAACATTCCAGTAAAAATCGTTTCGGAAAATTAGATCGACGGATTTCCGACGGATATATCCGTCGGAAAATCCTCATCCGTCGGAAATATCGTTTTGTGGCCAGGCATAATCTGACGGCCTTATCCGTCGGAAATCCGTCGGTAATGTCGATTTTCGACGGATTTCCGACGGATTTGGCCGTCGGAAAAGCCAATCTGTTTTGTAGTGTTGGGTGTTAATGTGAAGGCTTTGATCAGATGGAGGAGGGGAGGGAGAGCAGGGACAGAAGAGCTCCGATCGGGAAAGGGTTCACCATAGGTCGATGACTTTACTAGTGGGGAAGGCAACACCATTATTTATCCCTGCATGTGTTGTATACGTGTCTACGTATATGTATGTATTATATATAAGAATAAAAATTATTTTTTTATATATTTAAACTTTATATTCTTTTAATAATAAAAGTTATATATCCATGCATGATGCAGCGCAAAACATCTCGAATCTAAAGCTGAGGACTCAAAAAATAATTAAGTTTGTTTAATATTCATCTTTTTTATCCATCATACAATGTCAATTTTATGGTTTTATATGTTTTTAAATCACATAACTGATGTATAAAATTCAAGGTCAATTGGTAAAAAAATCTGAAAAAGATTCGCTCGATAATGGAGTCGTCAAACACATACCATGTGTTGTTCTAGAAGATCAACCTATGCATTAGTGGTTTATATTTTTTTGTAACTTGTTGAAAAAATTAAAATCCAAAAATTATGTTTAACAAACTCAAAAGACAAATCATATGTAATAAAAGTTGTAAGAATACCCAAAAACTATGTATGTCATGATGAAAATATTGAGTAACACAATTTAAAAAAAAGACGGATATAAATAACATTCCACTATTGGTTTCCACGAATCTGATATCCCATATCTCAGGGCTGCATTACTTCGCGGTCGGTGTGTTTGCCAGGGATGTACTGGGCCGAAGGCCCAGGAACCCTATCCAAAAAAAAAGAACAACGCATAAAAATAAGCTCGAAAAAAACGTGACTTCATATCGTAAACATCTAGATTCTCGGTCTGCTTAATTTTCATAAATGTATTTGGGTTAGAAATAACACTAGCTATATGTTTTGCAAACTCTAGGTACTTTGGGAGATGGAGAGCCAACAAACACTTGGACCATTTTTTCTTCGATCTATATTTTGGATAAATCGCGAGCGAATCTGTCATCGAAGGCTGTAGTCGAAGAAGAATGAAACTAACTGGTATAGAAGTGTTTTTGTGACGTGGGATGTATTTGATTCGAGAGAGTTATCTAGAGGACATGGGTTAAAAGAGATGTTCCCGCAGTTGGGGAGGGGGTGGTTGATGAAGCAGAGAGAAAAGAGGGAGGTGGTTGGACTGTACACTTGTACATGTCTTAAATATTTATTGGAAACATCATTCTTGAAAATTTTAAGACAACGGCATCATTGAGTCACACTTTAAGATACATGCATTAGGGATTAAAGATGGTACCTCTTAAAAACTTAAAAAAAATTGTAACTCGTCTTTTATAAAGGAATACAGATATAAATGAAAAAGAAAAAAGTAAGGGATATAAAACAATTAAATACATAACTATAAGGTATAAAAATGTAAGTTTTAAAAACAAGTCACTAGGTATTTATTCTATTTAATAATATGATTAAATCCAAAAATATTCATTATTTTGAAAGTATTGAAATATACGATTATAATGATATAATTTGTAAAAAAACACATTTTTAATGAATTTTAGTTAATATACGATTATGTTTGTTAATATGACAATGGTGTAAAATAAAAAATAAAAAATAAAAAAGGAAGATATATAAAGTAATTAAATAACTAATTATAAGGATATAAGGTGTAATTTTAAAGTAAAAATAATTTTATTTTTAATTATCATTTTGATTGTAGAAGATTTTGAAGCTTTTAAACTTGTGCATGGTGTGTCGAGATTTGTACCTCTTAAAAATTCAATAATAATAGTAATATAATTATTTTAAAAGGGTATATATAGATAAATATAGATAATGGTATAAACTGTACAAATTTAAAAAAATCTCGATACATCATTCTTGAAAATCTCGATACGTATTTATGATATTTTACAATATTATTAAATTAAAACTTATTCAATAGTTAAGTTATATTGAAATTATTGAGGAGCGGATTATAATGATATAATTTTTAGAAAAAAGAAATGCATTTTTTAATGTATTTTAGTTAAAAAAATTTGAAAGGCAAGCATAACATTCATATCATTACCCAAAACCACAATACAAACAGAAACATTCACGGCTTAACCGGACGAGAACAAACACCGACGATTACCACATATTGCCAGGAGCAAACCATGGCCGAACGCAACCAAAAAACAGCAGAAAACAGAATACATAAAACCAACCATAATCGGCAACCAAGATTGTAGACGGTACCTACACCAAAGCAGCGGCAGACTCGATCACTTCTGTCACCTTACAACACGGATATTGGGTCGGCTAACCACTCGTTCCAGTCGATTCTCGGTCCTCGTATCCGTCTCACAAGCCATTCAAAACACCGACGTTTCATTTCGAATAAGCGATCTTCCAGATTTCCTTTTTCGTCTTTAAACACAATTTGGTTGCGATGTAACCAAATCAAGTATAAAAACACCAAACCGTTTCCGAGCAAAGTTTCGGTTGCGACATCGTACCTGATGAAGAGAAATTGAGCTCCATTAAGTCTAGCACCGAATTGATGTTTTCTTCCTAGTGTTTCCACCATCAGAGCATCATTTGCCACACCTTATTTACTTCTTGACATTTCACCAACGCGTGTTCCACCTGTGGATTGTAAACTGGACTTGGGCTGGTCCAGAACATACCCATTTTAATCCAAAGTCAGCCTAGTCTTTATGTGGCCCAACAACAGGTAATGAATAGGTCTTCTGCACGTTTATTCAGTTCCGTTTTGTTTGGAAGAGTAGAGAAGTGGTCTTCAAATAAGGAGGAGGAATACCGAGTCTTTCTCCCACTATCAATTCCGTTATTTTGTTTTCAGTAGTATAAATAGGAGGTAGTCGTATGTTTATTGTAATCAGTTCAAGCTTTGTAATTTCCCTATTAATTAAAGTATCTTCTTCCATTATAAATCTCACCATTCTTATTCTTACTTGTTCACTGTATATCACAAACCATACATACTTGATCCTTATAAACCAACAAGTGGTATCAGAGCTTGTGTTACTGTATGGTCAAGTGCATGCCAAAAACAACCATGGTAAAAAGCTCATCGTCTTCGACTTATGATGAAGTTCAAGGGATCGGAAAGGAGGGTACTGTCACTCTTCGTTATCCGATGCTCACAAAGACGAACTATATTGTGTGGGCTATTAAGATGCGGGTGAATTTGCAAGCACAAGGAGTGTGGGATGCAACTCAACGCGAAGGAGTTGAAGAACGGCAAGATCGGATGGCCCTAGCCGCCATTTATCAGGCGATTCCAGAAGATGTGTTACTGATGTTAGCTGATAAGGATACGGCTAAGGAAACGTGGGAGACGCTTCGTACTATGCACATGGGAGCCGAACGGGTAAAGGAGGCTAAGGTACAAACCTTGAGAAGCGACTTCGAGGTGATCCGTATGAAAGACAGTGAATCAGTGGATGAGTTTGCGATGAGATTGAATACCATTGTGGCGGGTATTCGATCTCTAGGTGACACGATCGAGGAGATTACGGTGGTGAAGAAGTTTCTTCGGGCTGTTCCGATACGGTTTATGCAAATCGTAACGTCGATTGAACAGTTTGGGGACTTAAAGAACATGACGGTGGAAGAGGTAGTGGGTCGTCTTAAGACCCATGAAGAGAGACTCCGAGGCTATGGATATCGACAGGGGGAACAATCGCTACTGCTCACTCACGGCGAGTGGTCCGCGCGATCCAAGAGAACCGACGAGAGGGACTCGTCGAATGCTCCAAGAGGAAGATGAGGTTCTGGTAGCCGAGGTCGGGGACGAGGCCGAGGTCGCGGACGTGGTCGTGGTCGAGGTGATGGCCATGATTTCAAAACAAACTGGAATGACTAGAAGCATGGCCAGAAAGATAAAAGCAAAATAAAATATTTTGCTTGTGAAGAGTTCGGTCATTATGCGTCTGAATGCCCGAAAAAAAGGCAAACTGAAGAAGCTAACCTCACTCAAACTATTGATGAAGAACCCACTTTAATGATGGCGGTTTCTGAAGAACATGTACCTGGTGAATTATTTCTACAGGAGAATATAACTGTGAACCTTCTTGCATCAGGGGAACTTCGGGTTCAGTCGGATGTGTGGTATCTCGACAATGGTGCTAGCAATCACATGACTGGAGATCGTTCAAAGTTCCACGAGCTAGATGAAAGTGTTTCAGGTCGAGTCAAGTTTGGAGATGGTTCGACTGTAGCTATTATGGGGAAAGGATCGATTTTATTCGATTGCAAAAATGGTGATCATCGACTCCTTAATGAGGTATACTTTATTCCATGCTTAAAAAGTAACATTATTTGTCTCGGGCAAATGACGGAAGTGGGGTATCGGGTTGAATTAGACGGGAATTTGTTAAAGATGTTTGACAGAAACAAAACCCTTGTGCTAAGGGTGAAAAGATCTCCGAGTCGTTTATATAAAACCTTTTTAAAGGCGGGTCACCCGACTTGTCTTCTTACAACACAAGAAGAACCTGCTTGGTTATGGCATTCAAGACTCGGGCATGTGAACTTTTACTCGCTAAGAAGATTGGTTGAAAAGAATATGGCATCAGGTGTCCCTATGATTACTCACCCAAATCAGGTGTGTGAAGGGTGTGTCCTCGCTAAACAAACCCGTACTCCTTTCCCGGATGAAGCCATTTTTCGGGCTCAAAAACCTCTCGAGCTTGTACATGCTGATTTGTGTGGTCCGATCACACCCACGACTGTTGGAGGGAATAAGTATTTTCTGCTTTTGGTTGATGATTTTAGCAGGTGGTCATGGGTGTATATGCTTTCTGGAAAGTTTGAAGCTTTTGATGCATTCAAACGATACAAGAAGATGATCGAAGAGAGCTCAGGTTATAAAATAAAAACACTTCGTACCGACTGTGGGGGAGAGTTCACATCAAAAGACTTTGCAAATTTTTGTGAAGAAAGTGGTATAAAAAGGCATTTAACAGCCCCTTATTCGCCTCAGCAAAATGGAGTTGTTGAGAGGCGAAATCGAACCGTAATGGAGATGGCAAGGAGCCTTCTCAAAGGAAGAAATGTACCGGGAGAACTCTGGGGTGAAGCTGTTAGACATGCAATCTATCTTCTCAATCGTTTACCATCAAAGTCACTTCCCGACATCACCCCGTATGAAGCTTGGTATGGTAAAAAACCGAATCTTGAACATTTGAAGATTTTTGGTTGTGTTGTTTTTGCTAAATGTACAGGTGGTCATTTAAAAAACTTGACGATCGGAGCAAAAAGATGGTGTACTTTGGAGTTGAAGATGGAACGAAAGGAAATCGTTTGTATGACCCACAAGACGAGAAGCTGCGGGTTAGTCGCGACGTTATTTTTGATGAAAAAGAAAGTTGGAGTTGGACTAAATCTGAGAAGGAACAAGTTACAGCAGCCAACACTTTTACTATAATCAATCCAAAACACGTAACACCATTAGAAACTCCACAAAGCAGCCCCGAAACCACACACAATCAACCAGAAAATCCCGAATTTGAAACTGTGTTCTCGGGACAGCCTTATCCTGAAGATGTGCAAGCCGATTCAGACCCAAATATTGCAGCTCTTGACCCATTTTCCTCGTCCTCCACACATTCAAGTAACTCCCCAAATGCTACTGGACCGAAAGGGTTCCGTTCCTTAAACGATATTTATTCTAGAACTCATGAAGTGACACTTGAACCCGAAGAACTGTTGATGGCTGAAACAGATCAGCCCTCAACATTTGAAGAAGCAGTGGCACACAAGGCATGGCAGGAAGCTATGCAAGCTGAGTTGGACGCGATCGAAAAGAACAAGACGTGGCAGCTTACTAGCCTGCCTCCGGGTCATAAAGCAATCGGTTTGAAGTGGGTCTATAAGGTGAAGAAAGACAACATGGGAAATATGGTTAAGTATAAAGCACGTCTTGTCGCGAAAGGGTATGTGCAAAAACAGGGGGTTGATTATGATGAGGTTTTTGCACCTGTAGCTAGACTCGACACCATAAGGCTCATTCTTGCCTTAGCAGCTCAACATGGGTGGAGTGTTCACCATTTAGATGTCAAGTCAGCCTTCCTCAATGGAGATCTCGAGGAGGAGGTTTATGTCACTCAACCAGAAGGGTACGTCAAGAAGGGTCAAAGTGATAAAGTGCTAAAACTTTTCAAAGCTCTTTATGGTTTACGACAAGCACCTCGAGCTTGGAATGTGTGTTTGGATAAAACCATGAAAGGGCTGTCATTTCTGAAAAGCTCTCAAGACCCGGCCGTTTACACCAGAAACTCGAAAGGTAAAACTCTTATTGTTGGAGTTTATGTTGATGACTTAATTATTACCGGGTCACACACACAAGACATTATCGAATTCAAGGAGCAAATGAAGAATGAATTCGAAATGAGTGACCTGGGATTATTAGCTTATTACCTTGGAATTGAAGTTTCGCAAAAGAAGTGGGGAATGGCTTTGCGACAAACATGTTATGCAAAGAAGATTTTGGAGCAGTTTGGAATGCAGTATTGCAACCCGACAAAAAGTCCCATGGAACCTAAGCTGAAGGTCGACAACGATGAAGGTGGTGAAGAGATCGACTCTACTGAATGTAGACGATTGGTTGGATGCTTAAGATACTTAACTCACACTCGTCCAGACTTGTCGTATTCTGTAGGGATAGCAAGCCGTTTTATGGAAAAACCGACAACTTTGCACTTTCAAGTTGTGAAACGTATTCTGAGATATATTAGAGGCACTCTTGATTACGGGCTTAATTATGAGAAAGGATCAGAATTCAAAGACTTAGTCGGGTTCACTGATAGTGATCATGGTGGTGACGCGGTCGGTGGTAAAAGTACGAGCGATATGATTTTCTACCTTGGAAGGAATGCAATTACATGGCAATCTCAGAAGCAAAAGACGGTTGCTTTATCTTCTTGTGAAGCTGAGTTTATGGCAACAACATCAGCAGCATGTCAGGCTATTTGGCTTGCAAATCTCGTGAAGGAACTAACGGGTCAACACGTTGAGCCAATCACTCTGTTTGTTGACAACAAATCAGCAATTGCCTTGATGAAGAATCCTGTTTTTCATGGAAGAAGTAAGCACATTAACATTCGTTTTCACTTCATAAGGGAGTGTGTTGAACGAGGGAAGATCATAGTGGAACATGTTAACTCAAAAGATCAGCGAGCAGATTTATTCACTAAGGCATTGGCACAAGTAAAGTTCATTGAAATGCGAAACAAACTCGGTTTGACTGACACCGAGCTTGGTCCAGCTTAGGGGGGAGATTGTGGATTGTAAACTGGACTTGGGCTGATCCAGAACAGACCCATTTTAATCCAAAGTCAGCCTAGTCTTTATGTGGCCCAACAGGTAATGAATAGGTCTTCTGCACGTTTATTCAGTTCCGTTTTGTTTGGAAGAGTAGAGAAGTGGTCTTCAAATAAGGAGGAGGAATATCGAGTCTTTCTCCCACTATCAATTTCGTTATTTTGTTTTCAGTAGTATAAATAGGAGGTAGTCGTATGTTTATTGTAATCAGTTCAAGCTTTGTAATTTCCCTATTAATTAAAGTATCTTCTTCCATTATAAATCTCACCATTCTTATTCTTACTTGTTCACTGTATATCACAAACCATACATACTTGATCCTTATAAACCAACACCACCGACTCCGATTCTTTCCCGCATCTCGGACAAAGTATGGAGTTTGAGTCCACACCCATCTTGTCAAGGATCGTCCTACACGGTTTGTTTAGCCTTCCAAAATAAAATGCACACCTTCTTTGGGACCGTGGTTGCTGCCATGTGTACTCAAGGCTCTGATAACTATTTCGACCGTGGTTGCTGCCATGTGTACATTTTCGTGGTGGGCTTACAGAGTTGGTGCAAAGTTCAAGTTCGTTGAACCATTTTTATGGTGCTTCATCATGGTGCAGTTTAGTTCCATCTCTCTAGAGGTACGCTTATTTTACTTGCTTAGAGGTACGCTTATATTACTTGCATAGTTAACCCAAATTTTTAATTGTACAGTTCATATTTGGCCATGGAGGTTTTCTTAGTCTTAGCCGGTTTGCTTTTCGCCGGCTATCTGATTCAGGATATTGATAGCATGATCAATAAGTTTGCCGACGAATATAACTTGGTTTGGGCGTCTCTACATGTGTATGGCAACATGTTGACGAAAGGGATTTCGTTTTTTTATACAAATTCTAAGGAAAGCATAGAACGTTTTTTCGAACCGATACTTGTTTCTAACTAACCAAATAAATGTTGATGATAGATGATACTTGTTTCCGTTTATGTGTTTCATGTGAAATTGGGATTGCGTCCCGATCTCGATATCTTTTCATTATTGTTGATGTTTTGTATTGCATCAGTGAAAAGTAGCACTGAACTTGGTATCACCCTGGTCTTTCTAGATATTGGTTCAATTCTTTTAGACATTGTCGTACTGATAGCTAGATTAGTTTTGGGTGGATTTTAGATTTTTTAGACATTGTAAGCAAACCTCATCAACTGTATCTTTTGTTCTATAAAAATCTAAAATCTAGAAGAGGCAGAACAAGAGATACAATTGATGAGGTTTACTGACAATGCCTAAAAAAATCTAAATCCACCCAAAACTAATCTAGCTATTAGAAGTACGACAATGCCTAAAAGAATTGAACCAAGATCGAAACATCAGGGTGATACCAAGTTCAGTGCTACTTTTCACTGATGCAATACAAAACATCAACAACAATGAAAAGATATCAAGATCTGGACGCAATCCCAATTTCACATGAAACACATAAACGAAAACAAGTATCATCAACATTTATTTGTACATTGTGCTTTGAAAGTTGTAATTAAGAGATTTTTCAATTTAGAGCATAAAATAGTTGTACACAATGCATTATGAGTGGTAATTCATAGTTTTTTTACTTTTCTGCATAAAATGGTAGTACCTTATGCATTATTACTTGTCTTTAAGAGTTTTTTCATATATGTATTATAAGGTAGTAATATATATATATATATATGAGTGAATTGCAATTTTGGTCCCTGTGGTTATCTGATTTCTTTGAAAGAGGGACCTAAACTTCAGTATCTCAAGAAGTGGTCCCTCAGTTTTGGTATTTGCTCTGAAAGGAGGACCTGGTCACTAACTCCATCTAAAATCAGCGTTAAAGTCAGGGGTAATTTCGTCCATTATGGTTTTGTCTCTCTTTTTACAATTTTCCTTGTTTTCTCTTATTTTTGTAAAGACCATATAAATTTAGGGACCTTTTATGTAATTATGTTTATAAATATAAATATAAATATATATATATATAGAGGAAAGTTCAAATGAAAACTCAAATTCAATTGTAAACATGAGGACAAATCTCGTCCATTGATCGCAGCCATATTTAAGCCATTCCTAAAATTCAGCTTTAGGGGTATTTTCGTCAAATTAGAATCAGCGCCTATTTTTGTTGAATTTTTATTTTCTTTTTTAATTAAAAAACTTTTACCCCCTTAAATTTTAAAATAAATTATCTCAAAAATTACTAACATTTTAATCAAACAAATTACATCAAAAAAACGAGAATTTCGTGCTCTTCGATATGACATCCATCATGATATAATTTTTTTTCGATTTAACCGTTTTTTACGTGAAATCGTGTATATGTGTTATATTCAGACTGAATATAACACATATACACGATTTCACGTTATAACACATATTCAGACTGAATATAACACATATTCAGTCTGAATATAATACATATTCAGACTGAATATAACACATATTCAGACTGAATATAACACATATTCAGTCTGAATATAACACATATTCAGACTGAATATAACACATAAAACCATGCGATAAACACGACCAATAATTGTGTGGTAAAACCTAATATGTGGTATATGATATCACGTGATGATCAAGTTCTTCAAACCGAGATGTAGCTGAAAAATATGAGGCTAGCGGTAGTTGAACAATAACCAAATCAAAAAAATTCATGCGATGTATTGATATGTATGTCACCAAGAAAACCAAAGATGGATAATAACAGCAACAATATTCGATGAACAACACGATGGTTAAGGGAGAATGGCCTTAGTATGCATGCGTGGCATGTATATGCAATGTGAAAGAATGCAGCAATAGATGTGAACAAAAGAAGACGTGAGTGATGAATATGTGTTATATTCAGACTGAATATAGTTTTTTTTCGATTTAACCGTTTTTTACGTGAAATCGTGTATATGTGTTATATTCAGACTGAATATAACACATATACACGATTTCACGTTATAACACATATTCAGTCTGAATATAACACATATTCAGTCTGAATATAACACATATTCAGTCTGAATATAACACATATTCAGACTGAATATAACACATATTCAGTCTGAATATAACACATATTCAGACTGAATATAACACATAAAACCATGCGATAAACACGGCCAATAATTGTGTGGTAAAACCTAATATGTGGTATATGATATCACGTGATGATCAAGTTCTTCAAACCGAGATGTAGCTGAAAAATATGAGGCTAGCGGTAGTTGAACAATAACCAAATCAAAAAAATTCATGCGATGTATTGATATGTATGTCACCAAGAAAACCAAAGATGGATAATAACAGCAACAATATTCGATGAACAACACAGATGGTTAAGGGAGAATGGCCTTAGTATGCATGTGTGGCATGTATATGCAATGTGAAAGAATGCAGCAATAGATGTGAACAAAAGAAGACGTGAGTGATGAATATGTGTTATATTCAGTCTGAATATGTGTTATATTCAGTCTGAATATGTGTTATATTCAGACTGAATATGTGTTATATTCAGACTGAATATATGTTATAACGTGAAATCGTGTATATGTGTTATATTCAGTCTGAATATAACACATATACACGATTTCACGTAAAAAACGGTTAAATCGAAAAAAAACTATATCATGATGGATGTCATATCGAAGAGCACAAAATTCTCGTTTTTTTGATGTAATTTGTTTGATTAAAATGTTAGTAATTTTTGAGATAATTTATTTTAAAATTTAAGGGGGTAAAAGTTTTTTAATTAAAAAAGAAAATAAAAATTCAACAAAAATAGGCGCTGATTCTCATCTTTCCAATTTTACCCCTGCGCGCTAAATATTCATTAAGCCATGGACAGAGTTTTCAACTTATTTACAAAATTGCCACCGTGTTTTTTTTGCCATTGATCTCTTCACCAGATTATTAATCAACGGCTGTGGTTTGTCCTCACGTTTACAATTGAATTTGAGTTTTCATTTGAACCCACCCCTATATATATATACGTGTGTGTACTGGATATCTTCCCCGTTGTCACCTCCGGCCATGACTATTGGACATCTCACTAGCGTCCCACGTATCCCTCCTTTCTCCCTCTTCATCTCCAATCACACACACACACACACACACATATATATATATATATATATATATATATACACGTGTGTACACATATATGTATATATATATTCTCCATGTATATGTGGGTATACTGCACCATATACATGGAGAATATATATATACATATATGTGTACACACGTGTGTGTATATATATATATGTAACAACCCGCCAACGAAATATACAAATAACATATAATTCATAACATGTTTACAACAAAAGTACTTCACGTTTTGGTCCCAACTAAAGTCTATACATAATAAGAATTCAGTACAAAAGTATCCACATTTTTCTTAACGATCCTCCTCCCAAAAGTTACACATCAAGCATTCAAATCACTGGTTCTTACTGGAATCATCACCTGGAATACATATTTTTAAAACAGAAAATGAGGGTTAGACCTAAGGGTATAGTGAGTAAATCCCTGACATTTGGAAATCAATAAAAATTCATTTATATAAATTACTCTTTTATATAAATATACATATATCACACGTAATTTAATACCAACCAATATTTGTACATCATACTTGTCTCATCCCACCTTATCCCTCCACCAATGGCCAAATCTATTGGTTGCGAGCCAATTTAACACACCGGTCCAAAGCCCGGCCACGTATTATATTTCCATATAATACTCACGTAATTATAATATCTCAATATATTATAATCACCCACGTATGACATAATCATACTACATATCAAATATTTGTTATTCACATAATGTATTCCAGTAAAATACTTTTAAAGTAAAACTCACCTGATATGTTTATCACAAAAGCTTTTCCAAGATAATTATCACGTATGACCAGCCTTCACAGAATCTGAAATCACACAAAATACCAAATATCTCTTTTTAAAACTAAGCTTATAAAATCCTTGACTGAAGTCGCAACCTTCTAAAAGTAAATTTAGAATCGCAATGCATAGTGCCAAGTCGCAACCATCTACTGCGACTTCACCCCGAAATCGCAACCCACTATTGCGACTTCAATCCTAAGTCGCAATCCACTACTGCGATCCCAAACCCAAATCGCAATCGACCATTGCGACTTCAAGACCAAGTCGCAACCAACCATTGCGACTTCGATGAATGTCGCAGTCCTCCATTGCGACTTCGATGAATGTCACAGTTCACTGTTTATCCTAAAAACCCAGAATTTGCACTTTTAATCTATGAATGTTTATGTAACTTTGCAGATATGTTTATAAACACAATTAACATCTACCCATAAACCCAGAATTCACACATCTTACTAAAAATACCAAAACCCACTTAGAAAACTCATATGAACCTAATATACATAAGTAAGATGGAAAGATGGATTGATTAGGATGATTTACCTTAGATTCTTAATTGTGATTTAGCAATTCCAGTAGTAATCCTGCAGCTTTTTATCTTCTTCTTGATTTTCTTCTCAAATTTCTCCCCTCTCTCTTCGTTCATTCAAACACACACACACAACCATTTTTTTCTTTAAATTATCTTTTAATGAAATATCTAAACTTAAGTCATCAGATTTTAGATGACAATTCATCACAAGATGACATGTGTAATAAAGTTTCACTAAAACACCCTATACTTACTCTAAATGGCAAGATTTACCCCTTAACTTCCAATCAATAATTAAAACTTACCTCAAACTTCTAATTTTTAAATAATACTAAAATAAAGACTTATAAAATAAATATATAAAATATATAAATAAAATACCTGGTTATTACAATATCTCCCCCTTAAAAGAATTCCGTCCCGGAATTCTATTAAGCGAACAGATGAGGGTATTTGTCTCTCATTTCCGACTCTGATTCCCACTTCGCGTCTTGTCGTCTATGATGTTTCCACTGAACTTTTACCTGTCTGATCTCTTTGTTCCTCAATACTTTGATCTTGTAAGCTATGAGCGAGGTAATCAATTACCATAAAATCGCTTTCAAACTCATATAACACATTATTCTCATTATTACCAAAACATCAAGAATCTTAATCCCACACAAAATTCCGCCCCTTTAAAACAACGATAACCGCCAACTTATTAATACTAACTATCTTATTTGAACTTTACACACACATCGTCCATAATTTACTCAGTTAATCCATCCCACAAAATCGATCCAAATCTTAAAATAATCATAATCGAAATTTTCTGCCCAATCATCCAATAATCAAATCCCATAAATGTTCAAAATAATCCGAAAGTTCACTTATATCCCAAAAGAAATAACTCACATAAAACTACTCCAAATAACACAACATTTTATGCTTACTCGGAAAATTCACCACACTAATACTACTTTTAACTTCATCGACCTTTCACGACAAATGTCGTGTTCTACACTTTTACAATACTGGCTTAAATCGTAAACATATACTTTCAATATAAAACTTGCTTAGCAAATACAACCTATTTCTCATACTTTTTCATGGAATAAAATATACTTAACATGAATCACTTTACCTCACGGAAAATTTCTTAATAAAATAACAAACTCGTTATCACATCAATTCTTTACATATCCAATTTAGCATAAAATACTAACACAAATCTTTAGACATTTGTTTCACTTAAACCACTCTGCAATTGAAATTCATCAACACCGGTCTCACATTACCTAACTAATAAAATTACCAAATCACCACATAATAATTTTACTACAAAATTAAGCCGAAAAGAACTCATCACAACTCCGATAAAAATTATTAAAATTTCTCGTCACTAATCATACAACTCATTAACGGCTTAACATGCAAGGTTTAGTATAAAATTTAATACAACTCTTTAACTTAAACAACTCCATAAAGAAGGTTCATCACACAACCATCGAAATAATTATTGAGCATTGATTTCTTCTCGCTAATCATAACATTTAATATTATAAATCCCTTTTTACCACTTAAATCCTCCAATCCAAGGGAAGTATTAGGTAAACACCCAACCTATTAAACCAGTTTTCTATACTAAGAAAATCTCAAGCATCAATTTCTCGTACCCTATTAACATAATATAAATTTTCTCTCTTAGCTTAAGTCTAGGTTATTAACAACCTAGTTTCTAATCTTGCGACCTATTATCGCCAATGCTTCCCCCACAATAATCCACTTTTGATCCACTCTGATGTTTTCTAATGGTACCACAATACTTGCTTCGGCTAAGCCCTTCCGCAGAACCGACACGGGAAAGGTCGAATGAACTCTCATTATGCATAACCCTTCCTTACTAAGGTGCATACAACAATTTAGTACTCTCCTGACTACAACAATTCTTACTTCAAGAAGAAAACCCGCGTGATACAAACAAGGTATAATATCTCAAATCAATCTTACTAATATTATTCATACATCTAGACTCCAGGTTCACCTCATCCTACTACCCTTGCTATGACGGAATCTCCGCTAGTCATGACATGTCGTCTCGCTAATGCACAAACGCATACAGTGTGAAATTAGATAGACATTCGAATAAAAGATTCTATCCCACGATGGTTAGACTCAAACAAGAGCTGCGCAATAGAACTAAATCAAACATTCTAAAGCTAATTAGTTCCAACTGTATACCACTTATAAAACATTCACTTAACAACCTATCAGGACTAGCATAAATTCCTACTAGCAAGTAATAGTCATGCAGCAAAGTGTAATAGGTACCAGGCAATCTAGCACACATTCTTCTATGTTCTAGAAATCAATAAATTACACTAAGTACTCTACCTTTTTCCTTGGCATCGGCTGACTGAACACACTGCGCCTTCGATCATCGTCCCAACAATCCGACACTCCAAAAATAACGATATTCTACTCTCCAATAGATTACAAATCAACTTGGAGTATTACCTTAACCCGTAGTTAAACTTTTCTCCATAGACCATTTCCAACTCTACCGTCATTTCTCTAATCCAAAATATGTCTAAGACAGATAACACTTTCTTGCATGAATTACACCGACTACGAACCGTAAATTACAATTGATTTCCACACTTGCCACAACATCACTCTCGTACTACTACCACGTCTTATCCAATGGTCTTTCACCCCGATCATTATATTCAACTACTTTCTTCCACTCTCTTCTCAACATAAAACACGTTTCCCCATGGGTAGCTCACTAGAAGGTGTTCACTCTAGACCAATCCTATGAGTTAGCTTTCTTTTACTTCCAAACCAGTCACACGCACCTAATTTCAATAATTACTATACTTGACCAACAATTTCACCATACCTCATTTCAGGAACTTAACAGATTTAATCCGAAGTCACACTCAATGCTCGAAACAACCACACACTTTTCATTTCTCAATTATCATTAATATCCTCTTTTAAAATGATAATAAACAAATTGGATCCTACACCATACACCCATCCCCAAAATATAATAACCATACAAATATTTTATTAACCAAAATCAGTACATCTTTATTTCACCTCGTGCCTCTTTTAGCACAAAATATCACATCATACCTCTTTCAGCACACAATTATATATATATATTTTTATATATATCACAAATCATTCAATACAATTAAATTTTTATTTATAATATAAACTTTAACATTTGGAGGCATAACTTAGCGTTTGAAATACTGAATTATACCCAACGCCAAATTCTACACTTTCGCAATATCTTTCCAAAATTCTAACATGCACCTTTAATTTGATTATTGCTAACAATTGTAAGTGTTAGATCATTCATTCCAAATTAAACTACTAACCACTTTCGTTCTCATAAAATAATTTTTATTATCACCTTGATCAATCTTTCAAATCCAAACACAAATGATAACAGGTTATCACCTTTGATCACAAATGGCTTTTCCTTATTAATCATTCCCAATAACACTCTTCACTTTCTAGTTTCGATTATTCTTGATTTCTCACTTAAATCTATCCCAAGCAATATCATAATGAATAAACATACTAATTTCGATATCATTCAAAATATTTGTTACACTCTTCCTTAAATTAAAACCATCCTCTTTTCACACCAAATACTTCCAAACTTACATTCTTACTAAGCCTTATCACAAATAATTCATATATCCCCAATATAACATTTGTTAACAAATGAAAACTTTAAATCAATCGCCCGACAATCTCTTCTTTTATCATAACTACTTATTCCAATATATACTGAATTACCGAGAATCACTTATCATTACCTAATCGAAAGTTTTAACAAAACCAAGTTCAACACCATCCTATACTTACTACTATCTCAAATTCCAACAAAATAATAATAATAAAAAATAACTTAATAGGCACTCCACTCCTATCTTTATTACCAACACAATTATCAAATTCTTTTCTAATGCAAATAAGCAACAAAAGATTGAAAACACAATTAATCGGATTGCACCGAAATCAAATAGCACTTTAGCACGTGTAGAGTTTATATAAATATACTTGTCTTCGTCTCTATCCATATGTCGAGACCGACTTGCCACTCTGTAGGTTTCAACAAGGTTAATATACACATAAGCACATACCCCATATAATAAGGTATTCCAGTCCAAACATGTAACTGTAAGTTCACACTTACACTGGCCAGGTGTAACTCGAATTTACCTTACATAATGTTCCTTCTACCTTGTTATACTTAATATCCCAAGGTTCTAAGATAATAGGGACATCCTACTTCACATGCAGTTTAAGTCTAGGTACAAATACTAATACCTAAATCTCTTAAACCTGGCTCTGATACCATTTGTAACAACCCGCCAACGAAATATACAAATAACATATAATTCATAACATGTTTACAACAAAAGTACTTCACGTTTTGGTCCCAACTAAAGTCTAGACATAATAAGAATTCAGTACAAAAGTATCCACATTTTTCTTAACGATCCTCCTCCCAAAAGTTACACATCAAGCATTCAAATCACTGGTTCTTACTGGAATCATCACCTAGAATACATATTTTTAAAACAGAAAATGAGGGTTAGACCTAAGGGTATAGTGAGTAAATCCCTGACATTTGGAAATCAATAAAAATTCATTTATATAAATTACTCTTTTATATAAATATACATATATCACACGTAATTTAATACCAACCAATATTTGTACATCATACTTGTCTCATCCCACCTTATCCCTCCACCAATGGCCAAATCTATTGGTTGCGAGCCAATTTAACACACCGGTCCAAAGCCCGGCCACGTATTATATTTCCATATAATACTCACGTAATTATAATATCTCAATATATTATAATCACCCACGTATGACATAATCATACTACATATCAAATATTTGTTATTCACATAATGTATTCCAGTAAAATACTTTTAAAGTAAAACTCACCTGATATGTTTATCACAAAAGCTTTTCCAAGATAATTATCACGTATGACCAGCCTTCACAGAATCTGAAATCACACAAAATACCAAATATCTCTTTTTAAAACTAAGCTTATAAAATCATTGACTGAAGTCGCAACCTTCTAAAAGTAAATTTAGAATCGCAATGCATAGTGCCAAGTCGCAACCATCTACTGCGACTTCACCCCGAAATCGCAACCCACTATTGCGACTTCAATCCTAAGTCGCAATCCACTACTGCGATCCCAAACCCAAATCGCAATCGACCATTGCGACTTCAAGACCAAGTCGCAACCAACCATTGCGACTTCGATGAATGTCGCAGTCCTCCATTGCGACTTCGATGAATGTCACAGTTCACTGTTTATCCTAAAAACCCAGAATTTGCACTTTTAATCTATGAATGTTTATGTAACTTTGCAGATATGTTTATAAACACAATTAACATCTACCCATAAACCCAGAATTCACACATCTTACTAAAAATACCAAAACCCACTTAGAAAACTCATATGAACCTAATATACATAAGTAAGATGGAAAGATGGATTGATTAGGATGATTTACCTTAGATTCTTAATTGTGATTTAGCAATTCCAGTAGTAATCCTGCAGCTTTTTATCTTCTTCTTGATTTTCTTCTCAAATTTCTCCCCTCTCTCTTCGTTCATTCAAACACACACACACACAACCATTTTTTTCTTTAAATTATCTTTTAATGAAATATCTAAACTTAAGTCATCAGATTTTAGATGACAATTCATCACAAGATGACATGTGTAATAAAGTTTCACTAAAACACCCTATACTTACTCTAAATGGCAAGATTTACCCCTTAACTTCCAATCAATAATTAAAACTTACCTCAAACTTCTAATTTTTAAATAATACTAAAATAAAGACTTATAAAATAAATATATAAAATATATAAATAAAATACCTGGTTATTACAATATCTCCCCCTTAAAAGAATTCCGTCCCGGAATTCTATTAAGCGAACAAATGAGGGTATTTGGCTCTCATTTCCGACTCTGATTCCCACTTCGCGTCTTGTCGTCTATGATGTTTCCACTGAACTTTTACCTGTCTGATCTCTTTGTTCCTCAATACTTTGATCTTGTAAGCTATGAGCGAGGTAATCAATTACCATTAAATCGCTTTCAAACTCATATAACACATTATTCTCATTATTACCAAAACATCAAGAATCTTAATCCCACACAAAATTCCGCCCCTTTAAAACAACGATAACCGCCAACTTATTAATACTAACTATCTTATTTGAACTTTACACACACATCGTCCATAATTTACTCAGTTAATCCATCCCACAAAATCGATCCAAATCTTAAAATAATCATAATCGAAGTTTTCTGCCCAATCATCCAATAATCAAATCCCATAAATGTTCAAAATAATCCGAAAGTTCACTTATATCCCAAAAGAAATAACTCACATAAAACTACTCCAAATAACACAACATTTTATGCTTACTCGGAAAATTCACCACACTAATACTACTTTTAACTTCATCGACCTTTCACGACAAATGTCGTGTTCTACACTTTTACAATACTGGCTTAAATCGTAAACATATACTTTCAATATAAAACTTGCTTAGCAAATACAACCTATTTCTCATACTTTTTCATGGAATAAAATATACTTAACATGAATCACTTTACCTCACGGAAAATTTCTTAATAAAATAACAAACTCGTTATCACATCAATTCTTTACATATCCAATTTAGCATAAAATACTAACACAAATCTTTAGACATTTGTTTCACTTAAACCACTCTGCAATTGAAATTCATCAACACCGGTCTCACATTACCTAACTAATAAAATTACCAAATCACCACATAATAATTTTACTACAAAATTAAGCCGAAAAGAACTCATCACAACTCCGATAAAAATTATTAAAATTTCTCGTCACTAATCATACAACTCATTAACGGCTTAACATGCAAGGTTTAGTATAAAATTTAATACAACTCTTTAACTTAAACAACTCCATAAAGAAGGTTCATCACACAACCATCGAAATAATTATTGAGCATTGATTTCTTCTCGCTAATCATAACATTTAATATTATAAATCCCTTTTTACCACTTAAATCTTCCAATCCAAGGGAAGTATTAGGTAAACACCCAACCTATTAAACCAGTTTTCTATACTAAGAAAATCTCAAGCATCAATTTCTCGTACCCTATTAACATAATATAAATTTTCTCTCTTAGCTTAAGTCTAGGTTATTAACAACCTAGTTTCTAATCTTGCGACCTATTATCGCCAATGCTTCCCCCACAATAATCCACTTTTGATCCACTCTGATGTTTTCTAATGGTACCACAATACTTGCTTCGGCTAAGCCCTTCCGCAGAACCGACACGGGAAAGGTCGAATGAACTCTCATTATGCATAACCCTTCCTTACTAAGGTGCATACAACAATTTAGTACTCTCCTGACTACAACAATTCTTACTTCAAGAAGAAAACCCGCGTGATACAAACAAGGTATAATATCTCAAATCAATCTTACTAATATTATTCATACATCTAGACTCCAGGTTCACCTCATCCTACTACCCTTGCTATGACGGAATCTCCGCTAGTCATGACATGTCGTCTCGCTAATGCACAAACGCATACAGTGTGAAATTAGATAGACATTCGAATAAAAGATTCTATCCCACGATGGTTAGACTCAAACAAGAGCTGCGCAATAGAACTAAATCAAACATTCTAAAGCTAATTAGTTCCAACTGTATACCACTTATAAAACATTCACTAAACAACCTATCAGGACTAGCATAAATTCCTACTAGCAAGTAATAGTCATGCAGCAAAGTGTAATAGGTACCAGGCAATCTAGCACACATTCTTCTATGTTCTAGAAATCAATAAATTACACTAAGTACTCTACCTTTTTCCTTGGCATCGGCTGACTGAACACACTGCGCCTTCGATCATCGTCCCAACAATCCGACACTCCAAAAATAACGATATTCTACTCTCCAATAGATTACAAATCAACTTGGAGTATTACCTTAACCCGTAGTTAAACTTTTCTCCATAGACCATTTCCAACTCTACCGTCATTTCTCTAATCCAAAATATGTCTAAGACAGATAACACTTTCTTGCATGAATTACACCGACTACGAACCTTAAATTACAATTGATTTCCACACTTGCCACAACATCACTCTCGTACTACTACCACGTCTTATCCAATGGTCTTTCACCCCGATCATTATATTCAACTACTTTCTTCCACTCTCTTCTCAACATAAAACACGTTTCCCCATGGGTAGCTCACTAGAAGGTGTTCACTCTAGACCAATCCTATGAGTTAGCTTTCTTTTACTTCCAAACCAGTCACACGCACCTAATTTCAATAATTACTATACTTGACCAACAATTTCACCATACCTCATTTCAGGAACTTAACAGATTTAATCCGAAGTCACACTCAATGCTCGAAACAACTACACACTTTTCATTTCTCAATTATCATTAATATCCTCTTTTAAAATGATAATAAACAAATTGGATCCTACACCATACACCCATCCCCAAAATATAATAACCATACAAATATTTTATTAACCAAAATCAGTACATCTTTATTTCACCTCGTGCCTCTTTTAGCACAAAATATCACATCATACCTCTTTCAGCACACAATTATATATATATATATATATATTTATATATATATCACAAATCATTCAATACAATTAAATTTTTATTTATAATATAAACTTTAACATTTGGAGGCATAACTTAGCGTTTGAAATACTGAATTATACCCAACGCCAAATTCTACACTTTCGCAATATCTTTCCAAAATTCTAACATGCACCTTTAATTTGAAAATTGCTAACAATTGTAAGTGTTAGATCATTCATTCCAAATTAAACTACTAACCACTTTCGTTCTCATAAAATAATTTTTATTATCACCTTGATCAATCTTTCAAATCCAAACACAAATGATAACAGGTTATCACCTTTGATCACAAATGGCTTTTCCTTATTAATCATTCCCAATAACACTCTTCACTTTCTAGTTTCGATTATTCTTGATTTCTCACTTAAATCTATCCCAAGCAATATCATAATGAATAAACATACTAATTTCGATATCATTCAAAATATTTGTTACACTCTTCCTTAAATTAAAACCATCCTCTTTTCACACCAAATACTTCCAAACTTACATTCTTACTAAGCCTTATCACAAATAATTCATATATCCCCAATATAACATTTGTTAACAAATGAAAACTTTAAATCAATCGCCCGACAATCTCTTCTTTTATCATAACTACTTATTCCAATATATACTGAATTACCGAGAATCACTTATCATTACCTAATCGAAAGTTTTAACAAAACCAAGTTCAACACCATCCTATACTTACTACTATCTCAAATTCCAACAAAATAATAATAATAAAAAAATAACTTAATAGGCACTCCACTCCTATCTATATTACCAACACAATTATCAAATTCTTTTCTAATGCAAATAAGCAACAAAAGATTGAAAACACAATTAATCGGATTGCACCGAAATCAAATAGCACTTTAGCACGTGTAGAGTTTATATAAATATACTTGTCTTCGTCTCTATCCATATGTCGAGACCGACTTGCCACTCTGTAGGTTTCAACAAGGTTAATATACACATAAGCACATACCCCATATAATAAGGTATTCCAGTCCAAACATGTAACTGTAAGTTCACAATTACACTGGCCAGGTGTAACTCGAATTTACCTTACATATTGTTCCTTCTACCTTGTTATACTTAATATCCCAAGGTTCTAAGATAATAGGGACATCCTACTTCACATGCAGTTTAAGTCTAGGTACAAATACTAATACCTAAATCTCTTAAACCTGGCTCTGATACCATTTGTAACAACCCGCCAACGAAATATACAAATAACATATAATTCATAACATGTTTACAACAAAAGTACTTCACGTTTTGGTCCCAACTAAAGTCTAGACATAATAAGAATTCAGTACAAAAGTATCCACATTTTTCTTAACGATCCTCCTCCCAAAAGTTACACATCAAGCATTCAAATCACTGGTTCTTACTGGAATCATCACCTAGAATACATATTTTTAAAACAGAAAATGAGGGTTAGACATAAGGGTATAGTGAGTAAATCCCTGACATTTGGAAATCAATAAAAATTCATTTATATAAATTACTCTTTTATATAAATATACATATATCACACGTAATTTAATACCAACCAATATTTGTACATCATACTTGTCTCATCCCACCTTATCCCTCCACCAATGGCCAAATCTATTGGTTGCGAGCCAATTTAACACACCGGTCCAAAGCCCGGCCACGTATTATATTTCCATATAATACTCACGTAATTATAATATCTCAATATATTATAATCACCCACGTATGACATAATCATACTACATATCAAATATTTGTTATTCACATAATGTATTCCAGTAAAATACTTTTAAAGTAAAACTCACCTAATATGTTTATCACAAAAGCTTTTCCAAGATAATTATCACGTATGACCAGCCTTCACAGAATCTGAAATCACACAAAATACCAAATATCTCTTTTTAAAACTAAGCTTATAAAATCCTTGACTGAAGTCGCAACCTTCTAAAAGTAAATTTAGAATCGCAATGCATAGTGCCAAGTCGCAACCATCTACTGCGACTTCACCCCGAAATCGCAACCCACTATTGCGACTTCAATCCTAAGTCGCAATCCACTACTGCGATCCCAAACCCAAATCGCAATCGACCATTGCGACTTCAAGACCAAGTCGCAACCAACCATTGCGACTTCGATGAATGTCGCAGTCCTCCATTGCGACTTCGATGAATGTCACAGTTCACTGTTTATCCTAAAAACCCAGAATTTGCACTTTTAATCTATGAATGTTTATGTAACTTTGCAGATATGTTTATAAACACAATTAACATCTACCCATAAACCCAGAATTCACACATCTTACTAAAAATACCAAAACCCACTTAGAAAACTCATATGAACCTAATATACATAAGTAAGATGGAAAGATGGATTGATTAGGATGATTTACCTTAGATTCTTAATTGTGATTTAGCAATTCCAGTAGTAATCCTGCAGCTTTTTATCTTCTTCTTGATTTTCTTCTCAAATTTCTCCCCTCTCTCTTCGTTCATTCAAACACACACACACACAACCATTTTTTTCTTTAAATTATCTTTTAATGAAATATCTAAACTTAAGTCATCAGATTTTAGATGACAATTCATCACAAGATGACACCCTATACTTACTCTAAATGGCAAGATTTACCCCTTAACTTCCAATCAATAATTAAAACTTACCTCAAACTTCTAATTTTTAAATAATACTAAAATAAAGACTTATAAAATAAATATATAAAATATATAAATAAAATACCTGGTTATTACAATATATATATATATATATATATATATATATATATATAAACACAGGGACCATTGTCCCCATGACCACCGTAATCCACCGCCACTGTAACCCACGACCATCGTTACGAAACCACAGAGATGGATATTTTGGACATTATCACAGGGGCGTTTTGGGAGGAACCATTGACGGCGCACTCGAATGTAAACAGTGGCATGACAGTAATTACTACTAAAATCAAGTTTTTTTGGTTGAACCTAAGGCAACAAAAGGGTAAATCATTCAATTTAAATCTAAAAAATGGGATTAATCATGGTAACTAATATTAATCAACATCACCTCCCGACTATTGCGCATGGTTTCCATGTATGGAAAGAAATATGGAGGTGCCACATTGTAAGGAAGAAAACCCAATCCTTGTCGTCGCCATCCAGGAGTACTCCTCACAGCAGCAACACTCAAAAAAAATTACAGGGACCAAATCCTCGTCGTCACCACTACCCACTGGTTCTTTTTCTACAATAAGAAGTTCAATACCTCTTGTATGTCCTCTACATTGTCTGAGAAGGGTTGCTGGTGAATAACTCGAAATCCATATATGCATGAGAAAGAGAGAATGATTTATGCATGCAAATGGAAATGTAACTCACGGCTCATGCATAGAATGAAGCAAAAGTCAACTAAAGTAAATGGAAAGTCAAATGTTGTGGCTGGAAATGCAAAAGGAGAAACCAAACAGTGTGTGGCGCGACTCATATTGCGGCCACACCTGCGCACACAAACCAAATAGGACGGTTTGTTGGCAATGATGAGAATTTCATGTATAGTTTAGGTCATGTATAGTGGGTATATATATATATATATATATATATATATATAAAGAGATTCTCTTAAAAAAAAAGAAAAAAAAGAGTTAAAGAGATGATAGAAAGTAAATGATGGGTATATATACTCCTATGTGTGTGTATATATATATAGTGTGTGCAGTGAGTATATGTATATAAAAGAGAAAGAGATGATAGAGAGAAAGAGCCAAAGAGGTCTGTTAAATCCAGATCCGTGCAACTATGATGAAATCGAAATAGATGAACAATAATAACAAATGATTTCAACTGGTCATCCATGTCATTCACTTTCAGAGAGAAATTGCAATACAATGTTTGAAAGTAAAAGGATGATTAGCTTGTTTTTCCAAGCTAATCAACATTAAATATGATGGGCCCGTGGTTAACAAGCCCACGGCCCGTTCACTAATAAGCTCTAGCTTAATCAAATACAGTTTAACCCTTGAACTTTAAATCAACACTAAAACCTGCTCTAACAATCTCCCCCTTTGATTTGAAGTTTGAGTTGGCGCTCTAGATCTCTCCAGTTGAAGACATATCTTTTGCGAAGTGCGAAGTGTACCTCGAACAATCTGATGGCGCGGCGATAGTCGATGCGATCTTCAATCATTTCCAAGGCATTCCGAGCAATAGTTTCATTCTGATTCGGAACATACGAATACCTTGGATTCTCAGACTCGTGCTGAATAATCTTTCGAAGAGCATCTCTGACCTTTAGAAGTGTGCCGTCACAAAATCTGTCTACCTGACTGAAGCGCATGAATTTCTTCTCTTTTTGCTCATTTAAGTAAACAATCCCGAATTCTGGTTCCAGAAGCATAGCGTTCTCGGGATACATGTTTAGCTCAGGTGCTTTCAGATTCGGATTGATCAGATTTACCTTCTTTGCCCTGTTCTCGACAGCCATTTGAAAATCCGTTAGATATGACATCATAATAGTACGGACCAGGTATCGACGAACAGCTTCGAGCGCCTTTGTAACTTCAAGCGGTCGGATGGTTCTTGTGCGAAGGTCTTTCAGAATAGCCAGGAAGTCGAATGGTCGGAGGTGTTGGAAGTCGGCTTCAGAAAATTTCCATTCATTACCATCTTCGCGGCGAACGGTGAAGACTGGATAGACGATCCTCATGATGCGTCGTGAATGGACGTTAAGTACCTCTGTGATCCGAAGTTTGGTTCTGACTTGACTGACTGGAAGACACCACTTCATTGTGCTGATATATCGTCGTTGGTATTCGGGGCTGAAGTTGTAAATACCAAGGCAGAAGGCCGGCTCGATCGGGCGAAGCTTGTGGACGAACAACTTTTTCAAAGATTCCTCCAGATGAGGGATAAGTACCTTGATCTTCTCCCAGCGGTTTTGTTGTTGTTGAGGAGGGGGAGGAAGATCAGAAGCTGTTGTGGGAGGAGGAGTTGTCGGTAGATCGGAAGTGGTAGACTCGGGTCTAGTTGATGATGTTCCGACGGGTTGAGCATAGTGAACGGGGGATGCTCCATACAAATTTTGGAACAGGAACTGATCATAATCAATGTTGTCGTCCTCATCAGTGGGGAAGACCAAATTTACCTGGAGATTTACGGCACTGGCGGCTTTTTCATACCATGCATCTTCGGTCTCCGAGTTGGCTTCACAATCTGGATCTATCATATCCAGAATCGGTCTGTCTGATGAGTCAAAATTGACCAGTTCCTGTGTTGAACCCTCGGGCTTTTCAACCGTCGGGTCTTCTTCATCTGAAATTTCCATATCTATAACCATGTCTGCTAGAGGCAACTTGGCTTCAGGTGCTTCTGTTGTAGTTGCCGCAGTTGTGGGTTCCTGTTGAACCACAGTTGTAGTTTCAGACTGGATCGGGGCGGCGGTCTCGGATAGACGTGGTCGTTTCTCCCCCTCACGGTGATCAGGATCCTCCTGGTCATCGTGTTTCCGCTTCAGACCGTCCGCTTGACTCTTGCAGGTATCTTCGAGTGAGCAGACTCTCTCAGACAGCGTTGTGAGTGCTTGGTTGTAGGCCGTGAGAGTCGAGTCAATGGCGTCTAAGCGAGTGATTATAGATGAAGATGGAGCAGTGACCTGTGATCGGAGAACTGAGATCAGGTCTGCTTCAGTAGAGGCGGCTGTATCTGATTCCTGGAGCAGTTGGGCCAATAGCATCGTCTTTAAGGTATCCACCGAATAGATAGGTTGAGCAAATGTCGGTGGATGTGGTGGTGCGGTTTCGGCTTCAACGATCTTTGCTTTACCTTTGATGACTTTGGCGATCTCGTCGGTGACATGTTGTTCCAGTGCCTCGCGGACAGCCTTGAGGGTGCTGTCCAGGGACCCTTGCGACACAAAGTCGGGGTGAATAACTTTGGGTTCACTTAGATTACCCGTTAAGACATCTACCGCAGGGATAGAGCCACTTACGTTCACAGTTGGCGTGATGATAGATGTGGTAGGATTTCCCGCCGATCCTTGTGTTTCACCTAGAGGTGAAGACACTACGGTAGTTCCGGTCGGGTCACGAAGAGCCTCGACTTGGTGTTGTTCCCTTTCAAGTGTCCTAGCTAAAGATTGATTTATTTCAAGAGGCTCTAGACTCGATGGTGCACGAAATGAAGTCGAGACCGGGGGTTGCTGGTCTCTTATTTCAACACCAGCACTCTCCGAGTGAGAGGCCGGTGGAAGTTGTGCTTGTTCCCCGTGTAATATTGAAACATCCGCCTGTTGGGAGACGGATGAGTGGATGAGGGGGTCGTGCAATTGCTCCGCTGGGTCCACGGAGGCTTCTTCAATACCCCGTCTCAACAAATGAGACGAGATAGCAGATGTGGCAACCCGGATATGACGTGGCTGGTTTTGCTCAAGAGCCTCGTTATCTTTACGACTTAATCTTTCTTGGTTCGCGTTCGACCTTAACACCCTCCTTCTCACATGTTCTATGTCCCGGGGAAGGTCCCTCCGGCTCTGGCTGGACCATGGGATTCCCTAACTCTCGTCTATATGCTATCACAGGTAGGGTTTCAGGCATATGCATGGTACGGATATTATCCTGCTCCCCCTCAAAACATACATGGGGATTGACTTGCTCCCCCTCGGAGTGAGATTGTTGATCCGCCATGGAATATCTGTAAAAGACCCAAAGTTAGTAAACATGACGGATAAACAAGTTCTGGTGCGTACCTTTGCATTAAGTGGCTCAATCTGATACAAATTGAGGACAAGTAGTGATGAAACAGGTACTGAACTGACATACACAGAGGTGTCCGGACAACATATTGGAAAAACAACAGTTTCCGGACAAACCATTGTATCCGGACAAAAGGTGTCCGGACAACAACTGTTTTCGGATGGCAGGATAGATTCCGGATAGTCCTACCCGGATACCCATCCGGTCCGGAAAGTCATCCGGACTGATGGGTGTCCGGACACTTTTACACTTTAGAGGATAATTCCATTTTTTAAATAGATGAAACCTGTAGAATTTTGAAAAGATGGATATCTTGCTCCCCCTCAAACTGAGAATGGGGAAAAAACTTGCTCCCCCTCGTAATGTGCGCGTAGGGTGAAGTGCACACGGGAGTATCCACACATACAAAAAACTTTTTAACATATTTAAGAAAAAATGTGTGTGACGCTCCCCCTCAACAGTAGAGTAACATACCTGATAGCTGATCATGCTCCCCCTAAACACCTGAGCAGCTTGTTAAAGCTTAGGTATAGACAAACCTCACGTCTTCACAATATTATTCCTTGTAGATCGTGAGCAGCTCCCTCCTTCCGGTCATGTGTGTGGAGCAACCAGTGTCTAAGGACCACACATGACCGTCCTGCAAAACAAATTTAGCGGACCTTCGGTACCCAAATTTGCCTGGGTCCAGGAGGGTTAGTTTTGGCACCTCTTTGAGGAACTTCCTTTGACACAGCTTTTCCCTTAGGTGTAGGTTTTACACCGTTTGTGGGAACTGGTTTAGGCACATGTTGCCTCCTAGGTGTAGATTTTACACCGTTTGGAGGAACAGGTTTGGCAGCAGGTTTCCTCTTTGGTGCCGGTTTAACCTCAGTAGGAGCAACCCATCTAGGAGCAGGTTTGGTCTCCCGCTGTGGTTTAACCGCTGATTGGTAACCCCGTTTTTGATAGTGTCTTTGCTGGTTATTACGGGGTTTGCGTTTGGGTGTATGATTAAACCTTTGATATGACCCAAACCAATCATTATTAGCAATGTCATCAAAATCATTCCAACCACAACTAGAACAACACAAACGATCGTGTGATAATTGAATCAATTGTTGAATGGAATAAATTTTCATCGGAAAATTTACATCTCTATTAACAAAATTATTCCTATGATTCCAGGCACAATCGTTTTTGTTCATCCTAGGATGAAAGACAGTATTGAACGACTTTGATGCATCATCCTTGACAGATTCCTTGGCTGGCCACTTTGGTTTTGTTTGTTTAGCTCGACCGGTTTTATCCGAAACAACAGGGACAGTACGGTTAGTGACCTTTGAGGAAATAGGAATCTTAGTGGTCGGTCGTTCGGTCTTTTGCTTCGGCTGTGATTGTTTTTGAGAATTTGAAGCATTTTTAAGAATCTTGATCACAGCCGGAGTCTTGGATTGTGAGCAGTCGCCCTTTAGAAAATTGATCGGACGATTAACCACTAGAGACAAAAAATCAGGTTGACTTGGAGAAATAGTAGGGTTGGCAGTCAATGGTCCAGTCGCTTGCCTTGGCTGTGATTGCCTTTTGGAAACGGGTTTCGAGGTTGGTTTTGACTGAGAAATCTTGATCACAGCCGGGGCCATTGTTTGAGAACAACTCTCTTTTAAAGAATTAACCGGATGATCAATCACGGGGGAGAGAAAATCAGTGTGACTTGGAAGAGGTTTGTCAAAGGGGAACGACTCAAACTCTCTATCAGAATTACCTTCGGAGTTCATGTATTCTGAAAAATTTATCTCGGGAAGTACTGGACTTGGATCAGATGAGGAAGGCGAGGAACACGTTGTGCTTGTGTGCTTTGGGGAATTTGGTGCGGAAGCGTTTGAAAAATCAGAGTTTAAATTCCTTTTAACACATTCGTCTTGAGAGACGTTACTTTCTTGAGAAGAGATATTTCCAATGAAAGCTTTACACGAGGATGTGTCAGATGAGTTGGAAGAAAGATCAGGTGAATTCTGCTTTTGAGCTTGGAGAAGGTTAATCTGTTCTTGGAGTTGACCATTTCTCAGGTGCTCTTTCATCGTTTCTCTTGTCATTTCAGACAGTTTTGATGAGAGCGTATTGATTTCCCACTGAAATTTTTCCTTTTCCTCACTTGACACACCCTCGATTTTCTCAGATTTGAGTTTCTCAAGATCCTTAATTAACTCTTTCTTCTCATTTTGAAAAACAGACCTTTCTTTTTCCAGTGACTCCTCCAACTCGACTATCTTTGCTTCCAAGATGAGAGGGGGAACATAGAGTTTAAACTCATCCGTCTTAGTCTTGGTTTCGGTTGCTTGGTCCTCATCCTTTTTGGAGGAATCCTTGGGCGTAGCAACCTTGTAGCAGTCAAAATAGTCATTCGAGAGGTACTTCTTTGGATTTTTCTTATAAGAGTAATTTAAAGGCTCATAACAAAATGGAAGTTGTATTCCTCGTTTGTGTGTGCGCTTATGTTCCTCGGTTTCCTCCTCCTTTTCTGGTTCAAGAGGACCAGTCCATTGAATTGCGTACTCTGGATACTTTTTATCTAATCCATAGCAAGCAAAATCATACAGAGTAGGGACTTGATATCTTCCCTTTTTCAGATAATGTGGGTTGTCATATCCGATTCCCCATTCTTTGTTAAAATACGTGAACTCTTTGGGTTTGTTCAAAAAAATGGTTTGATCAGTTTGACCCCGTTTGTGGAGTTTGGTTTCAAGTTCTAGAATTTTAGCCACATACTCCTTGTGTTGAATTTGAAGAGAAGAGCATTGATAAGTAATGTCTTCTTTCTCATTCAAGCACTGATCAAACTGACGTTGGAGATCAGATAATCTGGCCCTTAAGTCTTTAGGTGCTAAAGAAAGGATTTTGCATCTGTCTTTTAAATCAACATTTTCAGACTTATACTTCTCAGTTAATTTCATTTGAACATTAAGCTTTTCAGTTATTGAACTAATTTCAAGCTTTTGTTCTTCATTTGTGGCCTTGAGGGAGTTTGCCTTTTCGGTGATGGTCTGCAGTTGAAGTATGAAGTTTTGTAGGCAAGAGTCACATACCTGATTTGCTGTTGCCTTGTCTTCATCCGTAGACGATTGATATCCCATGAAAGCATCAGTACCTTCATAATCGTCCTCATCATCAGATCTGCCTAGCCAGTACTCATTTTCAGCGAACATAACCTCCCCATCCTCCTTCTGTCTGGCCAGTGCAAGCTTGGCCTCATAGTAGTGAGAGTTCTTCACTGTGGGTTGACGGCAGTCTTTAGCGAAGTGACCGAGTTTCCCGCAGTTGTAGCATTTCACAGGTTCATCTCTCTTCTTCCGGTCACTTTTCTCTGTCTTCTCCTTCTTCTCAGATTTATCTTGCTCTTCTACCTTTTTCTTTCCTTCATACCGATCCTTATAGTCGTGACGCTTATTGGAGGAGGTGGAGTAGCGTTGACTATTAGAAGACGGCTTCTTGTAGAACTTTTGTTGTTGAAAGGATTTAGTCAGAAAGGCAATAGCTTTCATTAAGTCTGATGCTTCATCATCATCATCATTACTGTCTTTCTCGTCTTCAGGTTCTGACATGGAGGAACTATGCTGTGGACCGCGTCTGGATTGGCTGCTTGAAGATTTCCCCAGTTTGGAAGTCATGAGGGCAATAGGATCAGCTGATGGTTTTGACTCATTCTTCTTTTCTCCCAGAAGCTCATTTACTTCATCTTTATCTTGGAGAAGTGTCTCATAAAGTTCATTGATGCTGATGTTCTCTATCAAGTTGTTGTGCTTGACATGAGAAGCATACACTTTCCATTCAGGTAGCAAGTTGTTGAGGAACTTTAGTGCATTCTCAGTATTGGAACGAACAATTTTATTCTTGTTCAGTTCATTGAGAAGTAGACAAAATCGTTCATAGGTCTGGGTAAGGGATTCACCGTTGCGCTGCTTGAACCCATCGAACTTGGTTATCGCACTATTTATCTTCAACTGATTTCCTACAACGCTCCCACGCATCATTTTGGCTAGCTGGTCCCACATGCCTTTAGCCGTATCTTTGTAACTATCTATGGAAGTGTAGATGGAATTAGGAAGAGCCTGAATCAGATATCTCTTTGCATGCTTTTCACCTTCAAGCATGCCTCTTATAAATTCTGTCATCTCAGCAAGAGTCTTCGCCTCACGTCGAGCTATTGCAGTTGCAGTTGCAGGTATGTCCTTCATTGGCTTGGCAATTGGGCCATGATCCAAAGCTCTCTTGATGTACTCATAGTTGTCCTTGGACTCTATGAAGATCATGAACCTATCTCGCCATTGGCTGTATTCATTCGGATAGAGACACGGTGGCTTGGTGTCAGTGCCAATTGCGAGAGCATCACGAGAAGTAGACATCTTCGGTTGCAACGGAGTGATCGTCAGACGTGTAGATTGATTCAAAGGGTAAACCTAACGCAAGGCACTAAGAGTGAAATCCTAACGCAGGGTCTACGAGTGATTTGACTAACCTGAACTTACTGGATAGGAATCCAAATAAGTGATCTGATCTGGAAATGTCCGGATCAGATTTGATGCAAATGGAACAATAAATAAAACAGAAGTATCCGGATAAGATGAAGATACCAGATACTAGAATTGTTCGGACAACTGAAAGAGTCCGGATATCAGAAAGAATCCGGACAGAATAAGCTTTCCGGATAACATATATCACACACTTTTCCGGATAACTGAGGTTACCGGATGTGAAATGATTCCGGATACACTGAAGTTTCCGGGTACAATGGAATGTCCGGATAAGATATGTCCGGAAACACTGGGTTTCCGGATACAAGTATTATCCGGATTGAATAAGGAAAAATGACTTACCCGGATTGCAGAACTTACTCGGAAAACGGAGGAGTCCGGATGGAATTGGAGATGTCCGGATGGATTTCACACAAACGTCCGGACACTATCAACTTGTCCGGAAACCACGGCTGGTTTATCCGGACTCTGCGGCTGTTTGCTTAAATCGATCGACGGAAATCACTAGAGATGCTTTGAATCGAATCCGTCCGTCTGATCTGATACCAATTGTTAAATCCAGATCCGTGCAACTATGATGAAATCGAAATAGATGAACAGTAATAACAAATGATTTCAACTGGTCATCCCTGTCATTCACTTTCAGAGAGAATTTGCAATACAGTGTTTGAAAGTAAAAGGATGATTAGCTTGTTTTTCCAAGCTAATCAACATTAAATATGATGGGCCCCGTGGTTAACAAGCCCACGGCCCGTTCACTAATAGGCTCTAGGTTAATCAAATACAGTTTAACCCTTGAACTTTAAATCAACACTAAAACCTGCTCTAACAAGGTCCAGATGAGCTTCCATGGTTTGGAGCTTTTTAGAGAATTTACAAAACTGGTCCCTACAATGTTATGGGTTTTACAAACATAAGTAAAAGCAAGAAAATTTACAAAAGGAAGGACAAAACATGGATGGACAAAACTACCCCTGGCACTAACTGGACTTTTTAACGGGGTTAGTGACCAGGGACTGGATTTGGAGCAAAATTGGAAACTGAGGGACCACTTCTTGAGATATTGAAGTTTAGGTCCCTCTTTAAAAGAAATACTATAACCACAGGGACCAAATATATATATATATATATATATATATATATATATATATATATATATATATATATATATATATATATATATATATATATATATACTAGTTGTGTACTCGCGCGTTGCAGCGCGGGGCATTTCAATGTTTAATGAAAACTCAAATTGTTAATAGTGTTTTATATTACTCTCGATTTTATTTTTCTGGCCGTTTTTCGAAGTTTTGAATTGAAAGTTGACAAACGTATAAAAGCATCTCCAACAGCTTCTCTATTTAGGAGAAAATGGCGAATATGAGGATTTTCAGCTATAATTTTGCTTCAACGGTTTCCCAAAAACTATCTCCAAAATGTAGAAAATATGAGAGAGAATGAGTTTTTTCTCCAAATATGGAGATAACCCCAAAAATAATTAACAACATGTGAACACCAATAGAAATCTTTGAAAATAAATATTTAAAGAAAAATAATAATATTATAATCAATGTTTTTTTTCTCCAAAATAGGGAATCTGTTGAAGATGAATGTATTTTTTCTTAGAGATTTTGACTTTTGGTTCTCCATTTTAGGGAATGTGTTGAAGATGCTCTAAATGCAAGATTAACATGGTTGGTTGACTAAATATTTGAAAATAAATTAAATAGTCTTCTGGTCAAGGTAGTGTGTTTAAGTGATAACTGAAATTGGAGGCAGACTCACCCATATCAGCATCATAAGAAGTTGAAATCCAAGAATTGATTGGTAGTAATTAAGATCACCAGGCCTCGCTATGAACTCATTTATAAAGAAAATGGTTAATTACCAACTAATGCACCTGCTATTTTATCAAATAATGCACCTAAGCTTAACAAAGGTTTGTATATTTATTCACCCGAAGAAAGAGTTCAAAATCAACTTCATCGCCCAAATTCTCATAAGAATCATGAAGAAACGCAACTCGTTCTTCCTCTGAAGCTCGACTTGTGTAAATTGATTCTGTAGCCATGGATCTGATACAAAAGTACACCAATGTAATTACCTGCTATGATTGTTAATCTTATCTGTTTGATTACTAAATGAAATCAAACTCATAGGAAGAGAATAGAGCAATTTAAGTGTATGAAGTACCCCAAATACAAATAGTAGAATCTATATGGATAACATGAGATACAAATGATCAACGTAACATGTATCATCAATTGTGCATTAATTCACTATTCTATGTGATAACCTTAGGTACCAATGCATGTAAACTACATTCAAGGCTGGAAAAAGCCACACATGCATGCATGTATAAATAACTAATTTCCCATATATAGATGAGCTAATTTGCTATTACATTGCAGAAGAACATAAATGTCTTGGACTTGCAAATTACAACCAACAAAGAACATAAATGTCTTGGACATGCAAATTACAACCAACAAAAATTATTGAACTAATTTGAAATCAAAATTATATCCGTGATCAAGGCATTTGTAATGTCTCGGGTAAGTTCGTAATTTTAATTTGGGTTCAGTTTTATTTATTTAGTTTATTTTATTAGTTTAGGGGTGTTTTTGTCATTTTGTTAAGTTCGAGCCCTTAATTGCAAATTAGAATCCTTATAAGTTGAACCGCCCTCTTGAATTTCATTAAGTCGGTTTCCAGTATATTGGTGGTGTATGTGTGCTTAGGCGAAAGACAGTGAAGTTCGGTTATTTAGGGTCGTAGGAATTCTCCTTTAAATCGTTTTGAGGAATGTATTCCTTTTCAAATTATGTTCATAGTAGATAGTATTATATTTCTACCGGTTTAAAATTGTCAATTTCTGATTTTTTTGTGGTTTCGATCAATTCTGGGATTCGGACGTCGTCCGGATTCTTCAGTATCCGGATTCGATTTATCCGGATTCTCCTAAGTTTCCGGATATGAATTTTATTAGGATTGGGTGTTTCTGGATAAGGCTTCCGGATAAGTTGTCCGGATGAGTTTCCGGATTCCCTGACTTTCCGGATAAAGGTTTCCGATTGATATTTTCCGGATACAAAAGTATCCGGATGGTTTGCAATTTCGGGATAGGTTGTCCGGATAAGTTAATTCTGGATTTCTGGATATTTGTTTCCGGGAAGGTTTCCAGATAGTTCTGGATAAGGGGTTTCCGGGTATGGTTTTCCGGATATAGTTTCCGGATTGGTTCCCGGATGAGTTACCCGTGCTATGTCGCCGAAGAGGGACATTTGTGGGTAAGGGTATGATAGTGTAACACCCTAAAATTAGGGCCAATTTGAACCTCAAAAATTCTAATAATATTAACATTGAATCATCCAAACTTTATACATTACAGAGAATTAACCTTGAGGATTCATATATACATCAATGCAAAATAAAATAACCTATTAATCTAATCTTGTCAACTAAGATCAGATTAAACCGGTTATCTAAGAGTTATCAAAAAAAAAACTCCTCGCTAAGGCTAACTTCTCCACTTCCACAAAAGTATGTACTCGAATGCACTCGTCCCACAACCCTTTACTTTCCCGAGCTAGTACCTAGTAAGAAAATATAATTTGAAACGATTAGGCTAACGTCTAGTGAGAACATTCGATTTCAAAATAATACTTTTAAAATCAATGTAAAGAAGGCATAACAAACCTGGTTTACCTTTTTTCTTACCACAAGTAAAATATCTTACGATGACGGGATCATACCCGATTCCATGAATATAACTGACACCAAGTCAATCATAGTATCATGTTCCAGAGCCCACTATGAATCTCCACGGATTCTAGATTAATGCTCATGTCTAAGAAATCACAATTACACATGTCAATTTCTTGGAAAGGAAGTAGAGATTACAATTACACATGTCAATCCCTTTTCTTCCTTAGAAATCGGGAATTACGATTAGTCTACGCCTATCCCACGATTTCTCATCAATGTGAAATAGGAATTACGATTAATCCACGCCTATTCCTTATTTCACCTAAACGGGAATTACGATTAGTCCACGCCTATTCCACGTTTATCACACACACTGGAATTACGATTAGTCCACGCCTATTCCATGTGTTCATAAAAACTAGTGCCTATGGATCCATTACACTTACTACACACCTGCATAGTATCAACTAAAACAATTTTTAAGCCTAACACACTACCATTCAACTGTAAGTATGTTCGAGCTACTAGGATTGTATTTCAATTCCTTAATCGTACCCTGTCCAGATATCAAAACCCAAAGTTACCTGATACACAAAACTTACCGGGTACCTATAACTTACCGGGTACTTACAACTTACCGGATACTTACAACTTACCGGGTACTTACAACTTACCGGATACTTACAACTTACCGGTAACTTTGCCTTGTCCGGATACCTTCATACAGAGGTTACCGGGTACTATCATTTTACCCGGTAACTTCGACCTGCATCCTAAAATTACAATCCAAACCCATGTTTGTTCCATTCAGCTTGTTTTAAACACATTCATTCAGCCCCAAAACAGTTTATACAGGTGTCTTAATGTTTAATTTGACAGAAAACATGGATTTAATCAAAAGAGTGAATGAACTCACCTTTGGTTCTTAGACCCACTTCTCTACACAATCAGACTTCAAATCAAACAGCACCTAGAAGAGATCAGATTAAGATATGGATACTATCCTGCAACTGGAATCAAATTTTGCATAATCCATAGAATTTCTTACCCACAAAATCAACTTGTGTTCTTAATCTCTTCTTCTTTCTCTTTTCTTTCTCTTTTCTTTCTCCCTCTCTGCCAAAACCGACTTCAACCAAGTAAATGAGATATTTTCTCAAACCCACCTCAGCACTTATCTAACATACTTTCCAAAAATAACCAAACACACCCTCAAGTTTCAACTTTCCAAAAATAGCATCAAACTTTGGTCACTTGAATATTTAACCCCAAAGGTTTTATATAATTGCAATAGCCAAATCTTAAACCAAAATACAATTCAACCTCATTCATAAAGAATAAAAATACAATGGAAATTCGAGGTGTTATAGATAGGTTTATTTAGAATTCTTAGTCTGTTAGAGAGTCTTATGTGTTTGATTGGTAAATGGATATTTGTATTTAATTTATTTCAGATTCGATGACTTTTGGCAAGAGATTGAATCATCAGTTTATTTGAGAAAAGCTTGGAAGTATTTTGATAGCAATTAGGTGAGTTTTACTTTAAACGTTTTCAAACTGAAATACATATATATACTGGATAAATATGTGGTAGGTAGTGTGATGATGTGCTTATGATTGAAATATGATATATGGAGATGTATGTTGTATTTATATAAGCATTACACTTTACGATTGCACCTTGGCCGGACTTAGGGCCGGTAGAGTATTGGTTGTATGGAGGGACAACAGAGTTGGCTGTATTTTAGTGTAGCGGAGTAAATTGATTAGTTGGTTTAGCGCAACCAACTAATATGGCCATGAAAAAGAGTTGTACACAGTGCATACGAGTCATGATTGGTATTCAAATACTTGTTGTATATTTGTGTTTTTACCAAATGATTATTAAATTGACGGGGATTTTTTCACTTAGACCAATTGGTCTAACCCTCATTTTGTTTTCAAAAATATGTATTCCAGGTCAAGGACTGTTTAAAGGCAAGGATAAAGTGTAAGGTGCTTTTGAAGGCTGTTTGTAATTGAGAAGTTTTCCTGAATCGTTTTGTAGGGATAGTATTGTATTATTAGCGAAAAGTTTGTACTGATATATGTAATATACAGTTTTAAGATTTTTGGACCTTATGTGATATAATATGTATCTTTTGTTGTATATGTTTGGCATGTAATGAGTGTTATATGGTGTATGTTTGGGTTGGGGTTGTTATAGCATTTGACTTGATAAAAAAGGCAATATATAGCAACTTATACATGGTCGATAAAGGTAATACCGTTTAAATTGACCATAAGAACAAATCACTTAGAGAAGCATATACGTGAAAACAGAAAGAGCAAAGTTGAATAGAGAAGAGGTCGGCGCTCTTGGTCGATTCAAATTCAAACACTGAGCAAACCCTAAAATCAACCATGGAAGATGGAAAAGGGGATCAATCACAGCTGTATACCCATCCAAGCCAGTGTCTTTGATCAAACAAGAAGTATAAGTTTACAGCTATAAGATTAACAACTCTACACCAAGTGAATTAAATAACCTATATAAGCATCATAAGCTTATAAACTTTAATACAATAAACAACCTGGACTAAGTGCTTAACCAATCAGTTATAAAAAAACTCTCATACTGTCTTTACTTTAAATAACCCAACAGAAGCAAGATGATAATCATATATTTAAACATCTACTAAAAAAATCCAATGTGTGATGATAATGAAATCATAGAAGATGCACAGAGACATAAACCATGAAAGATGCAAGCAGTTGTGAATGATGATGCAAATGGTTTATATACTACCATAACACAAAAATGCACCCGTCAAGGTTGATCCAAAGTATGAACAACATACCAAAGTAAAAAACTGACGAAAGCAAGGTATGAACAATGCTCCAAACCAACAAACGGAAAGAACAAATATGATGCTTAAAGCCAAACGCAAAGCAATTCAAATTAAAATACAAATGAACTGCTATTGTGAACCTAGTAAGGTGCATTGACACATCAATCCAAACTGAAATTTGTAAGATGAAATATCAATCACTTTATGACAATGAAATATGCAAATCGGTTTAAAACATCATCCCAAACTGAAGAGTTGTAAGATGAAGACTTCTACAACAGGTTCAACATCCATTTAGATTTGCTGAAAGAGATGATATGAACCAACTAAAACCTGCAACATTTACCAATCGAAAGACCATAGTTTGAAAAGCTTAAGCTGATAAACCGTAAAGTTTTATTTTATAAATTAAACTTCGTGGTAAGTTCATGAGAAATGAAAACCTGCCAAACACCATGTTCTTGAGCCCTATGAATAAAGATTCAAAATCGATTAACCCATAGTATACAAAATCGACTCACAAATAAACTCTCTATCTGAAGAAAAAAAATCGAACAACAATTTAGTGAACCAAATGGGAGCAAGATGAGAAATTGTTGATGCTCTTGGGTACCTGGAACAAAAAAATCCCAACAGGAGTAACAAAAAACCCTAGGATAAATTATATAGCAATTGAGTTTAAAAAACCATTTATGCAGTAAAGAACATGTCCATATTGGAATAATGGAATTCATACCGGAGGGGATATTTGGATTTTGATCGAGGAAGGAGGTGTCAGTCGTTCCAGATCTTTATTTCATGTTTGAATCTCATATTTGAATGTTAAATGTAGATAGAGCTAATATGTATGGTACAACAAGTTTTTAGACACGATAACTTCATCGTCAGGTAAGGAAACCGATGGTTCAACTTTTAGATAACGGTAACTTCATCGTCAGGTAGGAAACCAGTGGTTCAACTTTTAGATACCGGTAACTACATCGTCAGGTTGGTTCAACTTTTAGATACCGGTAACTGCATAGTCAGGTAGGAAACCGGTGGTTCAACTTTCAATGCCAAATTTTGTTTTTCTTTCACTATGATTTGACACTCTTCTTTAATATAGTGTCCTCTACATGTATTGCCTTTTCTGTTCGACACAAAATTATGGCTCCACTTATTTATCCGTTGGAGAAAAAGTGATGGGTGAAAGATGCTTGTTTTAGAGGGCATTGAAGTTGTGCTGAAAAAACCTCCAAGCATATCATTGATATTCATAATAGATACAGAAATGGTGATAACGAAGCTACAAAACTAAGTATAACACTTCAACTGACTTAAAGAAGCATACATGAGAACAAAGCCATTTGTCATCACACTGAATCAACACCTCTAAAATTCCACCTCTTCACCTTGCCACTCATTTACATACAAGTTGCTAATTAGAAAATTGAGCAACAACCTTGTCAAACCAAATTAGACGACTTACTATCTCGAGATTAGACAGTTGAGCAACAACCTTCTTAAACTGCAAGTTAACAAAAGAACAACAAACCAAAAAATGGCCAAAGGCCAAAGCAATTTGCACAAATCCAAAAAATGAAGTGCAATATGGCTAAAGGCCAAAGTAAAATTGTTCAACTAAATCAGCAGCCCTTTGACCTTTAGCCATCCAAACTTCAACTTCTGAAAGAAAGAAAGCAAAAGTAATAGCAACTCCAAAACAGGAGCTAAGAATTTTGAAAATTAGAGACAACTTTCTTAATCCCATATCCACCAGAACAGAAGCTTTCTAAGAGGATTGATGAACACTTATGAGCAATCTATGAGTGATCACCAAGATTGATATCCACATATAGCTTAAGTGATTGATAAAAACAAAGCTTACAGAACCTTATTTTTATCAAAGTCCTAATAAGATTGCATAAAATAAATATCAATGAACTCAGGGGCTCCTATTTGTGATTACCCGGTATACGTTTACCAGGTAAGACTATCCATCCTCATCATATCTTTTAGCGGGTAAGATTTTCGGTCCTTGTCAAGTTCATCATCACTTGTGGGGTAAACGCTTACCGGGTAAGTTTAGTTTCATACAACAGGCACACAAAAAATAGTTCGAAAAGCCCATGAAGTTCACCATTTTTACAGTCAAATTAAAGAAATTTTAGTCATAACATGTGAAAAAGTTGGAAGTTAACCAGTGAGTTATATAAAAGTATATATTACCAAACAAGACAATTTGCATTTGATGAAGAGGACTTTTCCCTTTCTTCGCTTGGATAAATCGTGGGGCATATTTAACTTACAATGCATGCAATGGCTTCAAAACAACCAGAGTAGCATTTTTTTTTTACGTTTTACCCGCAAACCACATTTGGTAAGGTGAAGATTTTGAAATTCTGTTCTCTAGAGAAAACTCCCATACACGCACACATCTGGTTGTAGAACAATGTCTTGATGCATTGTGATTGCCTGATCTACGCAAACACAAAACTGATACTGTTAGAATATATGTTAATATTTTGTAAATATTCTGCATTTATTTCCCTTCCTATTTAGCTCCTAAATTAGTGCTTTTCAATTAATGTTGATAGGCTAGGATCATGGATGTAAGAGTGTATATATTTCTCTTGTAAATGTTTGGAAAGGCAAGGAATTACATTCTATCATGGTATTACGAGTCTTACGGCAATTCTTCTTCTAACTTCTCCTAAACTCATCTCCTACTCTATCTCTTCCGCTGCCCTACCTCCTGTCTCCTCCTTCTCAGACAACTATGTCGGACAAAACCAAGGCTTCTTCTTCGTTCCATCCCGCTCTTGCGGTGTCCAACATCAAGAATCACATGTCCATTATCCTTGAGATGGAAAATGTCCGGTATTGTACGTGGGCCGAGCTTTTTAAAGTTCATGCAAAATCTCATCGGGTCCTTCACCATATTATTCCTCCAACAGCTAATGTAACTACTCCTACCACAGACGAGGAGAAGGAGTTATGGGCAACCCTCGATGCGACGGTTCTCGGTTGGATTTATGCCACTATCTCAACTGATTTGTTGCATACGATTCTTGAACCAGACTCGACAGCCATGGAGACTTGGAACCGCTTGCGTGATATTTTCCAAGACAATCAAAATTCACGTGCAGTAACCCTTGAGCAGGAGTTTTCGCATACACACATGGGAGATTTTCCAACAGCCTCCGCTTATTGCCAACGACTAAAAGAATTGTCGGACCAATTGAAGAACGTTGGGGCCCCGGTTTCAAACGATCGTCATGTTCTCCAACTAGTTGCTGCAGGCCTTACTGACGCCTACAATGGAGTTGGCACGCTTCTTCGTCAAAGCAATCCACTACCACCCTTTTATCAAGCCCGTTCCATGCTAACGCTGGAGGAGGCCGGCTTGAACAAAAAGACATCGGGATCGGCAATGATGGCCAACGCACGTGTCCCTGTTGATTCCGGTACGTTTTCGGACCAATCTCCTCCTAATAACAATGTGGGAAAGAAGCCTCAAAACAAACATGGGGTCGGAATCGGGGTGGCGGTCGTAATGGTAGCAAAGGCAACGGTCGTGGCTCATCTTTTTCGAGTCCACAACAACCACTACAGCAGCAATGGAATTCTGGACAGGGCCATTGTTGAATATTTTATATAGAATCAGTAAAATATTTCACAAGTTATAATTAAACAAAACTTGAAAGGTATTAATTTAATTATAAACTTTTAAGAATGATTTAAATACTATATATATTTATATAAGACTCTTAAATATAAATATATATGTATACGTAAAATATTTCACAAGTTATAAGTAAACAAACTTTTGATTTGTTTTGAAGACTTAATAAGCAAATATATATATATATATAATAGTGTTTATAATATATATATATATATATACATACACGGAAACAACAGAAACAGGAACCAAATTTCTCGTTTTAATAAGCAATATATATATATAGATATATATATATATATAAGACAACGAACAGTGTATATATATATATATAATATATTGCAACAGTAAACAATAAATAAAATTAGAACCTTTTATTAATTTGACAATCAATTAATAAACTCAAGTTTTAACAGTGGATTCTACGTTAGTTAGATTAACACAAACAAACAAATAATCCTAAAACAATTATATCCTTCGCGATAGATTTGTCAAAAAAGGGGTAGAAGCAGAGTGTTCACTCTAGTGAACGAAAGTAAACAACAATTGTGAAAATTAAAACCAACCTGAAACAATGTATTGATCGCGAACGAAACTGCACGGAAAGAATTTCCTGTCCTTAAAGGTTTTGGCGATACTCTCTTGTAGGTTGTGAGTCTTCAATCGCTTAGCCCCAGGATTTGATGCAAATTAAGATAAATACTAACAGCAATAGTATTCTCTTATAATGCAAATCTTGAGACAGAAAAGAAGTAGAAAACAATAGCAAATATGCAGAGATCTTTTGAGAGAAAAAGAGCAGGAAGTTGATTTGTTTACTGCACGGAAATTTTAGAAGGAGAAGACCACTCCTTTTATAATAGGAAAACCAACAAATGGGTTAACCCAAATTCCCAAAAAATCTCCCACAAAGTCGGCCACGTGAAGGAGTTGGGGAGACCAATTCTCTAACTAATTTTTTTAAATGATTTTAAAACATATTTAAAATCAACTTAAACATATCTGCTCTTTTAAAAAAAACTGATTAACTTTTTTTTAATTAATCAATAATCTCTTTTATTGTTTCTACAAAGTGGGATGGAAACTTCCAACCTCACTCTAATTTCCAACAATCCCCCACCAGGTTGGAAAGTTTCCTGACATTCAAGAAAGAGGATGTTACAGTGGTGTCACTAAGATTAAACCCTGTTAGATGTAAAGTGGCAAGAAGAGATCAATTCAATAGTATCCTTAAGATTTAAACCTTGAATTTTGTGATCTCTTCGGCTTATTTACACACATCACCCTTTGTCTTTGCATTCTCACTGAGCGCGTATATGGCCATGCGCTAAATCCTGTTTCATGACTATCTAGGAGAGAAACCACCATTCTCCATTTAAGGCGGCACCACCTCTAAGTCATATAGGCAAAGTTCTATATCATCTTCGTTGCTAAGATGCCTTCAAACTTTGTTAAGAGATCAAACTCATCCTCGTTCTCGGCAACGACGTACTATCAAATACCTTACACGAGTCTATCTTTATCGATAGTACCTTCTATCGGTTGAGTGACTTGTTATTACCCATTAAACTTAGGAGATAGGAGCACTAAATCTAAGTTGGGTTTCCATCACTAACCGATTCTGTGTGGTTTCAGACCCATGTCTCTGGTAGTTGATCCTACTAAGTCTCTCGTCAGAGGCTTAGTCAATGGATCTGCCAAGTTTCCACACGACTTGACATACACAATGCTTATGGTACCATTATCTATCAGTTGTCTCACATAATTATGTCGGAGACCTATGTGTCGCGACTTCCCGTTATACACGGCGTTGTATACTTTCGACAGTGTGGCCTCACTGTCACAATACATGGGAATCGAAGGAGTCGGTCGGGGCCATAAATGGATATCTGACAGCAGATCTCTAATCCATTCGGCCTCTTTGCCCGCAGTAGCTAGGGCAATAAGTTCGGCTTCCATAGTTGAATGAGCGATACATGTTTGTTTCTTGCTCGCCCAAGAAATCGCTCCACCACCAAGTGTATAAATCCATCCACTTGTGGATTTAGAGTCACTTGAGTGATCTATCCAACTAGCATCAGAATATCCTTCCATGATTCCTGGATGCGTCGTGTACGTCAACTCTAGATCACTGGTTCTTTTCAAGTATCCAAATACTCTACTGATTGCCTTCCAGTGATCTGGACCCGGATTGCTTGTATATTGACTTAGTCTACTCACAGCAAAAGCAATATCCGGTCTAGTACAATGCATTGCATACATCATGCAACCTATTGCACTAGCATACTCTAATTGAGCCACCGCTCTACCAGAGTTTTTGTCAAGTTTAACACTTGAATCAAATGGAGTATTGAACTCCTTTATATTCAAATGTTGAAACTTAGTCAACATCTTCTCTATGTAGTGGGATTGACTAAGAGAAATTTGAGAACCTGACTTTTTGATTTAATCCCAAGAATTGTATCTACTTCTCCAAGATCTTTCATCTTAAAGTTCGAGGACAAGTAGTTTTTCGTCTCACAGATCCCTTCCAGATTGGTCCCAATGATCAGCATATCATCGACATACAGACAGATTATGACAGTAGATTCTTTCGTACATTTTGAGTAAATGCACCGATCAGCTCCATTATGTCGGAACCCGAAAGAGGTGATAGTAGTATCAAATCTTTCGTGCCACTGTTTGGGGGCTTGCTTTAAACCGTACAGAGACTTAATAAGTCTACACACTTTGTTCTCTTGTCCGGGTACCACAAACCCTTCGGGTTGCTCCATATAAACCTCCTCGTTTAAGTAACCATTCAAAAAGGCTGTTTTCACATCCATTTGATGAATGTTCAGACCTTTTATGGCCGAGATTGCTATAAGAGTTCGGATAGAACTGATTCTAGCAACCGGAGCATAGGTGTCGAAATAATCGATACCCTCTTTCTGTCTATATCCTTTGGCTACCAATCTAGCTTTAAATGCTGAGATTGAACCATCAGGGTGTAACTTCCTTTTGAATATCCACTTGGAACCTATGGGTTTTGTTCCTTTGGGTAAATCAGCTAATTCCTAAGTTCCATTTCCCATAATAGAGTCCATTTCATCGTTTATTGCTTCTTTCCATAGTGGAGCATCCCTTGAAGATATTGCCTCTTTGTAAGTCTTAGGATCTTCATCAATGTTAATTGTGAAAATGACCTCTCTCGTCACCTTCTTATGAGTCCCTTCTACTAAGTATGAAAGGAATTCATTTCCTAGACTTTTCTCTTTTCTTACTCTAGTACTTCTACGTGGTTCGTCAACCTTGTTAGGGGTTTTCGAACTATCACGAGATGTACTAGGAAGATTCGAAGCCAATGTTCTTTCTGAGTTTTCAGCATCTCCTGAAAACTTGTCTTCAAAGAATTCCACATCTCTGGATTCTACTATTACTCCTGTTTCTTTATCCAATAATCTATAAGCCTTGCTATTTCTAGCATATCCTACGAATGTACTTTTAATAGCACGGGCTCCCAGCTTGGATCGTTTTGGATCAGGAGTTCGATAGTAGGCAACACAACCCCAGACTCTAAAATAGTTCAAGTTGGGTTTCCTTCCTTTCCATAGCTCATATGGGCTAGTTGGGATCACACGACTAGTGATCCGATTGTGAATGTGGCAAGCCGTTAGTAAAGCCTCTCCCCACAGATTGGTAGGTAGACCCGATTGGTTCAACATACAGTTGACCATCTCAACGAGGGTTCGGTTCTTGCGTTCCGCCAAACCATTCTGTTGAGGAGTAAAAGGCGACGTGCGTTCATGTTTGATACCATTCTCTTCGCAGAATGTATCAAGTTCTCTATTGAAGTATTCACCTCCTCTATCTGATCGTAGGATTTTTATTCGTTTGTCTAGTTGATTTTCTACTTCAGCTTTATATAGTTTAAAAGCATCAAAAGCTTCATCTTTTGAGTGTAGTAAGTAAACGTGTAAAAACCGGCTGAAGTCGTCACAAAAAGTTATGAAATACCTCTTACCTCCGCGAGTAAGTATTCCATTTAATTCGCAAATGTCGGTGTGAATTAACTCTAAGATTGATGTTTCCCTTTTGACGGATGGAAAAGGTTTCTTTGTAAATTTGGATTTTACACAAGTTTCACATTTTCCAAAATCTTTATTATTAATCTTGATTAATCCTTTACATTGCATTTTTTCAATATTCTTTATGTTTGTATGTGCTAAACGTTTATGCCATAAAGAAATAGAACAAGCGAGATAATCAAAGTAATTTCATTAATTGAATCAGGGACAACATCAAAAGCACAAACAGAAAAACCTACAGACTGATCAGACACAGACAAAGCATTACTAGCTGTTGACTCACTAGTACTAGGAACATCATCATTATCGCCTTCATTCAAATTTAGGCGATACATTCCAAACTGACGATATGCTTTGCCTACGAAGTTATTTCTCTTATGGAACACAATCGTTCCATCTTTGAGGGCCAGCCCAATTCCATTCTCATCAAGCTTGCTTAGAGACACTAGACACTTACAGATAGAGGGCACATGAAGCACATTCCTGAGGGTTACAGTCTTGCCGGAAGTAAACTTTAATAGCACCGTTCCGATTCCAGCAATGTCGGCTTTACCACGATTGGCAGTTATGATCTGCTTTCCAGGCGCTACCGGATTGTAAGTAGCAAACTTGGATTCGGAGTCACAAACATGGACTGTGGCTCCAGAATCCAAAAACCAGCCACCTCGCCCAGCCATTACCCTGGTTGCCGCCTCAGCAATCATATCAATCTCTTCATTCAGGTACAGATTAGCCACAAGATGCTCGATATCGACAACCGCATTAGCTGCCGGTGGAGGGCCAGACTTCCTCATTTTGCATTCCCTCGCATAATGCCCTGCCTCTCCGCAGACATGGCACTTACCTGTCCTCTTCGGCCCTTGACTAGAGGATTGCCCAGACTTCTTGAAGTTTTTCTTTTGAGGACCCAAGTTCCACTTTTTAGTAGGTCCATTGGATTTAAACTTCCCTTTACCACCAGCCTGTACGCCGTTGGCACTCAAGATAGTCTTGCCCCTCTTGTCCCTATTTCGTGTCTCTTCCTCTATCCTGATATGTTTTATTAAATCATCCAAAGAGTAGTCTTCGGATTTGTGCATCATACGTTTTTGGAAATCTTTCCAAGAAGGAGGCAGTTTATCAACAACTGCCCCTACTTGGAAAATATCAGGAAGGGAAATGTTGAGAGCTTTCATTTTGTTAACCAATACTTGAAGTTCATGTAGTTGTTCAAGTATTGGTTTGTCATCAACCATATTGAATCTCAAGTAGCGAGACACAAGATACCTATTGGTACCTTCCTCTTGTGCCTTGTACTTGAATTCCAATGCAGTCCAAAGTTCTCTAGGACACTTAATAGGGGCGTATAGGTCATAGAGCCGATCGGACATGACATTTTTTATATGCCCGCAAGCCAATGTTTCACATTCCTTTCGGAGTAGCCGCTCCTTCTCGAGTTCGGCTATTCTAGCTCTATCCGGCTCTTTCCCCTCAGCGGGAATTGGGTTATCAGGTATGGGTTGCAATTGTACAGTTGGGTCCACCACAAACCAGAGTTTGAGCACCATTAGCATGAATTTGACCTTTTCAGCCCAGCGTGTGAAATTGGACCCATCGAAACTGTCCAGTTTCACAAGGTCTTGTGGCATCAAACGGTAGTTACCAGTTTCCATTGTTGACCGTACAAAACCTTTAAGATTGTTGAATATTTTATATAGAATCAGTAAAATATTCCACAAGTTATAATTAAACAAAACTTGAAAGGTATTAATTTAATTATAAACTTTTAAGAATGATTTAAATACTATATATATTTATATAAGAATCTTAAATATAAATATATATGTATACGTAAATCAACAGCAGCAGTAAACAAACTTTTGATTTGTTTTGAAGACTTAATAAGCAAATATATTTAGATCAATGGTGATGAAGTGGGTTTCAAGGGTTTCAACCTTTTGGAGGGTTTCAAAATAGTCTTCCCCTAGGGTTTCAAATTATCCTCCCTATATATATATATATAAGACAACGAACAGTGTATATATCTTTATATATATAAAAACAAAAACCAAAGAGAGTGACGTGGCATTTTGATGGGTTAGGAATTGGTATAAAAAAATTTCTATTTTTTTTTTGATTTTTTAAACAAGTTAATTTATAAAAGACATTAAAGGCCATGTATGAAAGTTATGTGTTTGATTATAAGTGGGTTATATTGGTCATTTTGCATAAGTTAACCTCCAAACTCTTCATATACTCCTATATGCCTTGCCTTCCTCCTCTATCCATCTATGGATGTTCCAATATCTTCCATCTCCATCATCGTTAGGGCTAAAAACTGAAAGAACCAGCAAACATTACATGGCAACTCTTAACCAGTGTAATCCCTTAAATCTTCTTGCTACCTTATTTAAATATTGTTCTTGCAAAATATGAAGTTGTTTATGTGGCACAATGAAAAGTCTTCATTCATCTATTCCTAATTTCTTATAAATTTTGAATTTTTTAAATAAAAAAACTTCTCATTAAATGAGCTTAACTTTTCATCTAACGTCTCATCTTCTATTTTATTATATATTATTTTTGTTTACACAACATAAATACATCAAACAAATATAATTTTTAATTGTTTACATTTTTAATTTAATCAAACATTTTTTTAGTGAATCCAACATTTTTTAGTTAAACTTATAGAATTATAGATGATTATATATATAAAAGTAAAACTCAAACACAATGATGTGACACATTGTTATAGTAGAATTGCTAAATATTTTAATTGTTTAATTTGTTAAAGGGTTTTTTATCCGTATATGAAAAACCAAACTTTTATCAAATTAGTCTACTTTTTTAAGTAATATAACATCATTATAAATGTAAAAAACACATATATATATATAAATCATATATTGAATCTGTTTACTTTATTTTTTATTAGTAAACTAACAATGGTTATAAATCAAGATTTTTATCGAATTAGTCTATTTTTCATTTTATTTTTCAAGTTAGTCTATTTATTAATTAGTAAACTAATAATGGTTATAATCAAAAAAATTCTTTTATTTATCAAATTAGTCTAATGGAAGCCTCTAAACATGATAAACAACCTTTTTATTTTTTTCTCAGTTTATGGTATTTTCTTTTTATTATTCCCTTAGCTATTTGCCAATATTTATTTATAACCCAATATATTCTTTCAAATGCCAAATAATGCAATTAGTTGAAGAGATTAATTGAAGAAGGTCAAAGGTCCCCCTCTCCATCTTGCATATAAAAGAAAGTCATGTTTATTGACATCGATTAGAGCATGCTAATAATTCTTCAGATATAAGATGTTTGTACTTCTCATTCCACCAAATTATTGTTCATCTTTCTAAGGTTATAGTACAAGGATCTTTCGAATTTCTTTAATTGCTTTGTGTATGTAAACACAATATATCTTAGTTTGTTTTTTCGATATTTTTGATAGTTTTTGTTTTTGTATATGTGGTTAATTTTATACGTTATCTTAGATTGCTCAACGGTTTCCTGTTGATTTTATTCTCAACTCAAGCAGCTCCTTAGATTCCTTTTTTCCGATTGATTTTCTTATATCAATGTAAGTTGAAGTTTTTGGAGGAGACAATATGAAGACTGAAGTATTTTGATTCTTGAGTTTTGTCAATACTCAATATTGATGTTTATTGTGTGAAACTTTTGGTTTCCAAATTGTAATTTTAAGTTGTGATGTTTGGTAATTCATGTAAGTTAGAGAATTAAGTATTCAATATCTAGAATATGTTTTGTATTGGTTGTTGAAAAATTGATGTATGAAGAATTATACAGCTTCTTTTATGTAATAAAAGATCAAAGAATTGTATTGTGTTGTGTTATAGAAACACTTATTTTTGGTTTTCCTATTTTTTTTTGTATTTTGTCAATATTCTTTTATTGAGATGAAGATAAAATATTCGACCAATAACTTTCAATGAGTATTCAAGGTTAAGTGTGCATTGCCAAAAAACAAAAAAAATTTACCTAATGTCATTTAAAAAACGGAATTATATATTGAATTTACATGAATGAGAAACATCTATCTATCATTTTTTATTAGATAGACGAATCTTATTTGAAAAAATTGGCCGATCGTGAAATTTCTAGGAGGATCAATTAATAAATTATGTTTTATTTATTTATTGGATACACCTTTGTAAATATGATCAATTTTTTGGTATATATTTTGTAAACATGAAATGAATGTGAACAAGTAAGCCGAGAAAATAAGATTTAAACTTTTCTCGAAGAAGGTTCAACATATTATATATTGACTTTACATGAATTAGAAACATTTATCTATCTGATCTTCTTAAAAAATAGTACTTTTTATTGTATAGACAAATCTTATTTGATTGGCTGATGATAACATTTGTAAGAGAATCAATTACAAAATTACGTTTTGAACTTAATTAAGTTACATATTTTCTAACAAGAGAAATTCCGTCACCACGCAAAGCGTGGTGCCCCACACTAGTATATATATATATATATATATAATATTGCAACAGTAAACAATAAATAAAATTAGAACCTTTTATTAATTTGACAATCAATTAATAAACTCAAGTTTTAACAGTGGATTCTACGTTAGTTCGATTAACACAAACAAACAAATAATCCTAAAACAATTCTATCCTTCGCGATAGATTTGTCAAGAAAGGGGTAGAAGCAGAGTGTTCACTCTAGTGAACGAAAGTAAACAACAATTGTGAAAATTAAAATCAACCTGAAACAATGTATTGATCGCGAACGAAACTGCACGGAAAGAATTTCCTGTCCTTAAAGGTTTTGGCGATACTCTCTTGTAGGCTGTGAGTCTTCAATCGCTTAGCCCCAGGATTTGATGCAGATTAAGATAAATACTAACAGCAATAGTATTCTCTTATAATGCAAATCTTGAGACAGAAAAGAAGTAGAAAACAATAGCAAATATGCAGAGATCTTTTGAGAGAAAAAGAGCAGGAAGTTGATTTGTTTACTGCACAGAAATTTTAGAAGGAGAAGACCACTCCTTTTATAATAGGAAAACCAACAAATGGGTTAACCCAAATTCCCAAAAAATCTCCCACAAAGTCAGCCACGTGAAGGAGTTGGGGAGACCAATTCTCTAACTAATTTTTTTAAATGATTTTAAAACATATTTAAAATCAACTTAAACATATCTGCTCTTTTAAAAAAAACTGATTAACTTTTTTTTTAATTAATCAATAATCTCTTTTATTGTTTCTACAAAGTGGGATGGAAACTTCCAACCTCACTCTAATTTCCAACAGCCATGGGGGTGGCAGTGGCCATGGGGGTGGCAGTGGCCTTGGGCAGTCCCTCCCTGTCCATATCCTGCATCTCCTTCTCCTTGGGCAAGACCCATTGTTCCCCAGTCGAAACCACCTTTACAGCAAGGTCTTCTTGGGCCAAGGCCCCACCAAGCCTACACTATTGCGTGCGTCAGGTCCCCCGTCTCCTACGGACATCGAAGCTGCCATGCACACTCTTGGGCTCAACCCTCCGGATGCTAATTGGTATATGGACATTGGTGCCACATTTCACATGACTTCCACGTCAGGTAACCTCTCGTCTTATTTCAATTTGAGCAATAAACGCGGTATAATAGTCGATAACGACCATTCTATTCCGTTTCGAGGTTATGGGAACACTCAATTATCCCCTCCCCATCCTCCTTTTGCCTTAAAAAATGTACTTCATGCTCCTCACCTTATTAAGAATTTGATATCAGTTAGAAAATTTACAACTGATAACTCGGTTTCTGTTGAATTTGACGCGTTTGGTTTTTCTGTCAAGGATTTCAAGACGGGGATGAGTCTAATGAGGTGTGAGAGTCGTGGTGATCTTTATCCCATCCAGACCACCACCAATACCGCAAATCCACCATCAACTTTTGCTGTTTTATCTCATTCCTTATGGCATGATCGTTTAGGTCATCCGGGTGCGACGATTGTTGACTCCCTTAGGCTAAATAAGTTTATCAAGTGTAACCCATCACGGACCATGAGTGTTTGTCGTGCTTGTTCTTTTGGTAAACATGTTAAATTGCCGTTTGTTGCTTCGAATTCTCGTACTTTGATGCCTTTTGATGTAATCCATTGTGATCTTTGGACCTCGCCCGTTTTAAGCTCCTCCGGGCACCGTTACTATATGTTGTTATTGGATGATTACTCAAATTTTTTGTGGACTTTTCCTTTGTCTCAAAAATCTCAAGTTTTTGCGACATTTCTTACTTTTCGAGCATTTTACCGCACCCAATTTGAGCGGGACATCAAGACCATACAATGCGATAATGGTCACGAATTTGATAATTCGTCATTTTGGGAATTGTGTAAAAATAATGGAGATTGAACTAAGTTATAAGTTACATTTACTACCATTATAATTAGGTATGTAGTTTACTTTTAATCCCTTACTTTTTTATTTTTCATTTTAGACTCTTATCATATTAACATAAATAATGTATATGAACTAAAATGCATTAAAAAAACATTTCTATTTTTTACAAATTATACCATTGTAATCGTTTCGTCAATACCTTCGAAATGAGCCCAATATTGAATATTTTTGGATTTAATTATATTATTAAATATCATAAATATATACGAATTAATGTGTCGTGATTAGTATGAGATTTGTTAAAATTAGTATGAGATTTGATACAAATAATCATTAAATTGTCACGATTTTCTTTTTGCAATTCATATCAATTTTTACTTCAAAGTCGAATTTCTTCGACGAATTACAATTCTATCAAATTTCATTCTGTCAACGAAACACCCTTAGAATTATCATAAGAGATTTAATTACTTGGAAAAAAATATCACTTATCAACTGACTTTTGGATTATGAGTTCGAACATTTTTCAAAAATATAAATATGCAAATATTTTAGTATAGTATATTTAATTATTTATACTTTCTTAATCATGATTATATTATTTTCTCTAATTTTAATTGAACTACATAATATCAGTTATCAACAGATGGTTAGTTAATGATATTTTCAAATCAAATTGTTATGCTTCCCGTCAATTCACTTTAAATTAATCTTTCATAATAGTTGATAAGTTTTCTGGCATGATTTAATTTTTTTAAATTACCCCGTGTAATACACGGTTCGAAATAAGTGTGTGAGAAATTGAGAAGTAATCCTAGCCATTCTTACGGTCAAGATCGGCTTTGACTGGTCAAAATTTACGGCTTTGACTAGTCAAGAATTGAGGCTATTCCAAAAATAGAAGAACGGTTTCATAATTTTTACAAATATGTAGGACGAGTTCATACGTGAACCTGTATGATTCACATATCAACTACATGTTCATATGTGAACCCCGTGTAATTCACATATGAACTTTTTTTAACTGATTCACATATGAACATTTGTGATTCATATATGAACTAATTAACTGATTCACATATGAACTAATTAATCGTAGATTCATATGTGAATCAGTTGAACTAATTAACAGATTCACATATGAAGTTATGGACTAATTAATCGATTCTCATTTGATCTAATTAATTGATTCACATATGAACGTATAGTTCATATATGAATCACACATGTTCACATATGAACTCATACCGCGTATTTTACAAAAATACACCTCTATCTTCTACAAACTATGCGAGGAATCATCCGGTGGTTCACTGTCAAAGTCGCAATGTTGACCAGATGAAGGGCTAGAATCATTTCTCTTTTTCTCACACACTTAGCATTTCTCATTTGAACCTCTACCTATATATATATATATTAATATGCTTACTGTTAGTCCCAGATGGCTATAACAAGTATTGTAGAAGGGGGGGGGGGTTGAATACAATACTCAAAATTTTCACAATTTTAATTCTATTATTGAAAATCTTTCAACAAGTATTACACATAGAAAACTTAAGACTGTTGCGGAAAAGAACAGATAAACTATTCTAACAATCTTACACAAAGTATACTAACAAAACAACTAATAACACTTAGAACAAAGCTATAAAGTTTTTAAGCAATATGGGGATTTCTTGCACTGAGAGAGATTTCCAAAAAGCGTTGTTTGCATGGAGTCTTCTACTTCCTTTTATAGTGAGGATAAGAGTACTAAGCATTAAATGCTTGGTACACATGTCTTCAGGAGACTTGCTTCGTACCAGTGGACTTCTGAAAAGTTGATATGTCAACATCACCTTTTCCTTGGTACAAGGAATAGAACCCATGCAGAAAGGGACTTTAGCTGAAAGTGGATAAAACGACAAATAGTCTCTTTTACCTGGCAAAGGATATTGTCCCATAATAAATGATCTTTTTGATGTGTATTCCAATGCAATCATACCGAAGGTATTCCACCGATATCACTGACATAGGTCTTCGAAATCATCTGCAAGAAAATCCATTTACACAGAGATCCCACCGAGATGAACATCCTTATCGGTGGGATGGATTTGGCAGATGTGTCAAGACACCATCGGTGGTGAGCCTGTCCACCGACGTGTGAATACACCATCGGTGGTGAGCCTGTCCACCGACGTGTGAAGACACCATCGGTGGTGAGCATGTCCACCGACGCGTGAAGACACCGTCGGTGGTGAGGATGTCCACCGATGTGTGAAGACACAATTCGGTGGACATTGACTTGTATGAATCTTGAGAAGAGTCTTCTTAATTCCGCAAAGAGAATCTCTTCAAGCTTGGTTTCGGTTGATCTTCGACTTCACCGAACAATTGCTATCTTGTACAAGTCATTCAAAGAACCATGCTAAAATATTCTAAGTAGGATTTTAGGGAAAACATCAGTGAGTCAATTTCAAATCTTTGGTGACCCAACAATCTCCCCCTATTTGAATTTGAGCTCCTTCCTTAGAATATTTAAGAGTATTGAAAAGTAAAATGCATTTTGACCCTTTTTACTCTTTTTGGGTTCTTTTCACATAGACCATTCTTTTTGTTCTTTTTGATCTAATTTTCTTTTGTAAGAGTATGTATACTATTTACACTATTTACAAGTAAATAAAAGTAAGGTTACGTGCAGAAAGAAAAATCAAATAGAAAAGTACATGTATTTGGATAAGTTTTTCTCGTACATGTGACAAAAAGAGAAACAAACTTTTACAAGTACCACAGAGAAAGATGAAAATCTATTTCTTGGAAGTTTGTCGGCGCTTGATCTCATCCAGCACATTTCGGTAGAATGGTTGAGCTTCGGGGATGTAAGGAAATAGATTGGAGATGCCTTCAAGGAACAAAGTATCGGCGATAGGGATTTGTGCAAACCTGAAGAAAGCCCGACGACCGAAACCATCATTAAAGAACAGCCCAGGAATCGGTGAGAGGCTCAAAGTCGTAGTAGGATAAGGCACAGATGTAGGAATGGACAGATTCAAGTTGCTCACATTTGGAGTTTTCCCTTCGGTTGCCATTTCCTTGAACACTTTGTCGGTAGGATTCTTGACTTTGGGAAGACGGATTTCCTCTTTCATCGATTGAAGTTTTTCCCTTTCATCGGAGGATAGGACTATGTTGTGTTTTCTTTTGATCTCTTTCATCTTTCCATCAATCCATCAATGCAGTTGACAAATATGTCCTTCTTTGGGTTTACACTTCTGAGCAGGTGTTGAGAGATTTCATACCATTCGGGGAGACCGAAATGTTCGAGGTGAATATCTCTCACACTTTTCATCGAGCCATCTTCTCTATCAATGATTAGCCTGATATCTTTCGGGTTGGTTCTGGAGGTGGCAATTTTGACGTTTGAGATCGGGGATCTATTAAGTCGGTGGTGCATGGTCTTTTTGTACCATGAAATTTCTTCGTTCCTTTCTTCTTCGATGGCACTCAGCACCGACTTTTTGGGTGAAAATGGGGTCGGCAGACTTGGCTTTAATAGCCTCTTCCTTGGCAACTTTCACGGAGAGAGCCTTAGAATCATCTAAGGCCTTTTGAGCGCGTCTGGCTTCCTCAATCTCTTGAGGAGTCAGACCGAGGTTTGATTCCAGAGATTGTTGAGAAGGAGGCTTTAGCTTTAAGGATTGAGCATCGGCAAGTCGAGTCCCATATTTTGCTAACTCTTTGCTTTTCTTTTCTTCTTCGGCCAACTGTTCAGCCGTGATTGTTTTCTTACCTTTGTCTTTGGGGGTTTTGTATTTTTGCTCCCCCTCAGAAGATGCTTGGATTTTCTCCCCCTCAACTACTGCATGTATTATTTCCACCGATGGTGATTTTGGTGGTGTGGAGAGAAGATCGGTGGTACCTGTATGTTTCGGTGGAGACAATGATGTTTTCGGTGAAGGCATAGCTTGAGCTTTGGTGGCTTGTGATGATTTATCGGTGGAAGGTGGAGGCATGTTGCTGATAGATCTCTTGATGGAGGGAAATTTTGGTTGACCAACAGACTTCTCCCCCTCAGCAGCAGCCAGAATCTTAAAACCCAACTGTTGAAAACAACTATCAAACTTGGTGTGAAGAAGAGCCAAGTTTTGAGTGGTTTCATCGGAGATCATAGTGAAATCACCCAAGTCCATTTCCCATTGGGCTTTCTCCTGTATGTTGTCAGTTTTGGTGTGAAGAGTGTTGAGGGATTCGGTGATGCTGGAATGAAGACTTTGATGAGACCGGTTCTCTTGAAGAAGCCTCTGAAGTTCAGTATCCTTGACTAGAGAGGATGCCCTGAAAGCACCAAAAGATAGAGCAAGATCCCCACGAGTCTTTGTCAAGGATTCCACCTTGGAAGACAATGAACCAATCGTATTAGAGATAGGCCGAAGAGCGTCGGCAAGAGCATCTGATATAATCCGTGGCAACTGAGACTCGATCACCGAGATTCTGGAGTTGGCCTGTGCAAGCATGCAAAGAGTCGAGTGTTTGAAGGATTCAAACTGAGTGCCGACGAGCCGACATTGGCGAGCACATTCCTGAACATCGTCAAGATAGTCAGAAGGCAACCGAGAAGTTGGAGAGGCATTACCACCGAATTCCGAGAGACGGAATTGGAGACGGAGTTGATCTTCGTTGGGAGTGAGATTGGGTAGGTAATCCGATAATACATCGGGATAGAGAGTTCTCGGTGGTTTCTTTGACGGTGAGGGGGATCTTCGGGGTGGGGGTTGCTTTGGCGGTGAGGGAGATCTTCGGGGTGGGGGTTGCTTCGGTGGTGAGGGAGATCTTTGGGGTGGAGGTTGCTTCGGTGAGGGAGGCTCGGTGGACATCTCTTCGGTGGACGGGATGGTTCAGGGAGAACCAATGTCACCCAAAAGAAAATCAAAAAAGTCATTTGGGGGGGGTGGGGATTCGGTGGGGGGAACCCTGATCGGGTTGTGCTTCGTCATCGATCATAAACTGATCGGGTGAAAGGCCGTGTAGTGTCAAATCTACGCCTTCGAGGGGAGAGTCCCCGAAGTTATCTCTACCACCCGAAGAGATGAGTGGAGAGGCAAAAGATGGGATCTCCATGTCTACAACTGTAGTCTTTTGAGAGACGGCAGAGGAGTCGGTAGTAGGTTTAAGAAAGTCCCGTGGATGGGATGGTTCGATCAAAGGTGCCCAAGACCTTTTTAGAGAAGACCTCGGGGGGGGGGGGGGGGGGGGGGGGGGGGGAAGATGAGTGCCTTCGCTTAGAAGGTTTTCGAACCGGGGAAGTCACCGACGGTTTTGTCGGTGCCATGGTCCTGGAATCGGTGGCGGAGGTGTCGGGGGCCGTAAGATTTTTCTTTTTCGCGCCCACCGACTTTACTATGGGACGAAGAGAAGGGGCCACTATAGTCGGAGCGACCTCGGAAATGTTCGGGTGTTGAAACCCGTGAATTTCCGCATCACCCCAATGTAGATCGGGAGAGTGAGCGAAAGTAACTATACCTTGTCTCAAAGGGCGATCGGAGGCGAGAGGTCCAACGTTTAAGGTTTTGATGCCGATGACCGGAGAAGACCAATCATAAGTAAATCGGGGAGAAGAGGATAGGCGGTCTGCTTCCAAAGCGTTTCCAAGCTTGTGCTGAATAATCATTGAGATGAATCGCGGGTAGGCGATGTAACACTTCTTGGGGTGCTTAATCACCTCAACGAGTTCGGTGAAGAAGTACTGTGCAAAGTCGACATGCCTTTGAAAAATTAGGGCATGAGCAAGTTTCGTGATGTAGGATGGAGATTGATCGTGTCCACTGGTTTTGCGAGAGAGGCGGTGAATAACATGTGCAAAGAAGAAGTTCCATACACCTCCCATTTTGCCACGGAGAAGAGTGCCAGGACCTTTGGAGCCTTTGGAGGAATCGTCGATCACATAGCCAGTTGTCTGAATAACTTCTTCATGTATGTTTTCCACATACATGTCATCATAGGCGGGAAAGGCATCTATCCTGAGGGCTAGACGAACATCATCGACCCCAAAGGTAAGGTCGTGATCACCTTCGTCTTCAGTGAGAATGGAGGCGTGAATAGCGTCGTTCGAAGGGTCGTACACACAGGTTAACCAGAAGTTACCAATGAGCAGCTTTCTCATCTTCGGATTACAGGTAAAAGCATGAAGAGGAGGGGATCGAGTGAGAAACTTAGTTACCGTAGAGAACTCGAGATGAGATGGGTCGGGTTCGAAACGAGCAATGTGATTGCATGCGTTGAACTTGAGGTCCGCAAAGCATGTAGGAGTCGCATTCTTGGAGGATGCCATGGTGAATGAAAGAAGAAGAAACAAGAGGAATTGCAGGTTTTATGCAAAGGATGAGAGAAGAAGATGAATGAGGAAGATGGGTGGTCGTATATATAGGTGGAGAAAACGGGGTTTAGGAATTTGAAAAAGAAGAGGGAATGGTTATGTGGATGAGAAAGAAAGGTTTTAAAAAAAATAATCAAAAATAGTAATGATGAGAGCATTGGAAGTTGTGATGAAGGGCCGTTATATGGAATGGGAAGGGTCGTGACTGACACATAGGGTTAGGGTTGATGTGATCGAGAGAAGTGTAGGATAAGATTTCACACAATCGGTGTGGGTTTTGGTGGTGGATATCTTACCGATGAGAAAAAAATTTGGAACGGAGATCGGTTATATCGGTGGGGAAGATTGAAGAGAATCTCGGTGAAGAGCAATTCCACCGATGAGGATAGACCTAGAGGGTTGATTTCGGTGTAGAGAATGATAATCACCACCGAAATCATTACCACCGAAAAGTAATTTCCATTCTTGAGTTACAAAAACCACCGAAGGTGTTACCACCGAATTGAATTTGTGATTGTCGGTGTGATCTCGAGAATCGGTGTAGCACATAGCCACCGATTGGTACATTCGGCCACCGATACATTGAGAATCGGTGAACTATATTTTTTATTTATTCTAAATACAGCATACCAAGTTCACTTATCAGAAAATTGAACTTGGCTTCATCTAAGGGCTTGGTGAACAAATCGGCAAGTTGAAGATCTGTAGGAATGAAGTGCAGCTCAATGTCACCTTTGGAGATGTGGTTCCTGATGAAATGATATCTGATATCTATGTGCTTTGATCTGGAATGGAGAACGGGATTGTTTGCTATTGCACTAGAATTGTCACACAGAATGGGAATCTTTGAGTAGATTTGATTGTAGTCCCTTAGTTGATTTTTCATCCACAGGATCTGGGCACAACAACTTCCAGCAGCAACATATTCAGCCTCAGCAGTTGATGTTGAGACTGAGTTCTGTTTCTTACTGGACCAACTGACTAATTTTCCACCAAGAAGTTGGCAGCTACCTGTAGTACTCTTTCTATCAATCTGGAACCTGCATAATCTGAATCTGAATACCCAATTAGTTCAAAACCCGAGTCTTTGGGATACCAAAGACCCAGGTGCAAGGTACCCTTGAGATACCGAAAAATCCGTTTTACAGCCTTTAAATGTGATTCTTTTGGATTGGTTTGATAACGGGCACATAAACAAGTAGCAAACATAATATCCGGTCTGCTAGCAGTTGAATACAGAAGAGAACCAATCATTCCTCGATAATTGGTAACATCCACAGATTCACCTTTTAGATCTGCATGTAGTTTCAAATGTAGTGCCATGGGAGTTTTCATAGGAGAGCTATCTAAAAAATTGAATTTCTTCAGAAGGTCACGAATGTATTTACTTTGGTTGATAAAAATCCCTTCTGAAGATTGCTTGACCTGAAGGCCTAAAAAGAATGTAAGTTCTCCCATCATGCTCATCTCATATTCACTCATCATGAGAGAAGCAAACTCATCACATAGTGATTCATTAGTGGCACCAAAGATGATGTCATCAACATAGATTTGGACAAGAATAAGATTACCTGAGGTTTCCTTGATGAAGAGAGTGTTGTCAATTTTACCTCTGGAATATCCATGCTTTAAAAGAAAGTTGGCAAGAGTGTCATACCAAGCACGTGGAGCTTGCTTGAGACCATAAAGAGCCTTGTCTAATCGGTACACATGGTCTGGATGAGCTGGGTCTTCAAAACCAGGTGGTTGTTTCACATAGACTTCCTCTGCAAGTTCCCCATTGAGGAAAGCACTTTTGACATCCATCTGAAAGACCCTGAAATTTCGGTGGGCAACATGAGCCAGAAAGATTCTTATGGCTTCAAGTCTTGCAACAGGGGCAAAAGTTTCATCATAGTCAATGCCTTCTTCCTGTCGGTATCCTTGAGCAACCAGTCTGGCCTTGTTTCTGATAACTGTGCCTTCTTCATCCATCTTGTTTCTGAAGATCCATTTGGTTCCAATGATTGTCTTCTTTGGAGGTCTGGGAACCAATCTCCAAACTTTATTTCTTTCAAATTGAGAAAGCTCTTCTTGCATGGCAGTGATCCAACAAGGATCTGATAGAGCTTCATCAATCCTTTTGGGTTCAATAAGAGATAGAAAATTCACATAGAGACAAATATTTCCAACTCCTTTGCGAGTTTAAACACCAGCTTGTTGATCACCAATGATTTGGTCTATTGGGTGATCTTTGGTCCATTTTGTGGCAGGAGGTAAAGATGGTGGAATATTTTGTTTAGAACAGGATGTTGGAGTGGGATCAGAGATTCGGTGGACAGATGAGTTTTCGGTGGAAGGCAAAGATTCGGTGGAAGGCATGGGATCGGTGGAAAGGTGTATGTCGATGGGAGGAATCATGTCGGTGGGAAAATGGTCAATTTCGGTGGAAAGGATGTCCGGCACTAAGGAAGGTGACCCAACTTGATTATTTGAGGTAGATGGATTTGATGGGTTCAAAGGAATGGAGGATGCATCGGTGGAGTTGACTATGGGAGCATCACCTATTCATGAGGAAATCCATCTGTGTAATTCATCATCATCATTTGAAAGAGATGATGATCTTAAATCATCAAATTTGACATGAATGGACTCATCAATGCATTTTCTCCTGAGATTATATACACGATATGCTTTGGAGGATAGAGAGTATCCAACAAAGATTCCTTCATCAGCTTTGGGATCAAACTTCCCAAGATTGTCACGATCATTTAGAATAAAACACACACAGCCAAAGACATGAAGAAAGCCTATATTTGGTTTTCTGCCATGAAAAACTTCATAAGGGGTCTTGTCATGTCTCTTGGATATAATCGACCTATTTTGGGTAAAGCAAGCAGTATTAACAACTTCATCCCAAATATAGGTGGGAAGATTTGATTCACTTAGCATTGATCTAGCAGCCTCACATAGAGTTCTGTTCTTTCTTTCCACTACTCCATTTTGCTGAGGAGTTCTAATGGCAGAGAAATTTTGAGAAATTCCTTTCTCATTGAAAAAGTCTTCGAGAGCACTGTTTCTGAATTCAGTGCCATTGTCACTTCTCACCGATCGTACAAGTTGCACATTTAGAACTTCATTTTTCTTGACAAAGTTGATGATGTCTTCAGTTGCATCACTTTTATACCTGAGAAAAGACACCCAAGTATATCTAGTGAATTCATCAACAATAACAAGAATGTACCTTTTGCCACCAAGACTAGGAGTGTTGACTGGTCCACATAGATCCATGTGCAGCATTTGGAGAGGTAGAGTGATGGAAGAGCATTGCTTGGTTTTGAAGGATGTTTTGGTGAGCTTCCCTTTTTCACATGCATCACACAGCTTTTCTTTAACAAAGTTCAACTTTGGCATGCCAGTCACCAGTTCTTTGTTTGAGATTTTATGGAGTGTTTTGAAGTTCAGATGAGATAGACGTTTATGCCACAGCCAGTTCCTTTTGGCTGTGTCATCTGACACAAAGCAGACATTGGATGAATTGTTACTTAGTCCCATATCAATGATATAAACATTTTCCATCCTTTTTTCCAGATAACACTACGTTGAAGTTCTTTTCCACAACAGTACAAATACAAAGTTCAAAAATAACTTTATATCCAAGATCACACAGTTGGTTAATGCTGAGAAGATTATGCATGAGGCCTTCAACAAATGCCACTTTATTGAAAGTGACAGATCCATTAGTGAGAGTTCCATATCCTTTGGTGTAACCTTTAGAGTTATCACCAAAAGTTACAGATGGACCTTTTCCATACACATAGTTGATGAGAAGAGATTTGTTTCCCGTCATGTGGCGTGAGCACCCACTATCCAGATACCATATTTGATGGTGCTCAAAAACCTGCATGCATACACATATTAGTTCTTAGGTACCCATTTGGTGGTGGGTCCTTTGGGGTTAGAAGATGAAGAGTCCTTAGGGTTGTTTCTTTCAATTCTTTCCTTTGGACAATCCTTTGCAAGATGAAAAGTGTCACCACAGTTATAACATTTTCTGTAGACAAAAATCTTTTTGGTTTTTTGCACTTCTTCTTTTCCTTTTCTCATGATATTAACTTGAGAGTTTTTAGGACCAAAGGAAGAGGATTGAGAAGGAAAGCTTAAAGTTCCATTGCTTGAGGTGGAAGCGAAATTGGAAATATTTCTTGAAGAATTTTTGAAATGATCCTTCCTAGACTCCACCGATTTCTCTTTTGAGTTTGTGAGTCTCACAAATCGAGGAAGAAAGTTATTAGGAGAGTTCATATCAGAGATTGACTTACCTTTTGAAGAGTTACACATAGGTGGAGAATTCACATTTGTGAGGTTAGATTTAACTCTTTTATCAGACTTTGATTTTGAAATATCAGAAGGAGGAACATATTCATCAATCGCTAAATCTTTGAAAAGATCATGGATGGGTTTTGAAAAATCATTGGAGTCCTCTTTTTACATGTTTTGAACAGACGAAGATTCTTTAGCTTTTATGAACATTCCAAACTTTAAAGCTTCACCTAGATCTAAAGAGTTTAAGGAAATAGAGTCACAAGAACTTGAGTCTGATGCATCATCCCATACACTAGAGGTAGGCTCTAGAGTTTGAAAAGAAACGTCAGAGATGGTGTTTCCATATCCTAAACCAAATTTATTGTTAACAGAAATTTGATCTTTAAAGATTTGCTCCAGATTCTTTGAAGAACTCATCCATTTCTGAACAGTCTCTTGTTCTCTTTTTAATTTCTTAAAAAGTTTGTTTTTCTCTTTTGAGATCACATGATTTATGGTTTTTAGATCCTCAAGCTCAGCTTTCATTTCCTCAAACTTCTCAAGTTTAGACATACAAATTTCAAGTTTAGAAGTGAGTTCTTTAACTTGAATAGATTTTCTTTTCTTACCATCCGTGACAGAATAAAAGTCTTTAGTTAAAGATTCATATGCATCAATCTTTTCATTATCAGTCATATCATTAAAAGGATGTACCTGAGAGTATGATGTCGAGCACCCAGTTGACACTAAAGCCATTGGAGAGGTAGCTTTTTCAGAATCTTCCATATCTTCTTAGATGGCCATGAAACACTTGTTGGGAGAGTTGTTGTCACTGTCAGAGGTCTCTTCTTCCCAATCATGAATTTCGGCCATGAGTCCTTTTCCTTTTCTAAGGAGACCCTCATTTCTTTCTTTTTCTTTCTTGTATTTGGCTTTGTACTTCTCAGCCCTTTCTTGATGATCTTTGGTTGAGGAGTGAGTATCTTTCTTGGCAAGGTTTGATTTAAAAGTGTTATTTTTGGGTTTTACATACTTGGAAGAAAGCTTGTCAGAAGATGAATTTCTAGAGTTCATCACACGCTTACTTCTGCACTCAGCTGCAAAGTGTCCTTTCTTTCCACAGTTAAAACATTCTTCATTGTCTTATCAGTTGAGGAAGCTTTTGTAGAAGAGAAGGGTTTTCTGAAAGATTTGGATTTATTTGAAAAACGAGATCTGTTTTTGAAACCATCCAACATGGCAATTTCATCAGATAACTGCTTAACCGAGATTTCTTCACCTTCATCATCGGCATCACTTAGATATGCCTCCGATTGGTGAGAAGAGTTGCTTTGGGTTTCATTGTCAGAATCTGATGAAGGATAGGTGATGCGTGGAACACTTTGAGATTTCTTGGAATTTTCACTGACAAGGGCAATAGAAGTGCCCTTTATCTCTTTGATGAAAGATTTCCTTTGTAACTTGGTTTGTTCAAAGTTGAAGAGAGTTCCATATAAAACAGTTAGAGGCATGTACTCAAGGTCCTTGGAAGTTTTGATACAAGTGCACATGTTCTCCCAAAACTCAGGAAGACAATCCATGAACTTGTTTAGAACTTCCTCATTATCATAGACTCTTCCTAGTAACTTCAGATCATTCAGAAGAGAGTTAAAACGATTATAGTAGCTAGGAAGAGATTCACCTTTTTCATGAGTGAAAAGTTCATACTTTCTTATGAGAGAAATCTTTTTGCATTTCTTCACTTCCTCTGTACCTTCGTACAGAACACATAGTGTGGTCCACATATCTTTAGCAGTTTCAAAGTTAACTAGAGAATGATAGACTTCATCAGGTAGTGAGAGAGCAATGATTGCTCTAAGCTTTGAATCAAGAGTAACAAGACGTTTTTCTTCATCAGTAAATTTCTTTGGATTTTTTAGAATATAACGTCCAGTACCTTTTGCTTTCTCTTTGTCAGAAGGCTCAGATTCATCGGAATCACTAGAGTCCTTCTTATCAGCGGTTTCCTTACCGGGCCTCTGCGTTTCATAGCGAACCCAGACTCTAGGGATAATAGGTCCCTCTTTGAGAATGGTTGGATATCTAGTATCCACTCCTTCCATGAATAGCATCATACGACTTTTCCAAAGAGAAAAGTTGTTAGGGTTAAACTTAGGAGGTTTGGTAATGGAACCATTTTCAGAAAAGTTGTTTTGAAAAGCATTTTCAACAGTTGAAGATGAAGAGGCAGCCATCGCAGATCAAGTTTATGAGTTAAACTTTCCGCTCTGATACCACTTGTTAGTCCTAGATGGCTATAACAAGTATTGTAGAAGGGGGGGGGGGGGGGTTGAATACAATACTCAAAATTTTCACAATTTTAATTCTATTATTGAAAATCTTTCAACAAGAATTACACATAGAAAACTTAAGACTGTTGCGGAAAAGAACAGATAAACTATTCTAACAATCTTACACAAAGTATACTAACAAAACAACTAAGAACACTTAGAACAAAGCTATAAAGTTTTTAAGCAATATGGAGATTTCTTGCACTGAGAGAGATTTCCAAAAAGCGTTGTTTGCATGGAGTCTTCTACTTCCTTTTATAGTGAGGATAAGAGTACTAAGCATTAAATGCTTGGTACACATGTCTTCAGGAGACTTGCTTCGTACCAGTGGACTTCTGAAAAGTTGATATGTCAACATCACCTTTTCCTTGGTACAAGGAATAGAACCCATGCAGAAAGGGACTTTAGCTGAAAGTGGACAAATAGTAACTTTTACCTGGCAAAGGATATGGTCCCATAATAAATGATCTTCTTGATGTGTATTCCAATGCAATCATACCGAAGGTATTCCACCGATATCACTGACATAGGTCTTCGAAATCATCTGCAAGAAAATCCATTTATACAGAAATCCCACCGAGATGAACATCCTTATCGGTGGGATGGATTTGGCCGATGTGTCAAGACACCATCGGTGGTGAGCCTGTCCACCGACGTGTGAATACACCATCGGTGGTGAGCCTGTCCACCGACGTGTGAAGACACCATCGGTGGTGAGCATGTCCACCGACGCGTGAAGACACCATCGGTGGTGAGGATGTCCACCGATGTGTGAAGACACAATTCGGTGGACATTGACTTGTATGAATCTTGAGAAGAGTCTTCTTAATTCCGCAAAGAGAATCTCTTCAAGCTTGGTTTCGGTTGATCTTCGACTTCACCGAACAATTGCTATCTTGTACAAGTCATTCAAAGAACCATGCTAAAATATTCTAAGTAGGATTTTAGGGAAAACATCGGTGAGTCAATTTCAAATCTTTGGTGACCCAGCACTTACAACTCATAAAGAAAAAATATTGAATATAAACAAAGTGTGAGTAGAAGTGTGACTGTGACCATCACATGTAGTAGAGACTAAATATAAAAGAAGTGTATCGAGTAGATACATAATACTTTTGTGAACCGAAGAGAATCAAAAGAGAAAATGCAAAGAAAACGAGAGAAAACCGGAACTCACGGAGAACAATAGACGATCAATTCTATGGGAGATGGTGAAAAGCTTAACATCTCCGACCCACTCCCTACATCTACAATGGGCGAAAAGCTTTGTAACATCTAAAGATATATATATATATATATGTTAATGGTGTTGTTTATACACATGTATATATAGGCAAGGAGAGCTCTTTGAGGCACTTAAAGGGGTTGTGAAGCTACAATTGTTGGTAAGAGGTCATAACAGGGCCGGTCTAATGGTTTTGGATGCCCTGGGCGAATTGCAAAAAATATGCCCCTAATATAATAATTAATAATCTAAGAACACGATTTTTTTAAAGGGGTTTGGAGTAAACCAACCACTTACAATCGTGTTAATCACCATTTCCTAGCTTACGAATATAATGCGAACAAGAAAAATGGTTGTTTTGTTCTATCTTTTGGAAAATCGATATTAGTTTCTCTAAAAGGCCCTTTTTCTTTAAGCAAATCTTTCATTTTTGAATTCAAATTATCCCAAACACTTGGCTCAAAAATATTCAAAGGTGGCTCAACAACATGTGGCTCATCAACAAGTGGTTCATCAACATTAGGCTCATCAACACGTGGCTCATCAAGTGGTTCATCAACATTAGGCTCATTAACATTTTCATTAGAACTAGGACTTTCAATGGGCTTTTCTTTCCTAACAAAAAATTTATTTAACGATCCTTGTAAAGATTGTGCAATTTCGTCTTGTTTTTTCTTTCTTTTTCTATTTTGAGCACCCGACGGTTGTGATCTAGGAAACATTTTTTAACCAATTATCAAGTAACACATGTACCAAATAGGCAAATAACAGATTCTCATAAATCGGCAAATAACAACTCAGATTATGCAAATAACAATTAACAACTATCAAGTACCAAATAGACAAATATGAAATAACAACTCAGATTATGCACATTTTTAACCTAACAATTACCAAATAGGCAAATAACATCAAATACTCAAAATCAAATTGAAATAGACAAATAGTAATCAATGAGAAGTGAGAACTAGAAGGAAAACACCTGATTTGTAGCAACACCTGAAAAGCAAATAGCAATCCTTTGAAATGATTCAAATGATATGAAACCCACTTCCCTGCTGCCCGTGCACAATCGAGAGAGAAACGTGTAGAAAGAAGTCTGATCGAAGAGCCCACTGCCCACCACACCAGTCACCAGGTCACCGCACCGGCTACCGGCGCACCGGCGGTCTAATTTTCTAAAGTCTGATCGAGAGATGAGAGAAGGAGATGAAGAATCGTCGTTTCGTTTTGATGTGGATTTGTATCTGATCGAGAGATGAGAGAGAGAGAGAGGCAGCCGACTACAATTTTTTAAAAAATAAAGTATAAACTGAACCTAATGGACTAATGGATGTTGGGCTTTGATGCCCTCTTGGGCTTTGCTGCCATGGGCCACCACCCACTTTGCCCAGCACCAGGCACGGCCCTGGGTCATAATGTGAGGAAAAGGACAAAGATGACATTGAAATGCATGCAAGCACTGGTCCATGTCCAAGCTTGTCCAAGCTCGAGTATGTGAATTGAACTCGGTGAATGTACTCTTGATACTTTATTTTCCAACAAAACTCTTATGGAACTGCATTTATGGTTCCATACCTAAAAAAATATGTGATATTTCTACCGTTCAGGAGTTGTAAGTAAGATCCTTAACTTACAAGTATATCATCAATGAGACCTTTCATCACCCTTACAATTTTGACCTCTACAACAGGTATTGGAAGACACTTTGCTTGAAGGACCACTTCCACCAGCCCTTGGGCGTTTGACTCGACTGAGAAGATTGTAGTATTACTTCTGACACATTGTGTATGGTGTATTGACATGGGATGTTTTTCAGCCAGCTAATCTCTAATTATGTTTTTTGGAGCATTTTTAGGTGAGTTATGGCTATGGTGATGAATAATACTTATTTGCGGGTGTTTACTATAATGATATTGAGGAAGATAGTTTTTGTATATTTCACAACAATATTTACAGGGGCTTTATAGCCATGATACATACAAGGAAAGGAGATGATTAAGGAGCTAATAAAGGAAGGCCTTAATAATAATATAACAGCCTTTGATTATACAAATATTTTAAATATAGACTTTATTTTGTGGCCTTAGATATATCCGTAATATGCCCCCGCAAGATGGAGGATCCATCGGAGACTCCAATCTTGGAACGGAGATAGAGGAAGACCGCACGACCCAGTGGCTTGGTGAGGGCATCAGCTAGCTGATCAGAGGAGTTGATATGTAGAACACGTAAGGAGCCATCCTGGACTCGTTCACGCACAAAATGGTAGTCTAAAGCAACATGTTTCATCCGGGAGTGATAGACTGGGTTAGCACATAAGTATGTGGCACCCGTGTTGTCACAAAATAAGGTAGGTGGCTTAGAGGATGCCAAATCGAGATCACGCAACAAGTGTTGTACCCAAGTGACTTCGGCCGCTGCATTAGCTAATGCCTTGTACTCCGCTTCTGTTGAGGATCGGGAAACTGATTTTTGGCGTGCTGAGCGCCAGGAGATGATATTAGACCCAAGATATAAAATTTATGCTGTTGTAGACCTGCCACCGTTAGACACCCCGCCCCAATCTGAATCCGAGAAGGCTTTGAGATCAAGAGAGGACCCTTTTTTAAGAAATAAGCCATGATGTATTGTGCCCTTTAAGTAGAGAAGAACTCTTTTTAAGGCTTGCCAGTGAGTCTGTGTTGGTGAATGCATAAATTGAGAGAGTCGATTTATGGCAAAGGATACATCGGGTCTAGTAAATGCAAGATATTGTAATGAGCCCACAAGTTTCCGGTAGGGTGTTGGATCAACAGACGGAGAGCCATACATGGGAGTTAGAACAACTGACGAGTTCAAAGGGGTAGCTACTTCTTTGGCACCATCCATTCGGAATTGAGACAAGATATCTCGGATATGCCGATGTTGGGAGAGAAATAGGCCGGTGGAAGTAGGTAGGACCTCAATGCCAAGAAAATGATGAAGGGGGCCAAGATCTTTGATTGAGAAACGAGTGGCAAGGGTATTAATGAAGTGGGTGAGAAAGGTGGAATTATTGCCGGTGAGGACAATGTCATCCACATAGACCATGAAGTAACATGTGACACTGTCATGAGTGTAGATGAAAAGGGAGGCATCGGCCATTGACTTACGAAGACCGAAGGTGAGTAGAAATTGGGTAAGCTCCATGTACCACGCTCGAGGAGCTTGTTTGAGACCATAGAGTGATTTTCAGAGCTTACAAATGTGGTTTGGGAACTGAGGATGTACAAAGCCGGGTGGTTGAGACATGAAGACTTCTTCATGCAGAGTGCCATGCAGAAAGGCATTGTTTACATCCAACTGACGGAGTGGCTAGTTTTGGGAAAGAGCAATAGATAGGATGGTACGAATGGTGACAGGTTTGGTAACCGGACTGAAGGTTTCAAAGTAGTCTTTACCGAATTGTTGAAGGACGCCTTTTGCTACTAGGCGGGATTTGTATTTGGCAATGGTACCATCCGGATTTCTTTTGACACAAAAGACCCATTTACAGCCGATGGGTTTTTGAGAGGTTTGAGGGACAAGTTCCCACGTGCCGTTTTGCATTAGGGCATTAAATTCACGATCCATGGCTTCACGCCACTTGGGATCTTTCATGGCATGGTTGTGAGTGGTAGGTTCAAGAGTGACGGGTATAGGGTGAAGAGTAGTGGTGTTGACAAAGTTGGAGTTGAAGTATTTAGAGTTTAGTTTGTGGGGCCTTTTGGGAAGGGGAGGGGGAGGTGGTGGAATATGGGAGGTAGTAGGTGAAGGAGAGAGTGAGGAAGGCTGCAGCGGACTGGAAGAAGGTTGTTGAGCGGGGGAGGGAGGAGGAGAAGGTTGTCTTGGCCGGCGAGAGTAGGTGATGGGGTATGAGGGTGGAGGAGGGGGTGGGGAGGGAGGATCAGGGCAGTTAGGAGTGGCGGGTGAATTGAGGTCGATTTCAGGTGTGTGATTAGGAGGAGGTGACCGAGTGTGATGTGGGCTTGGAATCGGGTAGGTAGGTAATTGGGTAGGCATGGGTGAGGAGAAGGGTGTGGGGGATGTGGGTGGATGTGGTGGTATAGTAGAGATGGCTGTGGGGATGGGGTTGAAATCATGAGCCGTGGGTAGGGTAGATGAGTGTGGATGGTGGTGGAATGGAAAATTGTCCTCTATGAATTGGACGTGACGGGAGTGATATAGACCATTGGTGGCAAGATCAAGGCACTTATATGCTGATTTGGATGTGGAGTAGCCGAGAAAGATACATGGTGAGGAGCGGGATTGGAGTTTGGAGTTAGTGTATGGTTTGAGCCATGGATAGCAAAGGCACCCAAATGGTTTGAGTTTAGAGTAGGCTGGTGGGTGATGAAAAATAATTTGGAAAGGGCTTTTATTTTCAAGAATGGGGGTGGGTAGACGGTTTATAAGATAGACTGCAGTTTGAAAGGCATGGGACCAATATTGCAACGGAAGTTTGGCATAATGAAGAAGGGATAGACCGGTTTCAACTACGTGCCTATGATGGCGTTCCACTACTCCATTTTGTTCGGGAGTATGTGGTGGGGTGGTATAATGAGAGATACCATTAGATTGTAGGAAAGGGCGTAAGCCGAGGTACTCTCCCCCATTGTCCGTAAAGAGAGACACAATCGGGTGGTTAAAGAATTTTTCAACAAACATCTTGAATTGTGGAAATAACTTGGCAAGATCAGATTTGTAGCGCATTGGGTATAGCCAAACATATTTGGAGAATTGGAGTAGAAGTCAACAAATATCACATAGTAAGTAAAGTGATCAATGGATTCTTTAACAGGACCCCATACATCTGAGTAAATTAATTGCAAAGGTTTGGTAGCAACAAAAGAATTTTGACCAAAAGGCAATTTGTGACTTTTATTAACCGCACAAGAGGGACAGTGAACATTTGAGTTTGACATAATTTTAGAATTAAGACCTAGACTGGAAGCAATAGTCTTGAAGACTTTGACGGACGGATGACCTAGTTTGTGGTGCCAATCGAGAGATTTTGTGGTGGTGGTGAAGTTTAGTTGATGAAAGGATGAGATGGTGGCATGATAAACATCGTCAGTGTTCTCCCCCCGCATTAGATGCGCCCCCGTGCGAAGATCCTTCACAAGAAAATGAGAGGGAAAAAATTCAACAGAAACATTGTTAGTCTTGCATAGTTTTGCAACCGAAATAAGGTTTCGTTTCAAGTTTGGAACACACAATATGTCAGGTAAAGATAAAGGTTTAAGTGGTGTGGTGATGTGTGTTGAGCCAATGTGAGAAATTGGTAAATTTGTACCGTTGCCAAGTATTATTTCATCCGGGCCCCCGTATTCAGAGACATTTTGGAGACTGGATGGATCAAATGTGGCATGATTTGATGCTCCGGTGTCAAATAACCAGTTGGGTTGCATAGAAGTGGAACCGGCGGTGGTGACATTTGCAACAGGATTCGGGGCTGGAGTAGTAGTAATTGAGATATTGTTGTCACGAAGGAACCTGGTCAGTTTGCGACATTCCTTTGTAGGATGTCCCGGAATGTTACAATAATGGCAGTAAGTTGTACTGCGGTTCGGATTCTGTCGGTTGCCTCCGGTTTGGGAGTTTGCCCATTGGGGCGATTGGTTCCTCTCTGTTGGACATTTGGTGAAAAATTTTGGTTTCTTTGAGAGAAACCATGTGAAGGTTGGCGACCTTGTTGACGGGAGGTATAATTGGTGGTGAGCAAGGGAGATGCCGAGGCTTGAATAGTCTCCTTGAGCCCCCTTTCAAAATCAAGCAATTTATCAAATAATTCTGGATAGGAGAGGGCAGTCTCACGTACCTTGATGGCTGCAACAATATTGCCATATTCATCCCCTAGTTGAGAGAGAATATGCACCATGAGATCTTCTTCAGAGATTGGGCTTTGAGCAAGGGCCAGGTCATCAGCAATTGATCGCATATCTTGAAGATAGTCAGTGATGGATCGACTACCTTTAGGGGTTTTCACCAGCTTGGATTTCAAAGAGATGACACGAGATCTTGAGGCGCTGGCATAGCTTGAGTTCAGCCGCACCCACGCTTCTCGGGTAGTATTTGCAGACGAGATGAGGGGCTGAATTGATTCCGAGCAGCTTCCAAGTATTGCGCTGATGAGGATTTGGTCTTGTCGATACCAAGGTAGGTATTCTGGATTTTCTTTCTGTCCATCCTTGTCTTCGATTAATTTCTTTGGCGGTTCACGGCTGCCATTGATGAATGCTTCGAGATTTAACCCGATTAGGGTGGATTCCACTTGTTTGTGCCAAACAGGGAAATTGACAGAGGTGAGTTTAATGGGGAAGTGGGTAGCGGCAGTTTGTTGTATAGTTGGAGTCTGGGTAGCCATTGATGGGTGCTTGAAGGTGATTTAGGGTTTTTGTGAGAGGGATCGAGAATTGCTCAGAGGAGCCTTTATTGCTCTGATACCATATAATGATATTGAGGAAGATAGTTTTTGTATATTTCACAACAATCTTTAAAGGGGCTTTATAGCCATGATACCTACAAGGAAAGGAGATGATTAATGAGCTAATAAAGGAAGGCATTAATAATAATATAACAGCCTTTGATTATACAAATATTTTAAATATAGACTTTATTTTGTGGCCTTAGATATATCCGTAATATTTTCCAATTGGTAGGAGATAAACATAGGCATAAAGGTCAAAAAAGCACTTGAGAGTTAAGAATAGCGTCAGGAAATGTGTCAAGGTTACACATTCCATGAAAGAAATATGTAAGAAGGTTTAGGGTTGTGAAGCATAGGTGTGGGTGCCAATTGACTAACTCTTGAATCGGGTGTGCCCGGATACAATTTATCAAGGTGCATCGGGGTATGGCTTTGACCATGTTATGGAATTGGTTACCATTGATTCAAAGGGATAAATCGATTATTTTAACTTTCAGACCAGTTTGGTGGGTGTATTTTTTTAATAATATATTTATAAATGTCAATTTCACGTTTAAACGACATATTAATCTAAACTTTAGTTAACCAAATTTTAATAATTGCGTTTGTACAAAAGTAATTCAAAAACAAATATATCGATTACAACACATAATAATAGATATTTTATACATCCACGTTGTTATATCACTAAATGTTTCTCCGAACAATAAAGCCAATGTTATAATATATTAGTTTGAAAGTTTTCTTATTATCGAAAATTGATTATATTGTTGTGTTATATATATATATATATATATAAATGATAGAAACTCCTTAAGTTTATCATTTTTATTATATATATATATATATATATATATATATACATATTTACATACTATAGATAAATACTTGCTACTAAATACTCACGGTCGGGGTCGGGTTTGAGAAGTATCCCCCCCCATCTTTGGCCCCATCCCTGGTTAACAAACTCGAGGATTCCCCGTCCCCATCCCCATCCCCATCCCCGGTCAAACCGGGTTCGGGTATCGGATTCTCCATCGGGGACGAGGTTTTTTGCCATCCCTAACTCTCAGTCTGAATATCTCCCCATCCCACTTCCTAAAAACCCCTTCTCTACCATCATATTTGCAGATTACTCACCTACATCCAGAAAACCACCCTTGAAATTTCTCCCCAACCTACGTCCTAAAACCACTTCTCTACCGTCAAATATTTAGGTTGTGTTTTAGAAGAAAAACAACAAACCAGAAAAGACTCCAAATAAAACGAATACGAAGAAGAAGAAGAAGAAGATTCAAACAATGAGCATTCTTAGTTGTTAGTCGCTTTTTATCCATCTTTGATGTTTTGGGGAACTCGTTAATTCCTGGTGGCTTTGGATTCATCGTGAGCTTTCGGGATATCTTATGTGAGTTATAATTTTAAATTTCTTGTTGCTTATCAAAACTATTGTCGATTGATTGGTGATTCTTCTACTCTTATCATTGTCATTGGTGTTACCATTTCATCAAACCAAACGGCCCCTTAATTTTAAAAGTGAACTGGGACAAACTAAAATAGTAATGTATACACTTATTTTGCGACGGATGGAGTATACATTTCTCTATCAATACGTTTTCTAATTTTAGTATGTGGTTTTTAAGAGGTTGTTACACATGGATGGAAGAGTAGAGACATTCCCCTTTTTATATCTATCAAGGTTAAGTACTTCCTTCTTTAGCAGTAATTTTCTTTCTTTCTTTATATCCTTCTTTCTTTGACTCCAACATACAACTAAACTCATGAAGTGGATGGCCAGAAGGAAGTGAAGTACAACTAAACTCATGAAGTGGAGGGCCAGAAGGAAGTGAAGTACAACTAAACTAAAATTAAATGGATTTTGAGAATACATGCATACACGCTAACTGGGTAAGAGTCTTCTCCCTCACTAAGATTATCGGTCCTTAATTGTTATGCTTCTTACCGAGTAAGATTCTCGCTTTTTTCATGCTCACCTAGTATGGTAAGGTAAGGCTTACCCAATAAACATTTGGTAAATGATCCCTAAGATTGGATACATCAAGTTAACATCATTGAACCAACATAAATGACCCCTGTTGATCGAAGTTATGTTGAGCTAGATGCTTTTGCATAAATATTTCACTTGCCCTCTTTATGTAATTTTTTTTACTGTCATTCATTTTTTAGATCGATTAAGGGAAAATAAACATTGGTTGTATTGTGCTCTAAACATTTGAGTGTACTTTAAACTATTTTCAAAGTATTTGTTAATTTTAAATCCCTTTGTTGTTTATCTACGATTTTTTATAAAATTTTCACCTCGCTGCATTTGCAGCGGGTACACAACTAGTATATATATATATATATATATATATATATATATATATATATATCCAAACCCCCAAATTCATCTCTATTCCATTTTAAAGCAAAGTTGATGATCACCTTTTAAACTGGCAGAATGGCCTTCTGGTCCTATTCTCTTCTCCAAAAAAATTCCTTTATTTTTTTAACCTCCAATCATTTCAACATTACAACTATTTGTTCTAGATTCAATCACATTCGTGACCGTAACTTACACAATTGATGTCCACCATTTTCTCTGCTTTTTCTTTATTTATTTATGTAACTTACACGTTTATTATATAAATATGAAACTATATAAAAACTAAAATAGGGAAAAAGAAACAGGAAAGAATGTTAGGTTAAGGAGTAGGGAGGGTAGGCATGGAATGGACCAAGCAAATATATATATATATATATATATATATATATATATATATATATAAGTAACAGGAGGGAATACTATGTAGTTTATATAACAAAACGCACATCTAAGAGAAGAGGTGAGGAGAAGATATACTTACATAAGCACGATAACATGATCAAAAAGTGTAAGAACATCGGATTTTCCTGAATTTTGTGATTCAGGGGCTTGAACAGAATAGTGCATGCTGCCTGGAAAGTAGTTACCATCATATGTATCATGACAATGATATAAACCTTGAGTAGAAAAAGCCACCTGCTACGTGGAAGATACGAAATGATCTTCATTTCAAAGTCGTGGCACGTACTGCATAATATATTGGAAAACGGTTAAGCAATCAGAAGGGTGAAATTGAAAGCATTTCTAAATCAGAAACATTAAACGAAAAAGAAAACAGAGCCGCACGCGACAGGACCGTAATTTACATAAGAAACAGATGGTAGATAAGCAAATAACAAGTAATCTACAAACAATAAACACCCTAAATACATTCATTGTTAAACCCTAAACCCTACACCAAATTTAAGTTTTCAAGGACGTCAAATAACTACTGACCATAAGAAACAGATGGTAGATAAGCAAATAATAAGTAAATAACTACTGACCATCGATAGCAAATAAAACTTAGGGACCTAAGGTCAAAGCTACTTTGACATTAGAATGTTGATTCTTGATCGAAGAGACTTGTGAAGTGCTGAGATTATTGGTGTCCCAGAAGACATTGAATTCACCATTGGTTAGGGATGGAGAAGATGAAGTGGTGTAATCGATTGCGAATGCGAGTATGTAGTGGAATCGACATTGGGGTTGATGGGTCCGTCGAAAAATTTGACATTATTGAATTCTGCACCAATATAAGTATGATTTTGGTTGTGTTGTTCATGCCATGGCTACCAAGAGAGATTGTAGTGTGAAAAGGAGAAAGAAAAGGTTAGAGAAAGTCATGATTATGGTGGATGAATGGATGGAAGGGAAGATGTGTAGTATGGAATGTTGATGAAGGAAGAGAGAAAAGCAAGAGGGTTAAATAGAAGAGATTTGTGGGAAACTGATGGATTTAAATACGGTGGCGTTAGTGTTCTTCTGCTCATGGATTTACATGACACGTTCGTCCCATGTAAAACACATTACACAGGGAACTTTGTTTCTAACATATATATACATATACATTAAGCGACATATATATATATATATATATATATATATATATATATATATATATATATATATATATATATATATATATATATATATATATATATATATAGGGAAAGGTTCAATAGAGAAGTGCAAATATTTAGAGAAGTAGAGAAGTAAAAAAACACGGGTCCGTTCATATATAAACAGTCATATATGAACGTTCATATATAAACAGTCATATATGAACGTTCATATAACAGTCATATATGAACATTCATATATAAACGTTCATATATAAACAGTCATATATGAACGTTCATAAATGAACGTTCATATAACAGTCATATCTGAACGTTCATATGAACGTTCATATATGACTGTTTATATATGAACGTTCATATATGAACGGACCCGTGTTTTTTTACTTCTCTACTTCTCTAAATATTTGCACTTCTCTATTGAACCTAAGGCTATATATATATATATATATATATATATATATATATATATATATATATATATATATATGAGTGTACTGTGTATCACACATGGACGTTCAAACTCCAGCGATATATATGGAGGATGAAATCACACCAACGTTCCGACGCCATCTCTCCCTGCCCCTTCATCTCCGTCTCCCACCCACCTTCCATCTCCGTCCCACCTTCCATCTCCATATCCATTTTCATCTTTCTCTCTCTCTCTTGCTCCTAGATTAAATTTTTTTACCTGCTACAGATTCAGTTAGTGATACTAAAGACTTTGTTGCATTAAATAGGAGTTTAAGTGGTCGAACAAGATCAAGATCACCGGCTAAAGTTGAGGATACAAAGTTTGATAAAAGGAGTAAGTTTGAAAATGGACAGAAAAGACCAATAACCCATATCAGAAACCAATAAGAAAGTTATGGGATGATTGGTTCTTCGAATAACATGCCAAGAATGGTTAGTAATTCTGGATCTAGTGGTGGTGGGGGCAACAAGAACTGTGATGGGATGACTTTTTCGTGTGATTTCAGATTCTGTGAAGGATTGTCATACGTGATAATTATCTTGGAAAAGCTTTGGTAATAAACAAAACAGGTGAGTTTTACTTTAAAAGTGTTTTTTTTACTGGAATACATTATGTGGATAACAAATGTTTGATAAATTGTATGAATATGTCATACGTGGGTGATTATAATATATTGAGATATTATAATTACGTGAGTATTATATGGGAATATAATACGTGGCCGGGCTTTGGACCGGTGTGTTAAAATTGGCTCGCAACCAATATAGTTGGCCATTGGTGGAGGGATAAGGTGGGATGAGACAGGTATGATGCATCAATCTTGACTGGTATTAAATTACGTGTGATATATGTGTATTTATATAAAGAGTATTTTATATAAATAAATTTTTAATGATTTCCAAATGTCAGGGATTTTCTCACTAGACCCTTAGGTCTAACCCTCATTTTTCTGTTTAAAAAAAATATGTATTCCAGGTGGTGGTTCCAGTAAGACCAAGTGATTAGAACTCTTGTTGGATAGCTTTTGAGGAGATGATCGTTAAGAAAATGTGGATGCTTTTGTACTTATAAACTTGTTGTTAGTTATTATGTTATCTAAATAGAATCAAGTTTGTATTGTATTTCTTAAGTTGTTTAGTCAGACTTTGGGGACCAAATGTGAAATATGAAGTACTTTTGTTGCAAGCATGTAATGAAATATATGATTATATGTATGTGTGGATTTTGGGTTGTTTAGGGACCAAATGTGTGTATTTTTAGAATTTGAGTTTTTAGATGAACTTTCCTCTATATATCTATACTACATATATAAGCATTTAAGCAAAATGTCTTAAAGACAAGTTTTTATGCAGTGTGTACAACAAATTAAAGCACAAAATTTGAAAAACTCTTAATTGCAAACTATAAAGCACAACTTACAACTCTTTTTAAGCAAGGGTTTTAAACCATACCAACAAAAAGTACGGTTCAGTCCCTTACCTTACTTCCTCACAGTACAGCCATACCCTGCCATACCAACTCTTTCACGCTTCACGTCTGGTTTAAGAAGTTTTCACACGCCAAAAAATGCTTTCTTCCCCACCAGTACAACCATACTTCTTCTACCAGACCTTCGGTACTTCTTTTTGCACGCCATGTTGCATATAAATCAAGAGCATGGGTTCAGAGAGAAATCACTTCTCGGTCGATTTCAAATTGAGGCTCTCTTCTGTTGTTTCGTTGCTATCCAAGAAGCCAACAACAGTCGCTAATCATGTAAATTAGATATGTTTTAGGGTTTATAATCTCAATCCTTGATGCCTCAAATCGATACATTAGGTCTCTGATCATCAATTTCTATCATTTATGCATTGGCTTTCTTAATTTCGAGTTTATAATTGTGTAAACATTTTTTTACGGCCCAAATCGAAACATTAGGTCTGATCATCAATTACTCTCATTTATGCCCTAAGGGGAAGGCATCAACAAGTTGAAAATGCACCTTGATTTGATTAGAGAAAAATTGAAGTTGTTAGAGCATTGTTGTATTCAAGATTTACTGTAAAAGTCAATGTACTGTATTAGTTAGCTGTGCCTTTATACCTTGTATGTTATGGGTATAAATAGGCATGTCTAGTTCTTTGTTAGAAAAGAATCTAGATCCCTTTAGAAACAACTTGAAGCATTTGTCATTTTACACTTTGAAATCAATATATGGATGACAAGATTGCTCTCTAGATTCTCTCTACACTTGTTCATTACTTTGTGCTAGATTTGGGATTTATCAATTGGTATCAGAGCTAAACAGAAGATTCAAGCAGATCGAAGACCAAATTGAAGAATTTTTACACTGTTCTTCAAGAATTCGGACCAAGTGGCTTTTACTGTTCATCTGAAGTCTTATCATTCAGACATGAAGTTTTTCCAGATTTTGAGTTTTTGAATCAATTCTTTGCATCATTGCATTCGGATTTGCTTCCTGAACACTTTTAATTCTTGGATTAACATCAAAATCTGCACAGAATTGACAGATCTGATCGATTCTTGAATTTTTTTTCGAAAACTTCAAGATCACTGTTTTGATCTTAATCTGTTCAAATTGATCGAATTGTGAATTGCAATCAACAGAAAAAGTGTGCGGATTTCAATTACGAACAATTTGATATAAGATTCATCACAATTGATCAAGAATTGAAGAAGTTATGGCAGATTAAGTGATTTTGAAGTTCGAAGTGCAGAATTCGGATCATTCTTGGTGAATTCGGATCATTCAAAGAGAATTCGGAACATTCATAGAGAATTCGGATTGTTCTTGGCATCATAAGTGTAGAATTCGACTCAAGAAGAATTCGAATTCATAGAATTCGAACCCTATTAGATTCGAATTGTAGAGAATTCGAACCCTGTTAGATTCGAATTGAGAACTTGTGTATTGATTTGAGTTGATTAAATTTTCCTAAGTATAGAATTCGAACCCTGTTGAGTTCGAATTGAGTGAATTCGAACCTAAGTACATTCGAATTGAGTGAATTCGAACCTAAGTACATTCGAATTGAGTGAATTCGAACCTTAGTACATCCGAATTGAGTGAATTCGAACCTAAGTACATTCGAATTGAGTGAATTCGAACCTAAGTACATTCGAATTGAGTGAATTCGAACCTTAGTACATCCGAATTGAGTGAATTCGAACCTAAGTACATTCGAATTGAGTGAATTCGAACCTAAGTACATTCGAATTGAGTGAATTCGAACCTTAGTACATCCGAATTGAGTGAATTCGAACGCTGTTAAGTTCGAATTGGAGGATTTCGAAATCTATCAAGTCCGAATTGATTATCCGAATTGAGCATCCGAATTGATTATCCGAATTGAGCATCCGAATTCTTAGGAATGTTGGTTAAATTCTCATAAGTGTAATTTTTCTTACACTAACTGCTTGATCTTCTGAACGATCAATTTCTAGCAATATTCAAGATGGTTTTACAACAAGTTATTGTTAAAAGCAGTGGTGAAGATTTGAAGCAAACTCTGAAAAAGGAGATTCCTCCAATTGAAAAAGTTTTTGTTAAACCAAATAATAAAATGTTGCAACAAGTTATTATAACAGAAACACCTTCTAAACCAAATGTTTCTGTTAAACCAAATAATGTAGTGTTGCAACAAGTTATTAAAACAGAAACATCTTCAAAATCACATGTTCCTGTTAAGTCAAATAATGGAATTTTACAACAAGTTCTCTTAACAGAAACATCTCCTAAATCAGAAACTCCTATTAAAGATAATGCTTCAAATTCTTCAACTCCTATTTTAAATAAAGCATTGGAAGAAGAAAATGTTAATCTGAAAAGACAAATTTTAGACATTTCTTCTTCAAATGCTAAACTTACTAAAAGAATAACTGATCTTGAAGTTTATATTGCAGATCTTGAAACAAAGAAAGACAACTCAAGTCTGCACGATCAAATCGAGAATCTTCAAGTGAAAGTAACAACTCTTCAAAAAGAAAATGCCGATTTGAAGAGTAGAGAAGAAAAGAGAGTGAAGTGGAACTTAAAGTTACATGCTCAATTAAAAGAAGTTCAAGATATAGGAAAATTTTTGGACAGTGAAAATGCCGATCTAAAGAGAAAACTGTCTAATTTTTCTTTTGAAGAAAAGAAAGTTTTTGAAGAAAAGAAAGAGACTGAGCTGAAATGTATAAAACTTTCAAAACAAGCTTCAGACTTTGAGAAAGTTTTATTTTTAGAAAAAGACAAGCTCGAAAAAGAAAGAGCTAAATTTGAAACTGAACGAAAATATTTTGAGAATAAAAGTTCTGAACTTTCCGTGAAAATCTCTGAATTAGAAAATCTTTTGGAAAAGGAAAGAAAAGATTTCACGGAAAAGAAAAATCTCTTTGAAAAGGAAAGTAAAACTCTTAAAAAGAAAAATATGGAAATTTTCAAAGAGATTACTGATAAAAGAAAGTTTTTGGAAAAAGATTTTGAATCGGAACGTGAATATTTTGAAGATATGATTCTTAATCTTACCAAAAGATTATCTGGTTTATCAGCTGATATTATGAAGGATCAGTTGATCAAATCTGATCTCCAAAAGAAATTTGATCTAATTTCTAAAGAGAAAAATGTTTTAATAAACAAAGTCAAAGAACTTGAAGACGTCATTTTTAAATTTGATGTCTCAAAGCAGACCGGTCATAATTCTATCTTTCAGACTCCATTTGTTGATTCAAATGATTCTGAATGCTCTTTTAAAACTGCTTCAAGTTCAAGTTTTAAAAACATTTCTTCTAAACAATTTAATAGATCAACATATTTCTCAAAAGGTCGGATTCGTTCAACAAATCTCTTCTATAATCCTCTGTATGATAAATCAGATAACAAAACAAAAGTGCCTAAAGTTAATACTTCCAAACCTGAAGAAGTTCCAGTCTTCAAGAGGGTGAAGATGGAATGGAGAGTAAAAGGCACAACAGTTCCAAAGAAAGAAGTGCCAAAATCATCTGTATCCACATCAAATGAAAAGAAGAACAATGCGCCAAAAGGTAAATCTTATGCTAAACCTAATCCTATTTATTCTGTAAATCATCTGATTAGGTTGGCACATAAGAAAATCTGTTGTTCTTACTGTGGATCAAATGATTTTGTGCATAAAGATTATACTTCTTATTGGTATGGTTCTTACAGTATTCCTTGTAAGAAATCTACACCTAACCCACTAGGACCCAAATGCCATTGGGTACCAAAATATGCTTAATCTGTTTTGCAGGTTCTTCATGTGTTGTACTGAATTGTAGATACATACCACACACATGACTGAAAACAGAAGAGAAGCGGCGTATTTTTAAAAAAATATTTGTACCATTAAGGGGGAGACAAATATTATTGGCTTTTGAACATATCAGTTCAAAACCCGTACTTCAAAGACTAAGACTTCTAAACAAATCAGTTTAGAACTCACACTTCTCAGGTGATATCTTTAACTGTTACATCTTTCTGTTTCAAGGAACGTGGTAAAAGGTAACATTGGATTATATTTGTTTCTACTGATTTGAAAACTTGAAACTTTACAAATTTAATTCAATAAGATGAAATTTTCAATTTTCATTCAATGAATTAAATGTGTGCTAAAAGATGATTTTACAAGAAACTTTGTACTATCTGAGTTAGATTTGCTTCAATTTTCACCTCTAAAATAAATCGAAAGGTCAGCAAAACATGAATGAAATTATGCTGAATGCTCAAAGTTATGTGAATCTGGATATATATAGAATATAATGCTCAAAAAGCCTATATGTCAGAATGATGGATGGAAATGAAAATATGGGCAAAGCACTATGTTTTAGAACCAAGTGATTGAGATAAAATAGTTGCACTATCATTTAGTTTGAAAGTTTGTGCCTGTGGCCTTTCTGGTTTGGGAGAGTAAGTCCTAAGGGGTGCTCGACACCTAGTCCCTAAGATCAACTGGTCTGGGATCGGCTGACCCAAATCCTGCAATAGAACCAGATAGAAAGCCATGTTCTACTGGTAAAAATGGGTTTAAGATATATCGATGTGGCCTTTCTGGTTTGGGAAATTAAGTTCTAAGGGTGCTTGACACCTAGCACCTAAGGCCAACTGGTCTGGGATCTGCTAACCCAAATCCTGCTATAGAACCAGATAGAAAGTCATGTTTAACGGTGTATCTTATTCTTACTAAACTTCTTGATCAAAAGATGCCAATGAGCACAAAATCAAAAGATGCCAATGCGCACAAAATCAAAAGATGCCAATGAGCACAAAATCAAAAGATTCAAATGTGCACAATATTAAAAGATGCCAAAGAGCACATATCTCTTGAAACTTGGGAAAATACAAAGTCGCGATAAACCCGTAAATTTGTGAAAATTCTGATTTTGGACAAATAGTGTGAGTAGAGCAAAGTATTCTTATATATTGTAGAAATACATAAGCTTTATGCCAATCATATTTCGCATGCTAGCACACCAAATAGATTTGATAAAGGGGTTGACACTGAACAATTATAACTTGATAAGCAATGATGTCTTGTCCTTGAATCCAAACACATGCATTTGATTTCATCTGATTGGAATATATGTTAAATTTTATTAAGTTGAATTTCTTTTGTAAAGCTTTCAAATGATCAAATGTTAGTAGTCATAAAATAAAATTCAATGAATTTGACTTTCCTTGTGAAATGTATTTTTGATCCAATATCAAATACTGAGTTTTATGCATATTTTCAGGGGGAGAAAACAAATTGCTCCAGAATTCTTATTTTGAGGGGGAGCAAGGTTATTCTCTAAGGAGGAGATTGTTAGCAATACTCAAAGACTCGACTGAAATTGAAGATGGTTTTCGATGATTATGATGCTCACCATCATCGAAAAAGGGGGAGAAAATTTTAATTTCAATTTCATGTCAAAGAGCTTTCAAATCAAAGATATTTCAAGTCCAAGATTCGTGAACAAAGACTGAAGATTAGGGGGAGAAGGATCATGTGAAGTCCAAATGTTGCCGAATTTGGTTATCTTAGTTCTGAGTGATTCTCGGAATGCGCTTACACCTAAAAGTTCAACAATGTGGATGGTTTCACATCTTTCTGATCCAAACTCTAATCGTTTCTGATTCATCTTGTTCCATGTTCAAGACTTGAAGACAATTTGTTGAAGATTGTATTGAAGAAGGTTGACTTTTCAAAGAAAAAGACAATGACTTTTCATGTTTGTCTGAAGATTCTTCAAAGCTGATTTCTTAAAGAGTGTCAAAGCATATAGTTCGCCGTGAACTAGTGGAGATAAAGCTATTTGAAGATGGTTTGATAGAGTGTCTGTTTGAGAAGATTGACTTTACAAAGAGCTGAAGACTGCTGTCATTTTTTTTAAATCTTGAATCCAAAGGGGGAGATTGTTAGAGCATTGTTGTATTCAAGATTTACTGTAAAAGTCAATGTACTGTATTAGTTAGCTGTGCCTTTATACCTTGTATGTTATGGGTATAAATAGGCATGTCTAGTTCTTTGTTAGAAAAGAATCTAGATCCCTTTAGAAACAACTTGAAGCATTTGTCATTTTACACTTTGAAATCAATATATGGATGACAAGATTGCTCTCTAGATTCTCTCTACACTTGTTCATTACTTTGTGCTAGATTTGGGATTTATCAGAAGTAACTTTTGATCACAATACTAACCACATAGATCATGGGTCCATTCAAGTATGTCAAAAGCTACTATAACATTCCTATTTAGATCCAATGGGTCATAGCAATCTGCAGTAAGATAATATAACCATAGCTGCTGATTAGTAAAATTAAAGAAGACAGATATAAGGTTGTTAATTAATTGCATCAATGCAAAAGGGAAGTATGTGAAACTGCAAATTGCAAACAAGAAGACCAAGATCAAAGAAAAACACCATTTGGGCTCCATTTTTTGAGTATCAGTAGGTTAAGTTGGAAAAAAGTTGCATGGCAGGGGACAAAATGTACACTTCTTATGCATTGGCACATAAAGAAGCATGTTTTTAGCTCGACAAAAAGAAATATGTTTCACAGTGGTAACATCGTTTTGCTTTCAACCATCTTCTCATATTTTTTTGATTTAGTAAAATTGTATTGTACATTTGTACTATGTATTCTTGACATTGTATGCTATGATTTATAATTTTTTTCCCTGTTGCTAAAATGGCATTTGTACATGTCGGTCTTGATTTTTTTTGCTTCAGATGTGAGTTTTGATGGTATCCATTATCAGGATAAACACTCTTTACATCTTGGTTGTTAGTTGATTCCCATAGTAAGCTTTCTGATTTCTTTTGAAAAATTATACTTATATTTCTTTGTAAAACATATGTTCATAGTATTAGTAATTATGTAAATGATTTTGTGTATATCCTGTATTTTAGGATAGTTTGTTATTTCCCTGTATCATCTTTCCCTATATTAAGGGTTGATCGTGTATATCGAAGACACACAGAATTTACGATAATCACTCTTATGGTATCAGAGCCTATCTCTGAAAAACCCTAGCCGCCGACTTCATTACCCCTTTCTTCTCCGGCAAGAAGAAGTCGATTAAGCCATGGCTCCATCCAACGAAACCTTACCCAAAGCAACGAGCCTACATCCCGTCTACACTGTCACGAACATCCAGAATAAAGTTCGAATTCTGGATGGAACCACGGTCACGTACTCGTCATGGGTAAAACTTTTCAAACTTCATGCTAGAGGTTACAAGGTACTCGATCACATCGACGGTACGCCGCCACCCAACCACGCCGACGCGTCTTATGAAACATGGGCCGAGATTGATGCAATCGTGTTGCAATGGATTTACGGTACGTTATCTAATGATCTCCTTGTTCGTGTTCTTGATTCAGATGCTACTGCTTATGATGCCTGGACGAAGATTCGCGACATCTTCCTCAACAACAAGGGCTCCCGAGCCGCCGCCCTCGAACACGAATTCACGAATCTCACTCTGGCCGCGTGCTCGTTTATGGACGAGTATTGCCAGAAAATCAAGGATCTCGCGGGACAACTCACGGATGTTGATAATCCGGTTAACGAAAAACGAATGGTTCTTCAGTTGGTTCGTGGACTCCCTGCGGAATTCGACACGGTCGCATCACTTATCAACCAAAGCTCTCCCTCTTGGGATGCGGCATGTAGCATGCTTCAACTGGAACAACAACGGCAGTCGGCGCGCCAACATTCAAACCAAACAGCCATGATGGCTCCATCTGCTGCCAAGAGTTCATCCGCCGCCACCACACCGCCCTCTGTCGACCACCGATCATATAGCAGGGGTCGTGGTAGTGGCCGATCTTCTACCCGCGGCGGACGGTCTGCTAACCCCGGCCGTGGCCGCGGCTTTTCTGCTCCACGAGCCCCACCGCCTAACGCCTACCCACCGTGGGCCTGGTGGGTCCTGCCGCCCTGCCCGTATCCTACACAGCCAAGTGGCTGGCCCGATGCCCCTTGGCCCGGCAGTCCTTCTCCGCGAATGCCAACGACCCAATCTGCTGCGGCCCATATTGCGTATCCGCAAATGGACCCTACTACTGAGCAATCCGGTTCGATGGCCAAATCCACCGACTCTCAGCCCGCGCACGACTTTAATGCTCTCAATCCAACTGATCTTGGTGTGGCATTTCAAAGCATGCATCTCAACTATCCAGACCCTTCATGGTACATGGATACCGGCGCATCCTCTCACATGACTGCCGATGCAGGTAAAATTCAATCCCCTTTATCATCTTCTAATATACGTAATGTGTGCGTTGGTAATGGCACTGGTATATCCGTTAAAGGATCCGGAAATGCCCTACACGTAACTCCTCATAGCACTTTCCATCTCCGTAACATCCTTCACACACCTCATATCATTAAAAATCTCTTATTTGTTCGCCGATTCACTCGCGATAATAATGTGTCTGTTGAATTTGACCCTTTCGGTTTTTCTGTCAAGGATCTCAAGACGGGGAAGCTTCTTTCGCGCCACAATAGTCCGGGTGATCTCTACCCATTCACCACACCCGACTCATCACCATCAGTTCTCTTAGCCACCTCCACCACCGATCAATGGCACAACCGACTTGGACACCCTGGCGCTACTATTTTAGATTTCCTTCTACTCGTTTATTTATTTCTTGTAATAAAGTCAAACCTTGTACGGTTTGTCACTCGTGTCAATTATCGAAAAACAAACGGTTACCATTTTATGATTCAATAACTACTACTTTTGCACCATTTGATATCATTCACTGTGATTTGTGGACATCTCCTGTTTGTAGTCATTCCGGTTACAAATATTATATGGTACTTATCGATAATTTTACACAATATGTCTGGATTTACCCTCTCAAATATAAATCTGAAACCTTCCTCAACTTCACCAAATTCCATCGCCTTATTCTCACTCAGTTTAACCGTAAAATAAAATCTTTCCAATGTGACTTAGGGGGGGAATTTGATAATAATGAATTCAAAACCTTTGCTTCAACCAATGGTCTTGTGTTCCATTTTTCGTGTCCCCAAACCTCACCTCAAAACGGCAAATCTGAGCGCATGATCCGTCGTCTCAACGATATCGTTCGTGCTCTTCTTACCCACGCTCACCTTCCCCCACCATTTTGGGTTGAGGCCCTTCATACCGCCGCCTACCTCTACAACATCCTACCTACTAAACGCCTAAACTCTCTCACTCCTACCTTTGCCCTATACCTTCGACACCCAACATATGACCATTTACGGGTCTTCGGGTGTGCTTGTTACCCAAACACCTCCGCAACTCAACCCCACAAACTACACCCCCGCTCTGTCCGCTGCATCTTCCTAGGGTATCCTACCAATTTTTGGGGTTACCGTTGTCTTGACCCAACGACCGGAAAGGTCATTCTATCTAGACACGTCATTTTTGATGAACACTCCTTCCCATATACCAACACTACATCATCAAACTCCTACACCTTTCTCGACGACCACCCTATTCCGTTACCCTTCTTCACATCCTCATCACCACCGCCCCAACCACCACCCTCTCCACCGCCCCCTACCGCCCTACCATCTTCCCCGCCACCCCCCACCCAAACACAACCCTCTCCACCGCCTCACACCATACCGTCCACCACCAATACCCACCCTATGACTACCCATGCCAAGCACGGTATTTCCGAACCACGCCACCCACTTAGCCTTCATACTTCCACCCAACCTCCCATTTCTCCTATCCCATCCACCTACGCTAAGGCTTTCCGGGATCCCAATTGGTTACGTGCCATGCACAACGAATACGATGCGTTATTGGAAAATGATACTTGGGAGCTTGTCCCTCGTCCCACTGACCGCCCAATTATACGCTGCATGTGGTTGTTCCGCCACAAATATCATGCGGATGGGACTCTTCAACGATACAAAGCTCGCTTGGTGGTCAATGGGAAGTCTCAAACGGTTGGACTTGATTGTGATGACACCTTTAGTCCGGTAGTCAAACCGGCTACCATCCGAACGGTCCTAAGCCTTGTCGTCTCTCGTTCTTGGCCAATACACCAACTAGACGTGAAAAATGCGTTTCTGCATGGTGATCTTCAAGAAACAGTTTTCATGCACCAACCGCCAGGCTTTGTTGATAAAAATGCCCCCCATCACGTCTGTCGTCTTCGTAAATCACTATACGGGCTCAAGCAAGCCCCGAGGGCATGGTACAACCGATTTGCAACCTATATTACCAACAATGGGTTTCGAAGCAGTGTCTGTGACAACTCTTTATTCATCTATCGGCACGGAACTCATACTGCTTATCTTTTGTTGTATGTCGACGATATCATCCTTACAGCCTCAGACTCCACCCTCTTGAAATCCCTCATTACGACATTGTCGCGGGAGTTTGCTATGACGGATCTTGGGGCATTACATCATTTTTTGGGGATTTCGGTTGCGCGCGACAACCACGGCTTGTTCATGTCTCAATCTCAGTATGCACAAGACATTCTCAAACGAGCGTCTATGCATGATTGCAAACCGTGCAATACACCTGTGGACACCACATCCAAGCTTAGTGCTACCGCCGGCGACCCGTTACCCGATGGCACTTTATACCGCAGTTTGGCCGGTGCGCTTCAGTATCTTACGTTTACCCGACCCGATATCTCTTATGCGGTACAACAAATTTGTTTGTTTATGCATGCACCACGGGATTCGCATTTTAACTTCATGAAACGCCTTCTTCGATACATCAAAGGTACCACCGACTTCGGTATTCGCATCGTTGCATCACCCAGTCACACTCTTACCGCTTACTCCGACGCCGACTGGGGTGGTTGCCCTGATTCACGTCGGTCCACTTCCGGTTATTGCGTTTATCTTGGTGACAACTTAGTGTCTTGGTCGTCCAAACGTCAATCCACCATCTCTCGTTCCAGCGCCGAAGCCGAATACAGAGGGGTCGCTAATGCCGTGGCAGAGGCAAGTTGGCTGCGTAATTTACTTCTCGAGCTACACGTCCCATTGCGCAAGGCAACCGTGGTTTACTGTGACAACGTCTCAGCGGTTTATCTGTCAGGTAACCCGGTTCAACATCAAAGAACCAAGCATGTTGAAATTGACATTCACTTTGTGCGGGAAAAAGTAAAAATTGGCCACATTCGTGTTCTTCACGTTCCCGCCGCGTACCAATATGCTGACATCTTTACCAAGGGTCTATCTCGCCAGCTCTTCGAGAACTTCCGTACCAGTTTGAGCGTCTGCTCTCCTCCCGCTCCAACTGCGGGGGACTATTAGTAATTATGTAAATGATTTTGTGTATATCCTGTATTTTAGGATAGTTTGTTATTTCCCTGTATCATCTTTCCCTATATTAAGGGTTGATCGTGTATATCGAAGACACACAGAATTTACGATAATCACTCTTACATAGTACTACTTGACATAAACAACTCAGACCCGATACTCAGACCCGGGCAACTGCTTGCATAAACAACCCCTTAATTCTAATTTTACATGATGGTTTGTATATTTGCAGCAACCAATTCAACACCTCAGACCCGATACTCTAAGCGCTAACGGACGTGGACAAGATCCTCCTCCGAAGACAAATATTGGGATGTTGAGTCAACAGGTACTTTGATTGTTTTGATAATATACAACTTAAATAATTATTTGAAGAGAAGTTAATATGTTTCCCTGCTGTTATGTTTAAAATTTCATATATATATATATATATATATGCAGAGGAGAAGCAACTTTGATTTTACTATTGTTCTGGTTTTATTTTACTTTTGGTGTTTCAAATGTTGCTGGTTCATGATCACTCTATTTGGTTCTTTGTATATCTATACTATATTATAAAGCTTTTAAGTAAGAATCTTAAAAAACATATTAAAGACAACCAAAACAAAACAGAGATCCACCAAAACAGAACCAAAGACCGAAAACTACAACGACACAACCCGCGAACCGCAACAGCTGAGACAAAACAGCAGCTGTGATCCAGCAGCTTACTGCTGCAGCTGAAACCACCAAACAACAGCTGCAAAACAGCAGCTTAATGCTGCCAAACAGCAGCTTAATGCTGTCAAGCAACAGCTAAATCCGAATAGCAGCTTAGTGCTGCCAAACAGCAGCTTAAAGCTGCCAGACAGCAGCTTAAACCGAACATCAGCTTAATGTTGCCAAACATCAGCTTAATGTTGCCAAACAGCAGCTTACTGCAACTAGCCAGCCACACCGGGATCTGCAGCACCAAACAACCAGCCTACTCCCACACGAACAGAAGCTGCAACATATAAGCCAAAACATCTGAATGGTTAAGCCACCATTCGACTCTTTCCTACAGCAAGCCTAAGGAATTACCGAGTGACTTGGTTAACATTTGTTATTTCATTTGGAAGTTCATTGGATGATCTCATGTTTTCTATAAACTTTTATTTGTTCTCAAGTTTTAATATGTAGAAATTGCACTACAAATAGGCGTTTGCACATGCATGTAGTTAAGACAATGTCCCTTCATTCTTCACAGGGGGATTTCGTTGCAATCGCTCACAGTGGGGCTCTTGGTGGTGATTAGATGATTAAAGATTTAAAGCTCAGACGATTCCTTCTCCAAAGAAAATTCTCTCCCTGATTGTTATTATCATTTTAACAAGTATTCTTCTATTGGTATGTTACCCATCTCTTTGCATTAGTGCATAATGGCTTTGTTCCATATTTTCCTAAATTCAAATGCAAGTTTTTAAGCTACAATTTGCTTTGACAAAACTAGGAGGATTATCAGGTGTAGCCATAGGTGTTGTTACTTGCAGGATGTTACATAAAGGACTCGGAAAATAGTTTGGCGTTATTAAAGAATGCACAGATTCAACATATGCAGACGACTCAAAGAATGCCTCATGTTCACTGCTTATCTGCTTTGCATATAACCATGGCTTACGACTTGCTTGACCGGTAATATCTAAACTTAATAAAACTTTCAGAAGTGATGTTTTAGTCCAATTTTATCTGGGAAAGTGCAACCAGTTATATTGTAAATTTCCATTTGAACTTAAAATTTGATTTATAGGTGGATTGTAAATGCAGTTAATTGCATACAAAATATTATTTAATGTAATGAATTTTCTAGAAGTACTTATTAGTAGGTCTTGTGGTCAACATTTGTCTAAAACAATTCTCTTTGAAAGTTCGATTGTTTTTATGTGGATTTTTCTAAAAGATAGAAACAGCAGACAAATATGAATGGTTATTACACTCTCTAATTTATCTCATAAATCCCAACTTGTTTTGATATAATGATTTTGTTGGACATGATTATGAAATGTGCCCGTTAGCTCAATTAAACATTGTTAGTACATTCTCTTGTTTAAGTTGTGCAAACCGTGCCTTTAACTTTAATTCTGTCAGAGTTTTGGTTGGTTTCGATTTGTTGGCTTTAAGGAGGTGATTGTGGTCTACTCATCTTCATGTCTTTTTGTTAATTCCTTTGTGGAAAGCTATTACGTCCTTATCTTGAGTTCCCATGGTACCGACATTCAAACTAGTCTTGAACTTCAAGATTTATAAATTGGTTGCAAATGTTTTGGGTCATATTTGTTAGGATGGTATACCAAATATTTGTTAATGGTCACATATTTAATTGGTATCCAAACAACCTGTAAGGAGCTGTTTACTTAACACTTACCCAGGTAAGCACTTATTGGTATCACTTACCAAATAGTCTCTACATATAAATTCTGATGGTTGACACACTTCTCTTCTGTTTGAGTCATGGTCTTTATCTTATGATTTTGTCATTTTATTTTGTATATAGATCTGCTAGCCACTTGTAAGTGCTTAAAATTTTGCTCACCCGAGTGATTATTTGGTTGAAACCAACAGTATTTAGACCTTTAAGGGTGTTAATGAAATTGAAGAAGTGTTTTTGAAAAGGAATATGAATGTGAATTACTCGGTAAACCCTTATCGGATTGTGTAACTTCATCGGACATGAAAATTTATTGTTGGTAAGCATCCTAAACTCGGTAAACCCTTATCGGATAAGATTCGTTTCCCACACTTTGATTAATCTATTAAAACGACATTGTATAAAACATTTTTTACATGTATCCTCATAAGTGGGTTATTGAAGTCTAGACTTTAGAAACTCAGACTATTGTGCTTGGACATCTTTGTTAAGAGTTAACTACTACAACACATCTTTCAAGACCAAAACTTTATAGGACACAAAGATATCTAAATGTACTAATAATACACTATAATAATACACTACTTTATATGATGCAAAGAACGTTTAAGAGCATCTCCAACAGCATTTCCAATTTTTTTTTAAATAGAGATTTTTAGCAAACCATTGCTAAAATAATTTCAGCTCAACACCAATAGCATTGCTAAATTTAGCAAACCATAGAGCTTTTTCCTATATTTAGCAAACCATTGAGATTTTTTTAGAAAATTTCTATTTTAGCAAAAAAATTAGCAAATCTGTTGGAGATGGATAACAAACCAAAAACCCCTTTTTCCTATTTTAGCAAATCTGTTGGAGATGCTCTAAATATACTAATACACTACTTTATATGACACAAAGAATGTTTAAATATATTGTTATAATTTTCATGAGTTTATGATTTTAGTCGAAAGGGAAAAGCCATTGAAAGCCAAACAGGATGCCATAAACAAAGTCCGGACATCCAATCCTCAATCTATTATAACAAGAGAACTACATACACGAAATTTATGATCTTACGGTATAAATATGTTTCAATTAAATATTTTCATGTTTTTACAGAACATGTTTACAACTGAGCACTTCACAAGAACAAAACCACATTCTAGATATATGGATGTGCATTATTACACACGATTGTATTTATGTTTGGTTCACGCACAAATTTCAAAATTTATTAGTTGGATTGCAAATAAGCCACACAAACTCATGAAATAAAATTGAGATGGATGGAGAAACATGACATGAAGGCTAAGTTAGTGACCCAGAATTGTGATTTACTCGCGCTGCATCGCGCGGGTACACAACTAGTGGTGTACCCGCGCGATGCAGCGCGGGTAAATTACAATTCCAAAACATTAGTTTATCCCTGAATCATGTTTATTTATAGAGTTGATGTGGTTAATTTGCATGTCAACTAATATATAAAGTTGAAGGTTAATATGGTGTATTAACAAGATGGAATGGAAAAATAATTGCACACGTGTGGGGATTCTAAACCCATATACTCAGAACTCATTACAAAACTTGAAATTCTTGACTGAACAAGAATTACAATCATCTGTAAATAATGCTCATCAATATATCCAAAATGTTGTTTAGTTTCGTGATGCACTCATCCGTAAATATTCCTGCAAAAAACATGCAATGATTATAATATAAACATATGGTACCAAATGTGTAATAAACTAAAAGTAAACATATCCCTGGAAAATACACTTTGAGTGACACTCTATAGATGAACTTATAAAAATAATTAATCAACAATAAAATGTGAACATACAGTTAAGTTTCTATTATATGTTTAAAAGAACTACTTGAAGAGACTGAAAAGCTTGTTTGATTTGCATCTAAACTAAAAGCCAAAAGGATTATTTAATTTGGGACATGGGGTTATCTAACTTTAGTTAACAATTTGTTCAATTTGGTAAGTTTAAAAGTCTTATGCTTTTCCAATGTTGACCAGTACTTGCAGAAATTATTGTTATCCCATCATAGACTTGTACATCATCGGACCAGTCTCAAACAGCATAGGCATTGGATACTCTTTTCCTACTGACCTTTCTTACCCAATGTTCACATCAAGCCTTTCTTTCTAACTTTACACATTTTGTTGCAATTGGTAGATTTAAGTTGGATGTATCAATAGTACATCAGACTGCAGGCTTAGCATTTGTTAGCTGTGTAATCAATCAAGATTTCAGGTTTAGCATGTTGTGGTTGATGATGTTTGTTTACCTCTTAATAGTTCCATTAAGAGGAAACCTCTGAATCGCTAAGAGGTGAATCTTGTTTGGCAAAAAATGTCTACTTCTTAATGGTTGTGTAAAACCCTCTGAATGATTTTGTATCTTGGGTCTCCCTTAACCATTCAGCATCCGAATTTTATTCTAAACTATTACCAAACAACCATATTTCATTTTGCAGTATATCATAAGAGCCTCTTAATCATTCTGCTCCAAACCATTCAGCAACTGCCAAACAGCCCTAAACTTCAAAAGTATGTGTTGTCAACAACACAAATCATGTAAAAATGTAAGGCAATATGTATTATGTGGAAAGCACATAATGTAGGACCACCCAATATAGTAGCTGCCATAAACTAACCAAAACATAATTTGAAGCATGCCATAGTTGATAAAAGAGTCTCCAAACCAGCAGCATGGAAAATGAGATAATAATAATCAGCAAACTATTAGTATAACCAACAATATAATAATATCATAATATTAAGACACAGTAAACACAATGAAGCACAAATTATACCCTAGATGCTTAGATTCTGTATACCCTTACTTTAATCAACAGATTTGAGCATAACTGATCACCAAAGCTTAAAAAATGATCCAAAACACTTTGTAAATTCGACAGTTATAAACTTGTAATAACTACGTTAAAATTTAAGAAAACTAAAAAGCATTTGCAGTAACATAAATTATCCCTCAATGGCAACAAAATAATCATTTTATCAAATAATTTGTTAAAACATTTCAAAGCATGATATTTACTTTGTGAAAAACTTACGCTCCATCTTGGGAGATGAAGAACCATTTATATAAAATTCTCCCCAGTTCTTCCCACTAACAGAAAGTTGGTTCTCTTCTGGTATTATGCCACATACATTCTGGAAATATGTGAGGGGAAGCTCAAAGTTTGAGATGTTACATCTGAGGTACCAAAATGAAGATTTCGGAAGTACATTACACAAAATAGGAATCATATCAAAATGCATTGCATTTTCATGCAATGTGTCTTAAATCAATTCTCTGTCAAACGAGTCAATTCTCTAAATCCAAAATTATCATGATTTTGTTGATCTTTTCACGATCAACAACTGTGTTAGAAATAGATTCTAGGTACTTTGATGTAGTACCTTTTTTAACTCTTAAAGTTAAACACATACATGATACATAACAAAATTTGTGTCCTAAAGGTTACTTGTTTGACTATAAAAGTTAAAGGAATATACACCTCAAGCTGTGCAGTGACAATCCTTAGTGCAACTTATGTAAAGAAATTGTGGAGGTTCTTTGCTGCTTTGGCTTCTAGTGATGCTTCTCCAAATCCTATCAATACTCAAAATAATTAAATGAAAAATAGAAAATAGTCAAATACAGTAATAAGTTTTTGTGAGTTCCATCATTGTGAGTTCAATTTCAAGGATTTACGGTTAGGGTTTTTGTGAGTTCCATCATTGTTAACCATTAATACTCACATTTAAGCTTTGATATACTACTGACTCTCAGTTTCCTGACGATAATGCCTAGTGGTAAATACAAGACAAATGATAGTGGTCACAAAATCCACTATTTAACTATCTACTCGTGGAAAAAACAATAGTTGTTAAAAATCATACCAAACTGTAAGTAAATTCACATATAACATAGGGAAATTAGGGGAAGATTGTTGAAGAACATGCCTAAATTAGGATGGAGACCGGAGACACATATGGATTCGCCCAAATCGATTTTAGGTATGGAGATTGGAGAAGCAGATGGAGATTAAAAACACTCTCATCTTCAGTGGTCTCACTCCTCGTCTCACACCATTTATATACAGAAAATCATGGAGAAGAAAGTGTATGAAAGCTTCGATTTCAGGAAGAAAGGTATGGGTTTGGACGTCTTTCCTGGGCTCAACAACTATGAGTTAGCAGGTAAAGGAAATGTACTCTCGGTATGGTCTGAGATGTACCCTCGGTATGGTCTGTGAAGAAGTCGAAGGGGGTATGGTCTGTGAAGAGGTCGAAGGGGGTATGGTCTGGTAGAACATCTCTCAGTGTTGGCCGAAGATACAAAGGATGGAGTTGGATCAGAAAGCATGGGCTTGAGATCTGTTCTCTTCATTGGGCCCATTTTTAATTTCTTGTATCAATGAGTTGTATATTGTGCATTAAAAATAGTATTTAAGAGTTTTTAAATTCCATGCTTTAAATAGAAGTACATTGTGCTTAAGGACTTGTAATTAAGACATTTGGTTAGCATGCTTATATATGTAGTATATATATATATATATATATATATATATATATATATATATATATATATATATATATATATATATATATATATATATATGAGTGTACTGTGTATCACACATGGACGTTCAAACTCCGGCGATATATATGGAGGATGAAATCACACCAACGTTCCGACGCCATCTCTGGCGTCCCTGCCCCTTCATCTCCGTCTCCCACCCACCTTCCATCTCCGTCCCACCTTCCATCTCCATATCCATTTTCATCTCTCTCTCTCTCTCTCTTGCTCCTAGATTAAATTTTTTTACCTGCTACAGATTCAGTTAGTGATACTAAAGACTTTGTTGCATTAAATAAGAGTTTAAGTGGTTGAACAAGATCAAGATCACCGGCCAAAGTTGAGGATACAAAGTTTGATAAAAGGAGTAAGTTTGAAAATGGACAGAAAAGACCAATAACCCATATCAGAAACCAATAAGAAAGTTATGGGATGATTGGTTCTTCGAATAACATGCCAAGAATGGTTAGTAATTCTTGATCTAGTGGTGGTGGGGGCAACAAGAACTGTGATGGGATGACTTTTTCGTTTAATTCATTAATGAATAACATGTGTGAAGCTGGGAGGGGTATATCCTCAATGGCTCCATCTCTATCGATACCTATGGTTTCTTCCTTGTGGTTTCGTTCACGTGGCTTCGTTCATGGTGTGTTACGGTGGTGGCTTCGTTCATGTTGGGTTACGATGGTGGTTTCGTTCATGTGGTTTGGTTTGGTTTGGTTTGGTTTCGTCCCGGACTCCCGGTGTATGTGATATCGTCATCGAAGAACGTGTTGGCGGTGGTGTGATGATGGCAATAGTGTGGTGTGACGATGGAGATGGATATCGTCCTTGTTCTTTGCCGATGAACGTTCGTACCTATCGTTTTGGGGAGGAGATGGTGGTCTCTGTGTGTATGTGTGTGTATCTATATATATATATATATATATATATATATATTAGAGTTAAATGCATAACAGGTCCCTAGAGTTTAATGGTTTTTGTAAAAATATAGAAAAACAAAAAAGTGCAGAAAGAAGGGCAAAAACATTGTTGTACAATTTTGCCCCTGACTCTAACTGGGTTTTTTAATGAAGTTAGTGGTCAAGTCCTACTTTCAAAGCAAAATTCAAACCCGAGGGACCACAACTTGAGATATTGAAGTACATGAAGTGGTCCATCGGTTGGTTTTGCTTTGAAAGTGGTCCCTCAGTTGATGTCGACCTCTTTATCTACTTTTTCTTCATTTATATATGTAACTTACACGTTTATTATTTAAATATATGAAACCATATAAAAACTAAAATAGGGAAAAAGAAACAGGAAAGGATGTGATGGTAAGGAGTAGGGAGGGTAGGCATGGAATGGACCAAGCAATTAAAGATATATATATATATATATGTATATATATATATATATATATATATATATATATATAAGTAACATGGGGGAATACTATGTAGTTTAAATAACAAAACACACATCTAAGAGAAAAGTATAAGAGAAGATATACTTATAGTGACACGCTAAATGGAACAAAAAGTGCAACACCATCGGATTCTCCTCCTGAATTTTGTGGTTCAAAGGCTTATACAGAATAGTGCATGTTGCTGGGAATGTAGTTGCCATCATTTGTAAAAACACAATCACATAGACCTTGAGTAAAAAAGCCACATAGTACGTGGATGATACGAAATTATCTTCATTGTAAAGTGGTGGCACATACTACATAATATATTGCAAAACGATTAAGCAATCAGAATTGTGAAATTGAAAGCATTTCTAAATCAAAAACATTAAACCAAAAAGAAAACAGAAGTCGCAGGCGGCAGGACCGTAATTTAATTTACATAAGAAACAGATGGTAGATAAGCAAATAACAGGTAATCTACAAACAATAAACACCCTCAATACATTCATTGTTAAACCCTAAACCGTACACCAAATTTAAGTTTTCTAGGAGGGATAATAACTACTGAGCATAAGAAACAGATGGTAGATAAGCAAATAACAAGTAAATAACTACTGACCATCAATAGCCAATAAAAAATGTAGACCACCAAGGTACGAGAAATCATCAATATATATATCACTGGATCATGAAATCAATAATAGTCAATACATATGAAATTGGATTGTATAATCTTACCGCTTCCAATCAGTAGAATACGATGCTTTCCCATCCTGCCAAATCGAGGGTTTTGAGAGTTTTGGGATGAAAGAATAGAGTGAGTTATGAGGAGAGTAAATGGAGCGTGTTGAAGTTGGGAAAAGCGGGAAAATGAGAATAGTCTTGACCGATTCAGACATCGGCTTCATTCAGCCATTCAGAGCCAAACAAACGAAAGGAAAATGTAATTAACTCTTAATTTTATTTTGAGTGAATTGCATTTTTGGTCCCTAAGCTTATATGATTTCTTTGAAAGAGGGAACTGACCACTAACTTCGTTAAAAAAAATTAGTTAGAGTCAAGGGCAAAATTGTCCAACCAAGTTTTTGTCTTCCTTTTGTAATTTTTTTTTGCATGTCCTTATATTTGTGAAAATAATAAAACTTAGGGACCTAAGGTCAAAGCTACTTTGACATTAGAATGCTGATTCTTGATCGAAGAGACTTGTGAAGGGCTGAGATTATTGGTGTCCAAGAAGACATTGAATTCACCATTGGTTGGGGATGGAAAAGATGAAGTGGTGTAATCGATTACGATTGCGAGTATGTAGTGGAATCGACATTGGGTTTGATGGGCCCGTCGGAAAATTTGACATTATTGAATTCTGCACCGATATAAGTATGATTTTGGTTGTGTTGTTCATGCCATAGCTACCAGGAGAGATTGTAGTGTGAAAAGGAGAAGGAAAAGGTTAGAGAAGGTCATGATTATGGTGGATGGATGGATGAAAGGGAAGATGTGTAGTATGGAATGTTGATGAAGAAAGAGATAAAAGCAAGAGGGTTAAATAGAAGGGATTTGTGGGAAACTGATGGATTTAAATACGGTGACGTTAGTGTTCTTCTGCTCATGGATTTACATGACACCTTCGTCCCATGTAAAACACATTACACAGGGAACTTTGTTTCTAACATATATACATATACATTAAGAGACACACACACACACACACACACACACACACACACACACATATATATATATATATATAAGGGTACTGTGTATCACACATGGACGTTCCAAACTCGGGCCAAACTCCGGCGATATATATGGAGGATGAAATCACACCAACGTTCCGACGCCATCTCCGGCGTCCCTGCCCCTTCATCTCCGTCTCCCACCCACCTTCCATCTCCGTCCCACCTTCCATCTCCATATCCATTTTCGTCTCTCTCTCTCTCTCTCTCTCTTGTGCTCCTAGATTAAATTTTTTTACCTGCTACAGATTCAGTTAGTGATACTAAAGACTTTGTTGCATTAAATAAGAGTTTAAGTGGTCGAACAAGATCAAGATCACCGGCTAAAGTTGAGGATACAAAGTTTGATAAAAGGAGTAAGTTTGAAAATGGACAGAAAAGACCAATAACCCATATCAGAAACCAATCAGAAAGTTATGGGATGATTGGTTATTCGAATAACAGGCCAAGAATGGTTAGTAATTCTGGATCTAGTGGTGGTGGGGGCAACAAGAACTGTGATGGGATGACTTTTTCGTTTAATTCATTAATGAATAACATGTGTGAAGCTGGGAGGGGTATATCCTCAATGGCTCCATCTCTATCGATACCTATGGTTTCTTCCTTGTGGTTTCGTTCACGTGGCTTCGTTCATGGTGTGTTACGGTGGTGGCTTCGTTCATGTTGGGTTACGATGGTGGTTTCGTTCATGTGGTTTGGTTTGGTTTGGTTTGGTTTCGTCCCGGACTCCCGGTGTATGTGATATCGTCACCGAAGAAGGTGTTGGCGGTGGTGTGATGCTGGCAATAGTGTGGTGTGACGATGGAGATGGATATCGTCCTTGTTCTTTGCCGATGAACGTTCGTACCTATCGTTTTGGAGAGGAGATGGTGGTCTCTGTGTGTGTGTGTGTGTATCTATATATATATATATATATATATATATATATATATTAGAGTTAAATGCATAACAGGTCCCTAGAGTTTAATGGATTTTGTAAAAATATAGAAAAACAAAAAAGTGCAGAAAGAAGGGCAAAAACATTGTTGTACAAATTTTCCCCTGACTCTAACTGGGTTTTTTAATGAAGTTAGTGGTCAAGTCCTACTTTCAAAGCAAAATTCAAACCCGAGGGACCACAACTTGAGATATTGAAGTACAGGAAGTGGTCCCTCGGTTGGTTTTGCTTTGAAAGTGGTCCCTCAGTTGATGTCGACCTCTTTATCTACTTTTTCTTCATTTATATATGTAACTTACACGTTTATTATTTAAATATATGAAACCATATAAAAACTAAAATAGGAAAAAGAAACAGGAAAGGATGTTATGGTAAGGAGTAGGGAGGGTAGGCATGGAATGGACCAAGCAATTAACGATATATATATATATATATATATATATATATATATATATATATATATATATATATATATATATATATATAAGTAACATGGGGGAATACTATGTAGTTTAAATAACAAAACGCACATCTAAGAGAAAAGTATAAGAGAAGATATACTTACAGTGGCACGCTAAATGGAACAAAAAGTGCAACACCATCGGATTCTCCTCCTGAATTTTGTGGTTCAAAGGCTTATACAGAATAGTGCATGTTGCTTGGAATGTAGTTGCCATCATTTGTAAAAACACAATCACATAGACCTTGAGTAAAAAAAAGACACCTAGTACGTGGATGATACGAAATTATCTTCATTGTAAAGTGGTGGCACATACTACATAATATATTGCAAAACGATTAAGCAATCAGAATTGTGAAATTGAAAGCATTTCTAAATCAAAAACATTAAACCAAAAAGAAAACAGAAGTCGCAGGCGGCAGGACCGTAATTTACATAAGAAACAGATGGTAGATAAGCAAATAACAAGTAATCTACAAACAATAAACACCCTCAATACATTCATTGTTAAACCCTAAACCCTACACCAAATTTAAGTTTTCTAGGAGGGAAAATAACTACTGACCATAAGAAACAGATGGTAGATAAGCAAATAACAAGTAAATAACTACTGACCATCGATAGCCAATAAAAAATGTAGACCGCCAAGGTACGAGAAATCATCAATATATATATCACTGGATCATGAAATCAATAATAGTCAATACATATGAAATTGGATTGTATAATCTTACCGCTTCCAATCAGTAGAATACGATGCTTTCCCGTCCTGCCAAATCGAGGGTTTTGAGAGTTTTGTGATGAAAGAATAGAGTGAGTTATGAGGAGAGTAAATGGAGCGTGTTGAAGGTGGGAAAAGCGGGAAAATGAGAATAGTCTTGACCGATTCAGACATCGGCTTCATTCAGCCATTCAGAGCCAAACAAACGAAAGGAAAATGTAATTAACTCTTAATTTTATTTTGAGTGAATTTCATTTTTGGTCCCTAAGCTTATATGATTTCTTTGAAAGAGGGACCTGACCACTAACTTCGTTAAAAAAATTAGTTAGAGTCAAGGGCAAAATTGTCCAACCAAGTTTATGTCTTCCTTTTGTAATTTTTTTTTTGCATGTCCTTATATTTGTGAAAATAATAAAACTTAGGGACCTAAGGTCAAAGCTACTTTGACATTAGAATGCTGATTCTTGAAGAAGACATTGAATTCACCATTGGTTGGGGATGGAAAAGATGAAGTGGTGTAATCGATTACGATTGCGAGTATGTAGTGGAATCGACATTGGGTTTGATGGCCCCGTCGGAAAATTTGACATTATTGAATTCTGCACCGATATAAGTATGATTTTGGTTGTGTTGTTCATGCCATAGCTACCTGGAGAGATTGTAGTGTGAAAAGGAGAAAGAAAAGGTTAGAGAAGGTCATGATTATGGTGGAAGGATGGATGAAAGGGAAGATGTGTAGTATGGAATGTTGATGAAGAAAGAGATAAAAGCAAGAGGGTTAAATAGAAGGGATTTGTGGGAAACTGATGGATTTAAATACGGTGGCATTAGTGTTCTTCTGCTCATGGATTTACATGACACCTTCGTCCCATGTAAAACACATTACACAGGGAACTTTGTTTCTAACATATATACATATACATTAAGACACACACACACACACACACACAAATATATATATATATATATATATATATATATATATGAGTGTACTGTGTATCACACATGGACGTTCCAAACTCCGGCCAAACTCCGGCGATATATATGGAGGATGAAATCACACCAACGTTCCGACGCCATCTCCGGCGTCCCTGCCCCTTCATCTTCGTCTCCCACCCACCTTCCATCTCCGTCCCACCTTCCATCTCCATATCCATTTTCGTCTCTCTCTCTCTCTCTCTTGTGCTCCTAGATTAAATTTTTTTACATGCTACAGATTCAGTTAGTGATACTAAAGACTTTGTTGTATTAAATAGGAGTTTAAGTGGTCGACCAAGATCAAGATCACCGGCTAAAGTTGAGGATACAAAGTTTGATAAAAGGAGTAAGTTTGAAAATGGACAGAAAAGTCCAATAACCCATATCAGAAACCAATCAGAAAGTTATGGGATGATTGGTTATTCGAATAACAGGCCAAGAATGGTTAGTAATTCTGGATCTAGTGGTGGTGGGGCAACAAGAAATGTGATGGGATGACTTTTTCGTTTAATTCATTAATGAATAACATGTGTGAAGCTGGGAGGGGTATATCCTCAATGGCTCCATCTCTATCGATACCTATGGTTTCTTCCTTGTGGTTTCGTTCACGTGGCTTCGTTAATGGTGTGTTACGGTGGTGGCTTCGTTCATGTTGGGTTACGATGGTGGTTTCGTTCATGTGGTTTGGTTTGGTTTGGTTTCATCCCGGACTCCCGGTGTATGTGATATCGTCACCGAAGAAGGTGTTGGCGGTGGTGTGATGCTGGCAATAGTGTGGTGTGACGATGGAGATGGATATCGTCCTTGTTCTTTGCCGATGAACGTTCGTACCTATCGTTTTGGAGAGGAGATGGTGGTCTCTGTGTGTGTGTATCTATCTATATATATATATATATATATATATATTAGAGTTAAATGCATAACAGGTCCTAGAGTTTAATGGTTTTTGTAAAAATATAGAAAAACAAAAAAGTGCAGAAAGAAGGGCAAAAACATTGTTGTACAAATTTGCCCCTGACTCTAACTGGGTTTTTTAATGAAGTTAGTGGTCAAGTCCTACTTTCAAAGCAAAATTCAAACCCGAGGGACCACAACTTGAGATATTGAAGTACAGGAAGTGGTCCCTCGGTTGGTTTTGCTTTGAAAGTGGTCCCTCAGTTGATGTCGATCTCTTTATCTACTTTTTCTTCATTTATATATGTAACTTACACGTTTATTATTTAAATATATGAAACCATATAAAAACTAAAATAGGAAAAAGAAACAGGAAAGGATGTTATGGTAAGGAGTAGGGAGGGTAGGCATGGAATGGACCAAGCAATTAACGATATATATATATAAGTAACATGGGGGAATACTATGTAGTTTAAATAACAAAACGCACATCTAAGAGAAAAGTATAAGAGAAGATATACTTACAGTGGCACGCTAAATGGAACAAAAAGTGCAACACCATCGGATTCTCCTCCTGAATTTTGTGGTTCAAAGGCTTATACAGAATAGTGCATGCTGCTTGGAATGTAGTTGCCATCATTTGTAAAAACACAATCACATAGACCTTGAGTAAAAAAAAGCCACCTAGTACGTGGATGATACGAAATTATCTTCATTGTAAAGTGGTGGCACATACTACATAATATATTGCAAAACGATTAAGCAATCAGAATTGTGAAATTGAAAGCATTTCTAAATCAAAAACATTAAACCAAAAAGAAAACAGAAGTCGCAGGCGGCAGGACCGTAATTTACATAAGAAACAGATGGTAGATAAGCAAATAACAAGTAATCTACAAACAATAAACACCCTCAATACATTCATTGTTAAACCCTAAACCCTAAACCCTACACCAAATTTAAGTTTTCTAGGAGGGAAAATAACTACTGACCATAAGAAACAGATGGTAGATAAGCAAATAACAAGTAAATAACTACTGACCATCGATAGCCAATAAAAAAATGTAGACCACCAAGGTACGAGAAATCATCAATATATATATCATTGGATCATGAAATCAATAATAGTCAATACATATGAAATTGCATTGTATAATCTTACCGCTTCCAATCAGTAGAATACGATGCTTTCCCGTCCTGCCAAATCGAGGGTTTTGAGAGTTTTGTGATGAAAGAATAGAGTGAGTTATGAGGAGAGTAAATGGAGCGTGTTGAAGTTGGGAAAAGCGGGAAAATGAGAATAGTCTTGACCGATTCAGACATCGGCTTCATTCAGCCATTCAGAGCCAAACAAACGAAAGGAAAATTTAATTTACTCTTAATTTTATTTTGAGTGAATTGCATTTTTGGTCCCTAAGCTTATATGATTTCTTTGAAAGAGGGACCTGACCACTAACTTCGTTAAAAAAAAATTAGTTAGAGTCAAGGGCAAAATTGTCCAACCAAGTTTCAGTCTTCTTTTTGTAATTTTTTTTGCTTGTCCTTATATTTGTGAAAATAATAAAACTTAGGGACCTAAGGTCAAAGCTACTTTGACATTAGAATGCTGATTCTTGATCGAAGAGACTTGTGAAGAGCTGAGATTATTGGTGTCCGACAAGACATTGAATTCACCATTGGTTGGGGATGGAAAAGATGAAGTGGTGTAATCGATTACGATTGCGAGTATGTAGTGGAACCGACATTGGGTTTGATGGGCCCGTCGGACCGATATAAGTATGATTTTGGTTGTGTTGTTCATGCCATAGATACCAGGAGAGATTGTAGTGTGAAAAGGAGAAAGAAAAGGTTGGAGAAGGTCATGATTATGGTGGATGGATGGATGAAAGGGAAAATGTGTAGTATGGAATGTTGATGAAGAAAGAGATAAAAGCAAGAGGGTTAAATAGAAGGGATTTGTGGGAAACTGATGGATTTAAATACGGTGTCGTTAGTGTTCTTCTGCTCATGGATTTACATGACACCTTCGTCCCATGTAAAACACATTACACAGGGAACTTTGTTTCTAACATATATACATATACATTAAAAGACATATATATATATATATATATATATATATATATATATATATATATATATATATATATATATATATATATATATATGAGTGCACTGTGAATCATATATGGACGTTCCAAACTCCGGCCAAACTCCGGCGATATATATGAAGGATGAAATCACACCAACGTTCCGACGCCATCTCCGGCGTCCCTGCCCCTTCATCTCCGTCTCCCACCCACCTTCCATCTCCATATCCATTTTTCTCTCTCTCTCTCTCGCTCCTAGATTAAATTTTTTTACCGGCTACAGATTCAGTTAGTGATACTAAAGACTTTGTTGCATTAAATAGGAGTTTAAGTGGTCGAACAAGATCAATATCACCGGCTAAAGTTGAGGATACAATGTTTGATAAAAGGAGTAAGTTTGAAAATGGACAGAAAAGACCAATAACCCATATCAGAAACCAATCAGAATGTTGTGGGATGATTGGTTCTTCGAATAACAGGTCAAGAATGGTTAGTAATTCTGGATCTAGTGGTGGTGGGGGCAACAAGAACTGTGATGGGAAGACTTTTTCGTTTAATTCATTAATGAATAACATGTGTGAAGCTGGGAGGGGTATATCCTCAATGGCTCCATCTCTATCGATACATATGGTTTCTTCCTTGTGGTTTCGTTCACGTGGCTTCGTTCATGGTGGGTTACGGTGGTGGCTTCGTTCATGGTGGGTTATGATGGTGGTTTCGTTCATGTGGTTTGGTTTGGTTTTGTCCCGGACTCCCGGTGTATGTGATATCGTCACTTGAGAAGGTGTTGGCGGTGGTGTGATGTTTGCAATAGTGTGACGATGGAGATGGATATCGTCCCTGTTCTTTGCCGATGAACGTTCGTACCTGTGGTTTTGGAGAGGAGATGGTGGTCTCTGTGTGTGTGTGTGTATATATATATATATATTTTAGAGTTAAATGCATAACAGGTCCTAGAGTTTAATGGTTTTTGTAAAAATATAGAAAAACAAAAAAGTGAAGAAAGAAGGGCAAAATCATGGTTGTACAATTTTGCCCCTGACTCTAACTGAACTTTTTAATGAAGTTAGTGATCAGGTCCCACTTTCAAAGCAAAATTCAAACTTGAGGGACCACAACTTCAGATATTGAAGTACATGAAGTGGTCCCTCAATTGGTTTTGCTTTGAAAGTGGTCCCTCAGTTGATGTCGACCTCTTTATCTACTTTTTCTTTATTTATTTATGTAACTTACACGTTTATTATTTAAATATGAAAGCATATAAAAACTAAAATAGGGAAAAAGAAACAGGAAAGGATGTTATGGTAAGGAGTAGGGAGGGTAGGCATGGAATGGACCAAGCATGTAAAGATATATATATATATATATATATAGAGAGAGAGAGAGAGAGGCTAGTTATAATGTTAACCATAAAAAAAGTGTTAACTTTGTTAACCATTTTCCACCAATAAGAGCTCACCATTTAAGTTGGTTGATTTTAATCTATTAATTAATGTTTGAGGGTATTCTTGGTATTTTATAAATGGGTTTTTTAAAGATTTTAGATTGGAGTTACAAATTTTAATAATTAATGGGGAGTTATGAATTTGAATTAGGAATTCTTAAATTCTATTGTTGGTCCCAGCTATAGATTAGCAATGGTAAACAAGTATTGTAGAAGGGGGGGTTGAATACAATACACAAAAATTTTCACTTAATTTAATTCTTTTATTTAAAAACTTCAAATAAGAATTACACACAGAAAACTTAAAGATTGTTGCGGAACAGAACAGATAAAATCTACTCAAACAATCTAACACACAGTCACACACAGAATGAAGAACAATTGTAAAACACTAAGAAAACAATGAACTTCTTTGAGAGAGAAATGCCAGCACTTGAAAGCTTGAGAGTCTGTAAACTGGGTGAGTTGCAAGGTTGAAGATGATCTCTTTATATAGTGCCTCATGCCTTGAATGCATGGACACTTGTCAAGCAGCACTTGGATGGCAGGATGGAAGCAGCTCTTCTGAAAAATACTGGGACGTACTTTTGTCTTTGTATGTTTTGTCTTGAAGCGTTGACCTCTTGTTGAATCTGAACTTTCTTGAAATAGATAACAAATACAAAGATCCTTTTTCTGATCCTCGGATTATATCTCTGTCATTGCAGGATATCCCAAATATATTTTGCAGATAAAGCTGAATATACCTGTTGTAAACTGTTGGCCTAGGATGTCTTCAAGGATATCTTCAAGAATTCTTTCTTAAGGAATTCTCTGACGATCATGACTTCAACATATCCTGCTGATCATATCTTCAACATCTTTAAGAGATCCTTCAGATCAAGTCTTTAACATCTTTAAGAGATCCTGCCGATCATGTCTTTAACATCTTCAAGAGATCCTGGAGATCAAGTCTTTAACATCTTCAAGAGATCCTACCGATCAAGTCTTCAAGATTTTCCTTGCTCTTCAAGAGTACTGGCCTAAAACCTTAGGACCTTGTACTGGCCTGAAACCTTAGGACCTTGTACTGGCCTAAAATCTTAGGACGTCCCAAGTAGCAGCTTAATCTTTGGTTGAGAAATCTATCTTCAATCCGCCTTGAAGATATACTTCTACTTTGTTTCTTCGGTTGATCTTCGACTTCACCGAACATTTTTATACAATTAAACTGCTTGTAAAGAACCTGGAAATTATTCTAAGTATGAACTGTGTAAAATTGAGAGACTGAGGTCATCTTCAAATCTTAAGTGACCCAACAATCTCCCCATATTTGAGGATGACATCCATACTTAGAATCTGAGAAGTAAACACTGAATAATTCATTTTTGACCCTTGTTTACTCTTTTGGGTTCTTTTCACATAGTCCATTCTTTTTGTTCTTTTTGGGTTTTTTTTTGTATCTGACATTTACAAGTAAGAAGAAATGGTAAAGTATAACTGTACAAACTAATGAAAGAAAAAGAAAATAAGTATAGACAATATGAACAGAACAGAAAATACTTGCATCTTTAGAGGGGCAAGTTGAAACTTGTGTCTGGTTTGAGGATTCTTCGTTTTGATCATCAGCCCGTTGATGATCTTTGAGGGAGGGTTGAGTTTGAGTGAATCAGCCTCAGGATGCTTCTGGCCATCTCTTGCATCTCATTTCTTTTGGCATCTTCAGCTCTTCCTGTTCAGCATCATCATCCTTTGTCTTTGTTTTGCTCCCCCTCAATTAGATCAACCGGTCTTTGTGTTTCTCCCCCTCAGTTAGATCCGCCCGGACTGATGTGCTCCCCCTTGACCGGTCCGCCGATTTCCTCATTTTTATTTCGAGTTGGACGCTGGATATGAGTACTGAGGTTGATGTTGCTCCCCCTCAGCGGCCGACGAAGGAAAAACACTAAGATGAAAAATCGGCCATGATGTAGAAAAAATCGGCATAAAGTCAAGATGAGAGAAAAATGGGAAGATGAGAGATGTGAAGAAATGAGAGGGTAGGACGGGGTATTTATAGTTGGGTAAGAGATGGTAAAAAGAAAAAGGGGAAGTGTATTGAGGGTGATGGGAGAGGTTAGAGTGTGTAGAGAAGAGTGAGTAATTTATGGGGAAGAGAAAAAGGAAGAGAGAGAAGGAAGTGAGTCTTTAAAAAAAAAGATGAGAGTTATGGGAAGGGTTGGTTTCGGTGGGGGTGTGGGTTAAAATCTCGGCCGAAAATTGAGAGAAAAGGTAAAAAATGTAACCCAAAAAAATTACTAGGAGAAGGGTGTTGAGGTTGTTAGCATGCACGTCGATGTGGGGGAGAGTTTAGGCATGCACGTCGGTGGGGTGGAGGGGAAGCATGCACGTCGGTGGGTGTGGGGTAGGAGCATGAACGTCGGTGGGGTGTGGGGAGAGCATGCACGTCGGTGGGTGTGGGGTAGGAGCATGCACGTCGGTGGGGTGTGGGGAGAGCATGCACGTCGGTGGTGGTGGCGTCGGTAGGGTGTGGCGTCGGTGGAGGAGGCGGGTGAGTGGCGTCGGTGGGGGGAGAGTGGCGTCGGTGGGGGGAGAGGCGTCAGCAGCTTGGTCGGCGGTGGGTGCTGTCGGAGGCAAAGGAGTCGTCGGCGGGGTGAACGTAGCCGACAAGAGGGGTTTTTTTTTTGGTTGGTTGTCTTAGTTGGTTAGGATAGTTTGTGAGGGGAGGTGTATGATATGGGTCTTAGAAAAATTTATAGGAGAAGAGAGATGGTAAGGTGAAGGTAAGAAAAGAGAGGGCGAAGGTAGGATAGAGGTAGGTTTGGGTAGAAAAGATAATGGATGGTTAGGATGGATTTGACTTGGATTGATGAAGGTAAAAAGGTAAGTATGTTTGGTGTGTGAGGCAAAAGGTAAGGATTTTATTGGGATAGGTAAAAGTAGAAAAAGGAGAGTAGAGGAGAAGAATTAGAAAGAAAAATAGATGGACTTTTCTTGTAACTGATAAAAATCAATACGATAAATTTTTAACTGATAAAAATATATACAGGATTTTTTTTTGATTTTTCTATTTTCTTTTTCTCTCTTTTTTTTATTTTTTTTTTATTTTTCTTTTCTCTCTTTCGGAAGATTGTTGAGAAAGATCTTCAGAAGATTTGTGGGAAGCAAACATCTTCAATCTTCAAGAGTAATCTTCAGATGTGGGTCTTCAAGTCATCTTCAAGAGTGATCTTCAAGAGTGATCTTCAAGAGTGATCTTCAAGACCAGGAGGTTGTTTCACATAGACCTCTTTCAAATTGAGAGAGTTCTACTTTCATTACAGTGACCCAACATGGATCGGCCAAGCCTTCTTCAAATTTCTTTAGGTTTTATAAAAGACAAAAGATTCACATAGAAGGGAGAGAAGGGAATATTTGGTGAGTGTGAATATTTAGTGGGGTGGAGGAGGGAGGTAGGGTGAGAGGTATGATGGGAACTTAGGGAAGTTGGTAAAAGGTATGGGAAAAGAGAAGAATAGGAGAGAAAAGTATGTAGGCAAAGTCGGTAGGCAAAGAGATAGGCAAGGTGTTAGGCAAGGAGAGGAATAGGTAGGAAAGAAGTTAGGATGAGGAAGATACCTGAAAGATGTAGGAGGGGATGATGGCAGTCTATTAATGATAGGATCTCCAGAAGGTGGTAGACTTGAAGAGGAGTCATCATCAGAGGAGCTTTGATGTTCAGTATGGACTTGTGGAGATGTAAGATATATGAAGAAAAGATAGACTTAGAAAATATAGATTTAGGAGAATGAGGGTGAGAGGTAAGGTAAAAAGGTGAGAGAGATTGAACTAGCAGGTATAATGGAAAGGGTGTTTTTGTTTGAATAGAAAAAGAAGGGTGAGGACTAGAAGTAAAGACATCGTTGGTAGATTACCTGTCAATTCTGTGAAGAAGATGAGAAGCACTTAGCTGGTACTAGAGCAGTTGAGAGGGGGTGACCTTCATGATCATCCATGTCATTTATCTGGGCCATGAAGCACAAATTTGAAATGTCCTTCTCACTTTCAGATGTGGGTTCATCTGCCAAATCATGAGTTTTAGCAGGCAGACCCTTTCCCTTTCTGACTAGTCTTGCATTTCTTTCCTTTTCTCTCTTGTATTTTTCTTTGTATCGTTCAGCCCGGTCAGAATCATATTTGGATCTTCCCGGTTTTGAAGAAAATCGGCCTGAGGAAGAAGTTCTGGGTTTTTTAAAACGTTTACTTCTACATTTAGAAGAAAAATGACCATTTTTACCACAGTTAAAACATTCCTCATTAGATTTGTCTGAGGAGGAGTGTTTGGAGACAGAAGAGGAGGGTTTTCGACTAAACTTAGATTTTTCAGAAGAAAAGTGAGATTTGGATTTAGAATACCCATCCATCCTGGCCATTCCATCTGATAGTTTGTCAACTGAAGTTTCCTCACATTCATCATCAGCATCACTAAGATATGCTTCTGAATGCTCATTGGAATCTTCTTGACTATCATGGTCAGAGTCAGATGGATAGGTGATTCTTGGAGTACACATAGTTCTTTTGGAAGAGTCACTTAAGAGAGCTATAGAAGAGCCCTTTATATCTGTGATGACAGACTTCCTTTGCAGCTTAGTCTGCTCATAGTTGAAAAGAGTTCCATAAAGAGAAGTGAGAGGCATGTGATCAAGATCCTTGGTTGTCTTTATGCAAGTGCAGATGTTTTCCCAAAAATCAGGAAGACAATCCATAAACTTGCACAGGACTTCCTCATTATCATACATGCGACCCAACAGTTTAAGATCATTGAGAAGACTGTTAAAGCGATTATAGTAGCCTGAAAGAGATTCTCCTTTCTCATAAGAGAAGAGTTCATATTTTCTAACAAGAGCAATCTTCCTGCTCTTTTTCACTTCAGACGTACCTTCATAAAGAACACATAGAGTGGACCACATTTCCTTAGCAGTAGAAAAATTTACAAGAGAATGATAAACCTCATCAGGCAAAGAGAGGGCAATGATGGCTCTGACTTTAGTGTCAAGAGCTACAAGACGCTTATCTTTATCATTGTACTTACTGGGGTCCGTTACAATGTATCTCCCAGTAGCAGGTGTTCGTTCTTCCTCATCAGAAGAAGACTCATCACCATCCTCATGTTTATTTTTGGCATTAAAACGATCCCAAACTCTAGGAACAAAAGGTCCTTCATGAAGTATAGTAGGATATCTGCTGTCGACTCCTTCTAGGAAGAGCATCATACGACTTTTCCACAGAGAGAAGTTATTGGGGTTAAACTTTGGTGGTTTGGCTATGGAGCCATTATCGTATGATCCAGCAATAGAGTTTTGGGAAGAAACATTGTTTAAAGAAGAAGATGAAGCCATTGCAGATCAAGTTTATTAGATTAAACTGACCTGCTCTGATACCACTTGTTGGTCCCAGCTATAGATTAGCAATGGTAAACAAGTATTGTAGAAGGGGGGGTTGAATACAATACACAAAATTTTTCACTTAATTTAATTCTTTTATTGAAAAACTTCAAATAAGAATTACACACAGAAAACTTAAAGATTGTTGCGGAACAGAACAGATAAAATCTACTCAAACAATCTAATACACAGTCACACACAGAATGAAGAACAATTGTAAAACACTAAGAAAACAATGAACTTCTTTGAGAGAGAAATGCCAGCACTTGAAAGCTTGAGAGTCTGTAAACTGGGTGAGTTGCAAGGTTGAAGATGATCTCTTTATATAGTGCCTCATGCATTGAATGCATGGACACTTGTCAAGCAGCACTTGGATGGAAGGATGGAAGCAGCTCTTCTGAAAAATACTGGGACGTACTTTTGTCTTTGTATGTTTTGTCTTGAAGCGTTGACCTCTTGTTGAATCTGAACTTTCTTGAAAGAGATAACAAATACAAAGATCCTTTTTCTGATCCTCGGATTATATCTCTGTCATTGCAGGATATCCCAAATATATTTTGCAGATAAAGCTGAATATACCTGTTGTAAACTGTTGGCCTAGGATGTCTTCAAGGATATCTTCAAGAATTCTTTCTTAAGGAATTCTCTGCCGATCATGACTTCAACATATCCTGTCGATCATATCTTCAACATCTTTAAGAGATCCTTCAGATCAAGTCTTTAACATCTTTAAGAGATCCTGCCGATCATGTCTTTAACATCTTCAAGAGATCCTGGAGATCAAGTCTTTAACATCTTCAAGAGATCCTACCGATCAAGTCTTCAAGATTTTCCTTGCTCTTCAAGAGTACTGGCCTAAAACCTTAGGACCTTGTACTGGCCTGAAACCTTAGGACCTTGTACTGGCCTGAAACCTTAGGACCTTGTACTGGCCTAAAATCTTAGGACGTCCCAAGTAGCAGCTTAATCTTTGGTTGAGAAATCTATCTTCAATCCGCCTTGATGATATACTTCTACTTTGTTTCTTCGGTTGATCTTCGACTTCACCGAACATTTTTATACAATTAAACTGCTTGTAAAGAACCTGGAAATTATTCTAAGTATGAACTGTGTAAAATTGAGAGACTGAGGTCATCTTCAAATCTTAAGTGACCCAACATTTATTAAAATAGCTAGGTGATTTGAATTTGCTTTTGTTCATCAAATTTCGTTTGTTTGAAGATGAATTCCCTCGTGATCAAGCCCACATTCATCTTGATTTGTTAAATTATTCTGTTGTTCGTTCATCCGATGGATTAGGCGTTGAAACACAACTCAACTCGCATGATGAAGATGTGACGCAAAACGTTAGTACCAGCACCGATGAAACATTCGAACCGAATGAAAAAAAACCTTGATCATCAACAAACATGAACAACTAGTATTTTTGATCATGAACAAACATGAAAAAAACCATATGAACAAACCATATTTTTGATAGATTAGCTAGTATTTTTTATCATGAAAAAAAACCTTGAACAACTAGTATTTTTGATCATGAACAACAAACATGAGTGTTCATGAACATTTGTTGTCCATATACTTTTGATCAAATTTGTTGTTTCATAGTTGATTAAAATATGAACAAACATGAACGTTTGTTAAACTTATATTGGACAAATTTAATGTTATTAAAGTTTTATTGGAGATAGTAAGAATGGGCTCAAATTCAAATAAAGCCAAGTATGGCGTGGATCAATCAATTTGTTCATAGTTGATTAAAATTATGAACAAACATGAACAACATGAGTGTTCATGAACATTTGTTGTCCATATACTTTTGTTTAAATTTGTTGTTTCATAGTTGATTAAAATATGAACAAACATGAACGTTTGTTAAACTTATATTGGACAAATTTCATGTTATTAAAGTTTTATTGGAGATAGTAAGAATGAGCTCAAATTCAAATAAAACCAAGTATGGCGTGGATCAATCAATTTGTTCATAGTTGATTAAAATTATGAACAAACATGAATAACAAACATGCGTGTTCATGAACATTTGTTGTCCATATACTTTTGTTCAAATTTGTTGTTTCATAGTTGATATGAACAAACATGAACGTTTGTTAAACTTTTATTGGACAAATTTCCGGTTATTAGAGTTTTATTGAAGATAGTAAGAATGAGCTCAAATTCAAATAAAACCAACTGTGGCGTGGATCAATCAATTTGTTCATAGTTGATTAAAATTATGAACAAACATGAACATTTATTGTTCATATTGTTTCATAGTTGATTACAAATATGAATAAACAAATGTTTCATGCATGTTCAACTTCACAGATGTTCACGTCCAATGATGAACATTTATACGTATCGTCTCCTCCATCGACATCGTCCAACCCCGTGGAAATATTACAATCATTCAACAAAATGGGTTGAATGTAGTTTTGATCACATCGAAAGTCCATTTTCATACAAAAAATGTTGATGAATGAATGAAAAATCAACACACCTAGTATTTTTGTTAAAAAATAATAATAGCTAAAACAATTTTGTAACTCCTAATTAAAAAGTCTACCAAGAAATTCCTATTTTGACCCTGAGCACCTCGGTTCACATATCCCAAATTACACTTCAACATTTAATTTATTGTATTTATTAATAGATTAATCTCAATCGTAGATCTCTAATATCAATGGATGAGAATGGTTAATAAAGTTAATACCAAAAATGTGGTTAATAAAATAACTTGACCCTCTATATATATATATATATATACAATTAAATATGAAATACCACAAATAAACATTAATCCAGAATATATTAAATCCTCAGACTTCATTTTAGGATTAAACTTCTTATTCGGATTAAACGGGGCTATCACTCTTACAAGAAATTTTGTAACAATCAGTAAACAAATTTACAGTTTTCCTACAATGAGATATACAAATACATCAGAGTTCGCTCGAAAGCGTGGTGGACAAGGCAAATTAGAATTTCTAAAAAATAACCAAAACAACAAATTCGTTGAAAACGAATCCAGAAAATTACTCACAAATTTCCTAACACACGAATTAGAAAAAGGAATAGAGATTACAAAAAGTATAAACCATCCTATGATTTTACATTTAGAAAAAATAGGACTCATAGGAGAGGATATAAAAAATTCAAAGGTTAATATTTCTCAAAGGTTTTCTCGGTGTGTCTTACAATGAAATAGAAATTGCATTATATAGACAGATTAAAGGATCATATTAGACTAGACTAGGACACGTATAAAGTCTAAGCTAAATTATTAAAGCTATGTCGGCAACTAACGAATCTTAAAAGGAATAACGACAACTTACTTTATACAAAAGTCTAAAAGCAAAAAAGAAAGTGTCGGCCAATATTCTGAAAATAATTTGTAGTGACGTCAGGCTGACGTTTCTTCTTCTAGATGAAAAGAGTCCTTCTAGAAGTCCCTGTGTGTGCTGTCGATTGACGGTGGCGAATCTGGATTTGTTCCGTTTCCGTCATAGTCATCTCTTTCGTCTGTGTTTTCAATTATAATTGGACTGGAATCATCTTCTCCGATGAATGGGAGGATCATGATCCAATTGTCTTGTACGAAAATTTGTGTATAGTGACCTTCTGCAATAAGTCTGTACTGTTTTCCCCAAGGTCGATTGAAAAAACCTGCAGGTAGTGTTGGTGTCCTTTGCCCCTGTATGATCATATTTTCCACCTGTAACTGTAGAGTTTCCTTGCTGTTGATATTGTCCCACCATGTGTATTCGCGGCTGCATGCATATTTTATCAACATCATTTGTTCTTCTTCGTGATGGTTGATAAAAATACGTTTTCTGGCATGTCTGTATGTATAACTGTTGGCTTCAAAAATCTTGCAACCTATCATTTGATCATTTGAATGAGAGGCCATATTACCGGCTATAAGAATAAATTTTTCCCCGAATTTGTTGAGGATTGCTTCTGTCTTTGGGTTCAAGCTGAATTCTATGTAATCGATCATTCCATTGTGGTAGAAACTTAGGATTTGATCGTCAGGCATGTCTGTGATCTTCAGGTTGACCTGTAATAGAAATATGTTGGTCGGAATCTGTGCTGCATAATGATGTGTTCTTTGAACCACTGTAACGCCTTTGTATTTTTTCTCTTCAAAGGCCATGTCGATGATATCTTGTTGTAACTTGTATAACACCAATGGAAATTCTGTGCATGAATTTAAGGGTCAAGATAAACCCTAGTAAGATTGTTCATATGGTTTATTTATTGTTTATTTAAAAAAAATTATTACTTATCTAAAGTTTTTATGGGATATATGAATATATTAAGATAAGGAGTAAGAAATCTAGATTGATATTAAGGGATAGATTTTCTCAAAATTATTGATCCAAATACTGTTTGTTGGACAACCTAAGGGGGGGGTAAGGTTGTATTTTAAAATCTTTTACTTTCAAAAATAAATTTACAAATAAATACAGAATAAATAAAGCAGAGTATAAATAAATAAGTATACAACAATTATATAAACAGATATAATTTAAATACACAGAGATTATATAAATAAATATAAATGCAAAGCAGTTTATATAAATAAATATAATATAGCACAGCGGAATAAATAAAGAGATAAGGGATAGAGATACTTGACACAGAGATTTACTGATTTACCACCAACTGTGATAAACCAGCAGCCGAGACACTTCCCGACACGATCCAATAAATGTATTCTTTACGGTAGAATACAAACCAAGTACAAAGGTAACGTAATTGATTCTCAAGCTTCTGCTATGAGATGTACAGGATCACACACCCGTTATTCAAAAACTTACAAGAGGAGTATAACTCACAATGGGTAATCACTCTTGTATAATAATCACACTTGGATATTTTATAAAAAATATTTTTATAAAATATATATATATAAATGAGAGAGCTGAGAGTATGCTGCTTGTTGTTACTGTTGTGTTCTTTTTGGTCTTAGTCTTCATCAACAGCATGCTTCATATATACCAAGAAGCTCCAACGGTCACATGACCTGGCGGTATACCGCCTTGCACACCGCGGTATACCGCGGTCAGAAAGCACACTGGTACACAACGGCTACATGCAAAGTTGACTTCTGGAAAAACGTACCCGCGGTATACCGGCTGTACCGTCGCGGTATACCGCCGTCAGGAAAAGCCACTTCAACCAATAGGAATTGTACACGGACTGCCGCGGTATACCGGCTGAACAGCCGCGGTATACCGGCCTGGTGTACCCGCGGTATACCGGGTATTCCCCACGGTATACCGGCGTCAGAAAAGAACCTTCCAGGACAGCAACCAAATCTTGCTAGATCTTCTTAAAACCTTATTAAAATTAATTGTTGGGTTTTTAGAAATATCCAAGTGGTATATTATTTTAGGGTGTTTATCATTATTAGTCATAAGCAATAATGACGACGTAAACACTTCCGTCTTGAACCCTTCAGATTAAAATCTTCGTGTTCTTCAACAACTGCACACTTGGATTAAATTGTTAGATAAACAATAATGCGTTGTGTTTGTAATCATCAAAATAAATATATATAAATATATAGAGATGTGGTACACTTGCACCAACAATCTCCCCCTTTTTGATGATGACAAACACAACCGCTAAGCAAGAGCATGTGCGGTTTCTCTCCCCCGTTTGTCGAAACAAAAAGGGTCAAGAAAGACGGTATGCTTCCTCTCGAGAGATGCTCCCCCTCAAAATATGCATATATTTGAGAGAGCATAAACTCATGGGTAAATATAATAAAACGCTCCCCCTCAAATTAATAACGATATCAATTTGATTTTATAAAATTTGAGGGATAAAATAAAATGCAAAAAGCAATAGAGACAAAGATATACAAACCAATACGAAACACTTGCACCAAAACGGATCTTAAGGCTTCAATATTCGGTTAATTTTATGTGATTAAAAAAAAATCACCACGTATTATGATCTCGTCAGGTAACCACGTATTATAACCTCGGCAGGTAACCACGTATTATAACCTCGGCAGGTAACCACGTATTATAACCTCGGCAGGTAACCACGTATTATAACCTCGGCAGGTAACCACGTATTATAACCTCGGCAGGTAACCACGTATTATAACCTCGGCAGGTAACCACGTATTATAACCTCGGCAGGTAACCACGTATTATAACCTCGGCAGGTAACCACGTATTATAACCTCGGCAGGTAACCACGTATTATAACCTCGGCAGGTAACCACGTATTATAACCTCGGCAGGTAACACCTACAAAAGGCAAAGAAAATATTTCGTGGTACCCTTTTCTTATGGGTCCTTTTAACAGTTAGTATAAAACATAAACTGCAAAAAAAAAATATGTTGTCGACATAAAACAAACACGACAAACATACAAAATCATAAAAATGGTTTAAAACCATAAACGCATTCCACCCGGATTATCAACATTAAACATTCCTTTCGGAATCCATTTTCTAACCATTTTAATTTTACGATTGTATTTATCATACACATAAAATGAAGCATTTATATTCGCATTAGGTCTAGAAAAATTGCTATTATACATGCGAGCATACGGTTTCCTCCCATAATTCACATTTTTCATTTTTGACATATATGGGGGTTTTTGCGTTTTATTTTTAACAACAAATTTAGGTTTTTCAAAAACCTTTTTAATTGGCATACAATCACATTTTTCAATACACGTATTTGAACCAATGCCTTTTCGGCAATTTATACGATTTGATATATTTAGCATTTTAAGCACTTTATCATTGCTACTATTAAAAGCATTTGCTAATAAGTCATTTTTCTCATGCGATTTGCATTTAGCATTTAAACATGCAATTTCATTTTCAAGAGACTCGCATTTTGTACATGCAACACTTTCCTTTTTATTTTCACTTAAGCATGCTATTTTATCATTTAAAATAACACAAGATTTACAAATATCTTTTTCACTTAATTTATTTTCTAATTTAGTGATAACATCTAAATCATAAGCAGATTTTTGTTTACCGTCATCTATTTCCTTTTTATATACAGATACGGTTTCTTTTAAATTAGAAATTTCATCTTTATATTTATTTGCGAGAGCGGCCATAGCATGAAATGATTTATATAATTCGTCAAGATTATTTTCATCGTCACTATAGTAATTATCACTATAATTATTATCATAATTATTTTTAGAAGAATATGATGAAGATACCTCATTATCATGGTCGGCCATGAAACAAAAATTTTTGGCTTCATCTATGCTTGCGCTCAACGCGCCTCCAACGAGAGCTTTTGGTGTGTTGATTTGTTTTGCTCGTTTTGGACACACACTTGCATAGTGATCCTTGTCACCACACACATAGCAAAAGCCTTTCTTTTTATTGGCTTTTTCATCGTCGCTAGATTCGTCATATTTGTCTTCACTTTTGTGGACGTTGCGACTTTGGTTTTTACCACCACGACGGTAGTCTTCATTTTCTTGAAACCTATCAATATTAGTAAACTTTTTGTTAGATAAAAGTTTAGAAAGTTTTCTTACCAACTTGACTAAATCGTCAAGATTTTCGGGTTCATCATCGGATGAACTTGCATCTTCCTCCTCTTCCTTTTCTTTTGAGGCAACGACCTTGAGAGCGATGGATTTCTTTTTGACTTGCTCCCGGACTTGATTTCTTTTTAGTGCAATTTCGTGCACTTTAAGATTGCCGATGAGATCATCGAGCTTCATAGTTGCGAGATCTCGGGAGTCTTCCAAGGATGTGATTTTTGCCATCCACTCCGAAGGAAGTGCTCGAAGAATTTTCCTTACATAGTCTTCGTTAGGATAAGTGCGACCTAATCCCTTCAAAGTAGTCATAATGAGGTTAAAACGTTTAAACATTGAGTCGATTGACTCATCTTTTGACATTTCGAACAGTTCATAATCATGAACTAAAATGTTTATTTTAGAACTTTTAACTTGAGTATTTCCACGATGAGTGTCACTCAAGCTTTGCCAGATTTGGTTAGCAGTTTTACAGGTATAAACTCTTTCTATTTCATCGGAAGTTAAAGCAGCATATAATATATTTTTAGCCTCAAAATTTAAACAAAAAAGAGATTCTTCAGCGGGAGTCCAGTCCTTAACAGGTTTATCAACAATAACATTATTTTTTATAATAGTAGGGTTAAAATTCCCATTTTCTATAATATCCCAAATTTTTTGACTTTTGCCACGAACGTGACATTCAAATAGCTCGGCCCAAATGCCAAACTTTTCAGTATCTATCAAAGGAGTTTTAGAGAACACAAAATTAGTTTGTTGAGCCATTTAAAAAAAAATTAAAGAAATGACTTTAAAAATTTAAACAGAAAATTTTTGAAAGCCCCGCTCTGATACCAAATGTTGGACAACCTAAGGGGGGGGTAAGGTTGTATTTTAAAATCTTTTACTTTCAAAAATAAATTTACAAATAAATACAGAATAAATAAAGCAGAGTATAAATAAATAAGTATACAACAATTATATAAACAGATATAATTTAAATACACAGAGATTATATAAATAAATATAAATGCAAAGCAGTTTATATAAATAAATATAATATAGCACAGCGGAATAAATAAAGAGATAAGGGATAGAGATACTTGACACAGAGATTTACTGATTTACCACCAACTGTGATAAACCAGCAGCCGAGACACTTCCCGACACGATCCAATAAATGTATTCTTTACGGTAGAATACAAACCAAGTACAAAGGTAACGTAATTGATTCTCAAGCTTCTGCTATGAGATGTACAGGATCACACACCCGTTATTCAAAAACTTACAAGAGGAGTATAACTCACAATGGGTAATCACTCTTGTATAATAATCACACTTGGATATTTTATAAAAAATATTTTTATAAAATATATATATATAAATGAGAGAGCTGAGAGTATGCTGCTTGTTGTTACTGTTGTGTTCTTTTTGGTCTTAGTCTTCATCAACAGCATGCTTCATATATACCAAGAAGCTCCAACGGTCACATGACCTGGCGGTATACCGCCTTGCACACCGCGGTATACCGCGGTCAGAAAGCACACTGGTACACAACGGCTACATGCAAAGTTGACTTCTGGAAAAACGTACCCGCGGTATACCGGCTGTACCGTCGCGGTATACCGCCGTCAGGAAAAGCCACTTCAACCAATAGGAATTGTACACGGACTGCCGCGGTATACCGGCTGAACAGCCGCGGTATACCGGCCTGGTGTACCCGCGGTATACCGGGTATTCCCCACGGTATACCGGCGTCAGAAAAGAACCTTCCAGGACAGCAACCAAATCTTGCTAGATCTTCTTAAAACCTTATTAAAATTAATTGTTGGGTTTTTAGAAATATCCAAGTGGTATATTATTTTAGGGTGTTTATCATTATTAGTCATAAGCAATAATGACGACGTAAACACTTCCGTCTTGAACCCTTCAGATTAAAATCTTCGTGTTCTTCAACAACTGCACACTTGGATTAAATTGTTAGATAAACAATAATGCGTTGTGTTTGTAATCATCAAAATAAATATATATAAATATATAGAGATGTGGTACACTTGCACCAACACTGTTAAACTTTTTACTAAACTAACGGAAAATTTAAGCTATATTAAAGAACAAAATAACCAGATTATAGAAGAAGTAAAAGAAATTAAAAAGGGATTTCCCACTAAACAGAAATCCAACAGTTAAGCTTTTTGCTAGAAAGTAATAAATCCAAACAGATAGAAACTGAAAACAAAAATTTATTAGAAAAGATAAATAAAGTTATAAATATATTAGAAAATAAAACAGAAACTAATACAACCACAGAAGTTGATATAGATAAGATTATCGAAGCTATAAACAAACTAAATTTAGGAGATATCAAACTAAAGAAAAAACCAACACCATACACACTGGATACCAAGAAAATGAGTAATCAAAATAGAAGTTTCTTAGGAAGAAGCCGAACTATACAGGAAGCTAGAAGTTCAACAAGTAATATACAGGATACAATATCATCAGAATCATTCTTAAACAGGGTTATTAGAAGAGGATCAGGTTCAAACTCCTCACAACAGAATATGCAATTAGAACAAGAGATAGATTTAGACAGAAATATAAATCTATACAATCAACACCAATTAGATATTTTAAATCCAAGAGTATTATATCAGACAGGACGGCTAAATATAAACACAATATTAATACAAAGCAGTAGAGAAGAAAGTCTAAGAGTAGTAGATAGATCTGTAACTTTAGATCTATTCTCACCCGAGACTATACAGAAAATAAAACAGTCAGGAAAACACTTTGCACACGTTGGATTAGTAATAATAGGAATTAAAGCCTTAGGAAGAAAAAATCTAGGAACAAAATTATTAGCCTTATTACTAGACAAAAGTTGGAAGACAGAATTAAAAAAGGCAATAATTTCAGGAATGGAAATTGACCTAAGTCAAAATACAGCGTTATTTTATTGCACACCCGGAATCTTAAAAGATATAAATGATCTTCAAAATATTAAAATAGCTTTACCTTTTAGATCTTCATAGTATATCCCATACCAAAAAAAAAGGACCACCGCTGTCCATATACCATCCCGGTGCTTCCGCTCGTCACCTCCAAGTTCTTCGACTAGTTCGTCCATCTCCACTGTAAGTATTTATGTTTTTTCATAAATTATTGTCATAATGGTTTAACGGAAACCCAAAAAATCCGCCATACCCCCTATTTGGTATCAGAGCATGGTACGATTCTAAAGGTTTAAAAGACTTAGTCAGGCTCGTTGGTGGCAGTTGAGCATAAGCCCACAACTTACGAGAACCCGCTGAGGTGAAAATCTAAGGATCATATTATGTAATGATAATAAATAAACAGGTTATGATGAATTTAAGGGTCAAGATAAACCCTAGTAAGATTGTTCATATGGTTTATTTATTGTTTATTTAAAAAAATTTATTACTTATCTAAAGTTTTTATGGGATATATGAATATATTAAGATAAGGAGTAAGAAATCTAGATTGATATTAAGGGATAGATTTTCTCAAAATTATTGATCCAAATACTGTTAAACTTTTTACTAAACTAACGGAAAATTTAAGCTATATTAAAGAACAAAATAACCAGATTATAGAAGAAGTAAAAGAAATTAAAAAGGGATTTCCCACTAAACAGGAAATCCAACAGTTAAGCTTTTTGCTAGAAAGTAATAAATCCAAACAGATAGAAACTGAAAACAAAAATTTATTAGAAAAGATAAATAAAGTTATAAATATATTAGAAAATAAAACAGAAACTAATACAACCACAGAAGGTGATATAGATAAGATTACCGAAGCTATAAACAAACTAAATTTAGGAGATATCAAACTAAAGAAAAAACCAACACCATACACACATACACACACTGGCTACCAAGAAAATGAGTAATCAAAATAGAAGTTTCTTAGGAAGAAGCCGAACTATACAGGAAGCTAGAAGTTCAACAAGTAATATACAGGATACAATATCATCAAAATCATTCTTAAACAGGGTTATTAGAAGAGGATCAGGTTCAAACTCTTCACAACAGAATATGCAATTAGAACAAGAGATAGATTTAGACAGAAATATAAATCTATACAATCAACACCAATTAGATATTTTAAATCCAAGAGTATTATATCAGACAGGATGGCTAAATATAAACACAGTATTAATACAAAGCAGTAGAGAAGAAAGTCTAAGAGTAGTAGATAGATCTGTAACTTTAGATATATTCTCACCCGAGACTATACAGAAAATAAAACAGTCAGGAAAACACTTTGCACACGTCGGATTAGTAATAATAGGAATTAAAGCCTTAGGAAGAAAAAATCTAGGAACAAAATTATTAGCCTTATTACTAGACAAAAGTTGGAAGACAGAATTAAAAAAGGCAATAATTTCAGGAATGGAAATTGACCTAAGTCAAAATACAGCGTTATTTTATTGCACACCCGGAATCTTAAAAGATATAAATGATCTTCAAAATATTAAAATAGCTTTACAAACCAAGGGATATGAAAATTATGAAGGAAATAACATAGTAATAAGCATAGGAGTGCTAGGAAAAGCTAGCAACAGGTCAGGAATGAAATACAAAGTAAATATTGAAGGAATTGTAAATACAATAGCTTCAAAATCAATACAAATGATTGATCCAGTAAAAATAGATCCTGAAGAATTAGCAGGATTGGAATGGAAATTAAATGACATAACAAGTCAAGAAGACGAAATACTAGTGCCAAAAAAAAGTTATATATATGAAGATTGTGATGGAACACAAAGCTTAAGATTTGTAAATTTTACAAAGAAATCATCTGACAAGAAAGAAGATGATGAAGAAACAACAGAATATAATTTTATGAATATAGAATATGATACAGATACAGATACAGAACCAAAATATGATACAGAAAACGAAGATGGTGAAACACTAATAGGATTTGATCAATTCGAAGAAGAAGAGTTTGATTATAGTTTATTAGAAGATCTAGAAGAAGAAGAAAATACAGGATTCAAAATAGAAGAAACTAATAAAACTATAGAACAAATCATTGATAGAAAGTTCACAGAATTAAATATACAGGATGAAACGGATGACATGATCATGGAATGCATGACAGAATTAGGGATGACATACGAAGAAAGTTACAAAAATCTACAGAATTATTATAATTTACCCCTAGTGGAAGACATACTTAAAGGTAAAACAATGATATCAGATTTCTACAAACAAGAACAAAATTATATGGATGAACATATGCATGGTACATATCCATATAGACGAATAAAACCAGAATGGCAAGCTGGTACACAAGAAACATCAGGAAGAGAAAATTGGACAAAACCCTCCACAAGTTATCAACAAGAATCCAATTATGTAGGAAAAGGTAATAGGTTACCTATAGGATACATATTTAGTAGTAATATGTTACTACTAGAACAACAAAAACCACAGTTATGGGTAGATGAAGTATTAATGTGGGAACAGACAGTAGTAAGAATGTGGGAGACAAATAAAAAAGATAGCATGGACATGTTTTCTTATTTAGAAACCACATTAGGCCCAACCTCCCTAGGTATCTGGCAAAGTAAAAAAGCCCAAGACCCAGACGGAATAAATAGGCGAAAAGCCCTAGGAGACAATCCTTATAATTTTACATCGCAAATAAGGCCTCTTATTCTAGGAGTCGATCCAGCTAAAAACAATAGTCTTATACAAGATACGGCAATCAGAAATTTGGAACAATTAAGTATAGCAGACATGAAATATATAAATGAATTCATAATAGATTTCTCAAGATTATTATCTCAAACAGGTTTAACCATGGATGATGATCTATGCAATAAATATTTTATAAAATTACCAGGAGATCTAGGAAGAAATATACATGAAACATGGAAACAAACATGCGGTGAACAAAAGAATCTAGGCATAGGACCTAGAATAACATATACATTCGGAATATTAGAAGAAAGATGTAAATAAGTGGCTTTACAAGAACAGCTAAAAAAGAATGCTTATGCGTTTTGTAAAACAGCCATCTATACACCACAAGCTTATGGTCACTACGACTATAAAAAGAAATTAAGGAAAAGCACGACATATCAGAAAGGATATAAATCCAATTATAAAAATAAATATGTCAGAAAACCGCAAACCCGGAAATGTAAATGTTTCATATGCGGAGATGAAAAACACTTAGCCAATAAATGCCCAAACAAAGGTAAAAATATAGAAAAGAGCAATTTAATAGAACAGATAGGGGATTACGAAATAGAATCCTTAACAGATAACTCAGATAACGAGTCAGTATACAGCATATATAGCGATAAGGATGAAAAAGATTTAACAAAAATAACATATACATATGTTAATACAGAAATAATAGAATGTGAACATGATTGGATAAACAGAAGAGGTAACAATTATATAAAATGTTATAATTGCGGATATTACCCTAGCATAGATAAAAGGTCACAATGTAACATTTGTTTCAAAGAAATATGCTATTTGTGTCTTAAAGGGTTATTTAATCAAGAAATAACAATAAAAGAAACAAATAAAAAGAATAAAACTATAGACACAGATATATATTATGAGAAAATAGAAAAATTAGAAATATCAATAGAATTACATAAACTAAAAATTGATAATATAGAAAGAAAGTTAAAACATATAGAAGACCTAGTTGAAAAGAAAAAGGAAATAGAAATAGTCAACATGTCTCAAGAACATGAACAAACTTATATCCAAACAAAAGGATTTACAGATATGATTCACGTACAGTGTAGATTATGGTTAGATAATAATAAATTTGTGGATTTAACAGCATTAGTAGATACAGGAGCAACAAAAAGTGTTATATCCTATAGTCTAATCCCTAAACAATATCATAAATCATTATCTTACAAGGTAGTTACTAGAACAATTGAAAGTAGACTTATAACAATTACACATTATATACAACCAACGGGAATACAGTTCCTAGACTTTGCAGGAAACTACACAATTAAATATGAAATACCACTAATAAACATTAATCCAGAATATATTAAATCCTCAGACTTCAATTTAGGATTAAACTTCTTATTCGGATTAAACGGGGCTATCACTCTTACAAGAAATTTTGTAACAATCAGTAAACAAATTTACAGTTTTCCTACAATGAGATATACAAATACATCAGAGTTCGCTCGAAAGCGTGGTGGACAAGGCAAATTAGAATTTCTAAAAAATAACCAAAACAACAAATTCGTTGAAAACGAATCCAGAAAATTACTCACAAATTTCCTAACACACGAATTAGAAAAAGGAATAGAGATTACAAAAAGTATAAACCATCCTATGATTTTACATTTAGAAAAAATAGGACTCATAGGAGAGGATATAAAAAATTCAAAGGTTAAATATATATGCAAATTTAAGATAAAAAATCCTGATATAACAATTCGAACTACCAATATAGCATACAGCCCTTTAGACAAAGAAGAATTTAAAAAACAAATACCAGAGATGCTAGACCAAAAATTAATCAGGAAATCCGAAAGTCCTCATAGATCAGCAGCGTTTATGGTAAGAAACCATGGCGAAATAAAAAGAGGAAAAGCTCGAATAGTCTATAATTATAAAAGACTAAATGATAATACAGAAGATGATGGATACAATATTCCTAACAAAGATAGTTTATTAAATCTTATACAAAAGAAAAGGATATTTTCAAAATTTGACTTAAAGTCAGGATATAATCAATTACAGCTCGAAGAAAACTTCAAACCATGGACAGCCTTCACATGTTCAGAAGGACAATATGAATGGAATGTTCTTAGTTTCGAACTCAAGAACGCACCATCTATATTCCAAAGATTCATGGACAATATATTTCTTAAATATGATTTCTGTTTAGTTTACATTGACGATATATTGGTTGCCAGTGAAACAATACAGGAACATGAAAAACATCTACAGCAAATATTCGAAGAAATAAAAAAGAATGGTATAGTAGTATCAAAAAGAAAAATGGATTTGTTCAAAAGAAAGATATCCTTTCTTGGCCTCGAAATTGGCAATGGAAAGATAGAGCTACAATCACATATTTCTACAAAAATATTAGTTTTTCCAGAAAAAATCGAAGGCCTTAAACAAATACAAGCCTTTTTAGGACTGATAAATTATGCTCGAAAATTTATCCCAAATCTTTCAAAATTAGTAGGACCTCTATACAGTAAAACAACAAAAAATGGTCAAAGACATTTTAACATAGAAGACATGAAACTTGTTAAAGCAATTAAAGAACAAGTCAAAGATATTAAACCTCTGGAATTACCATTGGTAACAGATTACATAGTTATAGAAGTTGATGGTTGTAAAGAAGGATGGGGAGCTGTTCTTCTTTCTAAACCTAATAAATATAATCCGAAAGAGACAGAAAGGATTTGTTCATATGCTAGTGGAAATTTCAACAAAATTGGTATGAATTGGACAAGCTTAGATTTTGAAATACAAGCATTAATAAATGCTCTAGAGAAATTCAAAATATTTTTACAAAAAGAACTCACAGTCAGAACAGATTGTGAAGCTATTGTTCGCTTTATAAAAAACGATCAGAGCAAAAAGGTAAATAAGACACGATGGATAAATTTGCAAAATATTATCCAACGATGTGGCTATAAAATAAATTTTGAACATATTAAAGGAAGAGATAATGGGATAGCGATATGTTATCCAGGAATCTTAACAAGTTATTCATTACAGATGGAGAAAAAAGATAAGGGAAAACGAAAAGTTATACAGCCTCTCTGATATTCATCCGCCATGAGTATCTCATCCGATGAGGAGAAAAGTAATACACAGAAAGTTGATACACAGAAAATGTTACAGGATGCTATAAGCTCACAAATGTTACAAACAGAAGAGTTTTACAGTTCTCCACAGATTCCACGATCTTCAAAATGCATACCAAATATTGGTATTGCACCTTACACACCTACAAAAATCCCAACCCGGGGTTATACACAGTCTAGCAGAACAAAGGATATACAGACAGATGCTATGATAGCATTTGGTAACCATATGTTGCAAAAATGTTTTGATGTAAAAAAGAAATTCAGACCCATGATTGGGACGATTTTAACAGAAAAACAACAATGTTTGCTGGATAATATCTGGCACATTCAAACAATACAGACGGCAACATCGTTTAAAGTACAAGTCCTAAACGCTCTGAGTATTTATTTCTCAGAACAAAGCCAGAAAGTTCCCGAACAACAACAAAAACGTTTTTCTCATTACATCATTTTCAGGGGAACGAAAACTGGAGTTTTCAATAAATGGGAAACAGTTATACAGCATATCCAATGTAAAGATCCACTTTATAAAGGATATCATAGTTTTGCAGAAGCAATGAAAGAAGCCAGAAAAAATTTTGGAATTGAAACCTTCTTCATTGAACCTGAGGAAGTAAAAACTTTTGCAGAAATAGCAAAAACTAATCCTGAGCAATTCATTATTGCTCAAGAAAATGTGATTGCCCAGTTACAAGAACATCTCCTAAAAATTGGAAAAGATACACAGCTTATACAAACCCAGATTGAAAACAGTTTTCTCAAACAAAATATTTCCCTTCTCGAAGCAAAAAATACACAGCTTATACAAAAGCTTGAGAAAAAGGAAACAAACACAGTTATACACAGAAACCTCGATAGTTTCAAGGCAAGGATCCTAGATATGCCACTGAAACAAACGATGCAACCACTTTTCGAAAACTTCCCAGAATTCGAACAGATGGTTTCTGACAAAGTTTGCACAGAATTTCCACTGGTGTTATACAAGTTACAACAAGATATCATCGACATGGCCTTTGAAGAGAAAAAATACAAAGGCGTTACAGTGGTTCAAAGAACACATCATTATGCAGCACAGATTCCGACCAACATATTTCTATTACAGGTCAACCTGAAGATCACAGACATGCCTGACGATCAAATCCTAAGTTTCTACCACAATGGAATGATCGATTACATAGAATTCAGCTTGAACCCAAAGACAGAAGCAATCCTCAACAAATTCGGGGAAAAATTTATTCTTATAGCCGGTAATATGGCCTCTCATTCAAATGATCAAATGATAGGTTGCAAGATTTTTGCATCCTTTCCTGAAGCCAACAGTTATACATACAGACATGCCAGAAAACGTATTTTTATCAACCATCACGAAGAAGAACAAATGATGTTGATAAAATATGCATGCAGCCGCGAATACACATGGTGGGACAATATCAACAGCAAGGAAACTCTACAGTTACAGGTGGAAAATATGATCATACAGGGGCAAAGGACACCAACACTACCTGCAGGTTTTTTCAATCGACCTTGGGGAAAACAGTACAGACTTATTGCAGAAGGTCACTATACACAGATTTTCGTACAAGACAATTGGATCATGATCCTCCCATTCATCGGAGAAGATGATTCCAGTCCAATTATAATTGAAAACACAGACGAAAGAGATGACTATGACGGAAACGGAACAAATCCAGATTCGCCACCGTCAATCGACAGCACACACAGGGACTTCTAGAAGGACTCTTTTCATCTAGAAGAAGAAACGTCAGCCTGACGTCACTACAAATTATTTTCAGAATATTGGCCGACACTTTCTTTTTTGCTTTTAGACTTTTGTATAAAGTAAGTTGTCGTTATTCCTTTTAAGATTCGTTAGTTGCCGACATAGCTTTAATAATTTAGCTTAGACTTTATACGTGTCCTAGTCTAGTCTAATATGATCCTTTAATCTGTCTATATAATGCAATTTCTATTTCATTGTAAGACACACCGAGAAAACCTTTGAGAAATATTAGAAGCATTCTCTCATATGGCCTTCTAAACTCTCTCTCTCTATCTCCTTAATGTTAATCTAGTTCTTACACTCCTTTTAGATCTTCATAGTATATCCCATACCAAAAAAAAAGGACCACCGCTGTCCATATACCATCCCGGTGCTTCCGCTCGTCACCTCCAAGTTCTTTGACTAGTTCGTCCATCTCCACTGTAAGTATTTATGTTTTTTCATAAATTATTGTCATAATGGTTTAACGGAAACCCAAAAAATCCGCCATACCCCCTATTTGGTATCGACAGCACACACAGGGACTTCTAGAAGGACCCTTTTCATCTAGAAGAAGAAACGTCAGCCTGACGTCACTACAAATTATTTTCAGAATATTGGCCGACACTTTCTTTTTTGCTTTTAGACTTTTGTATAAAGTAAGTTGTCGTTATTCCTTTTAAGATTCGTTAGTTGCCGACATAGCTTTAATAATTTAGCTTAGACTTTATACGTGTCCTAGTCTAGTCTAATATGATCCTTTAATCTGTCTATATAATGCAATTTCTATTTCATTGTAAGACACACCGAGAAAACCTTTGAGAAATATATATATATATATATATATATATTTGTACTATATATAAGCATGATTAGGCGGTTAGGCCATCCGTACCCGGTGCGGGGATGGTGCGGGCTCGATGCGGGAAAGGCTACGGGGGTTGCGGGGATGGCGGGGCGGGATGGAATCCCGATCCATCCCGAAGGGTTTTAAAAAAAAATTAATTAAATTTTTAAAAATCATACCGTTGAACGGCTCTTTATAAAAAAAAATTCTCAATTTAATCCCACTATATATTTAACCCTCAACCTCTTATTTTTCACACCTCTCAAATTCTCTCAACCTTTTATTTCTCACACCTCTCAACCTCTTATTTTTCACACCTCTCAAATTTCTCTCAACCTCTTATTTCTCACACCTCTCAAACTCTCTCAAATTCTCTCAACCTCTTATTTTTCACACCTCTCTCATCATGAATTCAAACAGAACACCTACATCCCGTCGTAACCGACCGAATACACCACAATCGCAAGAAGATCAAGAGCTTGGTTTCCAAGCGTTTACACAACAAGGTTATCATCCGCAATTTTCGCAACAAATTCCGCCACAATGGTCTCACATGATCACCTTACGGGAAAAGCTTTGAGGGTTACTTTAGCGAGAAAAGAGCAAATTCAAAAATTTCATGATTGGTAGTGTTTTGTATTTTGTAATTTTTATTTTTAATGAATGATATGAATTATAATTTTTATTATTTATCTTATTTTTATTTATTAAAAAATATATAAATATTTTTATTTTGTTAAATAATTAAATGTATAAATAAAAGAATTAAAATAAATGAGGTGGCAAAAGGGTTTGAGGGAATGGGGTACAGGTATTTAGGGATTGTTAGGGATTGAATGAGGAATGAGAGAAAAGCTGATGTGACGCTGATGTGGAGTGGAATATTTGAAAGATTCTTTCCTTGGGGTGCTGATCGCCTTGCATGTTGAAAATTAAGTCGTCCTCTTCTTTATGCATTATGTACCACTCTGACAGCTATACAAAGTACTAGGGCTGTAAACGAACCGAACGAACACGAACGGAGCCTTGTTCATGTTCGTTCGTTTAACTTAACCGAACAAACGAACGAACACGAACGGTAAACGAACAAAAATCTGTGTGTTCGTGTTCGTTCGTTTAGAAATCTAATGTGTTCGTGTTCGTTTATGTTCGTTCGTTAACCTGCTAAACTCGCATAAACGAACATAAACGAACGCGGCTAAACGAACATAAACGAACGCAACTAAACGAACGCAGCTAAACAAACATAAACGAACGGGTTAAACAAACACAAACGAACACTTATTAATGAACAGGTGAACCCACTATCTTGGGGTACTCCAGTTAAAACTTTGCAATGGGTTCAAGCTAATAAGGCTCAAACCATCGGGTTCAAGCTGTAAGACTCAAACCAGAACGAACCTAAACAAAAAAGTCAATATAAACCCACAACCATAAGGCAAGGCTCAAGCCAATGGGATTGAACCACCACTGTTGGCTTCAAGGTTGATGTGCTAAATTTTTACTTTGAATCAAGGGATAAATGGGATGAGGGGGTTATATATATAGTGGATATGAGGCTTGAGTTTGTTAAAACCCTCGATGTGGGACAAGGGATAAATGGGAAGTATGTTGAGCTGCTCACGTGGTGAGCATGTGACTGAGATTTGAGGCTATTCTCATCCCACATCGCTTTTGAAAGGAAATGTTAGGCTAGGAAATAAGTATTTATTGGGTGGGATTTCATCACTTTTAACATGTTACCATTGTTAATTAAATTTTTATTTAAATTTTAAATATAAATATTTCAGTTTAATAATATTTCAGTTTATTAATTGTAATTATAAATATAAATTTAATATAATTGTTATAATAAACGAACACAAACAAATATATTAAACGAACGTAAACGAACATAATAAACGAACGTAAACGAAAATAAATGAACGAACGTTCACGAACGTAAATGAACGAACGAGACCTTTGTTCATGTTCGTTCGTTTAACTAAACGAACAAAAAAACTTGTTCATGTTCGTTCGTTTATTAAATGAACGAACATAAACGAACTTCCCGCCGAACGGTTCGTTGAACGTTCGGTTCGTTTACAGCCCTACAAAGTACCGTCCCTTCCTTCAAACGTCCCGCTTCCCTTTAAACCCCAAATTATCTCACCTCCTCCCCCACGAATCCACGATGAAGCAGCTCCAATTTCTACTATCTCCGGTTATTCCCCTATCCCACGTCCCTTTAAACCCCAAATTTTCCCACCCTCCTCCCTCTCAAATACTCCCTATAAGAAGCACTCCTCCTGGATTCATTGAAGATTTGAAGTTTTTAGTCATTTTGCTCCACCGGCGGCACGATTCATTGAAGATTTGAAGTTTTTAGTGATTGGCTTCTGTAAACTTCAAGTATCAAGGTATCAACTCCGATTTCTACTATATTTTACTCTTTCTTCTCATCGTATGCTGTCTCCCACCCTCCTTTGTTTTATGATTTGGAGTTTTAATGCATAAAGGCTCATCTAGGTCTTCAATTTTGCTAAGAAATCGGCTAACACCATGTTTTCCAGGCGTCACACGCTCATCCAGCCCTTGCTTATACAGAGTTGCGGTTTTGAGATTTGGAACTTTCAGAGAGCACATGTGATTTTATTTATCTCTCTGATTATGAAGCATTAATTTCTGAGTCTATGGTGTTCCCACTTACTTAATTTCTTTCTCCCTAAACATATTCCTTGAATGTTTATTTGCATCCTTGCGTTTTTGGTCAATTTTTGGTTCAATTTCAATTTCTGTCTTTTTTTGTTCTGCAAAATGTCGCCTGTATATGATCTCTTCTGACCAATTCCTTTACTATTTCCAAAACATTCATGAATCCTTTGACCTAACTAATTCTGAAAACACAGACAATTATCCAACAAAGTGTTTTTGGATAATCTGATCAATATGGTGTCACGGAATAGGGATTCAGTAAGAAAAATGTAATGGTCCATGATTTTCCAAGGGAAGGTGGCATAAGGCATATAGCTGGTGTATCTACTAAAATGGAATAAATTTAATAAGCTTCTCAGCACACTTACATGTATATAAGCACTATGTTTGAAACAGCAAGTGCAAAAAGGTGCACTTTGTTTTTCAAATGCAGTATCATCCTGAAACATGTGAACGTTTACCGAGTTGCAAGCAATAATAAGCCATGTGTTTCTCTTTCTAGAACCACCATGACATATTTTAGTGTGGTTAAACAAGTCCTTAAGATTAAAGAAGCTCTACAACAATGGCTGACGCACCTCCTCCTCCATTGCAAACACCTGCTGTCCTTTTAATTTCCCACCTTTCTGCTTCAAAACCTGCATCCATATCATTTGCCAACAAACATATCAAAAGACCATTAAATTTACTTGAATTTGTTTAATTTTACGACATTAAGTATTGAATTTGTCTCAATAAGTTGTGTATATTTTTTTAAACGCAGACTGCGAAAGGATACAAGGAGGCCGAATAAATCTGTCCCTGAACCGCCATCTCTCTCAGCGCTCAGGTATGTGGATATTGAATATCATTTTATGGAGCTGATTTCATAGTTTTGTTGTGTTGTTTAAAGAATAGAAAGAAAAATACATGAACACAATAATATCATAATTTGTCTCTTTAAGCAATTAGAAGTAATGAATGTGTCCAACTTGCTAAAATGCACTATTGGTGATGTGCCATTTAATTGTGAACTTATTTTTTTTCCAAGTACTTAGAGGTTATTGATAAATCCTGAATGATTATGTGCAAAATGATTAAGTTGCTGGAAGGATTAAGATGCTTTGTAGTCTTGAATGTCTTAGTGCACAATAAAAATTGACCTTGTAACAACTTTTCATGATGGCAGTGTGAATGGCATAAAACTATTATTTTAACCCTTATTATGATTTAATGCATGTTTTAAATTGATAAAATTTACAAATCTAAATTTACATAGAGTTGATAAAAGTGTTGTTTGTCTCAGTGTTTTTTCTGGCCATGTTGGTTTGTGGGGTATACTTATGGCTTATTTCTTATCATAGTATTGCTTCATCAGTTTGCCTCATTGAATCTCTAGGCTCTCAAGAATATTTTCACTCATAGTAATTCGCATACTTATAAGTCTGAACTTTTATACTTGGTTTCTTGTTTCTCCATGAAAAGTATAGTAGCTCGTAGCTGATTGTCTGGCACCCGGAGACCTTCCATAGTCTGTAAATTGCAGACCCATTCTTGAAGAATATTATTTTCCCTAGACATGCCTCTAATTAATGAAGCACTCAGTGTCCTGCTTGTAGTTGTACATCCTGCATAAATTAACTGAATTTCTTGGCTAAAAGACCTCCTTCTCTACTTCATCATTTCATGGCATCATCATTCAACTAATCAAAAATAGTAGGTAGCTTCAACCAAACCCAACTCAATTCAATTAAATGATATACAGTAGGTACCCTCCAACTCAATTGCAGAAGTAATACCATTTGTTACACTCCAAGGATCAACATGTGGGTGGCTGCAAATCTGCTCAAATTGTGTACAGTATAGTAGAAATGACCTTAAATCATGAGTTACATTAGGGTTGATATGTCTAAAGGCCACCCAAGGCTAGAAAATTTTGTTTAGGCCACCGGGCTAAAATTTTCCAAAGATGGGACCGTAACCAAGCTGCCATCCTTCCAAGTAACCATTGATTGGCAGTCTAGCATTGTATTGAAAGGAGATTGAAGTTTCTGCCATCTTGTGTGTGTTAGTATTTCAGACTACGTTTATGTTTGACAATTTATTTTAATCTATACAACAGTACAAGGCCTTTGTTCCACAGGAAAATCTCTCAAGCCAAAACATCCACATAGCTGCTCATAGACAACTTTATTCATATAGGCCTTAATGAAAACCAACCGTAACAATGGCGATAGTTATTTTTTATATTTTCAATTGGGGAATTGGGGCTATTCTCGTGTTTTCTTAAATAATTAGCGTTCTCGTTTGAACCCACCTCTCTCTCTCTATATATATATATATATGTTTAGGTTGCAACCCAACAAACAAGGGATAATACGAGATGAGATGTTCAGCTGCTGTCTGCATGCTATATGGTGGTTTTTAGGACACAAGTTTGTGCAGTTTCTTTTAGTTTGACAATTTTAGCATATTTGGGATGATTTTGAAAAGTGGATTTTAGGGGCTTAATGACGTTCATAGTTTATTCTCGATTTAGCGATATAGAAAGTGAGTTGTTTAGTAAGCTTCTAAGGAAGACTTTTATGCAAAAACCGTTTTTTTTCAAACCTGCCCCTCTTGGTAAAAAAAACATGTTCTTCATTCTATGAAAAACCCTCATAAATAAAAATATTGTCGATCTACACAGACGGATTAATGCACATAGACAACTTTATTCATATAGGCCTTAATGATTACCAACCAAACTGCCCCTCAGTTTTTTAAGAGCCTGTACGACCAAAAAGATGGGTTTTTTTGTCGGAAGTTTTGTTGACAAGTTTAGGTGGCCAAAAAGCTCTTAAGTAAAGCTCCGTTGTGGATGCCTAAGTGCACCCTTGCTAACTTCTTTTTCATACACATTAGCATCAGACTTTTTTTAATACATTTCTAATGTATAATTTATCCGATTTTCACCTAAAAGGTGCATATAATAACATTCTTTTTATTCTTTGTTGTCATTTTAATTATCATAATATCCCCTTTGAATATGATATCCAAACTCAATGCATAAACCAAACAAAAGTTTTCAAGTTATTGTATTTGTTTTCATACTTATTCCATCCTACTATTAAACCCATATCTCTAACGATTTTTTACTGCAAACTTACAACCGGGTGTTATGCATTCTTCTTGTGTTAATAAAAGTATTGGAAATTTTAAAAGAATAAGTTGACAGTGATTTTCATATGTGCTATTCAATAAACTTTATTGTACCAATATTTTTTTTTTTAAAAATTTGGCATGTGATTGTGTTGGTGTGATGCACGCTATCGAATTGATATTCAATTACAACCAACAAGAAGGACACTGTATCAACTCTAGGTGGTCTGATTGTGGTTGTGAATCCTGTGTGTTTCTTGGATGAACAATGATGGTGATCAAAATCTTCATGTTGTTGTTCAAGAGCCATCAAAAGGTAAAAATAATTCTTTATTTCATTATGTTTTCACTTGAGGACAAGCTCCAATTTGACTTCTGGATTTCAAACCTTATCAGGTTCATAATTTTAATGGGTTTTATCTTTTATGTGTTTTAGAAGGACAACTTGCTAGCAAAATTCCAATATTTTATATAAGACACCAACATGTGGGTGGCTGCAAATAAACTCAAAAAGATTAATCTTTTTGAGTGTTGTTCACTTTGTAACACTTCAAAGATCAATCTTTTTTGTGTTTGGTTAAAAACCCAAATGTTGTTTTGAATTTTGAGTAAAGGGTAAACCCAAATTACCAATCATTTTGAATATATGCTCACTATGTAAGAATTAAAAAAGTTGACTTCTTTTTTCTAGAATAGGCAAAATCCCCAAATTTTGTTGGTTCTTTTGATCCCAGATAAGAATTTTTTATTCATGTAAATCCGCACAAATTTGTTGGTAGGTCTTGCTGATCTTATGTAGATGATTTACTGATTGTATTACAAGTATCTTTTCGTACAATTATGCTCCACTTTTGTTTAATTGATAATGTAAATGTGTTATGTCTTCTTATTGTAGTATGTCGCCTTCTAACAAAATGACAATTGCAACCAAAGTTCAACCATTGCAATCGTTAAACCCTTATCAATCGATTTGGAAAATCAAGGTGATGTTGACAGGCAAAGGTACTATACGTACATACAAAAACGCATGGGGTGAAGGTTGTGTATTCAATGTGGAGCTTACTGATGAAGATGTAAGTGTACATTTCACTTAACATCTTTCAATCACTGTAACCGGTTATGAGCAGAAAACAAAAATATCCACTAACCACTACTTTGTAGGGTACCCAAATGCAAGCAACCATGTTTAACGAGACTGCAAGAAAATTCTACGCTAAGCTTGAAATTGGGAAGGTGTATTACATATCTAAAGGAACCATAAAAGTGGCTAACAAGCAATTCAAAACCATTGCCAATGATTATGAAATGACTTTCATTTCACAGTTATTCATCTTCAACCTCGCTAATTATTACACCTAGGTGCATTGCAGCGGGTAAATAACTAGTATATATATGTAGAGGGCCCTTCTTTTGTTAACCACTCAATTAGTGTTAACCTTGTTAACTAATCTGGGCCATTAATCATCAAAATCAATGGCTAAGATTAAAAGCATTTTTAATTCATAATTAAAATAAACCCACGGCTGATTTCATTTGCAGCATATATGCATAGGGTTATTGACAGCCATGAATCTGCCGCCGTGGCCGCGGAATTCGGGGTTAAAGCAGCAACATAGCGTGGAGTATTGGATATGGCTTCGCTATTGTGTGGAAACTGTACCGATTCTTAGAGTAACGAGGCGGTTAGGGTTTCTGATCCGGAGGCAGCGGACGTGTTTTTCGTACCGTTTTTTTCTTCGTTGAGTTTTAATACGCATGGGAGGAACATGACGGATCCGGATACTGAGATTGACAGGCAATTGCAGGAAATGAAGTAAGGATTAATCGATAAATTTAAGTTGTAGCTGCTCATCTTACTATTTGACTTTTTGCACATCATTGTTGATGATCTACTCATCCGTAATCAAAAGAGGTGTATATTCGATTTGATTATGGATAATAATCGAGAGTGAGGTTGGAGGAGGAGGAAGAAGGGATGAAGGAGGAGAGTAATTAGGTTGAGCCGTTGGATGGTTCTTGAAGTGCATATATGCAATTCTATTATGTGCATATATGCAGTTTTAAATGCATATATGCAACTGATGTGCATATATGCACATACACTGTGCATATGATTATTTGTCATGTTGGTTTGATTATTCTTATGGATACACACTATTTTGTTTACACAGATTTATGGTTGTGCATGTATGCAATTTTACATATATTTATGGTTTACACATATTTATGGTTGTGCATGTATGCAATTTTACACAGATTATGGTTTACACGTAGTTATGGTTGTGCATATATGCAATTTTACATAGATTTATGTTTGTGCATATATGCAGCTTTACACAGATTTATAGTTGTGCATATATGCACTTTTTATATTCATATATTCAACTGATGTGCATATATGCAATTCTATGATGTGTATATTTGCAGTTCTAAGATATGCATATATGCAGTATTAATATGTGCATATATGCAATTCTATGATGTGCATATATGCATTTCTATGATGTGCATATATGTAGTTTGAAATCGTGCATCTATGCAAAAAAAACGTGAAAAGAATCTCTGGAACGTGAAGATGAAGATTATGTTTGAAAATGGGTTTTAGATAATTAAGATTATCATTAATAATTACCAGTAATGAAAATGGGTTTTAGAAGATTAAGATTATCATTAATAACTACCAAAAATATCTTGTGCATGAAATTAGGAAAGTAAATAACCCATAAATAATTAAATTCTGAAATTCCTAAACTACCCCTAACAAACCAGTAACCTATCTTGATTATCTTGATTCCTATTGGTCCAAAAAAGTTTAACATGGTTAACACTAATTAGACGGTTAACAAAAGAATGGACACTATATATATATATATATATATATATATATATATATATATATATATATATATATATAGGGGTGGGTTAAAATGAAAACTCAAATTCAATTGTAAACGTGAGGACAAACCACAGCCGTTGATTAATAATCTGGTGAAGAGATCAATGGCAAAAAAACACGGTGGCAATTTTGTAAATAAGTTGAAAACTCTGTCCATGACTTAATGAATATTTTGCGCGCATGGGTATTTTCGTCAAATTAGAATCAGCGCCTATTTTTGTTGAATTTTTATTTTCTTTTTTAATTAAAAAACTTTTACCCCCTTAAATTTTAAAATAAATTATCTAAAAAATTACTAACATTTTAATCAAACAAATTACATCAAAAAAACGAGAATTTCGTACCCTTCGATATGACATCCATCATGATATAGTTTTTTTTTCGATTTAACCGTTTTTACGTGAAATCGTGTATATGTGTTATATTCAGACTGAATACGGAATTATTCAGTCTGAATATAACACATATTCAGACTGAATATAACACATATTCAGACTGAATATAACACATATTCAGTCTGAATATAACACATATTCAGACTGAATATATCAACTATGAACTATTTTTTTTGTTAAGTTTGGTAAATTATTGAAAGAATACCTGCATCGAGTGATGATTTTCTGGAACTGAAAGGTTTACTGCAGTTTTCATGCTTCATTTTTTGTGCTTGTTGCTTTGTTTTCTTTGGCAAAACTTCAGATCTAGTCATGGTTGTCACTCAAAACTGCTTGTGCTTTGGACCATACTGGTCGTGATTTCGGTTGTATGATTTGATTTTTGTAGCAAACCATATGAATCACAATAACAAATTGTGATCTAGTTTGAAACGCAACCTTCTTTGTATCAATGAATCGTCCTCTTATCAACATTAAATTATATATTAACCAGCTTATCTTAAAAAGATTGTTTGATTTGGGCAGAGCTTAATTATTGGTAGGAAACTTATTAGAGCAGCATGGAAGGGACTATCTTTTGTTGACATTTCATGAAAATTTAAAGAATACAATTCCCATTTGGCCATTTCATAGTTCATGAAATTAGATATGTGTTATATATATATATATAACACATAAATATGTGTTATATTCAGATTGAATATGTGTTATATTCAGTCTGAATATGTGTTATATTCAGATTGAATAATTCCATATATTCAGTCTGAATATAACACATATACACGATTTCACGTAAAAAACGGTTAAATCGAAAAAAAACTATATCATGATGGATGTCATATCGAAGAGCACGAAATTCTCGTTTTTTTGATGTAATTTGTTTGATTAAAATGTTAGTAATTTTTGAGATAATTTATTTTAAAATTTAAGGGGGTAAAAGTTTTTTAATTAAAAAAGAAAATAAAAATTCAACAAAAATAGGCGCTGATTCTAATTTGATGAAAATACCCCTAAAACTGAATTTTAGGAATGTCTTAAATATGGTTGCGATCAATGGACGAGATTTGTCCTCATGTTTACAATTGGATTTGAGTTTTCATTTGAACTTTCCTCTCTCTATATATATATATATAAGTAACATTGGGGAGTACTATGTAGTTTATATAACAAAACGCACATCTAAGAGAAAAGTAGAGGAGAAGATATACTTACAGAGGTACGCTAAAAGGATCAAAAAGTGCAACACCGTCGGATTCTCCTGAATTTTGTGGTTCAAAGGCTTATACAGAATAGTGAATGCTACTTGGAATGTAGTTGCCATCATTTGTAAAAACACAATCATATAGACCTTGAGTAAAAAAAAGCCACCTAATACGTGGATGATACGAAATTATCTTCATTGTAAAGTGGTGGCACATACTGCATAATATATTGCAAAACGATTAAGCAATCAGAATGGTGAAATTGAAAGCATTTCTAAATCAAAAACATTAAACCAAAAAGAAAACAGAAGCCGCAGGCGGCAAAACCGTAATTTACATAAGAAACAGATGGTAGATAAGCAAATAACAACTAATCTACAAACAATAAACACCCTCAATACATTCATTGTTAAACCCTAAACCCTACACCAAATTTCAGTTTTACCGGCCTACAGATGGTAGTTGATAAGCAAATAATAAGTAAATAACTACTGACCAAAAGAAACAGATGGTAGATAAGCAAATAACAAGTAAATAACTACTAACCATCGATAGCAAATACAAAAATACAGACCACCAAGGTAGGAGAAATCATCAATATATATATATATATATATCATTGGATCATGAAATCAATAATAATCAATACATATGAAATTGGATTGTCTAATCTTACCTCTTTCAATCAGTAGAATACGATGCTTTCCGGTCCTGCCAAATCGAGGGTTCCCCATTAACTTCTAATACGACTCACGTGGCTTCCCCATTCTCCATCAGCCCAGATGCTTTAAATATTATATTTCGACAGTTTGGCCGCCATTAACTTCTAATACGGCGTTGGACATTTGCTCAAGGGATTCACGTGTTTGGATGGTAATTCCACTAGTCCAAAAGAAAAATATGTTGGGCCGACTGTTTTTATTACCTAAGTGATGGGCCCAGTAATAATGGGGATCTGGTATTTTTTATTGAGGACGTCGACATTCCCGTGGACCTTCCCATTTCGATTGTCTAAAAGAATTGTAACACTTAGGTGGCGTTTGTTTTTTAAGAGGTGCTGAAGTCTGAAGTCTGCTTTCACTTCTGAATTTTAAGAGGTGGTGTTAAAGTCTGAAATCTAAAACTCTTTTGTGGTTATTTTGTGGGTCAAAGACTCCCCTTCCTGGTTGTGTGTTTTTATGCCTCTAAACTTTGGTCCCAACACGGGCTTGAGGATGTCCTCTTGAATGGCCATGGTATTTACTTGTTTAAATTTAATGATGAAAATGGTCTCCAACATGTTATTGATAATGGTCCTTCGACCATTAAAAATGTACCGACTTTTATCCAGAAATGGCGGCCTAGACTTAGTCTCAATACGACCAAACATGATAGGATTCCTTTGTGGGTTAAAATACATGACATTCCTTATGATGATTGGAATGATGAGGGCCTTAGTCGCATTGCTAGTAAAATCGGAAAGCCCCTTGTTATGGACTCTTGGACTGCCAAAAATGTGCACTTATGCCGCAGGTAAGTCTGCATTTGCACGGGTCCTTCTTGAAGTCCCCGTTAGACAAAAATGGATGGATGTTGTCAAGGTCCGTATCCTGGACCCGAAGACCCAATCAGTGACCTTACACTCGCTTAGGGTTGAATATGACTAGAAGCCCCTTATGTGCTTGCATTGCAAAATTTATGGCCACTCTGATTCTACATGCATGATTTCTAATGCTAAAAATGATCTAGGAAAGTCTTCTACTTCTGTGCATGCTAGTGTTGATGTTATGGATAGCGATGGTTTCCAAACCGTCACTCGAAAAAGCTCTCAAAGAGAAATTAAAGTCCAAAGTGAATGTTCCTTCACGTAACGATTATAGGATTATAGGTCGGTTCAAAAGAAGAACTCCCCCAGTTCTTCCCCCCCCCCCCCCCCCCTCTTCTATTCCCCTTAGGGTTATAGCCTAAACCGTAGGGCCCCTCCCCAAAGCCAAAAAACACGAAGCCCCATTCTCCAACCAAAACCAAGGTAATCTCTCCTTCTTCTAACCGTTTCTCTCTTCTTGCAGGCCCATCTTTGACTAAAGATCATGGGTACTCTATCTTCTCTTCCCCTATCCATTCGGCTCGCTCTAAGCATATGTATGTGTTTCTTGAGCTGGATGACCTCCTAGATGAGGAGGATGTGATTGAGGTTGATTCGGATGATGGTGCCACCGTGAGGTTCCTCACTCGTGACTCTTTGCCTTCCCAAGTTGATCATGTGCCTACTCTGGGGCCCGAGCAGATGGACTCCACCTCTTCCCTCGTTTCTTCATGATGCATGTCGCTTCATGGAATTCTCGTGGTCTCTGTATGAAATCTCACCAGAAAGCTACGAGAGACCTTATTCGGGATAATAATCTCCATATTTGCGCTGCTCTTGAGACTCGTGCCCTTCTCCATAATCTCCCTCGTCTCTGCGATCGTGTCTTCGATTCTTGGTCTTGGGTCTCTAATGGTACTCTTTGCTCTAGAGGCACCCGTATCATTGTTGCATGGAACCCCGTCCATGTTGACATGATGTTGCTTGATGCTACTGATCAAGATATGCATTTCTGCGTTAAAATATGTGATTCTAATAAAACTCTCTTTGTCTCTTTTGTCTATGCGGAAAATTACCATATTACTCGCCGGCAATTATGGGCCTCTTTGTGCCCATAAGCACGTGGTTAAAAATTCCCCTTTGAACACCATGGGAAATTTTAATGCGGATCTAGACACTAGAGAAAACACTGTCGGTATTTCGAGAGTCACGCGTGGTATAGATGATTTCTGTGATTATGTTCGCCAAATTGAGGTTGAGGACATCAACTTCAAGGGTCTTTTCTATACTTGGACCAAAAGCCCAAATGGCCCAAATGGTCTCCCCAGTATTCCTGGTTACAAGATGTATAAAATTTCCCAAAATTTAAAACATCTTAAAGGCCCTATGTGCAACTTCATTTAGGACCAAGGTAACATCTTTACGAATTTCATGAAGCTTCGGGTTGAACTTGATAGGGTACAGTTTGCCTTTGATAGGCCCTAAAAAAAGTGATATTCGGGAAGAGCATTGTAGATACCTTAATGCATACAACAAGGCTTGTCTTGATGAGGAGAGATTTGTTATTCAGAAAGCTAAGATTGATTGGCTTCGTGAAGAAGACAAGAACTCTGATTTTTTCCATAAGTCTATTAAGAGTCGCGTCAGCCGGAACCGCATTGATACCATTTTGGATGTTGATGGGTCGAGAATGAGGAGGTCCCTCGCCTCTTTGTCAATCATTTCCAGAATTTCTTGGGCACTTCTTACCCAACTGCCTCTATTTGTGACCCTCTGTCTCTTTTCTCTAACAAGCTCTCGGAGGAAAAAACGGCCTCGATGCTTACCCCTTTGTCAGATGATGAGGTCAAAAATGTCTTGTTCTAAATAGGCGATGACAAAGCCCCCAGGACGGATGGTTTCATAGCTAAATTCTTTAAATCCGCCTGGGATGTTGTTGGAGCCGATGTTAGTGCTGTCGTTCGTGAGTTCTTCTCTTCTGGTAAACTCCTAAAGGGGTTCAACAATACTTGTCTTGCTCTTATCCCTAAGTCCGCCTCCCCATCCATAGTTACTGATTTTCGACCCATCGCTTGTTGTAATGTCTTGTATAAATGTATTAGCAAGATTATTACGGATCGTATCAAAGCTCAGCTCCCTTCGCTCGTCAATGTGAACGAATTTGCTTTCATCCCGGGCGGTCTCATCATGGACAATGTTTTTCTTGTCCAAGAGCTTATGCACGGTTATCATAAGCATCGAGCCCCCCTCGATGTGCTTTAAAGTTGATATTCAGAAGGCTTATGATACCATGGACTGATTCTTCCTCCGTACCTCCCTTTTTGGTTTTGGTTTCCCTATGACCATGATTGACTGGATTATGATGTGTGTCTCCACTGCGTCTTATTCGGTAAGCATTAATGGAAATTTACATGGTTTTTTCAATGGCCAGGGGGATCCCCTATCCTCCTACCTCTTCACTTTGGTTATGGAGGTCCTAAACCTTATGATCAAAAGGAAGATTGACGAGACCGACTCATTTACTTATCACTGTAATTTTGATGAGCAGGAGATCACTCATCTTTGTTTCATTGATGATCTTATCTTTTTGTGCCATGATGATAGTGATTCTGCTCAGGTCATAAAATAATCCTTGTCCGAGTTTTCTGTTGTCTCTGACTTCTACGTGAGCGCGGCCAAGAGTGAAGAGTTTTATTGCAATGTTGGTGAGCATTCCAAAACTTCTATTTTTGACATTATTCAGTTCCCTAAAGGATCCCTCCCTGGGCGATCCACGACATCATCAATCAGGAATTCAGCCTTGAGCACCTCTCTGTCTGTTTTGAATTTCAACCTTGCCACAGAAGAGTTGAATTCCTTTGTGTAGTTGGATGCTGCTGTTGTGAATGCCTGGATGAAGCTATACAACTCAGAGATCATTTGCTTGCCCAGTTCTGTCAACTGGTCCCTTGTCATATAATATGTAGGTAGAACCGGCACAACTTGGCTTTGGATGCTCTGTTGGATGTTTTGTCGAGCCTTCTCTAGATTTGTGGCTGTAACAACTGGATTAGGCTCTGACGAGAAAATGCGACCCTTCATTGCTTCTGATAAGGATTTTGTAAGCTCTGCTGAAGTGTTGAGTTCTGCAGTTAGGGTGTTCAGTTTCTTCTACATTTCATCAACATAGGGGGTTGAGCTCTGTGATGGTTGATGTTAACACCAGATCTATTAGGTAATCAACTTCATATTCATTGATCTTGAACAATCTAGAGTTTACATAAGAATTGTATGCTATCTCTCTCTAGAATGCTCTCAGTTCTCTCTCTAGAATACAATCTTGAATATTACAATGGATATTACAAATGAGCTCTCTTACCTAATGCTTAACAACAAAGCTAACTACTAATATCTCCTAATTACAAAGCATTAAATCTAAAGCTAGTAGACTTTCTATGACTTTGACCTTTTTTGACTTTACAGTTACATTGAGTTTTCATAGACTTTTACAATAAATCTTGAATACAATATTTTGCGCTAACATTCTCCCCATTTGGATTCAAGATTTAAAATAATATTGACAGCAATCTTCAGCTCTTGATCTTCAAAACTTTAACTCTGATTGCTTTAAAATTTGAAGCTCTCACAATCTTCAAATAGCTTTATCTTCACAAATTCACTTTGAACTAGATGCTTTAACAATCTTCAAACTTTCAGCTTTGAAGAATCTTCAGTCAAACTTGAAAAGTCTTTGTCTTTCTCTTTGTAAAGTCATTCTCCTTGAATATAAACTTCAACAAATTGTTATCAAGTCTTGAACACGAATTTCAGATCTTTGTAGCTTTGATCTTTGTAGCTTTGAAATCTTTGCATCTTTGAAAACTTTGAAGCTTTGAACTCAAACTCTTTAAACAATCGTTAAATGATTCCTTGAACTTTGTATCTTCATCTCTTGAACAATAACAATCTTTGAACATCGATCTCTCTCGAATCATTTCGAAACATCTTCTTGACTTTAACAAAAATCTTCCTTTCTTGGAAATTGAAACATTCAAAATATCTCCACTTTTGTTAGAGATACTCTCAAACATTGGTTTTAGTGGATCATGCATTCATACCATAAGAAGTTTACACCATGTATTCATGCATGAGCATCATATATAGATGCAAACTAGTTAAACAATATATATTGAGGTTCAGGGGAAAACGTTAATCGTTCTAAAACACTTAGATCCATTAAGGTTCATTTGATGGAGCTTTGACATAAAATAAAAATTAAAAAAATCTACAACAAAATCCACCCAATTAATTATTTTATTTTATTAGATTCAAATTCTAGGTTCCTCTGTTATTTATTTTATTTTAGACGGAAATCTAAAACTACATATTAGTTTCTTGAATATTTTTCGACGACGAATCTAATAAGACAGATTTTTGATAGAAATTCAACAAACTAATTATTAGTCTCTTGAATATTTTCGACGGAAATCCAAAATATAATAAAATCAAATTTTTAAAGTGATTTTGACCGATATTCGACGGACACATATTCCATCGATCATCTGTCTAAAATTAATTTTTAACGGACTTTCGACATAACAATCGTTAAATGATTCCTTGAACTTTGTATCGTCATCTCTTGAACAATAACAATCTTTAAACATCGATCTCTCTCGAATCATCTCGAAACATCTTCTTGACTTTAACAAAAATCTTCCTTTCTTGGAAATTGAAACATTCAAAATATCTCCACTATTGTTAGAGATACTCTCAAACATTGGTTTTAGTGGATCATGCATTCATACTATAAGAAGTTTACACCATGTATTCATGCATGAGCATCATATATAGATGCAAACTAGTTAAACAATATATATTGAGGTTCAGGGGAAACCGTTAATCGTTCTAAAACACTTAGGGGCTGTTTGGCAGTTGCAGAATGGTTAAGAGCAGAATGGTTGAGAGGCTCTGTATGATTGAGTGCAGAATGAAATTTGGTTGTTTGGTAACTGTTCTGAATGGTGGGTCTGAATAACAACAAATTACCATTTTAACCCTCTCCAAATCACCAAACCCTAATTGGAGACTGTGCATTGCCCTAAACCAAAATCAATTGCTAAACCAAAATCGATAAATCTGATCCAATATCAAATCGATACATAATCCAATATCAAATACATAATCGAAGGAACCAAAATCGATTTACAAAATCGATTTACAAAATCGATTTACAACATTGACGGTATCTAATCAAAATCGATTTACAAAATCAATTATCAAAATCGATTACGGGAGTCAAAATCGATATACAAAATCGATTTACAAAATCGATTACGGGAGTCAAAATCGATTTACAACATTGACGGTATCTAATCAAAATCGATTTACAAAATCGATTACTGGAGTGGAGTCGCCGGAGATGGACCGAGAGCAGAGAGTACTGGAGTGGAGTCGTCGGAGCAGAGAGAGAGACGAGAGAAGAGAGACTGGAGTCAAGAGGGCAAAATGGGAAGAAATACATCTCTAAATGGTTGAGCATGCTGTGAGATGCAAAATGGTTAAGAGGTTGTTGTAACCATTAAGAGGTGAATTTTTTTTTGCCAAACAACCCTCACCTCTGAGCGATTCAGAGGTTACCTCTGAATGGAACCATTAAGAGGTAAACAAACAGCCCCTTAGATCCATTAAGGTTCATTTGATGGAGCTTTGACATAAAATAAAAATTAAAAAAAAAATCTACAACAAAATCCACCCAATTAATTATTTTATTTTATTAGATTCAAATTCTAGGTTCCTCTGTTATTTATTTTATTTTAGACGGAAATCTAAAACTACATATTAGTTTCTTGAATATTTTTCGACGACGAATCTAATAAGACAGATTTTTGATAGAAATTCAAAAAACTAATTATTAGTCTCTTGAATATTTTCAACGGAAATCCAAAATATAATAAAATCAATTTTTTAAAGTGATTTTGACCGATATTCGACGGACACATATTCCATCGATCATCTGTCTAAAATTAATTTTTAACGGACTTTCGACATAACAAGTGCCATCAATAGTTTGTCTAAAAATTAGAAAATTATTCAATTTTCTCTCAAAAATCCGTCGAAAACCTGTTGGAAATTTTCGATGACTTATTCCGTCAAAAATACTCATTATTCTAGTAGTGAAACTCATCTTTTTATAGAACACTTTAAGAAAATTGTCATATAAAATAACTAATATGACTTTTTATTTTAAAGGTGTCTTAAAAGAACTTGTTAAATTAAAACACTAAAAAATCGTCCTATAAACCTATTGTAACACTTTTAGATTGGATATACTTTATTGTTTGGTTCTATGTGTTAACCGATAATTATGCTCCCAAGCAATCCTCCCTGCACCCAGCCTATACTGTCACTAATATCCAACAACGAGTCCGTGTCCTCGATGGTGAAAAGATCTCATACCCTTCGTGGGTGAATCTGTTTCGGCTCCATGCCACCGGGTTTGATGTGTTAAATCACATTGATGGTTCGCCAGCCCCGGAAGCCACATCCACCGAGTACTCGTCTTGGAAGAAGCTTGACGCAGTCGTGTTGCAATGGATCTACGCAACCCTATCTGACGACCTCCTTGTCCGGGTTTTGGTTAGCGAGTCTACAGCCTACGAGGCTTGGAAGCGGGTTCAGAACCTCTTTCTGAACAATAAAGGCTCAAGGGCTGCGGCTCTTCAACATGAACTTACCAACTTGACTCTTGCCGCCATGCCCTCTCTTGAAGCTTACTGTCAACGAATCCGTGAGCTTGCAGACCAACTAACGGCTGTGGATTGTCCAATCAACAACACTCAGCGGGTTCTATACTTGGTTCGTGGTTTACCTCGAGAATACGATGCTGTTGGTTCACTACTCAATCAAACCCTTCCCCAATGGGAAAATGCATGCGATCAGCTTCAATCCGAGGCCAGACGGATCGCTGCTCGGGAAACCGTCTCCCCGACTCCGGTCGTCGCAGCCGCCATCACAAACCCACCATCGCATCCACCGAACCGTGACAACCGTCGTGCACCCGGGACTCGCCGTGACAACAGCCGCAACAACAGGTCTAATACCCGTGCTCCTTCACAGCCTCGTCCCCAAGCTCCTGCCCAAATGCCTTTTCCTTATTGGGCTCCCCCACCTTATTGGGCTCCTCCCTGCCCTTACCCAACACAAGGGTGGGCTCGACCTTCGCAGCACAGGCCTTCTACATCTCGGCCCACAACTTCTGCTCCAGCCCAACAACCTTCTGGAAGCCCACAGGTACAGGCCGAAGCCCACTTAGCTGAGGTTGACCCTCTTCAGCCTACTCAGTTAGCCGATGCAGTCCAAGCTCTCTCCATGGATACGGGAAACATGGATGATCAGTGGTATTTTGACACGGGTGCGACCTCTCACATCACGAACGATCAAGGTAAACTCTCTACTTTTTCCCCGTATTCACCTATAGAGTCAATATTTGTAGGAAATGGCAATAAAATTCCAGTCCTTGGAACGGGGTCTTCCACCATCCCTACACCGTCCAAACCCCTACACTTAAAATCCGTCTTGTTCAATCCTAACATCATTAAAAACCTTATTTCTGTACGTAAATTCAATATCGATAATAACACATCTATTGAATTCGATCCTTTTGGTTTCTCTTTGAAGGATTTCAAGGATGGCACGATCCTGAGCCGTCACAATAGCTCTAGTGACCTCTACCCACTCACCGCCAATGCTTCCGCCGCCACTGCTTGTTTTGTCTCCAATAAGGACTCCTCGTTTTGGCACAACCGTCTCGGCCACCCGGGACAACCTGTCATGGAGTTTCTTAGCTCTAATAATTTGATTTCTTGTCATAAGTTACATTTTCCTTTTGTTTGTCGTGCTTGTCAGTTATCCAAGCATAAACGTTTACCGTTTTCGGATTCTATTAATCGTACTTTGTTACCATTTGCCATTTTACATTGTGACTTGTGGACTTCACCCATTTTAAGCCATGCAAAATATAAATATTATATGGTTCTAACGGATAATTTCACACAATACACATGGGTTTACCCCTTGAAATTTAAATCCGAGACATTTGACAAATTCGCCAACTTTCACAAATATATTGAAACCCAATTTCACATGAAAATCCAAGCGTTTCAATGTGATATGGGTGGAGAATTTGACAACAACGCCTTCAAAAATTTTGCCACCAAAAATGGCATTCACCTTCGTTTCTCATGCCCCCATACGTCCCAACAAAACGGGAAGTCCGAGCGGATGATTCGTCGTTTGAACGAAATCATGTTTACCCTCCTCACCCATGCTTCCCTCCCCTCCTCGTTTTGGGTTGAGGCTCTCCACACGGCCTCTTACCTTCACAACATCCTCCCCACCAAACTCCACCACAACCTCAGCCCCACTACTCTCCTTTACCACCGTACCCCCTCTTACGACCACCTACGCGTGTTCGGTTGCTTATGCTATCCCAACATGTCTTCTACTCGCGCTCATAAACTAGCCCCCCGCTCCACACCGTGTGTCTTTCTCGGGTATCCCGCCAACTATCGTGGCTACCGTTGTCTTGACATCTCCACCGGCAACACTATTTTCTCAAGACACGTTGTATTTGATGAGTCCAAATTTCCATACACCTCTCCTAACCAACCCCCTCCAACACACTCATTTTTAGACCCATCACCCATATTTTTTAACCATCCCAACATCCAATTTCCCACTACTCCCAACCTCCCTCACGACAGCCCCTCGCCTGCCACCCAGCAACCTGATCCACCTACCCCTCTCGGCCCACAGCAGAGCCCACCACCCTCACCTCTCGTCCCCCAAAATAACCCACCACCCTCACCGATTACACAGCAGCCCCCTCCCTTAAATCAAACAATTCAACCCCCTGTCACCTCCCACACCAACCCTCAACCCACCTCCTCTCACCCCATGCAAACCCGTTCCCGTTCCGGTATATTCAAACCTCGTGTCCCGCTGTCTCTAAACACAGAAACTACTCCTTCCATCTCTCCCTTACCTAAGTCCCACCTCACAGCCCTCACCGATCCCAACTGGAAAATTGCCATGTCTAATGAATATGCAGCTCTATTGGCAAATAATACATGGGAACTAGTACCGAGACCCAAGGATGCCCCTATTATTCGATGTATGTGGCTCTTCAAGCATAAATTCAAAGCCGATGGCACATTGGAACGATACAAAGCTCGACTAGTTGTTAATGGTAAAAGTCAAACCGTGGGCATCGATTGCGGTGAAACTTTTAGTCCCGTGGTGAAACCCACTACCATTCGGACGGTTCTTAGTCTCGCAGTGTCTAAATCTTGGGCCATTCATCAATTGGACGTTAAAAATGCATTTCTTCATGGCCATTTGAAAGAGACAGTTTATATGTTCCAACCGCCGGGGTTTGTCTCATCAACGCAACCAAAATATGTTTGCAAACTTCATCGCTCACTTTATGGTCTCAAACAAGCCCCGAGGGCTTGGTATCATCGGTTTGCAACATATCTCTCCAAGTGCGGTTTCAAGAGTAGCATTTGTGACACCTCCTTATTTGTCTATAAAAAGGGTGATCAAATGGCCTACCTATTACTATACGTGGATGATATTATCCTCACTGCCTCTAGTGATGCTTTACTCAACCAAATCCTTCGGTCACTTTCGTCGGAGTTTAAAATGACCGATCTCGGCCCGCTACACCACTTCCTCGGAATTACAGTTCAAAAACGCAACGGAGGTTTGTTCTTGTCTCAGACAAATTATGCCGCCGACATCCTCTCACGGGCTGCCATGTCAAACTGTAAGCCGGTAAGCACACCAGTCGAAGTTGGTTCCAAATTAAGTGCTATCGACGGGCTACCCTTCTCGGATGGATCTCTATACCGCAGCTTAGCCGGTGCTCTTCAATACCTCACCATCACTCGTCCGGATATTTCCTACGCAGTTCAACAAATCTGTCTCTTCATGCATGCTCCCCGTGAACCGCACTTTCAGCTACTCAAACGGATCCTTCGTTACATTAAGGGAACCTTATCTCAGGGCCTTGTCATTTCTGCCTCTCCATCCACGAAGCTTACAGCCTACTCAGATGCGGATTGGGGCGGGTGCCCCGACTCACGACGTTCCACCTCCGGCTATTGCGTCTACATGGGCGCAAATTTGATTTCTTGGTCCTCAAAACGTCAACCTACCGTCTCTCGGTCTAGTGCCGAAGCAGAATATCGAGGAGTTGCCAACACTACAGCCGAGGTCTCTTGGATCCGTAACCTTCTTCTTGAACTCTATGTCCCGATCACTCATGCAACGATTATTTATTGTGACAATGTCTCGGCGGTCTACCTAACGGAAAATCCCGTGCAGCACCAACGCACTAAACACGTCGAGCTCGACATCCATTTCGTTCGAGAGAAGGTTCGCCTTGGTGCTATTAAAGTCTTACACGTCCCAGCCGACTACCAATATGCAGATATCTTCACCAAGGGGCTACCGAAGCACCTCTTCCGTCGGTTTCGGTCCAGTTTATGCCTCCGTCAACTTCCGGCTCAAACTGCGGGGGAATGTTAACCGATAATTATGCTCTATAATTATTGGTGTATATTTTGTATTTATTAGCTAGTTATGTGTGATTGTATTTTCCGTAAATAGCTCCTCTAATTTAGCTTAGCCTTTGTATTTAGAGCTGGAAAGGTTTTTGGAATGAGGGAGAGACTTTGAATTCTCACACTATGTAGTTAAGTTTTATAAAACATTCCATTGTAACAAGCATTTTGGACATCCTATAAACCTAATTATGTTGTAATACAGTTTATTGAATTTTGATATCTATTACAAATTCACCATTTTGGTTGTAAGTATGAATTGGTCGCTATTTTAGTGTCTCTTGGAGTACATAAAGGGTCGGTAAAAGTAAATTGGCATATAATTCACAACATGGTGCCAAGTATATGCTAACATGTATATATTTTGTGTTGGTCTATAAATGGTTTTGAAATGACGGTGATGATTCATCAATCAAATGTCTTTGAAGATCGATTAAATGTATGGATGCATTAATGAGTAATTACTTCTTAAGCAGTTAGTAAGTTATTTGCTAACACTAACTACCAAGGGATATTTGCCCGGCAATTCATTAATTTTACATATCATTTCATTTCGAGATTGCACAACAATGAAATTTGATTTCCATTATTATAGTATATTGTTAGATTTATTGGATGACGTTCCAACTCATGGAACCACATTGATACAAAGTTTTTTGAAATATTCGTGTATGGTTTTTGAGAGGTAAGTGTTAGAACTTATATACACGAATTGAAATTCGTAACACACAATATTGACTCAGATGGAAAAACTGAATTTATTTATATATATATATATATACGAAATTTACATATAAACGAAGATACATAAACAAAGTTTCAAGGAGAAAAAGCCTACTCGAGTTTCTTGATCACAAATTTGAAGAAGATCGTTATTTGGATTGAGGCCTGCCAAGCAGTGTCCTTAGACAGAAATTCGTCCCTCGTACCGTATCGATTGGACGTCTATCTAGAGGATACAACAACCCATTCAAGAATCGAACTCTCGAACCCGACGAATCAAACTATGTTTCCTTCTTGAAGAACAATGAAGAACAAGGAGAGAATATGAGAGAATCTGAATTTTGTGTGTATATTCAAATCTGCTACATATGCTTCCTATTTATACTAGATCAACCGGTGCCAATGAACCATTGTAATTGTTCGGTTATGACGGTTGGAGGATGAAAAGTCACACCTTTTCATCTTTGCCCTCTTTACATATCTAGTACTTGAGGTATGATTGAGATATCCCAACAATACCCCACATTTTCTATTCAAACTCTAACAATACCCCACATTTGAATAGAAAATAAGATATTCTCAAAGTATTTATTGTTCTTATTCAGGAAATAAACATGAAATGCATCAGAAAAAGGTGTCTAGGTGACTTGAACCGTTCTTAGTGAGTATTCATCGGACCTACTTTATGGGTAGTGACGAAGAGTCTTGAACTAACCACGTTTTGTAGTAAGTCAAGTCAATGAATATCACACAAATCATGTTTATGCATAGTTGACTCTTACCGTTGTGTTCATTTCAGTCGTGAACAATCCTTCTTCATGAGAATTTTAGAAGACGTAGCCATCTCTGTCCTCAAAGATGCGACCCCACATCAATCTCATATAGGTAATACTGATCAAGAACATTCCGTAGTGTTCCACCAATAGGCTATCAGTATTATTAAGAATAAGAATTCAACACTTAAATCATCAACGGAAAACAAAGGAAAAACATCATAGGAATAGGCATACCTTTGTTTAATTGCTTCTTGAGTTGTCCCCGACTAGTTTGCCTATTGAACCTAGAACATGGGATCTCCAATTTCGCTAGGTTAGGTTGCCGCCGAGTAGAACTCATTGGATTGGCTTTAAGCCCATTCCCCTCGATGTATAAGAGACTTGTTCTCTATTAAGGCCTTTTGTCAAAGGATCTGCGATATTTTCCTTTGACTTTACATAATCGATGGAAATGATTACATTCTTCAGCAAGTCTCGTATTGTTTTGTGGCGACGCCTGATATGTCTCGATTTGCCGTTATAAATTTGATTCTTTGCTCTTGTAAGAGCAGCCATACTATCACAATGTATGCACACGGCGGTAACAGGCTTAGGCCACAAGGGAATACCCTCTAGGAAGCTTTTAAGCCATTATGCCTCTTCGGCAGCTTTATCTAAGGCTACGAATTCGGCTTCCATGGTTGACCGTGTATTTACAGTTTGCTTCGAAGATTTCCAAGATATGGCTGCACCACCAAGTGTAAACACATAGCCACTTGTGGACTTATTTCAGAATGATTGGAAATCCAGTTTGCATCACAATATCCTTCTAGTACGGGAGGATATTTGGTATAGTATAACCCATAGTTCATTGTGTACTTCAGATATCGAAGCACTCTTATAAGTGCATACCAATGATCCTTACTTGGGTTATGTGAGTATCGACTAAGTCTACTCACGGTATATGCTAGATCCGGTCTCGTACAATTCATAATGTACATCAAACTTCCAAGCACTTGAGTGTATTCCAATTGAGACACACTCTCTCCTTGATTCTTCTTAAGTTTGCTTGAAGGATCAAAAGGAGTGACTACCGGTCTATCATCATAATAACCAAATTTCCTAAGAACTTTCTCAACATAGTGAGATTGAGTCAGAATGTAACTGTTAGGATCTCTTTGGATCTTTATCCCAAGAATTACATCTGCTACTCCAAGATCCCTCATATCAAACGAGGAGTGCAACATCTTCTTGGTTTGATTGATTACATCCAAGTTGGTCCCCATGATTAGCATATGGAAATACTGAATTATATATATACCTTTTGGTAATTGTTGTTGGTTTCACTTGTATATATAAATATATTATTTCTATTTATCTAGAATTCATCATGAATATAATTGTCTAAATATTTATGGGACTCGCTGAATCAAATATAACTATATATACATATTCGTATTTGATTGAGATATATTGTATGTGATGCTTTCTTGGGTCACAACCAAAGAGAATACGGTGAACCTATTTTGTTGCAAAATGTGTTATTAGAGTACTTATACTTCTTTTAAAAATGATATATATATACACACTATAAGATTGTAGAGAGGCTTCAGCGTGCGCGTGACATTTCACGCAAATGCGTGTCTCGTACATTTCTCGCCACTCGCAGTGCGTTCCCTTTCACGAATGGTTGTGCTTCTTCTTTCAAATGTTATGTTCCTTGTTTCCCATGACTCATCCATCATCGGAGAAGAAATTGACCGTCGAAGATTGCAGAGAGGGGCTGTGAAACTTAGAGCTTTGGTTTTAACTTGAGTATTGTTCGGTCTCTTCGAAGCCCAAGCCTTCCGCCACTTCATCGACAATCGCTTGAGTAGTTGATAAATTCAGTGGTAATCGAAAATGCAGTTTGGAGGTTGATTAACGAAATTTGTTTGCTTCAGCAAATGGCCTTGCTGTTGCTGAGCCCTTGGGTGTCATTATTGTAGGTATGAATTGTAACGAAATTTGTTTCTTGTTCCCGCTTGCTTTTTGTTGGTTTAAATTACGAATTATAAATCTTCTAATCGTATATATGACATGGTGCAACATATCTGTACTTCCCAAGTAGCTTAGATCCTGAGGTTCTTGAGGGCTTACTAGGATCAGGTCTTAATTATGCTTTTCGACCTCTTTATATGTTCAGAAGAACCGATGATATATTTGAATCAGATTTCATGTATCAAGTTCTTTTTGGTTAAACAATGGGTGGAGTTATGGCGTTTCTAACTCTTCACGAAATGTTGCCATTAGCATTTGATTAAAATAGTAGATTCGTTAATCGAAAACCATTGTGATATTATTGTTCCCTCTTTGGTTGCATGAACACTTTGCCTACTCGGTAAAGTAACAGAACAAGATCTAACCTCATATCCATCAAATTCTCCACCATCACTTCCAAGATCGTTTACTAATATGAGATAACAAAACCCCCAAACGCTTACTTACCGGCAAGAGTCATAACTCTCATTTACCTTATGGGTTAACATTCTCGGCCAGCCATCAAAAGTTGTCATTAATTCATGTTTGAGATTGTAAGATATACCACTCTATATGTTTTTAATTTTCTATAAGAATTTGATGAATGTAAGATAAGTATGATATGATGTCATGAGCTGAGGTGAAAATAAGGTGTGACAAATTAACATCATAATTAAACGGTTCAAATTATTATTAAGATTTAAAGTTGGTTTGTTATTTCTCAAAACTTTGGAATTTTTATAAATCTTGTATTATGCGAGTTTAGTACAACATGATAATGTTAGTCCATTTACTTGTGTTGTTATTGGATTTTGATCAGCTTCCTATAATGAATGTGGTACTTAATTGTTAAACACTAGCTAGATTACAATCCTCAACCTTTACATACATACTCAATCACTGCCACTTAACTCTTCCTCGCAGCAACAAGCAGCATCATTGTTTCTGATCTAATACGGTACGCCATCTTGAACCATGTCACTTGAACATGTTCTATTTTTATTTGCAACCATTTATTTCTGAGCATGATGATAAAAGATCACGTATAGATAGATGATATCTAGAGGTGGGCAACAAGGTCCGGCAACCGGTTGGTTGGTTGTTATTGATCGGTTAGAAGCATTTCGGTTGGTTGATTTTCATTTAGAGTGTTTTTAGTTGCTAAAGCATAACCCATTTTTTAATTTCTTCTACCATGTTCTTGAGAACTTAGGTGTAACACCCTAAAAATCAGGGCTAATTTGAACCTCAATTTGTAACAAGATTAAACATAAAACCTGTCAAACTTTATACATAAGCAGAGAATTAACTATGAGGGTCATATTTACAAATACTGAATTCTCCAAATAACCTATTAATCTAATCATGTCAACTATAATTAGATTAACTGGGTTATCTAAGCAATCCATCAAAAAGCCTCATCGCATTAATTAACTTCTCCGCTATCTCAAAAGCTCTCGTCCCACATCTCATTATTTCTTCGAGCTAGTACCTGGTAAGAAAATATAATTTGAAACGATTAGGCTAAAGCCTAGTGAGAACATTCGGTTTCAAAGTAATACTTTTAAAATCAATGTAAACAAGGCATAACAAACCTGATTTACCATCATTCTTACCATACGTAAAAACATCTCGCGATGACGAGATCATACCCGATTCCATGAATATAACTAACACTAAGTCAATTATGATATCACGTTCAAGAGCCCACTACGAATCTCCACGGATTCTAGATTAATGCTCATATCCAAGAAATTACAATTAGTCCATGCCTATTTCTTGGAAAGGAATTAGAGATTACAATTAAACCATGCCTATCTCTTTCCTTCCTATAGAAATCGGGAATTACGATTAGTCCACGCCTATCCCACGATTTCTCATCAAATTAGAAATGGGAATTACGATTAGTCCACGCCTATTCCACGTTTATCATACACACTGCAATTACGATTAATCCACGCCTATTCCATGTGTTCATATAAAATTAGTGTCTATGGATCCATTACACTTAACCGTACTCATGCAGGTTATTGCTTAATATAAATCATTTTCAAATAACGTTAAAGAAATTAAGCAAAAGCATTAATTTAAGAATAACCAATTTTACTTCGTATAATCATCCATCAAAATTCATTCAGAAAACATTTCATTATAAAAATGTACCTTACCATAATTTAAATACGTTATAAAAGGGTAAGGTAAGAATGAACTCACCTGACAGCAATAACGTCACTCCTTAAGTTTATAATGATTTCCGCCACCAAACTTCCAAAAGTCTGAAGTCTGAAATATCCAAATACATATTGTACTTGTATCAATCTACTGAATGGAACTCTAAAATCATAACTAGCCCAACATCTCGTTAATTATCGCAACCCAAAAGAAATGCACTTTCACTTTGTCGCAACCTATTGTTTGCGACAACCCTTGTCGCAACCCACATCTTGCGACAATCAAACTTATCTCAACCCAATACATCTCAGGGCCACTTTGTCGCAACCCAAAGCTTGCGACAAGCACCCTTATCGCAACCAATTGTTGCGACATACCCTTGTTATCGCAACCAACTATTGCGACATAACCTAGTTATCGCAACCAACTGTTGCGACATAAATCCTTATCGCAACTAACTGTTGCGACACTCATCTTTATCGCAACAGTCATCTTTATCGCAACTAACTGTTTGCTATGTTCATATTTGTCTCAACTAACAGTATTCATAATTATACCAGAAATGCTATTTTTAAGCCATGTATGATTCTGTAAATATGCATATATTCTTAAGATTACTAGTAGAAGAGACTTATTAACTTAGATTTTCCATATCTTTCAAAAACATCATAATCTAAATTCTAACCCAATAGAAAGCTTCATAAACATAAAAGAAGTAATTAAAGTGAATATCATACCTTTGTCTTCACCAAAAGAAACTCTTAATTTTCGTGCTGAAATCTGCTTTCTTCTTCTTCTTTCTCACTTTCGGTCCTATCTCTCTCTTTTGGTTCTTTTTGTACGACACACACACAAAGACCAAACAAGGAAAGTCTTTTTCCTTTTTCTCTAAAGCAAAGTGATACATATTTGGTTTTGTTAAAAAGAGGCGGTGGAACTTTTTAAGTTTCATCACCTTAACCATCCAAACCCCAAACTTTCATCACTTGGCAACTTTCACCCTCTAACTTATAAATTAAAATTAAAGTTTACCTCTTAACTTTTAATTCCAATGAAACAAATAACTTAACTTAATTGAGGATAAACTCTAAAGTTAATCTATCAAATAATTATACATCAATTTACAATAAAACCAAATCGTAACACTTTATAAAAATCGAGGTGTTACATTAGGTGACATGAAACAAGCCTAAAGAAACTCAAGATATAAAGAGGTACCCATGATGTAGCAAGCTAACAATTTTTGTCTCCAATTTTAAATCTCAATTTGATCCTTCAATTCCTTGAACTCTTATAGTTTATATATTTTGTACATTCTTGAATTTAAATTTTTGCTATGAAGTTAGCTCCTTTGCTAGATATGTATGATGTTCAATCATATTAGCATCAAACGATTTAACTTCTTTTAATTTAATAACAATGGAAGGTTAGTTTTATACAAGCTACTTTCATACAATGTCATTAAATAAAATACCCCATCTTTGTTATTATATGGTTAGTGATATTGATTCATGTTATGATTTTCATAGAATTTTTGAAATTAATTGTTTATGATTTCGATTTGGTTATATTTGTCGATTACCCATGGCACAACCACCAAGCATATATTGGGTGATATAACAACACTTGAGAAGTTGATGATACCAGTGTGGAGTAGCCAAGAGAAAGTTGTACACATCAAAACTTTGGTCTTTGAATATAGGCTTAGGGGTCGTTTGTCCAAACGCTTACTAGGTAAGAGTCGTCACCCTCACTTACCGGATAAGACTCTCCATCCTTATAAACCTAACTTATATCCATAAAGATGGTAAGTCGGGTATCGTTCTTTTCAGGAAGTCAATGGTCAAACTAATTGATTGTGTTAAACCGATTTGCACATGTGTCACACAAAGATTGACTACTCAATTAATCAATTAAGCTCAAATATAACCTAACTAAAAACGAAAACAACTTGATACAAATGACATTACTTCAAAAAAATTGGATTTAAAGAGTTGTGATAAACGAATAAATTAAAAACTCTATGACTAACGAAAAATCAACATTCATAGCTAACAATATCTGTCACATATCATTTGCCATGAAAATTGATAGAAAGCTTTATTTAAAACTAGAGCATCAAGATCATCCAACATTCTCTACTTCAAATAAAAAGCTACAAGCTTTATCAAAGAAATTCAATCAAGTACTTTCAAAAACCAATAATATCAAAACCGAATTCTAAAACGAACTAGAATCAACAAATATAATTTGCAAATAAAATACTGGAAATAAACCTCAAACCTCGATTGCATCTCCATCAAACATGGATCTTCAATCTTTAATAACCTTTTAATCTTCAACAACAGCTTTGGGCCGCTGTTGTCCCTCGATTCTCTCCCCCGATCAGCCTCTTCTTGATGGTTTTATAATCACACCATGTCATGCCCTAATATTTGATATTCACTGAGTTGGGCTTCACCAATTAACGTGTTGGGTTGAAACTGTTGACTGGGCCGAATCTGTGAAGTGAGCCGACAGATTCTTCAATGAAAAAAAGAGTAAATTTCATTTTTGGTCCTTGTAATTGTCATCTATTATCAATTGTGGTCCCTCTTTTAAACTAATTACAATTTTGGTCACTATGGTTGTCATTTTGTTTCAACTATAGTAAAATATGTTAGTTAACTCTTTTGTCTTTTCCCTTTTTTGTATTATTAGATCAATAGTAATTACGATTTTAGTCTCTACAGTTTTGTCTTTTTCCATTTTCTTTGTTTTCTCTCATTTTATTTTCATTTTTCATTTTATACTCTTCATTATATTAATTAATGATAATTTTAACTAAAAATACATTAAAAATACATATCTTATTTTGTAAATTACATTTAAAAAAAATTGTCGGTACTTTTTAATGGAGTCGGTTATTGAATACTTTAAAATTGTTACGCTACTTATCTGATATATATTTGCAAATACGTCTACACTAATCCTGAAAACCATGTTTTAAGTTAAAAAATATGTCGTTTTTTCTTATTTATGTAAGATGTGTGTCTATTAATAAAGAATGTGTCGTTTTCAGATATTTCATTAAATTAAATGTTTTTTTAATGTGTTTCAAATAAAAAAAATTATGATATAACTATTATTTTTTTCAAAATATCAACTTAAATTTATCGTAACGAAAAGTAAATAACCAATTAACAACCACACATTTCATTATTTTATACTAAAAATTGTCCATTTGCATTTCTTTGCTTTTGAAAAACACCTTGATTTCAAATATAGTTAATTATTGAACAATATTAGAATTTAATATAGTTTAAGTATTAAACTGTTTTTGAAGTTATTTAGTTAAAATAGAAAATGATTTTTTTTGGTAATCGTGGGTTTCCGGGCCAGCTTACACGCATCGACTAATCCTCGGGCGACCACGAATGCCCTCGAGTCATCGCATGTGAACCTCCATGGCCACAAGGGTTTTGGCAGTGCATGGATTTGAACTCTGGGTAAATGAGTTTCCACTACATCCCCAAAGGTTTTACCGGTACACCACAACCCAAGTGGTTTAGAAAATGATTATTTAGATTAATGTAGATGGATATGAAAATATATATGTGATAAATTGTATAATTTTTTTAATATTCGATAATTAACTCATTTTAAAGATACCGACAATTTTTTTAATGTTTAAAAAAATAAAATATGACAGTTTTAATGTATTTTTTGTTAAAATTATTATTAGCTAATTAATATAGTAAATGGTATAACATGAAAGATGAAATATAACAATAAAATGATAGAAAATACAAAATGTAAAAAGACAAAACCATATGGACTAAAATTGTAATTACAATACGATCTAATAAAACAAAAAAGACAAAATTAGTTAACTAACATTTAAACTATAGTTAGTGAGGGGCCAAAATTGAAACAAAATGACAATCATAGTGACAAAAATTGTAATTAGTTTAATTGAGGGGCCAAAGATAAGTGACAACCACAAGGACCAACCCCGTAAGTTACTCAAGACCAAACCTGCACCATAGAACCTCATGCCCCTTCCCACTCCACCACTACCTCGCTTTTGATTTACAACCGCCCACTGTTTCTTTTATATTATGTTTTCTCCAGCTCCAATCTTTTCCCCACCAACCTTGTAGCTCACCATTTTTACCATGCTTTCGCACCGACCTTTCTTTATCTAAAAAGAATTAAAAATCAAATAAAATCAATCACATCTAATAATTAAAGTGTAATTATGCATGTTTTTATCAATTAAAATATAAACAAATAACGACGTTATCAGTACTGTTAGCACCCATTGGGATATATCCAATTCCTCTTCTCCACTTCCTTCGACTTCTTCTTCATTGGAAAACACAGTGTCTTCGTTGCACTTGGATATTATATTTTTTTGATAAAGTTATGTATCGCAAAGCAAGCAATTCCAACATTCATTTGCATTGTGAATGGAAAATGAGCCATCTGCTTTATGATCGGAAATCTCGCTTTCAAGACACCGTAAGCACGTTCAATAACATTCCTGAGTTGAGCATGTGCATGATTAAACCTTTCTTCTTTAGTCAAAGCATATCGACGTCGAAAATCTGCTAACCAATATTATGTGTTGTGATATGGAGCCAAAAGTCCACGAGCATTTTCGTATGCAACATCACAAAAATAGTATCCGGAAAATCACCCACATCAGACATATAATATATAAATAAAAAGCAATATACAAATTGAGAATGTTGTATACCTTGTGGTGAAAAGGAAAAACTAGATCTTGGGTTAAAAGCAACTTCCTTAAGTATTCTCGAATCATGCACTATACCTTCCCATCCAGCTCAAACAGAATTGAATATCATGTTGAAATCACAGATTCCTAGAACATTCTCAACTAATTTCACATGACCATGAAAATTAACGGTAAAGCAAAAGATATAAAATCCAACACATATTGTTAACCGGTTGAATCAAATCAGTATAGACCGGTCCGACCAGTTTCACTAATTTGACTGATTTAGGATGTAAAGTTATCAAACCAAGCTTATCGGGTTTGTCGATATTTAACAATCTAAATTGGTTGTAACGACCCAACCCCAAAACATTCTAATAACATAAAATCCACCTAATATCGTCTCAAAAATCTGTAGAAAGTAAGGTTTAGCAACTTCTGAGATTATTATAGAAGGCTTAAAAGTCAATGCTTATAAGTAAGTAGAGCATTTGATAACTCTTTGTGTGTTATTTACATATTGTTTGTATGTTTTTTTCCCTTTTAGTGTGTGTTTCCCCTTTATGTGTTCGTGTTTCTCTTATTTATTTATTTATTTTTACTTGGAGCTGTTGAGGATAAAAAAAATGTGTGTTTTGATGGTTGAACGCATCCTTTTGGGTTTAAATGTTGGACTGCAGAAAGTGGCTACTTTGTCCGCCACTATGGTGAGCGACGTAAATACGAGGACATCTGAAAATATCATTTTTTCATGTATTTTTATGCCTATTTCAGCTGCATAATGGCATTCTTAAAGGTCAAACTCAAAAGACCAAGGAATATGAAGAGAAGACAAAAGGCAAAAGCAAAATCTTGGTGGAAAGATATCCATGCCCAAGAATTCCTACTTAAAGGCTTAAAGGAGATAAAGCAATGTATGAGATTTCATGAAAGAGTAGATGAAGAAGGTAAGCAACCTTTGGGTCAAAAACGACTTGATCTCATGGAAACCTTTTGTGGGTAAAACCCTCCACCAGCCTTTCCATCATCCACTATAAATAGAGGCCTTGGGATTTCCAGTATCCACTATAAATAGAGACCTTGGGATGTTATTTGGAGGAGAGCTCCAACCATATAGAGCACTCTAGCCATTTATCTCTTCTCTTTTATTTTCTTAGATAATTGTAGTTGTAATGTATTGTTATGGAGACATAAGTGGCCATTGTTTGTAGTTTATTTCTCAATGCATGTAAGCTTTATGTATTCTTCTTCTTATTCTACCATGTATTCTCTCTTTTTTAAGCGCTAAAAACTCCTTTAGGTGTGGGTGTGAGTCAAATCCAAGACTAATAGGCAATACTTGGGTGTTGCCATCGTTGCTAAATCCTAGACTTGGTCACTTGAGTCGGGACTTTAACTCAAACGCGGACAAGTCGACCATTTGTAAGTGTTAATATTAGATATTAGACCCATATATGAGCGGATCCGGAAATACGGCTTAAGAGATCCAAAAAGATTTGAGAGAGTATTTTATAATCACGTAGCAATACGTTTTTTGCATGATTTTAACTAATATTCAAATGTCGGTCCGTTTTTGACTTTTTGTGTCACAAAAAGATGTAGGCATCTATTTTCCATACTGGTTGTAACACCTATATTTTTGGAACATTTATTTTTGAGTTTTGTATTAATATTTTTTTGTGGAAATAACCCTCAAATCCTCAATCGGATCTCGAGTGGTTTGTATTTGGGTAAATTTTTATCAAGGAAAAACCAAGAAAATACAACAAGTTTCGTTCCCGTGAAATTTTTTTCACGCTCAGGGACCAAAGGCAGAAATTACATAAAAATTGGGGGTGATGGAATGAAAATCAGCTATGTGTAGGGGGGAGGCACTTAGGGGTTGTGGTCAACGTTGAAGGTTACGACCTTGACTTTGTTTTGAGGGAGGTCTCCATTAGTTTCTCTCATTGTCTCTAGATCTACCACATCAACCATAAGCACCGCCCGTATTGTCTACTATCTTCATGTCCTCCACAATCGCCGTCATCCACCAGCTACCATCACCTCTACCTCCACCACCATCACCGCCTCTACCTCTACCACTACCACTAACGCCCAACTCCGTCTCTGTCACTTTCACCACCAACCATGTCGGCCACCATCACCTCTACCACTACCTTATTCGATCGTCAATGCATCCACCTTTGTCGTTGCAACAACCTCTCCCGCTGCCTCCACCAATTTGTAAGGATATTCTGAAACCTAATCAAACATATGTTTCATTTCAACGAACTATGCCTTTTCCCAAACTAACCTCAGTTATATCAAATTATTCATTAAATTTGGTACTATTATTTATGTATGTATTTTAAGTATATAAAAATTGTACGTTCATAAGTTATATTATTTAAATATTTACTTGATTTTTTTCTCATTTATAACTATTATATGATATATAAAATCATCAAACCACTTTTTGAGGGATCATACGAGTTCTAACTATACCAAACACCAGATAAACTAGTTGTCTAGTCCAGTCCAATCATGTCTGCGTACCAAACGTTACCTTAAAAAAGAGGCCCAATTGAAAAACTGAATCCTAGGCTAGCCCAATAGATAATTAAATAATAAATCATTGATGTTGGTAGCCCGTTTTGCACATCTGAACACCTAATTGACTGATTCGGGTCCACAAACCTGGTCTAACCCGGTTCGTCTCCAACAGTATGTGTATTAGCGATTTTAACACTTTGGAAGTTAAATTAAATCAATTCTTGATTGACCCCTACACTTTTGAACTTTCACATTTAGCCTCTTATTTTAACATCTTATTCAATTTTGGTCCAACTTTCACATTTAGCCCCTCATTTTAACACCATTCTTGCCCTTGGAAATAGCAGGATGAGTGTCAACAAAAAGATTTGTAATTGTACCCTCTATTACAATGTTTCTTAACTCATTATGGTCAGAACTCAGAAGGTATGTCACCCCCCACCCCCTTTGATTCATATGTTTTACTTTCCTAACAAAAGTTTGAATTACAATAGGCCAACAATAAAAAAACACAAAGATACTTAACAACATCTGAACACGACAAAAAAGGCGAAAGAACAATAATGCACGCTCACATATATAATATTAAAATTCTAGGTATATATTCTTGATCCAAAGTACACTATATAAACCCAACCATGATTTTTTTTTACTAAATTTGTAATGATAATTAGGAATCAATGACAATGTACATGAGTCTCTTGATTTATGGTTGAAAGATTCATCCACTAAATTAAATTAATATATACATTAGTATCTTCATGATCATGTGGAATATATTTCTCAGTTTAGATTCACATTGACTTTACATGCTAAAATCTTAAAAGAACAAAAATATGTCTTTTAGGTGATAAGGTTACACTTTTCTCCAAAAGTGGCATATATATGCTTTATTTGTATTATACAACCTCATCAATTAGTCTATACAAGAATATTGTTTTAAGAACATTTATAACTGATTCGATATATATATATACCTAGAATCATGTTGACTTTATCTTTCAAAAGAACCCCTTATTCGGTTTCCATAAGTGCAAGGGGTTTTCCCAAAATTATATAATGTTTCAATTATGTTATTTTCATGGTTTTGGCTTGGATTTAAATAAATATATATATATATATATACACACACACATATATAGGGCCATGTTCAAGAAAAAATCAAGGTAAACTTTGATATCCTTTCATCTGGACGGTATGCATTTGTGCATACAAATAGTTTGTAACATGCACTTGTGCATACAAGTAATTTGTAACATGCACACGTGCATATGCACAAATGCATGATGCACACGTGCATAAAAAACAAAAGACAACTTAATTTACTTGTATAGATGAATGGCTACAAGACTCTTCCTCAGTTTTCCATTTTCTTGAGGTGTTCTCGTGAACCTCACTCACTCTCTCACTCTCTCTCTCTCTGTATATATAGAGAGAGGGAGGTTATATTGTTAACCTTCCAAATGGTGTTAACTTTGTTAACCCTTTTTAACCAATAGGAATTCACATTTTAAGTTAGTTTGGTTCAACATATTAATTATGGTCCAAGACTAAATTTGGTATTTTATAAATAGTTTTTTTTAGAGTTTTAAATTGGAGTTACAAAATTAATAATTAATGGGGAGTTACAAAGTTGATATAGGTTTTTTTTAACTTTTTTATCAAAATATCTAGTTGTTTTGAGTTTGCTCTCGTTCATCAAAGTTCACTGCATTGAAGATGGATTTTCGTCGTGATCAAGGCCACTTTCATCCCGATTTGTTGAACTATTTTCTAATTCCGCAAGGTTGGACTTTGACGATGGAGGAGCCAGTGTAAATAATGATTCGACATTCGGAAATACGTTGTCGGGATTAGCCGATGAAACACAACTCAACACCAATGACGAAGCGGCGATGCAAAACGGTAGTACAGTACCGTCAAACTATCGTAACTGAATGATGAAGGCTTGATCAACTAGTATTTTTGATAGAGTAGTTGTTTTGTGGAGTAGATTTGATATTTATAGACTGTGCACATTTATTAACATTAAGAACGTAGTCTTCACATACGGAATTAATTTTGGTTGTTGTGTTTTGGTTCATGCACGTTCAAAACACCCAAAGGTTCACATACTCTTTATTATATATTAGTTCATGAATGTTCACCCTTTCACTATTGTTCACCACATGTGTCACTCTCTGGAAAATGCATGATTTGTTTATAAATGTTCACCCCCTAACAAAATCCATGAACTAATATAAAGCTACACAGTTCTTTGGTTTATACTATTCTAACGATTCTTGTTAGTACCGTGTTGCTATTGGATTTTTTTGTTTTAAATAAGGTGAATAATACTTAATTCTTGGTGATACCATAACAACCCTTAGTTCATGGATTTTGTTAGGGGGTGAACATTCATGAAAGAACAAATCTGGGTTTAACATATGAAACTATGAAAGAACAAATATGAACAACAAATGTTCATGTTTGTTCATATTTTGTATCAACTATGAAAGAACATATTATGAACAAAAAAATATGAACAAACCACGATAACACTCGTACCATTAGCCCGTAAATAACAACATACAATTACTTAATAAACACTGAAACGGAAACAATAACAGCCCAAACATGACAACCCCTTATTTTGCACTACGATGATCCGTTACCGCCGAATCAAACATGCAAGCATACTTGGAACCGAAAATACAAACAAAGTTCGTGGTGTTGGGAACATATGGGACCAAAACGAAAGATAAGGGTTCATAGGTATCATTGGGGGTTAAACCTTAATTCACCGACATGCGGCACTTGCATTCCCTCCTGAGGGTCTCGTACGAAGTTCTTAGGATGCTTGAGAGGGTGAACATTCATGAACTAATATATAATAAAGAGTATGTGAAACTTTGGGTGTTTAGAACGTACATGAACCAAAACACAACAACTGAATATAATTCCGTATGTGAAGACTACGTTCTTAATGTTCGTAAATGTGCACAATTTATAAATATGAAATCTACTCCATAAAACAACTACTCTATCAAAAATACTGACTGATCAAGCCTTTTTCATTCGGTCCAGATATTTCGACGGTGTTGGTACTATCGTTTTGCGTCGCGGCTTCGTCATTGGTGTTGAGTTATGTTTCATCGACTAATCTCGATGACGTATTTCCGAATGTCGAACCATTATTCACACCAGCTCCTCCATCGTCAAAGTCTAACCTTGCGGAATTAGAAGAATAGTTCAACAAACCGGGATGAAAGTGACCTTGACCACGCCGAAAATTCATCTTCGATGCAACGAATTTTGATGAACGAGAGCATGCTCAAAACACCAAGATATTTTGATAAAAAAATTAAGAAAGCCTATATCCATTCTGTAAACCAAACATCACTTAAGCCTTTAAACACTTTTTTGAACGAGTAAATCCTTACACTTATAGAATGAAAGAAATATACCATTTTTCTATTAATGTATCAATAGATAAGTGACAACTTACAAGAACCCAATAAAAGGAAGAGATTGCCATTTGAAGATGAAAAATAAATAATAGTTAATAAAATTAGTGTTTTTTTGGTTTTATTAATTCGTTGTAATTTGTTACTGATTTGTTGATACATTGAAAGAAAAATATATATTTCTTTCATTTACAATTGTAAGTATATGTATTTATTCATCTAAAAATGTTTATAAACTTATCGTTCAAAATATGAAAGTATGTTGAATTCTTTTCTTCTATTTTAACAACTTCAACGATTTTCTTTTTAGTTTCATTACTTTCAGGAATTTATACTCAAAATATGAAAATGGGTTGATTTATCTTGGACTTTTTAGACATATGTAAACCATTTCAACAGTATATTTAGAATCAAGGAGTGGCGCACCGAGCAGCCTTTTTAATCCATGGCATGACATATTCCCACAAGTTGGGCATTTAGGGCCTAAGACTATCTCTAATGGTGATCTCTAACAATCAGATTGTAAATAAAGACAAAAGTTGATTTAAAAAGAAATTGAAAAGAATAAATAGCAATCTAATCTCAAGCAATGCCTCTCATCTAGCAAACTTAGATTGAGGCAACTTTATCCAACTTTTATGCCATTTGTCATAATATAATAGGTTAGTTTTAGATTTTATGGATATAACTTATCTGATAAAAAAATTGATTTTAATAAAAAAATTAAAAAATAAAAAATATACCAAAATTCATGGTTTTCAATTCCCTACAAATAGAGACCAATATTGACATATTTTCATCACACAAATATTTCTCTCCATTTCAATCTTATCTTATTCGTACTTGTTTTATTGAATTTCAATTGTATGGTAAGCTTTTTCTAATAATAATTACGTTTAATTAACTAGTTGTGTCCGTTTAATCTATTTTTTATGTTTTAAATTAAAAATAATAATTATATATGATAAAAAAAATCAATATATAATTTTTATAAAATGATATTTTATATTGGATTGGGTTGGTTGAGATTGTGGTTAAGTGAGAAAATAAGTGAGATTGGATTGAAGTTGAAGATTATGTAGGTGGATGAGAGAGAAAGTAATATTTTAATTGAGATTGGATTGATTGAGATTGTGAGTAAACATAGTCTTAGGGGTGTTTGGGATTGCTTATTTTTTTGACTTATTTGCCTATTGCTTTTCCTCATCACAAATAAACTATTTTTAGTGTTTGGATTAAAAAAAAATGCTTGTGACTTTTTCCCACCACAAATAAGTTGTTTTTGATAAGTTATTCCATTTTAACTTATTTGAAAGTGCTTATAACTTATTTGTTCAAATTACATATTTACCCCCAACTCCTTTTTATAATTATATAAGTTAATAAGCACTTTTAAAAATAAGCATAAGTTGTTTTAAATAAGCAATCCCAAACACCCCCTTAATATTCTTTGTTTCAAAATAATAATAATATTATGATATATAATTTTTAATATATATATATATATATAATATATATTTATACTAGGTTCGAACCGTGTATTACACGGGGTAATTTAAAAAAATTAAATCATGCCAGAAAACTTATCAACTATTATGAAAGATTAATTTAAAGTGAATTGACGGGAAGCATAACAATTTGACTTTGAAAATATCATTAACTAACCATATGTGATATTATGTAGTTCAATTAAAATTAGAGGAAATAATATAATCATGATTAAGAAAATATAAATAATTAAATATACTATACTAAAATATTTGCATATTTATATTTTTGAATCATAATCCAAAAGTCAGTTGATAAGTGATGTTTTTTTTCCAAGTAATTAAATCTCTTATGATAATTCTAAGGGTGTTTCGTTGATAGAATAGAATTTGATAGAATTGTAATTTGTCGAAGGAATTCGACATTGAAGTAAAAATTGATATGAAATTGCAAAAAGAAAATAACGACAATTTAGTGATTATTTGTATCAAAAATCCTATACTAATTTCAACAAATCGCATACTAATTACGACACATTAATTCGTATATATTTATGATATTTAATAATATAAATAAATCCAAAAATATTCAATATTGAGCTCATTTCGAAGATATTGACGAATCGATTACAATGGTATAATTTGTAATAAATAGAAATGTTTTTAATGCATTTTAGTTCATATACATTATTTATGTTAATATGATAAGAGTCTAAAATGAAAAATAAAAAGTAAGGGATTAAAAGTAAACTACATACCTAATTATAAGGGTAGTAAATGTAACGTATAAATTAAAAAAATTGAATTACGGAGAGATTTAATGTAACAACCCAATATTCTAGTGAGTTTTTAAAGTTGGTGGTCAAAGTGAAATAAATGGAAGTTAACTTGAGGGACTAGATTGTAATTTATGAAGTGTATAAAAAGACTCCAATCCCTAGGGAAGCCCCCATTTCTTTGCTGAAATCAGTATTTTGTGTGGGAGTGCTCTTGGTTGGCGGCTAGGAAGAAGGAAAGAGAGAAAGGAAGAAGGTTTGAGAAGAAATCAAGAGAGAAAGGAGAAATCAAACTAGAATCTGCAAGGTAATGTATCCTAATTCGTTCATCTGATTAGATTAATGCTTCTCCTTCCTATTATTATGAATCCTTAGGACTGGGGTGGGTGATTACTTAAGTTTTCACCATTTTCCCCTTAAAATGAAGTTTTATGGGTTTTGTCATTTGGAATCGTTTTTAAGAGATTAAAGTGGGATTAATTGGGTGTTTGGGGTTGGTGGATGAACCCTTATGGTTATCTAATCAAGCAAATGGCTAAAATCAGGTTAGAAATCACTTTTAAGAAATTTATTTTCGGACAGCAGTCGTATCCGGACACCTTCAGTTCTTGATGATATGGTGGTTTCCGGATACGGATGCTAGTGTCCGGGTAAAGCTCCATGGTGGTATCCGGACTAGTATGGTATCCGGACTAGTATGGTATCCGGACTAGTATGGTATCCGGACAAATATAGTATCCGGACAAGTATGGCATCCGGACAAGTATGGCATCCGGACAAGTATGGTATCCGGACAGGTTGGTATCCGGACAGGTGTGTGTTGGACAGTAGGTCTGAGTTGTTTATCTGATGCGAATCTATTGCCTTAGGTGTTCGTTTGGGTTAGCTTGGAAGTATTTAAGAAGCGCGTTGTACGTCAAGCAAAGTGAGTTCCCTAAACCCTTTTTACGACTTAAAGTGTTAAATGATTTTGACTGATTATGGTTTCATTACGAGCATGAAATGTTTATAACCGTTACGCATGTTTTCCATGAAATACCTGTTTTACCTGAGAAAATGTATTGTACTTGATGAGCTGAGAATGACGATTTACTAAGGTTTTAAAGGTGCAAGTTTTATGAAATGAATGACGTGCTATGTGGAGTCGGTCTACACTGTAGGATCAGAGATAGATCCTCGGGGTCTGATGATCCCTTGGATGTTTATGACAGACTGGTAGGTTGGAATCCGTTTCCTCCTATTTCGAGTAGAAAGGGGGGTCTGCGTAAGCTCCGGGAAGGGGAGTTTGCGTAGGCTCCGGTTGAGGGCGAGAAGGTAACCCATTGGGCCCCGATCGCAGAATGTTTATGTGATCCTATATACAGTGTAGTACCATGCCTGATGTTATGTTAAGGTTTACGATGATATTTTCATAAATGTTTTATACTGGTTACATGTTGTTTTCGGAGGGAATTCACTAGACCTTTTGGTCTAACCCTCGCTTTCAAAACTAAACCATTTTCAGGTAAGCATGTTAAAGGTTCTTCAAGTAAGAACCGTGTGATGGCAGGAAGGATTTGGAACTTAGAGCGACTCCAAGTCTTTTGGCTGATGTTTAGATAGAGATCTCGGCTGTGGATTAGAGACTTCCGCTGTCAATTTTGCTTAGCTTAGTGAAAAGAATGTTTGTGAACAAGATAATAATGTAATCTGAATGCTATATTCTAGATAAATTCTTGTTATGAAAATTGGGACGTTACAAATGGTATCAGAGCCTTAGTTTAAGAGATTTAGGTGACCATTCGGGCCTAAACTTAAACTGTAAGATGAGGAACACAGCCGAGACGTAAGATTGCCTCTAGGAACGATCACTATAAATGCGCTTAGGAATAAGGTGCCAAGGACAAACGTGTACGGTAAGTTTGGAATTACACCTGGCCAGTGGGATTACGAACTTACAGGTACATGTGCGTGCTTACAATACCTTACTTATAGCAATTTGTTGTGTCACGTCTAGCAAGGATTAACTATCGGTTTCTTTCAGTTTAGCGCTGTGGCTGGGAGAACGCTGAGGAATAGGTCAGCAAGATCCCTGAGGGATAGATCGAGCTCCATTGCTTGGGGAAGTTTCGTGTAAGAGTCACTATGATGTGATGTATGTATACATCGTAGAGAAGAAACGTTGTAAAGAATGTTATGAGTCGTCTAGAGGTAGCTCTTCATGGATTCGGAGAGGATGAATGTTTGAGTTTGAGTAAGACTCCAGTTTCGGGTGAGTCCTAGTTTTGGAAATCATGGGATAGATCAGTTGGGATGGTAAGATAGAACAGTGTCAAAACCTTGAAAGTATCAATGGAGCCCTGACTTTTAGCCGAGCTTTTCATTGTCAGAATAAATGGAATAAGATACTTATAGTGAATTAAAAGCATGTAGAAGTAGAAGGCGAGATAGTCGATCAAAGCGAAAGTAGTGTGAAATGGTTGAGTAAGTGAGATGTGGAACGCATGTACATCAAGTTAGTGCTTGATCTAGGGGGCGACCCTTGGTCGTAAGTGGAGTATCAAGGATAAGCTGCGTGAGTAAGCGGTTGACCTTGTTGAGTGAGTAGCCTTCTATTGAAAATAGAGTCTCATGCATAGCGTTCTTTTATGTAACATGAAATTTTCACGATTTAAAAATAAAAACATAACTGCCAACTTTGAACAAAATGAGTCAGCTTGTACGAGTACACGTTTAAAGAAAAAGCGATTTCAGTTACGTCGCACATTGAAATTTTGGGCTTAACGATTTGCAAGGTATTCCACACTTTTAATGATAAGTTAAATTGTTACAAAAAGGTTAAGAAAAACATTTTCCAGCAAAACTTTTACAACCAAATGCTTATTGACCTTTCGATATCATACAATTGAGTGTGAGAACCGACTGGTTTACTTTGTGTCGGTAACTCTTTCAGAATTGCCTCATATGAAAAGATTTTTCATGCAATATATTACTATCGTAATAACATTGCTCGGATTGAGCAAGATTGAGGTTCACGGGAAGATGCATGCCAACGATTCTCGAATCGTTGTGCAGGGTTTTGAAGTTATAAGAGTGATGGGGTCACGGGTACCCGAGTAGTTTCTAAATGTTGTTTATTTAAAATGATAAAACGGGTTGAAGGAATTATTTACTGTATTGTCATGCATGAAGGCTATGAACCCACTAGGTCGTAGAGTATTACGTCTTAAGCTAAGGAAGAACTCCGAGAGCGGAGAGGCGTTGGTCAAGTCAAGGGAGAACGTATGTAGCTTTGGTATATGTGTTTAAGAGGAGAGTTGGACCTTGGAAGAGTCGGGAATGGATTTTAGTGTCAGGTGTATGAGGGTCTGTACCTTTGCTCGATGACTGAGAACACAGTTGCCGAGGGGCGATGATGCCCGGAGGAAGGACTAGGAGTCATCAAGGTATTGGTTTTAGCAACTCTTGATGAGTAGTGATGTGAGGCAGGAATGAAAGGTCCACGATGCGGGTCATGAGATTCGAAGGGAGCTTGTAATATTGATGTTACATGAGTAAGTTTCGAAATGGGGGCGTCGGATTATAAAGTTAACTATGATGTGTAGGGAGGAATAGGTCTCGTAAGGAACTCATGTTAAAGGATAGGTTAAGGAATGTAACGTCCCAATTTCAACATCAAGCAATACCATAGATTAAGCATTCGAATTACATAAAGCATTGTCTTTACATCAACAATAATTTATACTAATCAAAATTGACAGCGGAAGTCTTTAAAATCCACAGCCGAGAACTATTCTATAATTGTCATAGGCAAAATCTTGGAGACGCCCTAAGCTCCAAGTCCTTTCTATCGCCACCTAGTCCTTACTTGAAGAACCCAAAGCACGCTTACCTGAAAATGGTTTAGTTTTGAAAAGCGAGGGTTAGACCAAAAGGTCTAGTGAATTCCCTTCGAAAACAACATATAACCAGTATAAAAACATTTATGGAAATGTCATCGTAAACCTTAACATACATCAAGCATGGTACTACACTGTATATAGGATCACATAAACATACCGCGATCGGGATCCAAAGGACTACCCTCTCGCCCTCAACTGGAGCCTACGCAAACTCCCCTTCCCGGAGCTTACGCAGACCCCCCTTTCTACTCGAAATAGGAGGAAACGGATTCCAAGCTACCAGTCTGTCATAACCATCCAAGGGATCATCAGACCCCGAGGATCTATCTCTGATCCTACAGTGCAGATCGACTCCACATAGCACGTCATTCATTTCGTAAAACATGCACCTTTAAAAACTTAGCAAATCGTCATTCTCAATTCATTAAGTACAATACATTTTCTCAAGAAAAATAGGTATTTCCTGGAAAACATGCGTAACGGTTATAAACATCTCATGCTCGTAAATGAAACCATAATCAGTCAAAATCATTTCACACTTTAAGTAGAAAAAGGGGTTTAGGGAACTCACCTGAGGTCCTGCTTAAAAGTCCTTACTTGCACCGATCATCTCTACACCACCTACAATTAAACCCACCACACAAACCGGGTAAGAGCCACTGAATTTTACTAACTTGAAATGTCTCGACCGGATAAACACTAGATCCTAAAATTATCCAAACCCAATCCACCATAATTAATTTACTCCACATCTAATTAAATTCTCACATTTGATGAACATACTTTCGGTCCACTAAGAAGAATTCCCACGGCCCAACAAACACATGTCACCGACCCATTTCAATTCCTACTTTAATGAATACCAATTCGGTCCATTAAGAAATATTCCAGCTCAAAATATCGATAATACTAATGCTAGTGCATCATGCGGTCCAATAAGGAATTGATGATCACCGGCCCTTAACAATTTCAGTCCACTCAATAAACAATTAACATCGGCCCACATATTAAATAATTGAATATCGGGACTTTAATCAAACACTACCGGGACTTAAACCCACCAAGCATCACCGGTACTTGGGACACCGGGCAACACAACACCGGGACTCACACACCGGGACCCTTAATCCACTCCCGCAACCAAGTCCCGCAATCGGCCATTTCGAACAGAAACTTGATTTATTTAACTTAAATCTACACCAACTGATCACCCATGGCATTTTCTTTTACTAACAAGATGTGTTATTCTCTAACCTCCTGTGTTCACTTACAAAGTTCATTTACCCAATTTAACAAAATCGATTTTAGAGATTAAAGCTCCAGGGTGTTCTTACCCCAACATTTTACAGCTTAAACATGAAGAGCAACTATAAATCTAATTTACCCAGCTATTTGTGCAAGAATTAACATCAATAGATAGATTACTTACCAAAAATCAAGCAAGTTTCTCTTCACGATGCCAATTGATTTCTTCTCTTCTCCTAGTTTTCCTCCTCAGCCGCCAACAGTGCCCAAAATGTTCTAATCCAAAGAAAATCTAGGGAATTGGTCCCTATTTATATCTTTCAAAAGTTGCACAACAAGCCCCTCATCTCAACTTTCATTCTTTTCACTTTAACCACCAAACTTTCAAACCTACTAGAAAATCGGGTTATTACAACACTCCCCCCTTAAAAGAATTCCGTCCCCGGAATTTCTCATTGGAAAAGAGGCGGGTACTTGGACCTCGTATCCGCTTCTACCCCTTAAGTTTCCTCTCGTTCTTTATGGTATAACCCCTGAACCTATACTAGACTCCGACAGGTCTAACTTCTAAGCCTCAACACCAGCTCGTTCGGTAATGGCGAAAAAGTCAATTCCTTCTCACCCGTATTCCTTGCAAGGTCGCCCCCATCTTGACTTCCAATAATTGCTCTCCAAAAGAGACGCGCATCGTACTAAAAATCTTTCTACAATCACATTCCCCACACAAAATGTCTAGCCACTTCCTCACGTTAATTATACTGACCACAGTCCAATGATAACAACCAATTTACACACTTATACCACAACATCGCTCCCATACTATTACCAAATCTAATAGTTCTTCACTCTGAGCACTACCTTCAACTACTTCCTTCCATTTACTTCTCAAACATAGAACATGCTTCTAGAGAACGACTCACTAGAAGGTACACACTTCTAACCCATCGCACTAGTTAGCCTTCCTCAACGCTTAAACCACTCACATACACGCAATTTCAGTGCTTACTATGCCTAACCAACAGTTTTATCATGCCCCTTTCTAAAGATTCAAACAAGTCAAACCGAAATGACACTCAATACTCGAAGCGATCACACACTCCTCATTCCTAACAAAATTTATCCATCCCTTTGCATTTCCTATTACAAACGGATCTATTAACTCAGGAACACCCCGTAACTCGGGTTCCACAATTCTCTCGATTAACCACCAGGATCATAAAATCAGACAGATGTATATATACCATCATCCGGGCTCTCTTACTTAGATTTACCTTAAATAATTCTTTATCAAACAATGTGTTAATCCCAAAAGCACTTCCCCAAGAATTGTAACTCATCCTGTAATAACAAATGAACGTCCTTACTTAACAAATCTATAAAATTTTAGTCAACCAACCAAAGGCTTATACCTCTATCATGACATTTCAAATCAACTAATGATCATACTACCACTCCGACCCACAATCATCATCATGTCATTCCCTAAACATAACCAAGATTTCCAACTATTTCCTTCAAGGATTATTCCCTCACGCATAAGGAACAATTTTCATCTCATCCACTATACTACAACTTGACTAATCTATTCATTATCTTCTTTAAACTTACTCTGCCTTCAAGAATATACTTAACAACATACATGACCACAAAGCTTGGTCTCACAACTGGGCAGTCACCCAATTCTGTCCCGACATTCCATTCCGATAACAGTCAAAATAACACCAACTTACAAACCACGTACTTCAACAACTGAGATTGCAAAGCGTACACTCTACCCGAAATCCCATAAGGATTTCCTTCTAATCCTTCATCTTTCTAGCATCGCCTTACTACATCACCGGTTGACACAGATATCTTGGCAATTGAAGCTACTATTCATTCGTACATTCCCCACTCCTATCATCACACTACCGACCAAGTCTCTCATGGTTATTCGTACCCAATTCACACTTTCCTTCATATTCTCCCGTATACTACAATCGAGTATGTCTCGCTACTTAGTTTTCTCCCAACTTGTTGAACTATGACTCACGAGTTCACACTTAGCTCAAACACAAACATCCTAGCTAGCTCTTTATGATCCGATTCCTTTCTTAGACACGACACATTTTCTTACTGACTGGTATAGTCTACACTCACTCCACTTGTGTTACATACCTTGTCCTTCTACGGACCCTCCTCACCTCGTAAATAGAACGCCTATTCAACAACAACAGTCTCTTACTAATTTAACACTTCTACAAGATATTCTATCAACTTACACTCATCTTGTTTGAGTCTTCGGCCTCGGCCAACATACACCGTTGTCGACTTCAACAACAAAAGACAGCTCTTAACTACTTCCTTAACCTATCCTTTAACATGAGTTTCTTACGGAGCCTAATCCTTCCACATATCATAATCACCTTCACAATCTGTCCCCCTCCTTTCGACACCTACTCATGTAACAACCACATTACAAGCTCACCTTGAAACTCATATTCCTACACCATAGACATTTCATTCTTCCTCACCACACTACTCATAACGAGTTGCTAAAACCATCACCTTGAAGGCTTCCAGTCCTTCCTCCGATCACAACCGTCCCTTGACATATGTACTTCCGGTTACTGGACTAGGGTGCAAGCCCTCATACAACCGATACTATAATCCACTACTGACTCTACCACGGTTCACCTTTCCTCTTGAACACAAATACTAAAGCTACATACGTTCTCCCTTGACTTGACCAACGCCTCTCCGCTCTTGGAGTTCTCCCTTAGCTTAAGACGCAATACTCTACGACCTAATGGGTTCATAGCCTTCCTGCATGACAATACAGTAAATAAATCCTTTTTCACATTTTATCATTTTAAATAACCCACGTTTGGAAAAACACTTGGGTACACATGACCCCATCACTCTTGTAACTTCAACGCCCTGCACAACGATTCGAGCATCGTTTGCATACATCTTTCCGTGAACCTTAATTTTACTCAATTCCGAACGATGTTAATACGGCAGTGATACGTTGAATGAAAATCCTTCCATACGACACAATTTCGAAATAAATCACTGACACCAAGTAAGCCGGTCGGTTCTCACATTCTTTTATATGATATCAATCGGTTAAAATTCATTTGATTGTAAAAGTTTTGCTGGCATACGTCTTCTCGACCTTTTGTAATAATTTAATTTATCATGAAAAGTGTGAAATACCTTGAAATCGTTAGGCTCAAAATTTCATTGTGCAATGTGAATGAAATTACCTTTTCTTTAAACATACGCTTGCACACGCCTACTCATATTAGTTCAAATTTGAAATTTTGCACATTTACTTTACTTATGGAAAATTTCATGTACACATGTACAACTCAGTGTATGAAACTATACTTGCAATTGAAGGCTACTCACTCCAGCAAGGTCAACCGTTCTACTCACGTATCCTAACACTTGCACTCTGACTCCGACCAAATGTCGTCCTCTCGGCCTTGCCGCATCTTGCTATACATACATTCAACGGTCCACTTACTCCACCATTTCATACTATTTTCGTTTTGATCAACTATCTCACTTTCCACTTCTACGTGCCCTCACTTCACTATAGGTATCATAATTCATTAACCCTGCCACTGAAGGGCTCAATTTAAAACTTAGAGTTCCATAACACTTTCAAGATTTCGACACTGTCCTTTCTTACCATCCCGCCTGATCTATCTCATGATTTCTAGAACTGGGACTCTCCCGAAACAGGAGTCTTACTCAACTCAATCATTCATCCTCTTCGAGTCTATGAAGAGCTACCTCTAGGTAACTCGTAACACTCTATGCAGTATTTCTCCTCTATGATGTATACATACATCACATCATAATGACTCTTACACGACACTTCCTCAAGCAATGGAGCTCGGTCTTTCCCCCAGGGATCTTGGTGACCTATTCCTTAACGTTCTCCCAGCCATAGCGCTAAACTGAAGGGAACCGATAGTTAATCCTTGCTAGATGTGACACAACAAATTTGCTATAAGTAAGGTATTGTAAGCACGCACATGTACCTGTAAGTTCGTAATTACACTGGCCAGGTGTAATCCCAAACTTACCTTACACGTTTGTCCTTGGCACCTTATTCCTAGGCGCATTTATAGTGATCGTTCCTATAGGCAATCCTATGTCTCAGCTGTGTTCCTCATCTTACAGTTTAAGTTTAGGCCCGAATGGTGACCTAAATCCCTTAAACTAAGGCTCTGATACCATTTGTAACGTCCCAATTTCAACATCAAGCAATACCATAGATTAAGCATTCGAATTACATAAAGCATTGTCTTTACATCAACAATAATTTATACTAATCAAAATTGACAGCGGAAGTCTTTAAAATCCACAGCCGAGAACTATTCTATAATTGTCATAGGCAAAATCTTGGAGACGCCCTAAGCTCCAAGTCCTTTCTATCGCCACCTAGTCCTTACTTGAAGAACCCAAAGCACGCTTACCTGAAAATGGTTTAGTTTTGAAAAGCGAGGGTTAGACCAAAAGGTCTAGTGAATTCCCTCCGAAAACAACATATAACCAGTATAAAAACATTTATGGAAATGTCATCGTAAACCTTAACATACATCAAGCATGGTACTACACTGTATATAGGATCACATAAACATACCGCGATCGGGATCCAAAGGACTACCCTCTCGCCCTCAACTGGAGCCTACGCAAACTCCCCTTCCCGGAGCTTACACAGACCCCCCTTTCTACTCGAAATAGGAGGAAACGGATTCCAACCTACCAGTCTGTCATAACCATCCAAGGGATCATCAGACCCCGAGGATCTATCTTTGATCCTACAGTGCAGACCGACTCCACATAGCACGTCATTCATTTCGTAAAACATGCACCTTTAAAAACTTAGCAAATAGTCATTCTCAATTCATTAAGTACAATACATTTTCTCAAGAAAAATAGGTATTTCATGGAAAACATGCGTAACGGTTATAAACATCTCATGCTCGTAAATGAAACCATAATCACTCAAAATCATTTCACACTTTAAGTAGAAAAAGGGGTTTAGGGAACTCACCTGAGGTCCTGCTTAAAAGTCCTTACTTGCACCGATCATCTCTACACCACCTACAATTAAACCCACCACACAAACCGGGTAAGAGCCACTGAATTTTACTAACTTGAAATGTCTCGACCGAATAAACACTAGATCCTAAAATTATCCAAACCCAATCCACCATAATTAATTTACTCCACATCTAATTAAATTCTCACATTTGATGAACATACTTTCGGTCCACTAAGAAGAATTCCCACGGCCCAACAAACACATGTCACCGACCCATTTCATTTCCTACTTTAATGAATACCAATTCGGTCCATTAAGAAATATTCCAGCTCAAAATATTGATAATACTAATGCTAGTGCATCATGCGGTCCAATAAGGAATTGATGATCACCGGCCCTTAACAATTTCAGTCCACTCAATAAACAATTAACATCGGCCCACATATTAAATAATTGAATATCGGGACTTTAATCAAACACTACCGGGACTTAAACCCACCAAGCATCACCGGGACTTGGGACACCGGGCAACACAACACCGGGACTCACACACCGGGACCCTTAATCCACTCCCGCAACCAAGTCCCGCAATCGGCCATTTCGAACAGAAACTTGATTTCTTTAACTTAAATCTACACCAACTGATCACCCATGGCATTTTCTTTTACTAACAAGATGTGTTATTCTCTAACCTCCTGCGTTCACTTACAAAGTTCATTTACCCAATTTAACAAAATCGATTTTAGAGATTAAAGCTCCAGGGTGTTCTTACCCCAACATTTTACAGCTTAAACATGAAGAGCAACTATAAATCTAATTTACCCAGCTATTTGTGCAAGAATTAACATCAATAGATAGATTACTTACCAAAAATCAAGCAAGTTTCTCTTCACGATGCCAATTGATTTCTTCTTTTCTCCTAGTTTTCCTCCTCAGCCGCCAACAGTGCCCAAAATGTTCTAATCCAAAGAAAACCTAGGGAATTGGTCCCTATTTATATCTTTCAAAAGTTGCACAACAAGCCCCTCATCTCAACTTTCATTCTTTTCACTTTAACCACCAAACTTTCAAACCTACTAGAAAATCGGGTTATTACAAGGAAGTAGTTAAGAGTTGTCTTTTGTTGTTAAAGTCGGCAACGGTGTATGTTGGCCGAGGCCAAAGACTCAAACCAGATGAGTGTAAGTTGATAGATTATCTTGTAGAGGTGTTAAATTAGTAAGAGACTGTTGTTGTTGAATAGGCGTTCTATTTACGAGGTGAGGAGGGTCTGTAGAAGGACAAGATGTGTAACACAGGCGGAGTGAGTGTAGACTATGCCAGTCTGTAAGAAAATGTGTCGCGTCTAAGAAAGGACTCGCGTCATAAAAGAGCTAGTTAGGATGTTCGTGTTTGAGCTAAGTGTGAACTCGTGAATCATAGTTCAACAAGTTGGGAGAGAACTAAGTAGCGAGACAGACTCGATTGTAGTATACGGGAGAACATGAAGGAAAGTGTGAATTATGTAAGAATGACCATGAGAGACCTTGTCGGTGGTGTGATAATAGGAGTGGTGAATGTACGAATGAATAGTAACGTCAATTGCCAAGACATCTGTGTCAGCCGGTGATGTAGTAAGGCGATGTTAGAAAGATGAAGGATTAGAAGGAAGTCCTTTTGGGATTTCGGATAGAGTGTACGTTTTGCAATCCCAGTTGTTGAAGTACGTGGGTTGTAAGTAGGTGTGTATTTTGACTGTTATCGGAATGGAATGTTGGGGCAGAATTGGGGGATTGCCCAGCTGTGAGACCAAGCTTTGTGGTTACGTATGTTGTTAAGTATATTCTTGAAGGCAGAGTAAGTTTAAAGAAGATGATGAATAGATTAGTCAAGCTGTAGTATAGTAGATGAGACATCGCTAAAGAATGAAAATTGTTCCTTATGCTTGAGGGAATGGTCCTAGGAATAGTTGGAAATTTTGGTTATGTTTAAGGAATGACGTGATGATGATTGTGGGTCGGATTAGTAGTATGATCGTTAGTTGATTTGAATTGTCATGATAGAGGTATAAGCCTTTGGTTGGGTGATTTAAATTTTATAGATTTGTTAAGTAATGACGTTCATTTGTTATTACAGAAGGTGCTACAATTTTTGGGGAAGTGTTATTGAGACTAACACACTGATTGTTAAAGAATTATTTAAGGTAAATCTAAGTAAGAAAGCCGGGATGACGGTATATATATATCTGTCTGATTTTATGATCATAGTGGTTAGTCGAAAGAATTGTGGAACCCGAGTTTCGGGGTGTTCCTGAATTATTAGATCCGTTTGTAATAGGGAATCCAAGGGGGTGGATTATTAGAGTGGATAGGGGACATTACTAAGAAACATACTTTGGGGTCATTGGAAGTTTAAAGAGGATGAGGGTTGTGTTAGCCAAAATGTGGTGGGATAGATGTGAAATCCTTAAAGAATGTGGATTGTTGCTTTTGTGTGATAGAAATGACTGAGAAGGTAAAAGTTGGAGATTAAAGAATGTGTAGCGACGTCGAACACTGGTCTTGTTTCAAGACGGCTTGGTTGAATGCCTTAAGATAAGATTTTGGTGCAACTGTTTGGTTATGTAAGAATGAGAAATCGATATCAACATGTGGAAAGGTCGGGAGAGGGGGGCAAGTAATGTTTGGTGAGCAGTGCTCCACGCTAACGTGGGGAAGGTGTAGATAGTATGTCGGAGCAAGTGAGTAAGTTGGAAGTAGTAAACTTGACAGTATTGCCGAAAGGTACAGTATTGTGTAGATTGTCTTTGATTAGTGTGCGAACCGTTGGAAAGAATATCGAGGAAGGAAATTGTGTAAGTTTTTGTACAGGGAAGAAGTGGATGAGACAACTAAATGAGTTAAGTTAGTGACTTTGTGAGAAAGGTGTAAACGATTTGGTCGTGCAGCGTTTAAGCTAGTGAGAATAGTATGGTGTGACCATGGTTATTCCTCCCAGTTGGGTGAGGGTAACCGGAGTTATGTTTTATGATCGAATGAACGTGGTAATCAGCGAGGATTTGATGTGTTTCAGGATAAGTTTAATTCGAGTAGGGGAACACCTCAACGTTAGGTTTGAAGGTTCCTACCCTGGGTTACGTACAAGGATAGAGTGATAAAGTGGTGAGGATGTGAGAAATGGTTGACGAACTGTGGTCGAGGTGGTCCGAGAAAGGGAAACGTTATTCGCATAGTCGATTGTTGATTAGGAGAAGTAATCTAGGATTGCTTGTATTTCGATGAAGGAACTCTGGTTGTGAGTTGTCGGGACGTTCAGGTTTGGATTTGTGTCAAGCGGTCAAGTGTGTGTTCGTCTCTTAGTAAATGAATCTCGTGTTGTGGCAGAGAATTTAGCCAAGTTCCTCCTTAAAGGAAGTGTTGATGCATGAGAAGCCTTAGTAAATCTTCTGTAGTCAAGATCGACCGAGTAGGAACAGTAGCCTACGAGTTAGAGTACCGTAAGAACTGAAGGAAATGCACCCAAGGTTCCATGTTTCGAGTTTGATGAGATGGTTGACTGAGTCAGTTATAGCTTTACTTTGGGAAGTGTCGGTTTTGATGTGGGCAAGATACCCGCATTTTTTCCAATGAGGAATTCCGGGGACGAAATTCTTTTAAGGAGGGAGTGTTGTAACAATCCAATATTCTAGTGAGTTTTTAAAGTTGGTGGTCAAAGTGAAATAAATGGAAGTTAACTTGAGGGACTAGATTGTAATTTATGAAGTGTATAAAAAGACTCCAATCCCTAGGGCAGCCCCCATTTCTTTGCTGAAATCAGTATTTTGTGTGGGAGTGCTCTTGGTTGGCGGCTAGGAAGAAGGAAAGAGAGAAAGGAAGAAGGTTTGAGAAGAAATCAAGAGAGAAAGGAGAAATCAAACTAGAATCTGCAAGGTAATGTATCCTAATTCGTTCATCTGATTAGATTAATGCTTCTCCTTCCTATTATTATGAATCCTTAGGACTGAGGTGGGTGATTACTTGAGTTTTCACCATTTTTCCCTTAAAATGAAGTTTTATGGGTTTTGTCATTTGGAATCGTTTTTAAGAGATTAAAGTGGGATTAATTGGGTGTTTGGGGTTGGTGGATGAACCCTTATGGTTATCTAGTCAAGCAAATGGCTAAAATCGGGTTAGAAATCACTTTTAAGAAATTTATTTTCGGACAGCAGTCGTATCCGGACACCTTCAGTTCTTGATGATATGGTGGTTTCCGGATACGGATGCTAGTGTCCGGGTAAAGCTCCATGGTGGTATCCGGACTAGTATGGTATCCGGACAAGTGTAGTATCCGGACAAGTATGGCATCCGGACAAGTATGGCATCCGGACAAGTATGGTATCCAGACAGGTTGGTATCCGGACAGGTGTGTGTTGGACAGTAGGTCTGAGTTGTTTATCTGATGCGAATCTATTGCCTTAGGTGTTTGTTTGGGTTAGCTTGGAAGTATTTAAGAAGCACGTTGTACGTCAAGCAAAGTGAGTTCCCTAAACCCTTTTTACGACTTAAAGTGTTAAATGATTTTGACTGATTATGGTTTCATTACGAGCATGAAAAGTTTATAACAGTTACGCATGTTTTCCATGAAATACCTGTTTTACCTGAGAAAATGTATTGTACTTGATGAGCTGAGAATGACGATTTACTAAGGTTTTAAAGGTGCAAGTTTTATGAAATGAATGACGTGCTATGTGGAGTCGGTCTACACTGTAGGATCAGAGATAGATCCTCGGGGTCTGATGATCCCTTGGATGTTTATGACAGACTGGTAGGTTGGAATCCGTTTCCTCCTATTTCGAGTAGAAAGGGGGGTCTGTGTAAGCTCCGGGAAGGGGAGTTTGCGTAGGCTCCGGTTGAGGGCGAGAGGGTAACCCATTGGGCCCCGATCGCAGAATGTTTATGTGATCCTATATACAATGTAGTACCATGCCTGATGTTATGTTAAGGTTTACGATGATATTTTCATAAATGTTTTATACTGGTTACATGTTGTTTTCGAAGGGAATTCACTAGACCTTTTGGTCTAACCCTCGCTTTCAAAACTAAACCATTTTCAGGTAAGCATGTTAAAGGTTCTTCAAGTAAGAACCGTGTGATGGCAGGAAGGATTTGGAACTTAGAGCGACTCCAAGTCTTTTGGCTGATGTTTAGATAGAGATCTCGGCTGTGGATTAGAGACTTCCGCTGTCAATTTTGCTTAGCTTAGTGAAAAGAATGTTTATGAACAAGATAATAATGTAATCTGAATGCTATATTCTAGATAAATTCTTGTTATGAAAATTGGGACGTTACATTTAAGGAGTGAATGTGGGTGTGTTAATTGAACTTATAATGTAAACTGCGTCCAGATACATGTTTAGGCGGGAAAATACTGAAGTCGGCTCACCAGAAGACGACACGTGGCATGATAGTTACTTATTTATTATATGTATAGATTTTAAACCCTATAATTTGTTTAATTAATGATGAACATTATCTTTAATAAGAATTTAGGGAGGGTTTTGTTTGATGAAATGGTTTTTGAGATATTTGGATATTGTTGAAGAATTTGAATTTGGAAGGATTTAGAATCTTTGATGTGTTTTTCGTTTATAGGATCTGAAATGTAATTGAATTTTATTTTTATAAATAGTTGTAAAAATAATTAAATTACTTATTAGAAAATAATTGTTGTTAGCGTATTCTAAAACATTATTACATACAAAATCCTATGATATCCCGTAAAATTCCAATGTGGAATTTCAAAATCTATGTTTGTGGGATTCCAAATCCCTGAAAGCTTTCGGATTAAATATGACATTGGCATGAAATTCAATTCTTAATCTATCTAAATCTAATCCAATCCAACAAACCAAACACAAACGTTATAATATCTACTAAAAATAAAAAATTTGAAATCTATCTACTAATATTAAATAAATAAACCAACGGGCATTTTATGGTTATTAATTTGCAATACTTTGTTTTTGTTTTAAGGCTCGTAAAATCTTATTTCAAGATTAAATTTTATTTACGGCAAACCATAAGTATAGAATTTGAATTGAAAGCTTCTTTGATTATGGTAGAAATTAGAATTTTGTTAAGAAACAAAAAATAAATGAGTAATCGGAATGAAAACTAGATCATATTTCAGAATGACAGTTTTAATGATGGCTAATACTAAGATTGAGTCGAGCCATTCGAGCCTATACTTTTTCGAGCCAAACATATTCATATGTTTACAAACTATATAACAAAATATAAAAATTACCGTGCTTGAGTAAATAAACGAGTTAATCGATCTTGAATTCTAGCTCATAAATGAGCATCGAGCTCGAGCTCAAACATTGAAAAATATTCGGGCTCGAGAATCTAAAAAGGTTAATCGAGCTCGAGTCGAGCCTGATATTGTTTTTTCAAGCCCGGCTCGAATAGCCTGTTACTCGACTCGACTCGTTAACACCCCTACTTGTCGCCACCACACTACAAGAAATCGACTCTATAGCAACAAAGGCTATAGCGACGATATAGAAATCGTCGTTGAAGGTATTAAAATATCTTTTCCTCGACATAATTGAAGACTTCAAATTCTTTTTAAAAAAATACACCTACAGATACGATATGTTGTTGCAGTAGGTGTTCAAATAATAAATAAAATTCATATTATGTACAACAATAACATGCCATCGCTAAAACTGATTAATAATTTTTTTATTAAATAAAAATATGTTTTCAAAAAAAATAAAAATCATGGCATCAACAGCTACGACTTTATCGTTGCTGTAGAATAAAATAATATTTATATATATAAATTAAATTAAATTTTGTTTATGTTTTTATAGAAAATGGGATTTATAACTAAAATGTATGTAAAGACCGACTACAAACAACGAACACACTCCAATTACTTTTCTCAATCTGAACGCAACGATTTTGAAAGCAACGTAACGATTGATTACAGTTTGTCAAAATTCTCATCAACTGCTACAGAAATTGATTACGGCGATTGATTACGCACGGTTTGTCAAATTTCTACTCCCAATACTTCTCTCAATCCGTTTCACTCAATCCGTTTGATTACAGCGATTGATTACGCAGGGATTGATTACGCAACGATTATATGTCTCAATACTTCTCTCAATCTGAACGAATTTCTCCTACTCACAGGGGTTGATTATTGTTCGATAATTTTAACCCAATCCTCGACAGCCTATCGTTCCCCACTGCAACCCTAATCGCGACATCACTTCTCCACAAGGATTAGGCAGGTAGTTCTCAGTTTTTGCTACTACTTTCTGATAATTTGGTGCTTTCTGATTTGGTCGCAGTTTGTACATTCTAATGTTTTGCTACTGGTTTCAATTTCTGATTTTTTATTCTGTTTATTGCTACTAATCTTAATTTCTGAATCTGATTTTGGTCTCAGTTTTGCATTTTGATTTTGTTTATTGCTACTAATCTCAATTTATGATTTTGATTCTGATTTTGGTCTCAGTTTGTGCATTCTGATGTATGATTTTGTTTATGCCTTTTTGCTACTAGATAGTAGCATAAGCTTTTGTGATATACAATCTAATATGATCCATAAGGGTGCGTTTTGTAACACCCCATATTTTATCTTCTTGTAGTTGTTGTGAGTAAATAAGAGTTTGGGGGCCTTTGTGTGAAACTTGAAAACTTGTGTGTCAAGAGGGTGAATAGAAGAAGTGTTAAGATGAAAACCCTCATTTTCATTCATTTGTTCATAGTGTCGGCTGAGAAGTGTAGAGAAGGAAAGGGGTCACAAGAGGTCACAATTGAAGATTAGAGAAGGAAGTTTTCAGCAAGAGATTGAAGGAATTTCTGCCAAGGTATACCATCTTCTTTGTCTCTTTGTTTTGTTGCTAGAATAGAGGTTTTAGATGCATTTCTTTAATGCATTCTTTTCTTAGAAGTATTTTGTGGAGAAACCACTTGGAAGGGTGGGATTGATGAATCTCTTGGGGAAATTGTGGAAGCTTGATGAGATTTCACTCTTCCAATGGAGGTTTCTAGGTTTTGTTCATTATTGGGAGTGTTTTGTTGAAAAGAGATGATCCATGGGATTTTTGGTTGAGGAATTGAATGTTTTGGAGTGGGTATTGATTCCTTTAGAGGTTATATGGTGTTAATCTTCGTTTTTGGAAAAGTATCAAGCATTGGTGAGCATTTTTGGAAGTTTGGGTGATTTTTTCGGACTCATCTGGTTGTACAGAGAGGAGGGGGCCTCGAACAGGGGTTTACGCGGCTTTCCACGCAGTTTGTAAGCCGCGGGAAAAGTCGCGCATCTCCCTGTTGAGTGCACCTCCATTTTTCTTTGTTTGTCGTTCGGGCCTGGAATCGAGGCGTTGTTTAGGGGCTGGTCTTAGGAAATTATAGGAGATGTTTTGGGGCTTAATTAGGGAATCTAATACCACCATATTTAACCCCAATTCAGGTGTTCGGTTGAGCTAAAGTGTGTTCCAGAGCATGTGTCAATGTGCTAAGGCTAAGGTGAGTTCCCTTATCTTATTTGTGTAAATGAAATGTTTGCGAAAGGTTTTCTTAACTGATTATGGTTACGAGCATGATGGCATGATTAAATGTTTTGAAAGGTTTTATTTCACATGACATGGAAATGCTTACTAATGCATGCAAGTTGTTTATACGCTTAACTATACGATATGTTGATTGCATGTTTTTGTGACGGTTATTGCCACGTATGGAGTCGGGTTGCACAGTAGGGTGATGAGACAGAGTTGTCGTACCCGGCTTTGTAGGGTGTTTGCCGTACCCGGCTTTGTAGGGTGTTTGCCGTACCCGGCTTTGTAGGGTGTTGAAACCGAATTGTCGTGCCCGGCTTTGTAGGGTGAAGAAAGTCGAGCCCACTGTGCTATACCTTTGTTGAATGCATGACTTGGAACGTTATTACGTTATAGAATGACATGATTTTATACTTGGCTTGCGTGAAACTGTTTTTGGGGGAATTCACTAGACCTCATGGTCTAACCCTCGCTTTTCAAAACTAAAACCATTTTCAGGTGATAGTCGTGTTTGGGATTTCATCTGGCGATGATGGAAGGGTGTGGCGTTGTAGAAGAGCTAGAGTCTAGCGAAGACTTGTAAATTTCGTCAGGCTTCCTGTAGCATCTCAGTTGTGGGTGTGTTATCCGCTGCGAACTTAGAGTATAAGTAGCATTAATTGTATACTTTGGGACCAAATTTGGTTGTATTGTTACAAGTTTTATTTTAGTGAAATTGGGTTGTTACAAATGGTATCAGAGCCATAGTTTAAGAGATTTAGGTGACCGGATGGGCCTAAACTTAAACTGTGGTGTAGAGTGAGGCACAACTGAGATATAGGAAGCCATTAGGAATGACCGTAAACATAGAGTATCTTGACAATGGTAGTGAGAACCCTCATGTAAGGTAAATTCAAGTAGCATCTGGCCAATGCTATTATGGATTTACAGGTGCATGGGTGTAATCAATCTCTATTGTCGGGATGGGTGGTGAGGGTGGCAGTATGTAGAAGGTTCTAACCTTGTACGTGATAGCAAAGAGTTGATGTGTCATGGGAGATCCCTTGTGATGAGGTGTGTGTAACTTCTAGAAGGAGTGTTGTCTAGAATGTTGATGAACTGTCTAGGGGTAAAACTCTCTGGGATAGGAAGTGAGAAGTATGTTGGCATCTTCAAAACCTTCAATTCAAGATCGAGTGAGGGAATATAGTCTTGGATTCCTTAGTCAATGGTTTAGTGGCAAGGTTAATGAATGAAGGAGATCAGTGTTTTTTTGAGGTATGCATAAGAGTAGGAAGTGAAATAACTGGTTAGTTTGGTAACCCATGTTGAGCGATCGATCAAGAGGGTTGTGAAGCACTTGTACTACAAGTTGTAGCATAAGTAAGAAAGCGGTTGTTGGTCATAGTATGGTATCAATGAAGAGTTGAAGTGAGTGCAACGGTTGACTTGGTTAGAGTGAATAGCCTTTAATTGCATATTGAATTTCATGCATTCTGTCATTAAACGTATTACCCGAGTTCTTTCATGTTAAAAGCATGTACGTGCATGACAGGTTTCTTGTTTGGAAAATGAGTTGACGCGTGCGAGCGTGTGTTTTCTTTAAAGTAAAAGACAAACTTGTTTTCATTATACGATAAAGCTTTGAACTTAGTGATCTACGAACTATTTCACGCTTTTATTTGTGAAAGAAAATCTTCGTTCCGAAAATATTAAAGACGTTTTATTGCGAGGTTTTGTTTTATAAACAAAATGAGTATTGACTTGTTATTATTATATGAACGAGTATTGGAGTTGACAGACCCACTTTGGGTAAGTGATTTCGTTCGAAAAAATTTCCAGTCGTATGTGAAAGGATTTCATTGGAGACAACCGTTGTGTCGGCATCGATTCAGATGGACGAGGTTACGAATCATCGTAAGAGTGCCCGTGAGCGATCTTTGATATCGTTGTGTTTCACTATTCATCTTGAGTGATGTTGTTTCACGCATACTCAAGCTTGTTTTATGATTCTATATCTATCGCGTTTTTTTAAGAGTGCAAAATGATTTTTAAACGTTATCACTGTGCATGAAGGCTATGAACTCGTTAGGTCGGGAAGGGTATTACGATTGAGGTTGAGGAAAGGCTTTGGGGAGTGGAATTGTCAATTGAATAAGATGTGGTCGAGTTATGACCTTAGTATTTCCGTTACATGAAGTGGGTGAATGTCGGGAGTCTTGGGCAGTGAATTCGGAATGTTGGTATGAGTGTAGTTCGAACTATTGCTTGGTTATGTGAGAATAGTTTAATCGCGGTGAAGTTGAGATGGTCAAAGTGTTTCTGTGAGTGGAATAGTAATCAGTAGCATTACGTTACTTGATGTAAAGTTTTCGGCTTTGAGTTGGAGTACTGAGATGGTTTGGTAATTAGAACTTGCGCTAAGAAAGATCTTGTGTCGGCTTTCTCTCAAGTGAGAACGATGGGGTATAAGTTGGTTATAATGCATAGGACGAGGTGGAGTCTGTTAGGAATCCTAGATTGACAGGAAGGAATGGAATCATCGTCATGTAGTCTATATGTGTGGAGGTTTTCAACTGCTTAGCATGTCTCAAGTTAGGGGTGATGCCAAGAGATTAAAACGTGAGAATGAACCCGGTGGGTGTGAATGGGCGAGGTCGTTCGAATTGTGTAAATGGTATGGTATAGGAACACCTAGTGAGGGCATTGGGAGAACGAAAGACCATCAGTGTGGCTGTGATGCCCTTTGAGGTTTTGATGATTAGCTTATGCGTAAGGTGTCTAGCACTGCGGGGATAGATCTTGTAGAGTTGGCGAGAAACGAGAATTTGTTCGGGAGTCAGGAGAAGTAGATTTCTTCGGGAATCCTTGTCCGTCGTGAGGCGCACGGACAATTGCATGTCGATTGTCGAAGTTGAATCGGTGACCGTTCTGTTGGACAGTTGTCGGGAGGATGGTATTGTAGAAGTAACTATAGTGTGTTTATCTTGTTGAGTTTTCTTGCAAGGATGTAGGAAGTTGTTTGGAGGAAGGTATGTATCCGACATGACGTTGGACCACCTTGTGTGAGTGTTGCAAAAGTGAAAGGTCGTAGTGGCATAAGTGATTTTTATAGGGATGATGATCCATATAAGAACGAAAGGATAGGGTAATCGAAGCGGGTGTGCTTTAATTAGATGATCTTGGTATGTGATTCGTCGAGACCCGAGAAAGGCAAAGTCGGGAAACATTTTGCTTCAAATGAAATTGTGTTATGGGTGGCATGAAGGAATTGCCGTAATAATGGAGTTTGTCTGCGTATGTAAAGGCATCATGTTAGCTTGTTGCAATGTAGTCGCGGGGTGCGATAGTGGCGTGAGGAAGTGGTAGCATTTGGTACCGAAGACACGTGTAAGTCTTAGATGTAATGATGAATTGCCGTAATAATGGAGTAGTCAAAGGTAGTGAGTATGCTTGGTTGAAGTGTGCGGTTTTGCGGGCGATATACATTAATACTAGGTTGAGATCAAGAGATTGAGTTGCGGTTGATAACGGGATGAAAGGATAACCCTTTTTCTTCTCGATCCCATTGGATTTTGGGTGAGTTTTCATACTTCACTTGATTGTCGATCAGGATATTGTACCCGTTAAGCTGTAGCGCTTCGTCGTGAAGTTTGGCAGGAGCTTTGGAGTATTTCGTGGATGTAATGAAATACAATGAGCGGGTCGGCAGTGTTGGAGAGTTAGGAACTCTTGGTAGTTCTTGGTGTTAAGTACCTTATGAGAACTTGGCTAAAGGTCTTGACTGATAATTTTGGAGAAGCCGTTCTTTTAGACTGTAACGATGCGTGATGGGAAGTCTGTATAAGCATGAGAAAAGATGATGACGGTATGACAGATCGAGTATAGACAGACTCGCGGTAAGAAGATGCCGTGAGACACTGAATAGGCGGACTATAATTAAAGAACTGTTATTTGAAGGGCGTAAGAAAAGAAATCGTTGTGTATGTCATGGTTAAAAGGTTGAGAAAGCTAAGTTTGTGCGACCGGTCTAAAAGTTGGCTCATGTTGGCGAGTCATTCTTTTGAGGCATCTTTAATGTATCAAGTTAGGATGGAAACCAGTGGTCAAATGTGGTGCCCTGGTTGAGAGACCTTGGGATTAGATTCGGTATTGTCGGGGAGAATGTTTCGTATGAGCGTGTCGTTTAACATTCAATTAATTGGTTTAGTTTGAGTAAGCCTGGTCACTCCTCCTTGTGGGAGGGCAAGCGATTTGTGGTGGTAGTTCCAAGTTAGTGGAACCATTTGGTGGATTTGGCGAAGGATATAATTGTGTATAGAATTGAATAATGGCTTAGGGATTGTTGTGAGTTTGGACCGTTGATTTGTAACTGTTGGGGCACGTGTGATCGGTGATGACTCCGGTGGGGTAGCTTTCTTTTAAAGATAGTAATTCGGTGTGAGTAGTGTGATTGATCAAAGAGATTGCTAGTGTGTACGGTTCGAGACGTTACCGACCTGAGGATGTGGTAGTTGGTCGAGGAGCATTGTCTAAGAATGTTGTTCATTGTCGGTTATGATCAGAAAGGGATGGCTAAGTGAATGGGACTAGAACGATTAGATTGGAAGCTATGAGTAAATGCAGTCTCAAGTCGGGGAAAACATTCCCAGGGAATTGAAGTAGTGTGCTTCAAGAAGAGTGTGAGTTGGGTCACATTGTGTCGAAGTAATAGCAGATATAGAAAGAATATGAGAGTTAATGAATGAATTAAAGGTACTCGGGAAGTATGGAACATTCTGGGTGTGACTTGATCCTTGTTTAGGGAGTGATGGTCGGAAGGCAATATGTTGTATCTTCGCAATCAATGCGAATAATGGAGGAGTAGGATTTTGTGGTATTGCTAGAAAACACTCTTTGGGGCTGGATGGTTGAGAATTTGAAAGGCATCGAGACTGGTCTTGTAGAGAGGTGAGTGCAACTCCTTAATAAATTGTTGGGTATTATGAGTATTGGAAATCAGAAGTTAACTCCAACTTTCAGAATGTGTCCGGCAATGGAATTCCGAGGACGGAATTCTAATAAGGGGGAGGTGATGTAACACCCCATATTTTATCTTCTTGTAGTTGTTGTGAGTAAATAAGAGTTTGGGGGCCTTTGTGTGAAACTTGAAAACTTGTGTGTCAAGAGGGTGAATAGAAGAAGTGTTAAGATGAAAACCCTCATTTTCATTCATTTGTTCATAGTGTCGGCTGAGAAGTGTAGAGAAGGAAAGGGGTCACAAGAGGTCACAATTGAAGATTAGAGAAGGAAGTTTTCAGCAAGAGATTGAAGGAATTTCTGTCAAGGTATACCATCTTCTTTGTCTCTTTGTTTTGTTGCTAGAATAGAGGTTTTAGATGCATTTCTTTAATGCATTCTTTTCTTAGAAATATTTTGTGGAGAAACCACTTGGAAGAGTGGGATTGATGAATCTCTTGGGGAAATTGTGGAACCTTGATGAGATTTCACTCTTCCAATGGAGGTTTCTAGGTTTTGTTCATTATTGGGAGTGTTTTGTTGAAAAGAGATGATCCATGGGATTTTTGGTTGAGGAATTGAATGTTTTGGAGTGGGTATTGATTCCTTTAGAGGTTATATGGTGTTAATCTTCGTTTTTGGAAAAGTATCAAGCATTGGTGAGCATTTTTGGAAGTTTGGGTGATTTTTTCGGACTGATCTGGTTGTACAAAGAGGAGGGGGCCTCGAACAGGGGTTTACGCGGCTTTCCACGCGGTTTGTAAGCCGTGGGAAAAGTCTGTTGAGTGCACCTCCATTTTTCTTTGTTTGTCGTTCGGGCCTGGAATCGAGGCGTTGTTTAGGGGCTGGTCTTAGGAAATTATAGGAGATGTTTTGGGGCTTAATTAGGGAATCTAATACCACCATATTTAACCCCAATTCAGGTGTTCGGTTGAGCTAAAGTGTGTTCCGGAGCATGTGTCAATGTGCTAAGGCTAAGGTGAGCTCCCTTATCTTATTTGTGTAAATGAAATGTTTGCGAAAGGTTTTCTTAACTGATTATGGTTACGAGCATGATGGCATGATTAAATGTTTTGAAAGGTTTTATTTCACATGACATGGAAATGCTTACTAATGCATGCAAGTTGTTTATACGCTTAACTATACGATATGTTGATTGCATGTTTTTGTGACGGTTATTGCCACGTATGGAGTCGGGTTGCACAGTAGGGTGATGAGACAGAGTTGCCGTACCCGGCTTTGTAGGGTGTTTGCCGTACCCGGCTTTGTAGGGTGTTGAAACCGAATTGCCGTGCCCGGCTTTGTAGGGTGAAGAAAGTCGAGCCCACTGTGCTATACCTTTGTTGAATGCATGACTTGGAACGTTATTACGTTATAGAATGACATGATTTTATACTTGGCTTGCGTGAAACTGTTTTTGGGGGAATTCACTAGACCTCATGGTCTAACCCTCGCTTTTCAAAACTAAAACCATTTTCAGGTGATAGTCGTGTTTGGGATTTCATCTGGCGATGATGGAAGGGCGTGGCGTTGTAGAAGAGCTAGAGTCTAGCGAAGACTTGTAAATTTCGGGTGTGTTATCCGCTGCGAACTTAGAGTATAAGTAGCATTAATTGTATACTTTGTGACCAAATTTGGTTGTATTGTTACAAGTTTTATTTTAGTGAAATTGGGTTGTTACACGTTTAGTATGCAGACGGGACGGAACGGGACAAAAAAAATAGTCCCATGTTTGATGAGCGACAAAATTAAGTGGGACACCATGGGACAAAATGAGAATTTCATGGGACAAAACTTGTAATTTTTTGTTCCAGCAAAATAGGTGGAACAATGGGACTAAACTTCATATTACCATTTTGCCCCTTTTACACACATAACCCTCCTCCAAAACGTGAGCCTCCATCTCGTTCTTTCCATCAGACGACTTCTTCATCCCCTTCATCTCTCCATCTCGTCGACTTCTACACATGTACGATTTCCACTTCTTCTTCCATTTCTCGTCAATTTCATGGTAGATTTCTCCATCTTACTCGATTTCATGGTCGAGTTGCTAATGTGATGTTGCTATTGTCGATTTTGGTACTGTCGATCTTGCTACTGTCGATTCTCCATCATACTCGATTTCATGGTCGATTTCTTATGATTAGTCGATTTCCTTGCTACTGTGAGTTGCTATTGTCGATTTTTCCATCTTACTCGATTTTCATGGTCGATTTCTCCATCTTAGTCGATGTCCTTGCTATTGTCGATTTTTCTTGATGTTGCTACTGTGATTGTTAGAAAAAATGGATTTCAGCTGTAATGTTGCTATAGTGATTGTTTAAATTGCTACTGTGATGTCATTGCTATTGTTTAAATTGTTTAAATTCTTTCATGATGAAATCAACTGTGATGTTAGTCGATTTCATGGTCTAATTTCTTGTTATAAAATTGTTTAAATTCTTTTAAATTGCTACTGTGATGTCCTTGCTATTGGAACACTACTTGTTGTTGCTGAAAGAAGAGAAACGCCCAAAGAGGTTTGTCATCTCTGCTTTTTTTATATCCGCTAAAGAATAGGGAGAAGTCTGAGTTAAAAGATTTATAAAAGTCATATGTTGCACTTGCTTCTTGAGTGATTTGTAATGCATGCATGTGATATATATATATATGTTGGGATAATCTGTTACATATGAAAAGATGTGACTTTTCATATGAAAAAGGTGTGACCTTTTATATGAAAAGGTGTGACTTTTCATGAAAAGGTGTGACTTTTCATGAAAAGGTGTGACTTTTCATTCACACCAACCGCCACCAACCGCCACCTTTTCATGAAAAGGTGTGACTTTTCATTGGCACCGGTTGATCTTCTATAAATAGGAAGCATATGTAACAGATTACAATATACACAAACGCATACTCTCTCAAATTCTCTCAAAGTTCTTCATTGTTCTTCAAGAAGGAAACATAGTTTGATTCGTCAGGTTCGAGAGTTCGATTCTTGAACGGGTTGTTGTATCCTCTAGATAGACGTCCAATCGATACGGTACGAGGGACGAATTTCTGTCTAAGGACACTGCTTTGCAGGCCTCAATCCAACAAACGTTCTTCTTCAAATTTGTGATCAAGAAACTCGAGTTAGTCTTTTTCTCCTTGAAACTTTGTTTATGTATTTTCGTTTATATGTAAATTTCGTATATACATATATATATATATATAAATAAATTCAGTTTTCATTTGATTCAAGATTGTGTGTTACGAATTTCAATTTGTGTATCTAATGTCTAACAATCTTAGACAGAAGTTTCGTTGACGATGGAAAACTCTTCCTTGTTGAAATCGAGTGTGGAGAAACCCGAAAAATTTAAGGGTTCCGATTTTAGAAGATGGCAACAAAATATGCTCTTCTACTTGACGACTTTGAAAGTGTCTAACGTGCTTACCGATCAAGCACCGACACCGCCGGTTGGAGAGGGAGAAAACATCCCATCCCAAATTGAATTGGCTATGTTCCAACGATCCTTGGATATTTGGAACGCCAACGAATATAATTGTCGGAATTTTATTCTTAATGGTTTGGATGATGGTCTTTATGACATATATTCATCCTTCACCACGGCAAGAGAAATTTAGGAGTCATTGGAATCAAAGTACAAGACGGAAGTCGCTTGTTCCAAACGATTTATCGTGGGCAAATTCCTGAACTATAAGATGACGGATTCCAAACCGGTCGTGAAACAAGTAGAAGAAATGCAAATCTTGGTCCATGAATTGGAAGTCGAAGGTATGGGCATCAACGCTAATTTTGTTATTGGTTCAATTATTGACAAGTTACCTCCATCCTGGAAAAATTTTAAACTCTATCTTAAACATTTGTCCGAGGATATGAGTTTTGAGCAATTGATACTCAAATTGCGGGTGGAGGAGGACAACCGGATGAACGAGAAAGCGGATGCTATCTCGTTGGAACCAAATACAAACATGGTTACCGGTAACTCATCAAAGACGAAGTTCCAAAAAAGGAAAGGGAAAGGCGACGGGTTTCAAGCATAATCTCAATGCTTCAAACCCACTATCCGTACAACGAAGGCCTTTCAAAAAACGTGTGATGAGTTGTTGGGTATGCGGAAAGCCGGGGCATCGAGCCAAGGATTGCCGCCATAGAAGAGACCATAGTGGTCCCGGAGGAGGAGGTGCCGGTGGAAACCCCCATCAAGCCAACGTGGTCAATGCTCCAAATCAATTCGTTGGAGTAATTGAGGCTTTTATGGTTACAAACGTGACCGATTGGTGGGTTGATACCGGTGCCACCAAACATATTTGCAACTCCAAAAACATGTTTGCCATCCACACAAATCTGTTGAAAAGTCTAATCAAGTACTTGGACTTATCCACAACGATTTATGTGATTACAAAGCCACACCCACACGTGGAGGAAAGAACTATTATGTATCATTTATTGATGATTGCAGTAAATATTGTTATGTATACCTAATACATACCAAAGATGAAGCTTTGAATATGTTTAAGACATACAAGGCTGAAGTTGAAAACCAACTTGACAAAAGAATAAAAATTCTGAGATCCGATAGAGGAGGAGAATACGAGTCTATGGACTTTGCAGAATTTTCTTCTCATCATGGCATAGTTCACCAAACAACATCTCCCTATACTCCACAACAAAATGGAGTAGCCGAAAGGAAAAACATAACATTGAAGAACATGATTAATTCAATGTTGATTACTTCGGGAGCACCACATAGTTTGTGGGGTGAAGCATGCTTAACTGCAAATATGATACTTAATAGAATTCCTCATAAGAAGAGCGATAAATCTCCTTATGAACTATGGAAAGGAAAACTTTCTTCCTACAAAAGGATGAAAGTGTGGGGTTGCCTTGCAAAGGTTCAAGTACCTTTACCCAAAAGGACAAAACTTGGACCGAAGACCATTGATTGTGTATATCTTGGTCCGGCAAGTAATAGTGTTGCTTATAGATTTTTGGTCTATAAGTCAAACAATGAAGATATCCACAACAACACAATTATAGAATCAATTGAGGCTGAATTCTTTGAACACATCTTTCCTTACAAGGATAAAGGGAAAGAAATCTCTAATCCAAGGAAGAGAGTATGTGAAGTAGATAACACCGATAGTGTTGAGAAACAAAATGAAGAGAGTACATCAAAGGCTCAAGAAGAAAACTTAGAGCCTAGAAGAAGTAAAAGGGGAAAGATTGCTAAAGACTTTGGACCCGACTTCATGACATTCGTTGTCGATGAAGAACCTCAATCCTATAAAGCCGCCATGGACTCATCGGAGGCACCTTATTGGAAAAAGGCTATTCAAGGTGAGATAGACTCCATTGTTCAGAATAACACATGGAGATTGGTAGACTTACCACCGGGTCACAAGGCAATTGGTCATAAATGGATCTTCAAGCAGAAACTAAGACCTGATGGTACTATAGAGAAATATAAAGATCGATTAGTTGCCAAAGGTTACCGCCAAAAGGAAGGTCAAGATTTCTTTGACACCTATTCACCGGTAACACGAATCACGTCCATTAGGACATTGATGGCTATAACAGCAATTCACAACTTACACATACATCAAATGGATGTGAAAACTGCTTTCTTAAATGGTGAATTAGATGAAGAAATTTATATGCAACAACCGGAAGGTTTTGTTGTAAAAGGTCAAGAGAATAAAGTATGCAAACTTGTGAAGTCTTTATATGGACTTAAACAAGCCCCAAAGCAATGGCATGAAAAGTTTGATAACACTCTTCTATCAAATGGTTTCCAAATTAATGAGTGTGACAAATGCGTATATGTGAAACAAAGCAAGAACGCATGTGTCATAATATGTCTATATGTAGATGATATGCTAATCATGGGGACCAACTTGGATGTAATCAATCAAACCAAGAAGATGTTGCACTCCTCGTTTGATATGAAGGATCTTGGAGTAGCAGATGTAATTCTTGGGATAAAGATCCAAAGAGATCCTAACAGTTACATTCTGACTCAATCTCACTATGTTGAGAAAGTTCTTAGGAAATTTGGTCACTATGATGATAGACCGGTAGTCACTCCTTTTGATCCTTCAAGCCAACTTAAGAAGAATCAAGGAGAGAGTGTGTCTCAATTGGAATACACTCAAGTGCTTGGAAGTTTGATGTACATTATGAATTGTACGAGACTGAATCTAGCATATACCGTGAGTAGACTTAGTCGATACTCACATAACCCAAGTAAGGATCATTGGTATGCACTTATAAGAGTGCTTCGATATCTGAAGTACACAATGAACTATGGGTTATACTATACCAAATATCCTCCCGTACTAGAAGGATATTGTGATGCAAACTGGATTTCCAATCATTCTGAAAGTAAGTCCACAAGTGGCTATGTGTTTACACTTGGTGGTGCAGCCATATCTTGGAAATCTTCGAAGCAAACCGTAAATACACAGTCAACCATAGAAGCCGAATTCGTAGCCTTAGATAAAGCTGCCGAAGAGGCAGAATGGCTTAAAAGCTTCCTAGAGGGTATTCCCTTGTGGCCTAAGCCTGTTACCGTCGTGTGCATACATTGTGATAGTATGACTGCTCTTACAAGATCAAAGAATCAAATTTATAACGGCAAATCGAGACATATCAGGCGTCGCCACAAAACAATACGAGACTTGCTGAAGAATGGAATCATTTCCATCGATTATGTAAAGTCAAAGGAAAATATCGCAGATCCTTTGACAAAAGGCCTTAATAGAGAACAAGTCTCTTATACATCGAGGGGAATGGGCTTAAAGCCAATCCAATGAGTTCTACTCGGCGGCAACCTAACCTAGCGAAATTGGAGATCCCATGGTCTAGGTTCAATAGCCAAACTAGTCGGGGACAACTCAAGAAGCAATTAAACAAAGGTATGCCTATTCCTATGATGTTTTTTCCTTTGTTTTCCGTTGATGATTTAAGGGTTGAATTCTTATTCTTAATAATACTGATAGCTTATTGGTGGAACACTACGGAATGTTCTTTGTTGGTGCAAGTGTACCACATCTCTATATATTTATATATATTTATTTTGATGATTACAAACACACCGTATTATTGTTTATCTAACAATCCAATCCAAGTGTACAGTTCTTGAAGATCACGAAGATTTTATCTGAAGAGTTCAAGACGGAAGATTTACGTTGTCATTAGTGTTTATAATTTATAATGATAAACACCCTAAAATAATATACCACTTGGATATTTCTAAAAACCCAATAAATGATTTTAATTAAATAGGGTTTATTGAGAAGATCCAGCAAGATTGGTTGCGGCCTGGAAGCTGCCCTTTCTGACGCCGGCATACCGCGTGGTACCGGCGGTATACCGCGGCAGAGGTTGCTGTGCAATGCTGATTGGTTGAAGCTACTTTTTCAGGCGGCATACCGCGAGTCCTAGCCGGTATACCGCGGGTACGTATTCCAGAAGTCAACTTTGCATGAGAGTCGTTGGAGTGTCAGTGTACTTTTTACTGCACGGTATACCGCGTGCTTTTGGCGGTATACCGCGGATGCTTATATCCGTTGGAAGAGCTGCTATATAAATGCATGCGAAGGTGGAGAAGAAAGACAAGACAATACAGATACAAACCAACAGCCATCTCCTCATCTGATCTCTCCCAACTAATATTCCATACTACATATTATCACTACATATTTATTTTATAAAACGTTTTTATAAAATATCCAAGTGATAAATATTATACAAGAGTGATTTCCATTGTGAGTTATACTCCTCTTGTAAGTGTTTGAATAACGGGTGTGTGATCCTGTATATCTCAATAAGCTGAAGCTTGAGAGCCTATTGCTTACCTTTGTATTTGGTTTGTATTCTACCGTAAAGAATACGTTTATTGGATCGTGTCGGGAAGTGTCTCGGCTAGTGATTTACCAAGTTGTGGTAAATCACTAAATCTCCGTGTCAAGTATCTCTATCCCTTATCTCTTTATATTTCCGCTGTGCATTTAATTATATCTGTTTATATAATTATTGTATATATACTCTGCTTTATTTACTGTATTTATACTATCCTGTATTTATACATATCTGTTGTGTTTTCATATACTCTGTTGTATTTACATTATTAAGATATTTTTATAAAAGGTTTTTTTGAAAGTAAAATTATTTAAATACAACCTTACCCCCCCTAGGTTGTCTAACAATTGGTATCAGAGCGGGGCTTTCAAAAATCGTCTATTTAATTTTTTAAATCCGTTTTTGTTATGGCTCAACAAAATGCTTGTTTTTCTAAATCTCTTCTTATTGATTTCGAAAATTTTGATCTTTGGGCAAATTCTTTTGAACGTTATGTTCGTGGGATAAATCAAAAAATTTGGGATATTATTATTAAAGGAAATTTCAAACCCACAAAATCTCAAAACAACAAAGTTGTTGAAAAACCTAGCTCGGAATGGTCCGAAGAAGATAAGGATAATTGTTGTTTAAATTATGAAGCCAAAAATTTTCTCTTTTCGGTTCTTACTAACGATGATATTGAGCGTGTTTATCTCTTTGAAACTGCTCGTGTCACCTATGGTGAAAACTCAAAAGAAAAGAGAGACGAAACCCGAGATCAAAGAAATAAAGAAACTTGTCTCATCGTCGACTGCGAGAAAGAGGTATGTACTTCATACTCAAGTTATTCTAGTTGTAGTGATAACGATGATGATATTGATATGTTAAATGTCTCTTTTCAAAAATTGATTGTTCTCGTAAATAGTTATAAAAATGAGAATGCTAAATTAAAAGAAGAATTATTATTATGTCAAAATGAGTTGAATAATTGTAAACAAACCATTGCATGTGATAATAAAATCAAAAATGAGTTAAATGATAAAGTTATCACTTTAGAAAAGAAAGCATGCGAAAATATTGTTTGCAAATCATGTGATGTTTTAAATGAGAAACTTGCATGTTTAGATAAAAGAATAGAAGAAAATGACATATGTGCAAAATGTGATATTCTCATAAATGATAATGCTTGTTTAAAAGCTAAATGCGATTTATATGAAAAAGATAATATGTTAGCTAAAGCATTTCAAAATAGCAATGATAAAGTGTTAAAAATGCTAAATATGTCTAATCGCATTAATTGTAGAAAAGGCATTGGTTCTAATACATGTATTGATACGTGCTCGTGTATTCAAATTAAAAAGTGTTTTGAACCACCTAAAGTTGAAACGAGAAAACCTTATGTGCAAAAACCCCCATATATGTCAAAAATGAAAAATGTGAATTATGGGAGGAAACCGTATGCTCGCATGTATAATAGTAATTTTTCTAGACCTAATGCGAATATAAATGCTTCATTTTATGTGTATGATAAATACAATCGCAAAATTAGAATGGTTAGAAAATGGATTCCGAAAGGAATGTTTAATGTTGACAATCCCGGTGGGATGCGTTTGTGGTTTTAAACAAATTTTGTGGATTGTATGTTGTCATGTTTTATTTTATGTCGACAACATATTTTAATTTTTTATTTGCAGTTTATGTTTTATACTAACTGTTAAAAGGACCCATAAGAAAAGGGTACCACGAAAAATTTTCTTTGCCTTTTGTAGGTGATTCCTGGCGAGGATACAATACGTGTTTCCTGACGAGGATATAATACGTGTTTCCTGGCGAGGATATAATACGTGTTTCCTGACGAGGATATAATACGTGTTCCCTGACGAGGTCATAATACGTGGTAATTTTTTGCTCACATAAAATTAACCGAAAAATCGAAGCCTTAAGATCCTTTTTTTTGGTGCAAGTGTTTCTTTTTGGTTATTTTGTTTTATGTCTATTATATGCTTTTTTTTATGCATATTTTATTGTCCCTCAAATTTTATAATTTGTTATTAATTTGAGGGGGAGCTTTTTATCTTTTACCTATGAGATTATGCTCTCTCAAATATATGCATATTTTGAGGGGGAGCATCTCTCGAGGGGAAGCATACCGTCTTTCTTGACCCTTTTTGTTTCGACAAACGGGGGAGAGAAACCGCATATGCTCATGCTTAGCGGTTGTGTTTGTCATCATCAAAAAGGGGGAGATTGTTGGTGCAAGTGTACCACATCTCTATATATTTATATATATTTATTTTGATGATTACAAACACACCGTATTATTGTTTATCTAACAATCCAATCCAAGTGTACAGTTCTTGAAGATCACGAAGATTTTATCTGAAGAGTTCAAGACGGAAGATTTACGTTGTCATTAGTGTTTATAATTTATAATGATAAACACCCTAAAATAATATACCACTTGGATATTTCTAAAAACCCAATAAATGATTTTAATTAAATAGGGTTTATTGAGAAGATCCAGCAAGATTGGTTGCGGCCTGGAAGCTGCCCTTTCTGACGCCGGCATACCGCGTGGTACCGGCGGTATACCGCGGCAGAGGTTGCTGTGCAATGCTGATTGGTTGAAGCTACTTTTTCAGGCGGCATACCGCGAGTCCTAGCCGGTATACCGCGGGTACGTATTCCAGAAGTCAACTTTGCATGAGAGTCGTTGGAGTGTCAGTGTACTTTTTACTGCACGGTATACCGCGTGCTTTTGGCGGTATACCGCGGATGCTTATATCCGTTGGAAGAGCTGCTATATAAATGCATGCGAAGGTGGAGAAGAAAGACAAGACAATACAGATACAAACCAACAGCCATCTCCTCATCTGATCTCTCCCAACTAATATTCCATACTACATATTATCACTACATATTTATTTTATAAAACGTTTTTATAAAATATCCAAGTGATAAATATTATACAAGAGTGATTTCCATTGTGAGTTATACTCCTCTTGTAAGTGTTTGAATAACGGGTGTGTGATCCTGTATATCTCAATAAGCTGAAGCTTGAGAGCCTATTGCTTACCTTTGTATTTGGTTTGTATTCTACCGTAAAGAATACGTTTATTGGATCGTGTCGGGAAGTGTCTCGGCTAGTGATTTACCAAGTTGTGGTAAATCACTAAATCTCCGTGTCAAGTATCTCTATCCCTTATCTCTTTATATTTCCGCTGTGCATTTAATTATATCTGTTTATATAATTATTGTATATATACTCTGCTTTATTTACTGTATTTATACTATCCTGTATTTATACATATCTGTTGTGTTTTCATATACTCTGTTGTATTTACATTATTAAGATATTTTTATAAAAGGTTTTTTTGAAAGTAAAATTATTTAAATACAACCTTACCCCCCCTAGGTTGTCTAACATTCTTGATCAGTATTACCTATATGAGATTGATGTGGGGTCGCATCTTTGAGGACGGAGATGGCTACGTCTTCTAAAATTCTCATGAAGAAGGATTGTTCACGACCGAAATGAACACAACGGTAAAAGTCAACTATGCATAAACATGATTTGTGTGATATTCATTGACTAGACTTACTACAAAACGTGGTTAGTTCAAGACTCTTCGTCACTAACCACAAAGTAGGTCCGATGAATACTCACTAAGAACGGTTCAAGTCACCTAGACACCTTTTCTGATGCATTTAATGTTTATTTCCTGAATAAGAACAATAAATACTTTGAGAATATCTTATTTTCTATTCAAATGTGGGGTATTATTAGAGTTTGAATAGAAAATGTGGGGTATTGTTGGGATAATCTGTTACATATGAAAAGGTGTGACCTTTTATATGAAAAGGTGTGACTTTTGATGAAAAGGTGTGACTTTTCATTCACACCAACTGCCACCAACCGCCACCTTTTCATGAAAAGGTGTGACTTTTCATTGGCACCGGTTGATCTTCTATAAATAGGAATGATATGTAACAGATTACAATATACACAAACGCATACTCTCTCAAATTCTCTCAAAGTTCTTCATTGTTCTTCAAGAAGGAAACATAGTTTGATTCGTCAGGTTCGAGAGTTCGATTCTTGAACGGGTTGTTGTATCCTCTAGATAGACGTCCAATCGATACGGTACGAGAGACGAATTTCTGTCTAAGGACACTGCTTTGCAGGCCTCAATCCAACAAACGTTCTTCTTCAAATTTGTGATCAAGAAACTCGAGTTAGTCTTTTTCTCCTTGAAACTTTGTTTATGTATTTTCGTTTATATGTAAATTTCGTATATACATATATATATATATATATAAATAAATTCAGTTTTCATTTGATTCAAGATTGTGTGTTACGAATTTCAATTCGTGTATCTAATGTCTAACAATCTTAGACAGAAGTTTCGTTGACGATGGAAAACTCTTCCTTGTTGAAATCGAGTGTGGAGAAACCCGAAAAATTTAAGGGTTCCGATTTTAGAAGATGGCAACAAAAGATGCTCTTCTACTTGACGACTTTGAAAGTGTCTAACGTGCTTACCGATCAAGCACCGACACCGCCGGTTGGAGAGGGAGAAAACATCCCATCCCAAATTGAATTGGCTATGTTCCAACGATCCTTGGATATTTGGAACGCCAACGAATATAATTGTCGGAATTTTATTCTTAATGGTTTGGATGATGGTCTTTATGACATATATTCATCCTTCACCACGGCAAGAGAAATTTGGGAGTCATTGAAATCAAAGTACAAGACGGAAGTCGCTTGTTCCAAACGATTTATCGTGGGCAAATTCCTGAACTATAAGATGATGGATTCCAAACCGGTCGTGAAACAAGTAGAAGAAATGCAAATCTTGGTCCATGAATTGGAAGTCGAAGGTATGGGCATCAACGCTAATTTTGTTATTCGTTTATATGTAAATTTCGTATATACATATATATATATATAAATAAATTCAGTTTTCATTTGATTCAAGATTGTGTGTTACGAATTTCAATTCGTGTATCTAAGGTCTAACAATATATATATATATATATATGTCCATCAGGATACGGATATTGACATTTTAGAAAGAAGCTTATATGATATAAAATTATATGATAGAAAGAAGTATACCGCATGCAGTTAACTTGTAGATTGAGTCGACCTAAAAATATGGAACAAAATCACTAAAATCTTAACACTGAGTTATTATAATTCAATAAAACATTCCAAATTGCATGAGAGGAAATTTGCTAAAGTTCCTTGGCCACATGATTTCCCTACGAAGAGTTTTCTTATGTTATTATAATTCAATAAAACATTCAAATTTCCATAAGAAATAATTTGATAAAGCTCTTTGTTTATGCTTTTTCATCTTAGGTTGCGTTTGTTTTTTAAGAGGTCTGAAGTCTGAAATCTTATTTCACTTCTATTTTTTAAGAGATGGTGCTGAAATCTGAAATCTGAATCATTAAGACTGTTTGTTTTTGTAAGATTTGAAGTCTGAAATCTGAATCTGAATCTGAATTAATTAACCATTAAATATAAAATCTATTTTTTATATCTTTATCTATCTATATATATACTATCTTATAAAGCATGTAGACTAAAAGTCTTAAAGTCTTAAAGTCTTAAATCTTTTTTTATTTAAAAATTAATTATATTCCTTTTCTTCTTATATTTAAGCATGCTGATTCTGTTTTTTCTATTATTATTTTTAATAAAACTGAAAATTAATTGTTGTAGTTATCTTTTCCTATCTTTCTAACAACTTAAACTCAAATCTTTTTTTATTTAAAAAATTAATTAAATTTCTTTTCTTCCTTTATTTAAGCCTGAAAAATATATAATTATTTTGAAAAAAATATATGATTATTCATGTTAGAGAAAAATATATTAAAATTAAAAATCCAACAAACAGATTATTAAATCATTTATGAAACTTGAAAATTTCGAAAAACGATTGATGAAACATAAAAATCTTGAAGTTTTTGAAAAAATAATTTATAAAACTCAAACAAACAGTTTATGAACATGAAAAAAATTGAAAAAACGGTTTATAGAAGTTAAAAAAATTCATATAATACACTATAATTTAATAAAAATAATTAATGTGATTACATGAATATAAAAACAATTAATTACGATCACATGATATATTTTCAAAAGTCTTAAAGTCTTAAATATTTTTTTATTTAAAAAATTAACTATATTCCTTTTCTTCCTTTATTTAAGCATGATGATTCTACTTTTTCTATTATTATTTTTAATAAAACTGAAAATTAATTGTTGTAGTTATCTTTTCCTATCTCCCTATCCCTCCAATAATAATTCAAAATTCCTCTCTCTCTCCCCCCCATCTCCTTATCCCTACTATAATAATTCAAAATTCCTCTCTCCAATATTAATTCAAAATTCCTCATTTTCTTTCCAAAACCTGCTCAATATCGCTCCCTCCCAATGTGACGACTCAATTCACTACGACGATTCAAGCTCCCATGTGATAGATTCGTCATTCAGATCATATAATTATATTCATAGGGTTTTCTCCTGGTACGATTCAAGCTCCCGATGGTTTAACTCTCAATCCTCTCATACGATTAGGGTTCATTACATCCCTCTTTCTCTCATTTCTCCCGTCCCCAATGTCTCTAAAATCGATAGGGTTCATCTCCATCTCTCTGAAATCTCGGCTTTGAAATATTTTGACGTGAAACATTTTGATTTTGCTTTGAATTTGGGTTCACAGATTAGGTTCATCTTCATCACTGTATCTCCATCGCTCCATCTCAGGTAAAAAAAAAATCAACCTCAATATTTAATATTTTTGATGTGAACCATTTTGATTTTGCTTTGAATTTGTGTTCACGGATTAGGTTCATCTTCATCACTCCATCTCCATCGCTCCATCTCAGGTAAAAGTTTTAACCTCAATTTTTAATTTTTTTGATGTGAAACATTTTGATTTTGCTTTGAATTTTAGTTCACATATTAGGTTCATCTTCATCACTCCATCTCCATCGCTCCATCTCAGGTAAAAAGAATTTCAACCTCAATTTTGAATGGTTGAAATGTGAAACATTTTAATTTTGCTTTGAATTTGGGTTCACAGATTAGGTTCATCTTCATCACTCCACATTTCCATCGCTCCATCTCAGGTAAAAGAATTTCAACCTCAATTTTGAATTTTTTTGATGTGAAACATTTTGATTTTTCTTTGAATTTGGGTTCACAGATTAGGTTCGTCTTCATCACTCCATCTCCATCGCTCCATCTCAGGTAAAAGAATTTCAACCTCAATTTTGAATTTTTTTGATGTGAAACATTTTGATTTTGCTTTGAACTTGGGTTCACATATTACGTTTCATCTCCATGGCTCCATCTCAGGTTTAAAAAATCGATTTCTCCATCGCTCCATCTTAGGTAATATCAGTTATAAAATTGTTTTCCTAACTTTGAGTTTGTAATTTTGTAATTGACCCCCTCCCTATATGAACTTTGGTGATCTGTTGGCATTTTGACAGAATATACAACAGATGGTATTGGGTTTAGTGTTCTGATTTTTTTAATTTGGTCCTGTTCAGATTTAAGACGAGTCTTGATGGTACCTTCGTATTTCATTTTCATTTGCATGATGTATATGTCTTTATGTAGTGGTTTTAAATGTGCATCTTTAGGGTATGTCATAAACAAGGCACATTTCGACTTAATTTATTTTGGTCTTCTTCTCAACTATAGACAAGAGCATCACCACAATAAGGAGGTTTCCAAAATGAACGTTCTTGTACTTTTAACAGCATCAGACAATGTGTGTTAATTATGTTGGTTGTTAGAATATTTATTAAGTCAGTGCTTATTTGGTTGTTAATATCTTGATTACTTTAGTTGGTCACCGCTGTTTCTTTCAGCATGTTACCTTTATTCATATGTCTCGATTTAAAAGGACTTAACGTCTTTCGTTTTTCCAACAAAACTATGCTCTTATTTGTGTTCTTGGTTTTTGAGCTGAAGGTGCTTTTGGATTGCTTAATTTCTTGCATTAGTCTTTTGCTTCAATACCAGGTTCTTCCCGAGAAGATGTTCTGTACCAGGTTCAATACCAGGTTCTTCTCACTCCCGAGAAGTGTTTTGTCGCCATTTATATGTGGTTTTTGCTTTTTCTGATTTATAGCATCGCTCTCACTCTCCACCCAGGTTCAATACCTTTATTTCTCTTCAAAATAGTCGATGGATTGTCGCCATATATCTCTAGACTTTTTATTTTCTGATTTCGAGTTGGACTTTTTGCTCGTGTTTTCTCTATCTATCTCTGTGATTAAGGTATGTTTCTTGATTTGTTTTGCTTTAGGTGTGTTTGCATAAAAAACAGATGTATTTTGACCTAGAATGTCAATGGGTTACATTCAAGAGATTATTGATGTTGGTTTTAAATTTGGTCCTGGTAAGATATGACAATGTTTTAGTGATTCTTTGGAACAGTTTTTTAATTTCTTGTGAAAAATCTTTGATGAGCTACAGTGTTTAGTGTTCTACTGTTTCTAAAACAGGTACATGAAAGACGATAGGTGAACTGGCGGCAATCCGAAGTCATTCTTGCCTAGAGTTGGACAAAAATCTTACCCAATACATAAGTGATCGAATGTGTATTGGCTGCTCGTGGTAAGATGATTTTTGTATCTTACCCAATACAAAAATCTTACCAATCCACAACTGCCATTCACAAGTGTTCAAAGTTTCTCACTGATTTTCGTTTATAATCCAGTTTAGTTTGATTTCTCACTGATTTTCGTCTTCATCGCACACCCAACAATCACAATTTGGTCGCCGAAAACGAAACCAAAAGAGCAAAATTGACATATCATGTTGTTTCATGATAACCTTTTGAAGATTTGTGTTATAGATGGGTCGAGGACTGATTTTTACTGCAATATTTGTTATACTTTTCATCTACAGGTAAGATCTCATCTCCAGGTAATATATTATAGTCTCTTAACCTTTTGAAGATTTTTGTTGGGGTTAAATACCGATTTGTGGGAACACTACACATATCAACTTCTTGTAGATGCATCTTCTTTTGAGTAGTATGATCTCTCATTTTTTATTTTTTGTTGATTTTAACTGCATTTTACAAAGTTGTGATATATTCTGCATCTTTAATATGTTTTGACAGTGCTCCATTTGTGTTTTCTGGTTTTAGTTCCATTTGAATCTATTTTTGTTTGTGGTCGATAAGTGATGATTTTGATATTTTATCGAATTGTTTTCTCTCTGATTATATGTTATTTGTTACAATTCAAATTTCTTTTGTTGATATAGTTGGAGAACAAGAAAGATGTTTCATAAGTGAGGATAATGACTTTGGCAATGTGGAATGGTATAATTCTGCATTTTCTTTGAATGTTATGATCGTTGTTATTCTGTAATTATACGTTCTTCATCTTGATTTTTCATGGCTCGATTTTGTTCATTTACCTGCTTATCTCAAATTTTTCTCTCACATACCTGCTTATTTTTTCTGGTGATCATTGCTCCATCTTGTAGGATCAAAAGAGAACCAAACCGAGGTCTCTATTTTCCATTTCAGTTAAAGTTAATTGGTTTCTTACATTATCAAACTTTTAGAAATTTCTACATCTCAAGTTTATCATAGCTTTTCCATGTCAAATGTGAAAACGAAGGTCTGTATTCCCCATCAGATTTTTTGCAAGTCAAATAGAAAACAAATCAACTTTGTCTTCGTAAGTGGTTGGAAAATGGTTAATTTTTAAATTGTATTGCATCATTTTGAACATTAATAGGACATGCTTAGTTTGTTTACATGATTTTTAGCCTAGCGTATATAATCATATGATAGAGGGAAGAAATGTTGCTATTAATTTGTTCAATAGGTCTAATGTCACCATGAATGCTATTTGTTATTTTGAATATTTCTTATTTGCTTAATGTACATCGAGAAGTTACAGAGATAATTTGTCAACAGTTTGATTTTTTTTTCTTTTTTGCATTCTGCAGTATTTATGTGGTGTGGTTAACAAATTATGTGGATGTAGTTGGATGGGAAGATGTATATTAAGCTATATGCATCATTTATCATGTATGTTGCTGCTGTAAGCCATGCCATGCTGAGATGAGATGTGATTCTTTGGAACAATCAGTGTTATTAAACACTAGGTAGGTATTGGAGTAGAGATGCTTTAGCATTACCACGGTTAGTGCTTACCAAATGAATTGTTGTATACGAAATCGACTTGGTGGACTAAAATCCTACCCGGTAAAAATGCGACAATGTAATTTAGTGGTAAGCGGGTAATAACTCTTACCTTGTGAGGGTAATTTAGTGATAAGCGGATCCAGAATCTTACCCGGTATGTGAGGGTAATAACTCTTACCTTGTAATACTGGGTTATAAAAGTATACCAATAATTCATTTTGATGATTGAGAATGTTACCCCATAATTTTTTTTTGAAAGGCAAGTATTATTATTAAACCAGTCAAAATAGAGAAACAATCGAACCAGGCAAAGCCCAAGCAACAACATACAGGAATACCGGAAAAATACCCGGCCAGATTAAGCCCCCAAGGATTACCAGTAGTAAGCCACTACGAGAGCTTAATCAAAACAGCCAAGCCGAACCAAAAAACAAGCAGCAGCCATCCTGGACAACCATTGCTTAAACCATACAGCCAACACAGTGGCTTTGCCCATTCAGCCCACGTCAAACAACCAACATATCAGACATTCGATCATATAATTCGGTAGTACCGAAAAAGCATCTTAATCCGGGCAGAGAACTCCAAACAACCGATAACAACATCTTGAAGCAGGCCTTGCTCGAACAGTTCAGAAAGGTACGTGATCGCAGGCCCAAAACCCGAACAGTAGCTACAGCACCACCTACCTAAACTGAACAAAACAGAAGCGAAACGAGGCTACAAGCGCAACAAACTGTCCGGATCAGAGAGCCACACCTTCCAATCAATCTTCTTATCTCGACTCCTCTTGAAGCTCCTTCTTTGAAGTTCAAAGAATGTTACCCCATAATGTGAGTTGAGACTTTTGCCAATTAAGCGCTTATCCGGTAAGCATTTCGTAAACGGCCCTAACTTTTAATACACTTACCATTATTTAGCGTTGTTTTATTGTATTTAGGTTCTAGCTTGATTCTGCTATGACAATCATTAAAACTCTGAGATATTGGAACCTGTGTTATCGTTTACATTTATTCAATATTTGCATCCCGCCGCATTGCGCGGGTATCCAACTATTTATTAGAAAATATATGAAATAATTATATATTAAAATATTAATCTACTTTAACAAGAAAAGACTTATTTGTCAGGTGGAGTGTTTAATGGTTTACAAATCGTTCATTTTCTCAAACTCTATCACCACTCTCTCTCTTACACACACACACACAAAACTTAAACAAACCACCAATGCCACCACCACCACACCACCACCGCCACCGCCACCTCCACCTCCACCTCCACCTCCACCTCCACCACCACCACCTCCACCTCCACCTCCACCACACCTCCACCACCACCACCACCACCGCCACCGCCACCACCACACCTCCACCTCCACCTCCACCACCACCGCCACCTCCACCACCACCGCCACCTCCACCTCCACCTCCACCGCCACCGCCACCTCCACCTCCACCACCACCACCTCCACCTCCACCTCCACCACCACCGCCACCTCCACCGCCACCGCCACCTCCACCACCTCCACCGCCACCACCACCGCCACCACCACCATCGTTCCATGGAAGAGAGAAGTTAGAGCATGTTCAGAGGTTTTAAGAGATATATTTACCTCTTGTGAAATAAGAGGCTATGAGAGGTTTTAAGCTCTTTTTTTCTTTTAAAAACAAACAGTCTTAATGACCAAATGTCTGAACGAAACAGATTTAAGAGCATTTCAGATTTAAAAAAAAAAAAAACAAACATGCCCTTAATCATCAACAATTATTTTATATCAAGAAAAGGATCACAGGTACAAGGAGCTTGGTTTATGGGACAAAATTGCACTTACGAGTTACGAGTGGTCGTTTTCTTCTTGCCAACAAGTAAGCATCTATTGGCCTCAATAATGTATAAAGTATAATATATATGACACGTGCTTATACGCCTAGCTTAGTGTCATTTTAGAAACGAAAGCACATGTGACTCAAAACTGCTTAGGCAATTTTGTTCGACTTATAGGCTACTGTAGCCCGTCTGGAGTCCAATTACCAAACTAGTATTTTAAATCTCGGAATAGGAAGTAGGACACATATTTGGATGGAAAGAGTACTCTAATTCTTGAGCAAATTGGAGTCATTCTTATATTTTGTACTTGGGGTGTAAATGATGCGATTCGAGCTCGAGTATCGATATACTCGATCTAATTCTTGAGCAAAATTTGGTATATATATATATATACTCGCTCAAGAATAGGAGGTGCATGATTTTCCTTTTACCTCTTTTGAACCCTTGTTAAATAGTTTGCTGATGAAAGTTGCATTTATTAGTCTTTGTTGTGTTTATTTTGCTTATATAATTACTCTACATGAATATGCTTAATAACCTTTTTTAGCTAGTTCGTCACCTTGTTGCCATTGGTGTAGTATGCTGCTGACCCTAAAATATCTTGTGTGCCTCTCCCCCATTTTAATTGTCTGTGAAGTTGTGTTTGTTAAATCTATGAAGATTTTCATTTCTCTTCTTTGATTTGTATGGGATAGCCAACAGTGGGGTTGTAGGTGAAGACTCAAACATATATATATATATATAGAGGTGGGTTCAAACGAGAACGCTAACTATTTACGAGAACGGCCGACCATGTATAAAATCACTTGTGATTCACAGTACAAACCGCGGGACAAATCGCGCGCTTTGCAAACCGCAGGACAAACCGCGCGTGTCTAGAATTTTAATCACCGGTGATTTTGTACGTGAATCACCAGTGATTTTGTACATGGTCGGCCGTTCTCGTAGTTCTCGTAAATAGTTATCGTTCTCGTTTGAACCTTCTTCTATATATATATATATATATATATATATAGCTTGTAGCCACGACATGTCATGGCAGTAGAGAAAATATTTAAAATTTAAAAATTGGCTTTTAGCCACGACATGTCGTGGCAGTAGAAAAAAACAATTTAAAATTTAAAAATTGGCTTTTAGCCACGACAAGTTGTAGCAGTAGGAAAAGATAATTTAAAATTTAAAATTTGGCTTTTAGCCACGACAAGTCGTGGCAGTAGAAAAAAACAATTTAAAATTTAAAAATTGGTTTTTAGCCACGACATGTCGGTGAAGGGTCGTGCCATGGGGAGTGCGGGCTGGGCGCGCGCCCTGGGCCCACAAAAAGTAGGGGCCCAAACTTTTTTAGTATATATAATATATAGTATATGATATATAATAGCAGTTCAAAAAAAAACTAGTCAATAAAATAGCACAAATTTTTTTAGTATCTAATTGGATCCAAAAAGAATTTAACATTATATTAAGGGTCTACAAAAAGTAGGGACCCAAATTTTATTTAGTATATACTATATAATATATTAATTATATAGTAGTAGTTCAGAAAAATTAATCAATAAAAGAGACACATTTTTTATGGTATTTAATAGGACCCAAAAAGAATTTAACACTATATTAAGGACCCACAAAAAGTGGAGGCCCAAACTTTTTTAGTATATAATATATAGTATACAGTAGTTGTCCAAAAAATTAGTCAAGAAAGAAAACACATTTTTTTAGTATATAATAGTACCCAAAGAGAATTTAACATTATTTTAAGAGCTCAAATCTTTATATTAACATATAGTATATTTATTGTTATTAATTAAGAAAGTTCATCTCTTTTGAAAAAACTACCAACCATATGAGACTATCAACCGTATATCTATATTTAGGATTACAAAACTAACCTTGTTTTTCCATACATTATGGATTTCCTTATTACGTAATATTGAATGCATAATTTAAGTATTCTTCTATCTCTACAACAAGAATATCATCTCAAGCTATAACCAACATGAACTTTTAATTCTAAGATTGATGGTTCGTAAAAAGTATGTATTAACCCTAAAAGTTTAAAATGGTGATGAAAATATTAATATGAGGTGACATGGAAAAGGGAAACCCAACCGATTTATATTAATTTGCATAGAATGTTACTCCGAATAGTCAACATTGTGACATAAAATGATGCCGGTCTATATATTAAAAGTATATCATATGATGTGTTTGAAGGTGGAACGAATTTATGATGCTAGGTAAAAATGATATGATAGATAATATTAATTTAGAAATAATTATTGATTGATTTTGGGTCGAGAAATTCTTGGAAAAACAGTTTAATATTAATTACTAATATTTATTGAATTCAATGTTATTTCTCATGATAAAAGACAACATATAGGAAAACAAGTCGTACTTATCTAGGGCCTATTTTACATCTCGCCCCGGCCTACAATATGTCAGGAACGGCCCTGCATGTTGTGGCAGTAGATAAAAAATTAAAATTTAAAAATGAGCTTTTAGCCATGACAAGTCGTTGCTATAAGGAGCTACAACAACGGATCAACAACTACAAACTCTTTAGCGACGATAGTCGTCGCAATAGTCTTACAGTGACGGAATATTGATCTTTAGCGACGACTTTTGTCGTCGCAAGACTACATTTGTTGTAGTGTGAATGCATGTGAATATAAAGCTTTTCTTGGTGTGACGTGTGTGAAAAAATGGTGTATTGTGCGTATGAGTTGTTTGGGTGTGATCGAAGATACTAGTAGGAGAGTTCTGTGAGATGAGGTGGAGAGACTTATATGTTGTAAATATGGGGTTTGAAGAGAAAATGAAAAATATAATGTTCAAGTTGCAGGTTAATGGAGGTGAGGGAAAGATGAAGAAGATGGGGGTAGGGGTTAGAGGTGGCCAAAAATCGGGTTCGGGGGACAAACCGGTTCCACACAGTAACCGTGAGAACCGGGTCAGGTGAGAACCAGGTCGGGTCGGGTTTAAACCGAAATCCCCTGACCCGTTTAATGGTATGTAGAACCGGTTTTCATAAAACCGGGCCGGGCCGGGCCAAGAACCGGTTCGGAGTTGGGCCTGCGATTTTTTTGTTTTTAACTGCTTTCTTTGTATAATAATTAATTACTAAACTTTAACAAAGAAAAATTGGATTGGAATCATTGGATAAGTAAAATACACTTTAAAAATACGTTTTATTTATAATATATATCACTAAAATACACTTTTACGTTTTATAATATATATATAATTTTAAGTTACAAACTTACAAGTTACAAGTTACAATACATAAATTCTAAACATTCGAAGGTCCCGCTCCCGAAGTCCCACCCGCTCCCGAACTTCCATTTTGCGAGAAACGAATATAACGAGAGCCGAGAAATGAGAATTGTAAGCGTTTTTTGCGTTTTGTAAGCAATTGTAAGGTGGTGATCACTCCATAACACCCCTAGTATTTATATGGGGTTGGAGGGGTATTTTTGGGTGAAAAAGGGTCAAAAATGGGTTCCCAACGGTCACAAACGACTATATAACGGCTATAAGGTTTTTGAAAAAAATCGGGTCGGGCCACGGACCGGGTCACGAACCGGTCCGGGGTCGGGCCGAGAAAATTCTTAAATACACGAACCGGTCCCGACTCTCGGGCTTGAAACCGGTTCTTGACCGGGTCGGGCCAGAACCGGTTCTTGGCCGGTTTCAGGTCGGGTCAACCCGTCGGGTCGGTTCGGTTCGGGTCAGTTTGGCCACCTCTAGTAGGGGTAGGGGTTGGAGGGGAGGAACAGGTTGGTGAAGAAATGTGAGAGAAGGATGGGGGACAAGTAACATCCCTTTTCTTTTTATTTAGTAGTAGTAATAATAAATAATATTAATTTTAATAGGAAGAAGACAAAGACATGGTAAAATGACCAAAATACCCATGAGTTAACGGATTGGAGTTAACGGAGCTAGAGACAGAGACCTAGCTTGGAACGAAATGTGAACCATTGGGATCCTTGGTGTAATAGTTTCAAAATAAGGACCATATACAAATTTTGACCTAACCACAAAACCTGGGTGTAATTAACTTTGATGTTTTTTAATATTAGTCGATATATTTTAGTTATCAACTACTATTATATTTAATTATTATTCAAATTTTTCATATTTTATATTAAAAATTCTTTATTTATAATATATATAATAATAAACTTTAAATTCTTTTAATTAATAATTTATATTATTTAATTTTCTTTACTGCCTTGTTTATAATATTGTAATAATTAACATATTTATTACAATATATTTGTTTTAATTATATTATTAAATATTATAATTGATTATTTTTTTTAAATATAATTTTTTGTTATTTTATATGTTTATAAGTTAATTTTTATCAAACATGACTTATTAATCCGGTAACTTATCAATCACAGTTAACCCAAAACGGTTTAACCCAAAATTCATTTGGTTCAAATGGTTATTGGGTTTCGATTATTTTTATATGTCCCTACATGGGGCATGAGGATTTACATAAATGGTACCTATAGTTTGAGATATTTACGAAACGATTGGTTTCGCTCTACTTATCTGCCACTCGGGTTAGGGCATCAAATAGTAGTCACACCCACTGCCACCACTTTCCTCTCGTCGCTTCTCATTATCACATCGCCACCGTTCAACGGCCCTCGATCCGACACGAGTCTCATTGATCACTTTGTTAAACGAACCAACGACTTCGTCCTCATTAGAGCATCTCCCATTGTTGTTTGAAGATGACTTGAAGAAGGGTTGAAAAAAGCTTTACCATTGGAGAAATCACTTGAAAAAAGACTTTACTGATCAAAGGGTTGATCAAGGTTTGATTGTCCGGTTGCCAAAACCCTAGGGTTTGGTTCCATCGATCTGCTTTTCTTACTATTAGATTTTCTTTTGGGGTTTTGCGGAAGCAATGATTTCCCCTTTCATGTTTACTTCACTAGGTGGTTGCTATGTTAAGTAATGAAATATTTTCACTCGCTGATCGTCCGTGGCGATCATTATATTCCCCTTTTACTGCCGAAATCCGATGGTTTTATTTTATAGTTTCGTTCAGTTTCTTGGTTATCTGAGATAAAATGACTCCTTGTTTATAATTTTCTTCGACTAAATTTACCAGAGCATTTTGGCGTGTTTGAAAGAAATGGAACTCTAAACATAAAAACGTAATATCTTTAAGACAGCAGAAAAACATTATTTATGTCTATTTTGCTACATAGAGTAGAAAAGATTGTGATAGCAGTGTTTTTGATGACCAAGTTGGGATGCAACACTATTTCACAAGCATATTAGAAGATATAAGTTTGGCTTATTGGTGATGTTTTAGGGTAATGTGATATGTTTGTGTATGATCCAGTATCAGAGTTGGTTGCTGTCATTTAAGATGGACGGGCAGGGCTCTAAAACTTGATGATGTGCTAGTTTGTCCATGTATTACTGTAAAGAATCTGCAATTTGTTACTGTCTAAGGGAAGTATTTGAATAGAAAAGCTAAAAGATACCGTTGGATGTTGCTTCTAATATATGATTAACGAGTAGATACTTTATCACACTAAAACATGTTACATGGTAATTCGAAGGGAAAGAGGAGGGAAAGCATCCATGCATATATAAATACACATGTGCACACACACATTTGCTGAGATATATCATATATATAGTCATTGAGATGGAGAGATTGCTGTGAGAAGAAGATGGTAGTTGGCGGGTAGTCAGTTAGGCTGCGGCATTGTAACTAAACCAGACCTACATGTGTGCCTCGTTATATGATTAGGTGTGGGTGGGTCTTGTGTTGCTTTCAAGGAGGCCCATGTTTCACTGGACAATTTTGGTTATTTTCTTGGGACAATATTAAAGATTACTTGAGATGATCAAGTATTCTCCAACTATCATAACATTATCTTGTCGATAAATAAATTGATCTATGCACTTGTCCAGTGTCCTTTATATTTTTTGAAACTCCTATGCTATTTTATGTTATTTTCTTATCCATTACGCTTCTGTCTATTTGTTCTATTTCTTTTTATAATACTAAAAAATCATTCTCGTTGATTCACAATCATCTGTTCATTGTTACACTGTGGTGAATGTGTTTTATTCTTGATGTCTCGGAGAGAGTATTTTGGAAATTTTAATCAACTTTGCAAACCCACTGGGATTTGTCTTGCTCTCATGTGCTTTTTAGTTTATTTTATTGATTATCTGGTTAGGTAAATTTTGAATTGAATCATTGTTGTTTGGAAGCTTAAAAATAAGCCTTCTTGTAGCGAAACCTTAGTATCTTTTTTCATGTTAAACAGTCGAAGGGTTACAAAACCTGTGCAAAAATGCTACACCTAAAACCATAAGTCACTTGGTTCAACCGTGTGAAGTAGATCATGTTTTATACAAGTAGTTGTATAAAATTGCTACACCTAAAACCATTAGTCACTTGGCTCTCTTATTTGATTTTTTGATCTCGTATCAACCGTTTTTTAAGTTACTCTTTCTCATAGAAAAGACGATTCGTGGTACAGCAATCTAACGGATTAATTTTTTCGTGCAGCTTAAATTGGTCTTTTTCAGGTTTGCGTTGAATGCCTGAGAGAGTAATCTGACACAACATGGGTTTTGACAATGAGTGTATAATAAACATCCAATCTCTTGCTGGCGAGTACTTTTGTCCTGTTTGTCGAACCCTTGTCTATCCACATGAAGCACTCCAGACACAATGTACTCACCTATACTGCAAACCTTGCCTGACATATGTTGTAAGCAGTACTCAGGCCTGCCCGTATGATGGATACCTGGTAACAGAAGCTGGTTCAAAGGTAAAAATTTCATTATTATTCTTGTTAGTATTTTGGTAAATTAGTATTATTATTAATTTATGTTAATTCTTGTTTCAGCCACTCATGGAATCCAACAAGGCTCTAGGAGAAACCATTGGGAAAACCATTGTACATTGTCTGTATCACAGGAGTGGTTGCATGTGGCAAGGTCCTTTATCTGATTGCACAACTCACTGTTCGGGATGTGCCTTTGGCAATTCTCCAGTTGTATGCAACCGATGTGGAATTCAAATTGTGCATCGTCAAGTGCAGGAGCATGCTCAGACCTGTAATCTGAATGTAATACTAAAACACTCTTTTTAGTCTTTAAGCATAAAAAGAGTATTTTTGGTCACCGTAACTTGTGTTTTTTGGTATTGTTTGCAACAGGGTACAAATACTCAACCACAACAAGGGTCTGAGACTGCACAGGATCCTGCAGCATCTGCTGTGTCCATTGATCAAAGCAAGATTGCTAATCAAGTAGCAGCACCAGCTTCCCAGCCACATGCATCTCATACTGCTACTGCACCGGCTTCTGCTCAGAATCCCAATCAGCCAGCTACAGCAAATCCTGTTGTACCCCCTGCAACTGCTGTGCCAACACCTGAACAGTGGTATCAGCAACAGTATCAACAATATTACCAACAGTACCCTGGCTATGATCCATACCAGCAGCAGGCTTATCAACAATACTACCCGTATCAACAGCAGCCTGGTCAGCAATTCCAGCAGCCACCTCTACAGGGTCAGCCACAAAACCAGCCCCAGCCTCAGCCTCAATCTCAACCACAACTTCAGCAGCAAATCCAAGCCCCTATGCAACTTCAACCACAAGTCCAACCGCAGCCAGTTCAGCCCCAGACCCAAAACTATCAAGCCCAGGGCCATAGTCAACCACAACAGCAGACACACTCTCAAGCCCAGCAACAAATTCCATCCAACGGACAACCTCAACCTTTGTATCCTCAGGCTGTGGTGGTGGTTGGCTCAAATCAAAGCCAGGGTCAAGTGAATCAACAACAGGAAGCTCACCCAGGAGGTCAGCTACATGTGCCAGTTCAGTCACAGAATCAGCCCCTTGCTCGTGGCCAGATGCCTCTGCAGTCATACTCACAAACCCAGCCACATCCGGTTCAAAATCATCCCCAACCACATATGCAAGTGCCTCAATATCAGCAACCTCATCCACAGATGCATCATTCTCAGCCTCCTCAGGTGCACCCTCATCCTCAAACTCAATCTCAACCTCACCCACAAGCACATCCACATTTCCAACCACATCCCCAGCCTCAGCCCCAACCTATTAACCCTCAGCATCCTCCAGTTCAATCTATGGCTGGTCATCCTTCTTATCCCTCACAATCTCACCAGCAAATCCAACATGCCCCACCACAGCAGCATCCTATGCAAGTGCAGCCATCAACTGGGTCTTTACCGCCAGGTCAAATGCCTATTCAGTTTCCACAACCACCTCCTCATATGCGTCCTACTCAACCACCTCATATGTTGCCTTCACAAGGCCAAACTCCAGTAATCCCACCTACACAACACATCTATCTTTATAATCAGCCAGCTCATCAGCGTCCTGTTGTGCCTCAGGTTCAGCAACCAATGCCTCAGCAATATGTGCAGCAGCCTCAAGCATTTGCAGGACAAGCATCTGCTGGTCCTTTTGCACATGCTCAGGTACGTCCACCTCAACCAATGCAGCAACCTCCTCTTGGCTTTGTTCAACCGCAGCAGGGTACTGCATTGCCACATGGCATGCCACCTCATTCATCTCAAAGCTACGGGGGAAGACCCGCAATGTTGAATCAGTCACAGCAATTCCCTCAATCTTCTGGCATTGGACCACATGCCAGACCGCCACAATTTGTCCCGAGCCAGTCTTCTGTTAATCAGAGTAATGTAAACATGACCAATCAACCACATGTATACTCAGAGCAGCAGCACAACCAATATATGCCACCACCCTTGGGTGGTGCAGTGGTGGACAGGAAAGGTGATCAAACATTTGAAAGAAGGGCTGAACAACAAGAAGATAAATCTCCCTCTCTGAAGAAGTCTGAGCCAGTTGCTAATGATTTTGGATCTAATTTCAATGAAGTAAAACCTGATACAGGCATGAATGATGAACGTAAGCCTGGAGGCGGGGGTGAAGATGACCACAGAAAAGATGAAGCATTGAGCAAGGATGCTGTCTCTGAGTTGCATCAGGTCCAGGGTGATTCTGTTAATGCGCAAAGAGTGAAAGAAGAGAGCAAGGATGATGTTGTAGTTCATTCTCTTGGTGGGAAGTTGCATCACAATAAAGCAGAGGATGTGGGAGTTGCCACCATAGACTCTGTGAAACAAGGGGGTACAAGTGTGAACTTTCAGGGTTCTTCTGATGTTGATAATGGATCACTTGTTCCTCCTGGAAGTTCTCTTAATGGTATTCAACATGACAGAACCTTTAATCAATCCCAAACAACGCCTCAACGTCAGTTTGGTGATGTGTCTGGTGGATTTCCGAGCAAGGGCACTGAACAATCTCCTCACCCTGCTCCTCTTACAGATCAGGGAAGATCTCCACACCCTCCTGTGCCATATGCTTTTTCTGGGCAGCAACAGAGACCTGCTGCACCTTCACCGTTGCAGTCAGCTCCTACTCCTCCTCCTACTGGACAGACACTGGGGCAACCCCCTAGCCATATAAGGCCTCCTGGGCATGGTTATTTGCCTCATCCAGGACAACCTGAGCACTTCCAGCCACCCGGTCCAAACCAACCTGGTCCCTTTCATCCTGAGTATCCAATGGGTGGGCCGCCTGTTCCAGGATCTGCATCTACTTTCAGTAACAGCAGGGGCTATGAACCACATTCTGCTGGATCTCATGGGCAATACAATCAAGGTCAGATCCCTCAGTCTTCACATGCTAGGCCTTCCAGGATGTCTCAAGGTGAGCCATTGGGACCACCCCTCAGTTCTGCACCTCTGCCACATGGGCCCGATGGCCAAACTGTACCACGTCATCCTGGTCCAATGGAAACTTATATGTACCAAAACCAGAGGCCACCTCAATTTGACAGCAGAAGACCTGATTCCCATTTCTCTGGAAATTTAGACCGGGGGCCTTATTCGCAGCCTTTTGGTGTTGAATCAAGTTCAATGAGAATGAATGGCGCACCCGCTCAAGGTCATGATTTGACATCAGTACCTGTTTTTCGTGATGAAAAGTTTAGAACTCCTGCAGGGATGCATCCTGATAGTTTTTCCATGGGACCATCTCGTCACCCTGAGCAAGGTGAGTTTAAGGGAGCTCTCAAGCAGTTTCCTGGCCCCCCTCACTTGGGCAACGAGGAATCTCCAAAGTTTTCATCAAGGCCATTGGGTGGATATGGAATGGATGGACCATCAAGGTTTTTTGATAAAGACCCCCATGGATATGGCTATGATGCTGGGCAGAGAGTGGATCCTGGCACTGGAGGACCTCCTTCAGCATTTTTGCCCCCCTATCATTCTGCTGGTAGTTTGCATCCCAATGAGTGTGGTGGAAGGCCACTTCCTGCAAGTATGCATGATGAGAACAGAGGGAGGTTTGATAATAATCGCCAGAATCCTGATTTTCTTGCACCAATGTATGGTTTTAGTCGACATCATATGGATCGTCTACCGCCTGGTAGTCCAGGAAATCCATCACGTTCATTTGATGTTGATGGTAGAGAGATGGAAAGGCATACATTTGGTGAAAGATTCCCAATGGTGCCTCCGGGTCACATGTACAGAGGGGAGTTTGATGGCCCAGGAAAGCTGAGGAGTGGCGAAAGGGGTGAACCTTTTGGCCTGAGGAATCTATCAGGTCATCCCCATGTGGGCGAGCCTGGTTTTGGCTCTTTCCAAGATTATGGTCGTTCAGGGGAATCAAATGGGCCTGGGGGATTCTCTCATCAACAGCCTTTTGGAGAGCCATTTGGCGCCAAGTCAACTCGCCCACATCTGGACGAGCCAGGTTTTAGAAGTAGTTATTCGCATCAGGGATTCCCAAGTGATGTTGGATTTTATGCGGTAAGTATTTTATTATTCTTGTTCAGATGAATATCATATTACTGTTCCTGCAAATGTAGGTGTTGAGTGTTTGTATTTGGTTTTTAGGGTGGGTCTGATTCATTTGATCCATTAAGGAAAAGAAAGTCATTCAGCATGGGTTGGTGTCGCATTTGCAAAGTTGACTGTGAAAGCGTGGAAGGCCTGGATATACATGGTCAGACACGTGAGCACCAGAGGATGGCTATGGATATGGTTATTAGCATCAAGCAGAAGAGTGCTAAGAAACAAAAGTACGTTGAATTTTGGTTCTCTCTTTTAATAACTTATACTTGTTGATGTATAAACCCTTAATTTCTTTTAATAACTTATTGTAGAACATCTAATGACCATTCTGCACGTGAGGAGGCAAGCAAGTTGAGAAATGCTGAGATTCATGCTCGTGTCATATAGCTTAGGTGATGATTGTAAAATTGAGGAAGGATCAAAGCAATACCATCTTTGGTATCTTTACATTTAGCAATTGGTGACCCACTGTCAGATGCTCTCTCGGTTGGTTTATGCTCCTTTTGTTTTTCAGGTTGCTGCTTTGTTGTTCAAGATGGTTTTTCGGAACTGGGAGTTTCTTTGGAAGTTAAGCTGATTTTGTTTCATGATCTTGAGGTTTGATGGCTTTATGTTGAGCTGGTGTTTTGTTAGATAAGTGATTTCTTTATGAGCTTTTAGTATGATCTAGTACTTTCCGTCTGAATTTCTGGTTTTTATTTATTTAGCTATATATGTATTCTAGTTCGATGTGGCCAGTGGCTATCTTAAAAATTGTGAGAATTTACCCTTGTGGACTATCAGGGACTAGGACGGGCCGACTCCTTTTATTCTTATATAGGGACTTGTGGTAGCTGAGACTATTGCACTTTCTAATTAATTATTGGTTCAGTCACTGTTAACGAGCATAAAGGTTCTTGAATGATGAGCTTTGTAGGATCAGGTTTAGGCTGAAATAGATGAATGTCAATCAATTAAAACTACAAATTGGGAAAAGGCATGCCTGTTCAACCCACATACTAATCATATTTTGCCCAACTATAAGCCATCTTGAGGTTTCATCACCAGTAATATCTGCATGTTTATTCTGATATGATTTGTTTGCCGGTCGGTATTGTGATTGGATAAATGATCTACAATTGTGCTGTTCAATCTGTACAACAGTGTTTCTACTATTTCACTATTAATATGTTTTGTTTGAAATTCTCCCTCCCTCCAACCACACCTGTCATATGTTTCTTACACTCTCAAGGTGTCTTCTGAATTTTCAACTGGTCATGATGTTACATGTTGGATAGGATGGCGGTGAGGAAAGGAATGAATTGATTTATCTTGAACTGCCAACTTTAGGTCAATTATACTATTTGCTTGTTGGTATGGGATCTGTTTGCCAATCCATCAAAGCACTTTAAATTGTATAACCTAGATCTTATGCTTTCCAACATTATAGTCTAAAAAATAGGATATTTTTTGGAGTTGACAAAATGGTTGATGAGGAGCACTGATGTTTATAATCTATTTAGTCACTTGGGGGTATCTACATTTAGTGCTGAATTTGTATAATATGCACATACTACGCATTGCAGGAACCTAAGCAGGCCATAGATGTCATGTGTTATCTGCATTTTTCATAGTTTTTTTAATCGTGTTTTCCTAGCTCAGTTGCTTAAATGTTCTAACTAAAGTCAATTCTACTTAAAAGTTTTATGGCTTGGAAATGGGGAATAAAACAGATTAGGATAGCTGCATGAACTTACATGCTTTGTGGAATTTAAGGAGTAATTGATGACCACATCTTGAGTTAAAACAGATTAGGATAGCTGCATGAACTTACATGCTTTGTGGAATTTAAGGAGTAATTGATGACCACATCTTGAGTTAATTTTTGTTGCTTCTACTGCTCTATCAGCAGCCATAAGTGATACTTATTTCAGGAATAAATGGAACTAAATTTGTCTTTATTGGTGAAGAGGTTGAGGCACTGAGGCTGTAAGACATAGGAAAACAACAATCTGACCCACCTTAAGACCCTTGTATGTAAGTTCTTTTGTTTGGTCTACTATTATATTATTCCTTATAAGTGATACTTATTTCAGGAATAAATGGAACTAGATTTATCATATGGGGAAGAGGTTGGGGCACTGAGGCTGTAAGATATAGGAAAATAAGAATCTGACCCACCTTAAGACCCTTGTATGTAAGTTTTTTTCTTTGGTCTTCTATCATTGTCGTATTGAAATCACAATTGATTATGTAGAGATACAGACTACCTAAATCATTTTGACACTTCATCGCCCTTGGTTAGCCGTCATCACTAATTCCCCCATGTAATATGGACCAAATTGCCCTCTGCATATTCAGGTGGCATTTGTCTCGGCAGAACCTGGTGGAATTGGAATGCCATCCCATTGACCCAATCTTTTCGGCTTCTTTGGTTTGCAAAATAGAGCGAATCGAATTCTTTCGGAATTGGCAATTTCTTTTGCCAAGGGATTTCATCATACCTTTGTACATAACATGGAATGCAATTCCATTCTTTCGTTATTTTGTTATAAAACATTAATACCGTGGTCCTTCAATATTATAACTGTCACTATTGTTCTAATTGCTATTATTATTATTGTAAATTTTAATAATAATATTCTTCTAATTTAAATAATATTATGGTTATGTAAGTAGTTCTATTAGTATCTATAATATATCTTTAAATATTTTAAACTAAAAATCACAATCGTATCATTAAAAGGTAATTTTGTCATCTAACACAATGCATGATCCAGTTTTGAAGCTACATTAACCATACAGAAAGTTCAAAGGAATCGAATTGATTTTCATTCCATTCCGTGCTGACCGTGTGGTCAAACTAAATTCAGTTTCATCCAAATCTTTCATATTCTTTTATTTTGACGGAGTTAATTCCTTTGCCAACCAAATGCCGCCTCAGTTTCAAGCTTCTAATCCTTCCAGGCCAATTTCGTCCACAAAAAACTCACATAGGTGTCTCACTTGCATTGGTTAAAGAAAGGAGGCTCAGGAACTGTTGGCCTCCTTTATCTAGTCGGTGTAGATTGTGCTAGTCATCTGAAGGGCTCACTAAATGTATAACACCATTCATTACAACTCTCAACAATGTCTTTATACGCTGTTCAAAAGTGTTCAGTTTTCTTGTAAATTGGAACGATAAATAATAAATCCATAACTATTTTGTAGTTGTAACTTGTAAGCAATCATGTAAACTATACAATTCGAGGCTCAAGTATTGAGCCATGTATGCTTTCGTTTTTTGAGTGGAATCAAGTTTTTATTTTAATTTTATGTTTTTGTGTTCGACTTTTCTACTGAACCTGTCTTTTCTCCACAAAGCGGACAACCAAAAGGCTGAAAGTCCAGCGGAGAGGTTTACTTGCAAACTTTGTTGGTAAGGATTTGTTCAATTGATAATGGAACTTCTGCAATTTCGCAAATTTTTACATAAAACTGGTTTTGGTTAAAATTTTCAATGAGTTGCCCTTCATGCATCTCTGTTTTATGGTGACTTGTGTAGCTGTCTCTCTGAGTTCTTGGATGGTGAAAGTTCTAAGATAATGATTTTGATATTTTTGTGATGAAAACCTGCTTTTGGGGTAGGGCTGTTGATGCATAGCGAAATAGGGTTGTGTGGGCTGAGAAGGGGTGTTTTTGGGCATGCATCATCTTGAGAGATGGATTTCTTTAAGCCCGATGGCTTTGCTCAACTTTATCTAACCCTTGACTAGACAAGTGAAATTGGAATGAGAGGGTAATTTAGAGCGTCTCACTGTGGATGTATGTTTGAGTATGCACATCTCTGTGTTTCACCCATAACAAGGAAGAAAGCAAAAGGTTTGTGCACATTAAAGTACCCTAAAAGCCGAGATTGCAACAAAATAACACGTCTCATTTGAGGTGGAAAAATGGGTGGGTGAAGTGGGTTGGTTATTAGGTCAAAATGGGATGGGTTGTGTTTACCTACCAACGTTTTGTGGTTTACTTTTTTGAAGTTTTTATGTAATTAATGTTTCAAGTACATTGCAATTATCTATACTACGTATAAAAGATTCTATTTCGGTTAATTTCAAGAATTTCAATTGTACACGTCCCACGCTTATCTCTCCCACTCCCCTGTACCTCTCCTTGACCGACGGCCACTCCCCCTGAATATCTCCTTAACCACGACCACGTCCCAGAAACCACCACCCGTCCTCTCCTTTGATTAAACCCCTTTTTCTCGATGCTTCATCACCCACTTCCAGTGCAACTGCCTTCTTCCACACAATTCAAATCTGCCCTCATTGCTCTCCTCCTTTCATCGTTTTCTCTCTCCTGCAATCCGTATCAGCCATCCACCTCTACGATGGCAACTTCCATGATTTTCTCTAAAACGCAGTTTCCATACAGGTAATCACATCTTTATATCTTTCTCTTCTTATTCTTCTTCTTTGTACGTACAATGAACATCTGCGGGGAAGTGTTGTCAATACCTTCATCTGCGGGAATTGTCACCCTCGCAATTCAATTTCTCTCTATCTCCATGTCTTCCAACTTAATCGTCCTCCGATGTTGCTGTTTATAACCCACAATTCGGAATCCACGTTCAAAAGAACGTGTCTTCATGTACCGGTGTAGCCTGTGTTTACGAACTCAAAGATTCAATCTTTTGGGTCATATGAATCAATCCTATAGATACCCAATTCTGATTACTTATTCATCTTAAATCTCAACCATAAACACAGCCAATTGATTTCTTTTAAAGATTTCAGTTTCATCGATCAGATAACAGAAGCAGCAAGAATATCGACTAATATTGGTCAATTGACTCGATGCATAGGTAAGCATTTCATTCATTCTTTTAATGGTTATAGGTTTGTGTTGTGCAGATTAGGGATGTATAGATTATGAGGGAAGCCATGGTAAGCTACCAACTTTATATTATCCCATTTTTTATTGTTTTGTGTTTGTCACTCATCTTTTTTGAAATCCACCACTGAATCGTTGCTTGGAGCTTTTCAGGGTCAAAATTGTGTGTTTCCTAGAATTTTAGGACGAGGAGGTATGTTGAATTCTTGCATAAAATTCAAAAGGGTTTTTGTAAATTCTGTAATTCACTGAATCTGGTGAACTCCCATTTGCAGGTGCGTCATCTTCTTCTATCTTTACTGATTATGGTTTGCAACCGTTGTAAGTTTTGATTTAAGAAGATAATTAGTTCTTTCGTGAAAGAATTTGACTTATTTCAGTCCTTGGCAAAAGTTATGGTTACCCATGTGTTGTTTTGAGAATTGTCAAAAGAGCAGGATTTTTTCATGGCTTGGTTAGCTTTTCGTTTTGATGCATTTGATTTTCTATCGGTTTGTTTTCATTTCCAGCAGAGTAAATTTCAAGTTTTTCATGTTTAACACAAGTCTCCTTTTCACATTTTAAAGCAATTCGTTCATCTAACAAATTTAAGAAAGATAAAATGCAAATGCGTATTTTTGGGTTAAAATAGCAAAGTGTCTTGTCACGACTTTGGTCTTGGTACAATCTTCATCTTCAATTTTCTCTTGATTTGATTTGGGTTAAACTTGTGAAATCATATTGAATTTATTTGTTAGGTATTTGTTGTTGCTTGCTTGTTTAGGTTTCGAGCTTACACTTAGACAGCGCAACTGGAGTTGCTAATATGATACTCTATCTATTCCAAATCAAATTTGGTTCTGTTTGTTCTAACATCTATATTGCATATTTTTATGTTCTTTAATATATCTAGATAAATTTTCTTTGTGATCATATTCTATCATCATGAACAGGACATCACCAAATATGGAGGTCCCTTTGACATTTTACCATTTTTCTGGCTGTTACATAGGGCGTTTGGAGTGATTTGCACGGTAAACATGGAGTTTTACCGGTCGGTTGGAGATCTTCTTATACCTGGCAGCAGATGCTGTAAGCAATAGGCCCAAACCGGTAATTTCATGGTTTCTTTACATGTTGCCTACCTGTTTTGTTTCATGTCGTCTCTTAGATACTTTGTTATCTTAACAAAAAACAATGCAGTTTAGTGGAAAGATTTTCATGACCCATTTTTAGTTTGATTTTTTTGCAATATTATATGATGTATTGTATTGAACAAAAAATGTTATCATTATAGTTAATATATATATTTATAATCCTCTTTATTTGTAATTATCATTTGTAAAGTAATTTATCAAATCAAAAAACTTATCAAACAATTATTTGAGCATTTCATTAATACCGAAGGATTAAATGGTTATTTTATATTATTCATCTAGATGATTTCTCAAATGATCATTATCGATTATGCACTAAATTATACACAACCCATTACAAGAAAACTTCACACACCGCTGTTACGTATGTCTACACTTTTCTGTTTTTGTACCTGTTAAATCACTTCCATATACAGAGCTTTGAAGATTGAAAGAACCCACTGATCAAGGACTTAAAGAGATAGCTATAAAGAACATAACAGACAGCGACTTGAACCGACCAAGGCTGCACCAGGTGTCCCCTCTCTCTCTCTGTCTCGCTCTCTCTCTCTCTCTCTCTCTCTCTCTCTCTCTCTCTCTCACACACACAGAACGCACGATGCTGGAAATATGATTTGCAGCCCACTGCCCTGCATCGACTCGATAGCATAGTGGGTGAACGGAGTATTTCTAGGTACAGATAGAGCTTCACGAGGGATCCAGTAAGTAAGTCCATTCATTTGTTGTATATTAGTCTTAGTTTGTCTTTTTTAATCGTAGTTGTCTGTACTATGCCTTGAGTTTCAGGTTCCCTTGTTATATGGATCTGTAATGAAGTTTGTGTTACAAACAGACATTTCATTAATACCGAAGGATTAAATGGTTATTTTATTTTATTCATCTAGATGATTTCTCAAATGATCATTATCGATTATGCACTAAATTATACACAACCCATTACAAGAAAACTTCACACACCGCTGTTACGTATGTCTACACTTTTCTGTTTTTGTACCTGTTAAATCACTTCCATATACAGAGCTTTGAAGATTGAAAGAACCCACTGATCAAGGACTTAAAGAGATAGCTATAAAGAACATAACAGACAGCGACTTGAACCGACCAAGGCTGCACCAGGTGTCCTCTCTCTCTCTCTGTCTCGCTCTCTCTCTCTCTCTCTCTCTCTCTCACACACACACACAGAACGCACGATGCTGGAAATATGATTTGCAGCCCACTGCCCTGCATCGACTCGATAGCATAGTGGGTGAACGGAGTATTTCTAGGTACAGATAGAGCTTCACGAGGGATCCAGTAAGTAAGTCCATTCATTTGTTGTATATTAGTCTTAGTTTGTCTTTTTTAATCGTAGTTGTCTGTACTATGCCTTGAGTTTCAGGTTCCCTTGTTATATGGATCTGTAATGAAGTTTGTGTTACAAACAGACATTACAATCTTTTCTTGAATCTCCAGGTTACTAGATATCCTTCTCTCTCTCTCTCTCTATATATATATATATATATATATATCTCACACACAAGATAAACTTTGTAGGATGGTACTGTTAAGTGTCAAACAAGTGGTTTTAAACTCTTAATAATTTTATACAAAATCAATCATAAAGTAAACCATGAAGATGCACATCAAATTTAAATAACATATATAGTGTAATTAAGTCATATATATATATATATTTTGAACTTTTGAAGTACCGGCTTGACATCTAAAGATAGAAAATGGAGGCTTAATATGAATCAGAGCTAGACTACTGGCACCTCACGTCCTCACCATCATCTCATATAATAATCTCAAGGGTTTACTGGGATTGATAATCTTTACAAACCACCTTTGAACTGTGAGGTATGTAAAATCTGCCATTTGATTTGCATTTCTTCATGTTTTTGTGAGTAAGCCCCAATCCGTGTATGCTTTTTTGCAGATCAAATATCGAACAGAGGATGGATTTTGTCCAACACCATCCGAAATGGCTGGGCAAGTAGTTTCTTACTTGGATAAAAATGGTTTTCTTCATGCTTGAGATTGAATCGATTTCAACTTGTGATTTCTCACTGGTTTCTTGCTTGGATGAATGGTATGGAATATTTTAGTATATTACAAAACAGTCTTGTTGCTTGAATATTCTATTTGTCTTTTTCGAGGGAGGCGGGCAAAGCCGCTGCACGACTCGAACCAAACCGAATCATTACTGGAACCGAATTGTGTAATGTGGTCCGGTTTTGGTGTGGGAAACTAGATCATGTAGTCTGGTTTGGTTTGGTTTGGTTTGGTTTGACGCTAAGAAAGATGGTTATCGGATTGTTTACATATTGTTTCAAAAATGTAGTAATAAAAACATTTTGAAACGCTATTTAAAAATTGAGGATTGTTATGGAATCAATAGACAGACCATCCAACAACTTGACCCATTTCTTCTCATGCAAATGAGCTGAATCGGGTATAGGTTATTTGAATTCGGCTTGAAAATATCGAGCTTGAGCTCAAATAAGTTTCTTCAAGGTTGTGCTCGAGCTTGATGTTCGTTTATTGGTTCGAGCTCGATAATTTTCATATTTATATTGTTTGATTTATGAACATATGAGTGTTTTTGACTTGAAAAAGTGTATTCTTAAATGGCTCGGTTTTACTTAAGAATTTAATCGAGTTTTTCAACAAGCCGAGTCAAAAATTGGTGTTATGAAGCTTGGTTTGTTAAAGTTGAACAAGTTTTATTATATGTTCGAGATCGACTAAATTTATATACCACTCAATTTGCGCTATGAAACCATATAGATTCATAAAATTAACATCGAGAAAAAGAGATTGAGTAAAAAATGAAACATGATTGCCGTTTCGAGTTCTTGGTTTCGATTTCGAGATGCTTCGTGCCGGATCGCGCTCGGGCACATAACTAGTATTGTAAAATAATAATATATATTATTTAAATAAAGCGATTTAGGATGTCGTACGCATTTGAATACACTTGAAGCAACTTTTGACCAATTAGAGTTGAAATATCACCCAAATTGACCCATATTAAGTAAATTTGCTGAAATAGTCACCTCTAGGTCTCATGGATGTTCTAAGTGGCAGAATTGTATACACACAAACACTTGCTTGTATAGCCAACTCCAGTGTATTGTTGCTTATATAAAATCATGGATATGTATTCATTTTTCTACTGATCCACTATGCTGATGCAGACATTAGAACTGTAAAATGTTAATTTGCTGAGTTTATATCATTTCTATCAATTGCACCCTTTATTGATAAGGTAATATTTTCTGCTTGGAATGGATTACTTGTGTTAGTTAAATGCATTTGAAGCATCTAGAAAGAAACAACACAATTATACATTAGCTTGATTGACTCATAAAACATTATCTTTCTGTAGCAACTAAGATGTCAACTCCAAATTATTGATGTTTAACTGCATTCTACTCTTTTGATTTTTGCTTTTTGTTCTTTTTTATATACCAATTAGGATGATCTATAGCTGGATTAAGGAACTGTCAAATGACATATGGGGGGATATGATCTTCTTGTTGCAGCTTTGCATAGAAGCACCAATATGTTTCCTTATCATGTTATTTTTCCTTAATGCATTCATACATCTCCAAGGCGCAGGCACATACGCTGTTGGCTTACCATCTTTTGGGACAATTAGGTTACCAAGCATTAGCTTAATCTGGATACTGCTTTTAGCTTAAAAGGTTCTATTGAGGATTAGTGGAAGGTTCTATTTGAAGCTGCTAACACTTCAAATAGTTAGAGAAACTAAATTTTAGTACACCACTCTGAACTTGGGTGACCTAGAGAGCTTGATTTAGGACTATTTGCTTCAGAATTGGGATTCTATTGTATTGATTTTTAAAATGGAGCTTTAATGTTTTCTTGAATATGTTTTTCTTAATTTGGCACTTAACACTACGTTATCAAGGTCATCTGAGATTTGATGTCGATTATGGAAACCCGAAACTTGAAAAACATTGGGACAACAGGTTGTAGAAAACTTTTCAGCAGAAGGAGACATACACTACAAATTAATCTATGTTGTAGCTTAATAAATTATTAAGCTGGTTTGCAGTGTATTTGTTTTTACCCTGAAGAGAGATGTAAGAAAAGCTCTTGGTGCCTTGTGATAAATGAGCACTTTACCTTTTGGACTTTCTTCTAGTTGTATATTGCTTTTGACCTTGCTAAATCATAGTATTACATATTCTTTTAGCTAGCAGAAATGTTGGTTTACATTTTTAGGTTAGCTTGTAGTTGAAATAGAGGGTCTATATTTTTGCAAAATTGAGATTATTGAAATGGTAGATGGATATTGGTTAAAGAAGATGATATGCTGACTAGATGGAGACAGAGTGTTCCAAATCCTGATTTTTGTGTCGTTTTCCATTTCAAACACTCGCAAGAAGCTACCTTGCCAAAACAATCTTGTGGGTTTAGTGTATGTTGTGTTGGGACTCTAGAGGGTTGAGTTTTAGAGAAGCTTGTAGCAAAGTAAATTATGTTCAGATTGAATTTGCGTGTTCATCGTCACTTCATAACCACAATCTTTGATCTATTAGTAGTTTGGGCAAAATTTTGAAGCACAATATCATTCTAGTGTTGCTCCAACACTTTCAAATCTGAGTGATGTTATCCTGCTCCTTTTGTGGCGTTGGTGCTGCTTCTTCCTCTTCAGTTTCTGCTTTTACAAAAGTTGCTATTCATTATGCTGTGGGTTATACTAGTAATCATGAGCTTATCAACCGTTCAGCTTTGGCTGGATAGCTACTTTGTCTTGTAGAGCATTGTGCTAATCTCCATTTTTGAACTCCATTTCATATCTGAGCTGGTCAGTGCCTTTAATGTGAACATTTGCATCGTTGATAGCATATGGTGAGATCTTTTTTTATTGCCGGTGTTTGGAATAATGTTGCATTTTTTTTAGCGGCCGAGAAGTGAACTTTTAGAAACTTGATTCCTTATGAGACCTAGAATGCAAGTGCAGAACTCCAATCTTGTTCCAAGAGTATGTTCACTTTAGGTTCATTGGACTTCAGTTATGTATAATTTTAGTAATGCAAGACTGCGAAGTGATCACATGACAAGCTAGCATTATTTGGTGATCAACTTGAATAGACAAGTCTCTTAACCAGTCCCCCCACAAACTACTTTTGGTAGAAACTAAACTGAAACTGGTATCCATTTAAAAGCAGACAGTAATGCATTATGACTGATATTTTTTTTACCATTAAAGATATTCTGTAATATGCTTGTTGTCATCATGAGGCAAACAAATCTATAAATCATTACACATTTTTACCCATTGGCATAACTGATCTGATTCCAGTGAAAACATAAGAGATTGCTGAACAAGAACAAGTGTAAATGTGTAATGTTGGTACAAAACATACGTTTTTTTCTTTAGTTTCCAGTTCTGCTGTTGGCCTGATTATGATCCGCGTTAGATGAATAGACAGATTACACCCCTTGCATGCTAGCTATATCTCATTTGGAATCCTGCACAAAAGTTTAGATTTTCGTTGAAACTACATTGCTGAGAAAAGATTTTGAAGAGTAATTTTGTAGGTTTGTTTTTATTTGCTGAATTGATGATATATGTATGTATGAGATATGTGATAACAATATCTAAGGGGCTGTTTGGTAGTTGCTGAATGGTTTGGTGCAGAATGATTAAGAGGCTCTTATCATATAGTACAAAATGAAATCTGGTTGCTTGGTAATCATTCATAATGAAATTAGGGCTCTGAATGGTTAAGATACAAAATCATTAAGAGGGTTTTAGAACCATTAAGAGGCAGACTCTTTTTTTGCCAAACAAGATCCACCTCTTAGCGATTCAGAGGTTGCCTCTTAATAGAACTATTAAGAGGTAAACAAACAATCCCTAATTCAACAATGAGTGTCTTCTTGTTGCTTGTGTGAAGCACTGTTGGTGTTGGTGGGAACTTGAAAATGGCATCTCAATTAAATGTGGAATTACGACTCCTTCCATTTCATTTCAGGTATTATAGGGGTTTTGTTTTGTTTTGTAATTGTTACAAGCTATCGAGAGAGTACCAAATGCTGACGGTAACGAAGGTTACTGGACCCCATTTGAGAACTGTTAAAACTGGGTTTAAGAGCTCTTAAACTATAGAGGTTTGTAATTAAGAGATTTCGCCACTATCAATTTTTGGTGGCTTGTAGTTAACTATAATCGCTGTACCATAATTGCTTAAATTACAAGAGAACAGTTGTATTTGGTCAAATTCTGAGTATAAATGTAAATGTTTTGTTGCAATTTATGGTTATGTAAAATAATAATCCAAAAAGAATATTCAGGTCCCCTTTTGTTTGCGGGATTTGATAGGATGTGGAACCGAATCTCATACCAATCCTATGTTTTGTTTGTTTGAAAGGATTTGAAATCACACAAGTATGGGATTTAAATTTCCATGGTAATTGGTATTTTATAAGATTTATTTATAATAATAATGTGTTAAAAACTCTTGTTTTGTAATAGGGAAAATTGTATCTAAATGGAGAACACCTTTGGTCTTATTCTTATTTTGGGGAATCAACTTTTAAAATCATCATTTTAGTATTTGATGCAAACTATTTTTATATTTAAAGATTTTGTTTACTTGTTAAGTAGATAACCAGTCCTATGGAGAGCCAACTTTCAAAATTATTACTAATAAACTTGTTTATTACACTTTAGCAGCTGGGGCAATTGCCGGAATTAGTCAGGACAATGTTCTCGGATACCCTTTAAAAAAAAAACCTTGTTTATTACAATAATAGGAAAAAAAACAATAAAATAAAATCTCCTTTAACATAATTTTTTTTAAATTCAAATAAATCAAATCAAAAATCATCTTACTTTAATAAAATACGTTATGATTTAATTTGTTTAAATTAAATTTTAATTACATTATAACAATAAAACAATATGTTTTTCCATCATTAGAAAAAAAACAATAAATTTAAATTGTGTTTAATATAATTAGCTTAAAAAAAATTCAAACAAATCAAATCATGCATATATCTCATTTTTTTTATTTTAATATCGTCATATACATGTGTATAAAAATATTGTTTTTATTATTTTTTTAGTATATGATATTTATATACGACAAATGCAACAAATAAACTCAGATACCCTCATCATTCTTGGTGAACTTTGATCCTTTGACCTTTTAGGAGGCCAAAAGCTCTGATATCGTTAGGCCAAAGGACATTTGGTTTGTTTTTACCTTTCCATAAGAAAAATGATAAAAGTTAAGCAAGACTAAAATGGTTTTTGATTTAATGGAGGTAACAGAAACGTTAGTCAGAGGGACAATGGTTTATACAAATTGAATACCACAACGAGATTTTTGACACTGAACTTCAATCTCCGATTTCTCCTTCTAAACTCGATGAAATCTCGATTTTCTTGAACCCAAAATGCTCTATAACTGGTTACATTCGTTTATATGTATTTTTTTGTCTTACTAGTTGAAAATTCGAGCCAATAGGAAGGTAGAAATCGTCCCGTTGTTTTCAAATCTGAATTTTTTTTCTTCAGATTTTACGTATTTACAAAACAGGTCCCTCTGGTATGAGGAAGTTGATGTCTGACACTACCCTGAACTATCAGTTAATGATGCTCAGCCCCCTGGCTTCAAAGGTTTGTCCAAATTTACACTTTTCACCCTTGTCTTGACTTTTTCTATCACTTTTAGTTTGATTGATCATGTTAGGACTAAATGTCCTATATATTAGAAAGTGATATAAAGAAAATAATAGAATTTTATTTTTTATTGTAAAAGCCTTATAATGATAAATGGGCTTTAGTGTGTTAATGGGTCATGGGCTTTTGGCTTAAGCCCTGGGTATATAAAGTGTGTTTTGAGAGTGAATTAGGTTAGCCGTTTAATTCATATTCATAGTTAGAGAGAGATTATCATTCATATGTGTACAAAAAGGTTTTTTTTTCGGTGCAAAATCGACCTGGGTTTGTGTGTTTTTGTGTTCCTTTTGGTTTCATAACTTTCAGGAATCAAAATCTTCAACCCTAAATCGTTCCCAGATCTGAGTTCTTCGATCAACCGCCCTGTCCGGACATCTCACGTAATTTCCGGGTAAGTCTTTCTTCAACCTATCCGAATCCAATTATCCGGATACATAAAATATCTGGACCGCATTGTATCCGGTTGTCGACTATCCGATAATCTATCCGGAACCTTATCTTGAATCGCTATTCGGAGATCCTATCTAGAGACCTTGTTTCCGGGCGCGACATTCGGTATCTTATCTTTCCGGTAACTTCATCCGGATTACAATTCAGACACTTTATCTAACCGGATAATTCTATCCGGTCACTATAATTCCAGCACACTCTGCACCCGGAAACCACATCCGATCACTCTCATTCGTATTATTCTTATCCAAACACACCTTATCCGGATTCTTCCCGGAAACTCTCTTATCCGGATTCTCAATCCGGAATACCACACCCAGATCACATATCCGGGAGCTTTCTGATTTCTCACAGTTTAAACTTTTCTCTCGGGGCCCCCGTGCTAAGTCGCCGAAGGGGGACAATTGTGTATTCTGTGATACACTATCTGATTTTTGGATCAAATCTGAATTGTCTCACAATCATATTTTTTCAAGTAACAATGTCTTACCGAACCTATTCTGAGCTCAAAGAGAAAGTTTATCATTTAGAAGCCAAGGTAGAAAAACAACATAAAGTAATAGATAAACTTAGTGTAGAATTGCTGCTGTGCATAATTGGAAACTTCAAGGATAAGTGTGAAACTATCTCGAAAGAGAGTGAGTCCTTAAAGACCAAATTGTTTGATCTATCTGAAAAGCTCAAAGAGTCAGAGAACGAGAGAGCTAAGACTATCTATCAAAGCTCATCTCTTCAAGTTGAAAATAAAGCGTTAACTGAAAAGTTAAAGGATCTAGAACTAAAGTTATATAAGCGTGGTCAAACAGATCAGACCATCCATCTAAACAAACCTAAAGAATTCAAAGATAATAATACTCTTTGGGGAATAGGACATGATAATCCTTGTTACCTAAAGAAAATCTTGTCAAAAGTCCCAACGTTATATGAGTTTAACTTTTTAGGACTTGATAAGAGATATTCAGAGTACAGAATCAGATGGACAAAACTGTCTCCTGAGGATGAAGAACAAGTGACCTTAAAAAGGAAAACCGGTGTCCCAATGCCAAAGGACTTGAAAAAGTCTCCTGAGGATAAGAAACAAGAAATCCTAAATGGGAACACCGGTGTCCAAAAGGCCTTGAATAAGTCGGATGAGGATGAGTAACAAGATACCTCAAAAGCTAAAAGGAGCATTAACGTGCAAATTCCTTTCGTATATGAAAAGTTAAATGCCTCATACATGAAATCTAAAACCCCTTATCTTTTAAATGACTACTTCGACATCTGTTATGTTGCTAAAACTGCGGAAATTCCTGTAAAAGTTGAAACAACAACATATGCGAATGAGGCGAAACTGTCTGAATACAAACGGTACGTTCCCCCTCTAATTTTGGAAAACACAAATTTTCAACTCGAAGAGTCACTTGAAAGGGAAAAGGTTTCTTTTGAATACGAAAGGACGCTGCTTTTATCCACTTTTAAAGAATTTGAAAGTAATAAAACCGAGCAACTATCTGAAGCAGAAAGGGCTATGTTCAAATTTGAGATTGCAAGACTCACGTCTAAACTGTCCGCTTTGGCGACAAAACTTTTACAAGAAAAGGTTGCTAAGGCCAATATTCATAATCCACCTGAACTAATCTTTACGCCTATCAAAGAAAGCATCCTTGAACCAATCTCAGTTGAACCAACTTCCACTAATTCAGATAGCTCCTCATACAAGGCCTTCTTAGGTGATTTGTCTTCCGACAATGATGAAAAGGTCTTGAATTTTTCTGATAAAGGAGAAGAAGCTCAAACAGATTTTTGCAAAAGGAATCTAATCTCTGATTTTGTAAATCCTTTCGCTGCCGATTCCATGCAAAGTCTAAATCCCACAAGTTCCTCATCTAGACTAGATAATAATGACAAGTCTGATCTTTAAGATACATTCTCCGCATTTATGAATTCCACGGTCTGTTTCAGATGATGAAATTGCTAAGTTTGATTTCGTGCCTAAGTTTTCTAGCCATGTTCAATTTCTCAAGAAAAGGACTGAACCGGTCAATTTTCACAAAGGCGAATGTTCCACATATGTCCCGCAAATGGCATCTATGAACAAGGTTTCAAAATCAAAATCTAAAAGACGTCCACAGACACATCGAAAGACCGAGAACTCTAAGAAAAGCCACTCTTACTACTCTAGTTCTTCTGACAGTGAGCTTGATGATTCTTCAGATAATCTTGTTTTTAGAAAAGTAAAAATGGTATGGAGAAAGAAACCAACTACAGAAGACAGTGATGGAATCAAGTCTCATAATTCTACTGTAGTTGATAAAAAGTCATTTTGTTTTCCAAGACTGGTTCACCTGCTCATGTTTAGCTATCAGTCTAAATCAAGCAAAGATATGTTGCTCTCATTGAGGAAAAAGTGACTTTGTGCATCCAAGGTTTGTGAATAACTGGTATGTCACTTATAGTATTCCCGATCCTCATTGTCGGAGCTTTAAAGACAAGGCATTACCATCAAGAATCCATCAAAGCATGGATACCAAAATCTTTTTGATTTGTTTTGCAAGAATGTCATGTGAGTTTAATTCAGATTATTCACATTACATGACTAACATTCAAAGGTTAGGCCATTTTTGAGGGGGAATACCATATCTTGACAAGTAAGTGATTTTTAAGTGAATTCAAGGACCGTGGCAATTTATTCTGTAAAACTTACTTGTGTTTGTTTTTCTCAAATTTTAACTTCCATGATTGTCACATGTTATATTTTCTTGCCTTAGTTATTTCCATGTCTCACATATTCGTTGAATTATTACGGTGGAAATACACTCGCTTGAACTCCAATTTGGTTTTATAGTACGTCATTTCTTGTTGATGATTCAATTCTTATCTATACTATTAATTGTGACTTGTTCTTCACAATTAAACTTTCTGATCATTGTTTCATTTATTGCATATACTGTGCTTACTGAGTTATTCTGGTTCGCGCTTGAATTTGTTCTTTGAAATTCATTATTATTTTAGAATGATTTCTGATCATCTCAAATCAGGACTCGTTCTTAAATGCTTTGACTTCTAAACACTTCAGTTTAGAACTCGTACTTCAATGTTTACTTAACTGATTTATTTGGTAAATGAAATGAGTGATAGGTATTATATTGTTTCTATGGTCTATCCAGACTCGGAAGGACCTGCCCACGAAACTCATCCACTTATAGACATCAGTGAAGGGTCTAGATGCATAGATGAGTTTGGAGTGAAAAGAATTTGGTGAGGATGTGACAGGACTTAAAAGAATATATTGGTCCTTACCAAACCGAGTCAGTTATCCGGGTAACCACACAATCTATTCATTCTCATTCTTTGGAGATGAATATTGAAACAAACATGGACCCAGTGTCGATAACTCGTGTCACCCCACCTAGCCACTAAAGTATCTCACAACATATGCTTGTTTCATAAATGCACGGAGATTTAGCATATAATCTATCTATTCCTCACTCGGAGATCTTAGATATTGAAAAAGGAAGACATCAGCTCTAGTCTCCGAACTTCATTTCCTAATCATTGGCTCTATTGATTTTTTAACTTGCGTCCCACGTTAAATCAATATTTGAGCCAAACAAATATACTTTACTTCTTTCACACATGCACAAATCTCTGTGATTCCACTCACATATCTTTGTGATATAGCCGGAACAGTTTAAGAAGATTAATTTTTTTTACTTCAGTGATAACTGGAAGTCCTATCAAAGATACCCCGATGCCAACTCTGAATATAAGCCACCCAATTATCTTAATTGTTGTGATAACAGTTACTATTGTGTTTATGTGTTAGATATTTACCCCATCTTGGTTACTAAAACATTTATCTGGTATTTTGCTACTTATCAGTATTGTCTTTGAAGTTACATGATGCTCATGATGCTCCTAATCATCATGAGGGGGATAAATGATACATATTCAAAGACACCAAATATCAAGTTGAGGGGAAGTTAGCAAAAGCTGAAGGGGAGTAACTGTTTTAATTGTGCGGAAAAGTTTGCTTAATTGGTTCTTTTATCCCTTAATAATCAGTCTTCGCTAAAATTGTTTCCTCCTTCGAGCATTTTGGTTCGACAAGTTCTGAAGTTTTTCAAATCCAGTTAAACTCGCGGTTCAAAGACAGATTCTTTATTCCAAAACTGTAGATGCACAGTGGAATGTCACGTAAATCACACATTATCTTTCGTGTGTGTTGATCCGTTGTGTTGAGTATCTACAGCTGAAAGCTACTTTTAGTGCACTTAGTCGAGGTTATTATTCATTGAATCCGATGATAAAGTTGAAACGATGAAGAGTAAGAGCTTTATTCAAGGGGGAGCATGGAAAGACATGAAGACAAGCAACACCAAAGTTTCTCAAAGATTCAAGACGGAAAGAAGATCAAGACCTGAAGATTCCAAGACCATATTTTTCTTTATATAACTTTAGGGGGAGATTGTTAGGACTAAATGTCCTATATATTAGAATGTGATATAAAGAAAATAATAGAGTTTTATTATTTATTGTAAACGCCTTATAATGATAAATGGGCTTGTTAGCTCCAATCTTTATTCTTATAGAAGTATTGGAAAAATAGACTAAGTATTGACACCAATAGAGGTTCTGCCAAGGCACCGATAGAAGATAACAGTGAAGTCTTCGACAGAGGTTCTGCCAAGACACCATCAAGGCCAAGTGAAGACACCGACATAAGTCTCTTCTACAAAGGACAAGGCCACAGAGCCTCTGTCATACTTGACAGAGTCTCTGTGGAAAGAAGGCAAGAAGACTTCAGAAGCTTCCAGAAGATCAAGTTGCAGGAACATTCGTACAAGCAAGGCATGCCCTGTCAACTCAACTTGTCAGACTCTGATAAGCACGCCTTAGCAGGTTCGGCGCATTTAAGGATCGTCGTACCTGCTACTATTCATCAACAGTGTCCTCGTACTTTCTGTCGTTTGTTTCTAGAAACTTGTCCTTTTAGAAGCTCTATAAATAGAAGACTCATGTTGAGTTCTTCAATAAGAGAAATAATCAACAATCATCCATCATATAGATCAAGCTATAATCTTTCATCTTAATTAAGCTTTGCACAAAACACACACACCATTAGAGCAGAATTCTTTTATCTTCGGTGTTCTTGGTGTTCTTTCTAATATCAAATACAATGAATCATTGAGTTATTATCTGTGTATGTACACTTCACTTATTTGATATTGTGTGTACTTCTACATAAATATATCTTTTAGTTCGTTAAAATGCTTCCGCACTATATCTGATCTGAACTAATCGATAGAAACATCATTGTTAAGCAAAACAGGAACCAACAATTGGTATCAGAGCCTTCCTTGATTTTCTATATCAAGTGATCCTCTTGCAATGACTTTATGTAGAAATTTGGATTGATTTTAACCTATTCTTCATATCTTACAAACAGCTTCTGTTTTTCTGCCATTCTCGACGTATTCGATTCTGGTAAACTTACAGAATCTGTTTCTTCGGTTAAAACTCCATTTTAGTGCACTGATCATTTTTAAGCTTATAAACTCTTTTCAAAGACATTTTTTTAATCAATACCATTTTGTCTCACGATCACTCAATTAACAATATGTCTAGACTAAGATTTAGTGCTGATGCCGATTCTCATTATTATTCGAAACTCAATACTAATTTTCACAAGATAATTCCTACTCTTGAAAAAGAACTAGAAGAAATGAACAAGAGAATTTTTATTGATTCAAATAAAATTGCTAAGCTTGAAGAATCAGGTAAACTACTAAACTGTGAAAATCTTGAACTGAAAAGGAATTTATTTAAGTCTGGAGAAGAGAAGAAAAGCCTTGAACTTAAGTGTCTAAAATTTTCTAATATGATTTCAAAATTTGAAAAGCTTGTGATCTGTGAAAAAGAAAAGTTTGAAAAGGAGAAAACTATTCTTGAAACAAAGTATGTGGAACTTTCTTGCAAAATCTCAGAATTACAGAAAACTCTTGAAAAGGATAGGAAAGAGTCTGACTTTGAAAGAAAAGAGTCTGAAAAGAAGAAGATTGAAGGATTTCAAACAAAATGTTTGAAAGATGATTTTGAGAGAGAAAGAAAGGTTTCTAAAGCTGAAATGTACAAATTGACAAAAAGACTATCTGTTTTGTCAACCAAGATTATGTTGGAGAAGAGGTATACATCAGATCTTCTAAAGAAGTTTGATTTAAACCTTAAAGAAATAGATGTTTTAGCTAAAAGGGTTAAGGACTTTGACTTAGCAAACTCTTGTGCTGATAATACAAATAATCTTGTTTTCAAAAGAGTGAAAATGGTTTGGAAAGTCAAAAGCTCTACTCCTGTAAAAAATGCTCCAAAGCCATTTGTTTCTACTAAGCATTCATCTCTTCATTCTCATAATTGTAAATGCTTTGATCTTCTGTTTCAATTAAAAAACCTTTTCTCTAAATCTTTCTGTGTTCTAAATGGGTCATTTCAAAAGAAAATTCCAAAGACCCAAAGTGAGCAAAGTCACAGAAAGGAACCTGGCAAACCAGCAAAGACTGGCAAACCAGAGGACCTGAAGACAGCTCCAAATCCTAACATTCTAGGACCCATTTGGAAATGGGTACCAAAATGTCTTTAATCTGTCTTGCAGGTAATTGGACTCCTTAATACATCTGTTAAGGACTCACACTTCAGCGAACAATGGACTCCTTAATACATTTGTTAAGGACTCACACTTCAGCGAACAATGGACTCCTTAATACTTCTGTTAAGGACTCAGGCTTCAAAGTCAAAAATGACTCTTAAACACTCAGTTTAAGACTCATCCTTCAAAGGTTCTATACTTCACAGAGCCTCTGTGGAATTGCTCAGATACTCTGACAATCTCCACAGAACCTCTGATGAGGTTGACCTATGTTATGTGCACTATTTATCTCTTTTGATTCAAGCATAGGCCAAGGGGGAGCAGAAGGAGACCTTAAATTGATCTACAGAGGTTGATCATTCAAGGGGGAGCCAAAGGAGGATTATGATCAACAATATCCACAAGTCAGATATTATGCCGAGAAAAGGTAAACCAAAATGTAAGTATCTCGTACAGAGCCATTTTTGAAAACATATTCTAGGACACCAACTTTCAAATATGTCCTAGAAACTTTGTTGAAGACATTTCAAACCTCACATGATCAAAAAGATTAATGAGCTTTCCATTATTAGAAATTTAAGGTCATAGAGCCTCTGCGGAGCTCAACAGAGGCTCTGTCAGGCAAAAGCTCTGTGATCACAAATTTACCATGGAAACTCTATCGGTCAATTTGAATGTCCACTCAAAAGGCTCTCTCGAAAAAGTGCACACACTGAGATTCTAAAAGGTCTTTTTGGTCAAAGAACTCACTCCACCAAAGAGACTCTGTCGTCCAAACTAGACACTCTAAAAAGTATGTGTCGCACAAAATCTTTTTCCAAAACAGTTTTCCAGGACAAAAATTTCTAAATATGTCCTAAAAACAATGTTTAAAACAATAAAAACTTTGGATGATCAAAAAGTTTTCTAAATTTTTGGTTATGAGAAATTTTCACTCTCAAAGCCTCTGCTGGCTTTGACAGAGGCTCAAAGCCTCTGTAAATGAAAATTTTGTGCTAAAGATCTATCGATCCTCTCCAATGTTTTTCAAACGTTTTTGGTAAAAGTACAAGCTTCAGGGGATATAAAAAGGCAGGTTTCAGACCACAGAGCTCAATCCACTACAGAGGCAAACATCCCCAACCTACTCTCAGTGCAACCCACACTTCTATTACCGCCAGTCTAGTGGCAGAAGGTAATATTGAACAAGAGCAGCACAGCTCGAACCCAACCCAAACTGACCGGACAGAGGAAATTCCATCCACCTCCGTGCCACTAATAGCCGGGGAAACCATTCCAGGGGAGTCCTCTCAAAAGTACTTACCCTTAGTTCGTGATCCATCGCCCCTGATCACAACAGAAATCCCCACAGAGGAATTTGTTTCCTCTGACACGCACACATAGGTCCACAAGCTCTTCAGAGGAGCTTAGAGTGCACAAAGACGAAGAGATTCTAGACAAGTCTCCAAGTCAACTTAAGGATACTCTTGTACCCACCTCTGGAGTGGATCAAGATAAATATCCTTATCAGAACTTCTGTAGAGAATGAGGCCTTAAAAACCTCTACTCAAGGATCAGAAGGAAGTCCTTCCGTTCTCAACGTAAAAACAGGAGCGAAAGAAGGCGTCTCAGGAACAGAGACACACTCTGGTGATAGATTCGTTCACCCAGAGGTTACACCAAGTCCGCATGTATCAAGGGATGAGTTCCAAACCCTTGTCACCTCTGTGGGCACCACTTTGAAAGAGTTGAAAAGCTCTTTTGATTCTTTTGCAGAATGCGCTTCAACACAGAAGCATAGGTCCATACACTCCTTGGCCTCTGTAACGAACTATGCGCAAAGATGATAGCTGCAGGTGCTGTACCGCCCAAGAAATCAGACGCTTCTTGCAGGGCAGAGGGTACTAAAAATAAGGGTCAGGATGACTCTGATAATGACTGTTAGTCCACCAGATCATCCTGAGGGGGAGAAACGAAGGGAAGAAACTGCAACCAGAGGTCTACCAGAACCACAAATAGCAGAACCCATATCCCAGGCACCTCCAACTGGAACTCAAGAAAGAGATCAAGCTCTAGCAGATAGAATGACAGAGGTCATCTAAACGAAGGGAAGAACTTCAGAACCCTCTGCATCAGGTTCTATCATAAGCTTAAAGTAGGACTCGACAACAGAAGTTTCAATGACTTCCAAAACGCCAACGTCTGAGTTAAGTCTACAAATCTCTGTCACTTTTTCTCTTCACTGTAATCAAATGTAAATGCCTCTGGCATATCTTTAATGAAAGAAAAGCTTTTAACAGAGGTCAATTACCTCTTGTCTTGTACTTAGTCTAGAAAACCATGTACCTTTCAATTTTTATTTTTCAATACTTAGGGGGAGATTGTTAGCTCTAATCTTTATTCTTATAGAAGTATTGGAAAAATAGACTAAGTATTGACACCAATAGAGGTTCTGCCAAGGCACCGATAGAAGATAACAGTGAAGTCTTCGACAGAGGTTCTGCCAAGACACCATCAAGGCCAAGTGAAGACACCGCCAGAAGTCTCTTCTACAAAGGACAAGGCCACAGAGCCTCTGTCATACTTGACAGAGCCTCTGTGGAAAGAAGGCAAGAAGACTTCAGAAGCTTCCAGAAGATCAAGTTGCAGGAACATTCGTACAAGCAAGGCATGCCCTGTCAACTCAACTTGTCAGACTCTGATAGGCACGCCTTAGCAGGTTCGGCGCATTTAAGGATCGTCGTACCTGCTACTATTCATCAACAGTGTCCTCGTACTTTCTGTCGTTTGTTTCTAGAAGCTTGTCCTTTTAGAAGCTCTATAAATAGAAGACTCATGTTGAGTTCTTCAATAAGAGAAATAATCAACAATCATCCATCATATAGATCAAGCTATAATCTTTCATCCTAATTAAGCTTTGCACAAAACACACACACCATTAGAGCAGAATTCTTTTATCTTCGGTGTTCTTGGTGTTCTTTCTAATATCAAATACCAAGAATCATTGAGTTATTATCTGTGTTATTTACACTTCACTTATTTGATATTGTATGTACTTCTACATAAATATATCTTTTAGTTCGTTAAAACGCTTCCGCACTATATCTAATCTGAACTAATCGATAGAAACATCATTGTTAAGCAAAACAGGAACCAACAAGGATTTAGTGTGTTAATGAGCCATGGGCTTTAGGCTTAAGCCCTGGGTATATAAAGTGTGCTTTGAGAGAGAATTAAGTTAGCCGTTTAATTCACATTCATAGTTAGGGAGAGATTATCATTCATATGTGTAAAACACTCTTTACAATCATTCAATAAAGATTAATTCGTTTCGATACATTGTTACTTGATAATACTGGGATCTACACGTTATTGTGGATCCCAAATAAGTGCAATAATCAATTAACAATCAACGGGATGAATGGTTTGCAAAATGTCGGCTCTCTATTGATTGAATTGAACTTATAGAGTTTACAATACGTGATTAAGCAATCAAGAACATTAAACCCTAAACCAGGTTTAAGCAAAACATTATATACCCCTTTAGGGTATTTACTAGATAGCCCCCTCAACTTTAATACAATATGAATTTTAACCCTAACAATCTCCCCCTTTGGATTAAACTTGTCGAAGATGACAATCTGGAACGTAACGTCTTCGGATGGCAAACAAGATTTCAAAACTTCTCATATCGCGCATGTACTGGATCCTCTCGGCTATGAGCTCCAACGCCTCATTGACAAGTTTATTGTACTTCGGCTCTAACGACTTCTTTTTGTTGTCATCTCGAATGATCTGAACTCGAAGTTTGTGCTGTAGAAGCATAAAGGTACCATCACTGTATTTGGCAATTTGACTGAATCTCATGAAGAACATATTACCATTTTCATTTCGATAGGTCATGACGAACTCTGGATGTTCAAACATCGTGTCGGCAGGTACATTCTTGATGTTGGGAAGACTCCGGTCTGGCTTCAGAGTATTGATTTTCGGTTGGTTGCTCTCTAACCCCATCTGAAAGTCTTCTACATATGATATTGTGATCGCACTCTTCATGTAACGCTTGACGACGTCAAGTGCTCCAAGAATTTCTTTAGGGCGTATGGTCCGAGTTTTCATGTCTCTGAGTAGGACTAAAAGATCGGTCAGATCTAGGTTTTCAAAGTCTGCTTCGGTGAACTCCCATTCTCTACCATTGTCTCTAAGTACTTTGAACGTCGATACCATACATTGAATAACCTTTTGGATTGGATATCAGTAACTCGTTTTATCCTGTACTTTGTTCTCACTGAGCCGATTATCTTGGGCTTAGTTTTCCTCATGTTGATGTATGCAATCCGCTTCAGTGTGTCTGTCATTGATTCAATGTCATACAGTGCCGTTTGTTTGTACAAACGTATCCAGTGGGCAAAAAATCTTCCGTTGAGATTCTTCCAAGTACATGGTAAAGATCATAACCCGTTCCCATTTCAGAGGCGGATCCGGTTGAGCATTAGAAGTTTCTCCTGTTTGAGGTTTAGATGTGGCTCGGTTGGATTCTTCTTCGGTGTAAGTTCGTAATGGGACAAGTGTAGCGGGTATGGCGGATGTTGGGTAATCTCTTAGAGTCTGTTCGAGCAAATTGTCATAGTCACCCTGTTGTAAAAATTCTTCATCGTCGAAAGTGCACAGGTGACTGACTTCTGACTGTATGGCGATAAGAGCTTGTTCAGTTAACGCTCGTTCGACTGCAGGATTCGCTTCAGATTCTATGTCGATCAATGCCCAATCATCGACTAACCATCTATCACATTCCTCGGGATTTTCAACCGTTGGACTGACAGGAAACAGAGCAAGGTGATAATATTCAGTTTGGTCTTTGGTGGGAGCAGATACGACTTCTGGATATGAGGTTTCTTCTTCGATTATTGTAGCTTCATTGCTTGTTTCTGGTTGAGTCGCAGAAGTACCTGTCCCTTGTTCTGTGGTTTTGACCATAACTGTCTCTGTAGTATCTGTTGTTGTTGCCTCTGGCTCAGCGGTTCTCATCCTCTTCTCCTCCTCATGGTGATCTTGATCCTCCAGATCATCATGTTTCCGCTTAACACCCTGAGCCTGACTCTTGCACGTTGTTTCAAGGCTAGCAACCCGATCAGAAAGTGTAGCCAGAGTTCGCTGCACATCCTGAAGGGTTGAGGTGATTTGGTCAAGGCGGGTGTGTATTTGAGGTTGTTGTTCGGCTTGGGGTTGGGTATGATGTGTTTGTGAGGGTGTGGCTTGGAGTCTGAGGAGGCTAACAAGATCCGCCTCAGACGAGGTATCGATGTTGGCCTGGGACATAAGTTTGTCGAGTAGTACAACCTTCAAGACATCGATGCTGAGGTTTTGTGGGTTTGGTTCATTTGGAAGAGGTGGTGGTGGTGTTTGGGTTTCGGGCTCGGTCAGTACGCCTTTTCCTATGACCAAACTTTTCAACACAGCCAGATCCTCTTGCATTTTATGCTCCAAACCTGCTTGGACAGTTTTTAAGGCGCTGTCCAGGTATTCCTTGGAAAAAAATTCCGGTAAGGTAACTCCTGGGTCACTTAGACTTCCAGTTGTAGTAACCACTGTTGATTCAACAGCGGTACTGCCTACGTTCACAGTTGGCGTGATGATAGTTGTGGTAGGATTTCCACTCAATCCTTGTAAAACATCCAAAGATGAAGTTACTATGAGTGTTCCGATCGGGTCATGAAGAATCCCGATATTAGCCGTAGTAGGTATCTGAGTGGCTAGGGGGGTGTGCACTTGCGTCGCTAGGTCCACGACGTCTTCTTCAATACTCTGTCCCAACGGATGAGACATAGTAGCAGATGTGGCTACCTGGCTGACACTGGTTTAGGGAAGGCTGACATTTAGTTGTCGCCTTTTCAGACCATATCTCTCATGATTTCTTTTCGATCTCCACTCTCTCCCTCTCACATTTTCATTATTTTCAACTGAAACTCCATCCGCTCTCCTTGTATCTCCCAAATTAGGCAAAGGGTCTGAGGTAGAGGAGGGTGTGGTTGAGGTGGATCGAGATTCCTCGGTGGTTGGTGGTCTTTGTCCGATGCGTGGGGGAATGCGTTGATGACAGAGTTGTCTATCTTCATCAGAATCAGTGCTCTTCGATGAAGAAGATAGGTCATTTACTGGTGCGGGGGAGGTAATATCGTCCGCGTCCTCATCTTTTAGCAAGAGGGATTCGCTAACTACCGGTACCTCATGTAAGGCAGGAGCGGCCTCGGTAGTTCGGATGCGGATTGAGTGGCTGGAAGAGGATTCATCTGTGTGGGTGGGTGGTGTTTGAGTTTGATGGCTTGAGCTAGCATGCAAGTCTACAGCACCGCCCGCGCCAGTTCCCTTTCCCATATTTTCTCTCTGCACACCCGTCCGGGAGCCCCAACTACCTGGACTATACCTTCACGTGTACGAGGACCCTCACGCCTCCCAGGTCCTGCTCCCTGGGAAGGTCCCTCCGGCTCTGGCTAGACCATGGAAGCAGCTAAACCTAACGCTCGCCTATATTCTATCACACTCAGTGCTGCAGGGCTTGCGTATGCTAGCAGGGCATCAGATAGTCTCATTGGTTGGGCATTTGAAGGGTTGCGGATAACAAGGTAATGCAGGGTAAAGGTAGGGCATACCTGGTGAGTAGCACGACAAGGAATGACAACATTCCGATCCATGTTTTGGCGGATGGCTAGTTGAAGAAAGCAGATGAACGGAAAGAGTTGGCATTTCTTCTTGCCACCGTTGTCCCTGATATTTTGGACGAGCTCGTGCCAGATCATGCCTGCGTAGTTAACGTGTCGATTGAATGCGACGACATGGAATAAGCGTAGAAAGTTTCCGTTGCATTGGTCTATCCCCTTCCATTTTGATGACAGACATCGATGGATGATGGTGAACATGGTGTACCACATCGATGCCAAGAACTTGCGGTCAAATGCTGAAGGCCGGTTCAAGGAGTTGTTGTATCCAAGAGAGGGAATGTCCGTACATAGAACGTCATCGCTGACGTTCAGATCAAATCTCTCCCGCCCATTGGTAGTTGTTGCTAGAAGTTGGAGCAGTTGGAGAAAAGTCTCGGGTGTTAGGACAAATGGAAAGTGATCGAGTTCAGCCTCAATCCGTTGTCCGTCTTTGTTGGTGACAACTTGGATGGTGTGCCATACTTGTTGCAAGTCTAGTTCAGGCACCGTGGTCGTGGTTGTGAGAACATAGTGGAGCGGATGGCCTGCGAGCACATCGACAACCACTCGATACTGCGGTCTGAATTTCCCGGCATCCAGGTGGTGGTTGTTACCTTCGATTTCCAGTAATTCATCAGGATGAAGTAGGGCATTGTCAGCCGCCTGATCAATTTCGTGAGCAGGTCCGTGGTTTGGAGATTGTGGTGCATCAGCCATATGTGTACCTGAAGTATATGTTGTTAGAACACCCCGAAAGCATGAAGTAAGAGGTAACGTACCTGAGTGGATTCTGAGATCGGGATGTCGGATTGGACTAGGGGTGCTCATGGATTGGGTTGATCGGGTTGAAGGCATTTCGACACATCAACCCAATGTTAGCGGTTTGAAAAAATTTCAACCCAACCCAACCTAAACAAAGACACAACCCAACCCAACCCAACCCGTTCGGGTTGATCGGGTTGGTCGGGTTATGTTTAAACAAGGTGAAATCAAAATTAAAAACATAAAAATAAAGGAAACATGTCTTTAAAATACAACCGATAATTCAGACAATACTTAGATACTATATATAAAAATGTCTAAACCAAATATGATCAAATAACTTGACGTTTTCAATTTGCATGTTTCTTAAATCTTAAACATATCGTCATCAAATGTTTTTCTCAATTTACATATATATATGTTAACATCTACTATATATATATATATATATATATATATATATATGTGTGTGTGTGTGTGTGTGTATGTGTGTGTGAGAAGGAGTTATATAGAGATGGATAAGAGATTGAATATATATATATATAGTTATATAGAGATGTATACGAGATTGAATATATATATATATCGGGTTCATCGGGTTGAGTTGGTTTCAAATTATCGTAACCCGATATCAACCCAATACATACGGTTTGAAGATTTTACAACTCGATTGGACATCGGGTTGCTTCGGGTTGGGTTTTTCTACGTCGGGTTGGGTTGGGTTGATCGGGTTGATCGGGTTTTTGAGCACCCCTAGATTGTACGAGTAACGACATGGTAGCAGGGTCGAAAATGGAATAAACAGGGACCAAACAACTGGGATTCGAACAAAACTATATGGAATCCGGATGGTGTCCGGTAGTGATGGTGTCCGGATCCGGATAGGGAAGCAATCCGGGAAAGTTACTGGATACCATAAGTAACCGAATGGTTTGGACCCGGATACCCGTAGGTTACCGGATTAGGTGGTTTCTGGACACCCTTAGGTTACCGGGAAGTGGAAGTGACCGGATGGAACGGTGTCCGGATAGTTTGAAACTATCCGGACGTGATCAAGTCGAATCAGTGTGCCACGAATCGACCAAAAATGCGTGAAATACTATGATATATCGATTGAAACAAATTGCATTACGTGCAAAAGATGGAATGAGACTCAAATCAGACAAAAATTCGACCAAAAAGTCGATTGATCGACTCGAGAGCCGAGCCGACACCATTGCGTCAAAAACCGATCAAATCGGTGGATCTCGTGTGTGTGTGTGTGTGGTATTGATTTGTATCTAGGAACAATAAGGAGAGACAATCGAGTAACATACCTATGATCGGAGCAACAAATCGACAAAAAACGAAGGTAATCGAAGTATTGTGTACACCGAGGGTTTTAGAGGGTTTTTCGTTGGTTTCCGGAAAGTTTGAGGTGTACGGATGAATCCAAATATATATAGTGCCAAGTATCCGGGCGCTATATCCGGATAGTGAGGAAACGGGATGGTTATCCGGGCGTGACTACCGGAAACCAAGTGTCCGGACACTTGTCTGGATCCGGAAAGTGCAAAAATGTTGTCCGGATTGATGTGGGACCCAGAAACACGCAACCTTTTCAAACTCTAAAAAAATTGTAGCAGTAGGTAATCAATTCGGTAAATCCTCCCCCTCAAAACAACAATCGTTAAAACGTTGGACTCTTAAATGGAAACACATCGCACATGGAGAAACAAAAAAATGACACACCAAAGATTATTAATTGTAAGAACTAATGAGTCACTCCCCCTCAGATGGTGAACTTACTAACTTACTCATATGCACACATAATGGCTCCCCCTGAACACAAGAAAAAGATATTAAACGCACGGTACAAACGAAGCAAACAAAGAAAGGAAAGCACATATAAGGTACTGAAAAAGAGTAGCAAATAAATTAACGAAATCTTACTTATTAATACAAAAGCGTAACATCTTATGAAAGCGATACAAGGAGAATGCAATAACGAAGGAGTGGAACCTTAACCGTCCAGAGAGTAAACATCGGACGATAAAGTGACTGTTCATCGGTAGTGCATAGAACTTGTATCGAGTTCGTAAACAAGTTAAGCTTTCAGATTTAGCATACCTAACTTGGACACGAGATAATGAAAACGTTTTTCGTCCAAAGCTTTAGTAAATAGGTCTGCTATCTGATGTTCAATATTAACAAAGTAGAGTTCGATGGTACCTCTTTCGTCGTGGTCCTTGATGAAGTGATTGCGGACGTCGATGTGCTTCATCTTTGTGTGTTGGACCGGAATACTGGATATCGCGATGGCGCTCTTCGAGTCGCAGTAGATGGGAATATGAGAGTATGTGAAACCGTAGTCTTTGAGCTGGATGCGCATCCAGATGACTTGCGAACAACAGCTTGCAGCAGCTACGTACTCCACCTCGGCAGTCGATGTCGTTACACACAGAAATGTTTGAAAAATGATGGACATAAATGTTTGGAAAATAGAGGGACGAATTCGAGGGAAGACGCACGTTTATGATCTTGGACATAAATGTTTGAAAAATGGAATGGAACCAAAATTGATTAAATTCGAAAGCGTGAAGCTTCGGTACTTAAAGTTGGGGGTCAACTTGATGCTGAAGACACCCCCGTGGTTTGGAGCGGTGCATTTCGTTAGGAAAGAGAGTTGAGCCACGTTTTAGTGGGTCAGTTTTAGTTAGCGAAAGGGATTGGACAGTTGGTATATGAACTGGTTGTGCTTGATAGATATGTGAGAATTCATGTTGTTATTTCACGCCTATATTTTGAGGGTGTATGTTGGAAGCTGGTATGGCATGCGCATGAAGTGCAAGCAGTTGAGAAGTTATACTTCGTAGAGGAACCCGTAGCGATTGTCGATCGTAAGGTTAAGAAACCGAGGACTAAAGAGATTAGTCTCGTGGTGGTTCATTGGCGGTTTCACAAAGGACAGGAAGAGACTGGGAAGTAGAATCCGAGATGAGGGCTAAGTACCCGCACCAGTTTGACAAAGGAATTCTGGGGACGGAATTCTTTTAGCGGGGGGGGGGGGGGGGGGGGGGTGAAAACTTGGGGACTTGGGTACTTGGGTGTAAACCCCAATTGTCGCATTCTTGGTAAAGTGTAGCCAAAGTATGAGAATGAAAACTTGGGGACTTGGGTGCAATATGTAAAAGGTATATAAGCGAATGAAATCCCTAAATTCTTCATTGTGTGCGGCTGGTATCGAGAAAAGAGAGAAGGGAGAGCTAAGAAGGTTTTGGCAGGGTTTGGAGAGGTTCTCGAGAAATCAATCATCAACGTATTCTACAAATCTTCTATGTTTCCTCAATGATTCTTGTATTGGGTATGTGTATTGATTTGAGAAAACTTTGGAAAAACTTGTGTTCTTATTTTCCTATGGATGATAAGTTTTGGATTCATTGATTTGATTAAATGGGTTGTGCGATTGTGTTAATATTGTAAGTGGATGACTATTAAAGACTAGGGATAGTCATTTTATGATTTGGGATTGAAAAAGGTGAAAAACCCTTGACAAATCGATGTCCGGGGGAGGAATTAGACTCATAGTGCATTGTCCGGGAATCGCCTGGATCCGGACGAGTTTACCCGGATTCTGGTTGTTACGGATTACCCGGACTTTGGTCAGTATCTGGATGAGTGGTACCCGGGTTTTAGGCGAAACCTGGAAGGTTAATCCGGACTGTGGAGAATCCGGTAGTTAGTCCGGATTTCGGAGAACTCGGTAGGGTGTATTCGGATATTTTGAGAAGCTCAGAATGGGGATCGATCCGAGATGTAGTCGATGCCCGGTATAAAGGTGTCCGGATACCGGAATAGAATCCGGGTATCACAGATCAGGGATTTGGGCAGAACCCGGACCAAGGGAGAATCTGGATGTGTCAATCCGAGAAATTTAGAAATCCAGATGCAGGCTTAGTGTGAACTGTTTGGTCATTTGTAGGTGCTTGGTCCGATCGGTACTGAGGTTCAGTGTTAGACGAATTCATCGTATTCAGGTGAGTTCCCTTAAACCTTTTTACGCGAAATGAAATGTCAAATATTTTAACGACTGATTATGGTACGATGTGCGAGCATGATTTTTATTTATAAATGCATCATTATTTCTCGCATGAAATAAATTTCTTGGGAATGCTACACTCACATGGTATGAACTGTTTTTCTAAATTTACATGCATCGCTACATGATTATTAGGCTTGCTTAGTATGCCCTGGGAGTTACATTATAAGCCCCGTGGGCATGGAATCTTTTTCTTGCACACGCAGGAATGGGGAGTCTGCTTGGGCCTCGGAGGCGAAAGGGGAGCCTGCATGGGGCCCGATCGCGGTTGTTGTCAATGGTGGAATTTGGTCTATGAACATTGTGCAAATACACTTGTGTGATGTCGGATTATTTGTTGGGCCTTATGGCGGTTTAATCATCGTTTTTATACAATGATTTGTATAAACTGTTCTGAGAGGGAATTCACTAGACCTCATGGTCTAACCCTCATTTTCCAAAAACTAAAACCATTTTCAGGTAAGAGTACTATAGTTGTTTACTTCAGAGCATTTATGTTTAGATAGATTCTCAGTTGTGAGAGTTGTTTCCGCTGCGAATTCCTTTTGTAAACTCTGGTTTGACATGAGATGTATTGGGATCCGTTTTGGGAATTTTTAATGCATATGTTATGTTTTGGATTGTGGGCTGTTACAACTCACTTCTCACACGATCCTTCGCCATTACTTTTATAACTAAATATGAACCGTAAAATATTAGGACTATGAAATCCGTAGAACTATAGTTTTATTGTTATGACAATCAAATAAAGTTTCAGAATTATTAAGTTAATAAAAATTATTAACGGATGAGGAATTAAAGTAATTTTCTGGTTAAATTAAAAACGTTTTAATGCAAGGCTTAGGAGATGATGTACTAATGGATTGGGATAAAAGTACGAGAAATAAACGATTAAACTAGATGAGATGAAACGATTACAAAGGATATAATCAGTTTTGGTAAACGGACATTCCGTATTAAATCTAATTTAAAAATGTCAAAATGGTACATTGTTGGTGATTTTAGTGTCATCAGTCATTTTGGTGTAATTGTGATTTAATTGAGATCGATTAAGACGATAAGGCAAACATACGTAAGTTAGGAGGTGCGGAGTGCACACTTACAAGTTTCCATTATCATCTTAGATCGCCTTAAAGCGGTGTCGAAGTTCGAAAATACTAGAATTTTTCTAAGGGCTGTCGCTGAAAAGCTGAAAGCTGTCGCTGAAATGCTGAAAGCTGTCGCTGAAAGCTATTAGCTGTCGCTAATAAGTGCTGTCAGCTTTTGATCTTATCCGTAAACGGTTGTAACCTCTTGTAACCGCTCAACCGTTTGTAACCGTCGATTTCTCTCTATAAATATGTGATCGAGAATTTGGATAACAACATATAGTTCCCATATCATAGCCTTTGGTGTGAGAAAATCTTAAGAATTATCCCAATACAAAGTTCGTGAACCCAAGGCTTATAGGGTCGAATTGTTGTATTCGGAAAGTGCTTTTCCGACACGATTTTTAAGATTATCCGGTCTCGATACCATCATATAATTACACAATTTTCTAACAATCGAATACAACAATTTCTGTTTGATTAACGATGGCAAATCGAGAGGAATCCGTTCGTGATATGACTTCGAAATTCGGCAAACTAGAGAAGTTTCTAGGAAACGATTTTCGTCGATGGCAAAAGAAGATGCACTTTCTTCTCACCACTTTGAAGGTTGCGTATGTTCTTAGCACCCCCATGCCGGAGATCGATGAAGATTCACCTTTAGAGGCAATCCGACGTAAAAACAAATGGGAGAACGACGACTACATATGCCGTGGGCATATTCTTAACGGTATGTCTGATGCTTTATTTGATGTTTACCAAAATGTAGAATCATCAAAAGAATTGTGGGATGTCTTGGAATCGAAATACATGGCCGAGGATGCTTCGAGTAAGAAGTTCCTTGTAAGTAATTTTAATAATTACAAGATGATCGATTCCAGACCCGTAATGGAGCAATACAACGAATTGCTCCGGATCCTTGGTCAATATACTCAACACCATATGCATATGGATGAATCCATATCGGTGTCGAGCATAATTGACAAGTTGCCACCATCATGGAAAGACTTCAAACACACACTTAAACACAAAAAGGAAGAACTTTCCTTGGTGCAACTTGGGAGCCACTTACGTATTGAGGAATCACTACGTGTGCAAGAAAGTGGTAAGACCAAGGATAAGGATATCCCAAGTTCATCCAATGTCAACATGGTTGAGGAGCGTAAGAACACGACCAAGAAGAAATTCGACAAAGGTAAAAAATGGATGTTCGACAATCCCAAACATGGACCCAACAAAAAGTCAAAAATGACTTGTTGGATCTGTGGTCGAACAGGACATTTCAAACGAGATTGTCGAGTTAGTAAAGGTAACAAGAATGGAGCGAGTACGAGTGGTGCGGGACAAGGGTCGAACGACCAACCCCCAAATCAAGGTCAAAACTCGATCATTTCTAATAATTCAAGTAAGAATTATGTACCACTAATTTCCTATGCATTTTATGTACAGGATGATAATATTGCGTGGTGGGTAGACTCGGGTGCCACGAGTCACGTGTGCAAGGATCGAAGATGGTTCAAGAAGTTCGAACCGGTGGAAGATGGATCGGTCTTGCATATGGGCAACGAGTCTAGTGCTCCAATCTTGGGTCGTGGTTGTGTGGATTTTGAAGTTTAGCTCTGGGAATTTGTTGAAATTAAACAATGTTTTATTTGTACCTAATATCCGGAAGAATCTAGTCTCCGGAAGTGTGTTGAACAAATTAGGTTTTAAACAAGTATATGAAAGCGATAAGTATGTACTATCGCGGTGTGGTATGTTTATTGGATTTGGTTACTACAATTATGGGATGTTTATGTTAAATATAATAAATGAATTTGGTTGTGAAAATTCTGTTTGCATGGTAGATAATGGCAATCTGTCCTTTCTTTGGCATGCTAGACTTGGACACGTGCATTACAAAAGAATGCATGAAATGTCCAAGGATGGCATGATACCTTCCTTTAATTTAAATTTGGAAAAGTGTAAGACTTGCATGTTTACAAAAATCACACGTCAACCTTTTCCTAAAATTAAAAGATCATCTATGGTTTTGGATTTAATCCATAGTGATCTGTGTGACTTGCATGCGACTCCTTCACTTGGAAATAAAAAGTATTTTGCTACATTTATAGACGACGCTTCGAGATTTTGTTATATTTTTCTACTCCATTCGAAAGACGAAGTTTTAGAAAAATTTAAGATTTATAAAATCGAAGTGGAATTGCAGCAAAATATTTTAATTAAAAAGTTGAGAACCGATAGAGGCGGTGAATACTTTGATCCTCTATATTTCCAATCTGTTGGAATTATACACGAGACCACGGCACCGTATACACCTCAACAAAATGGTGTTGCGGAACGAAAGAATCGAGTTTTAAAAGAAATGGTTAACTCGATGTTATCCTACTCCGGTCATAGTGACGGATTTTGGGGTGAAGCCATGTTGACGGCTTGCTATGTTTTGAACCGGGTACCAAACAAAAGGAGTAAGGATACTCCTTATGAACTTTGGTTCAAGAAGAAACCAAACTTAAATTATTTACGAGTTTGGGGTTGCCGAGCTGTGGTAAGGTTAACGGATCCCAAAAGAAAAACTTTGGGAGAAAGAGGAATCGATTGTATATTCATCGGATATGCCGAGCATTCAAAGGCATATCGGTTCTATGTTATTGAACCCAACGACTCTATTTCGGTTAACACCGTTATAGAATCAAGGGATGCAATATTCGATGAGAATCGATTTACCTCGATTCCAAGACCGAAAAATGTGATTCCAAGTTCGAATGGAATCGAAGATAGTGGAAAAGGAAAAGAAATTTCTTTGGAAATTCCCGAACCTCGAAGAAGTAAACGAGGAAGGATTGAGAAATCTTTTGGTTCCGACTTTCAACTATACTTAGTTGAAGGTTCACGAGATGAAATTGAATCTCAATATGCTTATTGTTATAGCATAGAGGAAGATCCAAGAACCTATGATGAGGCTATGAAGTCTCAAGACGTCGCCTTTTGGAAAGAGGCAATAAATGATGAGATGGAGTCTATCATGGGGAATAACACATGGGTGTTAGCCGACTTACCACCGGGTTGCAAACCTTTGGGTTGCAAGTGGATTTTCAAGAAGAAAATGAAAGTCGATGGTACCATCGATAAGTTTAAAGCCCGGTTGGTAATTCAAGGATTTCGGCAAAAAGAAGGTATTGATTATTTCGATACCTATGCACCGGTTGCTCGAATTTCCACCATTCGATTATTAATAGCGTTGGCAGCTATTAATAATTTGGTAATTCACCAAATGGATGTCAAGACGGCATTTCTTAATGGTGATTTAAAGGAGGAGGTTTACATGAAGCAACCGGAAGGCTTTGTGATGTCGGGGAATGAACATAAAGTATGTAAATTGATTAAATCACTTTATGGTTTGAAGCAAGCCCCAAAACAGTGGCATCAAAAGTTTGATGAAGTGGTTTTGTCTAATGGTTTTCATTTAAACCAATCGGACAAATGTGTGTATAGCAAATTTGACGATTCCGGTAGAGACGTCATAATTTGTTTATATGTTGACGACATGTTAATCTTTGGCACGGACCAAAGACAAGTCGACTTGACAAAAGAGTTTTTGTCATCCCAATTCTCGATGAAGGATTTGGGGGAGGCCGAAGTGATCCTCGGGATAAGGATTAAACGGGAGAACAAAGGTTTGGCCATAACGCAATCTCACTATGTCGAGAAAGTGTTAAAGAAGTTTAATATGTTAAATTGTTCGCCTGTGAGTACTCCGATGGATCCAAGTGAAAAGCTTATGCCTAACGAGGGTGAAGCCGTTTCACAATTAGAATACTCTAAGGCAATCGGGTGCTTGATGTATGCCATGACAAGTACACGTCCGGACATTGCCTATGCCGTTGGTAGGTTGAGTCGGTTTACTAGTAGACCGAGTACTCATCATTGGCAAGCGGTAAGAAGGGTATTCAAATATTTGAAGGGAACCATGAGTTATGGTATAACATATATTGGGTTTCCTTCGGTGATCGAAGGCTACACGGATGCGAGTTGGATATCCAATGTAGAGGATCATTCTTCTACTAGTGGATGGGCATTCTTGCTCGGTGGAGGCGCCATCTCTTGGGCCTCAAAGAAACAAACTTGCATCACAAATTCCACCATGGAATCTGAATTTGTAGCTTTGGCAGCCGCCGGTAAAGAGGCAGAGTGGCTAAAGAATTTAATTTATGAGATTCCTTTGTGGCCGAAGCCGATATCACCTATAAGTATTCATTGTGATAGTGCTGCGACTTTGGCTAAAGCATATAGCCAAGTATACAATGGAAAGTCGAGGCACTTGGGAGTGAGACATAGCATGGTTAGAGAATTAATCATGCATGGGGTGATATCCGTAGAGTTCGTTAGAACTCATAACAATTTAGCCGACCACTTAACAAAGGCATTGGCTAGGGACTTAGTGCACAAGTCCGTGATCGGGATGGGTTTAAAGTCCATATAGATTTTGTTAATAAGATACCCAATTCCCCTTTAATACAACGTTAAAGGTTGAATTCAATGTGGAAGACTTATTAATAAAATTGAAGCACATAATATTATCATCCCAAGGTATGTGCTTAGACCTGCAAGTGTTGTAAGGCTGAAAATTTTATTTCTTAATGATTCTTTTGAAAATTTGCATATGCAGGTGCAAGATATAAAAGAATTACCTAAGTGGACGTGAAGTGTGGCCGCTTCAAGAAAGTCTACGACTTGGCTTTCTATACGTTCATGAATGGATAAGGACACAAGGCCTCTACAAAAGTGTCAAGTTATGTTATCTAGATTTGTACGAACATATGTGTGTATTATCTTCATGTATTCAAATGGGTTGAAGGGTTCAATTCTTAGAACACCCCGATTCTCGAATATTTGGAATGTGTAATATACTAAAATGGAAATTCAATCTTCGTGACATTTTCATTTATGCGTCTGTTTGAATTTCACATATTTATAGTACGTTGTAAATCAAAGGATTACACTAAAATGGGGGAGGAATGTTGGTGATTTTAGTGTCATCAATCATTTTGGTGTAATTGTGATTTAATTGAGATCGATTAAGACGATAAGGCAAACATACGTAAGTTAGGAGGTGCGGAGTGCACACTTACAAGTTTCCATTATCATCTTAGATCGCCTTAAAGCGGTGTCGAAGTTCGAAAAGACTAGAATTTTTCTAAGGGCTGTCGCTGAAATGCTGAAAGTTGTCGCTGAAAGCTATTAGCTGTCGCTAATAAGTGCTGTCAGCTTTTGATCTTATCCGTAACCGCTTGTAACCGTCGATTTCTCTCTATAAATATGTGATCGAGAATTTGGATAACAACATATAGTTCTCATATCATAGCCTTTGGTGTGAGAAAATCTTAAGAATTATCCCAATACAAAGTTCGTGAACCCAAGGCTTATAGGGTCGAATTGTTGTATTCGGAAAGTGCTTTTCCGACACGATTCTTAAGATTATCCGGTCTGGACACCATCATATAATTACACAATTTTCTAACATACATTAGTTTCTTGTTAAATTGGTCGCCATTGACAATTTTTGAATAGACTAAAAAACATAAGATACTGATATCAGATATCGGCTAAATGAGCATTGATGTATCTTTTTCATCTCGATATTACTACATGGTATTGTCGATCATACAGTCAGTTATTATTATATCGCTTAATTATGATGCTATATATATATAATCAGTGTCTGACATAGTAGGTTTCAACATCCTCAAGTCAAATAACTCTATATAAATAACTACATGAGAAATTCTTATATGTAAGCTTCATAAATTCTATGAGTTTCTACATATGTTAATCCAATCAATACATGTCCAAAGAAGTAGATGACGAGAGACTATTTAAGACTGGATTATTTTCGCGTTATTACTATATTAATTAAAAATATAACACAGACTATAAGAATACATATAACAATTAGACGATATCTTTATTATTGAAATCATAACCCAATATTACAAAACTCTATCGTCTAATGATTGATTGATTTTTGAGCATAAACAAAAATTCCCACAAATATATCAAAGGATGGACAGCCGACACAAGTTTCATCACACTATAATATGGCTTTTTGGATAATATTAAGAATGAATTATTATTCTACGATTATTATTATATTTAAATAAAAAAACAAAGCATAAATATAACACAATAATTAGACCATCCTTTATTATTAAAATCATAACTCAATGTTCCAATAGCAGTTTGCATCAAAACGTGAGAACGTAAGGAGCACCGTTCATGTACAAAATCACACACATATATATATATATATATATATATACACACGGCAAAAGATTCAACATTAGAATATGGCCTTTTAGATGTTATCATTGAAATTTGTTCTTTGAAATAGTAAGAACTGTAAAATCAACATTAAACCTTACGTCATGCTTGAATAATGTTTTTGTCGTTTCTAAAGATACTATTCGTCACCATAACTAATGGAAACATTAGTAGTATATTATCTAGTATCGTATTATTTTTAAGAAAAGTGGATTCTATCTTATAAAATTCTTTAATTATGATTTTTTTTTTAAGGAGAGTTGGGGTTTTCATGCGAACAAAACTTTGGTTAGCATCTAATACCATCCTAAGCCTACACACCCACAAAAATATATAGCAAATTAGCAATAAAAAAGATAGGTCATATCTAAAGGTGAGTCAAAAGGGTAGGAGATTATGAGTTCAAATCATAAAAACAGTATTTTATGCAGAAAAAAGATCATGTGGTGTTTGTGCTTAATGTTCATTTAATAATTTTGAATTACATGTATGACTTAAATTTCAATTTTTATAAGCTTGAACTCGATATTGATTAACTCGTTTCTTGTTCTTGTTTAACAAATCAAGCTCGAAAAGTTTGTTTTTGTGATTAGCTTATTATTATATACTCGTAATCCTATCAATTACATAGTTTTTGACCAATTTTGATCAAAGTATTCGACACGAGTTATTAATAACGACCCAGATGTTAATATTCTCTCTATCGAATTATTCTTCTCTTCATGATATTATCGACAAATAAATGTAAATGATATGATTATGAAACTATAAAATTTTCTAATTCAGATATGTAACTGAACAAATTGTTAAAATTTAATGACATTTTTTGATCTATTTTATCGAAAAGAAAATAAAAAAAGCCAAGGGAGTACACAACAAATATTGTCCAATTTAATCCTTGGGGTTTGCTCACCATTCGTCACTTGTTCGAGACCCTTCACCTTTGTGTAACCATTAACTAAAGCAATTCGTAAGATTAGTCAAGGTGCACATAAGTTGTTCCAAACACGTGGGCTTTTAAGCGGTTAAACTATCTCAAAAAAGCCCTAAGATCCTAAGTTTGAATGTGCGCTTATGTATAGTCTAGACAAACCGATCCATTAAAACCAAAGAATTGGCCTAGACTGCAACCGGCCATATCCGGTTCTTGATTACAAAACTTTTAGACAGTTTAGAACCGGAAACTAACCGGTTTCTTTTTTGCTTTATCTTTCAAACATAAAACAAGGCCAATTTAAGTTTATATTTTTCAAATTAAACATGTTCAAGCTCGTATGCGGTTCATGGTTCAGTTGGGCCATACAAGAATGAACGAGCAGTCAGGTAGGCATGTGAAAGAACTATAGAAGGTTTTAGAGTTTTAATTTGACATGAGTAGTTTAGTAATTTACAAATCTTGTATGATCTTCCTGATCTTTGTTCCACTAATTTTGCCATTTTCATGAATTGTCTCACTCAAGTCATGTCATGTCCTGTCCTGTCCCACACTAGAAGTGCGGACAACAAATGTTTACACTGTCAATTCTCAATTTGTCCTGCCTAGCTACCAAACGCACGCTTGGAGACCAAGGGTCATTTTGGTTTCTAACTGGTTCAGTCCTAATGAACACCTTGTAAATTTTCAATAAGTTGTGAGTGACAATGTCTTAGAAACACAAGTTATTTAAAGAATCAGTTGGCTTTACTTTTGATAGGAAAAGAATTCATTTGATTGTTGTTCTTTGAATACTTCACCTTTACTTTAATACTAATAAAATCACAGCTCCTCCTATGCCATTCTCCTTAGTTTACTTTGAGCCATTACTATTATTAGAACAGCATCAATTCTCTCCCCACCAGGATGCCCCTAAACACTAATTTGACTTGTGTTTTTAATCATCTGCTTTTTATCTAGCTTTGATTTTTTATGAACAAATTCATTATTTTAACAAATTTCCTGAATATTTGCTTTCGTTTTCTCAGGACCCGCAAAGGCTGCGTTGGTCTTCGACTTCCTTTACTTTTATTGATTCTCGAGGAACTTAATCTCCCATCTAGCACATTTCAAATGGATTTTAATTTTTCAGTAACGGTCACTTTAAGCCAATTCAAAGTTTGCTTAAAGACTTGACACCTGTTACTAAAATGGTGGTGGCCCACCAAAAAGGATGGGCCTATGTCCGATTCTCTTCATATCTTTACTTCTCTTGACTATACTCAAAACACACACACACACACACACGTTAAAAGGCAGGTTCAAATGAAAACCATAAATATTTTGAGAACCTGAGACTAATTATTCATGATGAGTTTTGTAATAGATTCATGATAAATAATATTCATGATGATTTAGGGTTATTCATCATGAATAATACATGAAATAGTTGGTTCCTAGGTTCTTAAAAATATCTATGGTTCTTATTTGAAACTTTCCTCCCCCTCCCTCCTTCTTTCTTTCTCTTTATATATGTATATACAAACACATATAGGGTCAGGTTTAGGTTTAGGTTTAGGTTTAGGTTTAGGGAAAACCGCAATAAAATAAAAAACCGAGGAACACCCCGATAGTTGTTCATTTGGACGGGCACATTTGCATATAAGTAATTTATAACATGCACATTTGCATAATTTACACGTGCATAAAAACCAAAAAACAACTTAATTTACTTGTATGCACATGTGCATAACGTCCACATGAATGGTTATCAGGGTGTTCCTCAGTTTTTTATTTTTTTGAGGTCTTGAACCTCTCTCTCTCTCTCTCTCTCTCGATATATATATATATATATATATATACATATATATGTAATTATGTATGTATGTATATCTACATGTATATATAGAGACTTGTATGATGCAAGTTACTTTGTGAAGAAACTCAGAGTTAACACCAAAGCAGAAGATAAGAAGCAAATAGACATCATTACCACTTGGCCAATGGCCACATCCCTCCACTCTCTAGTTCCAAACCCTGAAGATACCACAACAACTACTACTCACCCCATGGAAGAAGAAGAAGAAGTTACAAATATTGTGAAACCTGATCATGATCACTCTGCTAATGTTGTTTACCCTCTTCAGGACCATGCCCATTCACACTCCTTTCTACAGCTGGCCTTATACCCCATAACTTTAAAGGTCTCTTTCCATCCCCACCCTCTACTAATAATAATTTCTTTTAGACTTGTTTCTTCATATTCATGCTGATTTTGCCATTTATTTGCAGTTTCAAGAAGTTGTTTATAAAGTTAAGGTTGACCAGAAAGGTACATGGTGCAGTCAAACTGTGAGCTTAACGGAGAAGACGATACTAAATGGGGTGACAGGTGTCGTTTGCCCAGGAGAGTTACTAGCGATGTTAGGTCCATCAGGAAGTGGTAAAACGACCTTACTAACAGCCCTCGGAGGACGGCTGAATGGAAAACTATCGGGAAAAGTATCGTACAACAGCCAGCCATTTTCTGGTTCTATTAAAAGGAGAACCGGGTTCGTGACACAAGATGATGTTCTTTATCCTCATCTCACTGTGACCGAAACGCTCTTATTCACTGCCATGCTGCGGCTACCGAAAAGTGTAAGTCGTGATGAGAAGGTGCACCATGTGAGTCGAGTTGTAGCTGAGTTGGGATTGATTAGGTGTCAGAATAGCATGATAGGTGGGCCGCTATTTAGAGGTATATCGGGTGGAGAGAAAAAGAGGGTGAGTATAGGTCAAGAAATGTTGATTAACCCAAGCTTGTTGTTGTTGGATGAGCCAACGTCGGGTCTGGACTCGACCACGGCTCAACGAATCCTAACCACAATCAAACGGCTAGCTAGTGGTGGACGAACCGTGGTCACCACAATTCACCAGCCATCTAGCCGGATCTACCATATGTTCGATAAACTGATCTTGCTCTCTGAAGGCTCACAAATCTACTATGGTCCCGCTTCCACAGCCTTGGAGTATTTCTCTTCAATTGGGTTTTCGACATCTGTCACAGTAAATCCGGCCGACCTTTTACTAGATCTTGCTAATGGTAAATGAGTTACTTTAAGTCAATTAGGGGCTGTTTGTTTCCCCCTTAATAGTTCCATTAAGAGGCAACCTCTGAATCACTAAGAGGTGAATCTTGTTTGACGAAAAAAGTCTGCCTCTTAATGGTTCTAAAACCCTCTGAATGATTTTGTATCTTGGGCCTCCCTTAACCATTCAGCGCCCTACTATCATTATGAACAATTACCAAACAACCATATTTCATTTTGCACTATATCATAAGAGCCTCTTAATCATTCTGACCACTTAATCATTCTGCACCAAACCATCCAGCAACTGCCAAACAATCCCTAAGTCAATTACTTGCATCAGGTCTATGTACATCTTACCCCTCCCAGGCCCCACCTCGGGGTGGGACATACTGGGTTCGTTTGGTTTGGTTTTTGGGTAGCATGTTATAGTTCAATTAACAATGTGTATGTAAACCCACCATCATCGTTGCTAAGCATAGATTTCAAATTTCACAGGGATTGCACCTGATTCAATGCATGACTATGAGCAAGGTGAAAATGCAGAGGGGGAGCGGAAATCAGTAAAGCAACAACTCGTCACTTGTTATGAAACAAACATTTCAACGAGACTAAAAACTGATCTATTCAATCTGGACGTTTGTAACTACAATAATGGAAAAGAAGATTTGACAAGTAAGTTCCTTTAGTCCCAAAATAAGTGTCCATGTTTATATATTTTAGCTTGTCCCAAAATAAGTGCCCACTTTAAAACTTTCCAATTCTACCCTTAATTATGAGATGTAGAAATTCATCACTGATCACTCCCTCTATGATCAAGGGTAAAATTGTCATTTAGTTAATTAAAAGATGTAATAATTACACAATTTCAAAACTACGTGTCTGCTTCATTTTGGACATTTATTTGGGTCGGAAGGAGTATTATAAAAGAGGTTTACTACTGCTTAAAGATGCTACTGTTTGTGTGTGTGTATATATATATATACTAACCCTCTTCAAATGTAGGAAGTCGTGTGCGATCAGAGCAATGGTTCACAAGCTGGTGGGATCAATTCAAGGTGCTACTTCTAAGGGGACTTAGAGAAAGAAGATTTGAAGCTTTCAATAGGCTTAGAATCTTTCAAGTCATAAGTGTAGCTATATTAGCCGGACTCCTATGGTGGCACACCCCAACATCTCATATCGAAGATCGTGTGAGCATTTTGATCTCAAGATCTCATCAATTAAAAAAAACATTAAGGGTAGTTTAGTAATTTACCTATCTTGTCCTGTCCTGCATACCAAAACGCCCTAAATGATTTATATTTAGTCTCTAACACTAAAAACAATTTAATTCTTTCTTGCAGATAGCAATGCTTTTCTTCTTCTCTGTATTTTGGGGATTTTACCCACTCTACAATGCGGTTTTTACTTTCCCTCAAGAAAGAAGAATGCTTATAAAAGAACGATCATCAGGGATGTATCGTCTTTCCTCTTACTTCCTAGCGAGAACAATTGGAGACCTGCCACTCGAGCTTGCACTCCCAACTGCTTTTACGTTCATACTCTATTGGATGGGTGGGCTCAAACCCGAGCCCGCCACTTTCATCCTTTCATTACTCGTTGTGCTCTATAATGTTCTTGTGGCCCAAAGTCTCGGACTAGCAATTGGTGCGATACTTATGGATGTAAAACAAGCCACTACTTTAGCCTCGGTTACAACCCTGGTTTTCCTAATCGCTGGAGGGTATTATATTCAGCAAATCCCTTCATTTATAGCGTGGTTGAAGTATTTGAGCTACAGTTACTACTGTTACAAGCTTCTTCTTGGGGTTCAGTATAAGAAGAATGATCTTTATGAGTGCTCAAATGGGGTTTATTGCAATGTTGTGGATTTTCCAGCTGTTAAATCCGTGGGATTGGATAATCTACCTATGGATTTGTCGCTTATGGCGTTGATGTTAATTGGGTATCGGCTCGTTGCTTATTTTGCATTACACAGGGTCCGGTGAAGAGCTCGATGTTTTGTTGGAAGAGAAAAAAAATAGTAGATTTAGATCATATGTTTGCCAGAATTTTGATCATGTTTATGAGGGAAGTGGCTGTGTGACCCACCCTAGTGGCAAATGTTTGCATAAAACTAACTCAGTGATTTAAAGAAAATAATAAAGAAAGTAATAAAGAAAGATCCTAAATGGGTTGATTATAAATATGATGTTCGGATTGTACACTTATTGTTTTTTCTAGACTATTTGATACAATAATTATGCAAGATAAACCTATCAAATAGGCCAAAAAAAACCAAATTTGAGGTATACAACAAAATCTGCAGAAATGTCATCAACTAATGAACGATGATATCAAAATGACAAAATAACAACAACCCTAGTTCTTTGACTTTTTGAGGGTAGACGGCATAACTTTCAAATTCAAAATTGGTAGACTTTGTTGCAAATTTATTACTAAAACGTTTATCTTCGTAGTTTTATCATGACAATTAGACGATTCATATCAATGTTGATATCGAAAGTAGTATATTGATTCACACTTGAAAGAAGTCAAAGTGTATCTCTTTTCGTGAAATCGATGGTCAAACTTACATATACCTGCTTCAAGATTAAAATGACAGTAAGAATATTCTGCAGTCAGAGCAATTTTTCTTTATATATTTAGGACTCTGCACAGATTTTCATGGAGAAAAAGAAGAGACCCAGTGTTAGGTATACTTTTTGAAGGATTAAGGACAAGAAATTTGAAATGAGATCAAACTCTGCATACACAACAGCTAACCAACATGTGGAATCAAACTGACATCAATGTAAATCTTTATCCGACGCTAAAGCAATATTTTTTTCCCGATCCAGATCTATAGATTGACGTAGAGAATAACCAATAGGTCACACTAAAGTTATTTTTGACCAATTAAAACCACCTGCATTTGTCATTTCCAATCCTCATTAGTCATTACATGCGATGTCATTTCCAAATCTCAAGAAGGAATTCGATTTGCTTTCCACTCTTAGAATATACGGTGCCTTTAGATTGGCCAAACAAAGTTAAGGTCTGGGTTCCCTAAGACTATATAAATACTTCAAAAGAGCCAAGTTCAAGTGGTTCTCCAGTTTCATTCATTGCATGAGTATCATCGATCATCTATGGAATATATATAATTTCCTAGGTTAGAAACCACTACTTGTTCATTCTTGCTTTGAGGAACTTCTTAATCAACTACTGGAACTAAATTATTGCAATATGCTTATCAAATAACCAAACTTGAAGATTCTCCAAATCCAAAGAGGATATCAGCAAGAAAGGGTGGAAATCTGCATTTAGCCGTACCATATTATAAAAATTAAAACGTCACTGTGCAATAGCACTACAAGCTTCAAATCAATGATTGCAATGATGAATGAAAAAAGTTTAAGTGATTCAAAACTACTTTTATGCTTAATGCTTACCTCCACATTTTTTAAGCGTTTTAACTTAAAGGAATCTCGTACAACTAATTGTATAATATTTGATTTAACTAATAGTGCCACCAAGTTCAAATTTCCACCCATGTTTCCCACTAAGCAACTTTTGTTACTAAATTCAAAATAATCAACCACTTTCTCAGATCTCAACTTAACTCATTAAAAGCCTTTGTCACAAACAAGTTGAGTTTTTGAGATAATCATAACACAATGGCTAACTAAGGGGTTGTTTGGCAGTTGCTGAATGATTAAGAGGCTCTTATGATAAACTACAAAATGAAATATGGTTGTTTGGTCATTGTTCACAATGAAATTAGGGTGTTGAATGGTTAAGGGAGACCCAAGATACAAAACCATTAAGAGGCATATTTCTTTTTTACCAAACAAGATTACCTCTTAACGATTCAGAGGTTGCCTCTTAATGGAACTATTAAGAAGTAAACAAACAGCCCCTAAGCAATCTAAAACAAACACATTCAATAAACAAAAATTGGAAATTGTAAGAAGACCCATCATCCAAAATCACAAAAAATAGCCATTACCCACCAAGAAATCATGCATTGCAGCAAAAAATTATCAAATAGTTAAAAAAATAAGAGAAATCTCTGATGAACAAAACGTCGAACAGTTAGAGTGCAAACTTGTTAATGCTTTCGCGAATTAAGTATTGTAATGAGATAGGATTTACTCACAGTTATTGCAATTGGGGTTTGATTAAAGGCTTTTTGACATCACCAATCGTCATAAAGAAACAATTGTGCGGATTTCTTTTCAGGGTCAATAAAGCTTTCATAGTAGTAGCAACCAGCGAAGTAGGAAAACGATGGCAAACATAGTTGTCTTTCCTTTTGTCGTTTATATTCTTTTGAGAACAGCAATCTAATTCTCTTTGTACGCTTGCTTGGATTGAAGGAAGAAACTTGATGTGGTAGTTGTGTTTTCTTTTGCATTTTTTGCTCGTTAACAATGGTGGTCAAAATTGATGAATTACTTCTTATGTGGATTTCTTTTCATCAAAATGAACTACAAACTATTCATCAATTTACAGGTTTAATCCTGTAAATATTTATTTTTCTTCTTTTGATCCAAAATCAGCTATATAGTATACCATTTTGGTCCCTCTTTTGTCCGCCGGCTCCCATGTAAACTAGCGTTATACCCGTCCGTTAGTCGAGTATACAACATGACTTTAATCTAGATGCAGTTCTTTAATTGGTCACTTATTTCATCATTGCCGAATGTTGTTTTTCAATGCAGGACAAGAACAATATCAAACAAAAGTCCAAATATGTCCGAACAAAATAGAAATACAAGTTTGTAACAACAATCTAGATTCAGGTGTAAATACTCAAGTGTCGGTCTATTTTCTAATAATCGTTTTTTTAATTCATGTCTACTATTCTCTGCCACTAACGATGTTAATTTCACGGTTTTATATGGTATATAAATTCAATTTCGATATGTTCGGAATTGCTAGATAGCAAAATTCTCAATACGATAACATTTGTTTTTCTTAGATTTATAAGAGCAATGTAGGCATTAACGGTTTGTTTTCTTTTTTTGCAATTTGTTTACAAAATAAAATCCAAAATATATATTGGAACGAACTTGAAAATAAAATCATCTGTAAGAAATCCACCAACCAAATAGTGCATTCATTGCAGGGTATATGAGTCTGGAAAATTTGCTAAAAAGAACTCAAAAATCTGATTTTTTATGAAAATTAAAGAGAGGTGTGACGGTGTCGATCACGACTACAAGAACCGGTAACGGTAGAGAGTTTGAATTATATTATTGCCACAAATAATAGAGATAAATAAAGACATATAAGTAATCATTAATGAAATATTATACAAAAGAAATGTACATATCGAAAAGCCTCTTGCATGGTATCCCTACCTGCAAACCCCCATTTATTCACCATAAACACACACACACAAATACATCCCTGAGAAGTATACACACACACATATATATATATATATATATATATAGAGAGAGAGAGAGAGAGAGAGAGAGAGAGAAAGGATCATACGAGAATTGAACATTATGCGAGAAGGCGAGAAGTGTAAGATCATATATGATTACATGGCATGTGGGTGTATATGATTAAACACGGCACGTGGGTGTGTTTAATCATGTATGAAGGGGTGTTAACGAGCCGAGTCGAGTAGCAGGCTATTCGAGCCGGGCTTGAAAAAATAATATCAAGCTCGACTCGAGCTCGATTAACTTTTTCAGATTTGGGCTCGAGCTCGACGCTCGTTTATGAGCTCGAATTCGAGATCGATTAACTCGTTTATTTACTCAAGCACGATAATTTTTATGTTTTGATCATATAGTTTGTAACCATATGAATATGTTTGGCTCGAAAAAGTGTAGGCTCGACTGGTTCGACTCGACTCGTTTAGTTTAATCGAGCTTTTGAACGAGTCGAGTCGAACATTGGTGTTACATAGCTCGACTCGTTAAGCTAAACGAGTTTTATTTTGTGCTCGAGATCGAGTCGAGATCGATAATTATTAGGCTCGAGCTCGAGATAAACGAGCTCAAAATCGAGTAACTCGTTAATGTTAGATAATATAGACTTGGGCCTTTAGTTAGTTATGGGCTTTTGTATAGTTTAGTTGTTATGGGCTCTTGTATAGTTTAGGTTAGTTTAGGTTATCATATACTTCATCTCTTTGTATCTTGTAAGAACATAGTTTGCTAATGAAACCCTAAACCATTTCTTGCATTTCTTCTTCATCTATCAAAGTTATCATGGTATCAGAGCTTGGTTAATCTTGTTTCTTCTCTCAAGTACTGTTAATCTCAAGCACTTTGGCTTTCGTCTTCTGGTTCGAAAATCGCTTTCTGCTGTTCGAGAAACACTCTCTTCTGTTCGAGAAACGCCTTTGGTATACGATATCTCTATACTCTTTGTTTTTCTTTCGATCTTTGCTTGTTATTTCTCGTTTGCAATGGCTGGAAAGGACGATTCTCTCCAAGCCATTAGTGTTCGTTTAGATGGAAAAAATTACTCCTATTGGAGTTATGTCTTGAAAATTTTTCTGAAGGGAAAGAAAATGTGGGGTTATGTTTCTGGCAAAATTGAGAAACCAAAAGAAGCAAAAGATCTGGAACCTTGGGAAGTGGATAATTCGAAAATTATCACTTGGATAAACAATTCTGTTGAACCTTCAATTGGTGTTCAATTGGCCAAATATGAAACAGGCAAGGAAGTTTGGGACCATCTTGAGAGACTGTATACACAGTCTAATTTTGCAAAACAATATCAGTTAGAAGCTGATATCCGAGCACTTGAACAAAGAGATATGAGTATTCAATATTTCTACTCAACAATGACAGATTTATGGGATCAGTTAGCTCTTACTGAACCCGCTGCATTGCGTGCATTTGAACCCTACATTGCCCGTAGGGAAGAACAGAGATTGGTGCAGTTTCTCATGGCTCTAAGAAGCGACTTTTAAGGACTCTGTAGTAACATCTTGCATCGCACCCCACTTCCCTCAGTTGATTCAGTAGTAAGTGAATTGTTGGCTGATGAAACTCGTCTAAAGACACAAACAGGAAAGGGTATTCTTCCAATTCCAAGCCCCTCTGTTTTGGCTGTTCCTTATAGGTATCCTGCTCAAAATCAGAATAAGAGTCGTCCGAGAGTCGGATTTGATGAATGCAACTTTTGTAAGAAAAAGGGCCATTGGAAGTCTCAATGTACAGAGCTTATGGGTCGAAATTCTCCTATGCAGTCCGGTCATCCGCGACAATCACATCGCTTCTCTCCTCAAGTTAGCACTGATGCCGCCGTTCCTCGGTCAACCACTAATCCTACTCTTGCATCTATAACTGAACAACTACAGAAGCTTCTTGATGTTAAGTCTCATGCCATGTCCGTCTCCTCTCCCATAGGTCAGTCGATTGATAACGAATCAGGTATGAATCCAACTACATGGATTTTAGATTCTGGTGCTTCTTTTCACATGTCTCCGAATGCTAAATTATTTGCTTCTGTAAAACCTATGCCATCCTTGCCTGTCACGACTGCTGATGGTACTTCTATGCCATTAGCAGGCATTGATCCTATTATGGGTTCAGAATTCTCTCTTCCTAATGTTTATCACATTCCAAAACTCTCATTGAATCTTGTGTCTGTTGGTCAATTATTTGATTCTGGTTATAAAGTATTCTTTTCTCTTGACTCTTGTTGTGTGCAGGATCCACGTACTCAGAAGCTGATTGGGACCGGCCGTAGGCGTGGGGGCTTATATGTGTTGGATGAGTTGCGGTTACCAGTAGCAGTTGCTCATACCGCAGATCTATCTTCTTTTCGTTTGTCGTCTAAGTCATCTAATTTTTAATTGTGGCATTCACGCCTTGGACATGTTTCTGCTTCTCGTTTAAAATACTTGGCATCCTCTAGAAATTTGGGAAATTTGCAAACTCATGACATTTCTAATTGCAGTGGTTGTAAACTTGCTAAATTTTCAGCTTTACCTTTTAAATTAAGCAAATCTGTGTCTGTTGCACCTTTTGATTTGATCCATTCTGATGTGTGGGGACCATCTCATGTTCCTACAAAAGGAGGGTCTCGATATTATGTTTCTTTCATTGATGATTGTACTCGTTTTTGTTGGATTTTTCTCATGAAACATCGCTCAGAATTCTTTGATGTTTATTGTCGTTTTCGAGCATATGTTAAAACCCAGCATAATTCTGTGATTAAATGTTTTCGGTGTGATTTGGGAGGAGAATATACTTCCAATAAATTTTGTGAATTACTTTCTTTAGATGGAACTAGTTACCAGACATCCTGTACTGACACTCCCGAGCAGAATGGTGTTGCTGAAAGAAAACATAGACATATCCTTGAAACTGCTCGCTCTCTCTTGTTGTCTTCTTCGGTTCCTAACCAATTCTGGGGTGAAGCCGTTCTTACTGCTGTCAATCTGATCAACAAAATTCCATCCTCAATCACCTCAGGTATATCTCCCTTTCAGAAACTTTATGGTCGTTTCCCTGATTATTCCTCTCTACGTGTCTTTGGTTGCACTTGCTTTGTACTTTGTCCACATGTAGAACGTGACAAATTATCTTCTAAATCTGCTGTCTGTGTCTTTCTTGGTTATGGTGAAGGACAAAAAGGTTATCGTTGCTTTGACCCTACCTCTAAAAAATTATATGTATCCCGACATGTTGTGTTTCTTGAGCATATTCCTTTCTACTCCATTCCCAAAAATGAACACAACTTGACAAAGTCAGATGTCATTAATCTTGATCCGTTCATTGAGCAAGTAAACTCTACTCAGACTTCAGATACTCTTCCAACGGACGAACATGCTACTGGTACTTCAATGCCTGACATTGCTGCCCCTCCTCCTACTGTCACTCAAGATGCACCTGAGAATGTGGATCCACCTCGACAATCTCAACGTCCTCGTAAGTCTACTCGTCTACCAGATTTTGCTTACTCTACTTATTCTCCTTCTTTTACTTCGTTCTTAGCTTCTATACACTCCCTTTCTGAACCTTCATCTTATAAAGAAGCAGTTACTAACCCTCTTTGGCAGCATGCAATGAGTGAGGAACTTGAGGCTTTGCAAAAGACCCATACTTGGGATTTGGTTCCACTTCCGGAAGGTAAGCGTGCCATTGGTTCCCGATGGGTATATAAAATCAAGACAAAATCTGATGGATCTGTTGAACGTTACAAAGCCAGGCTTGTAGCTAAGGGTTTTACTCAGGAATATGGTTTGGACTTTGAGGAGACATTTGCCCCGGTAGCCAAAATGACTACAATTCGCACTCTTATTGTCGTTGATGCTGTTCGCAAGTGGAATATTTCACAAATGGATGTTAGGAATGCCTTTTTGAATGGTGACTTGAATGAGGAAGTATACATGGCTCCTCCTCCCGGTGTTCTTCATAAAACGGGTGAAGTTTGCAAGCTTAGAAAAGCTCTATATGGGCTTAAACAGGCCCCACGAGCTTGGTTTGAAAAGTTCTCTGATGTTATTCTGTCTCTTGGATTCTCTAGTAGTGAACATGATTCTACTCTCTTTGTCAAACATACTTCTGTAGGTCGTATATTGCTTTCGTTATACGTTGATGATATGATTATCACCGGTGATGATCTTCAAGGAATTCATACCTTAAAGTCTGAATTAGCTGCACAGTTTGAGATGAAAGATTTGGGTCCTCTTCGATATTTCTTAGGTATTGAGGTTGCTTCTTCTCCCAGAGGTTATCTACTTTCTCAATCTAAATATGCTGCTAAAATTATTGATCGAGCTCGCCTCACTGATACTCGTGTTGTGGACTCTCCTTCTGAATTAATGTAATAACCAGGTATTTTATCTATTTTAAATTTGGAATTTTATAAGTCTTTATTTTAGTATTTTATGGAGTTAGGAGTTAAGGGGTAAGTTTTAATTTTTATTTGGAAGATTGGGGGTAAGTTTTGCCAAATAGATTGAGTGTGGGGTTTATTTGGTGAGAGTGGAGATATTATCCACCCTCACCGCCATGTTCACTTTAGACACAAGAGGTGTCATCTTTTGACACTATTTGGCAAAAACACATAGTGTGTATGTGTGTGTAGTTACGGTTTTGAGAGAGAAAGAGAGAGAAATCGAGAAAACTTAAGGGTAGAAGAAGAAGAAATTCAAGAGGTTGCTGCAGGATCACTACTGAATATGCTAAATAACAATTGAGAATCTAAGGTATTAATCCTATCCAAATCTCTCTTTATGTTTATAAGATGATAAATAGATAGGTAAGTGGGTTTTGGTATTTTTAGTAAGAAAAGTGAAATCTAAGTTTATGAGTAGTTGTGGTTTATGGTCTTAAACATATCTGCACCTTTATAGCATCATGCATAGATTAAAAGTACAAATTCTGAGTTTTTAGGATAAAAAGTGAACTGAGACATTCATCGTAGTCGCAATGGATGACTGCGATATTCAACGAAGTTGCAATGGTTGGTTGCGACTTGGTCTTGAAGTCGCAATGGTCGTTTGCGACTTGGCTTGGAATCGCAGTAGTTGATTGCGATTTGGGTTTGGGATCGCAGTAGTGAATTGCTACTTAGGATTGAAGTCGCAATAGTGGGTTGCGATTTCGGGGTGAAGTCGCAGTAGATGGTTGCGACTTGGCACTATTCATTGCAATTTTAATTTACTTTTTAGTGGGTTGCGACTTGAGTCGAGGATTTCGTAAGTTTAGTTTTAAAAGAGATATTTGGTATTGTATATGATTTCAGATTTTGTGAAGGATCGACATACGTGATATTAACTTGGGAAGACTTTTGTGATAAACATATCAGGTGAGTTTTTCTTTAAAGAGTATTTTACTGGAATGCATTATGTGAATAAACGAATGTTTGATAAAGTGTATGAATATGGCATACGTGGGTGATTATAATATATTGAGATATTATAATTACGTGAGTATTATATGAAAGTATAATACGTGGCCGGGCTTTGGACCGGTGTGATAAATTGGCTCGCAACCAATTGATATTGGCCATTGGTGGAAGGATAAGGTGGAATGAGACAGGTATAATGTATAAATCTTAGTTGGTATTAATTTACGTATGATGTATGTGTATTTATACAAAGAGTGTTTTATGTAAATGAATTTTTAATGATTTACAAATGTCAGGGATTTACTCACTAGACCCTTAGGTCTAACCCTCATTTTCTGTTTCAAAAATTATGTATTCCAGGTGATGGTTCCAGTAAGAACAAGTAAATAGAGTACTTGTTGGCTAGCTTATGAGAAGATGATCATCATGATACTATGGATGCTTTTGTATTTATAATTCTATTGTTATTACTATGCAACTTAAAGTGGATCGAGTTGTACTGAATTTTTATGTTCAGACTTTAGATGGGACCAAATGTGAAATATGAAGTACTTTGTTGTAAACATGTTATGGATTATATGTTATTTGTATATATTCAAATTGTGGGTTGTTACAGATGGTATCAGAGCCGTAGTTTAAGGGATTTCGGTATTAGTATCTGTACCTAGACTTAAACTGCATGTGAAGTAGGATGTCCCTAATATTTTAGAACCTGGGGATGTTAAGTATAAGAGGTAGAAGGAACAGCATGTAAGGTAATTTCAAATTACACCAGGCCAGTGTAATTATGATCTTATAGGTACATGTTTGAACTAGAATACCTTGTTATATGGGGTACGTGCTTATGTGTATATTAACTTTGTTTGAATCTACAGAATGGCAAGTGGCACTAGACAGAGGAATCAAAGAGGAGGAAGAAATTCGGGTGGAGAGAATCCACCAACAGGAACAGGGGGCAGAGGAGGAGATCGTGGTGGAGGCAGAATCGGTAGGGGAACTCGGGGCCGAACTGGGGGAAGAACACAACCGCATGGTACAGAATTTGTTACACAGGGATGATTTGACTGCGAAAATGGGGAGATTATAGGATAGCATACAAGCTATGTTCGAACATAATCGTCATAATGAAACTGAAAGACCAAGTCCGGAACACGAAGTTGAAATACCACTTACCTCTACGGTCTTACCGATGATGAAAAGGTGTGACTATAAAATGTTTCTTAGTTGCAAGCCCCCTACATATTCAGGAGATCGAGATCCGGTAAAAGCGATGAGATGGCTGAAAGAAATAGAGGCTATCTTCAAGACGTGTAAATGTGCTGAAGAAGATAAAGTACTTTATGGAGCTGCGATGCTGAAAGGTGATGCTTTGTATTGGTGGGAGGCTCATATAGAATCGAGAGGAACAGATGTATATACTACCTTTTCATGGGAGGAATTCATGTTAGCTTTCACAACACACTTCTGTCCACAAGCTGCTGTTAGACAATTGGAAGAAGAATTTATGAATCTACAACAAGGGAATCTGTCGGTTAGAGATTATATTGCACGATTTTTAGAAAAATCTCGTTTTGCAGGATATTATGTTGCTACAGAGAAGATGAAAATGGAGAGATTTATCTATGGGTTAAATTCAGAGGTCCGAAGATTGGTGACTGCCACAGGGCCAAATACTTTTACAGCTGCGGTGAATGCTGCAGAAAATGTAGAACGAGATAATAAAAGGGATGCCGGAGATAGGAGCTTGGGGAAAAGGAAATGGGAAGGACCACCACAGGATTCAAGGAAGCCTAGATTTCAGAGGTTTGATAACCGTCCGGCGTTTCAACCAGTGGATAGACCATGTCCAAGATGTAATCGCTACCATCAGGGAAATTGTCAAGTGGAGTCGCGGGTTTGTTTTAAGTGTGGGAAAACCGGTCATGTTGTTAAAGATTGTCGATTAACGCGGTTTTGCTTTTTGTGTAATTCTCCGGATCACCTCCAATCAGACTGTCCACGAGGTAGAATACAACAAGGGGGTACATCAGGAAAACCAGTCATTACTAGACTAGTGGTTCCAAGAATAGAACCGCCGAGAACGAGGGGTCGTACATTTCAAATGACAGCTAAAGAGGCGGAGGAAACTCCGGATGTGGTCACAGGTACATTTCTCATAAACTCCACGAGTGCTAAAGTGTTATTTGATTCCGGTGCAAACCGATCTTTTGTGTCTCCCTCCTTTGCTGCTCACATGCATTTAGAGCCTAAAATGTTAAAACATGCTTTACTAGTAGATACTGCAAATGATAACCAAGTGGCAGTTAAGGAAGTTTTTGATAGTTGCATGATAAATATAGAGGGGTGTGGAGTACCGATACAACTATTTCCAATAGAATTGATCGAATTTGATGTGGTAGTAGGAATGGATTGGTTAACTGAGCATCGGGCTAACATAGTTTGTGATAAGAAAATAATCAACGTTGTCTTACCTGATAAGAGGGCAGTAGTGATTTATGGTGATCGTAAGAATCATCAGTCCAATCTTATATCTATGGTAAAAGCCCGTAAATGTGTTAGTAAGGGTTGCTCGAGTTATTTAGCCTATGTGATAGATAGTAGGTTCGAAAAGATTAAGCTGGAAGATATTTCCATTGTTAGTGAATACCCAGAAGTTTTTCCTGAAGACTTGAACAGTCTTCCTCCTGTTAGGCAAGTAGAATTTGGTATCGACTTAATCCCTGGAGCCGCTCCTATCGCTCGTGCGCCGTACAGACTAGCACCTCCAGAAATGAAAGAAATGATGGCACAACTTCAAGATTTATCTGATAAGGGTTTCATCAGACCTAGCTCTTCGCCGTGGGGTGCACCAGTTTTGTTTGTAAAAAAGAAAGACGGTTCAATGAGAATGTGTATTGACTACCGGGAGCTGAACAAGCGTACGATTAAGAACAAGTATCCACTTCCAAGAATTGACGACCTCTTCGATCAATTAGTTGGAGCTTGTTACTTCTCCAAGATTGATCTCAGATCTGGCTACCATCAGTTAAAGGTTAAGGAAGAAGACGTTCTGAAGACTGCCTTTCGTACAAGGTACGGTCATTATGAATTTTTGGTGATGCCCTTCGGATTAACGAACGCTCCGGCAGCTTTTATGGATCTAATGAATCGGGTATGTAAGTCTTATTGTAACATCCTAAATTTTGATGTTATTATTTTAATAATATTTAGAATGTATTTGTATTTGGAGTAACCTTGAATTATATAGAGTATTATAATTCAATTAAGGTTAAAATACAAATGTTGAAAGTTTAAAGATTTCTTTTGAGAATATTAACTTAAGGGTTATTATTATGAGTTTTATTTATGCATAAGGTGTGTTATGTTATTTCTTTAAAATTTGAGGGTTGTAGTGTCATTCTTTAAAGTTAAGGGTTTATTGGGTAAAATGTCAAGTGACTCATGTAGTTAAGAGAGGAGGTGGCAATCATCTAGTAAATATAGACTAATTGTGAGTGTGGGATGAGGTGTTGGCGTGTCTTCCGGTTTTGAGAGAAAGAGAAGAAGAAATCAGTTTTATTTCAGTTGGGAAGCAAGAATCAAACAAAGGTAATCATCATTAATCCTACATCTTCTTAGTTAAAGTTTTCTATGGAATTTTAGTTGGGTTTTGGTAAAATTTGATGATTATGAGAATCTGAGTTTTTGGGTATGTTAAGATAAGGTTATTTAACATATCTGCAAGTTTGCATAAACAAACATAGATTAAAACTGCAAAATCTGGATTTAAGAATGAACTTAGTGGACTGAGACTTGGATGAACATCATCGAAATCGCAACCTTGAGCTGCGACATTCATGATTGTCGCAATAGACCGTTGCGACTTGGTTTTGGAGTCGCAGCAGTTGGTTGCGATTTGGAGTGGAATCGCAATGGTGGGTTGCGACTTGGCACTGTAGTCGCAACAGTTGATTGCGACTTGGGTCGAAATCGCAATGGTGGGTTGCGACTTAGGTTGGGATCGCAACAGTTGGTTGCAATTTGGAATTGGTATCGCAATAGGCGGTTGCGACTTCAGTTCATTGCGACTTGAGATGTAATTTTAAGAGATTAAGGATTTTAGCTGTGAAGGGTTCTGTTTTATAAATTAATATCAGTATATATGTAAATTGGATATTTCAGTAAACTGTGGTAGTAAAGAAAGGAGTCCCTACGAGTTTAAAAAGGATTAAAAGAAGTGTGATTTCATATCAGGTGAGTTTATTCAACTCTCTTTAAAATTCAGTAATTAATGTTGAAATAGATGTTTTATATGTATGCATGGATATGTTTATATGGGTTTGATTAAGTCAGAGATAAGCCCAAGAGGGCGATTAAAAGTTGTGCTATGTTGATCCCCATGCTAAAATTGCTAAGAGGGGATAGCTATGAAGTTGATGAACTGATACTTATTAATATTCTTACATGTAAAGTATGATTATCTGCTATATGCAATTTGTTACATGTTTATGAACTCTAAATACGATTTGAAGCCATGTTAAGATAAATTATTAAGGACCTATCTATGAGTCCAAAAATGTAGATTAAACATTTGAGACATTAACTCACGTGCTAGGTTGCAAAGAAGGGATAGTTAAGAGATTGAGATGAGGAGCTAAAAATATTCTTTATTTTTATATATATAGAATATGTTCGGAGAAATGATATATTGTATGCCGGACGCATATAGTAGTATCGATTATTATATTTATTTATTATGTGCTATGAGCTTTTACTAAAAAAATAGGCATCCGGTCACCGAGGGTACTTGGGTACGGTATAAGGGGAACCGATTACTCGCCATAGACCAAAGGGATGTAATTTTTAGTAATTGGGTGTACCTTGAATCATCGTGAGTCCCGTTTGAGTATCGCGATATTATAATCCCATTGATTCTGAGGTGGAATGTGGAATAGGCAGATTTTGATTTGTAATTCCCATTTCGATTTTGGAAGATCGGAGATTTCCATTGTTATAGGGAAGATCGGAGATTTCCCAGTGATGAGAGGAATATTTGAGATAGGCATAAAGTAATTTGTAATCTCTACTTCCTGATTAAGAATGTAAAGCCCGTATCCCGGTATGTATTTTCGTATTATTAATCTTTTTTTAAGCTATTATTTAACGTGGTTTCCGTTAACGGGATTAGACGATTTGGACCTAATTGTTAAGTATGTCAACTATTTTGTTGGTTTGCGAGAAGAGTTTAGTTGAGGGGCCAAAAGTGGCAAGGGGGCCAAACTTGTGCATGGGATCAGCCAAGAGACACCCCTTCCCCTTCGGTTTCATGTTAGTAACCCCCAAGAACCTTTAGCCATCTCCCCTCCCCCTTCTTGTTGTTTTCGGCCGAGAAAGGAAAAGAGAGAGAGAGAGGAATCGGAAGAGAGAGGGAGGAAGAGAAAAACCGAGAGAGAAAGAGAGCAAGGGTCGAGAGGAGGAAGGAGGCGATCGCCGGCGTGAGGGAACCAGCGTCGGGAGTGGTCGGAAAGGAGGAGGAAGAGGGATTCCGTTAAGGTAAGTGTCCCGTTCGTTTTATTTGATGTTTTTCCTCGTCGGAGAATGTAAACCGCCACCACCACCGCCGTAGCCACGGCTGCCGGCGGTGGGGCCGCCGCTGCACGCCGTCGCGATGGCCGGAGAGAGTGCGTGCGCTTGCGGGTGTGTGCGGGTGTGGGGTTGCGGGTGATGTTGGGAGGTTTCGCCGGAGGTTATCGACCGCAACCACCGTCGTCGCCGCCAACCACCACCACCGCCGGAGGCGGCAGTGGGTGGTGCATGGTGTGGTTCAGCCCATGCCAACCCTAAAACAGTAAGTCATGTTGCTTTGCGGGTCTGTTTGGATTAAGATGTCTTATTGGGTTCAAGTTCAATAGGTTATCATTTTATGTAAATTGTACAGTTTCTGCTCTGTTTTGTAAAAGCTATAACTTTTGTTAGGAGTGTCGGATTGGGATGGAGCTGGTGCCAAAAGTTCCCATTCTGAGTCTAGTGACTTTTATATGTTTTGTGGAAAAACCAGTTCGGGCCATAGCTAGTGTCAAATTGCCATTTTATACGGTCAGGTGCTGTTTTAGCTCCTCTGAGAGGTGTTTTTGTAAAATTCATATAGAGTGCTAGGAATATCGTTAGGACGCGTGCAATACGTCCCTGGAACCGTAAGACATTGAACTTCCTGAATGTGGAATTAGATTTTTGGTTTGATCAGTTTAGCAGGGGTAAAATGGGTCCCGAACAGACCTGCGTTTTTAGTATAAAAGCTGGATTTTTAGTTTCGTTAAACTAGTAAAAGTGTCGTGAGTTGGGACCTTCCGTTGACGTTTTTAGTGCATAATTAGGTGGGAAAAAGTGAGGAAGGTTGACGTGCTGGTGTTGCGGCTCGGGAGCGCGTCGCTTTGCTTTGAGGTGAGTTCTCTCACCGCGTAGTTAGGAATTTCATGCATATCGTTATTTTGTGTTACGTGTTATTATGTGTTATTACGTGTTTACGTGAATTAGTTGGGATGTGATATCTAGTTGTGATCTGTTGAATGTGTATGTGGATTATTTATGCTTGTGTACACCTCGGTGGGACTGGGGGCTCGGTGGGACCGAGGGCTCGGTGGGACCGAGGGCTCGGTGGGACCGAGGGCTCGGTGGGACCGAGGGCTCGGTGGGACTGAGCTAGTACAATTGTATCAATGTCTTTACTCGGTGGGACCGAGGGCTCGGTGGGACTGAGCTTGTATCAATGTCTTTACTCGGTGGGACCGAGGGCTCGGTGGGACTGAGCTTGTATCAATGTCTTTACTCGGTGGGACCGAGGGCTCGGTGGGACTGAGCTTGTATCGATATATTTTTGGTGTGCTCGGTGGGACCGAGGTTCGTATTTATACGTTAATTATTATGTGGATTTATATTCGTGGTGATGGTGATGTTGCCTACTGGCGAGTAGGGGCGATATACGTGGGGTTGCTACCTGCGTGTGTGATAGGATTCACTAAGCGTTTAGCTTACCCTTTTCCCAATATGTTGTGATTTCAGGTGCGAGCGGTAGTCGGGCTTGACGGTACACACACTAGGCGCGAAGTGTCAAGAATTGTTTAAGTTTCATTTCCAAACCTTTGGATTTTATTTTATGAAATTTCCGCTGCATAAACTTTATTGACTGTTCGAGTTAACGACGTTAACTTCATTTGAGTTACGAATTATTAAATTGTGATTGTTTTATAATGAAATGCATGTTTTTAAAATTTAAAATTCCTTGTAATTTTTGGGACGTTACAACTTGGTATCAGAGCACAGCTTGAGTGAATCAAACACATATCGATGTGTTTGGTCTCAAGTTGCGGCTATGAAGTTTTTTTTAAACTCTCTTATTAAAATCTTTGCAAATAAATGAACGGAGAAAGCCCGTTTGGGAAACGGTGATCGTGGGCGCAGTGTGTACAGTCAGCCGACGCCAATTGGGAAGGTACAACACTTAGTGTATTTATTGCTTTCTAGGCATAGGGTATGCATGCTAGATTGCCGAGGTTGTTTACACTGTATTGTACGATGACTGCTTGCTAGTAGGAATCAATGCTAGTTATAGTAGGTTGTCAAGTGAAGGCCCTATAGGTTGCATGCAGTAAGAATCATATAGCCTTAGAATATTTGATTTAGTTCTATTGCACAGCTCTTGTTTGAGTCCAACCGTTCTAGGATAGAATCTTGTATTCGAATGTCTATTTGATTCACGCTGCGTGCGACTGGGTATTCGCGAGGCAACTCGTTATGGCTAACAGGGATTCCGTTGTAGCAAGAGTAGTGGGATGAGATGAAATTCCTAGTGAGCTGGGAATAGCGTTTACATATGAGTACGTATGCTAGATTGCTTTCTAAGAACATAGGAGTATGTATGCTAGATTGCTTACGTGGATTTTGTGGTACTGTATACTTGTTACTTGCTATTAGGAACTCATGCTAGCCTTGATAGGTTGTTATGTGAATGCACTATAGGTTGTATGCAGTAGGAACTGAATAGCCTTAGAATGTTGGATTTAGTTCTATTGCGCAGCTCTTGTTTGAGTCCAACCGTTGTAGGATAGAATCTTATATTCGAATGTCTATCTGGTTTCCACTGTATACGACTGTGCGTTCACGAGGCGACTCGTCAGGGCTAGTGGGGGTTCCGTTCTAGCAAGGGTGGTGGGGTATTACGACTTTTCTAGGGAGCTAGGAAAAGTGTTTGCATATGCCGGAATGGGCATATGTGTTTGTTTGTGGTAAGCAACTACTTGGACGTCCCGGGACAGGACTCGAAACGAGTAAGGATAGGTGTGAAGGGTAGTAGCAGAGCTCCTACTATCTGAAGCACAGGATCCGTGCTCGAGTCGGGGAAAGTCACGGAGAATCCGAAGAGTTGAGTGTGAGCGTAGTTAGCAGGTTTTAATGTGTGCTAGTAGCTCGTTAAGGAGGAACAATAATGTTGATCCAGATGCTGATGCTGGAATTATTGCTGATCAGATTCGTGAGATGTTTGCGGTCAAGGTGACGCATATTTTGAGGAGGCGATCCCCGAAATTATTACCGCCATTCGTGATGAGGTAATAGTGTCGATGGAGGAGCGCATCGCGGCGATTCCACCCCCTGCGAGTGGGCAGCCCCGAACAAGAGGGTCGGGATCGGTTATGGAGTGCACATTCCTTACCGGTGGTTGTCCTGTGAACTAGAAGGTTCGCTTCGCGGTGAATCTGTTACGAGACGGAGCGAAAAACTGGTGTGCTATTGCTTTGACGCTTAACGGGCGCACTACTTGACCTGGGAGGAGTTCGTCGTATGTTTCGTGTAGAGCATGTTCCTCTAGTGGAGATGGAGAGGAGTGCCAAAGAGTTCTTGGAGCTCTATCAGACTGCGGAGGCCATAAAGGAGGTGAACCGAAAGTTTACGGAAATGCCATTATTCTATCCTTAGCATGCTGCTTTTGAGGACATGAAGAGGACACGGTGCAAGGATATGTTACGTACCAAGATCAGGGAGTTCGTGAGTACCGCGCAGTATGCTTCACTTGTTGTAGTGATGGAGGCGGCCTGAGGTAGAGTTCGTCAACTGGGAGTGGAGGAGGCACAAGCTACGTATAAAGTGGTGACAGGAACGTTCTTGGTTAACTCGGTGCTTGCTGTGGTGACGATTGATAGCGGGGCTACTCATCCTTCCGTGTCTCACATAGTCAGTGAGTGGTTGGGGCCGAGTTGTAGGACGGTTAGGCTGTCCACTTGTGGTTGCAGTTGCTGAAGACAGGACCTTGACGGTTACTGACGTGTACCGGGGGTGCACTTTGGAGATCTCTGGTGTGAGGTTCCCGATTGATTTGATTTCGATCGCTATGCGGGAGTTATGCGTGACTGTGGGCATGGATTGGATGGATGCGTATGATGAGGAGATTGTTTGTCGTCGCAAACAAGTACGAGTTCGAACCCCAAGCGGGGGAGAAATGCTAGTTCAGGGCAGCTTGCCCAGGCGGACCTCAGCGATATGTTCGGCTGCGAGGGCTCGGAGGTACTTGCAGCACAGTGGTCAAGGATTTTTGGCGTATGTGATCGACACGCGCGTCGACGGAGAGAAGAAGTCTGTGGAGGATGTGCCAGTTGTACGGGAGTTGCTGACGTATTTTCCCGAGGAGTTACCGGGGATACCTCCCGAGCGACAGGTAGAGTTCCACGTTGATTTGATTCCGGATGCTGCTCCGGTGGCCAAGGCACCTTATCGCCTGGCTCCACCGGAAATGAAGGGTTGTACACTTCGTTGCAGGAACTTATCGAAAAGGAGTTCATCAAGCCGAGTTGTCCACCGTGGGGAGCCCCGATTCTGTTTGTGAAAAAGAAAGACGGGTCCCAACGGATGTGTATAGACTACCGTGAGTTGAATAAGCTTACGGTGAAGAATCGTTATCCTCCGCCAAGGATCGATGACTTGTTCGATCAGCTTCAGGGAGCCTCGTGGTTCTCTAAGGTTGATTTGAGATCGGGGTATCATCGAATGCGGGTGAGGAGAGAGGATACGGAGTAGACGGCCTTTCGTTCACGTCATGGCCATTTACAAGTTTGTGGTGATGCCTCTCGGGCTCACCAATGCACCCGCAGCGTTCATGGACCTCATGAACCGGGTATGTAGCCCTATGTGGGATCGATCGGTGATCGTGTTCATCGACGATATTCTTGTGTAATCGAAGTCGAAGGAAGAGCATGAGATGCATTTGCGAGAAGTTTTGGAAGTTTGAGGCGGGAGAAGCCGTATGCTAAGCTCTCCAAGTGTGAGTTCTGGTTACGAGAGGTCCACTTTCGAGGGCATGTCGTGACCCAGAATGGTATTATGGTGGATCCGGCCAAGATTACGACTGTGATGCGGTGGGAAGTGCCAAAGACTCTCACTGAAGTACGGAGTTTTCTTGGGTTAGCAGGGTACTTCCGGAGATCCATTCAGGATTTCTCCAATATTGCTTTACCGATGACCCGATTGACGAAGAAATCTGCGGCTTTTAGTTGGGGTGAAGAGCAGCAGAGGGCTTTGAGGAGCTACGCAGGCGTTATGCGAGGCTCCGATGTTGACTTTGCCGGAGGGTATGTAAGATTTGGTGGTGTTTGCTCTCAAGATTTGGAGGCACTATTTGTATGGCGTCAAGTGTATACACTAACCATAAAAGCCTCCAGTACTTGATGACCGGTAAAACCTCAACATGCGTCAGAGGAGGTGGCTTGACGTGGTCAAGGATTAGGATGGTGAGATACTTTACCACCCAGGTAAAGCGGATGTTGTTACGGACGCACTTAGTCGACATCTGGATGGTGAGCCACTGTGGGGCTTGTGTCAACGGTTAACAGTGGTTGCGCCTCTTCTCGAGTCGATAGGTAGTGCTCAGGAGGTGGCAGTTTTGGAGGAAAATGCCAAACGCGAGAGAGTTTCGGGGGAAATTCCGAATTTTGTCCGTGATAGTCATGGGTCAATTGCTCGGTCTTAATGGTCGGTTGGGTATCTCGGGGTGGGACTCCGGTATTCATGTGTTATGACCTTGACTTTCCAGTAGGCACTAAGAGGATACAGTCTTGGGCACTTACCTGAGAGGTAGCTCCGATGTGCCGGGACTTGAGACGTACCTGAGAGGTAGGCGTTGGGGTGTAACTAGGTTTCGTAGAGCGAGTGTGAAAGATACGTCGATGGTGGAAGGTTGGGTATCCCACGCGTGTGGGTACTGTAGGCCGAATAGTATCGGTTAGGGAATGATGCCCGTTGTAATAAAGAGGATAAATGCGTAGAATTTTTGAGGTAAATAGTATACTTAGGTGTCGACTTTTGGGCTTGAGGCCAAATGCCTTAGTGTAATTGGGGAATTGTAGCCGATTTTAAGGAAATTATGTTGATGGTAGTAGTAATCCTGAGATGTTTGCTTGTGGTGGAATGACCTTCATGGATGATTATAAATTTACTAGTTTGATAATTCATGTGGAATAAATTGTGGGAGTCTATTAGAACTCGTGAAAGTTAATCGACAGTTAATGATAGGAATGATCGAATTCGAGTATCCTGTAGGGTATATTGGTGAGCAACTTTAGAATGGTTAGAGCTTGAAATTTCAATCGGGATGTTTGGATTATCTATGGTTGGGAGACAACCGAAGTCGTTTGACTAGGAATGAATCCAGTTGTTGGAGTGTTCCTCCGATCATACTTGCGGTGTACTTGAAGGAGTTTTGTGGTAAGAAAAGTATTCGAGAGATTTTTAGGCGGTATGGGAAATCTTAAATTCCAGTTAGTGAAGGTCTAGTGGAAACACCGAAAGTGTTCCGAGTGAACTTGGGAACCTGAGGTTGAGATGTGGGAGACCTATCTATAGCTATTCACGGGCATAGACTTCGAGGACGAAGTCTAATCCAAGTGGGGGAGAGTTGTAAAGCCCGTATCCCGGTATGTATTTTCGTATTATTAATCTTTTTTTAAGCTATTATTTAACGTGGTTTCCGTTAACGGGATTAGACGATTTGGACCTAATTGTTAAGTATGTCAACTATTTTGTTGGTTTGCGAGAAGAGTTTAGTTGAGGGGCCAAAAGTGGCAAGGGGGCCAAACTTGTGCATGGGATCAGCCAAGAGACACCCCTTCCCCTTCGGTTTCATGTTAGTAACCCCCAAGAACCTTTAGCCATCTCCCCTCCCCCTTCTTGTTGTTTTCGGCCGAGAAAGGAAAAGAGAGAGAGAGAGGAATCGGAAGAGAGAGGGAGGAAGAGAAAAACCGAGAGAGAAAGAGAGCAAGGGTCGAGAGGAGGAAGGAGGCGATCGCCGGCGTGAGGGAACCAGCGTCGGGAGTGGTCGGAAAGGAGGAGGAAGAGGGATTCCGTTAAGGTAAGTGTCCCGTTCGTTTTATTTGATGTTTTTCCTCGTCGGAGAATGTAAACCGCCACCACCACCACCGTAGCCACGGCTGCCGGCGGTGGGGCCGCCGCTGCACGCCGTCGCGATGGCGCCAGAGAGTGCGTGCGCTTGCGGGTGTGTGGGTGTGTGCGGGTGTGGGGTTGCGGGTGATGTTGGGAGGTTTCGCCGGAGGTTATCGACCGCAACCACCGTCGTCGCCGCCAACAACCACCACCGCCGGAGGCGGCAGTGGGTGGTGCATGGTGTGGTTCAGCCCATGCCAACCCTAAAACAGTAAGTCATGTTGCTTTGCGGGTCTGTTTGGATTAAGACGTCTTATTGGGTTCAAGTTCAAAAGGTTATCATTTTATGTAAATTGTACAGTTTCTGCTCTGTTTTGTAAAAGCTATAACTTTTGCTAGGAGTGTCGGATTGGGATGGAGCTGGTGCCAAAAGTTCCCATTCTGAGTCTAGTGACTTTTATATGTTTTGTGGAAAAACCAGTTCGGGCCATAGCTAGTGTCAAATTGCCATTTTATACGGACAGGTGCTGTTTTAGCTGCTCTGAGAGGTGTTTTTGTAAAATTCATATAGAGTGCTAGGAATATCGTTAGGACGCGTGCAATACGTCCCTGGAACCGTAAGACATTGAACTTCCTGAATGTGGAATTATATTTTTGGTTTGATCAGTTTAGCAGGGGTAAAATGGGTCCCGAACAGACCTGCGTTTTTAGTATAAAAGCTGGAATTTTAGTTTCGTTAAACTAGTAAAAGTGTCGTGAGTTGGGACCTTCCGTTGACGTTTTTAGTGCGTAATTAGGTGGGAAAAAGTGAGGAAGGTTGACGTGCTGGTGTTGCGGCTCGGGAGCGCGTCGCTTTGCTTTGAGGTGAGTTCTCTCACCGCGTAGTTAGGAATTTCATGCATATCGTTATTTTTGTGTTACGTGTTATTATGTGTTATTATGTGTTTACGTGAATTAGTTGGGATGTGATATCTAGTTGTGATCTGTTGAATGTGTATGTGGATTATTTATGCTTGTGTACACCTCGGTGGGACTGGGGGGCTCGGTGGGGCCGAGGGCTCGGTGGGACTGAGCTAGTACAATTGTATCAATGTCTTTACTCGGTGGGACCGAGGGATCGGTGGGACCGAGGGATCGGTGGGACTGAGCTTGTATCAATGTCTTTACTCGGTGGGACCGAGGGCTCGGTGGGACTGAGCTTGTATCAATGTCTTTACTCGGTGGGACCGAGGGCTCGGTGGGACTGAGCTTGTATCGATATATTTTTGGTGTGCTCGGTGGGACTGAGGTTCGTATTTATACGTTAATTATTATGTGGATTTATATTCGTGGTGATGGTGATGTTGCCTACTGGCGAGCAGGGGCGATATACGTGGGGTTGCTACCTGCGTGTGTGATAGGATTCACTAAGCGTTTAGCTTACCCTTTTCCCAATATGTTGTGATTTCAGGTGCGAGCGGTAGTCGGGCTTGACGGTACACACACTAGGCGCGAAGTGTCAAGAATTGTTTAAGTTTCATTTCCAAACCTTTGGATTTTATTTTATGAAATTTCTGCTGCATAAACTTTATTGACTGTTCGAGTTAACGACGCTAACTTCATTTGAGTTACGAATTATTAAATTGTGATTGTTTTATAATGAAATGCATGTTTTTAAAATTTAAAATTCCTTGTAATTTTTGGGACGTTACAAAGAAATAGGCAGATTTTGACTTGTAATTTCTTGTGTTTGAGTATTGACTGTGAATCTGGGATGATTCATTGTAAATTCTTAAAATTGTTGTTATGATTAGATGAGTTAGTCGTAAGTATGGGATCGGGGTAGATTCCCCAATTTGGAAAGGAGTTGTCGTACGGTAAGATGGGTGAGAACAGGTTTGAGTTATTTGTTCATGTTTTAATTATTAAATTTTATTTTGATTTGAGTATTCTCACTAGGCGAAAGCCTAATGTTTCAAGTTGAATCTTCTTACCAGGTACAAGCTCCGGGAAGTAATCGGGAATGAGAGAAGAGAACTTTTGACAGATTCAGACTTAGAGATAATAGAGGATCTAGTTATTCTTTGATACTTTTGGGACGGTTGTTTAGATAACTTAATTAATCTGATTGTTATGATATGATTAGATTTAATAAGTTAATTAAGTAAAGTCGTTTGTATATAGAAACCTTACATTTGATCCTCAGGTTATATAAGTTTGAAGTTTTTGATCATAACTTGTAGTAATTTTAAGGTTTAAATTGACCGTGTTTTTAGGGTGTTTCAATATGGTATCAGAGCATTAGTTTAAGTGAACTAAGTATGCTGAGGAGATACTTAGACTTAAGCTGTGATGAATTAAGTTATGACTTGTGAGATTTGGGTAGGAGTGTTAAGACGGGATTGTCTTAGGGTTGACGGAAATACGTTAAATTAGTACTGTGACAATGGTAATGAGGATTTTCATGTCTAATATGTTCATAATTCCAATTAGCTACTGTTATTATGAATATATTGTTACGCGAGCATGCTTATTTCTAAATTGTTACAGTGACTAATGATCGGTAAAGTACGTTTTGAATGTCTAGAATTGTGTAACCATTCCATATGGTTATTTTTTTTATAGCAGAATGATGGTGAATACATCACTAAGATCCTTCAGTTCTTTGGAGGACAGATCGGTAAATGATTAGAGTTTGAAAAGACAACCTGGAATTGGCGAGACTCATGAAAGTTCGTCGATACAACCTTTAATAGGTGGATTGAAATGTGTAGAGATAGAATGTGAGATGATTGACGGAAATAGTATGACATGGTTGAGTAAGTGGGCCGTGGAATGCATGTATAGCAAGTATTATAAGGCCGAGAGGACGACCACTGGTCGGAAGTAGAGTGTCAATGATAAATTGACTGAGTAAAACAATTGACCTTGTTTGAGTAAGTAGCCTTCAATTGCAAGTAGAGTTTTATGCATGGTGTTCCAGAATATGTTACATAAGTTTTCTTGATTTCAAAATAAACGCATAAGTAGCAATTTTAGTTGAGATTGAGTCATCATGTGCAAGAGTGTATTTAAAGAAAAGGCAATTTCATTTACGCTGCACAACGAAATTTTGGAGTCTAGTAAAATGCAAAATACTTCATATTTTTACATGAAAAGTTAAATTGTAGAAAAAGGCCAAGAAAACATTGGCTAGCAAAACTTTTTATAACCAACAAGAGTATTGACTTGATGATGTCATGTGAGAATCAACTAATTTACTCTGTGTTGATATTTTCTTTAAAACTTTTGGCGTATGAAAAGATTTTCATTCAATACATTATTGTCGTAACAACATCGTTTTGGTTGAAAAAGGATTAAGTTTTACGGAAATGCAAACGATTCTCGAGATCGTTGTGCAGTACATTGGAGTTATGAAAATGTTGGGGTCATGTATGCCCAAATTGTTCAAAGTGTTATTATTTAAATGAGAAATTGTGCGAAATGATTTATGTGTCAAGTTGTCATGCATGAAGGCTATGATCTCGCTAGGTCATAGAGTATTACACTATAAGCTAAGAAAGGACTCCAAGAATGGAAAGGTGTTGAATAAAGCATGGGAGAAGGTTTGTAGTTTTGGAAATTATGTTCAAGATGAGAAGTGAATAGTGGGAGAGTCGAAAGTGGACTTTAGTGTTGGTTGTATGAGGGTCTATACCCTTGTTCGGTGACTAGAAATACAGTTGCCGAGAGACGGTTGTGTCCGGAGGAAGAAATAGGTTCAGTTAGGGACCCTTTTTAAAATGGGTTAAGGAAGTATCGTCATGACAACTATTGAATTTGAAGTCGACAGTTGTGTGAAGTGAATGAGGCCTTTTGCCTGTCACTGGGTGCGGTCTGGGTGCGTCCCGCGTATGCCTGTGCGGGCAGGAACAAAACCGTGAGCGATACTGGTATGCTGATATGCAGAGAGTATGCGCAAAGTGGATATTATTGTGTGCGACACTTAGGGAATTTTGAATGATTGACGAATAAATCACTAATGAAAGAAGTTTTGATTAATTATTGCATAAGTGAAAGCTATGTAGTCAAAGCACGTTTTTAATGTTTATTGTGAATGAGCAATAATTATGAGGTAGTACATTTTGAAAATGTGAATGTTTTGAGAGTGGTAAACCTTTATTTTGAGGCCAACGGCCAATTAAGAGATTAAAAAGGTAAAGATTTTGAGTAACAATGTTTTTTTTGGTTTGGTTTACGCAACCGTGTGAGTGACACATGTTTAACCAAACGTTTATTTTGGCCTTAAAGGCTTGATTTATATTCAAATGAGTCTTTGAATGTTTGTAAGTTTTAGTGACTCGAGATAGAGTAATTGGATGCTTAACTGCATTTTATGTGAACACGTGTCGTCTTAGGTGTGAAGACTGTTTGATGATTTACGTGTTCCTAGTACCTTTGGAACTAATGAACCTTGGCGAATCATATACATTGTGGAGTATATAAAGGGTTGCATATACATGTACATTCAGATGCATATATGAATTGACTTCATTGGGAAAGAAGCAATGAAGAGGTCGTACGATTATCACGCCTCGGAGCGTGTGTTGCATAATGTGAGTTAGATGTAATTATATTGCATGAGTTGATATTGATAAATGATCATTAGATCCTTCGAGCAAGTGGCTCGGTTTTGGACTCAGTTGAGTCTTAAGAGCATTGACCCGATTTGATAAGCTCGACGTAGGCTTGGGGTTGAAATTGCATTAACGGTATTACAATTGAAGTTTACATGACGTAAATGCATTGGTTATCCTTTTGAGGACATGTATGAATGTTAAGTCCTGAATCAGATTTTTAAAATTGAAGGACTACATTGTAGGGGTATTAGAATAGTGAAGGATTGTGCCTTGTCTATGTATTGGTTTGGAATCACAAAGAGTTAGCAAGAAACGAGTAAGTTTAAGTTAATTGGAAACTCGTGAGTTGTGGTTCAACTAAAGTTGGGGAGGAATAAAGTAGTGAAATAGACTCGGTAAATTATGCGGGAGGCCATGAAGGTAAGTTTGAATTGTGTATGAATGGCCATGGTAGACCTGATCTGTTGTGGAATGTTATGAGTGGGGAATGTACTAATGAGTAGTGGCATCAATTGCCAAGATAATTGTGGCAATCAGTAAGTAATGAGAAGATAGAAAGAGGGAACATTAGATGGAAGTCTTTTCGGAGATTTCGGATGAAGTGTACTATTTTTCAATAAAGTTGTTAGAGCATGTAGTTTGGAGGATGGCGTGGTGGTATGGCTAATATCAGAATAGAATGTCGGAGCGATAGTGGGTGTTTATCCAAAGTGATTTTGGTTGTGTGGGTCGCTAAGTAAGTTTTTGTTTTTTGAAACATTGGAAGTTTAATGAAGATGATGAGTGTGTTAGTCAAAATGTGGTGTAGTAGATGCAAAATCCTTAAGGAATGGGAGTTGCTTCTTATATATGAAAGAATTGTCCGAGAAAGTATTAGTTGAAGATCAAAGAATGTGTAGTAATTTTGGACGGTGATGTCGTTTCAAGATAACTTGGTTGAATGCCTTAAGTTAGAATTTTGGTGCAACTGTTTGATTATGTATAATAATGAGATAATGTTATCGGCATGTAGAAAGGTTGGGAGAAAGAGACAAGTAATGTTTGGAGGGTAGTACTCCACGCTAAAGTGGAAAGCAAGATAGAAATATCGAACCCAAGATTGTAGTCATACTACAGGTTCAATGGAATTATCACCTTTGATATACAACACTTTAGTGCTTGGTTGCAATATGGTAAAGTAGTGCGATAGTGGTGTGAGGAAGTGGTAGCACTTTGTACTAAAGAAACGTGTGAGTCATAGATGTAATGATGGTTTGCCGTAATTATTGAAGTATTCAAAATGATAAGTATGTTTGATTTTAAAGTATGTAGATTTTCAGGTAGTATACATTAATGTTATTTTGAGACCTGGAGATTAAGTTGTGATGATGATGGGGTGAAAGGAGAACTCTTGTTTTTCTCGATCCCATTGGATTTTAGGTGAGTTTTTATATTTCATTTTTTTATCAAAGAGAATATTGTAATCGTTAAGCTGTAGTACTTCGTTATGAAGTTTAGTCAAGAGTGTCGGAGTATTTCGTGGATGTAAAGAAATGCATTGAATGCAGTTCTCGGTATTACGAGGAATTGGCTAAAGGTCTTAGCTGATGATTCTAGAGAAACTGTCATGTTGGATAGTAGCTAAGTGTGGTGAATGTTCCGTGTGAGCATGAGAGAAATGATAATTGTATGGTAGACCAAGAAATAGTCGAATAAGGATTTGATGATAACAGTTACTCTAAGGAGGTTTGTAAATCTAAGTTGGGGAGTGAGTAATGATGAAAGAGATAAGGTTCAGAAAATATGAAAAGATGAAAAGATGAATCCTTGTTATTTCTATATTTTCATTTGTGAATTAAGTATGTAAGGCTTAAAGTGAAGAGAAGTACAAAATATTTCATGTTGGTATAATGTAATTTCACTTACCAAAGAAAAAATGGATGGTAAGAGTAGTTGTTTGGAGGAACTGTAAGGGGTTATAGAAAGATCAGTTAAGAAATTGTGACCTAAGGGTGTGGTATTACATCATTGAGGTATTATTATGACCTTAGAATTGGAAGAGGATATGAGGATTAAATATCCTCATTTGTTTACCTAGCTTCGATTTCGAGGACGAAATCATTTTCAAGTTGGGGAGTATTGTAACATCCTAAATTTTGATGTTATTATTTTAATAAGATTTAGAATGTATTTGTATTTGGAGTAACCTTGAATTATATAGAGTATTATAATTCAATTAAGGTTAAAATACAAATGTTGAAAGTTTAAAGATTTCTTTTGAGAATATTAACTTAAGGGTTATTATTATGAGTTTTATTTATGCATAAGGTGTGTTATGTTATTTCTTTAAAATTTGAGGGTTGTAGTGTCATTCTTTAAAGTTAAGGGTTTATTGGGTAAAATGTCAAGTGACTCATGTAGTTAAGAGAGGAGGTGGCAATCATCTAGTAAATATAGACTAATTGTGAGTGTGGGATGAGGTGTTGGTGTGTCTTCCGGTTTTGAGAGAAAGAGAAGCCGAGAGAGAAGAAGGAATCGAGAAAAGAGAAGAAGAAATCAGTTTTATTTCAGTTGGGAAGCAAGAATCAAACAAAGGTAATCATCATTAATCCTACATCTTCTTAGTTAAAGTTTTCTATGGAATTTTAGTTGGGTTTTGGTAAAATTTGATGATTATGAGAATCTGAGTTTTTGGGTATGTTAAGATAAGGTTATTTAACATATCTGCAAGTTTGCATAAACAAACATAGATTAAAACTGCAAAATCTGGATTTAAGAATGAACTTAGTGGACTGAGACTTGGATGAACATCATCGAAATCGCAACCTTGAGCTGCGACATTCATGATTGTCGCAATAGACCGTTGCGACTTGGTTTTGGAGTCGCAACAGTTGGTTGCGATTTGGAGTGGAATCGCAATGGTGGGTTGCGACTTGGCACTGTAGTCGCAACAGTTGATTGCGACTTGGGTCGAAATCGCAATGGTGGGTTGCGACTTAGGTTGGGATCGCAACAGTTGGTTGCGATTTGGAATTGGTATCGCAATAGGCGGTTGCGACTTCAGTTCATTGCGACTTGAGATGTAATTTTAAGAGATTAAGGATTTTAGCTGTGAAGGGTTCTGTTTTATAAATTAATATCAGTATATATGTAAATTGGATATTTCAGTAAACTGTGGTAGTAAAGAAAGGAGTCCCTACGAGTTTAAAAAGGATTAAAAGAAGTGTGATTTCATATCAGGTGAGTTTATTCAACTCTCTTTAAAATTCAGTAATTAATGTTGAAATAGATGTTTTATATGTATGCATGGATATGTTTATATGGGTTTGATTAAGTCAGAGATAAGCCCAAGAGGGCGATTAAAAGTTGTGCTATGTTGATCCCCATGCTAAAATTGCTAAGAGGGGATAGCTATGAAGTTGATGAACTGATACTTATTAATATTCTTACATGTAAAGTATGATTATCTGCTATATGCAATTTGTTACATGTTTATGAACTCTAAATACGATTTGAAGCCATGTTAAGATAAATTATTAAGGACCTATCTATGAGTCCAAAAATGTAGATTAAACATTTGAGACATTAACTCACGTGCTAGGTTGCAAAGAAGGGATAGTTAAGAGATTGAGATGAGGAGCTAAAAATATTCTTTATTTTTATATATATAGAATATGTTCGGAGAAATGATATATTGTATGCCGGACGCATATAGTAGTATCGATTATTATATTTATTTATTATGTGCTATGAGCTTTTACTAAAAAAATAGGCATCCGGTCACCGAGGGTACTTGGGTACGGTATAAGGGGAACCGATTACTCGCCATAGACCAAAGGGATGTAATTTTTAGTAATTGGGTGTACCTTGAATCATCGTGAGTCCCGTTTGAGTATCGCGATATTATAATCCCATTGATTCTGAGGTGGAATGTGGAATAGGCAGATTTTGATTTGTAATTCCCATTTCGATTTTGGAAGATCGGAGATTTCCATTGTTATAGGGAAGATCGGAGATTTCCCAGTGATGAGAGGAATATTTGAGATAGGCATAAAGTAATTTGTAATCTCTACTTCCTGATTAAGAAATAGGCAGGTTTTGACTTGTAATTTCTTGTGTTTGAGTATTGACTGTGAATCTGGGATGATTCATAGTAAATTCTTAAAGTTGTTGTATTGATTAGATGAGTTAGTCGTAAGTATGGGATCGGGGTAGATTCCCCAATTTGGAAAGGAGTTGTCGTACGGTAAGATGGGTGAGAACAGGTTTGAGTTATCTGTTCATGTTTTAATTATTAAATTTTATTTTGATTTGAGTATTCTCACTAGGCGAAAGCCTAATGTTTCAAGTTGAATCTTCTTACCAGGTACAAGCTCCGGGAAGTAATCGGGAATGAGAGAAGAGAACTTTTGACAGATTCAGACTTAGCGATAACAGAGGATCTAGTTATTCTTTGATACTTTTGGGACGGTTGTTTAGATAACTTAATTAATCTGATTGTTATGATATGATTAGATTTAATAAGTTAATTAAGTAAAGTCGTTTGTATATAGAAACCTTACATTTGATCCTCAGGTTATATAAGTTTGAAGTTTTTGATCATAACTTGTAGTAATTTTTAAGGTTTAAATTGACCCTGTTTTTAGGGTGTTTCACTTATCTCGATAAATTTGTCATTGTGTTTATCGATGATATACTTATTTATTCTCGATCCAAAGAGGATCACGCACAACATCTTCGTTTGATTCTGGAGTTGCTAAAGAAAGAAAAGTTGTACGCTAAGTTTTCTAAATGTGAATTCTGGTTGCGGGAAGTTCAGTTTTTAGGTCATGTAGTTTCAGAGAAGGGTATACTAGTTGATCCAGCGAAAGTAGAAGCAATTGAAAGATGGGAACCGCCGAAGACGCCAACCGAAGTACGTAGTTTTCTAGGTCTAGCAGGATACTATCGGAAATTTATAAAAGACTTTTCTCGAATCGCGACGCCATTGACTAAGCTGACTCGGAAGAATCTAAAGTTTGAATGGAAAGCAGAACAGGATGAGGCATTCAGAATATTGAAGGAGAAACTTTGTAGCGCACCGATATTAGCATTGCCAGAAGGTTCCGATGATTTTGTGGTCTACAGTGATGCTTCTAAACTGGGATTGGGATGTGTACTTATGCAGCGTGGAAAAGTGATTGCCTATGCTTCTCGTCAACTGAAGGATCACGAAAGACAATATCCTACCCATGATATGGAGCTTGCAGCAGTTGTCTTCGCATTGAAGATTTGGAGACATTATCTTTATGGTTCTAAATGCCAAATTTTTACTGACCATAAGAGTCTCCAACATCTTTTCGACCAAAAGGAACTGAATATGAGGCAAAGAAGATGGTTAGAATTAGTAAATGATTACGATTGTGAAATCCTTTATCACCCCGGGAAGGCGAACGTGGTAGCAGATGCATTAAGTCGTCAAGAAAGAAGTGGAACGATAAAAGCGATATCGCTACGAGCTGAACTCCTTCCAAATATCTTTGACGAATTACTGAAGTGCCAAATAGATGCTTATCAGGAAGAAAGTTTGAAATCAGAACGGTTAGTGGGAATATCAGCATTGCTTGGGAAAGATGACCGTGGGTTATTGTGTATGGGAAACATAATTTGGGTGCCTCGTTTGGGTGGATTACGTGATCGTGTACTACAAGAAGCTCATCAATCTCGGTTTTCTATTCATCCAGGTACGAATAAGATGTATAGAGATTTGAAACAATTCTATTGGTGGCCGGGAATGAAGAGAAGTGTTGCTAAGTATGTGGAAGATTGTACGACCTGCAAGAAAGTAAAGATTGAGCATCAGAAGCTATTTGGTCAGTTACAACGACTAGATATACCAATGTGGAAATGGGATCAGATCACTACTGATTTCATTACCAAGTTGCCTAGAACTTCAAAGGGATTTGATTCTATTTGGGTGATTGTGGATAGATTGACGAAGTCTGCTCATTTCTTGCCGATAAAAGAAACTGATTCCTTGGAACGTTTAGCTAAATTGTACATTAACGAAATAGTAACTCGACATGGAGTTCCAATCTCGATTATTTCCGATCGGGATAGTCGTTTTACTTCTAGATTTTGGAGAAGCTTTCAAAAAGAGATGGGAACGCAGATAAAGTTGAGTACCGCATATCATCCTCAGACTGATGGACAGAGTGAAAGAACAATCCAGACTTTAGAGGATATGCTTCGGGCTTGAATAGTTGATTTTGGGGGATCATGGGATAAACATCTGCCTTTGATAGAATTTGCATACAACAACAGTTATCATTCCAGCATTCAAGCGGCACCGTTTGAAGTACTGTATGGTAGAAAATGCCGAACGCCTCTGTGTTGGAATGAAGTGGGGGAGAAACAATTAGCGGGGCCAGAAATAGTACAGTTAACAGCAGATAAAATTACTCAGATTCGAGACAGATTGAAAACGGCTCAAGACAGACAGAAAAGTTATGCAGATCGACGCCGGAAACCGTTAGAGTTCCAAGTCGGGGAATTTGTGATGTTGAAAGTTTCGCCCTGGAAAGGAGTCATACGTTTTGGGAAGCATGGTAAACTCAGTCCGCGGTACATTGGGCCATTTGAAATTTCGGAAAGAATTGGTGAAGTAGCTTACAGATTGGATCTTCCGCCGGAATTAAGCAGGATTCACAACGCGTTTCATGTATCGAATTTTCGGAAGTGTTTAGTTACACCAGACCAGTCAGTCTCTTTACCAGATATTCAGGTTGACGAAAAGTTGAATTATGTGGAGGAACCGGAAGCTATAGTTGATCACAAAGTCAAAGTATTGAGGAACAAAGAGATCGGACAGGTAAAGGTTCAGTGGAAACATCATAGAGGTCAGGATGCGACGTGGGAATCAGAGTCGGATATGAGAGCCAAATACCCTCATCTTTTCACTTAACTGAATTCCAGGACGGAATTCTTTTAAGGGGGAGATGTTGTAATAACCAGGTATTTTATCTATTTTAAATTTGGAATTTTATAAGTCTTTATTTTAGTATTTTATGGAGTTAGGAGTTAAGGGGTAATTTTTAATTTTTATTTGGAAGATTGGGGGTAAGTTTTGCCAAATAGATTGAGTGTGGGGTTTATTTGGTGAGAGTGGAGATATTATCCACCCTCACCGCCATGTTCACTTTAGACACAAGAGGTGTCATCTTTTGACACTATTTGGCAAAAACACATAGTGTGTATGTGTGTGTAGTTACGGTTTTGAGAGAGAAATCGAGAAAACTTAAGGGAAGAAGAAGAAGAAATTCAAGAGGTTGCTGCAGGATCACTACTAAATCTGCTAAATAACAATTAAGAATCTAAGGTATTAATCCTATCCAAATCTCTCTTTATGTTTATAAGATGATAAATAGATAGGTAAGTGGGTTTTGGTATTTTTAGTAAGAAAAGTGAAATCTGAGTTTATGAGTAGTTGTGGTTTATGGTCTTAAACATATCTGCACCTTTATAGCATCATGCATAGATTAAAAGTACAAATTCTGAGTTTTTAGGATAAAAAGTGAACTGAGACATTCATCGAAGTCGCAATGGATGACTGCGATATTCAACGAAGTCGCAATGGTTGGTTGCGACTTGGTCTTGAAGTCGCAATGGTCGTTTGTGACTTGGCTTGGAATCGCAGTAGTTGATTGCGATTTCGGTTTGGGATCGCAGTAGTGAATTGCGACTTAGGATTGAAGTCGCAATAGTGGGTTGCGATTTCGGGGTGAAGTCGCAGTAGATGGTTGCGACTTGGCACTATTCATTGCAATTTTAATTTACATTTTAGTGGGTTGCGACTTGAGTCGAGGATTTCGTAAGTTTAGTTTTAAAAGAGATATTTGGTATTGTATATGATTTCAGATTTTGTGAAGGATCGACATACGTGATATTAACTTGGGAAGACTTTTGTGATAAACATATCAGGTGAGTTTTTCTTTAAAGAGTATTTTACTGGAATGCATTATCTGAATAACGAATGTTTGATAAAGTGTATGAATATGGCATACGTGGGTGATTATAATATATTGAGATATTATAATTACGTGAGTATTATATGAAAGTATAATACGTGGTCGGGCTTTGGACCGGTGTGATAAATTGGCTCGCAACCAATTGATATTGGCCATTGGTGGAGGGATAAGGTGGAATGAGACAGGTATAATGTATAAATCTTAGTTGGTATTAATTTACGTATGATGTATGTGTATTTATACGAAGAGTGTTTTATGTAAATGAATTTTTAATGATTTACAAATGTCAGGGATTTACTCACTAGACCCTTAGGTCTAACCCTCATTTTCTGTTTCAAAAATTATGTATTCTAGGTGATGGTTCCAGTAAGAACAAGTAAATAGAGTACTTGTTGGCTAGCTTATGAGAAGATGATCATCATGATACTATGGATGCTTTTGTATTTATAATTCTATTGTTATTACTATGTAACTTAAAGTGGATCGAGTTGTACTGAATTTTTATGTTCAGACTTTAGATGGGACCAAATGTGAAATATGAAGTACTTTGTTGTAAACATGTTATGGATTATATGTTATTTGTATATATTCAAATTGTGGGTTGTTACAATTAAATGTCGAGTATTCACCAACATATGGTTCTCCCCTCAAAGACCCTACCTTGTACCGTACTATAGTTGGTAGTCTGGTTTATCTCACTATTACTCGACCAGATATTGCATATGCAGTTCACATTGTCAGCCAGTTTGTTGCAGCTCCGACTTGTACTCATTAGACAGCTGTTGTGCGTATTCTACGTTATATTCGAGGTACCATGTTCAGAAGTCTCTTGCTATCTTCCACATCTTCTCTGGAACTACGGGCATACTCTGATGCTTCTTATGCACGCAATCCTACAGACAGACGATCTGTTACAGGTTTCTGTGTCTTCTTGGGAGACTCGCTTATCTCGTGGAAAAGTAAGAAACAATCTGTGGTTTCTCTTTCTTCCACTGAAGCTGAATATCGTGCTATGACATCTACTTCCAAGGAGATCATTTGGTTGCGTTGCTTGCTTGCTGATATGGGTGTTTTTCTTCATCATCCCACTCCTATGTATTGTGACAATCGTAGTGCCATTCAGATTGCTCACAACTCGGTTTTTCATGAACGGACCAAGCATATAGAGGTTGATTGCCACTTCACACGCCAACATCTCAAACATGGCTCTCTTTCCTTACCGTTTGTCAGCTCAACTCTACAACTTGCAGACTTCTTTACGAAGTCTCACCCGATCTCTCGCTTTCGCTTCCTTGTTAGCAAACTCTCGATGCTTCTTGATCCCGCATCATGAGTTTGAGGGGGGATGTTAGATAATATAGACTTGGGCCTTTAGTTAGTTATGGGCTTTTGTATAGTTTAGTTGTTATGGGCTCTTGTATAGTTTAGGTTATATAGTTTAGGTTAGTTTAGGTTATCATATACTTCATCTCTTTGTATCTTGTAAGAACATAGTTTGCTAATGAAACCCTAAACCATTTCTTGCATTTCTTCTTCATCTATCAAAGTTATCAGTTAAAAGCTCGACTCGTTAACATCCCTATATATATATATATATATATATAGAGAGAGAGAGAGAGAGAGAGAAAGGTTCAAATGAGAACGCTAACTATTTACGAGAATACGAGAACGGTCGCCGATGTACAAAATCACATGTGATTCACACCTGATCGTGCGACTTGCCACCCATGTACAAAATCACATGTGATCGCGCGGCTTGCCACGCGACCTGTAAGCCGCGGCCTAGGCCGCACGTGTCCAGGCAGTACAAAATCACATGTGATTTTGTACATGGGTTGCCGTTCTCGTATTCTCGTAAATAGTTAGCGTTCTCGTTTGAACCCACCTCTATATATATAACACCTATGTATGTAATTAAATAACTATGTATGCATTATTGCATTGTACATACGTAACTCTTTTTCTCTGTGTTTTTATAGCTAGTCGTAGTACTTTTATTTGTATCAATTTATGTATATTAATTTTTCATCTTATATATTAATAGATACAAATATAGTTTCATTAATTATGCAATGAAAGCCATCAACGTTGTTGATAAAAAAAATAATACCGCAAGAAGGGTATTGTAGAAGTTGCAATGAACGTAACAAAGATTGATAAGTGAATCGAGTGATTATGGTTTGTGAGTGGTTTTGATACACATTTGATACATTTTAAAATTTTCGGTCCTAAGTGGTATAGACGATATTTAGTGATAGATAACAACTCCAATAACTTGCAACATATACAAGAAATTAACTCACTCTACAATCACAAGTCTTCTTGGGTATGTCTTTTAAGTAACTTACAAGGTCAACCTGCTCTTTATCAAATAATGTTACCCCCAATGGTCTGTCATCAGCCGCATTTATAGGTTTGTCATTGAAAGAACTGGCCACATGAACAAATCCATATTACTCCCTCTGTCCCAAAATAAATGTCCCTAATAAAAAAGGTACACAGTTTTAGGACCACCGGAATCTTGCCATCATGTCCTTTTGAATAATATGACACGTTTGAACTCATCGCTTATATCAAGTTTATGAGGATCAAAGAGAAGCAAGATGAGACCACACTTTGCTGCAAACCAAGGTGTCACGCCTGAAAATTCATAACTTGTTTGTGTTCTTTGCTTTTCTCCGGATAGAACTCCTATAGTGTCGATAAATGTAATATATACTCCGGCAGCTTTTTTAGTCAAACAACACAATATATGATTGGTTTTATAGAAAATAACAAAAGTTAATTCGTCATTGTCATTGTTTGCAAATCACCCATTTTGAAAGAACTTGTCTGTGAAAGCTTCAAAGTAAATTTGTCTAGTTCTTCGGATCCAAAAGAGAACCTAAATTTGTATAGAAGGGAATTGATTTGGCGTATCTCGATGTATCTTATCTCGGTGCATATCATCCTAATAACGTGTGTCCATTTCTCATCCAACATTTGATAACCACTTCTCACGCTTCTAATCTCAACTTCTTATCGAAACGCAATCCTAACTATTAAACTAACAAATAAACCAAAAAACAAAAAGAAACAATAGTAACTATGATAGATAGTTCTTTGTTGTCGTGCACCTGTACATCTAAAAAGCATGTATGTAAAATGCATCAAAACGAATGATTAATGGTTTTAAATGGAAAATGGGTATATATAAACTCTAAAAGCAAAAAATCAAAGTTATTTTAACATCATCTCATTGATGCATCTTCAAAGTTATTTCTTATGCTGGAACTTCTACATGTATCTCTAATCATTCTTTAGCAAAATCTTAGCCCTTCGGGGCGGGGAGTATATATATGATACCCATCCCGGCCCAATCCCCGGTTAAACAAAATGAGGATCTCTGTTCCTGTCCCCGGCTTGCAGATAATTCCCCAACGGGGCGGTTCTCATTGCCACCTCTACTTGAAAACAGCTCTTTGGCACTAAACCGTAGCATGGTCTGAGTTTCGAATTCTTCCTCAAGTCCCATCACAATCTTAACCTGTTAACAACCAACTTGTTATTTGGTTTCAAAATCAACCACAACTATAAACTTTCTGGTTATTATTGTGGTCTCCATGCAGAAAAGATGAGCATGTATTTAAGGCCTATGTTTGAGGAAAAAACGCAGATAAACTTAGTTGTCGTCTAAAAACCAATTTGGATCGATAGTCTGGAGTTGATCATTTCACTATAATATTACATGCCTAAAATGCAGTTTGTCTGAAAGAGTTGATCGAGTAGGTGGATATTAAAAGCAAGAAAGCAATCATCAAGCAGCTGATTAAGAAAATGCTTTTAGAAGACAAACTAACAAACCAACTGAGTGTGATTAAGTGAGTAGGTTGAATAATATGGAGACAAATCTTCATTGCAGCAAAGCACTGATTAGATCAACAACTTGCTCTCCTTAACATTCTTCCTCACTGCAACAAATATGATGTTTTCCACGTCCTCACCTCACTCCCTATCGAGCATAAAATGTAGTCCTGTTGAGGAACCATAGCTAGAAACTGTAAATTCAAAATAGGGTACTGAAATTACATTCATTAGGTTTACAAAAATGCTTTCAATGAATACCTTTGAAGAATGAAGAATCCCACAGTGCAAGTCTGCAACAAAAGAAAATCGTCTAAGAACATAGCCAAATCTTAAAGAAAAAACAAAAGTTAAACTTACCTCGCTCAATAATTCTTTGTGGGATTATGCTTCATTAATTAATTGTGTTTCTTTGTTTGGGATTGCAGTAGCACTATTCTACTGAATTAATTGTGATGATACTATTCCACGTCTAATTTGATTGTTATAAGAAGGCTTGTGTTATCTAATCACTAAACTGAATCTACATTCATAACAACTAAACTGGAAAAACAAAACAACGTTCCGTTAAACATGCCATAGAAATTATAAACACAAGAGAATAGGTTTCTCTATAAACTGAATAATTAAACTGGAGCAAGAACATGATTATTTATAGCCAGGATACTCTAACTAACTGGCCTTTATTTAGGGAACAATAAGCAAAGCTAACTACTAACAAAATCTCCTAAGAAAAATGAAAGCAAACCTATCATTCTGGAATCTTCCAGTTCGGTTTCCACACTCCCCCTCAAGCTGGGTTATGAATGTCGATCATACCCGGCTTGGACCTTAACTCTTCGAACCCTTGTCTCGGCAAGGCTTTACTGCTTTAGTAAGAATGTCTGAAATTTGTAGCTTTGACGGCACATACTTTAGTAGAAGTTCCCCATTTTCCAGTTTCTCTTTGATAAAGTGTCGATCGAGCTCCACGTGCTTGGTTCTCTCACGATGAACCGGGTTCCTAGCAATTTCAATAGTTGCTGTGTTGTCACTTTTCATAGCTATTGGAAATCAATTATCATGTTCAGTTCTGTCAGCATCCTTCTCAGCCATATCCCTTCGCAAATTCCATGACACATGGCTATAAACTCCGCTTCGGCGCTGCTCCGGGAGACTACTGCTTGTTTTTTACTTCTCCACGTAACCAAGTTACCCCAAACGTAAGAGCAGTAGCCTGTGGTAGATCTCCCGTCGGTTCTTGAACCGCCCCAATCAACGTCTGTGAATACTTCTATCTGCCGCTTAGTGTTTTTTCCGAAGAACAACCCCTTTCCTGGACTTTGTTTTAGATATTGAAGGATTTGATACACATCGTCTTGGTGATCTTTAGTTGGTCGATTCATGTATCTACTGACCATTCCTACTGCAAAGCTGATATCTGACTGAGTGTGTGCCAGATAGATCAGCTTACCGACCAATCTCTGATAGCTCCCTTTGTCGATCAACTTTCCATCTTCCGATTGATGCCTCCCTTGCGAATCCATTGGTGTTGATGTTGGTTTACACCCCGACATCCCAGTTTCGTTCAGGAGATCGATCATATATTTTCTTTGTGACACATAAATACCCTTGTGGGATCTTGCAACCTCCATTCCCAAAAAATACTTAAGCATCCCTAGATCCTTCACCTCAAATTCTTTTGCGAGTACTCCCTTATGCGTTTAAGCTCTTCTTCATGGTCACCGGTTAGAATGATATCGTCTACATACACGATCATGATGGCATTTTTACCGGTTGAGCAGTTTTTGATAAACATAGTATGATCGATTTGACATTGAACGAACCCTTGTTGTCTCATGATTCGAGTAAGTCTTTCAAACCATGCCCTCGGTGATTGTTTGAGTCCGTAGAGCGACTTTCTTAGTCTAAATACCTTACCAAAGGACTCCTTTGAGTTGAGGCCAGGCGGTACATCCATGTATACCTCCTCTTCCAATTCCCCATTGAGAAAAGCGTTCTTTATATCCAACTGATGCAAGGGCTAATCAAGATTCGATGCGAGTGACTGCAACACTTTGATCGAGTTGAGCTTGGCCACCGGTGCAAACGTTACTCCATAATCAACACCATAGGATTGTGTGAACCCTTTGGCCATTAGTCTCACTTTGAACCGATTAACTGTTCCATCAGCATTTTATTTCACGGTGAACACCCACTTACAACCAACAGTTTGTTTTCCCAGTGGCAAGTTTGTATATTTCCATGTATTATTTTTCTCGAGAGCCTTCACTTCTTCTTCCACATCAGTCTTCCAATCTGGATGTTGAAGGGCTTCTTCTACATTCTTTGGAATCTACATTGAATCTATAGAGACTGCAAAAGCTTTGTAGTTAGTAGACAAGCCTTTATGTGTCATAAACTTCTCGATTGGATGAGCAGTACATGACCGTTGCCCTTTTCTCAAAGCTATGGGAACATCAAGATCAGGCTCAATTCCAACTGTTGAATCATCAGTTTCGGAAATATTGTCAGTATTTGGATTAGAGTTCGTACCTCTCATACCTTTCTATGTCTCAGGATTTTGCGTCGGATTTGATTCTTGGCAATGCGGCTGTGGCGCAGTCATCTCTGCTTCTTTAAGTCGTCTAGTGTATACCCTTAGTTCTTGTTCCGGTTCTTGGTTTGAAGGCAGATCTGGGGTTTTTAAAGCTATCGATTTAGGGTTAGGGTCGGTTGTGTTGGATAATTGTGTAATTGTAAGATGGTATCGAGACCGGATAATCTTAAGAATCGTGTCGGAAAGGCACTTTCCGAATACAACAATTCGACCATATAAGCCTTGGGTTCACGAACTTTGTATTGGGATAATTCTTAAGATGTTTCTCTCTTTCAAAGGCTGTGAAAAGAGATATATTTATACCCAGATTCTCAATTTACATATTTAAATAAGAGATCGACGGTTATAGACAGTTAAACGGTTGTAAAACGGTTATATCCGTTAATGGATAAGGTCAAAAGATAGCTACAACCGAATTTCAAGTTCTGGACAACAACTTTTTCCAGCGCTAAGTTGATCAATAGCTGACAACACTTTTCAGCGACAACTTTCAGCTTTCAGCGATGGGCAACTATCAGCGACAGCCCTCAACTCTTAACTCTCAGCTTTCAGCGACAACTTTCAGCTTTTAGCAACAGCTTTCACAAGCTGAAAGTGATTTTCAGCGACATATTTTAGAGAAATTTCTAGTCTTTTCGAACTTCAACGTCACTTTAAGGCGATCTAAGATGATAACGGAAACATTTGTAAGTGTGCACTCCGCACCTCCTAACTTACGTATGTTTGCCATATTGTCTTAATCGATCTCAAGTAAATCACAATTACACCAAAATGTTTGATGACACTAAAATCACCAACATTCCTCCCCCATTTTAGTGTAATCCTTTGATTCACAACGAAATATAAATATGTAAAAATTCAAACAGATGCATTAATGAAAATGTCACGAAGATTGGATTTTCATTTTAGTATACTACACATTCCAAATATTCGAGAATCGGGGTGTTCTAAGAATTGAACCCATCGACCTATTTGAATACATGAAGATAATATACACATTGAATTCAACCTTTAACGTTGTATTAAAGGGGAATTGAGTATCTTATTAATAAAAATATATATGGACTTTAAACTCATCCCGATCACGGACTTGTGCACTAAGTCCCTAGCCAACGCTTTTGTTAAGTGGTTGGCTAAATTATTATGAGTTCTAACGAACTCTACGGATATCACCCCATGCATGATTAATTCTCTAACCATGCTATGTCTCACTCCCAAGTACCTCGACTTTCCATTATATACTTGGCTATATGCCATAGCCAAAGTTGCAGCACTATCACAATGAATACATATAGTTGATATCGGCTTCGGCCACAAAGAAATTTCTTAAATTAAGTTCTTTAGCCACTCCGCCTCTTTACCGGAAGCCGCCAAAGCTACAAATTCAGATTCCATGGTGGAATTTGTGATGCAAGTTTGTTTCTTTGAGGCCCAAGAGATGGCACCTCCACCGAGCAAGAATGCCCATCCACTAGTAGAAGAATGATCCTCTACATTGGATATCCAACTCTCATCCGTGTAGCCTTCGATCATCGAAGGAAACCCCATATATGTTATACCATAATTCATGGTTCCCTTCAAATATTTTAATACCCTTCTTACCGCTTGCCAATGATGAGTACTCGGTCTACTAGTAAACCGACTCAACCTACCAACGGCATAGGCAATGTCCGGGCGTGTACTTGTCATAGCATACATCAAGCACCCGATTGCCTTAGAGTATTCTAATTGTGAAACGACTTCACCCTCGTTGGGCATAAGCTTTTCACTTGGATCCATAGGAGTACTCACGGGTGAACAATTTAACATATTAAACTTCTTTAACACTTTCTCGACATAGTGAGATTGTGTTATGGCTAAACCTTTGTTCTCCCGTTTAATCCTTATCCCGAGGATCACTTTGGCCTCCCCCAAATCCTTCATCGAGAATTGGGATGACAAAAATTCTTTTGTCAAGTCGACTTGTCTTTGGTCCGTGACAAAGATTAACATGTCATCAACATATAAACAAATTATGACGCCTCTACCGGAATCGTCAAATTTGCTATACACAGATTTGTCCGATTGGTTTAAATGAAAACCAGTAGAAAAAACCACTTCATCCATTTGGTGAATTACCAAATTATTAATAGCTGCCAATGCTATTAATAATCGAATGGTGGAAATTCGAGCGACCGGTGCATAGGTATCGAAATAATCGATACCTTCTTTTTTCTAAAATCCTTGAATTTCCAACCGGGCTTTGAACTTATCGATTGTACCATCGACTTTCATTTTCTTCTTGAAAATCCACTTGCAACCCAAAGGTTTGAAACCTGGCGGTAAGTCGGCCAACACCCACGTGTTATTCCCCATGATAGACTCCATCTCATCATTTATTGCCTCTTTCAAAAAGGCAACGTCTTGAGACTTCATAGCCTCATCATAGGTTCTTGGATCTTCCTCTATGCTATAACAATAAGCATATTGAGATCCAATTTCATCTCGTGAACCTTCAACTAAGTATAGTTGAAAGTCGGGACCAAAAGATTTCTCAATCCTTCCTCGTTTACTTCTTCGAAGTTCGGGAATTTCCAAAGAAATTTCCTTTTCTTTTTCACTATCTTTGATTCCACTCGTACTTGGAATCATATCTTTCGGTCTTGGAATCGAGGTAAATCGATTCTCATCAAAGATGGCATCCCTTGATTCTATAACGGTATTAACCAAAATAGAGTCGTTGGGTTCAATAACATAGAACCGATATGACTTTGAATGGTCGACATATCCGATGAATATACAGTCGATTCCTTTTTCTCCCAATGTTTTTCTTTTAGGATCCGGTAACCTTACTATAGCTCGGCAACCCCAAACGCGTAAATAATTTAAGTTTGGTTTCTTCTTGAACCAAATTTCATAAGGAGTAACCTTACTCCTTTTGTTTGGTACCCAGTTCAAAACATAACAAGCCGTCAACATGGCTTCACCCCAAAATCCGTCACTAAGACCGGAGTAGGATAACATCAAGTTAACCATTTCTTTCAAAACTCGATTCTTCCGTTCCGCAACACCGTTTTGTTGAGGTGTATACGGTGACGTGGTCTTGTGTATAATTCCAACAGATTGGAGATATAGAGGATCGAAATATTCACCGCCTCTATCGGTTCTTAACTTTTTAATTAAAATATTTTGCTGCAATTCCACTTCGGTTTTATAAATCTTAAATTTTTCTAAAACTTCATCTTTCGAATGGAGTAGAAAGACATAACAAAATCTCAAAGCGTCGTCTATAAAAGTACCAAAATACTTTTTATTTCCAAGTGAAGGAGTCGCATGCAAATCACATAGATCACTATGGATTAAATCCAAAACCATAGATGATCTTTTAATTTTAGGAAAAGGTTGACGTGTGATTTTTGTAAGCATGCAAGTCTTACACTTTTCCAAATTTAAATTAAAGGAAGGTATCATGCCATCCTTGGACATTTCATGCATTCTTTTGTAATGCACGTATCTAAGTCTAGCATGCCAAAGAAAGGACAAATTGCTACTATCTATCATGCACACGAAATTTTCACAACCAAAATTATTTATTATATTTAACATAAACATCCCAGAATTGTAGTAACCAAATCCAATGAACACACCACACCGCGATAATACATACTTATCGCTTTCAAATACTTGTTTAAAACCTAATTTGTTCAACACACTTCCGGAGACTAAATTCTTCCGGATATTAGGTACAAATAAAACATTGTTTAATTTCAACAAATTCCCAGAGCTAAACTTCAAATCCACACAACCACGACCCAAGATTGGAGCACTAGACTCGTTGCCCATATGCAAGACCGATCCATCTTCCACCGGTTCGAACTTCTTGAACCATCTTCAATCCTTGCACACGTTACTCGTGGCACCCGAGTCTATCCACCACGCAATATCATCATCCTGTACATAAAATGCATAGGAAATTAGTGGTACATAATTCTCACTTGAATTATAAGAAAATATCGAATTTTGACCTTGATTTGGGGGTTGGCCGTTCGACCCTTGTCCCGTCCCACTCGTACTCGCTCCATTCTTGTTACCTTTACCAACTCGACAATCTCGTTTGAAATGTCCTGTTCGACCACATATCCAACAAGTCATTTTTGACTTTTTGTTGGGTGCATGTTTAGGGTTGTCGAACATCCGTTTTTACCTTTGTCGAACTTCTTCTTGGTCGTGTTCTTACGCTCCTCAACCATGTTGACATTGGATGAACTAGGGACATCCTTATCCTTGGTCTTACCACTTTCTTGCACACGTAGTGATTCGTCAATACGTAAGTGGCTCCCAAGTTGCACCAAGGAAAGTTCTTCCTTTTTGTGTTTAAGTGTGTGTTTAAAGTCTTTCCATGATGGTGGCAACTTGTCAATTATGCTCGACACCGATATGGATTCATCCATATGCATATGATGTTGAGTATATTGACCAATGATCCAAAGCAATTCGTTGTATTGCTCCATTATGGGCCTGGAATCGATCATCTTGTAATTATTAAAGTTACTTACGAGGAATTTCTTACTCGAAGCATCCTCGGCCATGTATTTCGATTCCAAGACATCCGATAATTATTTTGCTGATTCTACATTTTGGTAAACATCAAATAAAGCATCAGACATACCGTTAAGAATATGCCCACGACATATGTAGTCGTCGTTCTCCCATTTGTTTTTACGTCGGATAGCCTCCAAAGTTGAATCTTCATCGATCTCCCGCATGGGGGTGCTAAGAACATGTTGATCCAAACCCTCAGTGATTTGATAATGACCCTCTCTTAAACACTTAGTGAAAGTTGTAAGTAAACAATATGTATCAGAGTTTCACTATCGCTGATAAGTACTAAGACTTTACAGTACCGCTGATAGGAACTCTCACTCTTTAGATTAGATATTCAGCGAACACTGTTCATCATCTTATAGCTCTGAGCCTGTTCAGTCTATGAGATGATCGCTGATAAGTTAGTTGTTTACTTATGATCCCTGAAGACAAGTTTCACGTCAACCAAAGTTCTACGCTGAAGTCGAAGATCAAGCTCAAGAACCAGCGACAAGTCTACTCATGAACTGATGCGGATATCAGCGAAGCAAGACCTGTCCATTCAACGTGAAGTATCAAGTAGAAGACTTCAGCAATCGCTGAACTTTATCATTCGCTGATAAAGATCTGACTCAACGAAAGCTGATCATGAAGTCTCCCTGCATGTTACTATTGTCTTACCTCCCTTGCACGTCTCCGTACGAACTGTCAGAACGGACATCCCTTTTGTCTGTAATCGTACAACAACTCTGATTCTACACTGTGCACCATGCGGCTACTAAGGTTGTCTACAAAGGTCAATGACATGCAACCACTCAGCTGCTGCCACGTGTAAAGCCATACTGCCATGCATTAAATGCATGCAGTATATAAGAAGATCCTTACTTCAGTTTTGAAGTGTGCTCGGACCATCTTCTTATTTCTTATTGTTAAGTTATAATTCGTAATTTCTTTAACTCTTTCTAGTGCAAGAAACTTAGTGTTTCTCAAGACTTGTTTAGATTAGGTTTATCCTTAATCTTGTTCCGCAACAAGTTGTAAATTGTCTTGATTTATCAATAAACAATTTAGAAAAGTAAAAACGTGTGTTTGTATTCACCCCCCCCCCCCCTTCTACAAACTTGTATAGCCCTTCGGGACCAACAAGTGGTATCAGAGCGGATTTGTTTAATCTCATAAACAAGATCTGATCTATACTAAGATTTCTCTTCCTAGCTATTTCTTAAAATGGCTACCAACACAAACACAAACTATATTGACAACGGTTCTCTTGCAAAACCCCCTAGATTCTCCAGAGATAATTTTAATCTTTGGAAAAATAGGATGATTCTCTTCTTAGAAGGTGTAGACCCTACTATGCCTTATTATCTTGAAAACGACCCATATATTCCTGTAAGAATTGATGCTGCAGTTCCAGCCGCTGAGAATAGACCTGTTGTTCCAGAAAGGTTGATTCCTAAGGAAATTCATATGTGAACTGATGAAGATAAGAAGAAAGTGGCTATCGACACCAAAGCCAGATCCATACTCTCCATGGCTCTTCCTGACGAAGTCTACCATTCCGTCATGAACCTGAAAACCTCAAAAGCTATGTGGGACACAATCTGTGTTCAGTATGAAGGTACTTCTAAAGTCCAAGACTCTCGAAAGATCAACCTGGTAAGACAATATGAAAGCTTCATTTGTGGTAAGAATGAAACTCTCTCTGAAGTACACCAATGTTTTAACTGCTTAATAATAGATCTAAAAACTGTTGGTAAGGAATATTCTAACTTTGAAGTACTGATAAAGTTCTTAGAATGTTTACCTGAAAGATGGGACAGTTATTCTATGTGTCTCAAGCTATCAAAGGATCTAAAATCAATGACCCTTTCTACCTTATATGGCACGATGCTGAATCATGAGCAATCGAGTCATCTTAAGAAGAATCTTGTAAAAGATTCCAAAAGCACCCCTGTTGCTTTAATCTCAGAGGAACCTTCCACTCAGCGACCCTCGGTCACTATCACTGAGTTGTAGAGTAACTCTGAAAGGTCATCAGATTCTGACTCTTCAGATCTTGATGAATCTTTGGCTCTCCTCACTAAAAAGTTCAGGAGATTCGCCAAAAAGAAAATGTTCAGAAAGAATAAACCTCTTTCCATTACTGACAAGCCAAGATCATCAGCTCCTGTTGATAAGGCTACTGCTACTTGCTATAACTGTGAAAAGACATGACATTTTGCTAGCGAGTGCAGGTCAAAGAAAGTCTCTAGACCCTCAGCTTTTCCCAAGAAAAACTTTATTCCCAGGAATAGAGATGACAAATACGCCAAGCTGAAAGAAAGGTATGCGAAGCTGAAAAGCTTTAAGAAGAAAGGCAAAGGCCTCATGGCTGACTATGATTGGGTTGCCTCTGACGAAGAAGAATCATCTGACTCTGAAGATGATGATGAAGCCAATCTATGTCTCATGGCCAAACTTGAAGATGAGGAAGACAACTCTGACATTCCCTCTACTTCAACCTCTGCAACTCAGGTATCACCTTCCTTTTTTACCAATATTGCAAATATTGATGAAGCTGATAGTCTTCGAAAGATCGATCTCTTGACTAGAAGTTTATATGAAGCCATGAATGGCAAAACTGTAGTTGAAAATCAAAACCTTGATCTCGCTGAACAGCTTAAAAACTGTCACCTTCAAATAGAAAATCTTTCTAAAATTGAAGAAGATTTTAAAGATCAAGTTCACCTAAATCAGCTAGTCAAAATCGAGCGCGAAGAAGCTATCGCTGCATTAAGAGCTGAAAAAGCTACTGTTGATGGATGGTATAATTCCTCAACAAAGATCACTGAGATAATTAAGTCTCAGATTCCCCTGAGTGATAAACGTGGTCTTGGTTACAAAGCTGATACTCTAGAACCAACCACTGATCGTTCCATGCTCTTATTTGGAACTTTCGTATCCTCAGTCGCTGATACTTCATCCTCTTAGTGTTCCTCTTCTAAACCGCCTATCCCTGAGGAAATCTCTACCTTGACTTCTAAAGGTAAAGAAAAAGTTATTTATCCAAAACCTACCTCAGTCTTTAAAAACAAAGGTAAAGGAATTGCTTTTAACCAAAATCCTCAGAAGGGTACCTCTGTACCAAAGCTGAACGCTTCTAAAGCTTCAGTGACTTATCCCTCTGATTCAAAGAATAAGATCTCTGGATTTATTCAGCATGGATCTATTCAGCGATCTACTCCTAGAATCAAAGTGGAAATTCTTGGTAAGAAATCCGAAGAACTGAATGTTCCTCCTATTTCAAAAACCAATAGCTTACTTGGTGCTGGTCCTTTTAATTCAAAATCAAAAGCTCAGCATTCAAATGGTCCTAGAACTATTTTTAGTTATAGGAAATGTTATCATTGTGGACTTATTGATCATATTGCTAGTAAGGGCCCCACAGCCACCAAAGCTGAAAATATAGCTAAGGTGAAGATCATTGCCCCCAAGGCAAAGAAGACCACTGAGGTTAAGAAATTAACCAAAGTGAAGACTGACAAAGCTGAATCTTCAAATGCTGCGAAGATTGCTGAACCTTCCACTTCCTCAACCACCGCTGACAAATCTAAACCCAAGATGATGTGGGTACCAAAGTCAAACTGATCTTCTTTTGTTTTTCAGGTTAAGAAGGGTATCTGGTATCTCGATAGCGGATGCTCTAGACACATGACTGGAAAGAAAAACCTGCTCGCTGATTACAAAGAAGAGAAGGGTCCCTCTGTAACTTTCGGTGGAAATGGAAAAGGACATACCCGAGGGTATGGTGTACTATCTAATGGTATAACAACCTTCAGAAGAGTCGCATATGTTGAAGGGCTGAAGCATAATCTTCTAAGCATCAGTCAGCTTTGTGACAAGGATAACAAAGTAATCTTTACTAAGGAATCCTGCTTTGTCGCTGACAAAAAGGAGAAGATAGCTCTCAGCGGTTATCGTTTGGAAAATGTTTATGTAATAAACATGGACTCAACAACCACTGAGAACTCCTGTTTCTTCTCAAAAACCTCATCTGATGTCAACTGGCTATGGCATAAGAGGCTCTCTCATCTAAACTTCAAGACACTGAACACTCTTTCTTCAAAAGAGTTAGTCACTGGTCTACCTCAGCACTCATACGCCAAAGAATCCTTATGTTCAGCGTGTGAGAAAGGCAAGCAGACCAAAGCAAGCTTTAAGTCAAAGCAAGTTTCCTCATTATCATCTCCTCTACAACTTCTCCATATGCATTTGTTTGGCCCTGTTAACAAACAATCCATCGCTGGAAAGAAATATACGCTGGTCATAGTTGATGAATTCTCTCGCTATACATGGGTTATGTTTCTCCGTTCTAAGAGTGACACCCCTGAAGAACTCATCACCTTTGTTCGGAAGATGGAAACCCTGAACAACCTGACCGTTCGCTCAATAAGGAGTGATCATGGGACTGAATTCAAAAACAGTTCTCTTGATTCCTTCTCTGAGAGTAAGGGTATTTCTCACAACTTTTCTTCAGTGAGAACACCGCAACAAAACGGAGTCGCTGAAAGAAGAAATAGAACTATTATTGAAGTTGCACGTTCAATGCTCAGCGATTCTCACCTGCCTACTCAGTTTTGGGCATAAGCTGTCAACACTGCTTGTTTTACGCAAAACAGGTCGCTGATAGTCAAAAGATTTAATAAAACAGCCTATGAACTTTTTCATGGGAGAAAGCCTTCAATTAGCTTTCTTCACATCTTTGGATGTCAGTGTTTCATACTGAACAACAGAGATTCCCTTGGAAAGTTTGATCCTAAGGCTGATGATGGAATCTTTCTTGGATATTCTTCAGTTTCCAAAGCCTTCAGAGTCTTCAATCGAAGAAGACAAACTGTTGAAGAAACTATTCACGTCACTTTTGACGAATCCCGTTCAGCAAACTATAAACCGTCTGCTGATACTAAAGAACCGAATCAATAGATGTTTTCTCATCTTGGTGATTCAGAAAATATTCCCACTCCTAATACTCATACAGTTGAAGATGATAGTCCTACTATCATCCTAAACATGCAGAATAGTGAAGCTGAAACATTATGGGTCTCAGCAGTTCCTTTAAATACTATACCTGCTTCTGAACCAAATGTCTCAGACATCCCATCTACTTCTCAGCAATCAGTGAATGAAATGACATCTTCACCTACTCCTCTCTTTACTGATATTCCAGAAGTTGCTGAAGCTTCATCTTCAGCTCCTCCAGTTCAATTTGAGTCAGCGACTTATGCTCCTGCTCAGCGATGGACTGTAAATCACCCAATTGATCAAATTCTTGGTGATCCAAACGCTGGTGTTCAGACTCGACGAAGTGCAGGTAATATTTGTTTATTTGTTAACTTTATTTCTCTGACTGAACCAAAGAAAATAGATGATGCCCTCAAAGATCCAAACTGGGTCAGCACTATGCATGAAGAGCTGACTGAATTCGAAAGAAACAAAGTTTGGAAACTTGTTCGAAGACCAACTGACAAAACAGTGATAGGCACTAAATGGGTCTATCGAAACAAGTTGGACGGACATGGAACTGTAACCCGCAACAAGGCTCGTCTTGTTGCTCAGGGATACAGACAAGAGGAAGGCATAGATTACGACGAAACATTTGCTCCAGTAGCAAGACTAGAATCTATTCGTCTATTCTTAGCATACACTGTACACAAAGACTTCAAAGTATATCAGATGGATGTTAAGTCAGCGTTTCTAAATGGAAAGCTGAATGAAGAAGTCTATGTGGAACAACCTCCAGGATTCTCAGATCCTAAGCGTCCAGGTTATGTTTATAAACTGGATAAGGCACTTTATGGGCTGAAGCAAGCTCCTCGTGCATGGTATGACACTATCTCTACTTATCTCCATATTGAAAAAATTTAGCGTGGTAAAATCGATAAGACTCTATTCTTCAGGAAAGTAAAAGGTCATATTATTCTTGTTCAGATATATGTTGATGACATTATATTTGGTTCTACTAACCCTGACCTTTGTACTCGTTTCGCTGATAGAATGAAACAAGAGTATAAAATGAGCATGATGGGTGAGCTAACATATTTCCTTGGTCTTCAGATAAAGCAAAATGAAAAAGGAACTTTCATTAATCAGGGAAAGTATGTTAAAGATATGCTGAAGAAATTCGATTTAACTCAGAGTTCAGCTATGAAAACCCCTACGGCACCACCGCTGACACTAGACAAGGATTCAAATGGAATACCTGTTAATGTCACGCTGTACCGTGCGATGATCGGCTCTCTCTTGTAACTTACAGCTAGCATAAACCCGATATTATGTACGTAACCTGTTTGTGTGCACGATATCAAGCTGAACCTAAGGAATCTCATATGATCGCTGTAAAGCGAATCTTTCGTTACCTTAAGGGTACTGCGAACCTAGGTCTTTGGTATCCCAAAGACTCAGGGTTTGATCTAATCGCCTATTCAGATAGTGATTTTGCAGGTTGCAAATTGGATAGGAAAAGCACCACAGGAGCCTGTCAGCTCCTGGGTGGAAAGCTGGTGAGTTGGACAAGTAAAAAGCAAAATTCAGTGTCCACCTCAACTGCTGAAGCTGAGTATGTAGCCGCTGGAAGCTGTTGTTCTCAGGTCTTGTGGATGAGAAATCAACTACTAGACTATGACCTTCAGCTCTCGAAAATTCCAATCTATTGCGACAGCACAAGTGCCATCGCTATAACCAACAATCCAGTGCTACACTCAAAGACAAAACACATCGAAATCAGGTATCATTTTATCAGAGATCATGTGATGAATGGTGATATAGAACTTCATTTTATCCCAACTGACTATCAGTTAGCTGATCTGTTCACCAAACTTCTTGATGAGACAAGATTCAACTCTCATCAGCGAGCTTGGAATGCTGAACTTTGAAGAGTAAAATCTTCAGCGGTTCACATTTGATCAGCGATAGGATAAAATCAACTTGTATAACCCATTCTATCATTCTCTCTCTAAACATAATTGATTCGCTGATGTCAAGGTATGTTTTCTCTCTTACTCGCTGACGTTCGCCTAGAACTCAAAGATTTCAAAACAAATTGCATCGCTGAATATCTCTTCCTGAATCAGCGATACTTTGAAATTTCTTAAACCAACACTGATATTTCTATTCAGTGCTTCATGTTTTCAAAACATCCCTGAGTTTTTCAAAACCTCAGAGACATTTTTAAAATGTGAAAGGACAGTTGTGACGTCATCGCAACGGATAACCCCTGGCATGTTCTTTTTCTGACACACGATTGCACGTTTCGTTTACCTTCCGATCAAATGCAAACACGCGTCCGTGTCATGATGAAAATCTTTTCTCGCTCAAGATTTTCTAATCTCTCTATATAAACCATTTTTTGGTTTATATTTTTCTTTTTACCCGAACAACTTCTTCCTCAAGAAAACTACTGTTACATTTTTTGCTCTCAAGTTTTCAAGAACTGTTCATCTTCTTCTTCTTCAACGAACCAGGTTAATATTTCTTTTATTTACATGTTTCTTAACTTGTTAATGATCTTCTCATTGTTTTTACAAGATCAAACAAAAGAACTTTTTCAAAAATGAAATCATTTCTTTCATGGTTTTATGAACACAACCTTTCATGGTTGTTCTTCAAGTTTAATCGCAGATATCTTAAACTTGTTCTTCATACGTTTTTCCAGAATCCTAATCCTCAAAGGAAACTGGAAAACAAGACTTTTATTGGTTTTGCATTTCTTTTTCAAAAACAAGAAAACCCTAATCTTCATTAAGACATTTTTGTCTGAATGAAATGGACAAAATTCGAACCATCTTATTGGAAAATCTTTCCACATTAAGATTATTCTTATTTGTTATATCTTTGGTTGAACTGATAATACAGCAATGGCATCTACTGATATTCCTACTGCTGAGAACACTGCTGCTGCTAAGGAACTGGAAATCACCAAGGCTCCTCAGGTCAAGTTCACACTTGAGGAACTCGATTGGACAAAAACAAACAATCTCTATGCGCTTTTCGAGTTTCCTCCTCGAAAGCAAGTCACACATCTGAATGATGTTGTGAATTTCCTCAAAACCTGTTGCCTCTCTACAGCCCTGACCATAACACCCCCTGCTCATCAGCTATTACTATCTCAGTTCTGGTATTCTGCCAGACACACTCAGCTACCATCGACCAAAGACCCCACGAAGAAAATCGATTGCATCCTCTGTGACACTGATTTTGGCACCATAAAAATCACCCCTGCCATTATCCGAAAAGCACTGAGCCTTCCCATCGCCACAAAAAAAACCCTTTGTTTCTCTCCCTGACCACAAGAAACATGCTGATAGGGAAGCCATCACTGCATTCTTTGATGCAATGGGTTATGTATGGGAAACAGGGAGGGACAAAAAGACCGAGAAGAAGCTGACACTCATCAAGAAATCCAAAATGCCCAGCGAGATGAACTTCATCTTCGCACACTTGATAAGCTGCATGACTGCAAAGACCGGCTCCTCTGATCAAGCCGCTCAACCTCAGCAAGCAATGGGCTATGCATTGCTGAAAGGTCTTCATGTTGACTGGGCCTCGATAATCTACGATGATCTTGTGCTCAGAGTAGACTCTACTGCTGACCGACCATCATGGGTTCCATATCCTAGATTCCTCAGCGCCGTCTTCCAAACCGGCCTGAAGGATAACTACCCAAAAGTAGGAGACCTGAAACTCTCTCAGGTTGGCCCTAAGGTACTCGACTTCAAGCCAATGCCAAACGAGGTACGTCTCTCTACTCTCTTCTTCTATTTATGTGGCTACTTCAGCGACAATACCCCTCGCTGATACCCAGGCCACAAAATCTACTCCTAGAAAAAGGAAACAATCTTCTACCCAAATTGGTTCCAAAAGAATCAAGAAAACCAAGGAGCAACCCCCCCCCCCCCCCCCCCCAGCAATCTCATGCTGAAGACTCCTCAGCTCATCTTGAAGAGCTGATGGAAAGTTCAGTGGTACGCTCTGCCACAGCTGAACATGCCACCCCTTCCATCCCAGCTTCAGCGTCTCTAAACGCTGAAGTTATAAACTTGGAATCGACCCAACCTCCTTCAATCTCTCAAAGGACTGAAGAAGTGATTCTCAGTGGATCCAACACTGAATCAGCTCCACATCAAACCTTCTCAACCTTCGCTTCTCTCTCTACTCCATTGGACTCTACTCCATTGGACTCTAATCCAGTTTTCACCACGATCACTGGAGAACCCGTCATTCTTCCAGAAGCTAAAGCTGATACTTTTCAAGGAATGATGGATGCAGGACCTGCAGAAATGTCCATGCGTACACGCACTCTAGCTGACGACATGGAACTTTTTTCAGGACACATAAGTTTTGACGACTTCACCAACCCTCCTGCAGGTATACACCAACCCATATATACTGTAACTAAACCCCAAACTTCTGAGCTTTTCTTTGTTCATAAGTTCTTATCTGTTACAAGTCCTAATTTGGGAGACATCAACACTTCTCTGAAGAACCTGGATACAAAGCTGACAGGTCTCACCACTACTCTCTCAGACAACTCTTCAGCTGTAACAAACGTTGGACATAATCTCAACAAGCTGACAAAAGTGGTTGAACAGAATGCCTCCAAAGCTGATTTGGAGAAGGTTGATAGGACTCTTGGTAACTTTGCCAAAGTTCTTGCTGATATCTACACCGACTACAACTCTCTCTCCTCAAGAGTTAACACCATGTCCAGTGAGGTCATAAAGCTGTACACATCGGTTGGAAATCTTGAGGGAGAGATGACTGCTGTAAAGACAATGGTGCAGCAGATCCTGAATCACATGAAAGCCCCTGCCCCTGCACCTTCACATTTTACTCTGGCGGATCGAACTGAACTTCTCAAGATCAATCCTGCTATAACTGGCCTGGAAGCCAGATTAGGGGAGATTGAAATTTGTGTTGGTGTCTCTGGCCACGAAGACAGGGAACCAACACCATCCGCTGAGTCTTCACATTCCTCCCCCACTCATCATGAGGAAGGGGGGGAGAAGAATTCTGAAGACCTTCCCCATGATGAATCTATCGAGGGGGAGAAGACTGAAGACCTTCCCCTTACTGAAGAGGGGGAGAAGACAAATGAAGAAACAACTGCTGGACCTCAGGGAGATGAAAACCCTGAGGGTACCGAGAAGCTTACCTCTGCATCTAAGGGGGAGCAACTCGAAGAAGCTGCTGAAGAATCCGATGAAGTTGTCGACATCTCTGATGATGAACCATCTTCTTCTCCGAAGAATGATGATGATGACGATGATGATGATGATGACTCCTTTATCGTCAAGCCTGTTCAGAAGGCTACAACTCTCAAAGGGATTTTAATCAAAGAACCTACAGGGGAGCGGACAAAGCCTTCAGCGTCTGAAGCTGACAAGGGCAAAGGAAAAAGTGTCGCTGAAGACGATGAAAATCTGATGATATTGCTTCAAAAGCCAGTTCGTCAGGTACACTACATATTACTTCCTTACATCGCATCCCTCCTCTATCTATACATATTATCAGCTCTACTCTCCATAAAACCTCTATACACTTAAACCCATTTCTTTTCTCTCTGTTCTACCCAAGTTCTTATTCGTAAGATCGCTGTGTTTCAGCTAGTTCTCTCCCCTGCTTGAGGATTCTGAAGTACAACCAGCTGCTGCTAAAGCTGAAGAAATAATCCCAGTCTTGGATTTAACCACTGAGACTGATAAACCTGAAGAACAGCAGCTCTCTCACAAAAACAGACCTTCCTTGGCTCCTCAAAAGCTGAGTGAAGAGGATCAAGAAAAGAGAGATGCAATGATCAAGAGACTCGAAGATCAGCGAATCATCCTGAAGCGTGATCAACTTCCTTCTATTCCTCTAAAGTTCAGACTTTCACAAAAGGAATACCGGGATCACCTCAGAGCTGAAAGAAGGGAAACTAAAGAAAAAGACAGAGAACTCGCCATCCAGCTTACTCAATAATCAGTGAAAGACCCCAAGCTGAAAAGAACTCCAATCGAAGTTCAACGTCAGCTATGGGAAGATGCCAAGAAGATCGTTGAAGAAAAGAGAACTGTGTCTCAATCTACTTTAAACTGGTGCAAAGAAAAGGTACATTTCAGATATCGACCTGCCAGAATCAATAAGGTACATATCATTGGAAAATCAACCCTCAAAGTTTCAATCGCTGAAATCGAGATATTCAGAGAGAACAGACAGTACGAAAAATTCTATGCTGAAGCCATCACGAAGTACGGTCTCTCTGAATGGTTGGAGATCAGATTAGCCATCCAGAAGTCTCAATCTAAGTACAAGGATCATGTCAAAAAGCTGATAAATCAACAGATCGACTTAGTCTCTTCTTGTGTGGATATTCCTCCTCCCCCTCCTCTCGCAAATCAGAAAAGAAGGGCCTCTGCAAAGAAAAAGTCTAAACCTTCAGACTCAGGTCCTCTTATATGAAACGAAACAGGTATTGGTTTTTCTCGTGCTGAAGTTCTTGGTCCAGAACCTGACCTTTCCGCACTTGACACATCTCTTCCTCCTGGTGAGACTTTCATCCCTGGAAAAGTCATAAGCAAACCCTATGGGATATTCTTTATTGACTATGGTGGACGACAACGTTTTCAACGTATCTCTGAGCTTCCCATCACTCCCATCGAACAGCTGAAAGATTGTAACGTCCCGAAAATTACAATAAATTTGAACTTTTTAAAAATACCATTTTCATTAAATAAAACCACAAATGTTTAAAATCCCAATAAACGTTTTATTAAAATTCCGTTAAGTCAAAAAACCTACCCAAATAAAACAGCGGAAATGTAATAAGTCTAACGTAATGTCTCGAAATAAATAGTGGTGAAAGTCTTCTCAACGCGCCAGTGTGTACCGTCACGCCTTACTGCCACTCGTACCTGAAACGGTAATTTGTAGGGAAAGGGTAAGCAGGAAGCTTAGTGAATTCAAACACGTACGTAAGCTAGCAATCATATAGACACCACCCCAAAATCAGCAGGTAGATAATAACAACCAATTACACGTCAGTTTAAGCATATATTCTAAACAAGCAACCTCATGCAAGAACACCTGCGTAGGTACTCATCGGTCTCCCCGAATTCGTACCATAACCATACACGTATCCCTCGGTCTCCCCGATAGCATACGGCATCCGTGTACGTATTCCTCGGTCTCCCCGAGTTTTATACAACACTAAACTAGACACTAACTCGGCCTAGTACTACACACAAACAATTCAGCTAGCACACACACGAACTACGGCAGTGCACATATAATCCCTATCCTACGCAGTGAGTGAACTCACCTCGAATAGCAGTGCAGAACTCCACGAACAGCAACAAGAACTCGCCCACTCCAACTCACTCCTTTCCACCTAAAGAAGTGTTATAAAGAGTCAATACGTAGCCCCAACCCGATATTACAACTACAAGACTAAAAGGGCATTTTCCAGCTTTTGGTCCAAAACTGCAGGTCTGTTTGTGACCTGTTTAGCCCCCCCCCCCCCCCCTTAAACCCATCAAACCAGAAATATTATTCCATAATTAGAAAGTCCCATGTCTTATCTTTCCAGGGACATATCGCACGCGTTCATACGAGGTCCCTACCATTTTATATGAATTTTCTAAGACCGACTACCCGAACTGTGAATTTCGGACCAGTCTGTACTAATTGCCAATTTGGCCATATCTAGAGGCCTTATTAATTTTTCTGCAAAACATACTAAATACAAAAGACACAATTTGTGAAATATGTGCACTGGTTTCACCTCAATCCGAGCTTCGTAGATTTTTCTATGGATTTTACAAGACAGGGGAAGATTAGGCATTTTTCACATAAAATGATAACATGGCTTAACTTTACTTCTCAACACATTAAGCTATGACTTAATGCATTTAGACCTGGAGTTAAGTCTTAAGCAGTCCCAACGAAGTGTAAGTGCACAAGATTGGTTGGGGTTTCCACCCTAACAAAGTGCAATGCCCGAAAAGTAAACAAAATGAGGTTTTTAAAGGATTAGGGTTTCATGGCTTTCGATTTAGGGTTTAGGCAACCAAGGCCGGACTAACAAGCACCACCCACTTCCACCTCCGGCAGTGGTGGTCGACGGCGGCGTGGAGGCGGCAGCCACCACCGGCGGTGGTGGTGGTTCGATACTTTAAAAATCCGGCGAGACCACACACACCCAACCAATACAACTCGGTCGCACACACCCACACTCGACCTAGCAGCCACACTCGTGCACGGTACAGCCACCGAACAGTGGCACACGGCGGCAACACACCGACGGCAGCCACGGCTGCAGCGGCGGTGGTGGTTTTGTGGTGGTTTGACGACGACGAAAAAGAAAACAAGAAGAAAAGGAAACCTTACCTTTCGACAATGGCAACGCAGCAGCAACCACTCGACTCGTCGGCTCCTTCTCTTTCTCTCGCTACTCCTCACTCTCGCTGCTCTTCGATTCTCGCCGGCAGGAGATCACGGCGGCGGCGCCGGCTGTTTTGAGGTTGTTCGACGGTGACAGCAAAGGGAGGAAAGAAAAACGTAGGGTTTCGTGGTTTGTTTCTTGCGTGCGAAGTAAAACAGGAACGAGAGGGGAGGGGGTCGGTTCTTAATAGCCGATCCCTATGCTAACTCATACAATTTACACTTTAAGTCCCTGCTTTTCCAACTCCTTGCAAAACAATTAGAGTTTTACCATATTTAACATTTTTGGTCTTCCCTAACGAAACCCGTTAATAAAATTCGTTTAAAGAAGAAAAACAATTTAATAAATAAATCCATACCGGGACACGGGCTTTACAACTCTCCCCCGCTTGATTTAGACTTCGTCCCCGAAGTCTACGTCTGCGAATAGTTCCGGATAGTTCTCCCGCATCTCAGCCTCAGGTTCCCAAGTCCACTCGGAACCCTTTTGGTGCTGCCACTAGACCTTCACCAAGCCAATTACCTTGTTACGCAAGGCCTTCGTCTTCCTCTCATTAATAGCAACCGGCTGCTCTACGTAGTTAAGCCGCTCGTCAATCTGAATATCCTCAAGAGGAATCACCGCAGACTCATCCACCACACACTTCCGCAACTGAGACACGTGGAATGTGTTGTGGATCAAGCTCAGCTCGTCCGGTAACTCTAAGCGGTATGCTACCTTTCCCACTCGCGCAATGACTTTGTAAGGTCCAATGTAACGGGGTCCCAACTTTCCCCGTTTACGAAACCGAATCACCCCTTTCCAGGGTGAAATCTTCAACAAAACGTAATCCCTCACCTGAAACTCCAAGTCTGATCGTCTTCTGTCGGCGTAACTCTTCTGCCGACTCTGTGCAGTAGCTAAACGGTCCCGCACCATCTGTATCATCTCAGTCGTCTTCAGCACAATATCAGTGCTCCCCAGTACTCGCTGACCAACCTCGCCCCAGCAGATGGGCGTCCTGCACTTCCTACCATACAACATCTCGTACGGCGGCCTGCCAATACTGGAATGGAAGCTGTTGTTGTAGGAAAACTCCGCCAAAGGAAGGTACTGATCCCAACTACCTCCAAAATTAATAGCACATGCCCGAAGCATATCCTCGAGTGTCTGAATAGTACGCTCACTCTGCCCGTCGGTCTGAGGATGAAAAGCCGTACTAAAATGCAATCGCGTACCCATCTCCTCCTGAAACTTCCCCCAAAACCGGGAGGTAAAATGGGTGTCCCTGTCAGAGACAATCGAAACTGGCACTCCGTGCCTGGCTACAATCTCTCGCGTGAAGATCTCTGCGAGCTTCTCCGCCGAGGAGCTCTCCTTGATGGCCAAAAAGTGAGCACTCTTCGTCAGACGATCGACGATCACCCAAATAGCATCATTCCCACGTGGAGTCCTTGGGAGTTTAGTAATGAGATACATCGTGATCTGCTCCCATTTCCATACCGGAATTTCTAAAGGCTGCAATTTCCCATGCGGCCGTTGGTGCTCAGCTTTGACTTTCCGACAAGTCAAGCATTCTTCTACATACTTGGCGACATCCCGCTTCATGCAGGGCCACCAATAATCCTCCCGCAGGTCGCGGTACATCTTCGTAGCTCCTGGATGAATAGAAAATTTGGACTTATGCGCCTCGTCCATCAATATCTGCCTGTTCCCACCAGTGAAGGGAACCCAAACTCGACCATACCGTGTCAATAAACCCCGACTATCACGGGCAAAACTTGAAATTTCACCCGAAATTCTCTCGCGTTTGGCATTCTCTTCCAGAATCGCCACTTCCTGAGCATTACCTATCAACTCAAGGAGAGGTGCAACCACTGTTAACCGCTGACATAAACCCCGAAGGGGCTCACCAACCGGATGTCGACTAAGTGCGTCCGCAACAACATTCGCTTTACCCGGGTGGTAAAGTATCTCACAATCGTAATCCTTGACTACGTCAAGCCACCTTCTCTGCCGCATATTGAGGTTTTGCTGGTCCATCAAGTATTTGAGGCTTTTATGGTCTGTGTATATCGTACACTTGACGCCATACAGGTAATGCCTCCAGATCTTGAGAGCAAACACCACTGCTCCCAACTCTAGGTCATGTGTCGGGTAGTTCGCCTCATGAGGCTTCAGCTGCCTCGAAGCGTAAGCTATAACCTTACCACGCTGCATGAGCACGGCGCCCAACCCCTGGTGAGAAGCGTCACAATACACCACCAAATCCTCCATACCCTCGGGCAAAGTCAACACCGGAGCCTCGCATAAACGTCTGCGTAGCTCCTCAAAAGCCCTCTGCTGCTCTTCACCCCAACTAAAAGCCGCCGATTTCTTCGTCAATCGGGTCATAGGTAATGCAATCTTGGAGAAATCTTGAATAAATCTCCGGTAGTACCCTGCTAACCCAAGAAAACTCCGTACTTCAGTGGGAGTCTTCGGCACCTCCCACCGCATTACCGCGGTAATCTTGGCCGGATCGACCATAATACCCTTCTGGTTCACGACATGTCCTAGGAATTGGACCTCTCGTAACCAGAACTCACACTTGGAGAACTTAGCATAAAGCTTCTCCCGTCTCAAGACTTCCAAAACTTCTCGCAAATGCGTCTCGTGCTCTTCCTTTGACTTCGAATACACGAGAATATCGTCGATGAACACAATCACCGACCGATCCAGCATCGGGCTACACACCTTGTTCATGAGGTCCATGAATGCTGCTGGTGCATTGGTGAGCCCGAAAGGCATCACTACAAACTCGTAATGGCCGTAACGCGTACGAAATGCCGTCTTCTCCGTATCCTCACCCCTCACCCGCATCTGATGATACCCTGATCTAAAATCAATCTTAGAGAACCACGAGGCTCCCTGTAGCTGGTCAAACAAGTCATCGATCCTTGGAAGAGGATAACGATTCTTCACCGTAAGCTTATTCAACTCACGGTAGTCTATACACATCCGTTGGGACCTGTTAATGCCAAAAATCGCACCAAAGGGACAACTTAAGGTCGATGTGGACTTAATCAATTAAAGAAAGGAACCTCTCAACGAAACGTGCGACAAAGGTAAAAATAAATGAGACAAGGGATTTGATGACGCAGGAAAAACCTCAACGAGGAAAAAACCTGCGGACGACGGTGAATGTCATCGCTGCACTATGGTCGCCAATCAGGGGCGATGTCCTTCGGTACTGGTGTCGATCGTACAGAGATTACAATACAAATGAAGAAAATGCTTTGAAATGTAAAGTACAAGTGTTTGAACGTAAAAACAGGTGTTTGTCGTGTACGAAACAAAGTATGAACTGCTGATCGAGGGCTGTTGTCGTGCGTCGAGAGCGATACTTCGAGAGAAAGTGTTTTACTTCTGTTGTTCTTGAGCTTGCTATAGTTTTCTGGAATTTGATGCTAGATGATAACTTTCAGTATGTGTTTCTCGAGTTCTGCTTCGAATGTTTGTTGCTAGATGATCCATGTCCCAAAGTGAAGCTGTAATCTTCATATTTATAGTCTTCGTGGCTTTAAATATGCTTTAATGTTTGGTCTTGCAACCGCTGGGGAGCTTTAATGTCATTGATGAACGGTTTTCGTAACCACTGTCGGGTCATTAATGCTCTTGATGACTCGTCTGTTACTGGTCGTCGTCCATTAATGGCGTTGACTCCTGCATTAAACACTTTAACAAACATAACAGTTATATTATGTGTTAGCTTGGTTGAGGTGGCATGGTCTTTATGCGACGGTAATGCGGAGCTGGCGACGTCGAAGTCGAGTGTCGCGATGAACTCTCGACTTACCTTTCGGGAGGGACGACGGATGTTTTCTGGGTCTTTGTCGGGACCTTATCTTAATATAAGATATGGTTCATAACGAGTATCTTACCTTTTCTGTTCGTGGTCAAGACCTGCATTAATAAACAAAAGAAACTGATGTTTGACTGTTAACGGTTAGTATAATCGTACGACCGTCTTAAGTCTCGGATGTCGGTCTTATGGAACATATGACTATCGCCAAAATATAAGACCATTTGGTCGTAGGACCAGGATGTCAGGACGACGTTGTCGTAGGACCAGAGCGATTTAACACCGATGACAGGAGACTATCGACGTAAGACCGACGAGTCGTAACTGGCGACGCATAACTGGCGACATAAGACTAGTGATGTGCGAAGTGCGATACGTGACGATGTAATATGACTATTGATCCAATATGTCAATTATCGTGGCTATTTAACGTATGTCGGGGATATGATAATAATGGGTATTATCCTTGTCGGTCGGGGGTAATCAATGTCCATAGGTCATGTCGAGGGGATTTCCCAAGTCGGTCGAGGGTGTGATTTTTTACCCAAACAGGACCCGTCCTTCTTCTTCACAAACAGAATCGGGGCTCCCCACGGTGAACAACTCGGCTTGATGAACTCCTTTTCGAGAAGTTCCTGCAACTGAGTGTACAACTTCTTCATTTCCGGTGGAGCCAGGCGGTAAGGTGCCTTGGCCACCGGAGCAGCACCCGGGATCAAGTCAATGCGGAACTCTACCTGTCGCTCGGGAGGTATTCCCGGTAAATCATCGGGAAATACGTCAGCAAACTCCCGTACAACCGGCACATCCTCCGCAGTTTTCTTCTCTCTGTCGCCGCGCGTGTCTATCACATAAACTAAATATCCCTGGCCACTATGCTATAAGTACCTCCGAGCCCTCGCAGCCGAACATATCGCTGAGGTCCGACTGGGCGAGTCGCCCTGAACTAGCAGTTCTCCCCCGCTTGGGGTTCGAACTCGTACTTGTTTGCGACGACAAACAATCTCTGCATCAAAAGCATCCATCCAATCCATGCCCACAATCACGCACAACTCACGCATAGAGATCGAAATCAAATCAATAGGGAATCTCACACCAAAGATTTCCAAGGTACACCCACGATACACGTCAGTAACCGTCAAGGTCCTATCATCAGCAACCTCAACCACAAGTGGACAGCCTAACCGTCCTACACTACGACCCAAACGCTCACTAAAAGTGTGAGACACGAAAGAATGAGTAGCCCCGCTATCAAACATCACCACAGCAGGCACTGAGTTAACTAAGAACGTACCTGATCATATAGTTTAAGCAAAATGTAACTACATATAAAATCAATAATCAATAAAATCAAGTGATGAAATATACCTGTCACCACTTTAGGCGTAGCCTGTGCCTCATCCACCTTCAATTGATGAACTCTACCTCGGGCCGCCTCGGTTCCAGCCTGACCCACACGACCATCAGTAATACGCAAAGAAGCAGCCGCAAGAGCTCTGTGTGCCCCACCCCCATCAGCAACCCTCGGATTCGGGCAATTGGCCTTCACGTGGCCCGTCTGTTTGCAGTTAAAACAGACCATCAGTGGTACTCTGCAATCACGACCGTAGTGTCCCACCTGGCCACACTTGAAACATTTGTCATCTCTCCTTCCGATACTATCCCTGGGCTTAAACCCACCGTTTCTTTGACTCGAGCGCAAATCCGAAAACCTCATTTTCTTTGGAACAGCCGATACTGGTGCCACGGTCTGCACCGCCTTCCTCTTCTTAGCCTGCGTCTCCAACTCAAGTTCCCGTCTCCGGGCAGCCTCCATCATCGCAGCAAGTGTAGCATACTGCGCAGTACTCACGAACTCCCTGATCTCGGTACATAACATATCCTTGTACCGCGTCATCTTCATGTCCTCAGAAGCAGCATACTGAGGGCAGAACAGTGCCATCTCCGTGAACTTCTAGTTCATCTCCTTCACGGTCTCCGTAGTCTGAGTGAGCTCCAAGAATTATTTAGCAATCCTCTCCATCTCCACCGGAGGCACATACTCTGCACGAAAACGTACAACGAACTCCTCCCAGGTCAAAGTAGTGCGCTCATTAGGCGTCAAAGCAGTAGCACACTAATCTTTCGCTCCGTCTCGTAACAGATTCACCGCGAAGCGAACCTTCAGATTCTCAGGACAACCACTGGTAAGGAATGCGCACTCCATATCCGAGATCTAGCGCATACTGACGATCGGGTTCGAGTCTCCCTTGAACTCAGGAGGAGAACAAGCAGAGAGATCCCGATACTGAAACTCCCTCGCTCGAGGCTGCCCAACCACAGGGGGTGGAATCGCCGCGATGCGCTCCTCCATCAATACTACTACCTCATCACGAATGGCGGTAATAATTTCGGGGATCGCCTCCCCAATGGCATGTGTCACCTCAGCCGCAATCATCTCACGTATCTGCTCGACAGTAAATCCAGTACCAGCATTTGGTTCAACATTGTTGTTCCTCCTTGTGATGGCCATTCTGAGTAGATATTACGAGTTATTAGCACACATTAAATCCTGCTAAATACGCTCACACTCAACTCCTTGGATTCCCCGTGACTTTCCCCGACTCGAGCACGGATCATGTGCTTCAAATAGTAGGAGCTCTACTACTACCTTCCACACGTATCCTTGCTCGTTCCGAGTCCCATCCCGAAGTTCCCAAGTAGTTCCTTGCCGACAGTTTCAACCCATATGCCCGTACCAGCATATGTCAACACTCTTCCTAGTTCACTAGGAATTTCACCCCATCCCACTACCCTTGCTATGACGAAATCTCCACTAGTCATGACGAGCCGCCTCGCGAATGCACAGTCGCATACAGTGTGAAATCAGATAGACATTCGAATAAGAGATTCTATCCCACAATGGTTAGACTCAAACAAGAGCTGCGCAATAGAACTAAATCAAGCATTCTAAGGCTATTTGGTTCCTACTGCATACAACTTACAAGACATTCACTCTACAACTTATCAGGACTAGCATAAATTTCTACTAGCAAGTAATAACCATGCAGTACAGTGTAATAAGCACCAGGCAATCTAGCATACATACTCCTATGTTCTAGAAAGCAATAAATTACACTAAGTACTCTAACTTTTCCCTTGGCACTGGCTGACTGTACACACTGCGCCCTCGATCACCGTCTCTAAAACGTACTTTTCCTTCCTTTTATTTCTCAAACATTTTTAAAGAAAAATCCCGAGCCACGAACTTGAGTTCAAACACACCGAAATGTGTTTGATTCGCTCAAGCAGTGCTCTGATACCAACTTGTAACGTCCCAAAAATTACAATAAATTTGAACTTTTAAAAAATACCATTTTCATTAAATAAAACCACAAATGTTTAAAATCCCAATAAACGTTTTATTAAAATTCCGTTAAGTCAAACAACCTACCCAAATAAAACAGCGGAAATGTAATAAGTCTAACGTAATGTCTCAAAATAAATAATGGTGAAAGTCTTCTCAACGCGCCAGTGTGTACCGTCACGCCTTACTGCCACTCGTACCTGACACAGTAATTTGTAGGGAAAGGGTAAGCAGGAAGCTTAGTGAATTCAAACACGTACGTAAGATAGCAATCATATAGACACCACCCCAAAATCAGCAGGTAGATAATAACAACCAATTACACGTCAGTTTAAGCATATATTCTAAACAAGCAACCTCATGCAAGAACACCTGCGTAGGTACTCATCGCTCTCCCCGAATTCGTACCATAACCATACACGTATCCCTCGGTCTCCCCGATAGCATACGGCATCCGTGTATGTATTCCTCGGTCTCCCCGAGTTTTATACAACACCAAACTAGACACTAACTCGGCCTAGTACTACACACAAACAATTCAGCTAGCACACACACGAACTACGGCAGTGCACATATAATCCCTATCCTACGCAGTGAGTGAACTCACCTCGAATAGCAGTGCAGAACTCCACGAACAGCAACAAGAACTCGCCCACTCCAACTCACTCATTTCCTCCTAAAGAAGTGTTATAAAGAGTCAATACGTAGCCCCAACCCGATACTACAACTACAAGACTAAAAGGGCATTTTTCAGCTTTTGGTCCAAAACTGCAGGTCTGTTCGTGACCTGTTTAGTGTCCCCCCTTAAACCTATCAAACCAGAAATATTATTCCATAATTAGAAAGTCCCATGTCTTATCTTTCCAGGGACATATCGCACGCGTTCATACGAGGTCCCTACCATTTTATATGAATTTTCTAAGACCGACTACCCGAACTGTGAATTTCGGACCAGTCTGTACTAATTGCCAATTTGGCCATAGCTATAGGCCTTATTAATTTTTCTGCAAAACATATGAAACACAAAAGACACAATTTGTGCACTGGTTTCACCTCAATCCGAGCTTCCTAGATTTTTCTATGGATTTTACAAGACAGGGGCAGATTAGGCATTTTTCACATAAAATGATAACATGGCTTAACTTTACTTCTCAACCCATTAAGCTATGACTTAATGCATTTAGACCTGGAGTTAAGTCTTAAGAAGTCCCAACGAAGTGTAAGTGCACAAGATTGGTTGGGGTTTCCACCCTAACAAAGTGCAATGCCCGAAAAGTAAACAAAACGAGGTTTTTAAAGGATTAGGGTTTCATGGCTTTCGATTTAGGGTTTAGGAAACCAAGGCCGGACTAACAAGCACCACCCACTGCCACCTCCGATAGTGGTGGTCGACGGTGGCGTGGAGGCGGCAGCCACCACCGGCGGTGGTGGTGGTTCGATACTTTAAAAATCCGGCGAGACCACACACACCCAACCAATACAACTCGGTCGCACACACCCACACCCGACCTAGCAGCCACACTCGTGCACGGTACAGCCACCGAACGGTGGCGCACGGCGGCAACACACCGACGGCAGCCACGGCTGCAGCGGCGGTGGTGGTTTCGTGGTGGTTTGACGACGACGAAAAAGAAAACAAGAAGAAAAGGAAACCTTACCTTTCGACAATGGCAACGCAGCAGCAACCACTCGACTCGTCGGCTCCTTCTCTTTCTCTCGCTACTCCTCACTCTCGCTGCTCTTCGATTCTCGCCGGCAGGAGATCACGGCGGTGGCGCCGGCTGTTTTGAGGTTGTTCGGCGGTGACAACAAAGGGAGGAAAGAAAAACGTAGGGTTTCGTGGTTTCTTTCTTGCGTGCGAAGTAAAACAGGAACGAGAGGGGAGGGGGTCGGTTCTTAATAGCCGATCCCCATGCTAACTCATACAATTTACACTTTAAGTCCCTGCTTTTCCAACTCCTTGCAAAACAATTAGAGTTTTACCATATTTAACATTTTTGGTCTTCCCTAACGAAACCCGTTAATAAAATTCGTTTAAAGAAGAAAAACAATTTAATAAATAAATCCATACCGGGACACGGGCTTTACAAAGATCTCATCTACTGGTGTGATTTCAAACGCGACATTCAAGCACGACATCTTAAACCCTTGATTTTTGAAGAAGCTCTGAGCAAAAAGAATCAAGGAGTAAATGTCCCTAACTGGATGATTCCCACATCAAAGACCCTTGATGAACTTCTCATTAAGGAAGAACCTCTATAAGCTGATAAGATCGCCTTATTCTTATATTTTATCAGTTATTCTTTTGTACTTGTAATTTATTTCGCTTGTACTTATAATTTTTCCACTTCCCTTTGTAATATGATACGAAGTTTAAAGAAAGATTTCAGCGAAAGTACTTTACTCCATCAGTACAGAAAAGATCCCAGAAAACAGTAAAAGGGAAAAATATTTTATGAGTTCTTTTTATCCTTATGTTTTCATTAAATAGCAATTTTATCTGTTGCTATGTCATAATCAAATAGGGGGAGATTGTTGATCCAAACCCTCAGTGATTTGATAATGACCCTCTCCATTCTACTTTGTGAAAATTGTAAGTAAACAATATGTATCAGAGTTTCACTATCGCTGATAAGTTAGTTGTTTCCTTATGATCCCTGAAGACAAGTTTCACGTCAACATAGGTTCTACGCTGAAGTCGAAGATCAAGCTCAAGAACCAGCGACAAGTCTCCTAATGAACTGATGCGGATCAGCGAAGACTCAGATTTGTCCACTCAACGTGAAGTATCAAGTACAAGACTTTAGCTATCGCTGAACTTTATCATTCGCTGATAAAGATCTGACTCAACGAAAGCTGATCATGAAGTCCTCCGTACAAAGTACTTTTGTCTTAACCACCCTTGCACGACTCCGTACGATATGTCAGAAAAGAACCTCCTTATTGTCTGAAATCGTACAACCACTCTGATGCTACACTGTTCACGCATGCGGCTACTAAGGTTGTCTACTCAAGTCAGATGCTACAACCAATCAGCTGCTGCCACATGTAAAGTATAAACTGACATGCATTAAATGCTTGCAGTATATAAGAAGGACTCCAACTTCATTCTTGAAGTACTTGCTAACTCTGGACAAGTCACTTGCTAACTCTGGTCAAGTCACCTTCTTATCTTGAGATGGGTTATTATTAGTAATTTCCTTCTCTTTCTTAGTGCAAGAAAACTTAGTGTTCCAACTTGTTTAGATTAGGATTTATCCTTAATCTTGTTCCGCAACAAGCTGTAAATTGTTAATGATTTATCAATAAACAATTTAGAAAATTAAAAACGTGTGTTTGTATTCAACCCCCCCCCTTCTACAAACTTGTATAGCCCTTCGGGACCAACATAAGACAGTACGAAAGCTTCATTTGTGGTAAGAATGAATCTCTCTCTGAAGTTCATCAGCGGTTTAACTCTTTAATTATTGACCTGAAAACCGTTGGTAAGGAATATTCTAACTTTGAGATCCTGACAAAGTTTCTAGAATGTCTTCCTGAAAGCTGAGACAGTTATTCAATGTGTCTCAAGCTCTCAAAGGATCTAAAATCTATGACCCTCTCTACCTTATATGTGTAACGTCCCGAAAATTACAAGCAAATTTAAATTTTTAAATTAACAATTCATTGATAACAACTCATTAAATGATCCCAACGTTTCGTTTGCAAACACATAATTAATATCTTTATAAAATAAAACCAGCGGAATAAACGTTTAATTATCAAAATCATAAAGCAACCAGCTCTCCTCGCGCGCCAGTGTGTACTCGTCACGCCTTGAAGCCGCTCGGACCTGAAACCACAGTTTATTGGGAAAGGGTAAGCACGAAGCTTAGTGAATTCCAACACATGCGCAGATAGGAATTATATACACATCACCCCTATCCGCACATAAGCAACAACATCACAGTTACATAAAACGAGTAAACGCCTACAAGTAATTATGTATCCAACACCTCAGTACCATCGAGGCCTCGGTCCCACCGAATTGTAATGTATCCAACACCTCAGTACCATCGAGGCCTCGGTCCCACCGAATTGTAATGTATCCAACACCTCAGTACCATCGAGGCCTCGGTCCCACCGAATTGTAATGTATCCAACACCTCAGTACCATCGAGGCCTCGGTCCCACCGAATTGTAATGTAACCAACACCTCAGTACCATCGAGGCCTCGGTCCCATCGAATTGTAATGCAACACATTTATACCAAGCATTCAAACCAATCAAATATTACACACCACAAACAACTAGTTCACACCACAAAGGCAGTAGTACATACAAACTATTATGACATGCATACAACCCCTAACTACACAGTGAGAGAACTCACCTCGAATGCGCGCCCAGCTTAATAACACAATTCAAGCTTCACAATTACGGTCACTCCCCAGCACCTAAAAGCATGTTAAAACGTGTCAATACGAGACCCGGACCCTATGACACGACACACGCTTAAACCGTCACTAAAACTAAATTCCGATCACCCAAAACAGGCCTGTTCGGGACCTGTTTCGACCCCTTTAAACCCAGAAAATTCCCAATATTATTTCATGACCAGAAAGTACTCTGAGTTAGGGTTCCAAGGACATATTATACGCCTCCTAACGATTTTTCTACAATTTACTACGGATTTTACAAAAACAGTTTCCGGACAGCGAAATTCAGCACCTTTCAGTATAAAACGACAAATCGACCCACGCTACGCCCCGAACTGGGTTTTGCACAAAACACAGAAAAGTTTATAGACTCAAAAAGGGAACTTTTGACACCAGTTTCACCCCAAACCGAGTTACGAGCAGAAAGTTATGATTTTCGCAAGATCAAGGCAGATTCCAGAAATTTTCACATGAAATGACGAAACACCGAACTTGCGACCACTTTTTCGCCCAGTTAGAGACCGAACCAGTTTTCCGCTAAAACACGGAAAACGTGCCCGACCCCGAACTAGAACCGTGGGCGCCAGTTTCAGCTCAATCGGAGTTACGACAGAAAGGTTATGGCCGTCGCAAAAACAGTGGCTGAACAATTATTCATAAGGAAAAGACGACTCTAAAAACAACGGTTCGATCGATTGGCTTAAGCGATTAAGTCACGGCTTAATGGGTTCAACAATGATTAATAAGAAGACAAGGCCACGCACCACCCACTGCCCTCCGGCAGTGGTGGTCGTCGGTGGCGGTTTTCGACGAAACAAAGAAACGAACCGCAACCCCGCGAAATCACCATTCTCTCGATCGGTGACCGTATGCACCCATACCTAGCGCACACCACCACCTCTACCCGACGCCCAGCCACCACAGTGGCGGCGCGCGGCGGCCGGCGGTGGGGTTTCTCGCCGGCGACAAAAGGAAGAAGAATGAGACAACGAAAAAGGAAAGCAAATCACATACCTTACGAGACACGCTCGACGGCGCACCCCGCCCTCCTCGACTTCCCGACGAACAGCGGGCTTCCGGCGAACATCAGGCGGCTCCGGCGAACCTCCTCCTCTCGACTCCTCCTCTCGACTCTTCCTTCGATCTCCCTCGTTCTCTCTTTCTCTTCTCGATTTCTATCTCTCTCTCGTCCTCTCCTAACAGAACCGACGGCGGCGTCGGTGATGCTGTGCAGCGACGGCCGGCAAAAAGGTCTCCGGCGACACCTCTCTCTCCACTCTCTCCACTTCTCGCTCTCTCTACTTCTGCCTCTCTCTTGCTCGTCGCCGACACACCAAAAACGGGGGAGGGGAAGATGGTTGACGGCATGAGAATGAAGGTGTTAGGGTTTTCTTTTTCTTGGTTGGGAGTTGCCGCAAAGTAGAAGTGAAGAGGGGAGGGGACGGTCCCTGCATGGGCCGATCCCGAGACCCAAATGCTAACCCAAAAAAAAGGAAAAAGGCCAAATCAGTCCCTAGGTTTTAGGATTAATTCACTATCTACCTCGTAACAGATAAAACCTAACGAACGCGTCAACAATCACTACAACTCAACGTTTTGGTTTTCGCCTCCTAAACCCGTTAAATAATTTTGCTTAATAAAATAAATAAATAAATAATTAAAACGTATATCGGGACACGGGCTTTACAACTCTCCCCCACTTGAATTAGACTTCGTCCCCGAAGTCTACGTACGCAAACAGCTCCTAATAATTCTCTCGCTTACTTCCTTACTAACAACACTCCTTCAAGAACACTGAAAACGCGATTGGAAGAACACTCCAACAATCGGAATCATTCTTAGTTAAATGACTTCGGTTGTCTCCCAATCTTAGATGATTCACACCTCCCGATTAAATTTTTCAAGCTCTAACAATTCTAAAGATGCTCACCAATATACCCTACAGGATACTCGAATCCGATCTTTTCTACCATTAACTGCCGATTCACTTCTACGAGTTCTACTAGACTCCCTAAATTCACGATGAATCACATTAACAAACATCGGCCCCCCGCCGAATATCGGTCCAACCGAATAAATACAACCATCGGCCCAGCCGAATATCGGTCCAACCGCTTACAATAACAAACATCGGCCACCCGCCGAACATCGGTCTAACCGATTACAATAACAAACATCGGCCACCCGCCGAACATCGGTCCAACCGATCACAATAACAAACATCGGCCACCCGCCGAACATCGGTCCAACCGATCACAATAACAAACATCGGCCACCCGCCGAACATCGGTCCAACCGATCACAATAACAAACATAAGCGTGGTATTATCCTAGACACTAACACAAGTAGATATCCCCCACAACCAAAACAACTAACACACACGTAGGTCATTCTACCATAACCATTCATCACAAGTGATCATTTCAGGGTTACTACTACCGTCACCAAGATTATCTTAAAATCGGCTACAACTCTCCGATTATACTAAAGATGTTTGGCTTCAAGCCCAAAAGTCGACACCTAAATATACCACCTACCTCAAAATGGTTGATGCGCATTTATTCTCTTAATAACAAAGGGCATCAATCCCTTAACCGATACTATTTGGCCTACAGTACTAACGCGCGTGGAATACCTACCTTCCACCGTCGACGTATCATCCACACTTGCTCTACGAAGTCAAGTCACACCGTATCGAGGATACACCTTGACGTCTACCTCCCAGGTAACGCCTCAAGACCCAGCACACCGGAACTACCTCCCAGGTAAGTGCCCACAACTATATCCTCCTAGTACCTACTGGAAAGTCTAGGTTAAAACACATGAATACCGGGGTCCCACCCCGAGATACCCAACCGACCATTACCAACGACTGACTAACGTGTCTAAGGATCCAAAGCAACCAGCCTACCAACAACATGCCTATTCCGGATTGACTCACTCACCCAAACATGTAAACACTCAACGTGCAAAGAATGCCAAACGGTGCGACAAAACAACTCATCAACTAGACTCCACATTGAGCCATTGAAATCGGGCAATTGGCCCATGACTAACTCCAAGTCAAAACCGATAAAAATGCTCCACGCTTGCTAGACCCGTAGGTCGGAAAATGCGTTTAAACAAAGTTTAAGCCAGCAATACTCTGAAATCAACCTTAGTCTCAGACTCAACACGGGTTAAACAAAAGAGTTTTCCGAAAGGACTCACACCCTTAAAATTCTCGAAATGACACATGACACTTAAAAGCACATTTCCCCAAACGGTTTACAAAATCATTTACAAAATATTTTCAACATCAGGATTTTCATCTCAAAAAGATCGTATGTAATAAAACTACTATTACCAGATCGATAGTTACGCAAAACTGGACACGCTCGTCCCATATAGGAAAATCATGTTGAAAATCGTCCCATTGCAGTTCGGTTTACTCACACAAAAGCAAAGCGTAATAAATAATTTCTTTAAAATGAACCGCCTCGATTCCAGTATGGATTGACTCATGACATGCACTTAAGGTAACCGCTGACCTTAAACAGGGTCCGACAAAGGTGTGCACATAATTCAAAATAAGTTTCACGACGTTTGATTCAAAAATTCCTCTTTTTAATCATAAATGACGTGGCACAGGGTTCGCCACAAATTTTTCGCGCGCCAGCTAGTCACACAAAACGATGACACGGTTTACAAATATATTTTTGTTAAAACACAATTGTCTCGTGTAAGTTGCAAACTTGAAGACAGAAACCAGTCTGCTTCTAATAATTGGAAATATCGACTAAAAACCTCGTAAAATCTCAAACTGGGGGCAGGCATGCAAGCTTGTAACACTTCCTCAAGTTTCGTACTTGGGGCATATAATGTCAAAACATTATAGTTTAAAAAAATGTATTTATCGAAAATGCTCAAAATACTCGTTTCCTCCAAAGCAAAAGTTTTTAATTTCCCAAAAAAAAATGATCGGTAATTCTAAATTAACCGAATGTCAAAAATCTACGCATTTATATTTCCAAAATATAACACATTGTAATCGTATGCATGATGTTCACAGCATTAAAACACTCATTGGATCAAATGGTCTTTCATTTCGACAGAAAGGAACTAAAACATTTTCAAGCACGACTCGTTTATCAAAATGTCGAGTACAAAGGTTACCCCAGTATGCATACCCCTATGTCGATAAATCGCATTTTCATCGAAATGTCAATAAAACCTTTAGCTGACTGAAAAGCGCACTAAACAACTCCTTATGAAATGTTACCAAAATTCCTCCATGCACCACTTATGTCACGCATGAATCAATCCACTCACTGAACTATTTGCAATAAAATACTTAGTAACACAAACTCTCGAAAGAAAAGTTAAGCGACACTAGAATTCCAAACTCATTTTAGACAAATCACTAAAATAGCCTTTAAACAGACATCGTGGAATGTAACTTTCCGTCTCGACTCTAACACATGTGGAGGAGTTTCAATGTTAGAGTCTCAAGCCGTAGTCACTTACCCAACATCTTAACCACCACAAAACCCGGACATTATCGTACCCGAAAGAACCGTTGGAAAATAATCAAATGAAACAATCTTTTACAAAGTTTTCAATTCCCGTGATAAAACGGTTTCAAGCATTTTCAAAACTATAATTCGAAATCTTGTGTGTGTGCTAAACATTTTCCAAAGTTTCAAAACACAATCCATATCAGGATTGGAAACACAAGGATTAGTTAATGCAATCCTATTTTCAAAATAAACTCTGTGCACGACTCAGTCGACATTCAACGTCTCGACTCATGCTCCTCTCTACCTTTCCAATCCACTATCGTCCTCCGGACCTTTAAGCCTCTTAGGGCAAGATGGAAAATTACGTCAAATAATCCCTACGATTTTTCCTCAAATCAAAGTCGGCTCTATAAGCCTATGACTCTAGCCCAATCTTCCATCTTGGTTCGAAATGATCTGCTTACAACAAATATCATCCTTATCGTCACTCCAAGTGACTAATACTATAATCGTCTTTCTATTCCAACGACTGTCAGTTTAGAGCCTTCGACACTACCCCAACGATCATCCCATCAAAGCAAGTCAAGTACACACATGTACCAGTGGATCTACTATATTTGTCTCTCCTCGTGACGGCTATTCAGGGTAGATAATACAACGCGTTATTAGCACATAACAACGCACACTAACAACACTCGCGCCCAACTCCTTGGATTCCTCGTGACTTCCCCGACTCGAGCATTGATCCTGTGCTTCCGGTAGTAGGAGCTCTACTACTACCTTCCACACCTATCATCACTCGTTCCGAGTCCCATCCCAAGGATCCAAGTAGTTTCTCGCCGAAACTATACACATGATACAATTAATCCACACATGCCAGTTCGAGAACATATCCTAAACAGGCAAACTCATACAACTACTGTATATATAAAACCATCGGTCTCCCCGATCAGACAACCACAATTGTATACATAATAAACCATCGGTCACCCCGATCATACAACAACAATTAAATATATAAATAACCATATGCCTGCACCAGCATATATATACATCCACCCTTCCCAGCTCCCTAGGAATTTCCTCTTATCCCACTACCCTTGCTACTACCGAATCCCTACTAATTATGACGAGTGACCTTGCGAATACCCGATTATATGCAGTGCGAAATAAATAGACAGTCGAATACAAGACTCTATCCTAGAACGGTTGGACTCAAACAAGAGCTGCGCAATAGAACTAAATCGAATATTCTAAGGCTATGAATCTCTTACTGCATACAACCTAGAGGGCATCCACTTAGTAACCTATCATAATTCGCATAAATTCCTAATAGCAAGCAATTCAACATACCGCATAGTGTCAACAACATGCAATCTAGCATGCATACTCTATGATCTAGAAAGCAATGAAACACTAAGTACTGTACCTTTCCCCTTTGGCTCCGGCTGACTGTACACACTGCGCCTCCAAACACCGTTCTCAACGGAATTTTCCTTCATTTTATTTTCTAAAAACGCTTTTAAAGGAATCTTATAGCCGCAAACTTGAGATCAAACACACCGAGGTGTGTGTGATTCACTCAAGCTGTGCTCTGATACCAAGTTGTAACGTCCCGAAAATTACAAGCAAATTTAAATTTTTAAATTAACAATTCATTGATAACAACTCATTAAATGATCCCAACGTTTCGTTTGCAAACACATAATTAATATCTTTATAAAATAAAACCAGTGGAATAAACGTTTAATTATCAAAATCATAAAGCAATCAGCTCTCCTCGCGCGCCAGTGTGTACTCGTCACGCCTTGAAGCCGCTCGGACCTGAAACCACAGTTTATTGGGAAAGGGTAAGCACGAAGCTTAGTGAATTCCAACACATGCGCAGATAGGAATTATATACACATCACCCCTATCCGCACATAAGCAACAACATCACAGTTACATAAAACGAGTAAACGCCTACAAGTAATTATGTATCCAACACCTCAGTACCATCGAGGCCTCGGTCCCACCGAATTGTAATGTATCCAACACCTCAGTACCATCGAGGCCTCGGTCCCACCGAATTGTAATGTATCCAACACCTCAGTACCATCGAGGCCTCGGTCCCACTGAATTGTAATGTATCCAACACCTCAGTACCATCGAGGCCTCGGTCCCACCGAATTGTAATGTATCCAACACCTCAGTACCATCGAGGCCTCGGTCCCACCGAATTGTAATGTAACCAACACCTCAGTACCATCGAGGCCTCGGTCCCACCGAATTGTAATGCAACACATTTATACCAAGCATTCAAACCAATCAAATATTACACACCACAAACAACTAGTTCACACCACAAAGACAGTAGTACATACAAACTATTATGACATGCATACAACCCCTAACTACACAGTGAGAGAACTCACCTCGAATGCGCGCCCAGCTTAATAACACAATTCAAGCTTCACAATTACGGTCACTCCCCAGCACCTAAAAGCATGTTAAAACGTGTCAATACGAGACCCGGACCCTATGACACGACACACGCTTAAACCGTCACTAAAACTAAATTCCGATCACCCAAAACAGGCCTATTCGGGACCTGTTTCGACCCCTTTAAACCCAGAAAATTCCCAATATTATTTCATGACCAGAAAGTACTCTGAGTTAGGGTTCCAAGGACATATTATACGCCTCCTAACGATTTTTCTACAATTTACTACGGATTTTACAAAAACAGTTTCCGGACAGCGAAATTCAGCACATTTCAGTATAAAACGACAAATCGACCCACGCTACGCCCCGAACTGGGTTTTGCACAAAACACAGAAAAGTTTATAGACTCAAAAAGGGAACTTTTGACACCAGTTTCACCCTAAACCGAGTTACGAGCAGAAAGTTATGATTTTCGCAAGATCAAGGCAGATTCCAGAAATTTTCACATGAAATGACGAAACACCGAACTTGCGACCACTTTTTCGCCCAGTTAGAGACCGAACCAGTTTTCCGCTAAAACACGGAAAACGTACCCGACCCCGAACTAGAACCGTGGGCGCCAGTTTCAGCTCAATCGGAGTTACGACAGAAAAGTTATGGCCGTCGCAAAAACAGTGGCTGAACAATTATTCATAAGGAAAAGACGACTCTAAAAACAACGGTTCGATCGATTGGCTTAAGCGATTAAGTCACGGCTTAATGGGTTCAACAATGATTAATAAGAAGACAAGGCCACGCACCACCCACTGCCCTCCGGCAGTGGTGGTCGCCGGTGGCGGTTTTCGACGAAACAAAGAAACGAACCGCAACCCCGCGAAATCACCATTCTCTCGATCGGTGACCGTATGCACCCATACCTAGCGCACACCACCACCTCTACCCGACGCCCAGCCACCACAGTGGCGGCGCGCGGCGGCCGGCGGTGGGGTTTCTCGCCGGCGACAAAAGGAAGAAGAATGAGACAACGAAAAAGGAAAGCAAATCACATACCTTACGAGACACGCTCGACGGCGCACCCCGCCCTCCTCGACTTCCCGACGAACAGCGGGCTTCCGGCGAACACCAGGCGGCTCCGGCGAACCTCCTCCTCTCGACTCCTCCTCTCGACTCTTCCTTCGATCTCCCTCGTTCTCTCTTTCTCTTCTCGATTTCTATCTCTCTCTCGTCCTCTCCTAACAGAACCGACGGCGGCGTCGGTGATGCTGTGCAGCGACGGCCGGCAAAAAGGTCTCCGGCGACACCTCTCTCTCCACTCTCTCCACTTCTCGCTCTCTCTACTTCTGCCTCTCTCTTGCTCGTCGCCGACACACCAAAAACGGGGGAGGGGAAGATGGTTGACGGCATGAGAATGAAGGTGTTAGGGTTTTCTTTTTCTTGGTTGGGAGTTGCCGCAAAGTAGAAGTGAAGAGGGGAGGGGACGGTCCCTGCATTGGCCGATCCCGAGACCCAAATGCTAACCCAAAAAAAAAGGAAAAAGGCCAAATCAGTCCCTAGGTTTTAGGATTAATTCACTATCTACCTCGTAACAGATAAAACCTAACGAACGCGTCAACAATCACTACAACTCAACGTTTTGGTTTTCGCCTCCTAAACCCGTTAAATAATTTTGCTTAATAAAATAAATAAATAATTAAAACGTATATCGGGACACGGGCTTTACAATATGGCACTATGCTCAATCATGAGCAGTCGTGTCATCTTAAGAAGAATCTTGTAAAATATTCCAAAAGCACACATGTTGCTTTACTCTCTTCAGAGTTGGTGCCTACTCAGCGATCTACTGTCACTATCACTGAGTTGGAGTCTAACTTCGATGACTCATCTGAAGCTGATCCTTCAGAAATAGACGAGTCTCTGGCCCTCCTGACTAATTCTTTCAGGAGATTCATCAGAAAGAGTAACTTCAGAAGAAACAAACCTCTCGCACTCACTGACAAGCCAAAATCATCAACTCCTGTTGATAAGGCTACTGCAACCTGCTTTTACTGTGAAAAAGTAGGACACTTTGCTAGTGAATGCAGGTCTAAGAAAGTCTTTAAACCCTCATCTTACTCCAAGAAATCCTCTAACCCCAGGGCTAGAGATGACAAGTATCAGAAGCTGAAAGAGAAGTATGCTAAGCTGAAAAGCTACAAGAAGAAAGGCAAAGGCATGATCGTTGAGAATCATGACTGGGCTCTTTCTGAAGAAGAATCATCTGACTCAGAAGATGATGATGAGGCCAACCTCTGCCTCATGGCCAAAATAGAAGAATAAGAACAACAAACTGAAATTCCCTCTACTTCTGCTTCCACCTCTCAGGTATCAACTTCTCTCACTGATACTCAAGCTTCAGCTCTTAGTGACATCGAAAGACGTCGGACCGTAGATCTTTTGACTATTGATTTATACGATGCCATGAATGGCAAGACCAAGGCTGAAAACTAAATATTGATCTTGCTGAACAGCTTAAGAATTGTCACTTAGAAATTCAAAAGCTCTCTAAAATAGAAGAAAACTTAAAAGATTAGGTATGTATAAATCAACTCATTTGTATCGAACGAGAAGGTGCTATCGAGGCACTAAAGGCTGAAAAGGCTGTTGTTGAAGGATGGTGTAAATCCTCAACAACGATCACTGAGATTTTAAGGTCTCAGATTCCCCTGAGTGATAAGAGTGGACTTGGTTATAAAGTTGATACTCTAGAACCAACCACTGATCGTTCCATGCTCAAATTTGGAATGTTCGTATGCTCAGTCCCTGACACCTCCTCATCTTAGTGTTCCTCTTCTAAAACTCCCATCCCTGAGGAAAAACCTACCTTTAACTCTAAAGGTAAAGGAAAAGAAAAAGTTTTCAACCAAAAACCTCAGAAGGGTACCTTAGTACCTAAGCTGAATGCTTCTAAAGCTTCAGTGACTTATCCCTCTACTTCTAAGAACAAGATCCTTGGATTTATTCAGCGATCTACTCCTAGACTCAGAGTGGATATAATTGGTAAGAAATCTGAAGAACTGATTGTTCCTCCCATTTTTAATGCCAAATGTATACTTGGTGCTGGCCCTGCTCATTTAAAAATCTCGGCTAAGCATTCAAATGGTCCAAAAGCTACTTTTAGCTATAGGAAATGTTATCACTGTGGACTTACCGATCATATTGCTAGTAAGTGCCCCACAACCACCAAAGCTGAAAAGTTAGCTAAGGTGAAGATCAATGCCCCCAAGGCAAAGAAGACCAATCCTGGTGCAAATCAGGTTAAGGTGAAACCTACCACTGAGGTTAAGAAATTAACCAAAGTAAAGACTAGTTCTGAAGCTGAATCTTCAAATGCTGTGAAGATTGTTGAACCTTCCACTTCCTCTACCACCACTGACAAGTGTGGACCAATGGTAAAATGGGTGCCCAAGTCAAACTAATCTTCCTTTGTTTGCAGGTTCAGAATGGTGCTGGTATCTTGATAGCGGATGCTCTAGACATATGACCGGAAAGAAAAACCTGCTCACTGAATACAAGGAAGAGAAAGGTCCCTCAGTGACCTTCGGTGGAGATGGAAAAGGCTATACCTGAGGGTTTGGTGTACTCTCTAATGGTACAACAACCTTCAGAAGAGTCGCATATGTTGAAGGGCTGAAGAATAATCTTCTACGCATCAGTCAGCTGTGTGACAAGGATAACAAAGTGATTTTCACTAAGGAATCCTGCTTTGTCACTGACAAAAAGGAGAAGATCGCTCTCAGCGGATACCGTATGGAAAATGTTTATGTTATAAACATGGACTCTACAACCACTGAGAACTCTTGTTTCTTCTCAAAGGCCTCATCTGATGTCAACTGGCTATGGCATAAGAGGCTCTCTCATCTCAACTTCAAGACACTGAATACTCTTTCTTTTAAAGAGTTGGTCACAGGTCTACCTCAACACTCATACGCTAAGGAGTCTTTATGTTCAGCGTGTGAGAAAGGGAAACAAACCAAGGCAATCTTCAAGTCTAAACAAGTTTCCTCAGTGTCATCTCCTCTACAACTTCTCCATATGGATTTGTTTGGTCCTGTTAACAAACAATCCCTCGCTGGAAAGAAATATACATTGGTCATAGTTGATGAATTCTCTCGCTATACCTGGGTAATGTTTCTCCGTTCTAAGAGTGACACCCCTGAAGAACTCATTGCTTTTGTCAGGAAAATGGAAGTCCTGAACAACATGATCGTTCGCTCAATAAGGAGTGATCATGGGACTGAATTCAAAAACAGTTCCCTTGATAACTTCTTTGAAAGCAAGGGTATTTCTCACAACTTTTCTTCAGTAAGAACACCTTAACAAAATGGAGTCGCTGAAAGAAGAAATCGAACTATCATCGAAGTTGCACGTTCAATGCTCAACGATTCTCATCTACCTACTCAGTTTTGGGCAGAAGCTGTCAACACTGCTTGTTTTACTCAAAATAGGTCGCTGATTGTCAAAAGATTCAAGAAGACATCCTATGAACTTTTCCATGGGAGAAAGCCTTCAATTAGCTTTCTTCACATCTTTGGATGTCAGTGTTTCATACTGAACAACAGAGATGCCCTTGGAAAATTTGATCCTAAGGCTGACGATGGAATTTTTCTTGGATACTCCTCAGTCTCTAAAGCCTTCAGAGTCTTCAATCGAAGAAGACAAACTGTAGAAGAAACAATCCACGTCACTTTTGACGAATCCCGTTCAGCGAACTCTAGACCTTCTGCTGATACTGAAGAACTGAATCAATGGATGTTTTCTCATCTTGGTGATTCAGAAGATGCTCCTACCCCTCAAACTCATACTCATACCGCTGAAGATGATGATCCTACTATCATCCCAAGCATGCAGACAAGTGAAGCTGAATCCTCATGGGTCTCAGCTGTTCCTCTCAACACTATGTGTAACACCCCCAAATTTGGAAAGAGCAACTAATTTAAAATTTTTGATATTACATCTGAAACAATAAGTAAAATACTTCCAATTACAAATAATGGTTATCTCCAAGCAAAACATACTACATAAGTCTTAGTACCAAGACTAAACTCGCTTCGGACACCGCTTATTCCAAATACAAGTGCTACTTTCCAAGGGTAATTGCGGAACATAACTTAAGCTATTCACCTCTCGTGCACTATACTAGCATTCGCCACTTCACGGTGTAGCTAGAGTTATCCCAACCTGAGCCTGTTGCACATGCCCACAAAATAAAAGAAATAGAAAGTGTTAGGCTTACGCCTAGTGAGTTCAAGCATTTTATCATGACTATATATAAAACATAAATCGTAAGAGTAAAAGCTATAGTCATGATTTCAAAAGAGTTTACTTTAAATCCAACCAACCATTTTCAATTTCCACATTTCCACGAGAAAGTCCTCAAAAGTTATAATACGTTTTCCAAACTGTCTTACTTTCACAAATAACTTGAAATACGTGAATAAGTCTAGTTTAGACAAATCCTTCAAATACAGTTGATAATATATATATCTAACTCACCAATCATGGAAATCATCCCTGAAATATAACTCTTTATTAAACATAAAACGAAGCAATACTCACACAACCGTAAAATGTAATAAATATCAAATATCATAAACGGGAAGACACGTGTCCGTTGAAGGTGGAGGTAACACAAATACCCAAACATCATATACGGATGAGATATAAACCACAACTTACGTACCATGGAAAATAATCCATATAAATAGAACACGTCACCGAAAACATGAGTAGTAACAAATACCCAAAACAACACCTTTCGGTGACGGGGGAGACCCGTATACATCGCACGTGACGGAACACCAAAGTGGGTCACTTACTATGTAATAAAAACACCCACGTGGCTAATCTCGTAAACTAGGCTCAATCACTCCAAGTCTATTGCCCGCGAGACTAGGGAGCTCCCCAACTTCAACCACTCCAGGTCTATACGTTGGGTCACTCCAAATCCACAACAGCACGTTGGGATTACACCTTACTGCCCGTGAGACGACGCCCGACCATGTAGGCCCACGCCTTACTTATCACGGATCCTGATGCCTATCCCGTGCTACATGACTCAATCACTCCAGATCTATTGCCATTACTATGCCTATGGATCCATGGCTAACAAGGTCTAACACATTACACGACTCCAAACATATAAACAAATGCAATTAAACATGCAATTCCCAAATAACATAAATCATAATTCAAAACTCAACTCTGATGCTATCGACACGGACACTTGTTCTCAAGTCGTAATAAAGCCCAATACTGAGCCACAAGCTCAACCAATTCGAAAGATAATTCATAAAAGTCATAAAATGTCATTAAGTACAACACACACACCGGTTGCCGGTGAGTACTTCAAATCCATGAAAACTCGAAATAAAATCTTGGATCGGGATAACCCTCATTTCCAAAGAGGACTCACACCCTTAATATTCTCAAATGACCCATAACACTAAAAGTGCATTTCACAAATGGTTTATTAAAATCATTTACACAAACTTTATTAAACCATCAAATAATCTTCATTTTGAGCAAATAATCTTTTAAAGACAATTTATGGTTTCTAACCATCTAAACATCCAAAAGTCCCAAATATGGGTGTTTTACACATTTATGAAGATAACATTTTAAAAGAGTTAAATCTACCAAATAATTCAACCATATACATTTTCAAGTAAAATACACACATATTTGTAAAATACTCATTTTGGCATGTACAACATTTTCGCAAAGTAACTTGAACTCACCTTGCTAGATTTAGCTAAATCTAGGGTTTCTCCAACGTATGCTCCTTTGATGAAGTTTACATCTTCAAGCCAAATCTTCCAAAAACCTAGATCCACAAGTTCCAACCATAAATAATCATTCCCTAACCATAACACATCTAAACCCCCAAATTTGTCAAACCCTAGTTCTTAAATATGAGGTAAACCATATTTCCTTAACCCATCATTACCAAAATCGTTCAACATCCTCACAAGATGGAAAGAAGATGAAATCAACAACAATAACAACTATTGGGTAGGGAAAGATTACCTTAACCATTTGAATCATCCAAAAACGAGCTCCTAGTCTCCTCAAAAGCTCCAAACTCCCAAATACTCATCAATGGTGGAAGAGGGTTTTATTTGGTGAATAAATGAGGAAGGAGAGGGGAGGGGATGGTGTTTCTGAGAAAAATCGGCTGAGAGAGAGAGTTGGGTCGAGATATAGATATAAAATGAAGAAGAAGGAAGAAGAAAAGGGTTTAAAACACACTGGAGTCCGCTCGCGATTGTGACACGGCGAGAGTGACCATGTCACAATCGCCGGGTCACTCTCTCCCGCTACCCAAAATGCTCACGGTACAAACTCGGCGAAAGTGACACTGCAAAAGTGACCATATCACTTTCGCGTGTGTCATACTCGCTAAACCTCCAAAAACCCTCGGTACAAAACCAGCGAGAGTGACACAAGTGTCACTTTCGCTGGTCACTTTAGCCGAGATTGTACCGAAAGTTGTTTTGACCATATCTTCTTCGTTTTAGCTCCGTTTTTACTCCGGAAAGGCCCGTTGGACTCGTATTTGAATTCTCCATCCAACAACACTATCAAATCTAGGATTTAACTCCAAGTCCTATTTTCCATAATTTTCTTAAAAGATCGATTCCTCACTGAATCGAAGTTGAACTTATCCGAAATTACGGGTGTTACACTATGCCTGCTTCTGAACCTTCTATCTCAGACATACCATCTACTTCTCAGCAATCAGTGAATGAAATGACATCTGAACCTCTACCTCTTCTACCTGGATTACCAGAAGTTGCTGAAGCCTCATCTTCAGCTCCTCTAGAAGTTCAAATTGAGTCAGCGACTTATGCTCCGGCTCAGCGATGGACTATTAATCACCCTATTGATCAAATTATTGGTGATCCAAACGTTGGTGTTCAGACTCGACGAAGTGCAGGTAACATTTGTTTATTTGTTAATTTTATTTCACTAATTGAGCCAAAGAAAACAGATGATGCCCTCAGAGATCCAAACTGGGTCAGCGCTATGCAAGAAGAGCTGACAGAATTCAAAAGAAACAAAGTTTGGAAGCTCGTTCCTAGACCATCTGACAAGTCAGTGATAGGCACTAAATGGGTCTATTGAAACAAGTTGGATGAACATGGAACTGTAACCCGCAACAAGGCTCGTCTTGTTGCTCAGGGATACAGACAAGAGGAAGGTATAGATTACGACGAAACATTCGCCCCAGTGGCAAGACTCGAAGTCATTCGTCTATTCTTAGCTTACGTTGTACACAAAGACTTCAGGGTTTATCAAATGGATGTTAAATCAGCATTCCTCAATGGAAAGCTGAATGAAGAAGTCTACGTGGAACAACCTCCAGGATTCTCAGATCCTAAGCATCCAGGTTATGTTTATAAACTGGATAAGGCACTTTATGGCTTAAAGCAAGCTCCGCGTGCATGGTATGGCACTCTCTCTTCGTATCTCCATATTGAAAATTTTGAGCAAGGTAAAATCGATAAAACTCTATTTTTCAGGAAAGTAAATGGTCATATTATTTTTGTTCAAATATATGTCGATGACATTATATTTGGTTCCACTAACCCTGACCTTTGTACTCGTTTCGCTGATAGAATGAAAGCTGAATATAAAATGAGTATGATGGGTGAGCTAACCTATTTCCTTGGTCTTCAAATCAAGCAGAATGAAAAAGGAACTTTCATTCACCAAGGAAAATATGTTAAAGATATGCTGAAAAAGTTTGATTTAACTTAGAGCTCAGCTATGAAAACCCCTATGGCACCGCCGTTGACACTAAACAAGGATCCTTCAGGAAACCTGTTAATGTCACGACGTACCGTGGGATGATCGGCTCTCTTCTGTATCTTACAGCTAGCCGACCTGATATTATGTATGCAACCTGTTTGTGTGCACGATATCAAGCTGAACCTAAGGAATCTCATTTCATCGCTGTAAAGAGAATTTTTCGATACCTTAAGGGTACTCCTAACCTAGGTCTTTGGTATCCCAAAGACTCAAGGTTTGATCTAATCGCCTATTCAGATAGTGATTTTGCAGGGTGCAAATTGGATAGTAAAAGCATTACAGGAGGCTGTCAGCTCCTGGGTGGAAAGCTGGTGAGTTCGACAAGTAGAAAGCAAAACTCAGTGTCCACCTCAACCGCTGAAGCTGAGTACGTAGCCGCTGGAAGTTGTTGTTCTCAGGTCTTGTGGATGAAAAATCAGCTACTTGACTATGACCTTCAGCTCTCGAAAATTCCAATCTATTGTGACAGCACTAGTGCCATCGCTATAACAAACAATCCAGTGCTACACTCAAAGACCAAACACATCGAGATCAGGTATCGTTTTATCAGAGATCATGTGATGAATGGTGATATAGAACTTCATTTTATCCCAACTGATTTTCAGTTAGCTGATCTTTTCACCAAACCTCTTGATGAGACAAGATTCAACTTTCTCATCAGCGAGCTTGGAATGCTGAACTTAAAAGAGTAAAATCTTCAGCGGTTCACATTTGATCAGGGATAAAATAAATTTGTATAACCCTATTAATCACCTATTCTCTGAACAAAATTGATTCGCTGATATCAAGGTATGTTCTCTCTTACTCGCTGGCGTTCGCCTAAGAATGCAAGATTTCAAAACAAATTGAATCGCTGAATATCTCTTCCTTTCAGTGATACTTTGAAATTCCAAAACCAAACACTGATATTTCTATTCAGTGTTTCTCAATTTTCAAAATGTCCCTGAGTTTTTCTAAAACCCTCAGAGACACTTAAAATATGAAAGGACGTATATGACGTCATCAAACGGATAACAATGGCACGCCTTTTCTTTGACACGTTCGCCCGTTTCGTTTACTTTGTCCAATCAAATTCAAGGGACGTGTCCGTGTCATCATGAAAAACTTTTCCCGCTCATAGTTTTTCTCTCTCTACTCTCACTATATAAAACCCTTGAGTTTATATTTTTACCTTTTACGCGAACATCATCTCTCTCAAGCAAGAATCAACTGTTGCCTTTGAACTTATTTCTCCAGAAACTGTTCATCTTCATCTTCTTCAACGCAAAAGGTTAATATTTCTCTTATTTTCCTTTACACAAACTTGTTTTTGATCTTATTCTTGCTTCTAAAAGATCAAACAAAAGAACTTTTTAAAATGAAATCATTTCTTCGTGATTTTATGAATGCAATCTGTTTCTCAGATTGATCTTCGAGTTTAAAATAAAAATCTTAAACTTGACATTCTCATATGTTTTTACAGAATCTTTTCCATAAAAGGAAACTGGAAAACAAGAACATTCACTATGTTTTGTATTTTTGTTCAAAACTAGAAAACCCCTAATTTCCATTTCTTTCTCTAAATGGAAATTACAAAACCCTAAGACCTCTTATTTTGGAAACTCTTTCCACATTAAGACATTATTCTTTATCTTCTTCATGTTTATGTTATATGAACAAAAATGGCATCAACTGAAGCTCCCAACACTCAGTCTCCTACTACTTCTGAAAGGACTGAATTGTCAAAGCCCCAAATGTCAACTTCGAAATAGAACAAGTAACATTCCAAGGAAACAATCCTTATGCCCTCTTCAACTTTCCTCCAAAGAAAAAGATCACCCATCTGAATGACGCTATCAATTTCCTCAAGACCTGTCCTCTGGCAACAGCTCTGACTGTGACACCTCCTGCTCACAGGAACCTTCTCGCTCAGTTCTGGTATACTACCAGAAGAGCTCAGATTACCTCCACCAAAGACCCTAAAAAGAAGATCGATGTCATCCTCTTCGACACCGAACATGGTGAAGCTAAAATCAATCCAGGCACTATCAGGTCTGCCCTCAACCTCCCTGGCAGTTCAAGGGACAGATGTTTCGTTCCTCTACCTGATGCCAAGAACGCGGCTGATAGAGATGCCCTCATTGCATTCTTTGATGCAATGCAGTATACCTGGAGAACAGGGAGAGACAAACTCCCTGAGAAAAAGCTTACTCAGATCCTCAAATCCAAAATGCCAAGTGAAATGAACTTCATCTTCACACACCTCATCAGCTGTATGACAGCTAAGGTTGGGTCAACCGATCAGGCCTCCAAACCCCCAACAGGCTATGGGGTATGCGCTGATGAAAGGCCTTCACATTGACCGGGCAAAGATCATATTCGACGACATGATGCTCAGAGTAGAAGAAGCCAAGAGGCCACTGAATGTTCCTTATCCCCACTTTATTAGTGCTCTCTTCCGATAAGGGCTCGGGGACAAATACCCGAAGGTGGGCGACCTGAAGTTATCACAGGTCGGCCTTAAGATCCTCAACTTCAAGCCAGTGAAAAATGAGGTACGTCTCTCTACACTCTTACCTCTTCTTAGATCTCCTTCTTCTACTTCTGCGGCTACCACTACGGCAGCGGTCATCCCAACCGCTGGTACCCAGGCTGTAACATCCACTCCTTCTCGAAAAAGGAAACCATCTGACACCCCACTTGGCACCCATAAGCCCAAGAAGACCTCCAAGGAGCAACCCCCCAAGCCTTCCCAGGATGAAGACTCCACGTCTCTCTCTCCACAGAAGACGCTGGATAGTTCCGTGGCCCGCTCCGCCACAACTGCTGAACCAACCCCTTAAATCCCCACTTCAGCGTCTCTAGATGCTGAGGTTGTCTTAGAACAGAACCCCCCTCCTTCAGCACCTCTACGTACTGAAGATGTATTCTTCAGCGGATCCAACGCTGAACCTAGAACCCAATCCCTCTTCTCAACCTTCATTCCTCCCACTACTTCTTTGGTCACTCCACCTCTATTCCCCCCATTCAGTACTACAAATATCATTCACCTGAATGATACATCTGCAGAAGATCTACAGCGGATGATGGATCAAAATAAAGGACCCGCGGGCACCTCTACGCGTAAAGGATCTCTGGAAGACGACTACGAACAATTTTCAGGTTACCGAAATTTCGATGACTTCGTCAACCAACCCACAGGTAAACATAACACCCTAAACACTCCTCTCTCAAAATCCTCAACTTCTGAGCTTTCCTTTGTTCATAAGTTTACATCTGTTACAGGTCCTAATTTGGGCGACATCAACAACGCCCTCAAGGATTTGTCTACAAAGGTGGAATCTCTCACCACAACACTTTCCACCAACTCCTCAGTGGTTACAAACGCTGGGGAGGCTCTCAAGACACTCACCAACGAGGTGAAAGACAAAGCCTCCAGTGCTGATTTGCTGAAGGTGAAAGGTAGCCTCTCCAATATGGCTACTGCTCTCGCTGACAACTCCACCTCCATCAACACCCTGAACTCTACCAACAGCACCCTCTCCAACAACTTCACCACCCTGTTAAACGAAGTCACATCGTTGACGACAGTGGTTGGAAATCTTCTGGGAGAGGTGTCTACTTTAAAGACAGAGGTGAGCACTGCGACAAATCTCTTGCAGCAGATCCTTGATCGCCTGAACGTTCCAACATGTCCTCCCTCACATTTTACTCAGGTGGATCGGGAAAATCTGGAAAAGATCAACCCTGCTATTTCTGGCCTGGAAGACAGAATAGCAAGGGTGGAAACTTGCGTTGGGATCACTGGCCTGGAAGACAGTGACCCAAAGCATGCTGATGCTGCTGCTACTGTTACCTCCCCCATCCGTCATGTGGAAGAGGGGGAGAAGAGTCAAGAAGATCTTCCCCATAACTCTGAGGGGGAGAAAAGTGTTGAAAAAGAGGCTTCTGCTGAAAAACCTCAGGGAGTTGAAAACCCCGAGGGAACCGAGTTCTCCCTACATAACGCTGAATCTGAGGGGGAGCAACTCGATGAAGAACTGGAAGATGCTACAGTTCTTGTTCCTTCTGATGAAAAAGTCGAGGAAGAAGAAGAAGACGAAGAAGATCTCGAACTTCACGATGACGAACCATCAGCATCACCTAAAGATGATAATGATGATGACGATGATGAAGATCTCGACTTCTCCTTCAAACCTAGAAGGGTCCCTGCTCTAAAAGGAGTAGTAATCAAAGAATCATCAGGGGAGGGGACCGCCAAAAAGCCTACAGCGACTGAAGCCGACCAAGGAAAAAATAAAGGCATCGCTGCAGAAGACAATCTGACTATCCTTCTACGAAAGCCAGTTTGTCAGGTACAATATATTTTCTTCCCTTACACTGCATCCCTTCTCAACCTCAGTTCTCATCTCCATAAAACCTCTATACACTTAAACCTCATTCTTTTCTCTATCTCTTTACCCAAATGATCTTACTTAAACGATCGTTATGTTTCAGCTAGTCCTCTCCCCTGCTTGAGGATCAAGCTGAACTTCCTCCAGCTACAACAACAATAATCCCAGCCCCGAGCGCTAAAGAAATAATCCCGGTCTTTAAACTTTGCTGAGACTAATGAACCAGAAGAAGAAATGCTCTCTCATAAGAAAAGACCTTCCTTGGCTCCTCAAAAGCTAAGTGAAGAAGAGCTGAAAAGGAGAGAAGCAATGATCAAATAGCTTGAGGATCAGCGAATCATCCGTGCCCCTCGATTCAAAATAACAAGAAAAGAAGTCGATGAACACCTCAAAGCTGAGCAACAACTCGCCGATCGAAAGAGAGCTGAAGAAAAAGACAAAGCTTATGCCATTGAGCTCGTCCAACGATCGGTGAAAGACCCTGAACTAAATAAGTCTGCTATCTCTGTTCAGTGTCAACTGTGGAAGGACGCCAAAAAGATCGTCGAAAAGAAGACCAAGGTATCTGACTCTACCCTGAAATGGTGAAAAGAAAGACTACATTATCGATTTCAGGTGTCCAAAATCAACAAGGTAAACATCAGGGGAAAGATGTCCATAGACGTTCCAGTCGTCGACATCGACTTATTCAGAGAAAATGGTAGCAAGGAAACCATCTACGCTTAGTCGATCATCAAGTACGGTTTCTCTGAGTGGTTGGAGACGCGGATAGCCATTCAGCGATCACGTTCTAACTTTAAAACCTTTGTTGAGAAAGCTCTAAACAAGCAGATTGACTTAGTTACATCAGCTGTGGATATTCCTCCTCCTCCTCCAGTTCAACGAAAAAGGCATGCTGCAAAGAAAAAGACAACATCTTCAGCTTCAGGTCCTCCTATCCGAAACGAAACCGGAATTGGTTTTTCGCGTGAAGACGTTCTTGGTCCTAACCCTGATCTCTCAGCTCTAGACGTCTCCCTGCCCCTGGTGAACGCTTTGTCCCTGGAAAAGTCTTAAGCGAACCTTATGGTATCTTCTTCAACGACTGCGATGGACGAGAATGCTTTCAACGCATCTCTGAGCTATGCATTGCCCCTATCGAACAACTCAGGGATCTCGTCTACTGGTGCGGTTTTAGAGATGATCTTTTCGGACACTTCATGAAGCCCCTGATCTTTAAAGAAGCAAAGCGAAGACGGGATCTTGGAGAGAAAGTCCCTGATTGGATGATCCCTACCACAAACACCCTTGATGAACTTCTTATCAAGGATGAACCTGAATAGTTGATAGAATTCCCTTGTAAATTCTTCTTCATTTTATCAACTGTGTCTTTTGTACTTGTAGTTTTTATTTGTTGTACTTGTAATTTTTCCACTTCCCTCTGTAACTTATACGAAGTTTAAAGAAAAATTTCAGCGAATGTACTTTACTTCATCAGTACTTAAAAGATCCCCGAAAACAGTAAATGGGACAAATATTTTATGAGTTCTTTTTATCCTTATGTTTTCTTACTTAGCAATTTTCTTTTATTGCTATGTCATAATCAAATAGGGGGAGATTGTTGATCCAACCCCTCAATGATTTGATCATGACTCTATGAGAAACACTTAGTGAAAATTGTAAGTAGACAATATGTATTAGAGTTTCACTATCGCTGATAAGTACTAAGACTGTTTCAGTACCGCTTATAGGAACTCTCGTTCTTTAATTTACATATTCAGCGATACTGTTCATCAGTGAGCCCTAAGTCTGTTCAGCCTCACTGATGATCGCTGATAAAATATGTTGTTTATTTATGATCCCTGAAGACAAGTTTCACGTCAACTATGTTCTACGCTGAAGTCGAAGATCAAGCCAAAGAACCAGCGACAAGTCTACTAATGAACTGATGCGGATATCAGCGAAGCCAAGACATGTCCACTCAACGTGAAGTTTCAAGTAGAAGACTTCAGCGAACGCTGAACTTTATCACTCGCTGATAAAGATTTATTTAGCGAACGCTGATCATGAAGCCTCCTCTACAAGTTACTTTTGTCTTATCCCCTTGCACGTCTCCGTACGATCTGTCAGAACGGACATCCCTTTTGTCCATAATCGTACAACCAACTCTGATTCTACATCGTTCATCATGCGGCCATTGTTTTGTCTACTGAAGTCAAACCAGGCAACCAACCAGCGGCTGTCACGTGTAAAGTGATACTGTTGTGCATTAAATGCATGTAGTATATAAAGGAAACCTAGTTCATCTCATGAACATCTTCGGCCATTCCTTCTTTTTGCTGATCCTGTGTGTTAGAATATTTCTCTTTAATATTCTTATTTTCTCTCTATCTTATTTCTAGTGCAAAAAATCTTAGTGATTCTCATAACTTGTTTAGATTAGGTTTATTCCTTAATCTTGTTCCGCAACAAGTTGTAAATTGTTTGATACATATCAATAAACAATTTAGAAAAGTAAAAATCGTGTGTTTGTATTCAACCCCCCCCCCTTTTCTACAAACTTGTATAACCCCTTCGGGACCAACATGTCAGGTTGGGTTGGGTTCGGGTTCAACCCATTTATTAATTAGGTTGAAAACCTCAACCCAACCCAACCTGTTTAAGTAAACGGGTTGAGATTTTCAACCCAACCCAACCTAGTACTTAAATGGGTTGGTAGCGGGTTGACCTGTTTATGATTTTCTCAACCCAACCCGTTTAATAAATGGGTTGAACCTGGTTGACCCATTTAATTTTTAAACTTTAAATAAAATAAAAAAAGACTAAAACATAATTTCATGACAAATACACAAGTCACAGCCACAAAACCAAATAAATTGTTCAAAGTTTCAATAAAACACAATCATAAAGTGAAATAAATTGTTCAAAGTTTCAATAACACAACCATAAAGTCAAACAAATAAGTTTCTAAATTCTAAATTCACTAAATTGTTTGGTGGAGAAGACTTTTCGCATTTTCTGTTATTCACTGAAATGGAATAAAAAATATAAACATTATAAACAAGTACTTAAATTAAAGGGAAATTAATTAAAATACCCTAAGTTTGACCATCTTTTACTGAAATACCCAAAATCTCTCCCATTTTGCAAAAATGCCCTAAAAATCCGCGATGGAGCCCGCGATCGCGGGCTCCAGGCCACGTGTCACCAATGTTTACCCACTTTGCCCGCGTTGGTCCCTCAAGAATGCCCGCGGTACAGCTTTCCCCCCTCAAGAATGCCCGTGTGTGCAGTTTTGGTCCCTGCCCGCGTTTGACTCATTGACCCCGCGATCGCGGGCTACACGTGTCACCAAAGTTTGCCCACTTTGCCCGCGTTGGTCCCTCAAGAATACCCGCGGTACAGCTTTCCCCCCTCAAGAATGCCCACGTGTGCATTTTTTGTCCCTGCCCGCGATTGACTTTCTTTGACCTCCCGCGATCGCGGGCTCCTGTGCCACGTGTCGACACAGGGTTAACCCTAAAATCCCTTTGACGAACCCTAAACCCTAATTGTTTCTTCGGCCGCACTATATAAGGGGGGGGGGACCAAGACACGGTCACTCTCAATTTTTTTAATCACTCTCTCAATTTTTAATCAAACTCTCTCAATTTTCTCCCACTCTCTCAATTTTGTCGTGTGGAATACGCGTTCGGGTTTTGTGAAGATGTCTCGTATTACCTCTTTGGTATGTTTTCCTTATGTTATTTGTTATTTTTTGTATGTTATTTTAAGTTAAGATATATGATTTGTAGGTTGTTATAGTGTTTATAACTTATGTTTGAATATGTTCTATGTTTAACATGATATGTATGGTTTTATGTTTGAATGTGATATTTGTATGTTATAATGTGTATGTTGTTATAGTGTGTTTTTTCATATAAAAATTGTTAAGAGTGTTTTTTTATAAAAAAATTGTTAAGAGTGTGTTTTTATAAAAAAATTGTTAACAATGTGTTTTTTTTTATAAAAACACACTCTTAACAATTTTTTTATAAAAACACACTCTTAACAATTTTTTATAAAAACAGTTTTTTTATAAAAAATGTTTAATAGTGTGTTTTTATAAAAAATTGTTATAGTTTTATGGTTTTTATAATGTGTTTTTTATAAAAAAAAATTGTTAAATTTTTTTTTATAAAAACAGTTTTTATAAAAAAAATGTTAAAAATGTGTTTTTTTATAAAAAAATGTTAAAAATGTGTTTTTTTTATAAAAAATTGTTAAGAGTGTGTTTTTATAAAAAGATTGTTATAGTTTTATGGGTTTATGTTTGAATGTGATATTTGTATGTTATAATGTGTATGTTGTTATAGTGTGTTTTTTCATATAAAAATTGTTAAGAGTGTTTTTTTATAAAAAAATTGTTAAGAGTGTGTTTTTATAAAAAAAAAATTGTTAACAATGTTTTTTTTTATAAAAACACACTCTTAACAATTTTTTATAAAAACACACCCTTAACATTTTTTTATAAAAACAGGTTTTTTTATAAAAAAATTGTTAAGAGTGTGTTTTTATAAAAAATTGTTAAGGGTGTGTTTTTATAAAAAAAAACACATTTTTAACAATTTTATATGAAAACACACACTATAACAACATACACATTATAACATACAAATATCACATTCAAACATAAAACCATAAAACTATAACAATTTTTTTTATAAAAACACTCTTAACAATTTTTTATAAAAAAACACATTTTTAACAATTTTTTTATAAAAACACACTCTTAACAATTTTTTATAAAAAAACACATTTTATAAAAAAATTGTTAAATATGTGTTTTTTATAAAAAAAATGTTAAGAATGACAACTTAGGTCCCTACGGTTTTAAGAATGACAACTTAGGTCCCTAAACTTTTAAGAATGCCAATTAGGTCCTAAACTTTTAAGAATGACAACTAGGGTCCCTAAACCGCACTTTATCTCTATATAACAATATGATACGTTGAAATAAAATAAACCGCACTTTATCTCTATATAACAATATGATACGTTGAAATAAAATAAACCGCACTTTATCTATATATAACACTATTATACGTTGAAATAAAATAAACTGCACTTTATCTATGTATAACACTATTATACGTTGAAATAAAATACAACCGCAATTTATCTTTATATAACACTATTATACGTTGAAATAAAATACAACCGCACTTTATCTATATATAACAATATGATACGTTGAAATAAAATAAACCGCACTTTATCTATATATAACACTATTATACGTTGAAATAAAATACCACCGCACTTTATCTATATATAACAATATGATAAGTTGAAATAAAATACCACCGCACTTTATCTATATATAACAATATGATACGTTGAAATAAAATAAACCGCACTTTATCTATATATAACACTATTATACGTTGAAATAAAATACCACCACACTTTATCTATATATAACACTATTATACGTTGAAATAAAATACCACCGCACTTTATCTATATATAACAATATGATACGTTGAAATAAAATAAACCGCACTTTATCTATATATAACACTATTATACGTTGAAATAAAATAAACCGCAACATCTATATAAAATAAAATAAACTGCAGCATCTATATATAACACTAACTATAACATCTGTGAATGACTATGTAGAAATATTTCTTTAACATCGACTTGACGGTAAGGTGCAAAGTTTCATACATCGAGGAATTAGGAGCGCTGTTTAGGGGATTAGGTGATCGCGCAGATACCCTTGAGACCATCTATAGAGGGACACCGTTCGGGCCATGGATGGATGTGTCTTACTCTGGTGGTGACCCTACGCTAGTACACATGTTTCTACAGTTGGAGGTCGAGGACGCCAACGCTGAGCCGGAGGAGATGCATTTTGATTTCTTCGGCTCTCAATTGCATTTTGGGCGTCGGGAGTTCTGTCTAATTACAGGACTACGTTTTGGAGAGGCTCCCCCCTTCCTCCCTTAGAAGACTGCTCCTTCGTTCCTAGGGTTTTCGGCATTTCAGCATCTCGTTTGAAGCTGAAGGCAGCCCGGGAAAAGATGAAAAAGGGCCTTAGTGCCCTAACCGACGACGATGCTGTCCGTGTATGCTTGGTGGTGATCGTGGATATGGGCTTCCTGGGCCGTGAGTATAGCCAGCATGCTTCATCGACGGTCCTTAGGGCCGTCGAGGACCTTGAGCTGTTTAACAGCTACCCGTGGGGTAGCCATATCTGGACACATTGCTACTCTAATCTGCACCGAGCCATAGGCAGACGCGCCGATCGACATGCAAAGATGAATCTTTGTGGTTGTACATACGCCTTCAAGGTTAGATACGTAGTATAACAATTGTTAATAATACATACAAACTGTTTGACTTTTCTTTTTACGTACTTGCTCTTCTTGTCTAATTCCAGATATGGATCTTGGAGATGTTTCCCGCATCAATCCAATATTTCGTCAAGCGCGACGATCGAGTACTTAGGGGAACCCGTTGGGACAAGCGTGTTACCCTAAGTAGGTCGCTTTGGATTGAGTTCTTCAAAGCGACTAGAAATGTAAGTTCTTTTACTATGTTTACAATTTGCATACGTTAGTCCCGCTTATTAATTTCTTTTATGTTTTATCATATATTTAGCAGCCACTCTTGCCCGCCGATCGCCTTGTGCCTACTGTCGACGAGATGGGCACAGATTGGTACAGAGACAGCGTGGCCTTTAATGACGCAGAGGCGGAAAGGGCTCGACGTCCCCCTACTTCCGAAGATGAGGAAGACGACGACAGGCCCCCTTCCGGTGGATACCAGCCGCCCCCTTCCTCCTCCTACCAGCCGGCCCGTTCCTCCTCCTACCAGGCGCCCCGTTCCTCCTCCTACCAGGCGCCTCCTTCCTCCTCCTACCAGGCGCCCCCTTCCTCCTCCTACAATCCATATCAGGCGGCCCCTTCCTACGAGCCACAGCGTGGCTCACATGAAGTCCTGTGGGACTACGTCCACGGGCCGCTAGAGACACGTGTACACTATCTGGAGGAAGTCTACAGACAGTTTAGCGCTGTCAATGTTAGTGTTTAACTTAATTTGTTGGCCACGTTTATTTAGTTTGTATATTAATATTACGTTCTAAATTTGTTTTAGCTATCGAGTACGACACCGATCCCCGCTCCGTTCGGACAGGGGGCACATGCGACGTTTGCCACCACATCCCATCCGTCATTCCCTGAAAATGTAAGTGACATTGAGTAACCATTATAGTTATATGTTTGTTCCTAAGTTTGTAACTCTTATAATGATCAATTTCACGTAGGCCGGGATGTCGGGGGCCGGGATGTCCCAAACGCCGTTCGCCACCACATCCTATTCTACTATCCCGGAGAGTGTAAGTGACACTGAGTAACCATTATAGTTATATGTTTGTTCCTAATTTTGTAACTATTTTAATGATAAATGTCACGCAGGCCAGGATGTCGGGGGCATACACCTCGCAGATGCCGTCGCCGTTCGCCACCACATCATATTCGACTATCCCGGAGAGTGTTAGTGACACTGAGTAACCATTATAGTTATATATCGATAATCCTAATTTTGTAACTATTTTAATGATCAATGTCACGCAGGCCGGGATGTCGGGGGCATACACCTCGCAGATGCCGCCGCCGTTCGCCACCACATCAATCACAAACATCTTTGGCGGTTCGGCCGATGACTATTACAGGCCGGAAATGCATACTGTAAGTTATTTTGGTAGTTTTGGTTTAATTGTGAACATTTCCTAAATTGTACTTAAAACATTGAGTAACGTAATTTTCAGACGGGGTCTCCTATTATCCAGGATCACTTCTCGGAGCACTTCTCGGAGCCTGACGATGACTCGATGGATGTTGTAGATCCACCACCACAGGTGACCCCGCTCCCTCAAAAGCGGCCGCGATCAATTTCACAATGGTTTCGTCACCCGTTTGGCCAACAAGGATCTACGACACCACCGGCCGCTAAAAAACAAGCAAAGAAAGCGGGGGGAAAGAAGGGAGGAAAGAAAAAGGGAAAGGTGCCTTCACCGGAGCCTCAACCGGCATCGGAAATATTGAGGATGTGTTGGACTGGTCGCCTCCCCCCCTTGATCTTCATCCCTCACTTGAACTTGGAAATCACCCCCTCGTTTTTCAATGTATTGCTGGCCGTTGACCCTTTGGAGTCTGACTTACTGGATGTGGTTAGTATGAAGTTTAATTATAGTCATATAATCAAATATATTTATTTTACATGTCTAACCATCTATTTTTTATGTATAGCACATCGATTGTTGGGTCTCGTTGTTGCAAAGACATCGTGGAACAGACACGAGGTGGACCATGATGTTTAGTATGTTCTTTCATTACTTGTTGATTGAGCATCTAGGTCCCACCTCCGTGGTTAATTCATGCAATGGCGTGGAAGGGACCTCTTGGGCTCTCCTCGATGTGGTATGTAAATCGTTTTACTCTGATTTTATTTAACTTGTTTTGTTGCTAACTAAGTTGTCTAATATTGTAATATTTCAGGTGTACATCCCTATATGCCTTAATCCCCAACATTGGCTACTTGGAGTGTTTGAACTTGACGCTATGACCATGACCATATATGATAGCGACAGTGCCAGTCTCTTCAGACAACAATTGGAAGAGCAAATGACAAAGTTTAAAGTTGTGCTGAATGACTTCTTTTGTCGGGTCAAGGATGTTAGACGTCGCGAAATGACAGGTGCCTTTCGCTATAAGTTCGCCAAGAATGCACCCCAGCAGGCCGGGATAACTGCAGATTGCGGTGTCTGGGTATGCCGTAATGTCCAAATGTTGATAAATAAAAATGAGGTATGGGTACACCCTGACGAGGCCGAGGTTGTTGCCAAAGATTTCCGCATACATATGGCGGAGTCCATTTATGAACATTGTCAAATAGGGCCACGTTAGGTTGTTTATGTAACATTAAATAATTGTTATTTTTAGTATTAACTTATTTTGTTAAAGTATTGTGATTGACTTACTGTTTACTTCATTTGGTTTTGCTAATTTCATCCATTTACTCAACTTTGAGTATCGATATCTCTTTCACACATACTCTATTTTGGACGCATTATATATCATTTCGAAGATCTCATATAGAAGAACATAAACCTACTAAAAGTTAGTTATATATAACACATATATATAAATTTAAATGCGTCCAAAGTTTAGTAAAACTCATATTTCCAACACCTAGTAAGTAGGTTTATGAAACTTGCGATAATCCTAATACAGAGATTATTGGATGAACAAGCATTTATTTCTTGATTATTGGGGTATTGGTTCTTGTTGTCTGGAAGTGATTCATATGATGCAAAAATTGGTATCATGTAATGTAGAACAATATCTATATTATAGAAACTTGCATTTGATAGTACCATATAAATCTGATCTAAATTCTCATTAATTAGCTATGTTTGACTACTTAAAGACTAATTTTCTGCCTAATGAAAGACCTTTATTCAAGAGCAGACGAATATTGCAGTTACTTTTTCAGTGGAATCATGCAGGCAACTTTTTCAGACGAAATCTATAAACACATTCAAATAATAATAATTTAAAACGATTTAATGAATTAGTTAATATATGATTATTATGTTAATGCGATAGGAGTGTAAAACAAAATTGAAAAAAAAATAAGAGATGTACCATAAATTAAATAATTAACTATAAGAGTATGAATTTTAAATATAAAAAATATTTTTTTTATGTAGTGTATAACTGTATATGATATATATTAAAATATATAAATCCAAAAAAATTCAAGATTTGGCTCATTTCGAACATATCGAAGAGACGATTATAATGGTGTAATTTGTTAAAATTAAAACGTATTTTTTTAACGTATTTTAGTTAATAAACGATTATATGTGTTAAATGTAAAATTAAAATAATGAAAGTAACAGGTATAAAGTAAATTTAGTAAATAAGTATAGGGGTTGAAAGTGTAACATTTCATTTTAAATTCGTAAAAATGGACGAAATGGGGTGAACAGTGCCAAAATATCAAAATTTTCATAAATGGTCCCTGGAATTTTTCAAAAATGGTCCCTTGCAATTGAAAAGTCACAAAAATAACCCCATCGCGGGATGAGCTCGCGATCGCGGGATTGAATTTTTCAAAAATGGTCCCTGCAAGTTTAAAAAAGTGTCAGAAAAGGTCCCTGGCCCGCGATCGCGGGCTCCCATCGCGGATTTTTGGGGTATTTTTGCAAAGTGGGAGAGATTTTGGGTATTTCAGTAAAAGATGGTTTGACTTAGGGTATTTTAATTAATTTCCCTAAATTAAATGGAATTAAGGAAATTGGAATGAACTAAAAATGGAATAAATTACTCTTTGCAATCAAATGTATTATCAATTATGTATTGTTGTGTACCTGTAAAGCAAATAACCAACAGATTACTAAATACAGATTAAAGCAAACTGTATACATATTAATAAACTTCACAAGTAATCTGATTAATAAAATGCACATACATCATTGTTTTCAATCTGATTAATAAACTTCACATATTAATTACTAAATACAGCCTTGCAAACTTTATATATTAATAAACTTCACATGTAATCTGATTATTAAATGTATTATCAATAGATTACTATGAAAACAAAAGAAGCAAACAGAATAAGCAAACTGTTACTGACTCACGAATAAGCAAATTGTTACTGTGGAAGCAAACAGAATAAGCAAACTGTTACCGTGGAATTGGAAACTGGAAAGGAAGGAGAGGAGACGAGGGTCGAAGGGAAGTCGCTGCTCGTCGGTCGTCGGCGTGGAAGGGCAGGCGTGGAATGGCGTCGCGCGGCGTGGAAGGGTTGGCATCCATCTCTTGGCTGGAACGGGAAGGAAGTGCGGCTAGGCTTTAGACTTTGAAAGTTTGAACTTGAACGATGGAATATTGAAATGGAAGGACCGAAGGAGTTCTGTTTAGACTTTATGTAATACCCCGGGTAAGTCCGTTAGTTAAAAATATTATTCCGTTAAATTATTTAACCTAAAAGTTTGTATTTTAGGCAAGTTAAGTAAATTTATAAGTTAAAAGGGGGTTATGGTCATTGAAGAATAGAATAGGGTTAAAAGTGTAAAAGTTAGTAGATATTATCTAAAAGCAATTCAGATATTTCATAAAAATTAGATGTGCAGTGTGTGTTAGTGTGTGTTTTGAGAGAAAAGAAGAAGGAAGAAAGTTAAAAAGCTAGGGATCCAAATTGGTGCAATTGGAAGTAAAATTAAGGTATGTTTCTTGTATGTTTTATGTCTATAATCACCAATAAGTAGTTTCTATCGGAGTAAAATAACCGATTGCACATCCAGTAGTGATTTCTGTTGATTCTGGGTCGAAAATGTTGAAACCGACAGAGGTGTCCGGACGCAGTATGAAGGTGTCCGGACAGTTTTGTTGAAGGTTTCCGGGTAGTTCTTTGATGGTATCCGGGTAGTTCTTAGTCGGTGTCCGGACAAGTCTTTTTCCGGGTAAGTTCTCTTTTCTTGATTGTCCGGATGAAGTATGTTTCCGGATAGTGTCCGGATTACTCATGCGGAACCCCCGTGTTAAGTCGCCTTAGGGGAACATTTGAGGATTTGAGTTCTATAGAGTTCTTAGCTTTAGTAAGACTTATGTGTTTTATGTGGTAAAGAGATATCTGTATCTATGTGTTACAGATCCTGTGAATTCTGAGTAAAGGACTGAACCTGTTTAGAAGGCTTGGAAACGTGTTGATAAGCAACCAGGTGAGTTTTGCTTTGAAAACACTTTTTAACTGGAATACATATATCTGTGGAATTGAGAGTGAAATTGTTGATAATTATGTGCTCGAATGTGAATTATAATATAGTGAGATATTATATTTACATGTGTATTATAAATGTGTTATAATACGTTGGCTGGGTTTAAGACCGGTGTGATTGGCTATAGAACTTGTATAGCGTTGTTTGGATGTAGATGTTGTGCAGCGTTGTATTTTATTAGCTGGCTTGCTACCACTAATATGGCCAGGAGGAAATGAGAAAGGAAGGTATATGATGTGTGAGTTCAATTGGATATGTGTAATTATGTGGCGTGATTTATATGAATAAAGTTTATATAAATGGTTTTAAACTAACAGGGGTTTCTCACTTAGACCATCAGGTCTAACCCTCATTTTGTTTTAAAAATATGTATTCCAGGTGGCGGATCAAGTAAGGGCAAGTAAATAGAGTACGAATTGGAAGGCTAGTGAGAAGGACTATAAGATGAAGCTTTTGACTTATTTTGTAGTTGTATTGAAATGTTAAATGTTATGTATGTAAATAGTACAAGGATTGTATTTCAAATGTTTTCTTTCTTTTGTAAAAGACTACTGGACCGTACTTGAAATGTGAAGTTTGTTTGTTATATCTATTTGTGTTATATTGCGTGTTATGTTGTGTATATGGGATATGGGATGTTACACTTTAGTAGAATCATATTTAGTTTTTTTATTAACTTTTTAATTATTAATTATAATTAAATAATAATAATAAATTAAAAACAAGTCGTAAATGGGTTACAAACAGGTTGTAAATGGGTTGAAAGCAGGTTGTAAATGAGTTAAAAACATGTTATAAATGGGTTGAAATCAGGTTGTAAATAGGTTGAAATCAGATCGAAAATTTCAACCCAAACCAACCAATTTATTAATTGGGTTAGGCGGGTTGACCCAGTTAACTTAAATGGGTTGAAATCGGTTGTAAATGGGTTGAAAACAACTCGCAAGTTTCAACCCAACCTAACTCATTTATTAATTGGGTTAGGCGGGTTGACCCATTTAATTTAAATGGGTTGAAAATCTCAACCCAACCTGTCTGCTACTATTGGGTTGGCATGGGTTCAGGTTGGGTTGGCAGGTTGGGTCACATTTTGTTGTCAACATGTAATTAAGAAATTTAATGATTTCATGCATAAAACAACAATAGTTTATACATAAAATATAATAATAAGAGTTTTACTCTAAATGCTTTGTAGTGAAGGGTTCAAACGAGATACCTTCATTTTACGAGAATGCGAGAACACCTTTTTACTATAACAATCACATGTGATACTGGAGTTTATCACATATGATAAACATGTGACAGTAAGTTGGAGACACGGGAGACTTGACAAGCAAATAATCCTATAATCCATCACATATGATGTACATGTGATACTAATCAATGATGCAAATGGGCTTTAGTGCGAATTTAGGTCATGGGCAAAGTTGTACGCAACCAACAGATGTCCTCACGTGTATTATTACATGTGATAAAAGTATTCTCGTGTTTTTACAAAATAAAGATATTCTCGTTTAAACCTATATCATGCTTTGTAAATATAGATTTCCCTAAAACTATACCATTGCCCATTTATAAAACCTTTTTTTGTAAAATTTTGTATTTAATATCGGGAGACCTTGGGATGGGTCCCTCCCTCCCAACTTTACCAGCCAAATTTCCACCTGATAATCTTTGTTTAATTAATGGAAAACTCCAAAATGGACACCTTTCTTGACTCTCTCAACCCATTACCCACCTCACACAATTCATCAAACATTCTCGAATTGCTTCAAATTGAAACTACTGATTTCATACATACACCAACGAATTTGTAAATTCTTCTGCGTGGGTGTATCACCGGTGAGTCAAGGATGGCCTTAGGCGGTGGTGGTGTTAGTGTTGCTGGAAGAGAACCATGGAAAGCACACGCAGCAATGGCATTGGTTCAATTGTTATATGGAGGATATCATGTGATCACCAAAGTAGCTCTTAATGATGGAGTCAACGAGATTGTTTTCTGTGTGTATCGTGATGTAATTGCCCTATCTATCCTCGCTCCAATTGCCTATTTCCGTGAAAAGTTAGTCAACTCTTTTTTTTTTTGGCATAGCGGCATCGACCCTTTCGATCAACTACCACGAACACAACGCACACACGCACGCACGCCTCCCCGACGGTATCGGACATCCGAGGGCAGTCCACTAATCCGCCGCTGTCCCGGCCCAGCTTACGCTGGACCTAAGGCCCAACCACAGGCTGGGGGTAAGCCCAGTCAAAGACTGGACCACCCAAGGACTGGGTACTCCTCATGCCCTCAATTGCCTCCCCTTGGAATCGAACCCGGGTAGACTGGGATACCATCCACAGCCCCCAGGATGTTACCGTCCTTAGGTAGACCAATTGAGCTAGACATGATTTGTGTTAGTCAACTCTCTCTGATTTCTTGTTACTTGAGAATCTGTTGGCTTTATTCTATTGTGTGGATTGAATTAATGGCTTCTGTTATGTTAAATTTTGATGAATGATTGTGGGATTTATGTTATGTTATGTTATGTTATGTTGTGTTATGTTATGGAAACAATAACGAGTAGTAACAGTTGTTGATTTGGAGTAGCACCTCTTTTTATGGAATCTAATATAAGGTAATTGTAGTGTTTTGGGGAATTCAAATCTCTAGAAGTTAAATTTGTTGCTGGGTTAAAGATTGATGGGGATGTATAAGTTCGTTAAATCAATTGTATAATGGAAGCTTGGTCCAAATCAAGGCAATAGGGTATAAATGTTTGGTGGTACAATGAGGTGAAGAAGGGATTTTATTAGGGGTGAGCATCGGAATTGGGTACCCGCTTTTGGAACCGGAACTGCTCTGGAACTGCCGGTTCCAGAACCGGAACCGATGTGATTGGTTCCAGTTCCGGTTCCTAAAGTATGGAACCGATTAAGACTGGTTCCGGTTCTGGTTCTCATTATTTTGGAACCGTTACCCGCTGGGTACCTGGTCCCGCTATCTTTTAATAAAAATTATTTATATATATAGTATATTTATTATATTTAAATATTTAATGATGTGGTATTAGTTTTGTACCTTTATTAGGTGTTTTATTCGTTTTCATCCAAGTGTTTTATTTGACGTGTTGACGTAAAGACTTGAATTGTTATGGAAGTCGTTTTGTTGATGTCAAGACTCAATACTCGAGAGTTTCTAACTTATTTATGTAAAAATTAGTTTTTATCGGATTAGTTTTCACCATTTGTTGTATTTATTACTTTATGTTGGTACTTTATAGTTTGCAATAGACTTAAAATTACAATTTTTATTGTATGAATTGTTAAAATAAATTAAAAAACTTGACATTGGGTACCCAGGACCGATTCCAAAATATAGAGAACCGATGTAAGCGGTTCCGGTTCCTTCATTAGGAACCGCCGTTCCAGTTCCGGTTCCATGAAATTTAGTCGGGTACCCGGTTATGCTCACCCCATTTTATGTTAGAGTCCCACCTCGGCTAGACTTTATATTATATTATAAATATATATAATATAAATATATATAATATTATATATATATATATATATAGAGAGAGAGAGAGAGATGGAGGTTCAGGGGAAAACCTCAAAAAAATGGAAAACTGAGGAACACCTTGGTAGCCCTTCATCCGGACGGTATGCATTTGTGCATACAGGTAAATTAAGTTGTTTTTTAGGTTTCTATGCACTTGTGCATTATGCATTTGTGCATACGCACGTGTGCATTATGCATTATGCATTTGTGCATACGCGCGTATGCATTATGCATTATGCATTATGCATTATGCATTTGTGCATACGCACGTGTGCATGTTACAAATTACCTGTATGCACAAGTGCATACCATCTAGATGATGCACATCTAGATGAAGGGCTACCAGAGTGTTCCTTAGTTTTCGATTTATTTGAGGTTTTCCCCTGAACCTGACCCTATATATATATATATATATATATATAGATATGTTGGAATTTTCCCTTTCTCCGCAAGGGCTCTTTTGGAGAGTGATATGGGGGTTCCACATATTCTCACATGGTATCAAATGTTTTTGTTCTTGTGGCTGATGCTATTTGGATTCTCAAATTATGAAGTTTCGATTATGGTTCTTGTTTAAAATTTTGTGCCAACTTCTACACAGGGTGAATAATGATTCGAGATGGCTTATCAGCGCCATCAACATTTAGAATCTTGATGGTCTGAAGTGTAAGCATCGATCTTCGTCGTACATGAAGTATGCTAATAAAGTGATTACAGTCTGTGTTATTGTCCAGCACCATAAAGTGAAATATGTTAATTGGTGTACATAACGTAATATTCATATTGAGAAGTAACCATTAAATCATAAATTGACAGGTAAATACCACTTGCATCATCTCACAAAATGTCTGAAACTAAAGTTGGTTTGTTTTTTGTTGTTTGTAGGAGGATCAGACCAGCTATGACTAGGCGCTTTCTTATGTATTTCTTCTTTCTTGGGTTGACCGGGTATGTCTATAATATCCAAAGTTGTCATTCATATTTGTTTGTAATCCTCCCATGATAATTAGATTTATCATTAGAAATGGCAAAATGGTCTCGTTGGATTGCATTAGTTATTGGGTCACAAGTATGGGCTTGATAAGGATTTTAGCACACTTATCTTTTAACTGTAAGTGTACGGCGTTGAATCAAGTAATATGTGACAAGCACGAGTAAATATTTAATTTTGTTTTAATTGTAATTTTGTTTTATCTTGACCTTGTTCAGGATATTCGGGAACCAACTTTTGTTTCTTGTTGGTCTTGGCTACACAAATCCAACATATGCTGCAGCCATTCAACCTTCAATTCCTGTTTTCACATTTATACTTGCTGCAATGATGGGGTAAGCTCAACTGAATTTTCTTTTTTACTTGGATATATTATCATTATTATTGTTATTGTTAATAAATACAAGATATATGTTTATGCAGTACAGAAACAGTGAATGTGCTCAAGATTGAAGGTCAGGCAAAGGTTGGCGGGACCCTTGTTTGCGTTTCTGGTGCCATCTTAATGGTTCTGTTCCGAGGACCTGCTCTTTTGGGGTATTCAGACAATGTACCTAATTTTGCGAGTTTCGCGATTGATAACTGGCACCTTGGTGTCGTGTGCTTAATAGGGAACTGCATATGCATGGCAGCCTATCTAGCTATTCAGGTATGCAATCATATGTGAATAAACATACAACAATACCTGAATAGCCTATCTAGCTATTCAGGTATGCAATCATATGTGAATAAACATACAACAATACCTGAGTAGCCTATCTAGCTATTCAGGTATGCAATCATATGTGAATAAACATACAACAATATCATGAACTTCATGTGATCAGTCACATACTGATTTAATTTTCTTATTAATTTTTTTAGGGACAAGATTTTTGTACTAAATTATCTACTTTCTAAATGGTTGAAGTTTGATAGTTGCATTGAAATCTTCAGGCCTCAGTGTTGGCCACGTATTCTGCAAACCTATCGGTTACAGCGTATTCGTACTTTTTTGGTACTCTCTTTATGGTAGTGACAGCGGTTTCCATGAACAACAAGTCAACAAACTGGAATTTGACACAATCTGAGGTTTTGGCAGTAATTTATTCGGTAAGCATCTTTTTCATCGTCATTGTGGTGGATGCAACTTATCTGCAATTATACATTAAGAAAATATGTTTTTATGGTTTGTACAGGGAATTGTTGCATCTGCATTGAACTATGGACTGTTAACATGGGGCAACAATATTCTGGGACCTGCTTTGGTTGCTCTTTACATGCCACTTCAACCTGCTGCATCTGCTATTTTGTCAAGAATTTTTCTTGGAACCCCAATATATTTGGGAAGGTATATTATGTTCTTCACCCTCCGCGTTTTATTACTACTTTAGACAAATTGCGTATTTGAAACTTTTTGTCCAAAATTACTTGATGTTGCAAACTGAAATGGTTTTTTTTGTGTTGTCACGAGAACGATTGGTTGTTTACCAAAAACAAAAAAACTATTGAAAAGCTAATCACTTTAAAAAAAAACGTGTTTATTTTTCTATCATTTTTGCTTCTCTAGGAGAAAAGAACATAATAAAACCAAACTAAATCAAATGAGCCCAATATTTATGGGTATGAGGGTATGATGTACGCAAACTTGACCTCTACCCAAAATTGTAGAGCAGTTGTTCCAGTGAAAATCCTCGGTTTGTGAAAAAAGTGTGAAAAAATGACAAGGAACACATATCCAAAGTAAGGAAACGTACACACCCTATTTGTATTTGATTGTTAACTTGCATTTGTGAACAGCATTTTAGGAGGATTTTTTATCATAATGGGGTTATATATCGTGACTTGGGCGACCTATAAGGAAAAAGGACACTCAGCTTCAGGCGTTAGTCAGTCTCAGACGTTAGAGCCATTGATAGATCATATTGTCTCCGGGTCTTCACCATGAGTGCCTAAGAGCATCTCCAACAGTTATACTATTTTAGAAATTTTGGAGATTTTGGGAAAAGTTTGGTGCAACAGCTATGCTAAACTCTCCTCTAAAATAAAGAAAAATAGGATAAAGAAACGAGAAATTTCTAAATCTGGAAGAATAGTGAGAAAATTATAGCATACCTGCCGGAGATGCTCCAACACCTTGGATTAACCGAGATGTGGAACCCAATTGTTCAGTGTTCTGTTTTAATAATTTATGTAAAACCTTGAATTGACCAAAATGCCCCTAAGTTAACGGATGGACTAACATCTGTTAGGGGTAGGTACCCACATTGAAAGCAAATCAATATGTTGTGCATACCAATGTAATTTTTGGCAAGTAATGGCTATATATGGAGCTTGGCCAAACCACAGGGACGATACATGTAATTTAATGTAAAGATGATCATGAAGTATAGTTTGTGTGAATATATTGAAGTATATATTTGTCATATTGGTATAACTCAATGATTATCCATTGCTTATTACTTAGTTTTATGAACTCAAAAAGTTCTAAAAAATTTAGAGATATCCAATAATAACTTATAAACTTGAAATTTATAGGATTATGTATTATTTGTAAACTTGAAATTTATAGGATTGTGTATTATAAACAATATTAATAATTAATATTGTTAAAAATATTTTTATCTAAATTCTTTATAAAAAGTTTCTCCAATGGGTAACACCAAATCTTGCAGAATTTACATAAAAGTGGTAAAAATTGGTGCACCGAGTAATTATTCTCTAATGTGTAAGACCATCCACATCAATCTTGCAAAATACCTTGCAAGATGACATAGACCACTTCAGTTAACGGGGTTAACAGAATCTTTTTAATTCCATTAGTGTCAGGGACTCAAATTGTAACGAAATGCAAATTACGAAGATGTCCAATGTACTTATTTTGAAAGAGGACCGTACCTAAATTCTGAGCAAACCACATTAACCTTCGATAAAATTTACTCTTTATTTTAATGTTTCCAAATAGATTAATGATACATATAGCTTAGTAGGTATATAATTAATGAAAGAATATCAAAGCCCTTTTATAGACATAAATTTTTATTGTTTTACCGTGTTCTAAATTCATGAAAAAATTACTCATTATATTCCAAAATAAATGTCCACAATGAAAATGACGTACGATTTTAAGAATGTAGAAGTATTGCACTTCTTTAATAATTGACACTTTTATCTTAATAATAGAGAGAGAGAGAGAGAGAAGCTTTTGGCACTCATAAATCATAATTAAGGTAGAATGAGAAAGTGTAAGCTTACTTTTGAAAATGGCTTGCATTTTAAGTCCCTATCCCCGACGAAGTTAAACTCCAATTCATTAACTTAGGGACATTTTGACTTTTTCCTCTATTTTCTTTAAAAAAAACAATTAGAAGTAAACTTTGAAAACGGCTACTAAAATTACGCCAGGTGTCCCTCCTCCGGCTTCCATCTCCGACAATCTGCTCCGGCCATCTCCAACCAAATAAATTCAACCCTTTTCTAACCATGAGAACAAAATCAAGCCAACACGAATACATTACAAGAAATTGTGATACAAAATTATAAATCAAAAACACAAATAAAATAAAGTCTTAAATAAAAAACATAAATCATAGAAGACAATTATGGTATCGGGTGCCTCATCGGTAAAGACACAATTTTAGAGATGTATAATTATTACACTTTACTAAACTAATTGTCAATTTTACCCTTGATAATAGAGAAAGTAATAAACTTCTAACATCACATAGTTAAGAATAGAATTGAGAATTTGACTATTTTGAAAATGAACAAACTAAAATATATATGTAGAACACTTATTTTGAAATTCGCTAAAATATAAATTTTTGGATTGCAATTTTCAGCAGATGCCCAAAGACTCTCATTTGATTTTATAAATACCAAACTTAAAGAAGAAAGATGTACCAACACAACACAACACAACACCACACCACACCTCACTTAAAATAATTGGACACTGAAGTTTATTATGACCTAAATTATATATAACAAAACGTTTTATATGAAATAACTAAACCAATAATGTCAAAGATAATATTACACATGGACATTCAACATATAATACAAAAGTTATTCATTGCTATAATGAGTAAATTTTCAAAGTAAAGTATCGTAATAAACAAATAACTTGACAGTACATTGTTGTAATATAGGAAAATTTTGTACACGGCTATAATAAGAAAATTCATAAAAGTAGGTTGTTGTTTCATGCATTTTAAACCTGAAATAATCTACCAAAATAGATAAAGATGGTTACCATAACCATATCTAATGCCACAAGTTTGAAGAAACAAGCTTACAAGAGTCTGATGGCCTCAACAGGAAGAGTGAAACTGGCCAAGTACAAGACACAACTTTTACAGTTATAAAAACCCTTTTTTTACTGAATGTAAATGTGTTTGTTTTTTTTTTCTGCATATGTAACACTCAAAAAGAGGTGAAAAGAAAACTCAGTAAACTGTATGGTTCCACAGCAAACATACTGAAATCCCAAAGTGAAACAAGCAGACACTTTTACAGAAATTAATTACTATTTACAAAAGAAACGACAAAAAAACCCACAAAAGCAGTGCCATCAATGAATGGCTTCTTATTTTTGAAATTTCCTTCTGCTCGTTTCGTGCATACTAGGCACACACATTGAGTCGTTAAGTCTTGCATTCACGCCATGAAAACATACCTTTTTCAGATCTTTATTTCCATCTCACCGTTGATTTTAATGCATTAAACTTGCTCCTGTGGAAATGCAAATAAGTAAGTTATGAGTAACAAATGCAACCACAACCTTGCTCAATCACAGTATACAAATGCCTTAAATGTGCACATCAGATCATCTACCATAGTTAAGGGTTGCTAGTTCGAGTCTTCTCAGAGCCACTGGGGATTTTCCTAATTGTTATCTTCCGGGCAAATAACAGGGGTAATTTAGTAATTTACCATGTTTGTACCATCTCCCACTTTTTTGTTCCACCTATTTTGGTGGGACAGAAAAAATGGATTTAAGCCCTATTTGCTCATAGTTCATAAAACATAAAATGAATGATGGAACAAATGTGAATGTACCCATACATAAAGCGTTAAGTTAAGAAAAAAAAAAAGCAACTAGGGTTTTTTCTTCTTCTAGGAGAGTTTTTTTATCTAAGGCACGGAGGGAAAATTTTGGCCTGATCTGGACAAGTGAGGTATTTGGACTGAGCGAATAAGCCCATCTATTTTTCATTAAGCTGCAAGTAAACATGTCAAAACGTCTGTGCGAATAAGCCCAATCAACTATTAAGCCCATCAAGTCAAAAGTAAACAACCCCTTAGTCAGCTATGGGGGATACACATACACTGCTGTTGTGGCTCAGAGTGATCACATGCCTACTACCCTAAATGCAAGGTTAAATACATGTGATTGGATCGTCGACTCAGGGGCCACTGATCATATAACTGGGAACATCGATCTTTTCAACGAACTCCAACCCAACACTGTTGGAGCCACTGTCCGAACAGCTGATGGGATGCTATCAGATCTGAAGGGTATAGGTTTGGTTGTTATTTCAAAGGATATTACTCTTAATTCGGTTCTTTTATGTTCCTAACCTTCACAATAATTTACTGTCCATCATCAAACTCATGAACAATCTGAAGTGTATGACTAAATTGTCTCCAACTTTGTGTGAATTTCAGAACTTGAATTCGGAGAGGACGATTGCCAGTGCTAAAGTGTGTAGAAACCTCTGAAGACCAAACTCGTGGTAAAACCGGCAAGAAAAATCAGAAGTGCGATATTCCAAGTCTTTCATAAAAGGATAGAAAATCAATTTCAAACTAAGATCCAAGTCTTTAAAATTGACAATAGAACCGACTTCTTTGAGTAAAAGCTAGGATCATATCTCCACGATAATGGAATTATTCACCTAAGTTCATGTGTTGGTACCCCACAACAAAACGGGGTTGCCGAAAGAAATAATAGTCATATCCTTGAAGTTGCATGCTCCTTTCTGTTCACCACCAACTCTCTGTGGCCACTTATCTAACCAATCGTATGCCATCTAGGGTTCTTAAGTTTCACAACACCTCACCAAACTCTCATGATCACCTATCCTCACATTAGGTTTTTATCAAATGTTCCTCTCTGAGTCTTCGGATGCACGTCCTTCATTCATATTCCATTACAAAACCGTAGTAAACCTGACCCTAAGTCTCTCAAGTGTATCTTTCTAGGTTATTCAAACAACCAAAGTGGTTACAAATGTTATTCTCTAGTCATAAAGAAGGTCTACAACACGATGGATGTTACATTCTTCGAAGACCAAACCGTTTTATCCCGAATTGGCTATTCAGAAAGAGAATGATTCAAGTGAATATCATATTTGGGATGCAACTCCAAACCAATTTGGTCCTCAATCTGCGGTACACTGCTCCCCTACTATTGATCGTTGCTTTCCTCTAGCTTATGTGGAACCCATCAAACCCCAAATATAGTCTCTTCTGAACTAAATCACACCCCACATCGATTTGTTGTCAAATTACCCAATCACGAGAGGTGATGAAGAGGAAAACAAGCACCATTGTCAAGAGGCTGATCTGAACCACGAACCAAATCTGAAATCTCACAAAGGTACGAGTTCTCATATACCTGAATGTAGTCCTCCAGAAACTGATAAGGTTAGTGGTGAACCTGATGACCATAATGTTCCTATAGCATTAAGGAAAGGCAAACGATCATGCACAACATATCCCAGTGATATTATGACACACTAATTCCAATCATAGAGCGTTTATAGGTTCCCTAAACTCCATACAAATTCCAAGGTGTATACAAGAGGTTCTACTATATCCTGAATGGAAGGCAACTTTTGACGAAGAAATGCATACCCTCTTGAATAACAACAGTTGGTTGAAATGGGTTTTCACTATGAAGTACAAACTGATGGAACCATTAATCCATTCAAACTAGGTTGGTAGCAAAAGAATTTAGACAAGCATATGGAGTTTACTATGGGGAAACGTTCGCACCACTTGCAAAGTTAAATTCTATAAGGGTATTGCTCCTCTTGCAGCAAACTTAGATTGGCCACGACATCAACTCGATATAAAGAATGTCTTCCTTAATGGGGAATTAGAGGAAGAAGTGTACATGGATGTGCCACCGGGGATCGTTACAAGAGAATCATTTGGAAAGGTTTGTAGGCTGAAAAAGTCACTCTACGGGCTTAAACAGTCACCTAGAGCTTGGTTTGAGAGGCTAACTCGAGTTGTGGAACACCATGGATTTTCTCAATGTCAAACCGATCGCACAATGTTCACAAAAGTTCATAAAAACGAAAAAAATCCATCATGATCGTGTATGTAAATGATATAATTTTGACATGTGATTACGTGGAGGAACTCAAACATCTATAGGATATGCTTGCAAAGGAACTTGAGGCGAAAGACCTAGGAAAACTCAAATACTTTCTTGGAATGGAATGGAGGTTGCAAGATCCCACAAGGGAATCTTGTAACACAAAGAAAGTTTACCATAGACCTTCTAAAAGAAATAGGAATGTTAGGTTGCAAGCCGGTATCGACACCTATGCTTGAAACCCTTGATTCCAGGATAACCAGTTGGGCAAATTATAGTTTGTTAAGAGTGATAGGGTGTTTTTATCTTCCTTGAATAAAGGTCAGTTTGTTAGGTTCTTGCTTATAAATAAGAGATCTCTGTGTACTCAATATTTTAAGCTCTTCAATTCTAAAAAAAAACCTTACCTCTGGTTCATAAAGTCTATACATATACATGAATATAAGCAATATGTGTAATCCTCAAAATGGGCCATCATCTTGCATCTCAGATCAATTTCATAGCAATCACATCAAGATATTTTGAGAAAATCAAGATATTCAAAATAACCTTATAGCATGAGAAGTATGAAGTAACATGACTAGTATGATACAAACAATGTCATATAAGAAATAAGTAGTGTGACCACATCACATAACATTTAATATGCTTATCTTGAATGACGCCTTTGGTGACTCAGTGTTTTACCCCATAAATCTTGGGCAAAATAACACTAAGTTTCATGGTTTTTCATTTACACACACCAACAAAAAGATTTATTATATACATATACATGTCCTCATAACCGTGTCAAATATATCATTTGCATCCAGTTGTCATTGAGATTGACAAATTAATGTCAAAATTATGGGAGTTCAATAAGTCGATGAATTTAAAGAAGATCATGGCTCGTGAATTAAAGATAGATTATTAATCTGGGAATTTGTGAAATCCCACCTCAATCGACCAAACTGGATGCAAGTGATACGATGAGATAAATTTGGTATGTGATTTTGCGCAAGTTTTAGTTCATTGTTCAGTCAGTCCACAAATAATTAAGAGATGGAGTTGCTCAAAGTTGGTATGATGTGCAAATGCAAATGCAAATAGCTTACCAATGCTTAAAAACATGGTTGCCACCTGTCAGTCCACGTCATTCACAAGCAATCTTGGTGTCAAAGCTGCTGAGGCAGATGGCAAATGCTTGAAAAGCTGATATTGGGTAGCGATAATCCATGGTAAACACATCCTTCCCTACTTTTCCGAACTGGAGAATAACCTTCTCATATTGTGGGCCAGACTGTCCACTTGGTGGTGTGGCTACCAACTGAAAATTCTTGACTGAAGCAACCGTTACACGTCCTTGAAAATTTAAACACCAGCACTGAAGCTGCTCATGCCATCTAGGAGATTTGTTTTTCAAAACTAGAGGCCCGTCTCTATTATTACCCAATACCCCGGACATGCTTTTTTCCACACAGCTTGATCTGGATCTGAAGAAAGGAATTGAAGAAAAAGATTCACCACTGCTAAGGGGAAACTCGGTTTGTGTTGGAGCCACGCCTCCAGGTTCAATTGCAGAAGTTGGGATCGGATCCATGATGCACTGCATTCTTCTTGGACCCCTGCTTGTTATACATAGAAAACATTAAAATATATATATGTATATATATAGGATATACATAGGTCAGGTTCAGGGGAAAACCTCAAAAAAATAGAAAATTAGGAACACCCTGGTAGTCCTTCATCTGGACAATATGCACTTGTGCATACAAGTAATTTGTAACATGCACACGTGCATAATGCACAAAAACAAAAACAAAAAACAACTTAATTTACTTGTATGCACAAGTGCATACCGTCCACATGAAGGACTACCAGGGTGTTCAGTTTTCCATTTTTTTTTTGAGGTTTTCCCCTAAACATGATCTTTTTGTCCAAAAAAAATTCTTTCAAAACTTAGTAAGAACAAATCTTGTTTAAAACAAGTGTACTAATATAATTAGTTATTGCATCAGCAGAGATATTTAATTCCAAGTAACTACTAATATAAGGATTTCATCTTACCTGGATCCCAACATGTTCAACTCATATGAGATGTGAGCTACTGGATAGCTTCCAGCAGGAACTCTAGGGGAGACTTGAGTGGAACCCATAAACCTAGTGGAGCGACTCTTTATCATTTTAGCTCCATCATGAGGTGGCAAACCATCATATACAATGAATTTTGTTCCCAAAAAGTTCGATCTATGCAAATCATTAATAAATAATGTTACTTTAGTTTGGAAGTAAATTATAACCAGATGATTATTATCAAATTGTAACCAACCTTAATTTCCCGATATATCTACTGCTTCCCTTTGACATGTCATCAGCATGTAAAGATATGATGTAGTCGGTACATGTGGTGCGTCTAAACTTGCGAGCAGCAAGAAGAAACTTTCCATCGTCAGCAAGTGCTGCCACATCGATTGCACCAAGTAATTAATATAAAATCCAAAGGTGAAAATATAGAACTCATAAGAAAATAGGAAAATTATGAAAAGGGATGTGTACCTTGAGTCAAACTAAGGTAAAGAAAATATGTTTGAGTAGACCGCTTCCGTTTTATAAAGCATTGGAGGAGAGATTCTCTTGGACCAGGCTGCACATAATAGCAAGAAATTATTAGAGCCGAGAAAGTTAAGAAGCCAATTTGACTACAAATGTCCTCTTTATCAATTTTTGTCACTTGAGGCACCTAATATGGACTCCGAATCTTGCAGGGCATCTGTTTTCTTCTCTTTTCTAAACAAGTTCAAAAGTACACCATATGCCTTTGACACAAAATTATTATAGAACACACAAATACTCCATGGGAGAAGGCTCTCAAGTTTAGAAGGTTCAGAAAGACATCTAATAATGCTCACCCTAAAAGCCAGAGTAAAAATATGATGCATCTTTGTTGCAGGTTAAGAAACAAAAACAAACCCACATTAATTTGACTAGGGACTCCCTCCACCAGAAGAGAGATCTGGCTATAATTGTTACTGGTCATTTTGGTTGAAACATTTATTGTTCTACATGAATGAGAGTTATTGGTATCTTGTCTGGCCACCTCAGTTTAATGTTATTGTGTCCCCATATGTTTCTATTTGAGGCTTTTGAAGTTCCCATTACTATATTAAACACTGATGATCAATGTTCATGTGCATGGAAAGTCGGAACTGTAAGTACTTGGGCGAATCATTGTGGTACAAATTGAAAGATTGTCATGATCAATCACCTAATGAAGACATGTTATGAATATTATACCTCTAATAAACATATTTTCATAACCATAATAAAGGTGAGATATCACTTTATCCGTGAGAAGATGGACACTTTAAGAGAGCCTCCTTCACTTGAGCTGGTTAAAGGTGTTGCAGAGTTCATATAAGATTCATCCACGCTATATGTGACAAGTTAAACGTCTTTAACGTTTATCCTCAAGTGTACTAGGTTAAAAGTTATAGACATTTCTCATTTCCCAACCCATATACCATACATATGTACTCCAATTATATGTTTGTTAATTGCAATAAATCAGCGGTGGATCCCTTAATCTACACCCAACAAAACGCAGAAACAACAAATTTATAGACACAATCTAATTCTAACCTAATAGTGGATCAAATAAATCCCCAATCCTAAACACAAAAAAATTAAGAAACATAATTCGAGGTAGGGATTGAGGTAAACAACGATTGATAACCTGTTTGACGGAAATAGGGAAAGTCAACATCCCAGAAATCTCAGGTATTTTGACGATCTCCTTCATGATCTCTCTCCAACTCCGGCAAACAGTAGCACAACCAACGACATTCTTCCTGGAAGGCCACTTATCTTCGGACGATTCAATCCTGATCAATACCTCTCGTAAGAGTTCTTGTGGCATGTTCGCCCAACAACTCTGTTTCAAACCATCATCCTCAAACTCATCTTCTTCTTCTCCATCTTGAAGCTCCAACGCAGCAACAGCCATGGTGGTGACACGGCAAGATCTAGTTCTTAAGCCACAATCCAGATTCATATGATCTGGATGATGATGATGAGAGCAGGTGAAGCCAATTATAGAAGGAATGGATTGATTGGGAGAGAAGAGAAGACTTTATCAAAGGTGGGTTAGAGGGTTTCGCTTCGATGTGGAAGGAGTAGTGGATACACACAAACCGGATTTGGTGTGTGTTTGTGTGTGTGTGTTTCGGTTAGGTTACGGGGCGCGTGAGTGCGTGGGTAACGGACAAAGACAGATCGTAAAGTGTCCGAATTGAACCCTACTTTACTACTACCTATTTTCTTAAAATAAACTAGTATCGTATCCGTGCGATACAGTGGTACGTAATTCAATTTTGAAACCAAATACTTCAATTCTCAATCTTGCTACCTGCTTTGTATTATTTCTTATCAAATAGGCATTAGCCAAATATGTCTCAAAAAAATTCAATTGATGCACAGGTCTCATGCGTACCCGCGCGCGATGCAACGTGAAACATCATGAAATCGAAAAAAACAATTAGCGAAACATCTCGAAACCAAAATGACATTCATGTTTCATGTTAAGTTTGTATTCTTATATGTGAATCATGTCTCAACTCTGAAGTACTTCGGTATGCATTTTCATCTAATATGTATATACCCGTGCACGATGCTGCGCGAACGTTAAACTTTCGTGTAAATTGAGAATGAAAAATTAATACAAATATTTATATGATGTTCAATACCCTCCAAATTATGGAGTTGTTTGCAAGTAAAATGTTATCTTGAAAGCCAAATAATAATACGAAGATTGAAGCCTATAAAAATCAATGATTCATGAACCATCTATTTTACCCTCTAAAACATCTTCAATGAATCATCTATTTTTCTCTTTATAATAGAGAAATGAATAGTAACTCTCTAAATATAGAGAAACACTATTCATAATCTCTATTTTTTTCTAGAGTAGAAAAAAGAATATACTATAAATATTTTTTAGAGTAGAAAATAGAGTAATACATTGGAGAAGACATAGCACATCCTCTATTTTTTTACTCTATAATAGAGAGTAAAATAAAGAATTACATTGGAGATGCCCGATCTCAAAAGAATTTAAGACTATGTTTAATGGCAATCTCAATAATCCAGATTGTGAATAAGACAAAATTGAGTTTAAAAAGTATACCAAAATTCTGAAAACATTAAGGAAATATATATAGCTGTTAAACAGAGATCCTACAGTAGCCCAAGAAGTTGCCATTCATGCATTATGGGTTGGGTTCACGTGAGACCAACCTGTTTTCGTGAGACCGTGAGACCACAAAATAACACTAAAACTTCACAACGATTCATTGTAAAGGTAAGCAAAACAGCGAAACTTCACAGCAAAAACACAGTGAAGGTTTACCTTCACAATCTTTTACTGTAAAGGTTTAGTGTAATTTGTTGGTCTCACATGATCTCAAGTCCATGCATTATATGCACATATCAACATCAAATAGTTACAAGTCAAAGTCCATTGTTGATCCAAAACTTATATGGCAAAATCTTTGCCGTGTCTGATAATTTAGAACAATTAAAAATGAGATAAAATTAAAATATAGCATTTGATTTGATAGGTATTTTTATAAAAACATCAGATCAATAATTAAAATATTTGATTTGATAAAGTATCAAACCCCCAGGTTACGATAAAGAAATTGATATACTTACAAAAAAGAACATAATTTTCGGTCATCACTTCACTGGGTTTCTAAGGTTTTTTTTAACCGCGGATTTTCGGGCCAGCTTACGCGCACAACTAATCCACGGTGGACCACGCATGGCCTGGAGTCATCGCAGGTGAACCTCCATGGCCACAAAGGCTTTGGCAGTGCCTGAATTTGAACCCTAGGTACATCCCCCAAGGACTTTACCAGTAAATCAGGTTTCTTGTTTGGACTTGAAATAAAATTCCATATTAAAGCACATATTCATCACATATTATATCATAGTTTCACCATATGCAAAACTACAAATAAACCAAACAAAACAGTCCAGTAAATTTCAATAAGAGTAGAACATTTGTTTTCGTAAAGATCCCCAGTTTGCAAAGTATACAAAATAACAAACAGATCCCGATAATAGTTTTATGTTTTAGAGACTGTTTACCATACACTTTCCTAATTAAATGAGCATAGCAAGGAACGAGAATCCTACCCGGTAAGAGGAATGACAATAAACTAGGTTCTAACTAGGTAAGTGGAGAAGAAGACTCTTATCTGTAATCTGGTTAGCATTTACTGGGTAAGAGACGCTTACAAACAATTTATTTTGATGGCCGAAAATGTTACCCGACACGGTAAGTGAGAGTGGTGACTTTTGTTGTTAAGCATTCCGTGATCATCATCGACTAATTAAGCATATAATACCCATACGGCGTACAACAAAAAGACATGCGAAAACTGATGATATGTATGCTACTCGACTTTGGCTCTGGCTTCCTCTATTTGCGGCATTCTGGACTTTAACAAATAAATTAAAAATTAAAAAATATACCAAAATTCATGATTTTTAATTCCCTACAAATAGAGACCAATGTTGACATATTTTCACCACACCAATTTTATGTATAAAAAATATACCAAAATTATATGTATAAAAAATAAAATATATAATTTTTGTAAAATAATATTGTAAATTAGATTGGATTGTAGAGGATTGTGATTGGAGTATGAAAATTTTGAGATTGGATTGGAGTTGGATATTATGTAAGTGGATGAGAGAGAAAGTAATATTTTAATTGGAGTTGGATATTAAACATAGTCTAAGAACTTTGATTTGACAACTTGACATTAATCGCGCATCTAGGATAACAAACATCCTTCCATGTTATTTTACCCTTATCATTTTCTCTATTTATTGTGAAGTCAAAATAAGAGCTCAAGTTTCCACATTTAATTTTAACAAATTCTTTATTTTAAGGATTTTAAGATAAATTATATTATTAATACATAGTAGTCGCAATTATTAAATGTTATAATTCTTTATTTTTTAAAGATAATTAAAGTGTCAATACATATTATATTAATAAAAATACAGGATACTTTAATTTATAAATAAAATAAAATTTTCTATAGTTATATGGAATTTAGCATTAAAAAGTTTGTACACATTTAAGCTAAACTGTATCTTGAATTAATATTCCTATTTTACTTCAACTAGTGTTCGGCACCGCGATTTGCGCGGTGGCGATACTTTCTAAAAAAATATTGAAGTTAAATGGGTTGATGATTACATATTAGATATTAAACCAATATTAACAGATATTAAACTAATATTAATAGATATTATACTTGATATGAAATTATTTCTCAGTTGTTTATTTTGATATATATATATATATACGTATATAAGTTTTACTCATCAAATTTTGTAAATGGCTTAAAACGATAAAAGAATTATTTGAGACTACTGATTATAATATGAATTGTTTTGTCATAACTCGTAATATACTTAATTATAGAGTTATCCCATAAATACACCGTGCAAATAGGGTGTTGTTACCTAGTTTTGCATAATTGCGAGACATTTGGATAGTGTGCTCACTTTTGTTGTAATGTACTTGTTTGTAACTTTAGCCAAAAACTTTTCACGAAATCATTCATTTCCAAACCAACGGTTGCACGAAGAGTCACAGTAGTTGTTATTAGTATTGTGATCACCGATTATAAGCAAACCCAATTAAATTGTTATTTTTTTATTTCACGTGTTTGAAATATTTCGATCTACTTGAGACTGATTTGTAAAAAATCTTAAAAAGATGTTTTAATCATTCCATATAAAATGAGAAGTATTATATCGGATTATAGTTTTATTTTTATATATAGTTTGATTTCAATTTAAATTGAAAAATGAAACTGAAAGAATTCATATATCAATGATTGTAGTAAGTTGTCTTTTCTAATTTTATATGTTTGGTTGTTCTAATTTAATCTTTTATATTGCTTCTATCATCTTCTAATATAGAGGTTGTTATATCAATTTTAATAAGTTTCATTTTTTATTATAACTAAAATTATATATATTAATTCTATAATTGTTTTTTAGTGTATTGATTTTAGTTAATAATATTAAATGTAATAAGCATTCTATTTATTAAAGAAAGATTAATAATAATTATTTAATTATATATTAAATGTAATTAGTGATATTAAACATACTAAATGTTTCATTTGTTAATGACGGATTAATAATTAATATTTAATTATATGTTAATTCTTAATTTATATATATATATATATATATTGTTTCTAATTTCATTTATATTAATTTATATAGTAAAAATAATAATATTTTAAATGATAATATTTTCTAACTTTATATATTCATTGAGATTTCAGATATTTAATTAATTTATATATGTTGTACTAAAGAATTTTTTTGAATCTCGTGAAGTGATTTAGTAAATATATTGTTTTATAAATATAATATATATAAGAATGTTGTGTAAATAATATAATTGATAATCATCATGAAGATTATAAGTGTCATCTTCATTTTATTTTATCCATTAGTTATATTAATTATAATCAATTATAAGAATCATACTCTAAGAAGATATCATTCTTGATGGATCTTTCTTTTATATATACATATACAAATACATATATTATTATATTCAAGTGTCTTGTACATAGAATTATATATATTAATCATGAACTTCGTTTATATAAATGAGTTTTTAAATATAACGATTATATATATTCACCAATATTATATAACTATAATATTAGAGTCATGTGAAATAAAAGAAATTAATAAGTTTGAGTGTAACTAAATAAGATAAATAGTCTAATTAATTTAATGTTTGTTAATAAATACACCAAGAAAAAACAAAATCCAGATAAAATAAAATAAAAATATACATATTATTATATTCAAGTCTCATGTGAATATTAACATATATACATATTATATTCAAGTATGTAAATAAAAATATACATATATCTATGTAATTTCATTTATATAAAAGAGTTTATAATTATTTTAATTATATATGCATATATATATATATATATATATATTCAATAAAAAATAGTCATGTCAAATAAAAGAATTAAAAAAAATATTGGGTGTAACCAACAACAATGAATAGTCTAATTAAAAGATGTTTTGATGATAAATACATCAATAAAAAAAGTAAAAAATTGACACAAAGAAGACTTGGATTGAGATGCTTATAAATTTGATAAAGTACAAAAAACATAAAAAACAGAGATGAGGATCCACATTTAGCATACTTGAACCGGACAACTTTCTTTCGAACTCCAATATATATTTATTCTCTCAACCTATAAAAACAACAAAAATAAAAAGTAAATCAAAATTCTCACGAAATTGTAAAGCCTCAAAGGATCCATACTCCAATTCCTTCTTATATATAGATAAACACGTATATATGTCGTAGATGAACAAATTGAGAGTTGTACCGGTTTACCCGATTAAACTCATGTGTATGTATGCTTCTCTTTGTCAATGGAGGTAATTGGTAAGGAAATAGAGAGAAATGGATTGAGAGATGGAGAGATCGTTTAGAATAAAAACAACCATAAACAAAGTGAAAAACTTAAAAAGAAAACATGAATCAAAATGAAGAAATCAAGGAATGAATAGAATAAAAAGGTTAGAGGTTATGGATGTATTAATTGGTTGAGAAAGTAAAAAGGCTTTGAGGAAAGTGAAGGGTTTGGAGGTAAAAAGTTAATGAAAGTGGTTGTATAATTACCAAAATGACCTAATTGCAATAAAAAATACATTTGCTCATATAGGGGCATAGAAGTCTTTAACATAATTATTATATAAAAAATTCAAAAAAAGAAGAAAATTTCTAGCTATGAATACTACTCTAAGAAGGTGCCACCTCATTCTTGGTGGATCTTTCTTTTATATATATATAGATTCTTTTTAACATCGAATAGGTTTACATGTTTTGAATTTGTTAAGCCGAAGTTGAGCTAAACTGCATCTGGTCAAGCAAATAAATTCTCATACTATTGAACTCATAAAATTGTAAATGAAAAAAAAACCATTGTACGAAAAACTATGGGTCAAAGTCAAACTTGAGTCAGACAAAAGCTCAAATTGACCATCAAAGTTCGGTACAATGCATCAAAACCACTTGTTACTCTTTTACCTTGTCTACATCTCTATTTAAACAATCGCTCAACTCTTTGAGATAGAGGTCAGGTTTACATACATTCAATCCTCGTTTCGCACCTCCCAATTTGTTTGGTTTGGTTTACAGCTCTACATAAACCTGGCATCACAAAATAACAAGCTTTTTCTACATTTTACATGTTTAATCAAAGTTTGTAAAATAGTGAAATTTGCATATATTTCGCTCTTCTCTTTTACAAGTCCGTCAAGGTTTCACACTAGTTTTTCAGCCATGTAGAAGCGGGTTCAAGGACCTTGAAGCTCCCCAATGAGGAGATCTCGAGCCAGCTGCATTCTTCGTGCACGTTTTCCAGCCCAAGCCCAACGAAGGAGAGTTGTGGTGAGTTAGAGACTGTAAAACAATCATCAGGAAAGGAAATTTATTACTGATTAAGCATGCATCAGAGGTATATAATATTTATATACCGCAAAAACTCACACACTCTTCACTTTTAATGAGTCTTAAACCCTTAACCTCTAAGGAGGTTGGCCTCTACAAGTAACCCACGTACCGTTGGCCAATGGCCCTTTGTTGAGTCTTAAACTTACTCCAAGCGTCTCGTACACATGGCACTACTATACTAAAAGATGAAATCTTGCTGCAAGTGTTCTCTTTTAAAAAATTTCAAGAAAACCTGGGAAATTATACCCGAGGGGTGAAACTCGTCAATCATCTATTTGCTTTTAATGTTGCAAGTCTATCTGTATCATGAAACAGATGAAAATTTCCGTACATCCTACCTCCATATATAGGATTTTCTTTTGATTTGGTTTATTCTATTTACTTCTAAACTATATAATCCCTTCATTCCATGAAAATTACAACCATTTTCATTTTGGAATGGCCCATTAAAGTTGCAGCATTTCCTTGTTTTGGAAGTTAGAATCGTCTATTTGTGTATTATCATTGTTACTACTTGCTAAGACTATTGATTATTGTCCACCAGAATGTTATCATTGGAGGGCATTAAAGATTTTTGAAAACCCAAACTAAATCAAATGAACCATTATATCCTACACAAAGGTAGGGTCTGGGAAGGGTGAGATGTATGTAGACTTTCCTCTAACCCTCGGCTTGCAAACCAAGTACAAAAACAAAGAGAACATAAAATGAAGTGATACCTATGAAATCCATGATAAGCTTTGCAGTAGTCAACAATCTTTAAAAGAGAACAACAAATGAAAAATAGCATAAAACGAGAGGACATGCAGACACCAGACCATGCAAGTGTAACACAAGTAGAGCCATATACAAATAATTATTGCTTGTCAACATTCCTTGTGATACAGATCCTGCTAAATTGATCCAATCTTTGCCCAAGCCCAAGGTATGGAATGTGTATTCTAGAAGGCCCAAAAGAGTAGAAGGTGAGGCTGGGCCCAGTTAGTTACAACAGAATTGTTATGTGTCAATAAAGAGGGGGAATGTGGGTAGCATGGGATCATTGGGAATTTATCTGATATTTTGTTAGGCTCTTAGCTGTGGCTTTGAGAGAGGGAAGTAGTCCCTGGAAGTCTGTCGTTTCCTTTTCCTTTCAGTTGTAAGTTTTCTCCTATCATCTATATTCATACAGTGAGTTTTCCCTGCCTATTCATCCTTTTATTTTACCATTCTTCTCGAGCTCTATCATTGGTCCGACCTACCTTGAACTGCTGCTGTTCATTCATGGAAACTCGAGCACAACAAAATCGTTTGGATCAACATGAGGAACAACTTCAGAAGCTTCAAGCGGATATTGTGGAGATTAAGACGGCAGTTAAAACCTGGGAATCAGATCGTGAGCAGGAGGAAGAATTTCGCAAAATTGTGATGTCATGGGTTAAGCAACAAGGAAAACAATCGACTACTGAAAGTGGGGGGCCGTCGATGGTTTCTCACGTTCCTGTAACACCTCAGGGGGGTGCGATTCCAATAAACCCAGGAGGTAATCCGTTCGTTCCTCCGATTCTCCAGGGCGGGGGTGTTACGACGATGCAGGGAGGTACGTCTCCTGTTTCTGGATCACAATTGGGGTCTACTCAAGTGTTTCATTGGGCTGCTAAGAAGGTCAAACTTCCAGAGTTTTCTGGTTTTGATCCTCAGGGATGGATTAAGAAAGCTGAATTGTATATCGAAATCCATGGTACTCCATCTAATCTTCGAATTCATCTGGCTCAGTTGAGTATGGTGGGAGTTGCTCAACATTGGTTCACGATTGTCAAACAGATTTACGATTCACTGACTTGGGAACAATTAACCAGTGAGTTATTGCAACGTTTTAGTGGCCTGGAGATTCAGAACCCGTATGAACAGCTAGCAACGCTTCAACAGGTAACTTCGATCCATGACTATATTGATGACTTCGAGTATTTGTTATCATTGGTCCCTCGTTTACCAGAATCCCAGGCGTTGGGATATTTCATTGCGGGGTTACGAGATGAGGTGAAGCGTTGGGTGCGTCTTCATCGACCTCAATCTCGTCTGGACGCCATGTATTTGGCCAAAGACGTCGAGGAGATGTTACGTCCTTCTTCAATCAGCGTATCACAGTCCCGATTTCGTTATCAGGGCAACGGTTATGATGTTGGATCGAATTTGCGATCAGATCTGAAATCTCCCATGGGCCGTTCTGATTTTAAAGGGCCTGTTAGCGTTGGGTCTAATGACAAAGGCCCAACAATTCGATTAGAGCCCAATCGATCATGTCCCCCAATACGACCTAATCCAGTCGCATCGTCCGATTCGTCTACTGTGGGAAATCGGAATAGGGGGTTTCGCTCTCTTACTCGTACCGAATGGGAGGAACGTCGAAAGAAGGGCCTCTGTTTTCGTTGTGGTCAGGCATTTGGTCCGACTCACAAATGTCCGGAAGGAAAATTAAGGGTTCTATTATTGGCGGATGATGAAATCGTTGATGATGGGGGTGAAATACGGTCCATGGAAACGCACGAAGTCAGTCCAGATGGAGAAGACGAATCACTACCAGTTGGGCAATGTACGGTATTGGAGTTTAATGGTTCTTTAGCCAATTCTGAATCAGGAGGAAAAACTTTGAAAATCGAAGGGGCAATTTCTGGAATACCCATTGTTATTTTGGTGGACAGTGGGGCAACTCACAATTTTGTGTCTCGTAAACTGGTGTCAGCCTTGGGACTTTCTTCTCAAAAAATTTCTGGAATTAATATCCAATTGGGTGATGGACATAAGGTTTTTGTTAATCAACGTTGTTTGGAATTGAATGTGTTGATTAGCGGCTGTGAATTTTTGATCGATGCTTTGCTTTTTGAAATGGGACATTTGGATTTAGTTTTGGGCATGGATTGGCTCAAGACCTTGGGAGACGTGGTCCATAACTGGAAACATCAGTCTATGCGGTTCGTGTTTGGTGGAAGGTCAGTGTGTATCCAGGGATTGTCAAATTCGGAGGTGGTGCAAGCGTCCCTTCACACGTGGTTATCATTGGAAGAATCTCGTCATAACTTACCAACCGGGTTACAAATGGTGGATTCTAGTAACACGAACGATGTATTGACAAAGGAACAACAAGTTGATTTACAGCTCATCTTTGACAGATTTTTGGATGTGTTTAAAGACCCTACGGGTCTCCCTCCAAGTCGAACGTATGATCATGGTATCTCGTTAGTTTCATCCACTGGCCCGATTTGTGTACGACCATATCGATACCCACATGTGCAGAAAACAGAGATTGAACGTCAAGTGAAGGAACTACTCTCGTTGGGTATGATACGACCTAGTAAAAGTGCCTTCTCGAGCCCGGTGATCCTAGTTCGCAAGAAGGATCAATCTTGGCGGATGTGTGTGGACTATCGCGCTCTTAACAAGGCTACCGTTCCTGACAAATTTCCAATTCCGGTTGTAGAGGAACTCATTGATGAGTTGACGGGGGCCCATTTCTTTACGAAATTGGATTTGAAATCCGGTTATAACCAGATTCGTATGAAGCCCGATAGCATTGAGAATACGGCGTTTCGTACTCATGACGGCCATTACGAGTATTTGGTGATGCCTTTTGGCCTTACTAATGCTCCGGCCACCTTTCAAGCTGTTATGAACGACATCTTTAGACCTTATTTACGAAAATTTGTCGTGGTTTTCTTTGACGATATCCTGATTTACAGCCCGTCATGGCTACAACACTTAGAAGATTTGAACACGGTCCTGACAGTTTTAGTCGCAAATCAGTTTGTGGTTAACAGAAAAAAATGTTCGTTTGGGCAAACTTCTATCGATTATTTGGGACATATTATCACCGGACAAGGAGTGGCCATGGATCCTAAGAAGGTCTCGGCTGTGTTGGAGTGGCCGGTCCCGAAACATGTAAAAGGGTTACGTGGGTTTTTGGGTCTTACGGGATATTACCGTAAGTTTATACGCCATTACGGTAGTATTGCAAAACCGTTGACAGATTTGACCAAGAAAGAGGCGTTTAAATGGAGTGTGGACGCCCAAACTGCCTTTGATGAGTTGAAACGAGCCATGGTAACAGCTCCGGTATTAGCCTTACCGGATTTTTCGATTCCCTTCATAATCGAATGTGATGCGTCCGGTCGGGGTATCGGAGCGGTCTTAATGCAACAACACAGACCCATCGCTTATTTTAGCAAGGCTTTGAGTGAGCAGAACTTAGCCAAATCCGCGTACGAAAGAGAAATTATGGCGTTGGTGTTAGCTGTCCAACATTGGCGTTCGTACCTCTTGGGTACTAGATTTTGCGTGTATACGGATCAGAAGAGCCTCAAGTTTTTGCTGCAACAACGCATTACAAACCCGGGGCAACAAAATTGGGTGGCCAAATTGTTGGGATATCAATTCGATATTCTATATAAACCGGGCCGCGAGAATAGGGCTGCCGATGCCTTATCGCGAAGAGCAGAGGATGGTGAGCTGTCGTCTTTGGTTTCGGGTCCAGTTTGGGTTCAAGGAACTCAACTCATGGAAGAAGCTCGGAACGACCCGGGAATACAGAAGATTATACGAGAGTTGACAGCCGATCCAAACACACACCCTGGGTATTCGGTTCGACAAAATGTTTTGTATTACAAGGATAGATTGGTGATCCCTCGTTCGTCGAAATTAATTCCTTCTCTTTTAAAGGAATTTCATACTTCTCTTACCGGGGGTCATTCGGGGTATTATCGAACCTATCGTCGCTTGGCTACAAATTTATATTGGCCAGGTATGATCGCGGCTGTACAGGAATTCGTGAAGGCTTGCGATATCTGTCAGCGATACAAGGCAAGCTCCACCTCTCCTAGTGGGTTACTCCAACCACTGGACATCCCTAACACAATATGGGAACATCTGTCTATGGATTTCATCTTGGGATTACCCAAGTCTAAAGGATATGATGCGTTATTAGTGGTGGTTGATAGGCTGTCCAAGTACAGCCATTTCATTTTGATCAAACACCCGTATACGGCCAAGTCAATTGCTGAAATTTTCGTTCGGGAAATTGTCCGGCACCATGGAATTCCCAAATCCATCGTTAGTGACCGTGATCCTTTGTTCCTTAGTCACTTTTGGCAAGAGCTTTTTCGGTTGCAAGGAACGACGTTAAACATGAGTTCGGCATACCATCCAGAATCGGACGGTCAGACAGAGGTGATAAACCGCTGTTTGGAGACATATCTGCGGTGTTTTGCAATCGATCAACCGCGTTCATGGGCCTTGTGGGTTCCGTGGGCGGAATTTTGGTATAATTCGACTTTTCACGGTTCCACGGGTCGATCACCGTTCGAAGTAGTTTATGGCCGCAAACCCCCGACGGTGATTCAGTTTATTCCTGGGGAGATTCGAGTGGAGGCAGTGGGGCAAGAATTACGTGATCGTGATGAAGCCTTAAAACAACTCAAATTGCATTTGACTCATGCTCAAGCATTGATGAAAGAACAAGCGGATAAAAAGCGGAGAGACGTGACTTTGCAGATTGGTGAATGGGTTTACGTTAAGCTGAAACCGTATCGTCAAATGACTATTGCGAAAAGAATTCATCAGAAACTGGCCGCTCGATTTTTTGGACCATTCAAGATTATCGAAAAGATAGGACCGGTTGCCTATAAGCTGGATTTACCTCCTTCATCTCGGGTACATCCAGTTTTTCATGTTTCATTACTAAAGAAAGCTGTTGTGTCGCCTACGGTGACTCAAATTTTACCACCTCAGCTGGAATTAAACGCTAAGGATTCATTTTTTCCAGAAGAAATTTGTGCCGTACGTTCAGTACTACAAGAGGGGAAATCGGTGGTACAGTGGTTGATCCGATGGCAGGGGCAAACTCGGGAAGAAGCTACATGGGAGGATGCAGATATAATTAAGGGCCAATTCCCTGATGCAAGTCTTGAGGACAAGACTTTGCTAGATGGAGGGAGTAATGATACAGATCCTGCTAAATTGATCCAATCTTTGCCCAAGCCCAAGGTATGGAATGTGTATTCTAGAAGGCCCAAAAGAGTAGAAGGTGAGGCTGGGCCCAGTTAGTTACAACAGAATTGTTATGTGTCAATAAAGAGGGGGAATGTGGGTAGCATGGGATCATTGGGAATTTATCTGATATTTTGTTAGGCTCTTAGCTGTGGCTTTGAGAGAGGGAAGTAGTCCCTGGAAGTCTGTCGTTTCCTTTTCCTTTCAGTTGTAAGTTTTCTCCTATCATCTATATTCATACAGTGAGTTTTCCCTGCCTATTCATCCTTTTATTTTACCATTCTTCTCGAGCTCTATCACCTTGGTACAATCATAACATTCCTCCCACCATGAACTGTAGGTCTGGGGTTGATAGGAACCTTAAGCAACAACCAAACAAGAAATCTGGTTGCACAAACAATCAAGTTGTTTCAGACTCTACCAGAATAACACTTCTCTTACTTGATATTTGTGAAACCCAACCAAAAAAAGAATCAAATGCACAAAGGTTCTGTAACAAAAATCCACTCATATAAAAAAAACTATAAGCAATAAAAGCCATTACCGTGAATGAACATAAAAATGAAGATTGTATGAAGATAACCCACCTGCTATTTATTTACCTACGGGAGCCTGAACACAACTCAAATATTCCACAACAACTCTTCCAAGAAGTTTTTTCAGCTATTTCTGGATGCTGCACCTAGCAGAGGCTGCATATGATTTTAAAAATATATTATCAGTCACAAATAGAAGTGTGAAAGGAAGGGGCTAAGGGCATACCTGTTTCTCAGAGCATTCAGGTGTCTCGGGTTCATTTACACGATCAGTGGGGTTCCTTCCACAAAATCGGCATGCATCATTCGTGGAAGCTGGTAAACAATCGTTTGATTTTGGAGAAGCCTTATCATCCGATGAAACTTAAATCATTTTTCTCAACCTTCTTTTCTTTTGGAACTGATCCAACCACTTCGCTGATAGAAGTTGGACAATTATTCTGTTCCAAGGGCAAGGGAGTCATGATGCCATTACAGATAGACGAGGTCTACATATGCATTCCACTGCCAATCAACACATACATGATGTTCTCTGTGCATTGAAAGTACTCACTTTATCACACCATAAGTTTCATCATTCAGAATCAAATGTCAGATAGTGATAAAATATATAAATCAAAAGAAGAATTGGAAACAATGTTACCTGGAAGAACGAATTTGAGCTAAGAGATGGAGAATTTGGTTACTTGGAAGAACGAATTTGATCGATTGGGGATGAAATCAGGTGTAGTGGTACTGAATAACCTGGAAAACAACACACACACACAAAAAAAACATCATATTCTTAGTAAAATCGAGAAGCAAAACGCAAAAAGGGCTCTACATAAGGGAAAACAATGTTACCTGGAAGAACGAATTTGAGCAAAGAGATGGAGAACTTGGTTAGCTGGAAGAACGAATTTGATCGACTGGGGATGAAATCAGGTGTAGTGGTACTGAATAACCTGGAAAACAACACATACACAAAAACATTAGATTCTTAGTAAAATCGAGAACCAAAACGCAAAATGGGCTCTACATAAGGGAAAACACAGAAATTGAAGCAAAACTGGCCTTTACATCAAAGAAAACACAAACCCTAATTGCAAACATTAGTAAGAAAAATCGAGGAGAGTAAATCAGAAATCGAAGATACCGAGCAAAATCGAGAAAAAACAAGGAGAGTAAATCGATTCTAAGAATACTTTGTGCGCTAGAAAACATGGAGAAGATGATATATGCTATTAAAATTGCAGTTGATGGAAGATGTGAGAAATTGGTGCAGACGTGGGCGAGAGAGATCGTGGAGAACGAAACGGAAGGGAGAAGTTGTGGCCGGAGAAGAAGAACGGTTTTCAATCCTACGCTGCAAATGTTTGTACATAGTGTTAAAGGAGCAGTAATCTTGAAAAACTGAATGTTGACAAATAACTACTATCTATACTATCTTATAATACATTTAACCCCCAAACTCTTAAAAACAACCTCTTAAGCTATATGTACAACACTTTAATGCATATTACTTAAAGTTTTAGAGAGAGAAACTTCTCTCTCATCCATTGTCATTTTAAACCCACGTGACACCATTCTCTGCAAACGACTTCTCGGTTACTTTCACCAGTTCTTTTTTAAAATTGCAAACGTCTCCTCGGTTACTTTCACCAGGGTTTCTCTTCCATCTCCCGCCTTCTCTATCTTGAAGGTATTTATCGAATCCCTTATTTCACTCTTTATTTTGATTTTGAATTTGGTTTAGGTTTTCTGGTTTTCTAAGTTTTTTCCGAAGCTTCTCTCTTTACATCTATCCTTGACGAGGTAAGTTTCTTTGTTCTAGGTTTTCTGGGTTTATAATTTGTTTCGAAATCATAAGGGGATTTTGAAGATTTTGCGTCATTTACACTGAATGAAAATCTTGCGTAAAATTATTCTCCCGATTCAACAATACTAAGAATTTTTGTGGCAAGTCTTGTTTTGATTTTCTATTTTTTCATTGAGAAGACGTCGATTCAAGGTCCTGCTTGGTATATGTTGTAATTCATACTAATCTATTTCTTTGATTTATATGTTGGCTACTTTGAGATAATCATCGGGATAGTAAGTCTTTTTGGTTCCTAACTTTCCTTTCAACTTCTTGCAGATTACACTCGAAGATAATTAATGTACTACCATTTTTTCCAAATTTCTCCTGTTAATTGCTCTTGCGTTTCGTGTTATTTTGCTTCGATTCGTACCTAAAATTTTGTTTTATTTGATGACCGAAGACAAAACTTGCGGGAGAGATTCGTTGGCTATGGCTACTAAGAAGTTAGGGCGCGATTTATCTAAGGTTTGAATTTTGTTTTCTCTTCCTATTTGAAATTTACAATGGAAAATTTAGCATCTCAAACATGATGTAATTTCTTGTCCCTAACCTACCATGTTATAGTCCTGTGCTCGTATTATTTTTCTGACTAATAAGTAATTTGAGGACTATTTATCATTGTCTGGGTAAATTTATGAATGTGAGTATGAAGCTTATGTTGTTGGTGCAATTTGTGATGGTACTGTTTATGCTACTCACTTAGCATCTTAAGTTTTAAATTATCTATCTGCTTCTGTTGATGCTGTTTGTACCAGTTAGCTGGTTTGCCTTAATATATGTTTAAGGAAAACCCGATTACCCACTCTAATTACAACCTCAAAGTATGATGGTCAAAGGCTTTCTGTGATACCGCATATCGGTGCACGAGTAACTCCAACTACAACTCCCAAGACGATTTCTACGGATGTATCTCCGAGAAGATATTCTGCTTCTGGTACTACATCCCCAACAAAAATGCAATATGAACGGCCTACTACACTGTCATCATGTTACTCATCAAGCCAACAATCTTCTGCTGAAACCCTCCCTCTCGTGGTCCCCTAATACCAGGTTTGAAGGCTTCTCAAATGAATGAAATCTAATAACTACAATTTTAAAGCCTCTTTTGTGTTTACTTTATTTTATTTTGCTATTTAGTATATCTATCTCACCCGACTTCTTCTTTTAGTTCGGACCTCTAAGATTTATGGAAAGAAGGTCTTCCATCAAGAAGGATGGAAGGATCATGTGAGAATAAGAGTTAACGTGAGAAGGTAAGAAGGACCCTTATCACTTCTAATCTCAAACCCACCCATGAATCTTGCTTGATAGGAGGATTCATTCGATGCATCTTCTCTCAGTGCACCTCATCCTAATGTGCCCTTCTCATCATAACTTTCATTCTCACCGGAACCCAACCCTATTTAGGCAATAATTGACTATATATCTCAACTTGTTTTTGTATTTGAATTATCTTAATTGGTTTTAAGACAATTATTTTATCATTCAAAAAGAAAAAAAAGGAATTTCAATTAGCTTGATCCATCATCCATGCACCTTGTGTTACTTTTGGGAGTTTCCACATCCTTTGGGATCTGTTTTAATTGATATTTGGGACTGATAACAAGGATCTTTATTTGTCGTTTCAAGGTCTGCTAAATCACAACAAGCAATGAAGATATCATTGGAGGACATATATTTTGTTTATATAGGTGCACATTTCCCTTCCATTCCAGTTCCCAAAGCAACACCCATTAATTTCCAAATCTAGAGTTTGAAATTAATGAGAGATGAACGAAATTGATTAACAATTTATGCATTGCTTGATTATGAATTGACTTTTGGCTTGGTGCTTCAAAGCTGTTATCAATTGACTTGCACAAAATGTAAAACCAGATGATATATGCTCTCGAAATAGCTCATGCAGGTATCCATTACTTAGCTTATTATGCTCCACCCATGTTATTTGATCATAATAAAGTAAGCAAATGTATCCAAACCCATAAATAATTTCAATAAGGTATACATCTACAAGAAAATTTGAGTTTGATATATAAAGATATCAGTTTTAACATTGAGATTTCATCATCCGCTCAATCAAACAGCCTGAAGGCAGCTTCTATGTGGTCTTTTATGAATTTTAATATTATTTATGTATTGATTATTGCTTTTTTCAGGAACAAATGGTGAAAGGTTGTGATTAATATTAGTCAACAGTAAGTTTTACTTGGTCTTATGCATTGTTTGCCCTTTAAATGTTCCTTCATGATTTTGTGTTTAGTGAAGGGAAATTCATGACTAGGCAACACCTGGTTGTCTAGAGAAGATGTTGATTCCATATCGTAAAACTGATGGCATATATGGCGGCTTTCACATATTTTAGATTTCAGTTCTTAAGTGCATCTGATGGATTTAGGTTGGAGTTCTTATTGCATTTGCTTTGACGAGATCAAGGGACATTGTGTCTATAATGCCATCTGTATTTTAAGAAATTTTCTTTGATGTCTTTTTTGTATTCTACTTCAATACTTCACACTACTTCTATGGTTTCTATTTGCAACAGATGTATCCAAAATGCCATCATAACTTAATATGATGAAAATAATGGTTTGGTCAACAACTATGTTCGTATCTGTTATAAAATACTTCTTTGTTGGTGGCTACATTGTCTGCCAACTTATGGAGTATATATTTTGATAACCATTACAAATGCATAAATTAATTTTGGAAGAGGGTTAAGCAAAGTTATCACAGGGTGGATATTTTGAAACTGAAGTGTTTGGGCTAAGTGGTGAATAATTGTGTAAATTGTTGTAAAAAATCTCAATCCTCATCAAGTCTTTAGGTTTGATGTCGTTGAATACATTTTTCTTCAAGGGTTGTTTGCTAAATGCTTATCGGGTAAGTACTTATTGATATCACTTACCGATTTAGCATTTCAAGACCAAAAACAATACCTAGTAAGAGGCATAACAAAAACTTACCTAGGTAGAGCGAAGTCGTAAGAGTAAGCATAAAGATATCCCAACAGCTAAGAAAACGACATAAAGAAGTGGCTTTCAATGATGATGGTGACACCAAAGCTTCAAAAACTTTTACGTTTATGGCTCCCGCCGCATTGCGCGGGCACACTACTAGTATCCTTTTAATATAGTAGTATAGATAACTAAATTTTTTAATGTATTTTTAATCAATGTATAAATATTTGAGAGTTGGTTAAAGATAAACTTTAGTTAACTAGAAAATGTATTTTTCATGTTTAAAGTTATGTGTTTTTTCTATTGTAAACCTTTAATTGAAGGTGAATTATACTGATGGTCTTGTGGTTTGCTCAAAATTTGGATTTGGTCATTCAAATTAGGGTGCTTACGGGTTGGGTTGTCGGGTTGAAGGCATTTAAATAACTCAATCAAATGTTTACGGTTTGAAAAATCTCAACTCAACCCAAACCGTACCGGTTGGTCGGGTTGATACTTTGGTACATCAAAATATTCTCCTAACATTGAATATGTTGTTTTCTCTACTCATAATTCATTTTTTCTAAATCTGCATATGTATATTCACAGTCATAGAACATATATACGAAAGACGTAATATAGATATGGAGAAAAACTTGAACAAGAACATATATATGAAGGACGTAATATAGATGTGGAAAAAAACTTGAACATGTATGTATATCAACAGGGTATGTGTGGTGTAATTGTCTAATGTACATATTAACACTGTAACACCCTAAAAATAAGGGTAAATTTAAACATGTCTTAAATGCGGAATATGACGTAACTATAATAAATAAATCACCCAAAGAGGGGAAATAGTATGTACATATTAACAGTGTAACACCCTAAAAATAAGGGTAAATTTAAACATGTCTTAAATGCGAAATATGACGTAACTATAATAAATAAATCACCCAAAGAGGGGAAATAGTAAGGCATTTACAACCAAAAGTAATGAAACAGATACAATAGACAACCTACTAATCTAAGACAATATAGCCTAGATTATAAACGGGTGTCTCTAACTCTCTATCTCTTCTCCAAAAGATTAACCGGTTAAGGTCCAAAAGTACGCCACTAGTTGACACTACAAAAATACTAACATCTCATCTCGGCTCTTCACTCAAGACCAAGGAGTCTCACCGCTAGAATGACCTGTTATACATGTCATTTTAAGAAAAAGTGTTAGGCTAAAGTCTAGTAAGAACAAACAGTTATAATTGAAAAAATAATAAGAAAATCATTGGAAGGTAATATAGAAAACCATTATATAAATCTTGGGTAAAATCAATATTTCTACAATACCTCTTGTGTTGACGGGGGGAGACCCGTTTACCAACATTAGTGACGGAACAAAAGTGAGCCACTTGATATGTTAGTAAAACCAATCACATAATTTATAAACATATTGGATAACAAGCTCAACTCCTCTAAGTTTATGGCTCGTGGAATCTCAATGTCAACCCCTCTAGGTCTATACTTTGAAATTTCCAAATCTAAGAAAATTACAAGCACATTGGAATTACACCGTACTGCTCATGGGACGATGCCCGGCCATACCGGTCCACATCTTACTTACCATGAGGCCTGATGCATATTTCGTGCTACAATGAGGGAAACTATCGTCCCATCATTGAACATAAAGACTCAAGTGCCTATGAATTCATTACACTAAAACCAAGTATAATAACAAGTTTCTCATATGCAATAATAACTCTACATATGATAAGTAAATTTGTTCCAATATCATAAGATACACATCTCCATATTTTCTTATCTTGGCCGCAAAATCAATAACAAGACACTTATTTCCCAAAAATTCATCAAATTAATAGCATCATTTCTTATAGGAACCATTCACCATAAATCTTGTTTCAAAATCTTTAAACGCTTCAAAACCCTAATTTTGACCTAGATTTCTAAAATTCCAAATTTGTGAGAAAAGTGTAGTAAAACATATAGAATAACTACAAATAACCCTTAAACATAACTTATCCATCTTTTCTAAACATTTTCATCCAACAAGAACCCTAAAATCTCCAAAAAATGGGTTTAGGTCAAAACTCTTCCAAGTCAAGAAATAATTAGTGAAGAGATGTTTAGAAGGTTAAAACATATATTTTAACATGTATAAAGTTTTAGAAATGAGAACGAACTCACAAGTTAGGTTTTTATGAAACCTAGAAACCCCTAGCAAAACTTGGTGAAGATAGTGAAGATGATTAGATGAATAACTCTTGCCTCTTAGCTTCAACACCTAGTTTGATGATGCAATCACTTGAATGCTCCAAAGATTTTGGTATTTAATGTACCCAATCTTGCATTAAATGGAGAAGGGTTTGAGAGGGAAAAATCACAGGGAAAGGAAGGTTAAACGAGTGCGTTTGATTTGGTAAAGTGAGAGAGAGAAGAGGGAAACCTTAAAAGAAAAGTGAAAAGTTTCGTCAAGCACCAAGTGGATGTCCGGCTGGAAGACCATGCGGACGTCCGACCCTGTTCTCGACCAAAAACTCCTGAAATTTCTGTTGCTTCCGCGGAAGTACGCGGAATCCCGGATTAACACGTATGTCCGGCCTGACCCTATGCGGACGTTCGCAAAGCATAAACTCGCCATTGTTTAAAATCAGATATGTAGATGAAAATGCAAAATAAGTAGATTCCAAATATAATTAATGTAGAATTCTAACACACCCAAATCGGACTTTAGCTTATGAAAAGACTCCTTAAGAAAACAATGTCTAAGTCTTAAATTCTTAAATGCATAGAATAAGGTTTGAATTACTTACCGACAAAATTTAGGGTGTTACAAACAGGGACTTAACAATCATATTAAAGCGAAGAAAAGGATATTGGGTTTTTCGGATTGTGTTGGGTTTGAATGACCATACCTACGACTTGAGGATTTTACAACTTGATTAGACATCGGGGTGCTTCGGGTTGGGTTATTTGTTAGTGAATGCCTAAAACCAATCATACGATGATTGTAATTTTGAGTTTGTTTCATGAGATTAATAAATAAGTAAATAAAAGGCATTGCCCATTTTACTATGTATATATTATATTCTGTGTTTTAATTATTCATAATAAATAACCTTATAATAATGTATTCTAAATGTCCCTAGTTAAATATTATTTTGGGTTTAAGGTTGAAATACTATTATAATGAAGGATTCATATAGAGATGTCGAATCTGCATATGGGTACAATATGGAGATTTTGTGTATCGGACTTGACTCGTTATGAGAACACTGCATTGGATGTCATGTGAGTGTCATAAGTGTTTTCTCATGTGGTCAATGTACATGTAATTCTTTGACTTGAGAAATATGGAGTTTGTTATGTGTAAGTAATATATTTTGACATTTATTCTAATCATTATGTAACTGGGCGACAAAATGATTATTGAGTATGCTATAAAAACATGGTAGAAATAGCATGTATCAAGATAAGATTTGTCCCTCCTTTATAACGTGAGTGATGTCTATGGATCCCTTGATAAATATACTAAGGAAATGCATGCATGCTCAGATGATTGATATGATATATCATTTTCTGTTTTTATTAGTATATTAGGGAATCAAGAAACTAGAGATTGGGCATAATGAGAATGACACATTCAATGTCTCGTACTCAATCTAGACATCAAGGACAAAAAATTTAAATATGTAAGCTAAAACTGACTATAAACCGATAATTTGTGTATCACCAATTCTCGTCATTTGGGGTGACGATGATGTATTGCTAGACACCTATCATCGTTTATAACTATAAATACAATATTTATATTTATTACCAACATATCGAGAACTCATTGGGTCACACGCTTTGCACATATTCCAATAAGGAGTTTCAATAATTAAAAAGTTTAATTATTATATCTGAGTTGTATTGATTTAATCTGATTAAATAAAATAAGATATTAATGGACATAAATAAATTTGACTAGGGATGGCCTTTGTAAGGGAGTGATGGTGTATGAAAAGTCTTACACTCAAGTATGGTGTAGGGATGGTGGTGGTTATGCATACCTCTCATATCCATATAAAATGTATGACATTTTATGCAAGAGCTTTGGTCTTGCAATTCTCTCTCAAAATCACCTACAACTATATGCTCCCTTTTCTTTCTAAGTTTTGAAACTGTGACTAGCATCACAAGAAGGCAAAGGATTCGGATTGTTCGTGTGGATACTGTGGAGGCATCAAGCTATGTTTGTTGATGTGATTCAAAGTCTCGCTAATTGTGAGGTATACTTTTGAAAAACTCGATCTATTCTAGTTTATATGAGTCCTTGGAGGGTTACAGTTTTATTTTCTGTTGTGTTTGGGATCCTGTAACCCAACAATTTCGTTTTCGGTTGGGTGCTTCGGGTTAGGTTATTTTCGTGTTCGGTTTGGTGCTTCGGGTTAGGTTATTTTCGTGTTCGGTTAGGTTGGGTTACTTCCTTAGTGTCTTTTTATTCCCTTTTAGTGTCTTATTTCCTTTATGTATTCGTGTTTCCCTTTTATTTATTTATTTTCATATGGGGTTGTTGAGGATAAAAGTTTGTGTTTTGATTAGTATCATTTTTGGAGTTGATGAGTCATTGTGGCGAGTCACCAGTATGGCGAGCAGTAGCTCAAAGATCTTGGCAGCATATTTCTTCTCAATTTAGTGAAATGAGGAGAAGACATGGACTATGGTCAACTCTAGGATTTTCAGGGAAGGGAAAGAAAAAAAAGACAAAGAAGATCGTGACAAAATAGAGGAAGAGAACACCATTGAGAGGTCCCTCTCATCTCTCAAGTCTTTTTTAAAAGGAGATCAAGACAAAATGAGGAATAAGACAACTCATGCAAGGTCCCTTTCATCTCCCTCAACTCCTTTTCATCTCTTCACATATATAAATGGAGCTTGGTGTTGGCATTTGGGCATCTCTCAACACTTCATATTGAAGATTCAGCTGAAGTATTTTACTCTTGTGTTTCATTTTAGCTAGTTTTGATTTCCGTCACCATGTGGTGAGCTTGTGGTCACAATAACAAGTTTCAGTTTAATGCAGTTTATGTTTCAATACTTGTTTTCTTTCATTATGTCTTTATCTATGAGCAGTAGCTAAACCCCCCCAGTGTTACCGCATTTCGCTAACTTTTCGGTTTGGCCATTCAAGTTGAAGCTTTAAATCAATGCGGAAAAGATGATCACTTATGCGTGTTAATATTAGATCATTGACCCAGAAATGGACGAATCCGAGTACGGCTTGGGTGATGCAAGAAGTTTGAGAAAATCTTCAATAATCACATAGAGATGTAGATTTTTGCATAATCGAGTTAAGATCCAAATGTCGGTCGAGTTGGTGTGTCATAGAAATATGTGCATCTCTCCACACTGGCAGGGCTAAGATCTTTGAGATCTACTTAGAAAGATTGGCAAACCGAAAGTTAACATTTGTGGATACTTTAAGATAAAACCGTAATCACAACCTATGTGATGTAGTTTAGGAGAAGGAAATCACATGTAATCACACCCGTACCCGTTTTTTTTTATTATTTGTTAATTTAAATCTTTGATATTTGCTCAAAATAACCCAACTTTATAAACTTTACACAGGAAGTTTGTGTAAATCTTCAATTCTTAGTTAAGTCTAATCCATGTGGATAGGTCCTTACCATTATATTACTTGCAAAGTGAACTCAATAGTTATTAGTTGATATGCATAAAAGGTCATGAACAGTGATGAGAGAGATAGAGAGAGAGAGAGAGAGAGAGCGTCAGAGAGAGGGAAGGGGTGAGGGTCCGATTACGGCAGAATCCATACAACGGGAGTAGCAAGTACCATCTGATGGGAGTAAATCGAAATGCAAGGCAACGGTCTTTTATGTTCTACAATTTCCCGGAGAATACGGAAGTAAGATTGCTATGGAAAACCTTCAAAGGGTTCGGGGAGGTTACAGATTTATACATGGCAAAAAGAGACTCGGAAGTGGAAGAAGATTTGGTTTCGTAAGGTATAACATAAACAGATCAGGTTCGGACGCGGTGGAGTTAGGAAGAAACCTTAACTCGATATGGATAGGATCCTATAAACTAAGGGTCTTTGAGGCCGATAAAGAAAGAACTAGGAAGGGGTCATCTGATATTAAACAACACTCCAAGAGGGAAGAAGACAACCGAGACTTAAGTAAGGGGCAGAGGAGACACGAAATCAGAAGATCATACGCCGATGTACTAAAAAAGGAAAAGAGACGGAGGCAGACACGGGGAAGAAGGAGGAAGTGGTGATCGGGTCATGGGAACCGGAGGAATTTACATTAAAACTCTTGTAGAATTGCCTAATTGGAAACGCTAAGTCGGTAGAGTACATGGGCAATATTAGAAGTATGTGCAAAGAGGAGATGAATGGGGTAAAAGGAGTGAAATTTTTGGGGGGTAGGCAAGTACTAATCGAGTTTGGGGAGGAAAGCGCCATGAATAAAGTTTTCGAAGACAAGGCTCATGGATTGAATTTTTGGATGAACGACTTACGTAAGTGGTCGATGGGATATAGGCAATCAGAAAGATTGGTTTGGTTGAGGGTCATGGGAGTTCCGTTACACAGGTGGCGTACAGAGGTTTTTGAAGGAATAGCAAAGAAATGGGGAAGGGTCATCAAAACCTAGAACTGTAATATAGATGAAAGTGACAATCTTGCATGGGGAAATTTTTTGATTAGTACGTCGATTATAATTCCGATCAGTGAACTAAAGAGTATCAAGGTGGGAAAATTCTTTTATCAGATAAAAATAGACGAGGAGGACAGCAGCCTAATGATGTTTGTGAATGAAGACTCGGGACATGAGTCGGAAGGGAGCTTTGATGAGGAGGATGACGAATCGATGGCTCATTCGGATTGGTCGGAGGAAGAGAAATTTAGCGACGGAGATTTGGGGGTGGAAGTAAGTAGACTGGAAAATACAGTATTCGACGGCGACAAGGTGAAGAACACAACGGCGGAAAATGCAATCGGTGACCCGATGAAATCGCCGGAGAAAATTCAAAAATCGCCGGAATCCGGTGGGGGAGGCGAAGAGTCATCAGAAAGGAGAGATGAGGGCAGCACAGGTTACAAGAACGAAATTAATTTGGCATGGGAAAAAGAAAAGGCGGCTGGTAAGATGGGAGAGAATAAGTGGGGGGAGGCTATGATGAAGTGAATCAAGAAAAAACAAAAGAGGCTGATAAAGTGGGCCAACAAAGCTAAAGGTATAACATCATGGAAAACGTGAATGTCAGCCAAGTAATTCTAGAGGAGGTAAATAACAAATCTGGGCCCAAAGAAAAGGAAGCCCACAGGAGCCTGAAGAAAAATCGAAGTCCAGTTGTAGAAACAATCATGTCTGATGATCACGTGACAGAAAAAGAAGAGGCTCCTCCAAATTCGTCTCAGAACAGTACTACAGCTAAAGAAAAAAAAGGAGAAGGCAATTTCAAATCATTAGCGTCATCATCCAAGTCGATTGGGGATAGAACGAAAGGCAAAAAAGCTGAATTGAAAGAAATTAGTAGAGGGAAGGTTAGTTTTCATCTGATAAAAAAATGGCAAGACAAAGCAATAAGAAAGGATCACAAAAGAGGTTTTCGAAAAATGAAGGGGCGGAGAAATCTCTGAGAAAGAAATCGTCGGGCCATGGCTCGATTGGGGCAACAAGTCAGATATCGTTGTCCAACGAATTCAGAAGTAAAGACTCTCTAGTAGATTTGCTGAATTTCGGAGAGATTTTGGGATTGGAATGGGAGAAACAAAAAACAAGAAATCAGGCTGCTACGACAAAAGGTAAGTCTCGATCCGTGTCTGTTTCTAAATGGAGGTGATATCAATGAACATAATAGGTTTTTTTTTTGGGGGGGGGGGGGGGGGGGGGGTTAAAAGGAATTGGGTTAAAGAGATTAGTAGGAACGTTAAACCTACGGTGGTAGGTATTCAGGAATCAAAAATCACGAAATGGAACGAATTGCAGATTAGAGCGTTATGGGGGGACGACGATATGGATTTTGCGCAGGTATTGGCCAAAGGAAGATCGGGGGGTATTGTAACGATGTGGGATAAAAAATCTTTTAAGGGAGAATTTGTGGTAGAAGATGAGAATTTCTTAGCGGTAATTGGGAATTGGGAGGGATCGGAAGGCTTGGTTGGTCTTGTTAATGTTTACGGGCCGAGGGAGCCGTGTGAAAGGAAGGTTCTTTGGGAAAAATTGGAAAATCTCGTGTCCAAGGAGGAGGTAAAATGGTGCATGTTCGGGGACTTTAACGAGGTAAGGGGGAGTCAAGAATACCTAAACTCGATTACAAATGACCGGGGAGCGGAGGAATTTAATGATCTCATAAGGAAAAGTGGCTTGCTAGAAGTGCCGATGAGCGGGAGAAAGTTTACTAGAATAAGCGACGACGGGGCCAAGTTTAGAAAACTTGATAGGTTTCTTGTCTCTAGTGAGTTCGGTTTGCTTTGGAGAAACTTGGGGGTGAAAACACTTGAAAGGAGGTGGTCCGACCACTTTCCTATTATGCTATATGAGGATCGGAACGATTTTGGTCCAAAACCGTTTAAATTTTACGACTCTTGGCTTAAGGAGGAGGATATTAAACGTACAGTGGTGGAAGCTTGGAATAAACGGGTAAGATCTAGTAGGCCGGATTGTGTTTTTCACGACAAATTGAAGAATGTGAAAGAAGCATTAAGGGGTTGGAGCAAAGAGAAATTTGGTGATCTTGAGAAAAACTTGTGCATAAAAAAGGAGGTTTTAAAAAAAGAATAGACGGCGGAAGAGAGAGGGTGGGAGGAAGAAGATAGGATGCGATGGGTGGAAGAGAGAAAACAATGGCTTGAGTTAGAGGAAAAAAATTGGTATGGAAAGGAAAAGAGCAAAGGTAAAATGGATTTTGGAAGGTGACGAAAATACCAAGTTGTTCCACGCGGTATCAAAATATAGAGAAAGGAAGAATTCGCTAAGGGGTTTGAACATCGGATCGGGTTGGTCGGAGGACCCAAAATAGATAAAAGATTACGCTTTTGATTTTTTCAAAGGAAAGTTTGCTTCCGATTGTGGTGACGCCCCAAGACTCAAGGAAGGAAACTTTAAAAAATTGTCCTGAGAAGAAAGCGCAGGTTTGGAACGACCATTCGAGGAAGATGAAATTTGGGGAGCCATCAAAGAGTGCGGTTCAAATAAATCGCCCAGACCGGACGGCTTTACCTTTGGTTTTATTAAAAAAATTTGGGGGACGGTGAAAGAGGATTTGGTAAGGGCGGTGCGGTGGTTTTGGGAAAAGGAGGAAATAAGTAGGGGTTGCAACTCCTCTTTCCTAACTTTAATTCCCAAAAAGCAATCCCCGGTAGGTCTAGGGGATTATAGACCAATTAGCCTAATTGGGGTTTTTTACAAAACGATTGCAAAGATTTTGGCCGATAGATTGAAAGGTGTTATGGGGAAACTTGTAAGCACGACCCAAAGTGCCTTTGTTAAGGATCGTTACATACTCGATGGGGTCTTAATAGCGAATGAGGTGGTGGACTTTATGAAGAAAAAGAAGAAGTCCGGTTTGATATTTAAGGTTGACTTCGAGAAGGCATATGACAACGTAAGTTGGCCATTTTTGTTGGATAGTTTGGAAAGAATGGGGTTCGGACGAAAGTGGATCATGTGGATAAAAGCTTGCCTTTCATCGGCAACAATGTCAGTTATAATCAATGGGAGTCCAACAAAAGAGTTCGAGATGGGTAAAGGATTGAGACAAGGGATCCACTTGCTTCGTTCCTTTTTCTCATAGCGGCGGACAGTCTACACATGTTGATGGAGGAGGCGGTAAGGATTTTCGATGGCATCAAAGTCGGGAAAGATGAGGTTCCAATATCGCATCTCCAATACGTCGACGATGTAATTTTTTTCGGAAGTTGGAACCTTCAAAATCTTAAGAGCTTACTGAAAATATTGAGATGTTTTTATTTGTTGTCGGGGCTGAAAATAAATTTGGCTAAAAGCCATATCTATGGAATCGGAATAAACGATGAAGAAATTCAAGCTTTGGCAAGGAGTGTCGGGTTCGGATGGGGATTATTACCATTCACCTATTTGGGTCTTCCGGTTGGGGTGTCAATGAGGAGATTGGAACACTGGAAACCGGCATTGGAAAAGGTGAAGAAAAGACTTGCATCGTGGAAGTCGAAAATTTTATCGTTTGGCGGACGATTAACTCTAGTCAAATCGGTTCTTGGAAGCTTACCGTTGTATTTTTCTCGTTGTATCGGGCTCCGAGAGGTGTGGTGAGTGAAATGGAAAGATGGAGAGGTAGATTCTTTTGGGGTGGGGGCGCGGGGAGGGAGAAAAGAAAGGTTGGGTGGGGGTGAAATGGGACAAAACCATGGGTAGTCTCGAAAAGGGGGGGTTGAACATTGGCTCGTTACAAACGGCCAATTGGGGACTTTTGGGGAAGTGGTGGTGGAGATTTCGAGTGAAAAAAAATGCCTTGTGGGTCCAAATCATCAAAAGTATATATGGGGAGGAGGGGGGGTTTGGGGTTAATAATAGTAATTTTGTTGGTGTAGGTACAACGTGGAGTAATATCATTCGAATCGGGGCGATATTGGATAGCAACGGTGTGGAATTCTCAAAGTCCTTCGGCAAAAGGCTTGGGGACGGTTCAGAAACAAGATTTTGGAAAGAAATGTGGGCTGGAAATGGAGCGTTTCAAGATGAATTTCAAAGACTTTATCGGCTCGAAACAAACAAAGACGTCACGGTAGCGGAAAGAGGTGAATGGATCGATGACAATAGGCATTGGAAATGGGGTTGGAATCGAGAACCGAGAGGTAGGGCAGCGGGTGAATTGGAAGAACTAAAGCGGAAGGTAGGTGATCTTCGTCTGAATATTAACAAAAAGGATACAATCGAATGAAATTTAGCGTCGTCAAAGGAATTCAACGTGAAGATTTTGAGGAAGTTAATCGAACAAGGTAGCGGTGGATCGGCCGGTATTTTACAGCCCACTTTATGGAACCAATGTGTTCCAAAAAAAGTGTCGATATTTATATGGAGAGCGAGATGGGGTCGAATCCCATGTAGATCGGTATTGGACAACTCAGGTATGGACTTGGATTCAATCTTATGTCCTTTATGTGGGGAGGAGACGGAGACGGTGGACCATGCACTAATAACGTGTGCGGAAGTAAGAAAGGTTTGGCATAATATTGGAAGATGGTGGCGGAGAAATTTAGAGGGGCTGCAATCTCTTCAAGAATTGATGGATGAAGATGATCAAATAGGAAAAAACGCGATGGCTTGGAATGGAGTGAAGTGGGTGGTTTTGTACCTCATTTGGGCTCATAGAAACAAAGTTGTTTTCAAAAGTTAAAAAAGGAAAATCGTCGATTGCGTTTTTTATTTCCAAAGAATTTCGTTCGAATGGATCAAGAGAAGGGAACCGAAGTTGGGGTTGGACTGGACGAGATGGTTTTCGGATCCTTCTGAGTGACATAAAAATAGCGAATCATAGTTGAAGGGTCGTGCTGCAGATGGTTGGCGATGTAAATGGGCTGTTTTGATCGATCCTCACAAAACATTGCCGGCAAACTTCCTCGTTCTGCAGTGCTCCCTTTAATTTTTAGTTTTGGTTCTGTTGAATTTTGGTTGTGTGACAGTGGCTTTTCTCTCTTGATGCCACTGTGCTGTTTGTTTTTTGTTTAGCTTTGGCTCTGTGGCTGAACATTGGTTGTAAGTTTTTGGTGGTTTTTTATAAAAGGTTTCTGATTCAAAAAAAAAATAGTTATTAGTTGATGTGCAGCTCCACGACTATTGTGCCACATTTTACGTGAGAATATTTTTGCTATCAACTACCATAAAAAATGTAAATTGATGACGGTTACCATAAAAATGAAACTAATTATAACCAAGGTTCTAAATGGCGTGAGGCGTGGCGTGGCGGCGAGGTCAAGCCTCAAGCCTTACGAGTTACGACGAGACCATAACGTTTTATCAAGGCGTGGCCTAAGGCGACAAATCTGTATATATATATATAGAGAGAGAGAGAAAGGTTCAAACGCGAACTATTTACGAGAAGCACGAGAACGGCCGCCCATGTACAAAATCACATGTGATTTTGTACAAAATCATATGTGATTAAAATTCTGGACCCACGCGGTTTGTCTCGCGGTTTGCAAAGCGCGAGGTTTGTACTGTAAATCACATGTGATTTTGTACATGGGCGGTGCTCCTCGCGTTTTCTTAAATTGGTACGCTTCTCGTTTGAACCCGCCTCTATACATATAGTATACATATATAGATGTTTGTGTCAATGTCATGAACAACAATGATTAAACAAATTAAATTCATATAAAACTATAAGCAAAAGAAGAACCATGCATTGATAATTTTATATCATATATACAAAGCTTACAAAAATAATATCAATAGATCATAACAAAAAGAATGTTTTACTAATGGTTTCATAATTCATACATCTCGAATCTAAAATTCTAATATCATATACAAATCATCCCCACCTTCAACTTGTGGTTAATGAATTCCCACTTCTAGTGAATAATTATAATCATTAATATTTAATTTGATAAGCCATAGATTATATATATAAAAGTAAAACAAAAAAACCTCATTCACGCCTCAAACACGCCTTATAACCCGCCGTAACGTGCCATAACACGCCTCAAACACGCCATAACGCGCCATAACCCGCCATAACTCGCCATAACGCGTCATACTACAAGTCACGCCTCAGAGTCACGCCACAGGCTTTAACGCGGCAGCAAGGCCACGCCTCGACGTTATGGCGCGCCATAACGCCACCATAACGCGTTTTTTAGAACCTTGATTATAACGAATACCTACTTTAAACATCTTATATTATCCATTAATTGTTGAAAGTCCATACTATCCTTTCATTTAAACTAGTTTAGCCCTTTTAAAGAAAACTGTCACGATGGACGGTTAGATCGACTTTGCATGTTTTTTGGTAATGGGAGAGTTTGCAAATGATACTCTCTCTCTTTCTTTCTCTTTTTTTTTCTCTCTCTCCATATATATATCTATACTACCTTATAAAAAGAATAGTAGGCGGGTTTTTTCAGTCATTCAGTAGACGGTTTTTTTCAGGCCCACGTTCTTCTCCCCTTTCTTTCCGGCTCCCCAACCACTGATTTTATCCCCCTTTTGTTTTGGTTATCTGCAATCGCATCTGGTTCGATTTAGAGGGTGTTTGGGAGTGTGTTTTAAATCTGCTTATTGACTTATTGGCTTTTCAAAAAGTCAATAAGTTAAAAAGCTTGTTTGGCAAATGCAAAAGGACTTTTAAAACAGCTTTTTGTTTTGCCTGGAAACGTGATTTTAGAGAAGTCACACTTTCCTGACTTATTGACTTATTGGTCATTTTACATGTATAAGCTAAGCCAAACACTTTTTAAAAAATAACTTATTGACTTATTGACTTTTTCTATCTCAAAAACTAATCCAAACACTTTTTTAAAAACTCCTTTTCCAAAAGCAATAAGTCAATAAGCACTTTTGGCCAAAAGCACTTTTGGACTAAAAAAGCACTCACAAACACCCTGTTAAACACCTCCATTGTTAGATTTTAATTTGTGGTTTGGATTTGTGTTTTGAGTGAAGATGAAGATTTCAGTTTTGGATTTAGGGTTTTGTTTGATACGAGCCCTTGGTTTTTGTAGATGAACACGGGATGTATCCCCTCCCCTACGCCATCGGTCTGCATCAACAAAGCACACAAAAAACATCGATGGCTAGGTTTCACGACTTGCACCTCTGAAGACCTGGTTTTCACGAATGGCAAACCACAACCATCTCTCTGACTCTTAACTAATCCGCATCTGGTTCGATTTAAACACCTCCATTGTTAGATTTTAATTTGTGGTTTGGATTTGTGTTTTGAGTGAAGATGAAGATTTCAGTTTTGGATTTAGGGTTTTGTTTGATACGAGCCCTTGGTTTTTGTTGATGAACAATATGTGTTTACTCCTTGTAGTATTCTACCGTATATTGTACCAACAAATGTTTGGTGGGGGTATGAATGCTTACTATCTACTCTATTTATCCAGGCTTCGGAATTTCCATTGGTGAATGGCAGTCGATTTCCATCGATTTCCCACTCATCCGTCGATTTAATTAGAAAACATGGCAAATGGTGAATGGCATTCGATTGCCAAAGTTTTGCTACAATTATATTTTTTATTTTTCTTGATTGCCATTATTTATTTGTTCAGCTTACTGATTCAGTGATTCTGAATAATTCATTTACTTCAGTTTATTGTTGGTTCTTAGTTTTTTTACTTCACTGAATAATGTAAAAGTAAAATCACACAAAACACCAATTTGAGCTATATAAATTACATTTGTTGATGTAATATAACTTCATCTTTTCTCTTATGACAGGTTTATCAAGAAGTATTCGTAGGGATATCAGGGCAGCTAATATTTTGCTTTCAGAAGATTTTAAACCTAAGGTAACTAAAGAATTTAAGCAGGTTTAGACTATGATTTCGGCTACTTATTTCATTATGAAGATCTGTATGGGTTTTTTGTAACAATTTCTTCAATTCTGTTGGTTCCAATATGCCTTTCTGATTATGTTATTTGGGTTTTTTCTTTTCAAGATTTTGCTTTCTTGGGAAATATTATCTTTAAATCTTGTTGGATTTTGATTATTCTCTCAAAATATGCTCTATAACATCAAAATGGAAACTTTCTTAATGATCTTATGTTATTTTGGGTTTTTTCTTTTCAAGATTTTGCGTTCTTGGGAAATATTATCTTTAAATTTTGTTGGGTTTTTAACCTTCTTTCAAAGTATGCTATATAACATTAAATTGGAAACTTTTTTTTATGATCTTATATTATTTGGGTTTTTTCATTTCAAAGTTCAAACCTTTTTCTTATTGTTTTTATTTGTACGAAAATATTCATCTTTTTTTCACTTTCAAATAGGAATTTTGGGTTGGAAACGATGAAATTTTTAACACGTATGCCACAAGGCTTGGTGATGCAGGATATATCAATTTCAAGCTTGCTCGTACCAACAATTGTGGTGATGGTAAGTTTATTTTCCAATTGCATTTTGTTTATAATTTCACATTCTCTGTTTATAATTAGGCATTTTTTCAAATCTTTTTTTGTTTCTTATATGTGAAGCTGAGTAGGAAATTTTGTCTTCATTACCTACCCAATAACATTAAGAACTAAATGTGTCTGAAAATGAAGTTATTCGATCTGGGTATATCTGATTATTGGCAAATTGAAGATATTTTTGGGTTTTGAAAATCTGTAAGTTTTTTTTGTTGGAATGTAACAGGGTTGTTGACAGCAGTTCATAAAGATTATTTTCGGGTGATAGACCATCGAGAGTTCCTCTTTAATGATTTTGGGGATCGTGTTGCTCAGCTTTTACATGTTGAAGTAATTGCTCCCTTTAATCAGTGCAGAAACTGCTTGCCAAGAAATTCTTATAGTTAACACCCTCTTATTGTTCCCACATGATTCGAGCATGTGTTTAGAGAGATTGCGTCAGGTAAACTATCCCCTTGTCATTATATATATAGAGAGAAGTTCAAATGAAAATCGAGTTTCAGTTGTGAACCTGGGACCAAGGAGAGGGTGACACGTGTATTCCTTCAGAAGGATTCTTCTATTAACATCCATGATTGATCAGATGTGTCACCTGATGAAAACCCAGGAACCAAATGTATTTATTTGCAAGTAGGACATATATGTTCTTATTAGCATGTAGTTAATAGAAATGAACATTTTCTTATTTGAGGCATTCCTACATTAGTTGAAAGATATATAATTGCCCCTACAGGGGTAAGGCTTAAGTTAGCTATCAAAGTTTGAGATTATTCCTTCACTTCTGTGGTATATGCACATTATTTCTGCAGTGTCTTCTTTTGTTCGTATTGTTATCATCAGAATAAAACTTCACTCTTTTCGTACAATTGAAATTTTCAATTTTCGTGTTGTTGATGGTGATGCATTAAGATAGTTGTTAAATTGGTTTCTTTCATGCAGGTTTGAAGCCACTTGGAGCCACTGCCATAAATTATTTCTTGACTTGGATACAAGTTTGCAAGGAAAAGAAAAATGCCACTAATTAAGTGTGTTCATGCATGGTACTTCATCTTCCATGTTTGATCCATTACTTGAGCCAAATGAAGAGCTGGACATGGTAAGAGCACAAATTGTGCACAAGTTTTCATTTACCGAAGAAAACTAGCTGATTTGAGTTTAATATTTTTGAGGGATGATTTTGTTTCAGGTTTGGTATCCCGTGGAAGGCCTTCTTTTGATGGACCAGAGTGTGTCAATGAGGTATGCTTTCACGTATGGTCTCTTATATATTCAAAATTGGTTGACTTTATAAATAGGTATCGTTAATGAGTGACATTAGATATATACAGAATGGCATGATTTTACATCATTGATGATGAGAATAATTAATAGGTTTTTCAGAAAATCAATAATCATCTATGCTAGCTAATATATAAAACACCGAGGTAAAATCAGCAGCTAAAGGGGCTGTTTTATGGGTAAAATCAGCAGCTAAAGGGGCTGTTTTGTGGGTAAAAATCAGCAGCTAAAAAGGCTGTTTTGTAGGTAAAAATCAGCAGCTAAAGGGGCTGTTTTGTGGCTAAAAAAATCAGCAGCAATAGGGACTGTTTGGATGTTGTTTCAAGACTATTTTGGGCCATTTTAGAGGATGTTTAGAGATGTCAGTAGTAGCTTACCTGGTGAGCATAGCAAGAACCAAAAATCTTATTTGGTGAGGGAGAACACTCGTAACTGATTGGTGCTTAATGTTATCCGATATGGTAATTGAGGTTGATGGAAAATACATGATTTCGACGTCATTATTTTAAACAACCAAAAGTATTTGACAACTGCATCTTTTGATTGAAGAAGCTTCCTTAGAACACAAATCATTAATGATTTTTTTGGGTTGTAATCACTCAAACCCGCATGCATAAATACAGTTTACTATGATTTAAGCCTATATCATGTCAACTTCAATGCTTCAGAAGATAACATCATGTTTGCAGATCGTTCATGGTTCAATTGTTCTACAAGATCGTATTACATAAAAAATGTATCATATGCAACAAATTACCGGTAAGAGTCGCCACACTCATTTAAATTATGTGTTATAATGTTTGTATTTTAAATAATGTTTGTAAATTATGAGTCAAAGGCAATACTCATGTTTCGTAAATTTCGGGTTTGCCGGTTTTTATTTGTTGTGATTGCGCGTTTAGATGCAGTTTTTGTGAAAACCTTATCAGTTTCGATACCATTGACAATGTCATGGCCGATCCTTTTATTTTCGTTTTTATCCATAATTCCCAATTATCATTTTTTGCTTTTCGTTCGATTACTTTCCGGGTAAGATCGTATTACATAAAAAAGGTACCATATGCAACAAAATACCAGTAAGAGTCGCCACACTCATTTAAATTATGTGTTATAATGTTTGTATTTTAAATAATGTTTGTAAATTATGAGTCAAAGGCAATACTCATGTTTCGTAAATTTCGGGTTTGCCGGTTTTTATTTGTTGTGATTGCGCGTTTAGATGCAGTTTTTGTGAAAACCTTATCAGTTTCGATACCATTGACAATGTCATGGCCGATCCTTTTATTTTCGTTTTTATCCATAATTCCCAATTATCATTTTTTGCTTTTCGTTCGATTACTTTCCGGGTAAGATCGTATTACATAAAAAAGGTACCATATGCAACAAAATACCAGTAAGAGTCGCCACACTCATTTAAATTATGTGTTATAATGTTTGTATTTTAAATAATGTTTGTAAATTATGAGTCAAAGGCAATACTCATGTTTCGTAAATTTCGGGTTTGCCGGTTTTGATTTGTTGTGATTGTGCGTTTAGATGCAGTTTTTGTGAAAACCTTATCAGTTTCGATACCATTAGCAATGTCATGGCCGATCTTTTTATTTTCGTTTTTATCCCTAATTCCCAATTATCATTTTTTGCTTTTCGTTTTTTTCGTTCCTTCCATATTGCGAGGACCAATGCAGATCTTTGCAAAGACTGATGTGAATTTATGTCGGAGGTTGAGCTTCCGACGAATATGTTTCTTCTTTAAAGTAGCTTTTACAGCATGGAAGGTTTAGTTTTCGTAGTATATATGTCCCGAAATATTGGTCTTGAATATACTATAATTGAATGTTATATATTTGGTACAAATTGTACAAGTTATATATAATTGAATGTTATTTATTTGCAAGGCAACAAAAAGTTAAATTACTGTTTTTCTTTTCTTTTTTCCATTGCAAATGTATGGGAATATTTTACTTTCACTTAATATTTGTTGGAATATATATTTACCGACTTACTAAATTGCTTGTGTAGGTGATCGACATTCAAAAAAGCTTGCCCTTCTATCACTAATGGAAATAACTGCCTATTCGAGGTTGATCAAAGGATTTATCAATGCACATAAACCGATCCAAAAACAAGGAGAGAATCAAATTCAATGGTTATGATCATGACAGAATGTTGTGGTAGAATAAAATATTACTTTTTTATGATTTTTAGGATCATATAATAGCATGATGATACTCTTTGATGCATGAAATGGTATGCAAACGTATGCATTCAATCTAACGGAATATGTTTTTGACATCCTAATTTCAATTTTTCACACTACATGAGATAAACCAAACTATGTGTTGCTTTGAAAAAACATAATTGTATCATGCAAACTTTACTTATACTTATTCGGATGTTGTATCCCGCCGCATCGTGCGGGTACATTACTAGTATATATATATATATTGGAATAGGAACCCAAGTTTGATTAGGAATCCGGAATCGTTCACAACATGTCACGTGTCCCTTTTCAGGATGAATATTCATTAAAAATAACAAATTTATGATAAATATAGAGTTGTTATTCATTATAAATCGCACATGATAAATATGTTACAACATTAATAACACGTCTATATTTTTAATGAATATACCACACGTAACATTATGGCAGTTCTCAGATTTATAATCACTTTTAGGTTTCTAATGAGACATGTCCCTATATATATGTGTATATATATATATATATATATTGCTTTTTATTTTAAACAGGAACGTTAAGTTTAAGAATCTGAAGTGTTATAAAATATAAAATTAACAACCATTAATGCATTAAACATATTTAAGGGACTCGATTCAAAAATTGGGTAAATTATAAGGCCAAGCATATCATTCACTAACAAAATTAAAACAACTTATATGAAAGTTTATTTGTTTGTAGATTAATATAGTTAATAACATTACGTAATTATTAAGCTTGTTATTTAAATATACATATACAAAAACAACAATAAAATTTAGGGGTTGTTTATTTACCTCTTAATAGTTCCATTAAGAGGCAACCTTTGAATCATTCAGAGGTGAATCTTGTTTTGCAAAAAAAAAAATTGTCTCTTAATGGTTCTAAAAAACCTCTGAATAATTTAGCATCTTAGGTCTCCCTTAACCATTAAGCACCCTGATTTCATGTTAAATTAATACGAAACAACCACATTTCATTTTGCATTGTATCATAAAAACCTCTTAATCATTATAACCACTTAATCATTCTACACCAAACCATTCAGCATCGGCCAAACAGCCCTTACCCATTTCATGGCCTTCTCTGCCCCTTTCCTTGTTTTATCCAATGGACAGATTAAAAAAATGTATTTTCATTTAATTTTATCTGTTAACAAAGTACATTTAGGATTCTATAATTTATAAGATCTTCATTGAAAAGCCTATATTAAATATGTATATATATATATATATATATATAGAGGCATGAGATCATGTGAGAAGTGTCATTTTTTTGTGAGAAACGTGAGAAGTGATTTTAAACCGTTGATCACTTTTAATCAAATATTCTCCCATGAATTGCGGCTTGAAAGAGAATTGATCCGGTGCATCTTATCTCGGTGCATCTCATTCTAATGTTCGTCAACTTCTCATCCAACGGTTGATAACCACTTCTCACCAAATTTGTCACTTCTCACCAGAACCCAATTAAATAAGTAACATTGTATAAGTACCAAACAAAATACACGATTTTCAAATATTACACGTTTGAATGTGTCTACTGAAAATATGCATCATTAAAAGTATCTAAGCTTTAATTAAAAAATTCATGTGTTCAAGTTCATTGTTAGATACATTTAAATTAAATCAGACAAAAAAACTCAAATTCTTTTACTGGTTATAATATCCGAGCTTTAATTAATCGAATTCATGTGTTCGTGGTTTTTTTTTGTAATCGTAGGTTTTCGGGTCAGCTTACATGTACCGACAAATCCCCGAGTGACCACAAATGGCTTGAAATCATAGCATGTGAACCTCCATGGCGACAAGAGCTTTGACAACGCCTAGATTTGAACCCTGAATAAATGAGATTTTCCACTACATCCCTCAATGCTCTACCGGTACGCCACAAACCAAGTGATTACACGTTAAGTGTTATATACATTTCAATCAAATAAAAATGAATTTTCAAGAAACAAATGCAAAGAAATCACAATAGGAAATGACCAAATGAAAACATTAAAATATATAATATTGTTTTATACTTCCTTTATTTTAAATAAATGTTCTTAATAAAAAATATACACAATTTAGAAGTTGCATCTTTTATTAATTAAATGACAATTTTAAGATAAATCTTTTTCATCTTATCAATACTATATTATGAAGCATTTATTAAAAACTCTTAAAAACAACCCCTAAAGCTTCATGTACCGCTATTTAATGTTAATTACTTAAAATCTCTTAAAAAAACAACTAATGAAACTTTATGTACCGCTTTTAATATTAATTACTTGATTAATATTTATCTCTAACAACCTACAAACCCTTAAATCATCGACTCTTATTAATTAGTCATTATCTCTAACCACTTTCAAATAGTCAAATCATGAACTCCTTAAAAACGTCATTCTTTAAACAAATTTATAAAAAAAACATGACCGTTTTCTTAAAACCACACATTAAAATAAATTACAACACTAAAATCGAGATATAGTGCACTGCATTGCGTGAGTAGACTGATAATTATTAATTTTGAAAATTAATATTAATTTTAAAATAGACTGATAATCATTTATTTTGTAAGGGGTGACAAAAGAAACGACACAAATGGTTATATTCACGTTTTAAATTGGTTGCCAGAGTGGAGCCTTTCTTTTTCTGGCCAGCAATTGCAATTGCGGATGCCTTTGGTTTTCAACTAAATAAATATTGTTTTTTAATAAATAAATTTTCAACTAAAACGTCATAAATAGTGTTTTTTAATAAATAAATATTCTATATGTTTAAAAATAAGTATTTATATTATTATTTTAAAAAATTATATTCATCTCCAATAGATTCTCCGTTTTGGAGAAACAAACATTGATTATAATATTAAAATATTATTTCTCTTTCTAAATACTTATTTTCAAAGATTTCTTGTGGGGGTCTCATCTAGTAATCATTTTTGGGGTTATCTCCATATTTGGAGAAAAACTTCTTCTCTCTCCTTTTTTTTCTGCATTTTGAAGATAGTTTTGGAAAAGCTGTTGGAGCAAAATTATACTTCAAAATGGAAAAGCTCTTGAAGATACTCTAACAAGTCAAGTTCAAAATTATATAAAGTTAAGAATCTTATCAAGCATTCCAAACCTTATATATGTTGACATGTATATATACATATGATTAGGTATTTGTTGTATATTCTTTGTTGAACAAAGTTGCAATAATATCTTGAAACTTTTTAAGCTCTCCAATAGAACCTACTTTATCAAAACACAATTTTGATTAAAGAAAATCAAGTTGCATTAAAAAGACCCGTTGAGTTGTCAAATTGTGTTCGAGATTAACTTAACACCATCTAGTTGAGTTCAAGCATGGCTCGTCCTATGTACGAACCTACTTGCAACACACTTCTAATGGTTTAGCTCTGTGCGTGTTGCAACACGGTCTTCATGGTTTCGATATGTCCTTTGCACCATCAAGTACACATGGGAATTTCTAAATCAACCAATCGTTTCCAACTTGTCCCAGTCTAGACAAGTCTTCAAGAGAAAATACTATGCCTACTAGTCGGGTTTTTAACATAAACTATTTATTAACTATTTTATTATGTTTTAGTTATATATTAACTTCTAACGTTCCTTCTTATATTTACGGATTTAAACCCTACACAGTAAAGCTTGGAGTAATTATAGTTTTCTATCTACATATATCAAAATCGGAGAATCAATTTTGATCTTGACATGTCAGTGGTTTATAACCGTAGGCCTTGATAATCATTCTGCCTGCCATTCCCAAAAGAAAGAAATGTAAGAACATGACAAGTTAAGTGAAGTAATTCAGAACTAACAAGCACCCTGAAGCACTAGACCAATAAGCTAGGAATTAGCTTATCTATTAAAAAAAGTTCTGTCCCTATAATCAATCAATAGCAATCTACTTGAAAAACATCGTAACTAATCCAGATCGACCAGTTCAAAAACCAGTCCGGACTAGTCCTTGACCGAATCGGTCCCTGCACAATGTTTGCATTGCTTCCACACAACTCCATTTTCATGGCTTAAAATTGGTTAAAAACCCATATTTAAATAGACAAAACTGTGTTAAATAACTTGCACAACATATGCATTGAAGAAAAATCCATCCCTCAATAATGTCAAAAAAGCATTAGTCTAGAAGCATTTGGAGACAATACCCTTTTGATTTGCACAATGGACAAGATTTGAGCCCTACATGTCCCCTCACAAAATCAAAGCAAAGTACAATGGACATTTTCCAATTAATTGAATACCCCACAAAACTGGACCAAATCTATATACCAAACAAAATATCCAAAACTACACCAAAAACATAGTCCAAAACACAACTTTCTGCAAGAGTTTGATTTTGTACATTTGGGAAACGAAAGTGGGCTGCAAATTTATATGATACAGTAGAAATCGCAATTCACATCACAACCTATATTGTTGTCCACTCCACACAAAGTTATGGCCAAACTTGCATACTCATGTTGATGCTATTTCTTCGGATCCACTTGAGTACTCTTCTTCATCTTCGGTGCTATAATCATAATAATATTCATCATCCTCTTCGTCGTTGCCATTAGTAAGTCCCCTCCTATCCGCAGCATTTGCCTTTAACTGTTCTTGGATTCTGTCTCTGATGGCTGTTCCCTGAGAAAATTATAAAATGTACTCATTTTCTTCTCAATGTTTCATATTTTTTTTTGGTAATCTTGGGTATCAAGCCAGCTTGTGTGCATCTCGAGTAATCCCATGGGGCCCTCAAGGATCCAATGTGGTTTATTTCTGGTTTCTCAATTTTTGCTTCAAGAAGACACTAATACACTATCATGCATGTGTTTGTGTTTCCTTGTGAATGAGAAAGAGAAAGAGAAAGATATATATATATATATATATATAGGGAAGGGTTCAATAGAGAAGTCCAAATATTTAGAGAAATAGAGAAGTGATCTTGACCATGCATTCGGTCAAGATCGGCGGCTTTGACCGAGAAGCAGAGGATAATTCTGTGCGTGGTCTGCACAAGATAGAGGGGTAGTTTCGTAAAAAATACGCGGGATGATAATGTCGATTTTCGACATTATTTCGACTACTGAATCGAGTGGTTGTTGGGTGTTTTCAGGTGAAATAGTGGATTTTACTGATGAGTTTCATTAGATATGCAGTTAATCAGATCGGAAGAGAAATGAAGAGGATCTCGTACATTTTCCGAAGAAGAGCTCAAAATCCGGAAAAAGACGAAAGTGGAGCAAGCAGAAGCTGGCGCGCCTTCTGGCTAGCTAGCGCCAGACTAGCGCGGGTTATTGAAGAATGAAATTCCAGATTTTGGCGTTACCTAACTGGCTCCAAGTTGCGCGCGGATTTTTAAGGGCCGAACTCTCCAGAGCGTGGCGCGCCTTTTGGTGCTACCCAAGCGGCGCCAAAACTGGCGCCAACTATCAGATATGTTTAAAAAGCCTTATTTTCTCATTTTAGGGTTATCAGCGAGACGGGGGGAGCGGCTGGAGTTCAGAGACGATTTTTGGGAGCAGATTGAGAGCACGAATACAGAGGTGACAAGAGATCGATTGGAAGACAACAACGATTGAGTACGTGATCGTGGAAGGGATTCTTCTCAGGGAGTTATTTATATTTTTCTGCAGAACTTTTCGAACATGACTTCTTCTACTTCGTTTGTAATCTTTCAGTTTTCTTTACACACCCCCAACATGAGCTAAACTTCATGTTGGGGGGTTGGATGATGAATGTTTCATAGATGTAGGCTTTGAACGATTTTTATTTCGGTTTTAATAGATGGATGACGATTTTGAATTCATGCTTAATGTTTTTAATAAACTGATCACTTGTTAAATGATTTAATAACTCTTGAGTGTTCGATGGAAATCTCAAGATTTAGTTCGAATTCAAGGGCCACCGAAGGGAATTAGTTAGAGATAATCCATTTACTTCGGTGTTGTGGTAAAAACCAATCACTTTAACTTAATTCAACTGTTAGATCGAAAGATAAGCAATTTCAATTAAGTTAAGTCTCGGTGCAGCTTGAAGAAGTGTAACGAGTTTAGGTTTTACAAGTCATAAATCGTTTTAACCATTTATAAGTAATTTCAAAGTCTCATCAATTGAATGCATTCGGAGTCCAACCCTCCATTCTCTCTTTTGATATTAATCCCAATTATTTGTCCTGTTTTCATGCGTTTTACTAGTCAAGATATTTGCTATACACTGATGAAATTAGGGCTATAATAGGGCGATATTCATTAAGTTGTTGAAAATGGCTTTCGAGAGGCCATCTCTCTCCCAGAGCTCTCGCTCACAACAATTGACAAAATTCAGAATGCCCACTCACAACAAACCCCTCCCACTAAAAAGGAGTTCCCGCCCATTATTTTTAGCAAAATTCCCAAAATACCCTCACTTATTCTACTGACCAAAAAAGTGAGGAAACAATATCAAAACTAATAAAAGAGACGCATTACTTATTACGCCTTCTAAATGTAAAACGGATCGGAGGTCTAGCAATACTCCCCCCCAAAGCCTTCACCTTGTCCTCAAGGTGATCATTCGGGAAACGCTGCTGTAAGGCTTCAAGGTTTTCCCAGGAAGCTTCAAATTCTGACATGCCCCTCCATTTTATCAACACCTCGAATTTACCTGGATCCCCGTTCTGTAATGGACGAGCATCCAAAACAGCTTCTGGTTCTGCCTGAATAACCATCTCTTCAGTCAATTGTGTGGGTAAATCTTTAGTCGAAGCACAGTCCCCAACGGCTCGTTTCAACTGGGAAACATGAAAGACGGGATGTATCTTGGTACCCACTGGTAACTCCAAACGGTATGCCACCTTGCCCACCTTCTCCAAAACTTTGTAAGGGCCATAGAAACGAGCTAACAACTTTGGACTGTTTCCACGAATTAAAGATTTTTGACGATAAGGTCGTAACTTCAAAAAGACCATATCTCCCACCTCAAAAATCACATCTTTCCTTCTTGCATCCTCATACTGTTTCATTTTACACTGAGCTTTTATGAGATGCATTCGGACTTCATCCCATATCTCATCACGTTCTACTAGCTCTTGTTCAACCGTTTGCAACTTAGTGGATGCTATTTTGTAACGAACCATAGCTGGTGGATCACGCCCATACAGCACCTTAAAAGGTGAGCATTTCAAAGAGGAATGAAATGATGTGTTATAGGATAATTCTGCCCACGCAAGCCATTTACTCCACTTCTTTGGCCTATCTGACACCCAACACCGCAAATATTGTTCGAGACACTTATTCACCACTTCAGTTTGCCCGTCAGACTGAGGGTGATATGCTGTGCTGAATTGCAACTTCGTACCTTGCAATTTAAAGATTTCCTTCCAAAATTGACTTTGGAAGACCTTATCCCTATCAGACACAATAGACCTGGGAATTCCATGTAATCTAACAACTTCTTTAACAAAAATTTCAGCCACAGAATGCGCATTAAAAGGATGCCGAAGGCTGATGAAATGCGCAAATTTACTGAATCTATCAACTACCACCATAATCGTATTAAACCCATTCGATAAAGGAAGACCCTCTATAAAATCCATGGACAATTCTTCCCAAACTGTGTCTGGTAGAGAAAGAGGCTGTAATAGGCCAGCTGGTAACCCACTTAAAGTCTTATTGCGTTGACATACTTCGCAACGCTTGACCATGTCATTGATATCATTTCGCATTCCCACCCAAAAAACTTCAGCTGCTACCCTTTGGTAAGTGCGATCTTCCCCTGTATGACCACCAATTGGAGATGAATGAAATTCTTCCAGCAAAATAGGGATCATCGTTGATTTTCTGGGAAGAACTAATCGACCCTTGTACAACAGTACATCTTGTCGGACCTCAAAATTCTTATGCGATAAAGGATCTTGAGTAAGGTCGTCTTTAATTCTCTTCAACAATTCATCATGGTCAATCTCCTGTTTTAATACATCCCATTGACGCCATTGTGGTAGAACCATATTCGAAACTTCCAATTCCTCTACCTTTCGTGACAACGCATCAGCTGCCCGATTACTACTGCCAGGCTTATATACGATCGAAAAATGATAACCCAATAGTTTGCTGACCCATTTTTGATATTCAGGCTCCACCACACGTTGTTCCAACAAAAAACGGAGACTTTGTTGATCACTCCTCACTGTAAAGTGTCGCCCCAACAAATATGGTCTCCATTTTTTTACCGCCATAACAATCGCCATCAGCTCCTTTTCATAAACTGACTTCTGCCTTGCACGATCACCCAAAGCTTGGCTGAAGTAGGCTATAGGCTGTTCATTTTGCATCAGCACTGCACCCAACCCAAATCCAGAGGCGTCAGTCTCAATAATAAAGTCTGCAGAAAAATCAGGAAGCCTCAAAACCGGAGCTGATGACAATTTCTGTTTCAACTCCATAAACGCCTCTTGAGCCTCTATTGACCACTTAAATTGGTTCTTTTTAAGTAAATCCGTGAGTGGTCGTGCTGTTACCCCGTATCCTTTAATAAACTTTCTGTAATATCCAGATAGCCCCAAAAATCCCCTCAATTCAGTCACATTTGATGGAATCTTCCAGTCCATAACAGCCTTAATTTTAGTCCCATCCACCTCAACACCCTTTTCAGATATGATATGACCAAGATATCCCAAACGAGACCTCCCAAACTCACATTTCTTTTTATTCGCGTACAGGTGGTGTTGAGCCAATAATTCGAAGACCTGTCTAAGGTGAATTATGTGCTCTGCCATGGTTTTACTGTAGACCAATATGTCGTCAAAAAATACAAGTACAAATTTCCTTAGATGCGGATTAAACACCCCATTCATCAAATTTTGAAAGGTCGCTGGAGCATTCACTAACCCAAAAGGCATAACACGGAATTCGTAATGTCCTTGATGAGTTCTAAAGGCTGTTTTCTGGATATCCTCTTCTTTCATACGGATCTGATGATATCCAGACTTCAAATCCAATTTTGAGAATACACAAGCTCCATAGAGTTCATCCAGCAGCTCATCTATAACTGGAATCGGAAATTTATCAATTATAGTTACCTTGTTGAGAGCTCTATAATCAATACAGAAACGCCAACTGCCATCTTTTTTCTTGACTAGCAAAACTGGACTAGAGAAAGGACTTGAACTCGGTTGGATTATCCCTGCTCCCAACATCTCCTTAACTAACTTCTCGATCTCATCTTTTTGGTAATGTGGATAACGATAGGGTCTAACATTCACTGCTTCAGTACCCTCTTTTAACAAAATTCCATGTTCTTTACCTCTTAAAGGAGGCAGACCATTCGGCATATTGAACACTACTTCAAACTCCGATAGCAATTGAATCAAATCACCCGATTCCTCTAATCCATCTTGTTCTTCCATACTACAAAACCCCAATTCCACTAATATCCCCTGTCCTTCCTGTTGACAAACTTTTCCCATGGCCTTTAGTGATATTTTCGATCGTCCTAACGATGGATCACCTTTTAAAGTCACAGATCGTCCCCCTACATTAAACTTCATAATCTGTAACTTCCAATTAGTAAAGGTAGATCCCAATGTCTCCAACCATTGCATTCCAAGAATAAGATCACTATTACCGAGTTGAATTGGCAGAAAATCTTCCCTAATTTCGAGCTCCTGTACTGTAAGTGTGACCTGTCGGCAAACTCCACAGCCTTGAACAGTGTTTCCCGTGCCCATTGTGATGGTGTATTCATTAGTAGAATCAATCTTCAACTTCAATCGATTGACTACTTCCTTGGAAATGAAATTGTGCGTAGCTCCGCAATCAATTAACACTACAACTTTTAAATCTCCAATCATACCTTCCATTTTCATTGTTTTCGGATTCGAGATCCCAACCACCGAATTTAAATGGACTTCCACATTCTGTCCAATCTCTTTCACGACAGCAGTATCCAAAGTTGTCTCATCATTATCCACAACAGTTTCATCGTTCATCTCCTCTTGAACCACTAACACACTGACTTCCTTCTTCTTACATTTATGGCCTGGAGAGTACTTCTCATCACATCTATAGCACAAGCCTTGTGCTCTTCTCTGTTGTACCTTCTGATCTGACAATCTTCTAAACTCAGATCCACTTTTCGGTTGTATCACAGCAGTAGAGGATGAACCTGTCGATCCAGATCTGTTCTCTGAAGAACCTCCTGTGCTCCTTTTCGAACTGAATGGAACACGATCCTTACTTAGCAGCTTGTTCTTCAGTTCGATTTTTAACGCCGTTTCCATTGCTTCACTTAACGAAACCGGACTCAGTAATCTCAACTCCGCCTTAATTGCATTATCCAGACCGTTTATGAATTGGCTGAGAAACACTTCTTCAGGAATTCCGTCCAAAGGTGCGGCTAACTCGACAAACTTACGTCGATATTCATCAATCGATCCTTCCTGTTTGACGGCTAAAAACTGCTCACATAGTGATCCTGCTGCCAACGATCGAAATTGACGCAAAATTAGGCTCCTCAAAACCTCCCATCGTGTAATCGGATGTCTCTTATTCTCCCACTGGAACCACCGTAGCGCATCACCTTCAAACGCGATGAACGAGACATCAATTTGTTCTTCTGGAGACAATTGGTTAAGAGCGAAATACCTTTCTGCTCTCAAAATCCATCCGTCTGGATCAGTTCCATCAAAAGTCGGAATCTCCAGTTTTCTTCCTTTAACTGCTAGAAATCGATGTGGATCATGATTGCCAATCGTCGTCTTCAATACACCTCCAGATCCCAGCGTTCTTTCATTTTCTACCGATAGAGACGCATCCAATTTACTTATTACTTCTTCCTGTTGCTTTCCAAATGATTCCAATCGCGCCATAATCGATTGCATCGTACTCTCGATTGACGCTACAGAATTCTCCAAATCTTCGATCCTACTTGTCGAATTCCTGGTCGCCATCACTGGATCGAACTGCTCTGATACCAAATTTGCTATACACTGATGAAATTAGGGCTATAATAGGGCGATATTCATTAAGTTGTTGAAAATGGCTTTCGAGAGGCCATCTCTCTCCCAGAGCTCTCGCTCACAACAATTGACAAAATTCAGAATGCCCACTCACAACAAACCCCTCCCACTAAAAAGGAGTTCCCGCCCATTATTTTTAGCAAAATTCCCAAAATACCCTCACTTATTCTACTGACCAAAAAAGTGAGGAAACAATATCAAAACTAATAAAAGAGACGCATTACTTATTACGCCTTCTAAATGTAAAACGGATCGGAGGTCTAGCAATATTTTAGCAATCAAACCAAATCAATTTTAATCGCTCAGTTAATAGTAACTATAGTCATTGCGGTACTTAACACCTGGTTCCTGTGGATTCGATACTCGTACTTCCGTACGTATTACTTGAGACGACACCGTACACTTGCGGTTAGTCAAGGGGGTGTAAACCAACCTATCACGGGACAGGTTCATATATGAATTTGTGTGATTCATATATGAACCTTTGTGTTCATATATGAACTTTTGTAATTCACATATAAAATATTTTTAACTAATTCATATATGAACCTTTGTGATTCATATATGAATCAGTTAATTTGTTCATATGAGAATTAGTTAAAAAAAATTCATATATAAATCACAAAGGTTCATATATGAACACAAAGGTTCATATATGAATTAGTTAAAAAAAGTTTATATGTAAATTACAAAGGTTCATATATGAACACAAAGGTTCATATATGAATCAGTTAATTGGTTCAACTGATTCATATATGAACCTACAGTTAATTAGTTTCATCTATGAAACACAAAGGTTCATATATGAATCACAAGATTCATATATAAATTAGTTATAAAGAGTTCATATGTGAATTACAAAGGTTCATATATGAACGTATAGTTCATATGTGAATCACACAGATTCATATATGAACTCAGCCCGTGTTTTTTGTAAAAGTTACGAAATTGCCCTTCTATTTTTGGAACAGCCGCAACTTTTGACCAATTATAACCGATCTTGACCGAATGAATGGTCAAGATCACTTCTCTATTTCTCTAAATATTTGGACTTCTCTATTGAACCTATGGCTATATATATATATATAGAGAGAGAGAGAGAACCATTTTATGGCAACCCTCTTCAAACATTTCAAGAAAACCAGCAACCAAACGATCAGCATTCTCCACCCACAGGTTATGATTCATACCAGCAGTTTTTGCCACTGTCTGAATCTGCAATATCGAGGTAAAAGTACAAAAAGTTCCAAATATTAGCATAATCAACATCTTCCATCTTACGATAATACCAGGCTTGGAAAGACTAAAAGCATCACAAAATGGGTAACTGTCACATTGCTTGAGATAAGGGTTAATGAGACATAGATTACAGTAAAAAGAAGCATGCAAGAGAACTTATGGAAGTGAGTTTACGATTGATATAAAATTTGTAAATATGCATAGAAGGATCAGTTCGAAATTGAAGTGATTGCTAAAAGGGTATGTTGCATGGAAGTGAGTCTAAGGGGCCGTTTACCAAACACTTGCTCGGGTAAGCACTTGTCATGTCACATTACCTTACTGAAGACCAAGAATCTTACTCGGTAAGAGCTAAGACAAGAACCGAGAGTCTTTTCCGGTAAGTGATGGTGAAGACTCTTACCATGGTTAGCACTTACCGGAACAATTGTTGCATACGAGACCGTTTTGGAGACTAAAATCTTACCCGGTAAGTAAGTGATAGTGTTGAATTTCACCGGTAAGCACTTACCCGGGTAATCGTTTGGTAAACGGCCCCTAAAACTAGAGTCTAATGTGCAGGATGAAACTATAAAATACTTACCTTTTCTTCCACCTTTTCTTGTTGCTTTTTCACTTTTTCACGCAGCTTCTGTAAGCCCATGTTCACTCTCAACCTCTTTTCCTGAAACAACGAAACAGAGACAAATTCAAATCTTGACCTAAAAGTCAATCAAGGTATGCAATATACGATAACAGAAGCACACTTTGACGTAGCTAACACCAAGATCTTTTCTTGAGTATCCTCGATCCAAGTTGCGCATCACATACTCATTGTAGTCCTTCACAATTCTCATTATTATATCTGATGTGGAAATCCCAGTCGTCCGTTTTGTCTCCTTAAATCTTCCAATAGACTTGACCTAAACAGGGAATTGATGCATATATCATCCATAAATGCATCATAGTAATACTGATTAAGAACTTCCAACTTACCCAGATATAGATACTAATAAGTACAGATACTGGTTATTTAATAATAATATCAAGATATATCAACTTTCTAGAAAAGGGAGCATATAGTAACGCTGATTAAGAACTTCCAACTTACGAATTCATAGACGTCTTGTCCAGCACCACTTGCATCAGCGTACCTGATTTTAACAAGTCAAGCGCAATTAATACATCACATATGGTATACATATGTATATACATGCATGCATACGTATATATGTATGCAGAGAGAGAAAGGGGAGCTTTTATATGGGGAAACAGAACTTTTAAATACCCCTTCAAGACATACAAGGCCTTGAAGAGCAAAATGAATGCAGCTTTGGGCAGGTTGACCTTACGGAAGAGAATCGTGAGCCACATAGTCTATATGATGTTTATCAATAAATTCTTGCGTAAGTACCCACGGTGCATCTGGAATAACTTCATCAACCCACCTGCATATGTCCAATTACTCTCCAAATTAGTTCACAAACAACACTTGTAACTAAAAGGATTGCTGCTTCTAAATGAGAAGATAAGAAAATACTGAAAACCTTAATTAAGTACTAGATTACTGGAATTATCATTAAATATTTGTTAATATAAGCATGATTCTTTGAGCAATTACACAAACCTACTTGCAGTGGCGAAGAGATTCATAACGCTCCTGATCGGTCATGACTGTTTTACCCTTCAGCCTGTGGGTGACTTCGTCATTGCAACATCCAACAAGCAAATAAGTATTTGGAAACCTATTGATAAGACGAGAAAACAAAGTTACAAGATAGAAACACTTTACTCACATTTTTTGATTTCATAACTTCATGCATTATACAAAAGTAAAATGAGAGAGATAATTAACTAATACAAAACAAAGACTTGAAGATATTAAAAAGTATCTAAAAAATTATGGCTTCATCGTCTAGGATTATATCCCTATATTTTAGATACTACTTATTGCAACGTAGTTGTCATTATTTTGACTTCTGAGAACCAAACTTAGTACTTCTGAATATCGGCTTTGATTTGATCATCTAACTTTTGGTAAATAAAAAGTGAAACCTAAATTTAAGTATACAGCAAACACGCAAACGGTTCAGAAAGTAAAAGAACTTGCGATAATTTGAATTTGGGAAATACTAGGTTTCACACTCATAATCGAATCATTTGAGATTGTCATTATAAAAGTCTCCTCCTTGTGGAGTCAATGGACTTTTGGATTGCAACCTTCACCTACGGCATGAATCCTTGAGATCATAGTATTTCATTTGGTGTGAACCCTTAGCAACCTATTACTTTCTAGCTATGGCTTTCCTCAACAACACCCCTTTAATTCCTTCTCCCACAGAGTTAGATTTCCTAAACTAATAATTATAACCGTTTCCAGAATAACCAAAAAATTACTACTTATTGAAAGTTATTCTAACCTCGTCAGAAGCATAGCCTATAGACGAAATTATCATCTCTTCCTATGTTGTTGCTGTAACCAGTAGTAGCTCCACATCTGTATCCTCCCTCCGCATAATAGGTTCTATTTAGTCTACATTTCAACTTTGTCCACTAAACCCCACAAACCCTTTTCCTCACCTCTTTTCTTTAAGCCAGCAGTTTTCTTCTGAACAACCCAAACCTTGCAGCATAATTCTTAGTTCTACCTCGAATTTTGTTAACCTGGTTTGTTCATCTTATGGTCATTAAACCTAGCTTTTTGAGAGTGAGGGAGCAAACTAAGAGCATGAAAGAGGATGGAGGGAGGGAGAGAGAGAGAGAGAGAGAGAAATGGAGGGAAAATGTTTTATTCCACAACTCGAATTGATCATCCAAGGCCTTCTTATTTTCACACTTAATGAATCTTGAACACTTGCAAAGCTACATGTGAGATCAATAATGTCTAATGCACTTGCAAAGAAAACTTCACACCCGGACCACTTCCATATCCTCCTACCACTTTGTGCTTCATGCATTTATCAGAGGTTTCCATCATTATAAGGTACTAAACTTTTCATGTTACTTGTGGTACTGCTCCAATGAACATAATCAATATCTTGGATAGCATGGATGTATTAGGTATGTAGTAAGCAACTAAGCATAAACTTCTTTTGAAGTGTATAATAGTTATATACGGCAAATGAACTCACGCACCCTCGTGGCCTTTGGTGAGGTTTGAACCCTTGACCTCCTCTGGGGCCAAACGCCATGTAAGCATAAACTTAAAATAAGGAAAAAGAAAAGGCCATGTTTCCTTCCAAACCCATTAGTTCTATTCACATAAACTTATAGGGTACAAATTGATACAAGTACCATATCATTCTAATACTCGAGGCACACACAATCTAGGACCAATTTGTTCATTTACATCTTCGTTAAGGGTATTTTAACAATTTCTTTTTATATAGTAGTAGGGTCTTCATTCATTATAAAGAGAGTTGTCTCTGAGATTTCTTTAATAAATTATTAAATGATTTGACAATTAGATCAATATCTATGCTGTTAATATCGCTGATATATCGGATATCGGACCTTGGCAAAAAAATCGGTTGCAAAAAATCGGTCAAAATGTCGGTTCCGATAATATCGCTGATATTTGCCGATATTTACCAATATTTGCCTATTTACTGAAGGGGAAGAAAAGAAAGATTGGGAAACTAACCTAAACGAAGAAGTGAACATATTAGATGATGTTGACTCGGATGCCGAACCTATTGCTTGCGATTAGCTCATTTATGAACACTTTTCCTATTTTGTTTTGTGAAACTTGTTTAAGTTGATGTTTTGATGTTGAAACTATGTTTTTAATTAATGCATATGATATGTTTATGGATGCAGGGTTGGGTTCCGGTGAGAAGTGCCAAATTTGGTGAGAAGCGTGAGAAAGGGTTATCAACCGTTGGATGAGAAATGGACGAACATTAGGATGAGATGCACCGAGATGCACCGGATCAATCTTCTTTTAAGCCGCAATTCATGGGAGGGTATTTGAGTAAAAGCGGTTTAAAAATACTTCTCACACTTCTCACCAAAAATGCCACTTCTCACATGATCCCATGCCTATGGATGCATACATATATATATATATACATATATATATACATATATATATTATAATTCTAAGAAATATTATATGAACCGATATTTTTGGACCGATATATCCGATATTTCAAATAGTGGACCCTAACCGATATCGATACTAACAGCATAGTCAAATATGCATTCTTTGTTTAGCAAATCAACTTCTGGGTGTGAGGTCACCCTTAGTTCAAGTCCCTGGAGAGTGGAGACCTAGTATTTCTTTTCGTGTGAAGCCTAAGAACCCTAATTTATTCCACCATTGTCCCCACACACTAACCTTTTGAGCTATTGTTCCACACAAGGTTTTAAAAAACGGAAACGAGCCTCGAGGCGTTTTTCCCTTAGGTACGTGAGGCATAAGCCTCGAGGCGATTGAGGCGTAAGCCCCAAAAAATAAAACAACAAAGTTCATAAATGCTTTAGCCTTTACACTTGACAAAACAAACATAATTCCATATATGCACTAGTATGTGGCAACATAATACACCAAAAACAGAATATATATATATATATATATTTATTTATTTATACATATATGTACACAGTTACACACTTGTATGTGACAACATACTACACAAAAACATAATATATATTGATATATACGCTTGTATTGGCAGCATAATACGCAAAACCAGAATATATATATATATACACACACACACATACACACTTGTAAAGTTGTATGTAGCAGCTTAATATACAAATATTGATATACACTACGTATAATGTATGCAAAGTGAGTATAATATACTAACAAAGAACTATTAATAAGAATAAGGTATACCCAGGTTAGAAATATATATATATATATATATATATATATATATATATATATATGTATATATATTAATACATATTTTTTGTAAGTATATTACATACAATAATACTAACATATAATGCATGTTCGTGATTGTATGAGAGAGGGAGAATAAGGCCCTTATAAATAGCTTTGTTGATGTTTGACTTCACTTGCAGATAGTGCTTTGGAGAACTATAGGAGAAGAAAAGAGTTTTCAAAAAAAATAGAAAGTTTCAGCCATTTTTTAAAATAATTTAGCTTCTGTATCGAGGTGTACGCCTCTCCACCGCCTCACACCTCACACCTCACCGCCTCACACCTCACCGCCTCAGACAATTGAGGCGTACCCCTTGTTTGGGATTGAGAGGTGCCGCCTCAGGTGAGATTTTGGACCGCCTCGTCTCGAGGCGCGCCTCAAGGCGTGCGCCTCACACGCCTTTAAAAACCATGGTTCGTGATGTACCCTCAAAGATTTGATGAACACACAATTGAATCAATGTTGAATTCGAACAGAAACTGAACGGATGTCTCCCAAGGCTCTCGCCCAAAACACACACTAAATTGATCTATGAAAAACCCTAATGACCTTACCCCCTATTTATACTACCCAACTTAATACTACTATTGCATTAACTACTTGTACTAGTGCATTAAGCACTTGTACCTTAGCCTAACATATTTGACTGCACTACTTAGGGTATAACAATACCCGCCCCCAAACTTTCACCTTGTCCTCAAGGTGGAAAGAAAAAGAAAAGAAACGGATGCACTTCTGCAATTGAATATCGAGGACCGGATCGAAGTTCCCAAGGAAAAAAATAAAGAAATTATAGAGGCTGCCATGTTACAGCATACCCCGAACCCATTGCAACAGGAGACAATCCCTTCTCATTAAGCTTCATGTCATCGTCCAATTTTTGAATGGCAACCATGAGTCTGGATGCATTTTGACTTCTTATATATAATTCAAAAATGATCCTCATTTGTCCCTTCCAGATCATATATAGTCCCAAAAATCCATTACCCCTATCAGCTATCATATGTCCATTGGAGAAAGAAACTTCAGTAATAGAATCAGCAACTAGACCGAATTGTAAGAATGGCAACCGTGAGAGAAGATCTACACACCAGAGTAACTTCAATGATGATCCATTTGGAAACTCCAAAATAAGACCTCTAACATCTTCTTTTCTTACGCCCAGAGTTCCGTTGGTCACATCAAGAACAGAAGCTTGTAGAAGCTTAATCTACATTAGTGCCAACTCGCCGGAGGATGACAACTATGCTGTTAATATCGGATATCGGTGCGATATCGGTCAAGGACCGATATTCGATATCTCAGATATATCGGTGATATATAGGTCCAAGAATATCGGTTCATATAATATTTCTTAGAATTATATATATATATATATATATATATATATATATATATGCATCCATAAACATATCATATGCATTAATTAAAAACATAGTTCCAAGTGTTCAACATCAAAACATCAACTTAAATAAGGTTTCACAAAACAAATTAGGAAAAGTGTTCATGAATGAAACGAGCTAATTGCAAGCAATAGGTTCGGCATCCGAGTCAACATCATCTAACACGTCCACTTCCTCGTTTATGTTAGCTTCCAAATCTTCCTCTTCTTCCCCTACATCTCCAACGAGATCATCATCATCCCTATAACGCTCCCTTTTACTTCTTGTACTTGGCCCAACTTGTTCATTACCTCCCATTGCTTTGTTTAGCTAAGCCTTAACAAATAAATAACAACTGAAGACTAATTAAGTCACTACTACTCACTAGACTATAAGACATTAGGAAATTAATTAAGTATTTAAGTCTAAAATAACTTAATAAGTAAATAAGTAACTAAGAACTGAAGAAGAACTAGTAATTAAGTCGACCAACAGAAGAAGAAAGCTCACTGTGGCTGTTAATAAGTAACTAAGACACAAAGAAAGTAATTAAGAAGTAAAATAACTTAATAAGTAAATAAGACACAGAGAACTGAAGAACTAATAATTAAGTCGACCAACAGAAGAAGAAAGCTCACTGTGGTTGGAAGAAAAGAAGAAGAGAGCAGCTGAGTTCGATCAACAGAACCTGAGAATGAAGAAGTGGAAGTTCGATCACTGTGGCCGGAAGAAAGCTTCGATCAACATAAGAAGTGGAAGGCTGGAAGCTGCTGTAAAAGCTTCGATCAACAGAAAGATAGCAGCTTCGATCGACTTTTCTTTCTTGAAAGTTGAAACAGTGAACCGAGAAGAGAAAGAAGGGTTCGATCGCTTATTTTTTAGAAACCTAACTTCAGTAACTTGAGGCCCTTCTAAAGAAGCTACAAAGCCCAATACATCTAAAAAAATAAAAAAAGCCCAACATGAGCCTTCATTAAAAGAGCCCAAAACAAAAATCCCAAAAACCGGTAATATCGGCCGATATTTTGACCTAAATATCGGCGATATATCGGTCAATATCGGCGATATATCGGTCAATATCGCCGATATATCGGAGGCCGATATTTTACCCGGTATTTAGGACCGATATTTGCCTTTATGTCCGATTTCCGATATATCGCCGATATCTCGCCGAGATATCGCGATTTTAACAGCATAGGATGACAACTTACCGGTTGTAGTTGTACTTTTATACTGCTATAAGATTCTTGGACCGGTCCATTTGTCTCTTGTGTTGCAAAGGCCTCAGATTCCCCACTTGCAACAACATAAAAACAATCACTCCAATTTCTTAATGACCTCCCCTTGTTTTAGGGCAAACGACAGTGGTGGTATAAATTCAGGAATGGAAAGGAAGCGTTTGAAAGAGAGAGAGAGAGAAAATGGTGGTGGTAGCAACGACAGAAGCAGTGGTAGTGGTAGTGGTAGTGGTAGTGGTAGTGGTAGTGGTAGTGGTAGTGGTGGTGGCGGCAGCGGATTCCCAATCCCATGATGGTCGCCCAACCATCCTCTGTCTCTCATCACCGACATAGTGAAGTTGGGTGTGGATTCGATGGACCGAATTAAGTCTATCATGAGCTTGGGCCCGATTGAATCATCTAAAATTGTTATGAGCCCAATTGCATCTTTGGCCAGATTGTCTTGCCTGAATTGGCGTTGAGTTTCTTCCTAGGCTTTGTTAACGTCCCAGTTTTTTCGTTCTTAGATTGGATCCTCTCGACCAAAACGGCCTTTCTTATTGGAGGAATCAATGACGGTGGGAACGACGGCAAAAACGGCATTAGCGATGGCGGCAAGGGAAGTGACGGTCTTGACGGCAGCGAGGATGGTGATACAGACGGCAGCGGCTCGAGAGGACTGTCAATTAACCCAAATCTGCCCCTTAGACACTTGCTGTGACTCTTCCAATATTTTCTCCTTTTTCTTTCTGCAAATTCTTCTCCAACTTGTCACTCTCTATGATTACATTCGGTTTTTGGGTTAAAAACTGCTTCCTCGTATCAGCTACTTCCTTCGCTTGAAATTGCCTCAATACCATCATTTTAAACTCCTCCCAGCAAGCAAACGGACGACGCTTGTGTTCCCACCGTATCCACTTCAATGCATCCCCTTGAAATCCACTAATGGCCACTTCAATTTTCCTCTCCCCACTAAACGAATTTAATACAAAATAATTTTCTGCCGTAAGAATCCATCTCTTTAGGTTAGTTCCATTGAAAATTGGCATTTCCAATTTCCTCTCCTCAATAGTGGAAAAACTATTTACCTCCGATTCTTGTCCCAGTGGATGCATCTTCCCGTTTCCATTTTCATTGGAATTTTTTATACCCTCCGTCTCTCTTCTTGGAGTTTAATCACCTTCTCCAATTTCTTCTTCATAGCCTCCATAGTCATCTTCAAAGATTTGAACTCTTTTGTTTCCTTCGAGATCGTCACTGCCCTGATACCAATTGATGTACCCTCAAAGATTTGATGAACACACAATTGAATCAATATTGAATTCGAACATAAATTGAACGGTTATGTTAGATATAGTAAATTAGGTTCTCCTTTCTTGTATGCTTTCCCTAAATAGGTTACTTTGTTGTATATATAGGAGTGTAATCTTTCTTCTAGCAAATAACAAGATATATCACTTTATGTGAGTGATTTCATGGTATCAGAGCCTTGCCTGAAAACCCTACCTGAATCATAGCCGTCATCGCCGGAAACCTAGTCGTCATCGCCGGAATATCGCCGGAACTCCAGCTGCTGCTGCCGGAAACCTACCAGAACCAGCCTTGCTTGAAAAATTTACCTGAATCCCAGTCGTCATCGCCGGAAACTCGCCGGAAACCTAGCTGTCATCGCCGGAACTGTAGCTGCTGCTGTCAGAAACCTACCACACCTAGCCGCCGTCGCCAGACCTCCAGCCGCCGGAGCCCTAGCCGATGTCGCCAGAACCCTAGTCGCCGGAGACCTTGCCGGAATCTGCCTAAACTGTCGGAAGTTTTCATAAAACCTGCTTGGAATTTTCTGCCACACCTGGAAATTTTCCACCGAAATCTTCCAGAACTTGCCGGATTCTGCAGAAACACGTCGGGATCTGCTGAAAACACATCGGGAACTACTAGACGTGGCAAAAACTGACACGAGACGCTAACCCGACACGGACTCGACACGAAATAAACGGGTTTAGGTAATACATTTCAACCAGTTTAAGTAAACGGGTTGACACGACACGACACGGAAATTACACGGGTAAGGTCAGGGTAAAAATTTCAACTCGAAAATGACCCGAATAACCCATTTATATATATAAACATATATAAATATTATAAGTTTTATTTTTAATGCTTTGTATTTTTTAATGTTTTGGATTTGGTTAAAACTTTTAAGATTGAACTATAAAATTTAGATTTCTAATGCTTTCATTTGAATTTTGGATATGTAATTTTTTGTGAATTTACGATTTTTAATTTTAGTTTTATAAATGTTTAACGGGTTAGGCGGGTCGGGTCGGGTTAGGCGGGTCGGGTCGGGTTAGGCGGGTCGGGTTAGGGTTGAGATTTTATGACCCGTTTATTAAACGGGTCAGGTTAGGGTCATGCACTCTCAGTCTGTTTAACTTTGAACCCGACACGACACGTTTGCCAGGTCTAGGAACTACCGAAATCTGTCGAGACTTGCCGGAGCACGCCTGAACTTGCTGGAAGCTGCAGACACACATCGGGATCTGCTGAAAACACGTCGAGATCTACCGAAACATATCGGAATACGTCTGAACTTGCTGGAATCTGCCTGGACACATCGGAACCTCCGGGAACGTGCTGAAATTTGTTGGAATCTGCCGGTATACGCTGAAATCTCTTGGAAACCTTCCTTTTTGGCTTCGTCTGACCAACCTTCTGAATTTTTAATTTAAAAAAAAAAGAGAAAATGGGAGACAGAGTTCTAGTCCAACAATCAACGTCCAATGAATTTACAGATTCGGGTCACCTTCTACGCCAGGCTTCATCTACCCTTTGTGCTAGTACAGCACAATCATGTATGACATCTAGCACAATCATGTATGACATCTGCTTGTTTTTCTGCATGCTCACCATCTTGGATTATTGATTCAGGAGCCTCAGATCACATGACCGGGAACAAAGACCTTCTATCCAATCTTGAGACTAATACACCCCATAATCCAGTTCGGCTTGCTAATGGATATTCATGTCAAATTATGGGCATTGGATGTACTAGCAACCCGTCTAACGTGAACTTATCATCCGTTCTTTACGTTCCCACCTTCCCTGAAAGTCTAATATCTGTTAGCCAAATTACCAGAAAACTTAATTGTTCTGTAACCTTTTTTCCCACACATTGCGTGTTTCAGGAATTGGGAACTAACCAGTTGATTGGCATACGCGTTGAATCTAAAGGTCTTCACCGCTTGTCTATGTTGCGAACTCCGACTATACATCTTTGTGATTCTAGTATTAGGGAAGTTCACCGTCGATTAGGGCACCCTTCTTTGCCTGTTCTAAAACAATTAAGACCTGATCTTTCCTTTGTTCATGAGTTAGCATGTGAGTCATGCCAGTTGGGTAAACACACCCATTGTTCCTATCCCCCTAGCAAGTCTAGTCAAGTCAACACCTTGTTTGAACTCATTCACTCGGATGTATGGGGATCGTGCCCTATTACTTCTACAAATGGTTTTAAATATTTCATTACGTTTGTCGATGATTTTCTCGTGCAACATGGGTTTACTTACTTAAATCTCGTAATGAAATATTTTCTATCTTTCGTGAATTCTATGCCTATGTCAGAACCCAGTTTGATGTCTCCATCAAAAAACTGCGATCTGATAACGCCAAAGAATATTTCTCATGATTTTACAAGTTACGTGTCTGACCATGGTATAATACATGAATCTTCATGTGCATATACACCCCAGCAAAATGGCATTGCTGAACGAAAGAACCGTCATCTACCGGATGTGGCTCGCACTATGATGATTCACTATAATGTACCACAAAGTTTTTGGGCTGATGCGGTTCTTACAGCTAATTATCTGATTAACCGTATGCCATCTTTTGTCCTTAAAGGGAAGACACCTTTTTCCATTCTATTTCCCAAAGGCACCCCTTTCCCTTGACTCCTAAAATATTTGGATGTGTATCTTATGTTCATGACCATCGTCCGGGACATAATAAACTCGCACCACGTGCTATCAAGTGTGTGTTTCTTGGATATTCGCGTGTCCAGAAAGGTTATCGTTGTTATAGTCCAACCCTTCGAAGATATTTTACATGTGTTGATATCACCTTCAATGAGTCAAGTCCGTTCTTTGTCAAACCTACTAGCAGTACTCAAGAGTCCACAAATCATGTTCTTGACCCTTTTGAATCATCTGATACTCCAGTCTTACACCTCCCGGTACTCGCACCAAATGTTGCTCCTCAGACAGCACCGACTGATACTAGATTCACAAGGGTGTATAGTCGACAACACCAAAGGCAAGTGCCTGAGCCTTACCTGTGCGGTGAGTCTCCCATTCCACCACCTGACACGCACATATCATCACCTGCTGATGCAGTCCCTGCCCCGGTCCCCGATACACCTCTACCACCACACACTGAGCCTTATGACCCACCTGGTGCCCATCTCCCTGATATTCCGCTTGCCTTCCGAAAAGGCACACGAAATCTTACCCAATATCCCATTCATGATTAGCTTGCCTACTCTCACCTCTCTTCAAAGTCGTGTGCCTACACATCAAAGTCGTGTGCCTACACATCAAGCATTGATAGCCATATTGTACGAATGTGACTGAGGCTCTTAATCACCCGGGATGGTTTAAGGCGATGCAGGAAGAGATGGATGCTCTTCAGAAGAATCATACTTGGGATTTGGAACAACTTCCTCATGGAAAACGCAAAGTGGGTTGTAAATGGGTATTCACTGTAAAACTTCATCCTGACGGTTCTTTGCATCGATTGAAAGCCCGGTTGGTTGCAAAACATTTTCCCCGGTGGCTAAAATGCCATCTGTTCGCATTTGTATAGTTTGGCTGCCATTAATCATTGGCCACTCCATCAATTAGATGTCAAGAACGCCTTTCTTAATGGCATTCTTGAGGAGGTGTACATGGAACAACCACATGAGTTTATTATTAAGGAGGAGGCTACAAAGGTATGTCGATTACAACGATCACTGTATGGTCTCAAACAGTCCCCTAGAGCATGGTTTGGAAGTTTTTCAGATGTTCTCCAGAAGTTTGGTATGACTCGTAGTTCCCAGGATTATTCTGTGTTTTTTAGACACCGTGAGGGTCGACGAATCATACTAGTGGACTAGTGGTTTATGTCGATGACATTATTATCACCAGAGATGATAGCAGCGGAATTTCAGAGTTAAAACAATTTCTAATGACCCAGTTTCAAGTTACTGACCTTGAACGACTTCGTTACTTCCTTGGGATAGAAGTATCTCGATCTCCATAAGGGATTCTTCTATCTCAACGGAAATATGTTCTTGATATGCTTACCGAGTGTGGTCTATTAGGGTGTAAACCAGTGAACAGTCCGATGCTCGCTACGGGAAAACTACTTCCAAATGAAGGAAATCTTATGAAAGATCCAGAGAGAGAGGGAGAGAGATACAGGAGACTTGTGGGAAAGTTAACTATTTGACAGTTACTCGACCAGATATATCCTTCCCGGTTAGTGTCTTGATCCAGTTCATGTCCACTCCTTATACGGGTCATTGGGATGCAGCACTTTGTGTTTTGAGGTATCTTAAAGCTACACCAGGATTAGAGATACTCTATTCTGACCAAGGCCACTGTCGAGTGGGTGCGTTCACTGAAGAAGGAGATGGCAGGATATCTGGCTTCTCAGATGCGGATCGGGCTGGTTGTCCCGTTTCCAGAAGATCAACTACAAGGTATTGTATTGTATATTTGTCAGAGGAAATCTAGTCTCTTGGAAAAGCAAGAAACAACATACTGTCTCCCGATCAAGTGTCGAATCAGAATACAGGCCATGGCAAATGTGTCATGCGAAATGACGTGGGTAAGGAAACTCCTAAGGGAGCTTGGAGTGATTACAGACGACTTGATGAGACTATATTGTGATAACCACTAACCAGCCAGTCAGCTATTCACATAGCCAAGAATCAAGTTCTCCCTGAGAGGACCAAACATATTGAGGTTGATTGTCATCTTATCAGAGACCGTGTTGTAGGAACTCAGACAGACCCTCCATCAATTCAGCCAGTGCACATTAGGACAGAGTACCAGCTTGCAGACATTCTGACAAAGCCATTACGCAAAGCTCAAATAGATTTCATCTGTAGCAAGTTGGGCATGATTAACATCTTTGCTCTAACTTGAGGAGGAGTGTTAGATATAGTAAATTAGGTTCTCCTTTCTTGTATGCTTTCCCTAAATAGGTTACTTTGTTGTATATATAGAAGTGTAATCTTTCTTCTAGCAAATAACAAGATATATCACTTTATTTGAGTGATTTCAGGTTACAAAAGGTTTCCAGGCACTTCGAGACTGCCGGATGTCTCCCAAGGCTCTCGCCCAAAACATGCACTAAATGAAAAACCCTAATGACCTTACCCCCTATTTATACTACCCAACTTAATACTACTATTGCATTAACTACTTGTACTAGTGCATTAAGCACTTGTACCTTAACCTAACATATTTGACTGCACTACTTAGGGTATAACAGTTCCACACCAATGTTATACCCGATATGGAAGTCAATACTGGTAGGCTCGGGTAGGAGAGTCTGTTAGTACGTGTAGTCACTTAAGAAAGTAGGTGGGCCTAGAGGTAGTATAAATCTGTTAGTACGTGTAGTCACTTAAGAAAGTAGGTGGGCCTAGAGGTAGTATAAATAAAGTAGTTGGTTATTAGTTGAAGTATTGTGGTTTGTGTGTTCAGTATAGGCGAGAGCCTTTGGGAGAATATTGGCCTCTCGAAAGCCAGAAACCAAACTGTAACCCTTTGATTTCCTTATTAATCATTCGATTTCATTTGCAATTCCATCACATTCCTTTCGGTGTACATCAACCAATTACCACTTCAAGTATTCTAGACATGGTGTTTTGTTTTCGCAAGTCTCCTATCGAAATGTATAATCTCAAACTTCTAGAACCGAACACCACTTTGAACTTACTATCTCTTGTCCTGTACCACCTTTCACCCTATTGGGCTGAAAGACAATATTTCTAGTAGTGATCCTACTTTCAAGGTGTCTCCTATATTACCAATAATAACAGTACAAGCTCAATGACTAACTTGGGCTATTGAGACACCTTGATAGTTCATATAAACTCCTTTAAATGTATTGTTGAACACAAAAGGAGAGCGCTACAGTTACCAAATTCATTCATATACAGCATTAAGATCAAGAAGTAGTGTGCCTTGTTGTCAAATCTTCTTTGGTTCGTCAACTGAAAGTCAACATGTTCATCGTCACCAGTAGATGCAAAGTTCAGAAGAGACTTCTAAAAACTCCAAGCACTTGGGATTGCTTATTTAAAGTGCTTATTAACTTATTTCGGTATGGTACCGGTAATATGCAGTTTTTAGTGTTTGGATGGTTAAAAAAGAAAGTATAGCTGTTTGGCACCGGTGATAAGGAGTTTTTGATATTCTAACTTATTTGACTTATTTGAAACAACTTATCAATTTTTTAGTTATTTTACATGTATAAGCAATCCCAAACACTCTCTAAATAACAACTTATTAGCTTATTGCGTTTTGGTACCTCTATAACCTAATCCAAACACTTTTTAAAAAACCCCGGTTTGACACCACATTTCAAGCTCAATGTTTCTATACACCGTTTTCACCCAAACACCGCCGTATTAACTTAAAACAATCAAAATTAGGAAACAGAACTCGTATAAATTTAAAAGTTAAACTTAAACAGAATCAGATTCTGCAACACTAATAAATTCCATTGAGGAAAGGAAAGCATACAAACAATTCAAAACCCTAAACATCAACCAAGCACAATTAAGATCCATAGGCTGAATACGGAATCACAAGTGAAATGAAATTCTGAAATTGGGGAAGCAAAAACACTTACGATTTTTTGGCTTGCTCAAGGGAACGAGCATGACCGAAGTGAAAGAGATCATATATACCATCGGCGTAGACACGAACTGGGCGGTCGGTGGGTGGTTCCACCATCCAATTTCTCTGCTTGTGTTCACCTTCCATTATCGGCCCTGGAAGATCTTCTCGACCTCCCCTCTCCCCCACTTCTCTCAATCAAGTCTCTAATAACTACGAAAAACCCAGGCCTGCTTCCACTCCACATATTCCAAATGCTTTTAGAGTAAACTACGTTTTTAGTCCCTAGTTTATTACAATTTGCGATGTTAGTCCCTATACTTTTGAATTTACAGTTTTCATCTCTATTATTTGCAATTTATCGAATGTTTCGTCTCTAAAGACTGGTTTATCGGTGAGTGTGAAAGACGAACTGAACAATAAATTACAAATCATGGAGATAAAAATAACAACGAAATGTAAACCATAAAGATAAAAATGGTAATTTCAAAAAATACATGATTGTTTTTCCTTGTGTTCATTTTGGACTCCAAATACTTTTGGTATTTAGATTAAAAAAAACGATAAAAAAAAGTTATCACGATCTAAGTCATGATTCAGAACATTTCCGTGGTAAACTTTTCAGGGCATAATTTTTGACATGTAACCGTGATCAAGATTTTTTTTGAACTTGCTTAGTTTTCGAGAACTACATGTCGTTAAAATTTGAAGATTCAAATGTTTTTAATCGTTTTGTAATGTCGTAACACTTCGAAACCATTTTGTAATAAACTTCTGGAGGCCATAACTTTTGAAACGTATCACATAACAATTTTCATAAAACTCTTTGTAAAATGAGATCGTAAAAGCTTCATAAACCCTTTTCGTAAAATCCTTTCGTAACCATATTCATGGAGCTTCATGAATACATTTATAAAGTCCATTTATTCGCAAAATCCTCTTAAAGCATGGTACAATTAAAGTTTGGTCTAATGAAGGTTTGGTGTTTTGTCGTGAAAGCTTGGTGTGTTTTGCTATGAACGTTTTGTGTGTTTGTTGTGCAGGTTTATGGCTCCGATAGGTTTCAGTGGTGTCCTAAAAACTAAGTGGTCTCAAATTCAAAATTTGATGAATATAGACATGTGACACACTCTCATTGGTTCCAATTTGTAATGAAAATGAGATTTTAACCAAACTTTCCTATATAAATATATATAGGTCAGGTTTGAGGGAAAACCTTAAAAAACGGAAAACTGGGGAATACCATAGTAGCCATTAATCTGGAAAGTATGCACTTATGCATACAAGTACTTTGTAACATGTGCATGTGCATGTGCATATGCACAATGCATAATGTAGCACCTCGAAATTTCCATAATTATTGTACATTTTGGAAGAATGTTTAAAATATCAAGGGGCATTATTTTAAACAAAATGTATGATTTAAATGTTGAAGGGTCAAAGTGTAATTGACCAAAGTGTTAAGCGATTCGTGAACTTATGAATTTTGAGGGGTTGGTTATGTCATTTGTTGATAGTTTGTTGTACAAAAGGAGAAAGATAAGGTTTTAGGGATTATCTGATTTTGGAAAGTTTTGGAGTCGGTTCACGGAAGAAAGAAATCAGAGTTCTAAGCATCCTATCGGTAAGAAATTCAATCATGGTATCCAATTAAATTGTTTAAGATGGATGTTTATGAGCCAATCTATCTCCTGAATTAGGTTATCGAATTGTTGGAGAGGCAAATTAGAATTCCAAGTTCTGTTTGAAGTCGACTTTGTTCCAGGTGAGTTCATCTCACTTTTGTTATTGTTGCAACTAAAATTGAGTAGTTTTCATGAAATTAAATGGTCTAAGTGGTTTAGAAATACTGGAGTGATCTGTATGTGACTGGAAATTGAATTATAGAGGAATAGAGGGTGAAAATCGAGTGCAGGTCGATAGTTTCCGGATAAAAATGTAGTATCCGGTAAAACCATGTTCGATGGTGTCCGGACAAAGTATAGTATCCGGTAAATCTTATTTTCTGCAGTATCCGGTAAAGATGTAGTTTCCGGATAGACAGGTTACTGGATGTTACCCGGATTACTTTGGTTTCCGGACATCATCCGGATAATTTTGATGTCCGGATAGTTTTGATGTCCGGTAAGTTGTGATGTCCGGATAATTTTGATGTCCAGATAGTTTTGATGTCCGAATATTTTTTGATGTCCGGTAAGTATTAATGTTCCGGTAACTTTTGAGTTTCCGGTAACTAAAGAGTTCCTGGTAACTTTTGACATGGAACATTTTATTACTTGAAATTCAATCTTAGCAGCATGAATGTACTTATAACTTGATTTTAAGTATGATATGATTTGACGTATGATTTGGCTTAATACGCATTTATGCTAGGAAGTGTAATGGATCCATAGACACTAGTATTATGTGAACACGTGGAATAGGCGTGGACTAATCGTAATTTCTGTGTGTTTAATAAACGTGGAATAGGCGTGGACTAATCGTAATTCCCGTTTGTTTGAAATGAGGAATAGGCGTGGACTAATCGTAATTCCCATTTCGTACTGAGATGTGAAATCGTGAGATAGGCGTGGACTAATCGTAATTCCCGATTTCTATTGGAAGAAAAGAGATAGGCATGGCTTAATTGTAATCTCTACTTCCACTCCAAGAAATAGGCATGGACTAATTGTAATTTCTTGGACATGAGCAATGATCTAGAATCCGTGGTGATTCGTAGTGGGCTCTTGAACATGATGCTATGACTTACTTAGTGTTTGTCATATTCATGGAATCGGGTATGATTCCCTTCATCGAAAGATGTTATGTGTACGGTAAGAAAGATTGAGACCAGGTTTATTTATATGCTTTGTTTACAATTGGTTTTCAAACTTATAAAGTTTTAATTTGAAAACTGGATGTTCTCACTAGACGTAAGCTTAATCTTTTCAAATTAAATTTTCTTACCAGGTACTAGCTCGGGAAGGGATACGAAGGGATGAGTGACGAGTGGTACCGAAATCCTACTTTTGGTGTTGTAACGGAGAAGTTAGTGTATGTGAAGATGTTTTGATGAATTTCCTAGACAACCCGTCTAATCTGATCTTAGTGTTAAGGATTAGATTAGTAGGTTGTTTTGATAAGTTTAGTTGTATATGTAAACCTTCATACCTAGTTTCTCCCTCTATGAATGAAAGTTTTGGAAGACATTGTTATAGACTTTGTTAAATTCAAGGTTTAAATATATTGTGGTTTTTAGGGTGTTTCAGTTTGGTATCAGAGCTATACTTTAAGTGAACTAGGTATGATTGTGAGATACATAGACTTAAGCTGAGATGATTAAGTTATGATTTGTGAGATTGGGTAGAATTACTAAGATGGGATAGTCTTAGAGTCGATGCAAATATGTGATTTATGAACTGTGATGATGGTAACGAGAATTCTTATGTATAGTATGTTCATAATTCCAATTAGCTACTGTTATTATGAATATATTATTACGTAACATACTTGTTTTTGAATTGTTATGGTGATTAATGAACGTTAAAGTACGTTTCTTGTGTTCGGGTATGAATAGCCATTTCTTATGGTTATCTTTGTGCTTCGACAGAATACGATGGTGAATACACCAACCAGATCTCCTAATTCTTCAGAAGAGAGGGCAGTAAATGAATGGGTGGTGAAGAAGCAACCTGAAAGGGGTGGAAACTATGAGAGTCCACCAAGGCCGCCTATAATGGGAGGAGGAGGAAGTCAAGCGCAACGAACGAACGCCGGTACCTCTAATCCGGTGACTACGGAATCCATTATGGAGTCCAGAATGATGGAAAATATGATACGAGCTATTAATACGGCATTGGCACAACAACAGGAGATGTTTATGAAAGTGTTAAATGACATAAATGTTGAGTCACGAAGACCGGAGATGGGTACTAGTATGGTAACTCCACCTGTTAATCCGGTGCAGAATGTGAATAGAAGGATGGAGAAAATTTGTTCTTATAAAACGTTTCTGAGCTGCAAGCCACCGGAGTTTGCTGGATCAGATAATCCAATTGTTTGTATGAATTGGATTAGAGAAATGGAACAAGCTTTTAAAGCTTGTGAGTGTGATGAAGAGTCGAAGGTTAGATTCGGATCTCAGATGTTACGTGGAAACGCCTTGACCTGGTGGAACATTGTGACATCGACTGTAACGGCTCCAGTTTTGGCTGCTATGACATGGGAGTCGTTTAAAAGAAAGATTCTAGAAGAGTACTGTAATGAGAATGAAATGGACCGAATCGAAGAAGAATTCTGAACTCTTAAGAATGGTACTTTATCTGTACGAGAGTACACTCGTATATTCTTGGAGAAGTTGAATTTGGTGGGGCATGTGGCCCCAAGTGAAAAAGAAAAGATAAAGGCGTACTTGAAAGGTTTGCCAACTGATATGATGTCAAGAGTTCGAAATTCCAAAGCCTTGACACTAAGAGAAATGGTTGAGGAAGCTAAGATAATCGAGGAAGTTTATGCCAGAGACAATGAGGAAAAGACTCAACGGGGAGAGAAACGAAAATGGGAAGATCGATCAGAATCTTCTCAAAGATCCAAACCGTATGTCAAGAATACTCGTTTTGAGCCTCGACGAGAACCGAACTGGTGCCAGAAATGTAGAAGCAAACATTTTGGTCCGTGTCGGGTGACCACACCGGAATGTTACAAGTGCGGTAAAAGTGGGCATACTTTGAGTAACTGTCCTATCCAAGGGCCAACATGTTTCGAATGTAAGCAGTCGGGTCATTACCGAAGAGACTGCCCAAAGTTAAAGAAAAGTGGAAATCAAGACAAGAAGCCGAATACTCTAAAGCCAACGGGCATGGCATTTCATATGACGGCTGATGAAGCCAAAGAATCGAAGGATGTGGTTTCTGATATATTTCTTGTTAACTCAATACTTGCACATGTACTATTTGATTGTGGTTCCAATCTGTCTTTTATATCGAAGTCGTTTTATCAAAAGTTAGCTATGTCTGTCACTACTTTGGAAGATGCCTTAGTAGTTGAAATAGCTAACGGGGGTCAAGTCTTAGTTCGTGAAAGACTTGAAAGTTGTACAATTATGATAGAAGGGAAGGAATTCTCGATTGATTTGATTGTGATGGAGATTGGGGGGTTTGATATAGTCGTTGGTATGGATTGGTTGACGACCAATCAAGAAGAAATTCTTTATGCCAAGAAATTAATTCGGATCCATATGCCCGAAAATGATGTTGTATTCATCTATGGGGAAAAGAGAAAATGGGAGGTTCCGTTGATTTCTATTGCCAAAGTGCGTAAGTGTCTAGTAAAAGGATGTTCATCGTATCTAGCATAAGTTTTGAATGCAAAAGTAGAAAAGAAACGAGCGAAATATATAAAGGTAGTGCGTGAATTTCCAGATGTGTTTCTAGATGATCTTCTAGGCTTACCGCCAGAATGACAGGTAGAGTTTAGAATTGATCTTGTTCCCGGAGCGGCACCAATAGCTCATGAACCGTATCGTTTAACATCGGCTGAAATGAAAGAGAGGATGTCTCAACTGTAAGAACTGCTCGAAAAGGGATTTGTTAGGCCAAGTTCTTCACCTTGGGGAGCTCCGGTGTTATTTGTCAAGAAGAAGGACGGTACTATGAGAATGTGCATCGATTACAGGGAGCTGAATAAGGTGACTATTAAGAATAAGTATCTGCTCCCAAGGATTGATGATTTATTTGATCAACTCCAAGGCGCGGGATGCTTTTCAAAGATTGATTTGAGGTCGGGCTATCACCAAGTAAGAGTAAGGATGAAGATATTTCTAAGACGGCGTTTAGAACAAGGTATGGGCATTACGAATTTTTGGTGATGCCTTTTGGGTTGACAAACGCTCCTGCTGTGTTCATGGATTTGATGAACATAGTGTGTCGACCATTCTTAGACAAGTCAGTCATCGTCTTCATTGATGACATACTTGTTATTCAAAGAATGAAGCCGATTATGAATGTCACCTTCGTAAAGTATTAGATGTTTTGAGAAAGGAGAAATTGTACGCCAAATTTTCAAAGTGTGAATGTTGGTTAAAGGAGGTAAAATTTCTTGACCATGTAATTACTTCTGAAGGGGTCAAAGTGGATCCGGCAAAGATAGAAGCAATGCTGAATTGGGAGACACCGAAGAACGCCTCCGAGATACGAAGTTTCTTGGGTCTGGCAGGCTATTACAGAAGATTTATAAAGGACTTTTCTATGATCGCTTATGCCTTGACAATCCCGACACAGAAGGATATGAAGTTTGTATGGACTGAAAAGCAAGAGTCAACTTTCAGGACACTACAAAAGAAGCTATGTGAAGCTCCTGTTCTTGCACTACCAGAAGGAACAGAAGACTTGGTAGTATATAGTGATGCGTCAAAGATGGGTTTGGGGTGTGTATTGATGCAACGGGGCAAAGTGATTGCTTACGCATCAAGACAACTCAAGGAGCATGAAAAGAATTACCCTACCCATGATTTAGAATTGGCAGCAGTTGTGTTTGCCTTGAAATTGTGGCGGCATTATTTATATGGAACAAAGTGCACTTTTTTTATTGATCATAAGAGTTTGAAGCATGTCTTTGATCAGAAAGAGCTGAACATGAGGCAACAACGTTGGTTAGAACTGCTTAAGGATTATGATTGTGAATTGCATTACCATCCCGGTAAAGCAAATGTTGTGGTTGATGCCTTAAGTAGAAAAGAATACAATGGATGTTTGAAAACAACTAACGCCAGAATTGATGTGACGTCAAGTCTGATCGAAAGAATCAAAGTGGCACAAGCGGAAGCATTAGTAGAAGAAAATCTATAAGAGGAAGTCATGGTTAAGCAACGTCTCCAACTGACTGAAGATAACCGCGAAATCAAATTATTTCAAGGCCGTATTTGGGTGCCAAGGATTGGGGGAAACCGAGAATTACTTCTTGAAGACGCCACAAGTCCAAATATTCTATACATCCTGGGAGTACTAAGATGTATAGAGATTTGAAACTACACTATTGGTGGCCAACTATGAAGCTAGATGTGGCACAATGTGTAGAGAAATGTGTGACATGTTCGTTGGTAAAAGCTGAACATCAACGACCTTATGGGAGTCTACAATCTTTAGAGATTCCTGAATGGAAGTGGGATAAGATTACCATGGATTTTGTGACTAAGTTACCAAGGATATTGAAAGGTAACGATACTATTTGGGTGATCGTGGATCGTTTAACCAAAAGTGCTCATTTCTTAGCAATGAAAGAAGCTTCACCGATCGATAAGCTAGCTAAGTTATACATTGATGAAGTGGTGTCAAGACATGGTATACCCGTGTCTATAGTTTCTGATCGTGACAGTCGATTTACTTCAAGATTTTGGCAATCACTACAAGAAGAATTGGGCACAAGAGTGAATTTGAGCACTGCATATCATCCACAAACGGACGGGCAAAGTGAAAGAACCATTCAAACTTTGGAAGACATGCTCAGGTCTTGTGTAATTGATTTTGGAGGTAACTGGGATACGCATTTACCCTTAGTGGAGTTTGCGTACAATAATAGTTATCATTCCAGTATCGGAAGAGCACCTTTCGAATCCTTATATGGACGGAAATGTAAAACTCCAGTTTGTTGGTTGGAAGCTGGAGAAAAACAGTTTGTTGGTCCTGAAATTGTGCAACAAACGGCTGACTAAGTAAAAGAAATTCGGAAACATATGAAGGCGGCTCAAGATCGACAAAAGAGTTACGCCGATCCAAAAAGAAGACCGAAAGAATTCCAAGTTGGGAGAGGGTGATGCTAAAGGTATCCCCGTGGAAGGGTATTATAAGATTTGGAAAACGTGGAAAGCCGAGTCCTCGTTTTCTTGGACCTTTCACTATAACCAAGCGAGTAGGGCTTCAAGCGTATCAGTTGGATCTTCCACATGAATTGGAAGGAATCTATAGAACCTTCCATGTCTGTTATCTTCGGAAATGCTTAGCCGAAGAAGAAAATGTTATACCACTTTCTGAAATTAAAGTGGATGAGAAGAGTCGTTGCGTGGAGGAACCTGAAGCAAATTTAGAGAGGACGACTAAGAAGCTACGACATAAGGAAGTGGTCATGGTTAAAGTGCAATGGAAACATCGTAGAGGTGCTAATGTGACGTGGGAAGCGGAAGAGGATATGAAGAATAGATATCCTCACTTGTTTGTATAGTTTCGATTTCGGGGACGAAATCATTTTCAAGTTGGGGAGATTTGTAACACCTCGAAGTTTCCATAATTATTGTACAATTTGGGAAAATGTTTAAAATATCAAGGGGCGTTATTTTAAACAAAATGTATGATTTAAATGTTGAAGGGTCAAAGTGTAATTGACCAAAGTGTTAAGCGATTCGTGAACTTATGAATTTTGAGGGGTTGGTTCTGTCATTTGTTGATAGTTTGTTGTACAAAAGGAGAAAGATAAGGTTTTAGGGATTATCTAATTTTGGAAAGTTTTTGGAGTCGGTTCAGGGAAGAAAGAAATCAGAGTTCTAAGCATCCTATCGGTAAGAAATTCAATCATGGTATCCAACTAAATTGTTTAAGATGTATGTTTATGAGCCAATATATCTCCTGAATTAGGTTATCGAATTATTGGAGAGGCAAATTGGAATTCAAAGTTCTGTTTGAAGTCGACTTTGTTCCAGGTGAGTTCATCTCACTTTTGTTATTGTTGCAACTAAAATTGAGTAGTTTTCATGAAATTAAATGATCTAAGTGGTTTAGAAATACTGGAGTGATCTATATGTGACTGGAAATTGAATTATAGAGGAATATAGGGTGAAAATCGAGTGCAGATCGATAGTTTTAGGATAAAAATGTAGTATCCGGTAAAACCCTGTTCGATGGTGTCCAGATGTTGGGCAGATTTATGCAACCTTAGAGATTCACTTAAAATAGAACTCAGTGCAAGTATACACCTTGAACTACTATCGTCTCGTAACAAGTAATAATGGTAAAAGTACCAGATATCGATCCACAGGGAAAACTTGTGAAAGCTTTTCAAAAGTCCAGTCTTTACAAACCAATTTCAGATGGCGAATTCGAAAACAGATTGTTTGGTTGGTTGGTTTGAGTTATCAACTAAAAATCAATTCTAGAGAAGAAGCACACGGTGCAAAGCTCCATAAAGATGAAAATAAGTGATCCAGTAAAGAGATATTATAACATCCAGCCAGTCCTGTAGCAACAAGTGCTATAGGACTGCCACAGTACTAACTGTCGGTTCAAACGGCCTCCCAAGAGTACACACTGGTCAACGTGCTATCGATACGATATCAATTATGTTAGACTTCGTGAATCCTAGCACACAACACAGTGTTACCATCCTACAGCGTAAGAGTATAATACTTGTCAGGTATTAAAACTATTTATTAGTCTTCTCTTATTATCTTAGATAATTAATCTTAACCTTAACACTGAATGTTAATGCATTTTCATACATAAAATTAGTTGTCAATTAATTAAATGTAATCTTCAATGTAAGATCAATCACCTGAAATGAATAGTTAGATACAATGTTATATTCAATACACCTATTTACTTTCGCACAAATTTACATCTAAACTTTGCTTTACACCCCAAGCTCAGGCTATTAGCCCATCATGGCTTGGATTCTTCTTTCGAAAAGTGTAAGAAATGTAAATGACATAAATTGAAAGTACTGAAAAGAAATTGCAAGAAGGTAAATTACAGAAATGGAAAGAGAGAAATTAAAGTACAGTAATTTTAATAACAAGAAAATAAAAATGGTAAGCATATAACAAGAACTAAAAATGTAAGGAAGCTTGAAACAGGATTACCAAACTAATATGGTAACTTGGGTGCCAAGTTATGAAAACGTGTCGCACAAGTTACGTCACAAAACTACTTGTTGCCTTAAAAACGTTGGAACTTGGAAACACTTAACTTTAAAAATCAAAGACTTCGAAATTTAGAAGGAAAGATATCCAAACTAAGATTAAGAGCTTTGAGAAATAAAGTAAGTAACTTGGAAAACTAAAGTGATTCGAGAAAGCAAACTAGATGTAACAAACTTGTAAAATATCACGAACTTTGGAGTGTAAATTGCAAAAACCGTAAATAAGAGCACAAGAGATTACTTCGAAAACGACTAGATTAGATTTAGAACCGAAAGTTTAACATACAACTGAAATTGTAACCCAAAACACTTAATAATAAGTGGCAATTAGAGAGCAATTAGAAGTATTTAAAAGACAAGTAGCAAAAACTAATGAGAGGTGTTTTCCAAAGCACACAATGCATCCATATATATAGGCGAATTGATTGGGGCCTAAGTAATTAAAAGCTGCTGATAGTGACTGCTGTCACATGTACTTCTTATCCCCTGCAAAAGTCAACTCCAGCCCATGGTCTTCAAAAGTGGCTTCGACCCAAAGATAGACAAAAAGGCCCAACTTGCGATCCTTTGGCACTCCTGCAGCACCAGCTCCTATAGCACCGCCACAGTGTCATCCAGCCAAATCTGAGATACATCAAATAAGGCCCAAATGAGTTCAAAAACACAGAGAATACCATTAATTCATGATCAACACACAGGACACAGAAAATGATAAAAAGATAATAAAATGACTCAATTACGGACTTTGGGCAAATAAAACAAGATAAAATAAACTACTAAAATAAACAACAAAAATAGACAAAATAAAGACTCAATTTTCTAAAAGACCTAAGACCCAAAAAAAATGAACCTGTTTCAACCACAATGCACACACACAGTCTAGACACCAAAAGTTTAAAGCATGAGTAGCATGTAACCAATAGCCCTTCATAAACCAGGCTTATTTACTATAGAAACACACCATCATATTCAACCTAAGCTTTCCTAGTGTTAACAAAAGTCATCAAGGTATACAAAAGGTTTTTGAATTGGGTATGCTTGCATTTTGCTTTTTCCTTTGATTTTAATGCCTAACCTTTTTCCACTCCCTCACTTTGTTCACTCAATGGCACAATTTTATTGCCATTCATCTCATATTGAGGAATACAGTGGACTCATTGGTCTCTTTTAGAATTTTGGTGTCTTTGACACACTTTTAAGCACAAAAGAGCACTTTGCTCATGCAAGATCTGTAAGGTTTGCCTTAAGATGTATGAGGCAAATCTTTTCCCACCTCAAACTTGAAATAGACAATGTCCTCTTTGTCAAGGAAGATAAGAGCAGAAAGGGGCTGTTTGGGATTTGACTATGGCTTATTTGGGGGAAACTGCCCATGATGACTTATCTTAACAGGTTGGAAAACTGTTGGGTGGGCTATGATGGCAGTTTATACTTAAATAAACAAAGCATTAGATTAATGTGGCTATAAGCACATACCAAACATGGCAAACAGTTGTGAAATCAGACAAATGTGCATGCATAGGATTACCAGAGAAACAAAATCATGAAAATCAGTTCCCATAAATATTGAAACAGAAAAGCAAAGATGAGAATGGGAAGACCATATCTCATCTTTCACACACATGACTTAATGGTACTCAAGCTGTTAAGTGACAGTTTCCACATATAATTCAATAAATTATCCAAACAAGTCAGTCCATTAAGCACTGACCATGGAATAAGACACATTGACATCTAAGAACATGAAATAGGTTCCAAAGTTGAAACCTCAAAAAATAAAACATAAAAATAAACTACAAGTTAAGGGAAGGATGGTAGAACCTGTCCTACTCAGGCTGAGTAGGAGATGTGTGGGTCTGCAAAATGGACTTTGGTGGTGGTGGTACTGTCAATGGCTGCTGAGAACTTCCTCTTGCCCATACTTCTTTCACTTGGGCCTTATGCTGCTTGTATTCCACCCACTGCAGCCTATCTTTCTTTATTGCCTCCACTTCTTTTCCAAGCTTTTCTACCTTCTTCACCTTCTTCTTTACCAACTTTCTTGTGGACTTGGCATGCTTGTCCATCTCCTTCAGCGGGTCCACTTGGAGCTTTTCAGTGCAACAGTCATAGGGTCAACAACCAAGGCATCATTGGCATGGTTGTCACTGTACCTCATCAGTCTTTGGAGGGTGTGCTTATCAATCACAGTCCTTTCTCTAGAGAAAGTATCAGACTCTAAAGTAGGGGCTTTGGCTTGGAGTAGGAGGCTGTGGATGATGGCAGGGTAGGGTAATCTAGCATTGGCCCTCTCTAAACTGGTTTTCATATAGCCACAGATGAGTTTACTCACATCAATTGGGTAGCACTCCATTATACAATACAACAGAAAAACTCTCTCCATGCAAAGATTGGTATCATGGCTAGTTGGGTGTAGGGTATGCCTAATGAAATAGAACCATACATTGGCCTATGTCTTCAGAAAACAGGTTCTAAGGGTTCTGCATCTACCTTTCAGTGTCCAGGTTGCTCCAGGGTGTGCTAGGGTGGTGAGAATCTCTTCTAACTCTTCATCTGTTGTTCCAGCCTGAAGTCTATCAAACTCATACTCCTCAGGTGGGGTTAATCCTAGCAGGGCATTGATGGTTTCACGGGAATAGGACACTGGTGTGTGCCTAACAGTGAGTTCTACCCAATGAGTAACTGACATCTCAGTAAAAAATTCTCTTACCCAATCCTCATTGAACTGCTCAGGCACTGCACATAGTTTATCCCACCCAAACTCATCTACAATGGTTTTGATTTGTGGATTGGCCAAAATAATTTGAGGGGTGAATCCTTTTAGGGTGTGGCCAATTTTGTCAGCAAAATTTGGGTATTTCTTAAGTGCTTCAGGTGTGCTAAACAATTCAGTAGGGGAAGAGGAGGGTGATACCTTCTTTGACTTCTTTGATCCTACAACACTACTGGAGGAGTGTTGTAGGACTGTTGTGTTTGGACTGTCCTGTTAGGTTTTTCTTGCCTTCTGCCTTGTGACCCTCTGAGGAGTGCTAACAGTCTCACCCATACTGTTTTCATCCACCTCTGCTCTCTTTCTCTTCTTTGGATTCTTGGCTATGGTTTCCTTCTCTTTTCTTGTTGTGATCTTTGCAGCAGTTTCTCTCTTCTTCTCTGTGCTTTTTGTCGTGGCTTCCGTCTCTTTCCTTTTTGGTACCTTGCTTTGGGGCTTGGCTTTAGAGAAGCCCACCAACTTGATCTTGAGGGAAGGCTTGGTAATCTTTCCTTTCATGGGCTTCACCACTTTTTCATTCTTCTTCTTGGACTGCTTCTTCTCACTGGCTTTCTTTGGGGATTGCTCCTGCACATCCTGGACAGAAGGAGGGGGAGAGGCTTCTCTGGTATGTGTGATGACCACATCATCTTCCACATCTTCCATGGTCTAGTCTTCATTGGTTTCAAAATATGGGCCCTCATCATCAGAATGTTCCATTTGGGGCTGTTCCATGGGCTTTTCAAGAGGATCCAGAGTGTCCATATAAAAGGGATCAATATTGGTAGCAGTTATGGCAGTTGGGGTGGTGGTTCCCACATGAGGGATTTCAGTAACAAGAATCTCAACAGAGGTGGTTCTTGTAATAGGGAGTTCAACAGAGTTGGTTTCATTCATAGGTTCTTCTATTACAAAATTTTCAATATGTTTGGGGGTAGGTTGCTCAATCACAGGATTGTTAACAGGGGGGCTTCAATGACAGGGATTTCTTCTGTAGGATTAGGATGTTGTAAGCTAGATTGGTATGCCTGGGTGATTCTAGCAAGTAAAACATCCAACTATGCAAGACTCATGGTGCCGGATTGCTCTGGGGGTCTTTGAGTGGATGTGGAGGCTTGCACAAAGAGTTCAGGCATTCTAATGGAGAAGATGATTGGTAATTTGGGTAGAGAAGGGAAAACTCTGGGTCTTCCTGCATGTAACAATGCTAGGTAACTGGCAGTGATTTGGTTTAGGTTGGACAGAGAGTTTGATTTGGAAAAAGGGGTAATAACCATTAATGGCCTCTGGGAAGAATAAGGGGTATCAGGAGTCTTTTTGAGTGGGTCAACATATGAGGCCGTGGCATCCCTGGATTCTCCCAAATTTCGGTTCAACAAGGCACCATTGGAAGATTGGGGGTTTGATGGGTAAGTGGTCACCAAGTTTACAGACATGGGGTTGGAAGGAGGATTCTTACCTTGGGATGGAATGGTGTTGCGTGCATCTTGTGTAGGGGATCGAACCATGGCCTGAACTACATCTGCCAGAGCATCAAGTGGGTTTGAACTCCCCACCTCAAACTTTTCTTTTTGCGGTGGTGGTGCTTCATCATCTGAATCGTCGGATAAAGGGATGGCAGGCCCTTCTTCTTTGGTCGTAGGCTTCGTCTTCAGTAACCCACTACTCCTGGTTAGTCTTCGAGTGGGTTTGAACTTAGGAACAGGGGGTAAATCTCGGGTTGGTGGTGCTTAGTTTATGGGAGTGGCATCAATAGGAATTTCATTGATGGAATCAGGATTGGTAGTGATTTGGGGGTTTTCTGGGTTGTCAGAGGGGAACACTCTCCTTCTTGCCTTGGATTTGGTCTTTGCCATTAAAATGGTGAAGAACAGGGGGTAACAGAAAATTTTGGAGGGAAGACGAAGATGGAGAGAAAAACAGGAGGGAAAGAGGATTTTTTTTATAGAACAGGGGTGAACGGTTTGGGACAAGGCAAAAACTTCCTTGTTACAGTTTCTGTGACGGTGGTTAACGGAGATGGTAACAGTAGCGTATTGAGGAAAGGAGGGTGCGTGGAGAAGAGGGTTTTTGGCCGAGAAGGGTATGTACGAGGATGGTCTTGTCTGTGTGCTGGAGAAGGATAATAGAACCGAGAATAGTACAGAGGAATGTACTTGGAAGAAGAAGAAAGATGGTGAACAACGATGATGGTGTACTGTAGCTAGGTTTAGTTGCATAAAATAGTACTAAAAATGTACTTTGGAGATGAAGAAGAAGGTAGTCGGCGAAGGTGTTGGTTTCCGATGAGCTCTGGCAAAAAGAAGAGTGACGATGATGTCAGAACATCATCTCAGGTCATAAGACAGTTTGAAATGACCGAAGAGTCATCAGGAAGTCTTGTGGACCTGAAGTTCTTGGGCTTCCTTTTTTCGATCTGTTACCTGAACACAACAAAACTCATGTGCCCAAAATATTCTAAACTGGCCCTAGTTAAATCAGCAAAATAGGGACAAAGCCCAAAATAAAACTACTGAATATTAAATAAACTGAAAATCAAAATCTAAGAATTAAAATTAGACTAAATTAATTAAAAAGTAAAAATAAGAAAATATTTTTGTTCTTTTTATTTTTTGATTTTTTTTATTTATATATATATATATATTTCTTTTATATGTTTATCTGAATGTTTTTGTATTTTATTATTTATATATATATATATATATACTTATCAACTGTTAGGCTCAACAACCGTATAAGGTTGTGGTGGTGCTTCAGTGGGGGTCAAAGAAGGGTTTGACTCTATGACCGTTGACCTTGAAAGTAGTACCCCTCTCCGGATCAATGAGCTCGACTACACCGTAGGGGTACACTTTTGCAACACGATAGGGTCCAGTCCACCATGAATTCAGTTTTCTAGGAAAAAGTTTTAATCGTGAATTGAACAAAATGACTTTTTGACCCTCATAGAAATCTTTTGGAAGAAGCTTTTTGTCATGCCATTTTTTTGTGTTTTCTTTATATAACTTGACATTTTCATAGGAAAAATTCCGATGTTCTTCAATTTCACAGAGTTGAAGAGTTCTTTTCTTGCCAGCCTCATCTAGATTCATGTTGAGTTCTTTTATGGCCCAATAGGCTTTATGCTCTAACTCAACTGGCAAATGACAAGCCTTTCCATAAACCAATTTGTAAGGGTACATTCCTATAGGGGTTTTGAATGCAGTTCGATAGGCCCATAAGGCATCATCCAATTTGGAGGCTCAGTCCTTTCGGTGTGGTTTGACCACTTTTGCTAAAATTCCTTTTATCTCCCTATTTGACAACTCAGCCAAACCATTGGTTTGAGGGTGGTAAGTAGTTGCCACCCTGTGCTGAATATTGTATTTTTCAAGAATTTCCTCTAACAACTTGTTTATGAAATGGGCGTCTTCATCACTTATTAAGGCTCGTGGTGTACCAAATCTTGTGAAAATTTGTTTTTGCAAAAAATTGACAACTGTCCGGGCATCATTGGAATGGCAAGCCAGGGCCTTTACCCAGTTGGACACATAGTCTACAGCAAGCAAAATGTAGGCACAATTATTGGAGAGTGAAAAAGGTCCCATAAAGTCTATACCCCAAACATCAAATAATTCTACTTCTAGAATTCCATTTAAGGGCATTTCATTTCTCTGAGAAATATTCCCACTCCTTTGACACTCATCACAACTTTTTACAAAGTTATGAGCATCATTGTATAAAGTAGGCCAGAACAATCCAGATTGTAAAACTTTTGCTGATGTCCTACTTCCTCCAAAATGTCCTCCACATGGTCCTGCATGGCAGTGATGTAGAACTGATGTTATTTCTTCTTGAGGTATGCACCTTCTGATCATTTGATCTGCACAAATTTTAAACAAAAATGGATCATCCCATAAGTATTTCTTGGAATCATAAATGAGCTTTTTCCTTTGGTGTTTACTCAACTCCTTAGGAATGATTCCACAAGCCAAATAGTTTACAATGTCTGCAAACCAAGGGACTTGGACATTATTCACAACCAAAATTCTCTCATCAGGGAAAGTCTCACAAATCTCACCGCTATAAACAGGCTTATCTTGTTTTTCTAACCTAGACAAATGATCAGCCACTTGGTTATCCACACCATTCCTATCAATGATTTCCAAATCAAACTCTTGTAACAACAAGACCCACCTTATTAGCCTAGGTTTTGCATCTTTTTTAGAAATCAAATACTTGATTGCAGCATGATCTGTATGAACAGTTACCTTTGTACCAATCAAGTATGATCTGAATTTTTCAAAAGCAAAAACCACAGCTAATAATTCTTTTTCAGTAGTAGGGTAATTGATTTGAGCATCATTGAGAGTTTTACTAGAATAGTTAATAGAATGGAATATTTTATTTTTCTTTTGACCCAAAACTGCTCCCACTGTCCAGTCACTAGCATCGCACATAATTTCAAAAGGTTGGGACCAATCCGGTGCTATTACTACAGGGGAAGTGACCAATGCTTCTTTCAAAGTGTTAAAAGCTTTTCTTCAATCTTCATTAAAATTAAACACTTGGTCATTCTGTAGCAATAAACAAAGAGGTTTTGAAATTTTTGAAAAATCTTTTATGAACCTCCTGTAAAAACCAGCATGTCCCAAAAAACTCCTGATACCTTTGACTGTTGTAGGCTAAGGTAAATTTGAAATGATTTCCAATTTGGCCTTATCAACTTCTATGTCTCTTTTGGAAATGAGATGTCCCAACAAAATGCCTTCTTTTACCATAAAATGACACTTTCCTAGTTTAAAACCAAGTCTGTTTCTTCACATCTTTTAAGACTATTCTTCAGGTTTTGTTAACATAAGTCATATGATGTCCCATAAACTGAAAAGTCATCCATGAAAATTTCCATGGAGGTTTCTAACATGTCAGAAAAAATAGACATCAAACATCTTTGGAAAGTGGCTGGGGCATTACAAAGTCCAAAGGGCATCCTTCTAAATGCAAAAGTACCAAATGGACAAGTGAAAGTGGTCTTTTCTTGGTCTTCAGGCGCATTGGTGATTTGATTGTAACCGGAGTAGCCATCTAAGAAACAATAAAACTCTTTTCTTGCTAATCTATCTAGCATCTGGTCAACAAAGGGTAAAGGGAAATGGTCTTTTTGAGTAGCTTTGTTAAGCTTCCTATAGTCCATGCATATCCTCCAACCAGACACTACCCTAGTAGGTATAAGTTCATTTTTCTCATTTGGTATAATAGTCACTCCACCTTTCTTGGGTACACATTGCACAGGACTGACACATGTACTACTTGCAATAGGATAGATTATGCCTGCATCAAGCCATTTTAAAGTTTCCTTTTTGACAACATCTTTCATCGCAGTATTGAGTCTCCTTTGAGGCTCAACTGAGGTGAAATTTTTATCTTCCAAAATGATTTTGTGTTGACAAATGGTAGGGCTTATGCCTTTGAGATCAACAATGGTCCATCCTATGGCTTTTGCATGAAGTTTTAGCATTTTGACCAATCTTTCTTCTTGCTCAAGTTCTAGTGATGATGAAATAATGACAGGCAACTTTCCAGGGTCCTTTAAAAAGACATATTTCAAATGTGAGGGAAGTTGTTTCAATTCTAAGTCTGGTGCAACTTCTAAGGATGGGACAAGGGTTTTCCTATCCTTATGATCTAAGGTCTCAAAAGCAGCAATTTCCTGTGGTGTTTCCAGGTCTTCAAAGTCTTCCTTATCAGTATCAGATTCTGGTATCCCCAAAATTTCTCCTAAGCTTTTGTCTTCACACCAAGTCTCTATCATGCCCAGAGTGGAACATTCTTCTACTTCTTCAGGGTACCTGAGAGAATCAAACACATTAAAAGTTACTTCTTGGTCATGAACTCTCATGGTCAGCTCTCCCTTTTGGACATATATCAATGTTCTCCCTATTGCTAGGAAAGGTCTACCTAAAAGGATGGGGATATCTTTGTCAGCTTCAAAGTCTAGGATGATGAAGTTGTTTGGGTAAAATTTCACCAGCCTCGACCACGACCAAGGTAAGGAAAACACTTATTTCCCTTTTCCATAGTAAGGTAAAATCATAGTACTTTATCCCCTGATTAAAGTTGAAACCGAAAGTTATTCACCTCACGACACTCGACCATGATGTCGTCTAGTTCACACGACCGTTGCATGGGACCTTGCATCCTCGACCGACTAACGTGCGATATGACTGTTACGTTTGTTCAGTGTTTAATGCAGGAATCAATATCATTGATGACCAACGGCTATAACCGACGAAGGCCATTAACAGCATTGAAGTCGACGTCCGAAACATCTGTTACATGAAGCATTCAAGGAACCAATTAAAGCACCCGAAGACCATAAATACCAAGATCAATCATCATTTCAAGGGAGAACAGACAATCATCTGAACTCGGAAGAACATTCAAAGCAAGGAATTCTCTCTCGAAGAATCACTCTCGACGCACGACATTCACGCACGACACTTCATTTTTACACATGACGCACGTTGTTTTTACATTCGAAACACTTGTTACTTTACATTTAAAGTCTTTCTTTCATTTGTATTGTAATATCTGTACCCTCGACACCCGAAACATAAGGATATCGCCCCTGTTTGGCGATCATAGTACAGTGACGACATCATCACTGTCGTCCGTGGTTTTTTTCCTCGTTGAGGTTTTTCCCTCATCACCAAATTCTTTGTCTCATTTACATTTATGCCTTTGTCGCACGCTTTGTCAAAAGATTCTTTTCTTTAGTTGTTAAATTCCACAATCAACCTTAAGTTATCCTTTTGGATGATTTTTGGCATTAACAGAAGTCAGCTGGGAAGATAAACTTATCAACTTGGACTAGGACATCCTCAATTTTTCCTTTTGGCCAGGCTATGGTCTTATCAGCCAATTGTAAGGAAACAGTGGTAGGTCTAGCTTTACCTATGCCTAAGGTATTGAAAATGGATAAAGGCATAAGATTTACACTAGCACCTAGGTCACAAAGGGCTTTTCCTACTTTCTTTCCTCCTATAGAGCATGGAATTGTGAAACATCTAGGATCTTTCATTTTAGGGGGAATCTTACTGGACAACAAAGCACTACATCCTTTAGTCAGAGCTACTGTCTCATATTCAGTCAACTTTTTCTTTTTGCTCAAAATGTCTTTTAGAAATTTTGCATAATTTGGCATCTGCTCAATGACTTCAACCAACGGTATGTTTATGTGTGCTTAAAAACATCAAGAAACTTTTTAAACTGAACTTCTTCCTTATTATTCCTTAACCTTTGAAGGTAGGGAATGTAAGGAGTGACTGAACTAGAGGGATCAATCTTGTGAAGGAGAGGTGTTTGTGTGGGTTTCACAGTTGGGATTTTCGAGGTCTTAGAGCGCTTATTTATATAAGGTACGATTTCTTCGGTTTCTTCAATCTGTTTTAGAGATGTCGATGGACCCTGAAAGCAATATTCAAGATCAGTTGGATCTTGATGACTTTAGGAGGTTAGCTAAGCTCCCTGCGTGGGTTGAATTGATCAGCCCAGGTCAGATTCGATCGAACGAATGTCCTGAGGGGTATATCGTGATGTACGAATATCCCTTTAAGATAGGTTTTGAATGGCCTTACTCACCTCTAGCTAAGGCTTTTATGCTAGAATTTGACATAGCACCGGGTCAATTAATGCCCCAGTTTTGGCGAGTGGTACAAGTGATCGAGCGTGTCACTAGAAGTTGGGAGTCTCCCATGAATGTGCGTGACCTCCTTTTGGCTTATCAAGCCAAGAAGGACGGAAGTCATCGCTGTAGTCTGTACTCTAGACTTAAAGGTGATCGTGCTTTGGTCCTCAAGACTGCTGTAAACGATCGCGGGTGGAAGACTCGATACGCATTTGTGTGTAAGTCGACCCTTGACTCTGAGAGTGAGTGGATTAGGGCCAGCTGGAATACATCGGGTGAGCTTCGTACTTTTTTTGTCATCTGTCGTCTGCGTTTTTTGGTTTTTAACTTGTTTTTTTATATGTCGACAACCATAAAGTTCGAGGACGTGAAGCCTTACGCTAATTCCTAAGCAAAGATCGACGCGTTCTTAGAGTACAACACTGGGGAACGGTCGTTTGTCGTACGACAATCGGTGGACGACGACGAGGATTTAGTATTCTTAGGAGAAAATCAGGGGGAGAAACGTGAGGAAGAAGGGGAGTCGAAATAAGAAAGAGAGATGACTGGTAAGCGTACTTTCTTATTCCTTTCTGTGTTAATTCGATTCTTCTTTCCTTGATTTTCATAATTTTTATTCTTCTGTGGTTTCCAGGGGAGCCTCAACCACAGATGCCGCGTAGGTCTGCTAAAAGAGCGACTGAGCTCGAGCTTGCTCGTAAGGGCAAGGAGCAGAGGCAGAAGCTTATGTCCGCTGGTCCAGATGTTCCGAAGAAGACGCGGACGGCGATTCCGAGGGAACCGTCTTCGGGAGTTCATGACTCGTCTAGAGTCGTTACGCCTGAGAAGGCGAAGGTCGCATCGCCCAAGAAGTCGACTTCTGATGCAATCGCTGCGATGCCTATTAATTCTGCGCCTCCGGCGAAAACAACGAAGTCCCCGTCAGCCATGTCGGATCCTTCGTCGGCCGGCAAGGGCAAGGATCAGGCGACGGGAGGGGCCAAGGTCACGACGGTCAATTTCACATTGCCGTCAGACTTTATGGTCAGTAGTGTCCTAGACGGGACGAACTTATTTCCTCATCTGGGGAAATATCTGCTCCCTTCTTTCAGGGAGCGTTTCGTGGGATTTCCTATCGAGGAGACGGGGGCTCATGTCTCCGGGATGGCATTCATGGTAAGTCTCTCTTTCAAGACTTAGTTTGTTTTGTCGTTGTTTCGTTGTCGTTGTCGTTGTTCGTTGTTCGTTGTCGTATGTATACTAACAATGTATGTTTTATGATTTTGTAGGCGTTCCAGGCTTCCCTGGCTTTGCGGGGTGAGACGATGAAGATAAAGGATCTAACGTCTGCTGCGCAAGAGAGGGAGAACGCGGCGTTGGATAGGGCGAAGGTCGCTGATAACTCTATTTTTAGAGTTATTATTTCCATTTATTTTTCACTTTAATTTGTCAATTTTAGCCATTTCACTTCTAAAAACCCCCATTCTTGGTATGATTTACGAAAACAAGCAAAAGGAGTGAACCATGGTCTTTAATAAATTATTTGGTGGATTTTGGGTAGTTTTCACGTTTTATCTGCAGTGACGTGAACATTGCTCACTCCGGTTCCCCACTGCTGCCGCTGGAAAAGACAAAAAGAAGAAATCTGAGTTAGACAGCATGGTGGGAGCAGTTAGAAGGTTCAGCAACAAGTACAAGCATGGGGATTATTTTATTCTAGGCTTGCTCCTAAAGAAGATGGCAAAGTGAATTTAATATTCATACCTAAGAGCCTAAAAGTCAACTTTTTGAAGAACCCCATGGATAGAAGCATCAAGCCCTTGGTTAAAGAAGAAACATGGGGCACAAATGGTCCTTGTGCTCCCATAACTCAGCTGATGCAAAGTCAAAAGATCTCATTGGGTATTACCCAAGCTCTTTCCTTGGTGTATAAAAGGAAGGGCTTGGGTCATTTAATGGGAGGATCTATCTTTAATTTTAGCAAGCACCTTAATCCTTAGCATTTAATTTCCTCTAAAGCTTTCATAGTTAGATTTAATTTTCTGTAGCTTTGTAGTTTAAATTTCTAGCACTTTAAATTCTTTGTTTAATTTTCAGTTGTAATTCTCGAACAGTGGGCAGCTTACGTTCCCCACTGTGAGCGGTAATTCAAAGTCACTTTTATTTTCAATCATGTTTAAATCTTCATCTTTCGTTTTAATTTCTCCAGTTATGTTAGGTTAAACATCCCTTGGGATGTAGGTAAGAGAAGTACCTAGATTTTAGAGAAAATTCTTGAGTAATCTTTATACTTGGAATATTTGTTGTTTTGGTTATTCATTCTCGATAATACCCCAAGGATGCGAACAAGCCGATCACTTGTAAGGATCTAAAAGTCTAGTTCTCAACTCAGAAATGGGTAGAACGCAGTGACACGAGCTTGGATAATGCTAGGGAGTTCGAAAGAATTCTTATGACACTTACGAGAGTGAGGTCAGCACAGTGAGCTAATCTCTCCCCACTGGAGTAGTAGACAAGCTAATTTGTGTATTTAAAACACTTAGAGTATTTGTCTCTACACATTCCATCGAGGTCCGAGAGGGTCCATTCTGAGATTACCATTGACAAAACAACAAGTACGACTAGTATGGGATTTTTGCTTAACGGTGTGAGTATTTTGTAACCGGGCTTTTCTAGCGAAAAGACCGACTTCAATTACAAGGATCATCTTTTGAGATCAAGTATTTATTATAAAATCTAGGGAAAATCTAACCTACATTCCATCTTTTAAATCTTTAGTAAAATCGTTAAAAGTAGTTATTTCACCAATCCAACTCAAAATATTGTTTCCTCTCTAATTGAAACTCGTGAAAGGAACTCGCAAAAGCCGTATTGTCTTGATAGCCCAGTCTCTGTGGATACGATTCCGGTATTTTACCGATTATTACTTGCCGTGACGATCATAGTGGACAGTGTACACTTGCGCTGCCCACTGTGGACAGATTACAACCCGCTGTGGTTTATTTCGCATGTACCATTCACACGTGTCAGTCGCCGCAGAGCGCGAAGAGGCTCTGTTAAAACGTCTGGATGACGCCCGAAACCATTTAGAGGTCGTTGGTCATGCGAAGGATGATGTTAGTCATCGCCTAGCGCAGTCCTTATCCATGATTGCCGACCAAAGGGAGGAGATTGAGAGGATTAAAGGATCTTTGGCTGCAGCCACAAAGGAAGCTGAGGATTCCAAATCCAAGGTAGAGGTCTGGAGAGAGATGTACAAGCTGCTAAGGACGAGGGTAAGTCTGTTTTTGCCATAGCTCGTCTGACTGCTAGGGCAGCGATTATGAGGCGACATCTAGCGGGGAAGGACCCTCTTGCTTCGGCGTCGGAAGAGCTCGACATTTACTTGAAGGGCGTCGGGTCAGTGAGAGACCTTGATTCGGATGATGAGAAGGAGATCGAGGAGGAGGTGGTGGACGGAGGTCTTCAGGGCGGGACCTCAGGCAAGGATGCGACTGATGCTCTTCCTCAAGTTTAGAAATTTTCGTTTTTATTGATCGATCGTTGTTATTGACAGTTTTTTGATGAATGAAATTCGGGCTTCTTTTGAATTTGCGATTTATATATTTGGCAAACAAACATCACATCGACTGTTAAATTCATAAAGTATAAGGAATCATGCGACCTTAAGCATCATTGCAACACAATAACTGGAACGTAAGCCATAAGACTTTTAAATCGTGTATATAAACATAAGCTCATGCGACTAAAGCATGCATTCAGAGTATAAAATTTTTCTAAGTCAAGAGACTTAGATCATGAGATCGTTAGACTTTGCGATCGTATGACTAAGTCGTGCGATTAATTTGAATCGTGTGCCCCTGTAGAAAGATGATCAAGTCATAGACCTGATCGTTTATGTCGTGCGACCTTGCGAAACTAGAGTCGTTTGATTATTGTCGTGCGATTCTGCGGAATAAACAATGCCAGAGGTTGGTCGTTGGCTAACCAACGACCCTCCGATGCTTAAGTCAGTAATCGTCGTTGTGAAAAAATTGTATGAAAGAAGAAAAAGAAATTAGGAAACGTACCTTCTTAGATTCTTCTTTAATTAACGGAGTATTTGCCCCCCGTCATTTATTATCCTATTCTTTCTAGGAGAGGATAGGTTTTAAATGACGGATCGACACAGAGATCTTGGGAAATACCATCTAGGTGTGCATTGACTGTGTTTTCGCGCGACAGGGCCATATGGTTGTTTTATTCCTGTAGACAAGGCATAAGTTTGTTTCTTAGGATAGAAGGACGAAACTGTCGTGCGGTATCTGCTAAGCGATTTACTTTCGCGATTTCAGAGTGGATTTATAGCAGTCACGAGCGACTTTCGGCTCACTCTTGATTTCCTGGATTCCCCACGGCATAGGGAACTTCATGGTCTGATGATACGTCGAGGGAACGACCTTCATTTCCTGGATCCATGGTCGACCTAAGATGATGTTATAGGCCGACGCACAGTCGATGACACTGAACCTGGTCTGCTTGTTGATTCCTCCGGCATAGACGGGCAAGATGATATCTCCATAGGTGCTCGTCGCTTCTCCATTGAAACCGACCAAAGTCGTCGAACGTCGAGTGATTTCCGAACGATCGATTCCCATGGCCTTGATGGTGTTAAGGAAGATGACATTCGCTGAGCTGCCCCCATCGACCAAGACTCGTCGAGTTAAACAATTACCAACCGTGAGTTGAATGATCAACCCGTCGTGGTGCTTCTGATACGAATCACCGAGGTCGTCTTGGTCGAATACGATCTTCATAGCTTCCAACTCCAGATCTCCTTTAGGCCTTGATGAACGCGGGATAGGCCGATCGTCAGGTGCTTGACTGGCATGACGTTTGGCTGCGGAATACGTCAGACCACATACATCGGAACCACCGGTGATACAATTGACGACTTTTGCATGCTCGGGGGTTGACGGTCGAACGTCGTTAGCTGGGGTAACGACGTCGTCGATGATGTCTTTGAGATTGCCCTTCGGGACGTGATATGTCAGCTCCTTTTTGAGAGCTATGCAATCATCTGTCGCGTGACTATGGTCGACGTGAAAGTCGCACCACTTAGATTTATCTTTCTTAGCGTCGTCCTGATCGGACTTCTTTGGCCATCGAATAGTCGCCTGGGTGGTCTTCAGAGCTTCGACCAAATCTTTAGCGAATCCTTTGAATCCGTAAGAGGATATATTGGGGTATTGAGGAAATTTGGTCACGGTCTTAGCCTCTGCTTTTGTCTTGAATCGAACGTTCGAGATCTGGCGCGCGGGCTATATTTTGGAAATTGCTTTCGTCTTGAACTCTGGCTTCTTTACGCCTAACGACCTCTTGTCGTCGGTGTGCTTGCGACGAAAGGCAGCGTCGTCCTCTACTCTCATATACGCTAGGGTTCGAGCTCGGACGTCTTTGAAATTCTCCGTAGGATACTTAGTCAGGTCAGTGTATAAACCTGAGTTGTCGTCCAGACCACACTTATAAGCTTCAATTGCAGTCTTGACATCACAATTGCGAATGCTGATCATCTCCGCATTGAATCGATTGAAATAACTGCAGATAGACTCACTGGTCTTCTGCACGACGTAATATAGGACGTAATATAGGTCACTGGTCTGCTTCTCCATCTTGCGACTGCTAGCGAATTGCTGGGAGAATTGATTGACCAATTCAGCGAACGACCCGATGGATTTGGGTTTGAGATTGATCAACCATTGGAGAGCAGGACCAGTGAGAGTTGCACCGAAGCTTTTGCACATACAGACTTCCTGATACATGTGTGGGATTGAGATCGTCCACATGAGCTGCTTATACTGCACGACGTGCTCTGTCGGATCGGTCACTCCTGAATACTTGGGTGTGAAGGTGGGGACATTGTACTTCTTTGGGACCTCGATAGTCGCGATCTCATCGAGGAAGGGTGACGCTTGAAATCCTGATCGGGGCTCGACGTCGACGGGCACGACTGCCTCAAGCAGCTTGGCGAGCAAAGATAGGACGCGCTCGTTCTGATCTTCTAGAATTTTCAATCGCTGGGTGACAGGGTCATTGGGGTTGAGATTTGCCCCTGCTTGCGGATTGACTCCTGAACTGGTGCCATTGACATGCGATGAACCATTGGCATCTCCGTTGAAAGGAACAAAATACGGCTGCGACACATTTTGAAATGGCTGCGATCCATTCTGGAACGGCTGGGACCCATTCTGAAATGGCTGCGATCTATTTTGAAACGGCTGCGACCCATTCTGATATGGCTGCGATCCATTCTGAAATGGCTGCGATCCATTCTGCATGGGTGGTGGCCTTATGAGCTGAGGAGGAACCGTCCCGAACTGGGGATTTGGATTGAACGGTCCCGGCTGCTGGTTCTGCATGGACGGACCTGGATGCTGATTCTGAGCGAACGGACCTGATCTTGGACCTGGATTATGCGCGAATGGTCGAGGACCATTCTGAACGAACGATCCTTGGCCTGGATTCTGAACGAATGGCCTAGGACCATTATGAGGTCCAAAGGGATTCCTTAACCGTGCGATCTCTTCAACTGCTCTACGGCTTTGCTCCGCCATGGCGTTGATTTGATTTCGAGCGACTTCAAGCTCCTGGTACATCTGGGCAATGACATGCTGCGGATCTCTAGGGGCTGCCATTTTCCTGCAACAGAGAACAAAGAAAACTCCAAGAAACCATTAGCAAGACGCACGTTTGTCGAAGATTTTCTCTAGATGGGGTCCCACGGATGGCGCCAAACTGTTAATGCCAAAAATCGCACCAAAGGGACAGCTTAAGGTCGATGTGGACTTTAACAACTAAAGAAAGGAATCGTTCGACAAAGGCGTGCGGCAAAGACAAAAATGTAAATGAGACAAAGGATTTGATGACGCAGGAAAAACCTCAACGAGGAAAAAACTTGCGGACGACAGTGGATGTCGTCGCTGCACTATGGTCGCCAATTAGGGGCGATGTCCTTGGTGTTCCGGGTGTCGATCGTACAGAGATTACAATACAAATGAAGGAAAGACCTCGAAATGTAAAGTACAAGTGTCTGAAATGTAAAAACAGTGTGCGTCGTGTGTGAAAACTATGTATAAACTGTTGGTCGAGAGTGAGAGTCTTGCGTCGAGAGCGATCTTCTATGAATGATCTCTTTGCTTCGAATGAATATTCTTCGAGTGTTTGTGTTTGCTTCTGTTGTTCGCTGCTATTGTTCTTTCTCTCTCTCTGTATTATTCGATGTCGATCAAATGTCTTGAACTGATGATTGAGCCGGGATTTTATAGTCTTTGGATGACTTGAATCATTAAGATCTTTGATGATTGTTGTAACGGTCGTCGTCTTCAATGTGAGATTAGATGCTCATAACTGATTTCATCGGTTATAGCCGTTGTCCATGAATGACTTTGACTCCTGCATTAATCACTGATCAAAAATAACAGTCGTATAACGAGTTAGTCGGTCGAGGTCGCACGATTTTATGCGACGGTCGTACGGAATGGGCGACGTCGAGTTCGAATGTCGTGAGGAACTCTCGACTTACCTTTTAGGAGGGACGACGGAGGTTCTTTGGGTCATCGTCGGGACCTTATCTTAATACAAGGTATAACTCATAACATGTGTCTTACCTTCTCTGGTCGTGGTCGAGACCTGTGAAATTTTTCCCAAACACCAGCCTTGCTCACAGTAATCTCCGCAGGGATTCTCGCTAAACTTCTGAAGTCGTCAAGGTCCTCTTCGTTTCGAATGGTACTTCTAGGCTCTGTCGACATAGCTAACCCTGTCAACCAAGTCTATCTATCTGAAAGGCCCCAGATATCCCAATTTTTCCTAGGCTTTCTAGCAATAGATTTACGACGCATACAAAGACTGAAGGGTCGTACCTTAAATAGGTGCTTCGATCCTTAACCGATTCGGAAATGTTTACAGGTTTAGAAAAGATTCGACGAAGAACAAGTAAGAAATCAAGAAGAAATCTCTGCCTAAAACTCTCTGAAATCGTAAACAGGAAAAGATCTATCGTGGTCTCTGTTTATGTAAACGATAGTGTCAGGTCAAGTCCCACGATGATGGACACGCGCCCTTGTCTTTTCGTATGACCACACGGATCACCGACACCTGGCAATGACAGTTGTTAAGCATAATCGTGCATCAGCATGACGTCACGATCCTATCCTCTTTTCGACTTCCTCTTTAGTTAGAATTGGACCGATCCAGTTCTAAGACAACTAAGGTAACTTTCGACACGTGTCACGACCTAAGACGTCAGACTGACAAAATTTAAAATTTGAATTTGCCATTCTATTTTCAAATTTTGGGGGCAAACTGTTTGGGTAAAATTTCACCAGCCTCGACCACGACCAAGGTAAGGAAAACACTTATTTCCCTTTTCCATAGTAAGGTAAAATCATAGTACTTTATCCCCTGATTAAAGTTGAAACCGAAAGCTATTCACCTCACGACACTCGACCATGATGTCGTCTAGTTCACACGACCGTCGCATGCGACCTTGCATCCTCGACCGACTAACGTGCGATATGACTGTTACGTTTGTTCAGTGTTTAATGCAGGAATCAATATCATTGATGACCAACGGCTATAACCGGCGAAGGCCATTAACAACATTGAAGTCGACGCCCGTTACATCTGTTACATGAAGCATTCAAGGAACCAATTAAAGCACCGAAGACCATAAATACCAAGCTCAATCATCATTTCAAGGGAGAACAGACAATCATCTGAACTCGGAAGAACATTCGAAGCAAGGAATTCTCTCTCGAAGAATCACTCTCGACGCACGACATTCACGCATGACACTTCATTTTTACACACGCCGCACGTTGTTTTTACATTCGAAACACTTGTGACTTTACATTTAAAGTCTTTCTTTCATTTGTATTGTAATCTCTGTACTCTCGACACCCAAAACATAAGGACATCGCCCCTGTTTGGCGATCATAGTGCAGCGACGACATCATCACCGTCGTCCGTGGTTTTTTTCCTCGTTGAGGTTTTTCCCGCATCACCAAATTCTTTGTCTCATTTACATTTATGCCTTTGTCGCCCGCTTTGTCAAAAGATTCTTTTCTTTAGTTGTTAAATTCCACAATCAACCTTAAGTTATCCTTTTGGATGATTTTTGGCATTAACAGAAGTCAGCTGGGAAGATAAACTTATCAACTTGGACTAGGACATCCTCAATTTTTCCTTTTGGCCAGGCTATGGTCTTATCAGCCAATTGTAAGGAAATAGTGGTAGGTCTAGCTTTACCTATGCCTAAGGTATTGAAAATGGATAAAGGCATAAGATTTACACTAGCACCTAGGTCACAAAGGGCTTTTCCTACTTTCTTTCCTCCTATAGAGCATGGAATTGTGAAACATCTAGGATCTTTCATTTTAGGGGGAATCTTACTGGACAACAAAGCACTACATCCTTCAGTCAGAGCTACTGTCTCATATTCAGTCAACTTTTTCTTTTTGCTCAAAATGTCTTGTAGAAATTTTGCATAATTTGGCATCTGCTCAATGGCTTCAACCAACGGTATGTTTATGTGTGCTTAAAAACATCAAGAAACGTTTTAAACTGAACTTCTTCCTTATTATTCCTTAACCTTTGAAGGTAGGGAATGTAAGGAGTGACTGAACTAGAGGGATCAATCTTGTGAAGGAGAGGTGTTTGTGTGGGTTTCACAGTTGGTATCTCTTCAGTCCTACAGGGTGCTATAGGGCTGGACTGAGGTAGTACTGTAGGACTGCCACCAGAGTGTGACACATCATCTATGGCACTTTCTTTGGAATTCTAGACTTTCTTATGTTAATCAGGGAATAGCAAGGGGTAGTCTGATTTGCTAGGAATTATGGAAATATCAACAGGCTTATTACTAGCTTTGGTCCCACTGGTGCTATAGGACTGGTCTATAGGTAATGTAGCAGCAGAATTTGGTTTTGTCTTTTTTTCTGGCTCTGCTTTGTCTATTTGTTCTTTTCTGGGAGTTTCTTCTAAGGGTCTTCCACTTCTTAAAGTCACAACTTTAACCTGCTCTTTTCCTGTTCGGTGTGGTATTTCAGTATCGCTAGGAAGAGTTCCTACTGGTCTTTTCTTCATTTCCAAAGCCATTTGCCCCATTTGAGTTTCAAGATTTTTAATTGAGGCTTGAGTTTGGGTCATAAACCCTTTGATCATTGCTTCCAAAGAAGTAGATGATTCAGCCTGTTGATTGGGCTTGTTGCTTTGGAAAGGAGGAGGGCGATTTTGAGTTTGGAAATTAGATTGCTGGTTATGTTGGTATCTTTGTTGAAAGTTGGATTGTCCTTGAGAGTTGGAGTATCCTTATGGTCTTTGTATGGTGGGTTGAGAGAAGGACTATGCCAAGAAAAATTAGGATGATTCCTCCACTCAGGGTTGTAAGTTTGAGAGAAAGGTCCTCTTGTTATTGTGAACATAGTTTTTTTGCTCAGGATTGCTTGGACAATTTTCAAAAGAGTGTCCATCTCCACAAAAAGTACACTGTACTGGTAGAACACCAGGGATAGCAGTGGCAGTATTAGCCTGCACAGGTGTGGCTAGATTTTGTATTAGAGTAGCCATATGGGCCAAATGTGTAGTTAATGTTGAGTAAGCATCAGAATCTGGTGTCCCCGTTATTCTCTTTGGTGGCAGTGCACGTGGATCAGACCACTGTCCATTGTTGTCAGAAATCTTTTCTAGGATTTCATATCCTTCATTGTAGGTACAAGCTGTAAAAGATCCGCTTGCAGTAGCATCAAGCATTTGTTTAGCAGTGATATCTAGACCACCGTGTGCAAGTCTGGGCATGCACTAGTTTTCAAAAAGGTGGTAGAAAAATTAGAGTTTACAAACTTTACTTTGGAATGAAAATCTTTCAGCGAAGTGTTCCCCGACAACGTTGCCAAAAACTTGTTGGGCAGATTTATGCAACCTTAGAGATTCACTTAAAATAGAACTCAGTGCAAGTATACACCTTGAACTACTATCGTCTCGTAACAAGTAATAATGGTAAAAGTACCAGATATCGATCCACAGGGAAAACTTGTGAAAGCTTTTCAAAAGTCCAGTCTTTACAAACCGATTTCAGATGGCGAATTCGAAAACAGATTGTTTGGTTGGTTGGTTTGAGTTATCAACTAAAAATCAATTCTAGAGAAGAAGCACAGGGTGCAAAGCTCCATAAAGATGAAAATAAGTGATCCAGTAAAGAGATATTATAACATCCAGCCAGTCCTGTAGCAACAAGTGCTATAGGACTGCCACAGTACTAACTGTCGGTTCAAACGGCCTCCCAAGAGTACACACTGGTCAACGTGCTATCGATACGATATCAATTATGTTAGACTTCGTGAATCCTAGCACACAACACAGTGTTACCATCCTACAGCGTAAGAGTATAATACTTGTCAGGTATTAAAACTATTTATTAGTCTTCTCTTATTATCTTAGATAATTAATCTTAACCTTAACACTGAATGTTAATGCATTTTCATACATAAAATTAGTTGTCAATTAATTAAATGTAATCTTCAATGTAAGATCAATCACCTGAAATGAATAGTTAGATACAATGTTATATTCAATACACCTATTTACTTTCGCACAAATTTACATCTAAACTTTGCTTTACACCCCAAGCTCAGGCTATTAGCCCATCATGGCTTGGATTCTTCTTTCGAAAAGTGTAAGAAATGTAAATGACATAAACTGAAAGTACTGAAAAGAAATTGCAAGAAGGTAAATTACAGAAATGGAAAGAGAGAAATTAAAGTACAGTAATTTTAATAACAAGAAAGTAAAAATGGTAAGCAGATAACAAGAACTAAAAATGTAAGGAAGCTTGAAACAGGATTACCAAACTAATATGGTAACTTGGGTGCCAAGTTATGAAAACTTGTCGCACAAGTTACGTCACAAAACTACTTGTTGCCTTAAAAACGTTGGAACTTGGAAACACTTAACTTTAAAAATCAAAGACTTCGAAATTTAGAAGGAAAGATATCCAAACTAAGATTAAGAGCTTTGAGAAATAAAGTAAGTAACTTGGAAAACTAAAGTGATTCGAGAAAGCAAACTAGATGTAACAAACTTGTAAAATATCACGAACTTTGGAGTGTAAATTGCAAAAACCGTAAATAAGAGCACAAGAGATTACTTCGAAAACGACTAGATTAGATTTAGAACCGAAAGTTTAACATACAACTGAAATTGTAACCCAAAACACTTAATAATAAGTGGCAATTAGAGAGCAATTAGAAGTATTTAAAAGACAAGTAGCAAAAACTAATGAGAGGTGTTTTCCAAAGCACACAATGCATCCATATATATAGGGGAATTGATTGGGGCCTAAGTAATTAAAAGCTGCTGATAGTGACTGCTGTCACATGTACTTCTTATCCCCTGCAAAAGTCAACTCCAGCCCATGGTCTTCAAAAGTGGCTTCGACCCAAAGATAGACAAAAAGGCCCAACTTGCGATCCTTTGGCACTCCTGCAACACCAGCTCCTATAGCACCGCCACAGTGTCATCCAGCCAAATCTAAGATACATCAAATAAGGCCCAAATGAGTTCAAAAACACCGAGAATACCATTAATTCATGATCAACACACAGGACATAGAAAATGATAAAAAGATAATAAAAATGACTCAATTACGGACTTTGGGCAAATAAAACAAGATAAAATAAACTACTAAAATAAACAACAAAAATAGACAAAATAAAGACTCAATTTTCTAAAAGACCTAAGACCCAAAAAAAATGAACCTGTTTCAACCACAATGCACACACACAGTCTAGACACCAAAAGTTTAAAGCATGAGTAGCATGAAACCAATAGCCCTTCATAAACCAGGCTTATTTACTATACAAACACACCATCATAACCAACCTAAGCTTTCCTAGTGTTAACAAAAGTCATCAAGGTATACAAAAGGTTTTTGAATTGGGTATGCTTGCATTTGGCTTTTTTCCTTTGATTTTAATGCCTAACCTTTTTCCACTCCCTCACTTTGTTCACTCAATGGCACAATTTTACTGCCATTCATCTCATATTGAGGAATACAGTGGACTCATTGGTCTCTTTTAGAATTTTGGTGTCTTTGACACACTTTTAAGCACAAAAGAGCACTTTGCTCATGCAAGGTCTGTAAGGTTTTCCTTAAGATGTATGAGGCAAATCTTTTCCCACCTCAAACTTGAAATGGACAATGTCCTCTTTGTCAAGGAAGATAAGAGCAGAAAGGGGCTGTTTGTGATTTGACTATGGCTTATTTGGGGGAAACTGCCCATGATGACTTATCTTAACAGGTTGGAAAACTATTGGGTGGGCTATGATGGCAGTTTATACTTAAATAAACAAAGCATTAGATTAATGTGGCTATAAGCACATACCAAACATGGCAAACAGTTGTGAAATCAAACAAATGTGCATGCATAGGATTACCAGAGAAACAAAATCATGAAAATCAGTTCCCATAAATATTGAAACAGAAAAGCAAAGATGAGAATGGGAAGACCATATCTCATCTTTCACACACATGACTTAATGGTACTCAAGCTGTTAAGTGACAGTTTCCACATATAATTCAGCAAATTATCCAAACAAGTCAGTCCATTAAGCACTGACCATGGAATAAGACACATTGACATCTAAGAACATGAAATAGGTTCCAAAGTTGAAACCTCAAAAAATAAAACATAAAAATAAACTACAAGTTAAGGGAAGGATGGTAGAACCTGTCCTACTCAGGCTGAGTAGGAGATGTGTGGGTCTGCAAAATGGACTTTGGTGGTGGTGGTACTGTCAATGGCTGCTGAGAACTTCCTCTTGCCCATACTTCTTTCACTTGGGCCTTATGCTGCTTGTATTCCACCCACTGCAGCCTATCTTTCTTTATTGCCTCCACTTCTTTTCCAAGCTTTTCTACCTTCTTCACCTTCTTCTTTACCAACTTTCTTGTGGACTTGGCATGCTTGTCCATCTCCTTCAGCGGGTCCACTTGGAGCTTTTCCAGTGCAACAGTCATAGGGTCAACAACCAAGGCATCATTGGCATGGTTGTCACTGTACCTCATCAGTCTTTGGAGGGTTTGCTTATCAATCACAGTCCTTTCTCTAGAGAAAGTATCAGACTCTAAAGTAGGGGCTTTGGCTTGGAGTAGGAGGCTGTGGATGATGGCAGGGTAGGGTAATCTAGCATTGGCCCTCTCTAAACTGGTTTTCATATAGCCACATATGAGTTTACTCACATCAATTGGGTAGCACTCCATTATACAATACAGCAGAAAAACTCTCTCCATGCAAAGATTGGTATCATGGCTAGTTAGGTGTAGGGTATGCCTAATGAAATAGAACCATACATTGGCCTATGCCTTCAAAAATCAGGTTCTAAGGGTTCTGCATCTACCTTTCAGTGTCCAGGTTGCTCCAGGGTGTGCTAGGATGGTGAGAATCTCTTCTAACTCTTCATCTGTTGTTCCAGCCTGAAGTCTATCAAACTCATATTCCTCAGGTGGGGTTAATCCTAGTAGGGCATTGATGGTTTCACGGGAATAGGACACTGGTGTGTGCCTAACAGTGAGTTCTACCCCATGAGTAACTGACATCTCAGTAAAAAATTCTCTTACCCAATCCTCATTGAACTGCTCAGGCACTGCACATAGTTTATCCCACCCAAACTCATCTACAATGGTTTTGATTTGTGGATTGGCCAAAATAATTTGAGGGGTGAATCCTTTTAGGGTGTGGCCAATTTTGTCAGCAAAATTTGGGTATTTCTTAAGTGCTTCAGGTGTGCTAAACAAATCAGTAGGGGAAGAGGAGGGTGATACCTTCTTTGACTTCTTTGATCCTACAACACTACTGGAGGAGTGTTGTAGGACTGTTGTGTTTGGACTGTCCTGTTGGGTTTTTCTTGCCTTCTGCCTTGTGACCCTCTGAGGAGTGCTAACAGTCTCACCCATACTGTTTTCATCCACCTCTGCTCTCTTTCTCTTCTTTGGATTCTTGGCTATGGTTTCCTTCTCTTTTCTTGTTGTGATCTTTGCAGCAGTTTCTTTCTTCTTCTCTGTGCTTTTTGTCGTAACTTCCGTCTCTTTCCTTTTTGGTACCTTGCTTTGGGGCTTGGCTTTAGAGATTCCCACCAACTTGATCTTGAGGGAAGGCTTGGTAATCTTTCCTTTCATGGGCTTCACCACTTTTTCATTCTTCTTCTTGGACTGCTTCTTCTCACTGGCTTTCTTTGGGGATTGCTCCTGCACATCCTGGACAGAAGGAGGGGGAGAGGCATCTCTGGTATGTGTGATGACCACATCATCTACCATATCTTCCATGGTCTAGTCTTCATTGGTTTCAAAATATGGGCCCTCATCATCAGAATGTTCCATTTGGGCCTATTCCATGGGCTTTTCAAGAGGATCCAAAGTGTCCATATAAAAGGGATCATTATTGGTAGCAGTTATGGCAGTTGGGGTGGTAGTTCCCACATGAGGGATTTCAGTAACAGGAATCTCAACAGAGGTGGTTCTTGTAATAGGGAGTTCAACATAGTTGGTTTCATTCATAGGTTCTTCTATTACAAAATTTTCAATAGGTTTGGGGGTAGGTTGCTCAATCACAGGATTGTTAACAGGGGGCTTCAATGACAGGGATTTCTTCTGTAGCATTAGGATGTTGTAACCTAGATTGGTAGGCCTGGGTGATTCTAGCAAGTAAAACATCCAACTATGCAAGACTCATGGTGCCGGATTGCTCTGGGGGTCTTTTAGTGGATGTGGAGGCTTCCACAAAGAGTTCAGGCATTCTAATGGAGAAGATGATTGGTAATTTGGGTAGAGAAGGGAAAACTCTGGGGCTTCCTGCATGTAACAATGCTAGGTAACTGGCAGTGATTTGGTTTAGGTTGGACACAGAGTTTGATTTGGAAAAAGGGGTAATAACCATTAATGACCTCTGGGAAGAATAAGGGGTATCAGGAGTCTTTTTGAGTGGGTCAACATATGAGGCCGTGGCATCCCTGGATTCTCCCAAATTTCGGTTCAACAAGGCACCAATGGAAGATTGGGGGTTTGATGGGTAAGTGGTCACCAAGTTTACAGACATGGGGTTGGAAGGAGGATTCTTACCTTGGGATGGAATGGTGTTGCGTGCATCTTGTGTAGGGGATCGAACCATGGCCTGAACTACATCTGCCAGAGCATCAAGTGGGTTTGAACTCCCCACCTCAAACTTTTCTTTTTGCGGTGGTGGTGCATCATCATCTGAATCGTCGGATAAAGGGATGGCAGGCCCTTCTTCTTTGGTCGTTGGCTTCGTCTTCAGTAACCCACTACTCCTGGTTAGTCTTCGAGTGGGTTTGAACTTAGGAACAGGGGGTAAATCTCGGGTTGGTGGTGCTTAGTTTATGGGAGTTGCATCAATAGGAATTTCATTGATGGAATCAGGATTGGTAGTGATTTGGGGGTTTTCTGGGTTGTTAGAGGGGAACACTCTCCTTCTTGCCTTGGATTTGGTCTTTGCCATTAAAATGGTGAAGAACAGGGGTAACAGAAAATTTTGGAGGGAAGACGAAGATGGAGAGAAAAACAGGAGGGAAAGAGGATTTTTTTCTAGAACACGGGTGAACGGTTTGGGACAAGGCAAAAACTTCCTTGTTACAGTTTCTGTGACGGTTTTTGACGGTGGTTAACGGAGATGGTAACAGTAGCGTATTGGGGAAAGGAGGGTGCGTGGAGAAGAGGGTTTTTGGCCGAGAAGGGTAAGTACGAGGATGGTCTTGTCTGTGTGCTGGAGAAGGATAATAGAACCGAGAATAGTATAGAGGAATGTACTTGGAAGAAGAAGAAAGATGGTGAACAACGATGATGGTGTACTGTAGCTAGGTTTAGTTGCAGAAAATAGTACTAAAAATGTACTTTGGAGATGAAGAAGAAGGTAGTCGGCGAAGGTGTTGGTTTCCGATGAGCTCTGGCAAAAAGAAGAGTGATGATGATGTCAGAACATCATCTCAGGTCATAAGACAGTTTGAAATGACCGAAGAGTCATCAGGAAGTCTTGTGGACCTGAAGTTCTTGGGCTTCCTTTTTTCGATCTGTTACCTGAACACAACAAAACTCATGTGCCCAAAATATTCTAAACTGGCCCTGGTTAAATCAGCAAAATAGGGACAAAGCCCAAAATAAAACTACTGAATATTAAATAAACTGAAAATAAAAATCTAAGAATTAAAATTAGACTAAATTAATTAAAAAGTAAAAATAAGAAAATATTTTTGTTCTTTTTATTTTTTGAATTTTTATATATATATATATATATATATATATATATATATATATATATATATATATATATTTCTTTTATATGTTTATCTGAATGTTTTTGTATTTTATTATTTATATAAATATATATATATATATATATGTACTTATCAACTGTTAGGCTCAACAACCGTATAAGGTTGTGGTGGTGCTTCAGATGACCGTTGACCTTGAAAGTAGTACCCCTCTCCGGATCAATGAGCTCGACTACACCGTAGGGGTACACTTTTGCAACACGATAGGGTCCAGTCCACCATGAATTCAGTTTTCCAGGAAAAAGTTTTAATCGTGAATTGAACAAAATGACTTTTTGACCCTCATAGAAATCTTTTGGAAGAAGCTTTTTGTCATGCCATTTTTTTGTGTTTTCTTTATATAACTTGACATTTTCATAGGAAAAATTCCTATGTTCTTCAATTTCACAGAGTTAAAGAGTTCTTTTCTTGCCAGCCTCATCTAGATTCATGTTGAGTTCTTTTATGGCCCAATAGGCTTTATGCTCTAACTCAACTGGCAAATGACAAGCCTTTCCATAAACCAATTTGTAAGGGGACATTCCTATAGGGGTTTTGAATGCAGTTCGATAGGCCCATAAGGCATCATCCAATTTGGAGGCCCAGTCCTTTCGGTGTGGTTTGACCACTTTTGCTAAAATTCCTTTTATCTCCCTATTTGACAACTCAGCCAAACCATTGGTTTGAGGGTGGTAAGTAGTTGCCACCCTGTGCTGAATATTGTATTTTTCAAGAATTTCCTCTAACAACTTGTTTATGAAATGGGCGTCTTCATCACTTATTAAGGCTCGTGGTGTACCAAATCTTGTGAAAATTTGTTTTTGCAAAAAATTGATAACTGTCCGGGCATCATTGGAATGGCAAGCCAGGGCCTTTACCTAGTTGGACACATAGTCTACAGCAAGCAAAGTGTAGGCACAATTATTGGAGAGTGAAAAAGGTCCCATAAAGTCTATACCCCAAACATCAAATAATTCTACTTCTAGAATTCCATTTAAGGGCATTTCATTTCTCTGAGAAATATTCCCACTCCTTTGACACTCATCACAACTTTTTACAAAGTTATGAGCATCATTGTATAAAGTAGGCCAGAACAATCCAGATTGTAAAACTTTTGCTGATGTCCTACTTCCTCCAAAATGTCCTCCACATGGTCCTGCATGGCAGTGATGTAGAACTGATGTTATTTCTTCTTGTGGTATGCACCTTCTGATCATTTGATCTGCACAAATTTTAAACAAAAATGGATCATCCCATAAGTATTTCTTGGAATCATAAATGAGCTTTTTCCTTTGGTGTTTACTCAACTCCTTAGGAATGATTCCACAAGCCAAATAGTTTACAATGTCTGCAAACCAAGGGACTTGGACATTATTCACAACCAAAATTCTCTCATCAGGGAAAGTCTCACAAATCTCACCGCTATAAACATGCTTATCTTGTTTTTCTAACCTAGACAAATGATCAGCCACTTGGTTATCCACACCATTTCCATCAATGATTTCCAAATCAAACTCTTGTAACAACAAGACCCACCTTATTAGCCTAGGTTTTGCATCTTTTTTAGAAATCAAATACTTGATTGTAGCATGATCTGTATGAACAGTTACCTTTGTACCAATCAAGTATGATCTGAATTTTTCAAAAGCAAAAACGACAGCTAATAATTCTTTGTCAGTAGTAGGGTAATTGATTTGAGCATCATTGAGAGTTTTACTAGAATAGTTAATAGAATGGAATATTTTATTTTTCTTTTGACCCAAAACTGCTCCCACTGCCCAGTCACTAGCATCACACATAATTTCAAAAGGTTGGGACCAATCTGGTGCTATTACTACAGGGGCAATGACCAATGCTTATTTCAAAGTGTTAAAAGCTTTTCTACAATCTTCATTAAAATTAAACACTTGGTCATTCTGTAGCAATAAACAAAGAGGTTTTGAAATTTTTGAAAAATCTTTTATGAACCTCCTGTAAAAACCAGCATGTCCCAAAAAACTCCTGATACCTTTGACTGTTGTAGGCTAAGGTAAATTTGAAATGATTTCCAATTTGGCCTTATCAACTTCTATGACTCTTTTGGAAATGAGATGTCCCAACAAAATGCCTTCTTTTACCATAAAATGACACTTTCCTAGTTTAAAACCAAGTCTGTTTCTTCACATCTTTTAAGACTATTCTTCAGGTTTTGGAAACATAAGTCATATGATGTCCCATAAACTGAAAAGTCATCCATGAAAATTTCCATGGAGGTTTCTAACATGTCAGAAAAAATAGACATCAAACATCTTTGGAAAGTGGCTGGGGCATTACAAAGTCCAAAGGGCATCCTTCTAAATGCAAAAGTACCAAATGGACAAGTGAAAGTGGTCTTTTCTTGGTCTTCAGGTGCATTGGTGATTTGATTGTAACCGGAGTAGCCATCTAAGAAACAATAAAACTCTTTTCTTGCTAATCTATCTAGCATCTGGTCAACAAAGGGTAAAGGGAAATGGTCTTTTTGAGTAGCTTTGTTAAGCTTCCTATAGTCCATGCATATCCTCCAACCAGACACTACCCTAGTAGGTATAAGTTCATTTTTCTCATTTGGTATAATAGTCACTCCACCTTTCTTGGGTACACATTGCACAGGACTGACACATGTACTACTTGCAATAGGATAGATTATGCCTGCATCAAGCCATTTTAAAGTTTCCTTTTTGACAACATCTTTCATCACAGTATTGAGTCTCCTTTGAGGCTCAACTGAGGTGAAATTTTTATCTTCCAAAATGATTTTGTGTTGACAAATGGTAGGGCTTATGCCTTTGAGATCAGCAATGGTCCATCCTATGGCTTTTGCGTGAAGTTTTAGCATTTTGACCAATCTTTCTTCTTGCTCAAGTTCTAGTGATGATGAAATAATGACACGTAACTTTCCAGGGTCCTTTAAAAAGACATATTTCAAATGTGAGGGAAGTTGTTTCAATTCTAAGTCTGGTGCAACTTCTAAGGATGGGACAAGGGTTTTCCTATCCTTATGATCTAAGGTCTCAAAAGCAGCAATTTCCTGTGGTGTTTCCAGGTCTTCAAAGTCTTCCTCATCAGTATCAGATTCTGGTATCCCCAACATTTCTCCTAAGCTTTTGTCTTCACACCAAGTCTCTATCATGCCCAGAGTGGAACATTCTTCTACTTCTTCAGGGTACCTGAGAGAATCAAACACATTAAAAGTTACTTCTTGGTCATGAACTCTCATGGTCAGCTCTCCCTTTTGGACATATATCAATGTTCTCCCTATTGCTAGGAAAGGTCTACCTAAAAGGATGGGGATATCTTTGTCAGCTTCAAAGTCTAGGATGATGAAGTTGTTTGGGTAAACTTTCACCAGCCTCGACCACGACCAAGGTAAGGAAAACACTCATTTCCCTTTTCAATAGTAAGGTAAAATCATAGTACTTTATCCCCTGATTAAAGTTGAAACCGAAAGTTATTCACCACACGACACTCGACCATGATGTCGTCTAGTTCACACGACCGTCGCATGGGACCTTGCATCCTCGACCGACTAACGTGCGATATGACTGTTACATTTGTTCAATGTTTAATGCAGGAATCAATATCATTGATGACCAATGGCTATAACCGGCGAAGGCCATTAACAGCATTGGAGTCGACGTCCAAAACATCTGTTACATGAAGCATTCAAGGAACCAATTAAAGTACCCGAAGACCATAAATACCAAGCTCAATCATCATTTCAAGGGAGAACAGACAATCATCTGAACTCGGAAGAACATTCAAAGTAAGGAATTCTCTCTCGAAGAATCACTCTCGACGCACGACATTCACGCACGACACTTTATTTTTACACACGACGCACGTTGTTTTTACATTCGAAACACTTGTTACCTTACATTTAAAGTCTTTCTTTCATTTGTATTGTAATCTCTGTACTCTCGACAGCCGAATCATAAGGTATTCGCCCCTGTTTGGCGATCATAGTGCAGTGACGACATCATCACTGTCGTCCGTGGTTTTTTTCCTCGTTGAGGTTTTTCCCGCATCACCAAATTCTTTGTCTCATTTACATTTATGCCTTTGTCGCACGCTTTGTCAAGAGATTCTTTTCTTTAGTTGTTAAATTCCACAATCAACCTTAAGTTATCCTTTTGGATGATTTTTGGCATTAACAGAAGTCAGCTGGGAAGATAAACTTATCAACTTGGACTAGGACATCCTCAATTTTTCCTTTTGGCCAGGCTATGGTCTTATCAGTCAATTGTAAGGAAACAGTGGTAGGTCTAGCTTTACCTATGCCTAAGGTATTGAAAATGGATAAAGGCATAAGATTTACACTAGCACCTAGGTCACAAAGGGCTTTTCCTACTTTCTTTCCTCCTATAGAGCATGGAATTGTGAAACATCTAGGATCTTTCATTTTAGGGGGAATCTTACTGGACAACAAAGCACTACATCCTTCAGTCAGAGCTACTGTCTCATATTCAGTCAACTTTTTCTTTTTGCTCAAAATGCCTTTTAGAAATTTTGCATAATTTGGCATCTGCTCAATGGCTTCAACCAACGGTATGTTTATGTGTGCTTAAAAACATCAAGAAACGTTTTAAACTGAACTTCTTCCTTATTATTCCTTAACCTTTGAAGGTAGGGAATGTAAGGAGTGACTGAACTAGAGGGATCAATCTTGTGAAGGAGAGGTGTTTGTGTGGGTTTCACAGTTGGTATCTCTTCAGTCCTACAGGGTGCTATAGGGCTGGACTGAGGTAGTACTGTAGGACTGCCACCAGAGTGTGACACATCATATATGGCACTTTCTTTGGAATTCTAGACTTTCTTAGGTTCATCAGGGAATAGCAAGGGGTAGTCTGATTTGCTAGGAATTATGGAAATATCAACATGCTTATTACTAGCTTTGGTCCTACTGGTGCTATAGGACTGGTCTATAGGTAATGTAACAGTAGAATCTGGTTTTGTCTTTTTTTTTCTGGCTCTGCTTTGTCTATTTGTTCTTTTCTGGGAGTTTCTTCTAAGGGTCTTCCACTTCTTAAAGTCACAACTTTAACCTGCTCTTTTCCTGTTCGGTGTGGTATTTCAGTATCGCTAGGAAGAGTTCCTACTGGTGTTTTCTTCATTTCCAAAGCCATTTGCCCCATTTGAGTTTCAAGATTTTTAATTGAGGCTTGAGTTTGGGTCATAAACCCTTTCATCATTGCTTCCAAAGAAGTAGATGATTCAGCCTGTTGATTGGGCTTGTTGCTTTGGAAAGGAGGAGGGCGATTTTGAGTTTGGAAATTAGATTGCTGGTTATGTTGGTATCTTTGTTGAAAGTTGGATTGTCCTTGAGAGTTGGAGTATCCTTATGGTCTTTGTATGGTGGGTTGAGAGAAGGACTATGCCAAGAAAAATTAGGATGATTCCTCCACTCAGGGTTGTAAGTCTGAGAGAAAGGTCCTCTTGTTATTGTGAACATAGTTTATTTGCTCAGGATTGCTTGGACAATTTTCAAAAGAGTGTCCATCTCCACAAAAAGTACACTGTACTGGTAGAACACCAGGGATAGCAGTGGAAGTATTAGCCTGCACAGGTGTGGCTAGATTTTGTATTAGAGTAGCCATATTGGCCAACTGTGCAGTTAATGTTGAGTAAGCATCAGAATCTGGTGTCCCCGTTATTCTCTTTGGTGGCAGTGCACGTGGATCAGACCACTGTCCATTGTTGTCAGAAATCTTTTCTAGGATTTCATATCCTTCATTGTAGGTACAAGCTGTAAAAGATCCGCTTGCAGTAGCATCAAGCATTTGTTTAGCAGTGATATCTAGACCACTGTAAAATGTCTCTAGCTGAATGCAATATGGAATGCCATGGTGAGGGCATTTTCTTAACAGCTCTTTAAACCTATCCTAGCATCAGGAACTGTTCATTGTCCATTTGTGTAAAAGTGCAGATTTCATTTCTGGACTTAGCATTCCTCGTGGGTGGAAAATATTTTTTAGAAACTTTTCTGCCATTTGGTTCCATGTAATTATAGAATCTGGATGCAACGAGTTGTACCAGGATCTTGCTTTATCTCTTAGAGAATATGGAAAAAGTTTTAGTTTTAGAGTATCATCCTGTACACCTGGCAGTTTGAAAGAATTTTTAATTTCCATGAAAGACCTGAGATGAGAATGAGGATCTTCATGCGCCAAACCAGCGTACTGGCCGTTGATTTAGAGCATATGAAACATTATCGGCTTGGGTTCAAAATGTTGTGTTTCGAGGGTAGGCTTAAGTATTCCTGAATGTAATTGAATTGATTTAAAACAGGAACAACATAGGCCATAATACCTCCATTTTTAGAGTTTGCAAGCCTGAAAATGTTTTGTTCCTCATCTTCAAGATTATGAATTGGCCTATTTTCAGGAATGGGCCCATTTTCAGGATTTCCATTTTCAGGATTTCCATTATTAGGATTGCCTTCCGGCCCAAAATCGAAGTGATTTTCCCCTTCATCAGAGGTGTACTCGTTTTCAGTCATCTTTGGAGAAGTTAGAGTTGAAACAACTCTTTGTACTTTCCTTCTTTGTCTAAAAGTTCGTTCAATCTCTGGATCAAATTGGAAAAATTCTCCGTGTGCAAGTCTGGGCATGCACTAGTTTTCAAAAAGGTGGTAGAAAAATTAGAGTTTACAAACTTTACTTTGGAATGAAAATCTTTCAGCGAAGTGTTCCCCGACAACGTTGCCAAAAACTTGTTGGGCAGATTTATGCAACCTTAGAGATTCACTTAAAATAGAACTCAGTGCAAGTATACACCTTGAACTACTATCGTCTCGTAACAAGTAATAATGGTAAAAGTACCAGATATCGATCCACAGGGAAAACTTGTGAAAGCTTTTCAAAAGTCCAGTCTTTACAAACCGATTTCAGATGGCGAATTCGAAAACAGATTGTTTGGTTGGTTGGTTTGAGTTATCAACTAAAAATCAATTCTAGAGAAGAAGCACAGGGTGCAAAGCTCCATAAAGATGAAAATAAGTGATCCAGTAAAGAGATATTATAACATCCAGCCAGTCCTGTAGCAACAAGTGCTATAGGATTGCCACAGTACTAACTGTCGGTTCAAACGGCCTCCCAAGAGTACACACTGGTCAACGTGCTATCGATACGATATCAATTATGTTAGACTTCGTGAATCCTAGCACACAACACAGTGTTACCATCCTACATCGTAAGAGTATAATACTTGTCAGGTATTAAAACTATTTATTAGTCTTCTCTTATTATCTCAGATAATTAATCTTAACCTTAACACTGAATGTTAATGCATTTTCATACATAAAATTAGTTGTCAATTAATTAAATGTAATCTTCAATGTAAGATCAATCACCTGAAATGAATAGTTAGATACAATGTTATATTCAATACACCTCTTTACTTTCGCACAAATTTACATCTAAACTTTGCTTTACACCCCAAGCTCAGGCTATTAGCCCATCATGGCTTGGATTCTTCTTTCGAAAAGTGTAAGAAATGTAAATGACATAAATTGAAAGTACTGAAAAGAAATTGCAAGAAGGTAAATTACAGAAATGGAAAGAGAGAAATTAAAGTACAGTAATTTTAATAACAAGAAAGTAAAAATGGTAAGCAGATAACAAGAACTAAAAATGTAAGGAAGCTTGAAACAGGATTACCAAACTAATATGGTAACTTGGGTGCCAAGTTATGAAAACTTGTCGCACAAGTTACGTCACAAAACTACTTGTTGCCTTAAAAACGTTGGAACTTGGAAACACTTAACTTTAAAAATCAAAGACTTCGAAATTTAGAAGGAAAGATATCCAAACTAAGATTAAGAGCTTTGAGAAATAAAGTAAGTAACTTGGAAAACTAAAGTGATTCGAGAAAGCAAACTAGATGTAACAAACTTGTAAAATATCACGAACTTTGGAGTGTAAATTGCAAAAACCGTAAATAAGAGCACAAGAGATTACTTCGAAAACGACTAGATTAGATTTAGAACCGAAAGTTTAACATACAACTGAAATTGTAACCCAAAAACTTAATAATAAGTGGCAATTAGAGAGCAATTAGAAGTATTTAAAAGACAAGTAGCAAAAACCAATGAGAGGTGTTTTCCAAAGCACACAATGCATCCATATATATAGGGGAATTGATTGGGGCCTAAGTAATTAAAAGCTGCTGATAGTGACTGCTGTCACATGTACTTCTTATCCCCTGCAAAAGTCAACTCGGTCTTCAAAAGTGGCTTCGACCCAAAGATAGACAAAAAGGCCCAACTTGCGATTAAATTGTTTAAGATGGATGTTTATGAGCCAATCTATCTCCTGAATTAGGTTATCGAATTGTTGGAGAGGCAAATTAGAATTCAAAGTTCTGTTTGAAGTCGACTTTGTTCCAGGTGAGTTCATCTCACTTTTGTTATTGTTGCAATTAAAATTGAGTAGTTTTCATGAAAATAAATGGTCTAAGTGGTTTAGAAATACTGGAGTGATCTGTATGTGACTGGAAATTGAATTATAGAGGAATAGAGGGTGAAAATCGAGTGCAGGTCGATAGTTTCCGGATAAAAATGTAGTATCCGGTAAAACCATGTTCGATGGTGTCCGGACAAAGTATAGTATCCGGTAAATCTTATTTTCTGCAGTATCCGGTAAAGATGTAGTTTCCGGATAGATAGGTTACTGGATGTTACCCGGATTACTTTGGTTTCCGGACGTCATCCGGATAATTTTGATGTCCGGATAGTTTTGATGTCCGGTAAGTTGTGATGTCCGGATAATTTTGATGTCCGGATAGTTTTGATGTCCGGTAAGTTGTGATGTCCGGATAGTTTTGATGTCCGATAAGTATTAATGTTCCGGTAACTTTTGAGTTTCCGGTAACTAAAGAGTTCCTGGTAACTTTTGACAGGGAACATTTTATTACTTGAAATTCAATCTTAGCAGCATGAATGTATTTATAACTTGATTTTAGGTATGATATGATTTGACGTATGATTTGGATTAATACACATTTATGCTAGGAAGTGTAATTGATCCATAGGCACTAGTACTATGTGAACACGTGGAATTGGCGTGGACTAATCGTAATTCCCGTTTGTTTGAAATGAGGAATAGGCGTGGACTAATCGTAATTCCCATTTCGTACTGAGATGTGAAATTGTGGGATAGGCGTGGACTAATCGTAATTCCCGATTTCTATTGGAAGAAAATAGATAGGCATGACTTAATTGTAATCTCTACTTCCTCTCCAAGAAAAATAAGCATGGACTAATTGTAAATTTTTGGACATGAGCAATGATCTAGAATCCGTGGTGATTCGTAGTGGGTTCTTGAACATGATGCTATGACTTACTTAGTGTTTGTCATATTCATGGAATCGGGTATGATTCCCGTCATCGAAAGATGTTATGTGTACGGTAAGAAAGATTGAGACCAGGTTTATTTATATGCTTTGTTTACAATTGGTTTTCAAGCTTATAAAGTTTTAATTTGAAAACTGGATGTTCTCAGTAGGCGTAAGCCTAATCTTTTCAAATTAAATTTTCCTACCAAGTACTAGCTCGGGAAGGGATACGAAGGGATGAGTGACGAGTGGTACGAAATCCTACTTTTGGTGTTGTAACAGAGAAGTTAGTGTATATGAAGATGTTTTGATGAATTTGTTAGCTCCAACTTCTATGTCTAAGAAGTATTCAAAATAGGCTAAGTGAAGATCACCGACATAGCCTCTGTCGGAACACCAAGAGCAACCTTCACTCGAAGACTTTCAGAGGACAAGGCCACAAAGCCTCTGTCACCCTTGACAGAGCCTCTGTGGTATGAAGACTTGGAAGCTTGAAGACCCTTGAAGATCAAAGACAAAGACAAGCGTGCCTCTCACGTGCCTCTGCTGTACGAAGATTCTGAAGATCATTCGTACAAAGCATGTCCTGCCATCTTCCACGTGTCATCCTCTGATGGGCCGCAGCTTTTGCAAAAGACGGCACACTAACTCGACGTGTGCCAGATTCAATCCCACGACCTTGTCTTCGTAGCTTAGTACTTCCTGTCTCCAACTTGTCCCCTGTAAAGTAGTATAAATAGAGGGTCTCACCAAACCTGTAATTGTAACTTTTGCACTTCACACACACACACACACACCAGATTAGAGCATAATCTCTTGTATTTCACACACTTACGGTGTTCTTGGTGTAACTTGAAGAATCAATTGAAAGTGAATCATTGAGCTAAACTCTGGCCTTATTATTGTTTTACTTACTTGATTCTGTGTGTGTTTTCTACCGATTATTTCTCTTTAGTTCTATTAAAACGCTTCCGCATATAAATATGATTGAACTATCGAGATTAATATCATTGTTGAGTCTTATTGTGGGATCAACAATTGGTATCAGAGCGTACTTTGATTTTCAATATCAAAGGATCCACTCTACGACGATATCGACTAATTTTGGTAGATTTATGGACTGATTTTGACCTGTTTTTCACTCATTTTAAAACTGCCCCTGTTTTTATGCTATCTTCGACTTGTTCGACTTTAGCAAACTAATATGCACTGTTTTTCGGTTAAATCTTTCCATTAAGTGCATTGTTCAATGTAACACCCTAAAAATCAGGGCTTATTTAAACCTCAAATTTAACAAGATTTAAACATAAATTTTCTAAGCTTTATATATAAGTGGAGAGTTAACCATGAGGGTCATATTTACAAACATAGAATTCTTCAAATAACCTATTAATCTAATCACGTCACTATAATTAGATTAACTAGATTATCTAAGCAATCTATCTAAACCTCAGCATTAGTTAACTTCTCCGCTAATCCAACAGCTTTCGTCCCATATCCCTTTATTTTCCCGAGCTAGTACCTGGTAAGAAAACATTATTTGAGACGATTAGGCTAATGCCTAGTGAGAACATTCGGTTTCAAAATAATATTTATAAAAATCAATGTAAACAAGGCATAACAAACCTGGTTTACCCTTTTTCTTACCACACGTGCAACCATCCTTTGATAACGGGATAAACCCGATCCCATGACTACGACCTGACATTAAGTCAGTCATTTCTCTTGTTCCAGAGACCACACTACGAATCTTCACTGATTCTAGATTAATGCTCTTATCCAATAAATCGCAATATACACATGCCCATTTCTTGGAAAGGAAATAGAGATTACAATATACATATGCCAATCCCTTCTTTTCCTTAGAAATCGGAAATTACGTTTATTCCACGATTTCTCACACACATCGGAATAATGAATAATCCTCATCTATTCCACGTTTTCATAACCGCTAGTGCCTATGGATCCATATCACCTATTTGTACTCGTGCATGTATTTACTTAATATAGATTCCTCATAACAATCAGTATGAGTGTTAATGCCAAAAATCGCACCAAAGGGACAACTTAAGGTCGATGTGGACGTAATCAACTAAAGAAAGGATCTTTTGACGAGACGTGCGACGAGGATAAAAATAAAGAAACAAGGGATTTGATGACGCAGGAAAAACCTCAAACGAGGAAAAAAACCTGCGGACGACAAGGGATGTCGTCACTGCACTATGGTCGCCAATCAGGGGCGACGTCCTTGGTACTGGCGTCGGTCGTACGATGATTACAATACAAATGAAGGAAATACTTCGAAATGTAAAGTACAAGTGTTTGTTGTGTGAATACAAAGTGTAAATAACTGTTGGTCGAAAGCTGATGCCGTGCGTCGAGAGCGATAACTTGAGCTTTCCTTCGAGTGTTTTTGAGTCCGTTGTAGGATTCTGGACTTTAATACTTGATTTCCAGTGTTTGATTATTCTTCTTTGTGAACTTGGATGCTTTTCTCTGCTGTTTGGCGATGTTCGCTGATGTATATTAGATGTTAACTGATGTCCCCTGAAATGAGGCTTTAGCTTGACTTTTATAGTCTCCGTGCCATTAATTAGCTCCATTAATGATTTGATCAACGGCTACAACGACTGGAAACGGTCGCCGGAGTGATTATCCATAATGCTCTTCGTCCGTTACGGCTGCTTGCTGTTAATGGCTTTGACTCCTGCATTAAATACTTAACAAACGTAACAGTTAAGGTTAACGTTAGCTTAGGTCGAAGGTACAATGATCTTACGCGATGGTTGTACGGGACGGGCGATGCTATGGTCGAGCGTCATGGGAGACGTACGACTTACCTTTTACGGGAGACGACGGATGTTTTCTGGGTTCTTGTCGAGACCTTATCTTAATACAAGATTTGGATTATAACGTGCGTCTTACCTGCTCTGGTCGTGGTCGTACGACGTGATTTTTTTCCCAAACAGTTTGCCCCCAAAATTTAAAAATTGAATGTCAAATTTAAGTTTTAAATTTTGCTTGTCGAACGCTTAGACTTGTGACCTGGGTTGAGGGACTTACCTGGTTGTCGTGGAACTGGACTGGTCCGCCTTTAACTGAACGAGAAGTCGAAAGAGGAACGAGGTCGTGACGTCATGCTGACGTACGATGATGCTTTCCAGCTGTCGAGGACAGGTGTCGAAGATTTACTGGGGCATATGAAAGTCGGGGATGCGTGTCGATCTTTTGAAGGGCTCGACCTGTCACGATTTTCTGCATAAATAGAGATCAAAATGGATTGTTTTCTTTAAGCTTTCGAAAAGTCATCGACTTTTTCCTAATCTTCGGTGACTGATGATCTACCGGGGGCTATGATACCCAAATCGGTGACGATGTTGGTTGCGATAAACGCGATGTCCGTGGATTCTGCGCATCTGGCGACGATGTTTTCTGCTACCACGTCGACCCTTTCGTCAGCCGATAGGGGCGAGGGTGTAAAGACGGGAGAGAATGATGGGGATTTTATGGAGATCAACTTTGTGTTGTCTTCATCCCTCTTGACTGACTATGTCCTCGTCAGGACGAAGTCGCTTCCGCTTCTGAGGAAATATCAGCTCTTATATTTCAAGGAACATTTTCCAAGGATCTCTATCGAAGAGATTGGAATGTGTTTAGCCGTACTGGCGTCTTTCGTAAGTCTCTCTTTCGAAACTTGTGTTACCGATGTTTATTCTTTCGATGAGCGTTTTGCTAATACGTTCCTTTTGTAATTGTGCAGATGTTTTTGTTTTCCTTCACTAAACACGTGAAGAAACTGGAGGTGTTGGAGTGGATGTCGATTGTCGAAGAGAAGATATTCCTTCCTCCAACCTTAACATTAATCTTAAGAGCCACATTCTAGGAATGCCATGGCGCGAAAGGTTGGGAGACAACTCCGACTATACTCGTTTGATCCTTGCATCAGTTCTTCAGGATTGTCAGGATTCCGAAGGCTGAGTTTTCTTTTGGGCAGAGTTTGCGATTGCTATGTTTCCTTAGATCTTAGGGTAGTTTCTTTTTTTGCTGAACTCGTGTTTTTAATTACACATGTCATGGATAAATGTAATATTGATCATAAAAGTATGAAATAAACGGAGGATCGTGCGACTTAGGCTTTTATTGCAAATATATAACGGTTGAAACATAAATCATGTATTTGGACTGTAATAATAAACACAAATATATATCATCGATGTGTTAGAACATACAAAGTTTTTCTAAGTTCCAGAAACTTAGATCGAGGGATCGTTTAGACCTTACATGTGACTATATCGTATGATGAAACTTTAGAATATATGCCCCTGTGATCAAACAATCGAGTCATGCACTTGGATACTCATGTCGTGCGTTCCTGCGATAAAGTTCGTTAGAGGTCGGTCGTGGTTTTACCAACGATTTTGCGATGCTTACCGTCGTGCTGAAAACTTTGTATGATAGGAAGGCGATTTTAAAAGGAATATTTTTTCAAATGCGTCGCATTCCAACTTCATGGGATTTCCTGATTGTCGAGGGTTCGAAGTCGATAGGCTCCTTTACCAACGACTTCGGAGATACGATAGGGACCTTCCCACTTGGTAGAAAGTTTACCTGTGTTGAGCTCCTGGGTATTCGGGAATACTCGACGGAGGACGTAATCGCCTTCTTGAAAGATTTTAACTTTGACGTGCTTATTGAAATGTCGCTCGACTGCCTGCTTCTGTGACGCCATTCTGATCAAGGCCGATTCTCTGAGCTCTTCAAGGGCGTCGAGGTCATAACTCAAATCAACCAAGTTGTGGTCGACGGATGTGTGCCTCGAAGTTGGGAGATGAACTTCGATCGGTAGGACGGCTTCGCAACCATAGACGAGAGAGAAGGGGGTTTGCCCAGTGGACGTGCGTGGCGTCGTGCGATTTGCCCATAGGACCGAAGGGAGTTCTTCAACCCACCTTCCCTTTGTAGCTTTTAATCGTTTCTTGATCGAAGCTATAATAGTCTTATTGCTTGACTCGGCAAGTCCATTAGCTTGGGGATATCTGGGAGTCGAGGTTGTTAGTTTGATATTCCTGTCATCGAAGAACTGTTGGGTCCTGTCGCTTATGAATTGGGATCCATTGTCACAGACAATTTCGGATGGAATCCCAAACCTGCATATGATGTTAGTCTGGATAAAGAAGATAACTTCTTTATCCCTAATTTGGGAGAAGGCAGCCGCTTCGACCAATTTAGAAAAGTAATCCGTGAGTACGAGGAGGAATACTTTTTGCCCCGGAGCAGGTGGTAGTTTGCCGACAATATCCATTCCCCACCTCATGAAAGGTCATGGGACAAGCATTGAGTGCAAAGGCTCCGAGGGTTTATGAGACATACCTGAGTGTCGTTGACAGGGGTCGCAATTCTGGACGTACTTGACAGCGTCTTGTCGCAGTGTCGGCCAAAAATACCCTTGTCGGGAGATACGATTAGCCAAGCTACGACCTCCTGAATGATTACCACATTCGCCGTCGTGCATCTCTTGGAGGATTTTCTGGGCTTGATTTTTGCTAATGACGCACCTTAAATTTAAGCCCGTCGATGATCGTCGATAAAGCTTATTTTCGATCATGACATACTTAGATGCTTTGAATCTAATTTTTCGAGCCTCCATTTTCTCTTCGGGGAGTTGGTCGTGCACGAGGAAATTTCGAATGTCGCTTGACCAATCATCTTCTTCGTCTTCGATCTGGATGACGTCTGTGTTTCCAATGGACGGCGTTGCCAGGTGAATTATAGGAATAACATCGAATATTGGTTCAACTAAAGCGGACCCAAGGTTTGCCAATGCGTCGGCCTGAGTGTTCTGGTCTCGCGGAATCTGTTCAATAGAAAAAGATTTAAATTTTTTGGAAATTTCTTTTGCCACGCTTAGATATGCTGTCATTTTTGAATCCTTGGCTGCGAATTCTCCATTGATTTGATTTACTACCAGCAGGGAATCGCTCTTGACATGCAGTGCGGTTGCCCCCGAGTCGTGGGCCATATTCATTCCTACAATCAGGGCTTCATATTCGGCTTCGTTGTTGGTGGCCTTGAAGTCGCATCGGACCGAGTATACCATCTTACCCCTCTGTGGCGACTTTAAGACGACACCCAGTCCAGAGCCTCTAATGTTGGATGATCCGTCGACATGTAGGATCCAAGGCACGTTGTCGTAAGTCGCCACAGTGGACACTTCGAGCTCTGCTTCTTTCTCCAACTCAGGGGTGAAATCGGCGATAAAGTCTGCCAAGGCTTGTGATTTGATCGCGGTCCTGGGCTTGAAATCGATGTCGTAACTACTGAGATATATGTTCCACTTTGCTAAGCGACCTGTTGTTTGGGCAAAAAATCACGTCATACGACCACGACCAGGACAGGTAAGACGCACGATTGTGAACTAAATCTTGTGTTAAGATAAGGTCTCGACAAGAACCCATAAAACATCCGTCGTCACCCGTAAAAGGTAAGTCGTACGTCTCCCATGACGCTCGACCATTGCATCGCTCGTCCCGTACGACCATCGCGTAAGATCATTGTACCTTCGACTAAAGCTAACGTTAACCTTGACCGTTACGTTTGTTAAGTGTTTAATGCAGGAGTCAAAGTCATTAAAGAGCAACGGACATAACCGACGCAACCATTAACGATCGATAGCCGTAACGGACGAAGATCATCATGGATAATCACTCCGGCGACCGTTTCCAGCCGTTGTAGCCGTTGATTGAATCATTAATGGAGTTAATTAATGACGCGAAGGCTATAAAAGACAAGCTAAAGCTTCATTTTAAAGGACATCGGTAAAAATCCAATACACTCCAGCGAACATCATCAAACAGCAGAGAAAATCATCCAAACTCATAGCAAAGAACATTCAAACTCTGAAGATTAAGTACTGAAAGCCAGAATCTTACAGCGAACTCAAGAACACTCGAAGGAAAGCTCAAGTATCGCTCTCGACGCACGACAACAGTCCTCGACCAGAAGTTCACACTTTGTATTCACACACGACAAACACCTGTTTTCACATTTAAACACTTGTACTTTACATTTCGAAGTATTTCCTTCATTTGTATTGTAATCATCGTACGACCGACGCCAGTACCAAGGACGTTGCCCCTGATTGGCGACCATAGTGCAGCGACGACATCCCTTGTCGTCCGCAGGTTTTTTCCTCGTTTGAGGTTTTTCCTGCATCATCAAATCCCTTGTCTCGTTTATTTTTTCCCTCGTCGCACGTCTCGTCGAAAGATCCTTTCTTTAGTTGATTAAGTCCACATCGACCTTAAGTTGTCCCTTTGGTGCGATTTTTGGCATTAACAGTTTGGCGCCATCCGTGGGACCTCATCTAGAGAAACACCTCGACGAACGTGCACCCTACTAATAGTTTCTTGGAGTTTCTTCTATTTTCTGTTGCAGGAAAATGGCAGCCTCTGGAAATCCGCAGCAAGCTGTTGCTCAGATGTATCAGGAGCTTGAAGTCGCCAGGAATCAGCTCAATGCAATGGCAGAGCAGAATCGCAGAGCAGCTGATGAGATCGCGCGGTTAAGAAATCCTCTTGGGCCTCAAAATGGTCCTAGGCCGTTCGTGCAAAATCCAGTTCCAAGATCGTTCGACCAGAATGGCCCTAGACCATTTGTCCCGAATCCAGGTTCATCCGCGCAGAACCAGTATCCAGGCCCGTTAATGCAGAATCAACAGCCAGAGCCGTTCAACTCAAATCCTCAGTTTGGGACAGTTCCTCCTCAGCACATAAGGCCACCACCCATGAATAATGGGTCTCAGCCATTACAAGGGTCGCAGCCTTTTCCAGCAAGGGTCGCAACCATTTCAGCAGCCATTTCAGAATGGACCTCAAGGTGGATCGCAGCCTTTCCAGCAAGGATCACAGCTGTTTCAGAATGGACCGCAACAATTCCACTATGGGCCGCAACCATATTTCGTCCCGTTCAACGGGGACACCAATGGTTCGTCGCACGGTAATGGCACTAGTCCAGGGACCAATCCCTCGACAGGGGAAAATCGTGATCTTAACGATCCCGTCGCTCAGCGTTTGAAGATGTTAGAAGACCAAAATGAGCGCGTCCTGTCCTTGCTCGCCAAGTTGCCTGGGGCAGCCGTGCCCATCGATGTCGAGCCTCGCTCGGGATATCAGGCGTCGCCTTTCATCGACGAGATTGCCACCGTCGAGGTCCCAAAGAAATATAACATTCCTGCCTTCACTCCCAAGTATTCGGGTGTGACCGATCCGATTGAGCACGTCGCGCAATATAAGCAGCTCATGTGGACGATCTCGATCCCATTTATGTACCAGGAAGTATGCATGTGTAAGAGTTTTGGAGCAACCCTCACTGGTCCTGCTCTCCAATGGTTAATCAATCTCAAACCCAAATCCATCGGGTCGTTTGCTGAGTTGGTTAATCAATTCTCCCAGCAATTCTCCAGCAGTCGTAAGATGGAGAAGTAGACCGGCGACCTATATTACATCGTGCAGAAAGCTAATGAGTCTATTCGAAGTTATTTTAATAGATTCAATGCCGAAATGTTCAGCATCCGTAATTGCGACATAAAAACCGCAATCGAAGCCTATAAGTGTGGTCTGGACGATAATTCGGGTTTATACACCGACCTGACCAAATATCCCCCGGAGAATTTCGATGACGTCCGAGCTCGGACCTTAGCTTATATGAGGGTCAAAGACGATGCAGCCTTTCGTCGCAAGCATACTGACGACAAGAAGTCGTTAAGCGTCAGAAAGCCAGAGTTCAAGACAAAGGCTGTTTCTAGAGTAGAGCCAGCACGCCAAATTTCAAATGTTCGTTTCAAGACGAAAGCAGAGGCCAAGACCGCGGCTAAGTTCACTCAGTACCCCAAGATATCCTCTTACGGATTCAAAGGATCTGCAAAGGACCTAATAGAAGCTCTGAAAAGTTCCCAAGCTACCATTCGATGGCCAAAGAAGTCCGACCTGGACGATGCTAAGAAAGACAAATCAAAGTGGTGCGACTTCCATGCCGATCATGGTCATGCGACAGACGACTGTATCGCATTGAAGAAGAAAGTAGCATATCATTTTCCGAAAGGAAATCTCAAAGATATCATCGACGATGTCACTATTTCAGCTAACGGACATCGACCGACGACCCCCGAGTACGCGAAAGTCGTCAATTGCATCACCGGTGGTTCAGATGTGTGTGGTCTGACGTATTCAGCGGCCAAGCGTCATGCCAGTCAGGCGCCCGATGATCGGCCTATTCCTCGCTCGTCTAGACCTAAAGGAGATTTGGAGCTAGAAGCCATGAAGATTGTGTTCGACCACGTCGACCTTGGCGACTCGTATCAGAAGCATCACGACGGGTTGATCATTCAGCTTACAGTCGGTAACTGTCTAACGCGTCGAGTCTTGATCGACGGGGGCAGCTCAGCAAATGTTATTTTTCTCAACACCATCAAAGCCATGGGAATCGATCGCTCGGAAATCACCCGACGTTCGACGACTTTGGTCGGTTTCAATGGAGAAGCGACGAGCACCTTTGGAGAGATAATTTTGCCCGTCTACGCTGGAGGAGTCAACAAGCAGACCAAGTTCAACGTCATCGACTGTGCGTCGGCCTATAACATCATCTTAGGTCGACCATGGATCCATGATATGAAAGCTGTTCCTTCGACGTATCATCAAATGTTGAAATTCCCGACGCCATGGGGAATCCAGGAGATCAAGAGTGAGCCAAAAGTCGCTCGTGAATGCTACAAGTCTACCTTGAAGCCAAGAAAATAAACTGAAGTCACAAGATCAAGCTCTCGACAGGTTCGTTCTTCTATCCCTAAATTATTATCTTTTCCACAGGGATAAATTTACTATGGTGCCTCGTCGCATGACAACATAGTCGACCGCAAGACAATATTTCTCCGTGTCATTCTGTCATTTAAAACCTATCTTTTCCTCCCAAAAAAGATACGGTAATAAATGACAGGGGGCAAATAGAGAGAGTCTGAAATGGTACGTTCTCTAGCTCTTTCTCATACGATTTTTTCTCACAAAACGTTTACTGACTTAAGCATCGGAGGGTCGTTGGTGAGCCAACGACCAACCCCCGACATCGTTTTATCGCAGAATCGCACGACAGATTATCGCAGAATCGCATGACAGTAGTCATTAAATCTACTATATGACTTTAATATCGCAAGGTCGAATGACATAAACGATCAGGTCTCTAACTTGATCATTTCTCCATAGGGGCATACGATACAAACTCACTGTACGATCGCAGAGTCAAAACGACTTTACCCCTAAGTTTCTTAACTTTCATACCCTGAATGGATGCTTTAAATCGCGTGTTTTATATTTGTTTTACGTTCTTGTCATCGTATAACAATGAATGCCTTAGTAGCATGATTTCATATGTATCTTATGTTCGACTTTATAATCAAACGTGATTCGAATAAAGCATAAGCAAAAGATATATATATTCATAAACCACTGTATACATACTCAACCCCCGATAGGTCAAGTGGCAAAAACAAACAAGGAAAGAAAAAAAATTCTATACAACAGGAGGAACATTGGTCGTATCCCCGCTCGAAGTCCCGACCTGAGGGCCTCCATCTGGCACTCCTACCGCACGAATCTCCTGCAATTCATATTGAGCATCGAAAAGTTGGACGGCCAGCTCATCGGCACGCGCCATGGCCAACTTCTCCCGATCTAAAGCCGCTCTCTCCCTCTCCAACGCTGCAGCTTCCCTCTCAAGAGCAGATGCCACTAGATCTTCAACTCTTCACGTCTCAGCATGTAACGCCAAGGAAGACTGGAATGTCTGTGAAAAATAAAAGGTGCATTCAAGAACATTCGACAAAGATTACAAATTACACAAGTCATGAAAGGTTGACACTCACCGTGAACGCCAACCTGGCAACTCGAGATCTCATCTCTCCGACCGGAACTCCGTGAAAACGCTCCCCGAAAGACGGGAGAAAATACTTCCCTAGATGAGGGAACGATGCCGTCCCGTCTAGGACACCATCCGCCATAAAGTCAGACGGCAATGTAAAATTGACCGTCATAACTTCGGCCGACGATCCCTCGCCCCTGTCGGCAGGTATTGGGATCGACATTTGAGACACCAGTTTCGTCACCGTCGCCGGAGGCGCAGAACTTGCTGGTGTCGCGTCCATCACGCTAGGACGGCTAGATGACGCCTTCGCCTTCTTAGGCAGAACAACTCTCGACGAGTCATCAACCCTCGACGATGGTTCCCTCAGGACCGTGGTCTTGGTTCTCTTCTGGCTCGATCCAGCTGTCGAGACATCTCCTCCTCGAAGGGCATGCATGATTTGATTCCCTCTCGACCTAGAAACTGATTTCCTTTCAGTTGGCATTGATCAGGAAAAATGCGAAGCGTCAGACAGGAATAAGAAATAAATGGTAAAAGACAGGAAACCATAATACACCCACCTGTCAGTTCCTGTCGTCCACTTTCCTCTTCTCCTTCTCCTTCTTCCTCCTCCACAACGTCCACCATCACGTCCTCGTCCTCGGTCGCCAGTTGCCACATGGCGAAAGATCGGTCTTCGACGCTGTAACTAAAGAATTTGTCAATCTTGGCATGAGAACCTTCATTCGGGTGCGGAACGCCGAACTTTATATCTGAAGACAACAAAAGGAGAAGGGTAAATAAAAGGTTAGAAAAACCATACTCTGATCGAAAAAGAGCATACCTCCCATATTCCAGTCGGGACGGATCCACTTGCTGGCGGCATCCAGCGAATCAACACGTACGAACAGATACCTGGACCCCACCCCCGATCGTTCACTCCAGTATTCAAAACTAAGGCACGATCGCCTTTATATCTGGAATACGGGATATAACGCCCACGCTTATCTCCCTTAACTTGGTACGCTGCCAAGAAATCATTCAAAGACATAGGGGGGTCCCAATCCGCAGACAAACGCTCAATAACCAAAAGAACCCGCCAGAGTTGAGGCATCAACTGCCCCGGCGACAAACCAAAGCATCGCATCAAATTCTTAGTCAAAGTCGAAAACGGCCATTCGAAGCCAATCTTGAAAGGATATTCGTATATCACGAAATACCCCTCGGGGCAATCCTTAGGACGAACAGTCCCCGGACTTGTTAGCACTACTTCTAAAGGAATCTTCGCTAGACGCCTAAAGTCGTCTAAATCTTCCTGGCTAACGATGGAACTCTCTGGGTCAGTCGACATTTCTTACCAGGGGAAAGAAGGCAGTGAAAGCTTAAAGGAAGAAGCAATGCGTTATATAAACACCCTAAATCCCAAACAATCTCCGCTAAATCAAAGGGATTCGGAAGAAGAATGGCAAGAAGAGCAAGGCGGAATTTCTTTCCAAAATAAACTCAGCGTAAGAAAAGAAAGGATTCGTCGTAATCTTTATTTATGCAGTCGATCATGTCAAGTCGAATCCCTGGATAACCGTTGCGTGCCCTCGTCCTTCCGTATGACCGCAGGGATCGTCGCCACCTGTCCTTAACAGCTGGTAAGCATCATCGTGTGTCAGTATGACGTCACGACCTCGTTTCCTTTTCAACTTCTCGTTCAGTTAGAAACGAACCAGTCTAGCTCCAAAGCGATTGAGGTAATTTCTAACTCTTGTCTTATTTCCTATGCGTCTGATGGACAAAATTTAAAACTTAAATTTGACATTCAATTTTCAAAAATTGGGGGCAAACTGTTTGGGCAAAAAATCACGTCGTACGACCACGACCAGGACAGGTAAGACGCACGATTGTGAACTAAATCTTGTGTTAAGATAAGGTCTCGACAAGAACCCATAAAACATCCATCGTCGCCCGTAAAAGGTAAGTCGTACGTCTCCCATGACGCTCGACCATAGCATCGCCCGTCCCGTACGACCATCGCGTAAGATCATTGTACCTTCGACTAAAGCTAACGTTAACATTGACTGTTACGTTTGTTAAGTGTTTAATGCAGGAGTCAAAGTCATTAAAGAGCAACGGACATAACCGACGCAACCATTAACGATCGATAGCCGTAACGGACGAAGATCATCATGGATAATCACACCGACGACCGTTTCCAGCCGTTGTAGCCGTTGATTGAATCATTAATGGAGTTAATTAATGACGCGAAGGCTATAAAAGACAATGTTGGTCCCGAAGGCCTATACAAGTTTGTAGAAGGGGGGGGGGGGTTGAATACAAACACACAGATTTTACTTTTCTAAATTGTTTATTGATAAATCATTAACAATTTACAGCTTGTTGCGGAAACAAGATTAAGGATAAACCTAAATCTAAACAAGTTGGAACACTAAGGTTTCTTGCACTAAGAGAGATAAGGAAATTACTAATAATAACCTATCTTGAGATAAGAGATTGAACTTGTCCAGAGTTAGCAAGTTACTTCAAAAGAATTGGGTTCATCTCTTTATATACTGCATGCATTAAATGCAAGTCAGTATACACTTTACACGTGTCATCAGCTGGTTGGTTGCATGTCATTGACCTTTGTTGACAACCTTAGTAGCCGCATGGATGAACAGTGTAGTATCAGAGTGGTTGTACGATTTCAGACAGTCGGAGGTTCTTTTCTGACATTTCGTACGGAGTCGTGCAAGGGGGGTTAAGACAAAAGTACTTTGTATGGAGGACTTCATGATCAGCTTTTCGTTGATTCAGCGATTATCATTTTCTATTCAGCGAATGATAAAGTTCAGCGATAGCTGAAGTCTTGTACTTGATACTTCACGTTGAGTGGACAAATCTGAGTCTTCGCTGATCCGCATCAGTTCATTAGGAGACTTGTCGCTGGTTCTTGAGCTTGATCTTCGACTTCAGCGTAGAACCTTTGTTGACGTGAAACTTGTCTTCAGGGATCATAAGTAAACAACTAACTTATCAGCGATCATCATAATGACTGAACAGACTCAGAGCATTAATGATGAACAATGTTCGCTGAATGTTTAATTTAAAGAGCGAGAGTTCCTATCAGCGGTACTGTAAGATCTTAGTACTTATCAGCGATAGTGAAACTCTGATACATATTGTTTACTTACAATTTTCACTAAGTATATAAGAGAGGGTCATTATCAAATCACTGAGGGTTTGGATCAACAATCTCCCCCTATTTGATTATGACATAGCAACAAAGAAAATTGCTATTTAATGAAAACATAAGGATAAAAAGAACTCATAAAATATTTGTCCCTTTTACTGTTTTCTGGGATCTTTTCAGTACTGATGGAGTAAAGTACTTTCGCTGAAATCTTTCTTTAAAATATTGAATCAGGTTACATTGGAGAATAGAAAGATTATAAGTACAAGGGAAATAAATTACAAGTACAGAAGGATAACTGATACAATAGAGAAAAAGGTGATTATATCAGTTTTTAAAGGGTTCTTCCTTAATGAGAAGTTCATCAAGGGTCTTTTTAGTGGGGATCATCCAGTCAGGGACATTTACTCCTTGATTCTTTAACTTCAGAGCTGCTTCAAAAATCAAGGGCTTCAGGTGTCTAGCTTTGATGTCGCGTCTGACTTCACACCAGTGTACGAGATCTCTGAGTTGTTCGATGGGAGCGATTTGGAGCTCAGAGACACGTTGAAAGTGAGGATTTACATAGTAGTCTAAGAAGAATATACCATAGGGATCACTTACAACTGTGCCAGGCATGAAAGTTTCTCCAGGTGGTAGGGAGGTGTCAAGCATTGAAATATCAGCATCAGGGCCAAGAACTTCAGCGCGAGAGAAACCAATACCTGTTTCATTTCGAATGATTGGACCTTCATCAGAGACTTTCTTCTTCTTAGCAGAGGCTTTCTTCGGTTGAGGAAGAGTAGGAGGAATATCCACAGCAGATGAAAGCAGGTCGATCTGTTTGTTCAAGATCATCTCGACATGGCTTTTGAACTTTGAGCGCGATCCCTGAATGGCTAATTTCGTTTCTAACCAATCAGAGAGACCAAACTTTTCTAAGGTTGCAGCATAGAAAGTTTGCTTGGTTTTGTCATCTCTGTAGATATCCACTTCAACAACAGGAACTTCAGCGTACATTTTTCCTCTGATGTTGGCTTTGACGATTTTGGATGGTCTTGATCGATAGGTCAGCATTTGTTTAGCCCATTCCAAAGTCGTATCAGAGACCTTAGTCTTTTCTCTAATGATCTCTTGAGCATCATCCCATAGCTGACGTTGAACATCAATGGGAACTCGTTTCAGCTTGGGGTCTTTTATTGATCGTTGAGTAAGCTTGATGGCGTATTCTCTGTCTTTTTCTTCAGCTTCCTTTCTTTCAGCGATGAGGCGTTCAGCTCTAAGGGGTTCCTGATATTCAGCTTTGGAAATTCTGAACTTTAGAGGAACTGAAGGCAGTTGATCACGCCTTAGAATGATTCGCTGATCCTCGAATCGCTTTATTATTTCCTCTCTTCTCTTCTGTTCCTCTTTACTTAGCTTTTGAGGAGCTAAGGAAGGTCTGCGTTTGTGTGAGAGAGTCTGTTCTTCAGGTTCATCAGTCTCAGAGATCAAGTCTAAGACTGGGATTATTTCTTCAGCAACAGCTGGCTTTATTGGTGAGGTCGCTGTTGTAGAACCTTCAGCGACATCCTCAAACAGAGGAGAGGACTAGCTGAAACACAGCGATCTTACAAATAAGAACTTGGGTAGAAGAACTTGGGTAGAAAGAGAAAGAGAAATATGTTCAGGTGTAGGCTAGGGTTGTAGAACTTTATAGAGGGATGGAGTGAGAGATGTTTAGTTTACCTGACAAACCGGCTTTTCAAGCAAGATCATCAGATTTTCATCTTCAGCGACGCTTTTGCCTTTGCCTTTCTCAGCTCCAGAGGTTGAGGGCTTTGTCTTTGTCCGCTCCCCTGTAGGTTCATTTATTGAGATTCCCTTAAGAGCTTTGATCCTTGGGGCAGGTTTGACGATAAAGAAATCATCGTCATCTTCGTCATCATCATCATCATTCCTTGGAGAGGAGGATGGTTCAGCATCAGGGATGTCGACGGCTTCATCATCTTCTGCTTCGGATTCTTCAGCTTCTTCTTCGAGTTGCTCCCCCTCAGATACAGAGGCAAGCTTCTCGGTTCCCTCAGGGTTTTCATCTCCCTGAGGTCCAGCGGCTGTTTCAGCTTCAATAGTCTTCTCACCCTCTTCAGCGAAGGTGAGGTCTTCGTTCTTCTCTCCCCTGATAGATTCATCATGGGAAAGGTTTTCAGCGCTCTTTTCTTCAGCGCTCTTCTCCCCGGGATGTTCAGCGCTCTTTTCTTCAGCGCTCTTCTCCCCCTCTTTTTCATGATGACTGGGAGAGGAATGGGTAGATTCAGCATCATTGGTAGGTTCTCTATCTTCTTGGCCAGAGAAACCTATACAATCTTCAATCTTTGCTAATCTATCTTCAAGGCCAGAAATAGCAGGATTGATCTTGTTTAGCTCCGTGCGATCCGCCGCTGTGAAAGTTTCCAATGCAGGGGCAGGGGCAGGTTCAGGAGCAGGAGTGTTCGCTTTCTTCAGTAGTTGCTCGATCATCGTTTTCATCGAACCAACGTCGGTCTTTACAGAGCCTAAGTCAGTTGTCAGAGTTTGGACATTTGTCTTCACAGCAGACATATCTCCTTCTAGTGTTCCAACAGATGTCTTCAGCGTTGTTACTTCGCCGGACATGGAGGAAACTGATTTTTTGAGTGAGGTGTAGTCTGTGTAGATATCAGTGAGCACCTTAGCGAAGTCGCCGAGAGTCTTATCAAGTTGCTTCAAGTCATCTGTGGAAGCTTTCTTCTCCACCACCGTTGTCAGCTTTGTCAAATTTTCTCCAGCGGTTGTTACAGCTGTAGAGTTGTTGGAGAGTGTGGTGGTGAGACCGGTCAGCTTTGTTTCCACGGACTTCAGAGAAGCGTTGATGTCTCCCAAATTAGGACCTGTAACACATAAGTACTTGTGAACAAAGGAAAGCTCAGAAGTTTCAGGTTTAGTTACAATGTATATTGTTTTATTTGTACCTGCAGGAGGATTGATGAACTCGTCAAAGTTGCGGGTTCCTGAAAAATGTTCCATATCTTCCTCAAAAGTACGGTGAGGTATGGTGATCTCTGCAGGTCCTGTCTTCATCATTCTTTGAGAAGGGTCAGCGGTGGCTTCTAGAATGATGGCATCTTGATAACGCCACTTTTTGGCGTTATTTCCGGTTCTCAAACCAATGAGATTGGCTTGTATTCAAGTAAAAAGGCGTGTATTTTACGGTTTATCTAGTGATTTACACAGGTTATCTAAAAGGCGGCATTCCTCGAGAAAAGAAGCTAAAAAGATCCCAAAGCGAGTCAAAACGAAGCCTAACGGGAGCCCAGAAGCCAAGCCCAAGACCCGCGACCGAACCAGGACCCGACCCGCGAACCAAAAAACGACCCGCGCAGCAAAAAGGACACGCGCGACTTGCTGCGCGACTTGCAAGTCGCGCCACAAGTCGCGTAACCCTCTGAGTGTCGAAAATCAGATATATTTTTCAGGATTTAGGTCATTCGGGGGATCCAGATTAAAAAACGACGGCCAGAGCAGTCCCGGGGGCGATTTTCAGAGCCAAGTGACACCGTTTGGAGCAAAGATCGAGGATCAATCGAAGGAACGTTCAAGACGCGAAGTAGATTCAATCACGGAAAAAGGGAGTTCATCAATTCATCTTACACAGACACCACGATCACGTTTACCATGTTTGCTTACACTTTCGTTTCTCTTTCTTTTGTGTTTGAATCCCCCAACATCATGAACTAACTTTAAGATGTTGGGGGTTGGATTGAATTAGGATTGAACATATAGATGGATGACGAATGACTTTTATCAGTTTTCTAATTTAATGAATGCATGTGATTTTGTTCTTAATGCTTTTGTGAGCGTAGCTAACTTACAATTGTTTTATTGTTTTCAATTATGTTCGAGAGAATTAATTGAGATCTAGAATTAGGAATTACATGTCTAAGGTAAGAAAGGATAGAGATATACCGAGTAAGCCTTAGTCTCATAATAACCTGCGCTTAATGTGTTTTGAACTACATAGGGTGAGATCGAGAGATTAATCTTGTGCTTTTCGAGACAAACTTCATGGTAGCTTGAGAAAGCACCATGTTTTACAAATATAACTGTTGTTACTTGAGAGAGAGCAATGGTTAGATCAAGGTTGAGTATTCATCAACGAAATTAACTGGTATTTGTTTTTAGTCTGATGTTCATATGTGAAAACCTAAGGATGTCCAACCCTCAACTGTTTTCTCCATCTGAATTCCAAAGCTGCTTACTAGTTGTCTTGTGTTTGGTTTATTTTATCTGCTGCAATTAATTAGTTTAAAACCCACCTTCCAATTTCGACAGTCCAGTTAATAGAGCTTATAGTAATTGTGATACTTAGTTCCTAGTTCCCCGTGATTCGATACTCGTACTTCTCCAAGTACTATTACTTGACTTCGACCCGTACACATGCGGTAAGATCCGCGGGGTGTCAAAACCCCGTGTCAAGTTTTTTTTGGGACTTCATTGGTCCTCTTTATTTGATTGGGACATCATTGGCCCTCTTTTCTATTTCTTGACTGGCCTGATTTCTTTCTTTTCCGCTCTATCTCTCTAAGTTCATTACTTCTTCCGATTGACACACTTTCGGATTGGGTTGGCTAAGGCTTATGGCTAAGGGTTTAATGATGGGTTTAGAAACGAAAAGGTGAGTGTTTGGCTGCAAAGGGGCTAAGGGTACACGTAGAAAGGTAAAAGGTACGATAGCTAAAAACAGGTTAAATAAAACATACAATGCCTAGAATCATATCTTAGGGTCCACACGATATGGTCTACTATACCCTTACCTAATATCCCGACGTTCGTCTTTGCTACTCAATGCAATAATGTAGCGAGATCATTCTACATTCACGACAAGGAATTCGAAAAAGTGTATATAAATTTAGTGTATGAATCCCTCGAAATGAAAAACGTCTTTTCAAGGCTCAAAACTCACTATTGGGTGGTCTCCACTAATGTCCCTAGTCATGTCCTTTCCCGGTCTTTCCCTAACGGTCACGTCACTATCACAAGATTCTTCCCACAATGGTCGGTCTAAATCATTCAAAACAAAAAAATTAGCTACTTTGATCTAGACACTCAGAAGTGTAGGAATTCTACGTGCATAACTTGGGCCTGATTGGGCAACCCCAAACCTTACCCACACATTGTCCCCAATGTGCAAGTAAAATCGCAGGCGATGCGACGCAGTCATTGTGTAGTTATTAAGAAGACCAGGCAAGGCATCATATAGCATAGCATAAAAAGACTACCCAAAGTTTCAAAAAATAGGCACCCCAAACCTAGGCCGTGGCCTAGGTTTGCCAAATAAAAGCCAACCCCAAACCTCGGTAAAACCGAGGTTTGTACAAGGTCTAATGTGAGTGTGTAGATGGTTCAAAAATGAGGCACCCCAAACCTAAGTGAAACTTAGGTTTGTTGCATCTCGTGCAATTAAAATAGAACAACTCATCAAACACCACTCTTTTAGCAGAGAAATGATTAGAACATACCTGTTTTGCCCGGCCAGAGGAGATTCTTGAAAGATTGAGCATTTGGAGAAGGAGGGGAGAGCATGCACACACAAAAGAAACAAACAAACGACGAAAGGAAAACAAGAAAACAGAAACACACAACGCAAGAAAGGAATAAAAACTGCACGAAAAACGAAAAACGATGCAAATGGGACTCCCGCGGTTTAGCCCGCGACTTGCAAGTCGCGTGGCAAACCGCGTTACCCTCTGTTTCAGAAAACCAACAAAGGGCCCCGCGATTTCCTGCGCGGTATGCAAACCGCGTGACAAGTCGCGTATGTCCCTGTTTCAGCTATTTTTGACTTTTTCGATTTTTATGGCTTTTTCATTATTTAAACACACTCAAAAAATAAAAAATAAAACTAAGCACGCAAATAATCAAGGAAAACAAACCTTGGTGGGTTGCCTCCCACCCAGCGCCGTATTTAAAGTCGTGGCACGACTATGTGGTTTCAGCTCGGTTTAGTATCCGCGGAATTGGATCGCCCACACATACGGTTCTTCGCGGACTCTTTTACTTTTGGCCCTCCATGACCAGCTTCAGATCCTTCATCTCTTCCAACTCTTACCTTCTCGAACATCTTGAAGATTTCGCTTTGGCCGCCGACTCGGAAGGTTATCTCGCCTTCTTCCATGTCAATCAAAGCTCGACTCGTAGCCAGGAAGGATCTCCCCAGAATTAACGGGACCTCTTTGTCTTCGTCTATATCTATGACTACGAAGTCGACGGGAAAATAGAACATACCTACTTTGATGAGCACGTCCTCGACCACTCCATACGGGTATCAGATTGATCTATCCACGAGCTTCAGAGTCATGTATGTCGGGCTTACCTCACCCAGGCCAAGTTTCCTGAAAATAGAAAGAGGCATCAGGTTAATACTAGCCCCTAAATCACATAAGACATTATTAAAAGTAAACTCCCCAATCTGAATAGGGATAGAAAAACTCCCTGGATCTTTAAGCTTTAAGGGAAGCTTATTCTGAAAAATCGCACTGCACTCTTTAGTGAGTGCAACGGTGTCCTGGTGATCAAGTGTCCTCTTCTTCGATATAATCTCCTTCATGAACTTAGCGTAAGAGGGCATTTGTGTAAGCGCATCTGCAAAAGGGATGTTGATAGTTAGCTTTTTGAAAACATCAAGAAATTTTGAAAAATTGACATCATCCTTTTGCGCTTTCAATCTGCTCGGGTAAGGCACTTTTGGTCTTTCCAGCTTGGCCGGTGGTTTGATTTCTTTCTCTTTCGGCTTCTTGCTCTCTTCAACCACGACCTCTTCTTCATTCTTCTCGTTTTCTTCATTCGAACTCTCGCTATCGGCCTCCAATTCTTCCACATCTACCATCTCAAACTCTTCATCGGCTTCCTTTGGTGAAGACTTGCTTACCGGATCTCTGGTCAACTCCTTGCCACTTCTAAGGTAGATGGCATTGCAATGTTCCCGGTTTTGTCGTTCGGGTTGACTCGGAAAAGTACCGGAAGGTCGGTTTTGTAGGGCCTCGGAGATCTGCCCCACTTGCCTTTCGAGGATCTTTATTGCAGCCGTATTTTGATCAGTGGCGGTTTTGACTGTGTTGATTGTGCTCGCTAAACCCTCGACTGTACTGTCCATCTTCGTCATGAACTTCATCATCATCTCTTCTAGGACCGGCTTCTTCTCCCCGGGTGGTCCTTCGTTTCTTTGCTGGAAACCTGGAGGACGGTACACATTATTAGTTTGAGCAGAATTAGAAGAGTTAGAAAAATTACCTGACTGTGGTTAACCGCGCTGATTCTATGAAAGATTGGGATGCCTTTTCCACCCCTCGTTATAAGTATTCGAGAAAGGATCGTTTCTCGGTTGGTTCCGGTTTGACACAAATTGAACCTGATCAGGTTCTTGAGGGTTTCCTCCATTCAGCCGATTCGGGATGACGGCCAGTTGAGCTTTCAGTTCGTTCAGCTCGTTACTCTCTTGGACATTTGCAACTCGTCTTACTGCTCATCTCGGAGTGGAGAAACTGTGTTCGGCCAAGTTCTCAATCAGCTCGCACGCTTCCTCATACGACTTGTCCATTAGTGCTCTACCCGCGGCAGCAGTGATATCATTTTTGAATTGTGGATGGAGCCCACTAAAGAAGGTCTGGATGATGACCCAGCCTTGTAGCCCATGATGAGGACACTTCTTGATCATGTCCTTGTAACGTTCCCACGCCTCATATAGCGTTTCTTGATCCCATTTAGAAAAATGGGTGATCTCCGCCATTAGTTGGGCGGTTCTGCTCGGTGGGAAAAACTTTTGGAGGAAGGCTGCTTTCAACTGTGCCCAAGTAGTGATCTGATCTGACGGTAAGCCTTCTATCCATATTTCAGCTCGACCTTTTAATGAAAAACTGAACAGCCTCAGTTTGATTGCGTTCTCCTCCATCCCGTTGATCTTGAAGGTGCTACAAATGCGCTCGAAAGCCCGGAGATGAGCGTGAGGATCTTCGGTCGGTGCTCCTCCATATTGATTTTGCTGCACCATTACGATGGTGCTCGGCTTTATCTCGAAATAGTTAGCCGCAGTGGTAGGTGGTTGAATGCCTATCCGTGCGGCCGCCACATTAGGATCGGCAAATGACCGCATCGGGACTCGTTCTGGAGGTGGTGGTGGATTGTTGCGGCGAGGTGGTCTCTCGTCATCGGACATCTCGAATTTCAGATTCCTTTTGGCTTTTGCTTCCTTACGCAGCCGACGAGCGGTTCTTTCGATCTCCGGATCAAATTGTTCGATCTCTTTTCCTCGGGTCGTCCTTGGCATAAACCAAGTGGTACCTGAAAAGAAGACAGTAAAGTCAATAATCCGGAAACTGAAAGTGATGGAGTGAAATAACGAAATAAAAAATGTCCAATCTAACAGCTCTTATAGATGGTAGTGCTATTAATTACAACTAGTTCCCCGGAAACGGCGCCAAAAACTTGACACGGGGTTTTGACACCCCGCGGATCTTACCGCAAGTGTACGGGTCGAAGTCAAGTAATAGTACTTGGAGAAGTACGAGTATCGAATCACGGGGAAGTAGGAACTAAGTATCACAATTACTATAAGCTCTATTAACTGGACTGTCGAAATTGGAAGGTGGGTTTTAAACTAATTAATTGCAGCAGATAAAATAAACCAAACACAAGACAACTAGTAAGCAGCTTTGGAATTCAGATGGAGAAAACAGTTGAGGGTTGGACATCCTTAGGTTTTCACATATGAACATCAGACTAAAAACAAATACCAGTTAATTCCGTTGATGAATACTCAACCTTGATCTAACCATTGCTCTCTCTCAAGTAACAACAGTTATATTTGTAAAACATGGTGCTTTCTCAAGCTACCATGAAGTTTGTCTCGAAAAGCACAAGATTAATCTCTCGATCTCACCCTATGTAGTTCAAAACACATTAAGCGCAGGTTATTATGAGACTAAGGCTTACTCGGTATATCTCTATCCTTTCTTACCTTAGACATGTAATTCCTAATTCTAGATCTCAATTAATTCTCTCGAACATAATTGAAAACAATAAAACAATTGTAAGTTAGATACGCTCACAAAAGCATTAAGAACAAAATCACATGCATTCATTAAATCAGAAAACTGATAAAAGTCATTCGTCATCCATCTATATGTTCAATCCTAATTCAATCCAACCCCCAACATCTTAAAGTTAGTTCATGATGTTGGGGGATTCAAACACAAAAGAAAGAGAAACGAAAGTGTAAGCAAACATGGTAAACGTGATCGTGGTGTCTGTGTAAGATGAATTGATAAACTCCCTTTTTCCGTGATTGAATCTACTTCGCGTCTTGAACGTTCCTTCGATTGATCCTCGATCTTTGCTCCAAACGGTGTCACTTGGCTCTGAAAATCACCCCCGGGACTGCTCTGGCCGTCGTTTTTTAATCTGGATCCCCCGAATGACCTAAATCCTGAAAAATATATCTGATTTTCGACACTCAGAGGGTTACGCGACTTGTGGCGCGACTTGCAAGTCGCGCAGCAAGTCGCGCGTGTCCTTTTTGCTGCGCGGGTCATTTTCTGGTTCGCGGGTCGGGTCCTGGTTCGGTCGCGGGTCTTGGGCTTGGCTTCTGGGCTCCCGTTAGGCTTCGTTTTGACTCGCTTTGGGCTCTTTTTAGCTTCTTTTCTCGAGGAATGCCGCCTTTTAGATAACCTGTGTAAATCACTAGATAAACCGTAAAATACACGCCTTTTTACTTGAATACAATCCAATCTCATTGGTTTGAGAACCGGAAATAACGCCAAAAAGTGGCGTTATCACATCTCCACTGTTCTTTGGAGGAGAGTCCGAGTGAGTAGAGAGAGAAGCGAAGGATAAGAATTGGGTTCGGGTACTGAGTTCAGCATTGGATTTGCTGAAATCACTTCATCAGTCTTTGGAGAGACTGAAGGAGGTTGGGTAGATTCCAAGTTTCTAACCTCAGCGTTTAGAGACGCTGAAGCCTGGATTGAAGGGATGGCTTGAATGGGTGTGGCAGAGCGTACCACAGAACTTTCCTTCAGCTCTGCAGAATGAGCTGAGGAGTCTTCAGCAAGAGATTGCTGGGGCTGCTCCTTGGTTTTCTTGATCCTTTTGGAACCAAGTTAGGTTGAAGAGTGTTTCCTTTTCTTAGAAGGAGAGGATTGTGTGGCCGGGGTATCAGCGATGGGTTGTGTCGCTGAAGGAGCCACAGAAGTCGAAGAAGTGGGGTTGAGAAGAGTGAGAAGGGTAGAAAGACGTACCTCATTTTCGACAGGTTTGAAGTCGAGCACCTTAGGGCCAACCTGAGAGAGTTTCAGGTCACCCTTTTTCGGGTAGCTGTCCTTCAGGCCATATTGAAAGATGGCGCTGATGAATCTTGGGTATGGAACCCATGCAGGTCTGTCAGCGGCAGAGTCTACTCTTTGCAGCAAATCATCATAAATGAGAGATGCCCAATCAATGTGTAGACCTTTCAGCAGAGCGTATCCCATTGCTTGCTGAGGTTGAGCGGCTTGATCAGAAGAGCCGGTCTTGGCAGTCATGCAACTGATAAGGTGAGCGAAGATGAAGTTCATCTCGCTGGGCATTTTTGATTTCTTCAGCAGGGTCAGGTTCTTCTCAGGCTTCTTGTCTCTGCCAATTTCCCATACATAACCCATTGCATCAAAAAATGCAATAAGAGCTTCTTTGTCAGCGTGCTTTTTATGGTCAGGGAAGGGAACGAAAGGCTTTTCTTTTGAAATGGTCAGGGCTGTTGAAATGCAGCTATTCTTAAGGAAATTCACAGCATCAACCAGATGTGTGACTTGCTTTCGAGGAGGAAACTCGAAGAGCGCAGAGAGGTTGTTTATCGTGGTCCAGTCAAGTTGATCCAGAGTAAACTTAACCTGTGGAGCCTTGATGATTTCCACTTCCTCAGAGTCAGTGGAGATATTCTCAGCGGTGGTATGAATCTTGGAAGTTGCCATTTCTCTGTATTATCAGTTCAACCAAAGATGTTAACAAATAAGAATAATCTTAATGTGGAAATATTTTCCATTAAGATGATTCGAATTTTATCCATTTCATTCAGACAAAAATGTCTTAATGAAGATTAGGGTTTTTCTTGATTTTTGACATGAAATGTAAAACCCATTAAATCTTGTTATCCAGTTTTCTATGAAGAATTAGATTCTGGAAACGAATGAAGAACAAGTTTAAGATTTTTGCATTTAAACTTGAAGAACAACCATGAAATGGTTGTGTTCATAAAACCATGAAAGAAATGATTTCATTTTATGAAGTTCTTTTGTTTGATCTTGTTAAATCAATGAGAAGATCGGAAACAAGTTATACGCATTTGAAAAATAAGAACATATTAACCTTGATGTTTGATGAAGAAGATGATGAACAGTTCTGGAGGTTTTTGAGAGCACAAATGCAACAGTGAATTCTTTCTTGCGGATAAAGATTTAATCGCGTAAAAGAGAAATATAAACCAAGAGTTTGTTTATATAGAGAGTTTTAGAGAGAGATGGCACTTGTGCTGTCGCAATAGATTGGAATTTTGGAGAGCTGAAGATCATAGTCCAGTAGCTGATTTCTCATCCACAAGACCTGAGAACAGCAGCTTCCAGCGGCTACATACTCAGCTTCAGCTGTGGAAGTGGACACTGAGTTTTGCTTTTTACTTGTCCAACTTACCAGCTTTCCACCCAGGAGCTGACATCCTCCTGTGGTGATTTTCCTATCCATTCTGCAACCTGCAAAATCACTATCTGAATAGGCGGTTAGATCGAATCCTGAATCTTTGGGATACCAAAGACCTAGATTCGTTGTACCCTTAAGATATCGAAAGATTCGCTTTACAGCTTTCATATGAGATATCTTAGGTTCAGCTTGATATCGTGCACACAAACATGTTGCAAACATAATATCGGGTCGGCTAGCTATAAGATACAATAGAGAGCCGATCATCCCACGGTACAGCGTGACATTGACAGGAACACCCTTAGTGTCCTTATCAAGTATCAACGGTGGTGCCATAGGGGTTTTCATAGCTGAACTTTCAGTTAAGTCGAATTTCTTCAGCATATCTTTAACATATTTTCCTTGATTAATGAAATTTCTTCAGCATATCTTTCGCAGTTTGCTTAATCTGAAGACCAAGGAAATATGTTAGTTCACCCATCATGCTCATTTTATACTCATCTTTCATTCTATCAGCGAAACGAGTACAAAGCTCAGGGTTAGTAGAACCAAATATAATGTCATCAACATATATTTGAACTAAAATGATATGACCTTTCACTTTTCTAAAAAATAGAGTTTTGTCAATCTTACCTCGCTCAAAATGTTCAATGTGGAGATAAGTAGAGAGAGTGTCATACCATGCACGAGGAGCTTGCTTCAATCCATAAAGTGCCTTATCCAGCTTATAAACATAATCTGGACGCTTAGGATCTGAGAATCCTGGAGGTTGTTCCACATACACTTCTTCATTCAGCTTTCCATTCAGAAACGCTGACTTAACATCCATCTGATGTACTTTGAAGTTTTTGTGTACAGCATATGCTAAGAATAGACGAATAGATTCAAGTCTTGCTACAGGAGCAAATGTTTCGTCATAATCTATGCCTTCCTCTTGTCTGTATCCCTGAGCAACAAGACGAGCCTTGTTGTGGGTTACAGTACCATGTTCGTCCAACTTGTTTCGATAGACCCATTTAGTGCCTATCACGGTTTTGTCAGTTGGTCTTCGAACAAGTTTCCAAACTTTGTTTCTTTCAAATTCAGTCAGCTCTTCTTGCATGGCGCTGACCCAGTTTGGATCTTTGAGGGCATCATCTACTTTCTTTGGTTCAGTTAGTGAAATAAAATTTACAAATAAACAAATATTACCTGCACTTCATCGAGTCTGAATACCAGCGTTTGGATCACCAAGAATTTGATCAATTGGGTGATTTATAGTCCATCGCTGAGCCGGAGCATGAGACGCTGACTCAACTTGAACTAGAGGAGCTGAAGATGAAGCTTCAGCGACGTCGGGAGTATCAGCCAAAAGAGGAATGGATGCAGTTGTCATTATATTCACTGATTGCTGAGAAGTAGATGGAATGTCTGAGACATTTGGATCAACTGCAGGTATAGTGTTTATAGGAACAGATGAGACCCATGATGTTTCAGCTTCACTATTCTGCATGTTTGAAATGATGGTCGGATTATCATCTTCTACTGGATGAGCATGAGGAGTGGGAATATCTTCTGAATCACCAAGATGAGAAAACATCCATTCATTCAGTTCTTCTGTATCAGCGTTTGGTTTAGAGTTCGCTGAACGGGATTCGTCAAACGTGACGTGAATTGTTTCTTCTACAGTTTGTCTTCTACGATTGAAGACTCTGAAGGCTTTGGAGACTGAGGAGTATCCAAGAAAGATTCCATCATCAGCCTTAGGATCAAACTTTCCAAGGGCATCTCTGTTGTTCAGTATGAAACACTGACATCCAAAGATGTGAAGAAAGCTGATTGAAGGCTTTCTCCCATGAAAGAGTTCATAGGCTATCTTTTTGAATCTTTTAACTATCAGCGACCTGTTTTGCGTAAAACAAGCAGTGTTGACAGCTTCTGCCCAAAACTGAGTAGGCAGGTGAGAATCGCTGAGCATTGAACGTGCAGCTTCAATAATTGTTCTATTTCTTCTTTCAAAGAAGGAATCAAGAGAACTGTTTTTGAATTCAGTTCCATGATCACTCCTTATAGAGCGAACAATCATATTGTTCAGGGTTTCCATCTTCCGAACAAAGGTGATGAGTTCTTCAGGGGTGTCACTCTTAGAATGGAGAAACATTACCCATGTGAAGCGAGAGAATTCATCAACTATGACCAGCGTATATTTCTTTCCAGTGATGGATTGTTTGTTAACAGGGCCAAACAAATCCATATGGAGTAGTTGTAGAGGAGATGACACTGATGAAACTTGCTTTGATTTAAAGCTAGCTTTGGTCTGCTTCCCCTTTTCACACGCTGAACATAAAGACTCTTTGACGTATGAGTGTTGAGGTAGACCAGTGACCAACTCTTTTGAAGAAAGAGTGTTCAGTGTCTTGAAATTTAGATGCGAAAGCCTCTTATGCCATAGTCAGTTGACATCAGAAGATGCCTTTGAGAAGAAACATGAGTTCTCAGTGGTTGTTGAGTCCATGTTTATTACATAAACATTTTTGTCAGTGACAAAGCAGGATTCCTTAGTGAAAATCACTTTGTTATCCATATCGCAAAGCTGACTGATGCTCAGAAGATTATGCTTCAGCCCTTCAACATATGCGACTCTTCTGAAGGAGGTTGTACCATTTGAAAGTACACCATACCCTCTGGTATGTCCTTTTCCATTTCCACCGAAAGTCACAGAGGGACCCTTCTCTTCCTTGTATTCAGCGAGCAGGTTTTTCTTTCCAGTCATGTGTCTAGAGCATCCGCTATCAAGATACCAGATACCCTTCTTAACCTGAATAGCAGAGGTTGAAGTGGAGGGAATGTCTGAACTTTCTTCCTCATCTTCAATCTTAGCCATAAGGCAGAGATTGGCTTCATCATCTTCAGAGTCAGATGATGATTCTTCTTTATCAGATTCAGCCCAATCATAGTTCGCCATTAAGCCTTTTCCTTTCTTCTTATCTTCATCAGTCCACTGAAAGATTTCTTTAGGGACCAGCCTTTCAGGAATAGAAGGTCTATTCTCAGTGGCTGGAACTGCAACATCTATTCTTACAGGGATGAATGGACCATTCTCAAGATAGTAAGGCATAGTAGTGTATACACCTTCTAAGAAGAGTATCATCCTATTTTTCCATAAGTTAAAGTTATCTCTAGAAAATCTAGGGGATTTTGCAAGAGAACCATTGTCTATATAATTTGTGTTTGTGTTGGTGGCCATTTTCAGATAATAGCAAGGAAGAGAAATATCTTAGATTAGATCTTGTTTATGAGATTAAACAAATCTGCTCTGATACCACTTGTTGGTCCCGAAGGCCTATACAAGTTTGTAGAGGGGGGGTGGTTGAATACAAACACACAGATTTTACTTTTCTAAATTGTTTATTGATAAATCATTAACAATTTACAGCTTGTTGCGGAAACAAGATTAAGGATAAACCTAAATCTAAACAAGTTGGAACACTAAGGTTTCTTGCACTAAGAGAGATAAGGAAATTACTAATAATAACCTATCTTGAGATAAGAGATTGAACTTGTCCAGAGTTAGCAAGTTACTTCAAAAGAATTGGGTTCGTCTCTTTATATACTGCATGCATTAAATGCAAGTCAGTATACACTTTACACGTGTCATCAGCTGGTTGGTTGCATGTCATTGACATTTGTTGACAACCTTAGTAGCCGCACGGATGAACAGTGTAGTATCAGAGTGGTTGTACGATTTCAGACAGTCGGAGGTTCTTTTCTGACATTTCGTACGGAGTCGTGCAAGGGGGGTTAAGACAAAAGTACTTTGTACAGAGGACTTCATGATCAGCTTTTCGTTGATTCAACGATTATCATTTTCTATTCAACGAATGATAAAGTTCAGCGATAGCTGAAGTCTTGTACTTGATACTTCACGTTGAGTGGACAAATCTGAGTCTTCGCTGATCCGCATCAGTTCATTAGGAGACTTGTCGCTGGTTCTTGAGCTTGATCTTCGACTTCAGCGTAGAACCTTTGTTGACGTGAAACTTGTCTTCAGGGATCATAAGTAAACAACTAACTTATCAGCGATCATCATAATGACTGAACAGACTCAGAGCATTAATGATGAACAGTGTTCGCTGAATGTTTAATTTAAAGAGCGAGAGTTCCTATCAGCGGTACTGTAAGATCTTAGTACTTATCAGTGATAGTGAAACTCTGATACATATTGTTTACTTACAATTTTCACTAAGTATATAAGAGAGGGTCATTATCAAATCACTGAGGGTTTGGATCAACAGACAAGCTAAAGCTTCATTTTAAAGGACATCAGTAAAAATCCAATACACTCCAGCGAACATCATCAAACAGCAGAGAAAATCATCCAAACTCATAGCAAAGAACATTCAAACTCTGAAGATTAAGTACTGAAAGCCAGAATCTTATAGCGAACTCAAGAACACTCGAAGGAAAGCTCAAGTATCGCTCTCGACGCACGACAACAGTCCTCGACCAGAAGTTCACACTTTGTATTCACACACGACAAACATCTGTTTTCACATTTAAACACTTGTACTTTACATTTCGAAGTATTTCCTTCATTTGTATTGTAATCATCGTACGACCGACGCCAGTACCAAGGACGTCGCCCCTGATTGGCGACCATAGTGCAGCGATGACATCCCTTGTCGTCCGCAGGTTTTTTCCTCGTTTGAGGTTTTTCCTGCGTCATCAAATCCCTTGTCTCGTTTATTTTTTCCCTCGTCGCACGTCTCATCGAAAGATCCTTTCTTTAGTTGATTAAGTCCACATCGACCTTAAGTTGTCCCTTTGGTGCGATTTTTGGCATTAACACCTGTCAACTTAGGTTTCCTTAAAACAAACTTAAGAGGAAAGTTAGTTACGACAGTAATAGGATGCGATTCGAAGTAGTGTCGTAATTTTTAGTAGCTGTGACTAGCAACAAAAGCGGTTTTTCCATGGAGGAATACCTGGTTTCTGCGTCCAAGAGAGATTTACTTACGTAGTAGATTGGCAATTGTTGTTTTTCGTCCTCTCGTGTGAGTACGGCGCTTACCGCATTTGGACTGACAGCTAAATACAATTGTAAGATCTCATGATCGTTAGGTTTCGACAACAGAGGAGGCGACGCCATATATTCCTTGAGTTTTTGCAATGCTTGCTCATGATCGTTGGTCCAGTTGAAACCTTTATTTTTCCTGAGGACGTTATAAAACAGATGACATCTATCTGAAGATCGGGAGATAAACCTGTTTAGGGCCGCTACTCGACCAGTAAGCCTTTGGACCTCCTTGAAATTTCGAGGAGATTTGATGTCGATGATGGCTTTGATTTGGTCGGGGTAAGCTTTGATTCCTCGGCGAGTGACCATGTGGCCTAAGAACTTTCCAGCACTGACTCCGAAGGAACATTTGGTAGGGTTGAGCTTCATGCTATACTCCCGAAAGATGTTGAACGATTGTCTTAGATGCTCGACATGATCGACCACTTGCTTTGACTTGAAGAGCATGTCATCAATATATACCTCCATTGTGTCGCCGAGATGGTCTTTGAACATTTTATTCACTAGACGCTGATAGGTGGATCCTGCATTTTTTAGTCCGAAAAGCATAACTTTATAACAGTAAATACCTCGGTCCGTCATAAAAGCGGTTTTCTCCTGGTCCTCGACGTACATTAAGATTTGGTTATACCCTGAATAGGCATCCATGAAGGTCAATAGTTCATGTCCTGCAGTTGCGTCGACCATGGCGTCGATATGCGGTAATGGGAAAGGATCTTTCGGGCAAGCCTTATTGAGATCGGTGAAGTCGATACAAACCCTCCATTTTCCATTCTTCTTATCCACGACCACGACATTAGCAAGCCAGTCGGGATACTTTACTTCTCGGATCTTTCCTGTCTTGAGGAGGTTATCGACCTCATCGTTTATTACCTTATTTCTTTCAGGAGCGAATTTACGGCGCTTTTGCTTGACGGGTTTAAATGATGGATCGATATTGAGCTTGTGAGAAATGATGTTAGGGTCAATGTCAACCATATCTTCATGCGACCAGGCGAAGCAGTCAGCATATTCCTGCAAGAAGGATATTATCCTTTGCCTAAGGTGGGGATCGAGAGATGATCCTATCGAGACTTTTTGCTCGGTCTTGCTTGGGTCTAAGATAACTTCTTCTAGGCAATAATCACCGATGGCTTTAGGAACATCTTGCACCTTTTCAAGCTTTCCATGCGCTGGGTCAGCGGTTCGTTCTGAGTTTCCGCCATCTGCCATTTTCCTGTGATAGAGAACAGAAGAAACTCCAAGAAACTATTAGTAGAATGCACGTTCGTCGAGGATTTTCTCTAGATGTAGTCCTACGGATGGCGCCAAACTGTTAATGCCAAAAATCGCACCAAAGGGACAACTTAAGGTCGATGTGGACTTAATCAACTAAAGAAAGGATATTTCGACGAGACGTGTGACGAGGATAAAAATAAAGAAACAAGGGATTTGATGACGCAGGAAAAACCTCAAACAAGGAAAAAAACCTGCGGACGACAAGGGATGTCGTCGCTGCACTATGGTCGCCAATCAGGGGTGACATCCTTGGTACTGGCGTCGGTCGTACGATGATTACAATACAAATGAAGGAAATACTTCGAAATGTAAAGTGCAAGTGTTTGTTGTGTGAATACAGAGTGTAAATAACTGTTGGTCGAAAGCTGCTGCCGTGCGTCTAGAGAGAGATAACTTGAGCTTTTCTTCGAGTGTTCTTGAGTCCGTTGTAGGATTCTGGACTTTAATACTTGATTTCCAGAGTTTGATTATTCTTCTTTGTGAACTTGGATGCTTTTCTCTGCTGTTTGGCGATGTTCGCTGATGTATATTAGATGTTAACTGATGTCCCCTGAAATGAGGCTTTAGCTTGACTTTTATAGTCTTCGTGCCATTAATTAGCTCCATTAATGATTTGATCAACGGCTACAACGGCTGGAAACGGTCGCCGGAGTGATTATCCATAATGCTCTTCGTCCGTTACGGCTGCTTGCTATTAATGGCTTTGACTCCTGCATTAAATACTTAACAAACGTAACAGTCAAGGTTAACGTTAGCTTAGGTCGAAGGTACAATGATCTTACGCGATGGTTGTACGGGACGGGCGATGCTATGGTCGAGCGTCATGGGAGACGTACGACTTACCTTTTACGGGAGACGACGGATGTTTTCTGGGTTCTTGTTGAGACCTTATCTTAATACAAGATTTGGATTATAACGTGCGTCTTACCTGCTCTGGTCGTGGTCGTACGACGTGATTTTTTGCCCAAACAATGAGCAAGTCTTATTTATACCACATTGATTCCTCATAGAAATCAGTATGAGCAAATCACATTTAATATGTCAATTTCTTATAACATAAATATAACCATCAATATTATCACTCGCGGTCCTTGATATAAATATTATCGTAACTCACTTGCCCATTAAATCCAATAGTTTAACTCATAAAATTGCTCATCCGAAATTCATTCAAAACAGTTCATTATAAAAATGCACCTTACCGAAATTTGAAAACATTATAAAAAGGTAAGGTAAGAATGAACTCACTTGATAGTAGTCGCGCTACTCTTCCTTTCTCAAAGTTGTATAGAATTTCCGTCACCAATTTCACAGAGATCTGAAATACCCAAATACATATTGTACTGGTATTAATCTACTGTTTAGGACCCTTAAAGACTGAAAATCCTAAATATCCAAAATTCTCGTTTCTTATCGCAACCAACTAGCTGCGATAACCCTCATCGCAACAAACAGTACTTGTCGCAACCCACTGTTGCGACATTTGCTTCCTATCTCAACCAACTGTTGCGATACATGCCTCATCGTAACCAACTGTTGAGATGTACACCTTTGTCGCAACTAACTATTGCGATACTGGTGAGCTTGTCACAACCCAAGGTTGCGACATTCATAACTATCGCAATTCTTCAAAACTATCGCAACTAACTACGACGACATTCATAACTGTCTCAACCCACTGTATTCATACTTAACCCAGAAATTCATAGACTTAAGCCATGTTTGATGCTGAAATTGTGCAGATATACTTAAGACTATCATTAGAACATATACATGAACCCAGATTTCTCAAAATATTGAAAGACATCATAACCCATTCTTAAACTCAAAGAATTCATTTTTATGCATCTTATTTAAAAACAAGATTATGATTAATAACATACCTTTGATTCCACAGATTATTCTTTAAATATCCAGCTGGAATTTACTTATCTTCTTCTTCTTCTTCTTCTTCTTTTCTCCTTTACGTTTCTCTCTCTTTCTCTATGTTTCACCAAAATACACACACACTCAAGAAAGTACAAATGGCCCCCTTTAGTGACACCTCACTCAATTTCAATAAAATGGGGCGGTGTAGATGATTAGATTAATCACACTCACCAATCAAACCCCAAACTTCTATCAAATGGTAAAATATACCCTCCAACTTCCAAGTTAAAAATAAAGTTTACCCCTTAACTTATAACTTCATAACACAATATGGGTAATCGTGGATCGATTGACTAGGGGGGGGGGGGGGGTTGAATACAAACACACAGATTTTACTTTTCTAAATTGTTTATTGATAAATCATTAACAATTTACAGCTTGTTGCGGAAACAAGATTAAGGATAAACCTAAATCTAAACAAGTTGGAACACTAAGGTTTCTTGCACTAAGAGAGATAAGGAAATTACTAATAATAACCTATCTTGAGATAAGAGATTGAACTTGTCCAGAGTTAGCAAGTTACTTCAAAAGAAGTGGGTTCATCTCTTTATATACTGCATGCATTAAATGCAAGTCAGTATACACTTTACACGTGTCATCAGCTGGTTGGTTGCATGTCATTGACCTTTGTTGACAACCTTAGTAGCCGCATGGATGAACAGTGTAGTATCAGAGTGGTTGTACGATTTCAGACAGTCGGAGGTTCTTTTCTGACATTTCGTACGGAGTCGTGCAAGGGGGGTTAAGACAAAAGTACTTTGTATGGAGGACTTCATGATCAGCTTTTCGTTGATTCAACGATTATCATTTTCTATTCAGCGAATGATAAAGTTCAGCGATAGCTGAAGTCTTGTACTTGATACTTCACGTTGAGTGGACAAATCTGAGTCTTCGCTGATCCGCATCAGTTCATTAGGAGACTTGTCGCTGGTTCTTGAGCTTGATCTTCGACTTCAGCGTAGAACCTTTGTTGACGTGAAACTTGTCTTTAGGGATCATAAGTAAACAACTAACTTATCATTGATCATCATAATGATTGAACAGACTCAGAGCATTAATGATGAACAATGTTCGCTGAATGTTTAATTTAAAGAGCGAGAGTTCCTATCAGCGGTACTGTAAGATCTTAGTACTTATCAGCGATAGTGAAACTCTGATACATATTGTTTACTTACAATTTTCACTAAGTATATAAGAGAGGGTCATTATCAAATCACTGAGGGTTTGGATCAACAATCTCCCCCTATTTGATTATGACATAGCAACAAAGAAAATTGCTATTTAATGAAAACATAAGGATAAAAAGAACTCATAAAATATTTGTCCCTTTTACTGTTTTCTGGGATCTTTTCAGTACTGATGGAGTAAAGTACTTTCGCTGAAATCTTTCTTTAAAATATTTAATCAGGTTACATTGGATTATAGAAAGATTATAAGTACAAGGGAAATAAATTACAAGTACAGAAGGATAACTGATACAATAGAGAAAAAGGTGATTATATCAGTTTTCAAAGGGTTCTTCCTTAATGAGAAGTTCATCAAGGGTCTTTTTAGTGGGGATCATCCAGTCAGGGACATTTACTCCTTGATTCTTTAACTTCAGAGCTGCTTCAAAAATCAAGGGCTTCAGGTGTCTAGCTTTGATGTCGCGTCTGACTTCACACCAGTGTACGAGATCTCTGAGTTGTTCGATGGGAGCGATTTGGAGCTCAGAGACACGTTGAAAGTGAGGATTTCCATAGTAGTCTAAGAAGAATATACCATAGGGATCACTTACCACTGTGCCAGGGATGAAAGTTTCTCCAGGTGGTAGGGAGGTGTCAAGCATTGAAATATCAGCATCAGGGCCAAGAACTTCAGCGCGAGAGAAACCAATACCTGTTTCATTTCGAATGATTGGACCTTCATCAGAGACTTTCTTCTTCTTAGCAGAGGCTTTCTTCGGTTGAGGAAGAGTAGGAGGAATATCCACAGCAGATGAAAGCAGGTCGATCTGTTTGTTCAAGATCATCTCGACATGGCTTTTGAACTTTGAGCGCGATCCCTGAATGGCTAATTTCGTTTCTAACCAATCAGAGAGACCAAACTTTTCTAAGGTTGCAGCATAGAAAGTTTGCTTGGTTTTGTCATCTCTGTAGATATCCACTTCAACAACAGGAACTTCAGCGTACATTTTTCCTCTGATGTTGGCTTTGACGATTTTGGATGGTCTTGATCGATAGGTCAGCATTTGTTTAGCCCATTCCAAAGTCGTATCAGAGACCTTAGTCTTTTCTCTAATGATCTCTTGAGCATCATCCCATAGCTGACGTTGAACATCAATGGGAACTCGTTTCAGCTTGGGGTCTTTTATTGATCGTTGAGTAAGCTTGATGGCGTATTCTCTGTCTTTTTCTTCAGCTTCCTTTCTTTCAGCGATGAGGCGTTCAGCTCTAAGGTGTTCCTGATATTCAGCTTTGGAAATTCTGAACTTTAGAGGAACTGAAGGCAGTTGATCACGCCTTAGAATGATTCGCTGATCCTCGAATCGCTTTATTATTTCCTCTCTTCTCTTCTGTTCCTCTTTACTTAGCTTTTGAGGAGCTAAGGAAGGTCTGCGTTTGTGTGAGAGAGTCTGTTCTTCAGGTTCATCAGTCTCAGAGATCAAGTCTAAGACTGGGATTATTTCTTCAGCAACAGCTGGCTTTATTGGTGAGGTCGCTGTTGTAGAACCTTCAGCGACATCCTCAAACAGAGGAGAGGACTAGCTGAAACACATCGATCTTACAAATAAGAACTTGGGTAGAAGAACTTGGGTAGAAAGAGAAAGAGAAATATGTTCAGGTGTAGGCTAGGGTTGTAGAACTTTATAGAGGGATGGAGTGAGAGATGTTTAGTTTACCTGACAAACCGGCTTTTCAAGCAAGATCATCAGATTTTCATCTTCAGCGACGCTTTTGCCTTTGCCTTTCTCAGCTCCAGAGGCTGAGGGATTTGTCTTTGTCCGCTCCCCTGTAGGTTCATTTATTGAGATTCCCTTAAGAGCTTTGATCCTTGGGGCAGGTTTGACGATAAAGAAATCATCGTCATCTTCGTCATCATCATCATCATTCCTTGGAGAGGAGGATGGTTCAGCATCAGGGATGTCGACGGATTCATCATCTTCTGCTTCGGATTCTTCAGCTTCTTCTTCGAGTTGCTCCCCCTCAGATACAGAGGCGAGCTTCTCGGTTCCCTCAGGGTTTTCATCTCCCTGAGGTCCAGCGGCTGTTTCAGCTTCAATAGTCTTCTCACCCTCTTCAGCGAAGGTGAGGTCTTCGTTCTTCTCTCCCCTGATAGATTCATCATGGGAAAGGTTTTCAGCGCTCTTTTCTTCAGCGCTCTCCTCCCCGGGATGTTCAGCGCTCTTCTCCCCCTCTTTTTCATGATGACTGGGAGAGGAATGGGTAGATTCAACATCATTGGTAGGTTCTCTGTCTTCTTGGCCAGAGAAACCTATACAATCTTCAATCTTTGCTAATCTATCTTCAAGGCCAGAAATAGCAGGATTGATCTTGTTTAGCTCCGTGCGATCCGCCGCTGTGAAAGTTTCCAATGCAGGGGCAGGGGCAGGTTCAGGAGCAGGAGTGTTCGCTTTCTTCAGTAGTTGCTCGATCATCGTTTTCATCGAACCAACGTCGGTTTTTACAGAGCCTAAGCCAGTTGTCAGAGTTTGGACATTTGTCTTCACAGCAGACATATCTCCTTCTAGTGTTCCAACAGATGTCTTCAGCGTTGTTACTTCGCCGAACATGGAGGAAACTGATTTTTTGAGTGAGGTGTAGTCTGTGTAGATATCAGCGAGCACCTTAGCGAAGTCGCCGAGAGTCTTATCAAGTTGCTTCAAGTCATCTGTGGAAGCTTTCTTCTCCACCACCGTTGTCAGCTTTGTCAAATTTTCTCCAGCGGTTGTTACAGCTGTAGAGTTGTTGGAGAGTGTGGTGGTGAGACCGGTCAGCTTTGTTTCCACGGACTTCAGAGAAGCGTTGATGTCTCCCAAATTAGGACCTGTAACACATAAGTACTTGTGAACAAAGGAAAGCTCAGAAGTTTCAGGTTTAGTTACAATGTATATTGTTTTATTTGTACCTGCAGGAGGATTGATGAACTCGTCAAAGTTGCGGGTTCCTGAAAAATGTTCCATATCTTCCTCAAAAGTACGGTGAGGTATGGTGATCTCTGCAGGTCCTGTCTTCATCATTCTTTGAGAAGCGTCAGCGGTGGCTTCTAGAATGATGGCATCTTGATAACGCCACTTTTTGGCGTTATTTCCGGTTCTCAAACCAATGAGATTGGCTTGTATTCAAGTAAAAAGGCGTGTATTTTACGGTTTATCTAGTGATTTACACAGGTTATCTAAAAGGCGGCATTCCTCGAGAAAAGAAGCTAAAAAGAGCCCAAAGCGAGTCAAAACGAAGCCTAACGGGAGCCCAGAAGCCAAGCCCAAGACCCGCGACCGAACCAGGACCCGACCCGCGAACCAGAAAACGACCCGCGCAGCAAAAAGGACACGCGCGACTTGCTGCGCGACTTGCAAGTCGCGCCACAAGTCGCGTAACCCTCTGAGTGTCGAAAATCAGATATATTTTTCAGGATTTAGGTCATTCGGGGGATCCAGATTAAAAAAACGACGGCCAGAGCAGTCCCGGGGGCGATTTTCAGAGCCAAGTGACACCGTTTGGAGCAAAGATCGAGGATCAATCGAAGGAACGTTCAAGACGCAAAGTAGATTCAATCACGGAAAAAGGGAGTTCATCAATTCATCTTACACAGACACCACGATCACGTTTACCATGTTTGCTTACACTTTCGTTTCTCTTTCTTTTGTGTTTGAATCCCCCAACATCATGAACTAACTTTAAGATGTTGGGGGTTGGATTGAATTAGGATTGAACATATAGATGGATGACGAATGACTTTTATCAGTTTTCTGATTTAATGAATGCATGTGATTTTGTTCTTAATGCTTTTGTGAGCGTAGCTAACTTACAATTGTTTTATTGTTTTCAATTATGTTCGAGAGAATTAATTGAGATCTAGAATTAGGAATTACATGTCTAAGGTAAGAAAGGATAGAGATATACCGAGTAAGCCTTAGTCTCATAATAACCTGCGCTTAATGTGTTTTGAACTACATAGGGTGAGATCGAGAGATTAATCTTGTGCTTTTCGAGACAAACTTCATGGTAGCTTGAGAAAGCACCATGTTTTACAAATATAATTGTTGTTACTTGAGAGAGAGCAATGGTTAGATCAAGGTTGAGTATTCATCAACGAAATTAACTGGTATTTGTTTTTAGTCTGATGTTCATATGTGAAAACCTAAGGATGTCCAACCCTCAACTGTTTTCTCCATCTGAATTCCAAAGCTGCTTACTAGTTGTCTTGTGTTTGGTTTATTTTATCTGCTGCAATTAATTAGTTTAAAACCCACCTTCCAATTTCGACAGTCCAGTTAATAGAGCTTATAGTAATTGTGATACTTAGTTCCTAGTTCCCCATGATTCGATACTCGTACTTCTCCAAGTACTATTACTTGACTTCGACCCGTACACTTGCGGTAAGATCCGCGGGGTGTCAAAACCCCGTGTCAAGTTTTTGGCGCCGTTGTCGGGGAACTAGTTGTAATTAATAGCACTACCATCTATAAGAGCTGTTAGATTGGACATTTTTAATTTCGTTATTTCACTCCATCACTTTCAGTTTCCGGATTATTGACTTTACTGTCTTCTTTTCAGGTACCACTTGGTTTATGCCAAGGACGACCCGAGGAAAAGAGATCGAACAATTTGATCCGGAGATCGAAAGAACCGCTCGTCGGCTGCGTAAGGAAGCAAAAGCCAAAAGGAATCTGAAATTCGAGATGTCCGACGACGAGAGACCACCTCGCCGCAACAATCCACCACCACCTCCAGAACGAGTCCCGATGCGGTCATTTGCCGATCCTAATGTGGCGGCCGCACGGATAGGCATTCAACCACCTACCACTGCGGCTAACTATTTCGAGATAAAGCCGAGCACCATCGTAATGGTGCAGCAAAATCAATATGGAGGAGCACCGACCGAAGATCCTCACGCTCATCTCCGGGCTTTCGAGCGCATTTGTAGCACCTTCAAGATCAACGGGATGGAGGAGAACGCAATCAAACTGAGGCTGTTCAGTTTTTCATTAAAAGGTCGAGCTAAAATATGGATAGAAGGCTTACCGTCAGATTAGATCACTACTTGGGCTATCGTACCTTTTACCTTTCTGCGTGTACCCTTAGCCCCTTTGCAGCCAAACACTCACCTTTTCGTTTCTAAACCCGTCATTAAACCCTTAGCCATAAGCCTTAGCCAACCCAATCCGAAAGTGTGTCAATCGGAAGAAGTAATGAACTTAGAGAGATAGAGCGGAAATAGAAAAGAGGGCCAATGATGCCCCAATCAAATAAAGAGGACCAATGAAGTCCCAAAAAAAAACTTGACACGGGGTTTTGACACCCCGCGGATCTTACCGCAAGTGTACGGGTCGAAGTCAAGTAATAGTACTTGGAGAAGTACGAGTATCGAATCACGGGGAACTAGGAACTAAGTATCACAATTACTATAAGCTCTATTAACTGGACTGTCGAAATTGGAAGGTGGGTTTTAAACTAATTAATTGCAGCAGATAAAATAAACCAAACACAAGACAACTAGTAAGCAGCTTTGGAATTCAGATGGAGAAAACAGTTGAGGGTTGGACATCCTTAGGTTTTCACATATGAACATCAGACTAAAAACAAATACCAGTTAATTCCGTTGATGAATACTCAACCTTGATCTAACCATTGCTCTCTCTCAAGTAACAACATTTATATTTGTAAAACATGGTGCTTTCTCAAGCTACCATGAAGTTTGTCTCGAAAAGCACAAGATTAATCTCTCGATCTCACCCTATGTAGTTCAAAACACATTAAGCGCAGGTTATTATGAGACTAAGGCTTACTCGGTATATCTCTATCCTTTCTTACCTTAGACATGTAATTCCTAATTCTAGATCTCAATTAATTATCTCGAACATAATTGAAAACAATAAAACAATTGTAAGTTAGCTACGCTCACAAAAGCATTAAGAACAAAATCACATGCATTCATTAAATCAGAAAACTGATAAAAGTCATTCGTCATCCATCTATATGTTCAATCCTAATTCAATCCAACCCCCAACATCTTAAAGTTAGTTCATGATGTTGGGGGATTCAAACACAAAAGAAAGAGAAACGAAAGTGTAAGCAAACATGGTAAACGTGATCGTGGTGTCTGTGTAAGATGAATTGATGAACTCCCTTTTTCCGTGATTGAATCTACTTCGCGTCTTGAACGTTCCTTCGATTGATCCTCGATCTTTGCTCCAAACGGTGTCACTTGGCTCTGAAAATCACCCCCGGGACTGCTCTGGCCGTCGTTTTTTAATCTGGATCCCCCGAATGACCTCAATCCCAAAAAATATATCTGATTTTCGACACTCAGAGGGTTACACGACTTGTGGCGCGACTTGCAAGTCGCGCAGCAAGTCGTGCGTGTCCTTTTTGCTGCGCGAGTCGTTTTCTGGTTCGCGGGTCGGGTCCTGGTTCGGTCGTGGGTCTTGGGCTTGGCTTCTGGGCTCCCGTTAGGCTTCGTTTTGACTCGCTTTGGGCTCTTTTTAGCTTCTTTTCTCGAGTAATGCCGCCTTTTAGATAACCTGTGTAAATCACTAGATAAACCGTAAAATACACGCCTTTTTACTTGAATACAAGCCAATCTCATTGGTTTGAGAACCGGAAATAACGCCAAAAAGTGGCGTTATCACATCTCCACTGTTCTTTGGAGGAGAGTCCGAGTGAGTAGAGAGAGAAGCGAAGGATAAGAATTGGGTTCGGGTACTGAGTTCAGCGTTGGATTTGCTGAAAATCACTTCATCAGTCTTTGGAGAGACTGAAGGAGGTTGGGTAGATTCCAAGTTTCTAACCTCAGCGTTTAGAGACGCTGAAGCCTGGATTGAAGGGATGGCTTGAATGGGTGTGGCAGAGCGTACCACAGAACTTTCCTTCAGCTCTGCAGAATGAGCTGAGGAGTCTTCAGCAAGAGATTGCTGGGGCTGCTCCTTGGTTTTCTTGATCCTTTTGGAACCAAGTTGGGTTGAAGAGTGTTTCCTTTTCTTAGAAGGAGAGGATTGTGTGGCCGGGGTATCAGCGATGGGTTGTGTCGCTGAAGGAGCCACAAAAGTCGAAGAAGTGGGGTTGAGAAGAGTGAGAAGGGTAGAAAGACGTACCTCATTTTCGACAGGTTTGAAGTCGAGCACCTTAGGGCCAACCTGAGAGAGTTTCAGGTCACCCTTTTTTGGGTAGCTGTCCTTCAGGCCATATTGAAAGATGGCGCTGATGAATCTTGGGTATGGAACCCATGCAGGTCTGTCAGCGGCAGAGTCTACTCTTTGCAGCAAATCATCATAAATGAGAGATGCCCAATCAATGTGTAGACCTTTCAGCAGAGCGTATCCCATTGCTTGCTGAGGTTGAGCGGCTTGATCAGAAGAGCCGGTCTTGGCAGTCATGCAGCTGATAAGGTGAGCGAAGATGAAGTTCATCTCGCTGGGCATTTTTGATTTCTTCAGCAGGGTCAGCTTCTTCTCAGGCTTCTTGTCTCTGCCAATTTCCCATACATAGCCCATTGCATCAAAAAATGCAATAAGAGCTTCTTTGTCAGCGTGCTTTTTATGGTCAGGGAAGGGAACGAAAGGCTTTTCTTTTGTAGCGATGGGAAAGTTTAGAGCTTTGCGAATGATGGCTGGTGTGATCTTTATTGTGCCATATTCAGTATCGCAGAGGATACAATCAATTGTTTTGGAGGGATCTTTGGCGGATGGTAGCTGAGAGTGTCTGGCAGAGTACCAGAACTGGGATAGCAGTAGCTGACTTGCAGGAGGTGAAATGGTCAGGGCTGTTGAAATGCAGCTATTCTTAAGGAAATTCACAGCATCAACCAGATGTGTGACTTGCTTTCGAGGAGGAAACTCGAAGAGCGCAGAGAGGTTGTTTATCGTGGTCCAGTCAAGTTGATCCAGAGTAAACTTAACCTGTGGAGCCTTGATGATTTCCACTTCCTCAGAGTCAGTGGAGATATTCTCAGCGGTGGTATGAATCTTGGAAGTTGCCATTTCTCTGTATTATCAGTTCAACCAAAGATGTTAACAAATAAGAATAATCTTAATGTGGAAATATTTTCCATTAAGATGATTCGAATTTTATCCATTTCATTCAGACAAAAATGTCTTAATGAAGATTAGGGTTTTTCTTGATTTTTGACATGAAATGTAAAACCCATTAAATCTTGTTATCCAGTTTTCTATGAAGAATTAGATTCTGGAAACGAATGAAGAACAAGTTTAAGATTTTTGCATTTAAACTTGAAGAACAACCATGAAATGGTTGTGTTCATAAAACCATGAAAGAAATGATTTCATTTTATGAAGTTCTTTTGTTTGATCTTGTTAAATCAATGAGAAGATCGGAAACAAGTTATACGCATTTGAAAAATAAGAACATATTAACCTTGATGTTTGATGAAGAAGATGATGAACAGTTCTGGAGGTTTTTGAGAGCACAAATGCAACAGTGAATTCTTTCTTGCGGATAAAGATTTAATCGCGTAAAAGAGAAATATAAACCAAGAGTTTGTTTATATAGAGAGTTTTAGAGAGAGAAAACCTTGAGCGGGAAAAGGTTTTCATCATGACAAGGACACGTGTTTGCATTTGATTGGCGAGAAAACGAAACGTGCAAACGTGAGTCAGAAAGAAGAACGTGTCAGGGCTTATCCGTTGCAATAGCGTCACAACTGTCCTTTCATATTCTTGGTTGTCTCTGAGGTTTTGAAAAACCCAGGGACTCTTTTGAAAACATGAAACACTGAATAGAAATATCAGTGAAGGTTTTAAGAATTTTCAAAATATCGCTGTTAAGGAAGAGATATTCAGCGATGCATTTTGTTTTGAAATCTTGCATTTTCATGCGATTGTCAGAGAGAGAAAAACATACCTTAATATCAGCTAACCAAGTTTATTCAGAGAGAGAATGATAGAATGGGTTATACAAGTTGATTTTATCCTATCGCTGATCGATGTGAACCGCTGAAGATTTTACCCTTCAAAGTTCAGCATTCCAAGCTCGCTGATGAGGAAGTTGAATCTTGTCTCATCAAGAGGTTTGGTAAATAAATCAGCTAACTGATAATCAGTTGGGAAAAAATGAAGTTCTATATCACCATTCATCACATGATCTCTGATAAAGTGATACCTGATTTCGATGTGTTTTGTCTTTGAGTGTAGCACTGGATTATTGGCTATAGCGATGGCACTTGTGCTGTCGCAATAGATTGGAATTTTGGAGAGCTGAAGATCATAGTCTAGTAGCTGATTTCTCATCCACAAGACCTGAGAACAGCAGCTTCCAACGGCTACATACTCAGCTTCAGTTGTGGAAGTGGACACTGAGTTTTTCTTTTTACTTGTCCAACTTACCAGCTTTCCACCCAGGAGCTGACATCCTCCTGTGGTGCTTTTCCTATCCATTCTGCAACCTGCAAAATCACTATTTGAATAGGCGGTTAGATCGAATCCTGAATCTTTGGGATACCAAAGACCTAGATTCGTTGTACCCTTAAGATATCGAAAGATTCGCTTTACAGCTTTCATATGAGATATCTTAGGTTCAGCTTGATATCGTGGACACAAACATGTTGCAAACATAATATCGGGTCGGCTAGCTGTAAGATACAATAGAGAGCCGATCATCCCACGGTACAGCGTGACATTGACAGGAACACCCTTAGTGTCCTTATCAAGTATCAGCGGTGGTGCCATAGGGGTTTTCATAGCTGAACTTTCAGTTAAGTCGAATTTCTTCAGCATATCTTTAACATATTTTCCTTGATTAATGAAATTTCTTCAGCATATCTTTCGCAGTTTGCTTAATCTGAAGACCAAGGAAATATGTTAGTTCACCCATCATGCTCATTTTATACTCATCTTTCATTCTATCAGCGAAACGAGTACAAAGCTCAGGGTTAGTAGAACCAAATATAATGTCATCAACATATATTTGAACTAAAATGATATGACCTTTCACTTTTCTAAAAAATAGAGTTTTGTCAATCTTACCTCGCTCAAAATGTTCAATGTGGAGATAAGTAGAGAGAGTGTCATACCATGCACGAGGAGCTTGCTTCAATCCATAAAGTGCCTTATCCAGCTTATAAACATAATCTGGACGCTTAGGATCTGAGAATCCTGGAGGTTGTTCCACATACACTTCTTCATTCAGCTTTCCATTCAGAAACGCTGACTTAACATCCATCTGATGTACTTTGAAGTTTTTGTGTACAGCATATGCTAAGAATAGACGAATAGATTCAAGTCTTGCTACAGGAGCAAATGTTTCGTCATAATCTATGCCTTCCTCTTGTCTGTATCCCTGAGCAACAAGACGAGCCTTGTTGTGGGTTACAGTACCATGTTCGTCCAACTTGTTTCGATAGACCCATTTAGTGCCTATCACGGTTTTGTCAGTTGGTCTTCGAACAAGTTTCCAAACTTTGTTTCTTTCAAATTCAGTCAGCTCTTCTTGCATGGCGCTGACCCAGTTTTATCTTTGAGGGCATCATCTACTTTCTTTGGTTCAGTTAGTGAAATAAAATTTACAAATAAACAAATATTACCTGCACTTCGTCGAGTCTGAATACCAGCGTTTGGATCACCAAGAATTTGATCAATTGGGTGATTTATAGTCCATCGCTGAGCCGGAGCATGAGACGCTGACTCAACTTGAACTAGAGGAGCTGAAGATGAAGCTTCAGCGACGTCGGGAGTATCAGCCAAAAGAGGAATGGATGCAGTTGTCATTATATTCACTGATTGCTGAGAAGTAGATGGAATGTCTGAGACATTTGGATCAACTGCATGTATAGTGTTTATAGGAACAGATGAGACCCATGATGTTTCAGCTTCACTATTCTGCATGTTTGAAATGATGGTCGGATTATCATCTTCTACTGGATGAGCATGAGGAGTGGGAATATCTTCTAAATCACCAAGATGAGAAAACATCCATTGATTCAGTTCTTCTGTATCAGCGTTTGGTTTAGAGTTCGCTGAACGGGATTCGTCAAACGTGACGTGAATTGTTTCTTCTACAGTTTGTCTTCTACGATTGAAGACTCTGAAGGCTTTGGAGACTGAGGAGTATCCAAGAAAGATTCCATCATCAGCCTTAGGATCAAACTTTCCAAGGGCATCTCTGTTGTTCAGTATGAAACACTGACATCCAAAGATGTGAAGAAAGCTGATTGAAGGCTTTCTCCCATGAAAGAGTTCATAGGCTATCTTTTTGAATCTTTTAACTATCAGCGACCTGTTTTGCGTAAAACAAGCAGTGTTGACAGCTTCTGCCCAAAACTGAGTAGGCAGGTGAGAATCGCTGAGCATTGAACGTGCAGCTTCAATAATTGTTCTATTTCTTCTTTCAAAGAAGGAATCAAGAGAACTGTTTTTGAATTCAGTTCCATGATCACTCCTTATAGAGCGAACAGTCATATTGTTCAGGGTTTCCATCTTCCGAACAAAGGTGATGAGTTCTTCAGGGGTGTCACTCTTAGAACGGAGAAACATTACCCATGTGAAGCGAGAGAATTCATCAACTATGACCAGCGTATATTTCTTTCCAGCGATGGATTGTTTGTTAACAGGGCCAAACAAATCCATATGGAGTAGTTGTAGAGGAAATGACACTGATGAAACTTGCTTTGATTTAAAGCTAGCTTTGGTCTGCTTCCCCTTTTCACACGCTGAACATAAAGACTCTTTGACGTATGAGTGTTGAGGTAGACCAGTGACCAACTCTTTTGAAGAAAGAGTGTTCAGTGTCTTGAAATTTAGATGCGAAAGCCTCTTATGCCATAGCCAGTTGACATCAGAAGATGCCTTTGAGAAGAAACAGGAGTTCTCAGTGGTTGTTGAGTCCATGTTTATTACATAAACATTTTTGTCAGTGACAAAGCAGGATTCCTTAGTGAAAATCACTTTGTTATCCATATCGCAAAGCTGACTGATGCTCAGAAGATTATGCTTCAGCCCTTCAACATATGCGACTCTTCTGAAGGAGGTTGTACCATTTGAAAGTACACCATACCCTCTGGTATGTCCTTTTCCATTTCCACCGAAAGTCACAGAGGGACCCTTCTCTTCCTTGTATTCAGCGAGCAGGTTTTTCTTTCCAGTCATGTGTCTAGAGCATCCGCTATCAAGATACCAGATACCCTTCTTAACCTGAATAGCAGAGGTTGAAGTGGAGGGAATGTCTGAACTTTCTTCCTCATCTTCAATCTTAGCCATAAGGCAGAGATTGGCTTCATCATCTTCAGAGTCAGATGATGATTCTTCTTTATCAGATTCAGCCCAATCATAGTTCGCCATTAAGCCTTTTCCTTTCTTCTTATCTTCATCAGTCCACTGAAAGATTTCTTTAGGGACCAGCCTTTCAGGAATAGCAGGTCTATTCTCAGTGGCTGGAACTGCAGCATCTATTCTTACAGGGATGAATGGACCATTCTCAAGATAGTAAGGCATAGTAGTGTCTACACCTTCTAAGAAGAGTATCATCCTATTTTTCCATAAGTTAAAGTTATCTCTGGAAAATCTAGGGGATTTTGCAAGAGAACCATTGTCTATATAATTTGTGTTTGTGTTGGTGGCCATTTTCAGATAATAGCAAGGAAGAGAAATATCTTAGATTAGATCTTGTTTATGAGATTAAACAAATCTGCTCTGATACCACTTGTTGGTCCCGAAGGCCTATACAAGTTTGTAGAAGGGGGGGGGGGGTGGTTGAATACAAACACACAGATTTTACTTTTCTAAATTGTTTATTGATAAATCATTAACAATTTACAGCTTGTTGCGGAAACAAGATTAAGGATAAACCTAAATCTAAACAAGTTGGAACACTAAGGTTTCTTGCACTAAGAGAGATAAGGAAATTACTAATAATAACCTATCTTGAGATAAGAGATTGAACTTGTCCAGAGTTAGCAAGTTACTTCAAAAGAAGTGGGTTCATCTCTTTATATACTGCATGCATTAAATGCAAGTCAGTATACACTTTACACGTGTCATCAGCTGGTTGGTTGCATGTCATTGACATTTGTTGACAACCTTAGTAGCCGCATGGATGAACAGTGTAGTATCAGAGTGGTTGTACGATTTCAGACAGTCGGAGGTTCTTTTCTGACATTTCGTATGGAGTCGTGCAAGGGGGGTTAAGACAAAAGTACTTTGTACGGAGGACTTCATGATCAGCTTTTCGTTGATTCAGCGATTATCATTTTCTATTCAACGAATGATAAAGTTCAGCGATAGCTGAAGTCTTGTACTTGATACTTCACGTTGAGTGGACAAATCTGAGTCTTCGCTGATCCGCATCAGTTCATTAGGAGACTTGTCGCTGGTTCTTGAGCTTGATCTTCGACTTCAGCGTAGAACCTTTGTTGACGTGAAACTTGTCTTCAGGGATCATAAGTAAACAACTAACTTATCAGCGATCATCATAATGACTGAACAGACTCAGAGCATTAATGATGAACAGTGTTCGCTGAATGTTTAATTTAAAGAGCGAGAGTTCCTATCAGCGGTACTGTAAGATCTTAGTACTTATCAGTGATAGTGAAACTCTGATACATATTGTTTACTTACAATTTTCACTAAGTATATAAGAGAGGGTCATTATCAAATCACTGAGGGTTTGGATCAACAGACAAGCTAAAGCTTCATTTTAAAGGACATCAGTAAAAATCCAATACACTCCAGCGAACATCATCAAACAGCAGAGAAAATCATCCAAACTCATAGCAAAGAACATTCAAACTCTGAAGATTAAGTACTGAAAGCCAGAATCTTACAGCGAACTCAAGAACACTCGAAGGAAAGCTCAAGTATCGCTCTCGACGCACGACAACAGTCCTCGACCAGAAGTTCACACTTTGTATTCACACACGACAAACATCTGTTTTCACATTTAAACACTTGTACTTTACATTTCGAAGTATTTCCTTCATTTGTATTGTAATCATCGTACGACCGACGCCAGTACCAAGGACGTCGCCCCTGATTGGCGACCATAGTGCAGCGATGACATCCCTTGTCGTCCGCAGGTTTTTTCCTCGTTTGAGGTTTTTCCTGCGTCATCAAATCCCTTGTCTCGTTTATTTTTTCCCTCGTCGCACGTCTCATCGAAAGATCCTTTCTTTAGTTGATTAAGTCCACATCGACCTTAAGTTGTCCCTTTGGTGCGATTTTTGGCATTAACACCTGTCAACTTAGGTTTCCTTAAAACAAACTTAAGAGGAAAGTTAGTTACGACAGTAATAGGATGCGATTCGAAGTAGTGTCGTAATTTTTAGTAGCTGTGACTAGCAACAAAAGCGGTTTTTCCATGGAGGAATACCTGGTTTCTGCGTCCAAGAGAGATTTACTTACGTAGTAGATTGGCAATTGTTGTTTTTCGTCCTCTCGTGTGAGTACGGCGCTTACCGCATTTGGACTGACAGCTAAATACAATTGTAAGATCTCATGATCGTTAGGTTTCGACAACAGAGGAGGCGACGCCATATATTCCTTGAGTTTTTGCAATGCTTGCTCATGATCGTTGGTCCAGTTGAAACCTTTATTTTTCCTGAGGACGTTATAAAACAGATGACATCTATCTGAAGATCGGGAGATAAACCTGTTTAGGGCCGCTACTCGACCAGTAAGCCTTTGGACCTCCTTGAAATTTCGAGGAGATTTGATGTCGATGATGGCTTTGATTTGGTCGGGGTAAGCTTTGATTCCTCGGCGAGTGACCATGTGGCCTAAGAACTTTCCAGCACTGACTCCGAAGGAACATTTGGTAGGGTTGAGCTTCATGCTATACTCCCGAAAGATGTTGAACGATTGTCTTAGATGCTCGACATGATCGACCACTTGCTTTGACTTGAAGAGCATGTCATCAATATATACCTCCATTGTGTCGCCGAGATGGTCTTTGAACATTTTATTCACTAGACGCTGATAGGTGGATCCTGCATTTTTTAGTCCGAAAGGCATAACTTTATAACAGTAAATACCTCGGTCCGTCATAAAAGCGGTTTTCTCCTGGTCCTCGACGTACATTAAGATTTGGTTATACCCTGAATAGGCATCCATGAAGGTCAATAGTTCATGTCCTGCAGTTGCGTCGACCATGGCGTCGATATGCGGTAATGGGAAAGGATCTTTCGGGCAAGCCTTATTGAGATCGGTGAAGTCGATACAGACCCTCCATTTTCCATTCTTCTTAGCCACGACCACGACATTAGCAAGCCAGTCGGGATACTTTACTTCTCGGATCTTTCCTGTCTTGAGGAGGTTATCGACCTCATCGTTTATTACCTTATTTCTTTCAGGAGCGAATTTACGGCGCTTTTGCTTGACGGGTTTAAATGATGGATCGATATTGAGCTTGTGAGAAATGATGTTAGGGTCAATGTCAACCATATCTTCATGCGACCAGGCGAAGCAGTCAGCATATTCCTGCAAGAAGGATATTATCCTTTGCCTAAGGTGGGGATCGAGAGATGATCCTATCGATACTTTTTGCTCGGGCTTGCTTGGGTCTAAGATAACTTCTTCTAGGCAATAATCACCGATGGCTTTAGGAACATCTTGCACCTTTTCAAGCTTTCCATGCGCTGGGTCAGCGGTTCGTTCTGAGTTTCCGCCATCTGCCATTTTCCTGTGATAGAGAACAGAAGAAACTCCAAGAAACTATTAGTAGAATGCACGTTCGTCGAGGATTTTCTCTAGATGTAGTCCTACGGATGGCGCCAAACTGTTAATGCCAAAAATCGCACCAAAGGGACAACTTAAGGTCGATGTGGACTTAATCAACTAAAGAAAGGATATTTCGACGAGACGTGTGACGAGGATAAAAATAAAGAAACAAGGGATTTGATGACGCAGGAAAAACCTCAAACAAGGAAAAAAACCTGCGGACGACAAGGGATGTCGTCGCTGCACTATGGTCGCCAATCAGGGGTGACATCCTTGGTACTGGCGTCGGTCGTACGATGATTACAATACAAATGAAGGAAATACTTCGAAATGTAAAGTGCAAGTGTTTGTTGTGTGAATACAGAGTGTAAATAATTGTTGGTCGAAAGCTGCTGCCGTGCGTCGAGAGAGATAACTTGAGCTTTTCTTCGAGTGTTCTTGAGTCCGTTGTAGGATTCTGGACTTTAATACTTGATTTCCAGAGTTTGATTATTCTTCTTTGTGAACTTGGATGCTTTTCTCTGCTGTTTGGCGATGTTCGCTGATGTATATTAGATGTTAACTGATGTCCCCTGAAATGAGGCTTTAGCTTGACTTTTATAGTCTTCGTGCCATTAATTAGCTCCATTAATGATTTGATCAACGGCTACAACGGCTGGAAACGGTCGCCGGAGTGATTATCCATAATGCTCTTCGTCCGTTACGGCTGCTTGCTATTAATGGCTTTGACTCCTGCATTAAATACTTAACAAACGTAACAGTCAAGGTTAACGTTAGCTTAGGTCGAAGGTACAATGATCTTACGCGATGGTTGTACGGGACGGGCGATGCTATGGTCGAGCGTCATGGGAGACGTACGACTTACCTTTTACGGGAGACGACGGATGTTTTCTGGGTTCTTGTCGAGACCTTATCTTAATACAAGATTTGGATTATAACGTGCGTCTTACCTGCTCTGGTCGTGGTCGTACGACGTGATTTTTTGCCCAAACAATGAGCAAGTCTTATTTATACCACATTGATTCCTCATAGAAATCAGTATGAGCAAATCACATTTAATATGTCAATTTCTTATAACATAAATATAACCATCAATATTATCACTCGCGGTCCTTGATATAAATATTATCGTAACTCACTTGCCCATTAAATCCAATAGTTTAACTCATAAAATTGCTCATCCGAAATTCATTCAAAACAGTTCATTATTAAAATGCACCTTACCGAAATTTGAAAACATTATAAAAAGGTAAGGTAAGAATGAACTCACTTGATAGTAGTCGCGCTACTCTTCCTTTCTCAAAGTTGTATAGAATTTCCGTCACCAATTTCACAGAGATCTGAAATACCCAAATACATATTGTACTGGTATTAATCTACTGTTTAGGACCCTTAAAGACTGAAAATCCTATATATCCAAAATTCTCGTTTCTTATCGCAACCAACTAGCTGCGATAACCCTCATCGCAACAAACAGTACTTGTCGCAACCCATTGTTGCAACATTTGCTTCCTATCTCAACCAACTGTTGTGATACATGCCTCATCGCAACCAACTGTTGCGATGTACACCTTTGTCGCAACTAACTATTGCGATACTGGTGAGCTTGTCGCAACCCAAGGTTGCGACATTCATAACTATCGCAATTCTTCAAAACTATCGCAACTTACTACGACGACATTCATAACTGTCTCAACCCACTGTATTCATACTTAACCCAGAAATTCATAGATTTTAGCCATGTTTGATGCTGAAATTGTGCAGATATACTTAAGACTATCATTAGAACATATACATGAACCCAGATTTCTCAAAATATTGAAAGACATCATAACCCATTCTTAAACTCAAAGAATTCATTTTTATGCATCTTATTTAAAAACAAGATTATGATTAATAACATACCTTTGATTCCACAGATTATTCTTTAAATATCCAGCTGGAATTTACTTATCTTCTTCTTCTTCTTCTTCTTCTTTTCTCCTTTACGTTTCTCTCTCTTTCTCTATGTTTCACCAAAATACACACACACTCAAGAAAGTACAAATGGCTCCCTTTAGTGACACCTCACTCAATTTCAATAAAATGGGGCGGTGTAGATGATTAGATTAATCACACTCACCAATCAAACCCCAAAATTCTATCAAATGGTAAAATATACCCTCCAACTTCCAAGTTAAAAATAAAGTTTACCCCTTAACTTATAACTTCATAACACGAATAACAAAACTTAATCGGGAACAAACTCTATAATTAATCTATCACATAAAAATCATACCTTATCAAATAATTATACTCAAATTATTTAATAAACCCAAACATCATCTTTTATAAAAATCGAGATGTTACAATACTCCCCAACTTGAAAATGATTTCTTCCTCGAAATCAAAGCTAGGTAAACAAATGAGGATATCTAACCTTCATATCCTCCTCCGACTCTAAAGTCACATTAGCACCTCGATGATGTTTCGACTGTACCTTTAACATGATTACTTCCTTACCACTACGTAATTTTCTAATTGATCTTTCCAAAATTGCCTCTGGTTCTTCCACATAGCAGCTCTTTTCATCCACTCTTACATCAGTATGTGGAATCACCTCGTCCTCTTCGGCTAAACATTTCCGAAGGTAGTAAACATGAAATGTATTATGGATTCCTTCCAATTCTGGTGGATGATCCAACTGATATGCTTGCAATCCAACTCTCTTAGTGATAGTGAAAGGTCCTAGAAAACGAGGACTCAACTTCCCACGTTTTCCAAACCTTATCACACCTTTCCATGGGGATACTTTAAGCATCACACGCTCCCCAACTTGGAATTCTTTCGGTCTTCTTTTCGGATCCGCATAACTCTTTTGTCTATCTTGAGCTGCTTTCATATGCTTCCGAATTTCTTTCACTTTATCCACTGTTTGTTGTACAAGTTCTGGACCAGCAAACTGTTTCTCTCCGGCTTCCAACCAACACACCGGAGTTCTACATTTCCGACCATACAACGCTTCGAAAGGTGCTCTTCCAATACTAGAATGATAATATTGTTATACGCAAATTCTACTAACGGTATATGCATATCCCAATTACCTCAAAAATCTAACACACAAGACCTGAGCATATCTTCCAAAGTTTGAATAGTTTTTTCGCTTTGCCCATCAGTTTGCGGATGATAAGCAGTGCTCAAATTAACCTTCGTACCCAACTCTTCTTGTAGTGATTGCCAAAACCTTGAGGTAAACCGACTATCACGATCTGACACTATAGACACCGGTATACCATGCCTTGACACCACTTCATCAATATACAGCTTCGCCAATTTATCTATTGGTGATGCTTCTTTCATAGCAAGGAAATGAGCACTCTTAGTCAATCGATCCACGATTACCCATATTGTGTCGTTACCCTTTTGCATCTTTGGTAATTTCGTCACAAAATCCGTGGTAATCTTTTCCCACTTCCATTCCGGAATCTCCAAAGATTGGAAACTTCCGTATGGCTTTTGATGTTCTGCTTTTACTAACGAACATGTTCTACACTTCTCTACTATTCGGGCCACATCTACATTCATAGCTGGCCACCAATAATGCAATTTCAAATCCCTATACATCTTAGTACTCCCAGGATGTATAGAATACTTAGATTTATGAGCATCTTGGAGAATTAACTCTCGATTTCCTCCAACTTTTGGCACCAAAACCCGGCCTTGGAACAATTTAATTCCTCGACCATCTTCAGTCAGTTGAAGGTGTTGTTTGCTCATAACTTCATCTTTCAGGTTCTCTTCCAGTAAGGCCTCCGCTTGTGCCTCTTTTATCTTTTCAATCAAAGTTGACGTTACATCAATTCTAGCGTTGGTCGATTTCAAATACCCACTATATTCTTTTCTACTTAAAGCATCAGCTACGACATTTGCTTTACCGGGATGGTAATGCAATTCACAATCGTAATCTTTAAGTAATTCTAACCAGCGTCGTTGTCTCATATTCAACTCTTTCTGATCAAAGACATGTTGCAAGCTTTTGAGATCAGTATAAAGAGTACACTTCGTGCCATACAAATAATGTCGCCACAGCTTCAAAGCAAAAACAACCGCTGCTAATTCCAAATCATGAGTAGGGTAATTCTTCTCGTGCTCTTTAAGTTGTCTTGATGCGTAAGCAATCACTTTGCCTCGTTGCATCAATACACATCCTAGACCCATCTTTGACGCATCACTATATACAACAAAATATTTTGTTCCTTCTGGTAAGGCAAGGATAGGAGCTTCACATAACTTTTGACGTAAAGTTCTGAAAGCCGATTCTTGTTTCTCTGTCCAAACAAACTTTACGTTCTTTCGAGTCAACACAGTTAAAGCAGAAGCAATCTTTGAGAAGTCTTTAATAAACCTTAGGTAGTAACCGGCTAGGCCTAATAAACTTCTTATCTCAGACGCACTTCTTGGTGTCTCCCAATTTGTCATAGCTTCTATCTTTGCTGGGTCTACTTTAACTCCTTCCGAAGTGATCACATGACCTAAAAATTGTACCTCCTTTAACCAAAATTCACATTTCGAGAACTTCGCGTACAATTTCTCTCTTCTCAACACTTCTAAGACTTCACGTAGATGATATTCGTGATCTGCTTCAGTCTTTGAATAAACAAGTATGTCAATAATAAATACAATGACAAACTTGTCCAAGAATGGTCGACATACTCTGTTCATCAAATCCATGAACACAGCTGGGGCATTTGTCAACCCAAATGGCATTACAAGGAATTCATAATGCCCGTACCTAGTTCTGAAGGCAGTCTTCGGGATATCTTCATCTCTTACTCGAACTTGATGGTACCTGTTTGGGCAAAAAATCAGGTCGTTCGACCGCGACCAGAACAGGTAAGACGTATGATTAAGGACTATATCTTGTATTAAGATAAGGTCTCGACGAAGACCTAGAATACCATCGTCGTCCCTCATAAAAGGTAAGTCAAGAGTTCCTCGCGACACTCGACCATAGCGTCGCCCGCCCCGCACGACCATCGCGTAAAATCACTGCACCTACGACCAAAGCTAACGATAACCTTGACTGTTACGTTTGTTAAGTATTTAATGCAGGAGTCAAAGCCATTAACAGCAAGCAGCCGTAACGGACGAAGAACATTATGGATAATCACTCCGGCAACCGTTTCCAGCCGTTGTAGCCGTTGATCAAAGCATTAATGGAGCTAATTAATGACGCGAAGACTATAAATACCAAGCTAAGTCTTCACATCAAGGATCATCAGTTATCATCCGATACACATCAGCAATCATCAGCGAACATCACCGAACAGCAGAGAAAAACATTCAAGCTCATAGCTAAGAACCCTCAAACTCTGGAAATCAAGTATTGAAAGCCATAACCCTACAGCGAACTCAAGAACACTCGAAGAAAAGCTCAAGTCATCGCTCTCGACGCACGCCAACAGCTTTTGACCAACAGTTGTTTACACTTGTATTCACACGACAAACACCTGTTTTACACTTTAAACATTTGTACTTTACGTTTCGAAGCATTTCCTTCATTTGTATTGTAATCATCGTACGACCGACGTCAGTATCCAAGGACATCGCCCCTGATTGGCGACCATAGTTCAGCGACGACACCCCCTGTCGTCCGCAGGTTTTTTCCTCGATTGAGGTTTTTCCTGCGTCTTCAAATCCCTTGTTTCTTTATTTTATTTATCGTCGCATGTCTCGTCGAAAGATTCTTTCTTTAGTTGTTTAAGTCCACATCGACCTTAAGTTGTCCCTTTGGTGCGATTTTTGGCATTAACAGTTTGGCGCCATCCGTGGGACTACATCTAGAGAAAATCCTCGACGAATGTGCATTCTACTAATAGTTTCTTGGAGTTTCTTCTATTTTCTGTTGCAGGAAAATGGCAGCCTCTGGAAATCCGCAGCAAGCTGTCGCTCAGATGTATCAGGAGCTCGAGGTTGCCAGGAATCCACTCAATGCAGTGGCAGAGCAGAATCACAGAGCAGCTGAAGAGATCGCGCGACTAAGGAATCCTTTTGGACACCAGAATGGTCCTAGACCATTCATCCAGAATCCAGGTCCGGGACCAGGCCCGTCCACGCAGAATCAGCATCCAGGTCCATTCATGCAGAATCAGCAGCCGGGTTCGTTCATTCTGAATCCCCAGTCTGGGCAGATTCCCCCTCTGCACATCCGACCACCACCCTTGAACAACGGATCCCAACCATTGCAAGGTGGCGCCCAGCCGTTTCAGAATGGATCCCAGCCATTTTCTCAGCCGTTCCAAAGTGGTTCGCATCCTTTCCAGCAAGGATCGCAATCTTTCCAGCAGAGATCGCATCCATTTCAGCAAGGACCACATTCGTTTCAAAATGGACCGCAGCAATTCTACTATGGGTCGCAGCCATATTTTGTCCCGTTCAACGGGGACACCAATGGTTCGTCGCATGGTAATGGCACTAGTCCAGGGACCAATCCCTCGACAGGGGCAAATCCTGATCTTAACGATCCCGTCGCCCAGCGTTTGAAGATGTTAGAAGACCAAAATGAGCGCGTCCTGTCCTTGCTCGCCAAGTTGCCTGGGGCAGCCGTGCCTGTCGACGTCGAGCCTCGCTCGAGGTATCAGGCATCGCCCTTCATCGACGAGATCGCCACCGTCGAGGTCCCAAAGAAGTATAACATTCATGCCTTCACTCCCAAGTATTCGGGTGTGACCGATCCAACCGAGCATGTCACGCAGTATCAGCAGCTCATGTGGACAATCTCGATTCCACACATGTACCAGGAAGTATGCATGTACAAGAGTTTCGGGGAGACTCTCACTGGTCCAGCTCTCCAGTGGTTGATCAATCTCAAACCCAAATCTATCGGGTCGTTCGCCGAATTGGTCAACCAATTCTCCCGGCAATTCGCCAGCAGTCGTAAGATGGAAAAACAGACTAGGGATCTGTACTATGTCGTGCAGAAGACCAATGAGTCTATTCGAAGTTATTTCAATAGATTCAATGCCAAAATGATCAGTATCCGCAATTGTGACATCAAAACTGCGATCGAAGCCTATAAGCGTGGTCTGGACGATAGTTCAGGTCTATATATCGATCTGACCAAGTATCCCCCAGAGAATTTCGAAGACGTCCGAGCTCGAACCTTAGCATATATGAGGGTCGAGGATGATGCCGCCTTTCGTCGCAAGCACACTGACGACAAGAAGTCGTTAGGCGTCAGAAAGCCAGAGTTCAAGACAAAGGTTGTTTCCAGAATAGAGCCCGCGCGCCAAATTTCAAATGTTCATTTCAAGACGAAAGCAGAAACCAAGACCGCGACTAAGTTCACTCAGTACCCCAAGATATCCTCTTACGAATTCAAAGGGACCGCTAAGGACCTAGTCGAAGCTCTGAAAAGTTCCCAAGCGACCATTCGATGGCCAAAGAAGTCCGACCTGGACGATGCTAAAAAAGACAAATCAAAGTGGTGCGACTTCCACGTCGATCATGGTCATGCGACAGACGATTGTATCACATTAAAGAAGGAATTAGCGTATCATTTCCCGAAAGGAAATCTCAAGGATATCATCGACGATGTCGCTATTCCAGCTAATAGCCATCGACCATCGACTCCCGAGCATGCAAAAGTTGTCAATTAAAATCTCCTACGCCATTGGGAATCCTGAAGATCGAGAATGAGTCGAAACGTCGCTATGGTGCCCTGTCGTACGATGACATGATCAATCACAGACAATATCTCATCGGATCGTCGTGTTGTCCTGTCATTTAAAACCTATCTTTCTTTCCAAAAAATAGGATAATAAATGACAAGGGGCAATACCCCATGAAGGAGAAAGGTATGATTTCTAACTCTTTTCCATACAAATTTTTCTCACAAACAGCTACTGACTTAAGCATCGAAGGGTCGTTAGCTAGCCAACGACCAACCCCCGACATCGTTTTATTGCAGAATCGCACGACAGCTTATCACAGAATCGCACGACAGTAATCATTAAGTCTACTGTATGACTTTAAATTCGCAAGGTCGCACGACATTAACAATCAGGATTTTCTTCCCCGATCATCCCTCCATAAGGGCATACGATTCAAATTCATCGTACGATCCAGCCGTACAATCGCAAAGCCTGAATAGCTTATCTCTAAGTTTCTTAGCTTTTATACCCCGAATGGATGCTTCAATCGCGTGTTCTTATATGTGTTTTACGTTATTCTCATCGTATTACAATAAAGGCCTTAGTCGCATGATTTCCTATGCATCTTACATTCCATCGATGCGATATTTTCTTACCAAGTATATGAAAACACAAGTTCAAACAAAAAGTGCATTTACTGAAAAGATCGTCAGGTACACGCTCGACCATCAACAGTCGAGCAGCAAAGCAAACAAAATAAAATTCCTAAATTAAAGGAGGAGCATCCGTCGCATTCATGCCCGAAGTCTCGTCCTGAAGGCTTTCGCCTGCCACCTCCTCCTCAGCGTCCTTCTCATCGTCCGAGTCAAGATCCCTCTCGGTCCCGACGCCATTCAGATAGATGTCCAACTCCTCCTTCGCCGAAGCAAGAGGGTCTTTCCCCAGCAAATGTCGTCGCATGATCGCCGCCCGAGCAGTCAGACGAGCTATGGCAAAAACCGACTTACCCTCGTCCTTTGCAGCTTGCACTTCTTTCTCCAAACTCTCTACCTTGGATTTATAATCCTCGGCCTCTTTTGAAACAGCGGCCAAGGATTCCTTAATCTTTTCCATCTCCTCCCTTTGCTCGGCAGTCATGGACAAGGACTGCGCCAAGCGATGGCTAAGATCCTCCTTCGCATGATTAACTATCTCCATATGTTTTAAAGCGTCAGCAAGACGCTTCGATAGATCCTCCGTGCGACCAGTAGCATCGTTTGCTCGATCCAATGCTGCATTCTCCCTTTTGCGTGCAGCAGACAAGAGATCTTTCACCTTCACCGTTCCACTTTGCAAGGCCAAGGAAGCTTGAAGTGTCTGCGAAATCATAAAAGACAGACATCATCAGTGGACAATGACAACGAAAACGACAACGACAACGAAGTCTGGGCCTAGACAAACTAAGTCTTGAAAGAAAGACTTACCATGAACACCAAGCCGGCTACATGGGCACCCGTCTCCTCGATAGGAAATCCCTCAAAACGCTCCCTGAAAGATGGAAGCAAGAATTTATCCAGGTGAGGGAACAGGTTCGTCCCGTCTAGGACATTACCTGTCATAAAGTCCGATGGCAGCGTAAAGTTGACCGTCGTGACCTTCTCCCCTCCCGTAGAGTGTTCCTTGCCCTTGTCGGCTGACAAAGGATTCGACGCGGCAGACGGGGACTTCACCGTTTTCGCCGGAGGCGCAGAATTGATGGGTGTCGCTGCAATCACCTTCTTGGGAGATGCGACCCCTACCTCTTCGGGTGTAACGACTCTCGACGAGTCATTAACCCCTGCCGACGACTCCCTCGTCTTCTTCGGAATTTCAGGGCCAGCAGACATGGCCTTTAGCCTCTTCTCTCTACCCTGACGAGCACGCTCCAGCTCAGCTGCTCTCTTAGCAGAAACATTCAATACTTTAGGTTGAGAATCTCCTGGAAAAAAGGAATGTCATAAAGCACGCAAAGGAAAAAGACTCGAGGTAACATAGGAAGAAAAGGAAAGTAAAACTTACCCGTCGTCCCTCTCCTTCCTCTCGACTTATCTTCCTCCTCTTCTCTTCCTTTCTCTTCACACTTCTCCCCCTGGTTCTCTCCTGAATATTCTAAATCGTCATCATCCGCCGAGTGTCGCACGACGAAAGACCTTTTGGCGACGCTGAATTCTAAAAACGAATTGATCTTCGCTTGAGAGTTAGCGTCTGGCTTCACGACCTCGAATTTTATGGCTGTCAATATACAGAAAACAAGTTAATAATCATACCGTATATAGCATACGAAAAATGAAATAACAAGACTCACCCGACATATTCCAGCACGTCCTAATCCACTCACTCTCGGAGTCAAGAGACAACTTACGCACGAATACATATCGAGACTTCCACCCACGGTCGTTCACACCCGTCCCTAAGACCAAAACGCGATCGCCCTTGAACCTAGAATGTAAACTACATCGATGACATCCATCCATCTTGGCTTGATAAGCCGAGAGGAGATCATGTACATTCATGGGAGAATCCCATTTCTTAGTAGCACGCTCGATCACTCGTACGACTCACCAGAACTGGGGCATCAACTGACTCGGTGCCAAGTCAAACTCTAACATAAACGCCTTGGCCAGAGGAGAAAAAGGCCATTCGAAACCTATCTTAAAAGGGTATTCATAGATTACGATGTACCCCTCGGGACACTCGTTTGAACGGATCTGACCTGGAAGGATCAATTCGACCCACACAGGAATTTTCGCTAACTTTCTAAAGTCCCGATGGTCCGATGACTCTTGAATAACACTCTCAGGATCCCTCGACATTTCTAAACAAAATTTGCAGAAGTCAGAGAAATCGTACCTTACTTATAGGCGCGTTAATCCTCGAAGAAACCTAACCAAGTCAAAGATTTTCACAAGTTCGGAAGATATCAGACGAAGAATGGCAAGGAAATCACAGCACAAACTCTTCAAGGGAGAAATAAGGAAATGATCCGTCAAAATCCCTATTTAGACCGAAAAACAGGGTTGGATCGAATCCCTGGATGATTTCTGCGCGTCCCCAATCTTTTCGCATACCCTCACAGATCTTCGACACCTGTCCTCGACAGCTGGTAAGCATAATCGTACGTCAGTATGACGTCACAACTTTTCAACTTCTCGTTCAGTTAAAGGCGAACCGGTCTAGTTCCACGACAACCAGGTAAGTCCCTCAACCCAGGTCACAAGTCTTCGACAAGCAAAATTTAAAACTTAAACTTGACATTCAATTTTCAAATTTTGGGGGCAAACTGTTTGGGCAAAAAATCACGTCGTTCGACCGCAACCAGAACAGGTAAGACGTATGATTAAGGACTATATCTTGTATTAAGATAAGGTCTCGACGAAGACCTAGAACACCATCGTCGTCCCTCATAAAAGGTAAGTCGAGAGTTCCTCGCGACACTCGACCATAGCGTCGCTCGTCCCGCACGACCATCGCGTAAAATCACTGCACCTTCGACCAAAGCTAACGATAACCTTGACTGTTACGTTTGTTAAGAATTTAATGCAGGAGTCAAAGCCATTAACAGCAAGCAGCCGTAACGGACGAAGAACATTGAAAGTGCAGGATCTATTCTTACAATCAATATAGAAAGAAGTAATTGAGAAATTGTATGATCAAGCCCAATTGTATTCAATGATGCACAGAATTACAGATCTAAGAGAGATCACCTCAAAGATTACAAGGAATGAATACAAGTAATATGGGAAAATCAATCAGTTAGCAACGTAGTGCTAACCACTCTATTTATACTGCAACAAACATCTTAAAGCTACAGTACAAATAAGAAAGACTAATAAGAACATAACACGTGTCCTAATTAGTTTACACATTACTAAATAACGAAACTCGTCATAAGTTCTGAACAGGTAGTTCAGAACTTCTGAACATTCTTCTGATCACGCTTCTCAGAACTTCTGACTTCTCTTTCTCAGATCTCTGACTCTTCTTCTCAGAACTTCTGACTCTTCTTCTCAGAACTTCTGAACCTTCTTATCAGATCTTCAACACTTGGTTTATTGACAAAACTTCAGATCTAACAATCTCCCCCTTTTTGTCAAATAAACTTAAACTTTGCATCATCTAATTCTTTCAGAGCAGGAACAATTTTCTGAAGTAGCACATTCCTCAGATTAAGCCTCTTATCAATCTTGTCAATAATTTCTTGAATAATCTCAACTTGCTGATTAATTACTTCTTGAATCATGTTTGCTTCCTTCACTTTCAGCATCTTTTTCTCCAAATTGTGCTTTATGATCCTTAAAGTTCCAGAACAATATTTTGCAGTTTCCTTTGCTCTGAAGAAGATCTTTCCACTTTTGTTCTTCAAAAATACTCCCAACTCTGGATATCTGTGAACACTTCCAGTCTTTAACACCTTTTTCTGCTCATGATCTGTATTGGGATTTGCCAGATAAACACATGACTTTTGCAAATACAGAGCTATTTGGAAATCTGTATAGCAATGCCACCTTAAGATATAGAACATGGCCTCAATCACCACACTTCTTGCCTTCCTTTCATTTCTGTCTTTACTTGACTCTTTAAAACATAGAAAGCTGTGTAATCTGTAGAAGTCAACCACTGACAGTTTCTCAAAATCTGCATCAGTGAAATAATAAACCTTGCCATCTTCTCTCAAAACTTCAAAGGATAAGTACTCCATCTTTCTGAATTTCTTAACCTTCAATTCTCTGATTCCAGTGATTAGAAAATCTGAGTAAACGGCTTGCTTTGTTTTGCCAAGACATCTTGATTTTTCAGCCAACCAGATCTGAGTCTCCTTAGACCTATCATAATACACATCCAAGAATTGTACCTCTTTTGGTTTGAAGAACTCAGGCAGATCAAATTCAAGAAAGTATCCATTCAGATCAATGAATATTTCATCTTCTTTGGGTTCAGACTGTTCAGCTTGATCAATATTAGTTATCTGCACATTCTGAGGTGTTGTGTCCTGAACTTCTTCAGCCTCATCTGACAAAATTTCATTCACTTCATACTCAGCTGGGAACACAAAATCATTATGTAGAATCTTTTTGGGATTCACCTCAGATAGCAACCATTCACTACTGTTTCTGATTTTTCTTCTAAAATCCAACCTCCTCTTCACACAGTTTATGCATCTCTTCTTTAAACTCTCTTTTTCAGTATCCATACTTACTTCCATTCTAATCAACAACCAATTCAGAGTTGCATCACTGTACTTCACCAACTCTTTTAATCTGAACAATTCAAGTCTTTCGTGAACCATATATGTGAACCCTTCTGTCTCCATTCCTTCATTCACAAAACCCTTCACATGCAGATCAACTTCTGTTTTCTTTGTGGGAGAACTCAGATTGCACTTTTCTTTTCTTTCTTCTATAGCCAACTGGAAGTCATACAAGTATGTATTTCTGACATAAATACCCAGAAGTCTTCTGCATTCAATTTCTATCAAGGCTTCTTCAGTGCTAGCAAAGAACTTGACTAGAAAGATCTGATCATCAAGAGTCAATCTGTGAAAATCAAATGTAGACATGGAAACCTTTGTATTTCTTTCTTTCAGTGTTTCCATTCTAACGAACATTAAACCATTGAATTCATCTTGTTGAAACATCAGAACTTTCTCGATTCTTTTCTGAATATGCAGTTTTGAGTCAGGAACTCTGAACATATTAGAAGCTTCTGAGTAGACCATCTGAGCTCTGTCATCCATAAAACCATCAATGTTACTTTCCAAAAGCTCATACTCTCCTTCTGTGTAGTAGAGATTATCATATATTTCCTCAGGAAAAATATCATCATGAAATTGTCTGGCTAAAGGTACATCACTTAACTCTAGAATGAAGTCACACACAGGTTCTTCTAGTCTTTGCAATTTAATCTTTGGAATCTCGATTGGTTTTCTGAATACATATTCAGAAGGCATAAAGAAGTCTTTCACTTTCACATACTCTTCTTCTGTATTTAACTCATCACAAAAGTTAAACCTAAAATCATCTTTAAAATCCTGAGTGTAATCCACAGTTCTGTCTTCTTCTCCCATTAGATCAATGGGTCTTATCACTTTTATTCCTTTATGAATTTTCTGAACACTCAAAGCTCTGACTACTTCATTATGCATTCTTCTAATCAATTCTTCATTCAACCTCCTTTCTTCTGATTCAGACTCCATTGCCCTTTCACTGTTATAAACCACAATATCTGTACACCTGTTTACCACTGTACTTTCCACTATTTCTTCTATTCTCAAATCAGATTCCTCAATAGCTACAGTTTCATCTGAGTTTCCTTCCATCTCAGTATCCAAGTTCAATTCCTCTGTTTTATCTGATTCATTACTATCAATACTTCCCAACTCCATTTCTTCTGTATCTGAACTGTCAAGCTGTACTATCTGAATCATCTCCTTTAAATTTTCCTGTGTCTGATCTTCTGTACTTTTTGTATTGGCTAAGTGCATGTCTGCTATCTCAAAATCTTCTATGCCAATATCATCATCAGAACTTAACCTTTGTCTTTTCTCCCCCTTTTGATGATTATGAGGATCATTATCATCAAACTTCCTTTTCAAGTTCTGATTAAAAGCAACTTCAGGTTCAGCTTCTGCAATAGGAACAGGATCAAGAGGCTTTGAAGTAGAAGCCAAAGATACACTCAGTGCTTTCAATATAGATTCCTGCATACCCTGCATCTGTTTTAACATATCTTTTTGAAAACCAGACATTATATCCATGATCTCCTTTTTGTGAGAATCCAAGGATTTCTTTACATCATCTACCTTGGTTTCAACAGAAATTAACTTTTTCTCCAACACAACTTTCAAATCTGATACCTCATCATTCAGATCCTCCATCCTCTTCTCCAAATTTTCTACTTTTTCCCCATCTCCTTGTTTTGTTTCTGAATCTTTTCAAATTCAGAAGTTTCTAACAGTGAACCTGAACCAACAGATGGTCCAGTTTTCATGTGCCCAGAGAGCTCATGGCCTGTAGATAACACACAGTCATCTTGTACAACAGATGCACGTTTGAATGAGGCTTTTGTAATGTTCACCTCACCAGGACTTCCATCCAATCCTCGACACCCAACATTAGGCATGTCTATGAATGTTGTTTCAGGAGTACGAAATTCCTGATCTGTGCAAGTGTCAAAAGGAATTTCAGGCTCAATATGAATAGGACTGTGATATTCAGACTCAATGTGTTGAAAAATAAGTTGAGATTTATCACCTCCCTCCAAATGAGTTTGGGATGGTTCCCCGGATTTGTGTGAAACAGTAGCATGTTGAAATGCTTCTGAGTGGGTATGGATGGGTTGTTCAAGATCCACCACTAGGTCCATGGTGTTTGTTTCAATATTGGACACCAAGAGATGTGAACCAATAGCATGTGTGGTTACCTGGTCAAGATTAGCTGGTTCAGAGGCATCTCTTTCTGTTTGAACCTCTGTTAACAATCTCTCATCCTCACCACTCTCATTCTGTTTTTCCTCACTGAGTCTAACCAAGCTCTCAGAATTTTCCCCCTCAAGTCTCTCAGAATGTTCACCCATCTGAACATCCTCCCCCTCTCTAATTCGACTAGACCCCTCACCTCTCTTCTCAGGTTGGTCCTCTTGGGTAGGGATTTGAGGTAATTCAATTCCCATAGAGGTGCAATAAGCTTTTAAAATCTCACTCTCCCTTGGAATATAGTTCCTAAGTGATTTTGGCAACAGTTTATGATTGGGATAATTTTCAAGTCTTGTTACTGAGGTCATCTTACCCAAATAAAATGTAGGACCATGCTCTTCATTTGTTCTTCTTGAGATTGTTCTGTTTTCCTGCATGGCATACCAAATAACAATTTGCCAGTACCTTATGTAGGGAATGTATGTCAGTGGAGCATCCTTTGTCTTCTTCTGAATTGCTTTCTGATTCTTCTCAAATGTATTCTTCATATCTTCCCAAAGTATTAAAGTATAGTCATAATGCCTATTCTTCACTAAACCTTGAAATATCTGAAGAATTTGTTTAGAACCTTGATCAGCAGAACTATTTTTCCCTGACAAACATTTATTTACCACATGAAAGAAGCAAGCCCAAATAGGTGGTAATTTGTTTCTTCTGAACAAACTGAGAGTCCTCAATCCTTCATTGTATCCCAACTTCATAAACTCTGCTATTAATTCCTCTGTTAGGGGTAAATCCTCAAAATCTGTTCTTCTTTGTACATCATCTTTCTCTGGTAGATTCAGCATCTCTCTTAGTGCAGAGATAGATAAGACAAATGTCACTCCTCCAATTTCAGACACAAACTTATTATCTTCTAACCTAAGATATTTCCACCATTGTTGTATGTACTGAACAGGCACATTTTTACTTCTTGTAAACCATTTTCTGTACGGATGATGTTTGAATAACTCCATGATAATTCTGTGTTCAGGCTTAAAACGACTTTCCTCAAACAATATAACACAGTTATTTTCAGATAATTTCAACCATTCACTCTCAGGAACAACTCTTTCCACTAGAATAGATCTATCTGACATAATAGAACCTGCAGCACTCTGATCATGTTCAATATTAACATTTACCTCATCCGCATTTCCTTCAGATTCATCCATTTGTTCATCTTCTTCATCATTTCTTATTGCCCCTTCCTCTGCAACTCTATTTTGTACTTCATCATTTTCCGAATCAGATGAATCCATTATCGATTTTGTAGAATGTAGAGAAATTGGACCACTTCTTCGTATTTCAGACATGATTTAAGAAGAAAACAGATTCAAAGAACTCTGGATTTGATTCGTATCTCACGTTTCGCTCTGGAATTTGAAAGAACTTTGAAATAGGGATTTTAAGACCTATTTAAAATCCGCGAAGTTGAAAGGTTTAACGGAAAAGCGAAATCAATGTTATAACGGAGTCAACACACGTGAAATGCCACAAAGGATTTAAATGAAATACGTGGCATTGTCAAACAAATATGAAGCTGACACGTGTTAGTGGATAGAATTTTGACTCAAGTCAAAGATCTGAATAACACGCGCAGATGTTCTGATTCCATGACTCAGAAGAATTTTGCCTTGTAACCAAAATGTCTTTTAAAATCAACTTCTGACCAATATAAAACATTTTGATTATTCAGAAGAGGTTTGAACAGATAAGAAATGAAAACAAATCTTTTAAGCATCACAAAATGATTTTCAAAAGAATTTTGATGCTCCCCCTTGTCTTGAGCATGCATTTGAGTATTAATGATACATAAAGATGAGATAACAAGATAATCGAAGAAGCATAATCCATACAGTTGAAGTTATTTGTATTTCTCAAAAATAAATTTTTGAAAGTTAGATTGCTGAAGTATTGACTCAGAATTTCTGACCTTAAGATTCAGAGGTTCTGATCTCAAGACTCAGAAGTTCTGAACTCAAGACTCAGAAGTTCTGAACTCAAGATTCAGAAGTTCCGAACTCAAGACTCAGAAGTTCTGAACTCAAGACTCAGAAGTTCTGAACTCAAGACTCAGAAGTTCTGAACTCAAGACTCAGAAGTTCTGAACTCAAGACTCAGAAGTTCTGAATACACTACTCAGACAACTTCACTTAGAAAAATTTAGCATTTTTTTTTTTTTTTTTTAAAAATATTTTCAACTAGGCAGATTAAGCATTCCTATTTTACATATGAGAAAAGAAAACCTTTTGTGATCAAGAGGCTTTGTGAACAAGTCAGCCAATTGATACTTTGTATGCACAAAGTGCATCTCTATAGTTCCTTTTTCCACATAGTCCTTTATAAAATGATACCTCACGTCTATATGCTTAGTCTTCGAATGTTGAACAGGGTTCTGAGTAATAGCAATTGCACTTTCTGAGTCACAATAGATGGGAATCTTATTAAGCTGATATCCATAGTCCATGAGTTGTGTTCTCATCCACAATGTTTGAGAGCATGAAGCAGCAGCAGCAACATACTCTGCTTCAGCAGTTGAAGTGGATACACAATTCTGTTTCTTTGATGCCCAACTCACTATTTTATCTCCCAAAAAGTGACAAGCACCAGATGTACTCTTTCTGTCCAACCTACTTCCTGCATGATCAGCATCAGTGAAAGCAGTCAATTTGAAGTCAGTTTCTTTTGGATACCATAAACCTAGATCAGGTGTTCCTTTGAGATATCTTAAAATCCTTTTGACAGCCAACATATGTGATTCTTTCGGGTTAGATTGAAATCTAGCACAGAAACAGGTAGAAAACATGATATCTGGTCTACTTGCAGTCAAATAAAGTAATGATCCAATCATGCCTCTATAAAGTTTGATATCTGCTGAAACACCTTTGAGATCAGCATCTAACTTTATGTTAGTTGCCATAGGTGTTCTCATAGAAGCACAATCAGACATTTTGAACTTTTTCAGAATATCTCTGACATATTTTCCTTGATTTATGAAAATACCTTTTGGTAGTTGTTTGACTTGAAGACCAAGGAAAAAATTCAGTTCACCCATCATGCTCATTTCAAATTCAGATGACATGACTTTTGAAAAATTATCACATAATTCTGGACTGGTAGAACCAAATATTATGTCATCAACATAAATCTGAATCAGAATCAAATCATTACCCTGTTTCTTTAAAAACAAAGTTGTGTCAATCTTACCTTTCTTGAATCCTGAACCTAACAGGTGTTTAGTAAGAGTGTCATACCAGGCTCGTGGTGCTTGTTTTAGACCATATAAAGCTTTGTCTAAAATATAAACATGATCAGGGAATTCTGGATCAACAAAACCTTCAGGTTGATGGACATACACCTCTTCATTAAGTTTGCCATTTAGAAAGGCTGATTTGACATCCATTTGATACACCTTGAAGTTTTTATGTGCAGCATAGGCTAAAAATATTCTGATTGCCTCTATTCTTGCCACTGGTGCAAATGTCTCATCATAATCAATTCCCTCTTGTTGACAGTATCCCTTAGCAACCAATCTTGCCTTGTTTCTGATGACAACACCAGATTCATCCTTTTTGTTTCTGAACACCCATTTAGTTCCAATTATAGATTTACCTTCAGGCTTTGGAATGAGTCTCCAAACTTTATTTCTTTCAAATTGAAGCAATTCCTCTTGCATTGCTGAAATCCAGTCTGGATCCTCTAGGGCTTCATTAGCTTTCTTTGGTTCAATTACACTTAAGAAACCAGCAAACATTACTTCATTTGCTGTAGCTGATCTTGTCTTTACTCCTGCTGATGGATCACCTATTACTTGATGAATAGGGTGATTTTTAGTCCATTTGTTAGCACTAGGGAGTACATCAATCTCTGAATAATTGTTGTTTGCATCATTCTCATCAATGATTGCTTGTAATTCTGAACTGTCACCTTGTTCTGACGTATGAGTAGGAGTTGCATCCAAGTTTGAGTTCTGATTAATGAAGTCAGAGTTCTGATTGACTTGTTCAGAGTTCTGAGTACAAGAATCAGAATTCTGATTACAAGGTTCAGAGTTTTCACCACTTGTATTTATTAGATTTGGGCACTCCTCTGATGGACCTTTGTCAGAAATTACAGTTGATTGAACTATTTCTGGAGTCTTATTTTTCATCTCTTTGACCATCTTTGGGTTTTCATATTCTGCATAAGAATCAGAAATTAGTTCACTAAAAGCATCCTTAAACAGTAAATTGAGTTCTGAACAAATAGGATTAGAATTTGTATCAGAAGTCATTTTTGTCTTGTTCAGCATGAGTTCTGAACTGTCTTGTTCAGAAGTCCGCATTCTGGCTTCATCAAAAGTTACATTTATGCTCTCCATCATCCTCTTGGTTCTTCTATTGTAGATTCTGAATGCTTTGGAAGTTAAAGAATAACCCACAAAGTATCCTTCATCTGCCTTTTTATCGAATTTGGCAAGATTTTCTCTGTCTCTGAGAACGTAGCATCTGCAACCAAAAATATGAAAGAATTTGATTAATGGTTTTCTTTTATTTATCAGTTCATAAGCAGTCTTATTTAATCTCTTATTGATTAAAGTTCTATTTTGTGTAAAACAAGCAGTTGCAATTGCTTCAGCCCATAGGAAAGTAGGAAGATTTGCATAAGCCAGCATTGTTCTCGCAGCCTCAACTAGAGTTCTATTCTTCCTTTCAACAACACCATTTTGTTGAGGAGTTCTGACAGCAGAAAAATTGTGAGAAATCCCAGAACTTTCTAGAAAATTCTGAAGAGTCTCATTTCTGAACTCCGTTCCATTATCACTTCTGATTTTCTGAACTTGAAGTTGTAAGAGAACTTGAATCCTTTTGATAAAATTTATCAATGTAGTAGCAGCTTCTGACTTAGCTCTTAGGAACTCAACCCACGTGTATCTGGATAATTCATCAACAATCACAAGCATATATTTCTTTCCTCCCATCGACTGAACTGAAATTGGACCACAAAGATCAGTATGAATCATTTCTAATGGTGCTTTGCAAGATGAGTCCATTTTTAATTTGTGAGAACTCTTTTTCATCTTGCCCATTTCACAAGCTGAGCATAATGATTCTTTTTCAAATTTAAGCTTTGGTAAGCCTTTAACCAAATGTTTTGCAACAAGATTATTAAGATCTTTGAAATTCAGATGAGAACATCTTCTGTGCCAAAGCCAGCATTCATTTGCAGTTGATTTTGATAAAAGACAAACTGTATTTAATGTTTTCAATTTTGAAAAATTAACTACAAATAAGTCCATATGTCTTTTGGCCCAGAAGACTTTGACATCATTTTCAGTTAGAATCATGCAACCTGTTATTTGAAACTTAATTTGACAAAGACTGTCTAAAAACTGACTTATGCTGAAAAGATTGTGTTGTAATCCTTCAACATAGAAAACCTTTTGGATAGTTAGATCCCCTTTAGTTAAATCCCCATAACCTTTGACTTGACCTTTGCTATTGTTTCCAAAGTTTACTGCTCCTCCAGCCTTTTCTGTGAAGTTTGATAGAAAAGACTTCTGACCTGTCATGTGTCTTGAAGCTCCTGAATCTAAAAACCACACATGACAGCCCTGCAAAAAGATCAGTTAGGTTTAGGTACCCATTTTGGAATGGGTCCATCTTTGTTAGCTTTGTCATTGGATTTAACATCAGTACCTTTTACTCTCCACTCAAAATCTTTCTTCAAACACCACTTTCCTTGAACTTTTATGAAGTCAGAACATTTTCTGCTTACAAGTTTGTTCAAATTCTTTTTGAGAGTTGTAACTTTTGGTTTTGCTATGTTTTCAACTTTCTTTTCTTTTATCTTTTCTTTCTTCTGAGTCTGAGGAACAAAAATTTTCTTCTTTTCTGTATTTTGAGAAACAGAAACTTTCTGAATATCTTTTCTTATGTATGAAACATAAGTTATTTTGACTTGACATTTGTGAGAATATTGGAATGAATCATTTTTACATCTAACACAAACAAGATTTTTCTTTGCAAGTGACAATAAATCTGAAACATAGATCATTTCATTTTTATTTATACTGTTCAGAGTACAATTGCCCTTATTACAAGAATTTCTAGCGTTTAGTTCAGAAGTAGATTTCATTCTAAGCTTCTCAAGTTCCCTTTTCAGATCGTTCAACTTTGCAAGATCATCTTTCCTTTTGCTTTCTTCTTTTTCTGAAAAATTCAAGTTCTTTTTGTTAGAAGAATTAGATGATTCACCTTTTTCATATGTACTTGATTCATTAAAGAATTTATCATTTTCTCTTGAAGCATTAATTTTAAAAAGATCATACTCAGTCTTCAGTTTTTCAAGCTCTGTTATTTTCTGAATAAAAATATTCTTTTCTTTCAAAGCTTCTTCAAGTTTAATATCCACTTCACAGAAATCATTTTCAAGTTCATCATAAGTTTTCCTTAAATCCTCAAGTTCTTGACTCACAAGATTAAATCTCTTTTCAAGTTGCAAAAATTCATCTGATTTTGTTTCAGAAAATCCAGTTGAATCAGACTTCTGACTACCTGAGTCAGAGTTCTGATTTACAGACTCAGATGTCTGATCTTTAGACTCAGAATTCTGACTACAAAGTTCAGAATCCTGACTAGAAGTTTCAGACTTCTGATTGACTGTTTCAGAATTTTTACTTGTATCAAATATGCTCTCAATGTCATGATATGAAAAACTTGGTTGTTTATTTTTGTAGCTGACATTTAAGGAATCATACTTGAATTTAGTATCATTGTATCTTGGCTTTTCATCTGTTGGTTTAGAAACTTCTTTCTTAACCTTTTCTTCTGAACCAACTGACTTTTCTGTTTTAGACTCAGAAATTGTCTCATCTGACTTTTTAGAGTTTGGTCTTTGCAAATTGTCAGAACTTGTTATAGAACTAGCAGGTCTTATGAAAACTTCAACAATTTCTGGGATTTTTGGCTTAGAAACTTGAAGTATCGGAGCTCTTTTTAAAATGACATTTTCTTCCAATCCCAATCCCTTCTTTGGATTGTAAAATCTTGTATCTTTAACATTGCTTAATAAAAGATTTAATGTTTGCTGAGTTTGACCTCTTTTCAAATTCAAATCTTCCAATTCTTTGATTTTGGAGTATAAATTCTTTCTTTCTTCAAATAACATATCAAATTTTATTTGTAAATCACCTTTTTCATCCTTTATTTTTGAAAACTCAACTTTTAGTTCAGAAAGCCTTTTCATCAATTCAGAATTTTCATCTTTAACTTTCTGTTTCTCAGCCTCAGATTCTTCATATTGTTCGTTTATTACTTCTTTTTCAATTCTGAATTTGTTAACCAAAGTTCTTTCTCCTTTTATCTGTTTTCTTAGGTTAGCAAATTCAGTTTTCATTTCACCAATCTGTGTCATTAACTCTAATTCAAGTGAAGAATGTACCTCAGCAGATGACTCAGAATCAGCATCTTCAAAATCAGAATCATCCTCATTCCTCATTTTTGCCATATAGCTTCGCATCTGTGGAAAGTTGATATGATCATCTTCATCAGAAGTGTAGTACAGCCAATTCTCCTGTTCAGCCAATAGCGCACTCTCGTCATCTCTCTTCTTTGCAAGCTGAGCCTTCTTCGTGTAGTATTCATAATCTTTCACAACTTTAACTCTGCAATCCTTGGCATAATGGCCAGATTTTCCACACTTGAAACACAGATTCTTTTCTTTTCTCTCTTCCTTATCTTCCTTGTTTTCTTCACTTCTCTCTATTCTCTTTTCAATCTTATTTTCTTCTCTGTCATCTTTCTTCTTATAATCTGAACTTCCAGCTCTCTTATAATTTCCTTGAAATCTGCCCTTCCCATACCTTTTGTTGAAAGTATTTGTCAGCAAAGCTAGCTTTTCAGCCATTATCTTGATATCTTCATCATCTTCTGATCCTTCTTCTTTGTCAGATTCCTCCAGACTCGGTATTTCTGATAGATATGCAGTCTTTTTGGGTGCTTTGATTGCTTTGGACTTTGATAAGAACGCTAACTGATCAGCAACATTTTTCTTTTCTTCCACAACTAACTTGACAGAGTCTTCATGTTGATTAAGAACACAGAACAAATCATTTAAGTCTTCTTCACACATATCCTTGTTCATTTGCAGACTTATGGCAAATGATGACCATTCTGAATTTAGACTGTTCAGAAATTTGTAATTTATTTCTGATTTTGTTTTCTTCAGTCCATTTCTTCTCAAGTCATTTAGAATAGTGCAAAATTTACTGTATGTCTGTGTCAAACTTTCTGACTCTTTTGCTTTGAACCTTTCATAAGCATTTATGCTTTGATTTAACTTTGCCTGAATAGATCTCACAGTTCCTAACATTTGCCTTTCCAATTCGTCCCACATTTCTTTAGCTGATGATCCACTGTCAATCCTGTTAAGAACCTCATTCGGGACAGCCAAAGTCATCAAAGTAATTGCTCTTTTGTCAATAGCATGCCTATTTTTCTGTTCAGCAGTGTATTGGGAATAATTCTTCTTTACTCTGGTCGCTGGAATTTCTGGAGTTGTCTCTGTAGCAGGGGTTGCGGCGACATCGATATATACTTCGATTGGACCTTCTCGTATAGAAATCATAAGATTTTCATCGATGTTGTCAAGGAATTGGATCATACGAGTTTTCCATTGCTGATACTCTTCTGGTATAAGAACAGGCGGTTTGGTTTCGGATCCCATGGCTAGATATTCTTTAGAAGACATGATTGTAAGAAAATTCAACAGAAAGACAAATTCGATTTTCTTGATCGAAAAGTAGCAGGTAATTCAAGAATTGCTAAGAATTCAAGAACTAGCCCTAGCAGCGGAATCGAATTTTGAATGAATCAAGAAATCTTCAAGAAATTGATCAATCGATCTTCGCAATCACAATCTTGAACGAATTTGTTTGTTGATTGGCTCTGATACCAATTGAAAGTGCAGGATCTATTCTTACAATCAATATAGAAAGAAGTAATTGAGAAATTGTATGATCAAGCCCAATTGTATTCAATGATGCACAGAATTACAGATCTAAGAGAGATCACCTCAAAGATTACAAGGAATGAATACAAGTAATATGGGAAAATCAATCAGTTAGCAACGTAGTGCTAACCACTCTATTTATACTGCAACAAACATCTTAAAGCTACAGTACAAATAAGAAAGACTAATAAGAACATAACACGTGTCCTAATTAGTTTACACATTACTAAATAACGAAACTCGTCATAAGTTCTGAACAGGTAGTTCAGAACTTCTGAACATTCTTCTGATCACGCTTCTCAGAACTTCTGACTTCTCTTTCTCAGATCTCTGACTCTTCTTCTCAGAACTTCTGACTCTTCTTCTCAGAACTTCTGAACCTTCTTATCAGATCTTCAACACTTGGTTTATTGACAAAACTTCAGATCTAACAAACATTATGGATAATCTCTCCGGCAACCGTGTCCAGCCGTTGTAGCCATTGATCAAAGCATTAATGGAGCTAATTAATGACGCGAAGACTATAAATACCAAGCTAAGTCTTCACATCAAGGATCATCAGTTAACATCCGATACACATCAGCAATCATCAGCAAACATCACCGAACAACAGAGAAAAACATTCAAGCTCATAGCTAAGAACCCTCAAACTCTGGAAATCAAGTATTGAAAGCCAGAACCCTACAGCGAACTCAAGAACACTCGAAGAAAAGCTCAAGTCATCGCTCTCGACGCACGCCAACAGCTTTCGACCAACAGTTGTTTACACTTGTATTCACACGACAAACACCTGTTTTACACTTTAAACATTTGTACTTTACATTTCGAAACATTTCCTTCATTTGTATTGTAATCATCGTACGACCGACGTCAGTATCCAAGGACATCGCCCCTGATTGGCGACCATAGTGCAGCGACGACACCCCCTGTCGTCCGCAGGTTTTTTCCTCGAATGAGGTTTTTCCTGCATCATCAAATCCCTTGTTTCTTTATTTTATTTATCGTCGCACGTCTCGTCGAAAGATTCTTTCTTTAGTTGTTTAAGTCCACATCGACCTTAAGTTGTCCCTTTGGTGCGATTTTTGGCATTAACAGTACCCCGACCTCAAATCAATCTTGGAAAAGCATCCCGCACCTTGGAGTTGATCGAACAGGTCATCAATCCTAGGAAGCGGATACTTGTTCTTAATCGTCACCTTATTCAGCTCGTGGTAATCGATGCATATTCTCATAGTGCCATCCTTTTTCTTAACAAATAACACCGGAGCTCCCCAAGGTGAAGAACTCGGTCTAAAAAATCCTTTATCCAACAACTCTTGAAGTTGAGTCATCATCTCTTTCATTTCGGCCAGCGCTAGGCGATACGATGCACACGCTATTGGTGCCGATCCAGGGATAAGATCAATATGAAACTCTACCTGCCGTTCAGCCGGTAGGCCTGGAAGATCATCGAGAAATACGTCCGGGAATTCACGTACCACCTTAATATCTTCCACTTGTTTCTTTTCTGACTTTACATCTAAAACATACGCTAGATAGGATGAACATCCTTTCATTAAACATTTTCGCGCTTTTGCAACAGAAATTATCGGAACTTCCCCTTTTTGTTTTTCCCCAAAGATGAGTACATCATCTTTATCAGTCATTGGAATTCGGATCAATTTCTTTGCACAAAATATCTCTACCTGGTTGACTGTCAGCCAGTCCATACCCACAATCACATCAAATTCCCTAATTTACACCAACAATAAGTCGATCGGAAATTTCGTTTCCCCTACTGAAATAAAACAACCTTCTAGTCTTTCATGATCGAAGACTTGACCCCCGTTAGCTACCTCAACTACTAAGGCATCTTCCAAAATAGTGACAAGCATAGCTAACTTGTGGTAGAACGACTTGGACATAAATGACAAATTTGCACCACAGTCAAATAAAATGCGTGCAGGAATAGAATTAACGAGGAATGTACCCGAAACGACGTCTTTTGATTCTTTAGCCTCGTCAACTGTCATTTGGAATGCCCGACCCGTTGGCTTTGGAACATTTGGTTTCTTGTTTTGATCTCCGCTCTTTTTCAGCTTTGGGCAATCCCGACGGAAGTGACCTAGTTGTTTACACTCGTGACATGTAAATCCTTGTACAGGACAATTGCTCATAATATGCCCACTTTTACCACATTTGAAACATTCCAATGCTGTCACCCGACACGGTCCATAGTGCTTACTCCTACACCTCGGACACCAAATTGGCTCACGCCGTGATTCGTAACGAGCACTTTTACCAGCTGCCTTTGATTTCTGAGAAGACTCTGACGGCCTTCCCATTTCCGTTTCTCTCCCACTTGCGTCTTTTCTTCTTTGTCTTTGGCGTAGACTTCTTCCATCACTTTAGCTTCCTCAATTGTTTCCCTCAGTGTGGACGCTTTAGCGTTTCTTACACGGGACATCATGTCCGCTGGCAAACCCTTCAGATACGCCTTAATCTTTTCTTTTTCAGTCGGAGCCACATGCCCCACAAAATTCAGCTTCTCCATAAAAATTTCAGTATACTTCCTAACAGACATATTACCCTTCTTAAGAGTCCGAAACTCTTCTTCGATCCTATCCATCTCATTCTCATTACAGTATTCTTCCAGAATCTTTTTCTTGAATGACTCCCAAGTCATGGCAGTCAAGACTGGGGCAGAGATTGTAGCCGTCACAACGTTCCACCAAGTCAGCGCATTACCTCTTAGCATTTGAGATGCAAATCTAACCTTCGACTTCTCATCGCATTCACAAGCTCGGAAAGCTTGTTCCATTTCCCTAATCCAGTTCATGCAGGCTACTGGATTATCTGTTCCTTTAAACTCTGGTGGCTTACAGCTTAGAAACGTTTTGTATGAACAGATTCTTTCAACTCTCCTCTCTGCCTCTAATCCAGGGTTACTAACTGGATTTATTACCCCAGTATCAGTTCCTGTTCGACGTAGCTCCGTACTTCGATCATCCAGTACTTTCATAAACATTTCGACTTGTTTCTCCATTGCTGTATTCATCATTCTTGTCATGTTGTCCATCATACGAGACTCCATTGTCGATTCCGGCGTTTCTTGGTCAGCAGTACTAGTACCTGTTCTGTGCACCTGACTGTCCGTACCTCCCATAGAAGGTATTCTCGGCGGACTCTCTTGGGTTCTAGTTCTTTCAGGTTGCTTTTCTCTTGACCAATCAATCATGGACCTATCCATCGAAGAAATAGGGGACAATGGCGGCGTATTCACCATCACACTGATATAACACAAAGAGATAACCATAAGAAATGGTTACACATGTCTAAACATACGAAACGTAATTTACCGATCATCAGTCACTATAACAATTTAGAAACAAGTATGCTTATGTAACAATATATTCATAATAACAGTAGCTAATTGAAATTGTGAACATATCATACAGGAGAATCCTCGTTACTATCGTTATAGTACTAATTTCACGTATTTCCGTCAACTCTAAGACTATCCCATCTTAATACTTCTACCCATATCTCACGAATCATAACTTAATTCATCTCAACTTAAGTCTAGGTATCTCACTTAGCATACCTAGTTCACTTAAACTAATGTTTTGATACCATATTGTAACACCCTAAAAATCAGGGCTAATTTAAACCTCAAATTTAACAAGATTTAAACATAAATTTTCTAAGCTTTATATATAAGTGGAGAGTTAACCATGAGGGTCATATTTACAAACATATAATTCTTCAAATAACCTATTAATCTAATCACGTCACTATAATTAGATTAACTAGATTATCTAAGCAATCTATCAAAACCTCAGCATTAGTTAACTTCTCCGCTAATCCAACAGCTCTCGTCCCACATCCCTTTATTTTCCCGAGCTAGTACCTGGTAAGAAAACATTATTTGAAACGATTAGGCTAATGCCTAGTGAGAACATTCGGTTTCAAAATAATATTTGTAAAAATCAATGTAAACAAGGCATAACAAACATGGTTTACCCTTTTTCTTACCACACGTGCAACCATCCTTTGATAAAGGGTTAAACCCGATCCCATGACTACGACCTGACATTAAGTCAGACATTTCTCATGTTCCAGAGCCCACACTACGAATCTTCACTGATTCCAGATTAATGCTCTTATCCAATAAATCACAATATACACATGCCCATTTCTTGGAAAGGAAATAGAGATTACAATATACACATGCCAATCCCATCTTTTCCTTAGAAATCGGAAATTACGTTTATTCCACGATTTCTCACACACATCGGAATAATGAATAATCCTCATCTATTCCACGTGTTCATAACCGCTAGTGCCTATGGATCCATATCACCTATTTGTACTCGTGCAGGTATTTACTTAATATAGATTCCTCATAACAATCAGTATGAGCACATCTTATTTATACCACATTGATTCCTTATAGAAATCAGTATGAGCAAATCACATTTAATATGCCAATTTCTTATAACATAAATATAACCATCAATATTATCACTCGCGGTCCTTGATATAAATATTATCGTAACTCACTTGCCCATTAAATCCAATAGTTTAACTCATAAAATTGCTCATCCGAAATTCATTCAAAACAGTTCATTATAAAAATGCACCTTACCGAAATTTGAAAACATTATAAAAAGGTAAGGTAAGAATGAACTCACCTGATAGTAGTCGTGCTACTCTTCCTTTCTCAAAGTTGTTTAGAAATTCCGTCACCAATTTTATAGAGATCTGAAATACCCAAATACATATTGTACCGGTATTAATCTACTGTTTAGGACCCTTAAAGACTGAAAATCCTAAATATCGAAAATTCTCGTTTCTTATCGCAACCAACTAGCTGCGATAACCCTCATCGCAACAAACAGTACTTGTCGCAACCCACTGTTGCGACATTTACTTCCTATCGCAACCAACTATTGCGATACATGCCTCATCGCAACCAACTGTTGCGATGAACACCTTTGTCGCAACTAACTATTGCGATACTAGTGAGCTTGTCGCAACCCAAGGTTGCGACATTCATAAATATCGCAATTCTTCAAAACTATCGCAACTTACTACGACGACATTCATAACTGTCTCAACCCACTGTATTCATACTTAACCCAGAAATTCATAGATTTAAGCCATGTTTGATGCTGAAATTGTACAGATATACCTAAGACTATCATTAGAACATATACATGAACCCAGATTTCTCAAAATATTGAAAGACATCATAACCCATTCTTAAACTCAATGAATTCATCTTTATGCATCTTATTTAAAAACAAGATTATGATTAACAACATACCTTTGATTCCACAGATTATTCTTTAAATATCCAGCTGCAATTTACTTATCTTCTTCTTCTTCTTCTTTTCTCCTTTACGTTTCTCTCTCTTTCTCTATGTTTCACCAAAATACACACACTCAAGAAAGTACAAATAGCTCCCTTTAGCGACACCTCACTCAATTTCAATAAAATGGGGCGGTGTAGATGATTAGATTAATCACACTCACCAATCAAACCCCAAACTTCTATCAAATGGCAAAATATACCCTCCAACTTCCAAGTTAAAAATAAAGTTTACCCCTTAACTTATAACTTCATAAAACGAATAACAAAACTTAATCGGGAACAAACTCTATAATTAATCTATCACATAAAAATCATACCTTATCAAATAATTATACTAAAATTATTTAATAAACCCAAACATCATCTTTTATAAAAATCGAGATGTTACATTCAAAACTGCTAAAAAATGGCGAAGTCTGTCCCATCATCTGAACATCTTATTTTCATACTCTGTTTTCTGATATTTTTCAAAACTGCTCAAAAATGGCGAATGCTGCCAATTTCTTCACTGCTGGTTCTTTAACCAAGCCCCCAACTCTGCTCAGAGATGAGTAACCCCAGTGGAAAATCCGAATGATCAACTTCTTTGAGGGTTCTGACAGAGAGCTCCTCACATACATCCATAATCATCCTTATGTTCCCATGGTCATAGTACCACGGGTACCTGCCACAGATGACACTCCAGAGGTCCCTGAATATGACAAACCAAAGGCGATGGACAAATGGTCTACAACAGACTGGGAGAAATACGAACTTGCTCAGAAGGCCAAGAGATTTCTGATAATGGCCATTCCAAATGACCTCTTTCAGTCTTTGGACGCATATGAATCTGCCTACGACCTGTAGAAGGAACTTGAAAAACAGTTAGAAGGTGGTTCTAAGACTCAGAAGAACCGAAGGGCTCAATGGATCAACGAATACTATGCCTTTAAATCTCTGTCGTCAAAATCTCTGTCGTCGACCTATGACAGATTCAATTCGCTGATCAACAAGTGCAAGAAGTTCGGGATCCACAGGACCTCTGAGGAGAACAACGTTATGTTCCTTAAGAGCCTAAGCGACGAATGGCTCCAGTTGTCCATGTCCCTACAAACAAATCAGGACTTGGACACCTGGACTCTGTCGGACCTCTATGGCACGTTAGCCGCACAAGAAACCCAGATCACTCAGACGAAAACCTAAACGGGTGGACCTCTGGCACTGGTTGACAAGGCTACAGAGGCGAAAAAGTTGTGGAAGAGAAGAAGGAGAAAAAGAATAAGGTTCTAGTTGTGGATAGTGAGGAAGAAGAGTTGGTAGATGAAGAGGAGGCAACGATGGCCTCGATAGCTAAATCTTTAGCTTTACTGACAAGAGAGTTTGGCAGCAGAGGATACCGGAAGAAGGTTGGGTATGAACGAGATGGAAGAGATGATCGAGGTGAGAAGTATGAGCAGAAGAACCAGGGAAGAGAAGGTTCGAATGACCAACAGAGGTCAAATGACAGAAGTGGTGATAACCAGCAGAGACAGGGTGATAGAGCTGGAAATGCACCACAGAACCAGGGATGTTTTAACTGTGGCAAACCAGGCCACTATGCAGCAGACTGCAGGAGCAAACCCAATCGTCCGCGGATAGACTCTGCCTTTTATAAAAAGAAGGCAGAGTACTACGCTCAAAAGTCTCTCATGGTTGAGCAAGAAAACTGGTTGTCCGATGAATCTTCTGACGAAGGAGATAAGAAGAATACCCTATTTTGTGGGATGGCAGAAGTCAGCTCTTCAGACTCTGATAGTGAGGTATCCACTTATGACTCTTACTCTAATGAAACTGAAGCTAATCTGCTTAAACTGACAAAAGATCACACTGAACTTAAAAAGACTTGTGCTGATATTCAGAAAAAGCTTGGCTTCTTTGAGAGAGAAGCTAGACTTCTCACTCAAGAAAAGGCAAAAATATCTTTAGAAAAGGAAGAGCTTGAAACTAATTGGCATAAAACCCTAAATCCTTTAAAAGAAAATATTTCAGATCTCAACTCAGCCTTAAAAGCCAAAACAAAGGAACTTATGGATAATGAGAGTGATAGACTTAATATACTTGCTCTTAAAAACTTCTTTCAAAGAGAAAGAGAAGTCCTTCACCAAGACCTACTTAGCAGAGACCTTTTAATCAAAAAGTAGCAAGATGCACAGAAGGTGTACGAAAAGATAAACACACAAATAGGAAGAAGGGGAATTGGCTTCTGTGATATAGAGGCACCAAAAGAGACAAGTCCATGTCTTCTCTATTTTGTGTAGGAGACACTATAAAACCAGGTTTTCCAAATCTAATTTCTGTAAGCAAAAGGCAGAAAATCTCTAGGGAACCTCACAAGGGGAAACCTATGAAGATGATGAATGTGTGGTACCAAAAGACAGATTTGTCACCTCCAGCCTCTGTCAAAAGAGACTCCAAACCAAAGAAATATCTGAAAACTCAGGATCAGATAGGAATCTTCAAGTTTGGGGACCCTGAGACTCAGACCCAGGTTGCCTTTGTCTGCACAATAGACTTTAAAAAGAAACTATCGGCAGAGGCACCTGAGTTTATGTCTGCTTCTTCAGAAGAAAAACTGCAACACATTTCTGAAAACGAGTTGATGGAAATCGGTAAAAACAACTTTTATGAAAACCTTGACACACCCTTTGTCAAACAAAATCTCTGTGAGGAAATCTTAATGAACACTTCTGTTGATCTAGAAGATATTCCCAACAATAAGGAAGAAAGTGAGTATGGCTCATGCTCAGAAAGTCCTGCCTCTGTCGATAGAGATCTCAGTGACTCATCCTCTGACGAATCTGAGACTGACTCCAATGAGTCAGAGATAGTTCCTTGTGAATCAGAGGGATTTAAACTTCCCTCTGGAATTCTTAACAAAACCATTCCTCCAAAGGAGAAAATCACAAGTGTTCCTATCTGCCCGGACTTTTTGGACATGTGTATACAAGCAAAAATCTCTCTTGAGCTTGAGAAAATCAAACAACAAAAAGAAAAGTCCTCTCAAAGTTCAAAAGCTCCAAAACCTTTTAGGCCATTTCAAGAAAAATTAACTTGGCAACAAAAAGGTAATTGGGTTAAAAATGACAAGTCTTTTTCTGTGACAGTGAAATCGACAGAAGTTCACCACAGAGGATGGGCTCAACAGAAGGCTACTCCCAAGAGAGAATTTTCAAAAAATCAATCTAGTATAGATAGGTCTTCTTGTAATAGGAAGTCTAATGCTAGGAAAGATTGTAATAATAAAGCCTCCGTGCCCATATTCAGTGATTTTAATGAAAAGTTTAAGCAAATTTCTTCGCATATCAATTATTGTCATTGCTTCGATCTTATGTATCAACTGAACCAACACTTCTCTAGCCCTCACTGTTTCCTCTCTAGACCCAAAAAGAAGGCAAAATTCAAGGGTAAGAAGAAACAAGATGGTTCTTCGAAAGAGGTTAAAACCAAAACTAAGGATGCTAAGGCAACCTTAAAGACCCCTAACAAAACTGGACCCATTTGGAAATGGGTACCTAAAAATCTCTGATTGTGTTGCAGAAGCAGTATGTGCCGATATGGTACCTAGACTCCGGGTGCTCAAGGCACATGACTGGCGACAGAGGTCTACTATCCTCATATAAAGACAAACTTGGAGGAGGATCAGTTACCTTTGGAGATAACAAGAAGGGGTATATAAAAGGCTATGGAGTCATCAAGAAAGAAAATATAACCGTATGCAAAGTTGCATATGTGGATGGCCTTAAGTACAATCTTTTCTCTGCAAAGGAAAGATACAGGCGTAGAACTTCTGCGCGCCGAAAGAAAAGGTGATCTGTACCTTATGAACTTCAGTGTCAAGAACAAAAATGACAAGCTCTGTCTTATCGCGTGCAAAAACGAAGAAGCTTGGTTATGGCATAACAGGTTCTGCATCTAAACTTCCATACTCTAGATAAACTTGTTAAACTTGATCTGGTTAAAGGTTTGCCAAATGTCAAATTTAACAAAGATCATTTGTATTCTGCCTGCGAAATGGGAAAACTCAAGAGAGCTTCCCATAAAGGCAAGACTGATGTGTCTTGCCCTAGGCCTCTGTACATGCTTCATGTTGACCTCTGCGGTCTCATTGCTACACAGAGCCTAGGTGGCAAGAAATACATGCTAGTGTTGATTGATGAATATTCAAGATATACGTGGGTGGAATTTATCCGAAAGAAATCAGATGTTCCAAACATTCTGATTAATCTAATGAAAAGAATCCAGGTTCTTTATGAGTGCAGGATACAGAACTAAGAAGCGACAATGGCACAGAATTCAAAAACTCTGTCATTGAAGCCTACCTTACAGAAGAAGGCATCTCGCAGAACTTCTCTGTTGCACGCACCCCAAAACAGAACGACGTGGTCGAACGCAAAAATCGCACGCTTGTGGAGGATGCAAGAACAATGCTAACAGCATCTGGATTGCCCACATCTTTCTGGGCAGAAGCCGTTTTAACTGCTTGTTACACCCAGAATCGATCAACAATAGTGAAGAGACACATCAAAACACCATACCATTTGATCAATCAGAGGAGACCAAACATCAAGTTCTTTCACGTTTTCGGATGTAAATACTTTGTCCTCAACGACAGAGAAGCTAGAGGGAAGTTTGATGTGAAGGAAGATGAAGGCAAGTTCATCGGGTATTCTGCCACTTCTAAGGCATACAGAGTCTATGTTCTGAGGACCCGATCAATTGTGGAGAGTATCAATGTTTCTTTTGACGATTCTTTTCAAAAGACTTATGAGCAAATCAGTTCAGAACTCGGTCTGAAAAAGGAATCCTCTGCCATTTCCAAGGCAAGAGAAGCAGAACTCAATCTGCTGTTTGAGGAAATGTTCCATGATGATATTGATCCCTCTGCTGGAGCCACCAGAGCCTCTGGAGAAACATCTTCTGCCGACCAGAGTGATTCAGGTATATCTCTAACTGGTCCCTCAAATACTTCACCCTCTTCCATTAATCGTGCAGATGCAAGTGTCGAGGGGGAGCAAGCAGAGGATGATGTAAACAAGGATACCACTACAGAGGCACTGAAATACCAACTCTAGTAACAATAGAGGAAGCAATACCAGAGGAGAATGAGGATTCCGTCTCAATATTCTCAGAGGAATCAATACCAACCCTTATTGAAATACCTCGACAAGCTGAAACACCATGTTCTAGCACAGAAGTACCATCTACTACAGAGGTTGCACTAGAATCATCGTGTGCAACCACAGAAGTTTAACTGAATGATTGCAAATGACCATCTCCCAAGGATGACCAAGTGGACAAAGAGCCATCCTCAAAGCCAAATCATCGGTAGTCCTTCAGACAAACTGAAGACGAGATCAGCCACTGCTAATTTTTGTTTCTTTACAAACTTTATTAGTATGATAGAGCCAAAAAGAGTTTCTGAAGCCCTAAATGATCCAAACTGGGTAGAAGATATGCAAGAAGAGATTCTCCAGTTTGAGAGAAACAAAGTATGGACCTTAGTTCCTCTGCCAAGAGGAAAACAAGCTATAGGGACAAAATGGGTCTTTAGAAACAAGAAGGACGAGGATGGGGTGGTCATCAGAAACAAGGTGAGATTGGTGGCCAAGGGATACTGCCAGGCAGAAGAAATAGACTATGATGAGACCTTTGCCCCTGTTGCACGGCTCGAAGCGATAAGAATCTTCTTAGCATTCGCAGCCCACAGAGGTTTTAAGGTTTTTCAAGTGGATGTCAAATCCGCCTTTCTGAATGGACAGATTCAAGAGGAAGTATACGTCCAACAGCCACCGGGGTTCGAAAGTGCCAAGTACCCAAACCATGTCTATTACCTCGATAAGGCTCTGTATGGACTAAAACAGGCCCCAAGAGCATGGTACGAGCGCCTTTCAACCTTTCTCCTTGGTAATGATTTCGAAAGAGCTACTACCGACACTACTTTGTTCTATAAGAGAAAAGGTGAAGAGATTCTGCTTGTGCAGATATATGTGGATGATATTATATTTGGCTCTACCAATGCATAATATTGCACTGACTTTGAAAAACTCTTGCAGAGCGAGTTTGAAATGAGTATGATGGAAGAACTAAACTTCTTCCTAGGACTCCAAGTCAAACAATCATCAAAAGGAATTTTCATAAATCAATCTAAATATGTCTCTGACATACTTTCTAAATTCAAACACTCTGATGCCTCTGTCATGAAGACCCCCATGGCCACTGGACCTAAGTTACACTCAGATCTAGAGGGAAAGTCTGTAGAGTGCAAGCTCTACAGAGGAATGATTGGGTCTCTTCTGTACTTAACCGCCAGTAGACCAGATATAATGTATGCCACATGTCTTTGTGCAATATATTAAGCTAACCCTAAAGAATCCCACCTACTTGCTATAAAGAGGATCTTTAGATACCTAAAGGGAACCAAGAATCTTGGCCTCTAGTATCCAAAGAACTTTGGCTTTGATCTCATGGTTTATATAGATTCAGACTACGGAGGATGTAAGCTTGACCGAAAGAGTACCTCTGGGAGTTGCCAATTCCTGGGTGGTAAGTTAGTCAGCTGGACTTCGAAGAAGTAGAATTGTGTGTCAACGTCTACAGCAGAAGCCGAATACGTTGTTGCTGCTAGCTGTTGCTCCCAGGTTCTGTGGATGAGAACTCAGCTAAAGGACTATGGTCTTAACATCCAGAAGATTCCCATCCTCTGTGACTCAAAGAGTACCATTGCGATCTCTGCCAATCCCGTACAGCACTCTAAGACGAAGCATATTGATATCCGGTACCACTTCTTGAAGCATCATGTTGAACAAGGCACAATAGAGATGTACTTTGTGTCAACAGAATTTCAGCTTGCAGACTTGTTCACCAAGGCACTTGATGAGAAAGATTCCTTTTCTTGGTGGGGAAGTTAGGTATGCTAAACATGAGCTGATTCCTTTGTAAGTATGACAAGATCCTTCTGTACATATGTATGTATTTCAATCCTTGAGTATGTAAATTCTTTATCATTAAAAGTTCTGTATCCAACAGAGCTTCTGTGGAATTGCTCAGAGCCTCTGACAATTCCCACAGAATCTCTGGTGAGTTTGACCTATGTTCTATGCTCTACTTATCATATCTGATCCATGCATAGGTCAAGGGGGAGCAGAAGGAGACCTTGAATGATCTACAGAGGTTACTCATTCAAGGGGGAGCCAAAGAGGGGTATTGGTCAACCAACTCAACAGAAGTCAGGGACTTTGCCGAGCAAAGGAGAATCTAAAAGTGAGTATCTTGCACAAAACCTTTTTCCAAAACAGTTTTCTAGGACACCAATTTCCAAATATGTCCTAGAAACACAGTTTAAAACAGTCAAAACTTTGGATGAACAAAATGTTTTATGAGCTTTCCGTAATTAGAAATTTTATGTCATAGAGCCTCTGCTGAGCTCAACAGAGCCTCTGTAAGCCAGAGCCTCTGTAACTGCAAATTTTATACGGAAACTCTACCGATCACTTCCACTGTCTTCTCAAATGTTTTTGGTAAAGGTGCAAGCACATAGATAATGGAAGAAGATTTTAGATCACAGAGCTCATTCCATCGCTGAGCTTTTGTCGATTTGATACTTGTGCACAGAAAAGGGTTCTGTAGGTACGAGTTATTTACCGCAGTGACAGACATCTGCGTATAGAGACGCCCATGCGCCTAGCATTAAATGGGCGCTGCACGACGTCTCATCGTGCTCTGACACCTCCGACGTGGCACGCTTCTATTGGACGTGTCAGTCAAACGTCGGTACTGAAGCATTTCTCACAGCTGTATACTTGAGTGCGGACCCCAAATTATATTGAATTCACTTTTACTGTGCAAATTCTATCCGTTTCTACCCCACACTATAAAACCCCGTTTACCCCTCTCCTTCTTCCTTTACGAATATCTCTCTCTCTAAAACTCTCTGGAAAACTGTGCAAGAACCTGCAACTTCTCATTTCCTACTCCTTTCTTCAAAGAAATCAACCATGGCAACCACCAACACTCCAGCGAACTCCCCTGCTCAGGCTGAGCATTCTCAGTACCCCTCACCAGCAAAAAACTTGGAGCAAGAACACAGTGGAAACTCCGTGGACTTTGCTCTGACAACCCACCTTCAAAACTTTTTGGATAATGACCAGTTTGAAAACTCCCTCTCAAACCCAATAACCATTACCTCGTTCCCTCTAAAACGGCTTTTGGGGACGAACACGCAATGTTGTTAAATATTCTGGAAAATCACCCCTTGAACTCACTGTTGACCAAGAATGTTACAAAAATACCTGCCAGATACCTGAACCAGTTCTGGCAGAGCTGCTATTACAACCCCAAGAACAGACAAATCACCGGATATGTCTCCAGACCTGATAACTCTGAGAACTTGGAGCTAAGGTTCAATAGAACCATGCTCTCCATGGAGTTCGATTTACCCACCAGAGGTCTTTTGGGGATAAATGACTACGCAGAGACCCCTTCGAACAGAGAGCTCTGCGACTTTGCAGAGATGTTGGGCTACAACACCCATCTCACCAAGAGGAATGAGTTCAGGAGGAACCGCTTTCCTCCTCTGTGGAACACCCTATTCTCCATCCTTAACAGGTGTCTGACTGGAAAGGTGGGTAGCCCTGACCAGAGCTCTCACCAGATATTGGCAATCATGTACGGGGTGTACTATGATTTGCCTCTGGATTATGCCTCCCTCATGATGCAGGAACTCGTTAACACCATTGACCACAAAATCTATACGCAAAAGGCAAAGGGCCCCAAAAGCAAAGAACTCACTGCTCTACAATTCCAGAGGACCTTAGGTGTCATTTTAGAACCTCTGCTTGACTTGGAAGATTGGCCAATGGAAGGGCCAATTGTAAAAAGCTACCCTCTGACCAAAATGACCCCTACAAGGCATGCAAATGGATACCAGTTCTGCAGGCCTCTACCATCCAAATTGCTCACATACGTTACAGATGAAGACCTTAGGTTAGCTTACATACGCGATCACCAGACTCCAAAATCGAGTCCTGTGACACCCCCGCGTCTAGGAGCCCATGTAGGATCAGTGGTAGTCGAGAGAATGAGTGCATAGGAGTGGGCAGCAGCTATAGAGAAACATAGGCTCAAACATGAGAAAGTTCAGCAACAGAGAAGCAAAGGTAAACCTTCTGCACCTCCAAGCAAAACAACCGCAACACACTCCAAAACACAGAAGGATTCCAAAGCCCAGAAACCAACAGAGGGTACCTCTGCCACTGCGGCACAAACCCAACAACCACCACAAGAAACAATAGTGGTTGCATCCTCTGCACCCCTTCCTCCGAAAGAAAAGAAGAAGAAAAGAAAAGCCAAATCTTCTGAGGAGGGAGCCCCAAAACCCAAAAGAAAGAAGGCCAATAAACCCAAAACCCCTCTGCAGAGCATCGCAGAGGAAGCAGAAACAACAGCCACAATCCAAGAACAACCTCTGCGATCCCCCACTCCTTTTCGATACGCAGAGCGAACTGACTTCTCTACATTCCTTGAGCGCCAGGATATCGCCACCACCTTGGATACTTCTGGTTGGGTACCAGAAGACCTCACAGATTGGACAACTATAAACCCCAACGTAATTGTGTTAGGTCTAGAGTTTTGTCAAAAACACAAGTGTTGAGTTCAGAGTAAGAAGACCAAAGAAGACTCAGAAGACTCAGAAGTTCTGAGTAGAAGACTCAGAAGTTCTGAGTGAGAAATCTCAATAAGATTCTAAGTGTTGGATTCTGACTAGAAGGTTCAGAGTTCTGAGTAGGAGACTCAGAACTTCTGACTATGAAGACAAATGTTCTGAAGCGCTTATTCAGAAGTATGTTCAGAATTCATATCTTGGGATATTCTCTGTTATATTCAGTTACTAATTAGGACATGTGTAATTGTTCTATTAGTCTGTTTCTTTTATGTACTGTAGCTTTAGTCTTTCCTTAAACAGTATATATAGGAGTTAGCAACTGTATGCTAATAGATCTTTGGCTAATCTTTCACATAACTTTTCACGCATATCTTTTGAGAGAGAAATTCATTGTAATATCTTGCAATTCACAGATTGTTAATAAATCATATGACCAGTTGCTGTGAATACGATCTTGAATGTTCATTCTATATTGAATCTTGATTATAAGTGACGATTATGGAACCTACAAATGGTATCAGAGTCAATCAACAAACAAATTCGTCCAAGAGTGTGTTTGATCGCGTTCTTGAAGTTTCTTGATCAATTCGTCAATTGATTCCGCTGCTGTTAACAATTCTTGAATTCCTAACAATTCTTGAATTCGTTTCTATCATTGATTCAAGAAATTTGAATTTGTCTTTCTGTTGAATCGATATCTTACAATCAAGTCATCCAAAGATTTTTCTCTCTATGCTGATTAATTCTCGAAATTAAACAGAGATCACAGGTATGTTTTCGAAATTTTTGATTGGTTTCTTGATCAAAGTGATTATATCTGCTGCTTGTTGATTAGTATTCAATTTTTTTATTGAAAAGAAGATTTCATTAATTCATGTACTCTAACTGTTTGATAAAATGCATGTGACAGATTTGATTAGTTCTTGCATATTCTATATCTGTGTTGATTCTCAGTTTTGATCATAACTCATAGTTGATATTTGAATTTTTCATTTCATCATGCCTGAGATTGTTGAAGTTTTTGTGAGACCTGTAAGTTCTATAACCAGCTCAGACAATTTAAAAAAATTAAGTCCTATAAAAGCAAAAGAAACAATTTCTGAAACAAAAACTGAGATTGCTCATTTAAGCAAGATTGCTAATCTTCAAGCAAAACAAGATGAAAATACAAAAGTTATAAAGATTTTGCAAAAAGAGAAATCTAATTTTCTAAAGGATTTTGAAAAGGTTCAAGAAAACATAAAGTTGTTAGAAAAAGAGAATGTTGATTTGAAAGAGAAAGGCAATTTTAGAAGAAAGATGTTGACAGAGTCTGAAAATAGAATCAAATCATGTGAAATGAAAAATTGTCAACTCTTGAAATAGATCTATGATTTTGAACAAGTTCTTATACTTGAAAGAGTGAAATTTGAGAAAGAGAGAAGAGACTTTCTAACTGAGAGGAAAGGTTTTGAAACAAAGTCTGTTGAATTATCTCTGAAAATTTCTGATTTGGAGAAAATTCTTGCGAAAGAAAGAAAAGAGTTTGAATGCAAGAATTTTTTTTCAAAAAGAAAAGAATGGTTTTGAGAAAAAGAAAACAGGAATGTTAAATGAGTTTTCTGTAAAAATCAATGAGTTGGAGAAAGAGTTAGAAGATGGAAGGAAAGAGACTGAAAAGAAGAAGGTAAATGGCTTTAAAGAAAAATGCTCAAAAGATGAGGCTGAAAAGGAAAAGAAAGTTTTTCATTTGGAGATAAGGAGACTTATTAAGAAATTATCTGATTTATCAACTAAAATCATGATAGAGAGGAAGTCCAAATCTGATTTGCAGTCAAGGTTTGATTTGTATGTTAAAAAGTTTAAAGAATTTGAAACGAAAGTTGTTGACAAATCAAATCATAGTTCAAAAGATCAGATTCGTTCTTCTAATTTGTTTTATGATTCTCATATTGATAAATCTTATAATTGTTCTTTTAAAAAGGTAAAAATGGAATGGAGAGTTAAAGGAACAACTTCTAAGAAAGAAGTGCCAAAATCAAAAGTTCCTAATTCAAATGTCAAGAAGAACAATACATTTCAAAGAAAATCTTTTGTTAAACCTGATGTGATTTATTCTGTAAATCAATTAGTCAGAGTTGCACAAAAGAAACTTTGTTGTTCATATTGTAGGACTAATGATTTTGTGAACAAGAATTTTATTCAGCATTGGTATGGTTCTTATAGAATATCTGCATATGCCACTGCACCTAACAAATCAGGACCCAAGTTCATATGGGTACCAAAGACAACTTAATCTGTTTTGCAGGTTATTCATGTGTAAAGTTGAATGATCATATATTGACGCATGACTGAAAACAGATGCTGTGCTTAAATTGAGAATTTTGACTTTTGGATAATTCAGTCCAAAACTCGGTCTGAATGTGATTATGGATTTCTGATTCATACAGATCAATTTGTTGATTTTAAAGCGTTTTTTTTTCAAAAAGTTCAGTTACTTTGGTGTAATCGAACTCATAGTTGTGAGTGTTTTTGGTAGAAAACATTCCAAGAGAATATGTTCAGAATCACATTTTGAGCAACCCTGCAAATTTTGGTTAAAAAATTCTGATTTTTGAGCAAGTTATGGTGATTTGAAGTTTAGAATGTTCTAAAATCCCAAAATCCAAACATTTTTCTAAGGTATTTTCTCTGGATAGTTTTATCAGAATTCTGACTCTGCTACTCAGAAGTTCTGACTCTACTACTCAGAATTCTGACTCAACTAATCAGAATTCTGACTCTGATACTTAGAATTTTGAGCAAGTGACTCAGAATTCTGACTCTTCTAATCAGAATTCTGACTCTACTACTCAGAATTTGGATTTTTGATCTCTAATGAGGAATCATCGTAGATGATTACCAAAATCTCTTGATTTTGTAGGATTATCTTGATTTCAGAGGGAGTATTGACTCAAAATTTGATCTGACTGTTTCAAGATAAAGTTCAAAACACGTACTTAAATGACTATGGCTTCTGAATAATTCAGTTCAGGACCCGTACTTCAGAGACTAAGACTTCTAAACAAATCAGTTTAGAACACATATTTCTCAGGTGATATCCTTAACTGTCATATTTTTATGTTTCAAGGAACAAGTGGTGAAAGGTAACATTGCATTACGTTTATTTCTATTGCTTTGAATGTTTGAATCTTAACAAATTTAATTCAATGATATGAATTTTTTTTAATTTTCATTCAATGAATAAATGTGTGTCAAAGAGTGATTTTACAAGTATTTTGTATTATCTGAGCTATATTTGTTTCAACTTTCACTTCTGAATTAAATCGAAAGGTAAGCAAAACATGAATGAAATTATGCCGAATGCTCAATGTTATGAAATCTATACTTATATAGAATATAATGCTCAAAAAGCCTAAATGTCAGAATGATGGATGGAAACGAAAATATGGGGGAAGTACTACGTTTTAGAACCAAGTGATTGAGATGTAATATATATATATATATATATATATATATATATATATATATATATATAAAATTATTTAGTTTGAAAGTTTGTACATGTGGCCTTTCTGGTTTGGGAGAGTAAGTCCTAAGGGGTGCTCGACACCTAGTCCCTGAGATCAACTGGTCTGGGATTGGCTGACCCAAATCCTGCAATAGAACCAGATAGAAAGCCATGTTCTACTGGTACAAATGGGTTTAAGATATATCGATGTGGCCTTTCTGGTTTGGGAAATTAAGTTCCAAGGGGTGCTTGTCACCTATCACCTAAGACCAACTGGTCTGGGATATGCTGACCCAAATCCTGCTATAGAACCAGATAGAAAGTCATGTTTAACGATGTATCTTATTCTTACTAAACTTTTTGATTAAAAGATGCCAATGTGCACAAAATTAAAAGATGTCAATGAGCACAAAATTAAAAGATGCCAATGTGCACAAAATTAAAAGATGCCAATGTGCACAAAATTAAAAGATGTCAATGAGCACAAAATTAAAAGATGCCAATGTGCACAAAATTAAAAGATGCCAATGAGCACATATCTCTTGAAACTTTGGGAAAATTCAAAGTCGCAATAAACCTGTAAATTTGTGAAAATCCTGATTTTGGACAAATAGTGTAAGTAGAGCAAAGTATTCGTATATGTTTTTAGAATTGCATATTCTTGAAGCTAATCATATTTCGCATGCTAAGCACACCAAATAGATTTAATAAAGGGATTGAAACTGAACATTTTTAACTTGATATGCAATGATGACTTGTATTTGAATCCAAACACATGCATTTGATTTCATTTGATTGAAAAATCTGATAAATTTCATTAAGTTGGATTTCTTTTGTAAAATTTTCAAATGATCAAATGTTAGTAGTTATCAAGTGTAGTTCAGTGAATCTTATTTTCCTTGTATAAATGTTTTCATTAAAGCACTATATTTGAAATGAATAATTTTAATGAAATATATGCATACTTTCAGGGGGAGAAAACAAATTGCTCTATAATTCTTATTTTGAGGGGGAGCAAGGTTATTCATTAAGGAGGAGAAAAAGCATAGACTTCATTCGAAGAAAAAGCATCGCTAAAGTTTTGAAAATCAAGGGGGAGAAAAGCTAAAGATTTTGAAGATTGATATGGTTTTTGTACAGAAATAACAAAAGAGAGAAATGTTATTTTAAGAAGGAGAAGAGGAAAAGAAAACTGATCGGTTGTTTCTTATAAAGAAATCTTATGAAAGCTGAAATGAAGATGAGAATTGTCATTTCAAGGGGGAGCAAAGAAAAAGCAAATATATAACAGAAATCAATTTGGAAATCGTTGCTGTTGCTGATTAAAGACTGACCAGAAGTTGTTAACTCAGATTATTCAGAAGTTCTGAGCAAAAGTTGTCAGAAGAGCTCCTTCTGAAGATTGTTCCTGCTCTAAGAATTTGATGATGAAAAGTACAAGTGTGTTTGACAAAAAGGGGGAGATTGTTAGGTCTAGAGTTTTGTCAAAAACACAAGTGTTGAGTTCTGAGTAAGAAGACCAAAGAAGACTCAGAAGACTCAGAAGTTCTGAGTAGAAGACTCAGAAGTTCTGAGTGAGAAATCTCAATAAGATTCTAAGTGTTGGATTCTGACTAGAAGGTTCAGAGTTCTGAGTAGGAGACTCAGAACTTCTGACTATGAAGACAAATGTTCTGAAGCGCTTATTCAGAAGTATGTTCAGAATTCATATCTTGGGATATTCTCTGTTATATTCAGTTACTAATTAGGACACGTGTAATTGTTCTATTAGTCTGTTTCTTTTATGTACTGTAGCTTTAGTCTTTCCTTAAACAGTATATATAGGAGTTAGCAATTGTATGCTAATAGATCTTTGGCTAATCTTTCACATAACTTTTCACGCATATCTTTTGAGAGAGAAACTCATTGTAATATCTTGCAATTCACAGATTGTTAATAAATCATATGACCAGTTGCTGTGAATACGATCTTGAATGTTCATTCTATATTGAATCTTGATTATAAGTGACGATTATGGAACCTACAAATTGTCTCAGAAGTTGACTCTGATCTGGAGGAACATGACAGAACCCCTGAGGGTAATCAAGCGGAAACCCCAGAAGGTCGAATGAACTCTGACATGTTTGCCTCTCCTCCCAGCTACAACCCAGAACTTGATCTCACAGAGGAGATGGTAGAAACAGATGACACCTGGGTGGAAATAGAATCTAAGTTAGAATCCCCTGTCTTAGGATGCTTGACAGAGGAAGAGAGCCAAAAAGATGCCGAAGTTGGTAGAGGCACACAACCATAACCCCCTCCCAGTGCAACCCACACATCTAGCTCTGCCAGTCTAGTGGCAAATAAAGCTATTGAACAAGAGCAGCACGGCTCGATCCCATCCCCATCCAATCATACAGAGGAACCTTTTTCCTCCTCTGTGCCACTAATATCCGGGGAAATCCAACAGAGGATGCCCTCTCTACAGGGCATCCCTCTTATTCGTGATCAGTCGCCCCAGATCACACCTGCAATCCCAACAGAGGAATTCGTTTCCTCTGACACGCACACAACTTTAGGACCCAAAGGCTCTTCAGATGAGCCTATAGTGCACATGGACGAAGGGACTCTAGACAAGTCCCCAAGTCAACTCAAGGATACTTTTGTCCCCACCTCTGGAGTGGATCAGAATAAGGTCCTTGACAGAACTTCTGTAGAGTCTGAGGCCTTAAAAACCTCTGCTCGAGGATCAGAAGGAATTCCTTCCGTCCATAACATAAAAACAGGGACGAAAGAAGGCGTCTAAGGAACAAGGACTCACTCTGGGAAAGAATGTGTTCCCCCAGAGGTTACACCAGGCTCATATGTCGCAAGGGATGAGTTCCAAACCCTTGTCACCTCTATGACCACCTCATTGAAAGAGTTGAAAAGCTCTTTCGACGCTCTTGCAGACTCCACCAACAGGGCACTGACCGATCTATCCACCAAAGTTGAGAACCTGTCAACAGAGGTGAAAAATGCCAGCGCATCAATGAGCTTCTGCCATGCACTCTGCACCATGCACTCTGCACCATAAGCAACCACGATCTTCACACTTGAAGCTTCTGCCATCAACCTCTCCAAAGGAAGGCACGAAAAGTGGCCACAAATCTTTCTACTCAAACCCCTGCATCTACGGGCCTCACAGCAGAAGATCTCAAAAAGTCCCCTAGAACAAGTCCAAGAACAGACCACCAAAGAAACTCAAGCCATGAAGCCCTCCGACTACATTACCAGAGCATAAATAACAGATCTTGGCCAGGGAATAATGAACGAGATGACAGAGTTTATCAAGGCCTTCACCACTGCAAATGCCAACTACATCAAAGACTTCCAGGCCAGCGTGGGAAAGCTGAGATTCAACTCAGAAGCTGAAGTTGCCTATCTGCTGGGCATATGTGATGACCTCTGCGCGAAAATGATCGCTGCAGGGGCAAGCCAACCAAAGAAACCTTCCTCCACATGCCGAGCAGAAGGTACTTTGAGCAAAGGACAGGATGACCCTGATGATGATTCAGATGGGCCATCAGGTCATCCTAAGGGGGAGAAGAAGAGGACAGAGAGGAACATCAGAGGTCTGCCAGCACCACCGCCACTAGTCGTCAAACCAATATCCCAAGTACCATCCTCTGAAGACCAAAACCAGAAGAAGACCACAGAGGAAATACCCACCTCTGTGGAAACAACTCAACAACAGGAAAACCTGCCCTCACCAAAACCAAAGACATCCTCAGAGCAGATCCAAATACTCTCTTCAACCTCTGAAGATGACCTACCCTCCCCAACACCAAAACCAACAGTGAAATCTAAACTAACATCCCCTACACCGATAACAAAAGTTGAACCCAAATCCACACCCAAAGAAGACCAACCTAAACCAACACCCAGAACAAAAACCATAGCTCAAAAACAAAGAAGATATCTGAGCAAAATAGAGGAGCCCTCACCAACCAAATCCCCTGTCAAACCGACAGAGGCAACCCCCCCCCCCCCCCCCCCAAAACCAACAACAGAGGCAACCCCAACAAAGATCTCAGAAGCTCAACAGTCAAAACCAATAGAGGCAACCCAATCCAAACCCATAGAGGAATCTCAGCCTAAGGCAAAGGACAAGGGAAAGTCCATCCTGACAGAGGAACCGAAACCCAAGAAACTAAAGCATCAACCTTCTGAAAAACTACTGAAAAGTGCATTTGATGCCTTTGTCACTCCAAAGCCAGAAGAAGAAGATTGGGCCTTCGGAATTCCTCCTCTGTCAACAAAGTCTATTCTAGACCCCAAGACGAAGCCAACAGAAGACAGAGTGGCCAAACTAACCAGCGACTTGGAAGTTCTGCGGAAACCTATGCCTCCACCCTCTGTGCCCCAACGCCAAATGGAAGAGGTTGTCTACAAGTATCTCTACAGCAGAGCTATCAATGATCCTCTGCCACCTCCTATTCTGAAATGTGATATGCTTCAGCAGATAAGAGAAGACTTCTACAGAGATAAAGCCAAACCTGTCCACCAAGTCTTCTCAAACTCAAAGATCACATAAGTCATCTACTGAAAGCTCTCACACACCAAAGGCGGACAATTTCACTACAACCTCTACCATGTCAAAAGGGTGGACAGATTTGAGAACAAATTCTCAGATGCAGATCTAAGAAACCTAAGCCCTTATGACCTACCTGATCTTCTAAGCTGGGCTAGGAAAAACTACGCTCGCAGGCTTGAGATCCAGAGGGCATACGATGAAATCTAACGGCCATGCGAGAAAAGCTTCTGATCTACAGCATGACAGACTTCCAAGTGGCAATTGATCTTGAAGTTAGGAAAATAACTCTCCCACCTCCAGAAGACCAATGCCCCTCCTCTGCTGACATCAGACCGAACTCCATCATCAGCAACCTAAAGGTTGGGTATGTCTTCCGCGATCCTCAAGGTAATTTGAAGCTATTCTTGGAGGTAGATTGCCAGAAGTATAACACGAAGACTTTACTCGAGTTTAGGGCCAATCTTTTGGAACACAGAGGATCAGAGTTCATGGATCTAACCTTCGCCAACAGATTAATTGAGGCCATTGATACGGTCATCAACTTCAGAAACCTCTGTATCAACATGTTCCGTAAACTCAGGGATGGAGGACTCACAAGGCCAATCAACGACTTCCCAAATGTCAGAGTCTGACCTCTGCAACTATCCTACTTTTGCTTTACTCTTCATATTTTGTACTTTAATGTAATCCAATGTAATGCCTCTGGCATAATAGTAAATGAAAAGTTCAACTTTTTACAGAGGTTAAATGTTCACCTCTTTTGTTCTTAGCCTAGAAACCATGCAACTTTCAAATTTTTTATTTTTCAATACTTAGGGGGAGATTGTTAGCTCCAACTTCTATGTCTAAGAAGTATTGAAAAATAGGCTAAGTGAAGATCATCGACAGAGCCTCTGCCAGAACACCAAGAGCAACCTTCACTCGAAGACTTTCAGAGGACAAGGCCACAGAGCCTCTGTCACCCTTGACAGAGCCTCTGTGGTATGAAGACTTGGAAGCTTGAAGACCCTTGAAGATCAAAGACAAAGACAAGTGTGCCTCTCACGTGCCTTTGTTGTACGAAGATTCTGAAGATCATTCGTACAAAGCGTGCCCTGCCACCTTCCACGTGTCATCCTCTGATGGGCCGCAACTTTTGCAGAAGGCGGCGCACTAACTCGACGTATACCAGATTCAATCCCACGACCTTGTCTTCGTACCTTAGTACTTCCTATCTCCAACTTGTCCCCTGTAAAGTAGTAAAAATAGAGGGTCTCACCAGACCTGTAATTGTAACTTTTGCACTTCACACACACACACACACACACACACACCAGATTAGAGCATAATCTCTTGTATTTCACACACTTACGGTGTTCTTGTGTAACTTGAAGAATCAATTGAAAGTGAATCATTGAGCTAAACTCTTGCCTTATTATTGTTTTACTTACTTGATTTTGTGTGTGTTTTCTACCGATTATTTCTTTTTAGTTCTATTAAAACGCTTCCGCATATAAATCTGTTTGAACTATCGAGATTAATATCTTTGTTGAGTCTTATTGTGGGATCAACAGAATTGCCTAGACAACCCGTCTAATCTGATCTTAGTGTTAAGGATTAGATTAGTAGGTTGTTTTGATAAGTTCAATTGTATATGTAAACCTTTGTAACTAATTTCTCCCTCTATGAATGAAAGTTTTGGAGAGATTGTTATAGACTTTGTTAAATTCAAGGTTTAAATTTATTGTGGTTTTTAGGGTGTTTTACATAATGCACATGTGCATAAAAACTAAAAAAAAAACTTATTTTACTTGTATGCACCAATACATACCGTTCAGATGAAGGGCTAACAGGGTGTTCCTTAGTTTTTCATTTTTTATGAGGTTTTCCCTTAAACCTCCCAATATATATATATATATATAGAGAGAGAGAGAGGGGGGGGGATAATAATTTGTAAACCTCTAAATGTGTATAAACTTTGGATTTCATAGGTTTTTTTTTGATGAAATTGTTTATTTTTATGAAAGTGTTTCATATCATTCATTTCTTGATGAAATTGTTTCATATATTTGTGTTTTTTATGTAAAAACGACAAAGTTTCATCAAGATAAGAAAATATAAGAAACGGATTCATAGAAATAAAAATATATATATATATATGAAACTACATAAAAAACACAAATATATGAAACAATTTCATCAAGAAATGAATAATATGAAACAATTTCATCAAAATAAACAATTTCATGAAAAAAATTCATCAAGAAAACCTATGAAATCCAAAGTTTACAAGAGAAAAAGTTTACAAAATAGTGCGCCTCTCTCTCTCTATATATATATATATATAGAGAGAGAGAGAGAGAGACGAGGATCCTATGAGAAAAAGAGTTAATGTGATAAGTTTACGAAGGGATTTGAACGCTTTATCACTTTTAATCTCAAAACAACACATGAATTGCGCTATAGAACATAATTGATGGGTGCATCTCATTAGTGTTGATCCAAGGGTGGAGATCTCTTCTCATCATAACTTTCATTCTCACTGAAACCCAACCTTATATATATATAGGCGAAAAGATCGTGTGAGAAGTCGAGGTTAACGTGAGAAGTTGATTTGAACCGTTGATCACTTTTAATCAAATGTCCTCCCATGAATTGCGACATAGAAGGCAATTGACCCGGTGCATCTTATCTCGGTGCATATCATCCTAATTTGTATCCATTTCTCATCCAACAGTTGATAACCGCTTCTCATCGGAACCCAACCCAGGGGAATACCTAAAAAGGGAAAACTGAAGAACACCCTGGTAACCCTTCATCTGGACGGTATGCACTTGTGCATATAAGTAATTTGTAACATGCACACGTGCATATGCACAGATGCTTAATGCACTTGTGCATAAAAATAAAAAAACAACATAATTTACCGGTATGCACAAGTGCATACCATCCGGATGAAGGGCCACCTGAGTGTTATTCAGTTTTTCGTTTTTTACAGCGTGAGAAGCGGTTATTAGGGACTAATCAATGGTTAAACCAAAATAAGATAACTAATCAATGGTTAAAACTAAAAAAGATTAATTGAGAAGTGATTATGGACAAAATTGGAAATTTGAATCAACGCCTACCTTATTTGACTTTTTATTTTCTTTTTTAATTAAAAAACTTTTACATACTTAAAGTTTAAAATAAATTATCTTAAAAATTACTAATATTTTAATCAAACAAATTACATCAAAAAACGAGAACTTCGTGATCTTCGAAATGACATCCATCTCGATATAGTTTTTTAACTTTTTTTTATGTGAAATATTATATGTGTGTTATATTCATAATGAATATGTATGTACGTCCTCGGGTGTCCACATTCGGTATGAATAACAAATGTGAACGTTCATTCACTATTTATGATGAATAATACAGTATTCAGTATGAATAATACAGTATTCATGATGAATAATATAGTATTCAGGATGAATATTACAGTATTCATGATGAATAATATAGTATTCAGGATGAATATTATTCACCCTGAATGTTGTATTATTCATCCTGAATGATACATTATTTATGATGAATAATAGATGAATGACCCGTGAAGGTGTGTACACATGGGGCGCTCTCTCTTGTTCTCTAGTTCACAACCAAAATTTGGTTTTATTCATTATGAATATGTATTCACATCTCCGTATGTCCACATTCAGTATGAATAACAAAGGTGAATGTTCATTCACTATTTATGATGAATAATACAGTATTCAGAATGAATAATACAACATTTGGATGAATAATACACGAATTCATGAATCGTGTATTATTCACCTTGAATGTTGTATTATTCATCCTGAATGATACATTATTCATGATGGATAATATATGAATGACCCGTGAAGGTGTGGAGACCTGACACACTCTCTTTTGTTTCCCGTTTCACACCGAAACTCGAGGGGTTCTCGATTCGTCTCAATGGTGTTGGGTTACGACGATGAATAATGTGATGTCTTACGACGTTGAAGAAAGTGTTCAAAAAGGTGATGTCGAGTTACGTACTTACGGTGTCGAGGCGTTGTACACACTAGAACGTACATAAATATTCGTACTGAATATAATGCATATATAGCATTCCACGTAAAAACGGTTAAAAAAACTATATCGAGATGGATGTCATATCGAAGAGCAAAAAATTCTCGTTTTTTTGATGTAATTTGTTTGATTAAACCATTAATAGTTTTTAAGATAATTTATTTTAAATTTTAAGGGGGTAAAAGTTTGTAATTAAAAAAAATAAAAAATCAAATATGGTAGGCGTGAGATTGACATTATCTTTCTTTTTTACCCCTAATCACTTTAATTAATAATTTTAATTAAAAACTCTATTTAATATGAGTTGTTGGATCAATAGAGATGGAAGGGTCGAGATCCGTCCTCGTGTGCGCGATGAAATATGATTTTTTATTTGAACTTTCCTCTCTCTCTCTCTCTATATATATATATATACCAATATATATAGGGTCAGGTTCAAGGGAAAACCTTAAAAAAATGAAAAACTGAAGAACACCCAATGAGCTCTTCATCTGGACGGTATGCACTTGTGCATACAGGTTATTTGTAACATGCATTTGTGCATATATGCACAAATGCATAATGCACTTGTGCATAAACCTAAAAAATCAACTATTTACCTGTATGCACAAGTGCATACCGTCCAGATGAAGGGTCACCAGGGTGTTCTTCAGTTTTCCGTTTTTTTTTAGGTTTTCCCTTGAACCTCTATATATATATAGAGGTTCAAGGGAAAACCTCAAAAAAACGAAAAACTGAAGAACACCCTAGAGGCCCTTCATCTGGATGATATGCATTTGTGCATACAAGTAATTAAGTTGACTTTTTGGTTTTTATGCACAAGTGCATTATGCATGTGTGCATGTTACAAATTATCTGTATGCACAAGTGCATACCGTCCAGATGAAGGGCCCCTAGGGTGTTCTTCAGTTTTCCGTTTTTTGAGGTTTTCCTTTGAACCTGACCCTATATATATATATATATATATATATATATATATATATATATATATATGTGTGAGAGATCAAATGCAAACTGTTGGTGCAAGTGTACCACATCTCTATATATTTATATATATTTATTTTGATGATTACAAACACACCGTATTATTGTTTATCTAACAATTTAATCCAAGTGTGTAGTTGTTGAAGAACACGAAGACTTAATCTGAAGGGTTCAAGACGGAAGTTTTATGTCGTCATTATTGTTTATAACTAATAATGATAAACACCCTAAAATAATATACCACTTGGATATTTCGAAAACCATTTGAAATATTTAATCTTTTAAATATTAAATTCAAAAGTTTTTTTTATATATATATATAATATATATATAATCGTATGCTGTATATATATATATATATATATATATATATATATATATATATATATATATATATATATATATATATATATATATATATATATATATATATATATATATATATATTATATAAACTCATCATTACTTTTTAAAGTATAAAGGAGTGTTGTGCGATTCCTATTGGTTGACAAGTTGGTGTCAGGCGGTATACCGCGGTGTGCAAGGCGGTATACCGCCAACTCATCTATCCGTTGGGAGGTTCCTATATTTATATGCGACGGTGGTGAAGAAGAAAAAAGAAGCAACAAGCAACAACCAACACCAACACAACAACTTACTCATCTGATCTCTCTCACTTATTTAACATATATATATTTTATAAAACCTTTTTTATAAAATATCCAAGTGATTATTATACAAGAGTGATTACCCATTGTGAGTTATACTCCTCTTGTAAGTATTTGAATAACGGGTGTGTGATCCTGTTTATCTCATAGCAGAGGCTTGAGAAACTATTACAAATTCCTTTGTATTTGGTTTGTGTTCTACCGTAAAGAATACATTTATTGGATCGTGTCGAGAAGTGTCTCGGCTGCTGGTTTATCACAGTTGGTGGTAAATCAGTAAATCTCCGTGTCAAGTATCTCTAACCTTTATCTCTTTATTTATTCCGCTGTGCATTTTAATTATATCTGTTTATATAAATTGCTTTGCATTTATATTTATTTATATAATATCTGTGTATCTGTTTGTATTTACACTCTTCTGTATTATTCCGTACTTACTCTGTATTTATTTATAAAAAGAATTTTTGAAAGTAAAAGATTTAATATACAACCTTACCCCCCCCCCCCTTAGGTTGTCTAACATTTGGTATCAGAGCGGGTCTTTCAAAAATTTTCTGTTTAAATATTTTTTTTAAAAATGGCTCAACAAACTAATTTTGTGTTTTCTAAACCTCCTTTGATAGATACTGAAAAGTTTGGCATTTGGGCCGAGCTATTTGAATGTCACGTTCGTGGCAAAAGTCAAAAAATTTGGGATATTATAGAAAATGGGAATTTTAGACCAACCAAAGTTGAAAATGATCTTATTGTTGATAAACCCATAAAAGATTGGACTCCCGCTGAAGAATCTCATTATTGTTTAAATTTTGAAGCTAAAAATATATTATATGCTGCTTTAACCTCTGATGAAATTGAAAGAGTTTATACTTATAAAACTGCTAATCAAATCTGGCAAAGCTTGAGCGACACTCATCGTGGAAATACTCAAGTTAAAAGCTCTAAAATAAATATTCTTGTTCATGATTATGAATTGTTCGAAATGTCAAAAGATGAGTCAATCGACTCAATGTTTAAACGTTTTAACCTCATTATGACTACTTTGAAAGGACTAGGTCGCACTTATCCTAACGAAGACTATGTAAGGAAAATCCTACGAGCACTTCCTTCGGAGTGGATGGCAAAAATCACATCCTTGGAAGACTCCCGAGATCTCGCAACTATGAAGCTCGATGATCTCATCGGCAATCTTAAAGTGCACGAAATTGCACTAAGAAGAAATCAAGTCCGGGAGCAAGTCAAAAAGAAATCCATAGCTTTAAAAGTCATTGCCTCAAAAGAAGAGGAAAAGGAAGAGGAGGAAGAAGCTAGCTCATCCGATGACGAACCCGAAAATCTTGACGATTTAGTCAAGTTGGTAAGAAAACTTTCTAAACTTTTATCTAACAAAAAGTTTGCCAAAAATGATAGGTTTCAAGAAAATGGAGACTACCGTCGTGGTGGTAAAAACCAAAGTCGCAACGTCCACAAACGTGAAGACAAATATGACGAATCTAGCGACGATGAAAAAGCCAATAAAAAGAAAGGCTTTTGCTATGTGTGTGGTGACAAGGATCACTATGCAAGTGTGTGTCCGAAACGAGCAAAACAAATCAACACACCAAAAGCTTTAGTTGGAGGCGCGTGTAGCGCAAGCATAAATGAGGCCCAAAATTTTTGTCTCATGGCCGACCATGATAATGAGGTATCTTCATCATGTCCTTTTGAAAATAATTGTGATAGTAATTATAGTGATAATTATTATAGTGACGATGAAAATAATCTTGACGAATTATATAAATCATTTCATGATATGGCTGCTCTCGCAAATAAATATAAAGATGAAATTTCTAATTTAAAAGAAACCGTATCTGTATATAAAAAGGAAATAGATGACGGTAAACAAAAATATGCTCATGATTTAGATGTTATCACTAAATTAGAAAATAAATTAAGTGAAAAAGCTATTTGTAAATCTTGTGTTATTTTAAATGATAAAATTGCATGCTTAAGTGAAAATAAAAATGAAAGTGTTGCATGTACAAAATGCGAGTCTCTTGAAAATGAAATTGCATGTTTAAATGCTAAATGTAAATCGCATGAGAAAAATGACTTATTAGCAAATGCTTTTAATAGTAGCAATGATAAAGTGCTTAAAATGCTAAATATGCCTAATCGTATAAATTGTCGTAAAGGAATTGGTTCCGATACATGTGTTGATAAATGTTCGTGTAAACCCATTAAAAGATTTTTTGCATCTCCTAAAATTGATACGAGAAAACCTCCATATATGTCAAAAATGAAAAATGTGAATTATGGAAGGAAACCGCATGCTCGTATGTATAATGGTAATTTTTCTAGACCTAAAAATAATGCGAATATAAATGCTTCATTTTATGTGTATGATAAATACAATCGTAAAATTAAAATGGTTAGAAAATGGATTCCGAAAGGAATGTTTAATGTTGATAATCCGGGTGGAATGCGTTTATGGTTTTAAACCATTTATATGGCTTTGTATGTTTGTCGTGTTTGTTTTATGTCGACAACATTTTTTTTTTTTTTTTTTTTTGCAGTTTATGTTTTATACTAACTGTTAAAAGGACCCATAAGAAAAGGGTACCACGAAAAATTTTCTTTGCCTTTTATAGGTGTTTCCTGACGAGGTTATAATACGTGGTTACCTGCCGAGGTTATAATACGTGGTTACCTGCCGAGGTTATAATACGTGGTTACCTGCCGAGGTTATAATACGTGGTTACCTGACGAGGTCATAATACGTGGTGATTTTTTTTTCACATAAAATTAACCGAAAATCGAAGCCTTAAGATCCTTTTTGGTGCAAGTGTTTCTTTTTGGTTATTTTGTTTCATGTCATTTATTATGCTTATTTTATCCCTCAAATTTTATAAAATCTTCAATTTAATATCGTTATTAATTTGAGGGGGAGCTTTTTATCTTTTACCCATGAGATTATGCTCTCTCAAATATATGCATATTTTGAGGGGGAGCATCTCTCGAGGGGAAGCATACCGTCTTTCTTGACCCTTTTTGTTTCGACAAACGGGGGAGAGAAACCGCATATGCTCATGCTTAGCGGTTGTGTTTGTCATCATCAAAAAGGGGGAGATTGTTGGTGCAAGTGTACCACATCTCTATATATTTATATATATTTATTTTGATGATTACAAACACACCGTATTATTGTTTATCTAACAATTTAATCCAAGTGTGTAGTTGTTGAAGAACACGAAGACTTAATCTGAAGGGTTCAAGACGGAAGTTTTATGTCGTCATTATTGTTTATAACTAATAATGATAAACACCCTAAAATAATATACCACTTGGATATTTCGAAAACCATTTGAAATATTTAATCTTTTAAATATTAAATTCAAAAGTTTTTTTATATATATATATAATATATATATAATCGTATGCTGTATATATATATATATATATATATATATATATATATATATATATATATATATATTATATTATTATATAAACTCATCATTACTTTTTAAAGTATAAAGGAGTGTTGTGCGATTCCTATTGGTTGACAAGTTGGTGTCAGGCGGTATACCGCGGTGTGCAAGGCGGTATACCGCCAACTCATCTATCCGTTGGGAGGTTCCTATATTTATATGCGACGGTGGTGAAGAAGAAAAAAGAAGCAACAACCAACAACCAACACCAACACAACAACTTACTCATCTGATCTCTCTCACTTATTTAACATATATATATTTTATAAAACATTTTTTATAAAATATCCAAGTGATTATTATACAAGAGTGATTACCCATTGTGAGTTATACAATTCTTGTAAGTATTTGAATAACGGGTGTGTGATCCTGTTTATCTCATAGCAGAGGCTTGAGAAACTATTACAAATTCCTTTGTATTTGGTTTGTGTTCTACCGTAAAGAATACATTTATTGGATCGTGTCGAGAAGTGTCTCGGCTGCTGGTTTATCACAGTTGGTGGTAAATCAGTAAATCTCCGTGTCAAGTATCTCTAACCTTTATCTCTTTATTTATTCCGCTGTGCATTTTAATTATATCTGTTTATATAAATTGCTTTGCATTTATATTTATTTATATAATATCTGTGTATCTGTTTGTATTTACACTCTTCTGTATTATTCCGTACTTACTCTGTATTTATTTATAAAAAGAATTTTTGAAAGTAAAAGATTTAATATACAACCTTACCCCCCCCCCCCTTAGGTTGTCTAACACAAACCACTCTAATTTTGCAAACCGTCAATTTTATTGGTTAAATTAATGAAATTGGTTCATGAAGTTGTTTAATTTGATGAAGTTGTTTCTTATAATTCTTTTCTTGATGAAAGTTTTTCATATATTTGTGTTTTTATGTAGTTTCATGCATTTTTCTCATTCTGATGAAATTGTTTCATGCATTTTCTTAGTCTGGTGAAACTTTTTCATTTTTACATGAAAAACACAAATATATGAAACAATTTCATTAGAAAAAGAATTATATGAAACAATTTCATTAAATTAAACAACTCATGAACAAATTTCATTAATTTAACCAATGAAATCGGCGATTGGCACGGTTTGCAAAATGAAACTACCCATATATATATATATATATATATATTATAGAGGTGAGTTCAAACGAGAATGAAACCTATTTAAAAGAATAAAGAGACAAATCTCAACCCCTAATTAGATGTAATCAATGGATAATAATAATAATGGTATTTTATGTAATTAATAAAACAAAAAACAAATTTTCAAACGAGGTAAAGGTATTTTAGGGGTAAAATTGGAATAAAAAAACATTAAACTGAGAAGTTTACTCGGGCGATAAACATGGAAGGAATATTAGTATCCTATCAAATCAAATCAGGTATAATAATCATTTCCTAAAATCTCTGGACCACCACCTTCATAGAGTTGAAATTCTAGAGAAAAAGATTGAAATTGTATCAATCTGGAGAAGCGACTACACTGGGTTGAAAATTTTGCAAACCCTTGCTCATACTAAGTTCTTTAGGTCTTTATTATCGATAGACATTTTTGTGTTAACTTTCCAAGTACTTGAACAAAGGCGATGTTTGTTTTTCTTTAGGAAGCTTTATTGGTATCACATATGATTAACAATATAAAAAACCAAATCTGCTATAGAATATCACTTGTGATTGTAAAGAAACAACAATCACATAATATCACTTGTGATTAACAAAAAAACCAAATCTGCTATAGAATATCACTTGTGATTGTCAATAATAATAAATAAAAGAAACAACAATCACATAATAATCACAAGAATAAATTATTGGTATCACATATGATTAACAATATAAAAAACCAAATCTGCTATAGAATATCACTTGTGATTGTAAATAAAAAAAACAACAATCACATAATATCACTTGCGATTAACAAAAAAAACTCATAATTATATCACTTGTGATTAACAAAAAAATAACAATCACATGTATTATACTTGAATATCACACGTCATTATCAACAATATTAAACACAAAGAGTGAATCTAATAAAAATATCACAACTGTTATAATTCACTGAAAACATATGAATAGAAACCTAACTAATAGTGGCGTTAATCAGTTGTGGATTTGTACTTTGTGTAGCTTCAGATCTGTGTTGTCGCCAGGGTTGGTACGAGAGTCAACGGTGGTTTTTTTAATAAAATAATGGTGAAACCGAGGATGATGGAAACAAGGCAGCGTGGATAGGCCGTGGGCATTTTTTTTCTTACTTTCTTCCATGAACTTTTCATTGGAGAAAAATCTTTGAGGCGCCGCCTTGATTCCGATAAGATCGAACACAAAAGAACAATGGCGACACACACCAAACAAACCCCCATAACAATTACGTTCAACAAACCTACAAACACGAAGACAAATTAGTTACCAATGGAGGACGAAACTACCGTCATAAAATATCCATTGTCAAACCCACAAAAGAATGAAGGAGGTGAATGAAGGAGATGAAAACGTTTGAATAGAGGATTTTGATATGAATGCAATATTGTGATCCCATAATTTTAAGAAGTCAAATTTATCCTAAATTAATCCATGGAATTATATGACCTTAATACCCTTTTAATTTTGTTTTTGGAAATTAATATTTTCAGAATTATTTTAAAAAATGATTGGTTAATAATTGTTCTTTTATTCCTTTAAATAGTTGTTATTCTCGTATGATCCTTCCTCTCTCTCTCTCTCTCTCTCTCTCTCTCTATATATATATATATATATATATATGCGAAGGATCATGTGAGAAGTTGAAGTTAACATGAAGAGCGTGAGAAGAGGATCTGACCCGTTATCACTTTTAATCAAATGGTCTCCCATGAATTATGGCTTAGAAGGGAATTGATCTGGTGCATCTCATTCTAATGTGCATTCATTTCTCATCCAACAGTTGATAACCACTTTTCACGTTTCTCAAGTTAACCTCAACTTAGAGAGAGAGAGTTCAATTGAAAACTGATTTTCGGTTGTAAACTAGGGAACAAAGGAGAGTGCGACACGTGTCTTGGGTGTCCACATTAACCATGAATAACGAAGGGAACGTTCTGCACTATTCATGATGAATAATACATGATTCATGATCCATGAATTATACATCATTCATGATGAATAACCAGTGAAGATGTGGATATACGTGACGCACTCTTATTTGTCTCCCGATTCACAACCGAAAATCGGTTTTAAATTGAACCCGTGTATGCGCACGCAAATTTGGAGGATTTTATTGTTTGTTTTGAAGTGATATTGGGCTTGTTTATTCATCTATCTCCATTTGCAAGCTCCAATTGTAATGATGAGAGATTCTTTTTCAAGTGCTTTTAACAAAGTCTTTTTTTACATCTTCAAATCTGAAATACGTTATTCGAATGCAATTTGCTTAACAGAGATGCGGCATTTGGAATTTTGGACCCAACTTTTTTTCGACCTTGTTGACCACATTTTGACCAAACCGCCTTTTTCTCGGACCCGTTCGTGTACAATTCTAATATTGATCAACGGTTATGAAAGTTTTGTTCATCGTAGACAAGTCCAATCGGGCACAATACTTTTTTCTATTTCATCACTTTTATAAACAAACATCATGATACCAAAATTCCTACTCCTGCTCCCATGGTTTACATAAAGTGACAAAACAAGAACAATTGGGGCCCACATCTCAGCTAATCCATGGGCTTAGGTGCCGGTGGTGGAGGCCCGGAGAAGATTTGATCCATCAGCGGCTCCGACGTCCGAGAACGGCCGATGCTTGAAGCCGCCTGTCGTTTTTCCCGATACGTTGCCCAAGTCACGAGATATAACCCCATTATGATCAACAATCCTCCTAGAATGCTGTTCACAAAGTGCAAGTTAACAATCAAAGCACACACATTTCTGTCTCTCTTTCACACACTTTTCATAAAGCCGGGGATTATCACGGAAACAACTGCTCTGCTCTTTGGAGTAAAGGTCAGGTTTACGTACATCATACCCCACAAACCCGGAACTACTGGCTCGTTTAGTTTGGTTTGGGTTTTTATGTTCTTTTTTCATAGAGGAGCAAAAATGAAAAGAAAAAAAAAACACAATCTTTTTCAACGTGATTAGCTTTTCAAACTATCGTATTTAGTTTTTTTGGGAAACAAATTATTGTCCTTGTAACAACCAAAAAGAATATTGCACCTTGCAAGATTGAGCAACTTTGGACAAAAGTATCACCGTACGATGGTTATTTTCTTCACTTACATTTCCACAATTTGTCCAAATTCACTCGTAAAGTGTAGATTTATCTTCGTATTTTCACAAGAACGATTGATTGTTTGTCTGTAGCAAGAATCAAGAAATGACAGTAAGGGGCTGTTTACCAAACGCTTACCGGGTAAGCACTTACCGGCAAAAGTCACCCAATGTGGTAACATTCCCTGCCATCAACATGGATTGATGGTAAGCGTTTATAACCCAGTAAGGCGCTTACAGGGTAAGAGTTATCACCCTCACTTACCGGGTAAGAGTCTCAATCGATCATTGTCTTCCTTTTACCGGGTAAGAGTCTCAATCATTGTCTTGCTCTTACCGGGTAAGATTCTCGGTCCTTTTTATGTTCACACGGTAATGTAACTGAATCGATAAGCACTTACCAAGGTAAGTGTTTAGTAAACGGCCCCTAAAACTTGTATGTGCTTGCGTAGTGACAAAACGGAGTATCAATAAATGCAGAGACCCAAGAACATATATACCTTCCCAAATATATTGGGCTTCCGAGGAAAATTCTTGACAAAATAGCAGATGCAGCAGGTTGAAGTGGATTGTAAAGAGCAACCAAAGCAGGTCCCAAGATCTTGTTGGACCATGTTAAAAGTCCATAGTTCAATGCAGACGCAACAATTCCCTGAAATAAACCATAAAACCGAACCTATAAAGATCATGTAAATCATATATAACTTGCTCTTCGAGGGTCTGAAGTCTGTGAAGCGACGAGCCCAGGAAACGAGTAACAAAAAGTCACAGAGACGTATTACATATATAAACATAAGTATGCACTAAGGAACCAACAATAATAAAATCTAGATGGGTGCAATACCTAATTGTAAATTATTATATCAAACAGCGGTTGAATTATTTACCCATACTCTATAATTTTAAAAAATTATTATGTTTTGATGCACATATAGCAAGAGAAAGATGATGAAAAAGATGCTTACCGCATAAACTACTGCCAAACCCTCGGATTGAGTCAAATTCCAGTTTGTTGACTCATTGTTCATGGAAACTGCTGTCGCTACCATAAAAAGAGTACCAAAAAGGTATGAATACGCTGTAACGGATAGGTTTGCAGAATACGCGGCCAACACTGGAGCCTGAAGATTTCAATAGCACATTTAGTTGAATTTGGTAAATAGGTTAAAATGTTATTGTTGTATGTTTATTCGAATATACGATTGTATACCTGAATAGCTAGAAAGGCAGCCATGCAAATGCAGTTCCCTATTAAGCATAGGACACCAAGGTGATAATTATCAATCCCGAAATTCGCAAGATTGGAGAACATCCATCCAGCAGGCTCTATTTGACCACTTGCACTTATTTCGTTATGTTGCCTAGGTACATTGTCTGCATACCCCAAAAGAGCAGGTCCTCGGAACAGAACCATTAAGATGGCACCAGAAACGCAAACAAGGGTCCCGCCAACCTTTGCCTGACCTTCAGTCTTGAGCACATTCACTGTTTCTGTACTGCATATACAGATATCTTGTATTTATTAACAATAATAATAATAATATGAATAAGAATATATCCAAGTAAAAAAGAAAATTCAGTTGAGCTTACCCCATCATTGCAGCAAGTATAAATGTGAACACAGGAATTGAAGGTTGAATCGCCGCAGCATATGTTGGATTCGTGTAGCCAAGACCAACAAGAAACAAAAGCTGGTTCCCAAATATCCTAAGCAAGGTCAAGATAAAGAAAATTATAAGTAAAATTGACCCATACCTGTTGTGAATGTGACCCATTAACCAATTCGATCGACCCATTTGCCACCTCTAATGATAAACCTAATTATCAGTAGAAGATTATAAACAAATATGAATGACAACTTTGTATATTATAAACTTACCCAGTCAACCCAAGAAAGAAGAAATACATCAGAAAGTGCCTAGTCATAGTTGGTCTGGTCCTCCTACAAACAACATAAAACAAACCAACTTTAGTTTCACACATTTCACAGATGATACAAGTGGTGTTTACAGGTCCATTTATGATTATATGTTACTTCTGAATATGAATATTTGGTAATGTACACCAGTTAACATATTTGACTTTTATGGTGCTGAACAATAACACAGGCAATAATCACTTTATCAGCATACTTCATGTATGACGAAGATTGATACTTACACTTCAGACCAACAAGATTCTAAATGTAGATGGCGCTGATAAGCCATCTCATATAGGTCATATCTAACCCTATCCCTTAGGGGCCGTTTGGTTCGTGGAATTCGAAGGAATTTGATGGAATTGGAATGACAAATTCCTTTGTTTGGTTCAATTCTTGAAATGGATGGAATCCTTTGAATTCCATTGGATTCCACAAATCAATGAATTCATCATTCCTTGATCTAATGGAAGGAACTGAATTCCATCCTTTTGCATTCATTTTAACACCGACCGCCCCCTGTCCCACCACAACCATGCAACTATTGTCACGGTCACACCATCATCCCCACCCCACCCACCCCCACCCAGCCGTGGCCCTGGCCCCTTACCCCACCCCTACCCCCAATGTGGCCCTGCCTTCCCCACCTTGACCAATGACCACCCACCCCACCCTGTCTAGCCCAACCATCCTACCCCACCCATCCCCACCCTGCCCCCTCACCCACACCCCACCCCCATCCTTGCCACACCCCATCCCTTCTGTCCCTGCCACCGCCCTCCCCCAAATAAAGATGGAGATTCCAATTATTTTTAGAGATTCCATTCCAATTCCATCCAACCAAACGCAATCAAAGCGCGTGGTCAAATTCCATCCCAATTCCTTCAAAGTCAAATTCCTTTGATGGATTCCAATTCCACCAAATTCCATTTTGCGAACCAAATACGTATCCATCTCAACCTTTAGCATTTTTGCTACACACCATGAGTACATGCTGATTTTTGGATTTGGCATATTGCCCCATAAATCATATAGAATTTACCTTCCAGCTGCAATGGGACATGTCGAACAGACAAGATTCCTGAAGTTTGGAACCATTTCAACCACCTGTTGTTATCCTATGACTAATGTTCTCAACAATGTCTCAGTAAAACTAATCCGAAAAAGGAATTATATCCTTCTTAACTACTTTTGACTAGGTATGAACACCATACCTCCTGCTTCCCTATCAACGCTACTAAAGTTGCACTTCCTATTCTTAGCTTTGTTCTAATTTGATATTAACACTTTTAGATTCCAATTTTGTATTAACAACTTGTCTAGTCTCATCAATCAACATTATATCATCACCAAGAAAAGCTTGTATTAACACCTTAGAATCGACTCTCCACAGATGCTTAAAACCTGCTCCTATAAAAGCTTGGTAACGCGATAGTTAGTACAAGTCTCGATATCTCCTTGTTCTGTATAGTGAGATCAAGGTAATATTCCTCCATTTGTTACTCAACTTCTGTCTTAAGCATGACATTAAATAATACAATAAGTTATATTGTATCTACCTCCCTTGAGGCTCTCCAAACCTCTAAAGGAATACAATTAGCCTGAGGTGTTTTACCTACTTTCAACTTTCTTAGTGCTTTTTTACTTCCGACACTACTTCTATGCACAACCTTCTATTAGCATCATCAGTAGTCTTCAAGTTCCTCTACACTCCCTAAATATCTCCATTGAACAACTTATCAAAATAATCTCTCCAGTGCTCTCTAACCTCATCTTTAACTAAAAGTTAGACGGGACTTAAGCCACTGTTTTCCTCTCTTTTTTAGCAACTTGCGTAGGTCCTTTTCTGTCTCTACAATGTCGTACCCCTTGCTTCTCTTATTGTCTCTTAGCTTTCGTCTTTGCTAGTTTATACTTCTCTATGTTCTCTACAACTTTACATACGAAAGTTTATAGAATACCTTCTCCTCGTTCCATCACCAAGCGTTTTCACTTGATGTTTACTTCCTTACTTTCTCCAGCAACCTCCTTAGCCACCTTTGACCTTTCAAATGCATATTGCCATTTTGTTCCACATCATATTAGCTTCCCATTTGGTACCCCAAGGTCCTTAACCATCCAATCAATAAACATACATACATTAACTCCTTCTAGGTTCCACCACCTAGTTCAAGGGTGTTTAACATTCCTACTCCATCTACAAGTAAAAGACTGCACCGGGAAAATCTGTGTCAAGTTCTTCTTCATGTCCTTGCACTTGGCTCAATTTTCTGATCTTTAAAAATCGTTCTCAGAATGTTATGCTGGATACTAAATCTCATCAAGTTTAAAATAAATCAAATCTAAGAGTGAGAAAGAGAGTGGGATTTTACCATACCCATTAACAATTAAAATATGTCCAGCTAATATAGAAAACCCATAAATCGAAGTATCTACCAGATAGTATACATTCCTTTATACAATTGATTTGAGAAACTTATACATTCCCTGCAACCTATAATCCAGCAACAAATTTAACTTTTAGAGATTCTAATTCCCCACAACAGTACAATGACCTAATTTTAGATTCCAGGAAATAGACGCAACTGCTAGTACTCGTATTCTTCCCATAACATAACATATATCCCACACAATCCTCCATCAAGAGTTAACATAACACAAGCCATTAATTCGAAACAGACAAAGACAATTAATTCTCAATTAACAAGAAATCAAAGAGTGTTGACTAACTTTTCACGGAAATACGCAACAGGAGCGAGGATAGATAGGGCAATCACATCACGATACACACAGAAAACAATCTCGTTGACTCCAACATTTAGGGCTACTTTGGTGATCACATGATATCCTCCATTGAACAACTGTACCAGCAACATCGCCACGTGTGCCTTCCATGCTTCTCCTCCAGCAACACCACCACCGCCTAAGGCCGTCCTCATCTGACCAGGTGCCACACACACACACACACACACGGAGATGAATCTACAAATCTGGTGGTGTATGTAAGAAATGAGTAGGTTGAGGTGTGGCTTCAATTTCAAGCAATTCGAAAATGATTGATGAATTATCAGGTGGGTTGGATGTCAACTTGGGAGAGTAGAGAGATGAGCAGGAGGTCATCTTCGGATTGAAGCAAAAGAATGAAATTCTGTAAAAACGGAAACCGAAGTCTGTGAATATTGGAAGTTTCCGACGAAAAGAGATGAGATCATAATGTTGGTTGTTGCCTTGTTGGTGGTGGAAAGCGGTCCACTGCCACCTAGGTGGCACCTAGCTTTTCTAATTCCTACCCTTCTTACTTCTTACTTTAGAGTGGAGTAACGCTTCCTATCATACCCTCTGAACCCACTTTTACCCGCACCCACCGATTATATTTTTTTTTAAAAAAAATATATATATGTATATAAAATTAGGACTGGGTTCCCGAACCCACTCTTACCCGCACCCACCGAACCCGCTGTACCCGTACCGTGTACCGGGCTACCCGCCCCAACCCGATGTGAACCCGGCCGTGGTACCCGATGGCGGTACGCACGGCCTAATGGCGGGGATTTCTGATCTACGGATAATTAATGTTATAGCCGTCATTTGATCGGATATACGACATGACTTTAATCAAAATTTAGGTGTAAATCCTCAAGTGTCGTTATGTTTTCTAATAATATCTTTTTTTTAAATTCATGTGATCAATGGATCTAAATTAATCTAGAAAACCCATAACATGTTACGACAAAATTCTCCTTTAGGAATGCCGACAGTCGATGCAAAAGCAAAAACAATCCATTGATTCATTTTAAGGTCGCAAATAAAAATGACATGTTAATGAAATAATCGAATCATTTCGCGATCGGCATGGTCTAGCAAGTATATGTAACCAAATATTTTTTAGAGTTATGGTTTAAGTTTCTAGAATTCTATTATAAACAACTTTTGCAACTTCAAAAGTTTTCATGCAGACTCAATTTTATCCCGTTTGCTTGGTCCTCTACTTCAGTTAAAGGCTCATTTTTCCCACTTCCCGTCTTCCCGATGCAGAGGTTGTCTTGCCTGCTGAATTTTGCGTTAGAAAACGACTAACAACTTTATGCATTTACACTACCGATTAATTACATTTTAGTCATTCAACATTACCAAATTGAAGCATATGCAATTTATTGCATCAGATCGTTAGCCAAGTAATTTTCATGAATGAAACTGCCATCACTGTATCTAATGAAACACGTGTACTTAGAATTTTACTGAACGCACATTTTCTAATGAAACTTATTTCACTACTCATTCATCTCACTATGCTTTTCTCAATGAAACCGAATCATGTTTGTCCACTGCTCATTCATTCTCTAATGAAACTTACCCAAATCAATGAGCCTTTCATTGCAAAAGATGAGATAGTTACATTCAAAATTTATGCATGTTGGATATTGAGAGTTAAACTGATCACTTACCCGGTAAGTGCTTACCAGTAAAATTCAACACTATCACTTACTTTCCGGGTAAGATTTTAGTCCACTAAATGGCATCATATGCAACAATTTACCTAGTAAGTGCTAACCGTGGTAATAGTCGTCGTACTCACTTACCGAATAAGATTCTTGGTCCTTGCCATATTCATCTAATAAGGTAATGTGACTTGGTAAACACTTACCCAGGTAAATGTTTGGTAAACAACCCCTTAGTTCATCATTACCACGACATTAACACTAACATGCAAAAAAATATTGATGCAAATGACTATTATTTCACTGTACCATGACATCAGATTAAGTTTGTTTCAATAACACCGTTCATACTGTAAACTCAAATCACACTTTGGGGTTGTTGGTTTTTTTTAAACCTCTTAATACCTCTGAAATCTGAATCGATCAGACGTTTTTACGTTCAGACCGTTTGTTTTTTTAGATTTCAGAGGCGCTTAAGTCTGAAATACGTCTGAAATTAGAAGAGATAACCTAACATCTTATAACCTCTTAAAGAACCACCTCTTATTAATCAGAAGTGAAATAAGAATTCAGTTCAGACCTCTTAAAAACATGAATCTCCACCGTAGCTTTTCCTTTAATACTCGACAATGGTGCAGTTGCAGCTCTTAAACCTCCTTCGACTCTCTGATCGGAAGGTTCTGCTGGTCGTTCTAAAGGGATGTTCTTTGCGAGAACAACAAGCTGCTGCCACTATGCTTCCTCTCAAAAGAGCTAGAATTTGTATTTGTTCTATTTGGTAGATAATAATCAGTATTGGATGATTGTTGAGAGACTGACCGGTCAACGATAACCATTTTGCAGCAGAAACGTTATCCTCTGACTAGCAGGATCTTTCCTTCTAGGCTGGAGGGATAAAGAGAACATTGTTTTCTTACAAAAACTGTTAAAAAAATTCTATTCATGTTTGCAAAAACAATGTTCTCTTCTTTTTCTGATTATCTATTTATACTATACCGGATTAAATCAATAAATTATAAATTCTAATGAATCGACTGAGCGAGGGGTCTAACACATTTCCGGCATTAGATCAAGATGGGCTATTTCCTGAAAACAGATCAAATAAAAACAACCTGTAGCGTCGGGGTTGGGTTCCAGTGAGAACAATAAGTGACGGTATTATCGAGTGAAGATTTATCATGAGAACTATGAAGATATCTTTATATTGTGTGAAGGTTACAACATTCACATGATATAATCTAACCTTCCAATACGCAGTATGAAAGTTATAATCTCTACACAATATAAAGGTATCTTGACTTGTTCTCATGTTCTAACAAAAGTGAAATTTTATCACATGATCCTGACTCGTATAATGACATGTGTCATTTTATCCGACCATTTTCAGCAGAAATTTAGAACAAATAGAACAATATGGGCACATGTAGATTGATTTCAAAGTGATAGGACGCACCCTAGAATGTATATATCCGATTGACAATGGACTTGAAGAAGGTTATCAAGATTGACATCATTGGTAGGAGATTTCCCCCTATATTCCACGTTGCCGTGAACACCCTGAGAAAAAATGCAAAAAAATCAAGATAAACATTTAGCTGGAATGATAAAGGTAAGGAATCTTGTGCATATATATGTCACATCTATCATAAAAACACTTGTTAGCTAGATAAGATGTTGATAATTTGTTCAAAGCATAAAATAAGTGAAGATGGTAACCTATACACACATGCATGAGCATATGTGAGCATATGTTCCGGCATACCTGAAGCTTAAATTCAGCAAGATTCCATCCAGATATTTTAACAAAGCAAGATTGCAAAGGTTCTTAGCAACAGAACTGTTAGAGTATTATTGTTAATATGTATAGTCCAGGGTTCATTCTGTAATTACTTGTAACTTACTTAGTATATATTGTTCTCTTAGGGTTTATTATTAGGTTAATCAGTCTTTTGTAATCGCTCTCAATATATGAAAAGATGTTGCACAGTTCAGCCCTATCTCTCTCTCGATTACTCATAGATTGATTCCTACTTGATTTCTAACATGGTATCAGAGCTGTAGGTACGTATTATCTACTCTCCTGCACTTTCGATTTTGTCTTGTTTACGATTCGATCTTTCTGCTAGCTATTTTTTTGTTCGCCACAAATCGCCCTAGTCCGGAACACTACTTCTGGTACTCTCCGTAAAAGCCCCATTTCCGGAACTGTATCACTCCGGAACAGTATATTCCAGAACCTGCCAATAGTCTCACTCCGGAACAGTTTATTCCGGAACCTGCTGTAATACCCCGGGTAAGTTCGTTAGTTAAATGTTAGTTCCGTTAAATTTTGTTAACTTTAAAATGTGAAGTTAAAGGTAAGTTTGGATAGATTTATGAGTAAAGGGTGTAATTGGTCATTAATGATAACTTAAGGACTAAAGTGGTAAATTAGATTAGATATTACCCTTAATGGAATTAGATATTTCCTAAAAATCAGTATTATCCAGAAATTAAAAGTGTGTGTGTGTACTTGGAGAAGAAAACAAGAAGAAAGAAGGTTTAGGAGCTAGGGATTCAATTTGGTGCAATTGGAAGTAATTTCAGGTATGTTTCCTTTGCAAATCTTGTGTGTAATTGCTATTAGGTAGTTTCTATCGGAGTAGAATTAACGATTTCACATCTGAGAATGATTCAGTCGGTTTCTGGGCTGAAAGTATGCAAACCGACAGAGTTTTCCGGATACCGTGAATGTGTCCGGATGGGTTGGTTGGTAGTGTCCGGGTAATTAGCTGGTGGTGTCCGGATGGTGTTCTAAGATGTCCGGACGAGTCAAATATCCGGGTAAGTCTCTCTTTTCTATAGTTTCCGGATGAGTTAAGATACCGGATGTTGTCCGGATTACTTTGGTGTCCGGATGACGTCCGGATCGTATATGTTGTCCAGAAAAGTCTGGTTGTCCGGATAATTCTATAGTGTCCGGATAGTTTGGCTGTTTGGTCAATTTTGAGAGTTTAAATGCTTTTGAGTATCCAGTAACCTGTGTATTGTTAGTTATTGGATTAGGAATGGATGAGGATTAAATGTACTATGGACTTGACTTAAGTTCGGGCTTGGGGAAAGACAATTGAGGATAAGAGTTAGATAGAGTTATCTAAAGCTCTTAGTCCTAGCAAGCTCTATGTGTTCAAGGTGGTAAAACAATATTTGTACATGATTGTTTCAGATACTGTGAATCGAAGGTGAAAGCAGAATTCTTTGTGGAGGACTGAAAAGAGTGTTGTTAAACAAACTGGTGAGTTTTACTTGAAAATGTTTTTAAACTGGAATACATTATGTGTGAAATGGATATATGATTAAGGTGTGAATATTATGTGTTTATAATATAGTAAGGTATTATATTCATATGTGCATTACACTACGCAAGTGTACATTAGTCGGGTTCCGGTGTGCGGACCGATGGGTAGCCGGGTTCCGGTGTGCGGACCGGTGAGTAACCGGGTTCCGGCGTGCGGACCGGTAACGTTGATTTTTATTAGTTGGCTTGCTACCTACTAGTATGGCCAGTGTGGAGGAATAAGGTGGGATGAGATGTACTAGTCTTGAATGGTATTGATATACGTGTAGTATATGGATGTATATGAAAAGTTTTATATAAATGGTTTTGATACAAAGGTTTACTAAACTGACAGGGATTTCCTCACTAGACCATTAGGTCTAACCCTCATTTCTTTTTTAAAATATGTATTCCAGGTGGCGGATCGGGTAAGAGAAAGTAAATAGGACTCTTGATGGATAGCTTTTGTGAAGATGTTGATTTTGAAGTTATGGATGTATTTTGTACTTATGACTTTATTATTAGTCAGCATGTAATTTAATTTGCAAAAGTTTGTGTTGATTTACTTATTATGTTTTGCAAGACTATGGGACCGAATGTGAAATACGATGTATCTTTTGATCATTTGGTAATATAAAAGGTATGTTATTTGTATTTATGGAAATCGGGTTGTTACAGATGGTATCAGAGCCCTAGTTTAAGGGATTTAGGTATTAGTACCTGTACCTAGACTTAAACTGCATGTGAAGTAGGGTGTCCCTATTATTTTAGAACCTGGGGATGCTAAGTATAAAAAGGTAGAAGGAACATCATGTAAGGTAATTTCAGAGTTACACCTGGCCAGTGTAATTGTGATCTTACAGGTACATGTTGAACTAGAATACCTTGTTATATGGGGTATGTGCTTATGTGTATATTAATCTTGTTTGAATCAACAAAATGGCAAGTGGTACGAGACAAACGAATCGGGAAGGGGGAGGAAATCCGAATAGAACCAATCCAACAGCTGGAGGAAGGGGAAGAGGGGGAGAAAGAGGCAGGGGCAGGACTGGAGGCAGAGTACAGGGGCGAGGCACGGAGTTTGTTACAAGAGACGATTTGGCTGCTGAGATGGGAAGATTACAAACCAATATTCAAGCCATGTTTAACCAGACGCATAATGCTGAAACGGAAAGACCAGATCCTAACTTGGAAGACGAGATGCCTATCACACCCCCTGTAGCATCAGTACCAAGAGGGTGTGACTATAAGATGTTTATAAGCTGTAAACCACCAACTTATGGAGGGGATAGAGATCCAGTGAAGGCAATGCGTTGGCTGAAGGAAATTGAAGCTGTATTTAAAACCAACAAATGTGCGGAAGAGGATAAGGTGTTATACGGAACTGCAATGTTAAAGGTAGATGCTTTATATTGGTGGGAGGCCCTTATTGACTCCAAGGGATCTGATGTATACTCAACCTTTACTTGGGGCGAATTCTCAAGGGCATTCAAAGAACAGTTTTGTCCTCAAGCAGCAGTCAGACAATTGGAGGAGGAATTCCTGAGCCTACAACAAGAGAATTTATCAGTCAGAGACTATACTGCCGTTTCCTAGAGAAGTCGCGTTTTGGAGAATATTATGTTGCCACGGAGAAAATGAAGATGGAAAGGTTCATATTTGGATTGAATTCGGAAATTCGAAAATTAGTGACTGCAACGAGACCTGACACCTTTTCAGCAGCAGTAAATGCCGCGGAAAATGTAGAGCGGGATAATAGGAGGGATGCTGGTGATAAAAGTATGGGAAAGAGAAAATGGGAAGGACCACCGCATGATCCGAAGAAGTCTAGATTTCAGAGATTCGATAATCGTCCACCTTTCCGACCCATGGAAAGACCTTGTCCGAAGTGCCACCGTATCCATCAAGGAAATTGTCAGATTGAATCGCGGGTTTGTTATAGGTGTGGGAAGACCGGGCATGTTATTAAAGATTGTCGATTAACGCGGTTTTGTTTCTTGTGTAATTCTCCGGATCACCTTCAGTCAGATTGTCCGCGAGGTAGAATACAACAAGGGGGCGCATCGGGGAAACCAGCAATTACTAGACCAGTAGTTCCAAGAATAGAACCGCCGAGAACAGGGGTCGTACATTTCAAATGACAGCTAAAGAGGCGGAGGAAACTCCGGATGTGGTTACAGGTACATTTTTCATAAACTCTACACGTGCTAAAGTTTTGTTTGACTCCGGTGCAAACCGATCTTTTGTGTCTCCTTCATTTGCTGCTCACATGCATTTAGAGCCTAAAATGTTAGAACATGCCTTACTGGTAGACACTTCAAATGATAATCATGTGTCAGTTAAAGAAGTTTTTGATTGCTGTGTGATAGATATAGAGGGGTGTGGAGTACCGATACAACTATTTCCTATAGCCTTGATCGAGTTTGATGTGGTAGTAGGGATGGATTGGTTAGCTGAGAATCAGGCTAACATAGTTTGTGATAAGAAAATAATCAATGTCGTTTTACCTGATAAGAGGTCAGTAGTGATTTATGGTGATCGTAAGAATCATCAGTCTAGCCTAATATCTATGATAAAAGCCCGTAAGTGTGTCAGCAAGGGTTACCCGAGTTACTTAGCCTATGTGATAGATAGTAGGCCTGAAAAGATTAAGTTGGAAGATATTCCTATTGTTAGTGAATTTCCTGAAGTATTCCCTGAAGGCTTGAATAGTCTTCCGCCCATTAGACAAGTAGAGTTTGGAATAGATCTGATTCCTGGAGCCGCTCCTATTGCCCGTGCACCGTATCGTCTGGCACCTCCAGAGATGAAAGAGATGATGACACAACTACAAGACCTATCCGACAAAGGCTTCATCAGACCTAGTTCTTCGTCGTGGGGAGCGCCAGTTTTGTTTGTGAAAAAGAAGGACGGTTCAATGAGAATGTGTATTGACTACCGGGAGCTGAATAAGCGCACGATCAAGAACAAGTATCCACTTCCCAGAATTGATGACCTCTTCGATCAATTAGTTGGAGCTTGTTATTTCTCCAAGATTGATCTCAGATCTGGCTACCATCAGTTGAAGGTTAAAGAAGAAGACGTTCTAAAGACTGCTTTTCATACCAGGTACGGTCACTACGAATTTTTAGTGATGTCGTTTGGATTGACGAATGCTCCAGCTGCTTTCATGGATTTAATGAATCGGGTATGTAAGTCGTATCTCGATAAATTTGTAATTGTATTTATCGATGATATACTTATCTATTCTCGATCCAAGGGAGAGCACGCCCAACATCTTCGTTTGATTCTGGAATTGTTGAAGAAGGAGCAGTTATACGCTAAGTTCTCTAAATGTGAATTTTGGCTGCGGGAAGTTCAGTTTCTGGGGCATGTAGTTTCCGAAAAAGGTATACAAGTTGATCCGATGAAGGTAGAAGCGATTGAAAAGTGGGAACCGCCGAGAACGCCAACCGAAGTACGTAGTTTTCTGGGTTTAGCCGACTACTATCGAAAGTTTATAAAAGACTTCTCTCGTATCGCGACGCCTTTGACTAAGCTGACCAGGAAGAATCTAAAGTTCGAATGGAAAGCAGAACAGGATGAAGCATTCAAAATATTAAAAGAGAAACTCTGTAGTGCGCCAATACTAGCACTACCTAAAGGTTCCGGTGACTTTGTGGTCTATAGTGATGCTTCTAAGTTGGGATTGGGTTGTGTATTAATGCAGCGTGGAAAGGTTATTGCTTATGCTTCTCGTCAATTAAAAGATCATGAAAGACAGTATCCTACGCACGACATGGAGCTGGCAGCAGTTGTTTTCGCGTTGAAGATTTGGAGACATTACCTTTATGGTTCCAAATGTCAAATTTATACAGATCATAAGAGTCTCCAACACCTCTTCGATCAGAAGGAACTAAACATGAAGAAGAGAAGGTGGCTAGAACTGGTGAACGATTACGACTGTGAAATTCTCTATCATCCGGGAAAGGCAAACGTGGTAGCTGATGCTCTGAGTCGTCAAGAAAGAAGCGGAACAATAAAAGCCATTTCACTACGAGCTGAACTTTTACCCAACATCTTTGACGAATTGCTGAAGTGCCAATTAGAAGCCTATCAGGAAGAACATTTGAAATCAGAACGGTTGGTGGGATTATCAGCATTGCTAGAAAAAGATGATTGATAGGTTAAGGTTTACACCCCCCTTAACTACCCGCAAGTGTACGGTGTCGTCTCAAGTAATATGTACGTAAGTACGAGTATCGAATCCACATGAACTTGGTGTTAAGTACCGCAATGACTGTAAAAACTATTAACTGAACGATTGAAAATTGGTTTGGTTGGATCTCTGAAATATTAAATTAACTAAAGCACACGGGAACGTTGGAATGGATGAGAGATTTGGAAAAGTTAAGAGGGAGATTGAAGGGCTGGAATCCGAATGGTTTATTCAAGTGGAATTCACAGTGATTTATGATTAGTTTTAATTATTAATGACTTGCAAAAATCCGATCTCATTGTACTCTTCCAAGCTACAACAAGAATTTATTCAATTAAGCTTGTTCATTTTTCGATCTCACAAATCGATTGAATAAATGGACAGATTTAGAACACAACACCGAGTGAATTTTTATATCTCTATCCAAATTCTCTCGGTGGCTAATGAACCCAATCTGAATCTCGAGACTTCTCTCAAACATACTCAAGAATGATGAAATCATTTAATAAGTGATCAATTTATTAAATGCATTAAGCACAAGTTTAAAAACGTCATCCATCAATTAAAATCAAAACATAAATCATTCAAAATCTACATCGATAACCCAAACATCATCCAACCCCGCAACATGTAGTTTAGCTCATGTTGGGGGTGTGTAAAAGAAACTGAAAGGTAAAGAAAAGCTTCAAAGAATTCATGGTTCGAAAGGTATAGAGATAATGATAAATAACTCCCTGAGAAGAATCCCTCGTTGATCTCACGTGCTCAATCGTCTTTGATTTCTCTTCACAATCTGTTTCCCTAGTGTTCACCTTCTCGAAAATCTCTGTTTCTCCTCCAAAAATCGCCCCTTGACCAGCCGTTGTCGTCTGTGTGTCAAAAAAAAATCAAACCCTACTAAAAGAAAGAGTTTTAAAGAACTGGGCGTCGGGGCCAGCACCGGCGCGGATGGCCTGGCGCCATGACTGGCGCCAACTTCTGTTTAGATTCTTGGCGCGGATGGCGGCGCCAGTTGGCTGGCGCCAAGACTGGCGCCGGCTTCTGTTTCTCATTTCCTCAATTTTTCTCGTTTTCAGCTCCGGAACTCGAATCTGTTGCTCTTCTGGACAATAATGCTTAAACCTGTACTTTCTCACCAAAAACCCGTCAAATACCCGTATTTCACTTGAAGACACGCGTAAACCACCCAGTTTAGGATTAAAAATAATGTCGAAAATCAACATTATCAACAACCCCAAACCGAGCGTTGCTTGTCCTCAAGAAAAATAGCGATAGAAAATTTAAAACCAGGGTTATAACAAAATTCGCACACATGTGAAGTCAGTGGTGTCATTATGGATCTTTACACATCTTATTCAACAAAAGGGATTAACAGATTAATCAGAATCCTTTACCGATACACCCTAGTTTGCAAAGGTCGAAACTCTTACTCTTTGAGAATAGAACTGGTCGGGACCACACTACATCAAATTCCACCTAAAGTCATGCATGATCAGGGAGGATTTTGCCTCGACCCTACCTCGCTGGAATCTCAATTCACTCGAACCCTAGGTTGTCTCACGTGTTGTCATGCAATTGGAAGTTATGTGCAAGAATACTCAATTAATAGCATGAACAACGTAACAAGAAAAACGCACCAATGTCAAAAAAAATGATCTCGGATGGAACCAACTAACAAGACTAAGGCTATCAGTGTCACTTTCATCTATCCTCATACTTTCCAAAAGATCAATCAGGTCTTTACAAGGGTTGCAATGGGGCTAGGCTATGGGCTAAGAAACGAAAGGTAATTAGGATCAAAAGTCCTCACAACACCGATGTACGATAAATGGTTCCCCTTCCCTTTTTTTTTCTTTTGCCTTTTTCAACATACTTGCATCCCATTTCCCTTGATTGAGTATGTCACCCTGATTTCCTTCTACACCATCGAGCTCCCAAATTATTTTATTTTTCGCCAGTGAGTTGGCCAATTGGCCTTATTTCTTTTTCACTGTTTTTTTAATGCCCTTTTTGCATGACCCTTTTTGGTCATATCACTCTTTCCGTACTTCTTTCTGATTTACATCTCTTTATTTCCCCCCTTTTTTCGTGCAATTTCCCCTCCCACCTCTCGTAACCGGTACTTGTTTGGACCAAGGTAGGCTATTAATAAGGCTAGGGGTTTAATACGGGGTTCAGAATCGACAAAATCAGTGTTTGGCTGCAAAAATTGGCTAGGGATCGCTCAAAAAAGAAGGGTGTGCAAGATAAAACACTCTATACTCACATTGCCTGAAATCATTTCTCAAGGTCAATACTCAGATAAGATTCTAATGACACTAGATATCCTTATGGACGTCCTTGCTGATTGGTGCAAGTCTATAGTGAGATCAACTATAGTCACGACAAAAATTTAGTGAGATGTGTATCGAGTTTATGTATTTCCTCTCAGAATCGACGCTTGAATGGCTCAATGCCTCACTATTGGGTGGTCTCCACTAATGTCCCCAATGCATACACTTTTTCAGGTCTCATTTGATGCTATATTATCCCCTACAGTTCATTCCTCAAAAAACAGAGTTCTGCTTACTACTAACGGTGAATCGGAAAAAAATTCAATCATAATGATCATAATACCGTTCCTTGCCTAAGACATAATAAAGATCATCAGAATGATACCATGACTTCACCGCTACCCCAAACCAAAATACACATTGTCCCCAATGTGCATATATCGCTATTACAGTCCTCCAAAAATATTGTGTGCGAATTAATTACAGTCATCCCAAATGAAATTATGCAATTTAAGTACAGTCATCCCAAATAAAAATCAGAGCAAAACAGATCAAAAAGGGGACAGGAAAACAAACCGGCTTCATTCCTCTCGATTCCAGCGCCTGCCACCACCCGGTCGCTGTCTCCTCACTCTTCGTGCCGGTGGTGGGTTTGATGGTCCTGCGCCATCATGGACCTCCTCCTCTTGATCCGGCACACCCAAATACCTAAACCCCCTTTGCATTATTCCAATTGTTGTTCGTAGATCCATTTCCACCACATCCAAACGCTCGTGAATCCGTCGGTTGCCACCAGTGGGTTGGTGGCCCTCAGGCTGATTCCCTTCATCCGCAGCTGGATCATAATTGACGTCGTCGGCGTCCACAACATCTACATCGCTGGGTATCTCCATTTCCTCGTCTACGGCTGCAAGTTGCAGGTCTAACTTGTCGGCATCCGCTATTTGAGCGCGGTATGTAACTCTATCAAATGGTGCTAGAGGGGGTAATGTGTCGCCGATCTCTACACCCGCGTCCCTGCATAATTTAGTGATAAGGCATGGAAATGGGAGGATACCTGTGTTCCGCGCAGAAGCGGCGTCTATCATATGTAACACAATGATATGCCCAACATCAAGTGGCATGTTGTTTTGGATGCAGAATAAGATGTGGGCCACATAGGGATCAGCGTTTGTGTAATGTGTGGAAGGGGCCAAGCTCCCCTTTATGAATCGCAGCCATACTCCGATCTCGGGTCAGAGTTCACTTTTCTTTATTTCATCCTCCTTTACCACCCAACGCTCACGGCCACTCCGTCGCAGTGCTGCAGCAATGATAGGGCTATGAGTCTCTTCCTGTCCCACACCCTGGATGGGTGGTATGCCAAAGGTTGCGTCCAGGTCTTGGTAACGTGGTACTTGATAGTGACGACAAATGTCATCGAAAGTGATTCGCATTGTCACCCCCCAGACGACGACTGTGTGGTGTTCCCCAAAGGCGGGTGGCACCATCGATGCATAGAATTCTAGTACAAGTTCTGGGTCGAACGGCTCAGGTGCCCTCACATAATTGGTCCATCCCCGCTGCTCCGCTATTTCTCGTACCCTTTGGTTTGGCATATCATCTATCTTCATCCCCCGTTCGGGGTGAATTGTCCTTGCTGCAAAATTCACGAGACGCTCGTTGAAGTTCCTATGAGGTGCTCGTGCTAATGTCGCTCGTTCCGCTGCGGACAGCTGATAGTAGTGGAACCACCTGCCGGGAGCATCTGGTCTCGTACGCACCATGGTTCTGCAAACATGTGTTGAGTTAATTAGTAACGCATACTTAGTAGGGCCACCCCAAACCTAGTCCAAGACTAGGTTTGTTGCATAACTCAGATTTTCAATTTAAGCACAAGAACCGTACCCCAAACCTTGGTAAAACCAAGGTTTGCAATGGGGTGCTGTGTGGAAAAGAAACCAAAAGTGGACACCCCAAACCTAAGTGAAACTTAGGTTTGTGAAGTCTCTTATATCTAATGAAGCACATACCCACACACCTTCACAATATGTCACCAAAATTCTGCCCTAGCACATGGATACTCATAAAATTTCAGCAGCTTAATCATTAAGCACAATCAATAAGCACTGCTTCCCACAATTCATATAGTATAAGCAATAAGTAGTAAAATTCATGGATGTTCATCTCCCCCATCACAACCTAGCATACTCAACAGATAGGAATAAACAAGCTCTTGACAAGCACAAAATCGTCAACAAGTGGTGAGCCCAACTGAACTAGCATGTATCCCAAAACAAATTAAGCCCTAAGTGAAAAACAAACTATGGACTAGTCATAGCAAAATGTTCTCATGGCATCAATCATCACTTGCTCATGTATACCCATTTGAAGATGAAGAACAATAAGGGAGCAACATCATACCTTCGATTTTGAACCAAACATTCCCAACAAAGTGAAATTAGGGGTTAGAGAGTGTACCTTGATGCCTTGTGGAAGAGGAAATTAGAAAAGATTGGGAGATTCTTGAACTTGGAGGCCGAAATCGAGGGGTGCAGGCGTTTTGGAGAAGAAAACGGCGAAGGTGCTCTTAGGGTTTTGGAACAATGGCTGACAAAAAACGAAATTGGGGATTTATACCTGTCAGCAGCTCCGCGCGGATACCGGGGCCGATTGGGCCACGCGGTCATACTCGTAAATGTTCCACCGGCTGTTGCATCTAAGATGATTTTGGCTGCATTGGAAAGACCATTGTAAAAGGTCTCCAATTGGATGCAATGTGGGATGCCATGATGTGGGCATTTTCGAAGTAAATCTTTTAATCGTTCCCATGCATCCAAAACAGCCTCATCTTCCTCTTGCCTAAACAGAATTATATCATTTCGAAACCTTACATTCCTTGTTGGAGGAAAGTATTTTTGCAAAAATTTATCGGCAAGCTCTTGCCAAGTGGTTATCGAGTGAGGTGCATGTGCGTTCAGCCAAGACTTCGCCTTGTCCCTTAATGAAAAAGGGAAAAGCCTTAGTCTTAATGCCTCATCACTAACACCTTGCAACTGAAAGGAATCGGTCATTTCTAAAAAAGATTTTAAGTGTGAGTGCGGATCCTCAGATGGCGATCCTCCAAATTGACCCATGGATTGGATCATTTGAAACATCACCGGTTTGAGTTCAAAATGCGTTGTTTCAAGGACGTGCCTTCGAATCCCGGAGCCTAAATCACTAACTCCGGAAGTAGCATAGTCCCGTATTTTTCGATCTTTGCTATCGGTAATCGTGATTGTGGTCTCCACTACAGGTGGCGGTATTGCAGCCATGTTTACAGTGGGGATCACAGGGGGTTGTCGATTTATGTTTCTGCGTCTTCTTCGAAAAGTTTTCTCTATTTCAAGATCGATTGGTAACAAAGGTTCGTGTTGTTGCCTTGGCATGCAACACGAAAAGCTTAAAAAAACGAGTTACTCGGGCTCGAACAAAAACTAATGTCTTGAGATTTAAAATCACGCCAGTCCCCGGCAACGGCGCCAAAAACTTGTCACGCCAGTCCCCAGCAACAACGCCAAAAACTTGTCACGTGCGAAATATGTGTTTTAATCGCAGTGGGTTGCAAACTGTCCACAGTGGGAAGTGCAAGTGTACACTGTCCACTATGATCGTCACAACAAGAAATAGTTGGTAAAATACCAGAATCGAATCCACAGGGACTGGACAATCAAGACAATACGGTTCTCATGAGCTCCTTTTACAAGTTTCAATTAGAGAAGAAAATAATAGCTTGGTTTGGTTGGTGAAAGAGCTACTTTAACGATTTTACTAAGATTTAAAAGGAGGAATGTAGGTTAGATTTTCCCTAGATTTTATATCAAATACTCGATCCTTAGAAGTTATCCTCGTATTCGTGGTGGACATTTTCGCTAGAAAAGCCCGGTTACAAAATACTCACACCGTTTAGATAAAAATCCCATACTTTTAGTACTTATTGTTTCGTCAATGGTGATCTCAAGAATGGACCTTTTCAGGTCTCGATGGAATGTGTAGAGACAAATACTCTAAGTGTTTTTAATACACAAATTAGTTTGCCTACTACTCCAGTGGGTTGAGATTTGCTCACTGTGCCGACCTCACTTTCGTAAGTGTCATAAGAATTCTTTCGAATCCCCTAGCATCATTCAAGCTCGTGTCACTACGTTCTACTTATTTCTAAGTTAAGAACTAGACTTTAGATCCTTGCAAGTGATCGGCTTGTTCGCATCCTTGGGTAAATATCGAGAATGAATGACCAAAACAACAAATATTCTAAGTATAAAGATTACTCAAGCAATTTTAATAAAATCCAGGTACTTCTCCTTCCTACATCCCAAAGGATGTTTAGCCCATACTTGAAGTAAAGAAAGCAAAAGAGTAGAAGTTGCACATAATTAAACTGAAAGTGACTTAAATAGAACTCACAGTGGGGAACGAGGGTTCGTCCCTGTCACTGTGTATTGCGAACTACAATTAAGCTAAGAAAGTAAATTACTGAAAATTAAAGCTAGTTACTGCAGTAAATAAAAGACTAAAGCTAATGTGGTAGTTGAGAGAATTTAAAGCTAAGCAAAAACTCAAGGATGATATCCAAGTATGCATTTAATGGTACCCAAGTGCTCCTTTATATACTAGGAGAAGGAGTTGGGTATTACACAAAAGAGGTGGGTCTTCCAATGGGTAAAGACTGTTGTGTTGTGGCAGAATTCAGCTCTATGGGTAATCCTTTTACCCAATGGTCCCTTTTCCAAGTCAATCTCTAAGTACAAGAAGGTGTACTTGTTGTCATCTCTTAAGGAAGATATCTTTGTACTTCTCCAGCCATTTCTCTGCCATATGAACCTTCCTCCTCCAGAAAATTAGATCCCAACTAATAGTTTCTTTTTCTCTTCTTTTTGATCTGCTCAAAGAGTGGGGACCCAGAGTGGGCACAACAGTGGTCACTGCAGGATAAAACGTGAAAAACACCCAAATTCTACCAAATAATTTATTAAAGACCATGGTTCACTCCTTTTGCTCGTTTTCGTGAAATATACCAAGAATGGGGGTTTTAAGAAGTGAAATGGCTAAAATTGACAAAATAAAGTGGAAAATAAATGGAAATAATAACTCTAAAAATAGAGTTATCACTTGTGGAAGAGGAAATTAGAAAAGATTGGGAGATTCTTGAACTTGGAGGTCGAAATCGAGGGGTGCATGCGTTTTGGAGAAGAAAACGGCGAAGGTGCTCTTAGGGTTTTGGAACAATGGTCGACAAAAAACGAAATTGGGGATTTATACCTGTCAGCAGCTCCGCGCGGATACCGGGGCCGATTGGGCCGCGCGGTGATCCGCGCCAACCTCTGTTTGAGGCCTCTTCTTTCTTCCGCGCTAATGTTGGCGCTGATGGATCGGCCCGAAGGCCCGCGCCAGCCTCTGTTTGATTTGGCTCAGTTAATCCGCGCTAATGCTGGCGCCAGTGGATCGGCGCCAGTACTGGCGCCAGCCACTGTTTGATTATTTCACTTCTTTCTTTTGCTTCTTTAGTTCTTCGCTCAATTCTTCCGACGATGTTCGATCTTCAAGGCTTACTTCTCAGAGATTAACACACAAAAACACAAAAATTAAACAAAACAAAACACACAAACATAAAAGAAAACTAACCTACGGTGGGTTGCCACCCACCCAGCGCCGTGTTTAATGTCGTGGCACGACGTCTCATGCAATCACTCCTTGATCTCATCCAAATAGATGCTCGTTATCCCTACAGCTTCACCACCCAAATACGGTTTCACTCGTTGACCATTCACCTTGAATCTTTGGCCGTCCGGACCCTCTAGTTCTACCGAACCATATGGAAATACTTCAATCACCTTGAATGGTCCCGACCACTTGGTCTTCAGCTTTCCTGGAAATAAACGCAAACGAGAGTTAAATAATAAAACTTGCATACCCGACATTAATACCTTTTCTCGTAGGCGTTGATCATGAAATCTCTTGGTGCGTTCTTTGTAAATCGTGGCGCTCTCGTATGCATCTTGCCGAATTTCCTCCAGCTCATTCAATTGCAATAGACGCTTTTGTCCGGCTTTTCCCATATCCATGTTTAACTGCTTTATTGCCCAATATGCTCTGTGCTCCAACTCAACCGGTAGGTGGCACGATTTGCCAAACACCAACCGGTATGGAGTGGTTCCGAAGGGCGTCTTGAATGCGGTCCGATAAGCCCATAAGGCGTCATCCAATTTCAGCGACCAATCTTTCCTTGATGCGTTCACCGTCTTTTCAAGAATGCACTCCAGTTCCCGGTTAGAGACTTCAGCCAGTCCATTCGCTTGTGGATGGTACGGAGTTGTCACACGGTGTTTGACTCCGTACTTCTTCAATAAATTTTCTAGGTAACGGTTGCAGAAGTGACTCCCTCCGTCACTGATCAATGCTCTCGGTACCCCAAATCTGGTGAACACGTTCTTCTTCAAAAATTGGATGACCGTCTTCGAGTCATTGGTTGGGGTGGCAGTAGCCTCCACCTACTTAGAAACGTAGTCGACCGCGACTAGGATGTACTAATTCCGGTATGACGGGGGAAAGGGCCCATGAAGTCGATGCCCCATACGTCGAAAAGTTCGACTTCCATAAATATTTGCATCGGCATCTCATCCCTTTTCGAAATGTTCCCACTCCGTTGGCATCGATCACACTTGGAAACGAAGTTCCTTGCGTCTTTAAACATAGTTGGCCAGAAAAACCCAGATTGCAAAATCTTTGCGACCGTTCGATCTGTACTGAAGTGCCCTCCACATTCTAAAGTATGGCAGAATGTGAGGATACTCTCTTTGTCTTCGTCGGGTACACAGCGTCTGATCATCCTGTCTCCACATCTTTTGTACAAGAACGGTTCATCCCAATAGTACCGTTTGGCTTCTGCGTAGAACCTCTTCCGTTGATCTGAGTTCAGTCCAAAAGGTTTCACATCACCTGCAAGAAAATTAACTAAGTCAGCATACCAAGGGTCAACAGAAGACTTAATGGAAAATACCTGCTCATCTGGAAAAGAATCATTTATAGGGATAGTTTCGATTGTTTCCGACGACTCCTCTTCGATTCTAGATAAATGACCGACCACTGAATTCTCGGACCCTTTCTTGTCCCGGATCTCAATGTCGAACTCTTGCAACAGCAGTACCCATCGAATTAACCTCGGCTTTGCGTCTTTCTTCGCCATTAGGTATTTCAACGCCGAGTGATCAGTATAGATAATAATCTTGGACCCGACCAAGTATGATCGGAACTTCTCACAAGCGTACACTACTGCCAATAACTCTTTTTCGGTGGTTGCATAGTTGATCTGTGCCTCATCTAGCGTTTTGATGGCATAATAAATCACATGCAATTTTTTCTCCTTTCGTTGACCCAAGACAGCTCCCACAGCTATATCGCTTGCATCACACATGAGCTCGAATGGAAGATTCCAATCGGGTGCGGTGAGTATTGGTGCCGAAGTCAATTCCCTCTTCAATCTGTCAAAAGCCAAAACACACTCATTAGAAAAATCAAACTTAGCATCTTTTAACAGCAAAGAGCATAAAGGTTTAGCAATTTTAGAGAGTCCTTGATGAAACGCCGGTAAAACCCTGTGTGTCCCAAGAAGCTTCTCACTCCCTTCACTGTTGTTGGATATGGCAGATTCTCTATCACAACTACTTTCGCTTTATCCACCTCTATGCCTTCCCTTGAAATCTTGTGTCCAAGTACGATGCCTTCCGTTACCATGAAATGGCACTTCTCCCAGTTGAGTACTAGGCTCGTTTCTTGACACCGCTTCAAAACTGCTTCTAAATGATCGAGACACACGTCGAATGAATCTCCAAACACCGAGAAGTCATCCATAAATATCTCAATTGTCTTCTCCACCATATCGGAGAAAATGGCCATCATGCACCGCTGAAAGGTAGCCGGTGCGTTACACAAGCCGAGCGGCATTCTCCGATACGTGAAGGTGCCATATGGACAAGTAAGGTCGTCTTGTCTTGATCTTCCGGTGCAATAGGGATCTGATTGTACCCTGAATATCCGTCAAGGAAGCAATAGTATGCATGACCTGAAAGTCGCTCCAACATCTGATCGATAAATGGAAGTGGGAAATGGTCTTTCTTGGTGGCGTCATTCAACTTCCTATAATCGATACACACACGCCACCCGGTCACTGTTCGTGATGGAATAAGCTCGTCGTTGTTGTTTTTCACGACTGTAATTCCTCCTTTCTTGGGTACAACTTGTACCGGACTTACCCACAGACTGTCGGCCACATCATATATGATTCCAGCATCTAAAAGTTTTAACACTTTCTTCCGGACTACTTCTTTCATGTTTGGATTCAGCCGACGTTGGTGCTGAACAGTAGGCTTGTGCTCTTCTTCCAGATTAATTATGTGCATACAAACAGTTGGGCTCAACCCCTTCAAATCTGCTATGGTCCACCCGATGGCAGATTGGTGAGCCCTCAAAACTCGGATCAACTTTTCTTTCTCTACCGAAGTGAGGTGTGCAGCGATGATTACCGGTAGTGTTGAATTATTGCCTAAAAAGGCATACTCTAGATGTGCCGGTAACTGTTTAAGCTCTAACTTGGGTGGCACTTTTGATGATGGCTGTGATTTGGCAATTGGCTCACCCAAATCCTCTTTCGTTGATCTTTTCGGGCCTCGATACTCGGACAACGCATTCAGTTGCTTCACACTCTCGCTCTCGCCATCGGTGCATATTCCGGTTAAGGCATTCCCAAGTGGATCATCACTATGATTAATTTGGGAAGTCTCCTCAACAATTTCATCTATCATCTCAACCCGATAACAAGTACCTCTCTCTACCCCGACTCGTGCTGTTGGAAAGACATTGAACACAACTCTTTCCTTGCCAACGTTAAGAGATAACTTTCCGCCTTGCACATCAATTAGTGCCCCTTCGGTGGCCAAAAATGGTCGGCCCAAAATGAGAGGGATCTCCTTGTCTTCATCCATATCTAGGATCACAAAATCTACTGGAAAGTAGAATTTGTCTACCTTTACCAAGACGTCTTCGATGACTTCGTACGGATATTTGATGGATCTATCCGCTAGTTGGAGTGTCACGTTTGTAGGCTGCACCTCTCCCAATCCAAGCCTCCTGAAAATGGACAAAGGCATCAAGTTAATACTTGCACCTAAATCACAAAGTGCCTTACCAAAATCGGCACCTCCTATATGAACAGGAATCGTAAAACTCCCTGGATCTGTCAATTTCTGTGGGAGTTTGTGCTGGATTATTGCACTGATCTCTTCAGTGAGTGCCACGGTTGCGTGTTCCTCAATTTTCCTCTTGTTAGAGAGGATATCCTATAAGAACTTCACGTAAGACGGCATCTGAGCTAATGCTTCTGCAAAAGGAATATTAATGTGTAATTTTTTAAACACTTCTAAAAATTTAAAAAACTGAACCTCATCCCTTTGCGCTTTCAACCGGTTCGGATATGGGACTTTCGGTGCCCTCGGTGGTATGGTTGTCTTCGGTGTAGATTTTGGTATCTCAGCGTTGGAAGCATTCTTATCTTCCATTTCCAGCTCCTCATCCACCTTCTCTTCGTCTTCTTCTTCCGTCGCATGATCATTGGTTTCTTTTTCTGCCTCTCTCGCCTCAAGATATGGGTCTTTGGCTAACTCTTTCCCGCTCCTCAGCTGGATTGCCTTACAATCTTCTCTATTCTTCTTCTCGGACTGGCTCGGAAAAGTGCCTTGACTCCGAATAGCTAGTGCATCTGCCATCTGCCCCATTTGTCCCTCAAGAATTCAGATCGATGCGGTGTTCTGTTCCGTCGCAGCTCTTATCGTTCCGACTGAACTTGACAGTGTACCAACAGATGATGTCAACTCTCCAACCGCATTGTCTATTTTTGACACAAACTTCATTAGCATCTCTTCCAATCCGGACTTTTTCTCCCCTCCTTGTGCTTCTTCTTGCCTCCTTTGATTGTAACCTGGAGGACGATAAACGTTAGTAGATTGAGTAGAAGAGTTAGAAGTATTATCGTACTGATTTTGTTGTTGCTGAAACATTGGCTCCTTTTGTGCATTCTAAGGCTGGCTCCAAGAGAAATTAGGATGTCGTTTCCATCCCTCATTATAAGTATTTGAGAAAGGGTCGTTCCTCGACCAGTTATTGCGGTTTTGAAGGAATTGCACTTGCTCCGGCGGAGGAAACTCTTGAGATGAACCAAATGGCTCTTGACAGCCCATATCCCCTTGGAGAGTTGGCTGAATTGCTGTTCCTTTCAGCTGATTTGTGATAGCTGCCAATTGTGCCTTAATAACTTTCAGTTTGTCACTTTCTTGCACACTTGCCACCTTCCTAGTGGCTGACTGAGGAGTGGCATAACTATGTTCCGCAAGATTCTCAATCAACTCATACGCGTCTTCATATGACATATTCACCAGTGCACCGCCAGCAGCGGAGGTGAGGTCATTCTTATGATGTGGATGCAATCCCTGATAGAACGTTTGGATGACCATCCATTCTTGCAGACGATGATGAGGGCACTTTTCAGCATCCCCTTGTATCGCTCCCAGGCCTCATAGAAGGACTCTTGATCCCATTGGGCAAAATGAGTGATATCTGACAGCAATTGGGCTGTTCGCCCCGGTGGAAAGAATTTGTTTAAGAAAGCCGTCACCATATCATTCCATGTACGAATCTGTCTGTTTGGTAGACTCTCTTCCCATTCAGTTGCTCGACCCCTCAGTGAAAACGGAAAGAGTCGGAGTTTGATCGAACCTGAGTCAACTCCATTCACCTTGAAGGTGTTGCAAATCTTCTCAAATGTTCTCAAATGGCTGTGCGGGTCTTCAGATGCTGCTCCTCCGAACATGTTTGCTTGCATCAATTGGATGGTGCCAGTCTTGATTTCAAAATTATTTGCTGCAATTGGAGGAACATAAGGTCCTCTCTGTACGGCCTCCATGTTCGGATTAGCAAAATTTCGCATAGGCACCCTCTGTCGTGGTGCTGGCGGATGATTCACATTATTGTTAACGTTGTTGTTGTTAACGTTGTTGAGACCGGGATTAACATTATGGTTCTGATTGTTCGCATTCACATTTGGAATTGGTTCCTCGTTACCCATGGCGAACCCTTCTCCCCAATCTTCCCCATCATTGATGTTATCGTTGTTGTTGACACCCTCCATTTCTTGCTGAAGTCTGAGTCTGGCTTGCCTCCTTAATCTCCTTGCAGTCCTTTCAATCTCAGGATCAAACGGTTCGAGTTCACCAGAGGAATTCCTCCTTAGCATAAACTAGAAGTGATCTGCAGCAAAGAATAAGATTACAAGTTAGTTCTCGGAAAACGCAGGAGCAAGAAATTTGGATCGAACTCGTGAATATGGAGGATTAAAATAAAAAAATAAAATTGCAATAAAAGAAAATGCTCAATATAATAATTCCTACAGCTGGTAGTGATATTAACACAAAACAAGTTCCCCGGCAACGGCGCCAAAAACTTGATAGGTTAAGGTTTACACCCCCCCCTTGACTACCCGCAAGTATACGGTGTCGTCTCAAGTAATATGTACGTAAGTACGAGTATCGAATCCACAGGAACTTGGTGTTAAGTACCGCAATGACTGTAAAAACTATTAACTGAACGATTGAAAATTGGTTTGGTTGGATCTCTGAAATATTAAATTAACTAAAGCACACGGGAACGTTGGAATGGATGAGAGATTTGGAAAAGTTAAGAGGGAGATTGAAGGGCTGGAATCCGAATGGTTTATTCAAGTGGAATTCACAGTGATTTATGATTAGTTTTAATTATTAATGACTTGCAAAAATCCGATCTCATTGTACTCTTCCAAGCTACAACAAGAATTTATTCAATTAAGCTTGTTCATCTTTCGATCTCACAAATCGATTGAATAAATGGACAGATTTAGAACACAACACCGAGTGAATTTTTATATCTCTATCCAAATTCTCTCGGTGGCTAATGAACCCAATCTGAATCTCGAGACTTCTCTCAAACATACTCAAGAATGATGAAATCATTTAACAAGTGATCAATTTATTAAATGCATTAAGCACAAGTTTAAAAACGTCATCCATCAATTAAAATCAAAACATAAATCATTCAAAATCTACATCGATAACCCAAACATCATCCAACCCCCAACATGTAGTTTAGCTCATGTTGGGGGTGTGTAAAAGAAACTGAAAGGTAAAGAAAAGCTTCAAAGAATTCATGGTTCGAAAGGTATAGAGATAATAATAAATAACTCCCTGAGAAGAATCCCCCGTTGATCTCACGTGCTCAATCGTCTTTGATTTCTCTTCACAATCTGTTTCCCTCGTGTTCACCTTCTCGAAAATCTCTGTTTCTCCTCCAAAAATCGCCCCTTGACCAGTCGTCGTCGTCTGTGTGTCAAAAAAAATCAAACCCTACTAAAAGAAAGAGTTTTAAAGAACTGGGCGTCGGGGCCAGCACCGGCGCGGATGGCCTGGCGCCATGACTGGCGCCAACTTCTGTTTAGATTCTTGGCGCGGATGGCGGCGCCAGTTGGCTGGCGCCAAGACTGGCGCCGGCTTCTGTTTCTCATTTCCTCAATTTTTCTCGTTTTCAGCTCCGGAACTCGAATTTGTTGCTCTTCTGGACAATAATGCTTAAACCTGTACTTTCTCACCAAAAACCCGTTAAATACCCGTATTTCACTTGAAGACACGCGTAAACCACCCAGTTTAGGATTAAAAATAATGTCGAAAATCAACATTACCAATGATCGTGGGTTATTATGTTTGGAAAGCAGAATTTGGGTGCCTCGTATGGGTGGGTTACGTGATCGGGTACTACAAGAAGCTCATCAGTCTCGTTTTTCTATTCATCCGGGTACGAACAAGATATATAAGGATCTGAAACAACTTTATTGGTGGCCTAGGATAAAAAGAAGCATTGCTCAGCATGTGGAAGCTTGTACTACTTGTAAGAAGGTAAAGATTGAACATCAGAAGCCGTTTGGGCAGTTGCAGCGTTTAGAAATACCAATGTGGAAATGGGATCAAATTACTACAGATTTCATCACGAAGCTACCAAGGACTCCGAAGGGATTTGATGCTATTTGGGTGATCGTTTAACAGATTGACGAAGTCTGCTCACTTCTTACCAATAAAAGAAACTGATTCGTTGGAACGATTAGCCAAGTTGTACATCAACGAAATAGTAACTCGACATGGGGTTCCAATCTCGATTATCTCGGATCGTGATAGTCGTTTTACTTCAAGATTCTGGAGGAGCTTTCAAAAAGAGATGGGAACACAGATAAAGTTAAGTACAACGTATCATCCTCAAACTGACGGTCAGAGTGAACGGACGATTCAGACTTTAGAAGACATGCTCCGGGCGTGCATTGTTGACTTTGGGGGATCTTGGGTGTAACACCCGGAAAATCCTTGTAAGTAAAAATAGTCCTAATATTCCTTTATATTTTGACTTCTTAGATTATAATTGAATTCCTAAGTAATTTCCATGATTGTTACGTGTTATTTGAGAACTTCCGATAGAAATCCGTAAGTTTATTCCTTAAGGAAATTAATAAAAAATAGATAATAAAGTTAAATATTAGATTTTATGGATTAGTTGGATGGGTAATTTGAATACGAGTCCAACGGTACTTTCCGGGGTAAAAACGGAGTTTTAACGAAGAAGTTACGGCTAATTTAGTGGAAATTGAGAAGGCTAGCAAACAGAAGCTGGCGCCGATGGTTTGGCGCCGATGGTTTGGCGCCGATGCATCGGCGCGGGTGATCGGCGCCGAGCACCTGACGTGCTAAAAGGGGATTAAACCCACCTCTTTATCCTTAGTCATTCACTCTTTTCACTTAAGAACTCTCAAATCCGATTTTTGTTCTGCTATCTTCTTCTCAAGCGATTCTTCATCTAAATCTAAGGTAAATTCATATTTCTCAATCCTAATTCAATTCAAACAACTATTAGATGAATCTTATCAATTAAACTTGATTTAGGGCATTACATCTTCATCCTTCTTGTTGGAGTGATTAAGCTCAAGTATTCAAGTTAGGGTTATACCAATTGAAGATTTAAGGTGAGTAACTTGTATCTAATTGGTTGTATTTTACTTTACTACCATTCTTTATCTTGATTTTGGTATTGATAATGAGAAATCTTGATTAATAAGCTCTTAATGGTTAAGAGGGAAACAAGAAGAGTTCAAGTAAGTTATGATGGATTAATTGTGTTCTATTACTTAGAATTCCATGTTAAATGTTAGTGTTAAAAGTTTGGGTTTGATTATACATCATTGGTATGTGATTATGATGATGGCTTAATATATGTCTTAATGAAGTAATGATGGCTTAATGGTCAAAATGGACCTATTATTGAATTGTAAACATGGATGTTTATTATTGATATTATATAGAATGTGATTTAATACATATGGATGTATATGAACTACATGGAAGTAGTATTGATCATGTTAAATGGTTGGACCATTGTTATGTGTTACATATGTTTGAATATTATTTGGATTAATATATTTGGTATTCACATAATTGGAGGAGCACCTAGTAGGCATTGGAGGATATATTCTTACACACCGTGGGGTAAGTGTAATTGATTCATACCTTCGGATACCGTGGGGTTTTCCGTTGAGTTATGCCTTGTGACAATACCGTGGGGTACCGATCAAGGTATATCTTCAATTATGATGTAACTGGGTAGCGATATGGGCCTTCTCCATGGAATCCAATTTGTGAATGTATCGAATTGTTATTCCTACATGCTATGATTATGCTCAATGTGCTATGTGTAAACCTCACTTAGGCTTTAAAAGCCTAACACTTGTTATGTGTTTTATGTGTTACAGATATTAGTGGTTCCGAACACAAGAAGGTCTAGAACTGGGTTGTGAGCATGGGATCATTGTTGGAGAGTGAAAGATTGGAAGACTTATGATAGAACTTTCCGACACCTTTTGTTATCTGATTTCTATAAAAGAGATCCGATAAGCTAGTGGTCCATTATTAGTTATAAGTAACTAAATCTTTGTATTAATGGTTATGTAATGATTTATGAATACTTTTACTTTAGAAATGAGTACCACTCTTCCGTTTTATGGAAGTTTTTGTTGACCCCCGATTTTGGGGTGTTACAAGTTGGTATCAGAGCTTTAGTTTAAGTGAACTAAGTATGATGAGAAGGTACTTAGACTTAAGCTGAGATGAATTAAGTTATGAATCGTGAGATTGGGTAGAAGTATTAAGACGGGATGGCCTTAGGGTCGACAGAAATACGTGAAATTAGTACGGTAACGACGGTAATGAGGATTCTCATGTATGATATATTCACAATCTCAATTTGCTACTGTTATTATGAATATATTGTTACATAAGCATACTTGATTCTAAATTGTTCCAGTGACTAATGATCGGTAAAGTACGTTTCGTGTGTCTATATTCATATAACCATTTCTCAGGGTTAACTTTTGTTTTATAGCATAATGATGGTAAAAACGCCACCAAGGTCTTTCAATTCTTTGGAGGACAGAACGGTAAATGATTGAGGGTTGGAAGGACAACCTGGAACTGGCGGGACTCATGAAAGTCCGCCGAGACAACCTTAAATAAGTGGATTAAAATGTGTGGAAATAGAATGTAAGATGTTTGATCAAGACGGGAATAGTATGAAATGGTTGAGTAAGTGAGCCTTGGAAGGCAGGTATAACAAGTGTTAGAAGGCTGAGAGGGTAACCACTGGTTGGAAATAGAGCGTCAATGATAAGTTGCGTAAGTTAAACGATAGACCTTGTTTGAGTGAATAGCCTTCAATTGCAAGTAGAGTTTTATGCATGGTGTCCTCGAGTGTGTGTTACATGGGTTTTCGTGATTTCAAAACAAATACATAAATAGCAATTTAGTCGATGATGAGTCAGTATGTGCACGTGGGTATATAAAGAAAAAGGCAATACCATTTACGTCGCACAGTGAAATTTTGAGTTTAGCAATTTGCAAAATACTTCATACTTTACAAGAAAAGTTAAATATAAATGAGTGTGAGAACCGACTAGCTTACTTCGTGTCGGTAATTTCTTTCAACTTTTGTCGTATGAAAAGATTTTCATTAAATATATTACGGTCATAACAACATCGTTTTGATTGAAAAAGATTAAGTTTTTCGGAAAGTAGTATGCAATTGATTCTCGTGATCGTTGTGCAGTACACTGAAGTTATAAGAATTTTGGGGTCATGTGTACCCAAGTTGCTCCAAGTGTTGTTCTTTAAAATGAGGAAAAGTGAGAAATAATATATTTAATACATTGTTATGCATGAAGGCTATGAACGAACTAAGTCGTAAAATATTACTATAAGCTAAGAAAGAACTCTGAGAATGGAGAGGTGTTGGATAAATCATGGGAGAATGTTTGTAGTTTTGGTAATTGTGTTCAAGAGGAAGGTGAACAATGGGAGAGTTGAAAGTGGACTTTAGTGTCGGTTGTAAAAAGGTCTATACCCTTGTTTAGTAACTAGAAATACAGTTGGCAAGGGACGGTTGTGTCCGGAGGAAGGATTAGTAGTCATCAAGGTGATGGAATTAGCAAATTGCTATGAGTAGTGTGATGAGACAGAAAGGAAATACCCTCGACGTTAAATAAGAATTTATGGTGATCTTGTGATATTAGTATTGCACGAATAAGTTTGAAATGAAGACGATGAGATGTAAATTGTATTATGTTATGTTGAAAGGATTAGGTTCAGTCCTTGTTAATGAATAGATTAAAGAAGTATCGATAGGTCGACTATTGACATTGAAGTCGGCAGTTGTGTAAGATGTATGAGGTCTTTTGCCTGTCACAGGGTGCGGTCTGGGTGCGTTCCGCGTATGCCTGTGCGGGCATAAACAAAACCGTGAGCAGTACCGGCATGCTGTTATGCAGAGGGTATGCGCAAAGCGGACAATATCGTGTACAGTGGACTGGGGATGTTACAAAATGTTATAGAATGCGGACAATACATATCTTGTGAAACACCACATGTGGGGATTTTGAGTGATTGACGAATAAATCACGAGTGGAAGAGGTTTTGGTTAAATTATTACATAAGTGAAAGTTAGGTGGTCAAAATACGCTTTTAGAAGTTTATTGTGGTTGTGCAATAATTATGGTGTGTTATATGCTTAATCGCTTTTTTTTTAAAAAGTGTCGGTTTAACTATTGGTCTTATGTGTGAGGACCGTTTGATGATCTTGTATTCTTAGTACCGTTGGGACTAATGAACTTTGGCAAAATAATATATATTTATATATTGTGGAGTATATAGAGTTGTATATACGTGTACATATAGATACATATATGGATTGACTTCATTGGGAAAGTAGTAATGAAGGGGTCGTGAGATTATCATGTCTCGAAGCGTGTGTTGCATGATGTGGGATTAGATGTATTTTAAATTTCATGAGTTGATATTGATAAATGATCAATAGACCCTTTGAGCAGATGACTTGGTTTTGGACTCGGTTGAGTCTTAAGGGCATTCGTCGGTTTAATTAACTTGACATAGGCTTGGGGGTTGGAATTTCATGAATTGTATTATAATTAAAGTTTACATAATGTGAATACATTGATTTTTCTTTTGAGATCATGTATGAATGTTAAGTTAGAATCGGAAGGTTAAAAGTTGAAGGATCACCTTATGGGGGGTGTTAGGATAGTGAAAGACTATTGTTATAGAAGAACATTCTACTTATGATGTAGATGGTTTATATAGAATGAAGAATTAGGCACGAACATGGTAAGGGTATGGACTATGTCGATTTGTGATGGAGTGTGCACTGTATATAGAATGGTTTGGAATCACAAAGAATTAGTAAGAAGCGAGTAAGTTTAAGTTAATTAGAAACTCGTGAGTTGTAGTTCAAACTAAAGTTGGGGAAGAATAAAGTAATGAAATAGATTCGGTTAATTGTGCGGGAGAGCATGAAGGTAAATTTGAATTGTGTACGAATGACCATGAGGGATCTGGTCTGCTGTGAGATGTTATGGGTGGAGAATGTACGAACGAGTAGTGGCATTAATTGTCAAGATAAATGTGTCAACCAGTAATAAGAAGTTATAAAGAGGGAATATTAGATGAAAGTCTTTTCGGGGATTCCAGATGAATAGTACTAGTTGTCAATAAAGCTGTTGGAAATATGTGGTTGTAAGATGGTGTAGTGATTTGGCTATTATTGGAATAGAATGTCGAGCGGTAGTGTGAGTTTATCCAAAGTGATTTTGGTTGTGTGAGTCGCTAAATAAGTTTATGATTTTGAATCATAGGAAGTTTAATAAAGATGAGAAAGTGTTATCGGTATGTGGAAAAGTTGGGAGAAAGAGACAAATAATGATTGGAGGGTAGTACTCCATGCTAACGTAGGAAGTAATGATAGAAAGGTCGGACCTAAGAATGTAGTTATACTACAGGTTCAATGGAATTATCACCTTTGATATATAATATTTTAGTGCTTGGTTGCAATGTGGTCGCGTAGTGCGATATTGATGTGAGGAAGTGGTAGTACTTTATACTGAAGAAACGTGTGGGTCATAGATGTAGTGATGGTTGCCGTAATTATAGAAGTATTCAAAACTGGTAAGTATGCTCAATTTAAAGTGAGTATGGATTTTCAAGCAGTATACGTTATTGTTATTTTGAGATCTGGAGATTGAGATGTGGATGATGACGGTATTGAAGACCAAGCAATAGTCGGATAAAGGTTTAATGATAAACAATTACTCTAAGGAGGCTTACAAATCTAAGTTGGGGAGAGGATAATGAGTAAAGAAGTAAGGTTCAGGAAATATGAAAGATGAATCCTTGTTCCTTCTAGATTTTTAATTGTGAATAAGTATATAAGACTTGAAATGAAGAGATGTATACAAAATATTTCGTATTGATATGATGTGATTTCACTTGTTAAAGTGAGAGCGAATGGTATGAGTCGTTGGGTGAAGGATTGGGGAAACAATCTTAGAGAGATCATTGAGAAATTGCAATAGAGGAATGGGGTTATAGGTACAATAGTATTATATCAATAAAATGTTAATGTGACTTTAGAGTTGGAAGAAGATATGAAGATTAAATATCCATATTTGTTTTCCAAAATCTAAGATTTCGAGGACGAAATCTATTTCAAGTGGGGGAGAATTGTAACACCCGAAAAATCCTTGTAAGTAAAAATAGTCCTAATATTCCTTTATATTTTGACTTCTTAGATTATAATTGAATTCCTAAGTAATTTCCGTGATTGTTACTTGTTATTTGAGAACTTCCGATAGAAATCCGTAAGTTTATTCCTTAAGGAAATTAATGAAAAATAGATAATAAAGTTAAATATTAGATTTTATAGATTAGTTGGATGGGTAATTTGAATACGAGTCCAACGGTACTTTCCGGGGTAAAAACGGAGTTTTAACGAAGAAGTTACGGCTAATTTAGTGGAAATTGAGAAGGCTAGCAAACAGAAGCTGGCGCCGATGGTTTGGCGCCGATGCATCGGCGCGGGTGATCGGCGCCGATCACCTGACGTGCTAAAAGGGGATTAAACCCACCTCTTTATCCTTAGTCATTCACTCTTTTCACTTAAGAACTCTCAAATCCGATTTTTGTTCTGCTATCTTCTTCTCAAGCGATTCTTCATCTAAATCTAAGGTAAATTCATATTTCTTAATCCTAATTCAATTCAAACAACTATTAGATGAATCTTATCAATTAAACTTGATTTAGGGCATTACATCTTCATCCTTCTTGTTGGAGTGATTAAGCTCAAGTATTCAAGTTAGGGTTATACCAATTGAAGATTTAAGGTGAGTAACTTGTATCTAATTGGTTGTATTTTACTTTACTACCATTCTTTATCTTGATTTTGGTATTGATAATGAGAAATCTTGATTAATAAGCTCTTAATGGTTAAGAGGGAAACAAGAAGAGTTCAAGTAAGTTATGATGGATTAATTGTGTTCTATTACTTAGAATGCCATGTTAAATGTTAGTGTTAAAAGTTTGGGTTTGATTATACATCATTGGTATGTGATTATGATGATGGCTTAATATATGTCTTAATGAAGTAATGATGGCTTAATGGTCAAAATGGACCTATTATTGAATTGTAAACATGGATGTTTATTATTGATATTATATAGAATGTGATTTAATACATATGGATGTATATGAACTACATGGAAGTAGTATTGATCATGTTAAATGGTTGGACCATTGTTATGTGTTACATATGTTTGAATATTATTTGGATTAATATATTTGGTATTCACATAATTGGAGGAGCACCTAGTAGGCATTGGAGGATATATTCTTACACACCGTGGGGTAAGTGTAATTGATTCATACCTTCGGATACCGTGGGGTTTTCCGTTGAGTTATGCCTTGTGACAATACCGTGGGGTACCGATCAAGGTATATCTTCAATTATGATGTAACTGGGTAGCGATATGGGCCTTCTCCATGGAATCCAATTTGTGAATGTATCGAATTGTTATTCCTACATGCTATGATTATGCTCAATGTGCTATGTGTAAACCTCACTTAGGCTTTAAAAGCCTAACACTTGTTATGTGTTTTATGTGTTACAGATATTAGTGGTTCCGAATACAAGAAGGTCTAGAACGGGGTTGTGAGCATGGGATCATTGTTGGAGAGTGAAAGATTGGAAGACTTATGATAGAACTTTTCGACACCTTTTGTTATCTGATTTCTATAAAAGAGATCCGATAAGCTATTGGTCCATTATTAGTTATAAGTAACTAAATCTTCGTATTAATGGTTATGTAATGATTTATGAATACTTTTACTTTAGAAATGAGTACCACTCTTCCGTTTTATGGAAGTTTTTGTTGACCCCCAATTTTGGGGTGTTACATTGGGATAAGCACTTGCCACTGATAGAATTTGCCTACAACAACAGTTACCATTCCAGCATACAAGCGACACCGTTTGATGTTTTGTATGGTAGAAAATGCCGAACGCCTCTATGTTGGAACGAAGTGGGAGAGAAACAGTTAGCAGGGCCAGATATAGTTCAGTTGATCGCAAGATTTCTCAGATTCAGGAACGTTTGAAAGTAGCTCAAGACAGACAGAAAAGCTACGCTGACCGACGCCGAAAACCGTTAGAATTCCAAGTTGGAGATTTCGTGATGTTAAAAGTCTCACCTTGGAAAGGAGTCATCCGATTTGGGAAACAAGGTAAACTGAGCCCGAGGTACATTGGACCGTTTGCGATCACAGAAAGGATTGGTGAAGTAGCCTACAGGTAAGATCTTCCGCCAGAGTTAAACAAAATCCACAATGCATTCCATGTATCCAATTTTCGAAAGTGTTTGGTTACGCCAGATCAGGCAGTGTCTCTACCCGAAATACAAATTGATGAAAAGTTGAATTATGTAGAAGAACCAGAAGCCATTGTGGACCACAAGTTAAAGTGTTGCGGAACAAAGTAATCAGACAAGTGAAAGTTCAGTGGAGACATCATAAGGGTCAGGATGCTACTTGGGAATCGGAGTCAGAGATGAGAACTAAGTACCCGCACCTTTTTGCTTAATCGAATTCCGGGACGGAATTCTTTTAAGGGGGATATGATGTAATACCCCGGGTAAGTTCGTTAGTTAAATGTTAGTTCCGTTAAATTTTGTTAACTTTAAAATGTGAAGTTAAAGGTAAGTTTGGATAGATTTATGAGTAAAGGGTGTAATTGGTCATTAATGATAACTTAAGGACTAAAGTGGTAAATTGGATTAGATATTACCCTTAATGGAATTAGATATTTCCTAAAAATCAGTATTATCCAGAAATTAAAAGTGTGTGTGTGTGTACTTGGAGAAGAAAAGAAGAAGAAAGAAGGTTTAGGAGCTAGGGATTCAATTTGGTGCAATTGGAAGTAATTTCAGGTATGTTTCCTTTGCAAATCTTGTGTGTAATTGCTATTAGGTAGTTTCTATCGGAGTAGAATTAACGATTTCACATCTGAGAATGATTCAGTCGGTTTCTGGGCTGAAAGTATGCAAACCAACAGAGTTTTCCGGATACCATGAATGTGTCCGGATGGGTTGGTTGGTAGTGTCCGGGTAATTAGCTGGTGGTGTCCGGATGGTGTTCTAAGATGTCCGGACGAGTCAAATATCTGGGTAAGTCTCTCTTTTCTATAGTTTTTTGATGAGTTAAGATACCGGATGTTGTCCGGATTACTTTGGTGTCCGGATGACGTCCGGATCGTATATGTTGTCCGGAAAAGTCTGGTTGTCCGGAAAAGTCTGGTTGTCCGGATAATTCTGTAGTGTCCGGATAGTTTGGCCGTTTGGTCAATTTTGAGAGTTTAAATGCTTTTGAGTATCCAGTAACCTGTGTATTGTTAGTTATTAGATTAGGAATGGATGGGGATTAAATGTACTATGGACTTGACTTAAGTTCGGGCTTGGGGAAAGACAATTGAGGATAAGAGTTAGATAGAGTTATCTAAAGCTCTTAGTCCTAGCAAGCTCTATGTGTTCAAGGTGGTAAAACAATATTTGTACATGATTGTTTCAGATACTGTGAATCGAAGGTGAAAGCAGAATTCTTTGTGGAGGACTGAAAAGAGTGTTGTTAAACAAACAGGTGAGTTTTACTTGAAAATGTTTTTAAACTGGAATACATTATGTGTGGAATGGATATATGATTAAGGTGTGAATATTATGTGTTTATAATATAGTAAGGTATTATATTCATATGTGCATTACACTACGCAAGTGTACATTAGTCGGGTTCCGGTGTGCGGACCGATGGGTAGCCGGGTTCCGGTGTGCGGACCGGTGAGTAACCGGGTTCCGGCGTGCGGACCGGTAACGTTGATTTTTATTAGTTGGCTTGCTACCAACTAGTATGGCCAGTGTGGAGGAATAAGGTGGGATGAGATGTACTAGTCTTGAATGGTATTGATATACGTGTAGTATATGGATGTATATGAAAAGTTTTATATAAATGGTTTTGATACAAAGGTTTACTAAACTGACAGGGATTTCCTCACTAGACCATTAGGTCTAACCCTCATTTCTTTTTTAAAATATGTATTCCAGGTGGTGGATCGGGTAAGAGCAAGTAAATAGGACTCTTGATGGATAGCTTTTGTGAAGATGTTGATTTTGAAGTTATGGATGTATTTTGTACTTATGACTTTATTATTAGTCAGCATGTAATTTAATTTTCAAAAGTTTGTGTTGATTTACTTATTATGTTTTGCAAGACTATGGGACCGAATGTGAAATACGATGTATCTTTTGATCATTTGGTAATATAAAAGGTATGTTATTTGTATTTATGGAAACCGGGTTGTTACACCTGCTCACCTATGTCTAATGTTTTCGGAACTCACACTCAACTTCTGAAACTCTTGTTTTCCGAAACTGCTTTCGATTTTAATTCCGTAACCCTTGTCTTCCTGAACTGCCTTTGATCTTAATTCCGTAACTTTGCTGATCCGGAACCATCCCCTGTTTCGGAACCTGTTTTAATTATTACCAAAATTCTGGAACTAGTATTACACTTCCGGAACCTTTACACTGATCCGGAATATGTTCCATTTTGCTATTAACTCCGGAAGTTCTTCACCTGGTCCAGAACCTGTTCCTTAGTTCCTTAGTTTGATCCGCGAAAACAGGGTTTGTTAACAAATTTTGGAACTCGCAATTAACCCTTCCGGAACCTGTTTATTTTCTGTTTTGTCTACTTGTTCAAATGGCCCTCAATTCCAGTCACCCCAATCCCATCTCATTTGTTCTCAATGGGAACAACTACGTTCTGTGGCAACATCACATGTCCATTCTCCTCAAGTCTCATGGACTTTATACCTATGTCACTGGTACGTCTACCATTCCTGTTCAAGAGGAAAAGGAAAGTGCAATCGACTTTACAAAACGTATGAATGATTGGGATATCGTGAATGGTCGCATCCTCGGATTCATAAACGCTTCTACAACTACTGAGATCAATCAGCAATTCCTCGGCTATACCACAACAAAAGGACTGTGGGATTTTCTTGCAAACAGATACACTTCTACTACAGGCCTATCCCATCAATATCAGTTGTGGACTACCTTTCAGAACAAAAGACACCTGTCTGATCAGTCTATCAACTCCTACGTCTCTGAGATGCAAGTTCTTAGAGATCATCTGAACAACTCGGAAGTTTACTGCTTACTGTAGCCAACTGCATCTGGTCACTATTCTAATGGGTCTCACTGATCGTTTTGAGAACGTTCGAGCTTCACTTCTAAACAGGCATCTATTACCTACCCTTGAAGAGTCCATCACTGAGCTGCTGAGTGAGGACACTCCTCTTCAACAACGGTTTCCACTACCATCAGATACTGTGCTCTACACTTCCAGCTCAGGAAAACCCAAAGGTAAATGGAGCAACAATGAGTAGTGTAAATCTGCGGGCAAGGGGAACAATAGTGAATGCACATTCTGTCATTCTACTTCTCATCTTCTCCTCAATTGTCCAGTTCAGAAATGTCGCTGGTGTGGGATCGTACACCCACGTCACTATGGATCTGATTGCCCAAAACATCCAAGGAACTCAAGTAACCAAAGGCAGCAGTCTCGAGTTCAATCTGTTGCTGGCTCAATCACTCAAGATTCCCCTACGCCAGCAGTTCCAGCACATCATAACAACCATTCATCGCCTGATCTTATGGAACTCATGCGCCAAAACCAAGAGCTTATGGAGCAACTCATGACAGGTTCTATAGGTATGAATTCTCAGTACAACTCCTCTGCATCAGGTAATCCTTAGCTATTTGACTCCGGCTGTTGTAACCACATGACACCTAAGGCTGACGGTTTTGTGTCAAAGCAAACTTCCAAAATGTTCTCATCCGTCCGTACTGCTGATGATACTCGTTTACCTGTATCCTTCAGTGGAACTGTATCTACCCCCAATATTCAATTACCTGATGTGCTGCGTATTCCTAATTTATCTCTGAGTCTGATTTCAATCACTCAGCTTATGGAAGTTGGTCTAATCGTTTTGTTTCATCCTTCTGGTTGTGTTGTGCAGGATCCAAAGACCAAGCAGATCCTTGGAGTAGGTCGTAAAGTTGGTCGGATGATTGAAGTGGTCTACCTCCGTCTTCCCTTACCTTCATCAAATTTTGTTGCTTCAATTTCCAGTACTCCTTCATTTGAACTATGGCATACGCGCCTAGGACATTTATCATTAGCTAGAATAAAAGTGTTAGCTAGTTCAGGATTGTTAGGCAACACTTCCTCTGAAAATGTTTCTTGTTTATCCTGTCAACTTGGCAAACATCATGCTTTACCTTTTCAAATTTATGAATTTAAATATGCTTCTCCTTTTGATCTTATTCATTCTGATGTATGGGGACCAGCACCACACCCATCTATGGGTGGTGCTCGGTATTTTTTCATTTTTATCGATGATCACACACGTTTTGCATGGATCTATCTCATGAAAAACCGCTCAGAGCTACATAAAATTTATATTACTTTCGCCTGTATGATTCTAACACAGTTTTCCATGCCTATAAAGGTTCTTAGAGCAGATAATGCTATGGAATACAAAGAATCTTCTCTCCTATCTTTTCTTCAATCTCAGGGTACTCTTTCTCAGTACTCCTGTCCCGGCACCTCTCCACAAAATGGTCGTGCAGAACGCAAACACCGTCACATCCTTGATATTGTCCGTACTCTGTTAATCTCAGCCAAATGTCCAGAACGCTTTTGGGGTAAAGCAGCCTTTACGGCTGTCTACACCATCAACCGACACCCGACTCCCATTCTCAATCAAAAGTCTCCGTATGAAGTACTCTATGGAGTCTCTCCTGCATATGAACTCCTCAAAGTATGGGGTTGTGCTTGCTTTGTTCAGCTGCAATCTCATGAACACACCAAACTCGAACCTCGTTCTCGATTATGCTGTTTCCTTGGCTATGGAATTGAACATAAAGGTTATCGTTGTTGGGATCCAGTCTCTAAGAGACTTCGTATATCCTGTCATGTCACATTCTGGGAACATCTTCCCTTCTCTACGGTGTCAAAATTTCAGGACACACCCACTCCTTCTACTCCTTTCTTCACAGACATGTCTATCTCATTGGACTCACTCCAATTAGATCCCATACTCTCCTCACCATCTGTTCCACATCCTTCCGTCTCTTCTCAACCTGAGCCTCCACCTGTCCCATATGAGCCTTCACCTGTCCCATCTGTGCCATCTAATCATGATCAATCATCTGCATCACCTCCAAGGACTACTTCTGAGCCATCTGCATTTGCTCCCGTGGCTCGGGTCACCTCGATTCGTAGTCTTCTAGCCATCGCTGCCACCAAGAGATGGCCACTCTATCAGATGGATGTCAAGAATGCCTTTCTAAATGACGATCTCGAAAAGGAAGTCTACATGAGACTCCCTCCAGGTGTGACCTCTCGTCAGGGTCATGTGTGTCGACTTCGAAAAGCCCTCTATGACCTCAAACAAGCTCCTCGTGCTTGGTTTGAAAAATTTAGCAATACTGTCATCTCATTGGGGTTTTCTCCGAGTAATTATGATTCTGGCTTGTTTACTCGGACTACTGCTGCAGGTACTATCTTACTTCTATTGTATGTTGATGATATGATCATTACCGACAGTGACTCTACATGCATAATCCATCTCAAACAGTCTCTTAGCTCATGCTTTGAGATGAAAGATCTTGGTAAGCTACACTACTTCCTTGGCCTTGAAGTTCTGTCAAACTCTTATAGGCATCTATCTCTGTCAAGCCAAGTACATTTCATATCTATTGTCTAAAGCTGGGATCACGGAAAACAAAGTTGCATCTACACCCATTGAGCAAAATCTACACCTTGCTCCCAATGCCGAATCTCCGCTGCGGGACCCCACACGGTACCGTCAACTAGTTGGTTCTCTGGTCTATCTGACTGTTACTCGACCGGATCTTGCATATGCAGTTCATATAGTCAGCCAGTTCATGGCTACTCCGTGCTCCGATCACTATGCCGCCGTTCTTCGTATCCTTCGATACCTTAAAGGGACAATGTTTCATGGACTTCACTTCTCGTCCACATCGTCCTTAACTCTTCGTGCCTTTTCCGATGCTGACTGGGATGGAGACATAACTGATCGTCGCTCTGCCACCGGATATTGTTTCTTCCTTGGAGACTCTCTTATTTCCTGGCGCAACAAGAAATAAGAGACTCTCTTATTTCCTTGGAGACTCTCACAGCTCGATCTAGTACTGAAGCTGAATATCGAGCCTTGGCTGACACTACACAAGAACTTGTATGGCTACGCTGATTACTATCGGATATGGGTGCTCATCAGTTTTCCCCAACACCATTGGGGTGTGACAACAACAGTGCTATTCAGATTGCTCACAATGATGTCTTTCATGAGCGCACAAAGCACATCGAGATTGACTGTCATTTCACCCGCCAACATGTTCTTCGAAAGACCGTTCGACTTCTCCCAATCTCAACCATTGATCAGACAGCAGGCATCTTCACCAAAGCTCATCTTCCGGGGTGTTTTCGGGCCCTTGTTTCCAAACTCAACTTGGCTCATTCTTCCCCTACTTGAGTTTGAGGGGGGGGGGGTGTTAGAGTATTATTGTTAATATGTATAGTCCAGGGGTCATTCTGTAATTACTTGTAACTTACTTAGTATATATTGTTCTCTTATGGTTTATTATTAGGTTAATCAGTCTTTTGTAATCGCTCTCAATATATGAAAAGCTGCTGCACAGTTCAGCCCTATCTCTCTCTCAATTACTCATAGATTGATTCCTACTTGATTTCTAACAAGAACAACATAGAAGGGTATAAATGATGTATTGAAGACGTACCCATTGATTAATCAAAAGGATGCAAGGTACAAACCCCACCATGGTATCCGGTGCACTTTGCCAAACACTGAAAGCAAACGTTACCAATGAGCAAGAAAATATTAAAGCCAACTCAATATATCGACCATCTCCAGCATTTGATGCCTGATTCAGATTTTTTATATAAATGATAGGAACTCAAAAACCCAGAAATGATAGATGAAAACAGACCTTGATCGGTTGTTGAAAACTTCACCTTTCTTCACAATGTAATTTTGGGCCAAGAACTCTTGTCCCTTGAAATTTTCTTTTAAACTTGACCCTATATATAATTGAGTTGATTGGAAAAAAACCAGTATCAGTAATCAGTCATCATCTAAAATCATTTAAAACCAAACCAATCATTTTATACCCAAAAACACATTGAAAACAGGACTTTTTTGGGATGCGATACAGTATTTTGCAACAAATTTGGATAGAAATCTACCTTCCCATTTGAAGCAATCTGTTATTAGTGAAGAGGATGACATAGGTAATTTCCTTTTACCTGAACTGAATACTGTGTATGTTCAAATTTTGATGTATATTCAAGTAGAACATACATCAAAATCTTAGAAATTCTAAAGGAAAAAACATCAAACATATAACAATTCAACCCAAATTCAAAGTAACATAGTAGAAAATCAAGCTATTTATCGAGAGAAATTCAATTACAGCAGGTGATATTTACGAATTAAAACCCAAAAGTAACACTGTTTGAACACAAAATTCAAACAAAACAAAATTCATAAACTGAGTTGTTTAAGCTAATACCTGGAAAAGAAATCGAAATTTATAGGGAGACTCAATGAGAGTTTTAGGTTGAAATCGTGGCTGAGGAAGTTGAAGACCACGTGCAACGTTGTGAGGAAATTGTGGAGAAGAGGAGGAGGAGTCTCTGAAATCGGTTGATGGTATGCATCGTGGGGAGATTGGAACGTATGGAGAGAGTTGAGAGAAATTCGTGTGCAAGTTTAAGCGTCGTGTGATAGGGTTAGAGAGGAGTGGGCCCTATTATGGAGGAGAGGGAGTGGGCTGGTTAATGAACGGGTCAGACAAATGAGCAGTTATTAATATCAAAATGAGTTTAAGGGTTTGAGATTAAAAGTTGGATTAGTTTAAACGGTCGAGATCTAACAAAAAACAGTTAGACTCGGTTGCGTCAATATTATAGACAATTTATTTATCGGAAGTTAACCCAAATGATCTATCTATGCACTCAAATCAATTTCTAGTTATTGATCTCTCGATTTTATATAGACCTGGTAAAAACTGACACGACACGCTAACCCGACACGAACTCGACACGAGATAAACGGATTTCGGTAATACATTTCAACCCATTTAAGTAAACGGGTTGACACGACACGACACGAAAAATTAAACAAGTAAGGTCGGGGTAAAAAAATTCAACTTGAAAATGACCCGAATAACCCGTTTATATATATATATATATATAGGGGTGGTATCGGGTACAAACCAGGTAGTTTGTACAAACTCGTACAAACCATACCTAGCATCATGATTTTGTAAATTTGGCTTCATGAATATATATATATATTTTGGCTTCATGAATATATAATTTGGCTTCATGAATATATCATTTGACATTTTTAACTAATTTTTTTACAAAAATACACTAAAATACCCTTATTTTTGTAAAAAAATTAGTTAAAAATGCCAAATGATATATTCATGAAGCCAAATTATATATTCATGAAGCCAAAAAATATATATATATATTCATGAAGCCAAATTTACAAAATCATGAAGCTAGGTATGGTTTGTACGAGTTTGTACAAACTACCTGGTTTGTATTTGATACCTAGCCTATATATATATATATATATATTAAGTTTTCTTTTTAATGTCTTGGATTTTTAATGTTTTGAATTTGGTTAGAACTTATAAATTTGAACTATAAAATTTAGATTTATAATGTTTTCATTTGAGTTTTGGATTTGTAATTTTTTTGTGAATTTTCGATATTTAATTTTTAGTTTTATAAATGTTAAACGGGTTAGGCGGGTCGTGGCGGGTTAGACAGGTCGGGTTAGGGTTGAGATTTTCTGACCCGTTTATTAAACGGGTCGGGTTAGGGTCAGACACTCTCAACCCGTTTAACTTTGAACCTGACACGACACGACACGACACGTTTGTTAGGTCTAATTTTATATAACTGATGTTACTTTCAGAATATTCAGGTTCGTAATTATAGAAAACGATGATATTTTCTTCTTTCAAAAAACTGATTAATTTTTTCAAAAAATGAAAATAAAAGTTTACAACCATATGGTTTGTGACGTAATGGTTAAGGCCTTGGGGGATGTGGTGTAATATCTCATCTGCCTAGGGTTCGAATCCAGACGTATACAACAATTGTGACCACTAAGATTTAATCAGGGATGATGTCTTACAGTCATAATTTATCAAGGGATTAGTCTAGGCATAACCTAGGACACCCTTCCAAAAATAAAAAATATATAAAAAATTTACCTGGGTCCGTAAAAAATTGACCAGACTAAATATTTTGGATATAGTAACATTTGGGTCAATCCGGTAGAGAAATGATTATGAAACTAATTTAAATATGTAAAATGACTAGAATCAGGGTAAAATGATATAGTAATATTTGAGTAAATTTCCCTTTATTTAAGGAGTAAATGAAGAGAAATGCTACATGCACCATCTTTAATAGTAAAATCAGGGTAAATTGTAAACGGGAATATAAAAAATTGGTTCGAATGTCGATGCCTATGAGGAAGAAAGTGTTAGATAGGGTTGCATTTAGGGTTGTTTGTTTACCTCTTGATAATTCCTTAAGAGGCAACATTTGAATTGTTAAGATGGGAATCTTGTTTGCTAAAAAAAGTTTGTCTCTTAATGGTTCTAAAACACTATGATTTGTATATTGGTCTCCCTTAAGCATAGGTTGTTGGGTAGTTGGTGAATGGTTTGGTGCAGAATGTTAAGTGGTCAAATCATTAAAAGGCTCTTATGATATAGTGCAAAATGAACTATGGTTGTTTGGTAATTGTTCAAAATGAAATCAGGGTGTTGAATTGTTAAAAAAAGCCCTGGATACAAAACCTTTAAGATGGTTTTAGAACCATTAAGAGACGATTTTTTTTCCAAACAAGATTTACCTCTTAGTGATTCAGAGGTTGCCTCTTAATGGAACATTTAAGAGGTAAACAAACAACCCCTAATTTCATTACGAACAATTACCAAACTATTATATTTCATTTTGCACAGAGCCTCTTTATCATTATGACCACTTAATCATTCTACACCAAACCATTCAGCAAATGTCGAACAACCCCTTAGCAATGTATAAGAGTGCAATTAGTCTCCCTCGTAAATTAGTTCATACGTCGACGTGGTTTCCTCAAAATTTAGATATATTTCAAAATAAGTATATCTAACCTTCTCGTAGTTTGCATATTGTTGTATTTAGAGTTCGTATCTCTAACAGAGTTAATTTTAATCTATTAACTCATGGGCAATTTGATCATTTTATTCTTTTTTGTCTTTTTCTTAGTAATAATATATATATATATATATATATATATATATACACACACACGATAACACACTAACCATCAAATCCCCCAACTCTTCCTTATGACGGCTGAAACATTGAACCCCGCCCTGCCAAACCGCACTTAACATTGAAGTGCACCCCGACTTCCTATTCCCTACTTGAGAAATACACCCATTTATATCGACATCTGAGAAATGAATAAGCGACTACTGAGTTTGCTTCCCTCGGTACTGCTGAGGGGGAGAAATTAAGATCCAGTCTTTACAGCAACATATGACTTATCAACTTAGGGGCAACAATATGTTCAACAACTCAGAAGGAGCAAGGAAGAAGTGAGATTATGATTAAAGACAAGGGAAAAAAGAAATATGACACACGAATAGATTGTCGAAAGAAAAGATAAAAGGATGTTGCTCGGAGAATCAAGAGAAGTGACCATCTTTATCTACAACCTCTGAAACCCAACTTTGACTTGCATGATTTAATGTAATCACCTTTTGATTGTATCTTATATATATAATAGAAATTTTGGTTTACATTATTTTCATACACGTTTATCTACGTATGTCTTTTATATTATGTTTTGTAATCTGAAGAAAAGAAACAAAAAAAAGAAAAGAATCAAAAAACTTATGAGCTCGGGTTTCATTTTTCACTTATGAGTTTTTGGTACCATTTTTAAGGGTTTTTCCTATGGATGTCTATTTGTATTATTGACAAATAGGGGGTCATTGTTGGTCTCAACCATCAGATTTGTCAATAATACAAAGCATCCAACCAAACACTATATTATTATCTTTTGCCTTTAAATAGGTATATCCTATGAACAACACTCATCGTTATAGCTCAAGCAATGTATCAATTTCGAACCTTTGTTTTGTAAAGAAGAATCATATAATTCAAGATCTCAAATATAGAGTCTATATAGCATCTTTGACTAATAATATCTTGTAAGATCGGGTCTCAAATTTGATCCAAGCCTTATCCGAATAATGAATCCAATAAGAAGTATCTATAGCTTCAACCTATCAGATTCATAATCTTTAAAATCTTCTAAGACATTTAGCACTCGATAGATTTACTTCATAAATAGTCTATAGCTGGAATTCGATCTATAGCTTGTATTTCGGAATAGACAAATATATGATTTTTACTTGTAAATATCTTGTAATTGTCCGTATTGATCCAAAGAGAAAATGCCTTGGACAAAATCGAAGACTAATTGACATGAGGTCAAGATAGTCACCAAAGTGGATTGGTTTTTCATTAATTGAAAGATCAATAGAAGATAAAGTCAACTAGTAGTCTGCTAAATACTATTACCGGTAGGCCGAATATTGGAGTGCAAACTTCTTCAGCAAGGTTTTACTCATCAACACACACAAACTCATATTCTAGCATGGGAGCATGCAAATAATGTCGGTTAAAGTGAGTTCTAAAATATTATTTTATTAGTGTCATACTTTCATTACTGTTCCATCTGCATACGAAAGGATGAGATGAGTTAACAATTGTCTACATCAATTACAAAGGCTGAAGTGAAAAGTACAAGCATGCATGGATCAACGAATCAGATACTGACAAATGTTAAAGTTGGAGTATGTCATTTAATACAATGGTGGATATAAAAGGTCACCCTTTTCATTAGTTGTTACTCACACGTTTTGAAAGAACTTATGTGTGAAAGTTTCTTAGGAAAAATCAGCGTCACTATATGGATGAATATCTTAGTTCTTCAGATCTGAAAGAGAGCCATTTTCTTTCTCTTTCAGTGTTAACAAATATTTCACCAGTCATATGGTTTAGGATCACATGTCTTACCTTACTAGCTACCGCAACAAATCTGTAGTTTTATGTTTTAATAAAATATAAAATTAAAAGTGAAAATTTACGGTGTTTGTATTCAACCACCCTTTATACAAACACATCATGTGTAAGTCATTATATCTCAAGACCGACAATATATATACGAGAAGTTAAACTTTTTGCGAGAAAGTGAGAAGTTTCAATATCATATATGATTACACGCATGATACACAAGCTTAATCATACAAAATTGAACACATGTTGCATTAATAACACATGGACGCTTAATCATATATGATCAAACACACCCAAAGAAGTGTAATGAGACTTCACGCCTTCTCGCAAATATTTAACTTCTTACATGATCCTTCTTGTCTTTCTCTCTCTCACACACTCTCTCTCCATATATATATATATATATATATAGAAGTTCAATTGAAAACTGATTTTCGATTGTGAATTGAGGTACAAATGAGAGCACGACACATGTCCCCAGGTGTCCACATTTAGTATGAATAACGAATGTGAACGTTCATGCACTATTCATGATGAATAATACATGAATAATACAATATTCATGATGAATAATACATGAATGCCCCGTGAAGGTGTGGATACGTGACACACTCTCCTTTGTCCCCTGCTTCACAACCAAAATTCAATTTTCAGTTGAGCCTACCCATAATATATATATATATATATATATATATATATATATATATAGTATAGGGTCTGTTTCATTTACAAACCATCTGATTCTAACCAGAGGCGTAACCAGGAATTGACGATAGGCAGGGTTCATATTCGAATTAGCAAAAGCAATGTCTCCTTGCATAATATGGATTCCAAACATTCATGATCTGGATGTGAATGAGTCGAATTACTTCTCCCTAGGTCTATTAGTGAACCTTCTCTCCAATTATCCAATCATTCCCTTGACTTTCTAGGTTATCGTTCAAGTGTACGGCTAAAGCGTTCAATGGTCCGGAGTCAAATGCTAGAAAATGCATTTATAATCCCCAGAAATGATACATTGGAAGAATCCGTTAGGTCTTCCAATATCAATAGGTTGATTGTTTTGCTCCTATATCTTCCAAAAGGAAAAAATGTAACAACCCGAAATCCTAGTATGTGTTGAAAGTTTTGTGGCTAATGTTAAAAGAATGCAAGTTAAGTTAAGGGACCTTTGTGCAATTTGTGAGAAGTATATATTGGTTCCAATCCCTAGGTTTAGCTATTTTTCTCTTGTTTGGGGTGTTTGGCAGCTAGAAGGAGAGAAAGGAAGAGAAGAAGAACAAATTGAAGAAATCAGATTTGTAGAAGAGAATCAGTAAAGGTAAATCGATTGGAAGTCATGAACAGAGTAAGAAAAGATAGTAAGCGCATCAGGTGAGTTTTTCTAACTAAAATACGTGATTTTACGTGTTTTCCAAAGAAAGTGATTGTGTGGAAATGCCATGTTATTTTACATGATTTTTACCTAAATGAAAGTTAAACGCTTTTCTGATTATGGTTCGTTTACGGGCATGAACTGCTTTACAACTGTTACGCATGTTATCCATGAAATGTATGTTTTATTTTGAAAGACGACTTTTAGCAATATGAAAAGATGTGCAAGGATTTCACGTTTGTGATTACGTTATACTATGTGTATGTTATGTGAAGTCGGTCTGCACGGTGGGATCTGAGCACCTCGGGATCCGATGATCCCTTGGGCTTTGGTGATGAGCTTGTAGGAAGGAATACATTTCCTTCCTACTCGGATATGTGACTAGCTTGTAGGAGGGAATTCGTTTCCTTCCTACTCGGAATGAGGGGAGTCTGCTTGGGCCCCGATCGCGGTTAGATATGTGATCCTTAAACACTGTGTAATACCATATTTGATGCTTATGTGGAAAATGTTAAGAGTTTTATAAAAATGATTTTTATAATGTTGATGTACACTTGGTTACGGAGGGAACTCACTAGACCTCATGGTCTAACCCTCGCTTTTTAAAACTAAAACCTTTTCAGTTAAGCAAATAGTAGGAGGCTCAGGTAAGTGAGCAAGAGCAAGATATAGTACCGATGCAGATAGAGACAGTACATGTGCCACGTATAGAAGCTAGTGCATTCTCAGTTGTGTATAGGTTGTTTCCGCCAACCTTAGTTGAGACTGATGTAACGAAATTTTGGGACCCAGTTTTTTAAATGTTATGATTTAATGCTAAGTTTGTCCTGTTGTATTTTTGGGATGTTACCAATGGTATCAGAGCCATCGTTTAAGGTATTTAGGTGACCGGATGGGCCTAAACTTAAACTTTGGAGTATAAATCACAACTGAGAATCAGGGAATGCATTAGGAGGGCACTATTGTGTATAGAGGAAATGCATTAGGAGGGCACTATAGCAGATATAGGACTAATAGGGTACCGAGGACAGTCATGTAAGGTAAGTTTGGGATTTCACCTGGCCAGTGTAATTGCGAACTTACAGGTACATGTATGTGTTTGACCTGCCTTGTTATTCCGAAGCTGTAGTCTTAAGCTAGTTTATATGTCGTGTTCCAATAATCTAGAATGTCAGCAAGATCCCTTATGGGGTAGAGTGAGACCCATTGTTGGGAAGTATCGTGAGAGTTCATTTATGATGTGATGTATGTATACATCGAAGAGAAGAAATGTTGTATAGAATGTTATGAGTCGTCTAGAGGTAGCTCTTCGTGGACTCGAAGAGGATAAATGTTGAGTTTAAGTAAGACTCCTATTTCGGGAGAGTCCCAGTTCTAGGAATCATGGGATAGATCAGTCGGGACGGTAAGGAAGGACAATGTCAAAACCTTGAAAGTATCAATGGAGCCCTGACTTCTTAGTTGAGCTTTTCAATGGCAGGATAAATGAAATATGATACCTATAGTGAATTGAAAGCATGTAGAAGTAGAAAGTGAGATAATTGATCAAAACGAAATAGTATGAAATGATTGAGTAAGTGAGATGTGGAACGCATGTACAACAAGTTATTGCATGACCGAGAGGGCGACCATTGGTCGAAGGTAAAGTGTCAAGGATAAGCTGCGTGAGTAAAATGGTTGACCTTGTTAGAGTGAGTAACCTTCAATTGCAAGTAGAGTCTCATGCATGACGTTCTTTTATGTAACATGAAATTTTCAAGATTTAAAGTAAATATGTAAATATCAATTTTGATCGAAAATGAGTCAGAATGTACAAGCGTAAGTTTAAAGAAAGGGTGATTTCTTTTACTTCACACAATGAAATTTAGAGCTTAACGGTTTGCAAAATGTTTCACACTTTTCATGATAAGTTAAATTGTTGCAAAAAGTCAAGAAAGCGTTTGCCAGCAAAACTTTTATAATCAAAATGAGTATTGACACTTGGGTATTATAAAGTGGGTATGAGAACCGACTGGTTTACTTTGTGTCGGTAATTTCTTTCAGAATTGTGTCGTATAAAAAGATTTTCATTCAATATATCACTGTCGGAATAACATTGTTCGGATTGAGTAAGATTAAGGTCCACGGGAGGATGCATGCAAACGATTCTCGAATCGTTGTGCAGGGCATTGAAGTTATAAGAGTGTTGGGGTCGTGGGTACCCAAGCTAGTTCCATGTGTTGTTTATTTAAAATGATAAAAGGTACGAAATGATTTATTTACCGCGTTGTCATGCATGAAGGCTATGAACTCACTAGGTCGTAGAGTATTGCAGTTTAAGCTAAGGAAGAACTCCAAGAGTGGAAAGGTATCGACCAAATCAGGGAAGAATGTTTGTAGTTGTAGTATTTGTGTTCAAAAGGAGCGGTGAGCAGTGGTAGAAACGGAAGTGGACCTTGGTATCGGTTGTATGAGGGACCGTACCCTTGTGCGGTGATTGGAAAGACAGTTGCCGAGGGACGATGGTGTCCGAAGGAAGGACTAGGAGTCATCAAGGTGTTGGTTTTAGCAACTCATTAAGAGTAGTAGGGTGAGGCAGAAATGAAATGTCCACAGCATGGGATATGAGTCTTAAGGTGACCTTGTAATATTGGTATTACATGAGTAAGTCTTGAAATTAGGACGACTGAATATGAAGTTGTTTATGATATGTTGGAAGGATTTGGTTCCATAAGGAACCCATGTTTAAGAATAGGTTGATAAAGTATCAACAAGTTGACTATTGATGTTGAAGTCGGCAACGGTGTAAGTTGGCTGAGGCCGAGGACTTGAACCAAGAGAGTGAAAGTTGATAGAACACCTTGTAGGGGTGTTAAGTTAGTGAGAGACTGTTGTTTTGGATAAGCGTTCTACTTACGAGGTATGGGGGGGGGGGGGGGGGGTTCGTAGAAGGATAAGGTATGTAGCATGAACGGAGCGAGAGTGTAAATTATATCGTCCAGTGAGGGAATGTGCCCTGTTTATGTAAGGGCTCAGATCGTAAAGAGTTAGTAAGAACGATTACATTTGAGCTAATTGGGAACTAGAAAGTTATAGTCCAACTAGAGTGAGAAAGGACAAAGTAGTGAGATAGACTCGATTATTTTTACGGGAGAAATTGAAGGCGAGATTGAATTGTGTATGAATGGCCATGAGAGGTTTGGTTTGCAGTGTGATGTTTTGGGTGAGGAATGTATAGTTATGTAATGGCAATAATTGCCAAGTTAAATGTGCTAGCTAGTGTTGTAGTAACGTGATGTTAGGAAGATGAAGCATTAGATGGAAGCCCTTTCGGGATTTCGGATGAGGTGTGCGAATTGTTAAGCAAGTGGTTGGAACACATAGTTGTAAGTGACAGTGTGATACGTCTATTATCGGAGTAGAATGTCAGAGCAGTAATGGGTGCTTGCCCAAATGAGAGACCAAGCATTTTTTTGGCTATGTGAGTCGCTAAGTAAGTATATTCTAGAAATCAATGTAAGTTTAAAGAAGATGATGGATGAGTTAATCAAAATGTGGTGTAGTAGATGCAAAATCTTTAAAGAATGAGAATTGTTTCCTATGGGTGAAAGGATTATCCGAGAAGGTAATAGTTGAAGATCAAAGAATGTGTAGTAACAACAAACACTGGTATCAGTTCGAGGTGATTTGGTTGAATGCCTTAAGTTAGAATTTTAGTGCAACCGTTTGGTTATGTACAGTAATGAGAAAGTATTTTCAGCATGGGAATTGTCGGAAGAGAGGGGCAAGTAATGTTAGTGGGCAGTGCTCCACGCTAACGTGGGGAGGTGAAGATAGTATGTCGGATCAAGTGAGTAGGTTGGAAGTAGTAAGCTTGACAGTAACACCGAAAGGTGGAGTAGTGTGTAAGTTGCCATCGATAAGTGTGCAAAATTCTGAAAAGCGTATTGAGGAAGCAGATTGTGTATGTTTTGTGCAGGAAAGAAGTGGATAAGGCAGTTGAATGAGTTAAGTTAGCAATGTTTTGAGAAATGTTCAGACGAATTGATTGTTCAACGTTAAGATATTGAGAATAGTATGGTGCGACCATGGTTACTCCTCCCAGTTGAGTGAGGATAACCGGAGTTATGTTTTGTATGACTGAACGAACGTGACGATCAACGAGGAATTGATGTGCTTCAGGATAAGTTTAATTCGAGTAGGTGAACACTTCAACGATGGGTTTGGAGGTTCCTACTCTTAGTTACGCATAAGTATGGAGTGGTGAAGTGGTGAGGATGTAAGAGATGGTTGATGAACTGTGGTCGAGGTGGTCCGAGAAAGGGAAATGTTATCTGCACAGACGATTGATGGTTGGGAGAAGTAATCTAGAACTACTTGTAATACGATGAAGGAACTCTGGGTTGTGAGTTGTCGGGATGTACAGGGTTGGCCTTGTGCCAAGATGTCAAGTGAGTGATTGTTTCTTGGTAATAGAATCTCGTGTTGTAGCGGAGGATTTCGCCAAGTTCCTCCTTAAAGGAAGTAAAGATGCATGAGGAGCCTTATTTAATTTTTCTATTGTCAAGATCGATCGAGTAGGAACAGTAGCCTACGAGTTAGAGTACCGTAAGAAATGAAAGGAATGCACCCAATGTTCTATGTTTCGAATTTAATGAGGTGGTTGACTGAGTCAGAAGTGGTATTACCTTGGGGAAGTGTCAGTTTTGGTGTGGGCAAGATACCCGCATCTTTTCCAACGAGGAATTCCAAGGACAAAATTCTTTCAAGGAGGGAGTGTTGTAACAACCCGAAATCCTAGTATGTGTTGAAAGTTTTGTGGCTAATGTTAAAAGAATGCAAGTTAAGTTAAGGGACCTTTGTGCAATTTGTGGGAAATATATATTGGTTCCAATCCCTAGGTTTAGCTATTTTTCTCTTGTTTGGGGTGTTTGGCGGCTAGAAGGAGAGAAAGGAAGAGAAGAAGAACAAATTGAAGAAATCAGATTTGTTAGAAGAGAATCAGTAAAGGTAAATCGATTGGAAGTCATGAACAGAGTAAGAAAAGATAGTAAGCGCATCAGGTGAGTTTTTCTAACTAAAATACGTGATTTTACGTGTTTTCCAAAGAAAGTGATTGTGTGGAAATGCCATGTTATTTTACATGATTTTTACCTAAATGAAAGTTAAACGCTTTTCTGATTATGGTTCGTTTACGGGCATGAACTGTTTTACAACTGTTACGCATGTTATCCATGAAATGTATGTTTTATTTTGAAAGATGGCTTTTAGCAATATGAAAGGATGTGCAAGGATTTCACGTTTGTGATTACGTTATACTATGTGTATGTTATGTGAAGTCGGTCTGCATAGTGGGATCTGAGCACCTCGGGATCCGATGATCCCTTGGGCTTTGGTGATGAGCTTGTAGGAAGGAATACATTTCCTTCCTACTCGGATATGTGACTAGCTTGTAGGAGGGAATTCGTTTCCTTCCTACTTGGAATGAGGGGAGTCTGCTTGGGCCCCGATCGCGGTTAGATATGTGATCCTTAAACACTGTGCTGTACCATATTTGATGCTTATGTGGAAAATGTTAAGAGTTTTATAAAAATGATTTTTATAATGTTGATGTACACTGGTTACGGAGGGAACTCACTAGACCTCATGGTCTAACCCTCGCTTTTCAAAACTAAAACCTTTTCAGGTAAGCAAATAGTAGGAGGCTCAGGTAATGAGCAAGAGCAAGATAGAGTGCCGATGCAGATAGAGACAATACCTGTGCCACATATAGAAGCTAGTGCGTTCTCAGTTGTGTATATGTTGTTTCCGCCAACCTTAGTTGAGACTGATGTAACAAAATTTTGGGACCCGGTTTTTTAAATGTTATGATTTAATGCTAAGTTTGTCTTGTTGTATTTTTGGGATTTTACAAAAAGATCTATGAGAGTTCTTTGCACGCCTCCGTTACCTTTTGGGAGGCCTACGCCCCATAGAAACTGCCTACCTGAGAATGTCCCTTGGCCCGTACGTCTTGACACAAGGTTAGAATTCTAGCTCTTCCAGAGTGCCCCATGCTACTCAGGTCAGAGCGTAAGCTAGTGATGCTTTCGGATACTGGACTTTCGCCATCTAGGGTGAAGCATTCTACTGCTTCGCGGTACTCAAGTAAGACGCTCAATGTTGCATTTTCTTGAAAAATAATACCGATAATGTTGTATTGGAACAAAAAAATTAACAAAAAAAACTTGCATATTAGACTAGCACATGAACTTCCGATCGTTATAAAACATTGTCAATCCTTTTTTTTATTGACTAATCTGATTGGAATAAAAACAATTAGTTAGACCTTAAACATATACGTCAAACAAACATACGTTAAAACACATAAAATCAACAATTAAAAGAAATTGTACCTTGTGTGTTTTAAGTTGGACACGTTTTTGTTTAATCGAATAGAAAATCATCTATTATCAACCAAATTTTTGTATAAGATTTTCATCCTCATAATGTAATTGTGGATCATTAAACATTTTCTTTTCGCCTAAAAAAACCAATTGTTTATGTCTTGCTCATAATTAAACCTACGATCATAAAAAATTAAGAACATGATCATTCTAATTCAAACAACTTATATATATATATATACACACGCTATCAAAATTCATAGCAAATTACTATTCTTTACATCAAATATAAAGTTCACCTAAACAATGGACAACTTATCTATACTATCTTATAATACATTTAACCCCCAAACTCTTAAAAACAACCTCTCGAGCTATATGTACCACACTTTAATGCATAATTACTTAAACTTAGAGCTTCTCTCTCATCCATCCTCATTTTGAATCCACCGCCTAAACCCACAGACAGAGCACGCCTCGGTAATCACACGCACACCTCTTCCTTCTCCAAGACGCTATTCAACCTCCCGATAACTTCAGGGACGATTCAAACTCCAGAATGATCGATTACGTGATGGTTATCGATTTCAACTCTCTCTCTCTCTCTCTCTCATTGAGGTCGATTTCTAATTTAGGGTTTTTTTTGTTTGGTTGATTTTGGATTTGAAGGATTGTCGAGATGGAGATGTAATCAACTCAAAGAAGGTTTGTGATTCACCATTTCTAATTTAGGTTTTTTTTGTTTGGTTGATTTCACACCGCTTTTGGTTAATCGATTTGGTTGATTTTTGTCTAATCGATTTTGGTTCTATCGATTTGGTTAAAAGCTTCAATTTTGGTCTAAGCTTCGGTTTTGGTTCTATCGATTTTGGTTTAAGCTTCAATTTTTGTTTTTGGTTGGGGTTAAAACATGAAAATCTATTAGAGAGCCAAAAAATTAGAAAATGGTTGGGGTTTATGCTCTGCTGGTTCGATGTTTCTTCCCAAAATGATGTTATTCTCTGTGGAGGGGAAAGCGTTCTCACCATCACCAAGGTTTCACGGTTTGTTATCAGAGTTTCCCCATCTTAGGTACGGTTTCACCATCACTGTCGATTTGGGTTTCTTTTTGCTCTATGGTTTTCGATTTTATGCTCTGTGGCTTTCGGATTCGTCTCAATACTTGCTGTTTGATGTTTCTTACTTAAACATCGAAACCCAATATCGATTTAACCAGGTTTCACGAACTTTATTAACTTGTCAAATACACATGTCAAATCTAATAAGTAATAATAATAATCTATGAAGTAGGTTTACTAGCAATTCATTCTTAACTTGCAGGAACTTATCTTTCAAGAACTTGTGTATCTGTTTCGGAGTTACAATGGCGAAATTCAGAACGCTGCTAGAGTGGCTGTTGGTCCCGAGAGGGTTATACAAGTTTGTAGAAGGGGGGGGGGGGGGGTTGAATACAAATACACATATTTTACTTTCTAAATTGTTTATTGATAAATCATTAATAATTTACAGCTTGTTGCGGAACAAGATAAGGAATAAATCCTAATCTAAACAAGTTGGAACACTAAGTTTTCTTACACTAAGAAAGAGAATGAAATTACTAATAATAACCTATCTCAAGATAAGAAGATGTCTCGACCAGTGTATACGAGTGAGAGGTCTGAGTGGTCCGAGTACTTCAAAAATGAAGCTCGAGTCCTTCTTATATACTGCATGCATTTAATGCATGGCAGTTGGTACTTTACACGTGGCAGCAGCTCATTGGTTGTTGATTCTGACTTTTGTAGACAACCTTAGTAGCTACATGGTGAACAGTGTAGTATCAGAGTGGTTGTACGATTTCAGACAATAAGGATGTTCTTTTCTGACATATCGTACGGAGACGTGCAAGGGTGGTTAAGACAAAAGTACTTTGTACGGAAGACTTCATGATCAGCTTTTCGTTGAATCAGAGCTTTATCATTCTTTATCAGTGAATGACAAAGTTTTGCGATAGCTGAAGTCTTGTACTTGATACTTCACGTTGAGTGGACAAATCTGAGTCTTCGTTGATCCGCATCAGTTCATTAGGAGACTTGTCGCTGGTTCTTGAGCTTGATCTTCGACTTCAGCGTAGAACCTATGTTAACGTGAAACTTGTCTTCAGAGATCATAAGAAAACAACTAGGATTGTCAGCGATCACCAATAGGTCTGAACAGGATCAGAGCTATGTATGTATGGTGAACAGATACGCTGAACAATATGTAAGAATATCAGCAATCATCAACAAGACTGAACAGGCTCAGAGCTTGCTGAATGATTAGGGTTCGCTGAATGTCTATTCTAAAGAGCGAGAGTTCCTATCAGCGGTACTGAATACAGTCTTAGTACTTATCAGCGATAGTGAAACTCTTACACATTGTTTACTTACAAATTTCACTAAGTAGAATGGAGATGGTCATTATCAAATCACTAAGGGTTTGGATCAACAATCTCCCCTTATTTGATATTGACATAGCAACAGAAAAAATTGCTAAGTTTGAAAAACATAAGGATAAAAAGAACTCATAAAATATTTGTCCCTTTTACTGTTTTCTGGGATCTTTTCTGTACTGAAGGAGTAAAGTACTTTCGCTGAAATCTTTCTTTAAACTTCGTATCAGATTACAAAGGGAAGTAGAAAAATTATAAGTACAAGCAAAATAAATTACAAGTACAAAAGATTAACTGATAAAATAGAAGAATAAGGCGATTCTATCAGTTTATAGAGGTTCTTCCTTAATGAGAAGTTCATCAAGGGTCTGGGTTGTAGGGATCATCCAGTCAGGTACTTTTTCTCCCTGATTTCTTCTTTCTTGGGCTTCCTTGAAGATCAGCGGCTTCATGAAGTGTCCATGGAGGTTATCTCTGAATTCACACCAATATATGAGATCTCTGAGCTGTTCGATTGGAGTTATTGGTAGCTCAGAGATGCGTTGAAAACATTCTCGTCCCTCGTAGTCATGAAAGAATATACCGTAAGGATTACTTATGACCTTACTAGGGATGAAACGTTCACCGGGTGGCAGAGATATGTCGAGGGCAGAAAGATCAGGGTCAGGACCAAGCACTTCAGTGCGAGAGAAACCGATACCAGTTTCATTTGGTATAGGAGGACCTGAATCTAATTCTTGTAGCTTCTTCTTTGCAGAGGCCCTTTTTCTTTTCAGTGCAGGAGCAGGAGGAATGGGAATATCCACAGCAGATGAGACCAAGTCGATCTGTCGATTTATAAGTTTTTCGAAATGATCCTTGTATTTTGAACGTGAGTGCTGAATGGCTATTCTCATTTCCAACCATTCAGAGAGACCATACCTTGTGACAGCTTCAGCGCCGAAGGTTTCAGTTTGGCCATTCTCTCTGAATAATTGGATATCAACAATTGGTACTCCGATGGTTGTTCTTCCAGTGATATGTACCTTGTTGATCCTCGCAGGTCGATATCTGAAGTGTACCTTCTCTTTACACCATTTCAGGGTGGTCTAAGATACACTTGTCTTCTTCTCGACAATCTTCTGTGCATCTTCCCAAAGCTGACGTTGGACTTGAATGGGAATTCGTTTCAGCTTGGGGTCTTCCACTGATTCTTGGACGAGCTGGATGGCAAGAGCCTTATCTTTTTCTTTAGCTTCCTTTTTATTAGCGAGTAAACGTTCAACTCTAAGGTGATCAGCATATTCTTGCTTTGATATCCTGAACTTTGCAGCATGAACTTTGGCACGAGGCAGAATTATTCGCTAAGCCTCAAGCTTCTTTATCATCTCTTCTCTTCTTCTCTGATCCTCTTCACTTGGTTTTTGAGGAACCAAGGAAGGTCTGCTTGTGTGAGAGAGCGTTTGTTCTTCAGGTTCATCAGTCTCGGTGATTAAATCCAAGACTGGGATTATTTCTTTAGCTTTTGTTGTTGCAGCTGGTTGTACTTCAGAATCCTCAAGCAGGGGAGAGGACTAGCTGAAACACAGCGATCTTACGAATAAGAACTTGGGTAGAACAGAGAGAAAAGAAATAGGTTTAAGTGTATAGGCTTTTTGTGGAGAGTAGAGCTGATATTGAGAATGGATAGAGGAGGGATGCAGTGTAAGGAAGGTAGTGGTGTACTTGACGAACTTGCTTTTGAAGCAAGATCATCAGATTGTCTTCTTCAACGACACATTTTCCTTTGCCTTTAGCTTCAGACGCTGAAGGCTTTGTCCGCTCCCCTGTAAGTTCTGTTATTGAGATCCCTTTAAGCACTGTAGTTGTCTTTGGATTGACGAAGAAGGAATCATCATCATCATCATCAAAGTCATCATCACCCTTATCACTGGATGATGGTTCATCGTCAGAAATGTCGACGGCTTCCTCGTCTTCAGCTTCGGAATCTTCAGCAGCTTCTTCGAGTTGCTCCCCCTCAGATACAGAGGGAGGTTTCTCGGTTCCCTCAGGGTTTTTAACTCCCTGAGGTCCAGCAGTTGTTTCTTCATTTGTCTTCTCACCCTCTTTAGTAAGGGTAAGGTCTTCATTCTTCTCCCCCTCGATAAATTCATCATGGGGAAGGTCTTCAGAGCTCTTCTCCCCCTCTTCCACTTGATGAGTGGGGGAGGAATGCGATGACTCAGCGGATGGGATATCAGCAGATGGTGTTGGTTCCCTGTCTTCTTGGCCAGGGACTCCAACATAATTTTCAATCTCCCCTAATCTGGCTTCCAAGCCAGTTATAGCAGGATTGATCTTTAGAAGTTCATCTCGATCCGCCGTCGTAAAATGTGAAGGTGCAGGGGCAGGGGCGTTCATTCGATCGAGGATCTGCTGTACCATCGTCTTCACTGAACCGACGCCAGTCTGCACAGTGGACACCAATCCCTGAAGAGTACCAACCGATGTCTTCAGCGTTATGACCTCGCTGGACATGGTATTAACTCTTGAGGAGAGAGAGGTGTAGTCGGTGTAGATATCAGCAAGAACTTTGGCAAACCCATCGAGTGATCCATCAAGCTTATCCAAATCAGCTTTGGAGGCATTCTGTTCAACTTTAGATTCTCTCCAACGTTTGTTACAGCTGAAGAGTTCGCTGAGAGAGTTGTTGAGAGAGAGTCCACCTTTGTTTCCAGGTTCTTCAGAGATGTGTTGATATCTGCAGGAGGGTTGGTGAAGTCGTCAAAACTTCTGTGTCCTGAAAAATGTTCCATGTCGTCATCGAAAGTACCTTGACGCATGGACATTCCTGCAGGTCATGCTTCCATCATTCCGTGTATAGTATCAGCTTTAGCTTCTGGAAGAATGACGGGTGCTCCAGTGATCGTTGTGAAAACTGGATTAGAGTCCAAAGGAGTAGAGAGAGAAGCGAAGGTTGAGAAAGTTGGTTGTGGTACTGATTCAGTGTTGGATCCACTGAGAATCACTTCTTCAGTCCTTTGAGGGGCTGAAGGAGGTAAGGTCTGTTCCAAGTCTACAACTTCAGCGTGTAGAGACGCTGAGGTTTGGATGAAAGGGATGGCTTGTTCAGCTGTGGCAGAGCGTACCACGAAAGTATCCAGCGACTCTTGTGTAAGCTGAGTCGTGGAGTCTTCAGCATGAGATTGCTGGGAGGGTTGCTCCTTGGTTTTCTTGATCCTTTTGGAATCAAGTGGGGTAGTGGAGTGTTTCCTTTTTCGAGGAATAGATGTTGTGGCCTGGGTATCAGCGAGGGGTATTGTCGCTGAAGTAGCCACAGAAGTAGAAGAAGGAGGATTAAGAATAGATAGGAGAGTAGAAAGACGTACCTCGTTTCGTAGTGGATTGAAGTCAAGGACTTTAGGGCCGACTTGGGATAGTTTCAGGTCTCCTACCTTTGGATATCTATCCTTCAGTCCTTGTGCTAACAGAGCACTGATAAATCTTGGATATGGAACCCATGATGGACGAGGAGCAGCAGCTACTCGTATCAGCATGTCATCGAAAATGATCTGAGCCCAGTCTATATGGAGACCCTTCAGCAAGGAGTACCCCATGGATTGTTGAGACTGCGAGGCTTGATCAGATGATCCAGATTTGGCGGTGAGGCAGCTGATAAGATGAGCGAAGATAAAATTCATTTCGCTGGGCATCTTTGATTTCTTCATAATTGTCAGCTTCTTCTAAGGACGACCATCTCTTCCTAAGTCCCAAGCATAGTTCATAGCATCAAAAAATGCTATCAGGGCTTCCCTGTCGGCTGAGTTTTTCTTGGGGTCAGGGAATGGGACGAAGGGTTTTTCTTTGGAGGCTGAGGGGAGGTTTAGAGCACACCTCAGGTTACCAGTAGTTATCTTTGAAGTTCCATGGTCAGTGTCAAACAGAATGACACTGATGATTTTCTTAGAGTTTCGGGTGGAGGAGATCTGAGCACTTCTAGCAGAGTACCAGAACTGAGAAAGTAGGTGTTTATCAGCTAAAGGAGAAATGGTTAGGGCTGTGGAGATAGGGCAGTTCTGAAGAAATTTAACAGCGTCATCTAGATGATTGACCCGTTTCTTTTCAGGGAATTCGAACAAGGCGTAAGGATTGTTACTCTGAAAAGTAACATTCTTCAGACTAAATTTCACTTGAGGAGCCTTTGGAAGTTCAGCAGCTATCTGAGTATTAGCGGATGCCATTTCTGCTATAAACACATAATCACAGAATAATATGAACAACAAAATATGACTTTTAAGATTTTGTCCATTTCATTCAACCAAAAATGACTTAATGAAGAATATATGATTTCCAGTTTAAGAACAGATTCTGGAAAAACATATGAAGAACAAGTTTAAGATTTTTAAATGTAAACTTGAAGAACAACCATGAAGGTTATGTTCATAAAACCATGAACGAAGGTGATTTCATTTTAAGAATGGTTTCTTTTGTTTGAGCTTTTAAAAACAATGATAAGATCCAAAACAAGTTAAAACAGTAGATAATATAAGAATATTAACATTGTGTTCTTTGAAGAATATGAACAGTTTCTGGGAAAACTTTGAATGTTCAAGATGCAACAGTAATTTCTTTTCTTGAGGAGGAAGTTTTTCGCGAGAGAAAAAAATATACACTCAAGAAGTATATATAGTGAGAGAAGAGAGAGAAAAACTGTGAGCGGGAAAGTTTTTCATCATGACACGGACACGTGTTAGCATTTGATTGGACGAACGAACGAAACGTTCTAACGTGTGTCAAAAGAACGTGCCAGGGGTTAATCCTGTAAGGATGACGTCAAAAACGTCCTTTCATATTTTAAAATGTCTCTGAGGTTTTGAAGAACTTAGGGACCCTTTTGAAAACATGAAGCGCTGAATAGAAATATCAGCGAGGTTTAAGAAATTTCAAAAGTATCACTGATGAGGAAAAGAGTTTCAGCGATATAGTTTGTTTTGAAATCTTGCATTTTCATGCGATTGTCAGAGAGAAAAAAACATACCTGGTTATCAGAGAATCAGTTTGATCAGAGAGTTGATGATATAATGGGTTATACAAATTCATTTTTATCACTGAATCACTTGTCGTTATACAAATTTAACACTGAGGGTTATACAACAATTAATTAACTGATCAAATGTGAACCGCTGAAGATTTTATTCTTCTAAGTTCAGCATTCCAAGCTCGCTGATGAGAAAGTTGAATCTTGTCTCATCAAGCGGTTTGGTGAATAGATCAGCTAAGTGAAAGTCAGTGGGGATAAAGTGAAGTTCTATATCACCATTCATCACGTGGTCTCTGATAAAATGATACTTGATTTCGATATGTTTGGTCTTTGAGTGTAGCACTGGATTGTTGGCTATAGCGATGGCACTGGTGCTGTCGCAATAGATTGGAATTTTGGAGAGCTGAAGATCATAGTCCAATAGTTGATTTCTCATCCACTAGACCTGAGAACAACAGCTTCCAACGGCTACATACTCAGCTTCAGCAGTTGAGGTGGACACTGAATTTTGCTTTTTACTTTTCCAACTCACCAGCTTTCCACCCAGGAGCTGACAACCTCCTGTGGTGCTTTTCCTATCCATTTTGCAACCTGCAAAATCACTATCTGAATAGGCGGTTAAATCAAATCCTGAGTCTTTGGGATACCAAAGACCTATATTTGGAGTACCCTTAAGGTAACGAAAGATCCGCTTTACAGCGATCATATGAGATTCCTTGGGTTCAGCTTGATATCTTGCACACAAACAAGTTGCATACATGATATCGAGTCGGCTCGCTGTAAGATACAGAAGAGATCCGATCATCCCATGGTACGCAGTGACATTAACAGATTTTCCAGAAGGATCTTTGTTAAGTGTCAGCGGCGGTGCCATAGGGGTTTTCATAGCTGAACTTTGAGTTAAATCAAATTTCTTCAGCATATCTTTAACATACTTTCCCTGATTAATGAAAGATCCTTTTTCATTTTGTTTAATCTGAAGACCAAGGAAATATGTTAGCTCACCCATCATGCTCATTTTATACTCAACTTGCATCCTTTCAGAGAAACGAGTACAAAGATCAGGGTTAGTGGAACCAAATATAATATCATCAACATATATTTGAACCAGAATGATATGACCTTTTACTTTCCTGAAAAACAGCGTTTTATCAATTTTACCTCGCTCAAAATTTTCATTTAGGAGATAAGAGGACAGAGTGTCATACCATGCACGAGGAGCTTGCTTCAGCCCATAAAGTGCCTTATCCAGCTTATAAACATAACCTGGATGCCTAGGATCTGAGAATCCCGGGGGTTGTTCCACGTAGACTTCTTCATTCAGCTTTCCATTGAGAAACTCTGACTTGACATCCATTTGATATACCTTGAAGTCTTTGTGTACAACATATGCTAAGAAAAGACGAATGGCTTCTAGTCTTGCCACTGGAGCAAAGGTTTCATCGTAATCTATGTCTTCCTCTTGTCTGTATCCCTGAGCAACAAGTCTAGCCTTGTTGTGGGTTACAGTTCCATGTTCATCTAACTTGTTTCGATAGACCCATTTAGTGCCTATCACTGACTTATCAGATGGTCTTGGAACGAGATTCCAAACTTTGTTTCTTTCAAATTCTGTCAGCTCTTCTTGCATAGCGCTGACCCAGTTTGGATCTCTGAGGGCATCATCTATTTTCTTTGGTTCAATCAGAGAAATAAAGTTAACAAATAAACAAATGTTACCTGAACCTCGTCGAGTCTGAACACCAGCGTTTGGATCACCAAGAATTTGATCGATAGGGTGATTGACAGTCCATCGCTGAGCCGGAGCATAAGTCGTTGACTCAATCTGAACTGGAGAGGCCGAAGATGAGACTTCAGCAACTTCTGGTATATCAGCTAAGACAGAAAAAGGTGCAGATGGCATTTCATTCACTGATTGCTGAGAAGTAGATGGGATGTATGAGGTACATGGTTCAGCAGGTATTGTGTTAAGAGGAATAACTGAGACCCATGACGTTTCAGCTTCACTTGTCCGCATGCTGGGGATGATGGTAGGATCATCTTCAGCGGTATGAGTATGAGATGGACGAGTGGGAACATCTTCTGAATCACCAAGATGAGAAAACATCCATTGATTCAGTTCTTCCGTATCAGCAGAAGGTCTTGAGTTTGCTGAACATAATTCGTCAAACGTGACGTGAATGGTTTCTTCTACAGACTGACTTCTACGATTGAAGACTCTGAAGGCTTTAGAAACTGAGGAGTATCCAAGAAAGATTCCATCATCAGCCTTAGGATCAAACTTTCCAAGGGCATCTATGTTGTTTAATATGAAGCACTGGCAACCAAAGATGTGAAAAAAGCTAATTGAAGGCTTTCTCCCATGGAATAGTTCGTAGGCTGTCTTCTTGAATCTTTTGACTATTAGCGACCTGTTTTGCGTAAAACAAGCAGTGTTGACAGCTTCTGCCCAAAACTGAGTAGGCAGGTGAGAATCGCTGAGCATTGAACGTGCAGCTTCGATGATCGTTCGGTTTCATCTTTCAGCGACTCCGTTTTGTTGTGGTGTTCTCACTGATGAAAAGTTGTGAGAAATACCCTTACTCTCAAAGAAGGAATCAAGAGAACTATTTTTGAATTCAGTCCCGTGATCACTCCTTATTGAGCGAACGGTCAAATTGTTCAGGGTTTCCATCTTCCTAACAAATGTGACGAGTTCTTCAGCGGTGTCACTCTTAGAACGGAGAAACATCACCCATGTAAAGCGAGAGAACTCATCAACTATGACCAAAGTATATTTCTTTCCAGCGATGGATTGTTTGTTAACAGGGCCAAACAAATCCATATGGAGTAGTTGTAGAGGCGATGACACTGAAGATACTTGCTTAGACTTAAAGCTTGCCTTGGTCTGCTTCCCTTTCTCACACGCTGAACATAAGGACTCTTTGGTGTATGAGTGCTGAGGTAGACCGGAGACTAACTCTTTTGAAGAAAGAGTATTCAATTTCTTGAAGTTTATATGAGAGAGCCTCTTATGCCATAGCCAATTTACATCAGCTGAGGCCTTTGAGAAGAAACAGGAGTTCTTAGTGGTTGTAGAGTCCATGTCTATTACATAAACATTTTCCATACGATAACCGCTGAGAGCTATCTTCTCCTTTTTGTCAGTGACAAAGCAGGATTTCTTAGTTATCCATGTCGCAAAGTTGACTGATGCTTAGAAGATTATGCTTCAGCCCTTCAACATATGCGACTCTTCTGAAGGTTGTTGTACCATTTGAGAGTACACCAAACCCTCAGGTATAGCCTTTTCCATTTTCCACCAAAGGTCACTGAAGGACCCTTCTCTTCTTTGTATTCAGTGAGCAGGTTCTTCTTACCAGTCATGTGTCTAGAGCATCCGCTATCGAGATACCAGATACCCTTAAACTGCAAAACAAAGGAAGATCATTTTGACTTAGGTACCCACATCATCTTGGGTTTAGATTTGTCAGCGGTGGTAGAGGAAGTGGAAGGTTCAGCAATCTTCGCATCATTTGAAGATTCAACTTTGTCAATCTTCACCTTGGTTAATTTCTTAACCTCAGTGGTAGGATTCACCTTAACCTGATTTGCACCAGGATTGGTCTTCTTTGCCTTGGGGGCAGTGATCTTCTGCTTAGCTAATTTTTCAGCTTTGGTGGTTGTTGGACACTTACTAGCAATATGATCGGTAAGTCCACAGTGATAACATTTCCTATAACTGAAAGTAGTTTTAGGATCTTTTGCATGCTGAGCCATTTGTTTAAAATTGGAAGGACCAGCATCAAGTACACCTTTGGTATTGGAAATAGGAGGAACTATCAGTTCTTCAGATTTCTTACCAGTAACATCCACTTTAATTCTTGGAGTAGATCGTTGAATATATCCACGCTGAACATATCCAGTGTTCTTGTTCCCTGAACCAGAGGGATGAATCGTTGAAGCTGTAGAAGCATTCAGCTTAGGTATAAAGATACCCTTCTGAGGATTTTGATCATAAGCAATTCCTTTACCCTTGTCTTTAGAGACTAAGGTAGGTTTTTCAAAAGCAATACCTTTACGTTTGTCATTTGAGACTAAGGTAGGTTTTTCCTCAGGAGATGGTGTTTTAGAAAAGGAGCACTGAGAAGATGAAGTGTCAGAGATAGAGGAGACAAACATTCCGAATTTCAGCATGGAATGTTCAGTGGTGGGTTTTTCAGCATCAGCTTTATAACCAGTACCACGTTTGTCACTCAGAGGTATCTGAGACTTAATTATCTCAGTGATCGTTGCTGAGGATTTACACCATCCATCAACAGTAGCTTTTTCAGCTTTCAATGCAGCGATAGCTTCTTCGCGTTCGATTTTGACTAGCTGATTTAAATGGACTTGATCTCTTAAAATTTCTTCAATTTTAGAAAGCTTTTCTATTTGAAGGTGACACTGTTTAAGCTGTTCAGCGAGATCAATGTTCTGATTTTCAACAATGGTTTTTCCATTCATAACATCATATAAGCTTCTAGTCAGCAGATCGATCTTTCGAAGGCTATCAGCTTCATCAATATTTAAAATATTGGTAAAGAAAGAAGGTGATACCTTAGAGGTAGAGGCTGAAGTAGAGGGAATGTCAGACTTGTCTTCCTCATCTTCAATCTTGACCATGAGACATAGATTGGCTTGATCATCATCATCTTCAGAGTCAGATGATGATTCTTCTTCATCAGAGGCAGTCCAATCATAGTCAGCCATCAGGCCTTTGCCTTTCTTCTTAAAGCTTTTCAGCTTCGCATACCTTTCTTTCAGCTTGGCGTATTTTTCATCTCTAGACCTGGGGTTGGAGGATTTCTTGGGAAACGCTGAGTTTCTCGAAACTTTCTTTGACCTACACTCGTTAGCGAAATGTCCTATCTTTTCACAGTTAAAACAAGTAGCAGTAGCCTTATCAACAGGAGCTGATGATCTTGGCTTGTCAGTGATAGAAAGAGGTTTATTCTTTCTGAATATTTTCTTTTTGGCGAATCTCCTGAACGTTTTAGTTAGGAGAGCCAAAGATTCATCAAAATCTGAAGAGTCGGAGTTTGAAGAACTTTCAGAGTTACTCTCTAACTCAGTGATAGTGACCGAGGGTCGCTGAGTGGAAGGTTCCTCTGAGATCAAAGCAACAGGGGTGCTTTTGGAATCTTTTACAAGATTCTTCTTAAGATGACTCGATTGCTCATGATTCAGCATCGTGCCATATAAGGTAGAAATATTCATCGATTTGAGATCCTTTGACAGCTTGAGACACATAGAATAATTGTCCCAGCTTTCAGGTAAACATTCTAAAAACTTTGTCAGCACTTCAAAGTTAGAATATTCCTTACCAACATTTTTTAGATCTATAATTAAACAGTTGAAACGTTGATGTACTTTAGAGAGAGATTCATTCTTACCAGCGATGAAGCTTTCGTACTGTCTTACCAGGTTGATTTTTCGAGAGTCCTGGACTTCAGAAGTACCTTCATACTGAACACAGATTGTGTCCCACGTGGCTTTGGCACTTTTTAGGTTCATGACGGAATGGTAGACTTCGTCAGGTAGCGCCATGGATAGAATGGATCTAGCTCTGGTATCCAGACTTACTTTCTTCTTATCTTCATCAGTCCACATATGGATTTCCTTAAGCACCAGTCTCTCTGGAATAGCAGGTCTATTCTCAGCGGCTGGAACTTCAGAATCTATTCTAACAGGGATGTGTGGACCATGTTCGATATAGAAAGGTATAGTTGGATCTACACCTTCTAAGAAGAGAATCATCCTATTTTTCCATAGATTGAAATTATCTCTGGAAAATCTAGGGGGTTTTGCAAGAGAACCATTGTCAATATAGTTTGTGTTTGTATTGGTAGTCATTTCTAGTTTCTACAAGAAAAGAGAAGATTAGTATAGATAAGATCTTGTTTATGAGATTAAACAAATCTGCTCTGATACCACTTGTTGGTCCCGAGAGGGTTATACAAGTTTGTAGAAGGGGGGGGGGGGTTGAATACAAATACACAGATTTTACTTTTTCTAAATTGTTTATTGATAAATCATTAACAATTTACAGCTTGTTGCGGAACAAGATAAGGAATAAATCCTAATCTAAACAAGTTGGAACACTAAGTTTTCTTGCACTAAGAAAGAGAAGGAAATTACTAATAATAACCTATCTCAAGATAAGAAGATGACTCGACCAGTGTATACGAGTGAGAGGTCTGAGTGGTCCGAGTACTTCAAAAATGAAGCTCGAGTCCTTCTTATATACTGCATGCATTTAATGCATGGCAGTTGGTACTTTACATGTGGCAGCAGCTAATTGGTTGTTGATTCTGACTTTTGTAGACAACCTTAGTAGCCGCATGGTGAACAGTGTAGTATCAGAGTGGTTGTACGATTTCAGACAATAAGTATGTTCTTTTCTGACATATCGTACGGAGACGTGCAAGGGTGGTTAAGACAAAAGTACTTTGTACGGAAGACTTCATGATCAGCTTTTCGTTGAATCAGAGCTTTATCATTCTTTATCAGTGAATGACAAAGTTCAGCGATATCTAAAGTCTTGTACTTGATACTTCACGTTGAGTGGATAAATCTGAGTCTTCGCTGATCCGCATCAGTTCATTAGGAGACTTGTCGCTGGTTCTTGAGCTTGATCTTCGACTTCAGCGTAGAACCTATGTTAACGTGAAACTTGTCTTCAGGGATCATAAGTAAACAACTAGGATTGTCAGCGATCACCAATAGGTCTGAACAGGCTCAGAGCTATGTATGTATGGTGAACAGATACGCTGAACAATATGTAAGAATATCAGCGATCATCAACAAGACTGAACAGGCTCAGAGCTTGCTGAATGAACAGGGTTCGCTGAATGTCTATTCTAAAGAGCGAGAGTTCCTATCAGCGGTACTGAATACAGTCTTAGTACTTATCAGCGATAGTGAAACTCTTACACATTGTTTACTTACAATTTTCACTAAGTAGAATGGAGAGGGTCATTATCAAATCACTGAGGGTTTGGATCAACAACTTGATCTTCGACTTCAGCGTAGAACCTATGTTAACGTGAAACTTGTCTTCAGGGATCATAAGTAAACAACTAGGATTGTCAGCGATCACCAATAGGTCTGAACAGGCTCAGAGCTATGTATGTATGGTGAACAGATACGCTGAACAATATGTAAGAATATCAGCGATCATCAACAAGACTGAACAGGCTCAGAGCTTGCTGAATGAACAGGGTTCGCTGAATGTCTATTCTAAAGAGCGAGAGTTCCTATCAGCGGTACTGAATACAGTCTTAGTACTTATCAGCGATAGTGAAACTCTTACACATTGTTTACTTACAATTTTCACTAAGCAGAATGGAGAGGGTCATTATCAAATCACTGAGGGTTTGGATCAACAGTGGCCTTGTTGCAGATGCAAGTTCGTTTATCTCTATATCTTCATCCTCCTTTTGATTTTTGTGCCTCTTGTGCTCTTATATATATGGCTTAAATTTCTTATGCCTCCTGTGACATATGAATATGTTTTAAATTTGTTCCCGTTGAGAAAACTTGTATACCTGTGATTTCATGCTATTTTTCGTTCGTTATAATTTCATGAAAATAGTAACCGGGAAGCATCTTTTAAAGGAAATTTCTGTTTTCTCTTGAATAAGAGGGGGAAGAGGCATCAAAATTCCAAAAGTTGTAACCTGATAGAACTCCTTTTTTATATACGATAGACGAATGTTATGTAATAAATCTGAAAATTTTCTATAAATGCATAATTATTTTGTATATTTTCCAGATCAAATAAGTTTTCATTTCAGTTTCTGTAAGAATTTCACTGAAATATTTTCAAGTTACTCGGCGACAATTATTTTCTTTTGCATTTTTGGTGGTCTTTCATATTTTTCTTGCGAGGTGGTTTCAACTTCTGTTAACTGTCCCTCAATATTGCAGGTTTTTACCTTGACTGTACAGCGGATGCTTGATTTTGTTTTGGAAAAAGCAGCTGCTTCACATGGTACACCACATGGGAAGAAGAAAAAGAAAGCAATGACCCATCTGAAATCTGAACTAAATAATGATGCGGGTCAGAGGCGCTGCAGCAAGCTCTCATTTCTGAGTTCTCTGCTAGATATTTTGCTACTAAAGAAAGACATAGTGAACAGGTTTGCTTCCACTGGTCCATGGATCTTAGAACTTTTGATAGTAGCCTTATATTAACTGGAATTATTTGCTATCATTTTTTTGTGCTACCTATTGATTGAGTGGATGGGGTACTTAATTTATTTCAGGATTGCTCTTATAGAGCCATTGTTTAAGCATCTTCACATAGTTTTTATGGACAAAGATTGGATATGTGAAGCTGTTAAGCAGGATGACGAACATGCAGAAGCTTCTTCAGACATTTCACAAAGTACAGCTAGCGCAATTTGCTATGTTCAACAGAATCTACTCTCAGTCCTTGAAGATATCTCAAATTCCCTTATTGGCGTTGATAGCGTAGAGGTTATATTTGTTTTTTTATTTCTGGATAAAAACTCAGTGGAACCCATCTGTCATTAATCTTGTAATGTCGTGATTTTATTGTAATGTCTACGAAATTATATATATATTGCAATTTGTTTCTTGTTTAATCCACTGTAATAACCAGAAGCTGTTTATAACAGATGTATGTTTTTTTTCAGGCATATCTTGAAGATTATTTTCTGGCAGATCTTGAGGATGTCTTAGACGATGACAACGAGAACTTGGTAAGCATAGTGGGCCATGATATAAGTACATGTTTCCTTGTAATGTTATGTAATTGAAATTGAAATTGGAGGTTGATGCATATTTTTGTGTTTATATTTTTATAAGGACGATTTATGATAAAGTCAAAGCTTTTATGCTATTCATGAGTTGACGGTTATTCAATAGGTAAAAAGGATTTTGATATACCACAAGAACCTAAGGTTTCACTTCCGGCTTTGGCCTTTAATGAGTTAGCTCTTGTGATTTTCTGCTCCTACATAGTGACATTAATCTTGCATTTTCGCATTCAGTATAATTTGTTTAAAATGGGTAGTCTATATTGTGTGGAGCTAACAGTCACATTTGTTGTATTGAGCTAATTGCATTCTCAAGTGACAAAAATATGCTGTTCCCAGTACATCTAGGAACATTGTGTCTACTGGCAATCTCAAATCTCAATTGCAAGCTAGACCTCAAGGCAATTGTCCTGTAAGCGGCATAATGCAGAATATATCCGGAGGTACAAGTTTTTTTCATACTATGTGATTTACTTGTGTTAGTTTTATATATATCCAATGCTTATCGTATACTCTTTCCGTTCTAAAATAAGCATCCATCTTATTTTGAATGACACAATCACATTTTTACCCCTAATAGTAGAGGGTGTAATTAATTTTTCATCTCATAATCAAGTGTAGTAAAATAACATTTATCGGAGACCTGGATTGAAACCATAACTCATCGAAAAGAGTTTAAGTTGTAGAAAGAGTGAGAAAATCTATTATCTATAATATCTTTACAATCTTCTCTAAACACTCACAAAAGCTTTGATATTATTACTTACATTCAGCTGCATTGCAAAGAGTTTGTTTTGATGAGTCTATTTTGGTACGAAATCTCCTATAACTTGGAGCAAACTATATGTTGGCCGTGTGCTGATTTTTTTTAAGTTAATCTTTTGGCATCAAAAGTTTGAGAACTTGAATGAAAATAACTAAGAGATCAAGTTAATCAGGCTCAGATTTTTGTCTATCGTTGTATTTTGTTATAACTGGTTGGTTCAACTCCATTTGTTGATGGTTTAATCCAATGTTTTGTTCTTTTGACATTCAAAGCATTGTGCATTCACCTCAATTTCATGTATGGTGCTTATAATTTTAGTTTTTTTTGTAGGTTTCTGCTTTATTATTTTTGAAGGTTAACAATGTTGAAAGCTTTTAAATCTATAATTCTATATATTATTCAGTAAGTCTCCACTCTTTAGCTAGCTTCTAGAACATATGCTAATTTCTATCTTAAGTACCTATTTTACCAACATATATTGATTGGTGATGAGCCATTACCATACGATTTGCAAGTGGAGTACATGCTTTTTCCCTTTACCAATGGTCATTTATTTTGCATTGTACATCGAGGCATTTGTATTGCAAGTGTAATTTCCATCTTTTGTAAAATTGGAAATCCATTGAGGCATTTGTTTTGCGTTGTACATGAACCACCTTTATGTTGCTTCTTTACATGGTTTATCATGTTGTAGTACTTAAGTTGATGGTTATGCTGCAGGTTTTGGGTAAGAATTTTGCTATATTCGGATTCTACATCACATAGAGAACAGTCTGAGGTTCGTATGTGCAAATAACTTTGAGGCCGTCTTTGAACCCATTGTAGGATTGATCAGGTAAGTTTATCAAATGACAATTATTTCTCCCTTGTACTTTTTCTCTCAACAATTATTCATTGGATATGGATTTGATTATCTTTTCTTCATAGCAGACATCTCTGGATATTTGCCATACATCATTTCCACTTTTGTCAGTTCAAAAACATGTAGAAGAGTTTAGATTCTAAATTAAAATCAAGTTATTTGCTAGGTTTTTTCTCCTATTTGATTTGTGATTGCAATGATATTGAAATTTACTCAGAGTTAACCTTTTCCTATCAGTTAACCATGCTAAATTTAAATTTATGTGTCTCAGTCGATTCTCATTTAACCAATACAAGACTAAAAAGCGGAGAATATAGTGAAACAAGAAGTGGAATTAAGGGTTCAAGTTCTCGTTTCGAAATTGAAATACATCCCGCTGCATTGCGCGGGTAGACTGCTAGTAATTTTATATATATATATACAAGCTATCAAAATACAAGATTTTGATGGAATGAAATCTTGTATTTTCATAATCTCAAAATAACATTTAACCCAAATATAATTTAAATTAGTTTAATTTAATATTCTTTAGGGGCCGTTTACCAACTCTTTCCGGGTAAGTGTTGTCCTGGTAAGAGTGTTGTCCCGGGTAAGTGTTGTCCCCGGTATGTGTTGTCCGGGTAAGAGTGTTTACCAAGTGTTTTTTGGTAAGTGCTTACCAACAAAAAATTACTTTTTTAACCCTTATGTGATTATATGCTAAATTAATTGTAATTATTTCTATTATAAATCATTTAATGGAAGAGAAATACAAACTTCAAACTTTAAATAATTGCTTACCAACAATATACTCTTTTTTATATAACTAGGTAATAGCACCGTGCCTTGCGCAGTGAAAACAAATATTATTATAAACATTAATATACTTTATTAATAAAATTATTGATTTATAAGCACTTGTTATATTACTTAAAAACAAAGAATAAAAATATATTATTAAATAAGTATTGATTTATAATCATTGTTAGGTTACTAAAAAAAATATAAACATTGGAAATAAAATAATTTAAAAGTTTTGATTTATCATCATTGTTAAGTTACTAAGAAAAACAAAAACTAAATAAATAAAAAATATACACTATTAGATAAGTTCTAATTTATAAGGCCATCAGTACCCCATGACCCCATCTTTCAAAGATTCCAGCTCCACATCAGCGTCACATCAGCTTTTCTCCTAACCCTCACTCAATCCCTAAACACCCTTACCTCATTCCCTCAAACCCTTTTGCCACCTCATTTATTTTAATTCTTTTATTTATACATTTAATTATTTAACAAAATAAAAATATTTATATATTTTTTAATAAATAAAAATAAGATAAATAATAAAAATAAAAATTCATACCATTCATTAAAAATAAAAATTACAAAATACAAAACACTACCAATTATGAAATTTTTGAATTTGCTCTTTTCTCGCTAAAGTAACCCTCAAAGCGTTTCCCGTAAGGTGATCATGCGGGGTCATGAAAAACTCGAAGTCTTTCTCAAATCGGTTTGAGCGTTCGATTTCGAGTTCTTGTTCCAACCTATGTCGTTCGAGTTTTGAGCGTTCGATTTCGAGATCGAGTTTTTTCATTTTGTATTCCATTGTATCATCAATCTTGTCGTTGAACGTCGTCAACAACTGAGTAACACTTTCGTCCGTATTCGCCCCGGACGTATTACTCGTTGATGTTTTTTTTGCCTTGTTTCTCCCGATGGGTCGTTGAATTTGCTCGTCATCATCATCATCGGAAGGTTGGGTACGTTTTGAACCCCACGATGAAGTTGTCGTCATCGTTGGAACGACTCCCCATTTTGGACATTTTTTTAGGACGTCCCAAGCTTGTTCGTGAGTGAAAGCAACTTTATGGCGTGCTAGATACCGTTCGTGTGCCGTTCGGGATATATCGGCCTCACTCATCCCGCTTGATCTATTATTGAACAAGTTGTTGTAGATGCCGCCAAACCAATTAATTCTTTTATTGAGGTCGTTGAACTTGCTATTGAGTTGATGGGTTGATCTATAACCTGGTTCACGATCCAAGCGAGTAAAGAACACATGCCCGATTCGGGCCCAAAAACTTCCTACATTTATGTAAAATTAAGTATAAGAATAATAATAATATTAATAATAATAATAATAATAATAATAATAATAACAATAAAAATAATTACCACCGCTTTGTGCGTTACCGATAACGGGGTCCTCCGAAACGTCAACCCACACCGACACTAACGCGAGTTCCTCGTCTTTACTCCACATTTGTTTGGCGGCTTTCGTTGGTCTCGGATTTGATGGTTCCGGGTTAGATTGTTGTGTCGGGATAGATTGTGGTGTGTTCGGGGTAGAAGGTTGGGTTTCCAGAACGTAGTCGTCGGCGAGATTGATGAAGGGTGAAAAAGGATTGAAGTTGGTCGGAATACAACCTTGTTCAATCATACCGGAACGTGTAAGTTGGTAAGGAATTTGTTGCGTATGGCCTAATGAGTTGTAAAAATATTGTGGCGGATTTTGTTGCGACCATTGTGGCAAAATTTGTGGCGGAATTTGTTGCGAAAAATGCGGACGATAACCATGTTGTTGTGTAAACGCTTGGAAACCAAGCTCTTGATCTTCTTGCGATTGTGGTGTATTCAGTCGGTTACGACGGGATGTAGGTGTTCTGTTTGGATTCATGATGAGAGAGGTGTGAAAAATAAGAGGTTGAGAGAATTTGAGAGAGTTTGAGAGGTGTGAAAAATAAGAGGTTGAGAGAATTTGAGAGAGTTTGAGAGGTGTGAAAAATAAGAGGTTGAGAGAATTTTAGAGAGTTTGAGAGGTGTGAGAAATAAGAGGTTGAGGGTTAAATATATAGTGGGATTAAATTGAGAAAAAAAATTATTTATTTTTGTTTAAAAAGAGCCGTTCAACGGCATTATTTTAAAAAATTAAATAAATTTTTTTTAATAAACCTTCGGGATGAATCGGGATCCCGAACCCGGAATCCATCCCGCACCCCGCATCCCGCAAGGGCCGTAGCCCATTCCCGCTGAGCCCGAAGGCATCCCGAGCCCCATCCCGAGCCGGGTACGGATGGCCTAAGTATCGTTAGCTTACAAAAAAAAATAAAAAAAAAATAAAAATATATATTTCATTTATAAGCATTGTTGGCTTAATAAAAAAAATAAGTATTGATTTACAATGATTGTTATTTATCTTAATAAAATAAGTTCATATAATATTTCATTCATTTAACCTTACAAAGTAAAAAAATAAATAAATAAACTCAATAATAATAATAAAATGATCATCTTTATCAAATAGTGATTATAATTTTAAAATATAAGCATTGGAATTAAAACAATTTAAAAGTTTTGATTTATCATCATTGTTAACTTACTAAGAAAAATAAAAAAAATACAAATATACAATATTAAATAAGTTTTGGTTTATAAGTATTGTTAGCTTACACAAAAAAATGTAAATAAGCAAAAATATATTTTTAATTTATAAACATTGTTGGCTTAATAAAAAAATAAGTATTGATTTATAATGATTGTTATTTATCTTAATAAAATAAATTCATATAATATTTCACTCATTTAACCTTACAAAGTAAAATAAATAAACTCATTAATAATAATAAAATAATCATCGTTATCAAATAATGATTATAATTTTAAATGATTAAATAAATAAATACTTTAATTTAAAATCAATAATAAAATATAGAAAATGAAAATGTGAAGACATTCAATGCTACATTTTCTATTTAAAAAAATTCAAAAATCTCACAAAATTTTAAAGCCTCAATGGTGGCCTCTTCTTAACTCACTCTCTCACATTCTTCTTTATATATATATATATATATATATATATTGATGATTGTTATTTATCTTGATAAAATAAATTAATATAATATTTCACTCATTTAACCTTACAAAGTAAAATAAATAAATAAATAAACTCATTAATAATAATAAAATAATCATCGTTATCAAATAGTGATTATAATTTTAAATGATTAAATAAATAAATACTTTAATTTAAAATCAATAATAAAATATAGAAAATGAAAAGATGAAGACATTCAATTCTACATTTTCTATTTTAAAAAAAAATCAAAAATATCACAAAATATTAAAGTCTCAATGGTGGCCTCTCCTTAACTCACTCTCTCACATTCTCCTTTATATATATATATATTGATTGATGTTGCATTTCATTTAACTTTTGGTTATGTAAAAAAAATTCACATAAAAATATACGATAGATTAATAAAAAGGAAAAAAAAAATACTCAATCGCTAAGAAGATACACTTTTAAAATAAGTTTTTATTTATAAGCATTGTTAGCTTACTACAAAAAATAATAAAATTAAATAACAAAAAATATATTCCATTAAAATAAGTTATCATTTATAACCATTGTTGCATTTCATTTAAGTTTTGGTTATGTAAAAAAGAAAATAAATTCAAATAAAAATATATGTTAGATTAATAAGAAAAAAAAATACTCAATCGCTAAAAATATACACTTTTAAAATAAATTTTATTTATAAGCATTGTTAGCTTACTACAAAAAATAATAAAATTAAATAACAAAAATATATTTCATTAAAATAAGTTTTCATTTATAACCATTGTTGCATTCAATCTAAGTTTTGGTTATATGAGAAAAAAATTAAATTCAAATAAAAATATATGTTAAATAATAATAAAAATTTAATAAGAATACAAGTTATAATTATACATATTGTTGTTAAAAATGTGATGTAAATAATATTTTTCTTTGTTAAAAATATTAATATTGAAAATATAAAATAATAAAAATTAGTAAAGAAAATGAAAGGATTAACCCATTTAATGCTATATTTGATTTAAAAAAAAATCAAAAATCGAAGAAAATCCTAAAGTCTCAATGGAGGATTCTCCTTAACTCTTCTCCTACATTTTCTGTAACATCCCAAAAAGTGCAACAGGACAAACATAGCATTAAATCATAACATTCTCATAATTGGGTCCCAATTATTTCTTTACATTACTTCTAAAACTGAGGTTGGCGAAAACAACCTATGCACAACTGAGAATAATCTAGCTTCTACAAGTGGCACTTGCACGGTCTCTAGCTGCATCTGTACTCTATCTTGTTCTTGCTCACTTACCTGAGCCTTCTACTATATGCTTACCTGAAAAGGTTTTAGTTTTGAAAAGCGAAGGTTAGACCATGAGGTCTAGTGAGTTCCCTCCATAAACAGTGTACATCAACGTTATAAAAATCATTTTATAAACTCTTAATATTATCCACATAAACATCAAACATGGTACTGCACAGTGTTAAGGATCACATCGTTAACCGCGATCGGGGCCCCAGCAGACTCCCCTCTCGCCTCATATCGGGGCCCAAGCAGACTCCCCTCTATCCAAGTAGGAAGGAAACGAATTCCCTCCTACAAGCTTATCACATATCCGAGTAGGAAGGAAATGAATTCCCTCCTACAAGCTTCTCATAACAACCTAAGAGATCATCGGATCCCGAGGTCTCAGATCCCACTGTGCATACCGACTTCACATAGCATACACATAGCATAACGTAAATCACAAACGTGAAATCCTTGCACATCATTTCATATTACTGAAAACCGTCTTTCAAAATAAAACGTACATTTCATGGAGAACTTGCGTAACAGTTGTAAAACAGTTCATACCCGTAAACGGACCATAGTCAGAAAAGCGTTTAACTTTCATTTAAGTAAAATCATGTAAAATAACATGGCATTTCCATACAAACGCTTTCATTGGAAAACACGTAAAATCACGTATTTTAGTTAGAAAAAAACTTACCTGGCTTGCTCACTTCCAAGCTTCTCACTTACACTTCCGCTCTCTTGGTGGAACACCTATTATTCAGGAAATGTATATCAAAATCTAGTCATTTATAATCGAGCTTATTTCCAAACGTAACCCTAAACTATCTAAGTTGATAGGTTACACTTCTAGTCCAAATCATACTTATTGGATTCTGCTTACCCGCCCAGGACATTACTTTCTGGACCTTATAAATAGTTCAAAGTTCCGGATAATTGGACATCGGGCCCCTTTTTATAACGTTACTGGATTCTTTTTAACAAATCTAACCGGGTCCAATAATTAAGCCCAACACCGACATTTCTAATAATTAATAATTAAATTAACAAAATATCGGACCTTATCTATTTTTTTTAACTCAACTCACCTAATTAATTACCTTAATAACTTGGAGTAACGTGGACCCATCACTAGCATCTTGCTAAGTACAGCTCACGGCCCAATGCACAATTGGGCACTTCGGTCCAGAATTCTAAGGAATACCGGGTCCTTAAAACGAGTTCGGCCCAAGTTCCGGTGTCGGCACTCCCGGAATACACCGGTTCCGGAGTCGAGAAGAGTTCCGGAGTTGCTCTTCCGTTAATATGCTTCTAAACGGGTTCCGGGGTACTTAAGATTGAGTTCCGGTATATACCGGTTCCGGTATCCCGGTCCCGGTAACACTAAGTCTCAGTAATACCGAGTCCCGGTATTTGCGATTACGAACAGAACCCAAATCCTTTCTTATCAGTCTTTTAACGAAAAGGGTTTTCATACATCCTCGTTCATAAAGTGATACATGCCAAAATCAATCCTCAAATACTCTCAAAACCCTTGATTAAAATCATTAAAACATTTCAGTTTAGAGCAAATCCCCATTTCTGTTCTTTACAACATTTTACCGCTCAAAATGAAGCATAACTACAAATTTGATTTACTCATCTATTTCTATGCAGGAATTAACATTTAGGGATTGAATACTTACCAAAACGATCTTCTTCGCTCGATTCCAAAGCTAAAAAACTCTTTTCCCTTTCTGCTACCCTTCCTAGCCGCCAACACAAAATGCAATGATGATTCAGTAATGAAAACCTAGAGGTTTGAGCCCCTTTTATATCTTCCATAAATTTGAAATTTAGTCCCTCAATAACAACTTTCCTTTCTTAAACTTTAGCCACCAATCTTCATGAAAACCTAGAATTTAGGGTTGTTACAACACTCCCTCCTTAAAAGAATTCCGTCCCCGGAACCTTATTGGAAAAGATGCGGGTACCTTGCCTTCATTTCCGAAACTGACACTTCTCCAAAGTAAAGCCACACTCTGACTCAGTCACCCACCTCATTAAATTCGAAACATGGAATATTGGGTGCATTACCTTCAGTTCTTATAGTACTCTAACTCGTAGGCTACTGTTCCTACTCGATCGATCTAGACAATAGAAGATTAAGTAAGGCTTCTCATGCATCTTTACTTCCTTTAAGGAGGAACTTGACGGAATCCCCCGCCACAACACGAGGTTCTCTTACCACGAAACAATCACTCACTTGACATCTTGGCACCAGGCTAACCCTGTACATCCCGACAACTCGCAACCCAGAGTTCCTTCATCGTAATACAAGCAATTCTAGATTACTTCCCCCAACCAACAATCGTCTATGCAAATAACATTTCCCTTTCTCGGACCATCTCGACCACAGTTCGTCAACCATCACTCGCATCCTCACCACTTCACCACTCCATACTTATACGTAACTAAGAGTAAGAACCTCCAAACCCATCGTTGAAGTGTTCACCTACTCGAATTAAACTTATCCTGAAGTACATCAATTCTTCGCTGATTGCCACGTTCATTGAGTCATAAAAACATAACACCGGTTATCCTCTCTCAACTGGGAGGAGTAACCATGGTCACACCATACTATTCTCACTAGCTTAATCACTGCACTACCAATTCGTTTATACATTTCTCACAAAGTCACTAACTTAAATCATTCAGCTGTCCTATCCACTCCTTTCCTGCACAAAATCATACACAATTTCCTTTCTCAATACTCTTTCCAAAAATCCGCACACTTATCAATGACAATCTACACACTACTGCACCTATCGGCATTACTGTCAAGTTTACTACTTTCGATTTACTTACTTATTCCGACATACTATCTTCACCTCCCCACGTTAGCGTGGAGCACTGCTCACCAACATTACTCGCCCCTCTCTTCCGACAATTCCCAAGCTGAAAATACTTTCTCATTACTATACATAACCAAACGGTTGCACTAAAATCCTAACTTAAGGCTTTCGACCAATTCACCTCGAACTGACACCAGTGTTCGACGTCACTATACATTCTTTAATCTCCAACTTTTACTTTCTCAGACAATTCATTCACACATAAGCAGCAGCTCGCATTCTTTAAGGATTTCACATCTATTCCACCACATTTTGACTAATACACCCATTATCTTCTTTAAACTTCTAATGATCCCAAAATATGCTTACTTAGCGATTCTTACAACTAAAAACACTTGATTTCTCCTTTGGGTAACTACCCACCACCACTCCGTGATGCTATCCCGAACATAATCATATCACAACGTCAACTTACACCCTACGTGCTCCAACAACCTGGTTAACAACTCGAACACCTCATCCGAAACCCCCAAAAAGGCTTCTATCTGATGCTTCCTCTTTCTCTAACATCACATCACTACGACGCTAGTTGGCACACTTAACTTGGCAATTATTGCAACTACATAACTGTACATTCCTCACTCATAACATCACACTTCAGACCAAAACTCTCATGGCCATTCATACACAATTCAAACTCGCCTTCAAATCCTCCCACATAAATAATTGAGTCTATCTCGCTACTTTGTCCTTTCTCACTCTAGTTAAACTGTAACTCCCTAGTTCCCAATTATCTCAAATGAAATCTTTCTGCTCGCTCTATACGATCTGAGCCCTTACATAAGCAGGGCACAGTCCCTTACTGAACGATAAAATCTACACACTCGCTTCGTTCGTGCTACATACCTTATCCTTCTACGAACCCTCCATACCTCGTAAATAGAACGCTTATGCAAAACGGCAGTCTCTCACCACTTAACACCCCTACAAGGTGCTCTATCAACTTTCAACCTCCTGCTTTAAGTCTTCGATCTCGGCCACCTTACACAGCTGTCGACTTTGACAACAACAGTCAACCTGTAACTACTTTCTTAACTTATTCTTTAACATGGGTTCCTTACGAAACCTAATCCTTCCAACATATCATAATTAACTTCATGATCTGTCTCTCTCTTTTCGAAGCCTACTCATGTAACATCAACATTACGGGCTCACCTCGAAACTCATATTCCCACGCCATAGACATTTCATTCTTCCTCACCACACTACTCATAACGAGTTGCTAAAACCATCACCTTGAAGGCTTCAAGTCCTTCCTCCGGACACAACCGTCCCTTGACAACCGTACTTCCAGCTACCGAACAAGGGTGCAAACCCTCATACAACCGATACTATAATCCACTTCTGACTCTACCACTGTTCACCTTTCCTCTTGAACACAAATACTAAAGCTACAACATTCTTTCCTGATTTGTCCGACACTTATCCACTCTTGAAGTTCTTCCTTAGCTTAACATGTAATACTCTATGACCTAGTGAGTTCATAGCCTTCATGCATGACAACGCGGTAAATAAATCATTTTGTACATTTTATCATTTTAAGTAAACCACACTTGGAACTAGCTTGGGTACACATGACCCCGTCATTCTTTTAACTTCGATGTCCTGCACAACGATTTAAGAATCGTTTGCATGCATCTTCCCGTGAACCTTAATCTTATTCAATCCGAACGATGTCATTACGACAGTGACACATTGAGTGAAAATCTTTTGTACAACAAAGTTCTAAGAGGAATTACTGACACGGAATTTAACTCGTCGGTTCTCACACTCGTTTCTATGACATCAATATGTCAGTACTCCTTTTTGTTATAAAAGTTTCTTTGGCAAACATTTTTCTTGGCCTTCTTGCAACGATTTAACTTATCATGAAAAGTGTGAAATATTTTACAAATCGTTAAGCTCAAAATTTCATTGTGCAATGTGAATGAAATCACCTTTTCTTTAAATATACGCGTGCACATTATGACTCATTTTCGATCAAAATTTATATTTACACATTTAACTTAAATCGTGAAAATTTCATGTTACATAAAAGATCGCCATGCATGAGACTCTACTTGCAATTGAAGGCTACTCACCCTAACAAGGTCAACCGCTTTACTTACGCAACTTATCCTTGACACTCCACCTACGACCAATGGTCGCCCTCTCGGTCATGCAATAACTTGCTGAACACGCTTTCCACATCTCACTTACTCGACCCTTTCATACTATTTCGTTTTAATTAACTATCTCACTTTCCACTTCTACATGCTTTCATTTCACTATAGGTATCTTATTTCATTTACCCTACCATTGAAAAGCTCGACTACGAAGTCAGGGCTCCATTGACACTTTCAAGATTTTGACATTGTCCTTCCTTACCATCCTGACTGATCTATCCCATGATTTCTAGAACTGGGACCCTCCCGAAACAGGAGTCTTACTCAAACTCAAACATTCATCCTCTCCGAATTAATGAAGAGCTACCTCTAGACAACCCATAACACTCTATACAACATTTCTTCTCTATGATGTATACATACATCACATCATAAGTGACTTCTCATGAAACTTCCCCAACAAGGGGTCTCAATCTACCCCTCATGGATCTTGCTGCATTCTAAAGTACTGGAATACGACATAAACACTAGCTTTTGACTACCACTTCGAAATAATAAGACAGGTTAAGCACAAAAATTTAAATGGTGTGATTAGATAAATATCCAAGTACACTATAAAGTTAAAAGTGTAAAACCCATAAAAGTTATAAAAATGAATTGAAAAGAAATCATGCCTTATAAAAAAACCCATGCGGCGCCTAATTTTCTAAGATGTTTCTTAAATTGGTTGCACATTAAGAATTATAATTAACAGCCATATGGAATGTAGTTAATTAAATAATAACAATTAATTTAAAAGAACGTACAATACATCAAAAAGAAAATTTGCTTTATAAATTTTTGCTCATATAGTCATCCAAGTGATGAGATGTGAAGTTAAAATCAAATACGTTATATCGTTAAGTTCATGTTATAATTAAACAAATGAAATATAATAAGAGTATTTTATTAATTATTTACCAAACGTAATATAAATTAAATTGTTATTAGCATAGGCCATAAATGTTAAGTAATGTTACATAAAGGCAAACGTGAAATTAAGAGTGAGAAGTTAAAAACTATGTGGTAAACAACATGTTTAACCTTATAAAAATCTTCATGGAGCTTCTAATGCTTTGTTTCTACCACATACTACAACCACATGATAAACACCTGTTAGCTCCAATCTTTCTGATTATAGAAGTATTGAAAAATAGGCTAAGTATAGGAATCTCTGATAGAGATTCTGTCAAGACACCAACAGAAGATAGAAACAGACTTCGACAGAAGCCCTGCAGAGTCCCCAAGAAGACCGAAGAACCAACAAGCCAAGGATCGACAGAAGACGCTTCTCAGCGGACAAGGCCACAGAGCCTCTGTCATACACGACAGAGCCTCTGTGGTACAACAGATCTACACAAGTACAAAGCGTGCCTCCAGCTGTTTCTGCTGTACGAAGATACTCAAGATCATTCGTACAAGGCATGGCCTGACAACTCCAAGTGTCAAACTCTGATAGGTCATAGCCTTAGTAGAAGCCGGCGCATTTAATTAACCTTGTACCTGCAATAGTACTAGGAATAGTGTCTTTGTACCTTCTGTACTCTGCATGCAGACTTGTCCCTGTAGAAGTAGTATAAATAGAAGTCTCATGTTGAGATCTTCTATTAACTTTGATTAAGCTTTTTACACAACACACACACCTTTTGAGCAGTTTCTTGTCAAACCTTTCGGTGTTCTTGGTGTTCTTAATATATATCAAATACAGTAATCTTGGAGATATTCATCTGTTCTTACATACTGTTTATTTGATATTGTGTTTTATTCTACCATATTATATCTGTTTAGTTCGTCAAATACGCTTCCGCATTACATCTTATTTGAACTATTAGATATAAACATCATTGTTAAGCAAAACAGGAACCAACAATTGGTATCAGAGCTTGCCTTGATTTTCAATATCAAGAGATCCTCTCTAACAATGATTTGTAGTAGAAACTTGGACTGATTTTAACCCACTTCACATCTTTCAAATAGCTTCTGTTTTTCTACCATTTTTTCGGCTCATTCGAATCTGGTAAACTAATAGAATCTATTTTCTGTGGTTAAAACTCCATTTTAGTGCACTGTTTAAAAGTTCTAAGCTTAAGAAAATGCAGTCAGATACATCCTTTGACAAAGAAATAAAGAAGAACACTTTGTTCTGTGGCATGGCAGAAGACAGCTCTAACTATGACAGTGAGGTATCCACTTCTAACTCTAACTCTATTCAAGAAGAAGCTGATTTGCTTAAACTAAACATTGAATTCACAGAGCTTAAAAAGACATGCGAGAGTGTTCAGAAAAAGCTCACCTTCTTTGAGAGAGAAGCTCGTCTTCTCACTCAAGAGAAGGCCAAAATATTTCAAGAAAAGGAAGAAATCGAAACTAACTGGAATAAACGACTAAAACCTTTGAATGAAAAGATTTCTGAACTCAACTCGTCTTTAAAAGCAAAATCAAAAGAACTTGTGGATGTTGAGTGAGATAGAATGAACATTCTAGCTCTCAAACATTATTTTCAAAAGGAAAGAGAAGTTCTCTGTCAAGATTTACTCAGAAGAAATCTTTTAATTAAAAAAATTCAAGATGCACAGAAGGTATACGAGAAAATCAATACACAAATAGGAAGACGGGGAATTGGCTTCTTTGATATAGATCCATATACCGGAAACAAAAGAGACAAATCTCTGTCTTCACTATTTCATATTGGAAATACAAGAAAACCCGGATTTCCAAATCTACTCTCTGTAAGTAAAAGGCAAAAAGTCTCTAGGGAACCTCACCAGAGGAAACCTCTGAAGATGATAAATGTGTGGTTTGAAAACACAGATTTGTCACCTTCAATCTCTGTCAAAAGAGAATCCAAACCTAAGAAATATCTGAAAACTCAAGATCAGATAGGAATCTTCAAGTTTGGTGATCCCGAGACTCAATCACAGGTTGCTTTTGTCTGCATGATAAACCCTGAAAAGAAATTATCGGCAGAAGCACCTGAGTTTAAGCCTAACTTTTCAGAAGAAAAATATAAAGATATCTCTGAAAAAGAGTTGATGGAAATCGAGAAAAATATTCCTTATGTCAATCAAAATCTCTCTGATAAAATCTTAATAGATACTTCTGCTGACATGGAAAATAGTCTTGTAGGAAAGGAAGAAAGCGAGTATAACACATGCTCTGAAAGTCCAGCCTCTGTCGAAAGAGAACAAAGTAACTCAACCTCTGTATATGAGGACGATTCATCCTCTGACGAATCTGAGACTGACTCTAAGTCAGAGATAGTACCTTGTGACACAGAGGATTTTAAACTATCCTCTGGAGTTCTTAACAGAACTATTTCTCCCAAGGAGAAAATCACGAGAGTCCCTATCTGTCCAGACCTTTTGGACATGTGTATACAAGTCAAAACCTCTCTAGAGCTTGAGAAACTCAAACAACAAAAGGAAATATCCTCTCAAAATCCAACAAGTTCAAAGATTTTAAAGCCCTTAAGACCTATTAAAGAAAACCTAACATGGCAACAAAAAGGTAAATGGGCTAAAAATGACAAATCTTTTTCTTCTGTGACAGTGAAACCTGCAGAAGTTCACCACAGAAGGGGTCCACAGAAGGCTACTCTCAACAGAGGATTCTGCAAACAACAATCTAGCCTACATAAGTCTTCTTGTAATAGGAAGTCAAATGATAGGATAGAATGTAATGCCTCTATGCCCCCATTTAATGTTTTTAATGAAAAGTTTAAGCAAATCTCTTCGCACATTAATTACTGTCATTGTATTGATCTCATGCATCAATTAAGCCAACACTTCTCAAGTCCACAATGTTTCCTCTCTACACCCAAAAAGAATTCAAAATTCAAGGGTAAGAAGCAATGTTCTAAAAAACGCGCCTTGGCGCCGCCATGGCGCGCCATGGCGCCGAGGCGCCACCTTGCCGCCACGTTTTTGCCCTTGGCGTCGTTGTATGGCGTCGAGCTGGTCAAGGCGCGCCATGGCGCGTTATATCGCGTTATAACGTTATGGCCTTATATGACGTTATTGATTGTTGGGGGATGGAAAGTGTAATTTTTTAAAACTTACAATATAATTCTTAAAATAAAAAGGTAAAAAAAGTTAAAAACCCTAAATTACTTTACAAAGAACGACATTCAAAAATTTCACCCAAAATTTTCACACAGTCAACGAAAATTCTTGATGCTCTTTAGTTCTTCACGATTATTTGGAAAACAATTGGAGGATTTCATGTACAAGAAGGATTTCACGACTGTTGATGTTCGTTAGTTCTTCAGTTCTTGATGTTCTTCAGACATTCTTGAATCTTGACTTCGTGTACAAGAAGGATTTCATGATTCAAAATTGAAAAACACAGGTATTTCGAGTACAAGTATTTAGATTACAAGTATAACTTTTATGCACTATCCATGTAAACTCGGAATGCATTGTTGTAGGTATTATGCATTTAGCATTCTTGAGAGTATCCTTAAACAAATGTGTGCTGCTTCATGAAGATGTGACCTGCTTATTTGAAAATTATGTGCTTTTTGACTTTCTGTACATATGATCTGTATTGCAAATAATTAGATATTTGCTTTCTAAATCCTAATAAGTATTCGATTGAGTGGAAAGTGGAAACAAACATGGACTTTGGTTATTTTTTTTTGACTTTTGGTTTTGAGTTTGTATTTTGTAAACATTCTGGAAAGTTGGAAACAAACAGGGAATGTAAACATTATGGGTCGTGGATTTTGTGAGTGGATTAATTGAATGGAAAACAAATTTAGAACACACAATATTATATAGATTCATGTGATTTGTAATTGTTCATATCTATTAAATATGCATAATAAATTAATAACATTTGTTGGATTTGGAATGTTATGACAGTAGGTATTATAAATCATTCATGAACTAACCAATCAAGAAGCACCTATTAGGCTATTACTAGTTTAGTAAATAGTACTTTCAATCCTTAAGGATGTACAGCAGCTGTTAATCTATCCATATGGTTGCTTTGTCATATTTTTTGTGCCTATTAAGACTTTTTTTACAGCAACTATTAAGACTTACATTCTTTTGCAGTCTTTTCTAATTGGGTAATGGACTAATGGCTAGTGGGGGATCTAATTTGAATGGTTCGGCCAAACCGACCGGAACAACCGAAGCAAGTTCTTGTACAGAGACAATCTTGAAACGGAATTCGGGTGATGTGGGATGGAACTACGGTACATTATGTGATCCTACAAATAAAGATGCCGTCAAATGTAACTTATGCGGGTTTATATGCAGAGCGGGAATAACACGGTTAAAGTACCACGTTGCGGGAATTAAAGGGAAGGGTGTTGCCATATGTAAGAAAGCTACCAAAGAAGATAAAGATGTGTGTGCGGCAATACTTGAGAAGCCAAGAGAGAAGAAAAAGGAGAATAGAATTCGGGAAGAAGAAATGAGGGCAGAAGTTGAAATAGAAAATGAAGAGGATGAGGTGATTGTGGGTTCAAAAAGAAAGAAAGCAACATCTTTAGGGCCGTTGGACAAATTTGTTAATCCTATTAATCCGGATGCCCCGACTTTGCGTCAACAAAATATTGCAGATGCAATTTTCAAAGAAAGAACGCACCAAGTAAGACAATATTGTGCTCGATGGGTTTATGAATCAGGTATCCCTTTTCATGCCATTGATAATGATGGATTTAAGAAGTTTGTTGAAGCCGTAGGGCAATTTGGTCCAGGTTTCCGCCCTCCAAGCCAATATCAACTTCGAGAACCATTGTTGAAAGAAGAAGTTGAGAGAACTAAGCGGCTTCTCAAGAATCAAGAAGAAGAGTGGGCACGAAATGGTTGTTCGGTTATGACCGATGGTTGGACGGATCAGAAACGAAGAAGCATAATGAACTTTTGTGTGAACTCGAGAGTTGGTACAACTTTTCTCTCTTCCATTGAATGTTCCAAAGATGCACATACGGGTAAGTACATCTTTGAGCATGTTGACAAATGTATTGAACATGTTGGGCCACAAAATGTTATACAAGTTGTTACCGACAATGCTTCTAATAATATGGCGGCCGCTCAATTATTGATAGAGAAAAGGCCAAACATGTTTTGGACTTCTTGTGCGGCACATACCATCGATCTTATGCTTGAAGCAATTGGAAAAGAGGCTAAATTTAAAGGTATGATTTCTAAGGCAAAGACTTTAACTATTTTCATTTATGCACACCATGGGACTTTGGCATTAATGAGGAGGTTTACAAAGTCTAGAGACATTGTAAGGCCAGGAGTTACTAGATTTGCTACTTCATTTCTCACATTGCAAAGTTTGATGGAGAAAAAAGAAAAGCTAAGGCTTATGTTTACTAGTGATGATTGGACACAATCTAAATGGGCCAAAACTAACAAAGGGAAAGGGGCATATGCGATTGTAATGAGTGTATCATTTTGGAATGGGATAAGTTTATGCTTGAAAGTGATTTCTCCTTTAGTCAAAGTTCTTCGACTTGTTGATGGAGATCGAAAGCCATCAATGGGATTCTTGTATGGAGAGCTTAAACAAGCAAAAGAAGATATTAAAATGGCTTACAATAATTTGGAGGTTAACTACCGTACTATTGTAGACATTGTGGAAACAAAAGCTAAAGGACGACTTGATAGTCCATTACATATGGCGGCCTACTTATTGAATCCATATTATTTCTTCAAAGATCCAAGTATAAAAGATGATCTTATGGTCTCCGATGCGGTTTTCACATGTGTTGAGAAGTTTTTTGTTGATGAATTTGGGAAACAAGATCAAGTAATGAATTTGGAGCTACCAAAGTACAAGGGGAAAGGAGATTTTGGAAGAATGTTAGCCGCCAAAGGGTGTTCCGAAAATAATGCTACTTATGATCCCGGTATACAACTATACATTCATTACTTGTTTACATATGTTAGATGACTTGGATCTTAAACTCTTCTATTTCTTATATGTGTTTTTTTATTTGAGTAGTTACTTGGTGGATGACTTATGGAAATGCCACCCTAACTTTGCAAAGGATGGCAATAAAGATACTTTCGTTGACAACTAGCTCTTCGGGATGTGAAAGAAATTGGAGTGCTTTTGAGGGGGTAAGTTATTAACTTATTATATGTTTTAATAAATATTAATAATAGTTTTTAAAAATTTAATACGTTCACATATTTGTAAATATCTTTATCTTTATTTTTTCTTTTGTTTAGATACATACAAAGAAGAGGAATAGGCTTGATAGTCAAAGATTGAATGATCTTGTATTTGTTCAATTTAATGCCAAACTCATCAACAAGTGGGCAAGAGTCAAGAACCAAAATATGGATGTGTTACGTTCTCTTGATGCTAGTAAAGCACAATCATGGATCGTTGCTTTTGGCGATGAGGAAGAGGAAATGGAAGAAGGTGGTACTTCGGAGGCTAGAGAACTTCACGAGGATGATTTTGAGTCGGATGAAGAACCACAAGTTGAAGGTGGCGAAGATTTTGAATTCAACTCCGATGACGAAAGACTTTTCGATATAATTGATGATGATAACATGGAAGGATAGTTTGTTTAGACTTTAGATGATACATCTACTCTAATATAAACGCTTTTTTGTATATGATATTAGAGTCTTAAAATATCATAGATATATGGATTATGTAAGTATATAAACCAATGGTAGATCGTATTTTTGTTATGATCTCTTGATATCATTTTTGTAAACTTTGTGTATTTGATATCAAATTATCAATCCATGTTTTTCTTTTGTTTTTTATATGAGTTTAAAGCATTAAGAACTTAATCATTATTGATTAGAAGCTTTACATAAACACACACACACATATATATACACACATTTCACATATATATAAATATATAATTATATAATTATATATATATATATATATTTTCCGCCTTGGCGCCGCCATGAAAAACGCCATGGCCTCGCCGTAACTCGTAAGGCTTGAGGCTTGACCTCGCCGCCACGCCACGCCGCACGCCATTTAGAACCTTGGTAAGAAGAAACAAAATGATTATTCAAAAGAAGCACAAACCAAGACCAAGAATGCTAAGGTAAACTTGAAAATCTCTAACAAAGCTGGACCATTTGGATATGGGTACCAAAAACTCTCTGATTGTCTTGCAGAAGCAGTATGTGCCAATCTAGTGTCTGGACTCCGGATGCTCGCGGCACATAACTGGCGACATAGGTCTACTATCCTCCTAAAAAGATAAACTCGATGGAAGATCTGTTACTTTTGGTGAAGGAAAACTTGTTCTTGTAAATATGTAATATATATTTTATTTATTTAAACTTTTGTATGTAAATTCTTAAAAATCATCAAAAGTTCTAACCAATAGAGCTTCTGTGAAATTGATCAGAGCCTCTGACAATCTCCACAGAACCTCTGATAAGCTTGACCTATGTACTATGCACTACTTATCTCATTTGATCCAAGCATAGGTCAAGGGGGAGCAGAAGGAGACCTTGAACTGATCTACAGAGGTTAATCATTCAAGGGGGAGCAGAAGGAGACCTTGAAATGATCTACAGAGGTTGATCATTCAAGGGGGAGCAAAAGAAGAGATGCCATCGATGAAACTTACAGAAGTAAAGAGTATTGCCGAACTAAAAAGAGCCAAAAGGTATGTATCTCGTACAAATCCTTTTCCAAAAACAATTTTCTAGGACACCACTTTCCAAATACGTCATAGAAACATTGCTTAAGACATTCCAAACAATTAATAATCAAAAAGATTTTTGAGTCTTCCGTTATGAGAAATTTAAGGTCATAGAGCTTCTGCTGAGCTCAACAGAGCTTCTGAAAGCCAGAGCCTCTGCAACTGCAAACTTCATACGGAAACTCTGTTGATCAAATAAAATGTCTTAATTAAGAATTTGCACGTACAAATACACGGACCAAGATACTGAAAGAATGTCTCAAATCAAAGAGTTCACTACACCACAAAACTTATGATTGACCAACCACAATATTCAAAGGTTACTCGCACAAAACCTTATTTAAAACAATTTTCTAGGACACCAACTTCCAAATAGGTCCTAAAAACATTGTTAAAAACAATTAAAACCTTGGATGATCAAAAAGTTTTATAAATTTTCAGTTATGAGAAATTCCAACTCATAGAGCTTCTGCTGGCTCTGACAGAGCTCCAAAACCTCTGTGAACGAAATCTCTGCACTAAGATTTATCGATCCTCTCCAATGAATTTTGTCAAAATGTTTTTGGTAAAGGTGCAATCTTCAGAGGAGACAAAGCAGTTTTTAGACCACATAGCTCATTCCACTACAGAGCTTCTGTCATTTCTACTGCGCGTAACAGTAATCTGAAAGTAGAAAGTCCCACGCGCCTAGCATTAATGGGCCGCGCACGCCATCAAATCGTGCTCTGACACACATGACATGGCACAATCTGATTGGACGTACATGGCACACGTTCTTATGGGAAGTTGAATCCAGCCGTCTGTACTCAAGTGCGGACCCCAAATTTTATTCACTTTCACCTATTTACCTCTTCAGATTACCATTACCTCTTCAGTATAAAACCAACCTTACCACTTCATTCAAACGTTTACGAACTCTTACACTTCATCTTCTCCGGCGAACATTGCAAAAACCTGCAAACGTCAAATTTCTACTCTTTTCTCTCAAAATCATCAAATGGCATCCACATCCAACTCTCCAGTGAACTCCCCTTCACATTCTGAGCAATCCCATAACCAAGCTTTGGCCGGAGACCACGAGAAAGATAACTCCGGCGACACAACAGAATTTGCTCCGACCACCCATCTCCAAAACTTCATAGCAAATGAACACTTTGAAAGTGTTCTTCCTTCAAAACCTAACAATTACCATCTGGTTCCCTCAAGAACCGCATTTGGGGAATCAAACGCCATTCTCCTCGATATTCTTGAAAACCATTACCTTTACCCCCTCTTATCCACAACAGTGCAGAAAATCTATGCCAGATATCTCTACCAGTTCTGGCAAAGCTGCAGATTTGACCCAGAGGATCGACAGATCAAAGGATACATCTCCAAATCTGACAAAACAGAGCACATTGAACTCAAGTTCAACAGAACAATGTTCTCACTTGAGTTCAATCTACCAACCAGAGGCCTATTAGGCATAAAAAGGTATGTAGAGGAACCCACAGATGAAGAGCTCTGTAGGTTCGTAGAGATGTTGGGGTATAACACAACCCTAAGAAAAAGGAACGATTTCGGAAGAAATCGACTTCCTCATCTGTGGAATACCCTATTCTCTATTCTCAACAGATGCCTAACTGGGAAAGTGGGCAGTCCAGACCAAACTTCTCACCAAATCCTTGTCATAATGTACGGAGTATATTATGATCTGCCTCTGGACTACGCCAAACTCATGATGCAAGAAATGGTCAACACCATTGAGCGAAAGAACCTCTCCCAGAAGGCCAAACCAACTCTTCCTCCTCTGCAGTATCAACGATTTTTGGGTGTCCTGCTCGAACCTCTGCTCTTATGTAAACAATGGCCCATGGAAGGTCCCACGCCCAAGATGTATCCTATGACAAAGAACACACCGACAGAGCACAAGGATGGATACAAATACTGCAGGCCTCTGTCATCAAAAATGCTGGGATATGCTACAGATAGATCCCTTAGATCTAGATACATACGCGATCATAGGACTCCAGAACCGAGTCCTGTGACACCCCCGCGTCTAGGAGCCCCCATAGGAACCCAAGTAGTAGAGAGAATGACAGAGGAAGAATGGGCAGTAGCATTTTCCAAGCATGACGTAATTCAAAAAAAAATTCATGCACAACGGCAGTCTATTCTCTCCTATGTCTCCAAATCCAAAACCTCTGCCATCACACCCAAGAAGAAAGAGCACAGAAGGAAAGCTTCAGAAGGCACCTCTGCAGAACCCCAAGAGTCTCCTCCTCATGCAACAGAGGTTGGATCTTCTGCTCTTCCCCCTCCTAAAGAGAAAAAGAGAAAACATAAGTCGTCTGAGGGTGCCCCCAAACCAAAGAGGAGCAAGAAGAAGAAATCCAAGAGAACCAACTCTCCTATGCAATCAATTGCAGAGGAAGCAGATCTGCTAGAAGAAACTCAGCAAGAACCTCTGCTATCTCCTTCACCCATAAAATATGCAGAAGCTCAGGGTGACTTCGACACTTTCATCGAACAACAAGAGTTCGCCCATACTCTGAACACAGTCGGGTGGACCGCAGAACCCCTCTCCAATCAATCAGCAGAAGAACCAGATTTCAGAATCTCTTCTGACTTGGAGGAGGATGATCAAACCCCACAGAGCTTTCAAGGAAAGACCCCAGAAGTTCTACAGAACCCCTTCCTCCAACCTGAATATGATGTGCAGCGCAAAAGCCCAGAGGAAGAGGACACCGCAGAGCATTTGGGGGATTTTAACGAGTTAGAGGACAGAGGTGACACTGTTAGGTTAGGGTGTTCTACAGAATAAGAGGCACAACAACTTCCCCAACCAACTCCCAGTGCAACCCACACTTCTATTACCGCCAGTCTAGTGGCAGAAGGTAATATTGAAAAAGAGCCACACAGTTCGAACCTACCCAATACTGACCGGGCAGAGGAAATTACTTCCACCTCTGTGCCAATCATATCCGGGGAAACCTTTCCAGGGGAGTCCTCTCAAAAGGACTCACCCTTAGTTCGTGGTCAGTCGCCCCAGACCACAATAGACATCCTAACAGAGGAATTTGTTTCCTCTGCCACACACACACAAATAGGACCAAAAAGCTCTTCAGAGGAGCTTAGAGTGCACATAGACGAAGGGACTCTAGACAAGTCCCCTAGTCAACAGAAGGATACTCTTGTACCCACCTCTGGAGTGGATCAAGACAATGTTCTTCTCAGAACTTCTGTAGAGTCTGAGGCCTTAAAAACCTCTGCTCGAGGATCAGAAGGAAATCCTTCCGCCTCCAATATACAAGCAAGGGCGACAGAAGGTGTCCAAGGAATAAGGACTCACTCTAGGGACGAATGTGTTCACCCAGAGGTTACCCAAAGTCCACATGTCTCAAGGGATGAATTCCAAACCCTTGTCACCTCTGTGGACAATATATTAAAAGAGTTGAAAAGCTCTTTTGATACTTTTGCAGAAACTACATCGAAGGCGCTCACACAACTGAACACCAAAATGTACAACCTGTCCACAGAGGTGCAAACTACCTTAGCCCAGATGAAGTCCACTGCCACTACATCTGCCGCAACTGCTGCGGATTTCGAGCGAGCAACCTCCTCTACCTTCCAAAGCTCTGTTGAAAAGCTTATTGAAAAGATGAAAGCACAATCCTCAACCCCTCAGGGCCTTACTTCTGCAGACTTAAAGAAGGCCCTCGAGCAAGTTCAAGAGCAAACGACAGAAGCCACTCTAGCCATGAAGTCCACTGACTACATGACCAGAGCTCAACTTACAGAACTAGGGCAAGGAGTTCTCGACCAAATCACCGAATTCATCAAGGCCTTCACCACTGCCAACGCTAACTACGTGAAAGAATTTCAGAAGAGTGTAGGCAAAATGCGCTTCAACACACAAGCAGAGGTCCAAACATTGCTTGGCCTCTGTGATGACCTTTGCGCAAAGATGATAGCAGCCGGTGCAGCACCACCTAAAAAGGCAGAAACATCGTGCAGAGCAGAGGGCACGAAAGATAAGGGTCAGGATGACCATGATGATGACTCTGACGATTCATCAGATCATCTTGAGGGGGAGAAATCAGGGGAGAAAGAAACTGACAGAGGTCGATCTGCACAAACTCCAATACCAGCAGAACCCATCTCCCAAGTTCCCCCAACTCAAACCCAAGAAACTCCACAACAACAATCCACAGAGGCAAAACCCACCTCTGTGGAAACTACTGTCTTCGGAGAAGATCAACCAACACATGAACAAACATAAATCCTATCTTCCTCCGAAGAAGACCTCCCTTCCCCAACACCAAAAACACCAACAGAACCAAAATCTCCATCCTCCACACCCAAAGCCAGAATAAAGTCGATTGCTCACAAAGGAAAACATTTGAGCACGACTACAGAAGCCTCACCAACCTCTCCAACAACAAAGTCCTCAGAACCTCAAGTGTCAAAAACAACAGAGGCAACCCCCACAAAACCAACAGAAGCAAAAACAACCAAGCCCTCAGAACCTCAAAAGACAAAACCTACAGAGGCAACCCCAACAGAAAGACCAGAAGAGCCAAAGGCAAAAGACAAGGGCAAAACAATAATAACAGAGGAACCCAAACAAAAGAAGCCAAAGCATCAACCTACAGAGAAACTGATGAAAAGCTCTTTCGATGCCTACATAACTCCAAAGCCTGAAAAAGAAGACTGGGCCTTTGGTGTGAAACCTCTGTTATACATACCAATTCTGGATCCAACGGCTCAACTAACAGGGGATCGAGTGGCAGAGATCAAGAAGAAAATGGATGCTATGCGCAGACCAATGCCTACACCTGGCGCACCTCCACGAAAGATGGAAGAAGTTGTACACAGACATCTGTACAACACACCTGCCATAGATCCTCTGCATCCAACCATTCAAGATCCTACGTTCCGCGTAGAAATGCAGAACACCTTCTACAGAACAACTCCCAAGCCTGCTTATCAAGTCTACTCCATCTCGAACATCGACAAAGTAATATACTGTAAGTTCTCTCGCACCAGAAACACAAGGATCGACTATAACATATACAAGGTCAAAAGGGCAGACAGAACCGAGCACCAATTCTCGGATGCTGATCTAAGAAACCTAAGTCCCTATGACCTACCTGATCTTATGGACTGGACGAAAAAGAATTTCACAACTGATGCACATCGAAGGGCATACAGAGTGATCAAAAGAGCCATGCGCGAGAAACTTCTGCACTACAGCATATCTGACTTTCAACTGGCCAGAGATCTTGGAGTACGGAAATTGAATCTTCGACCACCAGAAGATGGTTGCCCAACCTCTGCAATACCAAACTCGATCATCACATCCCCAAGAGTTGGGTTAGTCTTTCAAGATCCTGATGGGAGTTAAGGTTGTTCATTCAAACGGACTCTCAGAAGTATGCAACAAATACTTTGAAAGAGTTTAGAGCAATTCTAGTGGAGCACAGAGGAACAGAGCAAATGGATCAGGCTCTCGCTGATATACTGATAGGGGAAATCGACTCTGTAATCAACTTAAGAGACCTCTGCATCAAGTACTATCATGAGCTCAAAGACGTAGGATTCGACAACAGAAGTTTCAACGACTTCAAAGATGCCAACGTCTGAATCTGCTACGAACCTCTGCAAGTCTTTCCTTTCATAATGTAATACAATGTAAGTGCCTCTGGCATATTTCTGTAATGAAAGGACTTTAGTTTACTTTGTAATATACTTAGCCTAGAAAATATTGCACGATTCAAATTTTTATTTTTCAATACTTAGGGGGAGATTGTTAGCTCCAATCTTTCTGATTATAGAAGTATTGAAAAATAGGCTAAGTATAGGAATCTCTGATAGAGATTCTGCCAAGACACCAACAGAAGATAGAAACAGTCTTCGACAAAAGCCCTGTAGAGTCCCCAAGAAGACCGAAGAACCAACAAGCCAAGGATCGACAGAAGACGCTTCTCAGCGGACAAGGCCACAGAGCCTCTGTCATACACGACAGAGCCTCTGTGGTACAACAGATCTACACAAGTACAAAGCGTGCCTCCAGCTGTTTCTGCTGTACGAAGATACTCAAGATCATTCGTACAAGGCATGGCCTGACAACTCCAAGTGTCAAACTCTGATAGGTCATAGCCTTAGTAGAAACCGGTGCATTTAATTAACCTTGTACCTGCAATAGTACTAGGAATAGTGTCTTTGTACCTTCTGTACTCTGCATGCAGACTTGTACCCTGTAGAAGTAGTATAAATAGAAGTCTCATGTTGAGATCTTCTATTAACTTTGATTAAGCTTTTTACACAACACACACACCTTTTGAGCAGTTTCTTGTCAAACCTTTCGGTGTTCTTAATATATATCAAATACAGTAATCTTGGAGATATTCATCTGTTCTTACATACTGTTTATTTGATATTGTGTGTTATTCTACCATATTATATCTGTTTAGTTCGTCAAATACGCTTCCGCATTACATCTTATTTGAACTATTAGATATAAACATCATTGTTAAGCAAAACAGGAACCAACAACACCAAAACAAAAATAGTGACCTCGTTGACGATATCATCACCGGTAAAATAGGCCATGTGAAACAAAACGGGCAATACAAAATTGTGTATTTAGTTTTGTTCGAGACTATTCAACCTCTCATACGTGTTCTGAAGGGCAGTAGCATGTTTTTTAAGCCCCGTGTGAAACCTGGTTACATAACAAAAGTTTGACTGTATTTTCCAATTAAATGCTATAATTAGGCCATTAATAAGGGTAACCAAGGCATAAATACTATAAATAGTCATTAATGGAAGTAACCATGACATTTACAATGTCTGGTGCATGTATTTAAATCTGTCACAAAGATGGTTTTCTTATGCGATCATTACCATTATTCTACTCTATTAAACATGCCTAAAGCTCCCTTTGATTCAAGATTTCAGCACATGAAAATAAATTTAAAGCAAAAAATTCCCAAAAATATATTTAATAACAGTTAATGAATCATCTTTAACTAACAAATAGAAGATTTAATGTTGATTGGTGATGACAACATGCCTAAGGATAATTAATATTACTAACCAAGTAGATAAAACATCATTAAATCTAAGGAATCAAGTTATATACAATGTTGTACAACTGAATGTACATGTTCAAACATTTGATGGGTAGAAATAGCACTGCAGCGACATCTCATAAGCGTTTCATCACAAAAAAAACACCAACACCAAAATTCTTTAACCTGCTTGCTTTCATTTGTGTATAAATGGGTAGCATTATAGCTTCACCTTCTCCATTAGGAAGTTTGAGATTGGAACAACGAAAGAATAAGCTTCTGATCCTAAGCACTGTGGTAACCTCAACAACTGAGAACACCATATCCCCTAAATTGTCATCCATATGACCATAAACAATCCACGCCATTTTCTGCATTCGACGATAGCAGAGATTAAAGGGTCGTTTACCACATTCTTACCCCGTAAGCGCTTACTGGCAAGCAATTCACCTTCATTTACCTTATCGTGTGACATCCTTGGCCATGAAAATGGATTGTTGGTAAGCATCTTAAACCCGGTAGACGCTTACCGGGTATAAGTCGTTTCCCACACTTACCGGGTAAGACTCTTGATCCTTGCCTTATCTCTTACCAGGTAAGCTTCTTGGTCCTTTCCATGCTCAATCAATAACGTAAATGATATTGGTAAGCGCTTACCCGATAAGTATTCAGTAAACGACCCCTAAGATTAAATGTATATTTTAAAAACCCAATACTAAAATAGAATACATAAAAACACAATGGCCACAAAATTCAAAAAATCCAAATTAACCATTGATCAGTGAACGCCCTAAAAAAATATTGAAGATAACAAACTTGAAAAAACATAACAACTACTTCTCAATACAATCTTCTAGAATCAACACAAAAGTATTCTAGCATAATGTTTATCAAGTCCTTGGATAAACAAAAAAAATGTTACCTTATTATGTTCTACATAGGCATTCATCAAGGATTCCTATGTTTCCCATAAAATGTCTTTTGGTTTAAAAAAAAGACACTTTCTCGGTAAAGGAATCGGAAAAATGGAAATATTATACTTACATTAGCAAAAACTTGGTTGAGCTCATATAATGACTTTGCAAAAACTACTTTCCCAAGGCGTAAAAGCCATTTGTGGATGCAACTACTTGATATAGCTTCCCATTGCACCTTTTGACATAGATATATGTTGAAGATGTTATTACTTGCATGAATAGTCCACTCTTATCACCATTTGTATCATTTCATGGACTGATAACCATTTGAAAATAAATGTGAGAAACACAGGTACCAAGAACAAATAATTAATTAAATGTAGATAGCTATTAACAATTAAAATGAAAGTTGAGATAGATTATGCCTAAGAAACCAATGATGCACGAAGGAAAAGAACAGAAATTCCAGCAGCCTCTAGATGTGGTTGCTCCAATCTTTCTGCATGTACTCGATTTTCTGCATAAATTGAGAAAAAAGATAAGAAAGGTACGTTCAATGTTGATCTTATTTGTAGGTTATATGATATTTTAACACCCTTCATTTTAAGCATTTTCATTTCATTGTCCAAGTCCCATGTTGAAGAAAATCATACACATCCTCTGTCAAATGGTTCCAAATTGGTGTTTATTTTCTCTTGATTCATGAGGTTGCAATGATATTGATTTATTTCTAACAAATAGATGATATTCATCATTATGAGAAACTTAGTATTGATCTCATGGTAATACTCCAAAAACAACGTATGATAGCTATATTACTAATATATATATATGTAACATCCCAAAAATACAACAGGACGTACATAGAATTAAATCATAAAATTTACAAATCTGGGTCCCAAAACTTCATCACATTACTTTAAAACTGAGGTTTGTGGAAACAACTTATACACAACTGAGAACAACTACTACTACAAGTGGCACCGGCACTGTCTTTAACTACATCTGTACTATATCCTGCTCTTGCTCACTTATCTGAGCCTCCTACTATATGCTTACCTGAAAAGGTTTTAGTTTTGAAAAGCGAGGGTTACACCATGAGGTCTAGTGAGTTCCCTCCATAAACAGTGTACATCAACATTATAAAAATCTTTTTATAAAATACCTTAACATTCTTCACATAATCATTCAACCATGGTACTGCACAGTGTTTAAGGATCACATAGGCAGTCACATATCCGAGTAGGAAGGAAACGAATTCCCTCCTACAAGCTTCTCACATATCCGAGTAGGAAGGAAATGAATTCCCTCCTACAAGCTATTCACCTATCCGAGTAGGAAGGAAATGAATTCCCTCCTACAAGCTTCTCACAACAGCCCAAGGGATCATCGGATCCCGAGGTACTCAGATCCCACTGTGCAGACCGACTCCACATAACATACACTTATCTCGACATAATCATGAAACATGAAATCCGTGTAACACTTTATAATTCATTTCACCTTGCTGAATAATCTTTTCCTTGAAACATACTTTTCATGGGAAAACATACGTAAAAGCTTGTAAATAAGTCATGCTCGTAAACACACCATGATCAGTAAAATATTAAACTTTCATTCACGTAAAATCATGTAAAATAACATGGCATTTCCACATAATCACTTTCTTTAGAAAACACGTAAAATCACGTATTTGAGTTAGAAAAACTCACCTGATGCGTTAAACATCTTGCTTTACTTTGCTTCTGACTTATAATCTGGTTACCTGAGAAATGGATGAATTATAAACTGCTCAGACCCTAATACCAACCTTCCGGACACTATCCGGACTCAACTTACCAGCTACATAACTTACCGGTCAATCACTACTTTCCAGACAACTTACCGGATAACTCCACTTACCAGTTAACTATACTTTCCGGATAACTCTTACCGGATAACTACACTTACCGGATAACTCTTACCGGAGATACTACATTCCGGATACACACACTTTCCGGACATCACATACGGAAACCGGAACTGTAACTTACCCGGAAACCCTCGACACCCGGACACCTATGAGCACCATCCGGAAACCCCCACTGTCTGGACATTACTATCCGGACGGGGCGACGTCCGGGAACTTGCGAACTGTGAAAAACCCAACTTCCCAAAATGATTAGAATCGAGGTTTCTGTTATAGGATTGATTAGACAAACACTTGGGTTCATCCCTTAACCATAAACACCCATTTATTTCCACTTTAAACCTCTAAAACGATTTCTAACAACCAAAATCCTATTTTACTCCTTTAGTGGTAAATAGGTGAAGAATACATTGATTCTTAATGTTTTCACATCCATTTCTCAAACAAAACAGAAGAGACACATAAAATAGCAAGAAGAAGGGTTTGGATGAGATTACCTTAGTGATATCTTCCTCAAATTGACTTCCCCCAAATTGCTTCTTCTCCTCTTCTTTTCCCTTCTTCCAGCCGCCAACACCAAAACAAAGTGAGGGAATATGATGAAAATTGGTTAGACCTAGGGATTGGTGCATTTAAATACTTCCTCAAAATGCCCCCTTTGGTCCTCACTTTTCCTTTATTGCACTATGACCACTACATCTTGTTTTCTTGACTTAAAACAAAACCCGGTTGTTACAACACTCCCCCCTTAAAAGAATTACGTCCTCGGAATTCCTTATTGGGAAAGACGCGGGTACCTGAACTCCGTATCCGCTTCTACCTCTCAAGTTTCTTCTCGTTCTTTATGATATCTCCACTAACCTTTACTAGTCGGACCTCTTTGATCCTAGTCTTGCGAACATTACTGTCCACGATTTCTATCGGTTCCTTGACATTAGTCAACTTCTCATCAACGCTGACACTTTCCAAAGGTAATGCCACTTCTGACTCAGTCAACCACCTCAAAAATTTCGAAACATGGAGCATTGGGTGCATTCCCTTCAGTTCTTACGGTAACTCCAACTCGTAGGCTACTGATCTTACTTGATCAATCATGACAATAGAAGATTAAATAAGACTTCTCATGCATCTTTACTTCCCTTAAGGAGGAACTTGGCGGAAACCCCCGCCACAACACGAGATCCTTTTACCAAATTTTTTTTACTTACTTGACAGCTTGGCACAAGGCCAACCATGTACATCCCGACAACTCCCAACCCAGAGTTCTTTCATCGGATTACAAGAAATTCTAAATTACTTCTTCCAACCAACAATCGTCTACGCAGATAACATTTCCCTTTCTCGGACCACCTCGACCACAGTTCGTCAACCATCTCTCACATTCTCACCACTTCACCCCTCCATACTTATACGTAATCTCCAAACCCATCGTTGAAGTGTTCACCTACTCGAATTAAACTTATCCTGAAACACAACAATTCCTCACTGATTGCCACGTTCGTTCAGTCATACAAAGCATAACTCCGGTTATCCTCACCCAACTGGGAGGAGTAACCATGGTCACACCATACTATTCTCAATATCTTAACGATGAACAATCAATTCGTCTGATCATTTCTCACAACATTTCTAACTTAACTCATTCAACTGCCTTATCCACTTCTTTCCTGCACAAAACATACACAATTTCCTTCCTAAATACGTTTTCCAGAAGTTTGCACACTTATCGATGGCAACTACATACACTACCCCCCTTTCCACTGTCAAGCTTACTACTTTCAACCTAATACTTAATTTGACACATGATATTCACCTCCCCACGTTAGCATGGAGCACCGCCCACCATACATTACTTGCCCCTCTCTTCCGACCTTTCTACATGCTGAAAATACTTTCTCCTTACCATACCTAACCACATCTCCAGCTATTTCCTTCTAGGATCGTTCCTCCACACACTAGAAACAACTTCATGTCCCGCAGAGATTGAGCATCTATTAACACCCATCTTCGACTAGCTCATCTACCACCTTCTTTACTTCCACCGATTAAAAAATACACCTACTTAGCGATTCACACATCAAAACAATTGGTTTCTTATTTGGGTAACCAACCACTCCCGCTCCGGCATTCTATTTCTACTCTGTTAGCAGTCAAAGTAACATGCCAACTTACAAACTACATGCTCCGACAATTTGACTTACAAATCGTACACTTCATCCGAACTACCAAAAAGACTTCTATCTGAGGTTTCCACTTTCTAACAACACCTTATTACAACACTGACTGACGCATTTACCCTGGAAAATTCTGCCACTACACATCCGTACGTTCTTGTAAAGCCCGTGTCCTGGTATGGTTCGTTTATATTTTTTTTCTCTCTTCTGCTCAGTTTTATGATTACTTGTAATTAGTAATTTTTGCGTTTAGCGAGAGTAGCACCGTTAGCCTTCGTTGTTAAATCTTAAGTTAAGTTGGGTTATTGTAAGGTGTGGGATTTTAGAGGGGCTAATGTTGGTCTTGGACAAAAGTTGGGTATGGTTCGGCCCATGCAAGAAGAGGGCCGAGACCCCTTTTCTTTCCTCGTTTTTCTTTCTCGCGTAAACCACAAACCGTGTACCTTCTAGTTTTTCTTGCCTTGCACTCCTAGTAATCGAAACCAAACCCTAAGATCCTGTCGGCGCCGCTGTGTTGCCGGAAAACCGTCGGCCATCCCTGGTTTCGTCGGAGATCGAGAGAGGAAGAGAGACTCCCGGAAAGTGTTGCGTATTCGTTCGAAAGGTATGAATCTTCTTCTCCTTCTCTTTTCTTTCGGTGTCCATCAACCATGAAGTAACCACCGCCGCCGCCGCCGTCAGCTTTGGCCGCCGGCGGTGTCGCCATGGACGTGCCCCACCAGTCGGGTGGGGGCTGGGTACGTCGTGGTGGGTGGTCGAGAGTGGTGAGCCGGGTGGGTGTGTGGGTTTAGGGAAGTCGGGGTAGTCTAAGGGTTCGTTTTAATCTTGTCTCGTGGTGTTTTTGCAACCGCCGCCGTCGCCGCCGGCGACCACCACTGCCGGAGGTGGCAGTGGGTGGTGCGCGGTTGAACCCAGCCCTTGTGACCTAAAAACCTGTTAGAGTGAACCTCCGTTGTAAACCCGAATCGGTTAAGCCTTGAACCGTTTTTATAAATCGTGATTTTATGAAAATTCTAAGTGTGCTGTCCAGTTTTCGTGTGATCATAATTTTTCTGTCGTAACTCCGTTTGAGCCGAAACTGGCGCCCACGGTTCAAGTTCGGGGTCGGGCACGTTTTCCGTGTTTTAGCGGAAAACTGGTTCTGTCTCTAGCTGGGCGAAAAAAGTGGTCGCAAGTTCGGTGATTCGTCATTTCATGTGAAAATTTCTGGAATCTGTCTTGATCTTGCGAAAGCCTTAACTTTTTACTCGTAACTCGTTTTGAGGTGAAATTGGTGCCCAAAGTTCCCAAATCGAGTTGGGAAGGTTTTCCGTGTTTTGCCGAAAGTCTGATTAAGCCCGTAGCTAGGCTGTATTGGGCTGTTTGTGCAGGCTGGACCGAAAACTGGCAGTTTTGGTAATCGTTCGTATTTAATTCATAATAAAATTGTAGAAAAATCGTTAGGAGGCGTATAATATGTCCTTGGAACCCTAACTCAGAGTACTTTCTGGTCATGAAATAATATTGGGGATTTTCTGGGTTTAAAGGGGTCGAAACAGGTCCCGAACAGACCTGTTTAGTGAGAACGGAAAATAGTTTTAGTGACGGTTTAAGCGTGTGTCGTGTCGTAGGATCCGGGTCTCGTATTGACACGTTTTAACATGCGTTTAGGTGCTGGGAAGTGACCGTAATTGTGAAGCTTGAATTGTATTGTTAAGCTAGGCGCGCATTCGAGGTGAGTTCTCTCACTATAACTAATGTCGGTTATTTTTACATTACGTTGTGTATGTATGTGATAGTTCTATTTGCTTTTGATGCGGAGTTAAATAATGGGGTGTCTAGTCGGACCTTTATTGTTGTGACAACGCGGGTGGCGTAGGAGTTCGGCGGGGCCGAGGATCACATACGCGGGTGGCGTATTGATTCGGTGGGACCGAAGGTTGTATACGCGGGTGGTGTATGAACCCGGGGGTGCCGGGTTGCGTTTGCACGGTTGTCGTGTGGTCGGTGGGACCGACGAATGCCTATTAGGTGGGTTGGTGGGGGTATGCCCGTCTATGATTTGTTCGTAGACTTGCATGTTGTTATGTGCAATTATCTGTTTATGGTGGTGTGGAAATAACTGTGTTACTTATAGTGTTTGAATTCACTAAGCTTCGTGCTTACCCTTTCCCAATAAATTGTGGTTTCAGGTGCGAGTGACTCTAAGGCGTGACGGGTACACACTGGCGCGCAAGGAGAGCTGGTTGCTTTCTGGTTTTAATAATTCAACGTTTATTCCTGGTTTTATTTTATAAAGATATTAATTATGAGTTTGCAAACGAAACGTTGGGATCATTTAATGAGTTGTTATAAATGAAATGTTTATTTTAAAAATTTAAATTTGCTTGTAATTTTTGGGACGTTACAACTTGGTATCAGAGCACAGCTTGAGTGAATCAAATGCACCTCGGTGTGTTTGATCTCAAGTTTGCGGCTATAAAATTTTCTTTAAAATTTTTGGAAAATAAAAGAAAGGAAAACCCATTTGAGAAACGGTGATCGATGGCGCAGTGTGTACAGTCAGCCGGAGCCAAGGGAAAAGGTACAGTACTTAGTATATGTATTGCTTTCTAGATCATAGAGTATGCATGCTAGATTGCCTGTTGTGACACTATGCGGTATGTTGAACTGCTTGCTATTAGGAATTTATGCTAATTATGATAGGTTACTAAGTGGATGCCCTCTAGGTTGTATGCAGTAAGAGATTTATAGCCTTAGAATATTTGATTTAGTTCTATTGCGCAGCTCTTGTTTGAGTCCAACCGTTCTAGGATAGAATCTTGTATTCGAATGTCTATTTATTTCGCACTGCATATAATCGGGTATTCGCGAGGTCACTCGTTATAATTAGTAGGGATTCGGTAGTAGCAAGGGTAGTAGGATAAGAGGAAGTTCCTAGAGAGCTGGGAAGGGTGTTTATGTATGAGTATGTGTGCTAGATTGCTTTCTAGAACATAGGAGTATGTATGCTAAATTGCTTGGTGCTTATTACACTGTATTGCATGTTTGTTGCTTGCTAATAAGAGTTTATGCTAGCCTTGATAGGTTGTTAAGTGAATGCACTATAGGTCGTATGCGGTAGGAACCGAATAGCCTTAGAATGTCGGATTTAGTTCTATTGCGCAGCTCTTGTTTGAGTCCAACCGTTGTAGGATAGAATCTTACATTCGAATGTCTATCTGGTTTGCACTGTGTGCGACTGTGCATTCGCGAGGCGACTCGTCATGACTAGTGGAAATTTCGTTGTAGCAAGGGTAGTGTTTGGGGGTGGAATTCCTAGGGAGCTAGGAAGAGTGTGTACATATGCTGGTGCGGGCATATAGGTATAGTTATCGGCAAGGAGCTACTTGGACCCCTTGGGATGGAACTTGGAACGGGCGATGATAGGTGTGAATGGTAGTAGTAGAGCTCCTACTACCGGAAGCACAGGATCAATGCTCGAGTCGGGGAAGTCACGAGGAATCCAAGGAGTTGGGCGTGAGTGTTGTTAGTGTGCGTTGTTATGTGCTAATAACGCGTTGCATTATCTACCCAGAATAGCCGTCACGAGGAGAGACAACTATAGTAGATCCACTGGTACATGTGTGTACTTGACTTGCTTAGATGTAATGATCGTTGAGGGTAGTGGTGAAGGATCTAATCCAGTAGTCGTTGGAATAGAAGGACGATTCTAGTATTAGTCACTTTGAGTGACGATGTCGACGATGTTTGTTGTAAGTAGGTCATTTCGGGCCAAGATGGAAGATTGCGCTAGAGTCATAGGCTTATAGAGTCGACTTTGATTTGAGGAAAAATCGTAGGGATTATTTGACGTAATTTCCCATCTTGCCCTAAGAGGTTTAAATGTCCGGAGGACGATAGTGGATTGGAGAGGTATGGAGGAGTATGAGTCGAGACGTTGAATGCCGACTGAGTCATGCACAGAGTTTATTTTGAAAATAGGATTGCATTAACTAATTTTTGTGTTTCCAATCCTTATATGGATTGTGTTTTGGAATTTTGGGAAATGTTTAGCACACACACAAGATGTCGAATTATGGTTTCGAAAGTGCATGAAACCTTTTTATAACGAGAGTTACAAACTTTGTTGGTGATTTGTTTAAAATGAGTTTGGAATTCTGGTGTCGCTTAACTTTTTTTTTTCGAGAGTTTGTGTTACTAAGTATTTTATTGCAAATAGTTCAGTGTGTGGATTGATTCATGCGTGACATAAGTGGTGCATGGAGGAATTTTGGTAACATTTCATAAGGAGTTGTTTATTGCGCTTTTTAGTCAGCTAAAGGTTTTATTGACATTTCCATGAAAATGCGATTTATCGACTTAGGGGTATGCATACTGGGGTAACCTTTGTTCTCGACATTTTGATAAACGAGTCGTGCATGAAAATGTTTTAGTTCCTTTTTGTCGAAATGAAAGACCACTTGATCCAATGAGTGTTTTAATGTTGTGAATATCATGCATTCGATTACAATGTGTTATATTTTGGAAATATAAATGCGTAGATTGTTGACATTCGGTTAATTTAGAATTACCGATCAGTTTTTTTGGAAATTAACAACTTTTGCTTTGGAGGAAACGAGTATTTTGAGCATTTTCGATAAATACATTTTTTAAACTATAATGTTTTGACGTTATATGTCCCAAGTACGAAACTTGAGGAAGTGTTACAAGCTTGCATGCCTGCCCCCAGTTTGAGATTTTACGAGGTTTTAGTCGATATTTCCAATTAATAGAAGCAGACTGGTTTCTGTCTTCAAGTTTGAAACTTACACGAGACAGTTGTGTTTTAACAAAAATATATTTGTAAATCGTGTCATTGTTTTGTGTGATTAGCTGACGCGCGAAAATTTGTGGCGAACCCTGTGTCACGTCATTTTATGATTAAAAAGAAGAATTTTTGAATCAAATGTCGTGAAACTTATTTTGAATTATGTGCACACCTTTGTCGCACCCTGTTTAAGGTCAAGCGGTTACTTTAAGTGCATGTCATGAGTCAATCCATACTGGAATCGAGGCGGTTCATTTTAAAGAAATTATTTATTACGCTTTGCTTTTGTGTGAGTAAACCGAACTGCAATGGAACGATTTTCAACATGATTTTCCTATGTGGGACGAGCGTGTCCAGTTTTGCGTAACTATCGATCTGGTAATAGTAGTTCTATTACATACGATCTTTTTGAGATGAAAATCCTGATGTTGAAAATATTTTGTAAATGATTTTGTAAACCATTTGGGGAAATGTGCTTTTAAGTGTCATGTGTCATTTCGAGAATTTTAAGGGTGTGAGTCCTTTTGGAAAACTCTTTTGTTTAACCCGTGTTGAGTCTGGGACTAAGGTTGATTTCAGAGTATTGCTTGCTTAAACTTTGTTTAAACGCATTTTCCGACCTATGGGTCTAGCAAGCGTGGAGCATTTTGCTCGGTTTTGACTTGGAGTTAGTCATGGGCTAATTGCCCGGTTTTAATGACTCGAGGTGGAGTCTTGTTGATGAATTGTTTTGGCGCACCGCTTGGCATTCATTGCACGTCGAGTTTTTACACATTTGGGTGAGGGAGACAATCCGGGATAGGCACTTGTGGGTAGGCTGTTTTGCTTTGGATCCTTAGGCACGTTAGTCAGTCGCTGGTAGTGGTCGGTTGGGTATCTCGGGGTGAGGCCCCGGTGTTCAGATGTTATAGCCTAGGCTTTCTAGTAGGTGCTAGGAGGATATAGTTGTGGGCACTTGCCTGAGAGGTAATTCCGATGTGAGGGGCCCTGAGGCGATACCTGAGAGGTAGGCGTCAGGGTGTATCCTCGGTTCAGCTAAATTAGCTTTGTAGAGCGAGTGTGGGGGATACGTCGACGGTGGGAGGTTGGGTATTCCACGCGTGTTGGTAATGTAGGCCGGGTAGTATCGGTTAAGGGAATGACCTACGTGTGTGTTAGTTGACTTGATTGTAGGGGATATCTATTTGTGTTAGTGTCTAGGATAATACCACGCTTATGTTTGTTATGGTAATCGGTTGGACCGATGTTTGGCGGGTGGCCGATGTTTGTTATTGTAATCGGTTGGACCGATGTTCGGCGGGTGGCCGATGTTTGTTATGGTAATCGGTTGGACCGATGTTCGGCGGGTGGCCGATGTTTGTTATGGTAATCGGTTGGACCGATGTTCGGCGGGTGGCCGATGTTTGTTATTGTAATCGGTTGGACCGATGTTCGGCGGGTGGCCGATGTTTGTTATTGTAATCGGTTAGACCGATGTTCGGCAGGGGGTCGATGTTTTGTTACTATAAGTTATTGAAAATCTTTGGAGTCTATTAGAATTCGTAGAAGTTAATCGTCAATTAATGATAGGAGGGATCGTAATCGAGTATCCTGTAGGGTATACTGGTGAGCAGCTTTAGAATGGTTAGAGCTTGAAAGTGGATTGAGATTGGGATATCATCAAATGCGAGAGAATTATTAGAAGCTGTTTGCGGACGTAGACTTCGGGGGCGAAGTCTAATCCGAGTGGGGGAGAGTTGTAAAGCCCGTGTCCTGGTATGGTGCGTTTATATTTTTTTTCTCTCTTCTGCTCAGTTTTATGATTACTTGTAATTAGTAATTTTTGCGTTTAGCGAGAGTAGCACCGTTAGCCTTCGTTGTTAAATCTTAAGTTAAGTTGGGTTATTGTAAGGTGTGGGATTTTAGAGGGGCTAATGTTGGTCTTGGACAAAAGTTGGGTATGGTTCGGCCCATGCAAGAAGAGGGCCGAGACCCCTTTTCTTTCCTCGTTTTTCTTTCTCGCGTAAACCACAAACCGTGTACCTTCTAGTTTTTCTTGCCTTGCACTCCTAGTAATCGAAACCAAACCCTAAGATCCCGTCGCCGCCGCTGTGTTGCTGGAAAACCGCCGGCCATCCCTGGTTTCGTCGGAGATCGAGAGAGGAAGAGAGACTCCCGGAAAGTGTTGCGTATTCGTTCGAAAGGTATGAATCTTCTTCTCCTTCTCTTTTCTTTCGGTGTCCATCAACCATGAAGTAACCACCACCGCCGCCGCCGCCGGCGGTGTCGCCATGGCCGTGCCCCACCAGTCGGGTGGGGGCTGGGTACGTCGTGGTGGGTGGTCGAGAGTGGTGAGCCGGGTGGGTGTGTGGGTTTAGGGAAGTCGGGGTAGTCTAAGGGTTCGTTTTAATCTTGTCTCGTGGTGTTTTTGCAACCGCCACCGTCGCCGCCGGCGACCACCACTGCCGGAGGTGGCAGTGGGTGGTGCGCGGTTGAACCCAGCCCTTGTGACCTAAAAACCTGTTAGAGTGAACCTCCGTTGTAAACCCGAATCGGTTAAGCCTTGAACCGTTTTTATAAATCGTGATTTTATGAAAATTCTAAGTGTGTTGTCCAGTTTTCGTGTGATCATAATTTTTCTGTCGTAACTCCGTTTGAGCCGAAACTGGCGCCCACGGTTCAAGTTCGGGGTCGGGCACGTTTTCCGTGTTTTAGCGGAAAACTGGTTCTGTCTCTAGCTGGGCGAAAAAAGTGGTCGCAAGTTCGGTGATTCGTCATTTCATGTGAAAATTTCTGGAATCTGCCTTGATCTTGCGAAAGCCTTAACTTTTTACTCGTAACTCGTTTTGAGGTGAAATTGGTGCCCAAAGTTCCCAAATCGAGTTGGGAAGGTTTTCCGTGTTTTGCCGAAAGTCTGATTAAGCCCGTAGCTAGGCTGTATTGGGCTGTTTGTGCAGGCTGGACCGAAAACTGGCAGTTTTGGTAATCGTTCGTATTTAATTCATAATAAAATTGTAGAAAAATCGTTAGGAGGCGTATAATATGTCCTTGGAACCCTAACTCAGAGTACTTTCTGGTCATGAAATAATATTGGGGATTTTCTGGGTTTAAAGGGGTCGAAACAGGTCCCGAACAGACCTGTTTAGTGAGAACGGAAAATAGTTTTAGTGACGGTTTAAGCGTGTGTCGTGTCGTAGGATCCGGGTCTCGTATTGACACGTTTTAACATGCGTTTAGGTGCTGGGAAGTGACCGTAATTGTGAAGCTTGAATTGTATTGTTAAGCTAGGCGCGCATTCGAGGTGAGTTCTCTCACTATAACTAATGTCGGTTATTTTTACATTACGTTGTGTATGTATGTGATAGTTCTATTTGCTTTTGATGCGGAGTTAAATAATGGGGTGTCTAGTCGGACCTTTATTGTTGTGACAACGCGGGTGGCGTAGGAGTTCGGCGGGGCCGAGGATCACATACGCGGGTGGCGTAGTGATTCGGTGGGACCGAAGGTTGTATACGCGGGTGGTGTATGAACCCGGGGGTGCCGGGTTGCGTTTGCACGGTTGTCGTGTGGTCGGTGGGACCGACGAATGCCTATTAGGTGGGTTGGTCGGGGTATTCCCGTCTATGATTTGTTCGTAGACTTGCATGTTGTTATGTGCAATTATCTGTTTATGGTGGTGTGGAAATAACTGTGTTACTTATAGTGTTTGAATTCACTAAGCTTCGTGCTTACCCTTTCCCAATAAATTGTGGTTTCAGGTGCGAGTGACTCTAAGGCGTGACGGGTACACACTGGCGCGCAAGGAGAGCTGGTTGCTTTCTGGTTTTAATAATTCAACGTTTATTCCGCTGGTTTTATTTTATAAAGATATTAATTATGAGTTTGCAAACGAAACGTTGGGATCATTTAATGAGTTGTTATAAATGAAATGTTTATTTTAAAAATTTAAATTTGCTTGTAATTTTTGGGACGTTACAGTTCTCCACTCATAACATCACACTGCAGACCAATCTCTCATGGTCATTCGTACACAATTCAACTTCATAATCCGTCGTCCTCATTTCCAAAACTTACTCATGTAACACCAAAATTACAAGATCACCTTAAGACTCATATCCCACGCAGTGGACGTTTCATTTCTGCCTCCCAACACTACTCACAATGAGTTTCTAAAACCAACACCTTGATGACTCCTAGTCCTTCCTCCGGACACCATCATCCCTTGGCAACTGTATTCCCAATCACCGAGCAAGGGTACAGACCCTCATATACCCGACACTATAATCCATTCCCGACTCTTCCACTGTCCAACTCTCCTCTTGAACACCTATACCAAAACTACATACGTTCTCCCCTGACTTGTCCAACGCCTCTCCACGCTCGGAGTTCTTCCTTAGCTTAAAATGTAATACTCTACGACTTAGTGGGTTCATAGCCTTCATGCATGACAATGCAGTAAATAAATCATTTCGTACATTTTATCATTTTAAATAAACAACATTTGGAAACAACTTGGGTACACATGACCCCATCACTCTCATAACTTCAATGCCCTGCACAACGATTCGAGAATCGTTGGCATGCATCTTCCCGTGAACCATAATCTTATTCAATCCGAACGATGTTATTTCGACAGTAATATATTGAATGAAAATCTTTTCATACGACACAATTCTGAAAGAAATTACCGACACAAAGTAAACTAGTCGGTTCCCATACCCACTTTATAATATTAACATGTCAATACTCATTTTGATTATAAAAGTTTTGCTGGCAAACGTTTTCTTGACTTTTTGCAACAATTTAACTTATCATGAAAAGTGTGAAATATTTTTGCAAACCGTTAAGCTCTAAATTTCATTGTGTGAAGTGAAAGAAATCACACTTTCTTTAAACTTACGCTTGTACATTCTGACTCATTTTCGATCAAAATTGATATTTACACATTTAACTTAAAGCGTGAATATTTTATGTGACATATAAGAATGTCATGCATAAAACTCTACTTGCAATTGAAGGCTACTCACCCTAACAAGGTCAACCGCTATACTTACGCAACTTATCCTTGACACTCCACCTACGACCAATGGTCGCCCTCTCGGTCAAGCAACAACTTGCTATACATAGAATCAACGGTCCACTTACTCAACTATTTCATATTATTTTCGCTTTGATCGAATATCTCACTTTCTACTTCTACATGCTTTCAATTCACTATAGGTATCTTATTTCATTTATTCTGCCACTGAAAAGCTCGACTAAGAAGTCAGGGCTCCATTGATACTTTTAAGGTTTTGACACTGTCCTTCCTTACCATCCTGACTGATCTATCCCATGATTCCTAGAACTGGGACTCTCCCGAAACCGGAGTCTTACTCAAACTCAACATCCATGCTCTTCGAATCCACGAAGAGCTACCTCTAGATGACTCATAACATCCTATACAACATTTCTTCTCTTCGATGTATACATACATCACATCATATATGATTTCTCATGATACTTCCCAAGCAATAGAGCTCAGTCTATCCCTCAGGGATCTTGTTGACCTTCTAGATTACTGGAACACGACATATAAACTAGCTTAAGGCTACAACTTCAGAATAATAAGGTAGGTCAAGCACATACATGTACCTGCAAGTTCGCAATTACACTGGCCAGGTGAAATCCCAAACTTACCTTACATGACTGTCCTTGGTACCCTATTAGTCTTATATCTACTATAGTGCCCTCCTAACGTATTTCCCATATCTACAATAGTGCCCTCCTAACGCATTTCCTGATTCTCAGTTGTGATTTCTACTCTAAAGTTTAAGTTTAAGCCCATCCGGTCACCTAAATCCCTTAAACTATGGCTCTGATACCATTTGTAACATCCCAAAAATACAACACGACGTACATAGCATTAAATCATAACATTTACAAATCTGGGTCCCAAAACTTCATCACATTACTCTAAAACTGAGGTTGGCGGAAACAACATATACACAACTGAGAACAACTACTACTACAAGTGGCACCAGCACTGTCTTTAACTGCATCTGTACTATATCCTGCTCTTGCTCACTTATCTGAGCCTCCTACTATATGCTTACCTGAAAAGGTTTTAGTTTTGAAAAACGAGGGTTAGACCATGAGGTCTAGTGAGTTCCCTCCATAAACAGTGTACATCAACATTATAAAAATCCTTTTATAAAATACCTTAACATTTTTCACATAATCATTCAACCATGGTACTGCACAGTGTTTAAGTATCACATAGGCAGTCACATATCCGAGTAGGAAGGAAACGAATTCCCTCCTACAAGCTTCTCACATATCCGAGTAGGAAGGAAATGCATTCCCTCCTACAAGCTACTCACCTATCCGAGTAGGAAGGAAACGAATTCCCTCCTACAAGCTTCTCACAACAGCCCAAGGGATCATCGGATCCCGAGGTACTCAGATCCCACTGTGCAGACCGACTCCACATAACATACACTTAGCTCGACATAATCATGAAACATGAAATCCGTGTAACACTTTATAATTCTATTCACCTTGCTGAATAATCTTTTCCTTGAAACATACTTTTCATGGGAAAACATACGTAAAAGCTTGTAAATAAGTCATGCTCGTAAACACACCATGATCAGTAAAATATTAAACCTTCATTCACGTAAAATCATGTAAAATAACATGGCATTTCCACATAATCACTTTCTTTGGAAAAACACGTAAAATCACGTATTTGAGTTAGAAAAACTCACCTGATGCGTTTAACATCTTGCTTTACTTTGCTTCTGACTTATAATCGGGTTACCTGAGAAATGGATGAATTATAAACTGCTCAGACCCTAATACCAACCTTCCGGACACTATCCGGACTCAACTTACCAGATACATAACTTACCGGTCAATCACTACTTTTCGGACAACTTACCGGATAACTCTTACCGGTTAACTATACTTACCGGATAACTCTTACCGGATAACTATAATTACCGGATAACTCTTACCAGACATACTACATTCCGGATACACACACTTTCTGGACATCACATCCGGAAACCGGAACTGTAACTTACCCGGAAACCCTCGACACCCGGACACCTATGAGCACCATCCGGAAACCCCCACTGTCCGGACATTACTATCCGGACGGGGCGACGTCCGGGAACTTGCGAACTGTGAAAAACCCAACTTCCCAAAATGATTAGAATCGAGGTTTCTGTTATAGGCTTGATTAGACAAACACTTGGGTTCATCCCTTGACCATAAACACCCATTTATTTCCACTTTAAACCTCTAAAATGATTTCTAACAACCAAACCCCCATTTTACTCCTTTAGTGGTAAATAGGTGAAGAACACATTGATTCTTAATGTTTTCACATCCATTTCTCAAACAAAACAGAAGAGACACATAAAATAGCAAGAAGAAGGGTTTGGATAAGATTACCTTAGTGATTTCTTCCTCAAATTGACTTCCCCCAAATTGCTTTTTCTCCTCTTCTTTTCCCTTCTTCCAGCCGCCAACACCAAAACAAAGTGAGGGAATATGATGAAATTGGCTAGACCTAGGGATTGGTGCATTTAAATACTTCCTCAAAATGCCCCCTTTGGTCCCTCACTTTTCCCTTATTGCACTATGACCACTACATCTTGTTTTCTTGACTTAAAACAAAACCCGGTTGTTACAATATATATATATATATATATATATATATATATATATATGTATGTATATTTAGACGACAATGATGGCTCAAAGATACAACCCTCAAAACTACTTTAAATACTAATACTAATGGATCCAAGGCATTATATATTTATCTTACAACAATGAACATATTTGGGATTCAATAGGGTAATATATATAAAAAAAATATCTTTAAAAAAAACAATTTGCAAATGCTTCTTTTGGAAAAAAGAGTAGAAGACATAAGTAAAAGGAAAAAATCCAACAACCATCTTTTTTTTCCTCCATATAGTTGCTAAAATCCTGAAAGATGGTCCTGGTTTAGTCTTCATATATAGATTTAATCCTAACACATTTTAACCGGACTAAAACATATATTGTTACAATCAATACCGAGTCAGGGTATTTTTTATAGAAAGCGAACCTGAAGTATAAGAACCCAATAGTAGATAATATTAAAAACTCTAGGCTAACGAATCGTAGAAAAGTTTTTCAGTCCTACGACCGTGACATGCTTCTCCTTCTCTCCGGTTGCAATCTGAAATTACCTAATGTAAAAACCCAACAACTGGTCGACTTTCTTGAACATGCTGGCAAGGAGATTGAGGAAAAACTTAGTTAGATCCGGAGAAGCAAAGTAGGTAAAACAAAAGAGGGGGGTGATTTTAGTCTAAACAACAATTTACCATAGACCACTTGAGAAGAAAAAAAGATAATAGGGATAACCATGGGTTGTAGTTGCCACATAATGGTTGATGGCTCTTAAGTTTTTAGCCCGAGCGATAATGGAGATGGAATAATAAGGCTTTATAATGGAGAGCAAGATGAAGAGACCTGTATATTGAAGCATCATAGATGAAGAAGAGGAAGGCTAGGGGTCAAGAGCATGTGAAGAGTTTGGAGGTTAATTCATTGCAAAATGACCAATATAACCCATTCATAATCAAACACAAAGTTTCTTTACAGGGGTTTTAATGTCTTTAACAAATTAGTTTGATTAGAAAATCAAAATTCTAAGAAAATTCCTAAGAGTAGTTTCTAATCAACCAAGCATGCCACGCCATTCTCTTTTGGTTTTGCTTTAATATATATATATGGATATATATATATATATATATATATATATATATATATTGATTGTTAGCTTACTACAAAAAATTATAAAATTAAATAACAAAAATATATTCCATTAAAATAAGTTTTCATTTATAACCATCGTTGCATTTCATCTAAGTTTTGGTTATGTGAGGAAAAAATTAAATTCAAATAAAAATATATGTTAAATAATAATAAAAATTTAATAAGAATACAAGTTATAATTATATATATTGTTGTTAAAAATGTGATGTAAATAATATTTTTCTTTGTTAAAAATATTAATATTGAATATATAAAATAATAAAAATTAGTAAAGAAAATGAAAGATTAACCCATTTAATGGTATATTTGATTTTTAAAAAAATTCAAAAATCGAAGAAAATTCTAAAGTCTCAATGGAGGATTCTCCTTAACTCTTATCCTACATTTTCCTTTATATATATATATATATATTGATGTTGCAATTCATTTAAGTTTTATGTAAAAAAGAAAATAAATTCAAATAAAAATATATGTTAGATTAATAAGAAAAAAATACTCAATCTCTAAAAATATACACTTTTAAAATAAATTTTATTTATAAGCATTGTTAGCTTACTACAAAAAATAATAAAATTAAATAACAAAAATATATTCCATTAAAATAAGTTTTTATTTATAACCATTGTTGCATTCCATCTAAGTTTTGGTTATGTGAGAAAAAAATTAAATTCAAATAATAATAAAAATTTAATAAGAATACAAGTTATAATTATATATATTGTTGTTAAAAATGTGATTTAAATAATATTTTTCTTTGTTAAAAATATTAATATTGAATATATAAAATAATAAAAATTAGTAAAGAAAATGAAAGGATTAACCCATTTAATGCTATCTTTGATTTTAAAAAATTCAAAAATCTAAGAAAATTCTAAAGCCTCAATAGAGGCTTCTCCTTAACTCTTTCTCCTACATTTTTCTTTATATATATATATATTGATTAACATGCAAATTAGACAACAAAATATAATTTTCATGTTTCAAAATAAACGTCGGAACATATTAATAGTCATTCACATTTGAATACGAAACATTAATATAAAAAAGAAATTATTTGTTGTTTCATCCAAAACAAAATAAAAATTAATTTGAAGCATTTGAAAACAGTTGAGTTGCAATCTGATCCCGCAAATTAGCCATATATACATTGTCTTGAGAAGCCCCCCATTGTACTTCAACAATTTCTTCTTCACTGCCTCCTCCATTTTCCTCTTCCGCAGTAAACATGGCACCCTCATCGTATTCCATAAACAACTGATCTTGGATATTACATCTTCTTATAAAATTATGGATTGCAAAACAAGCTACCACAACCTCAATTTGTTTTGGAAAAGGATAAGAAGCCATTTGCTTCAAAATCGGGAATCTTGCTTTCAAAACGCCATACGCACGTTCAATAACGTTTCTAAGTTGTGCATGTGATTAAACTTTTCCTCTTTAGTTACCACTAGGGCTGGCAACGGGTAGGGTATGGGTAGGGTAAGGGTTAATCCGTTATCCAATCCATTTTAAATAGCGGGTAACGAAACGGGTAATTATCCGTCTCATAAAACCCTTATCCATATCCTACCCTACCCATTAAAAATATCGGGTAACGAAACGGGTAATGGACAAATGGTAAAACAAAATTTTATTTAAACTAGAATTGATATCGTTAATTCTCAAGTATATAAGTAAAACATAAGCTCATAAATATAGTTACTATTTTATATCTAATATGTATACTAAACATTTTATTATTTTCAAATAATTATCATAGTATAATATTAAAAATATATATAAATTATAAGAACACTTTTTATTGTATTTATTTACTTGAACCCGTCTTGTTTCTTGTTTAATCATCATGAAATTTTTTACTCGATAAATATTAAAAAATAAGTTAAAGTACATATTAATATACGACAATATTATAAAAATATTAATGATATATAATTATGTATATATACACATTAATATTTAATTATATATATGTATATATATAGGGAAGAGTTCAAAAGAGAAGTGCAGATATTTAGAGAAATAAAGAAGTGATATTGGCCATTTATTCGGTCAAGATCGACGGCTTTGACCGAGAAGCGGCGGATAATTTCTCGCGTGGTCTGCACGTGGACTGCACAAGATAGAAGGGTAGTTTCGTAAAAAATACACGGGACGAGTTCATGTATGAATCTGTGTGATTCATATATGAACTGTGTTCATATATGAATCTTTGTAATTCACATATAATTTTTTTTTAACTAATTCATATATGAACCTTTGTAATTCATATATGAATCAGTTTAATTTGTTCATATGAGAAGTAGTTAAAAAAATTTCATATATGAATAACAAAGATTCATATATGAACACAAATGTTCTTATATGAATTAGTTAAAAAAATTCATATATGAACACAAGGATTCATATATGAATTAGTTAATTGGTTCAACTGATTCATATATGAATCTACAGTTAATTAGTTTCATATATGAAACATAAAGGTTCATATATGAATCACAAGATTCATAAATGAATTAGTTATAAAGAGTTTATGTGTGAATTACAAATGTTCATATATGAACGTATAGTTCATATGTGAATCACACAGATTCATATGTGAATCACACAGATTCATATATGAACCCAGCCCGTGTTTTTTGTAAAAGTTACGAAATTGTCCTTCTATTTTTGGAACAGCCGCAACTTTTGACCAGTCAAAGCCGCAACTTTTGACCAATTTTAACCGATCTTGACCGAATAAATGGCCAAGATCACTTCTCTATTTCTCTAAATATTTGCACTTATCTATTGAACCTAAGGCTATATATATATATATTATATCGTAACGGGTAACGGGTAATGGATAACGAAAAAAACCGCTTATCCATACCCTACCCGCTAAAATTTCGGGTAAACGGGTAACGGATAAGTGGATAAATGGATAAAATTTTCTTTATCCATACCCTTATCCAACGGGTCGAAACATAACGGGTAACGGGTTTACCCTTACCCATTGCCAGCCCTAGTTACCACACGTCTGCGTCGAAAATCAGCTAACCAATACCTCGTGTTGCGATAAGGAGTCAAAAATCCACGGGTATTGGGGTATGCAGCGTCACAAAGATAATATTTATCTGCATTTAAAAATACAATTAAAAAAATACAGGAAAATAATAACATCTCAATATTAGAAAACAATAATACATACTTGGCGGAGGAAACGGAAATCTCGAATTTGGATCAAATGCAACTTCCCTCAAAACTCTAGCATCATGTGAAATGCCTTCCCATCCAGCCCAAACATATGTGAATATCATGTTAAAATCATACATTGCTAAAACATTTTGAAAACGATCACCTCTTCCTCTTCCTCTATATCTTGCTTGTTGATTTATGGGCAAAACTGCGTGCATCAAAGTTCCATCTAGTGCACCTATAGCCCCTGGTAAGAAAACTACAAATTATATATAATACTATTATAAAAACTTTTCATGTTTTACAAAGTATCAAAACAAATAACATACCGGGAAAATTTCTTTGAGGTTTCTAACTCTCTCTGACATGCTCAAAGTTCCATCAAAGGATGTTGGTCTTATGACTTCTCTTGCGAATTCCATCATTCCATTTAATACTTCATGAAAACATATGTGAATAGTTCGCGTGGAATGTTGAAATCTCCGTTTAACCATTCTAAAACGTTCATTATGACCGATTATAGTTAAAAACATTGCCATCTTCTCTTCAACACTTATACGACTACTTGGTTGCAACCAATTCTTTTGTTTAAAATGGTTACACAAGAGTATATAAGCATCACGAGATAGACGCATCAATTCATGACATTGCGTACTAGACCCACGTAATAATTCTTGTGTATACGCATGTCCTGTCAAATTTGAATTGTTATCTCTTCTTCTTTCTATTCTTGCTTCAGCTCTTCTTCTCAAATACCAATATGCAATCACCACAATCATCATTAACTGATTACAATCCATGACCTTGCAATTATAAAATACAAAAAAACATTATATTATATTTTTATACGTGACAGATCTTTAACATACGATTAGAACAACAAAAACATCAAGTTAAACAATCAACACTAACAAGTAACATAATACCAAACTGGATATATTAATTCATAATACCAAAAAGTCATAAAGTTTCATATTCGTCCATACAAAACACCAAAAAGTCAAAAAGCTTTATACCCGTCCAAAAAGCTTCATACCCATCCATACAAAACACCAAAAAGTCACAAATCATCCATAAAAAGTCGGTCTAAATACCGCATCAATATCAAAGAGTAATAGGTTTGTTAAGTTGGAGTGCCGTAAATCTAATCCACGACTCACACTTCTCATCCTTCAAACGTAGCCAAATTTTCCTATAGTCTATGCCTTGGCTAAAAAGACAAAGTGTGACGTCATACAACGGGCCTTCCCAACCAAGCCTATCCAACTTCAACATGCAAGCATCCATATCACCATCCTCCGTTGGCGTGTCAAAAATGGTTTTCACATGTGCCACCACATGAGCCAACTCCTCTTCCCTTACCAATGGTTGAGTAGCTTTTCGTTTTCTAGTTTGAGAACGAGAAGAACATTCTTGTGTCGAGCTAGATGGTCCTTGAGTTGAAGAACATTGAGATAATTAAAAAATCCTTCGCCATCAAATCTTAAATGACCCAAAGAAAGCTCATAAATGAGCTTAAGCAAAAACATTGATTTCAATGGCACTTTCAATGCCAGAATGAAAAAAGGGAGAGGCGCATATGTGCTTTAAAGCCTATATGATTTTCATATGAATCATAGATAGTGTTTGAGAGGAATTAATTATTAATATTATAGTAGTAGTCTAAAGTACCTGGATCAGAGGGGTTTACACCAGTACCAGCAGAGGTGGACTGCAGAGAATTGGCAATAGGATTTGCTGTTCTATTCTCCATGGCAAGGAGCTTGATAGATATTCTCCGCATATAATCAGACTGCAAACCGAATGAACCAAAAAATTATGTCCCAAAGTAACTCATGTGACATACCTGTGTCTTGATATATCATTGTCACTTGAATGTACTTTCGTTTAAAAAAGAGTTCTCCATGAAATGTTTATTCCACCAAAGAAGTACTTTAAAGAAATTAGCATAGTTAAAAGGTAAAAACCACACATGCACAGAACACAAACAACAAAAAGGGCACAAATATACAAACATGGCTTGTCGCTGCATAATAAATCTTCTCCTCAAACCTCAGAGCAATATTCTTAACTTCATGTAGCTTCTCCTGTCCAGAAAATGAAAGATGCTTCTTGAAGATATCCATTCTACATAGAAACATGTGTCGGTCACATAGAAGTAATAGTTTTTAACAGAATATTTATAAATAAACAGCCATGAAACATATTAAACCCCATAATAAATTGCAGCTTATACGAAATAAGAAAATAATCCTTGTGTTCTCTTATCATTTGCATCATACCATGTATACAAGTAAAAAGAAAAATGAAACTCATAAGGTACCAAATCATTTTTGGTGAAAATGCTTTTGGATATTTGATGTGTATCCTCAACGAGGAAAAAACTGAATACATAGAAGACCACATTTCATAGGTAAATGACCTCAACACTTATATAATAAGATGTAATCCTATCTCTTAATACTCCTGAAGTTGGGGAAAGTTAATTGCTACGACCTTGACAAGCAAGCAAATATAGAAATCTGAAAAATACAAGATATTAAGAAAACTAAGAAAATGGAAATCAAATAACAAAACAAAGCTCTAAACTTCAAATCAATGCAAGGTTATTTGTTTCCCATGTTAGAGAAATAGAAAGATCGGAGTGTGAAACAAAAGCATTTCCCTTTGCATTAGCTGAACCTAAATAAACAAATAGAGAACACAACCCAAAGTAAATGATACCAAAAACTAAATCAAACACCCAACTGATTTAAAAACAGCAGAAGCAAACCCAATATCCACGAGTTGGTCACATGAATGAACCAGGTATTCCAAGAAGCAACTATTGTCCTTATTGGGTTAGATTACTAAACTTAAGTTTCTAGTAGACAAACCAAGTGAATGCAGGGGTCCATCCAATGAACCAATTGTTAAGTTAACTAACTATTCAAGCAAAACCAAGCAAAACCAAGCAAACAAAGCAAGTCCACAGAAATCTATAATCTGCATGAATTTTATTGATTTCAATGTGTATATTAGGTGTACATACATTTATATAGAAAGTAATGAAAGAATCGATCCCAACAACCTTTATAGGTTTTTGAACTATTTGCTTCCATAACACTCCCCCTCAAGCGGAGCATAGATATCGATCATGTTAAGCTTGTTACAAATGTAGTCAATATGGCCTATGGGTCTCATTTACCGCCTTTGTAAAAGTCTCCTAACTAATCTTTTGTTCAAACATATCCTATTGTAACGAATCCTTCTTCAATCTTGTTGCAAATGAAATGACAATCAACTTCATATGTTTAGTTCGTTCATCAAATACGGGATTTGAAGCGATATGAAGAGTTGTCTTATTATCACACCAAAGTGTTGCCAAAAGTGCAAGCACATAACCAATTTCTTTTAGTAGCTGATGTATCCATACTTTCTCACAAACTGAGTCAACCGTTGCTATATTCTCTGATTCAACTGTGGAGCAAGATACCAGATATTGTTTCTTACTTTTCCATGAAACCAAATTCCCCCAACAAACACACAGTATCTTGAGGTGGATCTTTTGTCATCCTTGCCTCCATTATAATCTACATCCGAAAAACCTTCAATTTAACAAGTAAAACACTCTACCTTAGCATGATTATGGTGCCCATAAAACAATCCTTGTCCTGACAGACCTTTAAGGTAATAAAAAGTTTGTTCTAGGACCTAATGACGTAAATTGATTGACAACACTAACTACAAATGCAATGTTGACTTGTGTTACCGCAAGGTAGATCGACTTTCTAACAAGTCGCCTCACAGTCATGAAAGTTTTCTCCATCATCCTTTCACGGGTGTACATTGGGAGTTATTGGAGAGATGCATGGTTTAGCCCCCCAATTTTCATGTTCCGTTTAGAAGATCGAGAGCATATTTCCTTTGAGATAAGAATATCCTCTTTTTTGTTCCTCATGATCTATAATCCTAACAAATATTTAGGTGATCCCAAATCCTTGGTTTGAAAGTGAGACCGAAGACATGTCTTAGGTTCTTATATGCCTTTGGCGTCACTTCTAATAATCACAACATATATACTACAAGTAGGATCACACCCTTTTTAGATTGCTTGTAGAAGACTATATGATCAGACTTTCACGTCTGCGTCCATACTTAAAAAAACGACTGAACTTGCCAAACCATGCTCGACAGCTCGAGGACTCTGTATCAAGCCATCCAAGGATTTTCGAATGTGACACTTTCCCATACTCCCAGGCACAACAAATCTAGGTGGTCGCTCCATAATAAATCCTCGTGAAGAGATCCACAAAGAAAAGCACTTTTTACTACGAGTTGCCAATGAGACTATTAGTCGAACAAATGTGAGTTATTAGGAAGAAAGTGTTGGAATAGCAAGTCTCATATTGCTGAGTTCATCACTTAGAAGTTAAAACTTCAGAAGTAGGTACAAGGCCTCATATCGTATAAATTAATAAATCATCCTTCCCTTTACCGGTGGTGGAAAAATGGTTGACAAGATAGTTTAGGAAGAACTAGGAAATGCAATATAATTTTGTTTTATCAAGGAGCAGCATATGCTTTTGTTTCTTAGCGTGGTTGACTATGGCTAGTTGAAAGATAGAACAAGAACGTTGATGATACTATATTTCCAAATAAGAGTTATAGTGAAAACCAATGTTGTCTAGATAAGAATTAAGGAGGCAATTTTGTATTACCATAAAACACTCGGAAGATGATGGCAAGCTATAGAGTCTAATGCTTAGGCTTAAATAAAATCCTGAAACCATCGTATGTCTAATTGTACAAGTTAATTAAGAGATTTGATTTCGGTTCTTAGCATTGTGCAAATGGTGCTCAAAATTTCAAGATCCACAAATAAGTCATTTGAACTTCAAAAAAAATATAAATTGTTCAGTCTTATAGTTTTATTATACAAACCCATAAATCGTTTTATTGAACCGATACAATTATGATACAACAAATACGTAAATAACTGAAAATTTTGCCAAGGAGGGCCAACAATGAGCCATTTCAACAAGAGTTGTCAAATACCCTCATTTGAAGGTTCAAAAGGTAACAATGATGGATATGAAAGCTAAAACTGCAATATTAACACCATAGGTCATTGGTTTGGTGTCTCCTCAACAAAAACTGACTTCACATGTGGTTTAGCTAATCCTAGTGTAAAGTATTCATCTCGTGTAAATGTTAAGACTTAATTTGACATCTATTATAACCAAGGGTAAATCCTATAACACAAATATACCCATATGCATATATTACATTATATTAGATAGGTCGATCTCTACCACTTGAACATAAGACACCTTAACTCTGACATTCCTCGTTTGCTCTCTCCCAAAATCCACTTTGTTCAAGATAAGGATTCCAAATTTCTTATTTCTACACCAAAGCCACATTTTAGGCCGACTACCTAAGGGTGGCAAATGGGTCAAATGAAATACATACTATGTTTAAGCACTCAAGTTGAACTTACTAATCCACTAGGTTTCACTAAAACCAACTCATTTGATACTTAGACTCATCCATATTCCATGCATGTCTAGCTGAGAGGCTTTAGACGCGAATCAAATTTGTATGTATACTACACATTTAACATAAAAATACTAATCAAGAGTTTTGAATATGGAAGGGCATAGAATTTTCACACAGAATAAATAGAGCCACAAAACTACCAATGATGTTTACAATGTGCTTCTATACGTATTTATGTAAGGAAGCTTCAACCTAATATCTTATAGCAATACTCCTTCCAAGCTCTCCAACAAAACCAAAAGGACATAGTCTTTCCCCTCTCCTGGTCAAAGATGGGCATCTGTTCTCCCCATCAAAAGGCATGTCAATCAATATTCCATCAAGCACAAGGTAGCTACAATCAATACTTAAGTAGCCTTAAAAGAAACTTGTAGACCAAGATATATAATTATTGCCATTACGAAACATGGGTTTCACCCCCTAAATATGCTTGTCGTTGCCCGCTATATAATCATAGATCTCTTAACAAACTTGCTCCTAGACTTTTGACACCTAAGGCATTTTGATATGTAGAATCCAAGATATTAGTTTCCAAAAAATCGCCCTAAGTCAGTCATCAAGCAATATATAATTTTATCCCCACATCCACATATATAGATATTGGATTAAGCCACCGAGCACAACCCGTTGGGCCCTCAAGACTCCATCATTTTGACAGATTATTGTGAAATGTATAGAATCAAGTAACATTACGGACACAAAAACTTATTTGGTCCTAAACACAATCCAAGGAATAGGCAATGTGCTAATGGCCAGGTATACGATATTAACAGCATAACTACAATACAAATTGATAGGCTCATCAAATTCCCTAACTCACCTATTCATCCTTCCCAATTACCTTTAGCCTTTAGAATGTTCACAATCATCACTTTTCCAGCCAACTAAAAGACTATATACCTTCACATAAGGAGGCACATTCAACAAACAAAACCCCAACAGAACATCATCTCAATAGCAAGCAAAAATCATCAAACCAAATTCTTAAGCATGCACGTAAAAATAGATAAACATAAACACTTGGAGTATATAAAATATACATCTTGTTGACAATTTTTGCCGCGTATCTGCTGGCAACTGAGTCCTCCAGTCGACAGATTCCATGGAGGAATCACCACCACCACCACTTCCACCTTGATTAGGCCTCCAATTACTTGTATCCATCGCCTATTTGACAATTGATTTTCAGTCCTACAATACAATATTTGTGAGACTCAAAATAAATGAGAGAAATGTATAGAGATTTCAAATCAAACAACCAAACTACCATCCTCTTTTGAGGTTTTACGGAACAATTATACGACAGATAGCAGTAAGCTTACGATTTGTAGATGATCAAGCGAATAGAAATTCAAAAATACAGATTTTCATCCTCATAGGAATCCCATAGCCACTGGACACAAACTAATGCACCTTCGGCGTGGTTTAGAAGCTATGAATCCAAAAAGTATACGGCAAGTGAAACGGTGGAGGGTGAGAGATTACGTGATGAAGCGAATGAAGCGATCAGATTACCGTGGGAAGATCGCCAGCGACGGAGATGTCTACGACCATGACTGTAGAATTTTACAAGAAAGGCAAAAGTTATACTTATTCGTCAATTTTTATTTATAAAATATACTTTTGAGTAAACTACGATTTTCGTCCCTGTGGTTTGATGTTTATAACGACTTTCGTCCCTGATCTTTAAAAACTGTTTTTTTCGTCCTTATGGTATCTATTTTGCTTCCATGTTAGTTCCTCCATCTAAACTCTGTTAAAAGCAAGTGTTAATTCATCCAAAAAGTAAATGAGCAAGTTACATATTTGGTCCTTGTGGTATACCAATTTTTACATGTTTATTCTTAAATTATATAATTTATATTTTTTACTCTTTACTTTGTCTTTATTTATTATATTTCATCAAAATCTTTATTTTTCTATTAATTATATTGTATATTTTCAAAATAACTATAACTTCAATTATAAAAATTATCAAATAATTTCTTTAAAGTTATTGATAAATACATGCTTTTTTCAAAGCTTTAGCTTTAAATCTCCAAAATTAATATTTTCCATCTATTGGTTTATTGAAGCTTCTTATTTAATTTAAATTACCATTGGTGGAAGAAGTTTAATAAAATCCGAGAAAAAAATAGTCTAATTTTATAACAACCGGTTGTTGTTTTTGTTAAATGCACTTTACTAAACTATTACATATTTTAACAATCGATTGAAACTTTATTTTTTATTATTAATCAAATTTGTTTAATATTTAATTAAACTTACACACAGGCGCACACACACACACATATATATATATATATATATATCAAAGTTCTAAATAACATGAGACTTAAGGTATGTGTCTGGCGTCACGTTATGTTTGTGTCACGTCATGACCCAATGCGTGATTTTTGTAACACCATATTGAATTTTTCTTATCCTTTTATTGTCTTGTTATTTTTTTCTAATACATAACCGAATTTAAAATGTGCAATATCACTATCTCATTGAGTAATAGTAGAAAACAAAGGTTTATATATATATATATATATATATATATATATATTAAAAACAAAAAAAAATAAGACAATAAAAGGATAAGAAAATTTCAATATGATGTTACAAAAATCACGCATTGGGCCATGACGTGCAACAGATTTAACGTGTCGTCAGACACAAGCCTTAAGTCTTATGCTATTTAGAACACACACACACATACCCATATATATTAATTTAAATATTAAACAATTTCGATTAATTAATAAAACATAAAATTTAAATGAAAATATGGAATAGTGGAAGTACAATGCATATAACATAAACAACAACCAGTTGTCATAAAATAAGAGTAATTATTTTCTCGAATTTTATTAAACTTTTTCCAATGGTAACGTAAGATAAATAAAAACTTTAATAAATCAATAGATAAAAAAGTATTAATTTTAGGAGATTTAAATCTAAATATTTAAAAAACTATTATGTATTTATCAATAATTTTAATGAAACTATTTAACTGTTTTTGTAATTAAAATTATAATAATTTTGAAAATATACAATATATAATAGAAAAATAAATGTCTTGATGAAATACAATAAATAAAGACAATGTAAAAACTAAAAAAATGTAAAGTATGTCATTTGAAGATAAAAGTGTAAAAATTGATATATCACAAGGACCAAATATGTAACTTTTTCAATTACTTTTTGGAAGACTTAACTCTAGTTTTTAACAAAGTTGGATGGGAGGACCAAAATGAAAGTAAAATAGAAACCATAAGGATGAAAAAAGCAGTTTTAAAAGATCAAGGACTAAAATCATTATAAATATCAAACCACAGGGACGAAAATCGTAGTTTACTCTATACTTTTTTTTAAGATGAAGTTTGTTTGTTTTCATTTATAAATAAGGAAAAGTCTAAAAAATCTCAACTAACTATTCGATTTTGAATGGTTAAATCTTTAAATTATTTTTTTAAATGAAAAAACCCTTAAATTTTCTAAAACCGGTTAAATACATTCTTGTGACTTATAAAAACAGGTTAATGGTATACAAAGTTGGGAAAAGGTAAAAAAACCCAGCAAACTATTTGATTTTGAATGATTAAGCCTCTGGATTTTTTTAACAAAATAATTTCTAAATTTTTTTTACAAAATAATTTCTAAATTTTTTTTTAATTTTTTTACCAAATATATTCTTGAACTTTTTTTAACAAATAAATTCCTAATTTTTTTGAAAAACAAATTCATGAACTTAACTATGAACAAATAAATCCGAAACTTTTTTTGAACAAAAAATAAACTAATCATTTACTGACAACAAATAAAATGAACGGAGAAAAATTATACCATTTTCATTACTATATAAATTTAAGAGTAAACTTCAATTTTGGTCCTTGTGGTTTTCGAGAAATCTTAGTTTTAGTCCCTAAAGTTCATTTAATACAAATTTATCACTACTGTTAGTATTTTTGCTTGTTTTTGGTTCCTCCCATTTACAGATGTTAAATAAAATCGTTAGTTCATGGAAAATTTGGTCTTTTTTCCATTTTTTTGTCTTGTTCTCTTTTTTATTTGGCAAACCACGTGGACCAAAACCAAGATTGACTCTAATGATGACCAACCCTACCCCACCCCTACTCCCTCTCATCTTTTCTTCACAAACCCACTTCCATGTCTTATGAAAAAAAAAACATTTAAATTTCACGCAACACACACACACATATATATATATATATATATACACATAAATATAAAGGGGTTGCTATGTTGTAACAACCCAAATTCTAGTGGGTTTTAGAGTTAGTGGTCAAAGTGGAATAAATGAAAGTTAACTTGAGGGACTTGATAGCAATTTTGTGAAATGTATTTAAGGACACCAATCCCTAGGGCAGCCTCCAATTGCTGAAATCAGTAGTGTGATTGTGTGTGTGTGCTCTTGGTGGTGGCGGCTAAGGAAGAAGGAAGAAGAGAAAGAAAGGTTTGAAGAGAAATCTAGAGAAAGGAAGAATCAAGCTAAAATCTGCAAAGGTATTGCATCCCAATTCGTTCATCTGATTAGGATAATGCTTCTCCTTCTTATTGTTATGAATCCTTAGGACTGATGTTGATGATTTCTTGAGTTTCACCATTTTCCTTGAAAATGAAGTTTTATGGGTTTTGTCTCAATGAATCAATTTTAAGAGATTAAAGTGGGATTAATTGGGTGTTTGGGGTTGGTGGATGAACCCTTATGGTTATCTAATCAACTAATGGCTAAAATCGGGTTAGAAATCACTTTTAAGAAATTTATTTTCGGACAGCAGCCGTACCCGGACACCTTCAGTTCATGATGATATGGTGGTTTCCGGATACGGATGCTAGTTTTCGGGTAAAGCTCTATGGTAGTTTCCGGGTGGGTGTTTTTCCGGGTAGATCGAGTTACCGGGTGTGGTATCCGGACAAGTATGGCATCTGGACAAGTATGGTATCCGGACAAGTATGGCATCCGGACAAGTATGGTATCCGGACAAATATGGTATCCGGACAAGTGTGTGTTGGACAGTAGGTCGAGCCGTTTAATCTGATTCGAATCTAATGCCTTAGGTGTTCGTGTGGTTTAGCTTGGAGGTATCTAAGAAGTGCGTTGTACGTCAAGCAAGGTGAGTTCCCTAAACCCTTTTACGACGTAAAGTGTTAAATGTTTCTAACTGATTATGGTTTCATTTACGAGCATGAACTGTTTATAACTGTCACGCATGTTTTTCCATGAACTACATGTTTTACTTAAGAAAGCTTATTATTGATATGATGAAATGAGAATGATGATTTAAAGGATTTAAGGTTGCATGTTTTATGAAATGAATGATGTGCTATGTGGAGTCGGTCTACACTGTGGGATCAGAGATAGATCCTCGGGATCTGATGATCCCTTGGATATGTATGACAGACTGGTAGGTTGGAATTCGTTTCCTCCTATTTCGAGTAGAAAGGGGGTCTGCGTAAGCTCCGGGAAGGGGAGTTTGCGTAGGCTCCGGTTGAGGGCGAAAGGGTAACCCAATGGGCCCCGATCGCGGAATGTTTATGTGATCCTATATACAGTGTAGTACCATGCCTGATGTTATGTTAAGGTTTACGATGATATTTTTATAAACGATTTTATACTGTGTACATGTTGTTTTCGGAGGGAATTCACTAGACCTTTCTGGTCTAACCCTCGCTTTCAAAACTAAACCATTTTCAGGTAAGCATGTTAAGGGTTCTTCAAGTAAGAACTAGGAGGCGATAAGAAGGACTTGAAGCTTAGAGTAACTTCAAGTTTTGGCTATGATGACTATAGAATAGCTCTCGGCTGTGGAATTTAGAGACTTCCGCTGTCAGTTTTGTTTAGTATGATTTATGGATGATGTAAAGACAGGATTATCTATCAAATATGAATGCTTATCCGTTAGCAATGCATGTTATGAATTTGGGACGTTACATAAGCCTACCTCTTGCGAATTGTATACCCCCTGCAAATATTGTCTCCTCTCACAAACAAAATAAATTTACCTATTATACTCTTTTAATTAGTTTATTTTATACCTTTTACTTTTTTAATTTTCATTTTACAACTTCATCATATTAACACATATAATCGTATATTAGCTAAAATACGTTTAAAAATACGTTTTAATTTTAACAAATTTCACCATTATAATCATCTCTTCGATACGTTCGAAATGAGCCCAATCTTGAATATTTTTTGATTTAATTATTTTAATATATATCATATATACTACATAAAAATATTTTTTATATTTACAATTCATACTCTTATGGTAAATTAATTAATTTATGGTACATCTTCTACCGTTCTAACTCATTAAGTTTAAAATTTATACAAAACTTTACTGTTATAGCTTTTAGGAGAGTTTTTTTTGTCTCATTTATTTTCGTAACGCCAATGATTATAGAAACTATTAAGATGTCCAAAAATATATATATTAAAAACTATTACATCAATCGTATTTAAAAAAAATTTGGCTTTGTATTATTTAATGGATCATTATCATAATTATATCAAGAGATCTTGTTAATCATAGTCCGCTAACGTTTTAAAACGAAATCTTAATATTTTTTAGCATGAAAATAAAAGTGTTATATTGTTTTATAAGTAAAATATTTATCTTGTAAAGTATTTTCTTTCTAAAAATGTTAAAATTTACCATTTTTCATTTTAGGGGGTATTTGGGATTGCTTATTTAAAACAACTTATGCTTATTTTTAAAAGTGCTTATTAGCTTATGTCGTGCTAATAACGAGTTGGGCGTAAAAATATAATTTGAACAAATAAGTTATAAGCAGTTTCAAATAATCAACTTACAAAATACTTATATTTCAAACCTAAGCTTTAGATTTCTTCTAATTAAAATTTACAATTAGTTTTAAAATTTTGGTTTAAAATAGAATTTTATATTTTGCTTTGGTGTAAATTTATATATGGGTCTATATTATATTATAATTTTTTTATGTTTATTTTCTTAGAAGTTCTTAAATATTTCTATAAAACAAAAATAATATATGTGTTTATTATATACTGTAAAACATTTATTATAGCTAACTTATTACAATATTTGTTTATTATATAATGTAAAACAAAAATACTATAAAACATATATTATAGTAAATAAATTTATACTAGAAGTCTACTCGCGCAATGCAGCGTGATATATCTCGATTATAATTAAGTCAAAAAAATAACGTAAACGTATGACATATATAATAAAATTAAATCAAAAAATATTCAATATTGAGCTCATTTTGAAGGTATCGACGGGACGATTATAATGGTGTAACTTGTTAAAATTAAAAACTATTTTTTTAACGTATTTTAGTTTATATACGATTATATGTGTTAATATAATGAAAGTGTAAAATGATAAATAGAAAACTAAAATGTATAAAGTAAATTAATTAAATAAGTATAAGAGTATAAAATGTAACTTACAAATAAAAAATCTAAAAAATAGCAACTATACAAATGTGAAGGGGGTGAGTTTAGAATAAACCAAATATAAAAGGCTTAGGGGCTGTTTACCAAAAATTTCATTAAGTCCTGTATGGATAAATGTGTCTGTCTGGTTAAATTTTTCTGTTTGGATAAATTGTTGCTCTTGTTTACTTTTTTATCTGAATCAACCGTCTGAATAGCAGAAATGACCGATTTACCCCTGAGTATGAATTATAAGTTGTTTAATATATTCTGTTTATTTTTTAAACCAAATTATATATCTGAAACACAAAATTATTTAATCATCAAAACATAAATTCATAAATCAAAATATAAATTCATAAATCAAAACATAAATTCATAAATTCAAAATAAATCCACTAATTAGTTCTGTGATTTGTAACAATGGCTAATAATTAGTTCTACACACATATTCACAGAAGCAACATGGTTGTAACAATCTGAACCAAATTCATGTGATCTCTGTTCAAACCCACTTAAAGGTAGCTTCAAATTCATCAATCTTTCTTTCTCTGGATGCAAAATTTGAACCAAACCTTTTTGATTTCTCTTGAAAATGATTCATCTTTTTCAAGAAAGATGCCAAATTGACCATTCATTCTCTCTCTAGATGCCAAAACTGGAGCATTTAAAGTATACCCATTTGAATTTCTTCATTTTCCTCCATTTAAAGCATACCCATTTGTACTGTATATGAGTGAAATCGAAGCAAAAAAGAGTGAAAATTCAACAGCTCCAAGAATCAGAAAAAAACGAAGAAGAAAGGGCATACCTTCGGTGGAGAAGAGGCTGCTGCAGTCGCCGGTGGAGAAGAGGCTGCTGCCGTCGCCGGTGGAGAAGTGGTTGCCCGTCGCCGGTGGAGAAGTGGTTGCCCGTTGGTGGAGAAGAAGCGATAGAGAGAAGAGAGGAGAAGAGAGGCGCGATAGAGAGAACTGAGAAGAGTAGGGTTTTTGTTTTATGTTCTTTTCTTCTTCTAAGGGTATAATGGTCCTTTTTTCGTCTGAATGGGGACAAGTGCCAAAAACTAACTGCGCGAATAAGCCGGCTTCTGTCCCATTAAGTCATAAGTAAACACCCAATTTTGTCTGCGCGAATAAGCCAGTTTCCTCATTAAGACCAATAAGTCACAAGTAAACAGCCCCTTATTCTAAACCCACCCCTGCAACTTTGTATACCCCTTCCCCTTCCCCTCCCCCTCCCCCTCACATCCCTTAATTTTTTTAGATTTTTAATTTAAAGTTATACTTTACACCCTTATACTTATTTATTTAATTTTCTTTATACCTTTTAGTTTTCTATTTATTATTTTACACTTTCATTATATTAACATACATAATCGTATATTAACTAAAATACGTTAAAAAATACGTTTTAATTTTAACAAGTTACACCATTATAATCATCTCGTCGATACCTTCGAAATGAGCCCAATATTAAATATTTTTTGATTTAATTATATTATATGTCATATATACTACATAAAAATATTTTTAATGTTTACAATTCATACCCTTATAGTTAATTATTTAATTTATGGTACATCTCTTACTTTTTCAATTTTCGTTTTACACTCTTAATAAGATACGCTTACAAATACATTTTGATCTTCAATCAAATAAATTTAAAATACATTTAAAAATAAACTTCGAAATGCATTAAAAAAATAAATTTGTAATAGTCAGTCACGGGTCGGGCCTTGTGATGAAAATCGTAACTAGTTAAGAATCGTCGCACCATAACTGGTCTCGTATCGAGTCGGTCAGTCTCGGTTCCAAGTATGTCTCGGGTTGGGCTGGACCTATTTAGCCATTTCTAGGCCCTAAATGCTATAAACCATAGTGTTATGTTATGTGTAAGGTGTGCATAACCCGAATAGTCCAAAATCCGAACCTGAATTCCAACCCGTATCGAAACGCGACTTTTTGTGGGATACTTAAGTTCGGGTTGGGTTTGATCTTTGACTACCCGACCCGCCCGAAAACCCAAAATAATATAAATATATTTTTTAAATATTATATAAATGTAATTATCTTTTGAAAATCGTAAATTATAGTCCATCGAAATGTTTTCTAATGTCTAAACTTACTATAGATTTCATCAATCTTTCAGTTGATTGAATTCGTCATCAAAATTGATTGAATTTATATATACTTTTTGCATTATCATAATATCCGAACCCAACAGACACTAACCCGAAATCCGACTAATCTGAACCCGAAGCAATTCGAAAACCTAAACTTAAAATTCGAGTCAATAACTTACTTTATTTCAAATCAATAACTTTACTTTATTTCATATCAAATTATTAAACGAATGACGTTCGATATATATATATATATAAGGTCAGGTTCAGGGGAAAACCTCAAATAAACGAAAAACTAAGGAACACTCTAATAGCCCTTCATCTGGACGGTATGCACTTGTGCATACAGGTAATTTGTAACATGCATTATGCACAAATGGATAATGCACTTGTGCATAAAAACCAAAATTACCTGTATGCACAAGTGCATACCGTCCAGATGAAGGGCCACCAGGGTGTTCTTCAGTTTTCCGTTCTATATATATATATATATATATATATATATATATATATATATATATATATATATATATATATATATATATATATATATATCGAATTCCTTAACGTATTTTAACGTAATTATGTATGTTAATGTGATATGTTAAAATGTATTTTTAACATATTTTAGTTAATATATGATTATTATGTTAATGTGATAAGAGTGTAATACGAAAATTGAAAAATTAAGAGATGTACCATAAATTAAATAATTAACTATAAGGGTATGAATTGTAAATATAAAAAATATTTTTATGTAGTATATATGATATATAATTAAATAATTAAATCAAAAAATATTCAATACTGGGCTCATTTCGAACGTATCGAAGAGACGATTATAATGGTGTAACTTGTTAAAATTAAAACGTATTTTTTAACGTGTTTTAGCTAATATACGATTATATGTGTTAATATGATGAATGTGTAACATGAAAAATTAGAAAAGTAAAAGGTATAAAGTAAATTAATTAAATAAGTATAAGGATGTAAATGTAACATTCAAATAAAAAAATAAAAAAAATAATTAGTGTGCGAGTGTGAGTAGGTCTTAGTAGGGGATAGTAACCCCCATATACAGGCGCAGAGCCCCCTGGAATCTCAAAAAAAATATATTAAATATTGAGCCCAACTTAAAATAAGCCCATTTAATATTGAAGTGGGCCCTCCCTAAAACCATAATCTGATATTTTCGCCTGCCTAACGTCCCAAACTCCCAATTTTCTATCGTCTTCAAGAACGAATCGCACGAACTGAGAACTCACCATTGACGAATCACGAAGAAACGATCAACAAAAGATTCACACTGTCGTCGATCCGCCGGCGACCACAGACCACTCCGCACCGCCGGCGACCATATACAGCTTCTTCTCCTTCTCGGTTGTTCTTTGTAACACCTCATATTAAATTTTGTTGCAGTTTAGAATAAATAAGACTTTGGGGGCCAAAGTGTGAAACTTGGAACTTCAGGCCCAAGAGGTGAAAGGAGAGAGTTATTAAGCTGAAAGAAAAACCCTCATTCTCCATTTGTGTCGGCTAGAGCTTGAGGAGAGGAGATTTTTGGTGCAAAGGCTTCTCTTGAGGAATTGATGCAGGAGATTTGGATTTGGTAGTTAGAAGACTCAATTTCAAGGTATGGTTCTCTTCTATTCTTCATTTTCTTGCTGTGATGAGAAAGGAGGTGGGTAGAACTCATCTCTTCTTCTTTTGATTTCAAGTTTAGACTAAAACCATTGGAGATGGTGGGATTAATGGATCCCTTGGTGAATTGTGAGTTCTTCTTGAAGAACTTGCACCACTCCAATTGAGGTTTTGGGGTTTGAAGTTATATTGGGATTTTTGGTATTGAAAAGGATGATCCATGAGATTGTGATTCTAATCAATGGAAAAGGAAAAAAATGATTTTGAGAGTGATTCCCTTATGATTTTGATCAGGTCACTAAGAAATTTCATCATCTTTGTTTGATAATCTCCATCCTTGCTATGGAATGGGTTTTGAGTTTTTGGGTTTGAATCATGAACCAATGGGTGTGTTTGAATGAGTTTCACTAGATTAAATGATGTATTGATGATTGGTAATTGGGGGGAAAGGTTTAGAACATCCATTATTTCATTTTGGAGGCTTAAAATCGATTTAAGATGAGTTGGGATTGAGAAAGGGTAAGATTTCGGTTGAAATTCGTGGGCAGGTGCTCCGCGCCAGTAGTGGCGCCAGTTGGCTAGCACCAGAACTGGCGCCAGTTACTGTCCAGAGCCCCGCGCCAGTTGTGGCGCCAGTTGGCTGGCGCGGGCACTGACGTCGAGCACTGTTTCGCGTGCTGTTTGAGGATATGTTTGTGGTATCACCTAAGGGTTGTTTTTGGGGTTTATTAGGAATAGATTTGGGATATAATTAGATGGTTTAACACCATTCTTGTAGCGCCAATTCAGGTATTTGGTTTGAGCTAAAGTGTGTCCCAGAGCGTGTGTCGATGTGCTAAGGCTAAGGTGTGTTCCCTTACCTTCTTTGTGCAAATGAAACATTTTGCTAGAAGATTTCACAACTGATTATGGTTTCGAGCATGATGACATGATTAAACATTCTGAAAGGTTTTATTTCACATGACATGGAAATGTTTACTAATGCATGCAAGTTATTTATACGCTCATTTATACGTAATGTTGATTGCATGTTCTTGTGGTGATGTTGCTATGTGTGGAGTCGGGTTGCACAGTGGTGTCGGGCATGGATGGTTGAGAATTTTCGGTGGAAAAGTTAGAACGTGTGCCTCAAATTCATTTCGTGTGCACATGGATACGGCATTGACCGAGTGCCGAGGGGATCTACTGTGGATGCCCCGGATGCCGAACCTGGCTTAAGGTGATGAAAGTTGCGACCACTGTGCTATCCCCTTATGTGGAGTCGATCATTTAAACTGAAACTATTAAATGTTTTATACTACTATTTGTGTGGAACTGTTTTAAAGAGGGAATTCACTAGACCTCGTGGTCTAACCCTCGCGCTTTCAAAAACTAAAACCATTTTCAGGTAAGAGTCGTACATTGGGTTTCATCTGGTGATGACGGAGGGACTTGGTGCTGTAGATGAGGCATAGCTTGTTAGAGGATTGTAGCGTGCCGTTGGGCTTCCTGTAGTATCTCAGTTGTGAAGGTGATTATCCGCTGCGTACTGAGAGTAGAGAGTATTGCATTTTTATGCAATTTGGGACCGTTCATTGTTGTAATGTTATGAAATTTATTTTATTGTTTTTGGGTTGTTACAAATGGTATCAGAGCCATAGTTTAAGGGATTTAGGTGACCGGATGGGCCTAAACTTAAACTGTGGTGTAGAGTGAGACACAACTGAGATATAGGAAGCCATTAGGAAAGACTGTAAGCATAGGATATCTTGACAATGGTAGTGAGAACCCTCATGTAAGGTAAATTCAAATCGCATCTGGCCAATGCTATTATGAATTTACAGGTGCATGGGTGTAATCAACCTCTATTGTCGGGATGACTGGTGAGTGTGACGGTATGTAGAAAGTTGTAACCTTGCAATTGATAGCAAAAGGCTGATGTGTCATGGGAGATCGCTTATGACGCAATGCTTTTACCTTCTAGGTGAAGTGAATTTCGGTATGTTAGTGAACCGGCTAGGTGTTTGATACTTGGAATTGAGGTGTCTACCAGTTGGGATAGGAAGTGTAGACTATATTGGAATCTTGAAAGCTTCAATTCAAGATCGAGTGCAGGAATCTAGCCTTTGACTGTTTAGTCAAGCGGTTTGGTGGCAAGGATAACGAAGGAAAGATATTAGTATTAGATTGGAGTACGTGTAGGAGTAGAAGGTGAGGTAACTGGTCAGTTTGAAAACCGTGTAGGGTGGTCGAACAGGTGGGTTGCAAAACACCTGTATAGCAAGGTTGTTGCAAGGGCGGAAAGGTGACCGTTGGTCAAGTAGAGCGTCAAGGATAAGTTGTGGTGAGTTTATAGTTGACCTTGCTTGAGTGAATAGCCTTCAATTGCATATTGAATCCCATGCATTATGTCATTAAATGTGTTACACGAGTTCTTTCATGTTAAAGGCATGTACGTGCATAACAACTTTCCTTGTTTTGGGAAATAAGTTGACGCTCGCAAGTGTGTATTTTTAAAAGTAAAAGACAAACTTGTTTTCACTATACGATAAAGCTTTGAACTTAGATATCTACGAATTATTTCACACTTTTATTGTGGAGAGAACCTTCGTTACGAAAATATTGAAAACATTTTGTTGCGAGGTTTTGTTTTATAAACAAAATGAGTATTGACTCGTTATTATCATATAAACGATTGTTGGTGTTGACTGACCCACGTTGGGTAAGTGATTTCGTTCGAAATTTTCTAGTCGTATTTGAAAAGGTTCCATTGGAGATAACCGTTGTGTCAGCATCGATTTGGATGGACAAGGTTACGAATTATCGTAAGGTTGCCTGTGAGCGATCCTTGCGGTCGTTGCGTTTTACTATTCATCTTGAGTGGTGTTGTATCATGCATACTCAAGCTTGTTTTTATGATTGTGTATCTATTGCGTTTTTTTTCTTTTTGTGCAAAATGAATTCAATCGTTGCGTCATCGTGCATGAAGGCTATGAACTCGCTAGGTCGGGGAGGGTATTACGATTGAGGTTAAGGAAAGGCTTTGGGAGTTGAATTGTCAGTTGAATAAGATGTGGTCGAGTTATGACCTTAGTGTTTCCGTTAGAGGAGGTGGGTAAATACCGGGAGTCTCGGGCAGTGAATTCGGAATGTCGGTATGATTGTAGTTTGAACTATTGCTTGGTTATGTGAGAATACTTTTAACTGCGGTGAAATTTGAAATGGTCAAAGTGTTTCTGTTGGTGGAATGGTAATAAGTAGCGTTACGTTACTTGATGTAATGTCATCAGCTTTGAGTCGGAGTACTGAGATGGCTTGGTAATTAGATTTTGCGCTAAGAAAGGTCTTGTGTTTTTCTCAAGTGAGAACGGTGGGATATAACTTGGTTATGATGCGTGGGACGAAGTGGGTTTCGTTAGGAATCCTGGATTGCCGGGAAGAAATGGAATCATCATGTAGCCCATTAATACGGAGGTTTGCGACTGTTTAACATGTCCCAAGTTGGAGGTTTTGTCAGGAAATTGAAACTTGAGAAATAAACCCGTTGGGTGTGAACGGACGAGGTCGTTCGGGAATGTGTAGATGATATGACATAGGAACACCTAGTGAGAGCATTAGGAGAGCAGAATATCACCAATGTGGATGTGATGCCCATGGAGGTTTTTGACGTTTCACTTATGCGTGAAGTGTTTAGCACAACAGAGATAGATCGCGAGGAGTTGGCGAGAAACGAGAACTTGCTCAAGGAGTTAGGAGGAGTAGATTCCTTCGGGAATCCCTGTCTGTCGTGAGGTGGCTAGACATTAACATGTCGATCGTCATTGTTGAAAGCAATGTACGTTCTGTTAGATGGTTGTTAGAAGGTTGGTATCGGAGAGGTAATTATAATGCGATTATCTTGTTGAGTTTTTCTTACAAAGATGTAAGAAGTTGTTCGGAGAAAGGTGTGTATCCGGCATGCCACTGGACCATCTTGTGCGAGTGTTACAAAAATGAAAGATCGTGGATTGCATAAGTGATTTCCCTTAGGGTTTGATGATCCATATAAGCACGAAATATTTAGTGTAACCGAAGCGAGTGTGCTTTGATTAGATGATCATGACAGGTGGTTCGTCGAGATCCGGGAAAGACAAGGTCGGGAAATGACTTTACTTCAGCTTCAAATGTGTTATGGTTAGCATGTAAGAGTCAGTATCTATTAAGTGTGGAAAGGGACTCATGAAGGACTGGGTGTAGTATGATACCGTAGTATGGTAGTTGTGTGGGGAAGTTGGTGGCATTCTACGCCAAGGGGGAATGTGTAAATCAGTGATGCGATAATGGGTTGTCGTTATTTTAAGCGATGAGTTGACGTTGCTAATCAGATAAGTGTTAGAATGAATCTTTGCTTGGGAAGTTCTGGTGAGATATCAAAAGTGGCAAGTATGTTGTTGAGATGTGCATAATTTTAGTTAGTGCTATGGCATTACTACCTTGTGGGTGAAGGATTGAAGTGTTAGTTGGTGATTACATAGTAGAGGAACTGGCATGCTAGTTGGTTCCGATTAGTGGGTGTTCGAGTTCATTTTATCCAGTTGGAATATTGATGAAACATCAGATTGTTTAATTTGTGGTGTTATGTAGTAGATATGAAAATTCGTGGGAATGTTGAAATATCCTTCAGGCGTAAGGATTCTAGCTAACCAGACAATTCTGTTTGGAGTGAGAGAGATGCATAGTGCTATAGAGCCTTGAGTTTTGTGTTGGGAGAAATTGGTTGGATATCTCGAATGAGAATTGTGGTGAGACCGTTTGGCTAAGCATAGTAATGTATATGTGTTGTCGACGCATTTGGGAATGGTCGGAAAATAGAGTAAGTAATGTTGGTGTAACGACCCGGTTTCCCAAACATACAACAAATAACATACATTGCATAACTTCATTACATTCATAATAAAAGGTACATCACAAACCAAGTACGGTCTCAATAGTCTTGACATTACAAAACATATAAAAGCTTCCTAATCAACATCCGTCAAAAGCTTCCTACACTTCATCCTCTCCTGCCGATCCTTAACCTGGAAAACATATTTTTGAAAACAAAATGAGGGTTAGACCAAACGGGTCTAGTGAGTTAATCCCGGTCCTTTCCAAAATCATTATCAAACCTTTTATGTAAATCCTTTGTATCAAAATAGTTTAGATAAACCTTTCGTAAAATATAAACATACCACACGTATTTAAATACCAATCCAGACTCGTGCATCGTGTACATCTCATTCACCTTATTCCTCCACAAATGTCCATATTAGTTGGTAGCAAGCCAACTAATAAATCAACAACCGGTCCGCTCACCGAAACCCGGCTACCTGTTGGTCCGCACACCGGAACCCGACTACTCACCGGTCCGCACACCGGAACCCGGCTACACACCGGTCCGCACACCGGAACCCGGTAACAAGTGCACTCGTGTAGTGCAAAGCTTATATAAATACAATATATATCTCATTACATCATATTGTCATTTATATACACATAATCATATTCCTACCACATAATCATCTCATATATATATACACATATATATGTATTCCAGTTCAAAAACGTTTTAAAGCAAAACTCACTTTGAATGCTTAAAATACGCTTCCAAGCCTTTCTCCGAGCTATCCGTTCCTTTATCCAAATACCTCAGAATCTGAAACCATTTACATACAAATATCTCCTTACCAACTCATGTATAAGACTTACTAGCAGGTTATGGACTCTAGATACATCTACATAACTTTTATCCTCAAAATTACCCAAACAGCCAAGTTATCCGGACAACCCAAACAACCCGGACAACATGACTTTTCCGGACAACCTCAGTAATCCGGACAGCAAGACTAATCCGGACAACACGACTTATCCGGACAACACAAGGAATCTGGACGCCATCCGGACTCTAAATCACCCGGAAACTCTCAAACAAATCATCCGGACACTATCAATAAACTACCCGGACACCACCCAAGAAACTACCCGGATACCTTCATATTATCCGGACACCTCTGACTGTTTATCCCATTTTCACCCAGAAATCGACTGAATCATTAACAGAAGTAATTCTAACTATTCTACTCCGATAGAAACATTCATCTATCAATTATACACATAATATGTAAAGAAAACATACCTCAAACACTTCCAAATGAATCAATTTGATGCCTTTACCCTTCTTTTCTTCTTCTCCATTTTTCTCTCAAAACACACACATACACCTACTGATTTTCTGCTGATGTGAGGATAACTTGACACCTAATCAGATATTATTAACTTAATTTACCCATCTAGCCCCTAAACTCTTCATTAAAGACTAAAACACCTTTATCTTATAAACTTATCCAAACTTACCCTAAATAGTAACTTTAAGGTTAAATAAACTTAACGGAATTGAATTTTTAACTAACGGATTTACCCGGGGTATTACAGTTGGGTAAGCGGTGTTTTATGCAAGCGAAAGGGAAAGATAATGTGTCAGATTAAGTGGGTAAACTGAAGGTCAGAGTTTGACAAGTAACACATAAAGCGTGGAGTTATGTTTATAGATTTTCCATTGGAGGATATGTGAACTCCTAGTGATGGTTTGAGAAAGAGGTTATCGTGTATGTCATGATTAAAGTGTTGGGGAAAATAATTCGTGATGTTGGTCTAAAGCTTGCACCTATTAGTGAGTAGTTCGTTGGAAGCTCGTTTTATGCTTTCGAAAATGGAAAAAGGTGGTTAAAGGTGGTACTCGGAATGTAAGGGCATCGGATTAGACTTGGTATTTCCGTGGGAAAACGTCCTAAGTGAGTTGGCGTCCAGTGTTAAGCTGTTTGGAATGGTTCTGTATGAGCTTGGACATTTTTGGAGCGAGTGAAACTTGTTTTTATTTCAAGAAATGGTTGAACGATTGTTGGATACGGTGAGAAATAGAAGTGTGTGTCACTATGATTCGTCCAATCGGAGCTGGTGTATTCTTCTAGTAGTTATGGACAGTATGAGTGATGACGTAGGGGGTGTGTTTGAACCAGCTAACATTGGCGAGATGTAGTCATTATGGTTCGGGGAGGAAACTGTTATTTGTGATAGTCGTATGTCGTGGGGAGAAAAGTGAATTTTTGGAGTTGCATGTTAGCTGAAGAAGGGACTCTTAGCTATGAGTACTTGAGATAATCAAGGTTGTCCTTGCGTTAAGTCGGTGAAGCGAGTAGTTATTATTTTAGTAAAGGAGTCATGTTGAGGGGTGACTTTGGTAGAATTCTGTCTTTTAAAGAAGTGCAGTGGTGTGTGGAACCCTTAACCTTGACGTGTTTCGGAACCGTAGGTCCAAGTGTGTGGGCAAGGCGGACTATATGTAGTATAGTTGACCGCGGAGGTTAAAGGTATAATTATTACGAATTAATCAGGATGAGAAAGTTGTGACTAATCAAGGGAGATCGTACGTGTTTATATCGATCATAGCTGTTTAGGTAATTGAATGATTTGATTGGATGGAATTCTATTAAGGGGGAGGTGATGTAACACCTCATATTAAATTTTGTTGCAGTTTAGAATAAATAAGACTTTGGGGGCCAAAGTGTGAAACTTAGAACTTCAGGGCCCAAGAGGTGAAAGGAGAGAGTTATTAAGCTGAAAGAAAAACCCTCATTCTCCATTTGTGTCGGCTAGAGCTTGAGGAGAGGAGATTTTTGGTGCAAAGGCTTCTCTTGAGGGATTGATGCAGGAGATTTGGATTTGGTAGTTCGAAGACTCAATTTCAAGGTATGGTTCTCTTCTATTCTTCATTTTCTTGTTGTGATGAGAAAGGAGGTGGGTAGAACTCATCTCTTATTCTTTTGATTTCAAGTTTGGACTAAAACCATTGGAGAGGGTGGGATTAATGGATCCCTTGGTGAATTGTGAGTTCTTCTTGAAGAACTTGCACCACTCCAATGGAGGTTTTGGGGTTTGAAGCTATATTGGGATTTTTGGTATTGAAAAGGATGATCCATGAGATTGTGATTCTAATCAACGGAAAAGGAAACAAATGATTTTGGGAGTGATTCCCTTATGATTTTGATCAGGTCACTAAGAAATTTCATCATCTTTGTTTGATAATCTCCATCCTTGCTATGGAATGGGTTTTGAGTTTTTAGGTTTGAATCATGAACCAATGGGTGTGTTTGAATGAGTTTCACTAGATTAAATGATGTATTGATGATTGATAATTATGGGGAAAAGTTTAGAACATCCATTATTTCATTTTGGAGGCTTAAAATCGATTTAGGATGAGTTGGGATTGAGAAAGGGTGAGATTTCGGCTGAAATTCGTGTGCAGGGGCTCCGCGCCAGTAGTGGCGCCAGTTGGCTAGCACCAGAACTGGTGCCAGTTACTGTCCAGAGCCCCGCGCCAGTTGTGGCGCCAGTTGGCTAGCACGGGCACTAACGTCGAGCACTGTTTCGCTTTTTTGGGTTTCGTTTCGCGTGCTGTTTGAGGATATGTTTGTGGTATCACCTAAGGGTTGTTTTTGGGGTTTATTAGGAATGGATTTGGGATATAATTAGATGGTTTAACACCATTCTTGTGGCGCCAATTCAGGTATTCGATTTGAGCTAAAGTGTGTCCCGGAGCGTGTGTCGATGTGCTAAGGCTAAGGTGTGTTCCCTTACCTTCTTTGTGCAAATGAAGCGTTTTGCTAGAAGATTTCAAAACTGATTATGGTTTTGAGCGTGATGAGATGATTAAACATTTTGAAAGGTTTTATTTCACATGACATGGAAATGTTTACTAATGCATGCAAGTTGTTTATACGCTCATTTATACGTAAATGTTGATTGCATATTCTTGTGGTGATGTTGCTATGTGTGGAGTCGGGTTGCACAGTGGTGTCGGACATGGATGGTTGAGAATTTTTGGTGGACAAGTTAGACCGTGTGCCTCAAATTCGTTTCGTGTGCACACGGATACGACATTGACCGAGTGCCGAGGGGATCTACTGTGGATGCCCCGGATGCCGAACCTGGCTTAAGGTGATGAAAGTTGCGACCACTGTGCTATCCCCTTATGTGGAGTCGAGCATTTAAACTGGAACTGTTAAATGTTTTATACTACTATTTGTGTGGAACTGTTTTAAAGAGGAAATTCACTAGACCTCGTGGTCTAACCCTCGCGTTTTCAAAAACTAAAACCATTTTCAGGTAAGAGTCGTATATTGGGTTTCATCTGGTGATGACGGAGGGACTTGGTGCTGTAGAAGAGGCATAGCTTGTTAGAGGATTGTAGGGTGCCGTTGGGCTTCCTGTAGTATCTCAGTTGTGAAGGTGATTATTCGCAGCGTACTGAGAGTAGAGAGTATTGCATTTTATTCAATTTGGGACCGTTCATTGTTGTAATGTTATGAAATTTATTTTATTGTTTTTGGGTTGTTACATTCTTCTCCTCGGTTGTTCTTCTCCTTCTATGCTTCTCGGTTGTTTTGCTTTCTTGAATCAATAATATTGCTAATTTGTGAACATTTGGTTTCATTTGTAAGTTGTAATTTGTAAATTGTAATATGAAGTTCTGATTTGTTCCCCTTTTTAGTTGGTTTAAATAGTTAGGGCACAAAATTGTAAAAACAGAAAATGAAATTATAATTCTGATTATCGTTCTCACTGTTAGTTGTTCACTTCTTCTTGTATGATGGCATGAGGATGAAGAAGAGTTGAAATTTGGGTAAAAATGTTTACAATGAATTCCATGGTACATTCTTTGAAATTTGGGTAAAAATGTTTACAATGAAATTGAAATTTGGGTAAATATTTGAGCAATTGACTTAAATTTGTTATGTGCATAAGGTCTTACTTTTGTACCTGTTGACACACCATAAGAGCTATGAGATGGATGATATAAGAACACCAAAAAGGATTAAAACTCAGTATTTGTTTTACTCTTGTCAGCAACATGCCAACATCTTTTTCATGGACCAATGAATTAACCTTGGTATTGGTGTTTTGACCTCACTGTTAGAAAGTATTGGCAAGCTAGCAACTTGTTGTTGGAGAATATTTTGGTAATTTAGGATTCCCCTAATCCTGTGTTAGTATTGATTATTCAACAACGTTGCAATTTGCAAATACATTTGAAACTGATATGTTGATCTTATGTTTGTGTTGTCAATAATTTGTAATAGTTTTATATGACTATACTAATTTTAAATAACTTTTAACAGTCATGGACAAATATTTAATTAAAAGAAAAACAATTGGGGATTCATCATCGATGCCGGAAAAGAATGATGCTGATAAAAGTAAGCAAAGTCGTGTGGAACCCAACTTAACTGATTTTCCTGCGGATCCTGGTTTACGCAAAAGGATTTTAGACTACAATCCTAATAATCATGACGAAGTTCGTAGAGCATATCTCTTAAAAGGTCCTTGTCAACCGCGAAGCCATGATTTTCCTTACACGTTATTTGGGAAAAAACCACGAAGATTCAACCGTGCTTGGTTTGATCAATTTTCTACTTGGCTTGAGTACAGTGTTAGTGAAAATGCAACTTACTGTTTATGCTGTTATCTTTTTAAACCAAGTGTTGGAGATCAAGGAGACGGTGAGTCTTTTGTTGGTTTAGGCTTCACAAATTGGTCAAAGAAAGAAAAGCTTACAATCCATGTTGGAGGCGTTAGTAGTTCTCACAACCAAGCTTGGGGCAAGTGTGAAGCTTTGTTGAACAAAAAGCAACAATTGAATCTCTTATCATCAAACACCCAGACCAAGCTAAGAAGGATTATAAGTTACGATTGATTGCATCGATTGACTGCATCCGACTTCTTTTGAGACAAGGTCTTGCATTTCAAGGCCATGATGAATGTGAAGATTCAAGAAATAGAGGGAACTTTGTTGAAGTATTACAGTTTCTAAGTGATCATAATGAAAGCATCAAAGAAGTTACTCTTAATAATGCTCCTGAGAATTTGAAGTTGACTTCACCGGATATCCAAAAGGACATTGTTAATGTTGTTGCAACAGAAACAACGACACTTATTGTACAAGATCTTGGTAATGATTATTTTGCGATGCTCATCGATGAATCTCGCGATGTTTCAACCAAAGAACAAATGAGTGTCGTGTTGCGTTACGTGGATAAAAAAAGATGTATAATTGAGCGCTTTTTATGTATCGAGCATGTTCCAAACACTACATCTCTCTCACTCAAGGTGACACTTGAAAAGTTGTTTTCAAGACATGGATAAAGCATCTCTAAACTGCGTGGGAAAGGTTATGATTGGGCAAGTAATATGCAAGGTGGCATTGGTGGGCTCAAGACACTAATTTTGAACGAAAATACAAGTGCACATTATGTTCATTGTTTTGCTCATCAACTTCAACTTACTCTTGTTGCGGTGGCGAAAAAGCACTCAAAGATCTCTGATTTCTTCTTCTTAGTAAACAATATTGTGAATGTTGTTGGAGCCTCATGCAAACGTCGTGATATGCTTCGAGCAAAACAAACTGCCAAAGTTTTTGAAGCACTTAATTCTGGTGAAATCCCAAGTGGTCGAGGCCTCAATCAAGAAACTTCTCTTACTAGAGCAGGTGACACACGTTGGGGATCACACTATGGCACTTTGGTCAGTATGATTGCAATGTTTTCATCTGTGATAGATGTGCTTTAGATGATAGAAGAAGATGGTGTAACCTATGAACAAAAGTCTGAAGCTCGTATTCTATCCAACTCTTTGCACTCATTTGATTTTGTGTTTTGCCTACACTTTATGAAAATGATATTGGGGATAACCAACGGATTGTCCCAAGCATTGCAAAAGAAAGAACAAGATATTGTAAATGCGATGAATTTGGTTGGAGTTTGCTAGCATCAACTACAAGAATTGAGGGTTGAAGATGCCAAGTGGGAGTCTTTACTCAATCAAGTTACCGTAGTTTGTGAGAAGCATGGCATTGATGTTTGTAACATGGACGAAATGTTCTTACTTCCCGGAAGGTCACGCCGAAAAGCTCCACAAATGAAAAATTTGCACTACTATCGCATTGAGTTATTTTATGCGGTCATCGATTTACAACTTATGGAACTCGAGAATCGGTTTACAGAGACTAGCACCGAGTTGCTTATTTCCATGGCGTGCCTAAATCCAAGCAACTCTTTTTCTGCTTTTGATAAGAGCAAATTGATCCATCTTGCTCGTTTCTATCCGGATGATTTCTTTGACATGGAACTTTTGATACTTGATGACCAGCTTGAGACTTATATCGTTGATATGCGGACTACAGAAAAGTTTTCTAACCTAAAAGGGATCAGTGAACTTGCATAGAAACTGGTTGAAACAAAAATGGATAAGGTGTTCACTCTCGTGTATTTGCTTATAAAACTAGCAATTATATTACCTGTTGCAACTGCGACTGTTGAGAGAACATTTTCTGCTATGAACATCGTAAATAATAGATTGCGCAATAGGATGGGAGATCAATGGATGAAAGATTGCTTGGTTACTTATATTGAAAAGGATGTTTTTGCTGAAGTTGATAACGAAGATATCATTGATAAGTTCCAAAAAATGAAGACTCGTCAAGGTCACTGTTAAATCTGTAAAGGTCAAATATTATAAATATTATATAACATCGATGTTTTTGCTATTTTCATATTGTTGACTATTTTTTATGAGGCTCCCCCCATATCCGCCCGTGCCCATATATAAACACACTTAAAAAAGTACACAAACATAAACACATATACAAATATATATATATATATATATATATATATATATATATATATATATATATTATCACACTTAAAATACACACATCTAAGCCTGATTGAAATTACAAACTTACACACACACACACACACACACACACATATATATATATATATATAAACACACTTAAAAAACACACAAACACACAATATTTTGTCATTTAACATATGAAGAGATCTCTGGTACATGCTTCTGCATAGTCGACTATATGCATTGGGTTTTCATGCCATCAAAATTTTCCATGCATCATGTAAATTGACGTCAATGATAGAAACTTTATTGCTAACTTAGTAGTGATGAGCAGGGCAAATTATGCTCACTCTATTTGTGTGTGTGCTTTCCATCTTGTTCTAGTTGAAGAGATTCATGTTGTAGCTGACATTAAGTATAACACACTAAAAAATTGGGGTAAATTTAAACATGAATAATTGTGGGAATACCACGCTATCATAGATAAGCATGGGAAATTATGCTCACTTTATTTGTGTGTGTGCTTTCCATCTTGTTCTAGTTGAAGAGATTCATGTTGTTTCTCTGTAGCTGACATTAAGGTGCTGCTTGTTTTTTAAGAGGTCCGAAGTCTGAAATCTGATTTTACATCTAAAAAGTAAGAGGTGGTGCTGAAGTCTGAAATCTGAAATATTAAGACTGTTTGTTTTTATAAAATGATAAACATCTTAATTGACTAAAAATATTATGTTTTAAAATTCCAACTTGAAAGAGACCACTATTTGATAACACACACATTCATACCCATCAACCATGCGTACAATTGAAGAGGAGGTACAAGGAACTGAACCCTTCAAAAAAATAAGAGGAATTAAGTGGATGGTGCACCTCTAAAATTTCAGAGGACATTAAGAGGTTTTCAAACTTTTTTCTAAAAATAAAACAAACGGTCTTAAATCTGAAAACCTCTTAATTTTCAGACTTAAGAGGTTTAAAGAGGTATTTTTTTTAAAAACAAACAACCCCTAAGTGTAACACCCTAAAAAATTGGGGTAAATTTTAACCTGAATAATTGCGGGAATACCACACTATCATACATAAATTACCAAAAAATGGGAATATTAGTATGGCGTTTACAACAAAGTCAAATAAAAGAGATACAAGTCAACAACCTACTAAGCTAAACTACGAATGCTTAGATTATAAACGGGTGTTGTCATCTCACTGTATGCTCGACTAGAGCCAAAAGTACGTCGATATTCCACTTTACAAAAATGCTATCTTCTCTTCTCAACACTTCACTCAACCCCGAGAAGTCCCATTGCTAGAAAGACCTGCTAACCATGTCATTTCAAGAAGCAGCGTTAGGCTAAAGCCTAGTGAGAACAACAATGAATAAGTGAAATAAATAAAGCAGAATTATAAAGTATGACTTTTCACCCGTTACCAAATATTAATACTTTGCATATAATTTAACTCATGACATCAACCTAAACCAGATCTTTGGTCAATCTTGGACATCAACCCAAACCGGATCTTTAGTTCGCTGAGGCATCAACCAAACCAGATCTTTAGCCAATTAAGACATCAATCCAAACTGGATCTTTAGTCTAGTGAGACATCAATTCAAATCGGATCTTTAATCTAGTGACATCAACCCAAACCGGATCTTTAGCCAATGAGACATCAATCCAAACCTGATCTTTAGTCAATGGAGACATCAATCCAAACCGGATCTTTATTCTAATGAGAAATCAATCCAAACCGGATCTTTAGTCTCGATCACCCAAAAAGCAGAGAGTTCAATACCATCATAATAATAAGGAAACTTTCAATAATTAGACTTATCCACAAAATACCATTGAGATACAAATTCCCAAAATTCACCAAATATCATTTCAAGATGTTACTTCCATATATGGAACCATTATTCATCATTTCCTTCCAAAATCACCAAGTATATCAAAACCCTATATTTGGACCTAACTTTTCCAAACTCACAAATAGGAGAGAAATGTAACTCACACTCAAGAACCATAAATACATCCTCAAATAACATGTATTCATCTTTTACAAACATTCCCAACAAGATCAAAACCCTAAAACTTTCCATAAATGAGTTTTTAGGTTATTAACCATAAATCCAAGAGATCCCAAACAAATAGGAGATAAATATGTTAAAAGCTTAAAGATTAAACACATAAAGAGTGTAATAGTTTAGATGAAATCACCTTGGTGGTTTCTAGAGGAAACCAAACCCTAGAGGAAGAAGGTAGAAGAGTATAAGCCTTGAAACTTGATACCTTGTTAGACTCCTCACAAGAAATCAACCCTAGAAGTACATTAAATCTCCATTAATGCTTAAGGTAGGTTGAGTAAATGAAGAGAGAGGGTTGGGAGGGGAAAACTCACTAAAATCGCTGGAGTAAATCGTCCTCAGGCAGCTCCCAAAATCAGATAAATGACAAAAATCCAGTAACTGCCCTATTTATACTCATAGTGCACGTCAACGACTATGACAGGCGACTATGCCAAGGGTATAGTCATGAGGCAATGTCGCACCCTCGAACCCACACACGACATCGAGTATGAGATTGTGACACATGACAGTGCCACTGGGCACTATCGTCGGGCATTGTTGCCCGAGGTGTACCGTAGCTCCTTTCCACTCGGTGACTATGGCCTCAGCAACTATGCCTTTGGCATAATCGTCGGGCATAGTCGCACCCCACGTACAGACGCGAGAATTCCTCCTTTTCTGAGCATGACCCGATACGAGATGAAGTAGTCGATTGTAAACCCAAATAACAATCCATAAAATGTCCATAGCTCGAAAATATGAATATTACGGCTTACAAAATTCGGGGTGTTACAATCCTCCCCAACATGGAAATGATTTCGTCCTCGAAATCCTAGCTACATAAACATGTGAGGATATCACCGCTTCATGTCCTCCTCCGCTTCCCATGTTACGTTGGCACCCTGATGGTGCTTCCATTGCACTTTGACCATCGTAACCTCTTTGTGTTGGAGTTTCTTAGGGGCTGTTTGGTTGGATGGAATCTGATGGAATTGGTGGAATTGGAATGGTCAATTCCGTTGACCAGATTCCATTCCGACGTTTGGTTCAAGGTTTGTAATGGAATGGAATGTTTAAAATTCCACCAATTCCATCAAATGAGTATTTTTCATTCCATCGATGAGGCTTGGGATTGTAAGGAATGGAATTGTAGAAATGGTCAATTCCAAAATTACCATTGCTCTCTCTTTGTCTTCTCCATTGCACCACCACCACCGCCACCGCCACCGCCATCGCCACCGCCGCCGCTGCCGCCACCACCACCGCCACCGCCGCCGCCACCACCACCACCACCACCACCACCGCCGCCGCCACCGCCACCACCACCACCACCACCGCCACCACCACCACCACCACCGCCGCCGCCACCACCACCGTCGCCCCGCCACCACCACCACCACCGCCACCACCACCACCACCGCCACCACCACCACCGCCGCCACCACCACCACCACCGCCGCCACCGCCACCACCACCACCACCACCACCACCGCCACCGCCACCACCACCACCGCCGCCGCCACCGCCACCACCACCGCCACCACCGCCACCACCACCACCGCCACCACCACCACCACCACTACCGCCGCCGCCACCACCACCGCCACCACCGCCGCCACCACCACCACCACCGCCACCACCACCGCCACCACCACCACCATCGGTGGTGGTGGTGGCGACGGTTTTGAAAAAAAACAAATAAAATTTCATTCCAAAAAAAACAATTGCTTTTGAAAAAAACAATTAAAATTATCAAAAGGGTATTTTGGTCATTTACCAGATTCCATTCCAATTCCTTTAACAGATTCCATTCCAATTCTGTCAACCAAACAGCTGGTCAAACTTGACAACATTCCATTCCAATTCCTTAAAGTCAAATTCCTTTGACAGATTCCATTCCATCCAAAAACATTCCAGCGAACCAAACGCCCCCTTAGTCTGCCTCTCCAAAATGGCTTCTCTTCGATACAACGATTGTTCTCGTCCACTATTATTTCCGAGAGTGGGATGGCGCTTTCCTCTTCAGCTAAACACTTGCGTATGTAGCAAAAATGAAACGTGTTATGTATTCCATCCATTTTCGGAGGTAGTTCCAATTGGTAAGCTTGAAGTCCAATCCGCTTAGTTATCGTGACCGGTCCGAGGAAATGGGGACTTAACTTCCCACGCTTTCCAAAACGATTCAAACCCTTTCAAGGAGATACCTTCAACATTACTCAGTCACCACTTGGAATTCTACCGGTCGTCTTTTCTTGTCGGTATAGCTCTTTTGTCAGTCTTGTGCCACTTTCAAGCGTTCCTTTATAGCTTTGACCTTATCGGTCGTCTCTTGCATGATTTCCGGTCCAAAAAACTGTTTTTCTCCGACCTCTAGCCAACACACGTGGGTTCTACACTTCCTTCCATACAACGCTTCAAATTGTGCCGCCTTCAAACTAGAATGGTAACTGTTGTTGTAAGTAAACTCCACCAAAGGTAGGTGGGTATCCCAATTGCCACCAAAATCGATCACACACAATCTCAACATATCTACCAACGTTTGGATCGTCATGTCGCTTTGCTCGTCCGTTTGAGGATGGTATGACGTGCTCAAATTCACCCTCGTACCCCATTCTTTATGCAAACTTTCCCAAAACCTCGAAGTAAACTGGCTATCGCGTTCTGAAACTATAGATAAAGGCACACCATGCCTAGAGACTACCTCATCAATGTATAGTTTTGCCAATTTATCCATTGGTAAGGTTTCCCGCATTGCTAGGAAATGAGCACTCTTAGTTAAACGACCGACTATCACCCAAATAGTATCATGACCCGCCAAGGTCTTCGGCAATTTGGTCACAAAATCTATTGTGATTTTATCCCACTTCCATTCGGGTATTTCTAAGGATTGTAAACTGCCGTAAGGTCGTTGATGTTCAACTTTTACTTGTGAGCAAGCCACACACCACTATACAAAGTGTGCTACATCCAACTTCATAACTGTCCACCAATAATGTAGCTTCAAGTCTTTATACATCTTGGTGCTTCCCGGATGGATGGAGTACTTGAACTTGTGGGCATCTAATAGGGTTATTTATTTAACCCTATTTTAGCCATATAATTCCAATTTTTGAGCCATTTTGTTATCCCATTGAGTCGTTTTTAATTAATTTTAGTAGCATTTACGTAAAATAAACAATTTATGCCCTTGAGTATTAAGTTGGCCAAAAACACATAAAATCGCATGAAAATCGTCCAAAAAAGCTTATTACGTGCTTTATGTATTTTAGGTGTAAAAAGACGGTCATTTGGAGTTCTACTTTAATAAAGATTGCGGTTAGCAACTTTTTGGAACGGAAACGAAGACTCCAACTTTTGAAGACTGGGCTTTACTTTTGTGGATCATCTCGCATTTGGGCCGATTTTTGCAATATTTGGGCCGGCCGAATACTTGGGCTAGAAGCACACACAAGTTGAATGGTTTTTGGATTGCTTCTTTTGTGGGCTTGCATCTCTCGGCCCATGGGTAGTTTAATCCATGGGTATGACCCATGGATCCTATCTTCCTCTCCAAGTAATCCCTTGCTATTGTGTAGCCATTGAAATCATCTTGACATTACATAATTTTAGTTTAGTTTGTAATTGTAATACCTCCATAGTGAGCATAGAGCCAGTTCTCACAACCGTGTCTCTAGCTCACGGTTTGAACCATTTGGGTTCAACCTTAGTTAGGTTTCGTTACGTTATCGACATTTTCCGTTTGTTAACTTGTTGGTCACTTGTTTACTTATCTATTAATCTTGTTTCGTTACTTCTAATATTGTTCCTAACTTCTTGTGTTTGCTTTCTTATAAACTTGTTACCATCACTTTCGTCTTCCTTTATCAACTTACGGTTTTAGTTGTTACTTACCATCGATTTTCTCTTCTCTTAAAACTCACGGTTTTAGTTTGTTAATTGTTACTAATCTCCATTTTTCATAGCTCACAGTTTTACTACAAAATCCCACTCACGGTTTCGATACTTTGGTTATAAAACAATTTTGTTATCATTGTTAACCAGAAGTCCGACTAGTACTTTCGGGTCCCCAATTCCATTGGTTCACGGTTAATTGTGTTTGACGGCCTTGTTAGGTTTCCAAGTATAAAACCTTTTTCTTAGTCACTTAAATCTTGTTACTATAATTCAAGTCTTTAAAATTAATCGTTCTAAGCAAGTGTTTTTAATTAAATCATCGTTAATTAAACTTCGGTTTTTTTAAGTAACCAAATCCATAGCTTAACGTTTGGAATTTATTCCAAACGTAACCAGTGGTGTTTCACTTAAGGGTTCCTTCCATTTTAAATTTCACATTTAAAACAAGATTTTCCACATAATTTTCAAGTTGTCGTTAACTTCTCATTAGATAAATCCGTTTTTACTTGCATAACAAGTTACGTGTTTTCATTAAGAATTGTTGTTTATGTATTGTCCATCTCCATTATTTGCTTTCCAAATTTACACATCCTTTATAATTAGAAACCGACCGATGATGGGCTAAGCGTCCTAGTCGGGGTATAAAGTGAAGTTGGGATTGAGATTAATAATAAAATAAAGAGGTGTATCGTAGTGCATGATTGTCCAAAGTTATTTAAATCAAGGTTATATTTTATGGTGGATCACAATTGACCAATTGACACCCGGTACGTTGTATCATAAAATAGTCGACACTTGAGATAACCAAGGAATGCCGTCTCATCTTTTTATCCAACTGTTAATTTCATCCCAACGAATCTTTATACCCTGTGCTTCTTTTTATAACTGATTTCTGTCATTAGCTGTTAACCAAACCTCCAAAATATTGTTTTCGAATTCGCCATCTGAAACTCGCTTTTACGAATTGGACTTTTAAAGAGAAATTTTTCCACGCTTCCCTGTGGGATCGATATTCGGTACTTTTGTACCATTATTACTTGTTTGAGACGATAGTAGTTCGAGGTGTATACTTGCGCTGAGTTCTATTTTAAATGAATCTCTGACCCGATTGCATAAATCATAACAACAAGTTTTTGGCGCCGTTGCCGGGGAAGCACGCTAGAAGTTTTTCTTTTAATTAAGTAAAGTTTTTAAAAGCAAGTTTTTCTACCATCTTTTAGAATACAAAAAAATAGTGTATGCCAAGATTGCCTCGCGGTGAACTACTCCAATTTGATCCCGACATTGAACGAACGTTTAGACAATGAAGAAGAATTCAAAGAGCTAACTCAGTCTTAAATTCTCCAGAGATGTTTGAACATTATTCTTCGTCAGATAATGAGGAGGAACCTCCATTTGTCAATCCTGATGGGCAACCTAATAACGATGAAAATCCTGAAAACCGGCCAGTAATAAACAATATTGATGATGAGGAACAAAACATTTTTTGGTTGGCTAATTCCAAGGATGGTGGTATTATGTCTTACGCAGTTCCTGTTTTAACCCAATTACATTCAGGAATTCTTAAACCAACTTTGCAAGCCCACCATTTTGAATTAAAACCGATAACGTTCCATATGTTACAAACTAACGGCCAGTACACTGGTTTGGCAACTGAGGATCCTCATTCCCACTTACGGTCTTTCATGAAAATTACAGATTCTTTTAAGCTTCCAAGTGTAGAAGATGATGCACTGAAATTAAAACTTTTTCTATATTCATTAAGAGACAGTGCAAGATCTTGGTACAACTCATTGAAGCCATATTCTATAGTGACATGGGCCCAAATGGCGGGGAAATTTAAAAAAAAATATTTTACACCCACGAGGAATGCTAAGTCCGGAAATGCAATATGTACTTTTAGACAAATGGACGATGAGGCAGTTCCTGATGCATGGGATAGGTACAAGGAGCTTTCGAGAAAATGCCCTCATCATGGCAATCCGTACTGCATTCAGTTAGAGACATTTTATAGTGGTTTAAATATTATTGCAAAACAAATGCTCGACGCTACTGCAAACGAAGCTTTCACATCTTGTACCTATAATGAAGGATATGATATTCTTGAGAGGATTTCTAACAACAATGGTCAGTGGGCTGATCCACGTGCATTACCACCAAGAAAGACAGTAGGAGTGCAAAATCCCGATGCTTATGCATTAATATCTACACAACTGAGTGACATGGCATCTTTGATTAAAAACCTCAATGTCGTGACACTCAAACCTGTTGCACCACCTCCTACTGTCCAATCTATACAGTGCACATATTGTGGTGATGGCCATAATTTTGAACATTGTCCTGGAAATCCTGAGCGTATCAACTATGCTGGTAATAATAATCAAAATAATAATAACCATAACAAGGGAGGTCCCTTTTCTCAAACTTATAACCCTGAGTGGAGGAACCATCCTAATTTTTCATGGCACAGTCCATCTTTAAATCCACCACCACCAAAATTGCAAGGTCAAAACCAGCAATTTCAGCACATACCTCAAAATAACCAGCACGCAAATTCTCAAAACAATCAACATGCTTTTCAAAAGTCAAACCATCATGCTGAGTCATCTACTTCTTTGGAAGCAATGATGAAGGGATTTATGTCCCAAACTCAGGCATCCATTAAAAATCTGGAGACCGAAATGGGTCAAATGGCTTTATAAATGAGGAAGCGTCCTCCCGGTTCTTTGCCTAGTGATACTGAAACACCCCCACGAATCAGAAAAGAGCCTGTAAAAGCTGTAACTTTGAGGAGTGGTAAGGATTTACCAGAAAATTTACAAAAAGATTTTAAAAAGCCAAACAAAGCAGAGACAGAAAATAAAAACACAGTTTCAAGCCCTGCTCAGTCTAGTGGAATTGTTGGGCCAGATAACACTGTTGTGCCCAATAATTCCACTACCATTCCAACCATCCCATTGTTAATCCCTGATGAACCCAAGAAAGATTCACAAATTAAAGAAAAGCCCGTTGTGGATGTGTCACAAGCTGGTGACAATCCCAAAGTTTCTAGTGATAATAAGACAGACAAAATATTACCATCAACACCAACACCTACTCTTCAAAAGACTACATCTCCTACTACAGTTCCTCTTTACATTCCTTATCCACAAAGAATGAGAAATGAGAAAGAAGAAATGCAATTCAAAAGGTTTTTAGATGTTTTTAAACAGTTGCATATAAACATACCCTTGGTTGAAGCTATTGAACAATTGCCAACCTATGCAAAGTTTTTAAAAGATATTTTGAGAAAAAAGAAGAAATTGAATGAGTATGAGACTATAGCGCTGACTGAAGGCTGTAGTCCTACGTTGTCAAATAAAATCCCTCCAAAGATGAAAGATACTGGAAGTTTTACAATCCCATGTTCCATATGAGGAAAAGAAGTAGGACAAGCCCTATGTGACGTAGGTGCTAGTGTAAACCTTATGCCTTTATCAGTTTTTAACACTTTAGGCATAGGTGAAGCTAGACCCACAACTGTCTCTCTCTGTTGATCCAAACCCTCAGTGATTTGATAATGACTCTTTAAGAAACACTTAGTGAAAATTATAAGTAGACAATATTTATTATAGTTTCACTATCGCTGATAAGTACTATGTTCTAACAGTACCGCTGATAGGAAATTCATGCTCTTAGAATAAACGTTCAGCGAAACTGTTCATCAATATAGCGCTGAGTCTGTTCAGTCTTGTTGATGATCGCTGATAGTTTTAGGTTGTTTATTTATGATCCCTGAAGACAAGTTTCACGTTAACTATGTTCTACGTTGAAGTCGAAGATCAAGCCCAAGAACAAGCGACAAGTCTACTAATGAACTGATGCGGATATCAGCGAAGACAAGACCTGTCCATTCAACGTGAAGTTACAAGTAGAAGACTTCAGCGAACGCTGAACTTTATCACTCGCTGATAAAGATCTATTCAGCGAACGCTGATCATGAAGTTTCCTCTACAAGTTACTTTTGTCTTACCCCCTTGCACGTCTCCGTACGATAATGTCAGAAAGGACATCCCTTTTGTTTAGGATCATACTACCAACTCTGATTCTACACTGTAACATCATGCGGCTACTAAGGTTGTCTACAAAGGTCAAAACATGCAACCAATCAGCTGCTGCCACATGTAAAGTTATACTGTTGTGCATTTAATGCATGCAGTATATAAGAAGAACTCTACTTCAGAAATGAAGTGCTCGGACATCTTCTTCTTTCTTACTCTGTGTGTTAGAATATTTATCTTTATTATTCTTATCTTTCTTTCTTTCTTATTTGTAGTGCAAGAAACTTAGTGTTCTCATAACTTGTTTAGATTAGGATTTATTCCTTAATCTTGTTCCGCAACAAGTTGTAAATTGTTTGATAAATATCAATAAACAATTTAGAAAAGTAAAATCTGTGTGTTTGTATTCAACCCCCCCCCCCCTTCTACAAACTTGTATAACCCTTTTAGGACCAACAAGTGGTATCAGAGCAGATTGTTTAAACTCATAAACAAGATATTGCTTATACTAATCTTTTCTCTTCCTTGCTATTTCTCTTAATGGCTACCAACACAAATACAAACTATATTGATAATGGTTCTCTTGCAAAACCCCCTAGATTTTCCAGAGATAACTTTAATCTATGGAAAAATAGGATGATACTCTTCTTAGAAGGTGTAGACCCTACTATGCCTTACTATCTCAAAAATGGCCCATTTATTCCCGTTAGAATCGACCCTGAAGTTCCAGGCACTGCTACGAGAGCTACCATTCCTGAAAGGGTCGTGCCTAAGGAACCTCATATGTGGTCTGATGAAGATATGAAGAAAGTGGCTATAGACACAAAAGCCAAATCCATTCTTTCCATGGCTCTTCCTGACGAAGTCTACCATTCCGTCATGAACCTGAAAACCTCCAAAGCCATGTGGGACACAATCTGTGTTCAGTATGAAGGTACGTCTGAAGTCCAGGACTCTAGAAAAATCAGCCTGGTAAGACAATACGAAAGCTTCATTTGTGGTAAGAATGAATCTCTCTCTGAAGTTCACCAACGCTTTAACTGCTTAATAAAAGATCTGAAAACCGTTGGTAAGGAATATTCTAACTTTGAAGTCCTGACAAAGTTCTTAGAATGTTTACCTGAAAGCTGGGACAGTTATTCAATGTGTCTCAAGCTATCAAAGGATCTAAAATCTATGACTCTTGCTACCTTATATGGCACTATGCTCAATCATGAGCAGACATGTCATCTTAAGAAGAATCTTGTAAAAGATTCCAAAAGCACCCATGTTGCTTTAATCTCAGAGTCACCTTCCACTCAGCGATCCACTGTCACTGTCACTGAGTTGGAAACTAACTCTGAATGCTCATCAGATGCTGACTCTTCAGATCTTGATGAATCTATGGCTCTCCTATCTAATAAATTCAGGAGATTCGCCAAAAAGAAAAATTTCAGAAAGAATAAGCCACTCGCACTTACTGACAAGCCTAGAACATCAACCCCTGTTGATAAGGCTACTGCTACTTGATATAACTGTGAAAAGATAGGACATTTTGCTAGTGAGTGCAGGTCAAAGAAAGTTTCTAGACCCTCTGCTTTCTCCAAGAAATCCTCTAACCCCAGGGCTAGAGATGACAAGTATCAAAAGCTGAAAGAAAAATATGCAAAGCTGAAAGGCTTTAAGAAGAAAGGCAAAGGCCTGATGGCTGACTATGATTGGGCTGCCTCTGATGAAGAAGAATCATCTGACTCAGAAAATGATGATGAGGCCAATCTCTGTCTCATGGCCAACATCGAAGAAGAGGAAGAAAATTCTGACATTCCCTCTACTTTAGCCTCTGCTACTAAGGTATCACCTTCTTTCTTTACACATATTTCAGATATTGATGAAGCTGATAGTCTTCGTAAAATCGATCTTCTGACTATGAATTTATATGATGCCATGAATGGCAAAACTATTGTTGAAAATCAAAATCTTGATCTCGCTGAACAGCTTAAACACTGTCACCTTCAAATAGAAAAGCTTTCTAAAATTGAAGAAGACTTAAAAGATCAGGTCCATATAAATCAGATAGTCAAAATCGAAGGTGGAATGTTCGTGTCCTCTATCACTGACACTTCATCTTCTCAGTGTTCCTCATCAAAAACTCCCATCCCTGAGGAAAAACCTACCTTTGTCCCTAAAGATAAAGGTAAAGGAATTGCTTTTAACCAAAAACCTGAGAAGGGTACCTTTGTACCCAAGCTGAATGCTTCTAAAGCTTCAGTGACTAATCCCTTTAATTCTAAAAACAAGATCCCTGGATTTATTCAGCGGTCTACCCATAGAATCAAAGTGGATGTTATTGGTAAGAAATCTGAATAACTGATTGTTCCTCCCATTTCCAATGCCAAAGGTATACTTGGTGCTGGCCCTGCTCATTTAAAATCAATGGCTAAGCATGCAAATGGTCATAAAGCTACTTTTAGCTATAGGAAATGTTATCATTGTGGACTTACAAATCATATTGCTAGTAAGTGCCCCACAACCACCAAAGCTGAAAAGTTAGCTAAGGTGAAGATCAATGCCCCCAAGGCAGAGAAGACCACTGAGGTTAAGAAATTAACCAAATTGAAGACCAGTTCAGAAGCTAAATCTTCAAATGCTGCGAAGAATGCTGAACCTTCCATTTCCTCTACCACCACTGACAAATCTAAGCCCAAAATGAAATAGGTGCCTAAGTAGAACTAATCTTCCTTTGTTTGCAGGTTAAGATGGGTATCTGGTATCTCAATAGCGGATGCTCTAGACACATGACTGGCAAGAAAAACCTGCTCACTGAATACAAGGAAGAGAAAGGTCCCTCAGTGACCTTTGGTAGAAATGGAAAAGGACATACCCGAGGGTTTGGTGTACTATCAAATGATACAACAACCTTCAGAAGAGTCGCATACGTTGAAGGACTGAAGCATAATCTTCTAAGCATCAGTCAGCTCTGCGACAAGGATAACAAAGTAATCTTTACTATGGAATCCTGCTTTGTCACTGACAAAAAGGAGAAGATAGCTCTCAGCGGTTATCGTATGGAAAATGTTTACGTTATAAACATGGACTCTACAACCACTGAGAACTCTTGTTTCTTCTTAAAAGCCTCATCTGATGTCAACTGGCTATGGAATAAGAGGCTCTCCCATCTCAACTTCAAGACACTGAATACTCTATCTTCTAAAGAGTTAGTCTCCGATCTACCTCAACACTCATACGCTAAGGAGTCCTTATGTTCAGCGTGTGAGAAAGGGAAACAAACAAAAGCTAGTTTCAAATCTAAGGAAGTTTCCTCAGTGTCATATCCTCTACAACTTCTCCATATGGATTTGTTTGGCCCTGTTAACAAACTATCCATCGCTGGAAAGAAATATACATTGGTCATACATGATGAATTCTCTCTCTACACCTGGGTAATGTTTCTCCGTTCAAAGAGTGACACCCCTGAAGAACTCATCAACTTTGTCAGGAAAATGGAAGTCCTGAACAACATGACCGTTCGCTCAATAAGGAGTTGAAGAAACTATCCACGTCACTTTTGACGAATCCCGTTCAGCAAACTCTAGACCTTCTGCTGATACCGAAGAACTGAATCAATGGATGTTTTCTCATCTTGGTGATTCAGAAGACATTCCCACTCCTCCATCTCATACTTATCTCGCTGAAGATGATGATCCTACCATCATCCCAAGCATGCAGACTAATGAAGCTGAAACTTCATGGGTCTCAGCTATTCCTATAAACACTATGCCTGGTTCTAAACCTTCTATCTCAGATATACCATCTACTTCTTAGCAATCAGTGAATGAAATGACATCTGCATCTCTTCCTCTCTTGGCTGATATACCAGAAGTTGCTGAAGCCTCATCTTCAGCCCCTCAAGTTCAGGTTGAGTCAGCGACTTATGCTTCGGCTCAGAGATGGACTATTAATCACCCTATTGAACAAATTCTTGGTGATCTAAACGCTGGTGTTCAGACTCGACGAAGTGCTGGTAACATTTGTTTATTTGTTAACTTTATTTCTCTGATTGAACCAAAGAAAACAGATGATGCCCTCCAAGATCCAAACTGGGTCAGCGCTATGCAAGAAGAGCTGACAGAATTTGAAAGAAACAAAGTTTGGAAGCTTGTTCCTAGACCATCTGACAAGTCATTGATAGGCACTAAATGGGTCTATTGAAACAAGTTGGATGAACACGAAACTGTAACCCGCAACAAGGCTCGTCTTGTTGCTCAAGGATACAGACAAGAGGAATGTATAGATTACGACGAAACATTTGCTCCAGTGGCAAGACTCGAAGCTATTCGTCTATTCTTAGCTTACGCTGTACACAAAGACTTCAAGGTTTATCAAATGGATGTCAAGTCAGCGTTCCTCAACGGAAAGCTGAATGAAGAAGTCTACGTGGAACAACCTCTAGGATTCTCAGATCTTAAGCATCCAGGTTATGTTTATAAACTGGATAAGGCACTTTATGGCTTAAAGCAAGCTCCTCGTGCATGGTATGACACTCTCTCTACTTATCTCCATATTGAAAAATTTGAGCGAGGTAAAATCGATAAAACTCTATTTTTCAGGAAAGTAAAAGCTCATATTATTCTTGTTCAAATATATGTCGATGATATTATATTTGGTTCCACTAATCCTGACCTTTGTACTCGATTCTCTAAAAGGATGAAAGTCGAGTATAAAATGAGTATGATGGGTGAGCTAACATATTTCCTTGGTCTTCAAATCAAACAAAATGAAAAAGGAACTTTCATTAATCAGGGAAAAATATGTTAAGGATATGCTGAAGAAATTTGATTTAACTCAGAGTTCAACTATGAAAACCCCAATGGCACCACCACTGACACTAAACAAGGATCCTTCTGGAAAACCTGTTAATGTCACAGCATACCGTGGGATGATCGGCTCTCTTCTGTATCTTACACCTAGCCGACCTGATATTATGTATGCAACTTGTTTATGTGCACGATATCAAGCTGAACCTAAGGAATCTCATTTGATCGCTGTAAAGCGAATCTTTCGTTACCTTAAGGGTACTCCTAACCTAGGTCTTTGGTATCCTAAAGACTCAGGATTTGATCTAACCGCCTATTCAGATAGTGATTTTGCAGGTTACAAAATGGATAGTAAAAGCACCACAGGAGGCTGTCAGCTCCTGGGTGGAAAGCTGGTGAGTTGGACAAGTAAAAAGCAAAATTCAGTGTCCACCTCAACCGCTGAAGCTGAGTACGTAGCTGCTGGAAGCTGTTGTTCTCAGGTCTTGTGGATGAGAAATCAACTACTGGACTATGACCTTCAGCTCTCGAAAATTCCAATCTATTGCGACAGCACTAGTGCCATCGCTATAGCCAACAATCCAGTGCTACACTCAAAGACCAAACACATCGAAATCAGGTATCATTTCATCAGAGATCATGTGATAAATGGTGATATAGAACTTCATTTTATCCCAACTGACTTTCAGTTAGCTGATCTATTTACCAAACCTCTTGATGAGACAAGATTCAACTTTCTCATCAGGGTATGTTCTCTCTTACTCGCTGACGTTCGCATAAAAATGCAAGATTTCAAAACAAATTGCATCGCTGAATATCTCTTCCTTTCAGTGATACTTTTGAAATTTCTAAACTTACACTGATACTTCTATTCAGTGCTTCATGTTTTCAAAAATTGTCTCTGAACTTTTAAAAAACCTCAGAGACATCCTAAAATATGAAAGGACGTGTGTGACGTCATCACAACGGATAACCATGGAACGTTTTATCTGACACGTTCGCCCGTTTCGACTTCCTTGTCCAATCAAATTCAAGGGACGTGTCCGTGTCATCATGAAAAACTTTCCCGCTCATAGTTTTTCTCTCTCTACTCTCACTATATAAATCCTTTTGTATTTATATTTTTACCTTACGCGAACTTCATCTCTTTCAAGCAAGAAATCTCTGTTGCATTCAAAACTCTAACTCAATAACCTGTTCTTCATCTTCTTCCAACATCACAGGTTATTATCTATTTTATTTTTGCAACTTATAAAACTTGTTTTTGATCTCATTTTTGTTCTTTAAAAGATCAAACAAAAGAAATCCTCTTAATATAAAATCATCTTTTCTTCATGATTTTATAAACACAATCTTCGTGATTGATCTTCAAGTTTAAAACAAAAATCTTAAACTTCGACATCTCAATATGTTTTTTTCCAGAATCCTATCTCTAAAAGGAAACTGGAACATAAGACATTCACTATGTTTTGTATTTCTTTTTCAAAACTAGAAAAATCCTAATCTTCATTAAGACGTCTTTTATCTGAATGAAATGTGCAAAACCCAGAAACATCTTATTTTGGAAGATCTTTCCACATTAAGACATTTTTTTGTTCATCTTCTTCATGTTTATATGTGTTAAACAGAAATGGCAACTACCCCTGAAGCTGCTACTACCAAATCCTCTACTGCCGCTAAGATTACTGAATTCACAAAGGCTCCTCAGGTTAAGTTCGAACTCAAGAAAGTTACCTTTCAAAGCAATAATCCCTATGCTCTCTTCGACTTCCCTGAAAAGAAACAGGTCATACACCTTGATGACGTTGTAAACTATCTGAAGACCTGTCCTCTGTCGACAGCTCTTACCACTGCACCTCCAGCCCATAGGTATCTTCTAGCTCAATTCTGGTATACTGCCAGAAGAGCTGAGGTATCCTCAACCAAAGATCCCAAGAAACTGGTTGATGTCATTCTCTGTAACACCAAACATGGAACCTCCAAGATCACCTCGTTTTATATCAGGCGTGCTCTAAACCTTCCTGGCAGTACCAGAGAAAATTGCTTTGTCCCTCTGCCAAATCCCAAAAACCCTGCTGATAGGGAAACCCCAATTGCATTCTTTGATGCAATGAACTATACATGGGACACAGGGAGAGATGGACTCCCTGAGAAAAAGCTGACTGCCATCAAAAAGTCGAATATGCCCAGCGAGATGAACTTCATCTTCGCTCACTTGATCAGCTGGCTAACAGCAAAAACTGGGTCAACTAACCAAGCATCCCAACCTCAACAGGCCATGGGATATGCACTGCTGAAGGGTCTTCATATTGATTGGGCGTCAATCATCTACAATGATCTGGTGTTCAGGGTGGACATGGCTGACAGACCAACATGTGTTCCATATCCAAGGTTTGTCAGTGCTCTCTTTTAACACGGACTTGGAGATGAATACCCAAAAGTGGGTGACCTGAGACTCTCTTGGGTTGGCCCTAAGGTGCTCGACTTCAAAGCTCTGCCAAACGAGGTACGTCTCTCTACACTCTTATCTCTTCTCAACCCCAATTCTGCTACTTCTGCGGCTACTTCAGTGGCAATCCCCACCGCTGATACCCAGGCTACAAAAACCACTCCTTCAAAGAAAAGGAAACACTCTACTACCTCACTTGATTCTAAAAGGATCTAGAAAACCAAGGAGCAAACCCCAAGCCTTCCCAGGCTGAAGACCTAGCGTCTGTCTCTCTACAGACTACGCTGGATGGTTTCGTGGAACGCTCCTCCACATCTGATCAAGCCACCCCTTCCATCCCAACTTCAGCGTCTCTAAACGCTGAGGTTTTAGACTTGGAACTGAACCCCCCTCCTTCAGACCCTCCAAGGATTAAAGAAGTATTTCTCAGCGATTCCAACGCTGAACCTCTCACCAATACCCTCTTCTCAACCGTCACTCCTCCCACTATTTCTTTGGTCACTCCATCTATTCCCCCCGTCTCTACAACAAAAGTCATTCATCTGAGTGACTCATCTGCTGAAGAACTACGGCGGATACAGGATTTAAATAAAGGACCTGCGGAAACTTCCCAACGTCAAGGTACACTGGAAGACGATTTTGAAACGCTGACAGGTCATCGAGACTTCGAGGACTTCGTCAACCACCTCGCAGGTATACACATAACTCCAAACACTCCTCCCTCAAAACCCCAAACTTCTGATCTTTCCTTTGTTCACAAGTTCTTAACTTTTTCAGGTCCTAATTTGGGAGATATCAACAACTCCCTGAAAGGCTTGGAAACGAAGGTGGAATCTCTCACCACCACTTTAACTGCAAACTCTTCAGCGGTTACAGACGCTGGAGATGCTCTCAAAAAGCTAACCACCGAGGTCCAAGGCAAAGCCTCCAGTGCTGATCTGGATGGTAGCATTGTTCAATTTTCTACCACCCTCGCTGAAAACTCTACCGCCAACATCACTCTCTCCACAAACTTTACAACCCCATCGAAGTTCAATGCCAATTGTGGGAAGATGCCCAAAAGATCATCGAAGAAAAGACCAAGGTATCTGACTCTACCTTGGTATGGTGCAAATAAAGATTGCACTATCGATATCGGGCAGCCAAAATCAACAAAGTGTACATCAGGGGAAAGACGCCAATAAACGTTCCAGTCGTTGAGGTCGACTTATTCAGAGAAAATGGTACCAAGGAAACCATCTACGCCTCTTCAATCAAGAAGTACGGTCTCTCTGAGTTGTTGGAGATGAGGATAGCCATTCAGCAATCACGCTCACAATTCAGAGACCACGTCGAGAAGATGTTAAATCAACAGATCGATTTAGTTTCATCTGCTGTGGATATTCCTCCTCCTCCTGCTCCAGTTCGAAAAAGGAGAAGGCCTGCTAGTAAGAAGAAGACAACTCCTTTAGACTCAGGTCCTCCTGTCCGAAATGAAACCGGCATTGGTTTTTCACGAAGAGAAGTTCTTGGTCCTGAACCTGACCTCTCAGCTCTTGACACCTCCCTGCCCCATGGTGAACGCTTCATCCCTGGAAAAGTCCTAAGAGATCCATGCGGTATTTTCTTCAGAGACTACGATGGACGAGAACATTTCCAACGCATCTCTGAGCTACCCATCACTCCTATTGAACAACTCAGGGATCTCATCTATTGGTGCGGATTCAGAGATGACCTACTCGGACACTTCATGAAGCCTCTGATATTCAAAGAAGCAAAGAATAGACGAGATCTTGGTGAAACGGTCCCTGACTGGATGATCCCTACCACTAGAACCCTTGATGAACTTCTCATTAAGGATGAACCTGAATAGCTGATAAGATTTCTCTCTGTAATTCTTCTATCCTTATCATCTTATATCTTTTGTACTTGTAAATTTATTTGTTGTACTTGTAATTTTTCTACTTCCCTCTGTAACTTATACGAAGTTTAAAGAAAAATTTTAGCAAATGTACTTTACTTCATCAATACTTAAAAGATCCCATAAAACAGTAAGAGGGATAAATATTTTACGAGTTCTTTTTATACTTATGTTTTCATATTTAGCAATTTTCTCTTGTTGCTAAGTCAATATCAAATAGGGGAGATTGTTGATCCAAACCCTCAGTGATTTGATAATGACTCTTTAAGAAACACTTAGTGAAAATTATAAGTAGACAATATGTATTAGAGTTTCACTATCGCTGATGAGTACTATGTTCTAACAGTACCGCTGATAGGAAATTCATGTTCTTAGAATAAACGTTCAGCGAAACTGTTCATTAATATAGCAATGAGTCTGTTCAGTCTTGTTGATGATCGCTGATAGTTTTAGGTTGTTCATTTATGATCCCTGAAGACAAGTTTCACGTAAACTATGTTTTACGCTGAAGTCGAAGATCAAGCCCAAGAACAAGCGACAAGTCTACTAATGAACTGATGCGGATATAAGCGAAGACAAGACCTGTCCATTCAACGTGAAGTTACAAGTAGAAGACTTCAGCGAACGCTGAACTTTATCACTCGTTGATAAAGATCTATTCAGCGAACGCTGATCATGAAGTTTCCTCTACAAGTTACTTTTGTCTTACCCCCTTGCACGTCTACGTATGATAATGTCAGAAAGGACATCCCTTTTGTTTAGGATCGTACTACCAACTCTGATTCTACACTGTAACATCATGTGGCTACTAAGGTTGTCTACAAAGGTCAAAACATGCAACCAATCAGCTGCTGCCACGTGTAAAGTTATACTGTTGTGCATTTAATGCATTCAGTATATAAGAAGAATCCTACTTCAGAAATGAAGTGCTCGTACATCTTCTTCTTTCTTACTCTGTGTGTTAGAATATTTATCTTTAATATTCTTATCTTTCTTTCTTTCTTATTTCTAGTGCAAGAAACTTAGTGTTCTCATAACTTGTTTAGATTAGGATTTATTCCTTAATCTTGTTCCGCAACAAGTTGTAAATTGTTTGATAAATATCAATAAACAATAAAGTAAAATCTGTGTGTTTGTATTCAACCCCCCCCCCCCCTTCTACAAACTTGTATAACCCTTTTGGGACCAACACTCTCTTATTAGCAGATAAGTCAATAGCTTGGCCTAAGGGTAAGATTGAAGATGTCCTTGTCCAAGTTGATAAGTTTATTTTCCCTGCAGATTTTATTAACTTAGATTTTGAAGCTGACAAAGACATTCCCATCATCTTAAGAAGACTTTTCCTAGCTACAGGAAGAACTCTGATAGATGTCCAGAAAGGTGAACTCACCATGAGAGTTCAAGACCAACATGTAACATTTAATGTGTTGGACTCCCTTAAATATCCTAAAGACAGAGAATAATGTTCTACCTTAGGTTTGATTGAATCTTGGTGTCAAGACCAAAGTTTTGGGGAGGTCATGAGAATTGGAGAATCTGATAGTGAAGATGATATAGCAAAGTTTGATGAATTAAAAGACATACAGGTCACCTCTTCTGTTGAAGTTTTAGAAAATAAGGATAAGAAAACTCTTGTTCCTTCTTTAGAATGTGCTCCAGACTTAGAGTTAAAACAACTTCCCTCACATTTGAAATATGCCTTTTTAGGAGAACCAGGGAAGTTACCAGTCATTATTTCATCATCCTTAGAATCTGATCAAGAGGAAAAGTTGGTTAGCATGTTAAAACAACACACCAAAGCCATAGGATGGACCATTGCTGATCTAAAGGGCATAAGCCCTGTAACGACCCCATATCCCAAGTACACAACATATCACACAATTCAACATAAATAGATATAACAAACGAACTTCACATTACATGTACGGTCCAGTAGTCTCTTACAATTGAAAGAAAAACCATATGTAACCCAAATACTGTACTATTTACATGCATAACATTTAACGTTGCAATACAACTGCTAAACAAGTCAAAAGCTTCATCTTAAAGTCCTTCTCTCTAGCCATCCACCGGTTACTCTACTTACTTGCCCTTACTTGATCCACCACCTGGAATACATATTTTTAAAACAAAATGAGGGTTAGACCTGATGGTCTAAGTGAGAAACCCCTGTTAGTTTAAAAACCATTTATATAAACTTTAATCATATAAATCACGCAACACAATCGTATACATCCAAATAAACTCACATATATTATGCTTCCCCTTTTCATTCCTTCTGGCCATATTAGTGGTAGCAAGCCAACTAATAATATACAATGTTGCACAACATCTACAGCCAAACAACGCTATACAGGTTCTATAGCCAATCACACCGGTCTTAAACCCGGCCAACGTATTATAACACATTTATAATACACATGTAAATATAATATCTCACTATATTATAATTCACATACGAGCACATAATTATCAATAGTTTCACTCCCAACTCCACACATGTATGTATTCTAGTTAAAAGTGTTTTCAAAGCAAAACTCACCTGTTTTGGTTATTTCACACGTTTGTAAGCTTCTTTCAAAACGATCCTATCCCTTACCACGATTCCACGGAATCTGAAACAAGTTAAGATACACAAATTGCTTTACTAACCAAATATGTAAAGCCTAACGATTTCCCATACTCAACTGTTCCATTAAATACTGTATTTAACTCACTACCGGGACTACACAGGGTACCGGGACTTATACAGTACCGGGACTCTTAGTACCGGGAGTTCCTATACCGGGAGTTCATAATACCGGAACTCTCCACTACCGGAAGTCTGTTATACCGGGAGTCAACTCTACCGGGAATTCACACTACCGGGATTCCACACTACCGGGAGTCCATATTACCGGGACTCCACCGGAATTTGATTATACCGGGATTTCACCGGGAGTCCTCAAGAACACAGTCGGTTCTATTTACCCAGAAATCGATTGGAATTCATTCAAGACGTGAAACTAAATACTCTAAACCGAAAGATATCTTCTATTCATAATTACAAACACAATATGTAAAGGACTTACCTCCAAATTACTTCTTAACCCGATCAATTGAAGCCCTACTCGTACGGTTTCCTCTTTCGCTTTCTTTCGCCTTCAGAACTCCCGCACACATACACACTCTTTCTATAACTGGATAAAGATACACCTGATAGCCTATAGCCTAAGGTGTATATCAAAAATCAATTTGTACCTTCTAGACCTTCAACTTCTCATTAATGACGCAAACATCCTTAACTTATATTTTACCCCAAACTTACCCTGAACATCATAAGTTATTGTTAAATTATCTAACAGACTTACCCTGGGTATTACATCATCTCCCCCTTAAAAGAATTCCGTCCCGGAATTCAGTTAGGCAAAAAGGTGAGGGTATTTGGCTCTTATTTCCGATTCAGATTCCCACGTAGCATCTTGACCTTTATGATGTCTCCACTGAACTTTCCATTGTCTGACCTCCTTATTCCGCAGTACTTTAACCTTATGATCAACTATAGCTTCTGGCTCTTCTACATAATTCAGTCTTTCGTCGACTTGTATCTCTGGTAGGGAGACTGCCTGATCTTGAGTAACCAGACACTTTTGGAAGTTTGACACGTGAAATGCATTATGAATCCTGCTCAATTCTGGTGGAAGATCTAATCTGTAAGCTACTTCACCGATCCTTTCTGTGATTGCAAATGGTCCAATATACCTTGGGCTAAGTTTACCTTGTCGACCAAATCTGATGACTCCTTTCCACGGCGAAACCTTTAACATTACGTAATCCCCAACTTGAAATTCCAACGGCTTTCGACGGCGATCAGCGTAACTCTTCTGTCTATCTTGAGCCACTTTCAATCTTTCTCGAATCTGGGTAACCTTATCGGCGGTTAACTGAACTATTTCCGGCCCCGCTAGCTGTTTTTCTCCCACTTCGTTCCAGCACAGAGGCGTTCGGCATTTCCTACCATACAGTACTTCGAACGGTGCCACTTGTATACTGGAATGATAACTGTTGTTGTAAGCGAATTCGATTAACGGTAAATGCTTATCCCACGATCCCCCAAAATCAACAATGCAAGCCCGAAGCATATCTTCTAAGGTCTGAATTGTTCGTTCACTCTGCCCATCTGTTTGAGGATGATACGCCGTACTTAACTTTATCTGAGTCCCCATTTCCCTTTGAAAACTTCTCCAAAATCTTGAAGTAAAACGACTATCACGATCAGAAATGATCGAGATTGGAATCCCATGTCGAGTTACTATTTCATCAATATACAACTTAGCTAATCGCTCCATTGAATCGGTTTCCTTTATCGGTAGGAAGTGTGCAGACTTTGTCAATCTGTCGATGATCACCCAAATAGAATCGAATCCCTTCGGAGTTCTTGGTAGCTTTGTGATAAAATCTGTGGTAATCTGCTCCCACTTCCACATAGGTATTTCTAGCCGTTGTAGTTGACCAAATGGATTTTGGTGTTCAATCTTTACTTTCTTACAAGTATCACACCTTTCCACATACTGAGCAATCCCTCTTTTTATCCCCGGCCACCAATAGAATTGCTTTAGGTCTTTATACATCTTGTTTGTACCTGGATGAATAGAGAAACAGGATTGATGGGCTTCTTGTAACACACAATCACGTAATCCACCCAATCGAGGTACCCACACTCTGTTTCCCAGACACAATAACCCCGATCATCTTTTACTAGCAATGCTGACATCCCCGCTAACCTTTCTGATTTCAGATGTTCATCATGATAAGCCTCCGCTTGACACTTCTGCAATTCATCAAATAAGTTGGGTAGGAGTTCAGTTCGTAGCGAAATAACTTTTATTGTTCCACTCCTTTCTTGACGACTGAGCGCATCTGCCACCACATTCGCCTTTTCCGGGTGATAAAGGATTTCACAGTCGTAATCATTCAGCAATTCCAACCATCTCCTTTGTCTCATATTTAGTTCCTTCTGATCAAAGAGGTGTTGAAGGCTCTTGTGATCAGTATAAATCTGACATTTGGAACCATACATATAATGTCTCCAAATCTTTAATGCGAAGACGACTGCAGCAAGCTCCATATCGTGCGTAGGATACTGCCGTTCATGATCCTTCAGTTGGCGAGAAGCATAAGCTATAACTTTTCCGCGCTGCATAAGCACACAACCCAATCCCAGTTTAGACGCATCACTATAAACGACAAAGTCTTCAGAACCTTCAGGTAGTGATAGAATCGACGCGCTGCACAATTTCTCTTTCAATATTCGGAATGCCTCGTCCTGTTCTGCTTTCCATTCAAACTTCAAATTCTTTCGGGTCAGCTTAGTCAAAGGCGTTGCGATACGAGAGAAGTCTTTTATGAATTTCCGATAGTAGCCGGCTAAACCCAGAAAACTACGTACTTCTGTTGCTGTCTTCGGCTGTTCCCACTTTTCCACTGCTTCTACTTTCATCGGATCGACTTGTATACCTTTCTCAGAAACCACGTGCCCCAGAAATTGTACTTTCCGTAGCCAGAATTCACATTTAGAAAATTTCGCATACAACTTTTCCTTCTTCAGCAGCTCTAGAATCAAACGAAGGTGCTGCGCGTGCTCTTCCTTGGATCGAGAATAGATAAGGATATCATCGATAAATACAATTACAAATTTATCGAGATACGGATTACATACCCGATTCATTAAATCCATAAAGGCAGCTGGAGCGTTCGTCAATCCAAATGACATTACTAAAAATTCATCATGACCATACCGCGTTCGAAAAGCAGTCTTTAAAACGTCTTCTTCTTTAACTTTCAACTGGTGATAACCGGACCTTAGGTCAATCTTGGAGAAATAGCAAGCTCCAACTAACTGATCAAAGAGATCACCAATTCGGGGTAGCGGATACTTGTTCTTTATCGTGCGCTTATTCAATTCTCGGTAGTCAATACACATTCTCATCGACCCATCTTTCTTTTTCACAAATAACACTGGTGCTCCCCATGGCGAAGAACTAGGTCTGATGAAGCCTTTATCGGATAGGTCTTGTAGTTGTGCCATCATTTCTTTCATCTCTGGAGGTGCCAAACGATACGGTGCACGGGCTACAGGAGTGGCTCCAGGAATCAGGTCTATACCGAACTCTACTTGTCTAACAGGCGGAAGACTGTTCAAGTCTTCAGGGAATACTTAAGGGAATTCACTAACGATAGGAATATCTTACATCCTATTCTTTTCCGGCTTAATATCTATCACGTAGGCCAAGTAACTCTGACAACCCTTATTAACACACCTACGTGCTTTTAATATTGATATAAGACAAGACCGATGATTCCTGCGATCACCATAAATCACTACTGGTCCCCTCCCAGGTAATACAACATTTATTAACTTCTTATCACATACTATATTAGCCTGATTCTCGTCTAACCAGTCCATTCCCACTACTACGTCAAACTCTATCAGAGTTATAGGAAACAATCGTATAGGCACTCCACACCCCTCTATACTAATCACACAACTATCAAACACTTCACTAACCGACACTTGATTATCATTTGCAGTATCTACTAATAGAACATGTTCTAACATTTTAGGTTTCAAACACAGGCAAGCAGCAAATGCAGGAGACACAAACGATCGGTTTGCACTGTAATCAAATAACACCTTAGCACGTGTAGAGTTTATCAAAAATGTACCTGTGACTACATCCGGAGTTTCCTCCGCTTCTTTCTCAGTCATTTGAAATGCGCGACCCCTGGTTACTGGCGGTTCCAGTCTCGGTACTACTGGTTTAACAATCACTGGCCTGCCCGATGACCCACCTTGCTGTATCCTTCCCCGTGGACAGTTTGACTGAAGATGATCCGGAGAATTGCATAAGAAACATAACCGCGTTACCTTAAAATCCTTAATAACGTGTCCAGTCTTCCCACACTTATAACATGCTCGTAAATCACCTTGGCAGTTTCCTTGGTGGACACGGTTGCACTTTTGACATGGTCTTTCCGCTGGTCGAAACGGCGGACGGTTATCATACCTCTGAAATCGGGACCTCTTCGGATCATATTGTGGTCCTTCCCACTTTCTCTTCCCGATACTTTTATCGCCCACATCTCTTCTAATATCTCGTTCAACATTCTCCGCGGCATTAACTGCAGCCGAGAAGGTATCGGGTCCTTTTGCAGTCACTAACCTTCTGACTTCTGAGTTCAACCCAAAGATAAACCTTTCTGTCTTCATCGCCTCCGTAGCAACATAGTATTCTGCAAATCGATACTTTTCCAAAAAGCTAGCGGTATAGTCTCGAATGGATAAGTTCCCTTGTTGCAAATTCATGAATTCTCCTTCTAGTTGTTTAACGACTGCCTGGGGACAAAATTGTTCCCCGTAGGCTACCACAAATTCTTCCCAAGAGAGGGTAGAATAAACGTCAGATCCTTTAGAATGTATAAAAGATTCCCACCAATACAATGCATCTCCTTTTAACATAGCTGCCCCGTACAATACTCTATCTTCATCCGCACACTTGCTTGTTTTGAAAATGGCTTCAATTTCCTTCATCCATCTCATTGCTTTTACTGGATCCCGATCCCCTGAGTACGTAGAAGGTTTGCAACTAAGAAACATTTTGTAATCACATTTTCTCATTACCGGTAAGACCGTAGGGGTAATTGGCATCTCCTCTTCATGAGTAGGGCCTGGTCCTTCTGTTTCAGTATTATGAGTTTGGTTGAACATAGCTTGAATATTGTCTTGTAATCTTCCCATTTCTGCCATTAGATCAGCCCTGGTAATGAAATCCGTACTATTTTGTTGGGTTCTGCCTCCGGCTCGACCTCCAGCTCTACCTCCAGTTCTACCCCCGACTCTGCCCCCCGTTCTGCCTCCCCTATCCCCGGTTCCTACTGACGGATTAGTTCTGTTTGGATTTCTTCCTCCTCCTCGATTCGAATTTCTTGTACCGCTAGCCATTCTGTGGATTTAAACAGGGTTAATATACACATAAGCATATACCCCATATAACAAGGTATTCCAGTTCAGACATGTACCTGTAAGATCACAATTACACTGGCCAGGTGTAGTTTGAAATTACCTTACATGATGTTCCTTCTACCTTTTATACTTAGTATCCTGAGGTTCTACAATAATAGGGACATCCTACTTCACATGCAGTTTAAGTCTAAGTACAGATACTAATACCTAAATCCCTTAAACTAAGGCTCTGATACCATTTTGTAACGACCCCATATCCCAAGTACACAACATATCACACAATTCAACATAAATAGATATAACAAACGAACTTCACATTACATGTACGGTCCAGTAGTCTCTTACAATTGAAAGAAAAACCATATGTAACCCAAATACTGTACTATTTACATGCATAACATTTAACGTTGCAATACAACTGCTAAACAAGTCAAAAGCTTCATCTTAAAGTCCTTCTCTCTAGCCATCCACCGGTTACTCTACTTACTTGCCCTTACTTGATCCACCACCTGGAATACATATTTTTAAAACAAAATGAGGGTTAGACCTGATGGTCTAAGTGAGAAACCCCTGTTAGTTTAAAAACCATTTATATAAACTTTAATCATATAAATCACGCAACACAATCGTATACATCCAAATAAACTCACATATATTATGCTTCCCCTTTTCATTCCTTCTGGCCATATTAGTGGTAGCAAGCCAACTAATAATATACAACGCTGCACAACATCTACAGCCAAACAACGCTATACAGGTTCTATAGCCAATCACACCGGTCTTAAACCCGGCCAACGTATTATAACACATTTATAATACACATATAAATATAATATCTCACTATATTATAATTCACATACGAGCACATAATTATCAACAGTTTCACTCCCAACTCCACACATGTATGTATTCTAGTTAAAAGTGTTTTCAAAGCAAAACTCACCTGTTTTGGTTATTTCACACGTTCGTAAGCTTCTTTCAAAACGATCCTATCCCTTACCACGATTCCACGGAATCTGAAACAAGTTAAGATACACAAATTGCTTTACTAACCAAATACGTAAAGCCTAACGATTTCCCATCCTCAACTGTTCCATTACACACTGTATTTAACTCACTACCGGGACTACACAGGGTACCGGTACTTATACAGTACCGGGACTCTTAGTACCGGGAGTTCCTATACCGGGAGTTCATAATACCGGAACTCTCCACTACCGGAAGTCTGTTATACCGGGAGTCAACTCTACCGGGAATTCACACTACCGGGATTCCACACTACCGGGAGTCCATATTACCGGGACTCCACCGGAAGTTGATTATACCAGGATTTCACCGGGAGTCCTCAAGAACACAGTCGGTTCTATTTACCCAGAAATCGATTGGAATTCATTCAAGATGTGAAATTAAATACTCTAAACCGAAAGATATCTTCTATTCATAATTACAAACACAATATGTAAAGGACTTACCTCCAAGTTACTTCTTAACCCGATCAATTGAAGCCCTACTCGTACGGTTTCCTCTTTCGCTTTCTTTCGCCTTCAGAACTCCCGCACACATACACACTCTTTCTATAACTGGATAAAGATACACCTGATAGCCTATAGCCTAAGGTGTATATCAAAAATCAATTTGTACCTTCTAGACCTTAAACTTCTCATTAATGACCCAAACACCCTTAACTTATATTTTACCCTAAACTTACCCTGAACATCATAAATTATTGTTAAATTATCTAACGGACTTACCCTGGGTATTACAAGCCCCACCATTTGTCAACATAAAATAATTTTAGAAAACAAAGATTTTACCTCTGTTGAGCCTCAAAGAAGACTCAATCCAATGATGAAAGAGGTTGTGAAAAAAGAGATTTTAAAATGGCTTGATGCTGGCATAATTTATCCTATTGCTAGTAATTCATGTGTCTGTCTAGTGCAATGTGTACCCAAGAAGGGTGGAGTCACTGTGGTAACAAAAAAGAATGAACGTATACCCATTAGTGTAGTGTCAGGTTGGAGGATATGTATGGACTACAGAAAGCTTAACCAAGCAACCCAAAAAGACCATTTTCCACTACCCTTTATAGACCAAATGTTAGATAGACTAGCGGGAAAATAGTTTTATTGTTTCTTAGATGGTTACTCAGGTTACAATCAAATTGCCATTGCACCAGAATACCAAGAGAAAACCACTTTTACTTGCCCTTATGGTACTTTTGCTTTTAGAAGAATGCCTTTTGGACTATGTAATGCTCCTGCTACTTTCCAAAGATGTATGATGTCTTTTTTCAGATATGCTTAAACAGTCCATTGAGGTTTTCATGGATGATTTTTCTGTTTATGGTACATCCTATGATCTGTGTTTAGAAAATCTTGAAAAAGTCTTAAAATATGTGAAGAAGCAGATCTGGTTTTAAACTGGGAAAAATGTCACTTTATGGTTAAAGAGGGCATTGTGTTAGGGCATCTCATTTCCAATAAAGGTATTGAGGTTGATAAGGCAAAGTTGGAAGTAATTGCAAATTTTCCTAAACCAACCATTGTAAAAGGGATCAGAAGTCTTTTAGGACATGCAGGTTTTTACCGGAGGTTTATAAATGATTTTTCCAAAATAACCAAACCTCTGTGTTCACTACTACAACATGACCATGCTTTCAACTTTGATGAAGATTGTAAAAAGGCTTTAAAAATCTTAAAGGAAGCATTGGTCACCGCTCCTGTAATAGTGGCACATGATTGGTCCTTACCTTTTGAAATTATGAGTGATGCTAGTGACTGGGCTGTAGGAGCTGTTTTAAGACAAAAGAAGAATAAAGTTTTTCATTCCATATACTATGCTAGTAAAAACCCTCAATGAAGCTCAAATCAATTACACCACCACTGAAAAAGAATTATTAGCTGTGGTTTTTGCTTTTGAAAAATTCAGATCATACTTGATGGGTGCTAAAGTAACTGTGCACACTGATCATGCAACCATCAAGTATCTTATTTCCAAAAAAGATGCAAACCTAGGCTAATCAGGTGGGTCTTTTTGTTACAAGAATTTGATTTGGAAATTGTTGATAGAAAGGGTATAAATAATCAAGTGGCTGACCACTTGTCAAGACTGGAAAAACAAGACACAAAGGAACACATTAGTGATATCTGTGAGGTTTTTCCAGATGAAAGAATTTTAGCTGTACAACTTGCTGCATTACCTTGGTTTGCAGATATTGTTAATTATTTGGCTTGTGGGATTATTCCCAAGGAACTTAACAAACACTAAAGAAAGAAACTTATTTTTGATTCTAAAAAGTTCATGTGGGATGATCCATTTGTATTTAAAGTTTGTGCAGATCAGGTGATAAGAAGGTGCATCCCAAATGAAGAAGTGACCTCTATCTTGCATCATTACCACACATGGTTTCCATGTGGTGGTCATTTTAGTGGACATAGGACAGCTGCAAAGGTCCTACAATAAGGATTCTACTGGCCCACCTTAAACAATGATGCTCACAACTTTGCAAAAAGGTGCAGTGAGTGTCAGAGAAGTGGAAACATCTCTCAAATGAATGAAATGCCCTTAAATGGAATTTTAGAAGTAGAATTATTTGATGTTTGGGGCATTGACTTCATGGGACCTTTTCCACTGTCCAACAACTGTGCCTACATTCTGGTAGCTGTAGACTATGTGTCCAAATGGGTGGAAGCTATGGCTTGCCATTCCAATGATGCTAAAACAGTCGTCAAGTTTCTTCAAAAGCACATCTTCACTAGATTTGGTACACCATGTGCCTTAATTAGTGATGAAGGCACTCACTTCATTAACAACTTATTAGAGGAAGCCCTGGACAAATACAACATTCAGCACAGGGTGGCAACTGCTTATCATCTGCAAACTAATGGTTCGACTGAATTGTCCAACAGGGAAATCAAAGGTATTTTAGCTAAGGTAGTCAAGCCACATAGAAAAGGTTGGGCCTCCAAATTGGATGATGCCTTATGGGCCTACCGGACTGCTTACAAAACCCCTATTGGTATGTCCCATTATAAGTTGGTTTTTGGAAAAGCCTGTCACTTGCCTGTAGCCTATTGGGCCATTAAGAAACTTAACATGAGTCTAGATGAAGCTGGAAGAAAAATAACTCTATAACTTTGTGAATTAGAAGAACATAGGAATTTTTCCTATGAAAATGCCAAACTTTACAAAGAAAACACAAAAAAATGGCATGGCAAGATAATTGTTCCAAAAGAGTTCTTTGAAGGTCATCAAGTTTTATTGTTTAATTATAGACTCAGGTTATTTCCACGGAAATTGAATTCTAGGTGGACTGGACTGTATCAGATTGCAAAAGTCTACCAAGAATTAATTGATCCAGAAAAGGGAAACACTTTTAAAGTAAACAGTCAGAGGGTAAAACCTTTCATCGAACCCACTGCACTGATACAACAACCTCTTGAGGTTGTTCATATCCTGAATTGAAGATCAGTTGTGAGCTCTTAGATTTTTAATTAAATCCAAGAGATTGTAAATTTTATTTAAAAGAAAGAAAAAGATTTTTTTTATTTAGTTTGTCTTAAAAAAATTAATGTGTATATATATATACTAGTTGTCTACCCGTGCGATGCATCGGGGTGTAAAATTCGTCTAAATATAAGAAAAGGCCACGTGATATCCGTCTAAACAACAATGCATAAAGTTTATTTTGCAAGAATAACGATTCTAATAGATAAATGTCTGGATTCCGAATTGTTTTTTCTAAGTTTTATTCATTATCATACCAAAAAAGAGTTGTATAGAAATTCTATTAAAACTGAATAGAAATTTTTATTAACGTCGTATGATGATAATAACTAATTTTTACCCAGCCAGACTAAAGTTACATAGAAACACAAAATTATACAAAACAATTTTGTTTTTACAACCATATGCTTAGGAAAGAAAAAAAGAAAGAACAAATATCTAAAGATAATCAATTTAACACATTTGATAATAATTGTTTAGTATAAACAACTCCGGATACAAAAGAATAGAAACAAACAACCAACACTCTGATCCCTAATCGACAACCTTTAAGCAAAATTACCCAAGATGCCATACATATTGCCTAACTCGATTAAACACCACTGTTAGTAACCCATCAACAATGGAAAGAATATATAATCCGGTAAATGTTTTTTGATCATATTATATGATCACATAACGATTGGTGAAAGAAATATATAAAATTAAGAGAAATGTGTAAACCTACACATAAACAATCAAGGATTTGGGAATTAAAATTTAACCCAAACCTGAACAAGTTGTTTTTATATCCAATGGGTACTGAGTGAGCTTACAAATTTGAAAACATGAAAATTAAGTAATCCTGCATTAACTAATAGTACCATCGTTGTTTTTATACCATCCATGACAAATCTGAGCAGTTGGCCTACAAGTTCTTTGTGCAGAAGATCTAACTTTACTTCTCTTTTTCCTTTCTTTTTCATTAGGAAAAACAGAAAAATATGAAGTGAGTCTTTAAAACCTTTCTTTAGAATATTCAAGCATGGATGCCCATACAAACTAATAAGCATAAAAATTCAAAAGTTAAATCACCATCCTCATACATACCTACAGAATTTGTATGTCTTCAACCTTACAAAATAAAATCATTATAAAGACATAAAACGTAATAAATAAGCAAACAAAAAACCAAATCCTCCATGTTTAAAGAGATCACAATGAATTCAAAATCAGAAGTCCCAATGACCCAATCTAATCAAGTAACCCTAATCCAAGGTGGTGAGGGATGGCAAAGTAGGTTTGGGAAAATAAGAGAGATGAATATATATTATGATGTCTTAAACACTGAAAACGGATTTATACGCCTACAAATTTTTGGCCAATCCCTACAAGAAAAGCAAAGAAAAAGATTGGAAATCCAACATCAATAGATCTAATAGTTAAGCACTTTGAGTGGCTCGGTCTATCCATGATGACCTTTGCTGAAAAGTTGGGACCAAACTGGGTAATTGCTTATCCAAGTTTTTCATCGGTTGTATTTATGTTTAGGCTTAAACATACTGTTACAAAATGACCAGAAGAAAGTCCCATCAAGCAAATGTACCAATGGCAATGCAAAGCCAAGCACATGAATGATATGTATCTATTCATTTACCAATGAACCATAAATCCATTTTCACCATCACCTGCATTCCAGAAAAAAAGATTTACATCTAAACTTTATACAAACTTGTGGCCTTTCAATATTAAAAACTGCCAACTTTATTTAGTCCCAAGGTTTAACAAACAGTTTGATTCCATAACACTTTTCAAGTTGACAAGTAACCAGAATGACTTGGAGAAAGAGAAAAGGCAGAACTTGTTTTCTATAAATAGAACACAAAAGACCATCACAGCAGTAACAAGTCAAAAGAGAGAGAATAAAAACCTCTAAGGTAGATTTGTTCCAAAATAATTCATGATAATGAAGGGACAAAGGTCAAGTAGCAGACATTTGACATTACTCACAGTCCAACACAGGGAGGATGACCAATGGCGACAAGATGAAACATTTTGCTACTACTGCTTTCAACAACAAAATTGCTCTCTTTCTTATCATCTTGAGATTAAACTGAATCTGGGTAAGTGTAGAGGCTTCCTATTTCTAGCATATATAAACGATTTTGGAGGAATTTTTTTTTCTGTTAACTGTAAAAAAAGGTAAGAAATATGCAAGTTTGTATGGTAGAAGTAATTAACCAACACATCCTAATACATGTAGATAAGAAATTATGTTCTTAAGGATGTGGAGGTAAATTGTTGAGAGGTGAAGGATGTACCCCTGCTGCAAGCTTTCAAATTTACTACCTGAAGAACAGCATGTGGCATGAGTGTAGTTCCATCAGTATCAACAAGATGGATAAATAGGCTAGAATCAGAAATAAACTGCACAAATGAAAAAAGAATTCAAGGATAAACCTCAAAGAAAGCATCAAGACAATAAGCAAGTTATGTCACAAACCTGTTCTAGGAGGTCTAAACCTGTTAAATTGACACCGCACACCAACACGTACTCTTCATCCAGATTGGTGTTGGTCTTAATTTCTCCAAAAAGCATCTAAAGATTTTGGTGGTCCTTTATACCATATTACATACCATTTACAAGTACTTTTTTACCTTTCCTCTAAATTCTTCAAGTCGTATTCTTTATTAACTTGACCCTTTAGCAAGCTGTGTACCAAGATGTACTCTTAATATTCACATGGTAATAGAAAAACGCTACTGAATTCAAATGGAGTGGGAGAGAGACATAACAGTGGATATGAGCGCTAATGGCATGAGAGATGCAGAGCAAAAAAAAAAACCTAAATAGCCACCGAATTCAAAAACCTGAAACTGGATTCAAATTCCCAAAAAAAAATCTCATCCGTTCAAACCAAATGTAGGGAGAACCTAAAACTGAATTCAAGTTCAAAATAATTCATCAGATTCAAACCGAAAACCTAAATTCAAACAAAACCAAAGATTCAAATCGAAAACATAAGTTTAAACAAAACCAAAAGAAAATCACAGAAAACATACCTGAAAGTTTTCAATCGATAGAAAATCAGAGATGTATAAGAGGATTGAGTGGAGCGATGACAGGTCTTTGAATCTCAGTCTTTGGGAATCGTCACGTCGAGAGGAGCAATGATTTATCTTTGAACCCATATTCTTGATTTATACGCAATATGAAGAAGGCGTGCAAGTAGTAGAAGAAGAAGTACTGATGGAACCTTTAGGTATGGTCTTAGAAATAGGTAAAAGTATGGCTGTATTGTTGGGGATGAAACCAGTTTTTGGCGTGTGAAGCTTTCCAAACATTTTTTGGCGCAGACGTGAATGAAATGAAAGAGTTGTTGGTATGGTTGTACTGTAAGGTAAGTCTGAACCGAAGTTTTGTTAGCATGGGCTTTGAGAGGGTTTGTTATCAGAAAGTATGGGCTGAGGGTAGGAGTCAGAAAGCATGGCTCCAATTGTCATATTTTCTTATTGTAGTTTTAAAATCCTTGCATTAAGGGCTTGTATATAAGGCATAAAAACATGTAATTAAGAGTTTTTTGAATTTTCTGCTTTAGAAGGTTGTACATTGTGCTTTAATAGTTGTCTTTAAGACATTAGGTGTATATGCTTATATATGTAGTATATATATATATCATGTATATTTTGTTATTTTAGAGAAAAACGAAAAAGGACAAAAATATGATTGGGAAAGTATGAGCAAGGAAGAGTGATAAAACCAATTTCAACGAAGCAAGTAAAATTTTTCGGCCTATGGACAAATTTTTATGAAAATGGTTCTTTTGGGTACAAGAAAGATTAATTCAGAAATATGCAGTGTAACGATCCATCAAGATAAAACGCATCATCTTGAGAAGTCGATGTACAACCCAAAAATAGTGTGGCCCAAGTATGTTTAAGTAATGATTTTATTTTTGGCCCAACAGTTTGTATAACAGTTTGTGTTATTTTCGGCCCAAATCTCTTTCAAAACAAATAATTTTTTCGGCCCACTATGATTTTGATAAATGAATTTCTTTCAAATAGAATTTTGGCATGATTAGGCAAACTAAACTAGTCCGATTTCAACTAAATGAGAATTTGATTTTGGTTAGTGAGATTTGAACAGTACATTGATATATTTTTTTCAGTCTCTAGAAACTGAACAATACAGAGAAATTGGTACTTCATCGTACCAAAACAAAAATTCCCTCTCTCTGCACTCTTCTCTCTCGACCTCTCACGCCGGATACACGTTAGCGCCGACGCTGATCACTGTCACCATCACTGTCACCATCAACTGCCAGACCTGCCACCGTTCTTCTGTTCCCAATGCAAACAATCACCCACTCGTCTTCTTCCTTTTATCTATCGATCGTTTGCCTCAATGGGGAACGGTCTGTTTCATTGCTCATCCCTGAAAACCCCTGTTTTCAGTTTCCGATCATCGACCTCAGACAACCCAAGAAGACATCCGAATCTACCCTATTCTTCGATCGTCTGCGATAATCACACGCACTCACCCAGACATCGACAACCCCTCTTGCTTGAGTCCGATAAAACCACCTACCATCACCATCGTTATCCCGATCGAAACCCTACTCCTTCACCACCATGGATCGCCGAACCCTAACTTCACCCATCCATTCGGGTCGTCCTCCGATGCCCCACAATACCCGAACTCACCTCTAAATCAACCCAATGTCATCACCAAAGATTTTCTTGGACTTGGTGTGCCACCTCAGTTCCACCGAGCACCACCGACATCCAACGATTTCTGATGGACACTCGCTACGCCGCAGCACAATCACCTCCGCCAGGTTTTCTGTTGCTAGGTACGTTTCTCCACGCCCTCGATCATCTTCGATCGCACCCCCATCTTTTTCATCTGCGGTTGTGTTGAACTCCAGTGGTGAACCCATTTTGACCCGACCATCGGCTTTTAGGCCAGTCCGGCGACAACCACGACTAGATCTTGATTACCCACCTATCGCCCCCATGGCTGTCCCCATTGACCATCGCATTTCAACCCCAACCATTTCAGTATCTACACCTATCACTTAACCCTCACCCACTCTCGCATCCCAACCACGACCACTGATTCAATAAGCCCGTAGGTGTAAACTGGTGGATGAGAGTAAGGAGGATGCTTCAGATGAGGAATCCAATGGTGATCACACTGTTGTGCCACCACAGTTGGCCACATCTGAGGGAAAGGGTAAATCGAAAGTGGGTAACATTTCTAATCTCCGTATTACTCATATGCATATGTTTAGCTTTCATGAAGCATTAATTAGACACAAATCATTTGCAAACAAACTAGGTCAATCTCCAAAAGGTTTTCATCACCATATATTACTCGCACACCCGCACTTTCAGCACACTATCACTAAACTGGGATGGGAACTGCTTTGCAGCATCCCTAAGCTCTACAACTTAGATTGGGTACATGATTTTTATACCGAACTTTCGGTTACTAACGGGATAGAAATCACTGTACGACGAACCCCAGTTTGTTATTCTGTTGATCACATTAACAGTGTTTTGGGATTGGTGTCACCTCCATACAAATCTGAGTTTTGGAGACTTTCTAACCATGCTACTGAAGCTGACTTGGAGGCAGTCCTAAAACGGATTGCCCATGAAGGGTTAGAATGGTATTTTCAACGAAACACACGCGTTTTACGCACTCATCGTCTAAAACCCGAAGCCAATGTCTGGTTTTATTTTCTACGACACACGTAGTTTCCTACCACACATGAAACTAGGTTATGCATGGTTAGAGTTTTCATATTATATTGTATTATGGAGGGACATAAATTTGATGTCGGTCGGCTCATCTCCAATAACATACTTGGAGGTGCTGATAGGGCTAATGCACGCAGGCCACACCCACCATAATACACTCCCTCATGAAACGAGCCAAGGTACCCATTTTATCCATTGACCATTTCTCGAAAGATAAGATGGTCATGGATAAAATGAACGTTGAACGGTTGGTACGTAACAACACGTACTTCCAACCGAAAAGCGAGAATGATGGTCTGGCTTCCTTAGAGGCAACTCTTTGCTCCTTTAAAAAGGAAATTAGGGCGGCACTAAGAGAGTAACGACACTTTATCACCGCACGGATCACAGGCCGATCCGATGATCATTGGGAGACACTCAAGAAATGGAGGAGAGAGGATAAAGAGGAGAGGACTGCATGGCTGGCATATGAGAAGGTTAAGGATGATGCCATGAGAATGATTTGGAGCAAGGATCACCCTGAGATCTTGAAGACATTACCCCCATTTCAGATGCACCTATTATGGCCGCCTGCCGATAGGCACCTTACTCATTCCGAGTAGGCCAGGTTCATTCCTATCATCCCTTTTATTTTATGTCTTAAAATTCCTTCCTAGTTGTAACTTTAATTAGTGAGTTTGGGAATTTTTGTTGCTATATGTGGAAAGTTTTGTTTTTAACAATTTTCATGCAATCATGCACTCCATGCACACGTATCACGTGCAAAATTGTTTCTACTTTCATTTAGTTGTTCCATAGCCTCAATAATTTCTCTGCTTTCTCACTTTAGTTCTTTTAACACATCACTAGAACTAGCCTTAAAACTCTTTGCTTTCACCAATTTTTGTTGGAAATCAATTTTTGTGCACACCATACACCGATACCACAAATCTTACCAAAAATTGGTTTGATTATTTCGATGTTCAATGAGGACATTGAACCCTTCAAAGTTTTGGGGAGGAGATATGGTTATTATTCATACCATATCATTTTGCTCCTATCTCCATGCATACCATATACACACACAAAAATTAAAAAATGCACAAAAACCCGAAAACACATACACTCAAAAAAAAAAGAGCAAAGATACTTAAGGGACCAATGCGTCCAAATGCAATTCCTCAAAATGAGAAGATGGCAAATATTTCCATATGTAGAAAGTGGTACAAAGGCAATTGCCAAGCCATTCAATTCATGTGCAATTTTTGTTTCCAATTAGGCAATTAGTTGTTTGGCTAGCTTATGGTTGATGTGTTTCAAAGAATGAGTTGAGGAACATTGGATTATGAAGGGCTATTTTTTTCAACTAAGCAAAAGTTGGTAGCAATTTCTTCGTTCTGGTACAAATGCATGCATGTTGGGTTCTTGAAAATTTCAAAGAACTTTTACTTTCCATTTTGAAACAACATTGTTTTGCTCAAAAATTGTGCTTTTAATAAAGTTGCTTGAGGACAAGCAACAGTTCGAATTTGCGGTTGTGATAGGGTTATTTATTTAACCCTATTTTAGCCATATAATTCCAATTTTTGAGCCATTTTGTTATCCCATTGAGTCGTTTTTAATTAATTTTAGTAGCATTTACGTAAAATAAACAATTTATGCCATTGAGCATTAAGTTGGCCAAAAACACATAAAATCACATGAAAATCGTCCAAAAAAGCTTATTACGTGCTTTAGGTATTTTAGGTGTAAAAAGACGGTCATTTGGAGTTCTACTTTAATAAAGACTGCGGATAGTAACTTTTTGGAACGAAAACGAAGACTCCAACTTTTGAAGACCGGGCTTTACTTTTGTGGATCATCTCGCATTTGGGCCGATTTTTGCAACATTTGGGTCGGCCGAATACTTGGGCTAGAAGCACACACAAGTTGAATGGTTTTTGGATTGCTTCTTTTGTGGGCTTGCATCTCTCGACCCGTGGGTAGTTTGATCCATGGGCATGACCCATGGATCCTATCTTCCTCTCCAAGTAATCCCTTGGTATTTATAGAAGGCTTGTGTAGCCATTGAAATCATCTTGACATTACATAATTTTAGTTTAGTTTGTAATTGTAATACCTTCATAGAGACGGTTCTCACAACCGTGTCTCTAGCTCACGGTTCAAACCATTTTGGTTCAACCATAGTTAGGTTCCGTTATGTTATCGACATTTTCTGTTTGTTAACTTGTTGGTCACTTGTTTACTTATCTATTAATCTCGTTTTGTTACTTCTAATCTTGTTACTAACTTCTTGTGTTTGCTTTCTTATAAACTTGTTACCATCACTTTCGTCTTCCTTTATCAACTTACGGTTTTAGTTGTTACTTACCATCGATTTTCTCTTCTCTTAAAACTCGCGGTTTTAGTTTGTTAATTGTTACTAATCTCCAATTTTCACAGCTCACAGTTTTACTACAAAATCCCACTCACGGTTTCGATACTTTGGTTATAAAACAATTTCGTTATCATTGTTAACCGGAAGTCCGACTAGTACTTTTCCCCTTTGCATCAACACACAACCCAAACCCAAATTTGATGCAGCGCTATAGACCACGAAGTCTTCCGACCCTTCGGGCAAAGATAAATTTGGAGATTCACATAATTTTTTTGTAGAGTTCGGAATGCCTTATCTTGCGCCTCGGTCCAAACGATCTTAACATTCTTCCTAGTCAAAGCCGTCAATGAAGAAACAATCTAGGATTATAGATCATTGCCTAGATTTTGGAAGGATCCACTTCCCTCCGTCCCCGGTGACCACGTGCCCTAAGAATTGGACATCTTCCAACCAAAATTCACATTTGGAGAATTTTGCATACAACTTCTCTCTTCTTATGACTTCTAATACTTCCCGAAGATGTTGCCCATGCTCCGGCCCCGTCCTTAGAGTACACCAAAATGTCGTCTATGAACACGATAACCGACTTGTCGAGGAACGGTCGGCACAGTCGGTTCATCAAATCCATGAACACCGTCGGTGTGTTAGTTAAACCGAAAGGCATTACCAAAAATTCGTAGTCTCCATAACGCGTCCTAAATGTCGTTTTTGGAATGCCGCCCCCCTTCACATTGACTTGATGATAACCCGAACGTAGATCGATCTTTGAGAAACATCCCGCTCTTTGAATTTGGTCAAATAAATATCAATCCTAGGGAGTGGGTACTTGTTCTTCATGGTTACCTTGTTCAACTCCCGATAGTCGATACACATTCTCATTGTGTCGTCCTTTTTCTTTACGAACAAGACCGGCGCACCCCACGACGACGAGCTCGGCCTTACGAATCCCATTTCTAGAAGCTTCTGAAGTTACGTCATCATTTCTTGCATTTCAGATGAAGCTAAGCAGTAAGGAGCTCTAGCGATCGGAGCCGCTCCCGAAACCAACTCTATTTTGAATTCCACTTGATGGTCGGGCGGTAAACCGGGCAAGTCTTCAGGGAATACATCAGGTCCTCGAGCTCTAGCGATCGGAGCCACTCACGTACCACCTTCACGTCCTCGAGTTTCTTCTTTTCAAGCTTGGCGTCAATCACATATGCCAAGAAAGATATATACCCTTTGATTAGACACTTACATGCCTTGATCATGGAGATAGTTGCCACTTCTCCCCTCCTCTTTTCACCATACACGGTTACCACATCTCCACCCAAGGTAGGGATGCAGATTAACTTCTTTGCGCATAAGATATCGGCTTGATTTGTCGCTAGTCAATCCATCCCAATCACAACATCGAATCCACCAATGACCATTGGTATCAAATCTATTGGAAATTTTTCCCCTTCAATCTCTAACATACAACCCCTTAACACATCGCGAACTACTATCTGACCACCGTCGCTATTTCTACCACTATAACATCTTCTAGACTACTAGTGGGCATGGACAACTTTTGGCAAAAGGAATTCAACACAAACGGAAAACTTGCACCTAAATCAAATAATACATGTGTAGGTACGGAGTTTAGGAGAAACGTACCTGACACCACGTCTGTTGAAGCATTCGCCTCCCCGGTTGTCATCTGAAAAGCTCTTCCAGATGCTCTCGGGGGATCCACTTTCTTTCCTCCGCATCCTCCCGTCTTCAATTTCGGGCAATCGATCCGGACAAGGCCCGGTTCCTTGCATTCACAATAGATGATCCCCTTAACCGGACAATCATTACGGACGTAACCCGACTTCTCACACTTGAAGAAATTCGTCCCGCTTGACCCATACGAGCCAAAATGATTGCTTCGGCATTTGGGACACCATCTAGCTTCACCTAGAATTGGTTCCCCGGTGATTGATATTGAATGGTCTTGACTTCTTGGAGGGCACAGAGCTCGCCTCCCATTTCCTCTTCTCTAGCATTCTGTTACTTTCTTCCCTACCTCAGCTGTAGGCATCCTCGACTAGTTGGGCTTCTTCAACCTCCTCATAAAGAGTAGAGGCCCTCGACCCTCGAACCGTGGTCATCATGTCTGATGGGAGGCTCTTGATGTAAGCCTTGATCTTCTCCTTTTCATTCGGGACCAGATGTACCACTAACCCCACTTTATCCATGAATTGCCGGTTATACTCTTTTACTGACAACTTTCCCTTTTTCAAGTTCCAGAAATCCTATTGTATCCGGTCCATTGCCCTCTCGTTGCAATACTCTTCCAACACCTTTTTCTTTAACGTTGTCCAGCTCAGCTTGGCCAATACTGAGGCCTCTAAAGAAGTAGATTAAACATTCCACCAAGTGAGGGTCACCCCTCATAACATTTAAGAACATAAATTTGCCTTTGGCTCTCACCACATTGGCTAGTTCGGAAGGTCTGTTCCATCTCCCGGATCCAGTTCATACAAACAACTGAATCATCTGCACCCTTGAACTCGGGTGGTCTGCAGCTGACAAAGGTCTTGAAGGAGCAAGTTTTTCCCGCTTGCCTTGTATCTGTCGCTCCCAAACCATCAGTAGGAATTTCATTTCCGGTACCTCCGGATCCCGCCACTAAGATGTTTTCAGCAACCGTTTCTTGCCTCCGGTTGTTCATATCTGTGTCCTCCAACAGTTTCAAAAAATTTTCTTGTTGTTGTGCCATAACCTTGTTCATGGCCATCATCATTTTATCCATCTTCCTTGTCTCCACCGTTACCTTTTCCATAACAGGATCAGATGTTTCCAGATTATGTTGAGGTATGTGTTCAACTCCTCCAACTAACACATTGTTTCCGAGTGGGGGCATTGCTGTCGTAGTCACCCTCGGTTGATCGGTCGTGGATGTCGTAGTTTCATGGCCATCTGGCCTACTACGAGTGTTAACCATTGCAGTCTGCCACACGTTCGATAATGGAGGTGAAATATAGGCTAAAAGAATTAAGCATAAGGAAACGTTTCATTACATTCATCAATCATCATAACAATAGTAATCTAAGCATGCTCACGTAACAACAAATTCATAATAGCAGTAGCTAATTGAAATTATGAACATGTTACACATAAGAATCCTCGTTAACACAATCACAATTCTCAGCTAGTGCAATTTTGTCGACTCTAAGACCATCCTATCTTAAGAGTTCTACCCAAAACTCACAATTCATCGCTAAATCGTTCTAGGTTAAGTCTAGGCATCTTACATTCATACCTAGTTCACTTAACCACTGCTCTGATACCAACTTGTAACACCCTAAAAAATTGGGGAAAATTTACACCTGAATAATTGCAAGAATTACCACGCTATCATAGACAAATTATCCAAAAGGGAAATACTAGTATGGCGTTTACGACAAAGTCAAATAAAGGAGATACAAGTCAACAACCTACTAATCTTCACTACGAATGCTTAGATTATAAACGGATGTTGCCATCACACTCCAAAAGTATGCTCAACTAGAACCAAAAGTACGTTGTTATTCCACTTTACAAAAATGCTATCTCCTCTTATCAACACATCCCTCAACCCCGAGAAGTCCCTCAGCTAGAAAGATGTGCTAAACATGTCATTTCAAGTAGTGAGAACAACAATGAATAAGTGAAATAAATAAAGCGGAATTATAAAGTATGACTTTCCACCCGTTACCAAATATCAATACTTCGCATATAGTTTCACTCATGACATAAACCAAAACCGGATCTTTACTCAATCTTGGACATCAACCCAAACCGGATCTTTAGTTCGTTGATGCATCACCCAAACCAGATCTTTAGCCAATTAAGACATCAATCCAAACTGGATCTTTAGTCTAGTGAGACATCAATTCAAACCGGATCTTTAGTCAATGGAGACATCAATCCAAACCGGATCTTTAGTCTAATGAGACATCAATCCAAACCGGATCTTTAGTCTCGATCACCCAAAAAGTAGAGAGTTCAATACCATCATAATAATAAGGAAACTTTCAATAATTAGACTTATCCACAAAATACCATTGAGATACAAATTCCCAAAATTCACCAAATATGATTTTAAGATGTTACTTCCATATATGGAACCATTATTCATCATTTCCTTCCAAAATCACCAAGTATATCAAAACCCTAGATTTTGACATAACTTTTCCAAACTCATAAATAGGAGAGAAATGTAACTCATACTCAAGAACCATAAATACATCCTCAAATAACATGTATTCATCTTCTACAAACATTCCCAACAAGATCATAACCCTAAAACTTTTCATAAATCCAAGAGATCCCAAACAAATAGGAGATAAATATGTTAAAAGCTTAAAGATTAAACACATAAAGAGTGTAATAGTTTAGATGAAATCACCTTGGTGGTTGGTAGAGGAAACCAAACCCTAGAGGAAGAAGGTAGAAGAGTATAAGCCTTGGAACTTGATACCTTGCTAGACTCCTTACAAGAAATCAACCTTAGAAGTACATTAAATCTCCATTAATGCTTAAGGTAGGTTGAGTAAATGAAGAGAGACAATTGGGAGGGGGAAACTCACCAAAATCGTTGGAGTATATCGTCCTCATGCAGCTCCAAAAATCAGACAAATGACAAAAATTCCGTAACTGCTATATTTATACTCACAGTACACATTGGAGACTGTGACAGGAGACTATCCCAAGGGCATGGTCGCGGGGCAATGTCGCACTCACGAACCCACACACAATACCGAGTCTGAGATTGTGACACACGACAGTGCCACTGGTACTATCGTCGGGCACTGTCGCCCGAGGTGTACCGTAGCTCCTTTCCACTCGGCTACTATGACCTCAGCGACTATGCCCTTGGCATAATTGCAGGGCATAGTCGATGTACCGACGCGAGACTTCCTCCTTTTTTTGAGCATGACCCGGTCTGAGATGAAGTAAAGGATTCTAAACCAAAATAACAATCCACAAAATGTCCAGAGCTCGAAAATATGAATATTACGGCTTACAAAATTCGGGGTGTTACATTAAGTGAATTAAACAATATGGTTCAATTGTGAAATGGTGAATGTTTGGGTAAAATTTCATCAGTCTCGACCACGACCAGAAAGTTACCCACGACACTCGACTGTCGTAAGACACCTCTCGACCTACTAACATGAGATGACTGTTATGTTTTCTGTTTTTAATGCAGGGTCAACACCATTAATGACCAACGGACATAACCGACGAGATTAATTACGAGCATTAAACCACAACGACCGTTACCTGAAGCTTTTATGGAATCATTAAAGCATTCGAAGACTATAAATACAAAGGCTCATACCTCATTTGCGGACAACTGAACTCTAAGGAATACTCACTGCAAGAACGAAGAATACTCTGTCTCTCGAAAGATCGCTCTCGACGCATGACACATTGTTTTTACACACGACGCACTTGTTTTTTTCATTCGATACACTTGTTTACTTTACATTTAAAGTCTTTCTTTCACTTGTATTGTAATCATTGTACTCTCGACATCTGATACATAAGGATATCGCCCCTGTTTGGCGACCATAGTTCAGCGACGACCCTCCTAGTCGTCCGCGGGTTTTTTCCTCGTTGAGGTTTTTCCCGCGTCACCAAAATCTTGCGTATCATTTATGTTTTTCTGTCTTTTTCGCATTGCTTTGTCGAACGATTCCTATCTTTAGTTGTTAAGCTCCACAATCAACCTTAAGTTATCCTTCTGGACGATTTTTGGCATAAACAGTTTGGCGCCCACCGTGGGGCCCCATCTAGAGAAAATCTTCGACAAACGTGCGTCTTACTAACGGTTTCTTGGAGTTTCCTCTTTTTCTGTTTCAGAAGAATGGCAGCCCATGGAAATCAAGAGCAACTCATTGCCCAGATGTATCAAGAATTGGAAGTTGTACGAAATCAAATCAACGTCCTTGCTGACCAAAGTCGAAGGGCAGCTGAGGAAAATCGCGCGGCTGAGCAATCAAAATCCGAATGGATCATTCGGACCGCAGAACGGTCCTAGACCATTCGTTCAGAATCCCGGTCCAAGATCGTTCGGTCAGAATCCAGGATCCGCTCCATTCATCCAGAATCCAGGTCCAGGTCCATTCGTTCAGAATCCAGGGCCATGACCGTTCAGTCAGAATCAGCAGCAAGCTCCATTCACGCAGAATCAGCAGCCGGGATCGTTCATCCCAAATCCCCAGTTCAGGCCGGTTCCTCCTCAGCATCTGAGGCCTCCACCCATGCAGAATGGGTCTCAGCCATACTTCGTCCCTTTCAACGGGGATGCTAATGGTTCGTCGTACGGCAATGGCACTAGTCCTGATCCTAATAACCCCGTCGCTCAGCGGTTAAAAATGCTAGAAGATCAGAACGAGCGTGTCCTATCTGTGATCCCAGAAATCAACAACAATTCAAGTAATTAAGAGAGATCGAGATACAAACGTCATCCTCATATTAGATTTAATATCATTTTAGTACAATTGATGACTCTCTCTTTCTCTCACACTATAGCTCTCTACATTGTGCCTTCACATTACAAATGAGCCTCCTAACACTTTATATAGTCAAGCCCAAGGCCTACTAAGTGCTAATCCCAAGCCCATTACAAACATAATCCCTTTACAAAACTTTCATATAATTAGGACATTTTTGGTCCTAACACTATCTTTGCTCGCTAAGCTGCCGGGGGCAGCCGTACCCGTCGATGTCGAGCCTCGTTCAGGATTTCAGGCATCGCCTTTCGTTGACAAGATCGCGACAGTCGACTTCCCGAAGAAATATAATATCCCTGCTTTGACGCCTAAGTACTCAGGAATAACCGATCCGACGGAGCACATCGCACAGCATAAGCAATTAATGTGGACGGTCTCGATTCCACACATGTACTAGGAAGTTTGCATGTGCAAGAGTTTCGGGGCGACCCTCACAGGTCCTGCCCTCCAATGGTTGATTAACCTCAAGCCCAAATCCATCGAATCGTTCGCTGAGTTATTCAACCAGTTCTCCCAGCAGTTCGCCAGTAGTCACAAGATGGAGAAACAGACCAGCGACTTGTATTATGTCGTGCAGAAGGCCGGTGAATCTATCCGGAGCTATTTCAATAGATTTAATGCAGAAATGATTAGTTTCAGTAACTGTGACGTCAAGACTGCGATCGAAGCCTACAAACGTGGTCTAGACGACAGTTCGGGTTTATACACCGATCTGACCAAGTATCCCCCGGAGAATTTCGAAGATGTCCGAGCCAGAACCCTTGCTTATATGAGGGTGGAAGATGATGCTGCCTTTCGTCGGAAGCACACCGACGACAAGAGGTCGTTAAGTCTAAAGAATCCAAAATTCAAGACAAAGGCGGTATCCAAGTCAGAGCCTGCACGACAAATCTCAAACGTCCGATTCAAGGCGAAAGCGGAGTTCAAGACCGCAAACTCCACCAAATTTCCTCAGTACCCTAAGATATCCTCCTATGGATTCAAAGGGACTACTAAGGATTTGGTCGAGGTCCTAAAGACCGTCCAGGCGACCATCCGGTGGCCGAAGAAGTCCGATAAGGACGACGGTAAGAAGGATAAATCAAAGTGGTGCGACTTCCACGTCGACCACGGTCATACAACGGACGACTGCATAACTCTCAAAAAGGAGCTGGCATATCACGTCCTGAAGGGAAATCTCAAAGATATCATCGACGACGTCGTTACTCCAGCTAACGACGCTCGACCGCCGACTCCCGATCATGCAAAAGTCGTCAACTGCATCACTGGTGGGTCTGACGTGTGCGGCCTAACGTATTCCGCAGCCAAACGTCATGCCAGCCCGGCGCCTGACGATCGACCTACCCCTCGTTCATCAAGACCCAAAGAAGATCTGGAGTTAGATGCCATGAAGATTTCATTCGACCAAGACGACCTCGGTGACTCGTATCGAAAACATCATGACAGGTTGATTATTCAACTCACGATTGGTAATTGTTTAACCCGGCGAGTCTTGGTCGATGGAGGCAGTTCAACGAACGCCATCTTCCTTGATACCATCAAGGCCATGGGAATCGATCGATCGGAAATCACCCGATGCTCGACAACCTTGGTCGGTTTCAATGGAGATGCGACGAGCAGCTTTGGAGAGATCACCCTGCCTGTCTATGCCGGAGGAATCAACAAGCAGACAAAGTTCAACGTCATCGACTGTGCGTCGGCCTATAACATCATCTTAGGTCGACCATGGATTCATGACATGAAAGCCGTTCCCTCGACGTTTTTTGGGCAAAAAATCACGTCGTACGACCACGACCAGAGCAGGTAAGACACACGTTATAATCCAAATCTTGTACTAAGATAAGGTCTCGACAAGAACCCAGAAAACATCCGTCGTCTCCTGTAAAAGGTAAGTCGTACGTTCCCCATGACGCTCGACCATAGCATCGCCCGTCCCGTACGACCATCGCGTAAGATCATTTGCACCTTCGACCAAAGTTAACGTTAACCTTGACTGTTACGTTTGTTAAGTATTTAATGCAGGAGTCAAAGCCATTAACAGCAAGCAGCCGTAACGGACGAAGAGCATTATGGATATTCACTCCGGCGACCGTTTCCAGCCGTTGATCAAAGCATTAATGGAGCTAATTAATGACGCGAAGACTATAAAAGACAAGCTGAAGCCTCATTTCAAGGGACATCGGTTAACATCCAATATACATCAGCGAACATCACCAAACAGCAGAGAAAGTCATCCAAACTCATAGCAAAGAACATTCAAACTCTGGAGATCAAGTACTGAAAGCCAGAACCCTACCGCGAACTCAAGAACACTCGAAGGAAAGCTCAAGTATCGCTCTCGACGCACGACAACAGCCCTTGACCAGAAGTTCGCACTTTGTATTCACACACGACAAACACCTGTTTTTACATTCAAACACTTGTACTTTGCATTTCGAAGTATTTCCTTCATTTGTATTGTAATCATCATACGACCGACGCCAGTACCAAGGACGTCGCCCCTGATTGGCGACCATAGTGCAGCGACAACACCCACTGTCGTCCGCAGGTTTTTTCCTCGATTGAGGTTTTTCCTGCATCATCAAATCCCTTGTCTCGTCTATTTTTTCCCTCGTCGCACGTCTCGTCGAAAGATCCTTTCTTTAGTTGATTAAGTCCACATCGACCTTAAGTTGTCCCTTTGGTGCGATTTTTGGCATTAACAGTTTGGCGCCATCCGTGGGACTACATCTAGAGAAAATCCTCGACGAACGTGCATTCTACTAATAGTTTCTTGGAGTTTCTTCTGTTCTCTATCACAGGAAAATGGCAGATGGTGGAAACTCAGAGCGAACCGCTGACCCAGTGCATGGAAATCTCGAAAGGGTGCAAGATGTTCCTAAAGCCATCGGTGATTATTGCTTAGAAGAAGTTATCTTAGACCCAAGCAAGCCCGAGCAAAAATTCTTGATAGGATCATCTCTCGATCCCCACCTTAGGCAAAGGATAATATATTTCTTGCAGGAATATGCTGACTGCTTCGCCTGGTCGCATGAAGATATGGTTGGCATTGATCCTAACATCATTTCTCACAAGCTCAATATCGATCCATCGTTTAAACCCGTCAAGCAAAAGCGCCGTAAATTCGCTCCTGAAAGAAATAAGGTAATAAACGATGAGGTCGATAACCTCCTCAAGATAGGAAAGATCCGAGAAGTAAAGTATCCCGACTGGTTTGCTAATGTCGTGGTCGTGGCTAAGAAGAATGGAAAATGGAGGGTCTGTATCGACTTCACCGATCTCAATAAGGCTTGCCCGAAAGATCCTTTCCCATTACCGCATATCGACGCCATGGTCGACGCAGCCGCAGGACATGAACTATTGACCTTCATGGATGCCTACTCAGGGTATAACCAAATCTTAATGCACATCGAGGACCAGGAGAAAACCGCTTTTATGACGGACCGAGGTATTTACTGTTATAAAGTTATGCCTTTCGGACTAAAAAATGCAGGATCCACCTATCAACGTCTGGTGAATAAAATGTTCAAAGACCATCTCGGTGACACAATGGAGGTATATATTGATGACATGCTCGTCAAGTCAAAGCAAGCGGTCGATCATGTCGAGCATCTAAGACAATCGTTCAACATCCTTCGGGAGTATAGCATGAAGCTCAACCCTACCAAATGTTCCTTCGGAGTCAGTGCTGGAAAGTTCTTAGGCCACATGGTCACTCGCCGAAGAATCGAAGCTAACCCCGACCAAATCAAAGCCATCATCGACATCAAATCTCCTCGAAATTTCAAGGAGGTCCAAAGGCTTACTGGTCGAGTAGCGGCCCTAAACAGGTTTGTCTCCCAATCTTCAGATAGATGTCATCTGTTTTATAACGTCCTCAAGAAAAATAAAGGTTTCAACTGGACCAACGATCATGAGCAAGCATTGCAAAAACTCAAGGAATATATGGCGTCGCCTCCTCTGTTGTCGAAGCCTCACGATCATGAGGTCTTACAATTGTATTTAGCTGTCAGTCCAAATGCGGTAAGCGCCGTACTCACACGAGAGGACGAAAAACAACAATTACCAATCTACTACATAAGTAAATCTCTCTTGGACGCATAAACCAGGTATTCTTACATGGAAAAACTGCTTTTGTCGCTAGTCACAACTGCTAAAAAATTATGACACTACTTCGAATCGCATCCTATTACTGTCGTAACTAACTTTCCTCTTAAGTCTGTTTTAAGGAAACCTGAGTTAACAGGTCGCTTAGCAAAGTGGAGCATATATCTCAGCAGTTACGATATCGATTTCAAACCCAGGACCGCGATCAAATCACAAGCCTTGGCAGACTTTATTGCCGATTTTAGCCCTGAGTTGGAGAAAGAAGCAGAGCTCAAAGTGTCCACTGTGGCGACTCACGACGACGTGCCTTGGATCCTACATGTCGACGGATCATCCAACATTAGAGGCTCTGGACTGGGTGTCGTCTTAAAGTCGCCACAGGGGGGTAAGATGGTATACTCGGTCCGATGCGACTTCAAGGCCACCAACAACGAAGCCGAATATGAAGCCCTGATCGTGGGAATGAATATGGCCCACGACTCGGGGGCAACCGCACTGCATGTCAAGAGCGACTCCCTGCTGGTAGTAAATCAAATCAATGGAGAATTCGCAGCCAAGGATTCAAAAATGACAGCATATCTAAGCGTGGCAAAAGAAATTTCCAGAAAATTTAAATCTTTTTCTATTGAACAGATTTCGCGAGACCAGAACACTCAAGCTGACGCATTGGCGAACCTTGGGTCAGCTTTAGTTGAACCAATATTTGATGTTATTCCTATTATTCACCTGGCAACGCCGTCCATTGGAAACACAGACGTCATCCAGATCGAAGACGAAGGAGATGATTGGTCACGCAACATTCGAAATTTCCTCGTGCACGACCAACTCCCCGAAGACAAAATGGAGGCTCAAAAAATTAGATTCAAAGCATCTAAGTACGTCATGATTGAAAATAAGCTTTATTGGCGATCATCGACGGGTTTAAATTTAAGGTGCGTCATCAGCAAAAATCAAGCCCAGAAAATCCTCCAAGAGATGCACGACGGCGAATGTGGTAATCACTCAGGAGGTCGTAGCTTGGCTAATCGTATCTCCCGCCAAAGGTATTTTTGGCCGACACTGCGACAAGACGCTGTCAAGTATGTCCAAAATTATGACCGCTGTCAAGTATGTCCAAAATTATGACCCCTGTCAACGACACTCAGGTATGTCTCATAAATCCTCGGAGCCTTTGCACTCAACGCTTGTCCCATGGCCTTTCATGAGGTGGGGAATGGATATTGTCGGCAAACTACCACCTGCAGTTATGACCTCGACGCCCTTGAAGAGCTCAGAGAATCGGCCTTGATCAGAATGGCGTCACAGAAGCAGGCAGTCGAGCGACATTTCAATAAGCACGTCAAAGTTAAAATCTTTCAAGAAGGCGATTACGTTCTCCGTCGAGTATTCCCGAATACCCAGGAGCTCAACGCAGGTAAACTTTCTACCAAGTGGGAAGGTCCCTATCGTATCTCCGAAGTCGTAGGTAAAGGAGCCTATCGACTTCGAACCCTCGACAATCAGGAAATCCCACGAAGTTGGAATGCGACGCATTTGAAAAAATATTTCTTTTAAAATCGCCTTCCTATCATACAAAGTTTTCAGCACGACGGTAAGCATCGCAAAATCGTTGGTAAAACCACAACCGACCTCTAACGAACTTTATCGCAGGAACGCATGACATGAGTATCCAAGTACATGACTCGATTGTTTGAACCCAGGGGCATATATTCTAAAGTTTCATCATACGATACAGTCACATGTCAGGTCTAAACGATCCCTCGATCTAAGTTTCTGGAACTTAGAAAAACTTTGTATGTTCTAACACATCGATGATATATATTTGTGTTTATTATTACAGTCCAAATACATGATTTATGTTTCAACCGTTATATTGCAATAAGAGCCTAAGTCGCACGATCCTCCGTTTATTTCATACTTTTATGAACAATATTACATTCATCCACGACATATGTAATTAAAAACACGAGTTCAGCAAAAAAAAGAAACTACCCTAAGATCTAAGGAAACATAGCAATCACAAACTCTGCCCAAAGAAAACTCAGCCTTCGGAATCCTGACAATCCTGAAGAACTAATGCAAGGATCAAACGAGTATCGCCAGAGTTGTCTCCCAACCTTTCGCGCCATGGCATTCCGAGAATGTGGCTCTTAAGATTAATGTTAAGGTTGGAGGAAGGAATATCTTCTCTTCGACAATCGACCTCCACTCCAACACCTCCAGTTTCCTCACGTGTTTAGTGAAGGAAAACAAAAACATCTGCACAATTACAAAAGGAACGCATTAGCAAAACACTCATCGAAGGAATAAACATCGGTAACACAAGTTTCGAAAGAAAAACTTACTAAAGATGCCAGTACGGCTAAACACAGTCCAATCTCTTCGATAGAGATCCCTGGAAAATGCTCCTTGAAATATAAGAGCTGATATTTCCCCAGAAGCGGAAGCGACTTCGTCCTGACGAGGACATAGTCAGTCAAGAGCGATGAAGACAACGCAAAGTTGATCTCCATAAAATCCCCATCATTTCTCTCCCGTCTTTACACCCTCGCCCCTGTCGGCTGACGAAAGGGTCGACGTGGTAGCAGAAAACATCGTCACCAGATGCGCAGAATCCACGGACATCGTGTCTATCGCAACCAACATCGTCATCGATTTGGGTATCATAGCCCACGGTAGATCATTAGTCACCGAAGATTTGGAAAAAGTCAAGATTCTGGAAAAGACGACTTTTCGAAAGCTTAAAGAAAACAATCCATTTTGATCTCTATTTATGCAGGAAATCGTGACAGGTCGAGCCCTTCAAAAGATCGACACGCATCCCCGACTTTCATATGCCCCAGTAAATCACCGACACCTGGCATCGACAGCTGGTAAGCATCATCGTACGTCAGCATGATGTCACGACCTCGTTCTCCTTTCGACTTCTCGTTCAGTTAAGAGCGGACCAGCCTAGTTCCAAGGTAACTAAGGTAATTTCCATCACTTGTCATATTTTTTCGACTGACAAAATTTAAAACTCGGATTTGCTATCCTTCTTTCAAAATTTAGGGGCAAACTGTTTGGGCAAAAAATCACGTCGTACGACCACGACCAGAGCAGGTAAGACACACGTTATAATCCAAATCTTGTACTAAGATGAGGTCTCGACAAGAACCCATAAAACATCCGTCGTCTCCCGTAAAAGGTAAGTCGTACGTTCCCCATGACGCTCGACCATAGCATCGCCCGTCCCGTACGACCATCGCGTAAGATCATTTGCACCTTCGACCAAAGTTAACGTTAACCTTGACTGTTACGTTTGTTAAGTATTTAATGAAGGAGTCAAAGCCATTAACAGCAAGCAGCCGTAACGGACGAAGAGCATTATGGATATTCACTCCGGCGACCGTTTACAACCGTTGTAGCCATTGATCAAAGCATTAATGGAGCTAATTAATGACGCGAATAATATAAAAGACAAGCTGAAGCCTCATTTCAAGGGACATCGCTTAGCGAACATCACCAAACAGCAGAGAAAATCATCCAAACTCATAGCAAAGAACATTCAAACTCTGGAGATCAAGTACTGAAAGCCAGAACCCTACCGCGAACTCAAGAACACTCGAAGGAAAGCTCAAGTATCGCTCTCGGCGCACGACAACAGCCCTCGACCAGAAGTTCGCACTTTGTATTCACACACGACAAACACCTGTTTTTACATTCAAACACTTGTACTTTGCATTTCGAAGTATTTCCTTCATTTGTATTGTAATCATCGTACGACCGACGCCAGTACCAAAGACGTCGCCCCTGATTGGCGACCATAGTGCAACGACGACACCCACTGTCGTCCGCAGGTTTTTAACTCGATTGAGGTTTTTCCTGCATCATCAAATCCCTTGTCTCGTCTATTTTTTCCCTCGTCACACGTCTCGTCGAAAGATCCTTTCTTTAGTTGATTAAGTCCACATCGACCTTAAGTTGTCCCTTTGGTGCGATTTTTGGCATTAACAGACGTATCATCAGACCATGAAGTTTCCTACGCCATGGGGAGTCCAGGAGATCAAAAGTGAGCCGAAAGTCGCCCGCGACGGCTACAAGACCACCTTGAAGCCGTAGAAGCAGGCCATCTAGCAATTACAGGTCCAAGATGCTCCTGGGACAGCCGACGACTATTGTCTGGAGGAAGTCGTACTGGACCAGAGCAAGCCTGACCAGAAAGTCTTTATAGGTTCATCCCTCGATCCCTGCCTTAGAGACAAACGGCTATCTTTTTTGCAGGAACACGCCGACTGCTTTGCCTGGTCGCTTGAAGACATGGTCGGCATAAACCCCAGTGTTATTTCTCATAAGCTCAATGTCGACCCATAATTTAAACCTGTCAAACAAAAGCGGCGGAAATTTGCTCCTGAAAGGAATAAGGTGATAAATGACGAGGTCGACAACCTCTTGAAGATGGGGAAGATTCGAGAAGTAAAGTACCCCGACTGGCTTGCTAATGTCGTGGTCGTGGCGAAGAAAAATGGCAAATGGAGGGTCTGTATCGATTTTACAGATCTCAACAAAGCTTGTCCAAAGGATCCTTTTCCATTGCCACATATCGATGCCATGGTCGACGCAACAGCAGGACATAAACTATTGACGTTCATGGATGCTTATTCTGGATACAATCAAATCCTGATGCACGACGAGGATCAAGAAAAGACCGTATTCATGACAGATCGAGGTATTTACTGCTATAAAGTTATGCCATTCGGTTTAAAAAATGCAGGTTCTACCTACCAGCGCCTGGTGAATAAAATGTTCAAAGATCATCTTGGCGACACAATGGAAGTGTATATCGACGACATGCTAGTCAAGTCGAAGCAAACAATCGACCACGTCGAGCATTTGAGGCAGTCGTTCGACATCCTTCGGGAATATAACATGAAGCTCAACCCGACGAAGTGTTCCTTTGGTGTCAGCGCCGGGAAATTCCTGGGTTACATGGTCACGCGACGAGGAATCAAAGCCAACCCCGACCAGATCAAAGCCATTGTCGAGATCAAATCCCCGAGAAATTTCAAAGAGGTCCAAAGGCTCACTGGTCGGGTGGCAGCTCTGAACAGGTTTATCTCTCAATCCTCAGATAGATGTCATTTATTCTATAACGTCCTCAGGAAAAATAAAGGCTTCGACTGGACCGACGATCATGAGCAAGCGCTGCAAAAATTAAAGGAGTACATGACGTCGCCTCCTTTGTTGTCAAAGCCTGACGACCATGAGGTCTTGCAGCTATATTTGGCTGTTAGTCCTAATGCAGTAAGTGTCGTCCTGACACGAGAAGATGAAAAGCAGCAACTGCCGATCTACTATGTAAGTAAATCTCTCTTGGACGCTAAAACCAGGTATTCCTCTATGGAGAAATTGCTTTTATCGCTAGTCACAGCTGCTAAAAAATTATGACACTATTTTGAATCGCATCCTATTAATGTCGTGACTAACTTTCCCCTTAAGTATGTCTTAAGGAAACCAGAGTTGACAGGTCGTTTAGCAAAATGGAGCATATATCTCAGCAGTTACGACATCAATTTTAAGCCCAGGACCGCGATCAAATCGCAAGCCTTGGTGGATTTCATTGCTGATTTTAGCCCTGAATTGGAGAAAGAAGCAGAGCTCGAAGTGTCAATTGTGGCGACTCACGACGACGTGCCTTGAACTCTGTATGTTGACGGATCGTCCAACACTAGAGGTTCAGGACTAGGCGTCGTCTTAAAGTCGCCACAGGGGGGCAAGATGGTGTATTCCGTGCGATGCGACTTCAAAACCACCAACAACGAAGCTGAGTATGAAGCCCTGGTCGTAGGAATGAATATGGCCCACGACTCGGGGGCAACCGCGCTACATGTCAAAAGCGATCCTCTTCTGGTCGTGAACCAGATGAATGGAGAATTCGCGGCCAAAGATTCAAAGATGACAGCGTACCTACAGGTAGCAAAAGAAAATTCCGAAAAGTGTGGAAATCACTCAAGAGGTGTCTGGCCAATCGTATCTCTCGACAAGGATATTTTTGGCCAACACTGCGACAAGACGCCGTCAGGTATGTCCAGAACTGTGATCCCTTTCAACGACATTCAGGTATGTCCCATAAACCTTCTGAACCTTTACATTCGACACTTATCCCATGGCCCTTCATGAGATGGGGGATGGATATTGTCGGCAAGCTACCACCTGCCCCAGGGAAAAAGGTATTTCTCCTCGTACTTACGGATTATTTCTCTAAGTGGGTAGAAGCGGCTGCTTTTTCCCAAGTTCGGGACAAGGAAGTCGTCTCTTTTATCCAGACTAACATCATATGCAGGTTTGGGATCCCGTCCGAAATTGTCTGCGACAATGGATCCCAGTTCATAAGCAACAGGACTCGACAGTTCTGTGAAGACCGCAACATCAAGCTAACGACCTCGACCCCCAGGTATCCTCAGGCAAATGGACTTGCTGAGTCGAGCAATAAGACCATTATTGCTTCGATCAAGAAAATGTTAAAAGCTGCCAAAGGAAAGTGGCTCTAAGAACTCCCTTCAGATATGTGGGCGAATTGCACGACGCCTCGCACGTCCACAGGACTAACCCCTTTCTCTTTGGTCTATGGTTGTGAAGCAGTTTTGCCGGTCGAGGTCCAGCTCCCAACCTCGAGGCATACTTCTGTCGACCATAACCTGGTTGATTTAAGTTATGACCTCGACGCCCTTGAAGAGCTTAGAGAATCAACATTGATCAGAATGGCGTCGCAGAGGCAAGTGGTCGAGCGACATTTCAACAAGAATGTCAAAGCTAAAGTCTTTCAAGAAGGCGACTATGTCCTACGACGAGTGTTTCAGAGCACTCAAGAGCTCAATGCAGGTAAGCTTTCCACCAAGTGAGAAGGTCCTTATCTGATCTCAGAAGTCGTGGGTAAGGGTGCCTATCGACTCCAAACCCTCGACGGTCGAGATGTCCCACGTAGCTGGAATGCAACACATTTGAAAAGGTATTTCTTCTAAAAACCTTTCTTTTTCATAAGATTTTTATTCATCATAACGATTACTGACTTAAGCATCGGAGGGTCGTTGGTTAGCCAACGACCAACCTTTGACATTGTTTATTCGCAGGATCGCACGACATAAGTTATTAAGTCTATTATACAACTTCAGTACACTTTTGCAGGAACGCGCGACTCAAGTTCGTCGCACGATTTAATCGTATGATCATAAGGTCTAACGACCCCGCGATCTATATTTTTAACTTATGTTCTAATGTTTGCTTACATGGTTTAATAATATAAAAGTCTTACGACTTATGTTCTAATGGTTGTGTCATGATGGATGCCTAAGTCTCATGTCTTCTTGTTCATTTTATACTTAGTGAATTTCACAATTGATATTGTTCATAAAATGTATAAGACATATGTTCAACAAGAAATGTAAGTTTCGTTCATCGAATGATCGGTCAGTTACATCCAAATGGCTCGACCACCAACGGTCAAGCGGTAAAAACAAAAGCTAAGAAATTTTTTTTCTAAGACTGAGGAACGTCGGTCGCGTCTTTGCCAGAGGCCTCACCCTTTGAACCTTCGTCCACCTCCTCCTTATCGGCCTCCTTCTCATCGTCTGAGTCGAGATCCCTCTCAGTCCTGACAGTCAACAAGAAGAACGTCAGTTCATCCGACGCTGAGGCGAGGGGATTCTTCCCCAACAAGTGCTGCCACATGATCGCCGCCCGTGCGGTCAATCGAGCCAAGGCGAAGACGGACTTAGCCTCGTCCTTCAACTCCTTCAACTACTTTTCCAACTCCGTTACCCTAAACTTGGAATCCTCACCTTCTTTTTCATTCGCAGCCAAGGACTCCTTCGTCTTGTCCAGCTCCGCCCTTTGTTCGGCAATCAAGGACAAGGATTGCTTCAGACGGAAGTTTGCCTCGTCCCTCGCACGACCAGCGGCCTCCAACTTGTTTAGGGCATCGTCGAGCCGTACGGACATCGCCTCGGCACGTGCCAGAGCGGACTTCTCTCTCCCCAATGCCGCATTCTCCCTTACGAGAGCAGAGGACACTTGACCCTCTATCTTCGTAGTTTCGGCGTGCAGGGCCAGGGAAGACTGGAACGCCTGTAAAATACAAAGAGTATTATCAATGGACACTCGACAAAGTTAACAACGACAAAATAAAACAAGTCTTGAAAGAAAGACTTACCAAGAACGCCGGTCCGGCAACATGCGATCCCGTCTCCTCGACGGCGACCCCTCGGAAACGCTCCTTGAAAGACGGGAGCTGGTATTTCCCCAGATGGGGGAAAAGTCTCGTCCTGTCTAGGACACTGTCGGCCATAAAGTCTGACGGCAACGTAAAGTTGACCGTCATGACCTCAGCCTCGCCCGTCTTAGGACCCTTGCCCTTGTCGGCCGACGAAGGGGTCGACGTGGCAGTAGGAGACGCAGTCGATTTCGCAGGAGGCGCAGAATTGACAGGTGTTGCGTCGATCGCATCAGAAGATGTCCTCGTCTTCTCAGCGGATGTAATCGACACCTTCGCCTTCTCAGGCGTGACGACTCTTGACGAGCCGCCCATCTTCAAAGACGGTTCCCTCGGGACTGACATCTTTGTCCTATTCAGGACCCCCGACCCAGTTGTTGGGGACCTTTTCCTCTTTTTCCTCACCTTGCGAGCCATTTCAGCTTGAGCCGCCCTCTTGGCCATCACAGACGACGGCTTGACATTGGATTCTCCTGAAAAACAAATAGAAAAAAAGCGTTACGAGACAGATATAAGCAAAAGAGATCAAGGTCGAGTAGGAAAGAGTAAGGAACACTCACCAGTCATCTCTACCTCTTATTCTTCTCTCGACTCCTCTTTCTCTTCTTCTTCCCCTGTCTTCTCTTCCTCCTCTTCTTCTTCTCGACTCCCTTGCGGATTTTCACCCAAGTAGACCAAGTCGTCGTCCTCGTCTACCAAATGACGTGTGACGAATGATCGATCCTCGGTGCTAATCTCCAAGAACTTCTCGATTTTGGTCTTGGAATCGTGGTTGGGCTTCACGTTTTCAAATTTGATGTCTGAAAACATAGAGAAAGAAGATTAGTCGAGAAACAAAGCAATACAGATAATAAAAAACGCTCGACCAAAGCTAAAACTCACCCGTCATGTTCCAGCCGGACCTGATCCAATCGCTGTCGGGGTCCAGCGTCGCTACACGCACGAATGCGTACCTGGTCTTCCATTTGCGGTCGTTGACCGCAGTCGTCAGAACCAAAGTACGATCGCCCTTGTGTTTCGAAAACAAGCTGTAGCGACGGTACGTGTCCATCTTGACCTGATAAGCTGTCAAGAGGTCCTTCACGTTCATCGGCGACTCCCAGTTCTTGGTAAGTCGCTCGACGACCTGGATGACGCGCAAGAATTGGGGCATCAGTTACCCTGGCGAGAGGTCAAACTCGCACATAAAAGCCTTGGCCAGAGGCGAATAGGGCGACTCAAAACCTATCTTAAAGGGGTACTCGTATATCACGACGTACCCAGCAGGACACATCTCCGGTCGAATCTTACCGGCCTTACTCACTGTAATCCCCGCAAAGATTTTCACTAAATTTCTAAGGTCATCGAGATCATCTTGATCTCGAATGGTACTTTTGGGTTCGGTCGACATCGCTAACCCTGTTAACCAAGTTTTTCGATCTGAAAAACCCCAGATATCCCAGTTTTTCCTAGGTTTCCTAGAAATAGACTTACGATGCATACAATGGATGAAGAGTCGTACCTTATATAGGCGCTCTAAAACCTCGAAATGCCTAGTCGATTCAGAGATTTTTGTAGGTTTGAAAAAGATTCGCTGAAGAATGGCAAGAAATCGAGAAGAAATCTCTCTCTAAACTCTCTGAAAGCGTAAAACTGAAAAAGATCCACCGAGGGTCTCTATTTATGTAGTTGATCGTGTCAGATCGAGCCTCCTGATGATCGACACATGCCCATGTCTCTTCGTATGCACACACGGATCGACGACACGTGGCGTTTACAGCTGTTAAACACGATCGTACGTCAGCATGATGTCACGATCTTATCCCCTTTTCGACTTCCCCTTTAGTTGGAATCAAACCGATTCAGTTGCCTAGCCAACGACTTTCGACACGTGTCATAACCCCAGACGTCCGACTGACAAAAATTTAAAATTTTGAAATTTGAATTTGCCACTCTATTTTTAAATTTTGGGGGCAAACTGTTTGGGTAAAATTTCATCAGTCTCGACCACGACCAGAAAGTTACCCACGACACTCGACTGTCGTAAGACACCTCTCGACCTCGACCTACTAACATGAGATGACTGTTATGTTTTCTGTTTTTAATGCAGGGTCAACACCATTAATGACCAACGGACATAACCGACGAGATTAATTACGAGCATTAAACCACAACGACCGTTACCTGAAGCTTTTATGGAATCATTAAAGCATTCGAAGACTATAAATACAAAGGCTCATACCTCATTTGCGAACAACTGAACTCTAAGGAATACTCACTGCAAGAACGAAGAATACTCTCTCTCTCGAAAGATCGCTCTCGACGCACGAATCCAACGCACGACACATTGTTTTTACACACGACGCACTTGTTTTTTTCATTCGATACACTTGTTTACTTTACATTTAAAGTCTTTCTTTCACTTGTATTGTAACAATTGTACTCTCTACATCTGATACATAAGGATATCGCCCCTGTTTGGCGACCATAGTGCAGCGACGACCCTCCTAGTCGTCCGCGGGTTTTTTCCTCGTTGAGGTTTTTCCCTCGTCACCAAAATCTTGTGTCTTATTTACGTTTTTCTATCTTTTTCGCATTGCTTTGTCGAACGATTCCTATCTTTAGTTGCTAAGCTCCACAATCAACCTTAAGTTATCCTTCTAGACGATTTTTGGCATAAACAATGAACAATCATTTTATGCAAGTAAATTTACGTTCTTCACCGGATTGGTTGGGTTCTTGATTTTTGGCACAATCTATCAACGACTGATCAACTCGTTTGTGATTCGGGGTGTAATGTCATTTGTGAATGTGTGCTTATATGTGTTGGACTAGTTGCACGACGTAGCAATCCATACCCTTTGATATCAATGTGTTCCTGACCACTCTTCTTGCTGTATCGACTTCCAAAGATCTGATTTAAGATATTACTCATTCTTTTCCTTTTTTGTGTGTAATGTAGACGACACCCTCAAAATTGGAAAGAGCAACTAAACAAAACTTCGGTAAAATAATCATATAAGGATAAAATTCCTTTTACAAACCATTCTTGGAAATACCTTAAAATATACAACATAACAACCTCAACAATTGAATATCATAAGTCCTACACCAAGACTACAAAAGTCGGGTGTTACTTAACTTAAACCAAAGTTGCTAATCCCAAAATGCAGAAGACTTCACCAAGTCACTTACTTCTTGAGCACACAATCAGCTCTCCACTCTTCACAGTGTCACTAGAACTAATCCCAACCGGAACCTGTTGCACATGCCGACAAATAAAAAGGGTTAGGCTAACGCCTAGTGAGTTCAAGAGTTTTCATCATGATTAAAATAGTTCGTTAAACCGCATGAGTACAACTCAAAAGCATGATTTTCCAAAAAGAACTATATTTAAGTATGTGAACAACCCATTTTCCAACGCACACAAAACTCGTGCCAAAAGCTCCACAATCAAACATTTCTAAATAATGGATGTAGATCCAAGAACTCGCTTACAACGTGAATGATTATTAAATTTCCAAATAAGGTAAACTGGAGTAAAACTCCATTATTAGAAACATCCCAACAAGGAGGAGAATAATACAACACCCATAGGAACATGGAAAACAATCAAAATACATATAATACGTTCCCGAAAGCATGTGACCAACTCGACAACCCACGCAAAGCGTAATTATAAATAAGGTCCAAATACCCAAGCATGAGAGTAGTCATTAAAGCAAACCTTAATATACGTGGAGGGGTTCCAATATTAAAGTCAATACTTGTAATTACTCACACAAGGCTTACGGTAATTAAAACATGCATATCACGAGACTCAATATAATATTGACAACAACGGGGGAGACCCGTATCCGTTGAGAGTGGAGGAAACACATAAGTATACCACCCGTACAACGTTAATCGTACAACACCTCACGACCAGACGTCCAATGGTTTCCTACGACTTCAACAAGTTTCACCTCAAGAGACAGTTGACCTTAGTGTCTATCCCCAGGATTCCACCACAAGGCTCGGCACGCTTATGACTACCTCCAAGGCATCCCCTTCAAAGCGGCGGAGGTTCTAGCGCCTACCTCTAAGGTAGCACCTCCGGACTGAACCCTCCTAGTGCCTACTTGAATAGTTTAAGGTCATAAACATGGGCCCCGGAGTCCAACCCCACAATACCCATGCAACCTCATAAACAAGACCGACTCATATGTTATGCATCCAATGCAAATATAGTCGAACAATTACATGACCCACAAAAGAATGTCCAACATCCTTAACACATGTAATTAAATTATAAATATGACTCAAATGCATATAATCTCAAAACTCAACATAGAGTTATTCTCATTGGACCAAAGTCCCCAAGACTTACTTAATCAAATACGAGCCAAAAGCTCAACAATACAATTGCCTAACAATAAATGTCACTAATACAATATAATGCATTTAAGCGTCATATATGCAAACACATACCTCTAAGATATGATAAATCAAAAATCCTGTCATTTATTCGGTCAACTCATTTCCCACATAATCCACAATCATATATATTTCCAAATGACCCATAACAATAATCATGCATTTTTCCAACAACACTAAGGTGCATTTTTACCAAAGACACCCATTTACACAATAATCTTCAAAACACTTTTCTTTGATATATAATTAACAATTTACCCAAAAATCCCAATGTGGGTGTTTTATAAGATTTTCAAGGTTAAACATTTCAAATAATCAAAATCCACCAAATAACTCAATCGTAGATAATTTTCATGGAAAACACATAAACACTTGAAAATGGACATTTTTGGCATGTACAACATTTTCACAAAGCAACTTGAACTCACCTTGCTAGATTTAGGCTAAATCTAGATTTTACCCCCAAACTTTGAGTTTTCTTGGTGAAAACTTGAATCCACAAGCAACACATCCTAAATTTTAGATCCAACACTTGCAAAGTATTTCATTCACCTCCAAATATCCAAAACCTAAGACAAATTGGAAAGGAGAGAAGAGGAAATGAAGAACACATCAAACCCTAGCTTGAAAATGTAAGAGATGAGGAGCTAATCACCACAAAACACTCTTGAATCTTCCAATAAACTTCCATATTCTTAGTATATCCTTGAGGAGCTCTCAAAAACGAAGCCACGTCAACTTGAATCAACAAAATCGGAGTTGAAATGAGAGAGATAACAAGAAATGAAGTTTAGGGCTGAAAATTGCGGTTCTATGCAGGTCCAGCGCTCGGTGGAGTTTCCCGCGTGGCTACACCTGCGCCAAGACCCGCGCACGACTCTAGTCGCATGGTTTCTTCATGAACACTGTTTTGGCCATAACTTCTTTGTTTTAGCTCCGATTTCGCTCCGGAAAGAACCGTTGGACTCCTATTTGAATTCTCCATCCAACAAGACCATAAAATCTAGGATTTAATCCAAAATCCTATTTTTTATATTTATCTTAAAAGATCGATACCTTCCAAAAATCGGGGTGTTACATAACCGCCTTCCTTTAATTATCTCTTAAAAATCTGATTTTTCGTAAAAAATTTCCATATGAAAAAATTCAAATTTTCATCTTTCTCATCTTCGTCACAATTCATATTTGATATAAAAATAATCCATACGCGAAAATTTCACAAAAGATTTTGAAACTATATATGAAGAATATTTCATATATAAATCATATGAAAAATGATACATATACAAAAATTCATAACTTTTTCATACATAAAACCATATGAAAAAATGATACATATGCAAAAAATTCATCACTTTTCATATATAAAACGATATGAAAAATTATTCATATATGTTACATTTCATCTTGTCCCATGGAGCCCGAATTTCGCCACTTTTAAGATATGAGCAAACTCGTTTTTTCGTGAATCGACCGTTAAGAAAACTATAACTCCCAACCCTTTAACCACCACCGCCGATTCTCCGACGTTAACTTCCGGTGATTTTCCTATCTTCTCCATGGTGGCCGCTAATGTGGTTGACGCTACACTCGTTGCTATTACGCTCGCCGTGAGATCATATTTCCACGATGAGCTTAGTGTTCCAATCGGCGACCAAATAAATATGAAGATGAAGATGAAAGAATGAAAAAAAACAGATGAAGATGAAGAATGAAGAAGAATGAAGCATTACGTTCAAAATTATTGGAATTATGGAGAAGATTTTCATAGTGATGCAATATTTTAGGTTAGTGGAGATAAATATGGAAACAACCTAAAATAGATAATAATCTAATTATTAATAAAATTTAAAATTTAAAATATTTTAAAATATCTTCTAAGATTACCCTTTCCTTTATTTCAAATTCAAATTTTAATCGAATTCATATTAACAATGGATGGTTAAGATTAAGTTGCATCGGTTTCATATTAAATATGGGTTGCAAAATATGCTCCCTATATATATATATATATATATATGTATATATATATATATATATATAAACATAGGGTTGGGTTCCGGCACCCGTAAGACCAACTCATGCCCGTTGATCAAATTTACAAGTTGGTGATCTGATGGTTTAAATCGTACATTAATTTAGAATGAGCAGGGGTATTTTTGGCCATCATTTTTATTTATTTTTGTTTTGCACACAAAGGAAATCAGTTCGTCCCAATCTACTGCCATCGTGTACTCCTCCGTGAACTCTGCCATCTTCGTCCGATGAACACCACCTTCTTCATTCGAGAACTCCGATTGTCTTCTCCGATTAAACATCTTCACCGGTTGCATCTGTCTTCTTTGATTGAACATCACCAATGTCCTATCGATTTCAATTTAGAAATTGCCATTGATTTCCCCTAATTCCTTTACTGGATTGATCTACTTTAATACAAGTAAGAAAATCTTATACATAAGATAATTTGCTTTTCTTTGAGTATTTTTCCTTCATTCTTTGCTTTAATATATCTAAGAAAATATTACAGATGATTTGTAAGTATGCATGTTTTAACCTAGCATTTACGTATTTTTTGTTTCAAGTAAAGGACGTCAAACAAAATCATGTTTTCAACGATGAACAGTGTCTTTTGATTAATTGGTTTCATTGTGTCTGGATGAAAAATTCAAAAAAAAAATCAATGAATGTTTTTACATGTTTTGATTTTGAGGAAAATAATGTCTAATGAAGTTGATTGGCAAAACATCTTGAATGAGGCTTAAGATGGTGAACAATGTAATCAAAGTCGTTAGTTTCTTTTGATTGATTGTTTTCATTGTGAAGGTTCATAAACTAGGTATGCCTGTATTCTTTAAGTAATATATTAACAATAAAGTTTTGCCACACTTCATCCCCTCTCAGTATCATTTTAACAATTGCACAAGTAACCACCTAATTGATGATGAATTTAATCTAATTGAAGTTGTTAGTAAGCGGTAGGTGGACCATATCGACTACCAACCAAACCACCGTTTAGTTGGTTCTTGGTACCTATAACATGCATTATTTGTTGTGTACTAGATTACTTACTGTTACTAGAATTCGACCGTGATTGTGCATAACCACGTGTTTGTTGCTTGTTTCCCTACAACATTCTAGAAATAGAGTGACCGCTTTACGGAGTATAGCCACCACGTGCTTGTTTCTTGTTGACCACTTGATGTATATGGGTAAGGTATTGAGTTGGTGAAACATTTCGAGCATATGATTATGGGTCGTAATAGAGAATATCTGCCATCTGACTTGTCATGGGTTGGCCATAAGTAGAACATATGGTCCTATTGTGGAATGTATATTGGTGCTTATTGTATTGATCGTGCTACCCATAGATAAGATTAGTACCTCACGGGCAAGATGAAGTTGTAGGACCATGTGGTCCATGGATGTTGGGCAGGTCCTCGTTAGCTTCACTATGGTTATGACCATAACTCAGAAGTGTAGTCAATGGATAAGAAGTTCATTGTTGTAGATAATGATAATTAGTTTGGGATGGGAGTGAAAATTACCCCTCGGTAAGAGTTAGGTTCAATATAATTAATCTATGGTTTTAGTTTCAGTTAATGTTTGTGACAATTATGTTTGTATATGTTAGAATACATACTCCATTGAAAATATAACCTTCACAATAACTTTGTTGTGAAGGTTCATATAACTGTTTTGTTACTATTTTACATAATCTATTTAAAAAAGAACCTTCACATTAGATGCACTGTGAAGGTTCATAAAATTGTTGTACTACTAGCTTACATAACCATTTAAAATTGAACCTTCATATTAACTCTATTGTGAATTCATATGATTGTTGTATTACTAGCTCACATTATAGTTGTTGTGAAGGTTCATATAACTGTTTTGTTACTAGTTTACATAATATATTTAAAAAGAACCTTCACATTAATTCCACTGTGAAGGTTCATAAAATTGTTGTACTGCTAGCTTACATAACCATCTAAATTTGAACCTTCATACTAACTCTATTGTGACCTCATATGATTGTTATATTACTAGCTCACATAATTCATTTAAATCTGAACCTTCACATTTGTTTTGCTGTGAATATTCATATAATTGTTGTGTTACTAGTTTACATAATCCCTTTAAAATCGAACAATTTCATTCTCTGCTATGAAGGTTCATATAATTATTGTGTGAACCTTCACATTAACTCTGGTGCCTAAGTTCATAATTTTTTTTTGTTATAGGATTACATAATCCATTTAAAATTGAACTTTCAAATGTTGTGAAGGTTTCATATAATTCTTATGCTACTAGCTTACATAAACAATTTAAAATTGAACCTTCACATTAGCTCTACTGTGAAGATTCATAAAACTATTATGTTACTAGCCTACGTAATCCGTTTAAAAGTGGACCTTTACATAAACTTTGTTCTGAAGGTTCATATATTTGTTGTGTTACAAACTTACGTAATCCATTTAAAACTGAACATTCACATTCACATTAACTTCACTATTGTGGTGGTTCTTTGCAGTTGTTGGTTAGATATGTGCAGATCACGATGAGTGGTTGGTACGATTATTTGTGGTCATCATTATGGGTAAAGTATTTATTAGGGGAAATGGTTTGTCAATGCTTACTGATATCATATGGTGTTGTTTACAAGGTGAAAGCTCAAAGGATTTAAAATACTTCAATAACGCTGAGTTTTTTCAATGGCTGAATATTCCTCAGTAGTTAATAATCAATTTGAAGCTAGGAAACTGAGTGGAAAGTTGAACCTGAAGGGGTTGTACTTCAACAATGAACAATGAATGCTAGAAATTGTCAAAAGTATTTATGTAAATTTGGTATTCTAGTTAACTTTACTTTACAACATATCATTTTATAGAACATGGTTTTTTTTGTATTTTTAGTTGCTTATATTTATGTTGATGATACTTGAAAAAGGATAACTAAGAAATATATTTTCTGTTATCGCTTACATAACCTATAAACTAAATCTTCACATTAAGTTTGTGAAGTTCATTCAATTGAACTTAAGGTAATAACAATTTCAATTGCAATTTCGTATACAAATTTAGGGGTCGTTTACCAAACGCTTACCCGGGTAAGTGCTTACCGGAAAAATTCTACACTATCACTTACTTACCAGATAAGATTTTAGTACATCAAAACGGTGTCATATGCAACAATTTACCCGGTAAGCGCTAACCATGGTAAGAGTCGTCACACTTACTTACCGGGTAAGACTCACGGTATTTTCCTTCACTCTTATTGGGTAAGATTCTTGGTGCTTGCCATATTCCTCCGGTAAGGTAATATGACTTTGTAAACGCTTACCCGGGTAAGCATTTGATAAACGTCCCCATAGTATCATCGAGACAATGGATACTACATTTGTAATCGGGTTATACAATTTACTTAAAAATGAAATTGGAAACAACCCACTTAAGCTTTGCATTAACGTTATTATAAAGGTCCAAATCGATTGATGTGAAGTTAAGAACAATTGATACAAGATATTTAGCATCATCGAGTAAACTGATATAATCAAGATTGAAAAACCATAAGTGTCAAACCAATACACTAAAATTTCATAAAAGTTACTGCAAAAGCAATGAACCTTCACATGTTACTTTCTATGAAGATTTTCAAGTTGTATGAAATGAATTGCAATGGCTCATAACAATTATCTTATAGCCAAGTTTCTCCCAAAATATCACCACAATACTCATCCATTAAATGTGAATAGCAACCGGTATGTGATCAAACTTCAATTCACGACATGTCGTCACCAATGAAGTGGAAAGCTCCATGTTCTCAACATTTCTATTATCTTATGTAACAACCCAAATCCCATAACATACATCATAATACATAACATACATGCATATCATTGAATTACAACAAAGATTACATAATAAACCAAGTACGGTCCCTTTTGTTTCGTAACTACAAAATACATAACATCTTCCTAATCATCATCGGTCCACGGAAGCAGTCTACATCTTATTCTTTCCTTTGCCTCTATCAATGCCTTGACCTGGAAAACATATTTTTGAAAACAAAATGAGGGTTAGACCAAACGGGTCTAGTGAGTTAATCCTGGTCTTTTCCAAAATCAATATAAAACTCTTTTCACATAATACTTTGTATCAAAATAGTTTACGTAAAACCTTTCGTATAAGCACGCATATACCACACGTATATAAATACCACATTAGGATTCGAGCACCGCGTATCTCTCCTCATCTCATCTTCTTTCCCCTGGCCACATTAGTTGGTAGCAAGCCAACTAATTATCGTCACTGTACAATACAGTCGACTCCACTGTAATTACATACAGCCCCGCTGCAATTACCTACAGCTCCACTGCAATTACATGCAGCCCCGCTGTAGTTCCATACAGCCCCACCGAATAATAATTCGGGTCACCTATACTCGTTTCGTGCAATATAAACACAATATATATCTCAATATATCATATTGTCATTTATAAACCTTTTATCATTTTTCCAACCATATATATATATAAATATACATATATCCTTTTAACATAAACATATAATCACGCCTTGACACGTATCCGTCTCATATATACAAACACATATATATATTTCACACATACTCACATACATATATAAACACATATATGTATTCCAGCTAAAAACGTTTTAAAGTAAAACTCACCTCGATCGCTTATCCAAAAACACTTGCAAGTTCCTTTCAAAAAGATCCTATCCTTCACCTTGACTCCACAGAATCTGAAACCAATTAAGATACATATATCGCTTTACTAGCCAAACACATAAAACCTACTAAGTTTCGGCCCTTCAATGTTTCACTTATACTCTTGCCCTTCTGACTTAACAACAAAACATAACAAGGTACTGGGACTACCCAGAGTACCGGGAGACAACACTACCGGGATTTCCCAGAGTACCGGGAGACAACACTACCGGGATTTCCCAGAGAACCGGGAGACAACACTACCGGGATTTCCCAGAGTACCGGGAGACAACACTACCGGGATTTCCCAGAGTACCGGGAGTTCCTATACCGGGAGTTCACATTACCGGAAGTCTACACTACCGGAAGTCTGTTATACCGGGAGTCAACTCTACAGAGAATTCACATTACCGGGATTTCACACTACCGGGAGTCCATATTACCGGGACTCCACCGGAAGTTGACATCACCGGGAGTTGATACTACCGGGAGTCTCAAGAACACAGTCGGTTTCCCAAAATACCCAGATTCAAATTAAACCTATATAACTTCAATTTAAACATTCTAATCCGTTAGAAGTCTAATACTACTGATTATAACCACAAAATGTAAAGGAACTTACCTCCAAAATGCTTCTAACCCAAACGATTGATGCGATAGCCGTACGTTTCCCCTTTCGCCTTCAGGACTCCCGCACACACACACTCTTTCTATTTCTGGCTAATGATAATCTGATACCTAGAATTGATAATATCTTAACCTAATTTACCAATTGAACCCTCAATTATTAACTAATGGCCAACATACCCTTTTAACCCATGATTTTATCCAAACTTGTTCTAACTTTCTTCATAGAGTTAAATAAGTCTGACGGATAGGTAAATTATCTAACGGACTTACCCGGGGTATTATATCTTATCTCTATATTGACTGAAAACATTTGATGTCTTCACTGTCTTTTCGTTTTAGATGAATGTGTGGTTCTTGGAAAGGTGTACTCTTGAGTCTCATTGGACGCAATTTTCTTTGTCAACAATTCCATGACCTGTTGGGACATAAGACAAGGTTATATCATCCTTCAAACGTACTGCATTATACAAAGAAGGAATGCAAATTTTGATAATTTCTAGATATAATAGTCAATTTGTAATAGTTTAGAGATTATCCTACGTGCTTTTTCCCTATAGCATAACAGAGGGAATGTATAAAGATGGCTTTTTCATATTCAGTTAAAGTTAACAAGCCTCATATACCAAGGCCCTTTTTTTGTTTCCATTAACTTATGATCTTTTAAATGGTGGTAATGTTATTAGATATTTGTAGGTTCATATTTAAATGAACAACAAGCATAAGATCACACAATAGTGTTGTGTTGAACATACTGGAAACAAACAACAAACAACTTACCTTCACAATAAGTTTATTGTGAAGGTTCACTTAACTATAAGTTTAAAATACTATATGAAATAATATAAGGATGATAAAGATACGCATGACAGGGAAGGAGATTTTTACCTTTAATATTCACCTTATTTCTATTTTCAAAAGATGCTTGAATTTGTTTCAGAATCTTCACCTCTATCTTCGAATGATATTGCTTCATCCAGGTAATTTTGAACTTAGCTTTAGTTTTTAATGATTATCAATATAAACAAAAAACACACAATAGGCAACAATGAAGAGTAACTATGAATTAACATATAGTTGTTGTATTCGTTTCTTAAGTTCCTGAAACATTCTTCTTCAACATAGTTGTTAAGGCTCTGACGTGGCACAACAAGACCTTAACATGGATATACTGGAAACAATCAACAAACAACTTAACCTTCACAATAAGTTTGCTGTGAAGGTTGACAACAAGCTTAGTAAAAACGATGGATTGTGCATGTGCTACAGTATATAATACATTTAAACACGTTATGTTGGTTAAAGTTTTTCTATATCCCGTTGTACGAGATGGAGTTGGGTTTGAAAAATTATATTAAACTAAGATCATACACAGACTTTGTAACTTGAATCACAAAGATAACTATGGTTTTCTTCAATTGGATATCTGAGTAGAGACACAAGGTGAAAGACCAAATGCATTAGGAATCCAACAACCAAACAACCATTTTGAAGCAGTGAATGAGAGGTGAACAAACTCTTCTTACCTAATCTTAACATTCCTGTCGAGAACCATATTGGTCGTTATATGATAGATGAAGGTAGGACTTAACTTCTTGATTTGGGATTATGTATAGGCCTTATTTGTCAAATACAGAAACCGAGTTTACTCAAATATCTTTGTGTTTCATGTGAACTTGGAAACTAAAATAAATTAAGCATCGATCTCACAACATTACGTTGGTACATACACTATAAATAAGTTATCTACTTTAAATTATACGTGTTATCAAACAAAATATGAGATGCACATCTCTATCAACAATGAACATACTAGAAACAAAAAATAATCACAAACAACAAATTAAACACTTAACTGTCACAATTTACAACAAACTTAACAAAAATATAATCATATTGCTTATGATTCAGATAAGTATTTACAAATAATGTAGTACAAGTTAGCCAAAAATATGTATTCAATCTTTTTGACAAGGAACTTGTTTGATCTAATTAGAGAACCTAAGTTATGATGGTCAAAAGAAGTTATATTATCAAGCTTTTACTCATGCATACAAGTATTTTATACTAATGATCTGTTGTGTGATGACTATCTGTACAGATCCATCCAGTTGTATATCCCCATCAGTCTCTCTCCACTTTTACATTCATGTACAAATTTTTTCTACATTCATATTTACACATAGTGGTGATTTAGTTTTTGATAAATCTCCACTTTACTTGTTTTCTCTTAATGTTCCAAGATAAGACAAAGCACTTGAAACATTATATAAGATTGCAACTTCTATTAAAGTAGAGGGTAAATATAATTTTCAACAACTGAAGATTACTTAAAAGGATCACTCAGATCCTAAAATTGATTTTCAACAACACGTGAAATTCACTGCCACGAATGAGTATTCATTAAAAAAACCCTAATTTTAGTGTTTTTTTCTAATTTTAGTAATGAATGCAAAGGGAATTAGATTATTTAACACACGATAAACAAAAATGTATAGCCTGCAAATACTTACAAAGTCGTGAATGCCAAAACCTAAAATCTAGTTTCTTACCGAGATAGGACGATTTTTGGTTGCTTCAGACGATGTTGAAGATGATTTTCATCGTTTTCAAACTAGGTGAGTAGATTCTGATTATCTTGATGAGTTTTGATGTGGAATTCGACATTAGCTAGTGGTGTTTTGCAGTGGAATTCGTCGGTGGCCGATAGGGTTCCATCCAGAAGTTTGAAAAGAAATCGCCTTTGGGGAGTTTGAAAGTGGTTGGATGAATTGAAAACACAATGAATACAAGTTTTGACATTGCCACTGATTTTCAAACAAATTACAAAAACACCACCGTCTAAATCATCACCATTGATCAACTTTAGGTTCTAATCTAATGAATAGAAATTGGTCTCATGGGTCTCACGCAATCTGTTTGGTTTCACATGATCCCAAGTCTCTCTATATATATAGAGAGAGAGAGGCTCCGTAAAATGCAAACCTTGCATTTGTTGCACACCTTACAAACCACAATGTGTATATGTGCAGAACCAGTGTGCATATATGAACAGTGTGCATATGTATACGTGCAAGAATATACATATAATGGACATACATTCATATGGGATAATGCATATATGCATCTCAGATTATGCATATATGCAAATTGGTTTGTAAGGGGTGCAACTAATACATAGTTTGTATTTGATTTGTACCCTATATATATATATATAGGGGTGGGTGTAAATGAAAACTCATTTTCAATTGTACACATGAGGACAAGTCACAACCATTGATCAAGATTTGAAAAACTAATCAATGGTTAAAACTTAATGAAACCAATTGAGAAGTGATTAGGGACAAATCTGGAAATTTGAATCAGCGCCTACCATCTTTGACTTTTTATTTTCTTTTTTAAATAAAAAACTTTTACCCCCTTAAAGTTTAAAATAAATTATCTTAAAAATTACTAATATTTTAATCAAACAAATTACATCTAAAAAACGAGAATTTCGTGCTCTTCGATATGACATCCATCTCGATATGAGTTATTGGATCAATGGAGATGGAAGGGCCAAGATCCGTCCTCATGTGCACAATTGAAAATGAGTTTTTATTTGAACTTTCCTCTCTAGATATATTTATGGAAAATAATTATGATTCATTAATTATGATTGAGATATGCATGGAAGATGATAAAAAAAGCAATTCTAACAAACTACACAAAGCAATCTTAGTCGTTTATCTAGTCTAATAAATATCTGATTTTATTTTGTTTCCTAATCTAAAGTCACGATCTTATTGAATGAACCATGTCATCTTCCATATATATTTCAATCATAATTAATGAATCATGATAATTGTCCATAAATGTATTGTTTCTTAATATAATGGAAATTAAATTTAACTTCCAAGTCAATTAACAAACCTATTGTGAGTTGTGTCATGTGGTGGCTTTTGATTTGGTTTTGGTGACTTTTTCTTCTAAAACATGATTCTACGGTTCAAGTTTCATTAAAAATTTAGTAAATTAACAGGTATGTAATATCTAATAAATACCTGTTAATTTACTAAATTTTTAATGAAACTTGAACCGTAGAATCATGTTTTAGAAGAAAAAGTCACCAAAACCAAATCAAAAGCCACCACATATGACACAAATCACAATAGGTTTGTTAATTGACTTGGAAGTTGAATTTAATTTCCATTATATTAAGAAACAATAGACATTTATGGACAATTATCATTATTCATTAATTATGATTGAAATATATATGGAAGATGACATGGTTCATTCAATAAGATCGTGACTTTAGATTAGGAAACAAAATAAAATCAGATATTTATTAGACTAGATGAGCGACTAAGATTGCTTTGTGTAGTTTGTTAGAATTGCTTTTTTTTTTATCATCTTCCATACATATCTCAATCATAATTAATGAATCATAATGATTTTCCGTAAATATATCTAGAGGAAAGTTCAAATAAAAACTTATTTTCAATTGTGCACATGAGGACGGATCTTGGCTCTTCCATCTCTATTGATCCAATAACTCATATCGAGATGGATGTCATATCGAAGAGCACGAAATTCTCGTTTTTAGATGTAATTTGTTTGATTAAAATATTAGTAATTTTAAGATAATTTATTTTAAACTTTAAGGGGGTAAAAGTTTTTTAATTAAAAAAGAAAATAAAAAGTCAAAGATGGTAGGTGCTGATTCAAATTTCCAGATTTGTCCCTAATCACTTCTGAATTGGTTTCATTAAGTTTTAACCATTGATTAGTTTTCCAAATCTTGATCAACGGTTGTGACTTGTCCTCATGTGCACAATTGAAAATGAGTTTTCATTTGAACCCCTATATATATATATATATAGGGTACAAATGAAATACAAACTATGTATTAGTTGCACCTCTTACAAACCAATTTGCATATATGCATTATCCCATATGAATGTATGTCCATTATATGTATATTCTTGCACGTATACATATGCACATTGTTCATATATGCACACTGGTTCTGCACATATGCACATTGTGGTTTGTAAGGTGTGCAACAAATGCAAGGTTTGCATTTTACGGAGCCTCTCTCTCTATATATATATAGAGAGAGACTTGGGATCATGTGAGACCAAACAGATTGCGTGAGACCCATGAGACCAATTTCTATTCATTAGATTAGAACCTAAAGTTGATCAATGGTGATGATTTAGACGGTGGTGTTTTTGTAATTCGTTTGAAAATCAGTGGCAATGTCAAAACTTGTATTCATTGTGTTTTCAATTCATCCAACCACTTTCAAACTCCCCAAAGGAGATTTCTTTTCAAACTTCTGGATGGAACCCTATCGGCCACCGACGAATTCCACTGCGAAACACTACTAGCTAATGTCGAATTCCACATCAAAACTCATCAAGATAATCAGAATCTACTCACCTAGTTTGAACACGATGAAAATCATCTTCAACATCGTCGGAAGCAACCAAAAATCGTCCTATCTCGGTAAGAAACTAGATTTTAGGTTTTGGCATTCACGACTTTGTAAGTATTTGCAGGCTATACATTTTTGTTTATCGTGTGTTAAATAATCTAATTCCCTTTGCATTCATTACTAACATTAGAAAAAACACTAAAATTAGGGTTTTTAATGAATACTCATTCGTGGCCGGTTGTTGGTTCCCGTTTTGCTTATACAAGATTATCAGATCTATTAGTTCGAGTTTATGTTTGATGCAGAAGCGTATTTGATGAACTAATAGATATGTTTGATAGATTTAGAACATAATATAAAGAAACAGTAGTTTAAGAACAAGTGTTTATCTCAAAGTTTAATGTATTTCGATATATATCAAAGAACACCAAGAACAGATTAAGAACTGTTTTGGTGTAAAGCTTAAACAGATTTGACAATATAAAGCATAAGCATGAAACTCAGATTCTTGTGTTTTTCTTGATGAAAAAACTGTTAGGAAGAACTCAACATGAGTCTTCCTTTTATACTACTCTAGAAGACCATAAAGCATGAGCTACTGTTCTTCCGACGGCATGAACAGTAGAACGGATGGTGTGAGCAGTTGTTCGAGCTGTATTGCATTTAATGGAGCAGACGTCTATGTTGTACTAAGCCCTATTCAATCCACTTAGAGATTGACACGTGTTAAGGTTTGACAGGGCACGCTTCCATGCAAGTTGATGAACGGATCTAGTAACAGTAGAAAGATATTTATAAATATCTTCCAGATCTTTAGTTTGAACCACAGAGGCTCTGTAAAGGATTACATAGGTTCTGGGTCAGGTCTTCTGTAGAGCAGTCTTCACCGGGTTTCGAGTCTGGTCTTCTTTGTGTGTATCACAGAGGTTCTGTGATCTCCTTTTTAACTTCTATAGCTTCTTGACCTTGATCCTTCGGAAACGGCAGAGTCTCTGTAAGAGGCTTTCTTCACTTAGCCTATTTTTCACTACTTTCAAATACTTCTATGATTAGGAAGATTGAAGCTAACAATCTCCCCCTAAGTAGTGAAAAATAAAAATTTGACATTTAAGTATTTTTTGGCTAAGTTAGATAAGACAGAGGTTAAACAATACCTCGAAAGTTCTTTCACTTTAGAAATATGCCAGAGGCATTTTACATTTGCGTATTTATGAAAGATAAACTGAACAAGGTTTACAGAGATTTTTGTTTGAGAATCAGATGATGGCGTCTTTGAAATCGTTGTAGCTTCTGTTATCTCTTCCAACTTCTCTGATCTCATTGTAGAAACTGATGCAGAGTTCTCTTAAGCGGATTGTTGCATCAATTTCTTTGATGATTTCATCTGCAGCGTCTCTATCCATTTGCTCAGTATCTCTGTATTTTACAAGGCTTGTTCTGAACCTGTTCAGAGTATTGGTTGCGTACTTCTGACAGTCCATGGTAACAAAAAGTTTAGCTTCTCCTTGTGGGTTCTGAAATACTAACCCGAACCTTGGTTCTGTAATGATTGAGTTGGGCACGGCGTCAGGTGGGCAGCGATCCTCTGGTTGTCGTAGGTTCAGATGTTTGAGACCAAGATCCTTTCCCAGCTGAAAGTCTGTCAGACTGTAGATCAGAAGCCTTTCCCTCATTGCTTTTCTCAACACTTGATAGGCTCTGTTGTTTGGCTCTGTGTTGTAGTTGTCCTTCGTCCATTGCAGAAGTTCAGGTAGATCATAGGGATTCAGATTCCTTATGTCAACATCAGTGAAGGTGGTTTCTGAATTGTTTACCCTTTTGACTCTGTAAAGATTGTACCTGACTCTTTGATAGGTTCTTGTGAAGGAGAACCTGCAGAAGATTACCTTTTTGATTTTATGAATTGAGAGGACTTCTGCTCTGGTTCTTGGCTTTGTTCTGCTGAAGATGTTCTCAAATTCTTCTCTGATGTTCGGATTTGTGATTTGATCTGTTGGATGGAGGTTCTGAAAGGGTTGTTTGTAGAGATATTTATACACCACTTCTTCCATTTCTTCATATGTTGGACCATGTGGTGGTACTTGTCTTCTGAGACTCTCCATCTGTTGAACAACTTCTATAGCTCTGCCAGTAAGTGGAATGTCTGACAGGGGCTTTAATCCATATGCCCAGTCCTCTTCTTCAGGCTTTGGAGTTTGAAAAGCATCAAAGGAGCTCTTTATCAGTTTTTCTGTAGGATTGGGCACTGATTTCTTTTTCTTGGGCTCTTCTGTCATTTTTGCCTTTCCCTTGTCTTTGGCTTTAGATGGTTCAGAACCTGTTGCTTCTTTAGGTTTGGTTGTTGGTGCTTCTGTTGGAATGATGGGGGTTGCCTCTGTAGATTTTGACACTTGTGTTTGAGAGGACTTTTGTGGCGTTGGTTCTGTTGGCTTGATTTGCTCTGTAACCTCTATTGGAGGTTCTTTGGTGACTTCTTCTGTGAGCTTGGTTTCTTTTGGTGAAGGTTGGATATCAAATCTTCTTGCCAATTTGAAAGCTAATGTGAACCTGTGCCTTTCTTCTTCTCTCTGCGCCATTCGTTCAGTCATTGTTTTGTGCATATTCCTTAGAACAGAAGAAGCAGAGGTCGTTACTCTTTTTGGTTTGTGGGCAATAGACTTTCTTCTTGGTATGGTTTGGGGTTTTTCTGTTGATTTTGTAGTTGGAGATTGAAGATTTTCTTCTAAAGAGGATGGCAAATGTTGAACATCTACTCCAGACATTGTAGGGAATTCCACAGAGGTGGGTGTTTCCTCTGTGGTCTTTTGAGCTTCTTTTCCTCCGGGTTGTTGGTTTGTTGGAGGACTTTCTTCCAAGATGATTACCATAGGGGTGGTTGTTGCCTCTGTGGTTTGTTGATCAGTTTCAGGTACATGGGTTTCTTCAGGAGTTGATTCCACAGAGATGGGTGTTGTCTCTGTGGTCTGTTGAGTTTGTTGATCTTTGGTTTGTTTTGGAGGGGCTTGGCTGATTGGTTCTGCTGCGATTGGTGGAGCCTGTAGTCCTCTGGTCGTAGCTTTCTCCCTTATATTCTCCCCCTCAGGATGATCTGATGGACCATGATGGTCATCATCAGAGTCATCCTGACTCTTATCAGAAGTACCCTCTGCTCTTCAGGAAGCTTTGGGTTTCTTTGGTAGTTCTGCTCCTGCGGCCATCAATTTCGCACATACATCATCACAGAGGCCGATTAGAGTTGCAAGCTCTGCCTCTGTGTTGAAGCGCATTTTGCCGACACTTTTTCTGAATTCTTTAACGTAGTTGGCATTTGCAGAAGTGAAGGAGACGATGACTTCTGTGACCTGGTTTATCACATTTTGCCTAAGCTCTGTTAGTTGTGCTCTAGTCATGTAGTCTTTAGGCTGCATCAGTATTGTGTTGCGCATTGCTTCTGCTTGAACGTTTTGCAGGGCCTTCTGTAGATCTGCAGGTGTGATGCCCTGTGATTTGTTGGATTGCTTGTTCATTTGTTCAAGGAAATGCTTGACTGATTCCTTGAATGCAGATGTTGCGGCTATTCCGAAATCTTTAGCAGCAGAAGTGGATGTAGTTGTGGCAGTTGTTTGAGCAGAAGACTTCATCTCTGTTATGGCGGATTTAACCTTTGTGGACAGATTGTCCATTTTGGTGTTTAGATTTAGCAAGGCCGTTGATGTTGTCTCTGCAAAAGATGTAAAAGAGCTTTTCAACTCTTTCATGGTTTGGTTCACAGAGGTGACAAGGGTTTGGAACTCATCCCTTGATACTTGTGTCCCTGGTGTAACCTCTGGAGGAACACATTCGTCTCCAGAGTGAGTCCCTGTTTCTTGGACACCTTCTTTCATTCCTGTTTGAACGTTGAGAATGGAAGGATTTCCTTCTAATCTTTGAGAAGAAATACGAGTTTCAGTCTCTATAGAAGTTCTGGGCAGAACAGTGTCCAAATCCACTCCAGAGGTGGGTATCAGAATGTTCTTCTGTTGACTTGGAGACTTGTCTAGAGTCTCTTCGTCTATGTGCTCACTACTTCTCTCTGAAAGAAGTGTTGGCCCTAATTTGTGCGTGGTAGAGGAAACGAATTCCTCTGTAGGGTGTTCTGATGTGATCTAGGGCGATTGATCATGAACTATAGGTGAGTCTCTCTGAGGAGACTCCCTAGGAATGGATTCCCCGGTTTCTGTGGGCGCAGAGGTTGAAAGAATAACCTCTGGCTGGATGGTTTGGGTAGGGATCGAGCTGTGCTGCTCTGTTTCAATAACTCCTTCTGCAGCTAGACCTGCGGAGATAGAAGTGTGGGTTGCACTGGAAGGTGGTTTTGGTTGTGTGCCTCTATTAATCCAGGCATCTTTTCTTGTTTCTTCCTCTGTTAAACATCCAAGCACTACTTCATTTTCTATTACTTCAGTCTATGTTGTTATCCTTTGGCTTGGTGCTTCTTCCCTAACTTCTGTTGTAGTTCCTGGCTCTGTGACTAAGAAGTCGTACATTGGATGAGAGTCGTATAGTTGCATGACATGTGGATGATAAAGACCTTTCCGGATTTGGTCAGCTTCTTCTTCATCAGAATCTACAACTTCGACATCTTTTTCCTTTTCTTTCTCTTTTCCTCCCATTCTTTCTAAAACCTCTGTAACCTCTTCTCTATTCCACTCAGCTTCTGAGGCCTGGTTTGGACTCCTTCTGTGGACGTCCAGTCCCTGTTGGATGAAGGGGTTCTGTAGAATATTAGGGGTTTCAGATGGTTGATCTTTGGGGGTTTGATCATCTTCTTGCAGATTGGTGTCAATTCCAGAGATAGAGAAGTCTTGTTCTTCTGTGGTGTGGTGGTCAAGTGGTTGTGCCGTCCACCCAGCTGTATTTAGGGTGTTGGCAATTTCAGGGTTTTGAAGAAAATCATTCAAGCTGCCTTGATGAACGAATCGAGTTAGAACGGCGGGTTCAACTTTCCATAGAAAACGTTCCATGTACGCCCAATGAAAAAGAGACACGTAGGCCATGTCAGAGGATGACAGAACGTCATGCGCGGCTCATTAATGCTAGGCGCGTGGGGTTGTTCTTAGCCACATGAATTTCACTCTCAGTAAAAGTAACCGTTATTATTACAGAAATGCCCAAGTTGCAGATTGACAGAACCTCTGTGGTTTACAGAAGCTCTGTGATTTTGAAAAACTTGATGTTTATGCCTCATATATCTCATTGTTATCATGACTCTTTAACCAAAACATTTGTAAAGGCATTGGAGAGGATTAATAGGATTTTAGTGAAGAAATTTCGTTCAGAGGTTTTGAGGCTCTGTAGGAACTTGCAGAAGCTCTGTCAGGGCCGACAGAAGCTCTATGAAAGAAAATTTCTCATAACTAAAAATCTATCAACGATTTTGATCATCCAAGTTTTGATTTGTACTAAGAAACGTTTTTCGGACATATTTGAAAGTTTGTGTCCGAGAAAACTGTTATGTAAAAAGTTTTGTTCGAGAAGGTCATGGTGTGTGTGTTTGGTTTCCGAGATATCATTCCAAAAGATCGATAGAGGTTAAATTTGTGATCACAGAGCATATTTCTGGCATAACCTCTGTTGAGCTCAGCAGAGGCTCTATGACCTCAAATTTCTCATAACTCAAATTTTATGAAACTTTTTGATCTTATGATTTTTGAAATGTTATCCACAGTATATTTAGGACGTATTTGACAATTTGTGTCCCAGAAAACTGTTTTCTAAAACTTTTTGTACGAGAGACGTACCTTTTGGTTCTTCTTTTCTCGGCAGTGATGTTTGACTTCTGTCGATATAGATTCATTTGACACTTTTCTTTGGCTACCCCTTGAAAGATTAACCTCTGTATATCATTTCAAGGTTCCTTTTGCTCCCCCTTGATCTAACCATCTCTGTAGATCAAGTAATTTCCTTCTGCTCCCCCTTGACCTATGCTTGGATCAAAATAGGATAAGTTTTGCATAGTACATAGGTCATGTTTACCAGAGGTTCTGTGGGGGTCGTCAGAGGTTCTGAGCATACCTACAGAAGCTCTGTGATATCAAGAACTATTTAAGATTTAGAATTTACATACAGAAAGAAATCAATCAAAGCATTTAATTAAAGTAGTAGAAATATATACTTATTCACAGAAGATAAAGCTATACTTTACAGAGGATTTTCATGTCATATTGATCATTCCTAACTTACCCACCAAGAAATTGAATCTTTTCTCGTCTAAGGCTTTGGTGAATAAGTCCGCAAGTTGGTATTCTGTGGGCACGAAATGCATCTCGATTGTACCGTGTTCAACATGATGTTTCAAGAAGTGGTACCTTATATCGATATGCTTGGTTTTGGAATGTTGCACAGGATTGGCAGAGATGGCAATGGCACTTTTGGAATCACAGAAGATGGGTATTTTGAATAGAATGTGGCCGTAGTCTTTTAGCTGAGTCTTCATCCACAGAACCTGAGAACAACAGCTAGCAGCAGCAACGTATTCAGCTTTTGCCGTAGATGTTGACACACAGTTCTGCTTTTTGGAGGTCCAACTGACTAGCTTACCACCTAGGAATTGACAACTCCCAGAGGTACTCTTTCTGTCGAGCATGCATCCTCCATAGTCTGAATCTGTATAAGCTTTAAGACAAAAGCCAGAGTTCTGTGGATACTAGAGACCAAGATTTTTGGTCCCCTTTAGGTATCTAAAGATTCTCTTAACAGCATCATAATGTGATTTCTTAGGATTAGCTTGATAACGTGCACAAAGACATGTGGCATGCATAATGTCAGGTCTGCTTGCAGTTAAGTATAACAGAGATCCAATCATGCCTCTGTAGAGAGTGCATTCTACAGAGATGCCATCTGGATCTAAGAATAATTTATTTCCAGTGGCCATTGGAGTTTTCATGACAGAGGTATCAGAGAGGCTATACTTGGAAAGAATGTCAGAGACATATTTAGCCTGATTTATAAAAATTCCCTCTGAAGATTGTTTGACTTGGAGTCCGAGGAAGAATGTTAATTCTCCCATCATACTCATTTCAAACTCACTCTGAATGAGTTTTTCAAAACTTTTGCACTCTTCTGCATTAGTAGACCCAAAAATTATGTCGTCCACATAGATTTGTACAAGCATTATTTCACTGTTTTTATGTTTATAGAATAAGGTTGTATCTGTTGTACCTCTGTCGTAGCCATTGACTAGAAGAAAAGTAGAAAGTCGTTCGTACCATGCTCTTGGAGCCTGTTTCAGTCCGTACAGAGCCTTTTCAAGGTAGTATACATGCCTTGGGAACTTTGAGCTTTCAAAACCTGGTGGCTGATTTACGTAAACCTCTTCTTGGATTTCACCGTTGAGAAAAGCTGATTTTACGTCCATCTGATAGACTTTAAAGCCTCTGTGGGCTGCGAAGGCTAAGAATATTCTTATTGCTTCGAGCCATGCGACAGGGGCAAAAGTCTCATCGTAGTCTATGCCTTCTTCTTGTCTATATCCCTTGGCCACTAAACGTGCTTTGTTTCTGATGACCACCCCATCTTCATCCTTCTTATTTCTGTAGACCCATTTAGTCCCAATGGCCTGTTTCCCCCGTGGCAGAGGTACTAGAGTCTAGACTTTGTTGCGTTCAAACTGCCGAAGCTCATCTTGCATGGCGTCTACCCAGTTTGGGTCATTAAGGGCTTCAGAAATCTTCTTTGGCTCTATCAAACTAATAAAGTTTGTAAAGAAACAAAAATTAGCAGTGGCAGACCTTGTTTTTACTGTGTCAGAAGGTTCTCCAATTATCTGGCTTGGAGGATGGCTTTTTGTCCACTTAGTTGTGCGTGGAAGATGGTCACCAATGTCATCTACTAGTTCTTCAGAGGCTTCTTGTTGTTCTTCTTCTTCTGGTGGAGCCTCTGTCGTAGAGCGTGCCTTTGTAGTTGATCCTACAGTTTGTGGAATGATTGGTATGAGTGGTGATGGAGTTTGTTCCTCTGAGGACGTATAGACTTGGTCCTCTATTTCCTCTGTAATTGATTCCTCTATGGATTGTGGAGTTTGTTATTCAGCAGCTTATGTGGTCGTTTTCCTTGGTGTTTCATCTTCTGTAGTCTCTTCCTCGGCATTTGTATCTGTAGCATTTACAGAAATAGATGAAGCATTATTTGGACCAGTTAGAGTCATACCTGTGGGATTTTGATCGACAGAAGATGGTTCTTCAGAAGCTCTGATGGTTCCAACAGAGGGATCAATGTCGTCGTGGAACATCTCTAAAAATAGAAGATTTAAGTCTTCTTTTGCTTGTGGGATGCCAGAGGATTCCCCTTTAAGTCCGAGTTCTGGACTGATTTGTTCAGAAGTCTTTTGGAATGAATCATCAAAAGAAACATTGATGCTTTCTACGATCTTGCGAATTTTTGTAAGGAATACTCTGTAGGCTTTGGAAGTGGCAGAGTATCCAATGAATTTTCCTTCATCTGCTTTTACTTCAAATTTTCCTCTGGAATCTCTGTCGTTTAAGACAAAACATTTACATCCAAACACATGGAAAAACTTGATGTTTGGCCGTCTTTTGTTGATCAGTTCGTAAGGAGTCTTGATGTGTATTTTCACAATGGTTGACCGATTCTGTGTATAACAAGCGGTAGAAATCGCTTCTGCCCAAAAGTTCATCGGTAATCCGCATGCTGATAGCATAGTTCTTGCTGCCTCCACGAGCGTTCGATTCTTTCTTTCGACTACGCCGTTCTGTTGTGGAGTGCGTGCGGCAGAGAAGTTCTGTGATATTCCTTCTGTGGAAAGATAGGTTTCAATGACAGAGTTTTTAAATTATGTGCCATTGTCACTTCTTAACTTCTGTATTCTGCTTTCATAAAGAACTTGGATTCTTTTCATTAGATTTATCAAGATGATTGGAACATCTGATTTCTTTCGGACAAATTCAACCCATGTGAAACGCGAATACTCATCAATTAAGACAAGTATGTATTTCTTGCCACCTAGGCTCTGTATGGCAATGGGACCGCAGAGGTCGACATGAAGCATGTACAGAGGCCTAGTGCAAGATACATCTGTTTTGCCTTTGTGGGAAGTTCTTCTGAATTTTCCCATCTCACAGGCAGAACATAAATGATCTTTATTGAATTTAACATTAGGCAAACCTTTAACTAGATCAAGTTTGACCAGTTTATCCAAGGTGTGAAAGTTCAAGTGACAGAACCTGTTATGCCATAACCAGGCTTCCTCACTTTTGCAGGCTAAAAGGCAAACTTTGTCCTTGTTCTTGGAACTGAAATTCATTAGATACGGATCACCTCTTCTTTCGGCTCGCAGAAGTTCCATTCCTGTGTCTTCACTTTGCAGAGAGCAGAAAGTTCTTTTGAATAACACATTGAATCCTGTATCACAAAGTTGGCTTACACTAAGTAGGTTGTGTTTAAGGCCATCCACATATGCAACTTTGTATACAGAAACGTCTTTCTTCTTTATGACTCCATAGCCTTTGATGTGTCCCTTCTTGTTGTCTCCAAAAGTTACAGATCCACCATCGAGTGTTTCTCTGTACGTGCGTGGATTAGAGATGGCCAAACTGACCCGACCCGACCCGACCCGAAACCGGCCAAGAACCGGTTCTGACCCGGCCCGGTCAAGAACCGGTTTTGAGCCCGAGAGCCGGGACCGGTTCGGCTATATATAGATTTCCTCGGCCAGACCCGGCCCGACCCGGGACCGGTTCGTGACCCGGTTCGTGGCCCGACCCGGCCCGACCCGATTTTTTTCAAAAAAATAGATCCGTTGGCTAGCCGTTTTATATCCCTTGTGACCGTTTTTTTCATCAAAAAACACCCTCCAAACCCCATATAAATACTAGGGGTGTTATGGAGGTCATCACCACCTTACATTGCTTATAAAACGCAAAAAAACGCATACAATTCTCATTTCTCGGCTCTTATATTCGTTTCTCGCAAAAAACGCATACAATTCTCTAGTCTCTAGTCTATACTCTCTAGTCTCTACTCTCTAGTATCAAAAAAATGGCCGAACAAAATTACGTCGTTGTTGCCGATCATTCACGAAAAGCAGCGGTTTGGGAGAATTTCAACTTGGTCAAATTTCCCGACGGTACAAAAAAAGCTCAATGCAAACGATGTGGAGATTTCCTAAAACCCGAATCAAATAGCACGTTAAAGCGCCACTTCGAGGATAGATGCAAGAGGTTGAAATCGGCTTAAGTAAACTTAATGAGCCTTTAACTAAGTTTAGGCTTATGTTACGTCGAATTTTCACAAGAAATAAAAAAACGCAAAACTTATATAAAGATTATTGCAAACAAGTCGGTTTTAAAGCTTTGGGACCGGCGCACGATATGCCGGTTCGATGGAATTCGACTTGGAAAATGATGGATAATTTATTAAGACAACAACAATATATTCAAGCATTTTATAACATTTATTACCCGGATAACACGATAACTCAGGATGATTGGACAAGGATTCATGGCTTTCACGATATTTTGGGCGATTTCAAAACTGCAACAACTTTGTTATCCGGTGTTTATTATCCAACGAGCCCTTTACTTTTAAATCAACTTTATATTTTGGCAAGTAAAATTGCTCAATACGAACAGGATTTGCACTTTCACGACGTCGTGAAACCAATGAAAGAAAAATTGGTAAAATATTTTAAAAAGATCCCATTCACTTTTCTTTGTGCCGCGGCATTAAACCCGTTTTTAAATGTTACGGGTGTCGAAGTTTTAATACACGCAATATGTGTATCGTTTGGTTTGGATTCTCTTACAAATTCTAGCTTTTCAAGGAAACGCATACAACAATTTAATATTGATTTTCATCAATTATATGAGATTTATAGAGTTAATTATGGGGGAGGAAGCCAACAAACCCCTACACCTCAAATGTTTTCACCGGGTTCTAGTAGCAGTCGTGGCCGAAACCGAGAAGACTTAATGCAAACTTTAATGCAATCGGTTGTCATGGAATCTTCTAAAAAAGCTAGATATGATGGGGATAATTTGGGTGAATTCAATCAATACATACGTACTAATTTTATAACGGCATCCTTCACAAACGTCGTAGATGTTGAATCCCTAGATTTATTAGAATGGTGGAAAAGTAAACAATCAAGTTTCCCAATTATGGCCACTATTGCACTTGATATACTAACAATCCAAGCTAGTACTGTAGCTTCGGAGTCGGCCTTTTCTCTTAGTGGCAGGGTCATATCGGAGCGTCGGACAAAATTAACCCCAAAATCGGTGGAGTGCTGCGTATGTCTGAAGGATTACTTGGATGGAGAAGACCGCATTCAAAATCGAACGAACCTGGAGGATGATTTAGAAGGCGTGGAAGAAAACTTATTCGAAAACGAGACGGATGAACTACTAAGTACGCCGTCCGTATCCGATACTTCTGAAGTTAGTAGTGTCATAGATGACGAAGAAGTAGACATAGACCCCCTTGACGATCAAACGGATATTACACGACTGATGCAGTACAATACTCTTGAAGTCTACAATACAGATCAGAATCCATACTACGCTCCATACAATCCATTCAACTATAATCCATTCAATTACTATCCGGGTGATGGGGGTGGAAGTTCGGGAGCGGGACCTTCGAATGTTTAGAATTTATGTATTGTAACTTGTAACTTTATATATAAATTATAAAACGTAAAAGTGTATTTTAGTGATATATATTATAAATAAAACGTATTTTTAAAGTGTATTTTACTTATCCAATGATTCCAATCCATTTTTTTGTTAAAGTTTAGTAATTAATTATTATACAAAGAAAGTAGTTAAAAAACATAAAAATCGCGAACCCGATCATAAAACCGGTTCTCGGCCCGACCCGGCCCGGTTTTCCTAAAACCGGGTTCACTTACGCTTAAACGGGTCAGGGGATCTCGGTTTAAACCCGACCCGACCCGACCCGGTTCTGGGATGACCCGGTTCTCGCTGTTACTGTGTGGAACCGGGTTGTCCCCCGACCCGACCCGACCCGGCCCGAACCCGTTTTTTGGCCACCTCTAACGTGGATAGTGAACTTCTGTCGCCAGTCATGTGCCTCGAGCATCCGGAGTCTAGATACCAGATAGGCACGGACCGCTTCTGCAAGGCAATCATTGAGATTTAGGTACCCATATCCACATGGGTCCAATATTGTTAGAATTTTTCAAGTTTGCCTTAGCATTCTTGAAATACATTTTATCTTTTGTAGAAGAATCAGATTGTTTCTTTGTGGGATTTGACTTTTGAATTTGGGTAGAAAGTGAACAATCTTGACTAGAGAAGTGATTATTTAATTTGAACATAAGATCAAAGCAATGACAGTATTGAATATGAGACGTGATTTGCTTGAACTTTTCATTGAATTCATTGAACTGAGTCACAGAGGCATTACATTCTTTCTTAACATTAGATTTCCTATTACAAGAAGATCTATGAATACTAGAATGTTGATTGCAAAAGCTTTGTTTAGTTCTTGCCTTCTGTGAGTCTCTTCTGTGGTGAACATCTTTCTTCACTGTCACAGAGGAAAAAGATTTGTTAACTTTAGGCCATTTTCCCTTTTGTTGCCAAGTGGGATTTTCGTTAATTTGCCTTAAAGGTTTTGAAAATTTTGAACTTTTAGGATCTACAGAGGTCTTCTTTAACATATCAAGCTCAACAGAGGTTTTGACTTGTAAATACATGTTCAGAAAATCTGGGCAGATAGGTATCTCTGTGATTTTCTCTTTTGGAGAAATAGTTTTGTTAAGAACTTCAGAGGAGAATTTAACATCCTCTGTGTCATAGTGAACTATCCCTGATGTAACGTCAGTCTCTGAGTCGTCAGAAGATGAATCGTCCTCATATACAGAGGTTTATTCATCTCTTTCGACAGAGGCTGGAGTTTCCGAGCATGTATCATACGATCTTTCTTCCTCTGTAAAATAATTTTCATAGATGGCAGAGGTTTCTGATAAGATCTCTTCAGCGAGAATTTTATCTACAGAAGATGTACAGAAGTTTTCTAAAACGTTTGTTTTCCATACTTCCAAAAATTCCTTTTCAATTGTTTCTGTAAGTTTTTCTTCTGAAAAAATGGGTGTAAACTCAGGAGCTTCTGCTAATAATTTCTTTTCAACATTTATCATACAGACAAAAGCAACCTGCGTTTGAGTCTCTGGTTTACCAAACTTAAAGATACCAATCTGATCTTGTGTTTTCAGATATTTCTTTGGTTTGATTCCTCTATTGACAGAGGTTGAAGATGATGAATCTGTGTTTTCAAACCACACGTTGATCATCTTCGTATGTTTCCTTAAGTGAGGTTCCACAAAGATTTTAGCCCTTTTACTTACAGAGAGTAAGTTTGGAAAATCTGGTTTGTTTGTTTTTCCCAACATAAACAGAGAAGACAGAGGTTTAATTCTTTTGCCTTCAACACCTAGGGTAATATCATCGTACCCTATACCTCGTCTTCCTATTTGTGAGTTTACTTTTTCATAAACCTTCTGTGCATCTTTATAGTTTTTGAGTAAAACTTCTCTTCTGAGTAGATCTTGCCAAAGTACCTCTCTCTCTCTTTGAAAGTATTCCTTGAGAGCTCTTATGTCAGTAGTTTCACTCCTGGAAACTGAAAGTTCTTTTATTTTGATTTTTAACTCAGAGGTTAATTCAGAAATTTGTTTTTTTAAAGGATCTAGATTTTTGTTCCAATTCTTTTCTCTTCTCTCCTTTTCTTCAAAAAATTTGGCTTTTTCTTGAGTGAGAAGCCGTACTTCTCTCTCATTAAAGGTGAGTCTTTTCTGAATGCCTACATTTAATTCTTTTAGTTCAATCAGTTCAATAAGTTTAAGTGAATCATCATCTACATAATTAGTACAAGAGGTAGAGTTTGAAGTGGATACCTCAGTGCCGGAGTTGATTTATGCCATGCCATAGAACAGGGCATTGGTTGTGTATTCTTCGTCAGAGGTAGAGTCTGACTCGAAGTCCTCTTTGTTCGCCTCAGAATGCCCTTTGTTCGCCATTAGAGATTTTTGTGCATAATACTCAGCCTTCTTTTTGTAAAAAGCTGAGTCCTTCTGTGGGCGATTTGGTCTGCTTCTGCACTCATTTGCGAAATGGCCTGGCTTCCCGCAGTTGAAACAACCTTGGGAAGTGTTTCCAGCACGATCGTCGGACTTTTGTCGGTCTCCACCTTTCTCCGATCGGCATTCATTTGCGTAATGACCATGCTTGCCACATTTGTAACATTCTTGTTGTGTGTGGCTCACCTTGTCATCTGACCTCTGTCAGTTACTACTTCTGTAGTTTCTGTCGCTTGACCTCTGTCGGTCACTTCTATCATTTGACCTCTGTCGGTCACTTGATTCTTCTCTTCTTCCGTTATCTCTGTTGTCACCTTGGTTGTCTCTGCCATATCGATCATTTCCTGAACCTCTTTGGTTTCCTCTGAACTCTCTTGTCAACAGAGCTAAGGATTTAGCTAATGACGCAAGAGTTATCTCTTCTTCTATCAGCTCGTCTTCTTCGCTATCAACCATCACTATCTTCTTCTTTTCCTTTTTCTTCTCCTCTGTTGCTCTCTCATTTCTTGGTCTCTCTGCAGCCTCTGTAGACTTACTAACCAATGCATATGGTGCAATGGTTAGTGTTTTAGCCTGTGCTATTTGAGGCTCTTGTGCGGCTAGTGTTCCATAGAGATCAGAGAGAGTCCAGGAGTCTAGATCTTGGTTTGTTTGTAAGGACATAGATAGCTGGAGCCATTCATCATTCAGGCTTTTTAGAAACATGACATTATTTTCTTCTGAGGTTCTGTGAATGCCAGACTTTCTACATTTGTTTATGAGAGAGTTGAACCTGTCGTACGTCGTTTGCAGAGATTCTATTGCAGAGGCTCTGAATGCATGATATTCATTTATGTACTGTGCCCTTCGGTTCTTCTGCGTTTTAGTACCCCTTTCCAACTGTCTTTCTAATTCTTTCCAAAGATCGTGCGCAGTTTCGCATGCATCTAAGGATTGAAAAAGTTCGTTGGGGATAGCCATTATCAATATTCTTTTTGTTTTCTGTGCAACTTCATCTTCTGCCTTATCTTCATTTGACCATTCTTCTTTTGGCTTCGGTTTTTGATGTTCAGGGATTTCAGGAGATTCAGCAGTAGCTGGTACTCGTGGTACTACTATCATGGGAATAGGAGGAAGGTTGTAAAGATATTGTACTAGATTTTTTTCAGTACCCTCAAAGAAATGGACCATTCTTATTTTCCATTGAGGATACTCATCTCGAAGGAGAGTAGGAGGCTTGGTGAGTGAACCAGCAGTAAAGAAGTTATTTGTATTTGTCATTGTAAAGGGTCTGAAAAGATAGTATGATTAAAGAGTATGAGTCTGATGATCTGGAAAGTTTTCTGGGTTTGAACAGTTCCCAGAGTACACTTTAATGGAGTTTTAACCTTGAAATGAGGAATAGGTTAAAACAGAATGATGTCTATCACCAATCTTGTAACAAAGAGGATCTCTTGATATTTACAATCAAGGAAGGCTCTGATACCAATTGTTGGTTCTCGTTTTGCTTATACAAGATTATCAGATCTATTAGTTCGAGTTTATGTTTGATGCGGAAGCGTATTTGATGAACTAACAGATATGTTTGATAGATTTAGAAAATAATATAAAGAAACAGTAGTTTAAGAACAAGTGTTTATCTCAAAGTTTACTGTATTTCGATATATATCAAAGAACACCAAGAACAGATTAAGAACTGTTTTGGTGTAAAGCTTAAACAGATTTTACAATATAAAGCATAAGCATGAAACTCAGATTCTTGTGTTTTTCTTGATGAAAAAACTGTTAGGAAGAACTCAACATGAGTCTTCCTTTTATACTACTCTAGAAGACCATAAAGCATGAGCTACTGTTCTTCCGACGGCATGAACAGTAGAACGGATGGTGTGAGCAGTTGTTCGAGTTGTATTGCATTTAATGAAGCGGACGTCTATGTTGTACTAAGCCCTATTCAATCCACTTAGAGCTTGACACATGTTGAGGTTTGACAGGGCACGCTTCCATGCAAGTTGATGAACGGATCTAGTAACAGTAGAAAGATATTTATAAATATCTTCCAAATCTTTAGTTTGAACTACAGAGGCTCTGTAAAGGATTACAGAGGTTCTGGGTCTGGTCTTCTGTAGAGCAGTCTTCACCGGGTTCCGAGTCTGATCTTCTTTGTGTGTATCACAGAGGTTTTGTGATCTCCTTTGTAACTTCTGCAACTTCTTGACCTTGATCCTTCGGAAACGGCAGAGTCTCTGTAAGAGGCTTTCTTCACTTAGCCTATTTTTCCTACTTTCAAATACTTCTATGATTAGGAAGATTGAAGCTAACACCGGTGAATTTCACGTGTTGTTGAAAATTAATTTTAGGATCTAAGTGATCCTTTTAAGTAATCTTCAGTTGTTGAAAATTATATTTACCCTCTAATTTAATTGAAGTTGCAATCTTATATGATGTTTCCAGTGCTTTGTCTTATCTTGGAACATTAAGAGAAAACAAGTAAAGTGGAGATTTATCAAAAACTAAATCACCACTGTGTGCAAATATGAATGTAGAAAAAAATTGTACTTGTACATGAATGGAAAAGTGGAGAGAGACTGATGGGGATATACAACTGGATGGATCTGTACAGATAGTCATCACACAACAGATCATTAGTATAAAATACTTGTATTCATGAGTAAAAGCTTGATAATATAACTTCTTTTGACTATCATAACTTAGGTTCTCTAATTAGATCAAACAAGTTCCTTGTCAAAAAGATTGAATTCATATTTTTGGCTAACTTGTACTACATGATTTGTAAATACTTATCTGAATCATAAGCAACATGCTTATATTTTTTGTTAAGTTTGTTGTAAATTGTGACAGTTAAGTGTTTAATTTGTTGTTTGTGATTATTTTTTGTTTCTAGTATGTTCATTGTTGATAGAGATGTGAATCTCATATTTTTTTTGATAACACGTATAATTTAAAGTAGATAACTTATTTATAGTGTATGTACCAACGTAATGTTGTGAGATCGATGCTTAATTGATTTTAGTTTCCAAGTTCACATGAAACACAAAGATATTTGAGTAAACTCGGTTTCTGTATTTGACAAATAAGGCCTATACATAATCCCAAATCAAGAAGTTAAGTCCTACCTTCATCTATCATATAACGACCAATATGGTTCTCGACAGGAATGTTAAGATTAGGTAAGAAGAGTTTGTTCACCTCTCATTCACTGCTTCAAAATGGTTGTTTGGTTGTTGGATTCCAAATGCATTTGGTCTTTCACCTTGTGTCTCTACTCAGATATCCAATCGAAGAAAACCATAGTTATCTTTGTGATTCAAGTTACAAAGTATGTGTATGATCTTAGTTTAATATAATTTTTCAAACCCAACTCCATGTCGTACAACGGGATATAGAAAAACTTTAACCAACAGAACGTGTCTAAATGTATTACATACTGTAGCACATGCACAATCCATCGTTTTTACTAAGCTTGTTGTCAACCTTCACAGCAAACTTATTGTGAAGGTTAAGTTGTTTGTTGATTGTTTCCAGTATATCCATGTTAAGGTCTTGTTGTGCCACGTCAGAGCCTTAACAACTATGTTGAAGAAGAATGTTTCAGGAACTTAAGAAACGAATACAACAACTATATGTTAATTCATAGTTACTCTTTATTGTTGCCTATTGTGTGTTTTTTGTTTATATTGATAATCATAAAAAACTAAAGCTAAGTTCAAAATTACCTGGATGAAGCAATATCATTCGAAGATAGAGGTGAAGATTCTGAAACAAATTCAAGCGTCTTTCGAAAATAGAAATAAGGTGAATATTAAAGGTAAAAATCTCCTTCCCTGTCATGTGTATCTTTGTCATCCTTATATTATTTCATATAGTATTTTAAACTTATAGTTAAGTGAACCTTCACAATAAACTTATTGTGAAGGTAAGTTGTTTGTTGTTTGTTTCCAGTATGTTCAACACAACACTATTGTGTGATCTTATGCTTGTTGTTCATTTCAATATGAACCTACAAATATCTAATAACATTACCACCATTTAAAAGATCATAAGTTAATGGAAACAAAAAAAGGGCCTTGGTATATGAGGCTTGTTAACTTTAACTGAATATGAAAAAGCCATCTTTATACATTCCCTCTGTTATGCTATAGGGAAAAAGCACGTAGGATAATCTCTAAACTATTACAAATTGACTATTATATCTAGAAATTATCAAAAATTTGCACTCCTTTGTATAATGCAGTACGTTTGAAGGATGATATAACCTTGTCTTATGTCCCAACAGGTCATGGAATTGTTGACAAAGAAAATTGCGTCCAATGAGACTCAAGAGTACACCTTTCCAAGAACCACACATTCATCTAAAACGAAAAGACAGTGAAGACATCAAATGTTTTCAGTCAAGATAGAGATAAGATAATAGAAATGTTGAGAATATGGAGCTTTCCACTTCATTGGTGACGACATGTCGTGAATTGAAGTTTGATCACATACCGGTTGCTATTCACATTTAATGGATGAGTATTGTGGTGATATTTTGGGAGAAACTTGGCTATAAGATAATTGTTATGAGCCATTGCAATTCATTTCATACAACTTGAAAATCTTCATAGAAAGTAACATGTGAAGGTTCATTGCTTTTGCAGTAACTTTTATGAAATTTTAGTGTATTGGTTTGACACTTATGGTTTTTCAATCTTGATTATATCAGTTTACTCGATGATGCTAAATATCTTGTATCAATTGTTCTTAACTTCACATCAATCGATTTGGACCTTTATAATAACGTTAATGCAAAGCTTAAGTGGGTTGTTTCCAATTTCATTTTTAAGTAAATTGTATAACCCGATTACAAATGTAGTATCCATTGTCTCGATGATACTATGGGGACGTTTATCAAATGCTTACCCGGGTAAGCGTTTACAAAGTCATATTACCTTACCGGAGGAATATGGCAAGCACCAAGAATCTTACCCAATAAGAGTGAAGGAAAATACCGTGAGTCTTACCCGGTAAGTAAGTGTGACGACTCTTACCATGGTTAGCGCTTACCGGGTAAATTGTTGCATATGACACCGTTTTGATGTACTAAAATCTTATCTGGTAAGTAAGTGATAGTGTAGAATTTTTCCGGTAAGCACTTACCCGGGTAAGCGTTTGGTAAACGACCCCTAAATTTGTATACGAAATTGCAATTGAAATTGTTATTACCTTAAGTTCAATTGAATGAACTTCACAAACTTAATGTGAAGATTTAGTTTATAGGTTATGTAAGCGATAACAGAAAATATATTTCTTAGTTATCCTTTTTCAAGTATCATCAACATAAATATAAGCAACTAAAAATACAAAAAAACCATGTTCTATAAAATGATATGTTGTAAAGTAAAGTTAACTAGAATACCAAATTTACATAAATACTTTTGACAATTTCTAGCATTCATTGTTCATTGTTGAAGTACAACCCCTTCAGGTTCAACTTTCCACTCAGTTTCCTAGCTTCAAATTGATTATTAACTACTGAGGAATATTCAGCCATTGAAAAAACTCAGCGCCATTGAAGTATTTTAAATCCTTTGAGCTTTCACCTTGTAAACAACACCATATGATATCAGAAAGCATTGACAAACCATTTCCCCTAATAAATACTTTACCCATAATGATGACCACAAATAATCGTACCAACCACTCATCGTGCTCTGCACATATCTAACCAACAACTGCAAAGAACCACCAACATCTTTTGACTTCACAGTGAAGTTAATGTGAATGTGAATGTTCAGTTTTAAATGGATTGTGTAAGTTTGTAACACAACAAATATATGAACCTTCTGAACAAAGTTCATGTAAAGGTCCACTTTTAAACGGATTACGTAAGCTAGTAACATAATAGTTTTATGAATCTTCACAGTAGAGCTAATGTGAAGGTTCAATTTTAAATTGTTTATGTAAGCTAGTAGCATAAGAATTATATGAAACCTTCACAACATTTGAAAGTTCAATTTTAATTGGATTATGTAATGCTATAACAAAAAAAATTATGAACTTAGGCACCAGAGTTAATGTGAAGGTTCACACAATAATTATATGAACCTTCATAGCAGAGAATGAAATTGTTCGGTTTTAAAGGGATTGTGTAAACTAGTAACACAACAATTATATGAATATTCACAGCAAAACAAGTGTGAAGGTTCAGATTTAAATGAATTATGTGAGCTAGTAATATAACAATCATATGAGTTCACAATAGAGTTAGTATGAAGGTTCAAATTTAGATGGTTATGTAAGCTAGCAGTACAACAATTTTATGAACCTTCACAGTGGAATTAATGTGAAGGTTCTTTTTAAATATATTATGTAAACTAGTAACAAAACAGTTATATGAACCTTCACAACAACTATAATGTGAGCTAGTAATACAACAATCATATGAATTCACAATAGAGTTAATATGAAGGTTCAATTTTAAATGGTTATGTAAGCTAGTAGTACAACAATTTTATGAACCTTCACAGTGCAGCTAATGTGAAGGTTCTTTTTTAAATAGATTATGTAAACTAGTAACAAAACAGTTATATGAACCTTCACAACAAAGTTATTGTGAAGGTTACATTTTCAATGGAGTATGTATTCTAACATATACAAACTTGATTGTCACAAACATTAACTGAAACTAAAACCATAGATTAATTATGTTTAACCTAACTCTTACCGAGGGGTAATTTTCACTCCCATCCCAAACTAATTATCATTATCTACAACAATGAACTTCTTATCCATTGACTACACTTCTGAGTTATGGTCATAACCATAGTGAAGCTAACGAGGACCTGCCCAACATCCATGGACCACATGGTCCTACAACTTCATCTTGCCCGCGAGGTACTAATCTTATCTATAGGTAGCACGATCAATACAATAAGCACCAATATACATTCCACAATAGGACCATATGTTCTACTTATGGCCAACCCATGACAAGTCAGATGGCAGATATTCTCTATTACGACCCGTAATCATATGCTCGAAATGTTTCACCAACTCAATACCTTACCCATATACATCAAGTGGTCAACAAGAAACAAGCACGTGGTGGCTATACTCCGTAAAGCGGTCACTCTATTTCTAGAATGTTGTAGGGAAACAAGCAACAAACACGTGGTTATGCACAATAACGGTCGAATTCTAGTAACAGTAAGTAATCTAGTACACAACAAATAATGCATGTTATAGGTACCAAGAACCAACTAAACGGTGGTTTTGTTGGTAGTCGATATGGTCCATCTACCGCTTACTAACAACTTCAATTAGATTAAATTCATCATCAATTAGGTGGTTACTTGTGCAATTGTTAAAATGATACTGAGAGGGGCTGAAGTGTGTGGCAAAACTTTATTGTTAATAAATTACTTAAAGAATACAGGCATACCTAGTTTATGAACCTTCACAATGAAAACAATCAATCAAAAGAAACTAACGACTTTGATTACATTGTTCACCATCTTAAGCCTCATTCAAGATGTTCTGCCAATCAACTTCATTAGACATTATTTTCCCCAAATTCAAAACATGTAAAAACATTCATTATTTTTTTTTTGAATTTTTCATCCAGACACAATGAAACCAATTAATCAAAAGACATTGTTCATCGTTGAAAACATGATTTTGTTTGACGTCCTTTACTTGAAACAAAAAATACGTAAATGCTAGGTTAAAACATGCATTCTTACAAATCATCTGTAATATTTTCTTAGATGTATTAAAGCAAAGAATGAAGGAAAAATACTCAAAGAAAAGCAAATTATCTTATGTATAAGATTTTATTACTTGTATTAAAGTAGATCATTCCAGTAAAGGAATTAGGGGAAATCAATGGAAATTTCTAAATTGAAATCGATAGGACATTGGTGATGTTCAATCAAAGAAAGACAGATGCAACCGGTGAAGATGTTTAATCGGAGAAGACAATCGGAGTTCTCGAATGAAGAAGGTGGTGTTCATCGGACGAAGATGGCGGAGTTCACGGAGGAGTACACGATGGCAGTAGATTGGGACGAACTGATTTCCTTTGTGTGCAAAACAAAAATAAAAAAAATGATGGCCAAAAATACCCCTGCTCATTCTAAATTAATGTACGATTTAAACCATCAGATCACCAACTTGTAAATTTGATCAACGGGCATGAGTTGGTCTTACGGGTGCCGGAACCCAACCCTATGTTTATATATATATATATATATATGGAGCATCTTTTGCAACCCATATTTAATATGAAACCGATGCAACTTAATCTTAACCATCCATTGTTAAGATCAATGGTTAATATGAATTCGATTAAAATTTGAATTTTAAATAAAGGAAAGGGTAATCTTAGAAGATATTTTAAAATATTTTAAATTTTAAACTTTATTAATAATTAGATTATTGTCTATTTTAGGTTGTTTCCATATTTATCTCCCACTAACCTAAAATATTGCATCACTATGAAAATCTTCTCCATAATTCCAATAATTTTGAACGTAATGCTTCATTCTTCATCTTCATCTTCATCTGTTTTTTTCATTCTTTCATCTTCATCTTCATATTTATTTGGTCGCCGATTGGAACACTAAGCTCATCGTGGAAATATGAACTCACGGCGGGCGTAATAGCAACGAGTGTAGCGTCAACCACATTAGCGGCCACCATGGAGAAGATAGGAAAATCACCGGAAGTTAACGTCGGAGAATCGGCGGTGGTGGTTAAAGGGTCGGAAGTTATAGTTTTCTTAACGGTCGATTCACGAAAAAACGAGTTTGCTCATATCTTAAAAGCGGCGAAATTCGGGCTTCATGGGACAAGATGAAAAAGTGATGAAATGTAACATATATGAATCATTTTTCATATCGTTTTATATATGAAAAGTGATGAATTTTTTGCATATGTATCATTTTTTCATATGGTTTTATGTATGAAAAAGTTATGAATTTTTGTATATGTATCATTTTTCATATGATTTATATATGAAATATTCTTCATATATAGTTTCAAAATCTTTTGTGAATTTTTCGAGTATGGATTATTTTTATATCAAATATGAATTGTGACGAAGATGAGAAAGATGAAAATTTTGAATTTTTTCATATGGAAAATTTTTACGAAAAATCAGATTTTTAATTGATAATTAAAGGAAGGCGGTTATGTAACACCCCGATTTTTGGAAGGTATCGATCTTTTAAGATAAATATGAAAAATAGGATTTTGGATTAAATCCTAGATTTTATGGTCTTGTTGGATGGAGAATTCAAATAGGAGTCCAACGGTTCTTTCCGGAGCGAAATCGGAGCTAAAACAAAGAAGTTATGGCCAAAACAGTGTTCATGAAGAAACCAGGCGACGAGAGTCGTGCGCGGGTCTTGGCGCGGGTGTAGCCATGCGGGAAACTCCGCCGAGCGCTGGACCTGCATAGAACCGCAATTTTCAGCCCTAAACTTCATTTCTTGTTATCTCTCCCATTTCAACTCCGATTTTGTTGATTCAAGTTGATGTGCATAGAACCGCAATTTTCAGCCCTAAACTTCATTTCTTGTTATCTCTCCCATTTCAACTCCGATTTTGTTGATTCAAGTTGATGTGGCTTCGTTTTTGAGAGCTCCTCAAGGATATACTAAGAGTATGGAAGTTTATTGGAACATTCAAGAGTGTTTTGTGGTGATTAGCTCCTCATCTCTTACATTTTCAAGCTAGGGTTTGATGTGTTCTTCATTTCCTCTTATCTCCTTTCCAATTTGTCTTAGGTTTTGGATATTTGGAGGTGAATGAAATACTTTGCAAGTGTTGGATCTAAAATTTAGGATGTGTTGCTTGTGGATTCAAGTTTTCACCAAGAAAACTCAAAGTTTGGGGGTAAAATCTAGATTTAGCCTAAATCTAGCAAGGTGAGTTCAAGTTGCTTTGTGAAAACGTTGTACATGCCAAAAATGTCCATTTTCAAGTGTTTATGTGTTTTCCATGAAAATTATCTACGATTGAGTTATTTGGTGGATTTTGATTATTTGAAATGTTTAACCTTGAAAATCTTATAAAACACCCACATTGGGATTTTTGGGTAAATTGTTAATTATATCTCAAAGAAAAGTGTTTTGAAGATTATTGTGTAAATGGGTGTCTTTGGTAAAAATGCACCTTAGTGTTGTTGGAAAAATGCATGATTATTGTTATGGGTCATTTGGAAATATATATGATTGTGGATTATGTGGGAAATGAGTTGACCGAATAAATGACGGGATCTTTGATTTATCATATCTTAGAGGTATGTGTTTGCATATATGACGCTTAAATGCATTATATTGTATTAGTGACATTTATTGTTAGGCAATTGTATTGTTGAGCTTTTGGCTCGTATTTGATTAAGTAAGTCTTGGGGACTTTGGTCGAATGAGAATAAATTTATGTTGAGTTTTGAGATTATATGCATTTGAGTCATATTTATTATTTAATTACATGTATTAAGGATGTTGGACATTCTTTTGTGGGTCATGTAATTGTTCGACTATATTTGCATTGGATGCATAACATATGAGTCGGTCTTGTTTATGAGGTTGCATGGGTATTGTGGAGTTGGACTCCGGGGCCCATGTTTATGACCTTAAACTTTTCAAGTAGGCACTAGGAGGGTTCAGTCCGGAGGTGCTACCTTAGAGGTAGGCGCTAGAACCTTCGCCGCTTTGAAGGGGATGCCTTGGAGGTAGTCATAAGCGTGTCGAGCCTTGTGGTGGAATCCTAGGGATAGACACTAAGGTCAACTATCTCTTGAGGTGAAACTTGTTGAAGTCGTAGGAACCCTTGGACGTCTAGTCATGAGGTGTTGTACGATTAACGTTGTACGGGTGGTATACTTATGTGTTTCCTCCACTCTCAACGGATACGGGTCTCCCCCGTTGTTGTCAATATTATATTGAGTCTCGTGATATGCATGTTTTAATTACCGTAAGCCTTGTGTGAGTAATTACAAGTATTGACTTTAATATTGGAACCCCTCCACGTATATTAAGGTTTGCTTGAATGACTACTCTCATGCTTGGGTATTTGGACCTTATTTATAATTACGCTTTGCGTGGGTTGTCGAGTTGGTCACATGCTTTCGGGAACGTATTATATGTATTTTGATTGTTTTCCATGTTCCTATGGGTGTTGTATTATTCTCCTCCTTGTTGGGATGTTTCTAATAATAGAGTTTTACTCCAGTTTACCTTATTTGGAAATTTAATAATCATTCACGTTGTAAGCGAGTTCTTGGATCTACATCCATTATTTAGAAATGTTTTATTGTGGAGCTTTTGGCACGGGTTTTGTGTGCGTTGGAAAATGGGTTGTTCACATACTTAAATATAGTTCTTTTTGGAAAATCATGATTTTTAGTTGTACTCATGCGGTTTAACGAACTATTTTAATCATGATGAAAACTCTTGAACTCACTAGGCATTAGCCTAACCCTTTTTATTTGTCGGCATGGGCAACAGGTTCCGGTTGGGATTAGTTCTAGTGACACTGTAAAGAGTGGAAATCTGGTTGTGTGCTCAAGAAGTAAGTGACTTGGTGAAGTCTTCTGCATTTTGAGATTAGCAACTTTGGTTTGAGTTAAGTAACACCCGACTTTTGTAGTCTTGGTGTACGACTTAGGATATTCAATTGTTGAAGTTGTTATGTTGTATATTTTAAGGTATTTCCAAGAATGGTTTGTAAAAGGAATTTTATCCTTATATGATTATTTTACCGAAGTTTTGTTTAGTTGCTCTTTCCAATTTTGAGGGTGTCTGCTACATTACACACAAAAAAAAGAAAAGAATGAGTAATATCTTAAATCAGATATTTGGAAGTCGATACAGCAAGAAGAGTGGTCAGGAACACATTGATATCAAAGGGTATGGATTGCTACGTCATGCAACTAGTCCAACACATATAAGCACACATTCACAAATGACATTACACCCCGAATCACAAACGAGTTGATCAGTCGTTGATAGATTATGCCAAAAATCAAGAACCCAACCAATCCGGTGAAGAACGTAAATTTACTTGCATAAAATGATTGTTCACTGTTTATGCCAAAAATCGTCCAGAAGGATAACTTAAGGTTGATTGTGGAGCTTAACAACTAAAGATAGGAATCGTTCGACAAAGCAATGCGAAAAAGATAGAAAAACGTAAATAAGACGCAAGATTTTGGTGACGAGGGAAAAACCTCAACGAGGAAAAAACCCGCGGACGACTAGGAGGGTCGTCGCTGCACTATGGTCGCCAAACAGGGGCGATATCCTTATGTATCAGATGTCGAGAGTACAATTATTACAATACAAGTGAAAGAAAGACTTTAAATGTAAAGTAAACAAGTGTATCGAATGAAAAAAACAAGTGCGTCATGTGTAAAAACAATGTGTCGTGCGTTGGATTCGTGCGTCGAGAGCGATCTTGAGAGAGAGAGAGTATTATTCATTCTTGCAGTGAGTATTCCTTAGAGTTCAGTTGTTCGCAAATGAGGTATGAGCCTTTGTATTTATAGTCTTCGAATGCTTTAATGATTCCATAAAAGCTTCAGGTAACGGTCGTTGTGGTTTAATGCTCGTAATTAATCTCGTCGGTTATGTCCGTTGGTCATTAATGGTGTTGACCCTGCATTAAACACAGAAAACATAACAGTCATCTCATGTTAGTAGGTCGAGGTCGAGAGGTGTCTTACGACAGTCGAGTGTCGTGGGTAACTTTCTGGTCGTGGTCGAGACTGATGAAATTTTACCCAAACAGTTTGCCCCCAAAATTTAAAAATAGAGTGGCAAATTCAAATTTCAAAATTTTAAATTTTTGTCAGTCGGACGTCTGGGGTTATGACACGTGTCGAAAGTCGTTGGCTAGGCAACTGAATCGGTTTGATTCCAACTAAAGGGGAAGTCGAAAAGTGGATAAGATCGTGACATCATGCTGACGTACGATCGTGCTTAACAGCTGTAAACACCATGTGTCGTCGATCCGTGTTTGCATACGAAGAGACATGGGCATGTGTCGATCAATAGGAGGCTCGATCTGACACGATCAACTACATAAATAGAGACCCTCGGTGGATCTTTTTCAGTTTTACGCTTTCAGAGAGTTTAGAGAGAGATTTCTCCTCGATTTCTTGCCATTCTTCAGCGAATCTTTTTCAAACCTGCAAAAATCTCTGAATCGACTAGGCATTTCGAGGTTTTAGAGCGCCTATATAAGGTACGACTCTTCATCCATTGTATGCGTCGTAAGTCTGTTGCTAGGAAACCTAGGAAAAACTGGGATATCTGGGGTTTTTCAGACCGAAAAACTTGGTTAACAGGGTTAGCGATGTCGACCGAACCCAAAAGTACCATTCGAGATCAAGATGATCTCGACGACCTTAGAAGTTTAGTGAAAATCCCTGCGGGGATTACAGTGAGTAAGGCCGGTAATATTCGACCGGAGATGTGTCCTGCTGGGTACGTCGTGATATACGAGTACCCCTTTAAGATAGGTTTTGAATGGCCCTATTCGCCTCTGGCCAAGGCTTTTATGTGCGAATTTGACCTCTCGCCGGGGTAACTGATGCCCCAATTCTTGCGCGTCATCCAGGTCGTCGAGCGACTTACCAAGAACTGGAGTCGCCGATGAACGTGAAGGACCTCTTGACAGCTTATCAGGTCAAGATGGACACGTACCGTCGCTACAGGTTGTTTTCGAAACACAAGGGCGATCATACTATGGTTCTGAAGACTGCAGTCAACGACCGCAAATGGAAGACCAGGTACGCATTCGTGCGTGTAGCGACGCTGGACCCCGACAGCGATTGGATCAGGTCCGGCTGGAACATGACGGGTGAGTTTTAGCTTTGGTTGAGCGTTTTTTATTATCTGTATTGCTTTGTTTCTCGACTAATCTTCTTTCTCTATGTTTTCAGACATCAAATTTGAAAACGTAAAGCCCAACGACGATGCTAAGACCAAAATCGAGAAGTTCTTGGAGATTAGCACCGACGATCGATCATTCGTCACACGTCATTTGGTAAACGAGGACGACTACTTGGTCTACTTGGGTGAAAATCCGCAAGGGAGTCGAGAAGAAGAAGAGGAGGAAGAGAAGACAGAGGAAGAAGAAGAGAAAGAGGAGTCGAGAGAAGAAGAAGAGGTAGAGATGACTGGTGAGTGTTCCTTACTCTTTCCTACTCGACCCCGATCTCTTTTGCTTATATCTGTCTCGTAACGCTTTTTTCTATTTGTTTTTCAGGAGAATCCAATGTCAAGTCGTTGTCTGTGATGGCCAAGAGGGCGGATCAAGCTGAAATGGCTCGTAAGGCGAGGGAAAAGAGGAAAGAGGCCCCAACAACTGGGTCGGGGGTCCTGAAGAGGACAAAGATGTCAGTCCCGAGGGAACCGTCTTTGAAGACGGGCGGCTCGTCAAGAGTCGTCACGCCTGAGAAGGCGAAGGTGTCGATTGCATCTGCTGAGAAGACGAGGACGTCTTATGATGCGATCGACGCAACACCTGTCGATTCTACGCCTCCGGCGAAATCGACTGCGTCTCCTACTGCCACGTCGACCCCTTCGTCGGCCGACAAGGGCAAGGGTCCTAAGACGGGCGAGGCTGAGGTCATGACGGTCAACTTTACGTTTCCGTCAGACTTTATAGCCGACAGTGTCCTAGACAGGACGAGACTTTTCCCCTATCTAGGGAAATACCAGCTCCCGTCTTTCAAGGAGCGTTTCCGAGGGGTCACCGTCGAGGAGACGGGATCGCATGTTGTCGGACCGGCGTTCTTGGTAAGTCTTTCTTTCAAGACTTGTTTTATTTTGTCGTTGTTAACTTTGTCGAGTGTCCATTGATAATACTCTTTGTGTTTTACAGGCGTTCCAGTCTTCCCTGGCCCTGCACGCCGAAACTACGAAGATAGAGAGTCTAGTGTCCTCTGCTCTCGTAAGGGAGAATGCGGCATTGGAGAGGGAGAAGTCCGCTCTGGCACGTGCCAAGGGGATGTCCGTACGGCTCGACGATGCCCTAAACGAGTTAGAGGCTGCTGGTCGTGCGAGGGACGAGGCGAACTTCCATCTGAAGCAATCCCCGTCCTTGATCGCCGAACAAAGGGCGGAGCTGGACAAGACGAAGGAGTCCTTGTCTGCGAATGAAAAAGAAGCTGAGGATTCCATGTTTAGGGTAACGGAGCTGGAAAAGGAGTTGAAGGAGTTGAAGGACGAGGCTAAGTCCGTCTTCTCCTTGGCTCGATTGACCACACGGGCGGCGATCATGCGACAGCACTTGTTGGGGAAGAATCCCCTCGCCTCAGCGTTGGATGAACTGACGTTCTTCTTGTTGACTGTCAGGACTGAGAGGGATCTTGACTCAGACGATGAGAAGGAGGCCGATAAGGAGGAGGTGGACGAAGGTTCAAAGGGTGAGGCCTCTGGCAAAGACGCGACCGACGTTCCTCAGTCTTAGAAAAAAAATTCTTAGCTTTTGTTTTTACCGCTTGACCGTTGGTGGTCGAGCCATTTGGATGTAACTGACCGATCATTCGATGAATGAAACTTACATTTCTTGTTGAACTTATGTCTTATACATTTTATGAACAATATCAATTGTGAAATTCACTAAGTATAAAATGAACAAGAAGACATGAGACTTAGGCATCCATCATGACACAACAATTAGAACATAAGTCGTAAGACTTTTATATTATTAAACCATGTAAGCAAACATTAGAACATAAGTTAAAAATATAGATCACGGGGTCGTTAGACCTTATGATCGTACGATTAAATCGTGCGACGAACTTGAGTCGTGCGTTCCTGCGAAAGTGTATTGAAGTTGTATAATAGACTTAATAACTTATGTCGTGCAATCCTGCGAATAGACAATGTCAGAGGTTGGTCGTTGGCTAACCAACGACCCTCCGATGCTTAAGTCAGTAATCGTTACGATGAATAAAAATCTTATGAAAAAGAAAGGTTTTTAGAAGAAATACCTTTTCAATTGTGTTGCATTCTAGCTACGTGGGACATCTCGACCGTCGAGGGTTTGGAGTCGATGGGCACCCTTACCCACGACTTCTGAGATCAGATAAGGCACCCTTACCTGCATTGATCTCTTGAGTGCTCTGAAACACTCGTCGTAGGACATAGTCGCCTTCTTGAAAGACTTTAGCTTTGACATTCTTGTTGAAATGTCGCTCGACCGCTTGCCTCTGCGACGCCATTCTGATCAATGCTGATTCTCTAAGCTCTTCAAGGGCGTCGAGGTCATAACTTAAATCAACCAGGTTATGGTCGACAGAAGTATGCCTCGAGGTTGGGAGCTGGACCTCGACCGGCAAAACTGCTTCACAACCATAGACCAAAGAGAAAGGGGTTTGTCCTGTGGACGTGCGAGGCATCGTGCAATTCGCCCACAGAACTGAAGGGAGTTCTTCGACCCACTTTCCTTTGGAAGCTTTTAACCTTTTCTTGATCGAAGCAATAATGGTCTTATTGCTCGACTCAGCAAGTCCATTTGCCTGAGGATACCTGGGGGTCGAGGTCGTCAGCTTGATGTTGCGGTCTTCACATAACTGTCGAGTCCTGTTGCTTATGAACTAGGATCCATTGTCGCAGACAATTTCGGGCGGGATCCCAAACCTGCATATGATGTTAGTCTGGATAAAAGAGACGACTTCCTTGTCCCGAACTTGGGAAAAGCAGCCGCTTCCACCCACTTAGAGAAATAATCCGTAAGTACGAGGAGAAATACCTTTTGCCCTGGGGCAGGTGGTAGCTTGCCGACAATATCCATCCCCCATCTCATGAAGGGCCATGGGATAAGTGTCGAATGTAAAGGTTCAGAAGGTTTATGGGACATACCTGAATGTCGTTGATAGGGATAACAGTTCTGGACATACCTGACGGCGTCTTGTCGAAGTATTGGCCAAAAATATCCTTGTCGAGAGATACGATTGGCCAGACTGCGACCTCCTGAGTGATTGCCACACTTTTTGGATTTTTCTTTTGCTACCTTTAGGTACGCTGTCATCTTTGAATCTTTAGCCGCGAATTCTCCATTCATCTGGTTCACGACCAGAAGAGGATCGCTTTTGACATGTAGCGCGGTTGCCCCCGAGTCATGGGCCATATTCATTCCTACGATCAGGGCTTCATACTCAGCTTCATTGTTGGTGGTTTTGAAGTCGCATCGCACGGAATACACCATCTTGCCCCCCTGTGGCGACTTTAAGACGACGCCTAGTCCTGAACCTCTAGTGTTGGACGATCCGTCGACATACAGAGTTCAAGGCATGTCATCGTGAGTCACCACAGTTGACACTTCGAGCTCTGCTTCTTTCTCCAATTCAGGGCTGAAATCAGCAATGAAATCCACCAAGGCTTGCGATTTGATCGCGGTCCTGGGCTTAAAATCGATGTCGTAACTGCTGAGATATATGCTCCATTTTGCTAAACGACCTGTCAACTCAGGTTTCCTCAAGACAGACTTAAGGGGAAAGTTAGTCACGACAGTAATAGGATGTGATTCAAAATAGTGTCGTAATTTTTTAGCAGCTGTGACTAGCGATAAAAGCAATTTCTCCATAGAGGAATACCTGGTTTTAGCGTCCAAGAGAGATTTACTTACATAGTAGATCGGCAGTTGCTGCTTTTCATCTTCTCGTGTCAGGACGGCACTTACTGCATTAGGACTAACAGCCAAATATAGCTGCAAGACCTCATGGTCGTCAGGCTTTGACAACAAAGGAGGCGACGTCATGTACTCCTTTAATTTTTGCAGCGCTTGCTCATGATCGTCGGTCCAGTCGAAGCCTTTATTTTTCCTGAGGACGTTATAGAATAAATGACATCTATCTGAGGATTGAGAGATAAACCTGTTCAGAGCTGCCACCCGACCAGTGAGCCTTTGGACCTCTTTGAAATTTCTCAGGGATTTGATCTCGACAATGGCTTTGATCTGGTCGGGGTTGGCTTCGATTCCTCATCGCGTGACCATGTAACCCAGGAATTTCCCGGCGCTGACACCAAAGGAACACTTCGTCGGGTTGAGCTTCATGTTATATTCCCGAAGGATGTCGAACGACTGCCTCAAATGCTTGACGTGGTCGATTGTTTGCTTCGACTTGACTAGCATGTCGTCGATATACACTTCCATTGTGTCGCCAAGATGATCTTTGAACATTTTATTCACCAGGCGCTGGTAGGTAGAACCTGCATTTTTTAAACCGAATGGCATAACTTTATAGCAGTAAATACCTTGATCTGTCATGAATGCGGTCTTTTCTTGATCCTCGTCGTGCATCAGGATTTGATTGTATCTAGAATAAGCATCCATGAACGTCAATAGTTCATGTCCTGCTGTCGCGTCGACCATGGCATCGATATGTGGCAATGGAAAAGGATCCTTTGGACAGGCTTTGTTGAGATCTATAAAATCGATACAGACCCTCCATTTCCCATTTTTCTTCGCCACGACCACGACATTAGCAAGCCAGTCGGGGTACTTTACTTCTCGAATCTTCCCCGTCTTCATGAGGTTGTCGACCTCGTCATTTATCACCTTATTCCTTTCAGGAGCAAATTTCTGTCGCTTTTGTTTGACAGGTTTAAATTATGGGTCGACATTAAGCTTATGAGAAATAACACTGGGGTCTATGCCGACCATGTCTTCATGCGACCAGGCAAAGCAGTCGGCGTGTTCCTGCAAAAAAGATAGCAGTTTGTCTCTAAGGCAGGGATCGAGGGATGAACCTATAAAGACTTTCTGGTCAGGCTTGCTCTGGTCCAGGACGACTTTCTCCAGGCAATAGTCGTCGGCTGTCCCAGGAGCATCTTGGACCTGTAATTGCTAGATGGCCTGCTTCTGTGGCTTCAGGGTGGTCTTGTAGCAGTCGCGGGCGACTTTCGGCTCACTTTTGATCTCGTGGACTCCCCACGGCGTAGGAAACTTCATGGTCTGATGATACGTCGAGGGAACGGATTTCATGTCATGAATCCATGGTCGACCTAAGATGATGTTATAGGCCGACGCACAGTCGATGACGTTGAACTTGGTCTGCTTGTTGATTCCTCCGGCATAGACAAGCAGGGTGATCTCTCCAAAGTTGCTCGTCGCGTCTCCATTGAAACCGACCAAGGTTGTCGAGCGTCGGGTGATTTCCGATTGATCGATTCCCATGGCCTTGATGGTATCAAGGAAGATGACGTTCGCTGAACTACCTCCATGGACCAAGACTCGCCGGGTTAAACAATTACCAATCGTGAGTTGAATAATCAACCCGTCATGATGTTTTCGATATGAGTCACCGAGGTCGTCTTGGTCGAATGAAATCTTCATGGCTTCTAACTCCAGATCTTCTTTGGGTCTTGATGAACGAGGGGTAGGTCGATCGTCAGGCGCCTGGCTGGCATGACGTTTGGCTACGGAATACGTCAGGCCGTACACGTCAGACCCACCAGTGATGCAGTTGACGACCTTTGCATGATCAGGAGTCGGCGGTCAAGCGTCGTTAGCTGGAGTAACGACGTCGTCGATGATATATTTGAGATTTCCCTTCGGGACGTGATATGCCAGCTCCTTTTTGAGAGCTATGCAGTCGTCCGTTGTATGACCGTGGTCGACATGGAAGTCGCACCACTTTGATTTATCCTTCTTACCGTCGTCTTTATCGGACTTCTTCGGCCACCGGATGGTCGCCTGGACGGTCTTCAGGGCCTCGACCAAATCCTTAGTAGTCCCTTTGAATCCATAGGAGGATATCTTAGGGTACTGAGGAAATTTGGTGGAGTTTGCGGTCTTGAACTCTGCTTTCGCCTTGAATCGGACGTTTGAGATTTGTGGTGCAGGCTCTGACTTGGATACCGCCTTTGTCTTGAATTATGGCTTCTTTACACTTAACGACCTCTTGTCGTCGGTGTGCTTCCGACGAAAGGCAGCATCATCTTCCACCCTCATATAAGCAAGGGTTCTGGCTCGGACATCTTCGAAATTCTCCGGGGGATACTTGGTCAGATCGGTGTATAAACCCGAACTGTCGTCTAGACTACGTTTGTAGGCTTCGATCGCGGTCTTGATGTCACAGTTACTAACACTAATCATTTCTTCATTAAATCTATTGAAATAGCTCCGGATAGATTCACCGGCCTTCTGCACGACATAATACAAGTCGCTGGTCTGTTTCTCCATCTTGCGACTACTGGCGAACTGCTGGGAGAACTGGTTGACTAACTCAGCGAACGATTCGATGGATTTGGGCTTGAGGTTACTCAACCATTGGAGGGCAGGACCTGTGAGGGTCGCCCCAAAACTCTTGCACATGCAAACTTCCTGGTACATGTGTGGGATCGAGACCGTCCACATTAACTGATTATACTGCGCGATGTGCTCCATCGGATCGGTTATTCCTGAGTACTTGGGCGTGAAAGCAAGGATATTATATTTCTTCGGGACGTCGACTGTCGCGATCTTGTCAATGAAAGGCGATGCCTGAAATCCTGAACGAGGCTCGACATCGACGGGTACGGCTGCCCCCGGCAGCTTAGCGAGCAAAGATAGTGTTAGGACCGAAAATGTCCTAATTATATGAAAGTTTTGTAAAGGGCTTATGTTTGTAATGGGCTTGGGCTTAGCACTTAGTGGGCCTTGGGTTTGACTATATAAAGTGTTAGGAGGCTCATTTGTAATGTGAAGGTACATTGTAGAGAGCTATAGTGTGAGAGAAAGAGAGAGTCATCAATTGTACTAAAATGATATTAAATCTAATACGAGGATGATGTTTGTATCTCGATCTCTCTTAATTACTTGAATTGTTGTTGATTTCTGGGATCACAAATAGGACACGTTCGTTCTGATCTTCTAACATTTTTAACCGCTGAGCGACGGGGTCATTAGGATCAGGATTTACTCCTGCTTGAGGGTTAACTCCCGGACTAGTGCCATTGCCGTACGACGAACCATTGGCATCCCCGTTGAAAGGGATGAAGTATGGTTGAGACCCATTCTGCATGGGTGGAGGTCTCAGATGCTGAGGAGGAACCGGCCTGAACTGGGGATTTGGGATGAACGATCCCGGTTGCTGATTCTGCGTGAATGGAGCTTGCTGTTGATTTTGACCGAACGGTCCTAGCCCTGGATTCTGAACGAATGGACCTGGACCTGGACCTGGATTCTGGATTAATGGAGCGGATCCTGGATTCTGACCGAACAATCTTGGACCGGGATTCTGAACGAATGGTCTAGGACCGTTCTGCGATCCGAATGATCCATTTGGATTTTGATTTCTCAGTCGCGCGATTTCCTCAGCTGCCCTTTGACTTTGGTCAGCAAGGACGTTGATTTGATTTCGCGCAGCTTCTAATTCTTGATACATCTGGGCAATGAGCTGCTCTTGATTTCCATGGGCTGCCATTCTCCTGAAATAGAAAAAAGAGGAAACTCCAAGAAACCGTTAGTAAGACGCACGTTTGTCGACGATTTTCTCTAGATGGGGCCCCACAGTGGGCGCCAAACTGTTTATGCCAAAATTCGTCCAGAAGGATAACTTAAGGTTGATTGTGGAGCTTAACAACTAAAGATAGGAATCGTTCGACAAAGCAATGCAAAAAAGACAGAAAAACGTAAATGATACGCAAGATTTTGGTGACGCGGGAAAAACCTCAACGAGGAAAAAACCTGCGGACGACTAGGAGGGCCGTCGTTGCACTATGGTCGCCAAACAGGGGCGATATCCTTATGTATCAGATATCGAGAGTACAATGATTACAATACAAGTGAAAGAAAGACTTTAAATGTAAAGGAAACAAGTGTATCGAATGAAAAAAACAAGTGTGTCGTGTGTAAAAACAATGTGTCGTGCGTTGGATTCGTGTGTCGAGAGCGATCTTTCGAGAGAGAGAGAGTATTCTTCGTTCTTGCAGTGAGTATTCCCTAGAGTTCAGTTGTCCGCAAATGAGGTATGAGCCGTTGTATTTATAGTCTTCGAATGGTTTAATGATTCCATAAAAGCTTCAGGTAACGGTCGTTGTGGTTTAATGCTCGTAATTAATCTCGTCGGTTATGTCCGTTGGTCATTAATGGTGTTGACCCTGCATTAAACACATAAAACATAACAGTCATCTCATGTTAGTAGGTCGAGGTCGAGAGGTGTCTTACGACAGTCGAGTGTCGTGGGTAACTTTCTGGTCGTGGTCGAGACTGATGGAATTTTACCCAAACATTCACCATTTCACAATTGAACCATATTGTTTAATTCACTTAATGTAACACCCCGAATTTTGTAAGCCGTAATATTCATATTTTCGAGCTCTGGACATTTTGTGGATTGTTATTTTGGTTTAGAATCCTTTACTTCATCTCGGACCGGGTCATGCTAAAAAAAGGAGGAAGTCTCGCGTCGGTACATCGACTATGCCCTGCGATTATGCCAAGGGCATAGTCGCTGAGGTCATAGTAGCTGAGTGGAAAGGAGCTACGGTACACCTCGGGCGACGGTGCCCGACGATAGTACTAGTGGCACTGTCGCGTGTCACAATCTCAGACTCGGTATTGTGTGTGGGTTCGGGAGTGCGACATTGCCCCGCGACCATGCCCTTGGGATAGTCTCCTGTCACAGTCTCCAATATGTACTGTGAGTATAAATAGAGCAGTTACGGAATTTTTGTCATTTGTCTGATTTTGGGAGCTGCATGAGGACGATATACTCCAACGATTTTGGTGAGTTTCCCCCTCCCAACCATCTCTCTTCATTTACTCAACCTACCTTAAGCATTAATGGAGATTTAATGTACTTCTAGAGTTGATTTCTTGTGAGGAGTCTAGCAAGGTATCAAGTTCCAAGGCTTATACTCTTCTACCTTCTTCCTCTAGGGTTAGGTTTCCTCTACCAACCACCAAGGTGAGTTCATCTAAACTATTACACTCTTTATGTGTTTAATCTTTAAGCTTTTAACATATTTATCTCTTATTTGTTTGGGATCTCTTGGATTTATGGTTAATAACCTAAAAACTCATTTATGAAAAGTTTCAGGGTTATGATCTTGTTGGGAATGTTTGTAAAAGATGAATACATGTTATTTGAGGATGTATTTATGGTTCTTGAGTGTGAGTTACATTTCTCTCCTATTTATGAGTTTGGAAAAGTTATGTCAAAATCTAGGGTTTTGATATACTTGGTGATTTTGGAAGGAAATGATGAATAATGGTTCCATATATGGAAGTAACATCTTAAAATCATATTTGGTGAATTTTGGGAATTTATATCTCAATGGTATTTTGAGGATAAGTCTAATTATTGAAAGTTTCCTTATTATTATGATGGTATTGAACTCTCTACTTTTTGGGTGATCGAGACTAAAGATCCGGTTTGGATTGATGTCTCATTAGACTAAAGATCCGGTTTGGATTGATGTCTCCATTGACTAAAGATCCGGTTTGAATTGATGTCTCACTAGACTAAAGATCCAGTTTGGATTGATGTCTTAATTGGCTAAAGATCTGGTTTGGGTGATGCATCAACGAACTAAAGATCCGGTTTGGGTTGATGTCCAAGATTGAGTAAAGATCCGGTTTGGGTTTATGTCATGAGTGAAACTATATGCGAAGTATTGATATTTGGTAACGGGTGGAAAGTCATACTTTATAATTCCGCTTTATTTATTTCACTTATTCATTGTTGTTCTCACTACTTGAAATGACATGTTTAGCACATCTTTCTAGCTGAGGGACTTCTCAGGGTTGAGGGATGTGTTGATAAGAGGAGATAGCATTTTTGTAAAGTGGAATAACAACGTACTTTTGGTTCTAGTTGAGCATACTTTTGGAGTGAGATGGCAACATCCGTTTATAATCTAAGCATTCGTAGTGTAGATTAGTAGGTTGTTGACTTGTATCTCCTTTATTTGACTTTGTTGTAAACGCCATACTAGTATTTCCCTTTTGGATAATTTGTCTATGATAGCGTGGTAATTCTTGCAATTATTCAGGTGTAAATTTTCCCCAATTTTTTAGGGTGTTACAAGTTGGTATCAGAGCAGTGGTTAAGTGAACTAGGTATGAATGTAAGATGCCTAGACTTAACCTAGAACGATTTAGCGATGAACTGTGAGTTTTGGGTAGAAATCTTAAGATAGGATGGTCTTAGAGTCGACAAAATTGAACTAGTTGAGAATTGTGATTGTGTTAACGAGGATTCTTATGTGTAACATGTTCATAATTTCAATTAGCTACTGCTATTATGAATCTGTTGTTACGTGAGCATGCTTAGATTACTATTGTTATGATGATTGATGAATGTAATGATACGTTTCCTTATGTTTAATTCTTTTAGCCTATATTTCACCTCCATTATCGAACGTGTGGCAGACTGCAATGGTTAACACTCGTAGTAGGCCAGATGGCCATGAAACTACGACATCCACGATCGATCAACCGAAGGTGACTACGACAGCAATGCCCCCACCCGAAAACAATGTGTTAGTTGGAGGAGTTGAACACATACCTCAACATAATCTGGAAACATCTGATCCTGTTATGGAAAAGGTAACGGTGGAGACAAGGAAGATGGATAAAATGATGATGGCCGTGAACAAGGTTATGGCACAACAACAAGAAAATTTTCTGAAACTGTTGGAGGACAGAGATACGAACAACCGGAGGCAAGAAACGGTTGCTGAAAACATCTTAGTGGCGGGATCCGGAGGTACCGAAAATGAAATTCCTACTGATGGTTTGGGAGCGACAGATACAAGGCAAACGGGAAAAACTTGCTCCTTCAAGACCTTTGTCAGCTACAGACCACCCGAGTTTAAGGGTGCAGATGATTCAGTTGTTTGTATGAACTGGATCCGGGAGATGGAACAGACCTTCCGAACTAGCCAATGTGGTGAAACCCAAAGGCAAATTTATGTTCTTAAATGTTATGAGGGGTGACCCTCACTTGGTGGAATGTTTAATCTACTTCTTTAGAGGCCTCGGTATTGGCCAAGCTGAGCTGGACAACGTTCAAGAAAAAGGTGTTGGAAGAGTATTGCAACGAGAGGGCAATGGACCGGATACAATAGGATTTCTGGAACTTGAAAAAGGGAAAGTTGTCAGTAAAAGAGTATAACCGGCAATTCATGGATAAAGTGGGGTTAGTGGTACATCTGGTCCCGAATGAAAAGGAGAATATCAAGGCTTACATCAAGAGCCTCCCGTCAGACATGATGACTACGGTTCGAGGGTCGAGGGCTTCTACTCTTTATGAGGAGGTTGAAGAAGCCCAACTAGTCGAGGATGCCTACAGCTGAGGTAGGGAAAAAAGTAACAGAATGCTAGAGAAGAGGAAATGGGAGGCGAGCTCCGTGCCCTCCAAGAAGTCAATACCATTCAATATCAATCACCGGGGAACCAATTCTAGGTGAAGCTAGATGGTGTCCCAAATGCCGAAGCAATCATTTTGGCCCGTATGGGTCAAGCAGGACGAATTTCTTCAAGTGTGAGAAGTCGGGTTACGTCCGTAATGATTGTCCGGTTAAGGGGATCATCTATTGTGAATGCAAGGAACCGGGCCTTGTCCGGATCGATTGCCCGAAATTGAAGACGGGAGGATGCGGAGGAAATAAAGTGGATCCCCCGAGAGCATCTGGAAGAGCTTTTCAGATGACAACCGAGGAGGCGAATGCTTCAACAGACGTGGTGTCAGGTACATTTGTCCTAAACTCCGTACCTACACATGTATTATTTGATTTAGGTGCAAGTTTTCCGTTTGTGTTGAATTCCTTTTGCCAAAAGTTGTCCATGCCCACTAGTAGTCTAGAAGATGTTATAGTGGTAGAAATAGCGACGGTGGTCAGATAGTAGTTCGCAATGTGTTAAGGGGTTGTATGTTAGAGATTGAAGGGGCAAAATTTCCAATAGATTTGATACCAATTGTCATTGGTGGATTCGATGTTGTGATTGGGATGGATTGGCTAGCGACAAATCAAGCCGATATCTTATGCGCAAAGAAGTTAATCTGCATCCCTACCTTGGGTGGAGATGTGGTAACCGTGTATGGTGAAAAGAGGAGGGGAGAAGTGGCAACTATCTCCATGATCAAGGCATGTAAGTGTCTAATCAAAGGGTATATATCTTTCTTGGCATATGTGACTGACGCCAAGCTTGAAAAGAAGAAACTCGAGGACGTGAAGGTGGTACGTGAGCGGCTCCGATCGCTAGAGCTCGAGGACCTGATGTATTCCCTGAAGACTTGCCCGGTTTACCGCCTGACCATCAAGTGGAATTCAAAATAGAGTTGGTTTCGGGAGCGGCTCCGATCGCTAGAGCTCCTTACTGCTTAGCTTCATCTGAAATGCAAGAAATGATGACACAACTTCAGAAGCTTCTAGAAATGGGATTCGTTTGGCCGAGCTCGTCGTCGTGGGGTGCGTCGGTCTTGTTCGTAAAGAAAAAGGACGACACGATGAGAATGTGTATCGACTATCGGGAGTTGAACAAGGTAACCATGAAGAACAAGTACCCACTCCCTAGGATTGATATTTATTTTCCCAAATTCAAAGAGCGGGATGTTTCTCAAAGATCGATCTACGTTCGGGTTATCATCAAGTCAATGTGAAGGGGGCGGCATTCCAAAAAACGACATTTAGGACGCGTTATGGAGACTACGAATTTTTGGTAATGCCTTTCGGTTTAACTAACACGCCGACGGTGTTCATGGATTTGATGAACCGAGTGTGCCGACTGTTCCTCGACAAGTCGGTTATCGTGTTCATAGACGACATTTTGGTGTACTCTAAGACGGGTCGGAGCATGGGCAACATCTTCGGGAAGTATTAGAAGTCATAAGAAGAGAGAAGTTGTATGCAAAATTCTCCAAATGTGAATTTTGGTTGGAAGATGTCCAATTCTTAGGACACGTGGTCACCGGGGACGGAGGGAAGTGGATCCTTCCAAAATCTAGGCAATGATCTATAATCCTAGATTGTTTCTTCATTGACGGCTTTGACTAGGAAGAATGTTAAGATCGTTTGGACCGAGGCGCAAGATAAGGCATTCCGAACTCTACAAAAAAATTATGTGAATCTCCAAATTTATCTTTTCCCGAAGGGTCGGAGGACTTCGTGGTCTATAGCGCTGCATCAAATTTGGGTTTGGGTTGTGTGTTGATGCAAAGGGGAAAAGTACTAGTCGGACTTCCGGTTAACAATGATAACGAAATTGTTTTATAACCAAAGTATCGAAACCGTGAGTGGAATTTTGTAGTAAAACTGTGAGCTGTGAAAAATGGAGATTAGTAACAATTAACAAACTAAAACCGTGAGTTTTAAGAGAAGAGAAAATCGATGGTAAGTAACAACTAAAACCGTAAGTTGATAAAGGAAGACGAAAGTGATGGTAACAAGTTTATAAGAAAGCAAACACAAGAAGTTAGTAACAAGATTAGAAGTAACAAAACGAGATTAATAGATAAGTAAACAAGTGACCAACAAGTTAACAAACGGAAAATGTCGATAACATAACGGAACCTAACTATGGTTGAACAAAAATGGTTCGAACCGTGAGCTAGAGACACGGTTGTAAGAACCGGCTCTATGCTCACTATGAAGGTATTACAATTACAAACTAAACTAAAATTATGTAATGTCAAGATGATTTCAATGGCTACACAAGCCTTCTATAAATAGCAAGGGATAACTTGGAGAAGAAGATAGGATCCATGGGTCATACCCATGGATCAAACTACCCACGGGTCGAGAGATGCAAGCCCATAAAAGAAGCACTCCAAAAACCATTCAACTTGTGTGTGCTTCTAGCCCAAGTATTCGGCTGGCCCAAATGTTGCAAAAATCGGCCCAAATGCGAGATGATCCACAAAGTAAAGCCCGGTCTTCAAAAGTTGGAGTCTTCGTTTCCGTTCCAAAAAGTTGCTATCCGCAATCTTTATTAAAGTAGAACTCCAAATGACCGTCTTTTTACACCTAAAATACATAAAGCACGTAATAAGCTTTTTTGGACGATTTTCATGTGATTTTATGTGTTTTTGGCCAACTTAATGCTCAATGGCCTAAATTGTTTATTTTACGTAAATGCTACTAAAATTAATTAAAAACGACTCAATGGGATAACAAAATGGCTCAAAAATTGGAATTATATGGCTAAAATAGGGTTAAATAAATAACCCTATCACAACCGCAAATTCGAACTGCTGCTTGTCCTCAAGCAACTTTATTAAAAGCACAATTTTTGAGCAAAACAATGTTGTTTCAAAATGGAAAGTAAAAGTTCTTTGAAATTTTCAAGAACCCAACATGCATGCATTTGTACCAGAACGAAAAAATTGCTACTAACTTTTGCTTAGTTGAAAAAAATAGCCCTTCATAATCCAATGTTCCTCAACTCATTCTTTGAAACACATCAACCATAAGCTAGCCAAACAACTAATTGCCTAATTGGAAACAAAAATTGCACATGAATTGAATGGCTTGGCAATTGCTTTTGTACCACTTTCTACATATGGAAATATTTGCCATCTTCTCATTTTGAGGATTTTTATTTGGACACATTGGTCCCTTAAGTGTCTTTGCTCTTTTTTTTTTAGTGTGTATGTGTTTTCGGGTTTTTGTGCATTTTTTAATTTTTGTGTGTGTATATGGGTATGCATGGAGATAGGAGCAAAATGATATGGTATGAATAATAACCATATCTCCTCCCCAAAACTTTGAAGGGTTCAATGTCCTCATTGAACATCGAAATAATCAAACCAATTTTTGGTAAGATTTGTGATATCGGTGTATGGTGTGCACAAAAATTGATTTCCAACAAAAATTGGTGAAAGCAAAGAGTTTTAAGGCTAGTTCTAGTGATGTGTTAAAAGAACTAAAGTGAGAAAGCAGAGAAATTATTGAGGCTATGGAACGACTAAATGAAAGTAGAAACAATCTTGCACGTGATACGTGTGCATGGAGTGCATGATTGCATGAAAATTGTTAAAAACAAAACTTTCCACATATAGCAACAAAAATTCCCAGACTCGCTAATTAAAGTTACAACTAGGCAGGAATTTTAAGACATAAAATAAAAGGGATGATAGGAATGAACCTGGCCTACTCGGAATGAGTAGGGTGCCTATCGGCAGGCTGCCATAATAGGTGCATCGGAAATGGGGGTAATGTCTTCAAGATCTCAGGGTGATCCTTGCTCCAAATCATTCTCATGGCATCATCCTTAACCTTCTCATATCCCAACCATGCAGTCCTCTCCTCTTTATCCTCTCTCCTCCATTTCTTGAGTGTCTCCCAATGATCATCGGATCGGCCTGTGATCTGTGCGGTGATAAAGTGTCGTTACTCTCTTAGTGCCGCCCTAATTTCCTTTTTAAAGGAGCAAAGAGCTGCCTCTAAGGAAGCCAGACCATCATTCTCGCTTTTCGGTTGGAAGTACGTGTTGTTACGTACCAACCGTTCAACGTTCATTTTATCCATGACCATCTTATCTTTCGAGAAATGGTCAATGGATAAAATGGGTACCTTGGCTCGTTTCATGAGGGAGTGTGTTATGGTGGGTGTGGCATGCGTGCATTAGCCCTATCAGCACCTCCAAGTATGTTGTTGGAGATGAGCCGGCCGACATCAAATTTATGTCCCTCCATAATACAATATAATATGAAAACTCTAACCATGCATAAGCTAGTTTCATGTGTGGTAGGAAACTACGTGTGTCGTAGAAAATAAAACCAGACATTGGCTTCGGGTTTTAGACGATGAGTGCGTAAAACACGTGTGTTTCCTTGAAAATACCATTTTGACCCTTCATGGGCAACCCGTTTTAGGACTGCCTCCAAGTCAGCTTCAGTAGCATGGTTAGAAAGTCTCCAAAACTCAGATTTGTATGGAGGTGACACCAATCCCAAAACACTGTTAATGTGATCAACAGAATAACAAACTGGGGTTCATCGTACAGTGATTTCTATCCCGTTAGTAACCGAAAGTTTGGTATAAAAATCATGTACCCAATCTAAGTTGTAGGGCTTAGGGATGCTGCAAAGCAGTTCCCATCCCAGTTTAGTGATAGTGTGCTGAAAGTGCGGGTGTGCGAGTAATATATGGTGATGAAAACCTTTTGGAGATTGACCTAGTTTGTTTGAAAATGATTTGTGTCTAATTAATGCTTCATGACAGCTAAACATATGCATATGAGTAATACGGAGATTAGAAATGTTACCCACTTTCGATTTACCCTTTCCCTCAGATGTGGCCAACTGTGGTCGCACAACAGTGTGATCACCATTGGATTCCTCATCTGAAGCATCCTCCTTACTCTCATCCACAACCGTGTCCGCATTTTCAATTTTTCGTTTCTTAAGGGGTTTGACACTGGTTGCAGCCACCAGTTTACACCTACGGGTTTATTGAATCGGTGGTCGTGGTTGGGATGCGAGAGTGGGTGACGGTTAAGTGATAGGTGTAGATACTGAAATGGTTGGGGTTGAAAGGAGATGGTTAATGGGGACAGTCGTGGGGGCGATAGGTGGGTAATCGAGATTTAGTCGTGGTTGTCGCCGGACTGGCCTAAAAGCCGATGGTCGGGTCAAAATGGGTTCCCCACTGGAGTTCAACACAACCGCAGATGAAAAAGATGGGGGTGCGATCGGAGATGATCGAGGGCGTGGAGAAACGTACCTAGCAACAGAAAACCTGGCGGAGGTGATTGTGCTGCGGCGTAGCGAGTGTCCATCAGAAATCGTTGGATGTCGGTGGTGCTCGGTGGAACTGAGGTGGAACACCAAGTCCAAGAAAATCTCTGGTGATGACATTGGGTTGATTTAGAGGTGAGTTCGGGGATTGTGGGGCACCGGAGGACAAACCGAATGGATGGGTGAAGTTAGGGTTCGGCGATCCATGGTGGTGAAGGAGTAGGGTTTCGATCGGGATAACGATGGTGATGGTAGGTGGTTTTATCGGACTCAAGCAAGAGGGGTTGTCGATGTCTGGGTGAGTGCGTGTGATTATCGCAGACGATCGAAGAAGAGGGTAGATTCGGTTGTCTTCTTGGGTTGTCTGAGGTCGATGATCGGAAACTGAAAACAGGGGTTTTCAGGGATGAGCAATGAAATAGACCGTTCCCCATTGAGGCAAACGATCGATAGATAAAAGGAAGAAGACGAGGGGGTGATTGCTTGCATTGGGAACAGAAGAACGGTGGCAGGTCTGGAAGTTGATGGTGACAGTGATCAGCGTCGGCGCTGACGTGTATCCGGCGTGAGAGGTCGAGAGAGAAGAGTGCAGAGAGAGGGAATTTTTGTTTTGGTACGATGAAGTACCAATTTCTCTGTATTGTTCAGTTTCTAGAGACTGAAAAAATATATCAATGTATTGTTCAAATCTCACTAACCAAAATCAAATTCTCATTTAGTTGAAATCAGACTAGTTTAGTTTGCCTAATCATGCCAAAATTCTATTTGAAACAAATTCAGTTATCAAAATCATAGTGGGCCGAAAAAATTATTTGTTTTGAAAGAGATTTGGGCCGAAAATAACACAAAGTGTTATACAAACTGCTGGGCCGAAAATAAAATCATTACTTAAACATACTTGGGCCAAACTATTTTTGGGTTGTACATCGACTTCTCAAGATGATGCGTTTTATCTCGATGGATCGTTACACTGCATATTTCTGAATTAATCTTTCTTGTACCCAAAAGAACCATTTTCATAAAAATTTGGCCATTGGCCAAAAAATTTTACTTGCTTCGTTGAAATTGGTTTTATCACTCTTCCTTGCTCATACTTTCCCTATCATATTTTTGTCCTTTTCGTTTTTCTCTAAAATAACAAAATATACATGATATATATATATACACATTAATTTTTTTAAGACAAACTAAATAAAAAAATCTTTTTCTTTCTTTTAAATAAAATTTACAATCTCTTGGATTTAATTAAAAATCTAAGAGCTCACAACTGATCTTCAATTCAGGAGATGAACAACCTCAAGAGGTTGTTGTATCAGTGCAGTGGGTTCGATGAAAGGTTTTACCCTCTGACTGTTTACTTTAAAAGTGTTTCCCTTTTCTGGATCAATTAATTCTATAACACCATACGGGTAGACTTTTGCAATCTGATACAGTCCAGTCCACCTAGAATTCAATTTCCCTGGAAATAACCTGAGTCTATAATTAAACAATAAAACTTGATGACCTTCAAAGAACTCTTTTGGAACAATTTTCTTGCCATGCCATTTTTTGTGTTTTCTTTGTAAAGTTTGGCATTTTCATAGGAAAAATTCCTATGTTCTTCTAATTCACAAAGTTGTAGAGTTATTTTTCTTCCAGCTTCATCTAGACTCATGTTAAGTTCCTTAATGGCCCAATAGGCTACAGGCAAGTGACAGGCTTTTCCAAAAACCAACTTATAATGGGACGTACCAATAGGGGTTTTGTAAGCAGTCCGGTAGGCCCATAAGGCATCATCCAATTTGGAGGCCCAATCTTTTCTATGTGGCTTGACTACCTTAGCTAAAATACCTTTGATTTCCCTGTTGGACAATTCAGCCGAACCATTAGTTTGCGGATGATAAGTAGTTGCCACCCTGTGCTGAATGTTGTATTTGCCCAGGGCTTCCTCTAATAAGTTGTTAATGAAGTGAGTGCCTTCATCACTAATTAAGGCACGGGGTGTACCAAATCTAGTGAAGATGTGCTTTTGAAGAAACTTGACGACTGTTTTAGCATCATTGGAATGGCAAGCCATAGCTTCCACCCATTTAGACACATAGTCTACAGCTACCAGAATGTAGGCACAGTTGTTGGACAGTGGAAAAGGTCCCATGAAGTCAATGCCCCAGACATCAAATAATTCTACTTCTAAAATTCCATTTAAGGGCATTTCATTCATTTGAGAGATGTTTCCACTTCTCTGACACTCACTGCAACTTTTTGCAAAGTTGTGAGCATCATTGTTTAAGGTAGGCCAGTAGAATCCTGATTGTAGGACCTTTGCAGCTGTCCTATGTCAACTAAAATGACCACCACATGGAAACCATGTGTGGTAGTGATGCAAGATAGAGGTCACTTCTTCTTTTGGGATGCACCTTCTTATCACCTGATCTGCACAAACTTTAAATACAAATGGATCATCCCACAGGAACTTTTTAGAATCAAAAATAAGTTTCTTTCTTTAGTGTTTGTTAAGTTCCTTGGGAATAATCCCACAAGCCAAATAATTAACAATATCTGCAAACCAAGGTAATGCAGCATGTTGTACAGCTAAAATTCTTTCATCTGGAAAAACCTCACAGATATCACTAATGTGTTCCTTTGTGTCTTGTTTTTCCAGTCTTGACAAGTGGTCAGCCACTTGATTATTTATACCCTTTCTATCAACAATTTCCAAATCAAATTCTTGCAACAAAAAGACCCACCTGATTAGCCTAGGTTTGCATCTTTTTTGGAAATAAGATACTTGATGGATGCATGATAAGTGTGCACAGTTACTTTAGCACCCATCAAGTATGATCTGAATTTTTCAAAAGCAAAAACCACAACTAATAATTCTTTTTCAGTGGTGGTGTAATTGATTTGAGCTTCATTGAGGGTTTTTACTAGCATAGTATATGAAATGAAAAACTTTATTCTTCTTTTGTCTTAAAACAGCTCCTACAGCCCAGTCACTAGCATCACTCATAATTTCAAAAGGTAAGGACCAATCATGTGCCAATATTACAGGAGCGGTGACCAATGCTTCCTTTAATATTTTAAAAGCCTTTTTACAATCTTCATCAAAGTTGAAAACATGGTCATGTTGTAGTAGTGAACACAGAGGTTTGGTAATTTTGGAAAAATCTTTTATAAACCTCCAGTAATAACCTGCATGTCCTAAAAAACTTCTGATCCCTTTTACAATGGTTGGTTTAGGCAAATTTGCAATTACTTCCAACTTTGCCTTATCAACCTCAATACCTTTATTGGAAATGAGATGCCCTAACACAATGCCCTCTTTAACCATAAAGTGACATTTTTTCCAGTTTAAAACCAGATCTGCTTCTTCACATCTTTTAAGACTTTTTTCAAGATTTTCTAAACACAGATCATAGGATGTACCATAAACAGAAAAATCATCCATGAAAACCTCAATGGACTGTTCAAGCATATCTGAAAAATAGACATCATACATCTTTGGAAAGTAGCAGGAGCATTACATAGTCCAAAAGGCATTCTTCTAAAAGCAAAAGTACCATAAGGGCAAGTAAAAGTGGTTTTCTCTTTGTATTCTGGTGCAATGGCAATTTGATTGTAACCTGAGTAACCATCCAAGAAACAATAAAACTATTTTCCCGCTAGTCTATCTAACATTTGGTCTATAAAGGGTAGTGGAAAATGGTCTTTTTGGGTTGCTTGGTTAAGCTTTCTGTAGTCCATACATATCCTCCAACCTGACACTACTCTAATGGGTATAAGTTTATTCTTTTCATTTGTTACCACAGTGACTCTACCCTTCTTGGGTACACATTGCACTGGACTGACACAGGAATTACTAGCAATAGGATAAATTATGCCAGCATCAAGCCATTTTAAAATCTCTTTTTTCACAACCTCTTTCATCATTGGATTGAGTCTTCTTTGAGGCTCAACAGATGTAAAATCTTTGTTTTCTAAAATTATTTTATGTTGACAAATAGTGGGGCTTATGCCCTTTAGATCAGCAATGGTCGATCCTATGGCTTTGGTGTGTTGTTTTAACATGCTAACCAACTTTTCCTCTTGAACAGATTCTAAGGATGATGAAATAATGACTGGTAACTTCCCTGGTTCTCCTAAAAAGGCATATTTCAAATGTGAGGGAAGTTGTTTTAACTCTAAGTCTGGAGCACATTCTAAAGAAGGAACGAGAGTTTTCCTATCCTTATTTTCTAAAACTTCAATAGAAGAGGTGACCTGTATGTCTTTTAAGTCATCAAACTTTGTTATATCATCTTCACTATCAGATTCTCCAATTCCCATGACCTCCCCAAAACTTTGGTCTTGACACCAAGATTCAATCAAACCTAAGGTAGAACATTATTCTCTGTCTTTAGGATATTTAAGGGAGTCCAACACATTAAATGTTACATGTTGGTCTTGAACTCTCATGGTGAGTTCACCTTTCTGGACATCTATCATAGTTCTTCCTGTAGCTAGCAAAGGTCTTCCTAAGATGATGGGAATGTCTTTGTCAGCTTCAATATCTAAGTTAATAAAATCTGCAGGGAAAATAAACTTATCAACTTGGACAAGGACATCTTCAATCTTACCCTTAGGCCAAGCTATTGACTTATCTGCTAATAAGAGAGTGTTGGTCCCGAAAGGGTTATACAAGTTTGTAGAAGGGGGGGTTGAATACAAACACACAGATTTTACTTTATTGTTTATTGATATTTATCAAACAATTTACAACTTGTTGCAGAACAAGATTAAGGAATAAATCCTAATCTAAACAAGTTATGAGAACACTAAGTTTCTTGCACTAGAAATAAGAAAGAATGAAAGATAAGAATATTAAAGATAAATATTCTAACACACAGAGTAAGAAAGAAGAAGATGTCCGAGCACTTTATTTCTGAAGTAGGGTTCTTCTTATATACTGCATGCATTAAATGCATAACAGTATAACTTTACACGTGGCAGCAGCTGATTGGTTGCATGTTTTGACCTTTGTAGACAACCTTAGTAGCCACATGATGTTACAGTGTAGAATCAGAGTTGGTAGTACGATCCTAAACAAAAGGGATGTCCTTTATGACATTATCGTACGGAGACGTGCAAGGGGGTAAGACAAAAGTAACTTGTAGAGGAAACTTCATGATCAGCGTTCGCTGAATAGATCTTTATCAGCGAGTGATAAAGTTCAGCGTTCGCTGAAGTCTTCTACTTGTAACTTCACGTTGAATGGACAGGTCTTGTCTTCGCTGATATCCGCATCAGTTCATTAGTAGACTTGTCGCTTGTTCTTGGGCTTGATCTTCGACTTCAGCGTAGAACATAGTTGACGTGAAACTTGTCTTCAGGGATCATAAATAAACAACCTAAAACTATCAGCGATCATCAACAAGACTAAACAGACTCAGTGCTATATTGATGAACAGTTTCGCTGAACGTTTATTCTAAGAACATGAATTTCCTATCAGCGGTACTGTTAGAACATAGTACTCATCAACGATAGTGAAACTCTAATATATATTGTCTACTTATAATTTTCACTAAGTGTTTCTTAAAGAGTCATTATCAAATCACTGAGGGTTTGGATCAACAATCTCCCCCTATTTGATATTGACTTAGCAACAAGAGAAAATTGCTAAATATGAAAACATAAGGATAAAAATAACTCGTAAAATATTTGTCCCTTTTACTGTTTTCTGGGATCTTTTAAGTACTGATGGAGTAAAGTACATTTGCTGAAATTTTTCTTTAAACTTCGTATAAGTTACAGAGGGAAGTAGAAAAATTACAAGTACAGCAAATAAATTTACAAGTACAAAAGATATAAGACGATAAAGATAGAAGAATTACAGAGAGAAATATTATCAGCTATTCAGGTTCATCCTTAATGAGAAGTTCATCAAGGGTTCTAGTGGTAGGGATCATCCAGTCAGGGACCGTTTCACCAAGATCTCGTCTATTCTTTGCTTCTTTGAATATCAGAGGCTTCATGAAGTGTCCGAGTAGGTCATCTCTGAATCCGCACAATAGATGAGATCCCTGAGTTGTTCAACAGGAGTGATGGGTAGCTCAGAGATGCGTTGGAAATGTTCTCGTCCATCGTAGTCTCTGAAGAAAATACCGTGTTAAATCCAGATCCGTGCAACAAATATGAAATCGAAATAATAAGCAATAAGAACAATGATTTCAACTGGTCATCCATGTATTATGCTTTAATCAGAGTGTTTACAATACAATTCAGAAAAGCAAATGAGACAACTAGCCTATTTTCTAAGGCTAAGCAATCTATTTATATGGCGGGCTCGTGGTTAACAAGCCCACGGCCCGTTCACTAATAAGGCTCAAAATAAAGAATTACATTCAGACCCTTGAACTTTAAATCAACATTAAATTGACCCTAACAATCTCCCCCTTTGATTTGAAGTTCGAGTTCGCGCTCTAGCTCTGCCCGTTCACTAATAAGGCTCAAAATAAAGAATTACATTCAGACCCTTGAACTTTAAATCAACATTAAATTGACCCTAACAATCTCCCCCTTTGATTTGAAGTTCGAGTTCGCGCTCTAGCTCTCGCCAGTTGAAGACATATCTTTTGCGAAGCGCGAAGTGAATCTCGAACCATCTGATAGCACGGCGGTAGTCGATGCGATTTTCAACCAATTCCAAGGCATTCCGAGCATTTGTTTCATTCGGATTTGGAACATATGAGTACCTTAGATTTTCAGACTCGTGTGTAATGATCTTTCGAAGATCATCTCGAACTTTGAGGAGTGTGCCGTCGCAGAAACTTTCTACCTGACTGAACCGCATAAATCTTTTCTCTTTCTGTTCATTAATGAAGACGATCCCAAATTCTAGTTCTAGAAGCATAGTGTTCTCGGGATACATATTCAATTCAGGGGCTTTCAGATTCGGCTTTATCAGAATTACCTTCTTAGCCCTGTTCTCGACAGCCATTTGAAAGTCCGTTAGTTATGACATCATAATGGTACGGACCAGGTATCGACGAACAGCTTCGAGCGCCTTTGTAACTTCAAGCGGTCGGATGGTTCTTGTACGAAGGTCTTTCAGAATAGCCAGGAAGTCGAACGGTCGGAGGTGTTGGAAGTCGGCTTCAGAGAATTTCCATTCATTCCCATATTCACGTCGGACAGTGAATACTGGGTAGACGATTTTCATGATGCGTCTTGAATGGATGTTAAGTACCTCTGTGATCTGATGTTTGGTTCTGACTTGGCTGACTGGAAGACACCGCTGCATTGTGCCGATATAACGCCGTTGGTATTCGAGGTTGAGGTTGTAAATACCAAGGCAAAAGGTCGGCTTGATCGGGCGAAGCTTGTGGACGAACAACTTCTTCAAAGATTCCTCCAGATGAGGGATAAGTACCATGATCTTCTCCCAACGGATTTGTTGCTGAGGAGGGGGAGGAAGATCAGAAGCTGTTGTTTGCAGAGGAGTTGTCGGAATATTGGCAGTAGTAGTTTCAGGTCTTGTTGAAGTTCCAGTGGGTTGAGCATAGTGAACGGGAGAAGTACCATAAAAATTTTGGAGCAGGAACTGATCATAGTTGATGTTGTCGTCTTCATCAGTAGGGAAAACCAAATTTACCTAGAGATTTACGGCACTTTCGGATTTTTGATACCATGCATCTTCGGTCTCCGGGTTGGCTTCACAGTCTGGATCTATCATATCAGTAGAGGTCTGTCTGATGAGTCAACGTCGATCAATCCCTGTGTTGAACCCTCGGGCTTTTCAACCGTCGGGTCTTCTTCATCTGATATATCCATATCAATCACCATTTCAGCTAAAGGTAACTCGGCTTCAGGATCTGTTCCGGTTGTAGTAGCCGTAGTTGGAGGTTCCGGTTGAACCACAATTGTAGTTTCAGCAGTGAGGATCTGGGCGGTCTCGTTTAGTCTTTGTCGTTTCTCCCCCTCACGGTGATCAGGATCATCCTGGTCATCGTGCTTACGTTTCAGACCGCCTGCTTGACTCTTACAGGTTTCTTTGAGTGAGCGGACTCTCTCGGATAGTGTTGTGAGCGCTCGGTTATAGTCCTTGAGAGTCGAGTCAATGCGATCCAGTCGAGAGGTAATTGATGTGGAAGGAGCAGTTTCCTGTGTTTTCAGAACGGTGATCAGGTCTGCTTCGGGCGAGGCATTGGAATCCTGGAGCAATTGGGCTAGAAGCATCGTCTTGAGAGTTCCCACCGAGTAGGTAGGTGGAGGAGTAGTTTCAGCTTCAACGATCTTCGCTTTGCCTTTGATTAATTTGGCGATCTCAGCGGCGACATGCAGTTCCATTGCTTCGCGGACAGCCTTGAGGGTGCTGTCCAGGGACCCTTGCGACACAAAATCTGGGTGAGTAACTCCGGGTTCACTTAGATTACCCGTTGAGGCATCTACTGCGGGGTTAGAGCCACCTACGTTCACAGTTGGCATATCGGTAGCTGTGGTAGGATTTCCCTCCGATCCTTGTGTTCCACCTAGAGGTGAAGACACTACGGTGGTTCCGGTCGAGTCACGAAGATTCTCGACTTGGTGTTGCTCCTCTTGTGTCCTAGCCAAAGGGTTTTCAATAGCAAATGGCTCTAGACTCGATTGTGCACGAAAAGAAGTCGCGACCGGGGGCTGCTGGTCGCTTGTTTCAACACCAGCACTCTCCGAGTGAGAGGCCGGTGGAAGTTGTGCTATATCCCCGTGATGTACTGAAACATCCGTCTTTTGAGAGACGGATGAGTGGATGAGGGGGTCGTACAATTGCTCCGCTGGGTCTATGGAGTCTTCTTCAATACCCTGTCCCAACAAATGAGACGAGATAGTAGATGTGGCTACCCGGCTGTCACTCGGTTCTATTCGCTCAGGAGCCTCGTTATCTTGACGGCTCAATCTTTCCTGGTTCGCTTTCGAACGCATTTCTCTCTGGCTCGCAGTTTCTAACTCAACTCCTTCTACTCCCTCAATCCTAGGTGAAGCATGGGTAGGTGAGTCAAGTGGGATGCCTTCGGTGAAGTTGGGGTTTGGTCCGATACGGGGAGGTATTTTTTAGAGCCGAATGGCACGGGTCGTGTCAGATGCCGTATCGGAGTCAGATTCTACGTTATGAACCTGGAAGATAGGTGAAGGCGGGTCGGAAAGATATGGTGTGGAGTCATGGTGAAGCATCGGTCGTGAGGACAATGCTCTGGTTTCGCCTGTTGGACGGGGTTGGCTGGAACTGGGTTGCGATACCGCTGCACCACTCACACTAGTTCCCCTTCCCCTAACAATCAACACACCCCGCCCGGCAGCACCTGCTTGTCGGGCCCTACCACCTCTCATTCTTGGACCCTCACGTCTCTCGGGTCTAAGTCCCTGGGTAGGTCCCTCCGGTGCTGGCTGGACCATGGGATTCCCTATCTCTTATTTATATGCTACTACCCCTGGTGCAGCGGGATCGGCGATAGCTAAAAAGGCTTCAGGGATGGGCATGGCCACCGCATTGGATGGATTGCGGATGACCATGTATTGTAGATGATGGTGGGGACAAACCGGATGGGTTAGGCGTCGTGGAATGGCGGGATTGGCGTCCATGTGATGTCGGACAGCGAGCGAAAGGAAACACGGGTAGGGGAGGAACTTCTTCTGTTTCGAACCTCCGATTTGGCGAATGGCCTGTACTAGTTCATGCCAGATAATCATTGTTGTGTCGACGTGGCGGTTGTAGCACACGGCATAGAGTAGGCATAGAAAATTGCCGGTGCACTGGTCGATGCCCTTCCATCTCGATGAAAGACATATGTTCAAAATTGTGAACAGAGTATACCAGATGTGGGCCAGGTACTTACGGTTGAACGCGGACGGGCGGTCGAGAGCATGATTGTACCCTAGCGCGCGGACTTGTTCGCACAGCGTTTGGTCATTGACCGTGGGGTCGTATCTTTGATGTCCGCCAGCGGTGGCTTCCGGAAGTGAAAGAAGGCGACGGAAGGAGTCCAGTGTCATCGTGAAAGGTTGGTTGTCAAGCTGGGCGGTGATTGTCTGTGTATTCCCAGTAGTGACGACTCGGGCACTGAACCATACCTGAAGGACATATATGAGCGGAACGTCAGCTGTGGCGGTGAGTGCCTCACGGAGAAGGTGACGGGTAAGTATATCCAACAAAACACGATGTTGTGGCTGTGGATGGAACTGAGCCGGGTCCAGATGATGATTGTTCGGCTCTATCTCCGTCCCATGGTCAGGTTCGACCAAGGCATTATCCGCTGCCTCGTCTATAAAATCCTCTTGAGGAATTTGCTCTTCCGGAGGTTGTTGTGGATTTTGGTGATCTGCCATTGAAGTATCTGTAAAAGAAGGCACAGTTAGTAGTTGTAGCGGAAAAGATTTTCAGGGCGTACCTTTGCTGTAATGGCTCAATCTGAAACAGACCGAGGACTGGCAGAGACAAAACGAGGTACTGAATTGGCCAAGACAGGGGTGTCCGGACACAACTGGAGAGTTGCAAATCTATCCGGACAACACAGGTTTTCGGACAACACATGTTGTCCGGACGGGAAGAATGTTCCCGGATAATGTGAACATGCCAGACAATAGGGATTCCGGATGATAGAGGTGTCCGGTCAAAGGAGTCCGGTCACACTAGCTTCCCGGTAGTTGAACTTACCGGAAACCCGAAGGTTCCCGGACAACTAGGGTTTCCGGGTGATGTGAGAGTCCGAACAAAATATCTTGAAGTATGAACGTTACCGGATAAACTACCCTAATCTTGAACGTGTCCGGATATGACGAGCGTCTTCGGACGATATTCAAGATTTCCAATCTAACACTACATCGATTTAATCACTGTGGAAAGCATTTAGGTAGTGTCAACATGAGTAATTGATCACACAGAGGTATCTTAATCGTGCTAAGCAGTACCAAACGACCCGAAACTGACGAGGCGCACATGGGGGTTTCGGACCTGACAAATCGACTAAATCAATGGTCGAGATGTGTGCCGAAGTGTGTGAACCAAGTATCAATGTGATCGGAAAGGAAGGACGAACAACATACCTGAATCTGGACGAAAAACGATCGAGAATCGAGGATGTGAGATGGAGTCCGAGCGAGAGAGAGTAAGACGAGGGTTTAGGGTTTTGTCAGATATTCCGGGTACTCGTAAATGAATGACCCCGGATCCTTTTATGTGTACCAGAAATCCGGATGGTGTCCGGGTGCCCATCTAACCCGGATGGTGACCCGGTCCGAAAACCTACCCGGGAAGGTGAGGTTTCCGGATACCCTGGATGTGAATATTCGTCTGTCCTTTTCGCGAGAATTTTGTAAAAAACATTGGAACTGTAACCAAAAGGACCTTCTCTCGCTCCCCCTCAAGCGTAGCATGGGGATTTCATTTCTCCCCCTCGGATAGTGCAGTAGAGTGCAATGAGGAGTCTGACACCAAAAACAACTTTTAGCATTTTGAAGAAAAAAATAGTGTCGCTCCCCCTCAAATGATGAACGTAACTTGAGAATCTCACAGGAGTGCCCACACAAAAAAAAACTTTTTTAGCATTAAAGAAAAACTGTGTGTGACTCTCCCCCTCAAAGGATAAGTAAACTTACCTGATACTTCTTTGTGCTCCCCCTGAACACATGAACACACTTTGAAAGCACAGAGATAGATAGATAAACAGACATAGACGACAGTATGAAATAAAAGAAACACACGAAGAAAGAAAGGACAACAAACGAAATCTACGAAATAAGTACAGAGACTAAATCTAACGGTGTAACTGAACAAGTAGAATACAAGTGCGAGGAATTGTATGCTCATTCATCAGGAGAGTAAACACCGGATGATGAGTAGACAGTTACTCATATATGTATGGAACTTGTAACGGGCACACAATTGGATTAATTCGTCAGTTTTAGCATACCTAACTTGGACACAAGAGTGTTAAAACGTTTTTCGTCCAAAACTTTGGTAAATAGGTCTGCTAGCTGATGTTCAGTATTTACGAAGTAGAGTTCGATGGTACCTCTTTCGACGTGATCCTTAAGGAAGTGATACCGAACGTTGATGTGCTTCGTCTTGGTGTGTTGAACCGGGTTACTTGATATAGCGATGGCGCTCTTCGAGTCACAGTAAATCGGGACCTTGACGTACCTGAAACCATAGTCTTTGAGTTGCGTCCTCATCCAGATGACTTAGGAACCGCAGCTCGCGGCAGCCACGTACTCCGCCTCGGCAATTGATGTTGAAACGCATTGTTGCTTCTTTGATGCCCAACTCACCAGGCTATCTCCCAAAAATTGAATGTGACCCGACGTGCTCTTCCGGTCCAGCATGCAGCCCGCGTGATCCGCGTCGGAATAGGCGGATAGTGCAAAACCTGTCTCTCTCGGGTACCACAGACCAAGATCAGCAGTACCACGTAAATAACGAAAGATTCGTTTGACAGCAGTGATATGGGACTCTTTAGGTTTTGATTGATATCGGGCACACAAGAAAGTTGAGAACATAATATCCGACCTACTTGCAGTTAAGTACATTAGAGAACCTATCATCCCGCGATACAATTTAGGATTCACATCCGTTCCGTGAGGATCAGCGTGAATCTTTGTATTGGGCGCCATGGGTGTTTTCATTGGCGAGGACTGGTCCAGCTGGAATTTCCGAAGAATATCCCGGATGTACTTAGCCTGGTTTATGAATATCCCGGTTGACAGTTGTTTAACTTGAAGACCAGGGAAGAAATTCATCTCGCAAAGCATGCTCATTTTGAAAAAATTTCCCATAAGAGTGGTAAAGTTCTTAGCATATAGGGGACTGGTTGAGGCGAATATTATATCATCTACATACACTTTAACGAGGAGTATGTGACCATTTTCGTTTTTGATAAATAAAGTCGAATCGATTTTACCTCGTGTGAATTTGGACTTTATCAAAAACTCGAACAGAGTTTTGTACCATGCTCGCGGAGCTTGCTTTAGACCGTAAAGCGCCTTGTCTAAAATGTAGACGTGTTCAGGCTTCGAGTCGTCCACGAATCCGTCTGGTTGCGACACATAAACTTCTTCCTCGATATTACCGTAGAGAAATGCGATCTTCACATCCATTTGGAAGACTGTGAAGTTCTTGTGCGCGGCATAAGCAAGGAACATTCGGATGGGTTCGATTCTTGCTACTGGAGCATAGGTTTCATCATAATCGGTCCCTTCTTGTTGACGGTACCCCTTGGCCACGAGACGCGCCTTGTTGCGTATGACGATTCCGTCTTCATCCTTTTTATTCTTGAAGATCCATTTGGTCCCTATCACCGTCTTGTTCTTTGGACGAGGAACCAGTCGCCATACCTTCAGAGCCTCGAATTGGTTGAGCTCTTCTTGCATAGCAATGATCCAGTCCGGATCTTCAAGCGCTTCGCGTACGTTCGTCGGCTCGATGTTGCTTAAGAAGCCGGAAAATAGACAGAAGTTGGCGGATGCACCCCGTGTTTGAACAGGTGTGGAGGGATCACCGATGATTTGGTGTAAGGGATGAGCTCGCGTCCATTTGGTGGTATGCGGAAGTGGTTGTTGAGTAGAGTGAGACTCGTCCGAATCCACATAACCACCAGGAGGTAGGTCTTGTACCGCTTCGAGTGTTGCAGGTTGATTTCTCAGAGGAGGTGGGGGAGGATTCGTCGAAGGTTGAACAACTCCCGGTTCCGAGGAGTTCAAAAGTTGATCGTCGGTTGTATCAGAAGACGAATCACCAGGAGTGATCTCCGGATTTGTACCAGGTTCCTCCGGGGGGATAACGGTATCAGTAGATGTTGATGACGACGGTTGTGCTGTCTCCACAGTTATGGACGGCGTGCTTGTAGAAGGCAGCGGACCGGATAGGTGCGACGAGTCCTCAATACGAGCAGCTTCAAGTCGAGGTTGTGCTGAGACAGTAGGGGAAACATTAAAGATGTCATCATAAAAATACTTAAACAATAAATCTAAATCAGAAGAGTTATCATTCGATGAAGATGCATGATTCGGATTTACTGTTGCTTGTGTAGATCCCGAACTTGGAGGTCCGGAAGCTAACACGCCAGTTAAACCGGGTTCTGAACTGAGTTGTTCAGAAGCCAAATCTGCGGCTTCGTCGAATGTCACGTTTATGCTTTCAACAACGGATTTGGTCCGTTTGTGTAAACGCGATACGCCTTAGCCTGCATGGAGTATCCGATGAAGACTCCTTTGTCCGCCTTTGGGCTGAGTTTGCCGAGATCATCTTTGTCGTTCAGAACGTAGCACGTGCATCCGAACGCATGAAAATACTTGATGTTCGGAACGTGGTTGTTCATGATTTCGTACGACGTCTTGTTGAACCGCTTATTGAGGATGGAACGGTTTTGAGTGTAACAAGCCGTACACATCGCTTCGGCCCACAGAAATAGCGGCAGGTTGGCTTGGGAAAGCATAGTGCTAGCAGCCTCGACAAGAGTGCGGTTGCGTCGTTCCACCACTCCGTTTTGCTGAGGAGTGCGTGCAGCCGAGAAGGTGTGAGCAATGCCGACTGAAGTCAGATAAGTATCTAATGTCTGATTCTTGAACTCCGTCCCATTGTCGGTTCTAATGGATTGAACTTGCTGCATTTTGTTCAGTTGGATAGTCTTCAGGTGGTCGATGATTAGCTCCGCAATTTCGTCTTTCGAACGTAAAAACAGCACCCAGGTGTAGCGCGAGAAGTCGTCTACCATCACGAGAACATATTTGCGCTTGTTTATGCTTGGAACACGCATTGGCCCACACAGATCAATATGAATAAGTTCTAGGGTCCGGGTCGTGCTCGGAGTTGCCTTCGGCGGGTGCGGCACTCGCTTCATCTTTCCCATCTCACATGCCCCGCAGAGACGATCCTTCACGAACTGAAGGTCGGGCATGCCTTTTACGTGTCCGCCCAGCACCAACTTGTTGATACTCTTGAAATTTAGGTGCGATAGTCTCCGATGCCAAATCCAAGCTTGTTGGGAATTGGCCTTTGACATGAGGCAGATGGGGTTATCGGGCTTCAGAGTAGCGAGGTCGATCGTGTAGAGATTGGTCTTGCATTTTCCAACCTATAGCTCCTCTCCGTCATCGTTGAGGATTCTACACCGTGTCTTTTTGAAGCTGACCTCAAGATCTTTGTCGCAGAATTGCCCGATGCTGAACAGATTGTGTCCCAATCCCGCGATGTGTGATACCTTCTTGATTGTGAGCTTATCTTGAACAATGTCGCCATAGCCCACTCTCGGTGCCTTGTTATCGTTTCCAAATCTCACGTGACCACTGTATTCTTCCTTGTAGTTCGTGAGAAGCTCCTTCCTTCCGGTCATGTGCTTGGAGCATCCAGAGTCTAAGTACCACACATGATCGTGCTGCAAAAACAGGTTAACGGATTTTAGGTACCCAAATTGGCTTGGGTCCTGGAGGGTTAGATTTGGCACCTCGTGGAGGAACTTGCTTTGACACAGATTTCTCCTTGGGTGTAGGTTGTACACCTTTGGCGGGACCTGGTTTTGGCACAGGTTGCCTCCTTGGTGTAGAATTTACACCGTTTGGAGGAAAGTTATTTTTAGCAAGTTGCCTCTTTGGTGTCGGTTTAACCTAAGTAGGAGCAGCCCGCTTTGCATTGGGTTTGGTCTCCCGCTGTGGTTTAACCTCTGATTGGTACCCTCGTTGAGTATGGTGTTTCTTGTTGTTTGTACGAGGGCTTCGTTTGGGTGTATGATTAACCATGTGATGTGACCCATACCAATCATTTAAGTTAATTTGATCAAAATCATTCCAACCACATCTAGAACAAACTAAACAATCACGCGATAATTGAATCAATTGATGAACTGAATTAAGTTTAATTGGGAAAGAAACTTCAAAACGATTCCAATTATTCCAAACACAATTGTCTTTGTTTATTCTAGAATTGAAAGCAGTAGGGAACGACTTTGACGCTGCATCCTTGACAGATTCCTTGTTTGGCCACTTTGGTTTTCCTGGTTTTGCTCGACCATTATTATCTGAAACAACAGGGACAGAATGATCAGTGACTTTAGAAGGAACAGTATTTTTGGTAGGCAATGGTCCGGTCTCCTGCCTCGGCTGTGATTGCCTTTTAGAAATAGGTTTAGAAGTTGGTTTTGATTGAGAAATCTTGATCACAGCTGGGGCCTTTGTTTGAGAACTGCTACCCTTTAGAAAAATGACCGGATGATTGACTACTGGAGACAAAAAAATCTGTGTGACACGGGAGAGGTTTGTCGAAAGGGAACGACTCAAACTCTCCATCAGAATTGCCTTCAGAGTTCATGAATGCTAAAAAATCGACATCCGGAATTACTGGACTTGTACCGGTCGAGGAATGTGAGGAACACTTTGTGCTTGTGTGCTTTGGGGAACTTGGTGCGGAAGCTAAGAAAAAATCAGAGTTTAAGTTCCTTAAAACACTCTCGTCTTGAGAATCTTTACCATCTTGTGAAGTGGAAATTTTACCACTAAAAGCTTTACACGAAGACGTTTCTGATGAATTCGAGGAAGAGTCAGGTGAAATCTGTTTTTCATATTTGAGTTGGTCAATTTGCTCTTGGAGTTGACCATTTCTTGCATACTCCTCCATCTTTTCTGTTGCCAAAGCAGCCAGTTTCGATGTGAGCATATTAATTTCACCTCGAAGGATTTCATGTCCTTCATCAGACACAGCTTCGGTTTTGACCGGTTGTAGATTCTCAAGTTTCTCAGAATTGAGTTTCTCAATCTCATAGATTAGCGCTTTCTTTTCGTTTTAAAAAATAGACCTTTCTTTCTCAAACGACTCCTCCAACTCGACAATCTTTGCTTCCAAGATGAGAGGGGGGACATAGAGTTTAAACTCGTCCGTCTCAGTCTTGGTTGCTGGTGCTTGGTCCTCATCCTTTTTGGAGGAATCCTTGGGCTTAGCAACCTTGTAAGGGTCGAAGTAGTCATTTGAGAGATATTTTTTGTTCTTTTTATAGGAATTACTCAAAGGTTCATAACAAAACGGAAGCTGAATTCCTCGTTTGTGTGTGCGCTTATATTCCTTGGTGTCCTCTTCCTTTTCAGGTTCAAGAGGACCAGTCCATTGAATGGCATATTCCGGATACTTTTTATCTAACCCAAAACATGCAAAATCATACAAAGTTGGAGTATACCATCTTCCCTTTTTCAAATAATGTGGGTTATCATATCTGATACCCCATTCTTTGTTAAAGTACGTGAACTCTTTGGGTTTATTCAGAAAGATGGTTTGATCAGTTTGACCCCTTTTGTGGAGTTTGGTTTCAAGATCAAGAATTTTAGAAACAAACTCCTTGTGCTGAATTTGAAGAGATGAACATTGATAAACAAGTTCTTCTTTCTTATTCATGCACTGATCAAACTGAGACTGAAGATCAGATAATTTGGCCCATAAGTCTTTGGGTGCTATTGAAAGGATTTTGCATCTTTCCTTTAACATAGCATTTTCAGACTTATGTTTATCAGTTAATCGCGTTTGAACATCTAGCTTTTCGGTTAGTGAACTAATCTCAAGCTGTTGTTCATTAGTGGTGGCCTTAAAGTAATTCGCCTGATCAATAAGGGATTGTATATCATTCATAAGCTCTTGTTGAGAAAATTCACATACCCGACTTGTCTTCTCTTCATCAGCTGGAGAGTGATAGCCCATGAAAGCATTTGCACCATCAGAATCGCTTTCATCATCAGAACGACCCAACCAGTAGTCGTTTTCCACAAACATAGCTTCTCCAGCTTCCTTCTGCTCAGCCAGTGCCAGTTTGGCCTTGTAGTAGTGATAATTCTTTACTACAGGCCTTTTGCAGTCTTTAGCAAAATGACCAAGCTTTCCACAGTTGTAGCAGGTCACTCGTTCATCTCTCTTCTTTCTATCATATTTCTCCTTCTTCTCCTTCTTCTCAGACGTGTCATGCTCATCAACTTTCTTCTTTCCCTCGTGCTTGTCTTGATAATCATGGCGCTTGTTGGAGGCGGTGGAGTATCGTTGATTATTAGACGTTGGCTTCTTATAAAATCGTTGTTGTTGAAAAGATTTAGTGAGTAGAGCAACAGCTTTCTTGAAGTCAGCTACTTCATCATTCGAGTCACTGTCTTCCTTTTCAGATTCGGAAGAGCTTTACCTTTGAGCACGTTTAGAATGATGGCCCGAAGATTTCCCTTTATTTGAGGACATGAGTGCTATAGGATCAGCAGTTGGCTTTGCTTCAGTCTTCTTCTCGCCCAGAAGTTCATTTACTTCATCTTCGTCTTGAAGAAGCGTCTCATACAGTTCATTGATGCTAAGGTTCTCTATCAAGTTGTTGTGCTTAACATGAGAAGCAAACAACTTCCATTCGGGTAGCAGATTGTTGAGGAACTTGAGCGCGTTCTCCGTGTTGGAACGAACAATTTGGTTCTTGTTCAGTTCATTGAGAAGTAAGCATAAGCGTTCATATGCTTGGGTGAGAGTCTCGCCATTGCGCTGCTTGAAACCATCGAACTTGGTTATTGCGCTGTGGATTTTCAGTTGATTGCCAACAACACTCCCACGCATCATTCTAGCCACTTGATCCCACATGCCTTTTGCCGTACCTTTGTAGCTGTCAATAGCTTGGTAGATTGAGTTGGGAAGTGCTTGGATAAGATATCTCTTGGCATGCTTTTCGCCTTCTATTCTGCCGCTTTCCTCGTTGGTCAGATCGGCTTCAGTCTTGTCCTCATAACTTGTCACAGGATTTGCAGCAGTTGGTGCAATGGTCTTCTTCGGCCAAGGAATCGGACCATCTTCAAGAGCTTTTTTGATGTACACATAGTTGTCCTTAGATTCAATGAAAATCATGAATCAATCTCGCCATTGGCTATACTCACCTTGATAGAGACAAGGTGGTTTGGAGTCGGTCCCAATAGCAAGTGCGTCACGTGAAGTCATCGTAGGTTGCAACGGAGTGATCGTCAGACGTGTAGATTGATTCAAAGAGTAAACCTAACGCAAGGCACTAAGAGTGGTCCTAACGCAGGTTCTACGACTAATATGAACTAAGAGTGATCTTACTGGATAGGAATCCAAATAAGAGTCTGATCAGGAAGTGTCCGAATCAGATCAATAGACAACACAGTTCAAAAATCACAAAGTATCCGGATAAAGTAGGAGAGTCCGGACAACTTAGAGTGTCCGGATAGAGGAAGGTTACCGGATGACAAAACTGTCCGGATATGGCAAATAAACGTACTACTTACCGGATGATGATATGTCCGGATAGAATTAGCAAACACAAAACTTACCGGATAGACAGAGATTCCGGATGAAAATGATTACCGAAAACCTTGGTTTGTCCGGATAAATTACTTTACCGGAAAGATCAGGGTTTCCGGAACAAATCACCCGGATTGATTGAAATAGTAAAAACTTATCCGGAAAGAAGACTTACCCGGAATGTTGGACTTACCCGGAAAGAAGGACGAATCCGGATGAGATTCACACAAATGTCCGGAAAGAATTGGCCGCGTCCGGAAACCTCGGTTGTTCTATCCGGATTCTGCGGTTGACTTCTCAATTTCGATTGAAACTCGATTAGGGTTGCACAAAAACGTTCCTGAAAGATTAGAAACAATCCCAAACGCAAAAAACAACACTAACCCAATCGATTTTAAAGCAAAAACAATGAGTTTTGATGGTAAAAATTCGATTTTTATTGAAGAACACTACCAAAAACTTTGAACTTTGATTTGCTTAATTGAACACTCAAATGGACGAATTGGGATGAGAAATTTTGCAGAATTACTAATGATAACAATGCTAACACAACCCAATAAACAACATCGATCAATTTAATCAGAATCAATGATTTGAAATTTCAAGAAAGTGCCAGACGAGAAAAAGTCAAAAACTTACTAGAATTCAATAGGAGTGCTCTGAATCAAATTTGTCCGTCTGCTCTAATACCAATTGTTAAATCCAGATCCGTGCAACAAATATGAAATCGAAATAATAAGCAATAAGAACAATGATTTCAACTGGTCATCCCTGTATTATGCTTTAATCAGAGTGTTTACAATACAATTCAGAAAAGCAAATGAGACAACTAGCCTATTTTCTAAGGCTAAGCAATCTATTTATATGGCGGTTCCGTGGTTAACAAGCCCACGGCCCGTTCACTAATAAGGCTCAAAATAAAGAATTACATTCAGACCCTTGAACTTTAAATCAACATTAAATTGACCCTAACATACCGTATGGATCGCTTAGGACTTTTCCAGGGATGAAGCGTTCACCAGGGGGCAGGGAGGTGTCAAGAGCTGAGAGGTCAGGTTCAGGACCAAGAACTTCTCTTCGTGAAAAACCAATGCCGGTTTCATTTCGGACAGGAGGACCTGAGTCTGAAGGAGTTGTCTTCTTCTTACTAGCAGGCCTTCTCCTTTTTCGAACTGGAGCAGGAGGAGGAGGAATATCCACAGCAGATGAAACTAAATTGATCTGTTGATTTAACATCTTCTCGACGTGGTCTCTGAATTGTGAGTGTGATTGCTGAATGGCTATCCTCATCTCCAACCACTCAGAGAGACCGTACTTCTTGATTGAAGAGGCGTAGATGGTTTCCTTGGTACCATTTTCTCTGAATAAGTCGACCTCAACGACTGGAACATTTATTGGCGTCTTTCCCCTGATGTACACTTTGTTGATTCTGGCTGCCCGATATCGATAGTGCAATCTTTATTTGCACCATACCAAGGTAGAGTCAGATACCTTGGTCTTTTCTTCGATGAACTTTTGGGCATCTTCCCACAATTGGCGTTGAACTTCAATGGGGTTGTAAAGTTTGTGGAGAGAGTGATGTTGGCGGTAGATTTTTCAGCGAGGGTGGTAGAAAATTGACCAATGCTACCATCCACCTTCTCCAGATCAGCACTGGAGGCTTTGCCTTGGACCTCGGTGGTCAGCTTTTTGAGAGCATCTCCAGCGTCTGTAACCGTTGAAGAGTTTGCAGTTAAAGTGGTGGTGAGAGATTCCACCTTCGTTTCCAAGCCTTTCAGGGAGTTGTTGATATCTCCCAAATTAGGACCTGAAAAAGTTAAGAACTTGTGAACAAAGGAAAGCTCAGAAGTTTGGGGTTTTGAGGGAGGAGTGTTTGGAGTTATGTGTATACCTGCGGGGTGGTTGACGAAGTCCTCGAAGTCTCGATGACCTGTCAGCGTTTCAAAATTATCTTCCAGTGTACCTTGACATTGGGAAGTTTCCGCAGGTCCTTTATTTAAATCCTGTATCCGCCGTAGTTCTTCAACAGATGAGTCACTCAGATGAATGACTTTTGTTGTAGAGACGGGGGGAATAGATGGAATGACCAAAGAAATAGTGGGAGGAGTGACGGTTGAGAAGAGTGTTGGTCCCGAAGGCCTATACAAGTTTGTAGAAGGGGGGGTTGAATACAAACACACAGATTTTACTTTTCTAAATTGTTTATTGATAAATCATTAACAATTTACAGCTTGTTGCGGAAACAAGATTAAGGATAAACCTAAATCTAAACAAGTTGGAACACTAAGATTTCTTGCACTAAGAAAGATAAGGAGATTACTAATAAAATCCTATCTTGAGAGAGATTTGAACTTGTCCAGAGTTAGCAAGTTACTTCAAAAGAAGTGAGTTCATCTCTTTATATACTGCATGCATTTAATGCAAGTCAGTATACACTTTACACGTGTCATCAGCTGGTTGGTTGCATGTCATTGACCTTGGTTGACAACCTTAGTAGCCGTAAGGATGAACAGTGTAATATCAGAGTGGTTGTACGATCTCAGATATTCGGAGGTTCTTTTCTGACATTTCGTACAGTGGCGTGCAAGGGTGGTTAAGACAAAAGTACTTTGTACGGAGGACTTCATGATCAGCTTTCGTTGATTCAGCGATTATCATTTACTATTCAGCAGATGATAAAGTTCAGCGATAGCTGAAGTCTTGTACTTGATACTTCACGTTGAGTGGACAAATCTGAGTCTTCGCTGATCCGCATCAGTTCATTAGGAGACTTGTCGCTGGTTCTTGAGCTTGATCTTCGACTTCAGCGTAGAACCTTTGTTGATGTGAAACTTGTCTTCAGGGATCATAAGTAAACAACTAACTTATCAGCGATCACCATAATGATTGAACAGACTCAGAGCATTAATGGTGAACAGTGTTCGCTGAATGTTTAATTTAAAGAGCGAGAGTTCCTATCAGCGGTACTGTAAGATCTTAGTACTTATCAGCGATAGTGAAACTCTGATACATATTGTTTACTTACAATTTTCACTAAGTATAAGAGAGGGTCATTATCAAATCACTGAGGGTTTGGATCAACAATCTCCCCCTATTTGATTATGACATAGCAACAAAGAAAATTGCTATTTAATGAAAACATAAGGATAAAAAGAACTCATAAAATATTTGTCCCTTTTACTGTTTTCTGGGATCTTTTCTGTACTGATGGAGTAAAGTACGTTCGCTGAAATCTTTCTGTAAATCTTTGAATCAGGTTACAATGAAGAACAGAAAGATTACAAGTACAAGCGAAATAAATTACAAGTACAGAAGGATAACTGATACAATAGAGAAAAAGGAGATTATATCAGTTTTCAAAAGGTTCTTCCTTAATGAGAAGTTCATCAAGGGTCGTCTTTTCAGTGGGGATCATCCAGTCAGGAACCGTTACACCTTGTTTTCTTTTGTTCAGCGCTTCTTGAAAGATCAAGGGTTTTAGGTGTCGTGCCTGAATGTCCTTTCTGAAGTCACACCAGTAGATGAGATCTCTGGGTTGTTCGATTGGAGTGATTGGAAGCTCAGCGATCCGTTGAAAGCATTTACGTCCGTCGTAGTCAAGAAAGAATATTCCATAAGGATTACTGATGACTTTACCAGGGACGAAAAGTTCACATGGTGGCAAAGAGATGTCAAGGGAAGATAGATCAGGATCAGGACCAAGTACTTCAGCGCGAGAGAAACCAATTCCAGTTTCATTTCGTATGACAGGACCTGAGTTTGAATCTTGACGTTTCTTCTTTGGAGAGCCCCTTTTTCTTTTCAGCTTTAGATCAGGAACAGGAGAAATATCCACACAAGAAGATATCAGGTCGATCTGTCTGTTTATCAGCTTTTCGAAATGATCCTTGTACTTAGATTTTGACGATTGGATAGCTAACCTCATCTCCAGCCATTCAGAGAGACCATACCTTTTTACAGTGTCAGCGCGAAAGGTTTCAGATTTGCCATCTTCTCTGAACAGTTTGATGTCAACAATAGGTACTCCGATAGAGGTTCTTCCAGAGATGAATACCTTGTTGATCTTCGCTGGACGATATCTGAAGTGAATTTTCTCTTTACACCAGATCAGGGTGGTCTGAGAAACTTCAGTTTTCTTTTCCACGATCTTCTGGGCTTCTTCCCACAGCTTTCGTTGGATTTGAATGGGAACACGCTTCAGCTTGGGGCCTTTGACAGATTCTTGAGTGAGCTTGATGGCGTATTCTCTGTCTTTCTCTTCAGCTTCCTTCCTTTCAGCAATGAGGCGTTCAGCTCTGAGGTGTTCCTGGTATTCAGCTTTTGAAATTCTGAACTTAGGAGGAACTGAAGGCAGTTGATCACGCCTTAGAATGATTCGCTGATCCTCGAATCGCTTTATCATTTCTTCTCTTCTCTTTTGATCCTCTTCACTCAGCTTTTGAGGAGCTGAGGAAGGTCTGTTTCTGTGCGATAGAGGTTGTTCTTCTGGTTCATCAGTCTCAGAGATTAAATCCAAGACTGGGATTATTTCTTCAGCGGCAGCTGGAATTATTTGTGAAGTCGCAATAGTAGAGCCTTCAGCGACATCCTCAAACAGGGGAGAGGACTAGCTGAAACGCAGCGATCTTACAAATAAGAACTGGGTAGAAGAACATGGGTAGAAAAGATAGAAAAAGATTGTGGATGTGTAGAGAGGTTATTGAGTAGAGAACTGATTGTGTATGAGATGTTCAGGGAAGGAATATAAGTAAAGTTTAGTGTACCTGACAAACCGGCTTTTCAAGCAAGATCGCCAGATTTTCAAATTCAGCGAGGCCTTTGCCTTTGCTTTTCTCAGCGCCAGAGGCTGAGGGCTTTGTCTTTGTCTTCTCCCCTGAAGGTTCTTTTATTGAGATTCCCTTAAGAGCTTTGATCCTTAGAGCAGGTTTGACGATAAAGAAATCATCGTCATCTTCATCATCATCATCATCCTTTCTTGGAGAGAAGGATGGTTCATTTTCAGGGATGTCGATGTCTTCATCTTCTTCTGCTTCGGATTCCTCAGCATCTTCTTCGAGTTGCTCCCCCTCAGATACAGAGGCGAGCTTCTCGGTTCCCTCAGGTTTTCATCTCCCTGAGGTCCAGCGGTTAGATCTTCATTCCTTTCTCCCCTGATAGATTCATCATAGGAAAGGTCTTCAGCGCTCTTGTTCAGATCTTCAGCGCTTTTCTCAGCGGTATGTTCAGCGCTCTTCTCCCCCTCTTTCTCATGATGACTGGGGGAGGAATGGGTAGACTCAGCGTTGGTGTTATCTCTGTCTTCTGGGCCAGAGATTTTCACACAACCTTCAAGCTTTGCTATTATGTCTTCTAGGCCAGAAATAGCAGGCGTGATTTTCTTCAGCTCTGTGCGATCTGCCGCTGTGAAAGATTCCAAAATAGGGGCAGGAGCAGGAGCTGGATTATTTGCTTTGATGACCAGCGTCTCGATCATCGTCTTCATAGAACTAACGTCGGTCTTTACAGAGCCTAAGTCAGTCTTGACCGCTGACATATCACCCTCGAGTTTTCCAACCGATGTCTTCAGCGTTGTTACTTCACTGGACATGGTCGAAACTGAGCTTTTGAGGCTGGTGTAGTCAGTGTAGATGTCAGAGAGCACCTTGGCAAAATCGACGAGAGTCTTATCAAGTCCCTTGATGTCTTCAGTGGAAGCTTTCTTCTCCACCACCGTTGTCAGCTTTGTCAAATTCTCTCCAGCGTTTGTTACAGCTGTTGAGTTGTTGGAGAGTGTGGTGGTGAAACTGGTCAGCTTTGTTTCCACGGACTTCAGAGAAGCGTTGATGTCTCCCAAATTAGGACCTGCAATATATAAGTACTTGTGAACAAAGGAAAGCTCAGAAGTTTCAGGTATAGTTACAGTGTTTAAGGTGGGATTTGTACCTGCAGGAGGATTGATGAACTCGTCAAAGTTGCAAGTTCCTGAATAATGTTCCATATCCTCTTCGAAAGTACGGTGAGGTATGGTGATCTCTGCAGGTCCTTTCTTCATCATTTGTTGAGAAGCATCAGCGGTGGCCTCTGGAATGATGGCATCTCCAGTGTTAGCTGGAGGAGTGTCCAAAGAAGTGGAGGGAGGAGCGAAGGATAAGATTGGGGTTCGGGTTCTGAGTTCAGCGTTGGAATCACTGACAATCACTTCATCAGTCTTTTGAGAGACTGAGGGAGGTTGGGTAGTTTCCAAGTTTCTAACCTCAGCGTTTAGAGACGCTGAAGTCTGGATTGGAGGGATGGCTTGCACGGGTGTGGCAGAGCGTACCACGGAACTTTCCTTCAGCTCTTCAGAATGAGCTGAGGAGTCTTCAGCATGGAATTTCTGGGGTTGCTCCTTGGTTTTCTTGATCCTTTTGGAATCAAGTTGGGTGTGAGAGGGTTTCCTTTTCTTAGAAGGATAGGATTTTGTGGCCGGGGTATCAGCGATGGGAATTGTCGCTGAAGGAGCCACAGAAAGCGGAGAATTTAGAAGAGTGAGAAGAGTAGAGAGACGTACCTCATTGGCGATAGGCTTGAAGTCGAGAACTTTAGGGCCAATCTGAGAAAGTTTCAGATCACCCTCTTCAGGATAGCTGTCCTTTAGGCCATATTGAAAGATGGCGCTGATGAATCGTGGGTAAGGAACCCATGCTGGTCTGTCAGCGGCAGAATCGACACGTTGAATCAGGTCATCATAAATAATGGAGGCCCAGTCAATGTTTAGACCTTTCAGCAGTGCGTATCCCATGGACTGCTGAGGTTGGGCGGCTTGATCAGAAGAGCCGGACTTCGCTGTCATGCAGCTGATCAGATGTGCGAAGATGAAGTTCATCTCGCTGGGCATCTTGGATTTCTTTATCAGCGTCAGCTTTTTCTCAGGCTTCTTGTCCCTTCCTGTTTCCCAGATGTAACCCATTGCATCGAGAAAAGCAATTATTTCTTCTCTGTCAGCATGCTTCTTATGGTCAGGGAATGGAACGAAGGGTTTTTCTTTGGTGGCATTTGGGAAGTTCAGGGCTTTTCGGATTATGGCAGGGGTTATCTTGATGGTGCCATACTCAGTATCGCTGAGTATGCAGTCGATGGTTTTGGATGCATCTTTGGCAGAGGGTAGCTCAGTGTGTCTGGCAGAGTACCAGAACTGGGATAAGAGCCGCTGACTGGCAGGAGGTGTTATGGTCAGGGCTGTGTAGATGGGGCTGTTCTTCAGAAAACTCACAGCATCGTCCAGGTGTGATACTTGCTTCCGAGGAGGAAACTCGAGAAGAGCTGAGAGATTGTTGGCCTTGGTCCAATCTAGTTGATCCAGCTCGAACTTAACCTGAGGGGCTTTGACGATGTCCACTTCCTCAGAGTCAGTGGAGATGGACTCAGTGGTGACATTGATTTTTAAAGATGCCATTTCTCTGTATTATCAGTTCAACCAAAGATGTTAACAAATAAGAATTATCTTAATGTGGAAATAATTTTCCATTAAGATTTTTCGAATCTTGTCCATTTCATTCAGACAAAAATGTCTTAATGAAGATTAGGGTTTTTCTTGATTTTTGAAATGAAATGTAAAACCCATAAAGTCTTGTATTCTAGTTTCTAAAAGAAAACTGGATACGAATGAAGAACAAGTATAAGATTTAGATTTAAAACTTGAAGAACAACCATGAAATGGTTGTGTTCATAAAACCATGAAAGAAATGATTTTATTTTACAAAGTTCTTTTGTTTGATCTTGTTAAAACAATGAGAAGATCGAAAACAAGTTATACGCATTTGATAAAAGATAAGAACATATTAACCTTGAAGTTTTGATGAAGAAGATGATGAACAGTTCTTGAGGTTTTTGAGAGCACAAATGCAACAGAGGATTCTTTTCTTGCGGAGAAAGATTGTTCGCGTAAAAGACAAATATAAACCAAGAGTTGTTTATATAGGGATTTTTAGAGAGAGAAAACCTTGAGCGGGAAAAGGTTTTCATCATGACACGGACACGTGTTTGCATTTGATTGGAAGTTTGAACGAAACGTGCAAACGTGTGTCAGAAAGAAAACGTGCCTGGTGTTATCCGTTGCAATGACGTCACAACTGTCCTTTCACATTCTTTAGAATGTCTCTGAGTTTTTGAAAGCTCATGGACTCTTTTGAAAAACATGAAGCACTGAATAGAAAAAATCAGTGAAGGTTTAAAGAACTTTCAAAATATCGCTGTTAAGGAAGAGATATTCAGCGATGCAATTTATTTTGAAATCTTGCATTTACATGCGATTGTCAGAGAGAGAAAACATACCTGGATATCAGTTTAACCAAGTTTATTCAGAGAGAAGATGATGAAATGGATTATACAAGTTGATTTTATCCCGAAGGTTATACAAGAGTGTATAAACGTATCGCTGATCAAATGTGAACCGCTGAAGATTTTACCCTTCAAAGTTCAGCATTCCAAGCTCGCTGATGAGAAAGTTGAATCTTGTCTCATCAAGAGGTTTGGTAAACAAATCAGCTAACTGATAATCAGTTGGGATAAAATGAAGTTCTATATCACCATTCATCACATGATCTCTGATAAAATGATATCTGATTTCTATGTGTTTTGTCTTTGAGTGTAGCACTGGATTGTTTGCTATAGCGATGGCACTAGTGCTGTCGCAATAGATTGGAATTTTGGAGAGCTGAAGATCATAGTCTAGTAGCTGATTTCTCATCCACAAGACCTGAGAACAACATCTTCCAGCGGCTACATATTCAGCTTCAGCTGTGGAAGTGGACACTGAGTTTTGCTTCTTACTTGTCCAACTTACCAGCTTTCCACCCAGGAGCTGACATCCTCCTGTGGTGCTTTTCCTATCCATTTTGCAACCTGCAAAATCACTGTCTGAATAGGCGGTTAGATCGAATCCTGAGTCTTTGGGATACCAAAGACCTAGATTCGCTGTACCCTTAAGATATCGAAAGATTCGCTTTACAGCTTTCATATGGGATATCTTAGGTTCAGCTTGATATCGTGCGCACAGACATGTTGCAAACATAATATCGGGTCGGCTAGCTGTAAGATACAATAGTGAGCCGATCATCCCACGGTACAGCGTGACATTGACAGGAACACCCTTTGTGTCCTTGTCAAGTGTCAGCGGTGGTGCCATAGGGGTTTTCATAGCTGAACTTTCAGTTAAGTCGAATTTCTTCAGCATATCTTTAACATATTTTCCCTGATTTATAAAAGTTCCTTTTTCAGTTTGCTTAATCTGAAGACCAAGGAAATATGTTAGTTCACCCATCATGCTCATTTTATACTCATCTTTCATTCTATCAGCGAAACGAGTACAAAGCTCAGGGTTAGTAGAACCAAATATAATGTCATCAACATATATTTGAACTAAAATGATATGACCTTTCACTTTTCTAAAAAATAAAGTTTTGTCAATCTTTCCTCTCTCAAATTTTTCAATATGGAGATAGGTAGAGAGAGTATCATACCATGCACGAGGAGCTTTCTTTAAGCCATAAAGTGCCTTGTCCAGTTTATAAACGTAACCTGGACGCTTAGGATCTGAGAATCCTGGAGGTTGTTCCACATACACTTCTTCATTCAGCTTTCCATTTAGAAACGCTGACTTAACATCCATCTGATGTACAGTGAAGTTTTTGTGTACAGCATATGCTAAGAAAAGACGAATAGATTCAAGTCTTGCTACTGGAGCAAAAGTTTCGTCATAATCTATGCCTTCCTCTTGTCTGTATCCCTGAGCAACAAGACGAGCTTTGTTGCGAGTTACAGTACCATGTTCGTCCAACTTGTTTCGATAGACCCATTTAGTGCCTATCACCGTTTTGTCAGTTGGTCTCCGAACAAGTTTCCAAACTTTGTTTCTTTCGAATTCAGTCAGCTCTTCCTGCATAGCGCTGACCCAGTTTGGATCTCTGAGGGCATCATCTATTTTCTTTGGTTCAGTTAGAGAAATAAAGTTAACAAATAAACAAATATTACCTGCACTTCTACGAGTCTGAATACCAGCGTTGGGATCACCAAGAATTTGATCGATTGGGTGATTTACAATCCATCGCTGAGCCGGAGCATTCGTCGCTGACTCGGTCTGAACTGGAAAAACTGAAGATGAGGCTTCAGCTACTTCTGGATTATCAGCTAAGAGAGGAATGTTTGCATTTGTCACTTCATTCACTGATTGCTGAGAAATAGACGGAATTTCTGAGACATTTGGTCAACTGCAGGTATAGTGTTTATAGGAACAGCTGAGACCCATGATGTTTCAGCTTCACTGTTCTGCATGTTTGGAATGATAGTGGGACTATCATCTTCTACTGGATGAGCATGAGGAGTGGGAACTTCTTCTGAATCACCAAGATGAGAAAATATCCATTGATTCAGTTCTTCAGTATCAGCGTTTGGTTTAGAGTTCGCTGAACGGGATTCGTCAAACGTGACGTGAATAGTTTCTTCTACAGTTTGTCTTCTACGGTTGAAGACTCTGAAGGCTTTGGAGACTGAGGAGTATCCAAGAAAGATTCCATCATCAGCCTTAGGATCAAACTTTCCAAGGGCATCTCTGTTGTTCAGTATGAAACAATGACATCCAAAGATGTGAAGAAATCTGATTGAAGGCTTTCTCCCATGAAAAAGTTCATAGGCTGTCTTTTTTAATCTTTTAACTATCAGCGACCTGTTTTGCGTAAAACAAGCAGTGTTGACAGCTTCTGCCCAAAACTGAGTAGGTAGGTGAGAATCGTTGAGCATTGAACGTGCAGCTTCAATAATTGTTCTATTTCTTCTTTCAGCGACTTCATTTTGTTGCGGTGTTCTCACTGACGAAAAGTTGTGAGAAATACCCTTACTCTCAAGGAAAAAATCAAGAGAACTATTTTTAAATTCAGTTCCATGATCACTCCTTATTGAGCGAACAGTCATATTGTTCAGAGTTTCCATCTTCCGAACAAAGGTGATGAGTTCTTCAGGGGTGTCACTCTTAGAACGGAGAAACATTACCCATGTGTAGCGAGAGAATTCATCAACTATGACCAGCGTATATTTCTTTCCAGTGATGGATTGTTTGTTAACGGGGCCAAACAAATCCATATGGAGTAGTTGTAGAGGAGATGACACTGAGGAGACTTGCTTTGACTTGAAGCTTGCCTTGGTCTGCTTCCCTTTTTCACACGCTGAACATAAAGACTCTTTGGCGTATGAATGTTGAGGTAGACCAGTGACTAACTCTTTGGAGGAAAGAGTATTCAGTGTCTTGAAATTTAGATGTGAGAGCCTCTTGTGCCATAGCCAGTTGACATCAGAAGATGCCTTTGAGAAGAAACAGGAGTTCTCAGTGGTTGTTGAGTCCATGTTTATTACATAAACATTTTCCAAACGATAACCGCTGAGAGCTATCTTCTCCTTTTTATCAGAAACAAAGCAGGATTCCTTAGTGAAAATCACTTTGTTATCCATGTCGCAAAGCTGACTGATGCTCAGAAGATTATGCTTCAGCCCTTCAACATATGCGACTCTTCTGAAGGAGGTTGTACCATTTGAAAGTACACCATACCCTCGGGTATGTTCTTTTCCATTTCCACCGAAAGTCACAGAGGGACCCTTCTCTTCCTTGTATTCAGCGAGCAGGCTTTTCTTTCCAGTCATGTGTCTAGAGCATCCGCTATCGAGATACCAGATACCCTTCTTAACCTGCATTTACAAAGGAAGATTAGTTTTGCTTGGGTACCCACTTAACCATGTATACACGTTTGTCAGTGGAAATAGTTGGAATGGAAGGTTCAGCGGTCTTCGCAGCATTGGAAGATTCAGCTTTGTCTTTCTTCACTTTGGTTAATTTCTTAACCTCAGTGGTAGGAGTCACCTTGACCTGATTTTCACCAGGGTTGTTCTTCTTTGCCTTGGGGGCAATCTTTACCTTAGCTATCTTTTCAGCTTTGGTGGATGTGGGGCACTTACTAGCAATATGATCGGTAAGTCCACAGTGATAACATTTCCTATAACTAAAAGTAGTTCTAGGACCACTTGTATGTTGAGCTTTTAATTTTGAATTAGAAGTGCCAGCACCAAGTAAACTATTGGCTTTAGAAATGGGACGAACATTCAGTTCTTCAGATTTCTTACCAAGGATATCCACTCTGAGTCTAGGAGTAGATCGCTGAATAGATCCAGAGATCAGCTTTCTAGATCCAGAGGGGTAGGTCACTGAGGCTTTAGAAGCATTCAACTTTGGTACTAAGGTACCCTTCTGAGGATTTTGATAAATAACAATTCCTTTACCTTTGTCTTTAGAGACAGAGGTAGGTTTTGAATGAACCATTTTCTCCTTACCTTTTGAGGGGGTAGGAGTTTCCTCAGGGATTGGTGTAATGGACGAGGAGCACTGAGATGATGAAGTGTCAGCGACTGAGGATACGAACGTTCCAAATTTAAGCATTGAACGTTCAGTGGTTGGTTTTGGAGTATCATATTTATAACCCAGACCACGTTTATCACTCAGAGAAATCTGAGTCTTAATTATCTCAGTGATCTTTGTTGAAGAATTACACCATCCTTCAACAGTAGCTTGTTCAGCTTTTAATGCAGCGATAGCTTCTGCTCGTTCGATTTTGACTAACTGATTTAAATAGACTTGATCTTTAAAATCATCTTCAATTTTAGAAAGATTTTCTATTTGAAGGTGGCAGTTTTTAAGCTTTTCAGCAAGATCAAGATTTTGGTTTTCAACCACAGCTTTGCCGTTCATGGCTTCGTATAAACTTCTAGTCAATAGATCGATTTTACGGAGACTATCAGCTTCATCAATATTTGCAATATTGGTAAAGAAAGAAGGTGATACCTGAATGGCAGATGTTGAAGTGGAGGGAATGTCTGAACTTTCTTCCTCTTCTTCAATCTTGGCCATGAGACATTGATTTGCTTCATCATCTTCAGAATCAGATGATGAGGCTTCTTCATCAGAAGCAGCCCAATCATAGTCAGCCATCAGGCCTTTTCCTTTCTTTTTAAAGCTTTTCAGCTTTGCATACTTCTCCTTCAGCTTTGAGTATTTGTCATCTTTATTCCTTGGAACAAAGGATTTCTTTGTAAAAGCTGAAGGTCTCATGATTTTCTTTGACCTGCACTCGTTAGCGAAATGACCTGTCTTTTCGCAGTTGAAACAAGTAGCAGTAGCCTTATCAACAAAAGCTGATGACTTAGGCTTGTCAGCTATGGAAAGAGTTTTGTTCTTTCTAAACATTTTCTTCTTGGCGAATCTCCTGAACTTTTTAGTTAGGAGAGCCAAGGATTCATCATCATCTGAAGAATCAGAGTCTGATGACCTTTCAGAGTTACTCTCTAACTCAGTGATAGTGACCGAGGGTCGCTGAGTAGAAGGTTCCTCTGAGATTAAAGCAACAGGGGTGCTTTTGGAATCTTTTACAAGATTCTTCTTAAGATGGCTAGATTGCTCATGATTCAGCAATGTACCATATAAGGTAGCAAGGGTCATTGATCTTAGATCCTTTGACAGCTTGAGACACATGGAATAATTGTCCCAGCTTTCAGGTAAACATTCTAGAAACTTTGTCAGCACTTCAAAGTTAGAATATTCCTTACCAACAGTTTTCAGATCTATAATTAAGCAATTAAAACGTTGGTGAACTTCAGAGAGAGTTTCATTCTTACCAGAAATGAAGCTTTCGTATTGTCTTACTAGGTTGATCTTTCTTGAGTCCTGGACTTCAGACGTTCCTTCATACTGAACACATATTGTGTCCCACATGGCTTTTGATGATTTCAGGTTCATGACGGAATGGTAGACTTCGTCAAGAAGGGCCATGGATAGTATGGATCTGGCTTTTGTATCTATAGCCACTTTCTTCTTATCTTCGTCGGTCCACTGATGGATTTCTTTAGGAATCAGCCTTTCTGGAATAGCAGCTCTAGTTGCAGTGGCTGGAACTAAAGGATCAATTGTTACAGGGATGTGTGGGCCGTTCTCAAGATAGTAAGGTATAGTAGGGTCTACACCTTCTAAGAAGAGTGTCATCCTATTTTTCCACAAGTTGAAGTTATCTCTGGAAAACCTAGGGGGTTTAGCAAGAGAACCATTGTCTATATAATTTGTGTTTGTGTGGGAGGCCATTTTCAGATAATAGCAAGGAAGAGAAATATCTTAGATTAGATCTTGTTTATGAGATTAAACAAATCCGCTCTGATACCACTTGTTGGTCCCGAAGGCCTATACAAGTTTGTAGAGGGGGGGGGGGGGGGGTTGAATACAAACACACAGATTTTACTTTTCTAAATTGTTTATTGATAAATCATTAACAATTTACAGCTTGTGGCGGAAACAAGATTAAGGATAAACCTAAATCTAAACAAGTTGGAACACTAAGATTTCTTGCACTAAGAAAGATAAGGAGATTACTAATAAAATCCTATCTTGAGAGAGATTTGAACTTGTCCAGAGTTAGCAAGTTACTTCAAAAGAAGTGAGTTCATCTCTTTATATACTGCATGCATTTAATGCAAGTCAGTATACACTTTACACGTGTCATCAGCTGGTTGGTTGCATGTCATTGACCTTGGTTGACAACCTTAGTAGCCGTAAGGATGAACAGTGTAATATCAGAGTGGTTGTACGATCTCAGATATTCGGAGGTTCTTTTCTGACATTTCGTACGGTGGCGTGCAAGGGTGGTTAAGACAAAAGTACTTTGTACGGAGGACTTCATGATCAGCTTTCGTTGATTCAGCGATTATCATTTACTATTCAGCAGATGATAAAGTTCAGCGATAGCTGAAGTCTTGTACTTGATACTTCACGTTGAGTGGACAAATCTGAGTCTTCGTTGATCCGCATCAGTTCATTAGGAGACTTGTCGCTGGTTCTTGAGCTTGATCTTCGACTTCAGCGTAGAACCTTTGTTGATGTGAAACTTGTCTTCAGGGATCATAAGTAAACAACTAACTTATCAGCGATCACCATAATGACTGAACAGACTCAGAGCATTAATGGTGAACAGTGTTCGCTGAATGTTTAATTTAAAGAGCGAGAGTTCCTATCAGCGGTACTGTAAGATCTTAGTACTTATCAGCGATAGTGAAACTCTGATACATATTGTTTACTTACAATTTTCACTAAGTATAAGAGAGGGTCATTATCAAATCACTGAGGGTTTGGATCAACTAAGAGGGTGTTGGTGAGAGGTTCAGCGTTGGAATCGCTGATAAATACTTCTTCAGTCCTTGGAGGGTCTGAAGGAGGGGGGTTCAGTTCCAAGTCTAAAACCTCAGCGTTTAGAGACGTTGAAGTTGAGATGGAAGGGGTGGCTTGATCAGATGTGGAGAAGAGTTCCACGAAACCATCCAGCATAGTCTGTAGAGAGACAGACGCTAGGTCTTCAGTCTGGGAAGGCTTGGGGGTTTGCTCCTTGGTTTTGTTGATCTTTTTAGAATCAAGTGAGGTAGTAGAGTGTTTCCTTTTCTTAGAAGGAGTGGTTTTTGCAGCCTGGGTATCAGCGGTGGGGATTGCCACTGAAGTAGCCGCAGAAGTAGCAGAATTGGGGTTGAGAAGAGATTAGAGTGTAGAGAGACGTACCTCGTTTGGCAGAGCTTTGAAGTCGAGCACCTTAGGGCCAACCCGAGAGAGCCTCAGGTCACCCACTTTTGGGTATTCATCTCCAAGTCCGTGTTGAAAGAGAGCACTGACAAACCTTGGATATGGAACACATGTTGGTCTGTCAGCCATATCCAACCTGAACGCCAGATCATTGTAGATGATTGACGCCCAATCAATATGAAGACCCTTCAGCAGTGCATATCCCATGGCCTGTTGAGGTTGGGATGCTTGGTCAGTTGACCCAGTTTTTGCTGTTAGCCAGCTGATCAAGTGAGCGAAGATGAAGTTCATCTCGCTGGGCATCTTTTCGACTTTTTGATGGCAGTTAGCTTCTTCTCAGGGAGTCCATCTCTCCCTGTGTCCCACGTATAGTTCATTGCATCAAAGAATGCAATTAGGGTTTCCCTATCAGCAGGGTTTTTGGGATTTGGCAGAGGGACAAAGCGATTTTCTCTGGTACTGCCAGGAAGGTTTAGAGCACGCCTGATATAAAACGAGGTGATCTTGGAGGTTTCATGTTTGGTGTCACATAGAATGACATCAACCAGTTTCTTGGGATCTTTGGTTGAGGGTACCTCAGCTCTTATGGCAGTATACCAGAATTGAGCTAGAAGATACCTATGGGCTGGAGGTGTAGTGGTAAGAGCTGTCGACAGAGGACAAGTCTTCAGATAGTTTACAGCGTCATCAAGGTGTGTGACCTGTTTCTTTTCAGGGAAGTCGAAGAGAGCATAGGGGTTATTGCTTTGAAAGGTAACTTTCTTGAGTTCGAACTTAACCTGAGGAGCCTTTGTGAATTCAGTAATCTTAGCGGCAGTAGAGGATTTGGTAGTAGCAGCTTCAGGGGTAGTTGCCATTTCTGTTTAACACATATAAACATGAAGAAGATGAACAAAAAATGTCTTAATGTGGAAAGATCTTCCAAAATAAGATGTTTCTGGGTTTTGCACATTTCATTCAGACAAAAGATGTCTTAATGAAGATTAGGGTTTTTCTAGTTTTGAAAAAGAAATACAAAACATAGTGAATGTCTTATGTTCCAGTTTCCTTTTAGAGATAGGATTCTGGAAAAAAACATATTGAGATGTCAAAGTTTAAGATTTTTGTTTTAAACTTGAAGATCAATCACAAAGATTGTGTTCATAAAATCATGAAGAAAAGATGATTTTATTTTAAGAGGATTTCTTTTGTTTGATCTTTTAAAGATCAAAAACAAGTTTTATAAGTTGCAAAAATAAAATAGATAATAACCTGTGATGTTGGAAGAAGATGAAGAACAGGTTCTTGAGTTAGAGTTTTGAATGCAACAGAGATTTCTTGCTTGAAAGAGATGAAGTTCGCGTAAGGTAAAAATATAAATACAAAAGGATTTATATAGTGAGAGTAGAGAGAGAAAAACTATGAGCAGGAAAGTTTTTCATGATGACACGGACACGTCCCTTGAATTATATTGGACAAGGAAGTCGAAACGGGCGAACGTGTCAGAGAAAACGTGCCATGGTTATCCGTTGTGATGATGTCACACACGTCCTTTCATATTTTAGGATGTCTCTGAGGTTTTTTAAAAGTTCAGAGACAATTTTTGAAAACATGAAGCACTGAATCGAAGTATCAGTGTAAGTTTAGAAATTTCAAAAGTATCACTGAAAGGAAGAGATATTCAGCGATGCAATTTGTTTTGAAATCTTGCATTTTTATGCGAACGTCAGCGAGTAAGAGAGAACATACCTTGATATCAGCGAATCAATTTTGTTTAGAGAGAAGGTGATAGGTATGGGTTATATAAGTTCATTATTATCACTGATCAAATGTGAACTGCTGAAGGTTTTACTCTTCAAAGTTCAGCATTCCAAGCTCGCTGATGAGAAAGTTGAATCTTGTCTCATCAAGAGGTTTGGTAAATAGATCAGCTAACTGAAAGTCAGTTGGGATAAAATGAAGTTCTATATCACCATTTATCACATGATCTCTGATGAAATGATACCTGATTTCGATGTGTTTGGTCTTTGAGTGTAGCACTGGATTGTTGGCTATAGCGATGGCACTAGTCCAGTAGTTGATTTCTCAACCACAAGACCTGAGAACAACAGCTTCCAGCAGCTACGTACTCAGCTTCAGCGGTTGAGGTGGACACTGAATTTTGCTTTTTACTTGTCCAACTCACCAGCTTTCCACCCAGGAGCTGACATCCTCCTGTGGTGCTTTTACTATCCATTTTGCAACCTGCAAAATCACTATCTGAATAGGCGGTTAGATCAAACCCTGAGTCTTTGGGATACCAAAGACCTAGGTTAGGAGTACCCTTAAGGTAACGAAAGATTCGCTTTACAGCGATGAAATGAGATTCCTTAGGTTCAGCTTGATATCGTGCACATAAACAAATTGCATACATAATATCAGGTCGGCTAGCTGTAAGATACAGAAGAGAGCCGATCATCCCACGGTACGCTGTGACATTAACAGGTTTTCAGAAGGAACTTTGTTTAGTGTCAGTGGTGGTGCCATTGGGGTTTTCATAGCTGAACTCTGAGTTAAATCAAATTTCTTCAGCATATCCTTAACATATTTTTCCCTGATTAATGAAAGTTCCTTTTTCATTTTGTTTGATTTTAAGACCAAGGAAATATGTTAGCAAACCCATCATACTCATTTTATACTCGGCTTTCATCCTTTTAGAGAATCGAGTACAAAGGTCAGGGTTAGTGGAACCAAATATAATATCATCGACATATATTTGAACAAGAATAATATGAGCTTTTACTTTCCTGAAAAATAGAGTTTTATCGATTTTACCTCGCTCAAATTTTTCAATATGGAGATAAGTAGAGAGAGTGTCATACCATGCACGAGGAGCTTGCTTTAATCCATAAAGTGCCTTATCCAGTTTATAAACATAACCTGGATGCTTAGGATCTGAGAATCCTGGAGGTTGTTCCACGTAGACTTCTTCATTCATCTTTCCATTGAGGAACGCTGACTTAACATCCATTTGATAAACCTTGAAGTCTTTGTGTACAGCGTAAGCTAAGAATAGACGAATAGCTTCGAGTCTTGCCACTGGAGCAAATGTTTCGTCGTAATCTATACCTTCCTCTTGTCTGTATCCCTGAGCAACAAGACGAGCCTTGTTGTGGGTTACAGTTCCGTGTTCATCCAACTTGTTTCGATAGACCCATTTAGTGCCTATCACTGACTTGTCGGATGGTCTAGGAACAAGCTTCCAAACTTTGTTTCTTTCAAATTCTGTCAGCTCTTCTTGCATAGCGTTGACCCAGTTTGGATCTTGGAGGGCATCATCTGTTTTCTTTGGTTCAATCAGAGAAATAAAGTTAACAAATAAACAAATGTTACCTGCACTTCGTCGAGTCTGAACACCAGCGTTTAGATCACCAAGAATTTGTTCAATAGGGTGATTAATAGTCCATCTCTGAGCCGGAGCATAAGTCGCTGACTCAACCTGAACTTGAGGGGCTGAAGATGAAGCTTCAGCAACTTCTGGTATATCAGCCAAGAGAGGAAGAGATGCAGATGTCATTTCATTCACTGATTGCTAAGAAGTAGATAGTATATCTGAGATAGAAGGTTCAGAACCAGGCATAGTGTTTATAGGAACAGCTGAGACCCATGAAGTTTCAGCTTCATTAATCTGCATGCTTGGGATGATGGTAGGATCATCATCTTCAGCGGGATGAGTATGAGATGGAGGAGTGGGAATGTCTTCTGAATCACCAAGATGAGAAAACATCCATTGATTCAGTTCTTCAGTATCAGCAGAAGGTCTAGAGTTTGCTGAACGGGATTCGTCAAAAGTGACGTGGATAGTTTCTTCAACAGTTTGTCTTCTTCGATTGAAGAATCTGAAGGCTTTGGATACTGAGGAGTATCCAAGAAAGATTCCATCATCAGCCTTAGGATCAAACTTTCCAAGGGCATCTCTGTTGTTCAGTATGAAACACTGACATCCAAAGATGTGAAGAAAGCTAATTGAAGGCTTTCTCCCATGAAAAAGTTTATAGGCTGTCTTCTTGAATCTTTTGACAATCAGCGACCTGTTTTGAGTAAAACAAGCAGTGTTGACAGCTTCTGCCCAAAACTGAGTTGGCAGATGAGAATTGCTAAGCATAGAACGTGCAGTTTCGATGATAGTTCGATTTCTTCTTTCAGCGACTCCGTTTTGTTGTGGTGTTCTCACTGAGGAAAAGTTGTGAGTAATACCCTTACTCTCAAAGAAGGAATCAAGGGAACTGTTTTTGAATTCAGTCCCATGATCACTCCTTATTGAGCGAACGGTCATGTTGTTCAGGACTTCCATTTTCCTGACAAAGTTGATGAGTTCTTCAGGGGTGTCACTCTTTGAACGGAGAAACATTGCCCAGGTGTAGCGAGAGAAATCATCAGGTATGACCAATGTATATTTCTTTCCAGCGATGGATAGTTTGTTAACAGGGCCAAACAAATCCATATGGAGAAGTTGTAGAGGAGATGACACTGAGGAAACTTGCTTAGATTTGAAACTAGCTTTTGTTTGTTTCCCTTTCTCACACGCTGAACATAAGGACTCCTTAGCGTATGAGTGTTGAGGTAGACCGGAGACTAACTCTTTAGAGGATAGAGTATTCAGTGTCTTGAAGTTGAGATGGGAGAACCTCTTATGCCATAGCCAGTTGACATCAAATGAGGCTTTTAAGAAGAAACAAGAGTTCTCAGTGGTTGTAGAGTCCATGTTTATAATGTAAACATTTTCCATACGATAACCGCTGAGAGCTATCTTCTCCTTTTTGTCAGTGACAAAGCAGGATTCCTTAGTAAAGATTACTTTGTTATCCTTGTCGCAGAGCTGGCTGATGCTTAGAAGATTATGCTTCAGTCCTTCAACGTATGCGACTCTTCTGAAGGTTGTTGTACCATTTGATAGTACACCAAACCCTCGGGTATGTCCTTTTCCATTTCCACCGAAGGTCACTGAGGGACCTTTCTCTTCCTTGTATTCGGTGAGCAGGTTTTTCTTGCCAGTCATGTGTCTAGAGCATCCGCTATTGAGATACCAGATACCCATCTTAACCTGCAAACAAAGGAAGATTAGTTCGACTTAGGCACCCATTTCATTTTGGGCTTAGATTTGTCAGTGGTGGTAGAGGAAGTGGAAGGTTCAGCATTCTTCGCAGCATTTGAAGATTTAGCTTCTGAACTGGTCTTCACTTTGGTTAATTTCTTAACCTCAATGGTCTTCTCTGCCTTGGGGGCATTGATCTTCACCTTAGCTAACTTTTCATCTTTGGTGGCTGTGGGGCACTTACTAGCAATATGATTTGTAAGTCCACAATGATAACATTTCCTATAGCTAAAAGTAGCTTTAGGACCATTTGCATGCTTAGCCATTGATTTTAAATGAGCAGGGCCAGCACCAAGTATACCTTTGGCATTGGAAATGGGAGGAACAATCAGTTCTTCAGATTTCTTACCAATAACATCCACTTTGATTCTAGGGGTAGACCGCTGAATAAATCCAGGGATCTTGTTTATAGAATTAAAGGGATGAGTCACTGAAGCTTTAGAAGCATTCAGCTTAGGTACAAAGGTACCCTTCTGAGGTTTTTGGTTAAAAGAAATTCCTTTACCTTTATCTTTAGGGACAAAGGTAGGTTTTTCCTCAGGGATGGGAGTTTTTGATGAGGAACACTGAGAAGATGAAGTGTCAGGGATAGAGGTCACGAACATTCCACCTTCGATTTTGACTATCTGATTTATATGGACCTGATCTTTTAAGTCTTCTTCAATTTTAGAAAGCTTTTCTTTTTGAAGGTGACAGTGTTTAAGCTGTTCAGCGAGATCAAGATTTTGATTTTCAACAATAGTTTTGCCATTCATGGCATCATATAAATTCATAGTCAGAAGATCGATTTTACGAAGACTATCAGCTTCATCAATATCTAAAATATGTGTAAAGAAGGAAGGTGATACCTTAGTAGCAGAGGCTAAAGTAGAGGGAATGTCAGAATTTTCTTCCTCTTCTTCGATGTTGGCCATGAGACAGAGATTGGCCTCATCATCATTTTCTGAGTCAGATGATTCTTCTTCATCAGAGGCAGCCCAATCATAGTCAGCCATCAGGCCTTTGCCTTTCTTCTTAAAGCCTTTCAGCTTTGCATATTTTTCTTTCGGCTTTTGATACTTGTCATCTCTAGCCCTGGGGTTAGAGGATTTCTTGGAGAAAGTTGAGGGTCTAGAAACTTTCTTTGACCTGCACTCGCTAGCAAAATGTCCTATCTTTTCACAGTTATAGCAAGTATCAGTAGCCTTATCAACAGGGGTTGATGTTCTAGGCTTGTCAGTAAGTGCGAGGGGCTTATTCTTTCTGAAATTTTTCTATTTAGCGAATCTCCTGAATTTATTAGATAGGAGAGCCATAGATTCATCAAGATCTGAAGAGTCGGCATCTGATGAGCATTCAGAGTTAGTTTCCAACTCAGTGACAGTAACAGTGGATCGCTGAGTGGAAGGTGACTCTGAGATTAAAGCAACATGGGTGCTTTTGGAATCTTTTACAAGATTCTTCTTAAGATGACATGTCTGCTCATGATTGAGCATAGTGCCATATAAGGTAGCAAGAGTCATAGATTTTAGATCCTTTGATAGCTTGAGACACATTGAATAACTGTCCCAGCTTTCAGGTAAACATTCTAAGAACTTTGTCAGGACTTCAAAGTTAGAATATTCCTTACCAACGGTTTTCAGATCTATTATTAAGCAGTTAAAGCGTTGGTGAACTTCAGAGAGAGATTCATTCTTACCACAAATGAAGCTTTCGTACTGTCTTACCAGGTTGATTTTTCTAGAGTCCTGGACTTCAGACGTACCTTCATACTGAACACAGATTGTGTCCCACATGGCTTTGGAGGTTTTCAGGTTCATGACGGAATGGTAGACTTCGTCAGGAAGAGCCATGGAAAGAATGGATTTGGCTTTTGTGTCTATAGCCACTTTCTTCTTATCTTCATCAGACCACATATGAGGTTCCTTAGGCACGACCCTTTCAGGAATGGTAGCTCTCGTAGCAGTGCCTGGAACTTCAGGGTCGATTCTAACGGGAATAAATGGGCCATTTTCGAGATAGTACATAGTAGGGTCTACACCTTCTAAGAAGAGTATCATCCTATTTTTTCATAGATTAAAGTTATCTCTGGAAAATCTAGGGGGTTTTGCAAGAGAACCATTATCAATATAGTTTGTATTTGTGTTGGTAGCCATTAAGAGAAATAGCAAGGAAGAGAAAAGATTAGTATAAGCAAGATCTTGTTTATGAGTTTAAACAATCTGCTCTGATACCACTTGTTGGTCCCGAAAGGGTTATACAAGTTTGTAGAAGGGGGGGTTGAATACAAACACACAGATTTTACTTTTCTAAATTGTTTATTGATATTTATCAAACAATTTACAACTTGTTGCGGAACAAGATTAAGGAATAAATCCTAATCTAAACAAGTTATGAGAACACTAAGTTTCTTGCACTAGAAATAAGAAAGAAAGAAAGATAAGAATATTAAAGATAAATATTCTAACACACAGAGTAAGAAAGAAGAAGATGTCCGAGCACTTCATTTCTGAAGTAGGGTTCTTCTTATATACTGCATGCATTAAATGCACAACAATATAACTTTACACGTGGCAGCAGCTGATTGGTTGCATGTTTTGACCTTTGTAGACAACCTTAGTAGCTGCATGATGTTACAGTGTAGAATCAGAGTTGGTAGTACGATCCTAAACAAAAGGGATGTCCTTTCTGACATTATCGTACGTAGACGTGCAAGGGGGTAAAACAAAAGTAACTTGTAGAGGAAACTTCATGATCAGCGTTCGTTGAATAGATCTTTATCAGCAAGTGATAAAGTTCAGCATTCGCTGAAGTCTTCTACTTGTAACTTCACGTTGAATGGACAGGTCTTGTCTTCGCTGATATCCGCATCAGTTCATTAGTAGACTTGTCGCTTGTTCTTGGGCTTGATCTTCGACTTCAGCGTAGAACATAGTTGACGTGAAACTTGTCTTCAGGGATCATAAATAAACAACCTAAAACTATCAGCGATCATCAACAAGACTGAACAGACTCAGCGCTATATTGATGAACAGTTTCGCTGAACGTTTATTCTAAGAACATGAATTTCCTATCAGCGGTACTGTTAGAACATAGTACTTATCAGCGATAGTGAAACTCTAATAAATATTGTCTACTTATAATTTTCACTAAGTGTTTCTTAAAGAGTCATTATCAAATCACTGAGGGTTTGGATCAACAGAGAGAGAAACAGTTGTGGGTCTAGCTTCACCTATGCCTAAAGTGTTAAAAACTGATAAAGGCATAAGGTTTACACTAGCACCTAAGTCACATAGGGCTTGTCCTACTTCTTTTCCTTATATGGAACATGGGATTGTAAAACTTCCAGGATCTTTCATCTTTGGAGGGATTTTATTTGACAACGTAGCACTACAGCCTTCAGTCAGAGCTACAGTCTCATACTCATTCAATTTCTTCTTTTTTCTCAAAATGTCTTTTAAAAACTTTGCATAGGTTGGCAATTGTTCAATATCTTCAACCAAGGGTATGTTTATATGCAACTGTTTAAAAACATCTAACAACTTTTTGAATTGCATTTCTTCTTTCTCATTTCTCATTCTTTGAGGATAAGGAATGTAAAGAGGAACAGTAGTAGGAGATGTAGTCTTTTGAAGAGTAGGTGTTGGTGTTGATGGTAAGATTTTGTCTGTCTTATTATCACTAGAAACTTTGGGATTGTCACCAGCTTGTGACACATCCACAACGGGCTTTTCTTTAATTTGTGAATCTTTCTTGGGTTCATCAGGGATTAACAATGGGATGGTTGGAATGGTTGTGGAATTATTGGGCACAACAGTGTTATCTGGCCCAACAATTCCACTAGACTGAGCAGGGCTTGAAACTGTGTTTTTCTTTTCTGTCTCTGCTTTGTTTGGCTTTTTAAAATCTTTTTGTAAATTTTCTGGTAAATCCTTACCACTCCTTAAAGTTACAGCTTTTACAGGCGCTTTTCTGATTCTTGGGGGTGTTTCAGTATCACTAGGCAAAGAACCGGGAGGATGCTTCCTCATTTATAAAGCCATTTGACCCATTTCGGTCTCCATATTTTTAATGGATTCCTGAGTTTGGGACATAAATCCCTTCATCATTGCTTCCAAAGAAGTAGATGACTCAGCATGATGGTTTGACTTTTGAAAAGCATGTTGATTGTTTTGAGAATTTGCGTGCTGGTTATTTTGAGGTATGTGCTGAAATTGTTGGTTTTGACCTTGCAATTTTGGTGGTGGTGGATTTAAAGATGGACTGTGCCATGAAAAATTAGGATGGTTCCTCCACTCAGGGTTATAAGTCTGAGAAAAGGGACCTCCCTTGTTATTGTTATTGTTATTATTATTATTATGATTATTATTACCAACATAGTTGATACGCTCAGGATTTCCAGGACAATGTTCAAAATTATGGCCATCACCACAATATGTGCACTGTATAGATTGGACAGTAGGAGGTGGTGCAACAGGGTTGAGTGTCACGACATTGAGGTTTTTAATCAAAGATGCCATGTCACTCAGCTGTGTAGATATTAATGCATAAGCATCGGGATTTTTCACTCCTACTGTCTTTCTTGGTGGTAAGGCACGTGGATCAGCCCACTGACCATTGTTGTTAGAAATCCTCTCAAGAATATCATATCCTTCATTATAGGTACAAGATGTGAAAGCTTCGTTTGCAGTAGCGTCGGGCATTTGTTTTGCAGTAATATTTAAACCACTATAAAATGTCTCTAACTGAATGCAGTACGGAATCCCATGATGAGGGCATTTTCTCAAAAGCTCCTTGTACCTATCCCATGCATCAGGAACTGCCTCATCTTCCATTTGTCTAAAAGTACATATTGCATTTCTGGACTTAGCATTCCTCGTGGGTGTAAAATATTTTTTTTTTAAATTTCTCCGCCATTTGGGCCCATGTCACTATAGAATATGGCTTCAATGAGTTGTACCAAGATCTTGCACTGTCTCTTAATGAATATGGAAAAAGTTTTAATTTCAGTGCATCATCTTCTACACCTGGAAGCTTAAAAGAATCTGTAATTTTCATGAAAGACCGTAAGTGGGAATGAGGATCCTCAGTTGACAAACCAGCGTACTGGCCGTTAGTTTGTAACATATGGAACGTTATCGGTTTTAATTCAAAATGGTGGGCTTGCAAAGTTGGTTTAAGAATTCCTGAATGTAATTGGGTTAAAACAGGAACTGCGTAAGACATAATACCACCATCCTTGGAATTAGCCAACCAAAAAATGTTTTGTTCTTCATCATCAATATTGTTTATTACTGGCGGGTTTTCAGGATTTTCATCGTTATTAGGTTGCCCATCAGGATTGACAAATGGAGGTTCCTCCTCATTATCTGACGAAGAATAATGTTCAAACATCTCTGGAGAATTTAAGACTGAGTTAGCTCTTTGAATTCTTCTTCATTGTCTAAACGTTCGTTCAATGTCGGGATCAAATTGGAGTAGTTCACCGCGAGGCAATCTTGGCATACACTTTTTTTTTGTTTTCTAAAAGATGGTAGAAAAACTTGCTTTTAAAAACTTTACTTAATTAAAAGAAAAACTTCTAGCGTGCTTCCCCGGCAACGGCGCCAAAAACTTGTTGTTATGATTTATGCAATCGGGTCAGAGATTCATTTAAAATAGAACTCAGCGCAAGTATACACCTCGAACTACTATCGTCTCAAACAAGTAATAATGGTACAAAAGTACCGAATATCGATCCCACAGGGAAGCGTGGAAAAAATTCTCTTTAAAAGTCCAATTCGTAAAAGCGAGTTTCAGATGGCGAATTCGAAAACAATATTTTGGAGGTTTGGTTAACAGCTAATGACAGAAATCAGTTATAAAAAGAAGCACAGGGTATAAAGATTCGTTGGAATGAAATTAACAGTTGGATAAAAAGATGAGACGGCATTCCTTGGTTATCTCAAGTGTCGACTATTTTATGATACAACGTACCGGGTGTCAATTGGTCAATTGTGATCCACCATAAAATATAACCTTGATTTAAATAACTTTGGACAATCATGCACTACGATACACCTCTTTATTTTATTATTAATCTCAATCCCAACTTCACTTTATACCCCGACTAGGACGCTTAGCCCATCATCGGTCGGTTTCTAATTATAAAGGATGTGTAAATTTGGAAAGCAAATAATGGAGATGGACAATACATAAACAACAATTCTTAATGAAAACACGTAACTTGTTATGCAAGTAAAAACGGATTTATCTAATGAGAAGTTAACGACAACTTGAAAATTATGTGGAAAATTTTCTTTTAAATGTGAAATTTAAAATGGAAGGAACCCTTAAGTGAACCACCACCGGTTACGTTTGGAATAAATTCCAAACGTTAAGCTATGGATTTGGTTACTTAAAAAAACCGAAGTTTAATTAACGATGATTTAATTAAAAACACTTGCTTAGAACGATTAATTTTAAAGACTTGAATTATAGTAACAAGATTTAAGTGACTAAGAAAAAGGTTTTATACTTGGAAACCTAACAAGGTCGTCAAACACAATTAACCGTGAACCAATGGAATTGGGGACCCGAAAGTACTAGTCGGACTTCTGGTTAACAATGATAACAAAATTGTTTTATAACCAAAGTATCGAAACCGTGAGTGGGATTTTGTAGTAAAACTGTGAGCTATGAAAAATGGAGATTAGTAACAATTAACAAACTAAAACCGTGAGTTTTAAGAGAAGAGAAAATCGATGGTAAGTAACAACTAAAACCGTAAGTTGATAAAGGAAGACGAAAGTGATGGTAACAAGTTTATAAGAAAGCAAACACAAGAAGTTAGGAACAATATTAGAAGTAACGAAACAAGATTAATAGATAAGTAAACAAGTGACCAACAAGTTAACAAACGGAAAATGTCGATAACGTAACGAAACCTAACTAAGGTTGAACCCAAATGGTTCGAACCGTGAGCTAGAGACACGGTTGTGAGAACTGGCTCTATGCTCACTATGGAGGTATTACAATTACAAACTAAACTAAAATTATGTAATGTCAAGATGATTTCAATGGCTACACAAGCTTTCTATAAATAGCAAGGGATTACTTGGAGAGGAAGATAGGATCCATGGGTCATACCCATGGATTAAACTACCCATGGGCCGAGAGATGCAAGCCCACAAAAGAAGCAATCCAAAAACCATTCAACTTGTGTGTGCTTCTAGCCCAAGTATTCGGCCGGCCCAAATGTTGCAAAAATCGGCCCAAATGCGAGATGATCCACAAAAGTAAAGCCCAGTCTTCAAAAGTTGGAGTCTTCGTTTCCGTTCCAAAAAGTTGCTATCCGCAATCTTTATTAAAGTAGAACTCCAAATGACCGTCTTTTTACACCTAAAATACATAAAGCACGTAATAAGCTTTTTTGGACGATTTTCATGCAATTTTATGTGTTTTTGGCCAACTTAATACTCAAGGGCATAAATTGTTTATTTTACGTAAATGCTACTAAAATTAATTAAAAACGACTCAATGGGATAACAAAATGGCTCAAAAATTGGAATTATATGGCTAAAATAGGGTTAAATAAATAACCCTATTAGATGCCCACAAGTTCAAGTACTCCATCCATCCGGGAAGCACCAAGATGTATAAAGACTTAAAGCTACATTATTGGTGGCCGGTTATGGATGTAGCACACTTTGTATAATGGTGTGTGGCTTGCTCACAAGTAAAAGTTGAACATCAACGACCTTACGGCAGTTTACAATCCATAGAAATACCCGAATGGAAGTGGGATAAAATCACAATAGATTTTGTGACCAAATTGCCGAAGACCTTGGCGTGTCATGATACTATTTGGGTGATAGTCGGTCGTTTAACTAAGAGTGCTCATTTCCTAGCAATGCGGGAAACCTTACCAATGGATAAATTGGCAAAACTATACATTGATGAGGTAGTCTCTAGGCATGGTGTGCCTTTATCTATAGTTTCAGAACGCGATAGCCAGTTTACTTCGAGGTTTTGGGAAAGTTTGCATAAAGAATATGGTACGAGGGTGAATTTGAGCACGTCATACCATCCTCAAACGGACGAGCAAAGCGACATGACGATCCAAACGTTGGTAGATATGTTGAGATTGTGTGTGATCGATTTTGGTGGCAATTGGGATACCCACCTACCTTTGGTGGAGTTTACTTACAACAACAGTTACCATTCTAGTTTGAAGGCGGCACAATTTGAAGCGTTGTATGGAAGGAAGTGTAGAACCCACGTGTGTTGGCTAGAGGTCGGAGAAAAATAGTTTTTCAGACCGGAAATCATGCAAGAGACGACCGATAAGGTCAAAGCTATAAAGGAACGCTTGAAAGTGGCACAAGACTGACAAAAGAGCTATACCGAGAAGAAAAGACGACCGGTAGAATTCCAAGTGGTGACTGAGTGATGTTGAAGGTATCTCCTTGAAAGGGTTTGATTCGTTTTGGAAAGCGTGGGAAGTTAAGTCCCCATTTCCTCGGACCGGTCACGATAACTAAGCGGATTGGACTTCAAGCTTACCAATTGGAACTACCTCCGAAAATGGATGGAATACATAACACGTTTCATTTTTGCTACATACGCAAGTGTTTAGCTGAAGAGGAAAGCGCCATCCCACTCTCGGAAATAATAGTGGACGAGAACAATCGTTGTATCGAAGAGAAGCCATTTTGGAGAGGCAGACTAAGAAACTCCAACTCAAAGAGGTCACGATGGTCAAAGTGCAATGGAAGCACCATCGGGATGCCAACGTAACATGGGAAGCGGAGGAGGACATGAAGCGGTGATATCCTCACATGTTTACGTAGCTAGGATTTCGAGGATGAAATCATTTCCATGTTGGGGAGGATTGTAACACCCCAAATTTTGTAAGCCGTAATATTCATATTTTCAAGCTATGGACATTTTATGGATTGTTATTTGGGTTTAGAATCGATTACTTCATCTCGTATCGGGTCATGCACAGAAAAGGAGGAATTCTCGCGTCTGTACGTGGGGTGCGACTATGCCCGACGATTATGCCAAAGGCATAGTTGCTGAGGCCATAGTCACCGAGTGGAAAGGAGCTACGGTACACCTCGGGCAACAGTGCCCGGCGATAGTGCCCAGTGGCACTGTCATGTGTCACAATCTCAGACTCGATGTCGTGTGTGGGTTCGAGGGTGAGACATTGCCTCACGACTATGCCCTTGGCATAGTCGCCTGTCACAGACGTTGAGGTGCACTATGAGTATAAATAGGGCAGTTACGGGATTTTTGTCATTTATCTGATTTTGGGAGCTGCCTAAGGACGATTTACTCTAGCGATTTTAGTGAGTTTTCCCCTCCCAACCCTCTCTCTTCATTTACTCAACCTACCTTAAGCATTAATGGAAATTTATTTTACTTCTAGGGTTGATTTCTTGTGAGGAGTCTAACGAGGTATCAAGTTTCAAGGCTTATACTCTTCTACCTTCTTCCTCTAGGGTTTGGTTTCCTCTAGAAACCACCAAGGTGATTTCATCTAAACTATTACACTCTTTATGTGTTTAATCTTTAAGCTTTTAACATATTTATCTCCTATTTGTTTGGGATCTCTTGGATTTATGGTTAATAACCTAAAAACTCATTTATGGAAAGTTTTAGGGTTTTGATCTTGTTGGGAATGTTTGTAAAAGATGAATACATGTTATTTGAGGATGTATTTATGGTTCTTGAGTGTGAGTTTCATTTCTCTCCTATTTGTGAGTTTGGAAAAGTTAGGTCCAAATATAGGGTTTTGATATACTTGGTGATTTTGGAAGGAAATGATGAATAATGGTTCCATATATGGAAGTAACATCTTGAAATGATATTTGGTGAATTTTGGGAATTTGTATCTCAATGGTATTTTGTGGATAAGTCTAATTATTGAAAGTTTCCTTATTATTATGATGGTATTGAACTCTCTGTTTTTTGGGTGATCGAGACTAAAGATCCGGTTTGGATTGATTTCTCATTAGAATAAAGATCCGGTTTGGATTGATGTCTCCATTGACTAAAGATCGGGTTTGGATTGATGTCTCATTGGCTAAAGATCCGGTTTGGGTTGATGTCACTAGATTAAAGATCCGATTTGAATTGATGTCTCACTAGACTAAAGATCCAGTTTGGATTGATGTCTTAATTGGCTAAATATCTGGTTTGGTTGATGCCTCAACGAACTAAAGATCCGGTTTGGGTTGATGTCCAAGATTGACTAAAGATCTGGTTTGGGTTGATGTCCAAGATTGACTAAAGATCTGGTTTAGGTTGATGTCATGAGTTAAATTATATGCAAAGTATTGATATTTGGTAACGGGTGAAAAGTCATACTTTATAATTCTGCTTTATTTATTTCACTTATTCATTGTTGTTCTCACTAGGCTTTAGCCTAACGCTTCTTCTTGAAATGACATGGTTAGAAGGTCTTTCTAGCAATGGGACTTCTCGGGGTTGAGCGAAGTGTTGAGAAGAGATTGTAAAGTGGAATATCGGCGTACTTTTGGCTCTAGTCGAGCATACAGTGAGATGACAACACCCGTTTATAATCTAAGCATTCGTAGTTTAGCTTAGTAGGTTGTTGACTTGTATCTCTTTTATTTGACTTTGTTGTAAATGCCATACTAATATTCCCATTTTTTGGTAATTTATGTATGATAGCGTGGTATTCCCGCAATTATTCAGGTTTAAATTTACCCCAATTTTTTAGGGTGTTACACTTAGGGGTTGTTTGTTTTTGAAAAAAATACCTCTTTAAACCTCTTAAGTCTGAAAATTAAGAGGTTTTCAGATTTAAGACCGTTTGTTTTATTTTTAGAAAAAAGTTTGAAAACCTCTTAATGTCCTCTGAAATTTTAGAGGTGCACCATCCACTTAATTCCTCTTATTTTTTTGAAGGGTTCAGTTCCTTCTACCTCCTCTTCAATTTCACGCATGGTTGATGGGTATGAATGTGTGTGTTATCAAATAGTGGTCTCTTTCAAGTTGGAATTTTAAAACATAATATTTTTAGTCAATTAAGATGTTTATCATTTTATAAAAACAAACAGTCTTAATATTTCAGATTTCAAACTTCAGCACCACCTCTTACTTTTTAGATGTAAAATCAGATTTCAGACTTCGGACCTCTTAAAAAACAAACAGCACCTTAATGTCAACTACAGAGAAACAACATGAATCTCTTCAACTAGAACAAGATGGAAAGCACACACACAAATAAAGTGAGCATAATTTCCCATGCTTATCTATGATAGCGTGGTATTCCCGCAATTATTCATGTTTAAATTTACCCCAATTTTTTAGGGTGTTATACATAATGTCAGCTACAACATGAATCTCTTCAACTAGAACAAGATGGAAAGCACACACACAAATAGAGTGAGCATAATTTGCCCTACTCATCACTACTAAGTTAGCAATAAAGTTTCTATCGTTGACGTCCATTTACATGATGCATGGAAAATTTTGATGGCATGAAAACCCAATGCATATAGTCGACTATGCAGAAGCATGTACCAGAGATCTCTTCATATGTTAAATGACAAAATATTGTGTGTTTGTGTGTTTTTTAAGTGTTTATATATATATATATATATATATATATATATATATATATGTGTGTGTGTGTGTAAGTTTGTAATTTCAATCAGGCTTAGATGTGTGTATTTTAAGTGTGATAATATATATATATATATATATATATATATTATCACACTTAAAATACACACATCTAAGCCTGATTGAAATTACAAACTTACACACACACACACACATATATATATATATATATATATATATTTGTATATGTGTTTGTGTACTTTTTTAAGTGTGTTTATATATGGGCACGGGCGGATATGGGGGAGCCTCATAAAAAAATAGTCAACGATATGAAAATAGCAAAAACATCGATGTTATATAATATTTATAATATTTGACCTTTACAGATTTAATAGTGACCTCGACGAGTCTTCATTTTTTGGAACTTATCAATGATATCTTCGTTATCAACTTCAGCAAAAACATCCTTTTCAATATAAGTAACCAAGTAATCTTTCATCCATTGATCTCCCATCCTATTGTGCAATCTATTATTTACGATGTTCATAGCAGGAAATGTTCTCTCAACAGTCGCAGTTGCAACAGGTAATATCATTGCTAGTTTTATAAGCAAATACACGAGAGTGAACACCTTATCCCTTTTTGTTTCAACCAGTTTCTGTGCAAGTTCACTGATCCCTTTTAGGTTAGAAAACTTTTCTGTAGTCCGCATATCAACGATATAAGTCTCAAGCTGGTCATCAAGTATCAAAAGTTCCATGTCAGAGAAATCATCCGGATAGAAACGAGCAAGATGGATCAATTTGCTCTTATCAAAAGCAGAAAAAGAGTCGCTTGGATTTAGACACGCCATGGAAATAAGCAACTCGGTGCTAGTCTCTGTAAACCGATTCTCCAGTTCCATAAGTTGTAAATCGATGACCGCATAAAATAACTCAATGCGATAGTAGTGCAAATTTGTCATTTGTGGAGCTTTTCGGCGTGACCTTCCGGGAAGTAAGAACATTTCGTCCATGTTACATACATCAATGCCATGCTTCTCACAAACTACGGTAACTTGATTGAGTAAAGACTCCCACTTGGCATCTTCAACCCTCAATTCTTGTAGTTGATGCTTGCAAACTCCAACCAAATTCATCGCATTTACAATATCTTGTTCTTTCTTTTGCAATGCTTGGGACAATCCGTTGGTTATCCCCAATATCATTTTCATAAAGTGTAGGCAAAACACAAAATCAAATGAGTGCAAAGAGTTGGATAGAATACGAGCTTCAGACTTTTGTTCATAGGTTACACCATCTTCTTCTATCATCTTAAGCACATCTATCACAGATGAAAACATTGCAATCGTACTGACCAAAGTGCCATAGTGTGATCCCCAACGTGTGTCACCTGCTCTAGTAAGAGAAGTTTCTTGATTGAGGCCTCGACCACTTGGGATTTCACCAGAATTAAGTGCTTCAAAAACTTTGGCAGTTTGTTTTTCTCGAAGCATATCACGACGTTTGCATGAGGCTCCAACAACATTCACAATATTGTTTACTAAGAAGAAGAAATCAAAGATCTTTGAGTGCTTTTTCGCCACCGCAACAAGAGTAAGTTGAAGTTGATGAGCAAAACAATGAACATAATGTGCACTTGTATTTTCGTTCAAAATTAGTGTCTTGAGCCCACCAATGCCACCTTGCATATTACTTGCCCCATCATAACCTTTCCCACGCAGTTTAGAGATGCTTAATCCATGTCTTGAAAACAACTTTTCAAGTGTCACCTTGAGTGAGAGAGATGTAGTGTTTGGAACATGCTCGATACTTAAAAAGCGCTCAATTATACATCTTTTTCTATCCACGTAGCGCAACACGACACTCATTTGTTCTTTGGTTGAAACATCGCGAGATCATCGATGAGCACCGCAAAATAATCATTACCAAGATCTTGTACAATAAGTGTCGTTGTTTCTGTTGCAACAACATTAACAATGTCCTTTTGGATATCCGGTGAAGTCAACTTCAAATTCTCAGGAGCATTATTAAGAGTAACTTCTTTGATGCTTTCATTATGATCACTTAGAAACTGTAATACTTCAACAAAGTTCCCTCTATTTCTTGAATCTTCACATTCATCATGGCCTCGAAATGCAAGACCTTGTCTCAAAAGAAGTCGGATGCAGTCAATCGATGCAATCAATCGTAACTTATAATCCTTCTTAGCTTGGTCTGAGTGTTTGATGATAACAGATTCAATGTGTTGCTTTTTGTTCAACAAAGCTTCACACTTGCCCCAAGCTTGGTTGTGAGAACTATTAACGCCTCCAACATGGATTGTAAGCTTTTCTTTCTTTGACCAATTTGTGAAGCCTAAACCAACAAAAGACTCACCGCCTCCTTGATCTCCAACACTTGGTTTAAAAAGATAACAGCATAAACAGTAAGCTGCATTTTCACTAACACTGTACTCAAGCCAAGTAGAAAATTGATCAAACCAAGCAGGGTTGAATCTTCGTGGTTTTTTCCCAAATAACGTGTAAGGAAAATCATGGCTTCGCGGTTGACAAGGACCTTTTAAGAGATATGCTCTACGAACTTCGTCATGATTATTAGGATTGTAGTCTAAAATCCTTTTGCGTAAACCAGGATCCGCAGGAAAATCAGTTAAGTTGGGTTCCACACGACTTTGCTTACTTTTATCAGCATCATTCTTTTCCGGCATCGATGATGATGAATCCCCAATTGTTTTTCTTTTAATTAAATATTTGTCCATGACTGTTAAAAGTTATTTAAAATTAGTATAGTCATATAAAACTATTACAAATTATTGACAACACAAACATAAGATCAACATATCAGTTTCAAATGTATTTGCAAATTGCAAGGTTGTTGAATGATCAATACTAACATAGGATTAGGGGAATCCTAAATTACCAAAATATTCTCCAACAACAAGTTGCTAGCTTGCCAATACTTTCTAACAGTGAGGTCAAAACACCAATACCAAGGTTAATTCATTGGTCCATGAAAAAGATGTTAGCATGTTGCTGACAAGAGTAAAACAAATACTGAGTTTTAATCCTTTTTGGTGTTCTTATATCATCCATCTCATAGCTCTTATGGTGTGTCAACAGGTACAAAAGTATGACCTTATGCACATAACAAATTTAAGTCAATTGCTCAAATATTTACCCAAATTTCAATTTCATTGTAAACATTTTTACCCAAATTTCAAAGAATGTACCATGGAATTCATTGTAAACATTTCTACCCAAATTTCAACTCTTCTTCATCCTCATGCCATCATACAAGAAGAAGTGAACAACTAATAGTGAGAACTATAATCAGAATTATAATTTCATTTTCTGTTTTTACAATTTTGTGCCCTAACTATTTAAACCAACTAAAAAGGGGAACAAATCAGAACTTCAGATTACAATTTACAAATTACAACTTACAAATGAAACCAAATGTTCACAAATTAGCAATATTATCGATTCAAGAAAGCAAAACAACCGAGAAGCATAGAAGGAGAAGAACAACCGAGCAGAAGAATGTAACAACCCAAAAACAATAAAATAAATTTCATAACATTACAACAATGAACGGTCCCAAATTGCATAAAAATGCAATACTCTCTACTCTCAGTACGCTACGGATAATCACCTTCACAACTGAGATACTACAGGAAGCCCAACGGCACGCTACAATCCTCTAACAAGCTATGCCTCTTCTACAGAACCAAGTCCCTCCGTCATCACCAGATGAAACCCAATGTACGACTCTTACCTGAAAATGGTTTTAGTTTTTGAAAGTGCGAGGGTTAGACCACGAGGTCTAGTGAATTCCCTCTTTAAAACAGTTCCACACAAATAGTAGTATAAAACATTTAACAGATCCAGTTTAAATGCTCGACTCCACATAAGGGGATAGCACAGTGGTCGCAACTTTCATCACCTTAAGCCAGGTTCGGCATCCGGGGCATCCACAGTAGATCCCCTCGGCACTCGGTCAATGCCGTATCCGTGTGCACACGAAACGAATTTGAGGCACACGGTCTAACTTGTCCACCAAAAATTCTCAACCATCCATGTCCGACACCACTGTGCAACCCGACTCCACACATAGCAACATCACCACAAGAATATGCAATCAACATTTACGTATAAATGAGCGTATAAACAACTTGCATGCATTAGTAAACATTTCCATGTCATGTGAAATAAAACCTTTCAAAATGTTTGATCATCTCATCATACTCGAAACCATAATCAGTTATGAAATCTTCTAGCAAAACGTTTCATTTGCACAAAGAAGGTAAGGGAACACACCTTAGCCTTAGCACATCGACACACGCTCCGGGACACACTTTAGCTCAAACCGAATACCTAAATTGGCGCCACAAGAATGGTGTTAAACCATCTAACTATATCCCAAATCCATTCCTAATAAACCCCAAAAACAACCCTTAGGTGATACCACAAACATATCCTCAAACAGCACGTGAAACGAAACCCAAAAACGCGAAACAATGCTCGGCGCCAATGCCCGCGCCAGCCAACTGGCGCCACAACTGGCGCGGGGCTCTGGACAGTAACTGGCGCCAGTTCTGGTACTAGCCAACTGGCGCCACTACTGGCGCGGAGCACATGCACACGAATTTCAGCCGAAATCTCACCCTTTCTCAATCCCAACTCATCCTAAATCGATTTTAAGCCTCCAAAATGAAATAATGGATGTTCTAAACCTTTCCCCACAATTACCAATCATCAATACATCATTTAATCTAGTGAAACTCATTCAAACACACCCATTGGTTCATGATTCAAACCCAAAAACTCAAAACCCATTCCATAGCAAGGATGGAGATTATCAAACAAAGATGATGAAATTTCTTAGTGACCTGATCAAAATCATAAGGGAATCACTCCCAAAATCATTTGTTTCTTTTTCCGTTGATTAGAATCACAATCTCATGGATCATCCTTTTCAATACCAAAAATCCCAATATAGCTTCAAACCCCAAAACCTCCATTGGAGTGGTGCAAGTTCTTCAAGAAGAACTCACAATTCACCAAGGGATCCATTAATCCCACCCTCTCCAATGGTTTTAGTCCAAACTTGAAATCAAAAGAACAAGAGATGAGTTCTACCCACCTCCTTTCTCATCACAACAAGAAAATGAAGAATAGAAGAGAACCATACCTTGAAATTGAGTCTTCTAACTACCAAATCCAAATCTCCCGCATCAATCCCTCAAGAGAAGCCTTTGCACCAAAAATCTCCTTTCCTCAAGCTCTAGCCGACACAAATGGAGAATGAGGGTTTTTCTTTCAGCTTAATAACTCTCTCCTTTCACCTCTTGGGCCCTGAAGTTCCAAGTTTCACACTTTGGCCCCAAAGTCTTATTTATTCTAAACTGCAACAAAATTTAATATGAGGTGTTACATCACCTCCCCCTTAATAGAATTCCGTCCCCGAAATTCCATCCAATCAAATCATTCAATTACCTAAACAGTTATGATCCATATCACCACGTACGATCTCCCTTGATTAATCACAACTTTCTCATCATGATTAATTTGTAATAATTATACCTTTAACCTCCGCGATCAACTATACTACATATAGTCCGCCTTGCCCACACACTTAGACCTACAGTTCCGAAACACGTCAAGGTTAAGGGTTCCACACACCACTGCACTTCTTTAAAAGACAGAATTCTACCAAAGTCACCCCTCAACGTGACTCCTTTACTAAAATAATAACTACTCGCTTCACCGACTTAACGCAAGGCCAGCCTTGATTATCTCAAGTACTCATAGCTAAGAGTCCCTTCTTCAGCTAACATGCAACTCCAAAAATTCACTTTTCTCCCCACGACATACGACTATCACAAATAACAGTTTCCTCCCCGAACCATAATGACCACATCTCGCCAATGTTAGCCGGTTCAAACACACCCCCTACATCATCACCCATACTATCCATAACTACTAGAAGAATACACCAGCTCCGATTGGACGAATCATAGTGACACACACTTCTATTTCTCACCGTATCCAACAATCGTTCAACCATTTCTTGAAATAAAAACAAGTTTCACTCGCTCCAAAAATGTCCAAGCTCATACAGAACCATTCCAAACAGCTTAACACTGGACGCCAACTCACTTAGGACGTTTTCCCACGGAAATACCAAGTCTAATCCGATGCCCTTACATTCCGAGTACCACCTTCAACCACCTTTTTCCATTTCCGAAAGCATAAAACGAGCTTCCAACGAACTACTCACTAATAGGTGCAAGCTTTAGACCAACATCACGAATTATTTTCCCCAACACTTTAATCATGACATACACCATAACCTCTTTCTCAAACCATCACTAGGAGTTCACATATCCTCCAATGGAAAATCTATAAACATAACTCCACGCTTTCTGTGTTACTTGTCAAATTCTGACCTTCAGTTTACCCACTTAATCTGACACATTATCTTTCCCTTTCGCTTGCATAAAACACCGCTTACCCAACATTACTTACTCTATTTTACGACCATTCCCAAATGCGTCGACAACACATATACATTACTATGCTTAGCCAAACGGTCTCACCACAATTCTCATTCGAGATATCCAACCAAATTCTCCCAACACAAAACTCAAGGCTCTATAGCACTATGCATCTCTCTCACTCCAAACAGAATTGTCTGGTTATCTAGAATCCTTACGCCTGAAGGATATTTCAACATTCCCACGAATTTTCATATCTACTACATAACACCACAAATTAAACAATCCGATGTTTCATCAATATTCCAACTGGATAAAATGAACTCGAACACCCACTAATCGGAACCAACTAGCATGCCAGTTCCTCTACTATGTACTCACCAACTAACACTTCAATCCTTTACCCACAAGGTAGTAATGCCATAGCACTAACTAAAATTTTGCACATCTCAACAACATACTTGCCACTTTTGATATCTCACCAGAACTTCCCAAGCAAAGATTCATTCTAACACTTATCTGATTAGCAACGTCAACTCATCGCTTAAAATAACGACAACCCATTATCGCATCATTGATTTACACATTCCCCCTTGGCGTAGAATGCCACCAACTTCCCCACACAACTACCATACTACGGTATCATACTACACCCAGTCCTTCATGAGTCCCTTTACACACTTAATATATACTGACTCTTACATGCTAACCATAACACATTTGAAGCTGAAGTAAAGTTGTTTCCCGACCTTGTCTTTCCCATATCTCAACGAACCACCTGTCATGATCATCTAATCAAACCACACTCGCTTCGGTTACACTAAATATTTCGTGCTTATATGGATCATCAAACCCTAAGGGAAATCACTTATGCAATCCATGATCTTTCATTTTTGTAACACTCGCACAGGATGGTCCAGTGGCATGCCGGATACACACCTTTCTCCGAACAACTTCTTACATCTTTACAAGAAAAACTCAATAAGATAACCGCATTATAATTACCTCTCCGATACCAACCTCCTAACAACCATCCAACAGAACGGACATTGATTTCAACAATGACGATCGACATGTTAATGTCTGGCCACCTCACGACAGACAGGGATTCCCGAAGGAATCTACTCCTCCTAACTCCTTGAGCAAGTTATCGTTTCTCGCCAACTCCTCGCGATCTATCTCCGTTGTGCTAAACACTTCACGCATAAGTGAAACGTCAAAAACCTCCATGGGCATCACATCTACATTGGTGATATTCTGCTCTCCTAATGCTCTCACTAGGTGTTCCTACGTCATATCATCTACACATTCCCGAACGACCTCATCCGTTCACACCCAACGGGTTTATTTCTCAAGTTTCAATTTCCTGACAAAACCTCCAACTTGGGACATGTTAAACAGTCGCAAACCTCCGTATTAATGGGCTACATGATGATTTCATTTCTTCCCGGCAATCCAGGATTCCTAACGAAACCCACTTCGTCCCACGCATCATAACCAAGTTATACCCCACCGTTCTCACTTGAGAAAAACACAAGACCTTTCTTAGCGCAAAATCTAATTACCAAGCCATCTCAGTACTCCGACTCAAAGCTGATGACATTACATCAAGTAACGTAACGCTACTTATTACCATTCCACCAACAGAAACACTTTGACCATTTCAAATTTCACCGCAATTAAAACTATTCTCACATAACCAAGCAATAGTTCAAACTACAATCATACCGACATTCCGAATTCACTGCCCGAGACTCCCGGTATTTACCCACCTCCTCTAACGGAAACACTAAGGTCATAACTCGACCACATCTTATTCAACTGACAATTCAACTCCCAAAGCCTTTCCTTAACCTCAATCGTAATACCCTCCCCGACCTAGCGAGTTCATAGCCTTCATTCACGATGACGCAACGATTGAATTCATTTTGCACAAAAAGAAAAAAAACGCAATAGATACACAATCATAAAAACAAGCTTGAGTATGCATGATACAACACCACTCAAGATGAATAGTAAAATGCAACGACCGCAAGGATCGCTCACAGGCAACCTTACGATAATTCGTAACCTTGTCCATCCAAATCGATGTCGACACAACGGTTGTCTCCAATGGAACCTTTTCAAATACGACTAGAAAATTTCGAACGAAATCACTTACCCAAAGTGGGTCAGTCAACACCAACAATCGTTTATATGATAATAACGAGTCAATACTCATTTTGTTTATAAAACAAAACCTCGCAACAAAACGTTTTCAATATTTTCGTAACGAAGGTTCTCTCCACAATAAAAGCGTGAAATAATTCGTAGATATCTAAGTTCAAAGCTTTATCGTATAGTGAAAACAAGTTTGTCTTTTACTTTTAAAAATACACACTTGCGAGCGTCAACTTATTTCCCAAAACAAGGAAAGTTGTTATGCACGTACATGCCTTTAACATGAAAGAACTCATGTAACACATTTAATGACATAATGCATGGGATTCAATATGCAATTGAAGGCTATTCACTCAAACAAGGTCAACTGTTATACTCACCATAACTTATCCTTGACGCTCTACTTGACCAACGGTCACCTTCCCGCCCTTGCAACAACCTTGCTATACAGGTGTTTTGCAACCCACCTGTTTGACCACCCTACACGGTTTCCAAACTGACCAGTTACCTCACCTTCTACTCCTACACGTACTCCAATCCAATACTGATATCTTTCCTTCGTTATCCTTGCCACCAAACCGCTTGACTAAACAGTCAAAGGCTAGATTCCTGCACTCGATCTTGAATTGAAGCTTTCAAGATTCCAATATAGTCTACACCTCCTATCCCAACTGGTAGACACCTCAATTCCAAGTATCAAACACCTAGCCGGTTCACTGACATACCGAAAATCACTTCACCTAGAAGGTAAAAGCATTGCATCATAAGCGATCTCCCATGACACATCAGCCTTTTACTATCAATTGCAAGGTTACAACTTTCTACATACCGTCACACTCACCAGTCATCCCGACAATAGAGGTTGATTACACCCATGCACCTGTAAATTCATAATAGCATTGGCCAGATGCGATTTGAATTTACCTTACATGAGGGTTCTCACTACCATTGTCAAGATATCCTATGCTTACGGACTTTCCTAATGGCTTCCTATATCTCAGTTGTGTCTCACTCTACACCACAGTTTAAGTTTAGGCCCATCCGGTCACCTAAATCCCTTCAACTATGGCTCTGATACCATTTGTAACAACCCAAAAACAATAAAATTGTAACGTCCCAAATTAAAAAAAACAAGCAATACCATAGATTAAGCATTCGGATTACATAAAACCTTGTCTTTACATCAACAATAGTTCATACTAAGCAAAATTGACAGCGAAAGTCTCTAGAATCCACAACCGAGAACTACTCTATAATTAAAGTAGACAAAATCTTGGAGACGCCCTAAGCTCCAAGTCCTTTCTATCGCCACCTAGTTCTTACTAGAAGAACCCATAGCACGCTTACCTGAAAATGGTTTAGTTTTGAAAAGCGAGGGTTAGACCAAAGGTCTAGTGAATTCCCTCCGAAAACAACATGTACACAATATAAAATCGTTTATAAGAATATCATCGTAAACCTTAACATAACATCAGGCATGGTACTACACTGTATATAGGATCACATAAACATTTCGCGATTGGGGCCCAATGGGTTACCCTCTCGCCCTCAACCGGAGCCTACGCAAACTCCCCTTCCCGGAGCTTACGCAGACCCCCCTTTCTACTCGAAATAGGAGGAAACGAATTCCAACCTACCAGTCTGTCATAGACATCCAAGGGATCATCAGACCCCGAGGATCTATCTCTGATCCTACAGTGTAGACCGACTCCACATAGCACGTCATTCATTTCATAAAACATGCACCTTTAAAACCTTAGTAAATCGTCATTCTCAGTTTATCAAGTACAATACATTTTCCCAAGTAACATAGGTATTTCATGGAAAACATGCGTAACGGTTATAAATATTTCATGTTCGTAAATGAAACCATAATCAGTCAAAATCATGTAACACTTTAAGTCGTAAAAGGTTTAGGGAACTCACCTTGCTTGACGTACAACGCACTTCTTAAATACTTCCAAGCTAACCCAAACGAACACCTAAGGCAATAGATTCACATCAGATTAAACGGATCAACCTACTGTCCAGCACACAATGTCCGGATACCAACTTGTTCGGATATCTACTTGTCCGGATACCTACTTGTCCGGATATCTACTTGTCCGGATACCTACTTGTCCGGATACCTACTTGTCTGGATACCAACTTGTCCGGATATATACTTGTCCGGAAACCAACTTGTCCGGATATCTACCCGAAAAACACCCACCCGGAAACTACCATAGAGCTTTACCCGGAAACTAGCATCCGTATCCGGGAACCACCATATCATCATGAACTGAAGGTGTCCGGGTACGGCTGCTGTCCGAAAATAAATTTCTTAAAAGTGATTTCTAACCCGATTTTAGCCATTAGTTGATTAGATAACCATAAGGGTTCATCCACCAACCCCAAACACCCAATTAATCCCACTTTAATCTCTTAAAATCGATTCATTAAGACCAAACCCATAAAACTTCATTTTCAAGTAAAAATGGTGAAACTCAAAAAATCATCGACATCAGTCCTAAGGATTTATAACAAAAGAAGGAGAAGCATTATCCTAATCAGATGAACGAATTAGGATGCAATACCTTTGCAGATTTTAGCTTGATTCTTCCTTTCTCTTGATTTCTCTTCAAACCTTTCTTTCTCTTCTTCCTTCTTCCTTAGCCGCCACCACCAAGAGCACACACACACAATCACACTACTGATTTCAGCAATTGGAGGTTGCCCTAGGGATTAGTGTCCTTAAATACATTTCACCAAATTGCTATCAAGTCCCTCAAGTTAACTTTCATTTATTCCACTTTGACCACTAACTCTAAAACTCACTAGAATTTGGGTTGTTACAACACTCCCCCCTTAAAAGAATTCCGTCCTCGGAATTTCTCATTGGAAAATATGCGGGTATCTTGCCCACATCAAAACCGACACTTCCCAAAGTAAAGCTATATCTGACTCAGTCAACCACCTCGTTAAACTCGAAACATGGAACCTTGGGTGCATTTCCTTCAGTTCTTACGATACTCTAACTCGTAGGCTACTGTTCCTACTCGGTCGATCTTGACTACAGAAGATTTACTAAGGCTTCTCATGCATCAACACTTCCTTTAAGGAGGAACTTGGCTAAATCCTCTGCCACAACACGAGATTCATTTACTAAGAGACAGACACACACTTGACCGCTTGACACAAATCCAAACCTGAACGCCCCGACAACTCACAACCCAGAGTTCCTTCATCGAAATACAAGCAATCCTAGATTACTTCTCCTAATCAACAATCGACTATGCGGATAACATTTCCCTTTCTCGGACCACCTCGACCACAGTTCGTCAACCATTTCTTACATCCTCACCACTTCATCACTCCATCTTTGCACGTAACCCAGGGTAGGAACCTTCAAACCTAACGTTGAAGTGTTCACCTACTAGAATTAAACTTATCCTGAAACACATCAAATCCTCGCTGATTACCATGTTCGTTCGGTCATAAAACATAACTCCGGTTACCCTCGCCCAACTGGGAGGAATAACCATGGTCACACCATACTATTCTCACTAGCTTAAACACTGCACGACCAAATCGTTTACATATTTCTCACAAAGTCACTAACTTAACTCATTTAGTTGTCTCATACACTTCTTCCCTGCACAAAAACTTACACAATTTCCTTCCTCAATATTCTTTCCAACGGTTCGCACACTAATCAAAGACAATCTACACAATACTGTACCTTTCGGCAATACTGTCAAGTTTACTACTTCCAATTTACTCACTTGTTCCGACATACTATCTACACCTTCCCCACGTTAGCGTGGAGCACTGCTCACTACACATTACTTGCCCCTCTCTCCCGACCTTTCCACATGTTGATATCGCTTTCTCATTACTTACATAACCAAACAGTTGTACCAAGGTCTTATCTTAAGGCATTCAACCAAGCCGTCTTGAAACAAGACCAGTGTTCGACGTCACTACACATTCTTTAATCTCCAACTTTTACCTTCTCAGACATTTCTCTCACACATAAGCAACAATTCACATTCTTTAAGGATTTCACATCAATCCCACCACATTCTGACTAACACAACCCTCATCCTCTTTAAACTTCCAATGACCCCAAAGTGTGTTCCTTAGTAACGTCCCCTATTCACTCTAATAATCCACCCCCTTGGATTCCCTATTACAAACGGATCTATTAATTCAAGAACACCCCAAAACTCGGGTTCCACAATTCTTTCGACTAACCACTATGATCAAAAAATCAGACAAATATATATATACCGTCATCCCGGCTTTCTTACTTAGATTTACCTTAAATAATTCTTTAACAATCAGTGTGTTAGTCTCAATAACACTTCCCCAAAAATTGTAACACATCCTGTAATAACAAAAGAACGTCATTACTTAACAAATCTATAAAATTTAAATCAACCAACCAAAGGCTTATACCTCTATCATGACATTTCAAATCAACTAACGATCATACTACTACTCCGACCCACAATCATCATCACGTCATTCCTTAAACATAACCAAAATTTCCAACTATTTTCTTCTAGGATCATTCCCTCACGCATAAGGAACAATTGTCATTCTTTAACGATGTCTCCTCTACTATACTACAGCTTGACTAATCTATTCATCATCTTCTTTAAACTTACTCTGCCTTCAAGAATATATTTAACAACATACGTAACCACAAAGCTTGGTCTCACAGATGGGCAATCACCCAATTCTGCCCCGACATTCCATTCCGATAACAGTCAAAATACACACCTACTTACAACCCACGTACTTTAACAACTGGGATTGCAAAACGTACACTCTATCCGAAATCCCAAAAGGACTTCCTTCTAATCCTTTATCTTTCTAACATCGCCTTACTACATCACCGGCTGACACAGATATCTTGGCAATTGACGCTACTATTCATTCGTACATTCACCACTCCTATTATCACACTACCGACCAAGTCTCTCATGGTCATTCGTACACAATTCACACTTTCCTTCATATTCTCCCGTATACTACAATCGAGTCTGTCTCGCTACTTAGTTCTCTCCCAACTTGTTGAACTATGACTCACGAGTTCACACTTAGCTCAAACACGAACATCCTAACTAGCTCTTTTATGACCCGAGTCCTTTCTTAGACACGACACATTTTCTTACAGACTTGTATAGTCTACACTCACTCCGCTTGTGTTACATACCTTGTCCTTCTACGGACCCTCCTCGCCTCGTAAATAGAACGCCTATTCAACAACAACGGTCTCTTACTAATTTACCACCTCTACAAGATATTCTATCAACTTACACTCATCTGGTTTGAGTCTTCGGCCTCGGCCAACACATACCGTTGCCGACTTCAACAACAAAAGACAACTCTTAACTACTTCCTTAACCTATCCTTTAACATGAGTTCCTTACGGGACCTATTCCTCCCTACACATCATAGTTAACTTTATAATCCGTCGCCCCCATTTCGAAACTTACTCATGTAACATCAATATTACAAGCTCCCTTCGAATCTCATGACCCACATCGTGGACCCTTCATTCCTGCCCCACAGCACTACTCATAAAGAGTTGCTAAAACCAATACCTTGATGACTCCTAGTCCTTCCTTCGGGCACCATCGCCCCTCGGCAACTGTGTTCTCAGTCATCAAGCAAAGGTACAGACCCTCATACACCTGACACTAAAATCCATTCCCGACTCTTCCAAGGTCCAACTCGCCTCTTAAACACATATACCAAAGCTACATACGTTCTCCCCTGACTTGACCAACGCCTCTCCGCTCTCGGAGTTCTTCCTTAGCTTAAGACGTAATACTCTACGAACTAGTGGGTTCATAGCCTTCATGCATGACAATACAGTAAATAAATCCTTTTACACATTTTATCATTTTAAATAAACAACATTTAGAAACACTCGGGTACCCGTGACCCCATCACTCTTATAACTTCAAAACCCTGCACAACGATTCGAGAATCGTTGGCATGCATCTTCCCGTGAACCTCAATCTTGCTAAATCCGAACAATGTTATTACGATAGTAATATATTGCATGAAAATCTTTTCATATGAGACCATTCTGAAAGAATTACCGACACAAAGTAAACCAGTCGGTTCTCACACTCAATTGTATGATATCAAAAGGTCAATAAGCATTTTGGTATAAGTGAATTGCAGGTAACCATTTTCTTGACCATTTTTGTAACAATTTAACTTATCATTAAAAGTGTGGAATACTTTGCAAATCGTTAAGCCCAAAATTTCAATGTGCGACGTAACTGAAATCGCTTTTTCTTTAAACGTGTACTCGTACAAGCTGACTCATTTTGTTCAAAGTTGACAGTTATGTTTTTATTTTTATTTATTTATTTATTTATTTTTATTTTATTTTTTAAATCGTGAAAATTTCATGTTACATAAAAGAACGCTATGCATGAGACTCTATTTGCAATAGAAGGCTACTCACTCAACATGGTCAACCGCTTACTCACGCAGCTTATCCTTGATACTCCACTTACGACCAAGGGTCGCCCCCTCGATCAAGCACTAACTTGATGTACATGCGTTCCACATCTCACTTACTCAACCATTTCACACTATTTTCGCTTTGATCGACTATCTCACTTTCTACTTCTACATGCTTTCAATTCACTATAAGTATCTTATTCCATTTATTCTGCCAATGAAAAGCTCGGCTAAAAGTCAGGGCTCCATTGATACTTTCAAGGTTTTGACACTGTTCTATCTTACCATCCCAACTGATCTATCCCATAATTTCCATAACTAGGACTCTCCCGAAACTGGAGTCTTACTCAAACTCAAACATTCATCCTCTCTGAATCCACGAAGAGCTATCTCTAGACGACTCATAACATTCTTCACAACGTTTCTTCTCTACGATGTCTACATACATCACATCATAATGACTCTTACACAACACTTCCCCAAGCAATGGAGCTCGGTCTATCCCTCAGGGATCTTGCTGACCTATTCCTCAACGTTCTCCCAGCCATAGCGCTAAACTGAAAGGAACCGATAGTTAATCCTTGCTAGACGTGACACAACAAATTTGCTATAAGTAAGGTATTGTAAGCACGCACATGTACCTGTAAGTTCATAATTACACTGGCCAGGTGTAATCCTAAACTTACCTTACATGTTTGTCCTTGGCACCTTATTCCTAAGCGCATTTATAGTGATCGTTCCTAGAGGCAATCTTATGTCTCGGCTGTGTTCCTCATCTTACAGTTTAAGTTTAGGCCCGAATGGTCACCTAAATCCCTTAAACTAAGGCTCTGATACCATTTGTAACGTCCCAAATTAAAAAAAAACAAGCAATACCATAGATTAAGCATTCGGATTACATAAAACCTTGTCTTTACATCAACAATAGTTCATACTAAGCAAAATTGACAGCGGAAGTCTCTAGAATCCACAGCCGAGAACTACTTTATAATTATAGTAGACAAAATCTTGGAGACGCCCTAAGCTCCAAGTCCTTTCTATCGCCACCTAGTTCTTACTAGAAGAACCCATAGCACGCTTACCTGAAAATGGTTTAGTTTTGAAAAACGAGGGTTAGACCAAAGGTCTAGTGAATTCCCTCCGAAAACAACATGTACACAATATAAAATCGTTTATAAGAATATCATCGTAAACCTTAACATAACATCAGGCATGGTACTACGCTGTATATAGGATCACATAAACATTTCGTGATTGGGGCCCAATGGGTTACCCTCTCACCCTCAACCGGAGCCTACGCAAACTCCCCTTCCCGGAGCTTACGCAGACCCCCCTTTCTACTCGAAATAGGAGGAAACGAATTCCAACCTACCAGTCTGTCATAGACATCCAAGGGATCATCAGACCCCGAGGATCTATCTCTGATCCTACAGTGTAGACCGACTCCACATAGCACGTCATTCATTTCATAAAACATGCACCTTTAAAACCTTAGTAAATCGTCATTCTCAGTTTATCAAGTACAATACATTTTCCCAAGTAACATTGGTATTTCATGGAAAACATGCGTAACGGTTATAAATATTTCATGTTCGTAAATGAAACCATAATCAGTCAAAATCATGTAACACTTTAAGTCGTAAAAGGTTTAGGGAACTCACCTTGCTTGACGTACAACGCACTTCTTAAATACTTCCAAGCTAACCCAAACGAACACCTAAGGCAATAGATTCACATCAGATTAAATGGCTCAACCTATTGTCCAGCACACAACCAACTTGTCCGGATATCTACTTGTCCGGATACCTACTTGTCAGGATATCTACTTGTCCGGATACCTACTTGTCCGGATACCTACTTGTACGGATACCAACTTGTCCGGATATATACTTGTCCTGATACCAACTTGTCCGGATATCTACCCGGAAAACACCCACCCGGAAACTACCATAGAGCTTTACCCGGAAACTAGCATCCGTATCTGGGAACCACCATATCATCATGAACTGAAGGTGTCCGGGTACGGCTGCTGTCCGAAAATAAATTTCTTAAAAGTGATTTCTAACCCGATTTTAGCCATTAGTTGATTAGATAACCATAAGGGTTCATCCACCAACCCCAAACACCCAATTAATCCCACTTTAATCTCTTAAAATCGATTCATTAAGACCAAATCCATAAAACTTCATTTTCAAGTAAAAATGGTGAAACTCAAGAAATCATCAACATCAGTCCTAAGGATTTATAACAAAAGAAAGAGAAGCATTATCCTAATCAGATGAACGAATTAGGATGCAATACCTTTGCAGATTTTAGCTTGATTCTTCCTTTCTCTTGATTTCTCTTCAAACCTTTCTTTATCTTCTTCCTTCTTCCTTAGCCGCCACCACCAAGAGCACACACACACAATCACACTACTGATTTCAGCAGTTGGAGGCTGCCCTAGGGATTAGTGTCCTTAAATACATTTCACCAAATTGCTATCAAGTCCCTCAAGTTAACTTTCATTTATTCCACTTTGACCACTAACTCTAAAACTCACTAGAATTTGGGTTGTTACAAAAATAAATTTCATAACATTACAACAATGAACGGTCCCAAATTGCATAAAAATGCAATACTCTATACTCTCAGTACGCAACGGATAATCACCTTCACAACTGAGATACTACAGGAAGCCCAACGGCACGCTACAATCCTCTAACAAGCTATGCCTCTTCTATAGCACCAAGTCCCTCCGTCATCACCAGATGAAACCCAATGTACGACTCTTACCTGAAAATGGTTTTAGTTTTTGAAAGCGCGAGGGTTAGACCACGAGGTCTAGTGAATTCCCTCTTTAAAACAGTTCCACACAAATAGTAGTATAAAACATTTAACAGTTTCAGTTTAAATGATCGACTCCACATAAGGGGATAGCACAGTGGTCGCAACTTTCATCACCTTAAGCCAGGTTCGGCATCCGGGGCATCCACAGTAGATCCCCTCGGCACTCGGTCAATGCCGTATCCGTGTGAACACGAAACGAATTTGAGGCACACGGTCTAACTTGTCCACCAAAAATTCTCAACCATCCATGTCCGACACCACTGTGCAACCCGACTCCACACATAGCAACATCACCACAAGAACATGCAATCAACATTTACGTATAAATGAGCGTATAAACAACTTGCATGCATTAGTAAACATTTCCTTGTCATGTGAAATAAAACCTTTCAAAATGTTTAATCATGTCATCATGCTCAAAACCATAATCAGTTATGAAATCTTCTAGCAAAACGTTTCATTTGCACAAAGAAGGTAAGGGAACACCGAACACACCTTAGCCTTAGCACATCGACACACGCTCCGGGACACACTTTAGCTCAAACCGAATACCTAAATTGGTGCCACAAGAATGGTGTTAAACCATCTAATTATATCCCAAATCCATTCCTAATAAACCTCAAAAACAACCCTTAGGTGATACCGCAAACATATCCTCAAACAGCACGCAAAACGAAACCCAAAAACGCGAAACAATGCTCGGCGCCAGTGCCCGCGCCAGCCAACTGGCGCCACAACTGGTGCGGGGCTCTGGACAGTAACTGGCGCCAGTTCTGGTGCTAGCCAACTGGCGCCACTACTGGCGCGGAGCACCTGCACACGAATTTCAGCCGAAATCTCACCCTTTCTCAATCCCAACTCATCCTAAATCGATTTTAAGCCTCCAAAATAAAATAATGGATGTTCTAAACCTTTCCCCACAATTACCAATCATCAATACATCATTTAATCTAGTGAAACTCATTCAAACACACCCATTGGTTCATGATTCAAACCCAAAAACTCAAAACCCATTCCATAGCAAGGATGGAGATTATCAAACAAAGATGATGAAACTTCTTAGTGACCTGATCAAAATCCTAAGGGAATCACTCCCAAAATCATTTGTTTCCTTTTCCATTGATTAGAATCACAATCTCATGGATCATCCTTTTCAATACCAAAAATCCCAATATAGCTTCAAACCCCAAAACCTCCATTGGAGTGGTGCAAGTTCTTCAAGAAGAACTCACAATTCACCAAGGGATCCATTAATCCCACCCTCTCCAATGGTTTTAGTCTAAACTTGAAATCAAAAAAAGAAGAGATGAGTTCTACCCACCTCCTTTCTCATCACAACAAGAAAATGAAGAATAAAAGAGAACCATACCTTGAAATTGAGTCTTCTAACTACCAAATCCAAATCTCCTGCATCAATTCCTCAAGAGAAGCCTTTGCACCAAAAATCTCCTCTCCTCAAGCTCTAGCCGATACAAATGGAGAATGAGGGTTTTTCTTTCAGCTTAATAACTCTCTCCTTTCACCTCTTGGGCCCTGAAGTTCCAAGTTTCACACTTTGACCCCCAAAGTCTTATTTATTCTAAACTGCAACAAAATTTAATATGAGGTGTTACAAAGAACAACCTAGAAGGAGAAGAAGTTGTATGTGGTCGCCGGCGGTGCGGAGTGGTCTGTGGTCGCTGGCGGACCGACGACAGTGTGAATCTTTTGCTGATCGTTTCTTCGTGATTCGTCAATGGTGAGTTCTCAGTTCGTGCGATTCGTTCTTGAAGAAGATAGAAAATTGGGAGTTTGAGACGTTAGGCAGGCGAAGATATCAGATTATGGTTTTAGGGAGGGCCCACTTCAACATTAAATGGGCTTATTTTAAGTTGGGCTCAATATTTAATATATTTTTTTTGAGATTCGAGGGGGCTCTGCGCCTGTATATAGGGGTTACTATCCCCTACTAAGACCTACTCATACTCACACACTAATTATTTTTTTATTTTTTTATTTGAATGTTACATTTACATCCTTATACTTATTTAATTAATTTACTTTATACCTTTTACTTTTCTAATTTTTCATGTTACACCTTCATCATATTAACACATATAATCGTATATTAGCTAAAACACGTTAAAAATACGTTTTAATTTTAACAAGTTACACCATTATAATCGTCTCTTCGATACGTTCGAAATGAGCCCAGTATTGAATATTTTTTGATTTAATTATTTTATTATATATCATATATACTACATAAAAATATTTTTTATATTTACAATTCATACCCTTATAGTTAATTATTTAATTTATGGTACATCTCTTAATTTTTCAATTTTCGTTTTACACTCTTATCACATTAACATAATAATCATATATTAACTAAAATATGTTAAAAATACATTTTAACATATCACATTAACATACATAATTACGTTAAAATACGTTAAGGAATTCGATATATATATATATATATATCTATACTACATATATAAGCATATACACCTAAAGTCTTAAAGACAACATTTTATGCATATGGTACAATCATTTTAAGCATGATTTTCAAAAAACTCTTAATAACAAGTTAGGAAGCACAATTTACAATGTTTGATGCATAAATATCTAGCTCAGCCCATTATACACTTAAAAAATCTACATCCCATACTTTCTGACCTCCATCCCTCACTTATCAAAGCCATACCTTCTTACCTCTTATCTCACGTCTCAGAGATATGGCTTTCTAAATGGAAGATTTGCTACTGTATCGCTGGCTCCCCCCGATCTCACAAAAACCCTACTGATTTCACAAAACCATCAATTCCATTAAAACCTATATTTCGATATTGCGAGTTGGACCTTTCTTGGTTTTCTCAGCTTCTCTACAAAAATCATTCATGAAAATCGATCAGTTACATCACTCGATTTTACCTCGTGCTTGAATTCGGTTTTGCTCTGCTCGGTAAGGAAGAAAACCCTAATTACCACTCGATTTTGATTTGTTCTGCTAGATTTGCTCCTGCTCCACATTCATAGATGTGAATCGTGGTTTATTTCTTTCCAGTTTTGTAATTTTCTCCTCTACCACATCGATTTTGTTTTTACAGTGTCTTGTCTTTGTTCATATCTGCTGATAAATGGTTGAATTTGACTATGAGTTGAAGCTTTTGCATGACTTTCGGGTTAAAGATTTTGATGAAGTGCTACATAGGTAATGTTAATGTTTTCTTACCTTCATTTGTTTCTTCTTCTTTCTTCATTTTTATTTGCACCTAATTTGTTCTTTATTTTTATTTGCTTCTTATTTGTTCAAAGAAGGGTTTTAAACATCATCTGGCTTGTATTAAAAAAACGTAATGTTAATTTTTATTTTCATCTAAAGCCACCCTTCCCGTTTTTTGTCTACAGTTATACATCTTAATCATGTTTCTATTCAAATATGGCTACAAACATTTTGAATCTTCGTTTGATGAACCTTCTTTGTTTCTATTCAAGTAGGGTTATTCAAATATGGTTTAAGTTTCTTAAATTTTAGTTATGATGGTTTAATCTTACTTAAATTTTAGTTATGACGATTTAAGTTTCTTAAATTTTAGTCACCAGGTAAGTGACACCTGACTAGCGTTTGGCAACGTATGGTTCATACTTAATCTGCTTTTAGGCATGGTTAATCGTTTGGTTTTTTAAATTATAAAACTTTTAAGGTCTGTGGAAGCATTTGGTTCACGTCCAACCACTATGGTCCTTGCGAACATACTCAAGTTAAGAGGTTGCCATGCATCAACAAGTTTGCCTGCACAGAGAGAACTACCTTCTGGTCAAATGGTCAATCACTTGAAGGCAATATAAAGTGAGGTTGGATCTCTATCAATCTAGAGGATCAAGGGGTTCTCATTAGATTTTTGCTTGCCTTTTTATATTATATTTCAAGAAAGTTTCTTTCTTTTTTCGGTTTTGTTTTGCTTTCCAACATGTGGTTTCTTCATTCTCATGTAGGGTACATAATATCTACTGTCACATGTTCTTTTTTCTCTTGAAATCATATTGTAGTAATATTTTTTATTTGTGCTGAAATAGTTTGGCAGAAGTCGATTTTTGTTGCATTGATGCGCTACTATCATTCAATTGCTCCTTCGGAATTTTCAAATCCAAATGGCTGCAACCCAACATCCATCCGCCGATCATATTATAGCTCCACCAAATGGTATGTTCACTTTTTGGCTCTATCTCCTTTTATCGGCATTAGGTTTTCATCCTATTGATTGGCATGGCAGTCCAGGTCAAATAATTGTTCATGTTTTTGTTAATTAGTCGTGCGATCCTTGACGTAGATGCTGTCTGTTTGTTGAGAACGATTTCGTTTCTTGCTCTATAGCACTTTGTCATCTCGTATCTCTGTTCTCTATATACTGTCAAATCTGTAGTGTATGTTCCTATGATCGATAACTTATGTTCTCTATTCATCGTATAAGAAGAAATAAATTAGCTATTGGGTACTCGGATGCAAAAACAATTCAAAAATAAGAAAGTAATAAAGAATCTGACCGCTGAAGGAAGCTTTCATGGACGAAATTTCAAGGACACTATAATGGTGGCTTTATTTATTTCTTCAGGATATATATTTATTTATATATGGTGGGTGTCTTGTCTTGAATCATTAACTTTCAGATATATTAAAAAGAACCAGAGTCTAATATATAGATACTTCATGAACAACTCAACTGCTCAGTCTGTTCCACTCAAGCCACCTTTATGTGATTATGAAGGTATAAAAGGACAAAGAAAATGAATTTAAGAGATTTTCTAGAAAGGTTCTTTGCTTGACAAATAGCACAAACTGTATGAAGAATGCATAGATCACTTGATTAACACTGCTTTGTGGTATTGTAAGTTGTAACCATTGCACCTTAATGCAATATTTCAGTTGGATAGCAATAACAGCCTCTTTCTATTTCAAATGAATTGCTTGTTACCTTTCACCTGAATTTGAGATCAGAAGCATAGGCAGAAAAGTGATTTAGGGAGGGGAAAACCTCAGTCAACACTATGTTGTTTTGGGGGGATATTTAATACTGTTATTTTTGGATCATGGTTTATGATTTTACTCTTTTTACCTTTTTTTCCTTGAAAAGTTCTCTTGGAATATTGTAGGACAAGACCACCTTTGTTATTATAGAAGAGATAAAAGCGGGTAAGGGTGAGGTTGATTTATGGTTTAGTCTTACATGATTGTTAAAAATTCATGGTAGAATGGGATAGATTTCTGAAACGGGTAAAATCTGAAGGAAGAGGTAATGCAAGGCCTATTTCAGATAAGGAACTTTAAAACAAAACAGCTTTGGTTATAGAATATTTGGAAAGAACTTCAATTCATTTTGAGATGTGTTAGTTGTCTTGAATCCTTTATTTAGGGGATTTGTGAGGAAATGTGTTTGAGAGCCAAATATGGAGACTTGCTATTCTATCAAGGACAGTGGAGTATGTAAGACCCTGAGTGGAGGGTTAGTTCTGATTTTTGACAAAAAAACACACAAAACCAACCCTATTTTTTTTGGGGGGAGGGGGTGGGGGGTGGAAGATTCACCTAGGGTTTGCCTAGACTACATCCTTGGTGAGTTACGGCCGTCTGAGACTAAGCCTGGCCACTTAATGTTCGTGCCTGGACTCGAACCCGCGGTAGATGAGATATTCCACCACATCCCCCTTGGCCTTTTGTCAACACGCCACCACCCTTATGGTTAACCCTGAGGTTAGTGGTCGTACATTTCGGCCCAATTGGTTCGGGTCTAATACTAGCAAAGTCATGCCTCATGAGAACATTTCAATCATCAAAAGTAAGGGATTGCTTCCTTCACTAGCCAATCCTATTAACAAAACCAATACCCGGTTGCCACTCCCGTCACTCCCACACAAATTGCACAAAGGGGCAAGCAGAGGCTTTGTTTTTACAATGGAGATAATACTTATGAGGCCATACATGTAACAAACCCAACCATACATGATGACTCGATGCGGTGGAATATTTGGTGGAAGTAACTGAGGAGGAAGAACTTGAAAATGAGGTTTGTGGTGAAGGGGTTCTCATTAGATTTTTGCTTGCCTTTTTATATTATATTTCAAGAAAGTTTCTTTCTTTTTTCGGTTTTGTTTTGCTTTCCAACATGTGGTTTCTTCATTCTCATGTAGGGTACATAATATCTACTGTCACATGTTCTTTTTTCTGTTTGAAAAGTGGGAATCATGTTCAATATTTCATCTTTTGAGGTATATACCGAACAATATTAAATGCAATGCAAACAACAACTAATGTATACCATTTTATTTATCTTGGACCACTTAAAATATGATGCAGAGAAGCATATTGCTAAAGTATCAGTTTGATCCAAAAGAGATGGTTTGTTTGCTTGTATTTGCTATTTTTTCTATCAAGTGTAGTGGATCTGATGGTTGAGTAGGCAGGTGGTGCATCAAAGATACCGCTGCTGGAAGCACGAAAGTTTTGGATGGCATGTTTCTTCTTTTGAGAGAGTGGCATCTGATGCCAAAAGAAAATGCTGATTTTGTTGCTGCTAACCACTGCCGCATCGAGTCTCTACTACTGAAATGGTAAGAAAAGATAGATGAATTTTGGTTCAATGTATGCATATGTACTAATGAATTTTGGTTCAAAATTGCCTCTAAAACTTTTCTACTTGCTATTTCTCTCATAGATGCCTCTAAACCTGGGAAGTTCATCTTATTCCAAGAGAAATGACTTTTTATTTACCTTTCATATCGAAAATGTGGTTTTTGTGAGAAGACACTTTTATCTATAACACTTGTTTCAATTTTTTTATTTGATCTGGGTTTGACTCAAATTGTTTGGTTTCATGAGCGTAATTATTTGGTTTTCTTTTTAGTCCATATCTTGAGGAGGATGTAAATCTCTAAAGGTTGCTTTTATAGTTTCAAGCAATTTTTTATAGGTCTTCATCAGAAATCTTCCTTTATAAAAATAGTTTTTATATTTATTGATTAACTTTTGGGTCTAATGCTCAACGAGTAGCTATGAGAGGGGGGTGCTTTCAGAAATGGTAAGACTTAACTCGGTCACTGGGAAGATGATGTTCTCACCATCTCAATGCCTCCAGATATTGTTGTTAAAGCAATCCAGGTACTTCAAATTCCATCCCCAAATTAATTGTATAGGGTCATTTGGCCCGTTAAATGATCTTCTGCCAGCTTGTTTTTAAATCCATGACAGTTTTAGGCAACTAATTTAGAGATCTCCCTACTAAAAAAGAATAAGCTTTTAGGCAACTAATTTTGAAATTGCTTCTGTAAGAATTTGCTTAGGCATATGGTATCCATTTAGAAGAAGAAATATGTAAAAGCATTACATATTTAGTTGCTTAGATTAGAAGTGGAAACATTTCTGGATTGCATGGAGTATAAATATACCCATGGAAGATGAAAACACTATTAAGATAGCATTTATTATGGTTTTTTAGTTTTCCTTTGTAGTCTTTGCCAACATCAACTTTTTTTAGTAAATAATAAATTGTATTTATATATAATCAATCACTATGCAATCTATATAAATATCCAACTATCAATATGGAATGGGAAATAAAGCAACCATTGTGAAGTCCTTGACGATGTAGATACATATAAGGTTAGCGACTCAAAAACGTTTCATTTATGTTGTTAATAACACCAAAACTTTTCTTCCATGTATATCATAGGATTGTATAATTGCATTTTGGTGGATGGCATGTAGGACGGGAAGATCAACTATGAAGAGTTTGTGATCAAAACACTTTTAGCATGATCTATTGTATTACTAATCAAACTTCATGGTTATAACAGACAACGAGGTGGGCATTTTTGCTTTCCAACAGGCTTTGAAGATGGCAAACATTAATCCTGATAAAACAGCAAGTTATCTTAGATTTTCGATAATACAAAGTCCGTTTTCCATTTGTGTTCTGTGATGATCATATATGCATTATACAAATTGCAAAAGTCATGGTTGGACAACACTATGCATTATCAATTATGCGGAATGTTGGTAGTTGTTGTTGAACGTTATATTGTTGGTATTTTTAACAGGTTGGGTCATTAGAGGGTAAAAATGGCGATCAGAGAGCATCCATAACTTCAGGGCGGCGCTGCCGGAGCTATAGGAATCGGTGATGAAATCGAAGATGTTTTCGATTAGCAGAAGATTGCAATTAAGACTCTTGTGGACATGCATGGAAGTGTTACTCTTCTAACCTTTTAGGCTCTAATATGTGATGAAGTTGAAAGATGTTTCTTTTAAGTTGGTTTTGCTTAATCATCATGCATGACTTTATTTATGCAACATGTTTTTAGTTTGGATCAATTACATCATATCGTGCTCACCCGGTGCATTGCACGGGCACATTGCTAGTATATATATATATATAGAACGGAAAACTGAAGAACACCCTGGTGGCCCTTCATCTGGACGGTATGCACTTGTGCATACAGGTAATTTTGGTTTTTATGCACAAGTGCATTATCCATTTGTGCATAATGCATGTTACAAATTACCTGTATGCACAAGTGCATAACGTCCAGATGAAGGGCTATTAGAGTGTTCCTTAGTTTTCCATTTATTTAAGGTTTTCCCCTTAACCTGACCTTATATATATATATATATATATCGAACGTCATTCGTTTAATAATTTGATATGAAATAAAGTAAAGTTATTGATTTGAAATAAAGTAACTTATTGACTCGAATTTTAAGTTTAGGTTTTCGAATTGCTTCGGGTTCAGATTAGTCGGATTTCGGGTTAGTGTCTGTTGGGTTCGGATATTATGATAATGCAAAAAGTATATATAAATTCAATCAATTTTGATGACGAATTCAATCAACTGAAAGATTGATGAAATCTATAGTAAGTTTAGACATTAGAAAACATTTCGATGGACTATAATTTACGATTTTCAAAAGATAATTACATAAATAGTTATATTTATATAATATTTAAAAAATATATTTATATTATTTCGGGTTTTCGGGCGGGTCGGGTAGTCAAAGATCAAACCCAACCCGAACTTACGTATCCCACAAAAAGTCGCGTTTCGATACGGGTTGGAATTCAGGTTCGGATTTTGGACTATTCGGGTTATGCACACCTTACACATAACATAACACTATGGTTTATAGCATTTAGGGCCTAGAAATGGCTAAATAGGTCCAGCCCAACCCGAGACATACTTGGAACCAAGATTGACCGACTCGATACGAGACCAGTTATGGTGCGACGATTCTTAACTAGTTACGATTTTCATCACAAGGCCCGACCCGTGACTGACTATTACAAATTTATTTTTTTAATGCATTTCGAAGTTTATTTTTAAATGTATTTTAAATTTATTTGATTGAAGATCAAAATGTATTTTTAAGCGTATCTTATTAAGAGTGTAAAACAAAAATTGAAAAAGTAAGACATGTACCATAAATTAAATAATTAACTATAAGGGTATGAATTGTAAACATTAAAAATATTTTTATGTAGTATATATGACATATAATATAATTAAATCAAAAAATATTCAATATTGGGCTCATTTCGAAGGTATCGACGAGATGATTATAATGGTGTAACTTGTTAAAATTAAAACGTATTTTTTTAACGTATTTTAGTTGATATACGATTATGTATGTTAATATAATAAAAGTGTAAAATAATAAATAGAAAACTAAAAGGTATAAAGAAAATTAAATAAATAAGTATAAGGGTGTAAAGTATAACTTTAAATTAAAAATCTAAAAAAATTAAGGGATGTGAGGGGAGGGGGAGGGGTATACAAAGTTGCAGGGGTGGGTTTAGAATAAGCCTTTTATATTTGGTTTATTCTAAACTCACCCCCTTGCACATTTGTATAGTTGCTATTTTTTAGATTTTTTATTTGTAAGTTACATTTTATACTCTTATATTTATTTAATTAATTTACTTTATACCTTTTAGTTTTCTATTTATCATTTTACACTTTCATTATATTAACACATATAATCGTATATTAACTAAAATACGTTAAAAAAATACTTTTTAATTTTAACAAGTTATACCATTATAATCGTCTCGTCGATACCTTCAAAATGAGCTCAATATTGAATATTTTTTGATTTAATTATATTATATATGTCATACGTTTACGTTATTTTTTGACTTAATTATATTATTATTCGTCGATACCTTCTTGTTTTTTGATTTAATTATATTATTTCGAAATGAGCCCAATATTAACTAAAATACGTTAAGAAAATACTTTTTAACAACTTTCAAATCCTTAAATCGTGGACTCTTATTAATTAATCCTTACCTCCAACCACTTCCAAATCCTCAAATCATGAACTCCTCAAAAAACGTTATTCTTTAAACAAATTTATAAAAAAAACTTTGATCGTTTTCTCAAAACCAATTAAAATAATTTAGAACATTAAAATCGAGATATATCACGCTGCATTGCGCGAGTAGACTTCTAGTATAAATTTTTTTACTATAATATATGTTTTATAGTATTTTTGTTTTACATTATATAATAAACAAATATTGTAATAAGTTAGCTATAATAAATGTTTTACAGTATATAATAAACACATATATTATTTTTGTTTTATAGAAATATTTAAGAACTTCTAAGAAAATAAACATAAAAAAATTATAATATAATATAGACACATATATAAATTTACACCGAAGCAAAATATAAAATTCTATTTTAAACCAAAATTTTAAAACTAATTGTAAATTTTAATTAGATGAAATCTAAAGCTTAGGTTTGAAATATAAGTATTTTGTAAGTTGATTATTTGAAACTGCTTATAACTTATTTGTTCAAATTACATTTTTACGCCCAACTCGTTATTAGCACGACATAAGTTAATAAGCACTTTTAAAAATAAGCATAAATTGTTTTAAATAAGCAATCCCAAATACCCCCTAAAATGAAAAATGGTAAATTTTAACATTTTTAGAAAGAAAATACTTTACAAGATAAATATTTTACTTATAAAACAATATAACACTTTTATTTTCATGCTAAAAAATATTAAGATTTCGTTTTAAAACGTTAGCGGACTATGATTAACAAGATCTCTTGATATAATTATGATAATGATCTATTAAATAATACAAAGCCAATTTTTTTTAAATACGATTGATGTAATAGCTTTTAATATGTATATTTTTTGGACATCTTAATAGTTTCTATAATCATTGGCGTTACGAAAATAAATGAGACAAAAAAAACTCTCATAAAAGCTATAACAGTAAAGTTTTGTATAAATTTTTAACTTAATGAGTTAGAACGGTAAGAGATGTACCATAAATTAAATAATTAACCATAAGAGTATGAATTGTAAATATAAAAAATATTTTTATGTAGTATATATGATATATAATAAAATAATTATATCAAAAAATAATCAAGATTGGGCTCATTTCGAACGTATCGAAGAGATGATTATAATGGTGAAATTTGTTAAAATTAAAACGTATTTTTTAAACGTATTTTAGCTAATATACGATTATATGTGTTAATATGATGAAGTTGTAAAATGAAAATTAAAAAAGTAAAATGTATAAAATAAACTAATTAAAAGAGTATAATAGGTAAATTTATTTTGTTTGTGAGAGGATACAATATTTGCAGGGGGTATACAATTCGCAAGAGGTAGGCATAGCAACCCCTTTATATTTATGTGTGTATATATATATATATATATATATATATATATATATATATATATATATATATATATATGTGTGTGTGTGTGTGTGTTGCGTGAAATTTAAATGTTTTTTTTTCATAGGACATGGAAGTGGGTTTGTGAAGAAAAAATGAGAGGGAGTAGGGGTGGGGTAGGGTTGGTCATCATTAGAGTCAATATTGGTTTTGCTCCACGTGGTTTCCCAAATAAAAAGGAGAACAAGACAAAAAAATTGGAAAAAAGACCAAATTTTCCATGAACTAACGATTTTATTTAACATCTGTAAATGGGAGGGACCAAAAACAAGCAAAAATACAAACAGTAGTGATAAATTTGTATTAAATGAACTTTAGGGACTAAAACTAAGATTTCTCGAAAACCACAAGGACCAAAATTGAAGTTTACTCTTAAATTTATATAGTAATGAAAATGGTATAATTTTTCTCTGTTCATTTTATTTGTTGTCAGTAAATGATTAGTTTATTTTTTGTTCAAAAAAAGTTTCGGATTTATTTGTTCATAATTAAGTTCATGAATTTGTTTTTCAAAAAAATTGGGAATTTATTTGTTAAAAAAAGTTCAAAAATATATTTGGTAAAAAAATTAAAAAAAAAGTTTAGAAATTATTTTGTTAAAAAAAATCCAAAGACTTGATCATTCAAAATCAAATAGTTTGTTGGGTTTTTTTAACTTTTCTCAACTTTGTATACCATTAACCTGTTTTTATAAGTCACAACACAAGGATGTATTTAACCGATTTTAGAAAATTTAAGGGTTTTTTCATTTAAAAAAATAATTTAAAGACTTAACCATTCAAAATCGAACTAGTTGAGATTTTTTAGACTTTTTCCTTATTTATAAATGAAAACAAACAAACTTCATATTAAAAAAAAGTATAGAGTAAACTATGATTTTCGTCCCTGTGGTTTGATATTTATAATGACTTTAGTCCCTGATCTTTTAAAACTGCCTTTTTCATCCTTATGGTTTCTATTTTACTTTTATTTTGGTCCTCCCATCCAACTTTGTTAAAAACTAGAGTTAAGTCTTCCAAAAAGTAATTGAAAAAGTTACATATTTGGTCCTTGTGATATATCAATTTTTACACTTTTATCTTCAAATGACATACTTTACATTTTTTTAGTTTTTACATTGTCTTTATTTATTGTATTTCATCAAGACATTTATTTTTCTATTATATATTGTATATTTTCAAAATTATTATAATTTTAATTACAAAAACAGTTAAATAGTTTCATTAAAATTATTGATAAATACATAATAGTTTTTTAAATATTTAGATTTAAATCTCCTAAAATTGATACTTTTTTATCTATTGATTTATTAAAGTTTTTATTTATCTTACGTTACCATTGGAAAAAGTTTAATAAAATTCGAGAAAATAATTACTCTTATTTTATGACAACTGGTTGTTGTTTATGTTATATGCATTGTACTTCCACTATTCCATATTTTCATTTAAATTTTATGTTTTATTAATTAATCGAAATTGTTTAATATTTAAATTAATATATATGGGTATGTGTGGGTGTGTGTGTTCTAAATAGCATAAGACTTAAGGCTTGTGTCTGACGACACGTTAAATCTGTTGTACGTCATGGCCCAATGCGTGATTTTTGTAACATCATATTGAAATTTTCTTATCCTTTTATTGTCTTATTTTTTTTTGTTTTTAATATATATATATATATATATATATATAAACCTTTGTTTTCTACTATTACTCAATGAGATAGTGATATTGCACATTTTAAATTCGGTTATGTATTAGAAAAAAATAACAAGACAATAAAAGGATAAGAAAAATTCAATATGGTGTTACAAAAATCACGCATTGGGTCATGACGTGACACAAACATAACGTGACGCCAGACACATACCTTAAGTCTAATGTTATTTAGAACTTTGATATATATATATATATATATATATATATATATGTGTGTGTGTGTGTGTGTGTGTGTGTGTGTGTGTGTGTGTGTGTAAGTTTAATTAAATATTAAACAAATTTGATTAATAATAAAAAATAAAGTTTCAATCGATTGTTAAAATATGTAATAGTTTAGTAAAGTGCATTTAACAAAAACAACAACCGGTTGTTATAAAATTAGACTATTTTTTTCTCGGATTTTATTAAACTTCTTCCACCAATGGTAATTTAAATTAAATAAGAAGCTTCAATAAACCAATAGATGGAAAATATTAATTTTGGAGATTTAAAGCTAAAGCTTTGAAAAAAGCATGTATTTATCAATAACTTTAAAGAAATTATTTGATAATTTTTATAATTGAAGTTATAGTTATTTTGAAAATATACAATATAATTAATAGAAAAATAAAGATTTTGATGAAATATAATAAATAAAGACAAAGTAAAGAGTAAAAAATATAAATTATATAATTTAAGAATAAACATGTAAAAATTGGTATACCACAAGGACCAAATATGTAACTTGCTCATTTACTTTTTGGATGAATTAACACTTGCTTTTAACAGAGTTTAGATGGAGGAACTAACATGGAAGCAAAATAGATACCATAAGGACGAAAAAAACAGTTTTTAAAGATCAGGGACGAAAGTCGTTATAAACATCAAACCACAGGGACGAAAATCGTAGTTTACTCAAAAGTATATTTTATAAATAAAAATTGACGAATAAGTATAACTTTTGCCTTTCTTGTAAAATTCTACAGTCATGGTCGTAGACATCTCCGTCGCTGGCGATCTTCCCACGGTAATCTGATCGCTTCATTCGCTTCATCACGTAATCTCTCACCCTCCACCGTTTCACTTGCCGTATACTTTTTGGATTCATAGCTTCTAAACCACGCCGAAGGTGCATTAGTTTGTGTCCAGTGGCTATGGGATTCCTATGAGGATGAAAATCTGTATTTTTGAATTTCTATTCGCTTGATCATCTACAAATCGTAAGCTTACTGCTATCTGTCGTATAATTGTTCCGTAAAACCTCAAAAGAGGATGGTAGTTTGGTTGTTTGATTTGAAATCTCTATACATTTCTCTCATTTATTTTGAGTCTCACAAATATTGTATTGTAGGACTGAAAATCAATTGTCAAATAGGCGATGGATACAAGTAATTGGAGGCCTAATCAAGGTGGAAGTGGTGGTGGTGGTGATTCCTCCATGGAATCTGTCGACTGGAGGACTCAGTTGCCAGCAGATACGCGGCAAAAAATTGTCAACAAGATGTATATTTTATATACTCCAAGTGTTTATGTTTATCTATTTTTACGTGCATGCTTAAGAATTTGGTTTGATGATTTTTGCTTGCTATTGAGATGATGTTCTGTTGGGGTTTTGTTTGTTGAATGTGCCTCCTTATGTGAAGGTATATAGTCTTTTAGTTGGCTGGAAAAGTGATGATTGTGAACATTCTAAAGGCTAAAGGTAATTGGGAAGGATGAATAGGTGAGTTAGGGAATTTGATGAGCCTATCAATTTGTATTGTAGTTATGCTGTTAATATCGTATACCTGGCCATTAGCACATTACCTATTCCTTGGATTGTGTTTAGGACCAAATAAGTTTTTGTGTCCGTAATGTTACTTGATTCTATACATTTCACAATAATCTGTCAAAATGATGGAGTCTTGAGGGCCCAACGGGTTGTGCTCGGTGGCTTAATCCAATATCTATATATGTGGATGTGGGGATAAAATTATGTATTGCTTGATGACTGACTTAGGGCGATTTTTTGGAAACTAATATCTTGGATTCTACATATCAAAATGCCTTAGGTGTCAAAAGTCTAGGAGCAAGTTTGTTAAGAGATCTATGATTATATAGCGGGCAACGACAAGCATATTTAGGGGGTGAAACCCATGTTTCTTAATGGCAATAATTATATATCTTGGTCTACAAGTTTCTTTTAAGGCTACTTAAGTATTGATTGTAGCTACCTTGTGCTTGATGGAATATTGATTGACATGCCTTTTGATGGGGAGAACAGATGCCCATCTTTGACCAGGAGAGGGGAAAGACTATGTCCTTTTGGTTTTGTTGGAGAGCTTGGAAGGAGTATTGCTATAAGATATTAGGTTGAAGCTTCCTTACATAAATACGTACAGAAGCACATTGTAAACATCATTGGTAGTTTTGTGGCTCTATTTATTCTGTGTGAAAATTCTATGCCCTTCCATATTCAAAACTCTTGATTAGTATTTTTATGTTAAATGTGTAGTATACATACAAATTTGATTCGCGTCTAAAGCCTCTCAGCTAGACATGCATGGAATATGGATGAGTCTAAGTATCAAATGAGTTGGTTTTAGTGAAACCTAGTGGATTAGTAAGTTCAACTTGAGTGCTTAAACATAGTATGTATTTCATTTGACCCATTTGCCACCCTTAGGTAGTCGGCCTAAAATGTGGCTTTGGTGTAGAAATAAGAAATTTGGAATCCTTATCTTGAACAAAGTGGATTTTGGGAGAGAGCAAACGAGGAATGTCAGAGTTAAGGTGTCTTATGTTCAAGTGGTAGAGATCGACCTATCTAATGTAATATATGCATGTGAGTATATTTGTGTTATAGGATTTACCCTTGGTTATAATAGATGTCAAATTAAGTCTTAACATTTACACGAGATGAATACTTTACACTAGGATTAGCTAAACCACATGAGAAGTCAGTTTTTGTTGACGAGACACCAAACCAATGACCCATGGTGTTATGCTTTTTGCCATTTTGTTTTGTCCTCTCCAGACTTAATATTGCAGTTTTAGCTTTCATATCCATCATTGTTACCTTTTGAACCTTCAAATGAGGGTATTTGACAACTCTTGTTGAAATGGCTCATTGTTGGCCCTCCTTGGCAAAATTTTCAGTTATTTACGTATTTGTTGTATCATAATTGTATCGGTTCAATAAAACGATTTATGGGTTTGTATAATAAAACTATAAGACTGAACAATTTATATTTTTTTTGAAGTTCAAATGACTTATTTGTGGATCTTGAAATTTTGAGCACCATTTGCACAATGCTAAGAACCGAAATCAAATCTCTTAATTAACTTGTACAATTAGACATACGATGGTTTCAGGATTTTATTTAAGCCTAAGCATTAGACTCTATAGCTTGCCATCATCTTCTGAGTGTTTTATGGTAATACAAAATTGCCTCCTTAATCCTTATCCAGACAACATTGGTTTTCACTATAACTCTTATTTGGAAATATAGTATCATCAACGTTCTTGTTCTATCTTTCAACTAGCCATAGTCAACCACGCTAAGAAACAAAAGCATATGTTGTTCCTTGATAAAACAAAATTATATTGCATTTCCTAGTTCTTCCTAAACTATCTTGTCAACCATTTTTCCACCACCGGTAAAGGGAAGGATGATTTATTAATTTATACGATATGAGGCCTTGTACCTACTTCTGAAGTTTTAACTTCTAAGTGATGCACTCAGCAATATGAGACTTGCTATTCCAACACTTTCTTCCTAATAACTCACATTTGTTCGACTAATAGTCTCATTGGCAACTCGTAGTAAAAAGTGCTTTTCTTTGTGGATCTCTTCACGAGGATTTATTATGGAGCGACCACCTAGATTTGTTGTGCCTGGGAGTATGGGAAAGTGTCACATTCGAAAATCCTTGGATGGCTTGATACAGAGTCCTCGAGCTGTCGAGCATGGTTTGGCAAGTTCAGTTGTTTTTTTAAGTATGGACGCAGAAGTGAAAGTCTGATCATATAGTCTTCTACAAGCAATCTAAAAAGGGTGTGATCCTACTTGTAGTATATATGTTGTGATTATTAGAAGTGATGCCTGAGGCATATAAGAACCTAAGACATGTCTTCGGTCTCACTTTCAAACCAAGGATTTGGGATCACCTAAATATTTGTTAGGATTATAGATCATGAGGAACAAAAAAGAGGATATTCTTATCTCAAAGGAAATATGCTCTCGATCTTCTAAGCGGAACATGAAAATTGGGGGGCTAAACCATGCAGCTCTCCAATAACTCCCAATGTACACCCGTGAAAGGATGATGGAGAAAACTTTCATGACTGTGAGGCGACTTGTTAGAAAGTCGATCTACCTTGCGGTAACACAAGTCAACATTGCATTTGTAGTTAGTGTTGTCAATCAATTTACGTCATTAGGTCCTAGAACAAACTTTTTGTTACCTTAAAGGTCTGTCAGGACAAGGATTGTTTTATGGGCACCATAATCATGCTAAGGTAGAGTGTTTTACTTGTTAAATTGAAGGTTTTTCGGATGTAGATTATAATGGAGGCAAGGATGACAAAAGATCCACCTCAAGATACTGTGTGTTTGTTGGGGGAATTTGGTTTCATGGAAAAGTAAGAAACGATATCTGGTATCTTGCTCCACAGTTGAATCAGAGAATATAGCAACGGTTGACTCAGTTTGTGAGAAAGTATGGATACATCAGCTACTAAAAGAAATTGGTTATGTGCTTGCACTTTTGGCAACACTTTGGTGTGATAATAAGACAACTCTTCATATCGCTTCAAATCCCGTATTTGATGAACGAACTAAACATATGAAGTTGATTGTCATTTCATTTGCAACAAGATTGAAGAAGGATTCGTTACAATAGGATATGTTTGAACAAAAGATTAGTTAGGAGACTTTTACAAAGGCGGTAAATGAGACCCATAGGCCATATTGACTACATTTGTAACAAGCTTAACATGATCGATATCTATGCTCCAGCTTGAGGGGGAGTGTTATGGAAGCAAATAGTTCAAAAACCTATAAAGGTTGTTGGGATCGATTCTTTCATTACTTTCTATATAAATGTATGTATACCTAATATACACATTGAAATCAATAAAATTCATGCAGATTATAGATTTCTGTGGTGTAGTTGTCTTGTGAAGCCCCAGCAGTGAGTGACTTGATGGGTGGACTTGCTTTGTTTGCTTGGTTTTGCTTGAATAGTTAGTTAACTTAACAATTGGTTCATTGGATGGACCCCTGCATTCACTTGGTTTGTCTACTAGAAACTTAAGTTTAGTAATCTAACCCAATAAGGACAATAGTTGCTTCTTGGAATACCTGGTTCATTCATGTGACCAACTCGTGGATATTGGGTTTGCTTCTGCTGTTTTTAAATCAGTTGGGTGTTTGATTTAGTTTTTGGTATCATTTACTTTGGGTTGTGTTCTCTATTTGTTTATTTAGGTTCAGCTAATGCAAAGGGAAATGCTTTTGTTTCACACTCCGATCTTTCTATTTCTCTAACATGGGAAACAAATAACCTTGCATTGATTTGAAGTTTAGAGCTTTGTTTTGTTATTTGATTTCCATTTTCTTAGTTTTCTTAATATCTTGTATTTTTCAGATTTCTATATTTGCTTGCTTGTCAAGGTCGTAGCAATTAACTTTCCCCAACTTCAGGAGTATTAAGAGATAGGATTACATCTTATTATATAAGTGTTGAGGTCATTTACCTATGAAATGTGGTCTTCTATGTATTCAGTTTTTTCCTCATTGAGGATACACATCAAATATCCAAAAGCATTTTCACCAAAAATGATTTGGTACCTTATGAGTTTCATTTTTCTTTTTACTTGTATACATGGTATGATGCAAATGATAAGAGAACACAAGGATTATTTTCTTATTTCGTATAAGCTGCAATTTATTATGGGGTTTAATATGTTTCATGGCTGTTTATTTATAAATATTCTGTTAAAAACTATTACTTCTATGTGACCGACACATGTTTCTATGTAGAATGGATATCTTCAAGAAGCATCTTTCATTTTCTGGACAGGAGAAGCTACATGAAGTTAAGAATATTGCTCTGAGGTTTGAGGAGAAGATTTATTATGCAGCGACAAGCCATGTTTGTATATTTGTGCCCTTTTTGTTGTTTGTGTTCTGTGCATGTGTGGTTTTTACCTTTTAACTATGCTAATTTCTTTAAAGTACTTCTTTGGTGGAATAAACATTTCATGGAGAACTCTTTTTTAAACGAAAGTACATTCAAGTGACAATGATATATCAAGACACAGGTATGTCACATGAGTTACTTTGGGACATAATTTTTTGGTTCATTCGGTTTGCAGTCTGATTATATGCGGAGAATATCTATCAAGCTCCTTGCCATGGAGAATAGAACAGCAAATCCTATTGCCAATTCTCTGCAGTCCACCTCTGCTGGTACTGGTGTAAACCCCTCTGATTCAGGTACTTTAGACTACTACTATAAAATCCTATAATATCAATATAATGGTTATGCTTTTATAGGTATAAGCTCAAACTTAAGGATTAATGAGGTTATGTATGTTTAAGGGTCAGAGATCTTTTACTGTACGAAGATGTATATATCATATGTATATTTTTATATCTTTAAGAATTGTATTAAAATCTGTAAGTCATGAGTTTATAAATCTGTCCTTTTGATTCATGAAATCTCACAAATTGTCCTTTTAGGGATGACCAAGACATTGCACGTATCTATCCTTTTGAAAGTTTTGTCCGGCAAAATTACCTAGTTACCCTCATGTCATCACAAGTGTATTTGTGACATTGATTTTGTTCTACAGGATTACTTCAAATTTTAAACTAGTGTTCATGGGATGGAGTGAGTACGACATTCTTACCAAATCTAATTACTGGCATTAATAATTAATTCCTCTCAAACAGTATCTATGATTCATATGAAAATCATATAGGCTTTAAAGCACATATGCGCCTCTCCCTTTTTTCATTCTGGCATTGAAAGTGCCATTGAAATCAATGTTTTTGCTTAAGCTCATTTATGAGCTTTCTTTGGGTCATTTAAGATTTGATGGCGAAGGATTTTTTAATTATCTCAATGAAAGCTCAGATGAAAGAATCATTTAGAGAACATCTTTCTATGTCAACTGCTCTCAAACGTATAGTAACATTGTATCTTTTTGGCTCGTTCCACCATCTGTAGGCTCTCAGAGCATGCAGCAAGTCAACAACCAAGGTCAACCGCTTCCTGTTCCTGTACCTTCAAATCATCCTCAAGCAGGTCAGCAGATCTTACCTCAGAGCATTCACAATAATATTGCTTCATCTGGAGTACAAGGTTCGGCTGGTGTATCATCTGCATTGCCACCTGGCAGTAGCTTATCACAGTCTACCATGCCAAATATTTCTGGCCAAAATTCAGGCATTCAGAACATTCAAAACATTTCTGGGGTTCAACAAAATCCTATAGGAAATAGTATGGGTCAAGGGATACCTTCCAACAATTTTGTAAGTCAAAGGCAGATGCCAGGAAGGCAACAACAACAGCAGTCTCAAAGCTCACAGCATTATCTTTACCAGCAGCAGTTACATCAAATCGCAAAGCAAAAGCTCCAGCAGAATAATAATAGTACAACAACCTCAGTGCAATCACACATTCAGCAACAGCATCAGAACTTGCTTCAGCCAAGTCATTTCCATCCTACAATGTTGCAACCATCTTCTCTCTCTACAGTTCAGCAACCTATTGCTTCTCAATCAGCACAACCTCTGATACAACACCATCAACAAACAGTGCTAAGACAACAAAGACAGCAGCAGCAGCCAAATACAATGGGCCAGCAGACAAGTGGAACACACTTGCAACACAACCAGCTCATAGGACCGCAAAGTAGCTATTCTGAAATGCAGCAGCCAAGGTTGCTGGGCCAGCAGAGTAACCTTTCTAATTTGCAGCAGTCAATTGGTCAACATAACAACTTCTCTGCTATGCATCAGCAACATTTGGGCCCACAAAGTAGCTCCACAGGTCAGCAACAACAGCAGCAGCACCAGTTACTTGGAACTCAATCTGGTAACTCCACCATGGTGAACAATCAACATTCAGCACACCTGTTGCAGTCTAAGGTCTCGATTCCACAACAGAATCAGTCAACACAAGGCCAACGACCACAACCAGAATTAAAGCAGCAGGTGATGCCACAATTACAAACACAGTCAGGTCAGTTGCAGCACCAATTAAATACAAAAATGCAGCCAAACTTGTCACAACGGGATATGCAACAGAGGCTTCCAACATCAGGTGCATTTCAGCAGCAAAATGTAGTAGATCAACAGAAACAGCTATTGCAACAACAGAGACCTATGCCAGAGGCTTCATCAAGTAAGTTATATACACAAATATGTGTATTTGGCAGTGTTCTTAAGTCCCTGCTTAGTAACAGTTCTATTTTGTTGAATTTTTTGCAATAATGGATTAGCAATTGACAGATGAAACTTATTAATGAACTAGTTCTGAGATATGGGTATATATACTGTTTACGGATTATGTTTTTCCTTGTTTATCCTTTCATGCCTGTCCTTGTTTCATTAAGCACTTTCATTTGTAATATGGTTATTACTACCATATGATTCCACGATGCTACCTGAAGCAGAAAATAAATTGAAGGGGTAGCCAGATCTTGTACCCTAGTATATATTCCCTCCATCACATGGGAATTGCAACACTTGGCTAGGCACTTTTAAGGAAGTATTTGATCAATTGCCAGTGATTACTTTGATAAAAGCAAATTCATAATTGTCACAGCTAAATTTGTACCGTTGTACTGTGATGCTGCTTCCAATATATTCATTTTCTGGAAGTTTTTTTTAAAGAACTAACATCTAAAAGTTTTTATTCTTTTGTAGCATCATCAGATTCCACAGCTCAGACAGGAAATCCAAACGGTGGAGATTGGCAAGAGGAGGTGTATCAAAAGGTGTTGTACATGAAATTATATGCTTATTTGTTGAAGTGGGAAACAGAATGCTCTGAACTTAACTAAGCATCAAATTGCTTCTAAAAAAACTGAATGATATACGCTTGATTTTCTTCTTTTGGGTTCAAAACACAGAAGCAAGCAAGCATATTCATTATTGATAAGTAAGTTACCCGTCATTTACCATGAGTATTTTTATTTCCTACGATACTGAAGATGGTAACAGATATTTTCCCTTCCACCTTGAGCTTTTTGTTTGATGACTTTCTCATTGACACCTTTGCCCTTCTTATTTCTTCTTGTACTGTTTTTATGTTGGCCAATTTGTTATTTTTATTATTTCTCACTAAATCTAGCACTTACCCACTTTATGTTGTGTCCTCCATATTAGAGTACTTATAGATAAAAAAAAATTATATTGTATATATACACTAAAGTACCACTAATTATTAAGAGAGTTCAGGTGATATCATTTGATATGTCATATTTCCTATAAATGTATCAAAATCTTTTTTTAGCGAGACCTTCACTTCTCATTGGTTACTATTTGACTTGAATCTAAAAGTTATATTTGGCTTTAGGAATTATTAAACTTAAAAATTGAATCATATTTATTTTTGTTATCTTAATTTTTGTTGTTTTCAACTTTACTAATTTTTAAAGTCTGTTTACAGGTTTGATCATAATGATATTTTGATCTAGTTTCTGAGAGTTTCACATGTTTTATGAGCTAGATCGATGAGCTATTCCTGTACCTATAAACTACCTGTAGAACCTGGATGTTTTTTAATGTTTTCTATATCTGTTCTGTTTTAAGGGAGTGCCAAACCTGTCGGTCTATATATTCGAAATTTGAATTTTCAAATGTTCAGGTAGTATTCAGTCCACGAACTTGAGGAGTGTTTGTGTATTAGGGTTTCCATTGTGTCTTGTCACATTCAGGCCCACACACTTCACATACAATATTTTTTTCCTTGGTAGTAATACATCTTTCCAAGCCCTAAATATTAGCATACAAAAGCAACAAAATTGGCAACGTGTTCTGCTACTGTAATTTTTGAAGACTTGCCAATACAACTATCGATCTGTTTTGATTTTTAGGTTTTGAACATGAATGTGATTCTTCTATATGCAGATGAAAGCTATGAAGGATAAGTATATGCCAGAGTTGAACGACATGTACCAGAAAATTGTAGGCAAATTGCAGCAGGTAAGTTACTTTCTCGTAACCATTTTCAGTACGAAGTTAAGGTACTCTTTTATTTTCTCGATTTCATGAGTGACTTGTGTTCTCCAGCATGACTCTCTTCCTCAGCAACCAAAGGGCGAGCAATTTGAGAAGCTGAAAATGATGAAACATGCATTGGAGCGTTGCATGGCATTCGTACAAGTTCCCAAGAACAACATATCTCCCAACTATAAAGAAAAACTGAGTATATATGAAAGGCAGATTGTTAATATCATAAACTCACATAAGCGGAAGCCAGGGGTCCCACCACAGCAAGCACAACCACTTCCTCTACCCCATATTCATTCTATGCAGCCATCTCATTTGACACAAGAAAATCAGATGAACCCCCAGATGCAATCGGTGAACTTACAGAATAATATGAGTAGTTTGCAGCATAATTCTGTCCTTTCTTCACCAGGGGTTTCAAATGCAACACAGCTTACTTCCAATCTCGATCCAGGACAGAATAACCCAATGAACTCATTGCAGCAGGTTGTTGGTGGTCCTCAACAAGTAAACATAAATCCTTTGTCATCTCAGGGAGGAATGGGTATGCTTCAACATCAGCAATTGAAGCAACTTCAATATCGCCAAATGCAGCAACAATATCTGCATAAACAACAACTACTGCAGCAGCAATTTCAGCGGCAAACAAAGCAGCAGCAACAAAACGGACCGTTGCAAATGAACCAACTACCTCAGCTGCATCAGATAAATGATGGTAACGAGTTGAAACTAAGACAGCAGATTGGTGTGAAGCCAGAATCTTTTCAGCAGCGCCCAGCTTATCACCAACAGTTGAAGTCGGGACCTCCATTTTCACCTCAACTGCTTCCGCCTTCTTCTCCATTGACTCCCCAGCAGCATCCATCTCCTCAAATTGACCAGCAAAACTTGCTGAATTCTCTTACTAAATCTGGTACGCCTTTGCAATCTGCAAACTCGCCATTTATCGTGTCATCTCCGTCGACTCCCTCCACGTCTCATATGCCGGGAGAGTCTGAGAAAGTTAATTCTGGTGTTTCGTCACTTTCTAACGTTGGGAATATCGGACATCAATCAACTGCTCCTACTCAGTCTCTCGCTATTGGCACACCTGGAATATCAGCCTCCCCTTTGCTTGCAGAGTTCACAAGTCCAGATGGAAATAACGGGAATGGGGCATCAATTGTTTCCACAAAGTCAAGTGCTATAGAACAGCCCCTAGACCACTTACTCAAAGTGGTCAGTAATCAGTTCTAAACTGTCTAACATATAACATAAAAGTTAAATCTTTTGTGTGCTTCTGATAAGTTAAAAATGTACGGCTAAAATCTTTATTTTTTTCATGTTATAGGTGAAGTCAATTTCGGCGAAGTCCTTGAGTGCCTCGGTGAGTGACATTGGTTCGGTTGTTAGTATGATTGATAGAATTGCAGGATCGGCACCAGGTAATGGATCAAGAGCAGCAGTTGGGGAGGACTTGGTTGACATGGCAAAATTCCGTCTTGAAGCAAGAACTTTCGGCACCCAAGATGGAACAAGGAAAATGAAACGATTTACCAGTGCAATGCCCTTAAATGTTGCATCATCTGCTAGCAATGTAAATGATAGTTTTAAGCATTTAAACTGTGTGGAGGCTTCAGAGTTGGAGTCAACTGCAACTTCTACCATAAAAAGGCCCCGGATTGAGGTATTACCTTTTCAGCAATATGTGTGTGTGTATACACTATACACACACACACATATATATATATATATATATAGAGAGAGAGAGAGAGAGAGGGAGGTTCACTCAACAAAATGAAAAACTGAGGAACACCCTGGTAACCTCTGGACGGTATGCACATGTGCATTATGATAATGTACATGTGTATATACACGTGTGCCTGTAAAAAATTACTTGTATGCACTGGTGCATACCGTCTAGATGAACGACTACCAGAGTGTTCCTCAATTTTTCATTTTTTTGTGGTTTTCCCTTGAACCTGACCCTATATATATATATAGGCGAGCGCTCATGTGAGAACTGTAAATAAGTTTGAGAATCAGGGATTAGATTATACAGTGTGTATTCATTGATAAATATACTCTAAATTTCATCAAAATATGAATATCGTAATGAGTATATTCATCAATGCGTATATACTTTATATTTATTGATGAATATATTCAGTTGTATTTGTATTCTGTCAATTAGTATATTCAACAATGAATATACACTAGAAATTTAGTTCTCTTGTTCTCTTAATATTTGTGGTTCTCATGTGAACTGGTCTATCTATGTATGTATGTATGTATATATACGAGTGTGTGTGTGTGTGTACATCTTACGATTTGTATTTAAGTTCCCAAGTTATATATGGAAGCTATAAGCAGGATATGGAGGATATTTTCCAAAAATGACTTTATATCTGCTGCACTCGATAATGTTCATTTAAAAATGTTGCAGACTAGCCATTCCCTATTGGAAGAAATAAGAGATATAAATCAGGGACTCATAGATACTGTGGTAGATATTAGCAAGGAAGATGCTGATCTGGCAGAAGGTGGTAAAGGAACCATTGTTAAGTGCTCATTTATTGCGATAGCTCTTGCTCCAAATCTCAAGTCCCAATATGCTTCACCACAAATGGTGTGATACTTTACTTCGATATTATTTATATACATGCCAAGGTTTTAAAAAGCGGAATCGTGTTGAATACTTGTTGACAGAATACAAATACAAGTGAATATATTGATTATATTCATTGATGAATATACATATTTTGAGTGTGTAAATTTCAATGAGTACACACTATAAAATTAGTTCTCTGATTCTCAAATTATTTGCAGGGTTCTCACATGAATCCTCCCTATATATATATATATATATATATATATATATGGACTTGAATATTTCTTGTATTGATGTGCAGTCACCTATACAACCATTGCGATTGCTTGTTCCTGCAAATTATCCAAATTGCTCCCCAATACTCTTGGATAAGTTCCCAGCTGATATCAGGTGAGAAATCTTTTATGTTTTTATTTTATGGTTTCTCTCTTAGAACCATGGGATAGAAATACATAGTTTTGTTGCCTTGTTGGAGGGTTCTCTGTGCAATCTTTTCTAAATTTGCGAAAATGTGGTTTGTAGCGCTATTATTTCTAAATCTTTTACAAATTCCTTTTTTGCAAGCCGGGTTTTCTCGGGAACAGACCCTACTTTCAGGTGGGATATAACTGATTCTGTTTGGTTGGTAAGATTTCGTTGTTTGAAGGTTATTTTAGATATTTGACAATGGTGTGTATATGGTTGCACAGCAAGGAATACGAGGACCTTTCGGTAAAAGCACAGTGGCGGTTCGGTAGTTGTGTTAGGCAGCTTTCGGAACCCATGTCGCTTGAGGAGATGGTACGGACTTGGGATGTTTGTGCTCGTACGGTTATTTCCGAGTATGCGCAGCAAAGTGATGGCGGTGGTGGTGGCGGCGGCGGTACCTTCTCTTCTAAATATGGAGCCTGGGAGGACTGCCTCACCCTCACTGGTACTGCTGCATGAATTTAATTGTGTTAAAATAAGCCAAAAATAAGCAACACATTATGTTTTTTTGTTATATACATATACATATAACAATTTTTATCAATGTCAATATTATATTTTCTTAAGCATTTCAGAAATCTCCAACAATTTTTCCAAAACGGAGAAACAAGGTTTTTAGAGTATTTTTTGGGTTGAACGGCTTCCCCTAAAAGCGGAATTAGGAGGGAGAATGCGATTTTCTACAAATTTGGAGAGGTATCCAAAAACTCCATTTTGTTATTAACGAGTCTAGTCGAGTTGCAGGTTATTTGAGCTTGGCTCGAGCTCAGATAACTTTTCCACAGTCAAGCTCGAGTTCGAGCTCGAGTATTTTTTCAATGTGCGAATTCAAGCTCGATACTCGTTTATGGGCTGAAACTTAGATTGATTACCTTGTTAGTAATTTTTACACTTTGATTATATGATTTATGAACATATGAAATGTTTTAGCTTGAAAAAATGTATGTTCGACTTTCTTAACTAGGCTCGTTAAGTTAAACGAATTTTAGTTTGTGTTTGAGATTGAGATCGAGTAGCTCATTAAAAATTTGACTCGCTTACACCCCTACCTGCAACCGGCCAATGAAAAGGGTTACTATTCATACTCCCTCCTCACTTACACATCATGTTAGAAAAATTTAAAAATAAGTTGTTTTAATTGGATTTGTTATTTGTTTTTAAGAATTTGAGTTATTTCTCCGGTTAGGAGTGTTTTTGAATAATTGTTGAAGATGTTCTTCTACGTCTATTTTAGATAGAGATCAGGAGTAGGTTAGATCTGCCTATATTTTAATTTTATCCTATCGAGACCCAGTTTTTAAGTGTGATTTAATGAACCAATTTAATTTGATTATTAGGCACTTCTGTTTTGTTACTTGTTAGTCTTGAAACCGATTACCTGAATGACATTGACCGGCAGACGTAACCTGTTATAACCGATTGAAAATCATTGAAATCCACAAGGTAACTGGTTGGGTTAACCGGTTATGAAGACTCGTTCTTTTTAAAATTATATCTTTCTTTGTTATATATAAATAACGAAAATAATAATTAAATTATGAAGTATAAAATATGAGCATAAATGAAATAAAGTGTGATAGATACTTTTATATCAATTATAAAATACAAGTATGACTAGAGGTGGCCAAAAATTGGTTCCGGAATATTTTATTATCGAACACATTAAAAAATATGTGTTTATTAGAGTGAACTACATAAATGGTCCTTCGTAAATACCTGAATTTCACGTTTCGTCCTTCCAAATCTAAAAGTACACTCGAATCCCTCACGTGAGAGGCATTTTCATCTTTTTATCTGTCTTCTTCCTTCTCATCTATTTCTACCACAAATTAAGAACCCTAATGTCAATCCTTGAACACTAAACCCAGATTTAAAAAAACTGAAGCAAACAATCAAAAATTTCACATTATCTTAAATCTAAGTCAATAAAGATTTACATTGATGAAGACAAAATAATCAAAAAAATTCAGAAATAACTTAAACTCATATATAAATCCATTCAAACTGAGATGAAGATGAACAAAGAACATAACCAAATTGAGAACAAAAACCATTTGAATATGTACATGAACAATAACCTAACCAAATACCAATTCCTGATTAATCTAAACTAAATCTAATCCAAATAAAAGCAACAATCCAAACCCTAGCCTAAATAAAACTAAATCATATCTAACTTTTGATTTCGTTTGAAGAAAATACAAAATCGAAGAACACCATCACCAAATCGGGGAAAAAACACCCATCTTTTAGTCTGGAACCTTCGATTGCTTCGAAAACCCTAGATGGTTGCTTCGAAAACCAAAAAACCCAGATGGTTGCTTTGAATGAGAGAAAAATAGAATAGGTCGGAGATCGAAGGGGTTACCCGGAGGGGAAGAGCGAGGAAAGGGGAATGATTCTTCATCGAGTCCATCGTTTGAGTTTGTTGGTTGTTGTTCAAGTTCCAGATCGGCTTCCATATCGACTTTCATCTTTCACGAGGGGTTGCTCGTTCGTTCACCGCACAGAGGAAAAGGGCGCACGTTCAGATGTTCACAGAGGATGTGCTCGTTCGTTTATTGAAGACAAACAGGTCTGTCGGAGAAAGGAAACCGAAGTATGTGGGGGAGGATCTCAGGGAGGTGGAACGCCGGAGAAAGGAAGCCGAAGTATGTGGAACAGTCCAAAGGGGAGCAAGTGTAACACCCACAAAATTAGAAAGAGCAACTAATTAAAATTTCGATAAAATAACCACTTAGACATTGTTTGGCAAAAAAAAGCTAGCTTATAAAAGCTAGCTTATTTTTAGGATACATGTTTGGATGACCATAAGCTAGCTTATAAGCTAGCTTTTTGAAAAGCTACTTAGAGTGGCTTATGAGTAGCTTTTTGTAAATATTCCAATTATGCCCTCATTAATATTAATTATTATTTATTAACTGTTTTTTTAATATGTCCTTTTTGGTCATTTAAATGCTTATAAGCTACTTTTTGTCAAACGTGACTTTTTCATCAACTAACTTATCAGCTACCAGCTAGCTTAGCAGTCAACAGCTACCTTATCAGCTACCAACTAGCTTATAAGTCATAAGCTAGCTTATCAGCTAGTTTGCCAAACATAGCCTTAAGGAATAGAATCCCTGCTACAAACCATTTTACAAAACACCCATCAAGGTGCATTTATATCAAATGACTTACACTCGTAAAATAAAATGTTGAACATATCAACACCCAAGGTTTACTCATCTAAATACTTGAAATACCTTTTTTCTCCAAAATTAAAAGGTTTTCAATTCCCAAATGTTTGCAAGGTCGGGAATGACCAAAATCCATTAACCCATACGTTGGTATTTTCAAAACATCCCATAACACAAACTATGCATATTTTCAACAAATACAAAAATGCATTTTTACCAATTAACCTCCACTTATGCAATTAATTAATAAAACACTTTCAATCATGACTTATTTATCAAAGTATCCAAAAATCCCAAATGTGGGTGTTTTATAAGATTTTATAAAGTTAAACACTTCAATAATCAAAACTCACCAAGTAACCCAATAATGGATAATTTTCATTTAAATGCATAATCGCTTTAAAAATGACATTTTGACATGTACAACATTTTCACAAATCAACTTGAACTCAACTTGCTAGATTTAGGCTAGATTTAGGCTAAATCTAGATTTTTCCCCAACTTGAGCTCCTTTGAAGAAATTGAATCATCAGCCAAATCTTCCAAAAACCTAGATCCATGAGTTTCCAACCATCAATAACCACATTTAACCATTTAGAATTGTTCCCCAAACATCAACCATCAAAATCTCCAATTATACACAAAACCCCAATTTGACCTAATTTTTCTCAAAATCATCCAAACCGAAATTGGAGAAACAAAACACTAGGAGATCATCAATGGAACATTTATAACTCATAATGAAGCTTGTAAATAGAGGAAATGAACTTACCACTTAGGTTTTGATGAAAACCTATAAAACCTCAAAAATCTCTAGTGTTGGAGATGAAAACTTGCTCTTGCATCAATAGATGAAACCACTAACATATGATGGAGAAGGAACACTTTAATCTCCATGAAAAGCCCCAAAATCAGTTAGGGTTTGAGGGGGAAGAAGAGGAAATGATTTGGGAGAGAAGAGATGGAGTTTAGGAGTGAGAAATGAGAAGCTTACCACCACCTAATGCTCTTGAATCTTCCAATGAACATCAAAACTAATAATCCATCCTTGAAGATCTCTCAAAAGCGAAACCATAACATCTTGAATCAAGGAAATCGGAGTTGAAATGTGAGAGATATGAAGAAATGAAGTTTTAGGGCTGAAAATCGCATTTTTAAGACTCAGGTGCCCGTGTGCGATTGTGACATGCGATTGTGACAGTGTCACAATCGCGGGCACTATAGCACAGAATGTACCGAGAGTTTTTTGGCATCCGGAGATTGTGACATGCTATAGTGACAGTGTCACAATCGTGGGCACTATAGCACAGAATGTACCGAACATTGTTTTGGTCATAACTTCTTCGTTTTAGCTCCGTTTTAGCTCTGAAAAGAACCGTTGGACTCGTACTTGAATTCTTCATCCAACAAGACCATAAAATCTAGAACTTAAGCCCACAATCCTATTTCCTCTATCTCTCTTAAAAGATCGATTTCTACAATAACTTGAAATTGTGCTTACCCAAAAATTACGGGTGCTACCCTATTGTCATAATTACATGGCACATTCGTTGGGACGACCAACCACTCGGTAACACCGTTGCTATTGTGACATATGTCCCAATCACATGGCACTATAGCCGAGACTACCATACCTTCAGTATCATTGGCGCTATTGTGACAGATGTCACAACTGCATGGCACTATAGCCATAGTCCATAATTGGTTCTTTCTTTACTGATTTCCCCTAGTTCAACATTTCTTCAATTGGGATAAGAATCAGGGTGTTACAATCCTCCCAACCTTAAAAGAGATTTCGTTCTCGAAATCTAGTTCCCATACAACCAAAGGTTATTGTTCCCAACGCTTTTCATGTTCCCTCGGCTTCCAATGAAATTCAAATTTTTCTTCTTGATAGCACTGTTATGACAAACCTTCGTGTTGATACTCACAACGAATGTCCGCTCAGGCACCTTACACTTATATCCGAGTAAATACTTAACTTCCGAGAGTAGATCCTAACCACAAGACCTCGACTACCTCCCAACCTTAGGTGATCCATACTTCCCAAACGATAGATCCCGACTTCCAATCGGTCCAGAATCTACACGCTTATAAACTCTTTCTCAAGTTATCCCAAAGTACGATCGCCACTAAAAACAACAACAAATTCCCAGGTTCAATTGTTCCCAGTATTGAACTGCCACCTAACTCTAACGGGTACTATCAAACTCCAAAACAGACAGTTGTCATTGATCCATCGATTATACAACTCCAAGAATACGCCCAATTACCAATCATCCAAACGAAAAATTCGTTTACCATTCAAGGAAAGTCATCCCTCTCAATCCACTTATCACAATCTGAATTTCTTAAAATTGCTACAATCGATACCATTATCCTTTGAGATTGGACTACAATACTCCAATTACACTAATGGTTCTTGGCCTCGAAACCTGGAGGCCGACATCTAACCAACTCACCAAGATTCGAACCAATGCAGAATTCCATACATGAGTTTCATTTGTCGAGCATATCCCTAAACCAAGGTTATCAACACGGTATCTAAAGGGTCCTACACATCCCTTATGCAAAAACTGACGAAAACCCAAAACAAAGCAGTCAAATGGATGGTTACCATAAGCATTAGGAGATACCGCGAGCCTCACTCCCCAGTTACCAAAAGTACACCAACTTGCAAACGGTCTCACTCTATTTACGGTACTATCATGCGACGGAAAATCCAACATTCCACTGTCAAGGTTCTACACGCCCCCACCCTTAACAGGGGTTGCTTAACCTTCCAAGGTCCTAATGAGTTCAAGGTTTCAAGTGAAAGACTCAACAAATATACCAATAAAAAATTTCATACGATTTTGAACACGAATGTTTTTATAACAATTAATCGTACGAGTAAAAATCTATTATCACGTACCCGGTGGTCGTGCAAAAATGGACACACTCGTCCCACATATGAAAATCATTTTGAAAACTATTTCATCACAATTCAAGTTACTAACGAAAAGCAAAAGTATGCTCGACAACTTTTTAAAATGAACCGCTACGGTCCTAGCATGGATTTATTTATGTCATGACCGTAAAGAAATTTCCTACATTAAAATAGTGTTCAACAGAATGTTTGTACGAACTTCAAAAGAAGGATTTACACGACATCAATTCCCAAAACTCTCTTTTTAACCACAAAATGACATGAACTGAAATTCGTTAGCAACTTCGCATGTATCAGTTTGTTCGCAGAGAAACGAAGCAATCCATATACGCACCTTCGTTAAGAACACAAAATGATTTGGGTCATTTTCCAGTCTTAAGTCGAATAACAAGATACTTTCATCATTTAGAAATATCGACTAAAATATCGTAAAGGAATCTCAACTCAAAATTATGCATGCCAACTGTAACACTTTCCTAATAGTTTTCTTGAAATAAAATAGCATGCAACAGATGGTTCATACGAAATTTCAAAAGAGGAAAATTCATCAAATCAAATTTTCAAAATTTTCTCATTTAGCCATATAATGACATGGAAATATAATCTTCTTACAAAACTCACACACATTAATAATATTTTAAATCGACCTCAATCTCAAGCCGTACAACAATGCGCTTTAACGTCCCAAAATAGTGGCTATAATGCCAACTATACCAATAAATCAATAAAACATATTCGGGTGAAACGATAACAAAAGTATCAACAACCGACAATGCATAAAACAAAACAGTAAGATAAACTACCATGATGCTTTTATATGCTTACTCACGCCACGAGTATAACTCAATTTGTACACTAACAAGGTGCAACAAAATATGCTAGCACAATTCTCAAAGGGGAAAACTATGCGACATCAAAATTTCAAAAAGTACTCTTTTGGTTGCCTTACGACATAAAACAACATTTCTCAACAAAACTTGCATGAGACGAAATGCCCAATATAACCCATAGATTAACACGCATAATAACTAAAGTATGCACATTACAAAACTGCACTCACGCGACCCAAAACGTCGTAAAACAAAACTCCATAGAACTCAATGAAACTCAAGGCATCCGATCAATCAAATGGTACCAAAATTTTCGTTTCCAAAGATCAAATTGCATAAAGCAAGGTTATGACTAAAATGTCATAATTCCAAAAAAATTCCCACTTGATGAAGTACAATATAAAACAACAATTTTTAACAAAACTTGCATTAAATAAATTTCTCAATAAAGCTCAACATCAAAATAATGGGAAATAACTCTCCGTCCGAACCTTAACATATGTGGAAGAGATCCAATGTTAAAGTCATAAGCCGTAGTTACTTGTCCAACATCCTAACCAACATTAAAATATGGATATTATTGTATCCGAAAGTAACGTTGGACAACAACAAATTAAAGCAAGTCCCGACAAAGTTTGCAACCCCCTGCAATAAATAATTGCATGCATGTTCAAAACCATGATTTAAAATCTTGTGTGTGCTAAACGTTTTTCCGAGATTTCGTAACACAACTCACATGACGATTTGAAACACAAGAAACAACTGATGCAATTCATTATAAAGAATAAATTTTGTGCATTAATTTAGTCGGCACTCAACGTCTCAAAGGCAAACCCCTCCAATTCCTCCGATCACACTATCGTCATCCGGATGCTCAAACATCTCGCGATATTGAAAGTTACATCGACTAACCTTACAATTTCTCCTCGAATCAAGGTCGATTCAATAAGCCTATGGTTCTAATCCGACCATCAATTTCGACCCGAAACGGTGCACTTAATGCAATCACCATGCTTACTGCCACTCTAAATAGCAAATGCTAAAATCACCAACCTCTTCAAACGACTACTAGCTTAGAAACTTCTTCACTACCCCAACGGTCATCACATCAGAGTTGTGCAAGTACTCTCATGTAACTTGTAGGTTCACCATAACACTGGCCAGGTGCAATTATGAGCGTACCGTACATGATCATCCTTGTTACTCTAGACGTGATTCCTCGTTTCTAGTGACTCCATCAACCTCAAAACATCCTATCTTAAGGTGTCTAATGGTGTAATTCACTCTCATTCACTTAATTGAACGCTAGTTTGAGTCTAGGTATCCAAAATCAACACCTAATTCTCTCAAACTTAAGCTCTGATACCAACTTGTAACACCCTCAAAATTGGAAAGAGCAACTAATTAAAATTTCGATAAAATAACCACTTAAGGAATAGAATCCCTTCTACAAACCATTCTTGGAATTACCTCAAGGTAAAACATAACAACTTCCACAATTAATAACTCAAGTCATACTATGCGACCACATAAATTCGGGTGTCACTTAACACGTTGCTAATCCCAAAATAAGTTGCTAATCCCAAAATAAGTGCGGAAGACTTCACTAACCAATTCACTTATCGAGCACACTACAAGCACTCGCCTCTTCACCGTATCACTAGAACTACTTCCCAACCGGAACCTGTTGCACATGCCGAAAAATAAAAAGGTTAGGCTAACGCCTAGTGAGTTCAAGAGTTTTATCATGATTATATAATTCGTAAAACGTGAGAGAGAGATGCAACTTAAATCATGAGTTCAAAAAGAATTTACTTTAGATGCAAATCACCTATTTTTCCAACGCACACAAATTCCATGATGAAAGCTTTAATGTAAAAACGATTCTCATAATGGACTCATCCCAAAACTTATTTGAAAAGTATAATAGTATTTGCATACCAAAACGATTGAAATCATGGACAAATCATTATTATTCAAAACATCCTAAACACGGATGAAGCATAACCCCCAACTCAAATGTCGTGGAAAACGATTCATATAAATATAATACGTCACCGAAAACATGGATAAAATAAACATCCAAAGCAACACCTTCCGGTGACGGGGGAGACTCGGTTACATCGCACGTGACGGGACACAAAAGTGGGTCACATAACTATGTAATAAAACAAACATGTAGACTATTCTCATAATATACCGAGCTCAACCACTCCAGGTCTATTGCCCGTGGGGACTTGGGAGCCCCCAATTTCAACCACTTTAGGTCTATACATTGGTTCACTCCTAATCCACATAAACAAGCACATTGGGATTACACCTTACTGCCCATGGGACGATGCCCGACCATATAGGCCCACATCTTACTTACCATGAAACCCGATGCCTATCTCGTGCCAAGCACATTGGAATTACACCTTAATGCTCATGGGACAGTGCCGACCATATAGGTCCACATTTTACTTACCATGAAACCCGATGCCTATTCCGAGCTACAATGAGAGAAACTAGCGTCTCATCATTGAACGTAAAAACTCAAGTGCCTATGGATCCATAGCAAATAAGGTCTAAAACATTACATGACTCCAAACGAATGAACTAGCGCATTCAAAACATGTAATTCTTATATACATATAAATCATGACCCAAACTCTACGTCGAGCTATCAACTGGACAATTGTACCCAAAACACAACATAACCAATTACTGAGACACACGCTCAATAATCAAAAGATTTCGTGTTAAAAGTCATAAATAAAATAAAACGCGAATACCCCATGTTTATGCGAAACATGCTCCATAAAAATAAATAAATAACTCCACACAACTCTAGATTAATATAAATCATTTTACAAAACACCCATCAAGGTGCATTTATACCAAATGACTTACACTCGTAAAATAAAATGTTGAACATATCAACACCTAAGGTTTACTCATCTAAATACTTGAAATACCTCTTTTCTCCAAAGTTAAAAGGTTTTCAATTCCCAAATGTTTGCAAGGTCGTGAATGACCAAAATCCATTAACCCATACGTTGGTATTTTCAAACATCCCATAACACAAACTATGCATATTTTCAACAAATACAAAAATGCATTTTTACCAATTAACCTCCATTTATGCAATTAATTAATAAAACACTTTCAATCATGACTTATTTATCAAAGTATCCAAAAATCTCAAATGTGGGTGTTTTATAAGATTTTATAAAGTTAAACACTTCAATAATCAAAACCCACCAAGTAACCCAACAATGGATAATTTTCATGTAAACGCATAGTCGCTTTAAAAATGACATTTTGACATGTACAACGTTTTCACAAATCAACTTGAACTCAGCTTGCTAGATTTAGGCTAAATCTAGATTTTTCCCTAACTTAAGCTCCTTTGAAGAATTTGAATCATCAAGCCAAATATTCCAAAAACCTAGATCCATGAGTTTCTAACTATCAATAACCACATTTAACCATTTAGAATTGTTCCCCAAACATCAACCATCAAAATCTCCATTTATACCCAAAACCCCAATTTGACCTAACTTTTCTCAAAATCATCCAAACCGAAATTGGAGAAACAAAACACTAGGAGATCATCAATGGAACATTTATAACTCATAATGAAGCTTGTAAATGGAGGAAATGAACTTACCACTTAGGTTTTGATGAAAACCTAGAAAACCCCAAAAATCTCTAGTGTTGGAGATGAAAACTTGCTCCTGCATCAATAGATGAAACCACTAACATATGGTGGAGAAGGAACACTTTAATCCCTATGAAAATCCCCAAAATCAGTTAGGGTTTGAGGGGGAAGAAGAGGAAATGATTTGGGAGAGAAGAGATGGAGTTTGGGAGTGAGAAATGAGAAGCTTACCACCACCAAATGCTCTTGAATCTTCCAATGAACATCAAAACTAATAATCCATCCTTGAAGAGCTCTCAAAAACGAAACCATAGCATCTTGAATAAAGGAAATCGGAGTTGAAATGAGAGAGATATGAAGAAATGAAGTTTTGGGGCTGAAAATCGCATTTTTAAGGCTCAGGTGCCCGTGTGCGATTGTGACATGTGATTGTGACAGTGTCACAATCATGGGCACTATAGAACAGAATGTACCGAGAGTTTTTTTGGCATCCGGCGATTGTGACATGCTATGGCTCAGGTGCCCGTGTGTAACAACCGTGTTTTCTTGCAAAGTGTGAAAGTTTGGTGGCAGAAATCTAAGAAAATAAAGTTGGAGTTGAGGGACTTGTGGGCAATTTTTGAGAAGTATAAAATGGGTCCATTTCCCTAGGGCACCATTTATTAGAAAATCAGTATTATTTGCTCTTGTGTGTTTGGCGGCTAAGAGGAGAAAAGAAGAAGGAGCAAAAGTGGGGAGAATTCTTAATCAAAGAAAAGAGTAGCAAAGGTAATCATCCAATATGTTTCTTCTGTTTAATTCAAGTTCCTTGCTCTCTTTTGTCTAAGACTTGGGGATGAAATCATAAGGGTTTATGGTGTTTCTTCTTCTAAAAAACCCTTAAAAGATGTATTTGGGATTCTTGATTGTAATGCTTCGATTTTACGGTTTATCAAGGGATTAAGTGAATGTTTGTGACTGGTGGATGAACCCCTGTGTTTGTCTAATCGAGCTTTTATCAGAAAATAAGTTTTCAATCACTTTTGGAAATGGGTTTTGCGTCCAGTCCGTAGTTTCCGGACGTCGCCCTGTCTGGACAGTAGTGTCCGGACAGTGGGGGTCTCCGGGTGTTGTTTTCAGTGTCCGGGTGATAGAGTTTCCGGGTATGCCCTAGTTTCCGGATGAGATGTCCGGAAAGGTCATGATGTCCGGAAAGGTCATAGTGTCCGGAAAGGTCATGGTGTCCGGAAAGGTCATAGTGTCCGGATAGTGCAGTAAGATCGGACAGTCTAATCTGATGAAATTCTAATGTCCATAGGTGTCCGATTTGTTTAGCTTGGAGATATATCAAGGGTGTGTTCAACACTAACCTAATGTGACGACCCGCCAAGCATGAGACGGATTTCCCGAAGGTTCACCGGAATCCGGAACCTTCTACACTACTCAAGAAGCATGGAGGAACTTGTGGAAGCCTTTCTAGAAGACTCTCCATGGAAGGAGCTAGAAGCCTCTTGTAGATAGCACTTTACTAGATAAATCTAGAATACTCCATGTACATATCTAGATAGTTGTTCTCTAGAATGTTCCCTTTAGTGGTATAAATAGGTGGTGGCCTCATTTGGCACAAGACACCTCAAAAACATTCTTCTAAGCTCTCTTGTAAGTTCCCTTAAGCAATATAAGTTTCATTTGCATTCCAACAATCTCTTGTGTTCTCTTTACTTGCTTTAATCGTTGGTTGTTTCGGGAGTTTGGCTGACTTAGTTCGAGAACTAAGGCCGCACGCGATCTTGTAGAGACAAGTCTGTGACATTTGGTATCAGAGCCGGTCGATTGAAGGCATGGCAAAGGAGTCCGATAAGAACGTTGGTTCATCCGTGGTTGACGAGAACCGTGGCCGAGAAGAGTCTCGCAAAGAAGGAGCTAACAAGAACCGAGGTAAGTCCAAAGATTTACTCTCTAGCTTGGAAATGAGGATGACGGGTGTAGAGACATCCGTGGCCGAGATAAAGGCACAAGTTGAGGAGGTAAACCAACATGTGGAAGGTTTGGACTCCGACTTTGCCGATATGCGGGATGATTTCAAGAGCGCCCTCAATGTCTTGGGTGGCGACTTGAGACGCGAGCTTCATGACTTAAGAGGTATGTTCATGAGCGAGCTAACTAAGCTTCGAGGTGAAGTGGAAGAAGAGATCTCCACGATTCACCAAAGCTTGGAGGAGATCCAAGCCGACTTAAGTTTGGCTAAACGGGCCATGGCTAGTGGAGGTGGCAACACTAGCAACCATGCTTCAAAGGTTGAGATTCCTAAACCATCACCGTTTGTGGGAAAGCGGGAAGCTAGGGTGGTTGATGATTTTCTATGGGAAATGGAGCAATACATGGATGGGGTCAACATCGTGGAGGATGCGATGAAGATCAAGACGGCCACGAGGTACTTGAAGGATACCGCGGCTTTGTGGTGGCGACGTCGATATGGAGATATCGAAAGAGGTACGTGTAACATTTCTACTTGGGGTGATTTCATTCGCGAGTTTAAGAAGCAATTCTATCCGGAGAATGCCGAGGACGAGGCGAAGAGTCGTCTTCGTAAACTTAAGCAAATGGGAACGATCCGGGAGTATGTGAAGGACTTCACCAATCTTATCTTGGAGATTCCGGATCTTCCCGACAAAGACTCTCTCTTCTACTTTATTGATGGCTTGCAAGCATGGGCCAAGACGGAGTTGAGGCGACGTGGGGTACAAGATCTTGCAACGGCTATCGCCGAGGCAGAGGCCTTGATCGATTTTAGCAAAAAGGAACCATCGAAGCCAAAGGATCGGAAGGGTAACCATGAGAAAGGTGGGGGAGAGAAGTCGACCCAAGCAAGAAATGACGATGTACGGAAGCCACCAACCGGGAAGAACAAAGACTTGAAGACGGCCTACAAGAACAGTGGATGTTTCCTTTGTGATGGACCACACCGAGCCCGAGATTGTCCGAGCAAAGCTAAGCTTCATTCCATAACTCGAGATGAGGGTTGCTCTCAAGACGGGGATGAATGCATGGGGTCGATGCGAATCTTAAACGCAATCAAAGGAAAAACGGAGGCGGCCAAGATAGCCAACAAGGGGTTGCAATTCGTTGAAGCTATCGTCAATGGAAATAAGGTACGTACTCTTGTCGATACGGGTGCTACTCATAACTTCATGTCTATTGAGGAAGCCGCAAGGCTTGGGATTAAGGCGGCAAAAGGGAGTGGCACTATGAAAACGGTGAACTCTACGGCGAAACCAATCAATGGTGTAGCCAAAGCGGTGCGAGTAAAGATCGGTGAGTGGGAAGGAGAGATCGATTTCTCGGTGGTTCCTATAGATGACTTCAAAGTGGTACTCGGGTTAGACTTCCTCGATAAGGTACGCTCTTTCCCTATGCCATTCGCTAATTCGTTATGTATCCTAGATGGGGGAAAGGCTTGTATGGTGGATACAGAACGCGGGCCTAAGAGTAGCGCCAAGGCCCTATCAGCCATGCAATTCAAGAAGGGATACAACAAGAGCGAGCCTTGCTACTTGGCGGTTACAAGGCAAGGGGATGATAGTGGGAGAAGCACGGAGAAGGTACCGGAAGAGGTCGAGAAGGTCCTTGTTGAGTTCAAGGACGTGATGCCCAAAGAGCTACCAAAGAGACTTCCACCTAGGAGGGAGGTGGACCATACGATAGAGTTGGAACCGGGATCGAAGCCACCCTCCAAAGCCCCATACCGAATGCCTCCACCGGAATTGGAAGAGTTGCGGAGACAACTCAAGGAGCTACTTGATGCGGGATACATCCGACCCTCTAAAGCTCCCTACGGTGCGCCGGTACTATTTCAAAGAAAGAAGGACGGGTCCTTAAGAATGTGCATAGACTACCGGGCGCTAACAAGGTAACGATCAAAAACAAATACCCAATTCCTCTTATTGCGGATTTGTTTGATCAACTGGGGAAGGCGAGATACTTCACCAAGTTGGATTTGAGATCGGGATACTACCAAGTACGGATAGCCGAGGGAGATGAAGCAAAAACAACATGCGTCACGAGGTATGGCTCTTACGAGTTCTTAGTCATGCCATTCGGCTTGACCAATGCTCCCGCTACATTTTGTACTTTAATGAACAAGCTCTTTCACCCATTCCTTGACAAGTTTGTGGTAGTATACTTAGAAGATATAGTCGTCTATAGTCATACCTTGGAAGAGCATGTGTCTCATTTAAAACAGGTGTTCCAAGTGTTACGAGACAACGAACTCTATGTGAAATTGGAGAAGTGCTCGTTTGCTCAAGAGGAGGTAGAATTCTTGGGACACAAGATCAGAGATGGTGGCCTAATGATGGATGGAGCAAAGGTCAAAGCTATCCGAGATTGGGAGACGCCAACCAAGGTTACGGAAGTGAGGTCCTTCCTTGGCTTGGCAAACTACTATCGGCGTTTTATCAAGGGATATTCGGCCAAGGCGGCACCCTTGACGGACTTATTGAAAAAGACGAAGGCTTGGGAGTGGGATGAGCGGTGCCAAACAGCCTTTGACGAGTTAAAGGATGCGATGACCGAAGAACCGGTGTTGAGACTACCGGACGTGACCAAGCCGTTCGAGTTACACACGGATGCTTCAGATTTTGCCATTGGAGGAGTTCTAATGCAAGAGGGACATCCGATAGCATTCGAGAGCCGAAAATTGAATGATACGGAAAGGAGGTACATGGTGCAAGAGAAGGAAATGACGGCGGTCATACATTGCTTAAGGACATGGAGACACTATCTCTTGGGGTCGAAGTTCGTGATCAAGACAGACAATGTGGCGACAAGTTACTTCCAAACCCAAAAGAAGTTAAGTCCTAACCAAGCACGGTGGCAAGACTTCCTAGCTGAGTTTGACTACCACTTGGAGTATAAGTCGGGGAAGGCTAACGTGGTAGCGGACGTGTTGAGTCGCAAGGCGGAATTTGCGGCTATCACTCAACCCCAATTCTTTCTTCAAGACCGAATCAAGGAGGGATTGGAGCATGATCCTATGGCCAAGAACCTTGTGGCATTGGCTCGGGATGGAAAGACAAGAAGGTTTTGGCTCAAAGGAGATCTTTTATTCACCAAGGGAGATCGGTTGTACGTGCCTAAGTGGGGCAACCTTAGGCGGTCTATCTTGAAGGAGTGTCATGATTCGAAGTGGGCGGGCCATCCAGGAATCAAGAGGACACTAGCACTGGTGGAAGGTACGTTCTATTGGCCAAGGATGGGGGACGATGTAGAGACATTCGTTCGGACGTGCCTAGTATGCCAACAAGACAAGATAGAACAACGACAACCGGGTGGATTACTAGAACCATTACCCACACCCAAGGGACCATGGGAGAGTGTTTCCATGGACTTCATCACTTGCTTGCCAAATACGGAAGGTTATGGAAGCATAATTGTGGTGGTGGATCAATTCTCAAAGTACGGAACTTTCATAGCTGCGCCACCCGATTGTACCGCGGAAGAGACGGCAAAGCTTTTCTTCAAGAATGTGGTGAAGTATTGGGGTGTGCCGCATACGATCGTGAGCGATCGAGACCCACGGTTTACGGGAAGATTTTGGACGGAGATATTCAAGATCATGGGGACAGATTTGAACTTCTCTACGAGCTTCCATCCCCAAACCGATGGGCAAACAGAAAGAGTGAACGCTTTGGTGGAACTCTACCTTCGACACTACGTGAGTGCCAACCAAAGTAATTGGGCGAAACTTCTTGACGTTGCACAATTTTCGTACAACATGCAAAGAAGCGAGGCTACAGGGAAGAGTCCCTTCGAGTTGGTTATGGGGCGGCAACCATTAACCCCGAATGCCTTAGCCGCGTCCTATGATGGGAATAGTCCGGCCGCATACAAGACCATGAAGGAATGGCACGAGCAAGCAGACATGGCGCGGGCTTCGTTAGATAAAGCGGCAAGGAAGATGAAGAAATGGGCGGACGAGAAGAGGAGACACGTCGAGTTCAAGGATGGGGACCAAGTGATGGTGAAACTCCTACCTCAACAATTCAAATCGTTGAGGAAAGTGCACAAAGGGTTGATACGAAGGTACGAAGGCCCCTTCCCGGTGATTGGACGTGTTGGGAAGGTATCATACCGACTTCAACTACCGCCCAAGTTGAAGATTCATCAGGTTTTCCATGTAAGTTTTCTCAAGCCTTATCACAAGGATATGGAAGACCCGGAACGGGGAGTGTCCAGAAGGGCACCGACTGCGGTTGTGACTTCTTTCGATCGGGAGGTTGAGGAGATTCTTTCGGATCGAAAGGTGTCGAGACGAGGAGTGCCGAGCTACACAGAGTACTTGGTCAAATGGCGAAACATGCCCGATAGTGAAGCAAGTTGGGAAGCTCAAGACACATTGTGGCAATTCGCGGACAAGATCAAGAAGTATCATGAAGATGGCACGACGAGAACGTCGCGAGCTTAGGTGGGGGAGAATGTGACGACCCGCCAAGCATGAGACGGATTTCCCGAAGGTTCACCGGAATCCGGAACCTTCTACACTACTCAAGAAGCATGGAGGAACTTGTGGAAGCCTTTCTAGAAGACTCTCCATGGAAGGAGCTAGAAGCCTCTTGTAGATAGCACTTTACTAGATAAATCTAGAATACTCCATGTACATATCTAGATAGTTGTTCTCTAGAATGTTCCCTTTAGTGGTATAAATAGGTGGTGGCCTCATTTGGCACAAGACACCTCAAAAACATTCTTCTAAGCTCTCTTGTAAGTTCCCTTAAGCAATATAAGTTTCATTTGCATTCCAACAATCTCTTGTGTTCTCTTTACTTGCCTTAATCGTTGGTTGTTTCGGGAGTTTGGCTGACTTAGTTCGAGAACTAAGGCCGCACGCGATCTTCTGCGAGAAGGGTAACTCAGCCGAGGGGACGTGGTCGAGGCCGCGGATCTACTTTTGTCACCCGAGAGAATCTGGCTGCTGAGCTGGGTAAAATTCAGGAGACTCTGCAAGCTCTCCTTACCAAGCAGAATGAGTCAGCCTCGGGAAGCAAAGAGGCTAGCGAGAACAGATAAAGTGTGGAGCTGTCAAGTCCACTAGAGACTGGTACTGGGAGTCACTCAAAATCGATCCCTCTGGTGGTGAATGAGTCAGCAGCTAAGGGATGCAGTTACAAGGCCTTTGCCTCATGCAATCCCCCTACTTTCAAGGGCGAGTGTGACCCTGTTTTGGCAATGAAATGGGTGAAAGAGATGGAATTGGTATTCGATACGTGCAAGTGTGCTGATGGAGATAGGGTGATGTTTGCCCTATCCATGCTAAAGTCCGATGCAGTTTATTGGTGGGATGCTGAGACTGGGGGAAAGGGTTCGGTAATGGCCAAGGGAATGATGTGGGAATCGTTTGTGGAAAGATTTAAAGAACAGTTTTGTCCACTCGCAGCAGTAAAGAAGTTAGAAGAAGAGTTTATGGGTTTGGAACAAAGGGAAATGTCGGTACGAGAGTATACATCCAAGTTTATCGAAAAATCTCGTTTTGCAGATCTTTATGTACCAACAGAGGAACGTCGGGTGGAACGTTTCATTTATGGGCTGAAGAGCAACATCAGAGAGCTAGTTTTGACAAGAAACCCCACTACCTTTCAGGCGACCATCAATACGGCCGAGCTGATTGAGAAGGAAAAGAATCGCCAGACAACTGAGAAGGGTGGTGAGAAACGTAAATGGGATGGGCCGGGTAATGACTCAAGGAAAGGGAAGGTGTTCCGACCAGAAACTCGTGCTAGCAAAGATTCAACTGGCAAACCGTGTAGTAAGTGTAACAAGACACACCGGGGAGAATGTATGGCCAGTTCCAATTCGTGCTACCGGTGTGGGTTGCCCGGTCATGTGTCAAAGGATTGTCCCAAGGGGAAATCATGTTACCAGTGTGGAGCTACGGGTCACGTGCGGTATGAATGTCCGCGGTTGAAGAAAGGTGGGCCAACTCAATATGGAGAACGTCAGGGAGGAAAGGGCAGTGATAAGGGAGCAGAATCGGCGCGTCCGAAGGGACGTGCATTCCGCATGACTGCGGAAGAGGCGGAGGAAGTTCCGGATGTTGTGGCAGGTACGTTTCTAGTGAACTCTCTATGTGCCAATGTGTTATTTGATTCGGGAGCGAATCGCTCTTTTGTATCGCATGCTTTTATGAAATGTTTGGGGGTGAGGCCTAGACGTTTGGAGAGAGCACTAGAGGTGGAAACTGCCAATGATAATCTTGTTTATATTAAGGATAGGGTAGACGATTGTGTCATAGATATAGAAGGGAGGTTGGTGTCTATGCAATTATATCCCATGGCAATGGGGGAGTTTGACGTAGTGTTGGGTATGGACTGGTTAGCCGTGAATGATGTGAACATCGTTTGCAACAAAAAGCTAGTCAGGATTCGGTTACCTGATGGGGATTCAGTAGTGATTTATGGGAATCGCCGTGATAGGAAGACTGGCCTTATCTCTATGATTAGGGCTACTAAGTGTTTGAGGAAGGGATGTCAAGGATTCTTGGCGTACGTGTTGGACGCCAAGAAGGAGAAACGTGGGGTGGGTGATGTACGTGTGGTAAGTGAGTACCCGGAAGTATTTTCGGATGACTTGACAAGTCTACCCCCGGACCGACAGATCGAGTTCAGAGTTGATCTGATGCCTGGAGCTGCACCAATTGCCCGCGCACCTTATAGATTGGCGTCGTCCGAAATGAAGGAAATGATGACTCAGTTGCAGGAGTTGTTGCACAAGGGATTCGTTAGACCAAGTACGTCTCCGTGGGGAGCACCTGTGCTCTTCGTGAAGAAGAAGGACGGTACCATGCGAATGTGCATAGATTACTGAGAACTCAATAAGGTCACGATCAAGAACAAATATCCGATACCGAGGATTGACGACCTGTTCGATCAATTGCAAGGAGCCAATTACTTCTCCAAGATAGACTTGAGGTCAGGTTATCACCAACTCAAGGTGAGGGAGGAGGATGTGCCAAAGACCGCCTTCAGAACCAGGTATGGACACTACGAATTTTTGGTGATGCCGTTCGGGTTAACCAACGCCCCGGCAACATTCATGGACCTAATGAATAGGGTGTGCCAACCTTATTTAGATCAGTTCGTGATAGTGTTCATAGACGATATCCTGATATTTTCAAGATCGGAAGAGGAGCATGAAAGCCACCTTCGAACAATACTCGAGCTACTAAAGCAAGAGAAGTTGTATGCAAAGTTTTCTAAGTGCGGGTTTTGGCTAAGGGAGGTGCAGTTTCTCGGACACGTGGTGTCTGAGAATGGAATCATGGTAGGCCCGTCTAAGATCGAAGCCATCCGAAATTGGGAGTAGCCTAAGAACCCATCAGAAGTTCGAAGTTTCCTCGGACTGGCGGGATACTACCGAAAGTTCATCAAGGACTTTTTGTGTATTGCCACGCCATTAACCTCCTTAACCAAGAAGAATGTCAAGTTCGCCTGGTTGGAAAAGCAAGAAGAAGCCTTTCAAAAGCTGAAGGATATGTTTAGCAGCGCTCCGGTGTTGTCGTTACCGGACGGTTCTGATGATTTCGTGGTTTTTAGTAACGCATCGAAGCTCAGGTTGGGTTGCGTACTCATGCAACGAGGAAAGGTGATCTCTTATGCTTCCCGGTAATTAAAGGATCACGAGGTGCGATACCCCACTCACGATTTAGAATTGGCGGCAATGGTTTTCGCTCTGAAGATTTGGTGACATTACCTGTACGGGACGAAGTGCCAGATCTTTACGGACCACAAAAGCTTATGTCATCTCTTTGACCAAAAAGAGTTGAATATGCGCCAAAGAAGATGGATTGAGTTATTGACCGATTACGACTGTAAGATTGAATATCATCCGGGTAAGGCAAACGTAGTGGCGGACGCTTTGAGCCGTAAGGAACGAAGTGAAACCCCCAGTATTGTGGCCATGAGGGCCGAGGTGACGTTCAATTTGCTAGACGAGATAGAGAAATGTCAGGCCGAGGCATACGGAGCTGAAAATCTCAAGAAAGAAAGAATGATAGGACAAACGTCCTCGTTAATGGAAGATAGTCGAGGGGTGAAGTGTCTTAGTAGGAGAATTCGGGTCCCGAAACTCGGGGAGCTCAGGAAGGTGATTCTAGAAGAAGCCCACAAATCAAAGTACACGATTCACCCTGGGACTAACAAGATGTACAGAGATCTACGACGAGACTATTGGTGGCCTGGAATGAAAAAGGATATAGCTCACTTTGTAGAGACCTGTATGACGTGTTCGCGTGTAAAGATCGAACATCAACGACCCTACGGGAAACTTCAGTCCTTGGAGATACCGATGTGGAAGTGGGACCAGATCACGATGGATTTCGTAACCCACTTGCCTAAGACCCCAAAGGGTTATGACGCTATATGGGTGATCGTGGATCGACTCACGAAATCAGCACACTTCCTGCCTATACGAGAGTCTTACTCGTTGGAACGGTTAGCAAAGTTGTATATCGACGAGATCGTAACCCGCCATGGTGTGCCCTCGTCGATAGTATCTGACCGAGATAGCAGGTTTACCTCCACGTTTTGGAGGAGTTTCCAAAGAGAAATGGGGTCACAGATTAAGATGAGTACCGCTTACCATCCTCAAACCGACGGTCAGAGTGAGTGAACGATCCAGACGCTGGAAGACATGTTAAGAGCTTGCGCCTTAGACCCGGATTCCCAAACAAGCATCAAATAACATATATTGCATAACATCGTTACATAACAAGATACACCATATAACAAGTATGGTCCCTTAGTCTTTACAATCCAAAATAAGGTATTTCATTACAAACTTTTTGCTAACTAAATACATGATATCTGATAACGAGGTTATAACTACAAAACAAGTCATAGTCTTCAAATTATAAATCTTCCCAAAAGCTAGCCACCGATTACTCTATTCACTTGCTCTTACCCGATCCACGACCTGGAATACATATTTTTGAAACAAAATGAGGGTTAGACCTGGTGGTCTAAATGAGAAAATCCATGTTAGTTGGAAATCATTTGCACAAACACCATATACATAACACAAATATAAATACCACTCAGGACTCATGCATTGTGTACTTCCTGTCTCGTTCCCATGGCCAAACTAGATGGTTGCGAGCCAACTAATCAATTTACTCCGCTGTACTTAATACAGCCAACACTTTTGTCCCTCCGTACAGCCAACTCCATCGGTCCTAAGCCCGGCCAACTTGTACTCATGTAGTGTAATACTCATATAAACATAATATGCACACTATTACACTATTTATCACATTCTCATTCCACATATATATGTATTCCAGTTTAAAAACGTTTTAAAGTAAAACTCACATGTTTGCTTATCAAAACTCTTTCTAGTCCTTCCCAAAAGATTCAGCTTTTACCCCAGATTCACAGTATCTGAAACAATTAGATACAAATATCTCTTTACCAAAAAGAACACATAATACTTACTAGGACTAAGAACTTTAGATAAATCTATCTAACTCTTATCCTCAAATGTTTCCCCCACACCCGAACTTAAGTCGAGTCCACAGTATATTCAGTCCTCATTCATTCCCCATCCAAGAGTCAACAAAACACAGGTTACTGGATACTTAAAAGTATCTAAACTCTCAAAAGTGACCAAATCAGCTAAAGTATCCGGATACCACAAGTTATCCGGACAACACAACTTTCCGGACAACACAAACATTCCGGACAACACAACTGTCCGGACAACATATATAATCCGGATAACTCCCAGACACCAAAGCAATCCTGACACTATCCGGTAACTAGTTTTAACCGGAAACTTATGGAAAAGAGGACTTACCCGGATAAAGGACTCATCCGGACACCATTAGAACAACTTCCGGACACTATCAAAAGAGACTACCGGACACCACCAAAGAAACTACCGGACACATTCATACTGTGTCCGGAAACCTCTATCGGTTTACCCCATTTTTACCCAGAAATCGGCTGAATCAACCCCAGACATGAAATCTATGATTCCACTCCGATAGAAACTATCTATAAGCAATTACCAACATAAAATACCAAGAAAACATACCTCAAATCACTTCCAAGTACCCCAAATTGAAGCCTTAGCCACAAAACCCTTCTTTCTTCTTCTTCTCTTCTCAAAACACACACACACACACACACACACTAATCTGGATGGTTTTAGCTAGGGGTGGCAAAAAGTGACCCAACCCGTCAACCCAACCCGAACCCAACCCAATAGTAGCAGGTTGGGTTGAGATTTTCAACCCATTTAAGTTAAATGGGTCAACCCGCCTAACCCAATTAATAAATGGGTTGGGTTGGGTTGAAATTTTCGACATGTTTCCAACCCGATTTCAACCCAGTTACAACCTGATTTCAACCCATTTACAACCTGATTTCAACCCATTTACAACCTGTTATTAACCCATTTACAACATGTTTGTAACCCATTTATGACTTGTTTTTAATTTATTATCATTATTTAATTTTAATTAATAATTAAAAAGTTAATAAAAAACTAAATATGATTCCACTAAAGTCTAAACATAATAGGGGTGTAAATTAGACGAGACAACTCGCGAGCTACTCGAGTTCGACTCGGTCAAAACTCGGTCAACACTCGACTCGAATAGGCTCGACTCGAACTCGAGCTCGACTCGATGTACTAACGGGTCGAATCGAGCCATCTGATACTCGACTCGATAAGCTCGTGAGATACTCGAATATATTTTATATATAATTATATAATTAACTATTATATTATAATTTATAAAATATTATGTGAATAAATTATTATTTTAATATGTTATAATTATCTAAATAAAACAAAAAAACAATTATTATAATTATTTATATTTCAAAAGATGGGGAAGTAGAGAAAGAAAAATTAGTAATGACTTTTGTGAGAAATTCCATCCCACATTGGTGGGATTCACCTCTAAACCCATTGAGGTCTAAGTATATATAGGTCTTTACCCTTCTATTTTACACCATTTAACATGCTTAGTGGCTTGAACCTAAAGGCTTGTGCCTAAGGGCTTGAACCAAATGGCTTTTTCTATATGGTGTACCCTAGTGAGTGGTTCATCTTTAGTTCTTTTAAGATTTTTATTTACTTTTGTTATCATTTTACTGATTTGAGCTTGATTCGAGTTCGAGTTCGAGTTCGAGCTTGATTCGAGTTCGAGTTCGAGCTTTTTGAAAATATCTGGACACCTTAAGAGATAATATTAACTAAATTTACAATCCTAGTCCTTGAACTATTCATTAATGACCCAAAACACCTCTTACATATAATTTAACCCAAACTTACCCTAAACATCCTATTTTAAAGTTAACCAAGATTAACGGAAAGAAAATTTAATTAACGAACTTACCCGGGGTATTACGTCATCTCCCCCTTAAAAGAATTTCGTCCTGAAATTGGGTACTTAGTTCTCATCTCTGATTCTGATTCCCAAGTAGCATCCTGCCCTCTATGATGTCGCCACTGAACTTTTACTTGCTTGATCTCCTTACCATTTCGTAAGACTTTGACTTTACTGTCTACAATGGCTTCCGGTTCCTCCACTTAATTGAACCTTTCATCAACCTAAATATCTATTAGAGAGACTGTCTGATCTGGCGTAACCAAACACTTTCGTAGATTCGAAACATGAAAAGCATTATGGATCCTGCTTAACTCTGGCGGAAGATCTAACCTGTAGGCTACTTCTCCGATTCTTTCTGTAATTGCAAACGGTCCAATGTACCTTGGGCTCAGTTTACCTTGTTTCTGTAAAGCCCGTGTCTCGGTGCGGATGTTGTTAATTTAATTTAATTATTTTTTTTATTTTCTTCTCGTAGCGATTATATTTAACGGGAGTCAGAATGGATGACCAAAATGTTAGTTATAGTAAAACATTAATTCTATTGGCAATGATTCTAAAGGCTAGGGACCAAACTTGTAATTGGCTTAAACCTTGCATGGGGATCGGCCATTTGGAACCGACCCCCTCCCCTCCCTTTGTCCCTCTTTATTTTTTCGCTGCACGCAAAGGACAACAAAAAGAAACCCTACCCTCTTTTCCTTGGTACTCACGGCCGTAACCCCCCCCCCCTCTTTGTCTTTGTTTTCATCACCGCCAAGAACCATCGCCACCACCGCAGGTCGCCGGAGAAAGAGAGAGTGCGAGAAGGTGTAGCAGCGAGAAAGCGTGAGAGGGAGAAGGAGCCGACGAGGATCGTGTGTTGCCGCGTTTCCGAACGAGAGGTACCGTCTCTTCCTTTCTCTTCTCGTTTCTTTTGTTCCTCGTCGTTATCTTTCCGTCGCCGTGAAACCACCACAGCCGCCGGCGGCCTAGGCTGCCGGTGTGTGGCCGCCGAGCACCACCAAGGCAGTGGCTGCACCGTGCGGGGTGTGGTGTGGCTGCGTGTGGGTGAGTGCGGCCAAAGTCGTGTGGTCTCGCCGGGGTTTTTGTAAACCACCATCGTCGTCGCCGCCGCCGCTGACCACCATTGCCGGAGATGGCAGTGGGTGGTGAGTGGTTAATCCAGTCCTTGCAAACTCTAAAACCCGAACTCGTTACAAACCCTTAACCGTTATTAATAAAGTTATGATTTTATGTGATCGCTATCATTCTGCCCAGTTTTATTTCATTCGTAACTTTTCCGTCGTAGCTCGGATTGAGGCGAAACCGGTGCCCACGGTTCACATGCTGTGCCGGGCACACTTTTCGTGTTTTAGCGGAAGTCTGATTCGGCCTCTAACTAGGCGTAAAATGGCTGTTTATACAACAGGTCTGAATATGACAGTTTCGCGTCCTGTTTTTAGAAAATTCATAGTAAATTGTAGAAAAATCGTTAGAACGCGTACGATATGTCCCTGGAACCCTAAGACATAGAACTAACTGTTTATGGAATAATAATTCTGGTTTGATGTGTTTAAGAGGGGCTAAACAGGTCCCGAACAGACCTGTAAATCTTAGAGTAAAAGCTGGATTTTTCGTGTGTAAGCTTATAGTTGTGACTTTGGGCTAGGACTTCGTTGTGACATTTGATATCACTTATTTAGGTGGAAAAAGGTGAGTTGGTGTTGGCCGGCTCGTTTTGCTGTTGAGGACATCTACTTTGCGTTGAGGTGAGTTCTCTCACTGTGTAGATAGGAATTGTATGCATGTTATGGTAGTTTGTATGTACTACTGTACTTGTGGTGTGAAATAGTTGTTTGTGGTGTGTAATATTTGCTTGGGTTAAATGCTTAGTATAAATGTGTGTTACATTACATCTCGGTGGGACCGAGGACTCAGTGGGACCGAGGAAGTGGATAGAAATGTTGTGGGAACTCGGTGGGACGAGTGTGTTACAATACAACTTGGTGGGACCGAGGACTCGGTGGGATCGAGGAAGTGGATAGAAATGTTGTGGGAACTCGGTGGGACGAGTGTGTTACAATACAACTCGGTGGGACCGAGGAAGTGGATGGAAACGTTGTGTGAACTCGGTGGGACCGAGGAGTTGGGTACATAATTACTTGTATGTGTTTACTTGCATTATGTAACTGTGGTGTTGTTGCTCATGTGCGGATAGGAGTGATGTGTATATAATTTCTACCTGCGCATGTGATGGAATTCACTACGTCTTGTGCTTACCCTTTCCTATTTAATGTGGTTTCAGGTACTAGTGGCTCCAAGGCGTGACGGGTACACACTGGCGCTCGTGAAGAGTTATTTTAATTATGAGATTAGTATTATTATTCAGACGATTTATTTTCGCTGTTTATTATTAACGAGAGTATTTATTATTAAGTTTGCAAACGAAACGGTGTTGGATATTTAATGAGGTTTTATTTATAAAAATGTTTTCTTTTAAAAGTTAAAATTTATTGTAATTTTTGGGACGTTACAACTTGGTATCAGAGCACAGCTTGAGTGAATCAAACGCATCTCGGTGTGTTTGATCTCAAGTTGCTGCTATGAAATTCTTCTCTTAAAATTTTTGGAAAATAAAAGAAAGGAAAACCCGTTTGGGAAACGGTGATCGAGGGCGCAGTGTGTACAGTCAGCCAGAGCCAAAGGGAAAGGTACAGTACTTAGTGTATTTATCGCTTTCTAGATCATAGGGTATGCATGCTAGATTGCCTATGTGGTTTACACTGTACTGTATGATGATTGCTTGCTAGTGGGAATTAATGCTAGTTATAATAGGTTGTTAAGCGAAGGCCCTATAGGTTGTATGCAGTAAGAATCACATAGCCTTAGAATATTTGATTTAGTTCTATTGCGCAGCTCTTGTTTGAGTCCAACCGTTCTAGGATAGAATCTTGTATTCGAATGTCTATTTGATTCACGCTGCATGCGATTGGGTATTCGCGAGGCAACTCGTTATGGCTAATAGGGATTCCGTTGTAGCAAGGGTAGTGGGATGAGATGAAATTCCTAGTGAGCTGGGAAGAGTGTTTACATATGAGTATGTATGCGAGATTGCTTTCTAGAACATAGGAGTATCTATGCTAGATTGCTTGGTGCTTATTACATTGTACTGCATGTTTGTTGCTTGCTAATAGGAGTTTATGATAGCCTTGATAGGTTGTTAAGTGAATGCACTATAGGTTGTATGCGGTAGGAACCGAATAGCCTTAGAATGTCGGATTTAGTTCTATTGCGCAGCTCTTGTTTGAGTCCAACCGTTGTAGGATAGAATCTTATATTCGAATGTCTATCTGGTTTTACACTGTGTGCGACTGTGCATTCGCGAGGCGACTCGTCATGACTAGTGGGGATTTCGTCATAGCAAGGGTAGTGGAGTTGGGTGGAATTCCTAGGGAGCTAGGAAGAGTGTGTACATATGCCGGTGCGGGCATATGTGTATAGTTTTCGGCAAGGAACTACTTGGGCACTTCGGGACGGGACTCGAAACGAGTGAGGATAGGTGTGGAAGGTAGTAGTAGAGCTCCTACTATCTGAAGCACAGGATCCGTGCTCGAGTCGGGGAAAGTCACGAGGAATCCAAGGAGTTGAGCGTGAGCGTTGTTAGTGTGAGTTATTATGTGCTAATAACTCGTTGTAATATCTACCCAGAATAGTCATCACAAGGAGGAACAACAATAGTGAACCTACTAGTACAGGTGTGTACTTGATTTGCTTGAGGAGATGATCGTTGGGGTAGTGATGAAGGTTCTAAACTAGTAGTCGTTGGAATAGAAGGACGATTCTAGTATAAATCACTTGGAGTGACGATAAGGATGAAGTTTGTTTTAAGTAGGCCATTTCGGGCCAAGATGGATGATTGTGCTAGAATCATAGGCTTATAGAGCCGACCTTGAATTGAGGAAAAACCGTAAGGATTATCTGACGTAATTTCCTAACTTGCCTAAGAGGTTTAAATGTCCGGATGACGATAGTGGACCGGGGAGATTTGGAGGGGTACGAGTCGAGACGTCGAATGCCGACTGAGTCATGCACAAAGTTTATTTTGAAAATAAATTGCTTTAACTAATTCTTGTGTATCCAATCCTTTTATGGATTGTGTTTTGGAATTTTGGGAAATGTTCAGCACACACGAAATCTCGAATTATGATTTTGAATGTAGATGAAATCGTTTTATCACGGGAGTTGCAAACTTTGTTAGAATTTGTTTCATTTCGTAATTTTCCAACGGTTCTTTCGGGTAAGATGATATCCGTGTTTTGTGGTGTTTAAAATGTTGGGCAAGTGACTACGGTTTGTGACTTTAACATTGGAACTCCTCCACATATGTTAGAGTTGAGACGGAAAGTTACATTCCACGATGTCTGTATAAAACTATTTGAGTGATTTGGGTAAAATGAGTTTTGTTTTACGGCATGTTGAGTCGTGTGGGTTTAATTTCACGAGGTGCATATCTTATTTGTTTATGTGACCATTTGGGGAAATCTTGGAAATCAATTTAAAGAACCCCACCTTTTGAGATTTTATGAGGTTTTAGTCGATATTTGCAAATGATGGAAACGGATTGGTTTCTATATTTAAGTTTGAAACTTGCACGAGACCGTTGTGTTTTTATCAAAAATATATTTGTAAACCGTTTCATCGTTTTGTATGACTAGCCGACGCGCGTAAAAATTTGTTGGTGAACCCTGTGCCACGACATTTTATGTTTAAAAAGAGAAATTTTGGGGTCAAATGTCGTGGGACTGATTTTGAAATTATCTGCACACTTTTGCCGCACCCGGTGTAAGGTCGAGCGGTTACTTTAAGTACATGTCATGAGTCAATCCATACTAGAACCGTGACGGTTCATTTTTAAAGAAATTATTTATTTTGCTTTGCGTTTTGTGAGTAAACTGAGCTGCAATGGAATGATTTCCAACATGATTTTCATATGTGGGACGAGCGTGTCCATTTTTGCGTAACTACCGACCTGGTAATAGTAGTTTTATTGCATACGATCTTTTTGAGATGAAAAATCTTGACGTTGAAAATATTTTGTAAATGATTTTGTAAACCATTTGGGAAATGCGCTTTTAAGTGTTATGTGTCATTTTGAGAATTTTAAGGGTGTGAGTCCTTTTGGAAAACTCTTTTGTTTAACCCGTGTTGAGTTTGGGACTAATGTTGATTTTAGAGTATTGCTTGCTTAAACTTTATTTAAACGCGTTTTTGACCGACTTATGGGTCTAGCAAGCGTGGAGCATTTTGCTCGGTTTTGACTTTGAGATAGTCATGGGTCAATTGCACGGTTTTAATGGCTCGATGGGGAGTCTTGTTGATGGGTTGTTTTGTTGCACAGTTTTGCATTTATTGCACGTTGAGTATTTACATGTTTGGGTGAGTGAGTCATTCCGGGATAGGCATGTTGTTGGTAGACTGTTTTGCATTGGATCCTTGGTCACGTCAGTCAGTCGTTGGTAATGGTCGGTTGGGTATCTCGGGGTGGGACCCCGGTATTCATGTGTTATGACCTTGACTTTCCAGTAGGCACTGGGAGGATATAGTCTTGGGCACTTACCTGGGAGGTAGTTCCGATGTGTCGGGCCTTGAGACGTACCTGGGAGGTAGACGTTAAGGTGTATCTTGATACGGTGTAACTAGGCTTAGTAGAGCGAGTGTGGAGGATAAGTAGACGGTGGAAGGTTGGGTATTCCACGCGTGTTGGTACTGTAGGCCGAATAGTATCGGTTAAGGGAATGATGCCCTTTGTAATTAAGAGCATAAATGCGCAGTAACCTTTTTGAGGTAAGTAGTATATTTAGGTGTCGACTTTTGGGCTTGAGGCCAAACACCTTTAGTGTAATCGGAGAATTGTAGCCGATTTTAAGGTAATTATGGTGATGGTAGTAGTAACCCTGAGATGCTTACTTGTGATGAATGGTTATGGTGGAATGACCTTCGTGGGTGATCATAAATTTACTGGTTTGATGATTCGTGTGAAATAAATTTTGGGAGTCTATTAGAACTCGTGGAAGTTAATCGACAGTTAATGGTAGGAATGACCGGATTCGAGTATCCAGTAGGGTGTATTAGTAAGCAACTCTAGAATGGTTAGAGCTTGAGTTTTGAATCGGAATGTATGGATTATCTATGGTTGGGAGACAACCGAAGTCGTTTGACTAGGAATGAATCCAGTTATTGGAGTGTTCTTTCGATCGTAATTTCAGTGTTAATGAAGGAGTTTTGTTGGTAAGAAAAGTATTCGAGCAATTTTTAGACGGTGTGAGAAATTTAGATTCCAGTTAGGGATGTCGCCAAACGTATAGAGAAATTTAGGTTCCAGTTAGTAAAAGTCCAGTGGCAACACCGAAAGGGTTCCGAGTGGACTTGGGAACCTGAGGTTGAGATGAGGGAGAACTATCCAGAGCTATTCGCGGGTAGAGACTTCGAGGACGAAGTCTAATCCAAGCGGGGGAGAGTTGTAAATCCCGTGTCCCGGTGCGGATGTTGTTAATTTAATTTAATTATTTTTTTTATTTTCTTCTCGTAGCGATTATATTTAACGGGAGTCAGAATGGATGACCAAAATGTTAGTTATAGTAAAACATTAATTCTATTGGCAATGATTCTAAAGGCTAGGGACCAAACTTGTAATTGGCTTAAACCTTGCATGGGGATCGGCCATTTGGAACCGACCCCCTCCCCTCCCTTTGTCCCTCTTTATTTTTTCGCTGCACGCAAAGGACAACAAAAAGAAACCCTACCCTCTTTTCCTTGGTACTCACGGCCGTAAACCCCCCCCCCCCTCTTTGTCTTTGTTTTCATCACCGCCAAGAACCATCGCCACCACCGCAGGTCGCCGGAGAAAGAGAGAGTGCGAGAAGGTGTAGCAGCGAGAAAGCGTGAGAGGGAGAAGGAGCCGACGAGGATCGTGTGTTGCCGCGTTTCCGAACGAGAGGTACCGTCTCTTCCTTTCTCTTCTCGTTTCTTTTGTTCCTCGTCGTTATCTTTCTGTCGCCGTGAAACCACCACAGCCGCCGGCGGCCTAGGCTGTCGGTGTGTGGCCGCCGAGCACCACCAAGGCAGTGGCTGCACCGTGCGGGGTGTGGTGTGGCTGCGTGTGGGTGAGTGCGGCCAAAGTAGTGGCCGGGTTTTTCGTGTGGTCTCGCCGGGGTTTTGTAAACCACCATCGTCGTCGCCGCCGCCGCCGACCACTATTGCCGGAGATGGCAGTGGGTGGTGAGTGGTTAATCCAGTCCTTGCAAACTCTAAAACCCGAACTCGTTACAAACCCTTAACCGTTATTAATAAAGTTATGATTTTATGTGATCGCTATCATTCTGCCCAGTTTTATTTCGTTCGTAACTTTTCCGTCGTAGCTCGGATTGAGGCGAAACCGGTGCCCACGGTTCACATGCTGTGCCGGGCACACTTTTCGTGTTTTAGCGGAAGTCTGATTCGGCCTCTAACTAGGCATAAAATGGCTGTTTATACAGCAGGTCTGAATATGACAGTTTCGCGTCCTGTTTTTAGAAAATTCATAGTAAATTGTAGGAAAATCGTTAGGAAGCGTACGATATGTCCCTGGAACCCTAAGACATAGAACTAACTGTTTATGGAATAATAATTCTGGTTTGATGAGTTTAAGAGGGGCTAAACAGGTCCCGAACAGACCTGTAAATCTTAGAGTAAAAGCTGGATTTTTCGTGTGTAAGCTTATAGTTGTGACTTTAGGCTAGGACTTCGTTGTGACGTTTGATATCACTTATTTAGGTGGAAAAAGGTGAGTTGGTGTTGGCCGGCTCGTTTTGCTGTTGAGGACATCTACTTTGCGTTGAGGTGAGTTCTCTCACTGTGTAGATAGGAATTGTATGCATGTTATGGTAGTTTGTATGTACTACTGTACTTGTGGTGTGAACTAGTTGTTCGTGGTGTGTAATATTTGCTTGGGTTAAATGCTTAGTATAAATGTGTGTTACATTACATCTCGGTGGGACCGAGGAAGTGGATAGAAATGTTGTGGGAACTCGGTGGGACGAGTGTGTTACAATACAACTCGGTGGGACCGAGGACTCGGTGGGACCGAGGAAGTGGATAGAAATGTTGTGGGAACTCGGTGGGACGAGTGTGTTACAATACAACTCGGTGGGACCGAGGAAGTGGATGGAAACGTTGTGTGAACTCGGTGGGACCGAGAACTCGGTGGGACCGAGGAGTTGGGTACATAATTACTTGTATGTGTTTACTTGTATGTGTTTACTTGCATTATGTAACTGTGGTGTTGTTGCTCATGTGCGGATAGGAGTGATGTGTATATAATTTCTACCTGCGCATGTGATGGAATTCACTAAGCCTTGTGCTTACCCTTTCCTATTTAATGTGGTTTCAGGTACTAGTGGCTCTAAGGCGTGACGGGTACACACTGGCGCGCGTGAAGAGTTATTTTAATTATGAGATTAGTATTATTATTCAGACGATTTATTTTCGCTGTTTATTATTAACGAGAGTATTTATTATTAAGTTTGCAAACGAAACGGTGTTGGATATTTAATGAGGATTTATTTATAAAAATGTTTTCTTTTAAAAGTTAAAATTTATTGTAATTTTTGGGACGTTACAGTTTCCCAAATCGAATGACTCCTTTCCAAGGCGAGACTTTTAACATCACGAAAGCTCCAACTTGGAATTCTAACGGTTTTCGGCGTCGGTCAGCATAGCTTTTCTGTCTGTCTTGAGCCACTTTCAATCGTTCCCGAATCTGAGTAATCTTATCCGCAGTTAACTGAACTATATCTGCCCTGCTAATTGTTTCTCTCCCACTTCGTTCCAACACAGAGGCGTTCGGCATTTTCTACCATACAGAACTTCAAACGGTGCCGCTTGTATGCTGGAATGATAACTGTTGTTGTAGGCAAATTCAATCAACGGTAAATGCTTATCCCATGATCCCCCAAAATCAACAATGCAGGACCGTAGCATGTCTTCCAAAGTCTGAATCGTTCGTTCACTTTGACCGTCAGTTTGAGGATGATACGTTGTACTTAACTTTATATGCGTCCCCATTTCTCTTTGAAAACTTCTCCAGAACCTTGAAGTAAAACGACTATCACGATCAGAAACAATTGATATTGGAACTCCATGTCGAGTTACTACTTCGTCGATGTACAATTTGGCTAGTCTTTCTAACGGATAGGTTTCTTTTATCGGCAAAAAGTGAGCAGACTTTGTCAACCGATCAACGATCACCCAAATGGCATCAAACCCTTTCGGAGTCCTTGGTAGCTTCATGATGAAATATGTAGTAATCTGATCCCGTTTCCACATAGGTATTTCTAAACGCTGCAACTGACCAAAAGGCTTTTGATGTTCAATCTTCACTTTCTTACAAGTAGAACAACCTTCCACATACTGAGCAACACTTCTTTTCATTCCCGGCCACCAGTAAAATTGTCGTAAATCTTTATACATCTTATTCGTACCTGGATGAATAGAAAAACGAGATTGATGAGCTTCTTGTAGTACCCGATCGCGTAAACCACCCAAACGAGGCACCCAAACTCTGTTATCTAAACACAGTAACCCACGATCATCCTTTACAAGAAATGCTGATATCCCCACTAATCGTTCTGGTTTCAATTGTTCCTCTTGGAATGCTTCTATTTGACACTTCTTCAGCTCGTCAAAGATGTTAGGTAGAAGTTCTGCTCGTAGTGCAATTGCCTTTATTGTTCCGCTTCTTTCTTGGCGACTCAGTGCATCAGCTACCACATTTGCTTTCCTCGGATGATAAAGAATTTCGCAGTCGTAATCATTCAACAATTCTAACCACCTTCTTTGCCTCATATTCAATTCTCGTTGATAGAAGAGATGTTGGAGACTCTTATGATCGGTATAAATTTGACATTTAGAGCCGTAAAGATAATGTCTCCAAATCTTTAGCGCGAAAACAACTGCTGCAAGTTCCATGTCGTGTGTAGGATACTGTCGTTCATTATCCTTCAATTGTCTAGAAGCATAAGCAATAACTTTCCCACGCTGCATTAGTACACATCCCAATCCCAGTTTGGAACCATCACTATAAACAACAAAATCATCGAAACCTTCAGGTAGTGACAGTATTGGCGCGCTACAGAGTTTCTCTTTCAATATTCGGAATGCTCCATCCTGCTCTGCCTTCCATTCAAACTTTATATTCTTTCGAGTCAGCTTGGTCAAAGGCGTAGCGATACGGGAGAAATCTTGTATAAACTTTCGATAGTAGCCGGCTAAACCCAGAAAACTTCGTACCTCGGTTGGCGTTCTCGGCGGTTCCCACTTTTCAATTGCTTCTACTTTCATTGGATCAACTTAAATGCCTTTCTCGGAAACTACATGCCCCAGAAACTGAACTTCCCGTAGCCAGAATTCACATTTAGAAAATTTAGCATATAACTGTTCCTTCTTCAACAACTCCAAAATCAAACGAAGATGTCGTGCGTGCTCTTCTTCTGATCGAGAGTAGATAAGGATATCATCGATAAACACAATAACGAATTTATCGAGATATGACTTACATACTCGATTCATTAAATCCATAAAAGCAGCTGGGGCGTTCGTCAGTCCAAAAGGCATCACTAAGAACTCATAGTGACCATACCTTGTGCGGAAAGCAGTTTTCAGAACGTCTTCTTCTTTAACCTTCAGTTGGTGATAACCAGATCTCAGACCAATCTTAGAGAAATAGCAAGCTCCCACTAGTTGATCAAAGAGGTCATCAATTCTCGGAAGCGGATACTTGTTCTTGATCGTGCGCTTATTCAGTTCCCGATAATCAATACACATCCTCATCGACCCGTCTTTCTTTTTCACAAACAGCACTGGTGCTCCCCACGGCGAAGAACTAGGTCTGATGAGGCCTTTATCTGAAAGATCTTGCAATTTCGTCATCATTTCTTTCATCTCTGGAGGTGCCAGACGATACGGTGTACGGGCAACAGGAGCGGCTCCAGGAATCAGATCTATACCAAACTCTACTTGTCTAACGGGTGGAAGACTAGTCAAATCTTCTGGGAAAACTTTCGGAAATTCACAAACGACAGGAATATCTTCCAACTTATTCTTTTCTAATTTACTATCTATCACATACGCTAAATAACTCGGGCAGCCTTTACTAACACACTTACGAGCTTTTAACATAGATATAAGGCACGACTGACGATTCCTATGATCACCATAAATCACTACCGGTCCCCTCTCGGGTAATACAACATTAATTATCTTCTTATTGCAAACAATATTAGCCTGGTGCTCCGCTAACCAATCCATTCCCACTACCACATCAAACTCAATTAAAGCCATAGGAAATAACTGGATAGGTACTCCACACCCATCTATGTCTATAACACAACTATCAAATACCTCTCTAACTGATACTTGACTATCATTTGATGTATCTACCATTAACGCATGTGTAATACCCTGGGTAAATCCGTTAGTTAAAAATCTAATTCCGTTAAGTTTAGTTAACTTTAAAGTTAGTGTTTAGGGTAAGTTTGGGTAAATTTATAAGTTAAGGGTGTTTGGGGCATTGTTGAATAGTGTAAGGGATGGAATGTAAAATGGGTGTGATATTACCCCTTTAGGAGTTCAGATATGTCACAACTCAGAAATATCTAAACTAAGGTGTGTGTGTTCTTGGAGTTAAGAAGAAGAAAGAAAGAGCTTTGTGGTTAAGACATCATTTGGTGTGCTTAGAAGTGATTCAAGGTATGTTTCCTTTACATTTTGTGTTTGTAATTGCTTTTAGAAGGGTTCTATCGGAGTAGAAACATCACAACCACTTCTGGTATTAATTTTGTCGATTTCTGGGCAAAAAGGATGAAACCGACATAGGTGTCCGGACACAGTAAGAATGTGTCCGGTAGTCCTGTTGAATGTGTCCGGGTAGATTCTTGGGTGGTGTCCGGGTAAGTTGTTGATAGAGTCCGGACGATTTGATTGATGGTTTCCGGATGATTTAGAGACCGGATGGCATCCGGATTCCTTTGTTGTCCGGATTAGTCTGTGGTGTCCGGATTCCTTGTGTTGTCCGGATAAATTGTGTTGTCCGAATTCTTTATGCTATCCGGAAAAGTTGGGTTGTCCGGGTGGCTTTGGGCTGTCCGGAAACTATAGCTGTTTGGTTGTTTTGATGGCGAGACTTAGGTAGATTTATCTAGAGTTCACGTGTTCAAATGGTAAGGGGATATTTGTATTTAATCTGTTTCAGATTCTGTGGATTTGGATTGAAAGACTGAATCTTTTGGAGAAAAGCTTGGAAGTGTTTATGGATAAGCGATCGAGGTGAGTTTTGCTTTAAAACGTTTTTGAACTGGGATACATATATATGTGTATATATATATATGAGATGATTATGTGGTAGGAATATGATTATGTGTATATAAATGACAATATGATGTAATGAGATATATATTGTATTTATATAAGCTTTGCACTACACGAGTGCACTTGTTGTCGGGTTCCGGTGAGCGGACCGGTGTGTAGCCGGGTTCCGGTGTGCGGACCGGTGAGTAGTCGGGTTCCGGTGTGCGGACCGACGGGTAGCCGGGTTCCGGTGAGCGGACCGGTTGTTGATTTATTAGTTGGCTTGCTACCAACTAATATGGCCATTTGTGGAGGAATAAGGTGAATGAGATGTACATGATGCACGAGTCTGGATTGGTATTTAAATACGTGTGGTATGTTTATATTTTACGAAAGAATTACCAAAGGTTTATCTAAACTATTTTGATACAAAGGATTTACATAAAAGGTTTTATAATGATTTTGGAAATGACCGGGATTAACTCACTAGACCCGTTTGGTCTAACCCTCATTTTGTTTTCAAAAATATGTTTTCCAGGTTAAGGATCGGCAGGAGGGGATAAAGTGTAGGAGGCTTTTGATGGATGTTGATTAAGAAGCTTTTATATGTATATTTTGTAATTTATGAGACCGAAGGGACCGTACTTGGTTTGTTATGTAAATTTCGTTGTAAATCAATGATATGTATGCATGTTATGTATTATGATGTATGTTATGGGATTTGGGTTGTTACAGCATGATTTAACACTTTAGGCTTTAAATGCATATAAGCAGCAAAAGAAGGCGACACAAATGATCGGTTTGCACCGGAGTCAAATAACACTTTAGCACGTGTAGAGTTTATCAAAAATGTACCTGTAACCACATCAGGAGTTTCCTCCGCTCTTGCGCGGTCATCTGAAAGGCACGACCCCTTGCCCTTGGTAGCTCTGGTCTTGGTACTACTGGTCTAACACCTGTTGGTCTCACTGAAGTACCACCCCGTTGTATTCTCCCCCATGGACAATCTGACTGAATGTGATTGGGAGAATTGCATGAGAAACAAAATCGAGTCACTTGGCAGTCTTTAGCAATATGACCGGTCTTTCCACACTTGTAACAAACTCGAGGATCAACTTGACAATTTCCTTGATGAAAACGGTTGCATTTTGGGCATGGTCTTTCAGCTGGTCTGAAAGGTGTACGACTATCAAATCTCTGAAACCTGGACTTCTTTGGATCATACTGTGATCCTTCCCATTTTCTCTTTCCAGCACTCTTAACACTAGCATCTCTCCTATTATCCCGTTCTACATTTTTCGCGACATCTACTGCGGCTGAGAAGGTATCGGGTCCTTTTGCAATCACTAGCCTTCTAATTTCTGAATTTAACCCGAAGATAAACCTTTCCATCTTAAGCGCCTCCGTGGCCACATAGTATTCTGCAAAACGAGACTTCTCTAAGAAACGAGCAGCATAATCCCTAACCAAAAAACTTCCCTGTTGCAGATTCATGAACTCTTCCTCCAATTATCTAACTGCTGCTTGAGGACAAAACTGTCTCTTGAAAGCCGTAGTGAATTCGTCCCAAGAGAAAGTAGAATACACATCAGATCCTATGGAGGTAATAAGAGCCCCCCGCCAGTATAGAGCATCTGCTTTCAATATCACGGTTCCATATAGCACTCTATCTTCTTCTGCACACTTGCTGGTCTTGAAAACAACTTCTATCTCTTTTAGCCACCTCATGGCCTTTACTGGGTCCCTCTCTCCTAAGTAAGTCGGAGGCTTGCAACTTAGAAACATTTTATAGTCACACTTCCTTGGCACCGGTATCACAGTAGGTGTAATGGCCATCTCGTCTTCCAGATTAGGGTCTGGTATTTCAGTTTCATTATGACGAGTTCGGTCGAACATGGCTTGTATATTTGCTTGCAGTCTTCCCATCTCCGCGGTCAGATCGTCCCTTGTAACAAATTTCGTACCTCGCGGCTGAACTCTACCCCCTGTTCTACCCCTACCTCGTTCTCCCCCTCTTCCCCTTGTTCCGACTGTTGGATTCGTTCTATTAGGATTTTCTCCTCCTTCTCTATTCGTATTTCGAGTACCACTTGTCATTCTGTAGATTCAAACAATATTAATATACATATAAGCACATACCCCATATAATAAGATTTTCCAGTTCAAACATGTACCTGTAAGTTCACAATTACACTGGCCAGGTGTAATCTGAAATTACCTTACATGATGTTCCTTATACCTTTTTATATTTATCATCCCAAGGTTCTAATATAATAGGGACATCCTACTTCACATGCAGTTTAAGTCTAGGTATAGATCCGAATACCTAAATCCCTTAAACTAGGGCTATGATACCATCTGTAACGACCCGGATTCCCAAACAAGCATCAAATAACATATATTGCATAACATCGTTACATAACAAGATACACCATATAACAAGTATGGTCCCTTAGTCTTTACAATCCAAAATAAGGTATTTCATTACAAACTTTTTGCTAACTAAATACATGATATCTGATAACGAGGTTATAACTACAAAACAAGCCATAGTCTTCAAATTATAAATCTTCCCAAAAGCTAGCCACCGATTACTCTATTCACTTGCTCTTACCCGATCCACGACCTGGAATACATATTTTTAAAACAAAATGAGGGTTAGACTTGGTGGTCTAAGTGAGAAAATCCCTGTTAGTTGGAAATCATTTGCACAAACACCATATACATAACACAAATATAAATACCCCTCAGGACTCATGCATTGTGTACTTCCTGTCTCGTTCCCATGGCCAAATTAGATGGTTGTGAGCCAACTAATCAATTTACTCCGCTGTACTTAATACAGCCAACACCGCTGTCCCTCCGTACATCCAACTCCACCGGTCCTAAGCCCGGCCAACTTGTACTCATGTAGTGTAATACTCATATAAACATAATATGCACACTATTACACTATTTATCACATTCTCATTCCACATATATATGTATTCCAGTTTAAAAACGTTTTAAAGTAAAACTCACCTGTTTGCTTATCAAAACTCTTTCCAGTCCTTCCCAAAAGATTCAGCTTTTACCCCAGATTCACAGTATCTGAAACGATTAGATACAAATATCTCTTTACCAAAAAGAACACATAATACTTACTAGGACTAAGAACTTTATCTATCTAACTCTTATCCTCAAATGTTTCCCTCACACCCGAACTTAAGTCGAGTCCACAGTATATTCAGTCCTCATTCATTCCCCATCCAAGAGTCAACAAAACACAGGTTACTGGATACTTAAAAGTATCTAAACTCTCAAAAGTGACCAAATCAGCTAAAGTATCCGGATACCACAAGTTATCCGGATACCACAAGTTATCCGGACAACACAACTTTCCGGACAGCACAAACATTTCGGACAACACAACTGTCCGGACAACATATATAATCCGGATAACACCCGGACACCAAAGCAATCCGGACACTATCTGGTAACTAGTTTTAACCGAAAACTTATGGAAAAGAGGACTTACCCGGATAAAGGACTCGTCCGGACACCATTAGAACAACTTCCGGACACTATCAAAAGAGACTACCGGACACCACCAAAGAAACTACCGGACACATTCATACTGTGTCCGGAAACCTCTGTCGGTTTACCCCATTTTTACCCATAAATCGGCTGAATCAACCCTAGACATGAAATCTATGATTCCACTCCGATAGAAACTATCTATAAGCAATTACCAACATAAAATACCAAGAAAACATACCTCAAATCACTTCCAAGTACCCCAAATTGAAGCCTTAGCCACAAAACCCTTTTTTCTTCTTCTTCTCTTCTCAAAACACACACACACACACACTAATCTGGATGGTTTTAGCTTTTTGAAAATATCTGGACACCTTAAGAGATAATATTAACTAAATTTACAATCCTAGTCCTTAAACTATTCATTAATGACCCAAAACACCTCTTACATATAATTTAACCCAAACTTACCCTAAACATCCTATTTTAAAGTTAACCAAGATTAACGGAAAGAGAATTTAATTAACGAACTTACCCGGGGTATTACAGTCCGGAAAGGTCATGGTGTCCGTAAAGGTCATAGTGTCCGGATAGTGTAGTAAGATCGGACAGTCTAATCTGATGAAATTTTAATGTCCACAGGTGTCCGATTTGTTTAGCTTGGAGATATATCAAGGGTGTGTTCAACACTAACCTAAGGTGAGTTCCCTAAAACCTTTTTACGACGTAAGATGTTAAATGCTTTTAACTGAATATGGTTCTTTACGAGCATGAAATATTTACGAACTGATGTGCATGTTTCACATGAAATACTTATTTTATCTAAAATAATATTTGGCATGACGAAATGAGAATTATGATTTACAAAGATTCTAAGTTGCATGTTATATGAAATGAATGAGTATGCTATGTGGAGTCGGTCTGCACTGTGGGATCAGAGAGCCTCGGGATCCGATGATCCCTTGGATATGTATGACAGATCGGTAGGTTGGAATTCGTTTCCCTCCTATTCGGGTAGAGGGGAGTCTGTTTGGGCCCCGATACGAGGCGAGAGGGGAGTCTGCTGGGGGGCCCGATCGCGGAATGTTTATGTGATCCATTACACGGTGCAGTACCATGTTTGATGATATGTGAAGATTTACGATGAATTTTTATAAATGATTTCATATTGTTTATACATGTTGTTTTCGGAGGGAATTCACTAGACCTTTTGGTCTAACCCTCGCTTTTTAAAAACTAAACCATTTTCAGGTAAGCGTTCTGCGCGTTCTTCTAGTAAGAACTAGGAGATAGGAATGAAGGAAAATTGAATCTTAGAGCGACTCCAAGATTTTTGACTATTATAATTATAGGTAGAGCTCTCGGCTGTGGACTAGAGACTTTCGCTGTCAAATTTTGTTTAGCATAGATTAACGATGTATTAAAGACAAGTTTATTTATGTAATTCGAACGCTTATTCTTGATTATTGCATGTTATGTTTTTGGGACGTTACAAATGGTATCAGAGCCTTAGTTTAAGGGATTTAGGTGACCAGTCAGGCCTAAACTTAAACTGTAAGATGAGGAACACAGTCGAGACATAGGATTGCCTCTAGGAACGATAACTAAAAATGTGCATAGGAATAAGGCGTCAAGGACAAATGCGTCAGGTACCATTTAAGTCTGTTTCACCTTGTTCTAGTTTGTTCCATGGGGTGGGGTGGAACATGTCTGTTCCACTTTGTTCCACTTCGTGAGTGTTTCACATAAAAGTCCTACCAAACATTGATTCCTATTATTTTATGTCTTATCATGTCCAATGTACCAAACACACCCAAAATATAGTTATCTTAAAATTCAATATTACAATATATTAGAGGATATGTATACCATATAAAACCAATAAATAACCAACTAATAAACATATCCAATGAGTATTCAAAAAAATAAACATATCCAAATGATTAAAAGAATTTATATTCTATCAAAGTACCTTTTAAACAAAAATAACTATTTTATTCAAAAAAAAGCAAAACTAACTATTTTTTTTTTGAAAAGCAAGGCATCTCATTAACGACTGCCAAAAAGACAGCCAAAGGTTCAAACAAAAACCAAGAAAAACTAAGGCTTGCAAGGAGAAAACCTAAGCATCACACCACAACTTACATCACAAAGTAGGTGTGTCAAATTTGTACCATGACAAACCAATTAATTCAATACCACTCGTATCAATTTAAATGGTACCAACTAAATTGGTACCAATTAAGTTGGTCGGTACTACCATATCAAATTCACAAACTTGGTTGATACATAGTATTGAAAATCGTGTACCACGGTAATACTGTTATATATATATATATTATTGTTAATTATTTATTAAATAAAAAATGAAATAAAATATATTTATTTATTAATGATTTAATGTAGAGAAAATATTGATCTGATTGTTTTTTAATGGGCTTTAAAGATGGATTGTTGGATATTGACTTACAACTCATAAACTCAGACCATTGACTTCCTATTTTCAAGCCTCTAATCTCCCAACTCTTATGTCTTTTCTTCTCAATGCAACTAAGCAAATACGATTATACGAAACCCTAACTCCTTAAATCTCTTATCTTCACAAACGCAACGTTGAACAACACATTATTTGGATAGTCAGTTGGTTTATATCATCAATTTGTATTAATTCATTTAATTGTAATTTCAACTTTTTGAGATGTTGGTACAAAACTGTACCAACATGTACCAATCGAAAAATGTTGGTACCAAGTAGAGTTGGTTGGTACACGTTATAATTTTGGGTTACCAATTATAATTGGTTGGTACACGGTATTGAGAAAAAAATCATAGTACCGTACCATGTTCACCCCTATCACAAAGCACAACGAAAATGAAAACAAACTGAGACACAAGACACAGACCCAAACCGAGTACCGAGTCGGACACCATCTTTTATGTAATTTACTATTCCACACATATTATTGGTTGATGGAAGATAGAATTTTTTAATTATAAAAGTAAAAATATTAAGAGGATGTTTATCCAACGCTTATTCGGTAAATGCTTATTAGTATTGGTCAACACTTTTACTTAACTTAGCGACTAAGATTTTAGTCCATTAAAACGGTATCGTATGTAGCATTATCATTCAATGAGTGTTTACCAGGTAAGAGTCATCACTCTCACTTACCGGGAAAGACTTTTGGTCTTTGTCAATTGTCATTGCTCTTATTGGGTAAGATTTTCAATACTTGTCATGTTCATCTGATAAGGTAAAGTGAGTCGGTAAACACTTATCGGGTAAGCATTTAGTAAACGGTAGGGGTGCTAAAAAAACTCGACAAACCCAGCCAACCTAACCCTAAAAAATCAACCTTAGGTAACCTAACATATAATCAATACAAAACTCGCGCAAACCGAACTTATTAGGTTGAAATTGGGTCGGACCCAGATTAACCCGACCAACCCGATAACCCCAATGAAAGTTTTAGCAGGTTCTATAAAATAACTTATATTTCTCTTTAATATGTATATGTTACAAAAACTACTCTGCAACTACGAGCAATGAAACTTATAAGCGGACATTATTGGAAAGTTATGTGTAATATTTAAATATTTGATGAACTCGTATATTCTCTTGAATGATTAATCGTATTTCAAAAGAAGGTTTCCTAAATTTTTATATTTTCAATGTTAATTTTACTTTGTTTAAACGCAACCCGAACGGGTTAGGTTGGGTTGGGTTAAAAAATTTCAAATCGCCACGGATTAGGTTGTTCAAATGTTTTCAACGTGATCAATCCAACCCATGAGCACCCCTAATAAACGACCCCTAAGAATCGATGAGAAAGGTGTGATATTGGGTGTGCTGGAAGCAAAAAGGCTTAAGAGCATCTCCAACGTTATGTTAAAATATAAAATTTCGAAGATTTCTGATTTTTTTTGCTCCAACAGTTATATATGCTAAACGGTATGTGATAACTCTCATTTTTTAGAGTTATTTGTTGATCAATACACCCATTTTTATGTGATTTTTATACCCATTTTGCTTCTTTCCTTTTCTTTTGGTCTAAAATGTTTTCAAAGGGTAATAATCAACCAATGAGTAAATTTTGCTTTGAAAATCGTTACTATCGACAGTGTCCACAATCTCACCATTGTGGGCAGATCCAACTAGATTTGGTGTAGATTTGAAGAGTTAAAAAAGATGAAGTAAAGCATGAATTTAGGAAAGCGTGAATAAAACTTTGACCAAAGAAGAAATGAATGAAATGGAAGGTCCCTTGGATTAAAGAAAGTACTCAACCGTTCGGTCAAAAGGTGATTCAACCCACTTTCCTCCATTATATAAAGAAGACTTCTCCATTACTTGGAGACACACGATTTGGAAGCCTCAAATACATCAGAGAGGGGATGTAGCAAGAAACAAGTTTAATTTTCTAACTTTAATTTGTGTACTTTAAATTTCAAGCTTTGTCTTTACTGTTCACTGTCTCACCACTATGGTGACAGTTTTTATATTCCATATTAATGCAAGTATTTCTTAGTTACTTCTTTATTTCCATTATGTTCTTTATGTTGGAACCACCTCAAAAGTGACCGTCACTGATCGTTTATCATTCCTGATATGATAATTGACAATAACTGAAATCCCTATGTCTAGTAAATATATGATGGGCGTATTTACTATTATTGACATACTATAGGGTTTCCCATTAGGTGATTGGAACTATGGGGATTATATCGCACATAATAAACACCAAGGGTTGAAAGTGTAAGATACTCTTATTATAAATAGAGTACCCTAATCTTTCTTAAAACCCTAATGACATATTGCTGATCACACACCAGTCGTGCGCCCCCTTAAGATCGGCTCTCTCTCTCTCTCAAGAATCGATCATATTCATCCCATCATTATACGATCACCTCGTTCTGGGAACCCGACAATCAATGGCGAATATGTTTAACGCTTTCACTGGATCCTCAGGATCATCGGGTATGATTTCTTACCATCTTATTTCCATTATCGATTACAAATCATGAATATTACTCCAACATGTGGTATCAGAGCTACGGTTCATTGTGATTCGTGATTTGTATTGGTTTTGGTGGCTTTAATTCATCGATTTCTTTCGTATTTATGAATGTCGCCGCAAACTTCATTCTGTTTTGAATTATCGGCTGCCATATTCGATTGATTCAATTCGAAATTTATATTGAATCGCTAAAATAAAATTTTCTGGCCGCCGCATACTGGATTTTTTTCGGCTGTTATAATGCATTTTTTTTTATTATTTGCATTAAACCCTAATTATGCCATGTTAATTGATCAATGTTAATTGCACTGAATTGATCATTGTATCGGAAATTTTTTTTTTTTTTCGGTTGAACCAAACTTTTCGACAGCTTAAATACCGAATACCTCACTTTTCGGCATCTTGCATGCCGAATACCTCACTTTTCGGCATCTTGCATGCCGAAAACCTTACTTTTCGGTTCCTTACATGTCGAAAACATAATTTTTTTTGAATTCCTTACATAGCGAAAACCTTACTTTTCGCAACTGTACATAGCGAAAACCTTACTTTTCGCAACTGTACATAGCGAAAACCTTACTTTTCGCAACTGTACATTGCGAAAACCTTACTTTTCGCTTCTGTACATTGCGAAAACCTTACTTTTCGTTTCTGTACATTGCGAAAACCTTACTTTTCGCTTCTGTACATAGCGAAAACCTTGCACTAATATTTATGGTCTCATCATTTGTGCCCAAAGGTCAAATATGATTCTCATAATGCAATTTTTTTTTTCCTTTTGCATAATGAACACTGAGTATGCTAATTCTGCCCAAAGGTGATTTAATATACCTGTGTGTCAAAAGGACTTTCTACATGCATAATTCACACGATGCTCTTTTTTGTGCCCAAAGGTCAAAAGATAAGCATTGCGTTGCATAACCCTAACGCTCATGTTTACTTAGATATTAGTTATTTCTGCCCAAAGGTGATGTAACATCTAAGTAGAGCCTTACTTTGACTTATTGTTTTGGTGTTTACAATAGGTATACTCATCACTAGCTTCATCACTAAAATGGTCATAGTTTCATTACTCTAAGGAATATTACTGTTAGGCATGCTTACTCTAACATTACTTTGATTCCATTACTTTAAGAAACATTACTTTGTCTGCCTTTTATAGCTAACTATGTCACTATAATAATCTTCTATAACTTATATCCTCCTCCTTTCCACATCAGTACCTAACTTTGGCATTGAGCCATTTACTGGTGCGAACTTTGCTTCGTGGAAGGATCAATTACTTCTTACTCTGGGGATGCTTGACCTTGACCATGCTATTCGCCATGACGAACCCGCTGCTATTACTGCTGCGTCTACTGCATCTCAGAAAGCGGATTTTGAAAAGTGGGAAAGGGCGAATCGCTTGTCACTAATGATGGTCAAGAACTCCATTAACCTCAGTATCCGAGGAGCTATCCCTGACTCTGATAAAGTCAGAACCTACCTCAAATCTGTTGAGGATCACTTCAAGGGATCGTCTAAGGCGCATGAGAGTAGTTTAATGCTACAGATGCTCACTCTAAAATATGAAGGAAACAGCAGTGTCCGTGAACACATCATGAAAATGATTGATATGGCTCATAAGCTTAAGAGTCTTGAGATGGAAGTATCTGATAATTTTCTTGTGCATTTCATAATGACCTCTTTGCCTGCTCGGTTCGACACCTTCAAAGTTAACTATAATGCTATGAAGGATAAATGGTCGATAAGTGAACTGATTGCAATGTGTGTGCAAGAGGAGGATCGCCTGAAGCTGGTACAACCTGAAGCTGTTCACCTGACAACCACTGCTAATTCTAAGAAAAGGAAGGGTAATCAAGGTAATCAGACTGGAAATAAAGTCCAAAAGGATAATCACCATGGTGCCATTGCCACTGGCTCTAAACCCTTGACTAATAAACCTAGCTGCAAATTCTGTCGTGCAAAAGGGCACGGACAGAAAGATTGCCCTAAGTTCAAGGAATGGCTAGCTAAGAAAGGTAACATTCTTTATGTAATATTTGATTCCTTTACTACTGATGTCCCTGTTAATACATGGTGGGGTGACTCTGGTTCTATGGTCCATGTGACAAACTCAATGCAGGGATTCCTTACAATCCAGAAGCTACCAAAGGGCCAAAGAAAACTTAGAGTTGGAAGTGGTGATCTCTTAGATGTCGAAGCCATGGGAACTTTAAATTTACATATGAGTACCGGAAAGTGTATTAGACTAGTGGATACCTTATATGTACCGAGAATTACTCGGAACCTTGTATCCATATCTAGACTAGACCTTGAAGGTTATGTAATAATTCATGGTTGCGGCAAGATTGCCATTACTCATAATAATGAATTACTTGGTCGAGGTTTCTTGGATGGATTACTGTATAAATTAGAACTAGATCATAATTTCTCACAGTCTTTGTTGTCTCTTAATATTGATGACGTAACTAAGACAACAAAATCACCTAAACAATCAGAGAATTCCTCCATGTTGTGGCATAAACGTCTTGGCCACATCTCACGAGATCGAATGACACGGCTCGTAAAGGATGGAATCTTACCTTCTCTTGATTTTAGTGATTTTGAAACATGTATTAAGTGCCTCAAAGGCAAAATGGCGAAAGGGAATAAGAAAGGAGCCACTAGGAGTTCCAACTTGTTGGAAATAATTCACACTGATATTAGTGGTCCCTATCCCGCATCAATCACAGGACATACCTCATTTATTACATTCATTGACGATTATTCGCGTTATTTGCACCTATATCTAATTAAGGAAAAAATCTGAATCCTTACAAACTTTTATTGATTTTAAAACTTTGGTTGAAAACCAACTTGATCATAAAATAAAAGTTGTGAGATCAGATAGAGGAGGTGAGTATTATGGTAGACATACTGATATTGGTCAAGCTCCTGGTCCTTTCTATAATTTTTGCAAGGAACATGGCATAATTAACCAATACACCATGCCTGGTTCTCCTCAACAAAATGGTGTTGCTGAAAGGAGAAACAGAACCTTAATGGACATGGTGAGAAGTATGCTTGCTAACACTAACTTACCTACTTTCCTCTGGACTGAGGCATTAAAAACAGCTGTTCATATACTCAATAGGGTTCCATCAAAATCTGTCCCTAAAACTCCTTATGAGATCTGGACAGGTAGGAAACCGAGTCTAAAATATATGAAAGTATGGGGCTGTCCTGCCGAAGCAAAAGTCTATAACCCTAACTTAAAGAAACTAGATCCTAAGACCATTACGTGTTTCTTTATCGGTTATCCTGATAACTCAAAAGGTTATCGGTTTTACTGTCCTTCCCGCACTACGAGCATCATTGACACGCAGCATGCCACATTTCTTGAGAACTCAAAGATCAGTGGGAGCACGACAAATCATGACTCGGATTTGCAAGAAGTACAAGAAGCGGGGGGAAACCATTCTTCCGGTATCTTTATTCCTCCGATAATTCCTCTTGTACCCACCGCTGCTCCTAATATCACTGATCCTGCTCCTCCTAACCAAAATACCGAGGGAACATCATCATCGCTTCCGAACGCTGATCCTAATATCACTGATTCCACTCCTCCAGTTACTGAACCAGAAAATCAACTAAGGAGATCATCTAGGACTCGCAGGGCCACAAATTTTGATGATTTCGTAACCTTTTTAACTGAAGTTGAGAACATTGGAAAGCTTAATGATCCTACCTCTTATCGAGAAGCCGTTAATAGTGATCAGGCCACTCAGTGGAATGAAGCCATGATTGAAGAGCTTAATTCCATGCAGCATAATGATGTTTGGGACTTGGTTGAACTCCCTGAAGGATCCAAAACCATCGGTTGTAAATGGGTCTTCAAAACCAAATTAGACCCGAAAGGAAACATCGAACGCTATAAGGCCAGACTGGTTGCAAAAGGCTTTACTCAAAAGGAAGGAATCGATTATCAAGAGACCTTCTCTCCAGTCTCTCGTAAAGATTCTTTAAGGATCGTCATGGCACTTGTAGCTCATTATGATTTAGAGTTACATCAGATGGATGTCAAGACCGCATTCTTAAATGGAGATTTGCAAGAAGACGTATACATGCGACAACCTGAAGGATTCATTCCAGAAGGTAAAGAGCATATGGTCTGCAAGTTGAAGAAATCCATTTATGGGTTGAAACAGGCATCACGACAATGGTATCTCAAGTTCGATAAAATCGTAAAAGGGCAAGATTTTCTAAAGAATCAAGTGGATCAATGCACCTATCTCAAGATCAGTGGGAGTAACTTTATAATCCTTGTCTTGTACGTAGATGATATCCTACTAGCAAGTAACAACTTGGATATGCTGCATGAGTCGAAGCGGATGCTTTCGCAAAATTTCGACATGAAAGATCTCGGTGATGCCTCTTATGTCATTGGTATCGAAATACACCGAGATAGGCATAATGGTGTTTTGGGTCTTTCTCAAAATGCATATATTGAGCGTATCTTAAAACGCTATAACATGCAGAAATGTACACCCACTGTAGCTCCAGTAGTTAAAGGGGACGTGTTTGGTTCTTTCCAAGCTCCGAGCACTGAGATTGAAAAGGAAGAAATGAGGATGATACCTTATTCGTCTGTAGTAGGGAGCATTATGTATGCTCAGGTCTGTACTCGTCCGGATATCGCTTATATCGCTGGTATGCTGGGACGTTACTTATCTAATCCCGGAATAGCACACTAGAAAGCGGCTAAAAAGGTTCTACGATATCTGCAAGGGACCAAAGACTACAAATTGACTTATAGAAGAAGTGACAACTTAGAAGTAGTAGGATATTCTGATTCCGACTTTGCTAAATGCAAGGAAGATAAGAAATCTACTTCTGGGTATATATTTATGTTAGCTGGTGGACCTATCTCTTGGCGGAGTCATAAGCAGAAGCTGACTACAACGTCCACCATGATGGCTGAATACGTTGCCGTTTATAATGCCTCTTGTCATGGGATATTGTTAAGGAACCTGGTCAGTGGACTCAAAATCGTCAACTCCATCTCTAGACCATTGAAGCTTTACTGTGATAACTCAGCTGCCGTAACTTTCTCGAACAGTAACAGTTCAACTGGCGCTGGGCTGTATCTTGATACAAAGTATCTGTTTGTGCGCGAACGGGTTGAGGAAAATGTTCTTTGTATCGAGTACATAAGTACAAAAGAAATGCTAGCGGATCCAATGACCAAAGGTCTTCCTCCTAATGTCTTCGTAGGACACGTGTCGAAGATGGGGCTTACAAAAGACTTAATTTAATAGCATATTGTACTTATTGGTCATTATTATTATCTTAATAAAATTTTCCTCTATATTCAAATTTTGTTTGTATATTAGTTACACTTTGAGCTCATAATGGTGTATGGACATTATTGTAACAAAATTTGTCTTAGTCAATTGACCATTGTTTATTCAGTTTTAAATTTGAGTCATAGTTTAACTAGTGGGGGTCCTGAGTTGATATTCTTCTCTACGGCTGTACTTATTAGCTATGATTTCAGTTTAAAACAAAATGAGTATTATCCCGGCCGGACTTATTGATACTCATAGATAAAAGATCGCTTGGTCAAGTGGGAGAATGTTGGAACCACCTCAAAAGTGACCGTCACTGATCGTTTATCATTCCTGATATGATAATTGACAATAACTGAAATCCCTATGTCTAGTAAATATATGATGGGCGTATTTACTATTATTGACATACTATAGGGTTTCCCATTAGGTGATTGGAACTATGGGGATTATATCGCACATAATAAACACCAAGGGTTGAAAGTGTAAGATACTCTTATTATAAATAGAGTACCCTAATCTTTCTTAAAACCCTAATGACATATTGCTGATCACACACCAGCCGTGCGCCCCCTTAAGATCGGCTCTCTCTCTCTCAAGAATCGATCATCTTCATCTTCATCCCATCATTATACGATCACCTCGTTCTGGGAACCCGACAATCAATGGCGAATATGTTTAACGCTTTCACTGGATCCTCAGGATCATCGGGTATGATTTCTTACCATCTTATTTCCATTATCGATTACAAATCATGAATATTACTCCAACACTTTATATTTATTATGAGCTAATTACCTTAGTGGGTGTGGGTGTGAGCCAAACTTAAGACTAAGTAAGCAATATTTGGGAGTTATCGTTTGTACTAAATCTTAAGATTAGTCACTTGAGTCGGGATTTATACTCAATGCGGATAAGCCGATCACCTTGAAGTGTTAATATTAGATCCTTGACCTAGAGATGGACAGATTCGAAATACGGTTTACGTGATGTATAAAGATTTGAGAAGGTCTTTGATAAATACGTAGAGATACAAATTTTTGTATGATTTACTAAGGTTCAAAGGTTGGTCGAGATTTATATCATGAAGAGATTTGGTTATAAATCTTTATACTAACAAAACTTGATATTTTATCAACTTGGTTAAATCGACAAGATTAATATTTAGCAAAAGTGGGAACTTTGTGGCCATCATTCATAACGATTCACTTTCGAGAGATCGGAATTTTTATAAACACTTCGTGATGCAAAGTTTCTGACCATTTGGCTAACACGAATGTCTTAGAAAAAACTCACATCCATACCCTCTCTTTAATCCAAGAAGTTCATTTATGTACTTTAAGCACTTCAACAAAAAAAATTGATACTTTTTCTCATAACTCAAAGTACTAGAAGTTCATGAATGTCTCTGATTATTAGTTGATCAGTCATGTGGAAACGATCTCGGTATTACTACCACTTTATTACTTATAGCGATCATAGTGTCCGGTGTGCACTTGCACCTCCACTGTCACTGTGGCCACTTTGTGGACCTATACAATTTTCCGCTATCAGTATGCTAAAATATAGAAAACAAAAGAGATAAGTTAGAAATCTCTAAATTTGGAGAAATCTCTAAAACTTTATATAAGAGAAGGAAATGATATTTTAATTATTTTTCACCAATAAGATATATTGAAATTAAAAGTGTAGGAAAGAGAAATAATATTTTATTAAATGTACTGAATATTTTAATAATATAGTTGATGTTAAAATTGCTAAAATAGAGTAGTTGTTGGAGTTGAATGTAAAAAAAATTAGAGACCTTTTCTACTCGATTATAGACAAATTAGAGCATAATTGTTGGACATGCTCTACTAGTGAGCTTTAAGTTCAATGGGTAAATGAGGCCATAAGCCCGATAAACACTTACCTTGGTAAGCTCTTACTGGTTTAATTACCTTACCCGGTAAACATAACAATCACCGAAAATTTTACCCAATAAAAGGAAGGCAAGTATCAAGAGTCTTACCCGGTAAGTGAAGATGATGACTCTTACCTTGTAAACACTTATCAAGTTATAAATGCTTACCATCAATCCATTTTGATTGTCCGAGAATGTTACCGTATAAGTTAAACGAGAGTTATGACTCATGTCAGTAAATGCTTACAAAAAAAGCATTTGATAAATGGCCCTAATTAACTAATAATGGTCAATATAGTTGGTTGTTGGAAAATAAAGGAGAATATACTTGATTTAATGTGTGTTATATTGATTGAGTCTTTGTTTAAGTATCATATATGGTAGCCAAACGTGTTAGGGGTGTTTAGATGTAAGAATAACAGAGCGGTTTGGTGTTTAAAAGGTTGTGAATTGTCTATTTTCGTGTAGGGGTGGAATCAATCGATATTTCTAATATCGGTATGCAGGAAGCAACTTGGTAAGCACCTTGTAATTCATTCATGTTGCCAGTGACAAATCCAAATACTTGGCGACTCAGGGAACACATAAGGGTGTCAAGAATTCTGAAACCGGATAACTCATCTGAACAAAACAGTTCGGTTACCTGAATAAGGATAACTTATTCGATTCAGATTTTTGTTATTTTTACCGTTTCGGTCAAACCGTATAACACATATACTATTATTTTATATATGTACAATAACTAAAAAGTTGATAAGTTGTTTCAAATAAGTCAATAAGTTAGAATATAATGACTTATCAAAAACTCCTTATCACCGATACCAAACCGCTAAAAACACTTTTATTCTTTAACCATCTAAACACTAAAAAATGCTTATTACCCGTACCACAACGGAATAAGTTAATAAGCACCTTAAATAAGCAATCCCAATCACCCCCTACCGTGTTTCATTGAAAATTACATATGACTAATTGACAGCTAACTATATGTATGAATCAATGTTCTAAATGATGTGAGTCGTGGCGAGAAAGTGACATCAAATCTCAAGCCTTACGAGTTATGGCAAAACTACAACATTTTTTAAGTTGTGCCCTAAGGCGACATATGTATACATATACTTGTGTGTATTGGTGTGCAGAATGACCCCTATACCAATATAAATGCATATAAAATTATAAAACTAAAAATGAAAAAATAACCATTTATATCAATATATATTGAGTTTATAAAAAAATGATATATCAAGGGTGCAAAATTGGGATTAAATATTTAGAGTTTTGTCTTTATGTTTCCTTTTATTGTTTATTTAAGCATGAGGTGTCATACATAATTATCATCTATCCCCGAGTTATATATATTTAAAAAGGTAAGAGAGAAAACTCATGTTTAACAAAATAACGCGTCGTAACATGCCATAATACATCATAACGCGTTACAATCGAAGTCAAGTCTTAGGGGGTGTTTGGTTGGGGGTATTGATAAACCCAAGATCTAATCAAGATAGAGAAGATATGAATTCGTCATCCATTTCACTCAAGAACACATTACAAGATTAGGAGTTCTTTACAAGTGTTTCTCTCTCTAGAATATAAGAATATGAGTTAAGTATGTCTAGCGTCCCACCAACTAATACACAACAAAACCTATTTATACTAAACACAATACAAGGTGTAAACAACACAATACAACTCAATACATTGACTTTGACTTTGACCTTTCTATATTTAAACCTTGAAGACATATTGCACTAACAGCTGTTTAATTTGATATAAAACAATTTTTCTTATTAATTATATTGGTTTAACCAAAGAGCATCAATGAAATGCTCATTCTCATTCCTATTCTCGTGCATTCCCATTCCTTAAAATAAACCAAACGCCCCCTTACAGTAGAGCCACATGGGTTAACGTGTCGACAAAGTCAAGCCTTAATGCCATAACAAGTTATTTAGATCGATAATATGAATATGTGTTGGTTTAAAAAACTATAACAAACATAAAAACTTGTAAATATGAAAATTTGAAACAATTGCATCTGAATATATATATATATATATATATATATACACTAGTGTTAGGCCCGCACGTTGCGCGGTGATGATAATGTATTTTAAAGATAATCAACCGAGTTAAAATGAAACGCAAGTCATCAATATATATATATATATATATATATATGTGTGTGTGTGTGTGTGTGTGTGTGTGTGTGCGCATTAGATCATGTGAGAAGTGTCATTTTTGGTGAGAAGTGTGAGAAGTGCTTTTAAACCGTTGATCATTTTTAATCAAATACTCTCCCATGAATTATGGCTTAAAAGAGAATTTATCCGGTGCATCTTATCTTGCTGCATCTCATCCTAATGTTCGTCTATTTCTCATCCAACAGTTGATAACCACTTCTCACGTTTCTCAACAAATTTGGCACTTGGTATTCACCATTTACACTATAATATTTACCATTTTGTTGGTTTTGATTCCAACCATGGTTATAGATTTCAAACCTTCTATCTCTCAATTTTAGACAATATGGATTCGCCATAACCCGCTTCATCGACCGCATCATCATCATCCATAGACACCGACGAGCTTTTGGCGTGCTTAAACAACGTTGGCATATACTTCATAACCCAGCACGCGGATGGCATCCGACAAGATTGGGAAACATTATGTACGCTTGTGTCATATTACACAATATGATACTCGAAGACGAAGACCATGCCATTTGTGGTGGCGATGAAAACGACCTTTTCACGGATGATATTGAAACACAAATCAGTGAGGAACAACGCGCGGCAAATGTTCGAGAAGTCAAAAACCGGGACACTCATAATAACCTTCGGTCGGATTTGGTCGAACATATTTGGCGTATCCAAGTTCCCAACAACGACGACGAGTAGATTTTTAATATTTTGTAATTTTTAATTTTTTAATGGGTGATATGAATTTTTATTTTTATTATTTATCTTATTTTTATTTATTAAAAAATATATAAATATTTTTATTTTGTTAAATAATTAAATGTATAAATAAAAGAATTAAAAAAGATGAGGTGGCAAGTGGGTTCATTGGGTTCATTGGGTAGTGGTACTCCACTTTTGGGTAAGGATTGGATAAGGAGGGTAGGAAAGAGAAAAGCTGAAGTGGCGCTGAGGTGGCAAGTGGGTTCATTGGGTACAGGTACTCATGGCCTTAGAAAGAAACTGATGTTTATAAAATAACCGTCATATTATTTTCATAAAGTAGTATAGATATTATGATTCTAACCATGGTTATCGATTTCAAGACCTTTCATCACCCTTTTATATATCCTCACTATCTTCTTCCAAATAATAATCTTTCCACCAATGTGGGATGATGAAACTCAACCACATTTCAAGATTTAAGGAATACTCAAACCTCAGGGTGCCAAGTCACTCTTGCAACAATCTTTACCGAGAATTTATAGTTACCATCAGGATCGTGGGGGAGTTGGGGAAGCAGGAACACGGAGGTTGGAGGAGAGAAATGGGGCAGGGAAAGTTTGTGGAATCGTGGAAGAAAATTAGGGAGAAGAAGTAGGTCGTGGTTTAGAAAGAAACTGATGTTTAGAAAATAACCGTTATATTATTTTCATAAAATAGTATAGATATTATGATTCTAACCATGGTTATCGATTTCAAGACCTTTCATCACCCTTTTATATATCTTCATTATCTTCTTCCAAATAATAATCTTCCCACCAATGTGAGAAGATGAAACTCAACCACATTTCAAGATTTGAGGAATATTCAAACCTCATGGTGTCAAGTCACTCTTTGTGGTTGTTCCTTTAATATATATATATATATATATATATATATATATATATATATATATATATATAGGGGTGGGTTCAAATGAAAACTCATTTTCAATTGTGAACATGAGGACAAGTCACAACCATTGATCAAAATTTGAAAAACTAATCAATGGTTAAAACTTAATGAAACCAATTGAGAAGTGATTAGGGACAAATATGGAAATTTGAATCAGCCCCTACCATCTTTGACTTTTTATTTTCTTTTTTAATTAAAAAACTTTTACCCCTTAAAGTTTAAAATAAATTATCTTAAAAATTAATAATATTTTAATCAAACAAATTACATCAAAAACACGAGAATTTCGTGCTCTTCGATATGACATCCATCTCGATATAGTTTTTCTTCATTTTAACCGTTTTTACGTGAAATGCTATGTATGTGTTATATTCAGTATGAATATGTATGCACGTTTCCTGCTGTCCATATTCAGTATGAATAACAAAGGGGAACGTTTATTCACTATTCATGACGAATAACACAGTATTTAAAATGTGTTGGGTCACCAAAGATTTGAAATTGACTCACCGATGTTTTCCCTATAAATCCTACTTTGAATATTTTAGTTTAGTTCTTTACATGACTTGTACAAAATAGCAAATGTTCGGTGAAGTCGAAGATCAACCGAAACCAAGCTTGAAGACTCTCTACTTGTGGAAAATAGAAGACTCTTCTCAACAAACAAACAAGTCATTGTCTACCGAATTTATCCTCACAATTCGGTGGACATTCTCTCCACCGATGTTCCATCAAAATTCGGTGGACATCCTCCCACCGAAGTTGTTTTCAGAAATCGGTGGACCACAACCCACCGATGAGGACACTCAAATCGGTGGGATCTATGTGTTATCAAAATAAGTGATTTTCTCTTTACAGATTGTTTCAAGTTCCAAGGTCAATTGTATCGGTGGAACCTCATCGGTGCAAATGTCTTGGGATATTCCAAGAAGATCATTTATTATGGGACAATATCCTTTGCCAGATAAAAGTGACTATTTGTCCTTTTATCCATTATCTGTTCAAGCCTCTGTCAACAGCATGGGTTCTATTCCTAGTACCTAGTAAAAGGTGATATGGACATCTCAGCTTTTCAGAAGTCAACATCCTCAGCAAATATGGTGATGACAAGTGTCCCAAGCATTTAATTCTCAGTACACTCCATCCCACTATAAAAGGAAGAAGACCTCTCCATGCATTACTACGCTTTCTGGATTTCTCTCAGTGCAAGATTTTCATATTGCTTGATAACTTTATAGCTTTGCTCTTAGTGTTCTCTGCTATTTTGTTTAGTATACTTTGTGAAAGATTGTTAGAATAGTTTATCTGTTCTTTTCCGCAACAGTCTTTAAGTTTCTTTGTGTAATTCTAGTTGAAAGATTTTCAATAAAAGAATTAAAATTGTGAAAACTTTTAAGTATTGTATTCAACCCCCCCCCCCCCCCCCTTCTACAATACTTGTTAAGCCATCTGGGACTAACAAGTGGTATCAGAGCGGAAAGTTTAACTCCATAAACTTGATCTGCGATGGCTGCCTCTTCTTCTTCAACCATTGAAAACTCCTTTCAAAACAATTTTTCTGAGAATGGCTCCATAACAAAACCGCCTAAGTTTAATGCTAACAACTTTTCTCTGTGGAAAAGCCGCATGATGCTATTCATGGAAGGAGTGGATACTAGATATCCAACCATTCTCAAAGAGGGACCTATCATCCCCAAAGTTTGGGCTCGCTATGAAACGCAGAGGCCTGGTAAAGAAACCATGGAAAAAGAAATCTCTAGTGATTCTGATGAAGAAAAATCCAGTGCTACTGGTCGTTACATCCTCAAAAATCCTAAGAAATATACTGATGAAGAAAAACGTTTGGTTTCTCTCGACTCTAAGCTAAGAGCAATTATTGCACTCTCACTTCCTTATGAGGTCTATCACTCTCTGGTTAACTTTGAAACTGCTAAAGAGATGTGGACCACACTGTGTACTGTACGAGGGTACAGTGGAAGTAAAGAAATGTAAAAAGATTGGTCTTATTAGAAAATATGAACTCTTTGCTTTTGAAAAAGGAGAATCTCTTCCTAGCTACTATAATCGTTTCAACTCTCTTTTAAATGATCTGAAGTTATTGGGCAGAGTCTATGATAATGAGGAAGTCTTAAGCAAGTTCATGGATTGTCTTCCAGAATTTTGGGAGAATATATGTACTTGCATTAAAACTACCAAGGACCTTGAGTTCATGCCCTTAACTGTCCTGTATGGAACTCTCTTCAATTTTGAGCAAACCAAGTTACAAAGGAAATCTTTCATCAAAGAGATAAAGAGCTCTTCTATAGCTCTTGTCAGTGAAAGTTCCAAGAAATCTCAAAATGTTCCTAGAATCACCTATCCGTCATCAGACTCTGACAATGACAGCCAAAATAACTCTACCCACCAAACGGAGGCATATCTTAGTGATGCTGATGATGAAGGTAAGGAAATTATGGTTGAACAATTGTCTGAAGAAATGGCAATGATGGCTGGCTCTAAGAACAAATTTCGTCCTTTCAACAAATCCAGAAATTTTAGAAAATCTTCATCTTCCAATACTTCATCTGATAAGACAAATGAAGAGTGCTATAACTGTGGCAAGAAAGGACACTTTGCATCCGAGTGTAGGAGCAAGCGTGTTACTAAGTCTAGAAACCCATCCTCTGACAAATATTCTTCAAAGAATGAGAAACCCAGAAATAATCCTTTCAAATCAACCTTTTCCAAAAAGGATCCCCAATCCTCTTCCTTAGACCATCAGGAGCGTGCTGAGAAGTATAAAGCCAAGTACAAGAAAGAGAAAGAAAGGAGTGAGGGTCTTGAAAGAAAAGGAAAAGGTCTAATGGCAGAAACTCATGACTGGGATGAAGAAGACACCTCTGACAGTGATTCTCACAATATGTGCTTCATGGCCTTTTCTGAAGAGATGAAGGATTCTGAAAAAGCTACCTCTCCAATGGCTCTTGTGTCGACTGGGTGCTCGACAACTTATGCTCAGGTACATCCTTTTAATGATATGACAGATAGTGAAAAGATATATGCTTATGAATCTTTAACTAAAGACTTTTATTCTGTCAAAGATAGCAAGAATAGAAAATCTGCTCAAGTGAAAGAACTCAAATTTGAACTTGAAATTTGCATGTCTAAACTTGAAAATTTTGAGGAAATCAAAGCTGAGCTTGAGGACTTGAAAACAATAAATCATGTGATTTCAAAAGAAAAAAACTCGCTTTTTAAGAAACTTAAAAGAGATCAAGAGGTTGTAAGAAAATGGATAGATTCTTCAAAAAATCTTGAACAAATCTTTCAAAGCCAAGTCGGTGGAAATAGCAAAATCGGTCTAGGATTTGGCAAAGTCCATCCTGAAGCTTCTTCCCATGCACTTATTCCTATCTCTAGTGTGTGGGATGATGCCTCTGTTTCAAGTTCTTGTGATTCCATTTCCTTAAATTCTTTAGATCTGGGTGAAGCTCTAAAATATGGAATGTTTATAAAAGCAAAAGAGGCATCCTCAAATCAATTCTTTGAGAAACATGACTCTGATGACGTTTCAAAACTCATCCTTGATCTCTCAAAAGGATCAACCATTGATGAAGCCTCATCCTCTAACTCCTCAAAAGTCATCTTGCTGAAAAGATCAAACCCCACCGATGTCAACACCGATGATCCTCCCATACCTCTCCATGAGTTGTTAAAGTCTATTCACATAGATGAATACTCTGAACCTAAGCCCTCAAAGATTCCCAAAAGAGAACCTCAAGTTCCCACAAAAAGTTTTTCATCTTCTAACAAAGGGAAATCGGTGGCCGAATCTGTGGCCGATTTCCATCCCAAAAGATTTACTTCAAAGAATTTTTCTGGTAACTCTTCTATTCTTCCAATTCCAAGATCAGTACTTTTGAAAAAGTCAAACTCCAAAGAATCCTCCAACTCTCCAACCCACAACACTGACAAAGGAATTCTTGGGTCCAAACCTTCTGCTTTGTTCTCTTCTAACAAGGTCATAAAAACTAATGTTAAAAGCCAAAACAGGAAAAGTGGTCATAGTGTTAAAAAGGTTTTTATCTATAGAAAATGCTATAACTGTGGTGACACGTTTCACATGGCTAAGGATTGTCCCAAGGAAAGAATAGATAGAACCAAACCTAAGGACTCATTTTCTTCTAACCCCAAAGGACCCACTACAAAATGGGTACCAAAGAACTAATCTGTGTGTGCATGCAGGTTTTTTAGCACCATCAAATATGGTATCTGGATAGTGGGTGCTCACGCCACATGACGGGAAACAAATCTCTTCTCATCAACTATGTGTCTGGAAAATGTCCATTTGTCACTTTTGGTGATAACTCTAAAGGCTACACCAAAGGTTATGGAACTCTCACTAATGGATCTGTCACTTTCAATAAAGTGGCATTTGTTGAAGGCCTCATGCATAATCTTCTCAGCATTAGCCAACTGTGTGATCTTGGATATAAAGTTATCTTTGAACTTTGTGTCTGTACTGTGGTGGACAAGAACTTTAACGTGGTATTATCTGGTAAAAGGATGGAAAATGTCTATATCATTGATATGGGACTAAATAACAATTCATCAAATGGCCGCTTTATGTCAGATGACACATCCAAAAGAAACTGGTTGTGGCATAAGCGTCTCTCTCATCTAAATTTCAAAACTCTTCATAAAATCTCCAACAAAGAGCTAGTGACTGGCATGCCCAAGTTGAACTTTGTCAAAGAGAAGTTGTGTGATGCATGTGAAAAAGGGAAGCTCACCAAGACTTCTTTCAGGACCAAGCAATGTTCTTCCATCACTCTTCCTCTCCAGATGCTGCACATGGACCTATGTGGACCAGTCAACACTCCAAGTCTAAGAGGCAAAAGGTACATTCTTGTGATTGTTGATGAGTTTACTAGATATACTTGGGTGTCTTTTCTCAGGTATAAAAGTGATGCAACTGAAGAAATCATCAACTTTGTCAAGAAAAATGAAGTTCTTAATGGTCAACTTGTTCGTTCGGTAAGAAGTGATAACGACACTGAATTCAGAAACAGTGCTCTTGAAGACTTCTTCACTGAGAAAGGAATTTCTCAAAACTTCTCTGCAGTCCGTACTCCTCAGCAAAATGGAGTGGTGGAAAGGAAAAACAGAACTCTATGTGAGGCTGCAAGATCCATGCTAAGTGAATCCAACCTACCCACATATTTTTGGGCTGAAGCTGTTAATACTGCTTGCTTTACCCAAAATAGGTATGTGATATCCAAAAGACATGATAAAACCCCATATGAAGTTTTCCATGGCAGAAAACCAAACATTGGTTTTCTTCATGTTTTTGGCTGTGTGTGCTTTATTCTAAATGACCGTGACAATCTTGGGAAGTTTGATCCCAAAGCTGATGAAGGAATATTTGTTGGATACTCTCTATCCTCCAAAGCATATCGTGTGTTCAACCTCAGGAGAAAATGCATTGATGAGTCCATTCATGTCAAATTTGATGATCTTAGATCATCATCTCTGTCAAATGATGATGATGAATTACACAGATGGATCTCTTCATGCATCGGTGATGCCCCTTTATCAAACTCCACCGATACTCCTTTCACACCCTCCAATCCATCTCCTTCAAATAACCAGTCGGGTCACCCTCTATATTTCCCACCGAAACTGACCATGTTTCCACCAATGTGCTCTCTCCCACCAATGTGCAACTCTCCACCGACGAACTGCCTTTCACCGATCCAATTTCTTCCACCGAAAATGTTGCTTGCCACCGAACCTCTGATCCCACTCCATCTTCACCTCTAACACAAAATATTCCACCAGCTTTACCTCCTGCAACCAAATGGACCAAAGATCACCCCATAGATCAAATCATCGGTGATCAACAAGCAGGTGTCCAAACACGTAGAGGAATTGGGAATATTTGTCTCTATGTGAATTTTCTCTCTCTTATTGAACCTAAGAAGATTGATGAAGCTCTTGCAGATCCCTGTTGGATCACTGCCATGCAAGAAGAGCTCTCTCAATTTAAGAGAAACAAAGTTTGGAGATTGGTTCCCAAACCCCGACAGAAAACAATCATTGGAACCAAATGGATCTTCAGAAATAAAATGGATGAAGATGGTACAGTTATCAGAAATAAAGCTAGACTGGTTGCTCAAGGATACCGACAGGAAGAAGGCATTGATTATGATGAAACCTTTGCCCCGGTTTCAAGACTTGAAGCAATAAGAAACTTTCTGGCTCATGCTGCCTACCGAAATTTCAGAGTATTTCAAATGGATGTTAAAAGTACCTTCCTCAATGGGGAACTTGCAGAGGAAGTCTATGTGAAACAACCTTCTGGCTTTGAAGACCCAGCTCATCCAGACTATGTGTACAAACTTGACAAGGCACTTTATGGTCTCAAGCAAGCTCCACGTGCTTGGTATGACACTCTTGCCAACTTCCTTCTAAAGCATGGATATTCCAGAGGTAAAATTGACAACACTCTCTTCATCAAGGAAACCTCAGGTAATCTTATTCTTGTCCAAATCTATGTTGATGACATCATCTTTGGTGCCACTGATGAGTCACTATGTGATGAGTTTGCTTCTCTCATGATGAGTGAATATGAGATGAGCATGATGGGAGAGCTTACATTCTTTTTGGGCCTTCAGGTCAAACAGTCATCAGAAGGGATTTTTATTAACCAAAGTAAATATATTCGTGACCTTCTGAATAAATTTAATTTTTTAGATAGCTCTCCTATGAAAACCCCCATGGCTCCACCTTTGAAACTCAATGCTGATCTTAAAGGTGAATCTGTGGATGTTACCCTCTATCGAGGCATGATTGGTTCTCTTCTGTACTTAACTGCTAGCAGACCCGATATTATGTTTGCTACTTGTCTATGTGCCCGTTATCAGGCCAATCCTAAAGAATCACACTTAAAGGCTGTAAAACGGATTTTTCGGTATCTCAAGGGTACTTTGCACTTGGGTCTTTGGTATCCCAAAGACTCAGGTTTTGAACTAATTGGGTATTCAGATTCAGATTATGCAGGTTCCCAGATTGATAGAAAGAGTACTACAGGAAGCTGCCAGCTTCTTGGTGGCAAATTGGTAAGTTGGTCCAGCAAGAAACAAAACTCTGTGTCAACCTCTACTGCTGAGGCTGAATATGTAGCTGCTGGAAGCTGCTGTGCTCAGATCCTATGGATGAGAAATCAACTCCGGGACTATGCTCAAATCTACTCCAAAGTCCCAATTCTGTGTGATAACTCAAGCGCAATAGCTATTGCAAACAACCCAGATCTTCATTCCAGATCAAAGCACATAGATATCAGATATCATTTCATCAGGGACCACATCTCCAAAGGTGACATTGAGTTACATTTCATTCCCACCGATCTACAGCTTGCTGATTTGTTCACCAAACCCCTAGATGAAGGCAGGTTCAACTTTCTCATAAGTGAACTTGGAATGTGCAACTTTCAATAACTATGTGCTCTCTTTCTACCGATCTCTCATCGGTAGACACCTTTCTCTTTTCGCCTTCTTCACCGACATCTTTTCCTCCACCGAAATAACATTTCGGTGGCCTTAAGTTCCAATTCTGTGTGTTCAAATATGTGTGCTTTCTACACCGAAACCCACCTCCGCTTCAACTCCGAAGCCTCCACCGAAATCTCATATCGGTGGACTCAATCTCTTGTTCATATCCTAAACTCCACCGACGCCTCTCAAACCTTCACACCGAAGTCTTTTCGGTGTTCAAAAACAGCTACACCGACATCCTTCTTGAACTTTGGTAGAAAAGTATACACCGACTTGTTTTACACCGAGATTCAAATCTCTGTCCACCGAAATCAACCACCGATTCCCAAATCTTATCCCTTACGCTTCCCCATGCCCATGCCTACATCACCCCTACAATCCTAGGTGTCAGAGACTTTGACCCTTCCTTTTCATGAAAACCCGTTTCAGCCTCTCACCCCGAAACATCATGATTACCATTTCGCATTTATTTACTTTATTTAAACCATCTTTAACCGTTCCCTCTCTCTTTTTGAATTCCTACACTCTTTTCTCTCACCCTTATAAAACCCCATCTTCCTCACCATTTCGATTCTCTCAAACCTGCAACCTCTCGAACCCCTCTCATCCCTTAACCCTTCTTCTCCATTATCTTACTTCCCACACTTGCTCTCTCTCTCTCTCGACCTCATCTCACTCAATGGCATCTTCCAGAAATGCAACTCCCACCCGGTTTGAAGATCTCAAGTTCAACCCATGCAATCACGTCGCTCGTTTCGAATCAGATCCATCTCATCCCGAGTTCTTCACGATAGCTAAGTTTCTCACTCGCTCCCCTCTCCTTCATGCTTTTTCTTGCAACCCCAAGATGAGCAAAATGCTCATTGGGAACTTTTGGTTAACCTGTGTGTACGATCCTTCAAACGAAGCCATTCACGCCTCCATTCTTACCAACGAAGAAGGTGATCACGACCTTACGTTTGGGGTCGACGATGTTCACCTCGCCCTAAAGATTGACGCTTTTTCGGCCTACGAAGACATGTATGTGGAAACCATACATGAAGATGTTATTCAAGCCACCGGCTATGTGATCGACTCCTCCTCCAAAAGTTCTAAAGGCCCCGGTACTCTTCTCCGTAGCAAAATGGGAGGCATCTGGAACTTCTTCTTTGCCCATGTTATTCACTGCCTCTCTCGCAAAACTAGTGGGCATGATCAATCACCGTCATACATCACAAAGCTCGCCCATGCCCTCATCTTTCAAAGAAAAGTCGACTTCGCCCAATACTTCTTTTCTGAACTTGTCGAGGTAATCAAGCATCCCAAGAAGTGTTACGTTGCCTATCCGCGGTTCATCTCGATGATCATTCAGCACAAACTCAACAAGGCTTTAGAGACGGATCGAAAATCTCAAGCGCCCCGATTCACCTATGATTGGTCTTCCCCAGTTGTCGGTCTCAAAACACTAAATGTGGGACCTCTCGCCACCGACAACCCGTTAAGACAAGGTATGATTTCTCTCGCTCTCTCTCCCGATCTACATTGGGGCGATGCATAAATTCCCGGATTTAAACACCCGGAAGTTCCCGAAGCACCCCATGCTGTAGTGGCCCCATCCTTCCTTACTCGAGTAAAGTCGGGTGGCGCGAAAAAGAAACAACGTACGGCCCCCGACACCTCCGCACCCGCTTCTAGAACTATACCACCGAGAGATCCCTCGGAGGCTTCCCCGGTTCAATCCCCTTCTCATAAGCGGATGCACTCGTCTTCCCCTTCGAGATCTCTTTCAAAGAGGTCTCGGAAACCATCGGCCCCACCGACTAATCCAACTGTCGATTCTCGAAAATCGCCAGTTGTTGAACTTCAACCCTCCGGGCCAAGGGAATCCGCCATTAACCTCACCGACTCCTCTGTTGCCTCTCAAAAGGTTTCAGTTGTACAATTGGAGGAACCTCAACCTACCTCCCCACTCGATTCTTTAGGTGGTGGAGATGACCTCGAGGTCTCTCCCCTCGAGGGTACTGATTTTTCACTTCACGACTTTCCACCCGATCTCTATGAGATCGATGATGAAGCACAACTCGCCTTGAGTTCCCCCCCATTAACTCCACCCCACATGATTTCTTTGATTTTCTTTTAGCGGACACTGGTTCTCCCCGAACCATCCCGTCCACCGAAGAGAATCCCACCGAGTCTCCCTCGCCGAAGAACCAATCCACACCACCGATCGTATCCCCACACCGATCGCCTACCCCACACCGATCACCTACACCCCGAAGGTCTCCCACACCGACACGTCAGGGTTCTCCTCACCAAAATCCTCCTCCACCGAGAATCCTCTATACCGATGAAATGTCAACTTACCTCCCAAATCGCATCACCGAAGCAGATCCCCAACGCCTCCGATTTTCTTTCCCAGAAATCGGTGGTCAGACCTCTTCACACATTGGCCGCCCCTCTGCTTTTCTTCAATCCACCATTTCGTTGATCTCCCAAGCAAACTCCAGAATAACCATGCTCGAGTCTCAGTTGCCACAAATTCTTCTCGATGCCATTACCGATGCCCTGCGGCCTATAAATGATACAGTATCTTCCCTATCTTCAAAAGTGGAGTCTTTCTCAAAATCCTCCACCGACACTACCAACACCGAGCAATCCCAATGGGAGATGGACTTGGGTGATTTCTCCTTGGTTCCCGATACCACCACTACAAGCTTGGCTTCTCTGCACTCAAAGTTTGACAAAGTGTTTCATGAATTGGGTTTTAAGCTTCCGGCTGTTGCTGAGGGGGAGAAAACTACTGCTCGACCGAAATTGCCATACATCAAGAGATCTACCAGCAACAAGACTCCACCGAAAACCTCTCCGCCATCACCTAAATCTTCACCGACATATACAGGGACCACCGAATCAGTCTCTTCACCGATCAAGTCCCCATCGGCCGTGGAAATTAATGCATCAACTGAGGGGGAGCAATCCAGCAAAGCTCCCAAAGACAAAGGCAAGAAAGTTATTTCGGCCGAAGACTTGGCAAAAGAAGAAAAGAAGAAAAAGGATTTGGCTAAGTATGGGGCTCGACCTGAAGGTGCTGAAACTCTTAAACTCAAGCCTCCATCCCAAGAAACCACCACCGATCTCGGTCTTTCTCCTCAAGAAATTTAGGAAGCTAAACTTGCTCAAATTTCTTTAGATAAATCTAAAGCCCTCTCCCTGAAAGCTGTCGAAGAAGAAGCCGCAAAAGCAAAATCCACCGATGCCATCGAAATCCAGAAATCGGTACTGAGTGCCATTGAAGAAGAAAAGAATGACGAAATAAGTTGGTATAAGAAGACCATGCACCACCGAAGTAGCAGAGCCTAAATCTCAAATGTTAAAATTGCTACTTCCAAAGTCAACCCGAAGGATATCAGGCTAATCATCAACAGAGATGATGGTTCGCTGAAAAGTTTAACAGATGCTCATCTCAAAAATCTCTGCCTCACCGAATGGTATGAGATCTCTAAGCATCTAGTCAAAAGTGCAAACCCGAAGAAATACACTTTTATCAAATGCATTGAAGGTTTGATGGAAAGGATGAAGGAGATCAAAAGAAAACACAACGTCATCCTCTCCTCCGATGAAAGGGCGAAACTTCAATCGATGAAAGAAGAAATCCGTCTTCCCATAGTCAAGAATCCTACCGACAAGGTGTTCAAAGAAATGGCAACGGAAGGGAAGATTCCAAATGTGAGCAACTTAAATCTTTCCCTCCCTACTTCGGTGCCATATCCTACTACGACTTTGAGCCTCTCACCGATTCCCGGGCTGTTCTTCAATGATGGTTACGGTCGTCGTGCTTTCTTCAGATTTGCTCAAATTGCCATAGCCGACACCCTGTTTCTTCAAGGCATCACCAACCTATTTCCAAACATTCCCGAAGCTCAACCTTTCTTCAGAAATGTGTTGGAAGAAATCAAGCGCAGACAAACCACCGAGAAATAGGCTCTCACTCTCAATAGGTACTTGTAAAAGGTTGTTTCTCATTTTGATAAATGTACGAGAAAACTTATCTAAATACAAGTACCTTTCTATTTGAATTTTTTTTTGGTACATAACCTTACTTATATTTACTTGTAAATACTGTACATAGTATACATACTCATACAAAAGAAAAAGATCAAAAAGAACAAAAAGAATGGTCCATGTGAAAAGAACCCAAAAAGAGTAAAAAGGGTCAAAATGCATTTTACCTTTTCAATACTCTTAAATATTCTAAGAAAGGAGCTCAAATTCAAATAGGGGGAGATTGTTGGATCACCAAAGATTTGAAATTGACTCACCGATGTTTTCCCTATAAATCCTACTTTGAATATTTTAGTTTAGTTCTTTACATGACTTGTACAAAATAGCAAATGTTCGGTGAAGTCGAAGATCAACCGAAACCAAGCTTGAAGACTCTCTACTTGTGGAAAATAGAAGACTCTTCTCAACAAACAAACAAGTCATTGTCCACCGAATTTATCCTCACAATTCGGTGGACATTCTCTCCACCGATGTTCCATCAAAATTCGGTGGACATCCTCCCACCGAAGTTGTTTTCAGAAATCGGTGGACCACAACCCACCGATGAGGACACTCAAATCGGTGGGATCTATGTGTTATCAAAATAAGTGATCTTCTCTTTACATATTGTTTCAAGTTCCAAGGTCAATTGTATCGGTGGAACCTCATCGGTGCAAATGTCTTGGGATATTCCAAGAAGATCATTTATTATGGGACAATATCCTTTGCCAGATAAAAGTGACTATTTGTCCTTTTATCCATTATCTGTTCAAGTCCCTGTCAACAACATGGGTTCTATTCCTAGTACCTAGTAAAAGGTGATATGGACATCTCAACTTTTCAGAAGTCAACATCCTCAGCAAATATGGTGATGACAAGTGTCCCAAACATTTAATGCTCAGTACACTCTATCCCACTATAAAAGGAAGAAGACCTCTCCATGCATTACTACGCTTTCTGGATTTCTCTCAGTGCAAGATTTTCATATTGCTTGATAACTTTATAGCTTTGCTCTTAGTGTTCTCTGCTGTTTTGTTTAGTATACTTTGTGAAAGATTGTTAGAATAGTTTATCTGTTCTTTTCCGCAACAGTCTTTAAGTTTCTTTGTGTAATTCTAGTTGAAAGATTTTCAATAAAAGAATTAAAATTGTGAAAACTTTTAAGTATTGTATTCAACCCCCCTTCTACAATACTTGTTAAGCCATCTGGGACTAACAAAATGAATAATACAACATTCAGGATGAATAATACACGAATTTTTGATTAATGTATTATTAAACATGAACCATGTATTATTCACCTTGAATGTTGTATTATTCATCCTGAATGATACATTATTCATGATGAATAATATATGAATGACCCGTTAAGATGTGAACACATGACGCACTCTCTTTGTTTTCCGATTCACAACCGCGACTTGGTTTTATTCTTTATGAATATGTATGCACATCTCCAGGTGTCCACATTCAATATGAATAACAAAGGTGAACGTTAATTCACTATTCATGATGGATAATACAATATTCAGGATGAATAATACAGTATTCAGTATGAATAATACATTATTCATTAAGAATAATACATTATTCATTAAGAATAATACATGAGTGACCCGTGAAGGTATGGAGACGTGACACACTCTCTTTCGTTCCTCGGTTCACAATCGAAACTCGTTAGGTTCCCGATTCATCTCGATGGGTGTTGGGTTACGGTAATGAAGAACACAATACCTTAGGACGTTGAAGAAAGTGTTGTAGAAGGTGATGTCGAGTTACGGACTTACGGTGTCGAGATGTTATAAACACTTGAATACATAAATATTCATAATGAATATAACACATATATGACATTTCACGTAAAAACGGCTAAAACAACAAAAAAAACTATATCGAGATGGATGACATATCGAAGAGCACTGAATTCTCGTTTTTTTGATGTAATTTGTTTGATTAAAATATTAGTAATTTTTAAGATAATTTATTTAAACTTTAAGGGGGTAAAAGTTTTTAATTAAAAAAGAAAAAAAATGTCAAATATGGTAGGCGTGAGTTTAAATTATCTTTCCTTTTTACCCCTAATCACCTTAATTAATAATTTCAATTAAAAACTCTATTTAATATGAGTCATTTGATCAATAGAGATGGAAAGGTCAAGATTCGTCCTCACGTTCACAATTGAATTTGAGTTTTCATTTGAACTTTCCTCTCTCTCTCTCTCTATATATATATATATATAGGGGTGGTATTTTTTGCAAACCACTACATTTGTGGAAACTATGCAACCTAACTATATACCATAAGATTAAATCACCAATGGTCAGGATTCATCCGATGGCATAAATTGTAAATACTTTACTTTTTGTAATTATTTTACTAAACAAAACACCCGTATAAGGGCATATTTGTCCATAATTTTTGGCATCATATTTGTCATCTCGTATGGTCAGAATTTTTGGCATCCCTTTCTCTCTCTCCATAAACCCTACTCCACTCCCTCTCTCCATCTCCGATCAAAACCGCCGCCACCGCCGGCAACATGCACCACCACCACCGCTGCTGTCTACCACCACCGCTGCTGTCCACCACCACCGCTGCTGTCCACCACCATCGCCGCTACTGTCCACCGCTGTTGTCCACCACCACCGCCGCCACTGCTGTCCACCACCGCTGGATTCATGATTTTGTGTTCATGAAGATTTTCTGGGTTGAAGATTTCATGGATTCATGATTTTTGGGTTGAAAGATTTCATGGGTTGAAGATTTCTGGGTTGAAAGAGTTCATGGATTCATGATTTTGTGTTCATGAAGATTTTCTGGGTTGAAGATTTCATGGATTCATGATTTCTGGGTTGAAAGATTTCATGGGTTGAAGATTTCTGGGTTGAAAGAGTTCATGGATTCATGATTCTAGGTTGAAAGATTTCATGAATTTCATGGATTCATGATTCAAGATTTATGGGTTGAAAAGATTTTGTTGGACAACCTAAGGGGGGGGTAAGGTTGTATTTAAAATCTTTTTCTTTCAAAAAAAAAATCTTTGAACAAATAAATACAGTACAAACAATACAGTAAAAATAAAGCAGAGTATAAACAAGTAAATATACAACAATTATATAAACAGATATAATTTAAATGCACAGCGGAAATGTAAAGAGATAAGGGAAAGAGAATACTTGACAACGAGATTTTTAAAGTGGTTCACCAAACACAAAGTTGGCTAGTCCACCTCGAGAAAATAACACTTCTCGGAGATCCAATACGAAACGTGTTCTTTACGGTAGAAACACAAACCTTAATACAACAAACGCGAATCACTCTACTTTGAGAGATTAAGGTGGATCACTCACTCTAATTCAAACACTTACAAGAGGGTATAAATTTTAATATGAATAATCACTCTTGAATAAGGTTTATCACTTGGATATTTTTAGAGAGTTTGATCACTTGAGTTGTGTTGCTGATTCAACTAATCGTGAGATTTTAATCTGCTATCAACTCAAGATTTCTTGCTCAAAAAAAATTAATTTATCAGTTTAAGTGATTTAGTGTGAGTAAGAAAGCAGCAGAATAATAATCAAATGCTGAGGGAGAACTTAATGCTGAAGTTGGTGTAGACTTGAATGCTGCTGGAGGCTTGTATTTATACTGGATGAAAATCAGCCTTGAAGATTTCGCGGTATACCGCCGAACCAACGCGGTATACCTGCGTCATAAAAAGTGTACAGCAAGGAGAAGGTCAACCTGCAAAAGCTCAACGGCTTTGTGTACCCGCGGTATACCGCGTTGCACATGGCGGTATACCGCCTGACATACTTTCCTGACAAAAGAAGCTTCTCATGCAGAACAGTTGATGGGAAACAGTACCCGCGGTATACCGCGAATACCTTGGCGGTATACCGCCTAAAGATCTGTCCAATGAGAGCATGGCAACGCAGGTAACTTCGGCTGATCACAATCTTGCAACAGTAACAGTAGCAGACAGCATATATATATCAGAGATTTATATATAAAAGATATTATATATATATTTGATTCAAATATATTTATATAGATACGAAATATCCAAGTGATAAAATATTTTAGGGTGTTTATCATTTTAAAAATAAAATGACGAAACTCTTCAGACTTGGATTCTTCAGATAAAAAATTTATCGAGATCATTTAAATATCTGCACACTCAGATAAAATATTAGATAACAAATAATGCGGTGTGTTTTGTAATCATCAAAATAAATATGGAGATGTGATTTTATGTGTACCAAAAATATATCACAATATTTAAAGCTGGGTACACTTGCACCAACAATCTCCCCCTTTTTGATGATGACAAACACAACGCTAAACACGAGAGCATACTCGGTTTCTCTCCCCCTTTTGTCGAAGCAAAAAGGGTTTAAGAAAATCGCTTATGCTCCTCCTCGAAAGATGCTCCCCCTCAAAATATGAAATATTTGAGAGTTAGTATTTATCAAGGGTTATACTCAAGCATGCCTAAACCAAGTCTTAATTTAAAGAACGCCTTCTTGTTTAGAGCTTTAGTAAAAATATCGGCCAAATTATCTTCCGAATCAACCTTTTCAAGCACGATTTTGCCTTTTTGAACATTATCTCGTAAAAAGTGATGTCTCAATTCAATATGTTTGGTACGAGAATGTAAAACGGGATTTTTACTTAAGTTTATGGCACTTGAGTTATCACACATAATTGGAATTTTGGTTAGGTGTACCTCAAAATCGGTAAGTGTGTGTTTCATCCATAGGACTTGAGCACATGCTCTTGCGGCGGCTACATATTCCGCTTCGGTTGTAGACAAAGCTACGGATTGTTGTTTCTTAGAGAACCAAGATACAAGTGAGAGACCTATAAAGGCACATACCCCACTAGTACTTTTTCGGTCAACAATAGATCCACCAAGATCGGAATCGGCGAAGCATGTTACTTCTAACTCGGGTTGCTTTGCGTACCATAAGCCAAGATTAGTAGTACCTCGTAAATATCGAAAAATACGCTTGACAGCTTCATAGTGAGATTGTTTAGGTGAAGATTGAAAACGAGCACATAAACATACACTAAACATAATATCAGGTCTACTAGCAGTTAAATATAATAAACTACCAATCATACCACGATAAATCTTTTCATTAAAATCGTTTCCCTCCTCGTCACGCGATAATTGCAAATTTGTGGTCATTGGAGTTTCAACGGGTTTGACATTTTCAAAGTTAAACTTTTTCAACATATCTTTACAATATTTAGATTGACTAATAAAAATACCAGTTTCACATTGTTTTATTTGCAATCCTAAGAAGTATTTTAACTCTCCCATCATGCTCATTTCAAACTCGCTTGTCATTTTCGCAGAAAATTCATTACACAGTTTTTCATTAGTGGAACCAAAAATAATATCATCAACATATACTTGCACAACCACAATATCATTTTGAACATATTTCACAAATAAAGTATTATCTATTTTACCCATAATATAACCACTAACAATTAAAAAGGTTTTTAATCTATCATACCAAGCACGCGGAGCCTGCTTTAAACCATAAAGCGCCTTTTTCAATTTATAAACATGTGTCGGGTTTTCAAAACTTTCAAAACCGGGAGGTTGAGAAACGTATACCTCCTCATTTAAAATACCATTTAAGAAAGCACTTTTAACATCCATTTGAAATAACTTAAAATCTTTAGCATTTGCAAAAGCGAGAAGCATTCGAATAGACTCCAACCTTGCAACCGGTGCAAAGGTTTCGTCATAATCTATACCTTCTTGTTGACTGTACCCCTTGGCAACTAAACGTGCCTTGTTTCGTGTGACTCCACCGTTCTCGTCTACCTTGTTACGGAAGACCCATCTTGTGCCAATAATGGTTTGACTACTAGGGCTAGGCACTAAGTCCCACACATCATTCCTAGTAAATTGGTTTAACTCATCTTGCATGGCCAAAATCCAATCCTCATCGCCTAAAGCTTCATCTATGGTTTTAGGTTCTATGGTTGAGATAAAGGCATGGAAAGCACAATGGGTAAGGATTTGTGATCTAGTTGTCCTTTGGTTTAGGTCACCTATAATTTGATCTACGGGATGGCCTCGAGCGGTTCTAAGGTTAGGATCATCTATACCTTGTGGAATAAAGCACGGAGGGGCATCACTAGATTCAATATTATTTGTGGAAGGTTGGGTACCTAAACCCAAGGTACTAAGTTGTTGGGCTAAGACATCTCCTTCACGGATATTATCATTTGCTAAGGGTGCACTCGGTTTGGGAGGACTCTCGTCAAAACTAACATTTAAGGATTCTTCTACTACCATGGTTTCCTTATTTAGGATTCTATAGGCTTTGCTATTCCAAGAATAACCTAGGAAAACTCCTTCATAGGCTTTGGGGTCAAATTTGGTTAGGTAGGATTTGGTGTTTAAAATGAAACATTTACAACCAAAAACTTTTAGGTGAGCTAGGGAAGGTTTTCTACCTCGGTAAAGTTCATAGGGTGTCTTATTTAGGATACCTCTAATTAGGACACGGTTAAGCACATAGGTCGCGGTAGCAACGGCATCACACCAAAACTTTTGGGGAACTTGATGTTCGTTTAGCATAGTTCTACTCATTTCTTGCAACGTTCGATTTTTCCTTTCAACAACCCCGTTTGACTGAGGAGTTCGAGGAGCCGAAAAGTTATGAGTTATACCATGTTTATCACAAAAGGCACCAAATTGTACATCATTATCGAATTCTCGTCCATGGTCCGTACGTATGGAAACAATCGTACAACCTTGTTGGTTTTGAATTCTTTTTCCCAAAATTTTAAACTTTTCAAAAGCCTCATTTTTATGTCTCAAAAATAAAGTCCAAGTATAACGGGAATAATCATCAACAATAACCAAAGTATAAAAATTTCCTCCAAAACTTTGAATAGCCATCGGGCCAAAAAGATCCATATGTAAAAGTTCTAAAACTCTTTGAGTAGAAATAACATTTTTTGATTTATGAGAAACGTGATGTTGTTTGCCGACACGACAAGCATCACAAAAATGATTATCAAACTTTAATTTTGGCAGGTCACTCACAAGCTCCTTATTTTTTAAGTTTTGCATTAATCTTAGATTAGCGTGACCTAAACGCCTATGCCATAAAGTAGAAACATCATTAATAGAAGATAAGCATACATTATCAGATACAACAGTTTTACAAATATATAAATTTCCTTTTACAAAGCCATTTAAAAGAACTTTGCCATTTTTTATGATTTTGCACGAGTCTTCTTCGAAGACAACAGTTGTATTATTTTTACACAATTGGCGAACACTTAACAAATTAAAATGTAAATTATCAACATGATTAACATTTAGAAATTGAACATTATTGCAAGAGACTGTACCTCTACCAATTATATTTCCTTTGGAGTTTCCTCCAAAGATTACCTGTCCACCATCACATGACTTATATGATGAAAAGAGATTATTGTTTCCGGTCATGTGACGTGTGCAACCACTATCGAGTATCCAGTCCATATCAAGATCAATCTACAATAATGAAGATATAACTTTTATGGTCCCCATTTCTCGTGGGTCCTTGACAATTAGTTTCAAAAGTCAACCAACATACATATATATAATGTCAAACAGAATATATATATATATAATACATTACACAATATATAATACATCAAACCATATTAATAAATATATATAACACATTAAACAAACATAATATATATATATAAGAATTAAAAGAATTAAATAAAATGTATATATATATGTGCAGTACGTATGTATATATATATATGAATAGTATTATATATTACTTATATATATAACATATACAACAGAATATATTTAAACTATATATATATATATAACACATTTAAAACCATAAACGCATACCACCGGGATTATCATTACTAAACATTCCTTTTGGAATCCATTTATTTACCATTTTAATTTTGCGATTATATTTATCATATACATAAAAACAAGCATTTACATTCGCATTATTATTAGGTTTAGAATATTTATCATGGTACATGCGAGCATACGGTTTTCTCGTATTATAATTTACATTATTTATTTTACGCACATATGGAGGTTTTTGCACATATTGATTTCTTGTATTTACTTTAGGTGATTCATAAAATCTTTTGATGGGTATACAAGAACATTTATCAACACAAGTATTGGAACCAATGCCTTTTCTACATTTTATACGGTTAGGCATATTAAGCATGTTAAGAACCTTTTTATTACTACTTTCAAAAGCTTTAGCTAGCATGTTATCTTTTTCATATGAAGCACATTTAGCCTTTAAGCATGTAATCTCATTCTCAAGAATATCACATTTTGTACAAATAATATTTTCATGTGATTTTTTATTTAGGCATGCAATTTCTCTATTTAAAACATCACAAGATTTACAAAAATCTTTTTCTCCTAATTTAGTTTCTAATTTAGCAATTATATCCATATCATTTTCAGATTTTTGTTTAACATTTTTTATTTCCTTTTTACATGCATTTACAGTTTCTTTTAACATAGCATTCTCATCTTGGTAACGATTTGCAAGAGCGGCCATTTTATGAAACGATTCATATAGTTCTTCAAGATTATTTTCATTATCATTTTCATAATCACTATCGTAATCTGAGTAAGAAGATTTTACCTCGTCGTCGCTATCGGCCATAAGACAAATGGCTTGATAGTCATCTTCTTCTTCACTCTCGCTCCACGCGCCTCCAATGAAGGCTTTCTCCTTCTTCTTTTGGAATTTGTTCTTTTTAGGACATTCATTGGCGTAGTGGTCTTTGTCACCACATGAGTAGCAAAAGCCTCTCTTTGGCTTAGCTTTATCGTCTTCACTCGAGTCGCCATTTTTCTTAACTTTTTCGTCTCGTTTATGGAACTTACGACTTCGATTATCACCACCACGACGGTAGTTACCGTTTCTTTGAAATCTGCCATTGTTAGAAAATTTATTATTATTATTAAGAAATTTGGAAAAGTTTCTTACCAACATGGCGACTTCATCGAGAGTTTCGGAAGGATCTTTCGAGGAGCTAGCTTTCTCCTTTTTCTTCTCATCTTTTGGTGTTGAGACATTGAGAGCGATTGATTTCTTTTTAACTTGCTCCCGATCTTTGTTTCTTTTAAGTGCAATTTCATGCACTTTAAGATTACCGATTAAGTCATCTATCTTCATTATGGAGAGGTCACGGGAGTCTTCTAAGGATGTTATCTTTTGCATCCACTCCGAAGGAAGGGCTCGTAGGATTTTCCTTATATAGTCCTCGTTAGGATAAGTGCGATCCAAACCTTTCAAAGTAGTCACAATAAGGTTAAATCTTTTAAACATTGAGTCAATTGACTCATCTTGTTTCATTTCGAATAGTTCATAATCGTGAACTAAAATATTTACTTTACTAGATTTAACCTCCGTGTTTCCACGATGAGTATCATTTAAACTTTCCCATATTTGATTTGCAGTTTTATAAGTATATACTCTTTCGATTTCGTCAGTTGTTAAAGCAGCATATAATATATTCTTAGCTTCAAAGTTTAAACAAAAATGGGCTTCATCAGAAGTAGTCCAGTCATCTAGGGGTTTATCAATATAAACATCATCTTTCACAATGGTGGGTTTAAAATTCCCTTTTTCTATGATGTTCCAAATCTTTTGATTTTTGCCACGCACGTGACATTCAAATAGCTCGGCCCAAATGCCAAACTTTTCAGTATCTATCAAAGGAGGTTTTGAAAACACGATATTAGTTTGTTGAGCCATTTAGAAGAATAAGAGAAAAATATGCAGAATATTTTTTGAAAGACCTGCTCTGATACCAAATGTTGGACAACCTAAGGGGGGGGTAAGGTTGTATTTAAAATCTTTTTCTTTCAAAAAAAAAATCTTTGAACAAATAAATACAGTACAAACAATACAGTAAAAATAAAGCAGAGTATAAACAAGTAAATATACAACAATTATATAAACAGATATAATTTAAATGCACAGCGGAAATGTAAAGAGATAAGGGAAAGAGAATACTTGACAACGAGATTTTTAAAGTGGTTCACCAAACACAAAGTTGGCTAGTCCACCTCGAGAAAATAACACTTCTCGGAGATCCAATACGAAACGTGTTCTTTACGGTAGAAACACAAACCTTAATACAACAAACGCGAATCACTCTACTTTGAGAGATTAAGGTGGATCACTCACTCTAATTCAAACACTTACAAGAGGGTATAAATTTTAATATGAATAATCACTCTTGAATAAGGTTTATCACTTGGATATTTTTAGAGAGTTTGATCACTTGAGTTGTGTTGCTGATTCAACTAATCGTGAGATTTTAATCTGCTATCAACTCAAGATTTCTTGCTCAAAAAAAATTAATTTATCAGTTTAAGTGATTTAGTGTGAGTAAGAAAGCAGCAGAATAATAATCAAATGCTGAGGGAGAACTTAATGCTGAAGTTGGTGTAGACTTGAATGCTGCTGGAGGCTTGTATTTATACTGGATGAAAATCAGCCTTGAAGATTTCGCGGTATACCGCCGAACCAACGCGGTATACCTGCGTCATAAAAAGTGTACAGCAAGGAGAAGGTCAACCTGCAAAAGCTCAACGGCTTTGTGTACCCGCGGTATACCGCGTTGCACATGGCGGTATACCGCCTGACATACTTTCCTGACAAAAGAAGCTTCTCATGCAGAACAGTTGATGGGAAACAGTACCCGCGGTATACCGCGAATACCTTGGCGGTATACCGCCTAAAGATCTGTCCAATGAGAGCATGGCAACGCAGGTAACTTCGGCTGATCACAATCTTGCAACAGTAACAGTAGCAGACAGCATATATATATCAGAGATTTATATATAAAAGATATTATATATATATTTGATTCAAATATATTTATATAGATACGAAATATCCAAGTGATAAAATATTTTAGGGTGTTTATCATTTTAAAAATAAAATGACGAAACTCTTCAGACTTGGATTCTTCAGATAAAAAATTTATCGAGATCATTTAAATATCTGCACACTCAGATAAAATATTAGATAACAAATAATGCGGTGTGTTTTGTAATCATCAAAATAAATATGGAGATGTGATTTTATGTGTACCAAAAATATATCACAATATTTAAAGCTGGGTACACTTGCACCAACAGATTTCATGGATTCATTTTCTTTTTTTGGGTTTTGTCTTCATGATTTTGAACGATAAATAATCGAACCTTCATTTTCTTGATGTGCACGTGAACTTCCAGCATGTTCTTGGCGTATGGAATTTACCCAGATGAAGAAGACGATTATATTGAACGATAATCAGAATAATATTCGGTTCATTTTGATTCGATATTAACAAATCCCATTAATTTAGGTAATTGCCTAATTAAAAACGATTCTAGAAATATTAATAAAAAAAATGAATTTGTAAAATGACATCCATACCCCTCCGGCTTGATATTACTTAATATTTAATTTTAATTAAATTTGTTAAAATGATTGGTTGCGAAGTGTGTTGGACAACCTAAGGGGGGGGTAAGGTTGTATTTAAAATCTTTTTCTTTCAAAAAAATTCTTTGAACAAAAAAATACAGTACAAACAATACAGTAAAAATAAAGCAGAGTATAAACAAGTAAATATACAACAATTATATAAACAGATATAATTTAAATGCACAGCGGAAATGTAAAGAGATAAGGGAAAGAGAATACTTGACAACGAGATTTTTAAAGTGGTTCACCAAACACAAAGTTGGCTAGTCCACCTCGAGAAAATAACACTTCTCGGAGATCCAATACGAAACGTGTTCTTTACGGTAGAAACACAAACCTTAATACAACAAACGCGAATCACTCTACTTTGAGAGATTAAGGTGGATCACTCACTCTAATTCAAACACTTACAAGAGGGTATAAATTTTAATATGAATAATCACTCTTGAATAAGGTTTTTCACTTGGATATTTTTAGAGAGTTTGATCACTTGAGTTGTGTTGCTGATTCAACTAATCGTGAGATTTTAATCTGCTATCAACTCAAGATTTCTTGCTCAAAAAATTAATTTATCAGTTTAAGTGATTTAGTGTGAGTAAGAAAGCAGCAGAATAATAATCAAATGCTGAGGGAGAACTTAATGCTGAAGTTGGTGTGTAGTTGAATGCTGCTGGAGGCTTGTATTTATACTGGATGAAAATCAGCCTTGAAGATTTCGCGGTATACCGCCGAACCAACGCGGTATACCTGCGTCATAAAAAGTGTACAGCAAGGAGAAGGTCAACCTGCAAAAGCTCAACGGCTTTGTGTACCCGCGGTATACCGCGTTGCACATGGCGGTATACCGCCTGACATACTTTCCTGACAAAAGAAGCTTCTCATGCAGAACAGTTGATGGGAAACAGTACCCGCGGTATACCGCGAATACCTTGGCGGTATACCGCCTAAAGATCTGTCCAATGAGAGCATGGCAACGCAGGTAACTTCGGCTGATCACAATCTTGCAACAGTAACAGTAGCAGACAGCATATATATATCAGAGATTTATATATAAAAGATATTATATATATATTTGATTCAAATATATTTATATAGATACGAAATATCCAAGTGATAAAATATTTTAGGGTGTTTATCATTTTAAAATAAAATGACGAAACTCTTCAGACTTGGATTCTTCAGATAAAAAATTTATCGAGATCATTTAAATATCTGCACACTCAGATAAAATATTAGATAACAAATAATGCGGTGTGTTTTGTAATCATCAAAATAAATATGGAGATGTGATTTTATGTGTACCAAAAATATATCACAATATTTAAAGCTGGGTACACTTGCACCAACAATCTCCCCCTTTTTGATGATGACAAACACAACGCTAAACACGAGAGCATACTCGGTTTCTCTCCCCCTTTTGTCGAAGCAAAAAGGGTTTAAGAAAATCGCTTATGCTCCTCCTCGAAAGATGCTCCCCCTCAAAATATGAAATATTTGAGAGTTAGTATTTATCAAGGGTTATACTCAAGCATGCCTAAACCAAGTCTTAATTTAAAGAACGCCTTTTTGTTTAGAGCTTTAGTAAAAATATCGGCCAAATTATCTTCCGAATCAACCTTTTCAAGCACGATTTTGCCTTTTTGAACATTATCTCGTAAGAAGTGATGTCTCAATTCAATATGTTTGGTACGAGAATGTAAAACGGGATTTTTACTTAAGTTTATGGCACTTGAGTTATCACACATAATTGGAATTTTGGTTAGGTGTACCTCAAAATCGGTAAGTGTGTGTTTCATCCATAGGACTTGAGCACATGCTCTTGCGGCGGCTACATATTCCGCTTCGGTTGTAGACAAAGCTACGGATTGTTGTTTCTTAGAGAACCAAGATACAAGTGAGAGACCTATAAAGGCACATACCCCACTAGTACTTTTTCGGTCAACAATAGATCCACCAAGATCGGAATCGGCGAAACATGTTACTTCTAACTCGGGTTTCTTTGCGTACCATAAGCCAAGATTAGTAGTACCTCGTAAATATCGAAAAATACGCTTGACAGCTTCATAGTGAGATTGTTTAGGTGAAGATTGAAAACGAGCACATAAACATACACTAAACATGATATCAGGTCTACTAGCAGTTAAATATAACAAGCTACCAATCATACCACGATAAATCTTTTCATTAAAAACGTTTCCCTCCTCGTCACGCGATAATTGCAAATTTGTGGTCATTGGAGTTTCAACGGGTTTGACATTTTCAAAGTTAAACTTTTTCAACATATCTTTACAATATTTAGATTGACTAATAAAAATACCAGTTTCACATTGTTTTATTTGCAATCCTAAGAAGTATTTTAACTCTCCCATCATGCTCATTTCAAATTCGCTAGTCATTTTCGCAGAAAATTCATTACACAATTTTTCATTAGTGGAACCAAAAATAATATCATCAACATATACTTGCACAACCACAATATCATTTTGAACATATTTCACAAATAAAGTATTATCAATTTTACCCATAATATAACCACTAACAATTAAAAAGGTTTTTAATCTATCATACCAAGCACGCGGAGCCTGCTTTAAACCATAAAGCGCCTTTTTCAATTTATAAACATGTGTCGGGTTTTCAAAACTTTCAAAACCGGGAGGTTGAGAAACGTATACCTCCTCATTTATAATACCATTTAAGAAAGCACTTTTAACATCCATTTGAAATAACTTAAAATCTTTAGCATTTGCAAAAGCGAGAAGCATTCGAATAGACTCCAACCTTGCAACCGGTGCAAAGGTTTCGTCATAATCTATACCTTCTTGTTGACTGTACCCCTTGGCAACTAAACGTGCCTTGTTTCGTGTGACTCCACCGTTTTCGTCTACCTTGTTTCGGAAGACCCATCTTGTGCCAATAATGGTTTGACTACTAGGGCTAGGCACTAAGTCCCACACATCATTTCTAGTAAATTGGTTTAACTCATCTTGCATGGCCAATATCCAATCCTCATCACCTAAAGCTTCATCTATGGTTTTAGGTTCTATGGTTGAGATAAAGGCATGGAAAGCACAATGGGTAAGGATTTGTGATCTAGTTGTCCTTTGGTTTAGGTCACCTATAATTTGATCTACGGGATGTCCTCGAGCGGTTCTAAGGTTAGGATCATCTATACCTTGTGGAATAAAGCACGGAGGGGCATCACTAGATTCAATATTATTTGTGGAAGGTTGGGTACCTAAATCCAAGGTACTAAGTTGTTGGGCTAAGACGTCTCCTTCACAAACATTGTCATTTGCTAAGGGTGCACTCGGTTTGGGAGGACTCTCGTCAAAACTAACATTAAGGGATTCTTCCACTACCATGGTCTCCTTATTTAGGATTCTATAGGCTTTGCTATTCCAAGAGTAACCTAGGAAAACTCCTTCATAGGCTTTGGGGTCAAATTTGGTTAGGTAGGATTTGGTGTTTAAAATGAAACATTTACAACCAAAAACTTTTAGGTGAGCTAGGGAAGGTTTTCTACCTCGGTAAAGTTCATAGGGTGTCTTATTTAGGATACCTCTAATTAGGACACGGTTAAGCACATAGGTCGCGGTAGCAACGGCATCACACCAAAACTTTTGGGGAACTTGATGTTCGTTTAGCATAGTTCTACTCATTTCTTGCAATGTTCGATTTTTCCTTTCAACAACCCCGTTTGACTGAGGAGTTCGAGGAGCCGAAAAGTTATGAGTTATACCATGTTTATCACAAAAGGCACCAAATTGTACATCATTATCGAATTCTCGTCCATGGTCCGTACGTATGGAAACAATCGTACAACCTTGTTGGTTTTGAATTCGTTTTCCCAAAATTTTAAACTTTTCAAAAGCCTCATTTTTATGTCTCAAAAATAAAGTCCAAGTATAACGGGAATAATCATCCACAATAACCAAAGTATAAAAATTTCCTCCAAAACTTTGAATAGCCATCGGGCCAAAAAGATCCATATGTAAAAGTTCTAAAACTCTTTGAGTAGAAATAACATTTTTTGATTTATGAGAAACGTGATGTTGTTTGCCGACACGACAAGCATCACAAAAATGATTATCAAACTTTAATTTTGGCAGGTCACTCACAAGCTCCTTATTTTTTAAGTTTTGCATTAATCTTAGATTAGCGTGACCTAAACGCCTATGCCATAAAGTAGAAACATCATTAATAGAAGATAAGCATACATTATCAGATACAACAGTTTTACAAATATATAAATTTCCTTTTACAAAGCCATTTAAAAGAACTTTGCCATTTTTTATGATTTTGCACGAGTCTTCTTCGAAGACAACAGTTGTATTATTTTTACACAATTGGCGAACACTTAACAAATTAAAATGTAAATTATCAACATGATTAACATTTAGAAATTGAACATTATTGCAAGAGACTGTACCTCTACCAATTATATTTCCTTTGGAGTTTCCTCCAAAGATTACCTGTCCACCATCACATGACTTATATGATGAAAAGAGATTATTGTTTCCGGTCATGTGACGTGTGCAACCACTATCGAGTATCCAGTCCATATCAAGATCAATCTACAATAATGAAGATATAACTTTTATGGTCCCCATTTCTCGTGGGTCCTTGACAATTAGTTTCAAAAGTCAACCAACATACATATATATAATGTCAAACAGAATATATATATATATAATACATTACACAACTTTAATATATAATATATCAAACACAAATATATATATATAACACATGTCTAGACAAACAAAATATATATATATAAGAATAGTATTATATAAAATGTATATATATATGTGCAGTACGTATGTATATATATATATGAATAGTATTATATATTACTTATATATATAACATATACAACAGAATATATTTAAACTATATATATATATATAACACATTTAAAACCATAAACGCATACCACCGGGATTATCATTACTAAACATTCCTTTTGGAATCCATTTATTTACCATTTTAATTTTGCGATTATATTTATCATATACATAAAAACAAGCATTTACATTCGCATTATTATTAGGTTTAGAATATTTATCATGGTACATGCGAGCATACGGTTTTCTCGTATTATAATTTACATTATTTATTTTACGCACATATGGAGGTTTTTGCACATATTGATTTCTTGTATTTACTTTAGGTGATTCATAAAATCTTTTGATGGGTATACAAGAACATTTATCAACACAAGTATTGGAACCAATGCCTTTTCTACATTTTATACGGTTAGGCATATTAAGCATGTTAAGAACCTTTTTATTACTACTTTCAAAAGCTTTAGCTAGCATGTTATCTTTTTCATATGAAGCACATTTAGCCTTTAAGCATGTAATCTCATTCTCAAGAATATCACATTTTGTACAAATAATATTTTCATGTGATTTTTTATTTAGGCATGCAATTTCTCTATTTAAAACATCACAAGATTTACAAAAATCTTTTTCTCCTAATTTAGTTTCTAATTTAGCAATTGTATCCATATCATTTTCAGATTTTTGTTTAACATTTTTTATTTCCTTTTTACATGCATTTACAGTTTCTTTTAACATAGCATTCTCATCTTGGTAACGATTTGCAAGAGCGGCCATTTTATGAAACGATTCATATAGTTCTTCAAGATTATTTTCATTATCATTTTCATAATCACTATCGTAATCTGAGTAAGAAGATTTTACCTCGTCGTCGCTATCGGCCATAAGACAAATGGCTTGATAGTCATCTTCTTCTTCACTCTCGCTCCACGCGCCTCCAATGAAGGCTTTCTCCTTCTTCTTTTGGAATTTGTTCTTTTTAGGACATTCATTGGCGTAGTGGTCTTTGTCACCACATGAGTAGCAAAAGCCTCTCTTTGGCTTAGCTTTATCGTCTTCACTCGAGTCGCCATTTTTCTTAACTTTTTCGTCTCGTTTATGGAACTTACGACTTCGATTATCACCACCACGACGGTAGTTACCGTTTCTTTGAAATCTGCCATTGTTAGAAAATTTATTATTATTATTAAGAAATTTGGAAAAGTTTCTTACCAACATGGCGACTTCATCGAGAGTTTCGGAAGGATCTTTCGAGGAGCTAGCTTTCTCCTTTTTCTTCTCATCTTTTGGTGTTGAGACATTGAGAGCGATTGATTTCTTTTTAACTTGCTCCCGATCTTTGTTTCTTTTAAGTGCAATTTCATGCACTTTAAGATTACCGATTAAGTCATCTATCTTCATTATGGAGAGGTCACGGGAGTCTTCTAAGGATGTTATCTTTTGCATCCACTCCGAAGGAAGGGCTCGTAGGATTTTCCTTATATAGTCCTCGTTAGGATAAGTGCGATCCAAACCTTTCAAAGTAGTCACAATAAGGTTAAATCTTTTAAACATTGAGTCAATTGACTCATCTTGTTTCATTTCGAATAGTTCATAATCGTGAACTAAAATATTTACTTTACTAGATTTAACCTCCGTGTTTCCACGATGAGTATTATTTAAACTTTCCCATATTTGATTTGCAGTTTTATAAGTATATACTCTTTCGATTTCGTCAGTTGTTAAAGCAGCATATAATATATTCTTAGCTTCAAAGTTTAAACAAAAATGGGCTTCATCAGAAGTAGTCCAGTCATCTAGGGGTTTATCAATATAAACATCATCTTTCACAATGGTGGGTTTAAAATTCCCTTTTTCTATGATGTTCCAAATCTTTTGATTTTTGCCACGCACGTGACATTCAAATAGCTCGGCCCAAATGCCAAACTTTTCAGTATCTATCAAAGGAGGTTTTGAAAACACGATATTAGTTTGTTGAGCCATTTAGAAGAATAAGAGAAAAATATGCAGAATATTTTTTGAAAGACCTGCTCTGATACCAAATGTTGGACAACCTAAGGGGGGGGGGTAAGGTTCTATTTAAAATCTTTTTCTTTCAAAAAAATTCTTTGAACAAAAAAATACAGTACAAACAATACAGTAAAAATAAAGCAGAGTATAAACAAGTAAATATACAACAATTATATAAACAGATATAATTTAAATGCACAGCGGAAATGTAAAGAGATAAGGGAAAGAGAATACTTGACAACGAGATTTTTAAAGTGGTTCACCAAACACAAAGTTGGCTAGTCCACCTCGAGAAAATAACACTTCTCGGAGATCCAATACGAAACGTGTTCTTTACGGTAGAAACACAAACCTTAATACAACAAACGCGAATCACTCTACTTTGAGAGATTAAGGTGGATCACTCACTCTAATTCAAACACTTACAAGAGGGTATAAATTTTAATATGAATAATCACTCTTGAATAAGGTTTTTCACTTGGATATTTTTAGAGAGTTTGATCACTTGAGTTGTGTTGCTGATTCAACTAATCGTGAGATTTTAATCTGCTATCAACTCAAGATTTCTTGCTCAAAAAATTAATTTATCAGTTTAAGTGATTTAGTGTGAGTAAGAAAGCAGCAGAATAATAATCAAATGCTGAGGGAGAACTTAATGCTGAAGTTGGTGTGTAGTTGAATGCTGCTGGAGGCTTGTATTTATACTGGATGAAAATCAGCCTTGAAGATTTCGCGGTATACCGCCGAACCAACGCGGTATACCTGCGTCATAAAAAGTGTACAGCAAGGAGAAGGTCAACCTGCAAAAGCTCAACGGCTTTGTGTACCCGCGGTATACCGCGTTGCACATGGCGGTATACCGCCTGACATACTTTCCTGACAAAAGAAGCTTCTCATGCAGAACAGTTGATGGGAAACAGTACCCGCGGTATACCGCGAATACCTTGGCGGTATACCGCCTAAAGATCTGTCCAATGAGAGCATGGCAACGCAGGTAACTTCGGCTGATCACAATCTTGCAACAGTAACAGTAGCAGACAGCATATATATATCAGAGATTTATATATAAAAGATATTATATATATATTTGATTCAAATATATTTATATAGATACGAAATATCCAAGTGATAAAATATTTTAGGGTGTTTATCATTTTAAAATAAAATGACGAAACTCTTCAGACTTGGATTCTTCAGATAAAAAATTTATCGAGATCATTTAAATATCTGCACACTCAGATAAAATATTAGATAACAAATAATGCGGTGTGTTTTGTAATCATCAAAATAAATATGGAGATGTGATTTTATGTGTACCAAAAATATATCACAATATTTAAAGCTGGGTACACTTGCACCAACAAAGTGGTTTGCATACTTTCCACAAATGTACTGGTTTCTAAAAGAAACCTCCCCTGTATATATATATATATATATAGGGAGAGGTTCAAAAGAGAAGTGCAAATTTTTTGAGAAATAGAGAAGTGATTTTGGCCATGCATTCGGTCAACATCGGCGGCTTTGACCGAGAAGCAGAGGATAATTCCTCGCGTGGTCTGCGCGTGATCTGCACAAGATAGAGGTGTAGTTTCGTAAAAAATACGCGGGACAGGTTCATATATGAACCTTTGTGTTCATATATGAACCTTTGTAATTCACATATAAAATATTTTTAACTAATTCATATATGAATCTTTGTGATTCATATATGAATCAGTTAATTTGTTCATATGAGAATTAGTTAAAAAAAATTCATATATAAATCACAAAGGTTCATATATGAATTAGTTAAAAAAAGTTTATATGTAAATTCCAAATGTTCATATATGAACACAAAGATTCATATATGAATCAGTTAATTGGTTCAACTGTTTCATATATGAACCTACAGTTAATTAGTTTCATATATGAATTAGTTATAAAGAGTTCATATGTGAATTATAAAGGTTCATATATGAACGTATAGTTCATATGTGAATTACACAGATTCATATATGAACTCAGCCCGTGTTTTTTGTAAAAGTTACGAAATTGCCCTTCTATTTTTGGAACAACCGCAACTTTTGACCGGTCAAAGCCGCAACTTTTGACCAATTATAACCGATCTTGACCGAATGAATGGCCAAGATCACTTCTCTATTTCTCAAAATATTTGCACTTCTCTTTTAAACCTATGACTATATATATATATATTGATATATTAATTTATGGGGTAGTGTAAAATGAAACTTTATTAGTTATCACAAAAGTCTTATTTTAATTATTTGTTATATATATAACGTTTGTTTTGCAAAAATAAGGTAGACTAAATTGAGCCAACCACATGAGTTGACACAAAAACATTCAACCCTTCTTTCTTATACACACTTCATACTTTAGAACTTGCATCTTCTCATCAATGTGGAATGATGCAAATGTAGGGTAAACTAAATGAGCCAACCACATGAGTTGACACAAAAGTATCCACTCTTCTTTTCTTATAGCCACTTCCTAGTTCAAAACTTTCAATCTTTCCACCAATGTGGGATGATGAAACTCAACCACATTTTAAGATTTGAAGAATACTCAACATTCAGGGTGCCAAGTTACTCTTCGAGGTTTTATTTTAATATATATATATATATATATATTAATATTAATATATTGATATTGATTTTATTTTGGTTGACAAATATTCGATGCATTTCGAAAATTTCAAAATAATAATAATAATTTTTTAAATCATTTTAGTTGACTCCTCGCTTTAATATTAATATTTTTTTGTTTGATATTCATTTTTGATTTTCAATCTGAGTTTCTGTCCCGCCCAAACCTCCTCACTCCATTTCCTGTTCTCCTTCCAATCTGTACTCCATTTCTCTCTGTAATCATCTCATCCACACCTTTGTCGGATCCCTTTTCATATCTTCCACACAATCTACTCTCCAAAATCTACTCTGCTAATCCATGTCCGTTTTCCCTTTATTTTCTCCTTTCTGCACTTCACTGAAACCCTAGAAAAACACTCTGTTGTAATATTATGAATCATTATCATATATATGAAGCAATCGGACAGGGAAAATACTCCGTACTGAACTCTATATCTCAACTTTTTCTATCTATTATGTCTTTTTGCTTCAATTTGGTATTTGATTATGTTTACGCTGGTTTGCAGACTGTATATAAAGGGAGGAAGAAGAAGAGCATTGAATATTTTGCAATTAAAAGCGTTGAGAAGTCTCATAAGAGCAAGGTTCTTCAGGAAGTAAGCTTCTTTCGTTGTTTTTATTTTCTACAGATTATGTGAAATTGAATGTTTGTGGATGATATTGTCATGCATTGCAGATCCATGTGAATATTTTTCTACTTATTGTACACGGTCCATAAAAATTGAATGGTTTTCTCTTTATGCAAAACTTCAAGCTACACTTGCTCAATTGTACACTGTCATTATTACACATTGCAGATCGCCTTGATACTGGTATATGGGGTTTCATATGTTGTCAATATTGAAGTTAATTTAGGTGTTAAACTAACAATCAAATACATTATTAAACTAGGTGTAGAATCAAAAGTTGGAAATTATATAGAATAGAGGGGTATTTGATTGTCATTCTGGATAGCTTTTACATTTTGTTATCATAACGAGAAGCAACTAGTTTATAAACAAAGAGAATCTGGTGTTAGTTGAGCATTTTAAAGACAAAAAGTCATGCTGTAATGCCTTATTGATGTGTGGAGGATGTATACTCTGTTCGTTAAACATAATTTAGAATGACTAGATTGTAGAAATGTAGATGTTTCTTACCTTTTTATAGAGAACAAGGTCGCTTAAAATAAGTCATAAATTCTTGTTTCTTGAAATGGCATGTTCAGAGCCTGGCCGTGATGATTTTATTGCCAAGAATGCTGAAATCTGACTTCATTTATGCTGGATCTTTAGACTACTTATTGACCACAACCTTAACATGTTATATAAAACCTCAGATTTATGGCAAGATTGACCAAGATGTCAAAATTTCAAGCTATGGAAGACGAGGAGATAGGAGTCAACATTGGCGATCAAATGATACCCCAGATAATCAGTTCAAGTATGTAGGTTTCATCATTTAGGATGGAGAAGTCGATGATGATGTAAACACATAGGATTAAGGTGGGGTGGTTAAATTGGAGAGCTGCCATAGGAGTGTTGTGTGACAAGAAAGTCCCTTTAAAAGTAGAGGGGAAATATTAAAGTTTTGCTCAGGTTGACTTGTGGTCTGAGGTCTTTCAGGCAGAGTTTTTTCATAGAGCTTCACGTTGGATGGAAGGTTATTTTAGTTTTCTTGCCTTTCATATGTTATTTATGCGAGTATTAGTTTTTCATGCTTTTATTGTTTCTCAGGCATTATTTTTCAGCATGCTTTAGTAGTTTTTAGTACTGAGCCAATCAGAAAGGTGACTTGCACCAAGAGAAGGTTGTTAGAACTTAGAAGAGGGAAGTGTTGCCAAGAATGACACGTTGGAAGAGAGAGATTTGCATGACTATAGTATACCAAATGAGTTGGCATTAGATAGGAATGGAACAATGCTATTTGTGTTTTGATATTATCTGGGGTGGGTGGGTTTACTTTATATATTGCATTTGGGTTCACCATTGTATTATTCAGTTTTTTTTATATCATATACAAAATACTTTGGATCAGAAGGCTTGTTATTGTTTCTATCTTATTTGTATTTCGAGCTCTCAAAGTTTTATTTCTGTTTCTTTAAATTTACACTGCAGGTTAGAATTCTTCACTCTTTGGATCATCCAAATGTACTGAAATTTTATTCCTGGTAAGCTACAATGAAGGCGGCAATTTTTTATTTTTTTATTTTTATACTCTCTAAGTTTTTAGTGTCTCGGAAACTTGGTAGAAACTTAGAAATATGATTGTGGTTATAGATCGTTATCTTAGATGATCTATCCCATATCAGAATGGAAAATTAATTTTTATACAATATATTTCTCTTTTTGAAATAGGTATGAAACATCAGCTCATTTGTGGCTGGTTTTAGAATACTGTGTTGGAGGTGACCTCAGGACATTACTGGAGCAGGTATGGCAAGTTCTTTTAGTTTGTTATGCAAAGTCTTATTAAATTTGTCATGCTACATAGCAAGTTCTTTGAGATTTGCTACTATGCTTATGACACACGTATTATTTTTGACCGAGTTACAGGATAGTAAACTTCCGGAAGATTCAGTACATGATCTTGCACGAGATCTTGTCAGAGGTTTGCGGTAAAAGACTTTTTAGCCATGATATACACAATATATTTTCAGAAGGTATAACAGAGCTTGTAGTATCTAATTTTTTTCTCAAATCTTCAGGTTCTTACACTCAAAAGGAATCATCTACTGCGATTTGAAACCATCAAACATCTTATTGGATGAAAATGGTCGTACAAAGGTATTTTTACTGTATTTATTATTCTTTGGTTGGTTATTTTCTAATTTCTACCAACATTTTTCATTCTGTTATACATTTTTCAGCTATGTGATTTCGGATTATCCAGAAAACTGAGCGATATATCTAAAACACCTTCTTCCCTGGTGGGTTTTAACAATATCCTTTTTATAAATGATGAAGAGCGTTAATTTGCTGGTTTACTATATAATTAACTTTTTCTTGATATTGTTTAGTTACCACAAGCAAAGCGTGGAACTCCATGTTACATGGCTCCTGAGTTGTTTCAAGATGGGGGAGTTCATTCTTACGCTTCTGATTTCTGGGCTCTTGGTTGTGTGCTATATGAATGCTATGCTGGTAGACCCCCTTTTGTAGGAAAGGAGTTTACACAGTTAGTAAAATCCATTCTCTTTGATCCAACCCCATCTCTCCCGGGCAATCCAAGCCGTCCATTTGCTAATCTTGTCAGTTCTCTCCTAATAAAAGATCCATCAGAGAGAATCCAATGGTCCGAGATTTATGGTCACGCCTACTGGCGTACAAAACTCACTCCACTCCCTTTACCTCCTCAACCTGCTTTCACTAATATGATCGAACTTTGTTATAGACCATGCCTCTCGGAACGCAATGGCGATAAACCTCTTCAGAACAAGACCCCACCACGAAACCGTGACAATTCTAAAGGCACGGCGGGTCCCGATGAAAGTGCTATACCACTTCATAACACACCTAGTAGAGGTATTTCCAGTGGTCGAAAGATTCAGTCAAAGGGTTCGGGGAAAGATGAAAAAAGTAACACAAAGGGTGTCAATCTGCTACGTTTATCTAGGATAGCGAAATCGAACTTACAGAGGGAAAATGAAAAGGAGAATTACCGCAGGCCGATGCCTAATAACTCCGAAAATGATGCCGACGTTAAAATTGAAAACACCGATATGGAGCTTGATTTTAACGAAAACACCGAGGATGAGACACAAGATGAGCCTGACATGCCCAGTACTCCGAACCATAACGTTGACGAGAATTTATCGACTCCAGATCAGGAAGAGAGAAGATTAGACGAATCACCTATGATTAACACACCTGCAACACACGAATCTTCTAGAAGAACTGAACATGATTTTTCTAGAAGAACTGAGCATGAATCTTTATCAAATCATATTGAAGTGCCTGCTACTCCTCCAACCGCTTCACCTCAATCGAAGATTCAAAGAACCATAGAAGGCTCGGGCGGTGCTGTCGAATTTGACTCATCCAGATCCTCCCCGAACTTATCACAGGTGCTTTGGCATCCGTCTGATCTCTCGGTGAGGCCTGTGATGCCTGCCAAAAAGTCAGATAAAGGAGCTGAATCAGTCCCTTCTCTGCCCTTTGATGCAATGCCAGCGTCTGATTTTGTGAAAATATCGAAAGAGCAGCTGGATGGACTCAGCAAATGTATCATAAGCATCCTAAACGGGAATACCACTATTGGTGAGAAGCAGAATGTGATCAGATACCTTGAGATGTTAAGCAGCAATGTCGATGCAGCCAATATTTTAACCAATGGTTCGATAATGCCTGTTCTTGTCAAAATGCTTCGGCAGGCCAAAGTCTCGGCTTTGCGTGTACAGCTTGCTTCACTTCTTGGCTTATTAATACGTCATTCTACCTTTATTGATGATGATTTGTCGAATTCTGGAATATTGAATTCGTTGAATGAAGGCTTAGTTGATAGACAAGAGAAAGTCAGAAGGTTTTGTATGGCTGCTTTGGGTGAGTTATTATTTTATATATCTACTCAAAGTGATCAATCTAAAGCAACCAATCCACCAGAAAGTCCATCTAAGGAAAGCAAGGCCTCATCAGGATGGCAGGTCATCTCTCATCTTTATTGCTTCAATATCTTTGTTTAAAAATAGTGTTTCTTTATCTTGGAAGATTAATATGCGATGTAATTTGGGCAAATTGCTTGAAAATGCAACGTAATATGATCCTTATTTTGTGTAACGTACTTTCAAAACCTTCATTTTGGTACTTTACATGTGATATTTTAAACATTTAGGGACTGTTTGTTTACCTCTTGTTCCATTAAAAGGCAACCTCTGAATCGCTAAGAGGTGAATCTTGTTTGTTAAAAAAATCTGCCTCTTAATGGTTCTAAAACCCCTTTGAACGATTTTGTATCATGGGTCTTCCTTAATCATTCAGCGCCCTAATTTCATTCTGAACAATTACCAAACAACCATATTTCATTTTGTACTACTATATCATAAGAGTCTCTTAATCATTCTAACCACTTAATCATTCTGCACCAAACCATTCAGCAACTACCAAACAGCCTCTTAGACCAAATTACGTTGCATTTTCATGCATTCTCAGGTGTAAACCATGTACCTAAATGTTTGAGATGTCACATCTGAGTAATCAGAAGGTTTTGAAGGCATGTTACGCTAGAGAGGAGTATAATCAAAGTACATTGCATTTTCATGCAATTTGCACTTCTCCAAAATACCCTCTTATAAATTAATAAAAATAAAATTTGTTGAAGCAGGTTCCAAGTCCAATGATTTCACTGGTAACATCCCTTTTGCGCAAGGGTGAAGATGATATAACTCAACTTTATGCATTGAGAACAATAGAAAACATCTCAAGTCAAGGAGGATATTGGGCTAGTCGTTTCACAACCCAAGATGTAATCAATAATCTTTGTTATATATTCCGAGCTCCAGGAAAGCAGGAGACCATGAGACTTACCGCAGGATCTTGTTTAGTGCGTTTAGTCCGTTTTAACCCTCCCACCATCCAGCAAGTAATGGAAAAACTCACATTTAAGGAAATCGCTGCAGCGCTTTCAAAAGGCAGCCCCCGTGAACAGCAAATCTGCTTAAACCTTCTAAATATGGCAATGCTTGGCAGCAACCTTTTCACCAATATTGGTCGCCACCTTCTCCCATTGGTGGAAGATAAGACTTTAGTACCGAATCTTGTGTCTCTCATTGAGCATGGAGGTGAAGTTCTGAGAGGAAAGACACTCGTTTTTGTGACATTGCTTTGTAAGAACAGAAAGAGATGGCTTGCACATTTTTTCTTTAATGGGAAGTTATTGTCAACTGTGGATCGGTTGGTGAAGGAGAAAGGTGCTTATTTGCAGCAATGTGTGGAAGCGTTTTTGTATGGTGTGGTGTCGACTATACCGGGGTTATTGGAGAGCTTAATTGTTGATATTCAGCAACTATTGGGAGGGAGACGGCATATGCAAGTTTTAACGGGGAGAGCTGCTGCTTCAAAGAGCAATCTTCAACTTTTTTCTGTTGTTCTTAATCTTCTTGGAAGTTCATCTTTTAAACGCAGGGTGGTCAACTCTCAGGTCCTCCAACAACTCAAAACTCTAATCAAACTCGTGGAATCGCCATTTCAGGTAAACAAAGTACCTGCGTAGATGAATACACACATATATATTTGGCTGATTTATCAGGAGTGAGGAGGATAAGTTCATTTGAAAATAGTAAATATTTTGAGAAATGAGAAACCAAATATTTGTAATGAATGTACATAAATACACTTTAATATTCATGATATTATCATAAATATTCATTCATAATGAATATCATGATATTCATTATGAATATTCATGATATTTATTATGAATGTTTGGTTCTCATGGTTTTCGAAATATTTATGGTTGGTTTTCAAATGAACCTGCCTCTATCAGGAGTTAAGTTTTTGAACCATCATATTTGTCTTTTTTATTACAAAAGAACCATCGTTCATCTGAAAATGCAAAAAAACGACATTACAGGGGCCATTTACCAAATTCTTACCGGCCGTAAGAGATTCACCTTCATTTACCTTATAGTGTAACATCATTGGCCATGAAAATGGATTGTTGGTAAGCATTTTAAACCCGGTAAGCGCTTACCGGGTAAGAGTCGTTTCCCACACTTACCGGGAAAGACTCTCGGTCCTTCCCTTGTTACTTACCGGGTAAGCTTCGTGGTCCTCGCCATACTCAATCAATAAGGTAAATGATATTGGTAAACGCTTACCCGGTAAGCGTTTAGTAAATGGCTCCTAACAAAGATCAATTTTGGACAATCAAGACAGTTATTTTTGCATTTCCACATTTTATGGCATTTTGTGTTTTGCAAGATTTGTGTACATCCTGTCCCTAGATCCTACGTCATATACTGGGTTTGTTTGGTTTTGTTTATTTGCAAGAACAATACGTTGTCTACAAACCACTCATATTTCATCAAATTTCAGGGAAGAGATGATTTTCAGTTAACCCTTCTACGCGTTCTTGAGGCAATCACCGAAGAACCATCCGTAATTGAGGAAAACCGGAAGAGTTTTGTTCACGAAATACTTCCGAGTCTTTCTCTTCTTTGCAAAGGAAGCAAAGATGGAGACGCGAGATTCTTATGCTTGAAGATATGGTTTGAAGTGGTTGTTAATTTGTTAAACGAAGTACAAGATGATGATGGAAGACGAGAGGAGTTGAAAACGGTATCTCGTGATCATTTCCTTCCTTTGTATCCAAAGCTTATAGAAGATGAAGATCCCATTCCTATATATGCACAAAAACTACACCAGATGCTGGTGGAGTTCAATATCCTACAACAATAAGTCATCTTTTTTCAACGTGTTTCAAATGTATTTCATGATTTGTATGCTATTATGCACTCATTGTTTTGAAAGAAACTATGCTTATTTTTATTTGAATGGTGTTGATATTTTAGAGCAAATCTATTGCTCATCAATGTTGTCATTGAAATTTCCATTTTTTGTTCTTTTAATTTGATAATGGGAATCATTTGTAGTTCGTTTGGTTTATGTTTTATGATTGGTCTCTTAGGGGTTGTTTGGCTGTGGCTTCATCAGCTGTATATCCTATATGGCTTATTTGCTCATCCATAAATAGCTGTTTGGTTGTGGCTTATTTGGTTAGTTGAAAACCATTAATCCTTCATGGGGTAAAATGATCATTTTTTACATTCAGACTGTTTTAAGTAAACCAATTGAATAAGTTATTTGTTATCATACAAACAATTTTAGATACTTGGTAGAAAATGAACCAACAAACCCCTTAATCGGTTACGGGTAAAACTTTTTCAGTGCAGGAAAGCGCTCTCTTTTTGTCATCCGTGCTGCTTTCCTTTCCAGATTTTTTATTGAACGCATGGCGTAGCTAGGACCCTTCAAATAATGTTTGAGCCTATGTTCAAACCAAACAAACCCACCTTCTATTTGAGTCAGGAAAGAATGACCGCCAAGTTCATATAAGGGAATGCTTCCCCCAACCAACAATATATATATATATATATATATATATATATATATATATATATATATATATATATATATATATATATATATATATATATATATATATATATAGCCTTAGGTTCAATAGAGAAGTGCAAATATTTAGAGAAATAGAGAAGTAAAAAAACACGGGACCGTTCATATATGAACGTTCATATATGACTGTTTATATATGAACGTTCATATATGAACGGTCTCATGTTTTTTTACTTCTCTATTTCTCTAAATATTTGCACTTCTCTATTGAACTTTTCCCTATATATATATATATATATATATATATATATATATATATAAAAGAGAATGTAGGGATAGAGGATTAAGAAGAAGCCTCCAATGAGGCTTTAGATTTTTCTTAGAGTTTTGATTTTCTTTTTAAAAAATTGTTGCATTAATTGACTAAAACCTTTCATTATCATTGTATTATTGTATACTTTGTTTTATTATTATTTTTAAGCTATGTTTTATTATTTTTTTCTTTAAGCTATGTTTTATTATTTTTTTGTTTAAGCTAACAATGCTTATAAATCAATCACCTTTCATTATCTTTGTATTATTGTATACTTTGTTTTTTTTTTGTTTAAGCTATGTTTTATTATTATTTTGTTTAAGCTATGTTTTTTTTGTTTAAGCTAACAATGCTTATAAATCAATAAAATGTGTATATTTTGTAAATCTAACAAAATGCTTAATAATCAAAGTTTTTTCTTATTAGTCTAATAATGCTAAACAGTTAACATCAATATAAATCAATAAATTTTGTATACTTTGTTTTGTTATTTTTTTGTTTAAGCTAACAATGCTTATAAATCAATAAAATATGTATATTTTGTAAATTTAACAAAATGCTTAATAATCAAAGTCTTTTTTCTTATTAGGCTAACAATGCTTTAAGTTAACATCAATATAAATCAATAAATTTTGTATACTTTGTTTTATTATTTTTTTGTTTAAGCTAACAATGCTTAAACATCAATAAAATGTGTATATTTTGTAAATCTAACAAAATGCTTAATAATCAAAGTCTTTTTTTATTAGGTTAACAATGCTTATAATTAGAAACTTATTATTAAAGTTAACAAATGCTTATAATTCGAAACTTATTTTTAAAGTTAACAAATTTTGCAACATTTTTATTGATTTATAAGCATTATTTTTAAAGTTAACATCAATATAAATCAATATTTTTTGTATACTTATAATTCAAGATTTATTTTAAAAATGGTATATTTTATAGTGATTTTGTTTCTTTTCTTTTGTTTTTCTTATTAATCTAACAAATGCTTAGAAATCAATGAAATAAAATTGTTTTATAATGTTTGGATTCGCCGCGCGAGGCGCGGTATTGTACCTAGTTAAAGGAAAGGCTCGACGAAGGGAGGGAGATGCGGCGGGGGAACGAAAAGGCTTTCGGAGATCGAGATTTTCTTTCTTTTTCATCGAAAACGAAGAAGGCCGAGGATTAAAGACTCTTTTCTTTAGCAAGACCAAAAATCTTACTTAATGAGGGTAGCTTGGCGGTTAACCAAGAAAAGCATGGGATTTTTACATGCACTTGGAATGCAAAAACATTCTTTTCAATCTTGTACCTTAGTACACTTAACACCAACTTAATCTCGATTCTCTGAAGCAGCAAACTCTTAATTCGATTTAACTTCCTCCCTCACGGTCCCTTTTCAGTTCATTTCGGAAATTCCCGTAACATCATCTTTTACGTCTAAGTCCAGGTATAAATTGAAATAAAAACATGCTCTACTAGTAAGAAGATTTTCTTCTTTTATCTCCTTTGCGATTACTTCAAGATTCTCACTTTCTTTTTTGTCGGGAGCACTCAAATTTTCCCGGACTCGATCAATAGCCCGGTGGATACGATGGGGCTCGTCTTCGAGGGGCCTTTTTTATTTTTCTCTTAATTCATGAAAGAGATCGCAAATCTCATCCTCTAAAAAGGTTATCCTATCACCCTCCTTCCCCAGGTCGAACAAATCGGAGTCCGGTGTACTCGGATCTTCCTGCTGCTGCCCTTCCCCATCCAATTCTTTAAAGAGGTCTTCTTGGGAAGGATGGGGGGGGGGGGGGGAGATTAGGAGCGATAGAATCCATATACATAGGGGAGATCAAACAAAGGCCCCGTAGTGGAAAACAGTTTGATTAGAACAAGTTTCAAAAAATAACTAAAAATAAAGGGAAAGAGAGAAATTCTAAACCAGGGCATGAGCTGAGATTCTTTCATTTTCTTCCTTATCAGAGAGGGGCCCCTTGTTGAGCGGGGCTTCTTTTTGAAAAAGGGGGAGTGAGGGGTGGGGAAGGTCCGGAAAGCCCTCAATAAATGGAGTGAAGTTTCGCAGTCGTCTAGAAAGTGCCCAGGTCGAAACGATCCAAATAGTCTTTCTCGCCGAAGACAAAAAGTTGACCCACTTCATTCGCTGGTCGAATCATCCTCGCTTCGTGGGAACAACAAAAACCACCATCTCGCTCTTTCCTTTCTTCGGTGCTACCTTTTTCTTTCCAAGGGACGGGGTTGGGGTGTATAATAACTGTTAGTCCCTAATGGCTAGCACAAGTATTGTAGAAGGGGGGGGGGGGGGGGGGTTGAATACAATACACAAAAATTACTTAATTAATTCTTTTATTGAAAAACTTCAACTAAGAATTACACATAGAAACTTAAGATTGTTGCGGAAAGAACATTTGAACTATTCTAACAATCTTTCACAAAGCAAACAGAAATAACAAAACAGCTTTAAACACACAAAGATCAAAGCTATAAAGTTCTTAGAGATGAAGCAATCTTGCACTGAGAGAATTTCTTCAGAAAGCGTAGTTTGCATGGATGTCTTCTACCTCATTTTATAGTGCATGAAGCATTAAATGCTTAGGACACTTGTCATCAGGAGATTCAATTGTAGGTGTTGACTTCTGAAAAGTTGATGTGTCCTTTTCACCTTTTTCCTTGGTACTAGGAAAAATACCCATGCTGATTGAGACTTTATCTGATAATGGATAAAACGACAAATAGTCACTTTTACCTGGCAATAGATAGTCTCATAATAAATGATCTTCTCATTGTGTCTTCCAAGAAGCATTCCACCGATAGCATTCCACCGATTTGAACTTTGAGGTTGGTGAAAAATCTTGAAAGATGCATGTCATGAGAAGTACCATGTTCCCACCGATTTGAGGCTTTCATCGGTGGGACTTGTTGACCGATCATGGAGGATGATCGGTAGGAGTGTCCACCGATGTGCATAGAAATCATCGGTGGACAATGACTTGATATGATGAGAAGAATGTCCTTCACTTCCACAATGAGAACATCTTCAAGCTTCATTTCGGTTGGTCTTCGACTTCACCGATCATTTGCTGTTTTGTCTAAGTCATTACAAAGAACCAAAAAGAAATATTCTAAGCAAGATTTTAGGTGTGAAAATCGGTGGGTCAATTTCAAATCTTTGGTGACCCAACAATCTCCCCCTATTTGAATTTGAGCTTCATACTTAGAATATTCAAGAGTATAACATGCATTTTGACCCTTTTTACTCTTTTTGGGTTCTTTTCACATAGACCATTCTTTTTGTTCTTTTTGATCTATTTTTATTTTATGGATTTGTTCAGTATATCCAATATTTACAAATAACCAAAAGAAATTATGTACAACAATGAAATTCAAATAGAATCTAAGTAATAAGGAAAAGTACTTGTATTTATGTAAAATTTTCATACATTCGAAAATGAAGAAAAGATACAAGTACTTATAAGAAAGCTAACATCCATATTACTTTCTTGGCTTTTGAAGTCGACACTTGATTTCGGTGGTGATGTTCTGATAGTACTTCTGAGCTTCATCAATATATGGCATGAGGTTGGAAATGCCATGTAGGAAGATGATGTCGGCGAGATGAATCTGAGAAAATCTGAAGAAGCGTCGGCGGCCTAGAGCATCGTTGAAGAAGAGACCAGGAACCGGTGAGAGGCAAAGTGTGGTAGAGGGATAATTGATGGAGGTTGGAATGGACAAGTCAAGATTATCCAAATAGGGGATCTTTCCTTTAGCAGCCAAGTCTTTGAACAATGTGTCTTTCACCGATTGGGTCTTGGTTTTGGGAAGTCGGACATCTTCTTTTAGAGTTTGAACTCGGGCACGTTCTTCGGAGGAAAGAATGATGTTGTATTTCTTTTTGATTTGCTTCATTTTATCCATCAGCTCACCGATACATTTGATGAAGATGTCTTTCTTTGGGTTGACACATTTTACCAACAGCTTAGACAATTCCATCCATTCAGATAGACCGAATTGTTTAAGGTGGTAATATCTGATATTTCTTGAATTCCCATTTTCCCTTTCAATAATGCGACGGACATCGGAGGGAGTTATACGAGAGGTGGCAATCTTGACACATGAGATCGGAGACCTATAAATTCGGTAGTGCATCACCTTTTTGTACCATTTGATTTCTTATTCCTTTTCTTCTTCAATTGTGCCCAACTCAGACTTTTGGGCTTGAATGGGATCAGTGGACTTAGCTTTGATAGCTTCTTCTTTTGTGACCTTCAGAGATAAAGCCTTTGAATCATCCAAAGCTTTTTGAGCCAGTCTAGCCTCCTCAATTTCTTGGGGAGATAGACCCAAGTCAGAGACAACTCCTTTGGAAGGAGGTTTAAGTCTCAATGTTTGTGCATCAGATGGACGAGCTCCATATTTGACCAACTCTTTTCTCCTTTTCTCTTCTTTTGCCTCATCCTCTGCCGATATGATCTTTTTACCTTTATCTTTTTGGTCATCGACCGGAACAGTTTTCTCTCCCTCAACCGCTCCGCCGATTCCCCCCCAGATGGGATAATAGCATGAGTTTCTGCCGATGGGAGTGGGGTTGGTGTGGCCGTGACAGTCGGTGCTGAATAAGCTTCCACCGATGGGTGTTTAGTCGGTGTTGGTGTTGTTGTGGCTTCCACCGATGGTTGTTCAGATGGGATCGGTGTAGGAGTCGGTGTGTCAGAGGGCCTGCCGATGGAGATTTTAGGCTTGGAGAATCGGATGGTTGATCTGTCGGTGGGGTTTGATGGAGGCCTGTTGCTGCCAACATGCTTAACAAAGGGCCTTTTCGGGGACTTTGTAATTTTCTCCCCCTCAGCAAGAGCCGCAACATCCAAACCCAAGTGTTCAGTAATACTATCAAGTTTGGTATGAAGCTGCTGAATTCGAGCCTTGTCAATATTGTCAAAGGAAAAGTCACCAAGATCGATGTCCCAATCAAGGTTGTTATTGAGAACGTCGACCTTTCGGTGAAGACTTTGTAGAGACTCCGTAAGAGAAGTGCGTAGGTACTGGTGCCGAGTGTCACGTGAATGGAGCCGAGCAATCTTAGAATCCTTGAACTCGGTCGATGCTTTAATTGATGCCACAGAAAAGGCCAAATTGGAGTTGGAGGTGGTTAAATCTTCCAATTTTCGGCTGAAGGTGGCCATACTGTCGGTGAGGGGCCAAAGCAAAGACTGAAGAGTAGACGTGAGGCGTTGAGGTTGTCGATCCTCCAAAAATTTGACCCTGTCATTTGTTTGAACAATCATAGTAATAGTGGCCTGTTTGAAGGCCTCAAATTGAGTACCCACCAACCGACACTGCGGACACTTTCTTGAACTTCAGAGATTAGTTCACTTAGAAGTCTGATATCGGTAGTAGGAGAGGTACCCATAGATGGAAGTTGGAAACGGGGAGTAGTAGGAGATATGGGAGTGTGTGGTAGTGGTCGTTCTTCAGTAATGATGGTGGAAGATGGGTGATCAGACAAAGGATCGTTGAATTGGATCCTTGGGGGTGATGGGGAGGGAGATGAGCTATCCTTAGAAGAGGAGCTACTTCGGGATTCATGGGAGGGTGAGCGTCGGGGAGATGGGGGCGATCGGTGGGGAGTGGACGATCGTTGGGGAGATGGTTGTTTCGGTGGAGTTGAGGTGTGCTCCAGGGGGGGTAGTTTCGGTGACAACCATGGTGAGGTCATCATTGATCGGTGGTGAAGGTGTATCGGTGGCATCAGTGGCGAAAGTGGCATGGCGGGGAGAACCTGTATCTTCTAACAAGAAATCCAAAAATGCCTTGTTTGGAGAATCTAAACCTCCAATAGGTTGTGCATCATCGATCTCATAATGATCAGGTGTAAGGCTGTGCAGTGCAAAATCGGATCCTTCAAGGGGAGATACCCCAAAGTCATCTGCACCACCCAAAGAGGTGGGTGATGAGGTAAGTGGTGGGTTCTCCAAAAATACAACCGAAGCCTTTTGGGAGGCAACGGAGGAGTCGGTACGGGGTATAACGGATTCCCCTGGCCCGGATGGGACAACCTCAGCCACCGATTTTCGAGAATCGGTAGCCGGCTTATGAGTTTTGGCCGAAGGTATCCGAGATCTCTTTAGAGGAGATCTCGGAGGGGTTGTAGAGTGCCTCCGCTTATGAGAAGGGGTGGGAACTTGGGTAGCCTCCGAGGGATCTCTCAGAGGCGTAGTTCCAGAAGCGGACACGGAGGTGTCGGTGGCCCGAGAGGATTTCCTTTTTGTGCCACCGGACTTAACTCGGGAACGAGGAGAAGGGGCCATTACGGCTGGAAGATCCTCCGGAATCTCCGGGTGTATAAACCCTTCAATTTAGGCGTCCCCCCAATGTAGTTCGGGAGAGTGAGCGAAAGTGATCATACCTGGTCGGAGTGGGATATCGGAGGCAAGAGCGGCCACGTCAAGAGTTTTCTGGCCAACAACGGGAGCGAACCAATCATACGTGAACTTGGGTGTTTTTGTCTTCCGGTCAGCGTCCAAGGCAACACCTAGCTTGTGCTGAATAATCATCAAGATGAAACACTGGTAGGCTACATGGCATCGTTTCGGGTTTTTGATCACCTCGGTTAGTTCCGTAAAGAAATATTGCGCAAAATCGATTTTGCGTTGGAAAATGAGAGCATGAGCAAGAGAAGTGATGTAGGAGGCAGATTGGTCATGACCACTAGTCTTCCTAGAAAGACAGTAGATGACATGTGCGGAGAAGAAATTCCAGATACCTTCCATCTTACTTCGAACAAGTGTACCTGGACCTTTTGAAGATTTGGAGGGTTTGTCATCACTTTTGTGAATATAGCCAACAGTATTCACCACCTCTGCATGGGCATTGTCGACGTGCATGTCTTCGTATTCAGGGAATGTCGCAATCTTCAAGGCATTGTAGACATCATCCACACCAAAAGTGAGATCATGATCACCTTCTTCGTCAGTAAGAATGGAGGCATGAATGGCCTCGTTTGATGGGTCGTAAATACAAGTGAGCCAAAAATTTCCGATGAGAAGTTTACTCATCTTGGGGTTGCAAGTGAAGGCATGAAGAAGAGGAGAACGAGTTAAGAATTTGGTAATGATAGTGAATTCGGGATGAGCGGTATCGAATTCAAACCTTGCAACGTGATTGCAAGGATTGAACTTTAAGTTTCAAAACATGTGGGAGATTCTTTCACAATCTTGGTGTGTTTGGTTGCTTTGGAAGAGGTAGAGGACGTCATTGAAGAAAATAAGTTGCAGGTTTGAGTGTGTGAGGAGGAGAGTGATCGTAGGTAGATGAAGTTGTGAAAAGAATAAATGTAGAAGAAAGGTGGGTTTTATAGGAGAGAATTTGAAAGAGTTTTGGGCGGTAACGGTTATGAGGGAGATGAGGGGATTTAAATCAATATTAAATTGAGTTTAAAAAAGGTAATCATTATGGATGGAAATTTTGTGGCTAATAGTAAGTGTCATGAGAATGGGTATGTGGACGGTCAAGGATTTGACTGACACATAGGTGTATAGGAGTGATGTAATCATCGAAAGCTGTGAAGGATAAGGGCAATAGGATCGGTGCATGTATCGGTGAGTGAAAGTCATCGATTAAAGAGATGGGATCGGTGGATAGAAGACACCGAAATGTCAAAGGAGGTTTGATGAGGGATGGTTTATCGGAGGGAACATAGTTCACCGAAATGAGCAAAGGAGGTTTTCGGTGAGTGAAGGTAGCACCGACGAGAAAGAGGTGTCGGTGAGTTATGGATTCTACCGAGGGTGCGGTTCGGTGGGTGGATGGAAGATACCGAAATGGTTAGAAGGGTTTTGGTGTGGTTGAAAATCGCCGATGTAGGAAATGGGTGTGAATTCTACCGATATGAGAATCAGTGAGAGGTGTGATCCACCGATGTGGAGCCTCGGTATGAAAAAGAATCGTCGGTGAGGAGAAGGTTCACCGAATGTAGAAAGATGGGTGAGTATTAGGAAATCGGTGAGATAGAAGCTCACCGATGAGAAACTGTATCGGTGGAAGAGGCGATACCGACGAGGCTTAAGAATGTTGGTGTGAAGTATGGTATTGAAGGGTTAGGGAAGATCGGTTGGGTGAATCGGTGAGAGAAGTCCACCGATTCGATTGAAGTATCGATGAGACGAGACACCGACCTTTTTTTTATGAATTTAAAAACAACATGCCAAGTTCTCCTATCAGAAAGTTGAACCTGGCTTCATCCAAGGGTTTGGTGAATAGGTCTGCAAGCTGAAGATCAGTAGGAATGAAGTGTAGCTCAATGTCACCTTTTGAAATGTGGTCCCTGATGAAGTGATATCGGATATCTATGTGTTTTGATCTTGAGTGTAGAACATGATTGTTTGCAATAGCTATTGCACTAGAGTTATCACATAGAATTGGGACTTGAGAGTAGACTTGATTATAGTCTCTAAGTTGATTCTTCATCCACAGGATCTGGGCACATCAACTTCCAACTGCAACATATTCAGCCTTAGCAGTTGAGGTTGAAACTGAGTTTTGTTTCTTGCTGGACCAGCTTACTAATTTGCCACCAAGAAGTTGGCAGCTACCTGTGGTACTATTCCTATCAACTTTGGAACCTGCATAATCTGAATCTGAATACCCAATTAGTTCAAAACCTGAGTCTTTGGGATACCAAAGACCCAGATGCAAGGTACCTTTTAGATACAGGAAAATCCGTTTCAGAGCAGCCAAATGAGATTCTTTTGGATTGGCTTGATAACGGTCACAAAGACAGGTAGCAAACATAATGTAAGGTCTGCTAGCAGTTAAGTAAAGAAGGGATCTAATCATACCTCGATAATTCGTTACATCAACAGATTTACCATCTGGATCTGCATGAATTTTCAAAGGTGGTGCCATGGGAGTTTTCATAGGAGAGCTGTTTTCAAAATTAAATTTCTTCAGAAGGTCACAAATATATTTGCTTTGATTTATAAAAATTCATTCTGAAGTTTGTTTGACTTGAAGGCCCAAAAAGAATGTAAGCTCTCCCATCATACTCATCTCATATTAACTCATCATGAGAGAAGCAAACTCATCACACAGTGATTCATCAGTGGCACCAAAGATGATGTCATCCACATAGATTTGAACAAGAATAAGATTACCTGAGGTCTTCTTGATAAAGAGAGTGTTGTCAATTTTACCTCTGGAGTATCCATTCTTTAGAAGAAAGTCAGCAAGGGTGTCATACCAAGCACTTGGAGCTTGCTTGAGACCATAGAGAGCCTTGTCTAATCAGTACACATAGTCTGGATGTGTTGGGTCTTCAAAACCTGGTGGTTGTTTCACATAGACTTCCTCAGCAAGTTCCCCATTGAGGAAAGCACTTTTGACATCCATCTGGAAGACTCTGAAGTTTTGGTAGGCATCATGAGCCAGAAAGATTCTTATGGCTTCAAGTCTTGCAACAGGGGAAAATGTTTCATCATAGTCAATACCTTCTTCCTGTCTGTATCCTTGAGCCACCAGTCTGGCCTTGTTTCTGACAACTGTACATTCTTCATCCATCTTATTCCTGAAGACCCACTTGGTTCCAATAATTGTCTTCTTTGGAGGTCTGGGAACCAATCTCCATACCTTGTTTCTTTCAAACTGAGAAAGTTCCTCTTGCATGGCAGTGATCCAGCATGGACCTGCTAGAGCTTCCTCAATTTTCTTCGGCTCTATGAGAGAGATAAAATTCACATAGAGACAAAAGTTTCCAATGCCTCTTCTAGTTTGGACCCCAGCTTGTTAATCACCGATGATTTGATCTATGGGATGATTTTGGTCCATTTGGTAGCAGGAGGCAATGGAGGTGGAATATTTTGAGTAGGTGGTGTTGGAAGATTTTGGTTTATCAGAGAAGAATTTGGGATATCGGTGGAGACAATTGATTGGTCAGTTTCGGTGGTATGGTGGTTGATTGGGTCAATTTCGGTGGAAGAGTGAATTGGTAAGGTGGAAGGTGACCCAACTTATTGATTGGATGAGGAAGGATCTGAGTGAGTGAAAGGAGTAGAAGATGAATCAGTGGGGTTAGCTGTAGGAGCATCACCTATGCATGATGAAATCCATCTATGTAATTCATCATCATCATTTGATATGGATGATGATCTCAGGTCATCAAATTTGACATGGATAGATTCATCAATGCATTTCCTTCTGAGATTGTACACACGATATGCTTTGGAGGATAAAGAGTATCCAACAAAAATTCCTTCATTAGCCTTAGGATCAAATTTCCCAAGGTTGTCTCGATCATTCAGAATGAAGCACACACAGTCAAAAACATGAAGAAAACCAATATTTGGTTTTCTGCCATGGAAAACTTCATAGGGGGTTTTACCATGTCTCTTGGAGATCACCGACCTATTTTGGGTAAAACAAGCAGTGTTAACAGCTTCAGCCCAAAAGTAGGTGGGAAAGTTTGATTCACTTAGCATAGATCTGGCCGCTTCACATAGAGTCCATTTTTTCTTTCTACAACTCCATTCTGTTGTGGAGTTCTGACAACTGAGAAATTTTGGGAGATTCCCTTGTCATTGAAGAAGTCTTCCAAGGCACTGTTTCTGAATTCAGTGCCATTGTCAGTTCTTACGGATCGAACAAGCTGACCATTTAAAACTTCATTCTTTTTGACAAAAGTTGATGATTTCTTCAGTTGCATCACTTTTATACCTGAGAAAAGAAACCCAAGTATATCTTGTAAATTCATCAACAATAACAAGAATGTACCTTTTGCTACCTAGGCTAGGAGTGCTGACTGGTCCACATAGATCCATGTGCAACATTTGAAGAGGAAGAGTGATGGAAGAGCATTGCTTTGTCTTGAATGAGGTTTTGGTGAGCTTCCCCTTTTCACATACATCACATAGCTTTTCTTTTGTGAAATTCAGCTTTGGCATTCCTGTCACAAGATCATTGTTGGAAATGATGTGAAGGGTTTTGAATAGGGCTGGCAACGGGTAGGGTATGGGTAGGGTAAGGGTTAATCCGTTATCCAATCCATTTAAAATAGCGGATAACGAAACGGGTAATTATCCATCCCATAAAACCCTTATCCATATCCTACCCTACCCATTAAAAGTATCGGGTAACGAAATGGGTAATGGACAAATGGTAAAACAAAATTTTATTTTAAACTATAATTTATATCGTTAAATCTCAAATATATATAAGTAAAATATAAGCTCATAAATATAGTTACTATTTTATATCTAATATGTATACTAAACATTTTATTATTTTCAAAGAATAGTCATAGTATAATATTAAAAAATATATAAAAATTATACGACTAACACTTTTCACTGTATTTATTTTCTTGAACCCGTCTTGTTTCTCGATTAATCATCACGAAATCTTTTACTTGATAAATATAAAAAATAAATAAAGTACATATTAATATACGACAACATTGTAAAGAATATTAATAATATATAATTATGTATATATATATATATATATACACACTAATATTTAATTATATATATATTATATCGTAACGGGTAATGGGTAATGGATAACGAAAAAATCGTTTATCCATACCCTACCCATTAAAATTTCGGGTAAACGGGTAATGGATAAGTGGATAAAATTTTCTTTATCCATACCCTTATCCAACGGGTCGAAACATAACGGGTAACGGGTTTACCCTTACCCATTGACAGCCCTAGTTTTGAAGTTGAGGTGAGATAGACGTTTATGCCACAACCAGTTCCTTTTGGCTGTGTCATCCGACACAAAGCATACATTGGATGAGTCATTTCTTTGTCCCATGTCTATGATGTAGACATTTTCCATCCTTCTCCCAGAGAGAACCACTTTCATATTCTTATCAACAATTGTACATATATAAAGTTCAAAGATTACTTTGTATCCCAGATCACATAGCTGACTTATACTTAGAAGATTATGCATGAGGCCTTCAACAAATGAAACTTTGTTGAAAGTGACAGATCCGTTGGAGAGAGTTCCATACCCTTTTGTGTAACCTCTAGAGTTGTCTCCAAAAGTTACAGATGGACGCTTTTCAGACACATAGTTAATTAGAAGAGATTTGTTCCCTGTCATGTGACGTGAGCACCCACTATCCAAATACCAGATTTGATGGTGCTCATGAACCTGCATGCACACAGAAATTAGTTTCTTGGTACCCATTTGGTGGTGGGTCCTTTGGGGTTAGAGGAGGAAGAGTCTTTAGGCTTGGTTCGGTCAATTCTATCCTTTGGACAATCTTTTGCAAGATGAAAAGTGTCACCACAATTGTAACATTTTCTATAGATAAACATCTTTTTAGATTTTTGCACCTTTTCTTTTCCTTTGCATTTGACATCAACTTGAATAGCTTTAGGACCAAAGCTGGACATTAATGGAGGAAAACCCAAAACACTTTCGGTGGAGTGATTGCTTTTAACAAAAGTTTTTGAAAGTTCAGGAGACTTTCTTTTCAAGGTTTGTTTGATGCTTTTGTCATTTTTGAAAATCTTTGATTCTGAAGGATCAGGAGAAGAGACTTCATCAAGAGTTAAAGCTTTCAAAAAAATCATGAATGAGTTTTGGAGTATCATTGGAATCTTGAGTCTCAAAGTTTTGAACAGAGGACGAATTTTTGCCTTTTATAAAAATTCCAAATTTTAAAGTTTCACTTAAATCATTTGAGTTTAAAGAAACTGAGTCATTTGAGCTTGAATCTAAAGGTTCATGATGATTCGTTGGAGCACACGAAGTAGAGGCAAGATCATGAGAAGGAAGTTCATAATCCATTTTTCCAAAGCCTAAACCAGATTTATTATCACAAGAGATTTGGTCTTGAAAGATTCTCTCAAGATTTTTCGAAGAACTAGTCCATTTTCTAACAGTCTCTTGTTCCCTTTTTAGTCTTTTGAAAAGCTTGTTTTTCTCTTTGGATATATGATTTATGGTTTTCAAGTCCTCAAGCTCAACTTTGATTTCCTCAAACTTTTCAAGTTTGGACATACAAATTTCAAGTTGAGAGGAAATATTTTTAACTTGAGCATATTTTCTTTTCTTGGAATCCTTGATATTGTAGAAGTCATTGGTCAAGGATTCATAGGCATCAATCTTTTCAGTTTCAGTCATTGAGTTAAAAGGATGTACCTGAGAGTATGATGTCGAGCACCCAGTTGACACCAGAGCCATTGGAGAGGCTGCCTTTTCAGAATCTTCCATATCTTCGGATATGGCCATGAAACACATGTTGGGAGAATCTTTATCACTGTCAGAAGGTTCCTCATCATCCCAATCATGGATTTCAGCCATTAGCCCCTTTCCTTTTATGAGGAGTCCCTCATTTCTTTATTTCTCTTTCTTGTACTTGGCCTTGTACTTCTCAGCAAGTTCTTGATGATCTTGAGAAGATGGTTGAGTACCTTTTCTAAAAAAAGTTGATTTGGAGGAGTTGTTTTTGGGTTTCTCATACTTTGAAGAAAACTTGTCAGAAGATGTGGTCCTAGATTTTACAACACGCTTACTTCTGCACTCAGATGCAAAATGTCCTTTCTTACCACAATTAAAACACTCCTCATTTGACTTATCAGAAGAGGGAGTTTTTGTGGAAGAGAAGGGTTTTCTGAAAGTTCTAGGTTTGCTAGAAGGACGAGACTTGTTCTTGAAACCAGCCATCATAGCCATTTCATAAGATATTTGCTCAATCGAGGTTTCCTCACCTTCATCATCGACATCACTTAGATATGCCTCCGTTTGGTGGATAGAGTTGTTCTGGCTGTCATTGTCAGAATCTGATGAATGGTAGGTGATTCGAGGAACACATTGAGTTTTCTTGGAAGTGTCACTGACAAGGGCTATAGAAGAGCCCTTTATCTCTTTTATGATAGACTTCCTTTGCAGTTTTGTTTGTTCAAAGTTAAAGAGAGTTCCATATAAAACAGTTAAGGTCATGTAATCAAGATCCTTGGTCGTCTTGATGCATGTGCATATGTTCTCCCAAAAGTCAGGAAGACAATCCATGAACTTGCACAAGACTTCCTCATTATCATAATTTCTGCCCAATAACTTCAAATCATTCAGAAGACTGTTAAAGCGATTATAATAGCTGGAAAGAGATTCTCCCTTTTCATGAGCAAAGAGCTCATATTTCCTGATGAGAGCACTCTTTTTGCTCTTCTTCACTTCCTCTGTGTAACGACCCGGTTTCCCAAACATAGTTCAAATAACATACATTGCATAACGTCGTTAAAACAAGAGATACATTATATAACAAATACGGTCCCCTAGTCTTTTACAACCATTCAGTACATCATTAAAAACGTTTACATAGTAAATTACATCATTACTAACAACATGCTATATCTACTAAACACATCATAGTCTTCAACTACATAGTCCTCCAAAAGCTATTCGCGGTTTAACCTTCTTATTTGCTCTTACTCGATCCATGACCTGGAATACATATTTTTAAAACAAAATGAGGGTTAGACCTTGAGGTCTAGTGAGAAAATCCCCGTTAGTTAAAAACCATTTGCACAACATCATACACATAATTCACATAAGAATACCAATTAAAACTCATGCATCATATATCTTTCCATCTCATTCTCTTGGCCATATTAATTGGTTGCGAGCCAATTAATTAATTTACACCACTGTACTGAATACAGCCAACACCATTGTCCCTCTGTACAACCAACATACACCGGTCCTAAGCCCGGCCAACTAGCACCCATGCAGTGTAATACTCATATAAACATAATATGCACATTATTACACTCATTCACATATATGTATTCCAGTTAGAAAACATTTTAAGTAAAAACTCACTTGTTTGGTTATCCAAAACTCCTTCCACAAAGAACTCAGCTTTCACCTTCGATTCACAGTATCTGAAATAATTAAACACAAATATCTCTTTACCAAATAGGACACACACGTCTTACTAAAGCTAAGTACTCTAGATAACTCAAATCCTCAAATGTAACCCCCAAACCCGAACTTAAGTCGAGTTCATAATGCATTCAGTCCTCATTCATTCCCCATCAAATATTTAACAAGACGCAGGTTATTGAATACCCAAAAGATTCTAAACTCTCAAAATTGATCAAACAGCTAAACTATCCGGACAACACAAAACTATCCGAACAACAGGGCTTTCCGGACAACACAACCAATCCGGACAACCCCAACTTTCCGGACAGCATGTTCAATCCGGACGTCATCCGGAAACCACAGTGACCCGGACTCCATCCGGTATCTAAAATCGTCCGGAAACCTAATGAAAATAGGACTTACCGGATGCAAGAATCGTCCGGACACCTTTAGAACACTATCCGGACACTACCAACAAAACTACCCGGATACCTTCATCCTATCCGGAAACCTCTGTCGGTTTGCATATTTTCAGCCCAGAAACCGACTGAATCAACCCTAGATATGAAATCGTTTATTCTACTCCGATAGAAACTACCTAATAGCAATTACACACATAAATTGTAAAAGAAACATACCTGAAATCACTTCCAAGGTCACCAATTTGAATCCCTAACCTTCCTTTTTCTTCTTTCTCTCTTTCTCTCAAAACACATACAACACCTACTGATTTTCTGCTGTAAATGAAAATATTTGGACACCTAATAAGATATTATCAAACTAATTTACACTCTTAGCCTTAAACTATTCACAATTAACCAATTCACCCTTAAACTTATAAATTTACCCAAACTTACCCTAAACATCAATTATAAAGTTAAATAAATTTAACGGAACTAACATTTAACTAACGAACTTACCCGGGGTATTACATCATCTCCCCCTTAAAAGAATTCCATCCTAGAATTCGGTTTAGGCAAAAAGGTGCGGGTACTTAGTTCTCATTTCTGATTCTGATTCCCAAGTAGCATCCTGACCCCTATGATGTCTCCACTGAACTTTCACTTGTCTGATTACTTTGTTCCGCAACACTTTAACTTTGTGGTCAACTATGGCTTCAGGTTCCTCCACATAATTCAGCTTTTCATCAACTTGTATATCTGGTAGAGAAACTGCCTGATCCGGCGTAACCAAACACTTTCGGAAATTCGATACATGAAACGCGTTATGAATCCTGTTTAACTCTGGCGGAAGATCTAACCTGTAGGCTACTTCACCGATCCTTTCTATGATGGCAAACGGTCCAATGTACCTCGGGCTCAGTTTACCTTGTTTCCCGAATCGAATGACTCCTTTCCAAGGCGAGACTTTTAACATCACAAAATCTCCAACTTGGAACTCTAACGGTTTTCGGCGTCGGTCGGCGTAGCTTTTCTGTCTGTCTTGAGCTACTTTCAAACGTTCCCGAATCTGAGAAATCTTATCCGCGGTCAACTGGACTATATCTGGCCCTGCTAACTGTTTCTCTCCCACTTCGTTCCAACACAGAGGCGTTCGACATTTTCTACCATACAGAACTTCAAACGGTGCCGCTTGTATGCTGGAATGGTAACTGTTGTTGTAGGCAAATTCTATCAGTGGCAAGTGCTTATCCCACGATCCCCCAAAGTCAACAATGCAGGCCCGTAACATATCTTCCAAAGTCTGAATCGTTCGTTCACTCTGACCGTCAGTTTGAGGATGATACGTTGTACTTAACTTTATCTGCGTTCCCATTTCCTTTTGAAAACTTCTCCAGAATCTTGAGGTAAAACGGCTGTCACGATCAGAGATAATCGAAATTGGAACTCCATGTCGAGTTACTATTTCGTTGATGTACAACTTGGCTAATCGTTCCAACGAATCAATTTCTTTTATTGGTAGGAAGTGAGTAGACTTCGTCAATCTGTCAACTATCACCCAAATGGCATCAAATCCCTTCGGAGTCCTTGGTAGCTTTGTGATGAAATCTGTAGTAATTTGATCCCATTTACACATTGGTATTTCTAATCGTTGTAACTGACCAAACGGCTTTTGATGTTCAATCTTTACCTTCTTACAAGTAGTACAACCTTCCACGTGTTGAGCAATACTCCTTTTTATTCCCGGCCACCAATAAAATTATTTCAGATCTTTGTACATCTTATTCGTACCTGGATGAATAGAGAAAAGAGATTGATGAGCTTCTTGTAGTACCCGATCACGTAAACCACCCAAACGAGGCACCCAAATTCTGTTCCCCAGACACAATAACCCACGATCATATTTTACTAGCAATGCTGATAACCCCACTAACCGTTCTGATTTCAGATATTCTTCCTGATAGGCTTCTACTTGACACTTCTTCAGTTCGTCGAAAATGTTAGGTAGAAGCTCAGCTCGTAATGCAATAGCTTTTATTGTTCCACTTCTTTCTTGACGACTCAGCGCATCAGCTACCACGTTCGCCTTTCCCGGATGATAAAGGATTTCACAGTCATAATCATTCACCAATTTTAGCCATCTTCTCTGCCTCATATTTAATTCCTTCTGATAAAAAAGATGTTGGAGACTCTTATGATCGGTATAAATTTGACATCTAGAGCCGTAAAGATAATGTCTCCAAATCTTCAACGCGAATACAACTGCTGCCAGTTCCATGTCGTGCGTAGGATACTGTCTTTCATGATCTTTTAACTGACGAGAAGCATAAGCAATAACCTTTCCACGCTGCATTAGTACACAACCCAATCCCAATTTGGAAGCATCACTGTAAACAACAAAATCATCGGAACCTTCAGGTAATGCTAGTATCAGTGCGCTACAGAGTTTCTCTTTCAATATTCGGAATGCTTCATCCTGTTCTGCTTTCCATTCGAACTTTAGATTCTTTCGAGTCAGCTTAGTCAAAAGCGTAGCGATACGAGAGAAATCTTGTATAAACTTTCGATAGTAACCGGCTAAACCTAGAAAACTTCGTACTTCCGTTGGCGTCTTCGGCGGTTCCCATTTTTCAATTGCTTTACCTTCGTCGGATCAACTTGAATACCTTTCTCGGAAACTACATGCCCCAGAAACTGAACTTCCCGTAGCCAGAATTCACACTTAGAGAACTTAGCATATAACTGTTCCTTCTTTAACAATTCCAGAATTAACCGAAGATGTTGTGCGTGATCCTCTTTGGATCGGGAATAGATAAGTATATCATCGATAAATACAATAACAAATCTATCGAGATACGGCTTACATACCCGATTCATTAAATCCATAAAAGCAGCTGGAGCGTTCGTCAATCCAAAAGGCATCACCAGGAATTCATAATGACCATACCTTGTGCGAAAAGCAGTTTTCAGAACGTCTTATTCTTTAACCTTCAGTTGATGATAACCAGATCTTAGATCAATCTTGGAGAAATAGCAAGCTCCAACTAGTTGATCAAAGAGGTCATCGATTCTAGGAAGCGGATATTTATTCTTGATCGTGCTCTTATTCAGTTCCCGATAAACAATACACATCCTCATCGAACCATCCTTCTTTTTCACAAACAGAACCGGTGCTCCCCACGACGAAGAACTGGGTCTGATGAAGCCTTTATCTGAAAGATCCTGCAGTTGAGTCATCATCTCTTTCACCTCTGGAGGTGCCAAACGATACGGTGCACGGGCAACAGGAGCGGCTCCAGGAATCAGATCTATACCAATATCTACTTGTCTAACGGGCGGAAGGCTAGTCAAATCTTCTGGAAAAACTTCCGGAAATTCACGAACAACCGGAATATCTCCCAGCTTATTCTTTTCTAGCTTAATGTCTATCACATAAGCTAAGTAACTTGATCAGCCTTTATTGATACACTTACGAGCTTTCAATAAAGAGATAAGGCAAGACTGATGATTTCTACGGTCACCATAAATCACTACTGGTCCCTTCTCAGGTAAGACAACATTTATCAATTTCTTATCACAAACTATATTAGCCTGATTCTCGGCTAACCAATCCATTCCCACTACCACATCAAACTCGATCAAGGCTATAGGAAATAACTGAATAGGCACTCCACACCCATCTATGTTTATCACACAACTATCAAATACCTCACTAACCGGTACTTGATTATCATTAGCCGTATCTACTATTAACGCATGATCTAACACTTTAGGCTTTAAATGCATATAGGCAGCAAAAGAAGGCGACACAAACGATCGGTTTGCACCAGAATCAAATAACACTTTAGCACGTGTAGAATTTATTAAGAATGTACCTGTAACCACATCGGGAGTCTCATCTGCTTCTTGCTCTGTCATTTGGAAGGCACGGCCCCTTGCTCTTGGTACTTCTGGCCTTGGTACTACCGGTCTAACACCCGTTGGTCTTACTGACGTACCACCCGGTTGTATTCTCCCCAGTGGACAATCGGATTGAAGGTGATTAGGAGAATTGCACGAGTAACAAAATCTAACTACTTGACAGTCTTTAGCAATATGACCGATCTTTCCACACTTATAACAGTTTCTAGGATCCACTTGACAACTTCCTTGATGAAAACGGTGGCACTTTGGGCAAGGTCTTTCAACTGGTCGGAAAGGTGGACGGTTATCAAATCGCTGAAACCTGGACTTCTTCGGATCATACTGCTGTCCTTCCCACTTTCTTTTCCCCACATTATTGTCACTAGTATTTCTCCCTTTATCTTGTTCCACGGTTTCCGCGGCGTCTACTGCGGCGGAGAAAGTTTCTGGTCCTTTAGCAATCACAAAACTTCTGACTTCTACATTCAATCCAAAGATAAACCTTTCAATCTTCATGGCCTCCGTAGCAACGTAGTATTCCGCAAAACGAGACTTTTCCAAGAAACGAGCGGTGTAGTCCCGGACTGACAAATTCCCTTGCTGCAAGTTCATAAACTCCCCTTCCAATTGTTTAACTGCGGCTTGAGGACAAAACTGTTTCCTGAAAGCTATCACAAATTCTTCCCAAGAGTAAGTAGAATATATATCAGATCCTCCCGAGGTCATATGTGCTTCCCACCAGTATAAGGTATCGCCTTTCAACATTGCAGTTCCATAGAGTACTCTATCCTCTTCAGCGCATTTACTAGTCTTGAAGATAGCTTCTATTTCCTTCAGCCACTTCATAGCCTTCACTGGATCCCGATCTCCCGAGTAAGTTGGAGGCTTACAACTTAAGAACATTTTATAGTCACACTTTCTTAGTACTTGTGTGATTGTAGGTGTAATAGGCATCTCGTCTTCCTGACCCGGATCTGGTGTATCAGCTTCATTATGACAAGTTCGATCAAACATGGCTTGTATACTGGTCTGCAGTCTTCCCATTTCGGCTGTTAAATCGTCCCTAGTAACAAATTCATTACCTCGCAGCAGAGCTCCACTCCCCGTTCTACCTCCAATTCCGCCTCCACCTCTTTCTCCCCCTCTTCCCCTTCCTCCGGCTGTTGGGTTTGTTCTATTCGGATTTCCTCCTCCTTCCCGATTCGTTTGTCTAGTACCACTTGCCATTCTGTTGATTCAGACAAGGTTAATATACACATAAGCACATACCCCATATAACAAGGTATTCCAGTTCAAACATGTACCTGTAAGATCACAATTACACTGGCCAGGTGTAATCTGAAATTACCATACATGATGTTCCTTCTACCTTTTTATATTTAACATCCCAAGGTTCTACAATAATAAGGACATCCTACTTCACATGCAGTTTAAGTCTAGGTACAGATACAAATACCTAAATCCCTTAAACTAGGGCTCTGATACCATTTGTAACGACCCGGTTTCCCAAACATAGTTAAAATAGTATACATTGCATAACGTCGTTAAAACAAGAGATACATTATATAACAAATACGGTCCCCTATTCTTTTACAACCATTCAGTACATCATTAAAAACGTTTACATAGTAAATTACATCATTACTAACAACATGCTATATCTACTAAACACATCATAGTCTTCAACTACATAGTCCTCCAAAAGCTATTCGCGGTTTAACCTTCTTATTTGCTCTTACTCGATCCATGACCTGGAATACATATTTTTAAAACAAAATGAGGGTTAGACCTTGAGGTCTAGTGAGAAAATCCCCGTTAGTTAAAAACCATTTGCACAACATCATACACATAATTCACATAAGAATACCAATTAAAACTCATGCATCATATATCTTTCCATCTCATTCTCTTGGCCATATTAATTGGTTGCGAGCCAATTAATTAATTTACACCACTGTACTGAATACAGCCAACACCACTGTCCCTCTGTACAACCAACATACACCGGTCCTAAGCCCGACCAACTAGCACCCATGCAGTGTAATACTCATATAAACATAATATGCACATTATTACACTCATTCACATATATGTATTCCAGTTAGAAAACATTTTAAGTAAAAACTCACTTGTTTGCTTATCCAAAACTCCTTCCACAAAGAACTCAGCTTTCACCTTCGATTCACAGTATCTGAAATAATTAAACACAAATATCTCTTTACCAAATAGGACACACACGTCTTACTAAAGCTAAGTACTCTAGATAACTCAAATCCTCAAATGTAACCCCCAAACCCAAACTTAAGTCGAGTTCATAATGCATTCAGTCCTCATTCATTCCCCATCCAATAATTAACAAGACACAGGTTATTGAATACCCAAAAGCATCTAAACTCTCAAAATTGATCAAACAGCTAAACTATCCGGACAACACAAAACTATCCGAACAACAGGGCTTTCCGGACAACACAACCAATCCGGACAACCCCAACTTTCCGGACAACATGTTCAATCCGGACGTCATCCGGAAACCACAGTGATCCGGACTCCATCCGGTATCTAAAATCGTCCGGAAACCTAATGAAAATAGGACTTACCGGATGCAAGAATCGTCCAAACACCTTTAGAACACTATCCGGACACTACCAACAAAACTACCCGGATACCTTCATCCTATCCGGAAACCTCTGTCGGTTTGCATATTTTCAGCCCAGAAACCGACTGAATCAACCCTAGATATGAAATCGTTTATTCTACTCCGATAGAAACTACCTAATAGCAATTACACACATAAATTGTAAAAGAAACATACCTGAAATCACTTCCAAGGTCACCAATTTGAATCCCTAACCTTCCTTTTTCTTCTTTCTCTCTTTCTCTCTTTCTCTCAAAACATATACAACACCTACTGATTTTCTGCTGTAAATGAAAATATCTGGACACCTAATAAGATATTATCAAACTAATTTACACTCTTAGCCTTAAACTATTCACAATTAACCAATTCACCCTTAAACTTATAAATTTACCCAAACTTACCCTAAACATCAATTATAAAGTTAAATAAATTTAACGGAACTAACATTTAACTAACGAACTTACCCGGGGTATTACACTCTGTACCTTCGTACAGAACACACAGAGTGGTCCATATTTATTTAGCTGTTTCAAAGTTTACTAAAGAGTGATAGACCTCATCAGGAAGTGAGAGTGCAATAATTGGCCTGACTTTAGAGTCAAAAGAAACATGGCGTTTTTCTTCATCAGTATATTTCTTAGGGTTTTTGAGAATATAGCGACCAGTAGCTTTGGATTTTTCTTCATCAGAAGAATCATCTGAATCATCAGAGACATCTTTATCAACACTTTCCTTTCCAGCCCTCTGCGTTTCATAGCGAGCCCAAACTCTATGGATAATGGGTCCCTCTTTGAGAATGGTTGGATATCTAGTATCCACTCCTTCCATGAATAGCATCATACGGCTTTTCCACAGAGAAAAGTTGTTGGGGTTAAACTTTGGAGGTTTAGCTATTGAGCCATTTTCAGAAAAAATGTTTTGAAAATAGATTTCATTGTTTGAGGAGGAGACAACCATTGCATATCAAGTTTATGAGTTAAACTTTCTGCTCTGATACCACTTGTTAGTCCCTAATGGTTAGCATAAGTATTGTAGAAAGGGGGGGGGGGGGGTTGAATACAATACACAAAAATTACTTAATTAATTATTTTATTGGAAAACTTCAACTAAGAATTACACATAGAAACTTAAAATTGTTGCAGAAAGAACAGTTGAACTATTCTAACAATCTTTCACAAAGCAAACAGAAATAACAAAACAACTTTAAACACACAAATATCAAAGCTATAAAGTTCTTAGAGATGAAGCAATCTTGCACTAAGAGAATTTCTTCAGAAAGCGTAGTTTGCATGGATGTCTTCTACCTCCTTTTATAGTGCATGAAGCATTAAATGCTTAGGACACTTGTCATCAGGAGATTCAATTGTAGGTGTTGACTTCTGAAAAATTGATGTGTCATTTTCAGCCTTTTCCTTGGTACTAGGAAGAATACCCATGCTGATTGAGACTTTATCTGATAATGGATAAAACGACAAATAATCACTTTTACCTAGCAATAGATATTGTCCCATAATAAATGATCTTCTCATTGTGTCTTCCAAGAAGCATTCCACCGATAGCATTCCACCGATTTGAACTTTGAGGTTGGTGAGAAATCTTGAAAGATGCATGTCATGAGAAGTACCATGTTCCCACCGATTTGAGGCTTTCATCGGTGGGACTTGTTGACCGATCATGGAGGAGGATCGGTAGGAGTGTCCACCGATGTGCATAGAAATCATCGGTGGACAATGACTTGATATGATGAGAAGAATGTCCTTCCCTTCCACAATGATAACATCTTCAAGCTTCATTTCGGTTGGTCTTTGACTTCACCGATCATTTGCTGTTTTGTCTAAGTCATTACAAAGAACCAAAAAGAAATATTCTAAGTATGATTTTAGGTGTGAAAATCGGTGGGTCAATTTTAAATCTTTGGTGACCCAACAATAACCTTTTTTAGTATGCCCGGGAACAACTCCTACGAAAATTCAGGAAAAAATGTTGGAACCTCATGGCTAAGGATAAGGTAATGGAATTGATATTGAAATTCATAGACCTAGGTGGGATAGGAGAATTGATAAAGAGAATAGAGATGATGATAAAGATCATACTGAGAAACAGAAGAATTCCGTACAGGTACAACTTTTATTTGAACGAAGTGAAAAAAATGAGATATTTGTTGTCTAATAGAACAAAGACTAATACCTTAATTGAGTCGGTCAAGATCAAATTTGTTTATCAAAGTGCTTCTTCGATTGTTCAAGATATCTCTTTTCAACCGAGGAACAAAACAAGATCATTTCGCTCCATTTTTAGTCAAATAGTGAAGGATATTCGATTAGTAATGAAAAAAGGGGTGGAGGGGATCCGTATATGTTGTTCAGGTCTACAAAGGTCAACCCTTAGCTCATTGATCTCCCTTCGGTCATCAATGTAGGGTTGTTATCAGGCTAGCTAGATATAAGAAGGTCAACCCTTATTTCATTTCTTCCCCTTCGGTCAGAAATGTCGGGTTGCTGTCAGGCTAGCTATAGAAATGACTACTCAATTAGTTTCTAAAACTAGAAATTACATAGATGATACTCGAAAACACTGAGAGTGTGATCTCAGAGTGAAGTAGCAATAGTGTCTGGAACCTCGGACCATTATAGATAGTCCATATGAAATTCCAGTAGCTTTAGAGATTCTAACGAGGGATGACGTATTCCCTTCCCAGCTATTAGTGAAACAGGGGCCATCACTCTAATACGAATCGAAAGAATCACTATCGGGTTTGGTACCAACCAAGATTATCGTGGTTGAAATACCATCAATTTTGGTGAATAACAGAGGATGAATACGACCTGGTGTGAATTGGCTACTGACATCATGGCCCGTTTAAGCCAGCTGCTATTTTCACGGCTCGTCCCCGAGTCAACCCCTTATGGCATAAAAATCGACGCAATCCGCTCCCGAAACTCCACCCTTTCCTGGCCAAAATCCCTTCCCTAAAAAGGGAGTGAAATCCGCCGAAAAGATAGCACTCCTAAGAAGGAAGAACTGTACCAATTCCCAACATAAAAACAAGAGGAGAGACAGAAACTTTTCCTCCTGTTAGTAATTGGAATAAAGCTGGTACTAAGCATCACCTATCTTATTTGACCTATCTTCTAGGGCCCTTCTATCGACCGGTAAAAGGTTAACTTTCTCAAGGAATAGTGTTGCCAATGCCGTGTAACCGGTTTTGGTATAGCTGATATTGGTTACAGGTTGGTTTTGGTTCGTAACCAAAATGTGCAACTTATATGAATCGGTATAATTGGTTCTTTAATTGATCTTAAAGGCATGGTATATTCTAATTGGTCTATTGAGTGTTAGACGAATTGGCAAGCATCACATGATTCTCTTATTTTTAAATTCGGTTTTAACCGGTTATTTGAAAAAAACACTCTTGATAGGGACATACAGTTATAACTTATTCTTTTTTTAAGGGATTAAAATGTAACCCTTCTTGGTACGAAACCAAACCTTAACTAGTTTTCATATCACTCTCAAATCTATCATGGGAGGAAAATCAAACTTGCTAGGACAAACCTGAGATCTTATTTATGATTCACACCTCCTTACTACCAGGACAATTAGACAGGACTCAGAATGAACATAATAAAGTTCATGTTAGAATATTCATCCAAATCATGTAAATATTTCATTTTGATCATTACGTAAGCTTTCTACAACTTTCATGAACATCTACAGTTCATTTGAACCTTTGATTTTGCATATTAACATCCCAATAGAATTCTAAAGTAGAATAGTTTGACTTTTTGAAAAAAATAAGTCAACTACTTGCATATTGACTTGAATTTCTTAAAAAAACGCATGTTAAAAGGTCAAATTGTTTACAGGTTTTCGGTTAATTCGTCAATTAATCATGATACAACTTCAATTCCTTAGGGCCCGTTTGGTTTGCGGAATTTGGTGGAATTTGGAATTGTATTTCATTCCAATCACGTTTGGATTGAAGGAGAGTCCGGAATCGAAATCTCACAAACATTGGATTTAAAAATATCATGAGATAGTTGGTATTTCACGGGACTTGTAACAATATTTTAAAATATGCTTAAAACATTCGTTTTATAATAGTCAATTAAAAAAAGGCAATCTAGTTATTTATTTGTATAATTATTTATAGTTTGTTTTAATGAATTATCCATAAATAACGGAATTGAATTCTATTTCAAATCAAACACACTAATAAGGATTACAAATCCCTAAAAGACATTCATCAAACCAAATGTCCCCTTTATTTCAGATTATACATCGGGTAAAAGACACTTACTTACCTTATCAAGTAACATTTTCGGTCATAAAAAAGATTGTTTGTAAGTGTATTTTACCCGATAAGCGTTTACCGGGTAAGATTCTCGATTCTTGTCATGCTCATCCTTTAAAGTAAGTGATACATGCTAAGCACTTACCCAGTAAACGTTTGTACACAACCCTTAAAAACATAAAACATGTGACTTCTTAAGTAGATGTGATATTATGGTTGTTGACCGAGTCTAATCGTCCATCTAGCCTCGTACTTATATTGTTCCTCATTATAAGTATTGCTTTCATGTCTCCTACACCGTTGTGGATGCTTACACAATGGGTGACACAAGAAAGTCAAATATTGACTTTGTTGGGTTTGTCGAAAATTTCCATCGTTGTCGTAACTAAATTGTTTTCTCTTTTTGTTAGTCACATTTAGGGTTGTCTACGGGTTGAGTTGGCTGGACCGATGGCATTCATACAAATTCAATTTAATATTGGCGGTTTAAAAAATCTAAATCCAAAACCTAACCTAATCCAAACTATGTAACTTAGGTTAGGTTAGTCAGGTTGAAATTTTGGTACATTATTTTACAATTTAGCTAAACAATTGTGTTTAAATGAAGTAACAAATAAGGCTAACAATTAAATAAAAAATATTAAAAGATATTTGAATGAGACTTTATATTAAGGCTAACATTTACATATATTAATTAAGGACTTAAAAATCATATTAAATTCATTGTATAAAATGCATCGGGTTCATCGGGTTGACTCAGGTTCAAATTCCCCTAATCCAACTTCAACCCAATACTAACAGTTTGAATATTTTATAACTCGATTAGATATCGAGTGGCTTCAGGTTAGATTTGGTCGGGTTATTTCAGGTTGGGTTAGTCGGTTTTCCAGCAACACTGTAAATATGTTCTTTTTCCTTCAAAATTTTTAAATGTAATACATAGCCTAAAAGTACCATGGTTTTAAAAGTAACGGATTCAATGTTAAAAAAATTGCAAATATATTAAAGTTGAGGGATAAACTTGTAAACCTTTAAATGTGTGTAAACTTTGGATTTCATAGGTTTTTTTGATAAAATTGTTTATTTTGATGAAAGTGTTTCATATCATTCATTTCTTGATGAAATTGTTTCATATATTTGTGTTTTTTATGTAAAAACGACAAAGTTTCATCAAACTGAGAAAATATATGAAACAGTTTCATAGGAATGAAAAAAATATATGAAACTATATAAAAAAACACAAATATATGAAACAGTTTCATCAAAATAAACAATTTCATAAAACAATTTCATCAACAAACCTATGAAATCCAAAGTTTTCGCGATTTTTTTTACAACATAATGAACCTCTATTAAAATTAACATATAAAGTTGATCAAATAAGCATGTGATTCGCACATGGTATGGTTAACGGTTAGACTATAGACAATTAGACATCCATTGAGCATGCTCATAGAATAACTTTGATAAAAGTTATGAAAGCATTAAAGTTTGACTAAAATACTCTTGAAAACTATTATAAAAATAATCAAGCCTTAGAAAACAATTACTAAAACATTCAACTTCATGAGTATGTTACATTTTGTTTGGTCAAAGTTATTGATAATCACTTTTTGATTATTTATTATTTTAGTATTTTTCTTTATTTTAGTTTTTCAACCTTAAAATTGAGTTTTTTATTCGACATTTTTTCTTTTCTTTTAGAGTTAAGTGAAAGAAGTCGGCCTTATTTGGTGCTTAGAAGTGAAAGATTGTTATTATTTTGGTACAACATGTATGTCGCAGCAAAGGACATTTGTACTAGACATTGACTTCATAATCTTTTTGAAGAAGAATTGATTCCTTGGTGATTTGTACTTCTATCAACCGAAAGAAGGGAGCACATTTTGAAGAATATCTATGATGAAGTGGAGTTACATGTTTAAGAAATCTTTTGTAGTATTTTGTTAACATGTTGTATAATAAATTTTGGTTAAAAACTCTAACTATGTACTTTTCCTAGTTTGTTGTCTTGTGCCTTTTTCCTAGTATATAAGGAAGGACACTTCATTTCTAGACATGAACTAATAACGGGTCTAGCTATTTAGTTTATTACTTTGGTATTATTTCGAAGATTTTGGTACTTTACTACTCAGTGTCACAACACTTATTTTACTTTCTCACAACGCCTTTATATTTCTTGTTATTTACATTTATGCTTTTACATTTATGCCTTGCATTACTTTTCCAGCGATGATGGGCTAATACTCTAGCTTAGGTATGAATGAAGGTATGAGAGATAAAAGCCTATGTGATAGCGGATAATTGCTTTCGCTATTGGCCATCAACTCCTCTACTCACTCATTGTTTCCAAGTTTCATCCAAGTAATTCTTGACTAGGTGATGTATGCTGTTTCACTTGGATGAGTTGAACTTGAATGCAGACCAACTAAATGTTAGAATACTGAAGTGTTATAGATGGTTATAAAGAGTCGCTTTAACCTGAAAGAACAGTAAGATCTTTGCGACACTCAGAACCTGTTACTCAATTGGGTACTGCTAGCACATAATCTAATTTGAACCTCGAAAGGGGGTTGTTCGATGCAATAGTGTGGTTGAAAACTAATGTTGCATAATACTACCAGGTCAATGTTGTAGCAAGGTTTCCAAAACATAGTTGCTAAACTCCAGCCTAAACTTGCACCATTGCTTTTATTTTAGCCGTTTTAAACAACTTTAGTAGGTGTTAACTCACTCTAAGATCACTCCTTCCAAATAATTTTTTAAGCTTGACTTGGATTAATGCTTGTTTTAATTGTCCCTTTATTAATGTTTTCAAAAGATAGTGATTTAACATATATACTTGCATAGTATTCCATTTGTGATTTTCCCAATAATTTTTGTCCTTCTTCTTAAAATAATGGTAATTTGTAGTGATTGTTATACATTAGATGCTCGAAGCCGCTTGTTGATACATCTAAAACATGAATGATATACAAACTTATAAGGTGTTTGACCATTAATAGAACGTGTGACACACACATATATGAACCATCAACCCTAAAACACCAATGTTCACTAAAATTATTGTTTGGGGAGTAGTATGTGTGTGTGGGGAGGGGGGGGGGGGGGTTACAAAAGGTAAATGAAATATATTTTCCTCAATTACCCCTAAACACCAATGTTCACTAAAATTATTAACCATCTACAATTAATGTTTTAATTGTGCATTTTCTCAATCGTCCATGTTAAGATCAAGGGTTATCATTTTGGTTCATAAAGTTAATACAATAATTTGCGTTAACAAAAGAACCCAACCCTATATATCTATAATCTCCCAGGGAAGGAAAGAAAGCATCACACTGTCGCCGACCAAATTCCCATCACCGGTCAAAACCTTCACTCTCCTTCCCCTCTGGTCAAAGCCCCCAGAAGGTTAGTTTTCCTCTACTCCCTTTGCCATTCTAGTATCACATGGACAAGTCGTCAACTCCCTTTCATCCCCCGAATAAATCATAGGGAAATCTCACAGAGGGAGATCACATGTAAGATCAATGTTAACTCTTCAGTAAAGAGCATGGAGAAGATCACGCATATATGTCATCGTACTAACACACATGGACGAAAACTCACAGGAGGTTCAACCGGGAGGGAGGGTTCATTGTTGGTGGTGTTGGTGGTGGATTTCATGATTTTGTAGGAGATTGAGATGTAGGAGAAAAGGGGGGCGATAGGGAGAGTAACCGATGACGGTACTTGGTTGGAGTCGGTCCAACCCTTCCACGACTTCACCACCCTTCACAGCCAAACCCACCAGCCTATCATCACCACCCTTCCATGGCTTCACCATAATCATCACCAACCCATTCCCCCTCTCATCCCATCCCCTTAGTTCTTCCTCACCGATACCGACACCCTCCCCACAAGCCACCATGAGCCACAACCTGCAAGTGTACATGTGTTATTCTACAACAACTAATGTTCTTGCGTATGTGTGTTGTGGGTGAGTTTGCGCGACAACTAGTGTATGTGTGTGTAACACCCTAAAAATAATGACAATTAAATAGGGTATTTCCGGAAAATGGGCGAAATAAAACTTCATATAATAAACCAACTAAAACCCTTAATGTAACGGGGTAGTTTGGACTAAAATCATTTAACGAGTATCGAGACATAATACACAACAACAACCTACTAATCTAAAAATACATTAAACTTGATTAACACGGGTGTCACTATATCTACAAAAACCTCTCATCTCGAATTTCACAAAAAGGCCCGACCTTCAAGCTCCTAAGCATGGTCGGAAAAATCAACGCGTCAAAGACGCACCGCTAGGGGACCTGAAATCCACAAACCACAAGTGTTAGACTAGAAGTCTAGAGCGAATAATGTGAGAATTTACATTTTTTATAAAAGTAAACGACATCGTAAAATCAAGTCAAGTTACCGGATCCGAGTGATAAGAAATACCACAATTCATTCCTTGTCAAAGTGTTCCAACCTGAACATAAATACACAAGAGAAGGACTCTTGAATTACGGGGGAGACCCGTTACCATTAGGGTGATAAGAACACGTGAATGGAGTCACCCATGATGTTATTGGATTGCACCTCAAGTCCCGGTTTTAGTTCCCATGCCATCAAGACATCACAACCTCAAACCATCTTTTCATGCCTTTATTGCCTACTCCGTCGAGTTACACCTCAAGGACTTATGGGATCATATTGCTTATCCAAACTAGACGAGTTACACCTCAAGGACTTCAACGTCCCCTATTGCCTACTCGCTAGAGGCCCAAGAAGGCCAACAATTATAACAAGTAAATCAAACCCATCTAATCCTCGTGCACAAGGAGTTAGACACCAAAATTACCAAGTAAAGTCATATATCAAATTGGTAGGCTACTATTAATCATAATGTGCCATAAGTACATAATTATTCACATTCATCCATCCCATCTCAAAATATAGAAAGTACATTTAATTCCATTTTTAAGGCTAACATCATATTTCTAGTATTCAATTTAGTAATCACAAGAGACGTCATAAAATCATTGCAAGAATGGTGGAAAGCATTTGGGGCCAATAAATGAAAACCCTAGTTTTTGGTTCAAAATCCCAAATAACAAGATATTTACTCCCTTCATCATGGTTAGAACATTCAAAGAGGATATAGTGATATATAATTATATAGCTTACATTTAACTCAAAACTGTAACACCCGTAGTTTTGGTAAGCAAACGTTACACCGAGCCCATTTGATGGTTGGTGTTTGTGAACTTTGTGTGTGGGAGGACCTACTTCTAACCCTCAGATGCATCGGGAGCGTTCAGGATGAGAAACTTCGATTTTGGACCTCGGTACGCAGGGAGCGACTATGACACGCGAATATGACACGTGTCAATGTCGATGGGCAATGTCGCGCTGAAGGGATACCCTACGATACACTTCGTACGACTATGCCCGCGACACTGACACATGTCACTGTCGCTGGGCAATGTCTCGGTCGGCCCCTGAGCCTCTTAAAAACCCGATTTTTGGCATCTTCATCTCATTTTGGCTATTCCCTTCCCACCATTCTCTCTCAAGTTGAAACCCCTCTCCCTATTTCGTTTTGGTGCTCCAAGTGGTGTAAATCCTTGAGTTTTAAAGGGAACACTCAACTTTTAGCAAGGATTTGGATGCAAGGGTTGAAGTTCTTCATCTCACCCTCATTCATGGAGATTTCTAAGCTTTCTAGGGTTTTTTGGGTAAGGTTCATCTAAGCTTTCTAGGGTTTCATCCAACCCTTTTTCCTTCATTTCGAAGATTGAGAGTTTGTGGTTTATTTTGGTGACTCTCGAGGTATTTTGGTTGGTGGATTCAAGTTATGGTTAAGGTAATCTTCTCTTCTCTTCTTTTTTGGAAACTAGGGTTTTGGGTATAGGTTGAGATAATTGATGAAAATGTTTGGGGAACGATTTTGTATGGTTGAATATGGTTTTGATGGTTCGAAACTTATGGATCTAGGTTTTGGAGGATTTGGCTTGAAGATTCAAGTTTCTTCAAAGGAGCTCAAATTTGGGGAAAATCTAGATTTAGCCTAAATCTAGCGAGGCGAGTTCAAGTTGCTTTGTGAAAACTTTGTACATGCCAAAAATGTTATTTTCCAAGTATTTATGTGTTTACATGAAAATTATCTAATGTTGGGTTATTTGGTGGGTTTTGACTTTTGAAATGTTTAACTTGGTAAATGTGGTAAAATGCCCATATTTGAGATTTTTGGGAAACTTGATAGATAAATCATAAATGAAAATGCTTTGATGATTTATTTTATAAATGGAGTCTACTTGATATGAAAATGCATTTGTGTATATTTTGGAAATATACATTTAGTACGTTATGGGACGATTTGAAAATGTAACGGGTGAGTCCCTTGGAAAAGAGGGTTGTCCCAACCCAAGGTTTTATTTCGGGTTTTTCATGGATTCGAAATATTTATTGGCAAAGGTGTGTGTTGCTACGTTTAATTTCATTTTATGACTTTTCATTATTAATCTTTGGAGTTAGTCGAGCTTATGGCTCGGTAATGGATTTTGTTAAGTCTTGGGGACAATTTTCCAGTTTTGATGGCTTCAAGTCGAGTTTTGATCGTGATTTATGTTTATTGGGAATTACATGTTTTGAATGCATTAGTTCATTCGTTTAGGGTCGTGTAATGTTTTAGACCTTATTAGCTATGGATCCATAGGCACTTGAGTTTTACGTTCAATGATGAGACGTTAGTTTCTCTTTTGTAGCACGGAATAGGCATCGGGTTCCATGATAAGTAAGATGTGTGCCTATACGATCGGACATCATCTCATGGGCAGTAAGGTGTAATTCCATATGTGCTTGGCACGGGATAGGCATCGGGTTCCATGGTAAGTAAGGTGTGGCCCTATATGGTCGGGCAGCGTCCCATGGGCAGTAAGGTGTAATCCTAATTGTGCTTGTTTTGTGGATTTGGAGTGACCCAATGTATAGACCTGGAGTGGTTGAAATTGGGGGCTCCCAAGTCTCGCGGGCAATAGATCTGGAGTGATTGAGCTCAGTATTTTACGAGAATAGTCCACATGGTTGTTTCATTGCATAGTATGTGACCCACTTTTGTGTTCCGTCACGTGCAATGTAAACGGGCCTCCCCCGTCACCGAAAGGTGTTGCGTTGGGTATTTGTTTTTATCCATGTTTTCGGTGACGTACCATATTTATATGAATTGTTTTCCACGTTATGTGAATTATGGGTTATGCTTCATCCATGTTTGGGATGTTTGGGGTAATAACGACTTACTTATGAATTCAATCGTTTTGGAAATCAAATGCTATTTCACTTTTCAAGTGGGTTTTGGGATGAGTCCATTTTGAGAATCATTTTACATTAAAGCTTTCAGCACGGGATTTGTGTGCGTTGGAAAAATGAGTAATATTGCATCTAAAGTAAATTCTTTTGAGCTCATGACTTAAATTTCATCTCTCTCGTTTTATCAATTATATGGTCATGATAAAACTCTTGAACTCACTAGGCGTTAGCCTAACCCTTTTTATTTGTCGGCATGTGCAACAGGTTCAGGTTGGGAATAGCTTTAGCTACACTGTGAGGCGACAAGTGTAGTACAACGCACGAGAAGTGATTTGCTTAGTGAAGTCTTCCGCACTTATTTTGGGATTAGCAACTTGTACTTGTGTTAAGTAACACCCGACTTTATGTAGTTGCATAATATGATTTGAGTTATTAACTGTGAGAGTTGTTACATTTTATATTGAGGTTATTCCAATAATGGTTTGTAGAAGGAATTTTATTCCTTAAGTGGTTATTTTATCGAAGTTTTATTTAGTTGCTCTTTCCAATTTTAAGGGTGTTACAAAAACCCATGAAACCCTAGGTTAGGTCAAAACCAATATAATCATATTTCAAGTAATCATGTATATAACAACATTTAAAGGGAAGTTTATGGGTCAAGAAGACTCACCAATGGGTTTTGTGAGAGAAAACCCTATAAAGGAGAAACCCTGGAAATGGAAGATGAGTTAATGACGCCTTGAACAACCAAGACTTGAAATCCCTTGAAAAGCTTCCACTAAGAGGTAGGTGAGAGTAGGTTTTGAGGATCTAAACTCATAAATGCTTTGGTTCCAAGGAGTTAATGAGTTGGATGAGATTTGAGTGAGAAAATCGCCATAGTGAGGGAGAGGATCGATGGGTAGCAGAAAAGTTAGAATTGACCAAGTTTTTCCCAAAAACAAAACGTTTTAAGCTGCTGCTGCTGACCTGGGTCACGACATTACCCACCGCGACTATGCCCTGGGCAAAGTTGCGGGCATAGTCGCCCTCAGGTACCCACATTCTGTTTGATTCGGCTGAAACCTTCCCCCTTCGCGACAATGCCACCGCGACTATGACTTGGGCATTGTCGACGGTCATAGTCACGAGCTGCGACCTACATGCTGTCCCAAAATGCAACTAAGCCAAACGGATCTTCCTACGGGGTTTGCTCACGGCCCAATACGTCTTGCATGCGATGGAAGCGAGAACCCAAGTACGGAACCTTTGAACACGGAAATACATATACGTATTGGGTTTGGTTTTACTTACTTGAAAATTCGGGGTGTTACAATCCTTCCCTCCATAGAAAAGATTTCGTCCTCGAAATCTTGTACTAGGCGAAGAGATGAGGATAACGCCGATTCATGTTCTCCTTGGATTCCCATGTCACATTGGCGCCTCGATGGTGTTTCCATTGAACCTTCACCATTATTACTTCCTTGTTATGAAGCTTCTTCGTCTCCCTATCCAAAATAGCATCCAGTTCTTCCACGCATCGGTTGTTGTCCACACGGATTTCCGATAAAGGGATGATGTCCTTTTCTTTCGCCAAACATTTTCGCAAGTAGCAAACATGAAATGTAGGGTGAATTCCACTCATCTCGGGTGGTAGCTCTAGCTTGTAGGCTTGAAGTCCCACCGTTCCATAATCGGAAAAGGCCTAAGGAAACGGGGACTAAGCTTCCCACGCTTCCCAAACCTAATGATTTCCTTCCAAGGTGAGACCTTCAACATTACATGATCACCCACTTGGAACTCAATCGACCATCTCTTCTTATCGGCATAACTCTTTTGACGGTCTTGAGCGACTTTCAAACGTGTAACACCCCGAATTTAAGAAAAAAGGGAATGTTGGACTTGTGGACGTCCGCATGGGCACAAGGCCAAACGTTCGCGATGCGCGAAAGTCTGCGGGTCGTCCGCGGAAGCAACAGAGAAAACTTGGGTTTTCGGCTAGGGCAAGCCCGATGTCCGCATGGGTGCAAGGCGGACGTCCGTGATGTGTCTGATGGGATATTTTGTTTCCTTTTAAGACCTTCCCCTCTCTCTTCCCTCATTTCATCTTCAACACCCAACTCAGTTTTTCTCTCTCTCTAAAACGAATTTCTTCCAACAAAACCCTAAATCTTTCATCTTCTCTTCATTCTTCTTCCCCAAAATCAAGCCTCTCACCATTCTTATGAACCATAACCTTTCTAGCACCCTTTCACTTCATCTTCTTCATCAAGTTTCTAGGGTTCCATCCAACCCTTTTCTCCATTTGGAAGATTTGGAGTGTGTGGTTCACTTTAGTGATTCTAGTGGTATTATGGTTGGTGGATTCAAGTTGTGGTTAAGGTAATACTCTCTCTCTTCTTCATTTTTGTAAGTTGGGGTTTTGGTATAAGTGGATATTTTGATGTTTTATGTTGGGGAAATGACTCTAAGTGTTTGGGGAATGGTTCTACATGTTTGGATCTGAGTATTTATGGTTGGAAACTTATGGATCTAGGTTTTTGGAAGATTTGGCTTGAAGGTTCAAGTTTCTTCAAGGGAGCTTACGTTTGGGGAAATATCTAGATTTAGCCTAAATCTAGCAAGATGAGTTCAAGTTGATTTGTGAAAACTTTGTACATGCCTAAAATGTTATTTCTTCAAGTACTTATGTGTTTTCCATGACAAATTATCAATGGTTGAGTTATTTAGTGTTAATGCCAAAAATCACCCAAAAGGATAACTTGAGGTTGATGTGGACTTTAACAACTAAAGAAAAGGGGTCTCAAGACCAATCAACACAATCGCAATAAAAAGTAAATAAGACGGGAGAATTGGTGACGCGGAAAACCCAAACAAGGGAAAAAACCGCGGTCGACTTGTGAGAGTCGACAGTGCACTATAGTCGCCAAACAGGGGCGAAAGTCCTTTTGTAATAAGTGTTTTGTGTACAACAGATTACAATAAGAGAAAAAGTAAACTTAATCGTAAGAAAAAGTCGTGCGTTGTGCGTAAATCGTGCAAAATAAGCTGTTGTCGTGTGGTTCGAACTGCTGTCGTGCGGAAGTTGCGTTAGCGATGTGTGTTCGAATGCTTTGTTGATCACTGTTGTATTGTGTAAGAAATGTGCAGATATGTTGAATTCAGAGGTGTTTCGATGTGTAATAGATTGATCAACGATGTCCTTTTTGGTTGTGGAACATGCCTTTTGTAACCGCTGTCGGGTCTTTAATGCCATAAAAAGCTTGTCCGTTACTGGCCGTTGTACCATGAATGCTCGTGGACCTGCATTAATGAAGAAAAGAAACGAATGTTTGACTGTTAACGGTTAGTGTAATCGTACGACCGTCTTGAGTCTCGGACGTCGGTCGTATGAAACATACGACCATCAGGAAAATGTAAGACCAAATGCTCGTCTGTAAATAACCTGTAAGACCTTACCTTAATACAAGTGCGGTCTTATGTAAATGTTATTTGGGTTTTCTATCGTCGGTCGTGAGGTGTGATTTTTTACCCAAACAGTTTGCCCCCAAAATTTGAATTTGGGCGTGAAATTCGAATTTTAAATCTGACAAAGTGATTTGACACGTGTCGCATGGGGAGAGAATATGGTCGAATCCCAATCGTCTTGGTCCGATTCGGACCAGAGGAGACGAAGAGGTCGTGACATCATGACGACATGTCAGAGGCGTGGAGCCGTTAGAGGACAGGTGTCGCCCATCGGCATGATGCATGCGAAATGGTGGTGGACAGTTGTCGACCATCCACCGGGTCGACCTGACTTGACGTTGCTATAAATATCGCGATCGTTGAGATCACTTCCTTTTTTACGTTCTTGATATTTTTAGAGAGAGATTTTCGAAAGATTTAGTTGCCTTTTCGTGTGTTGGCTATAAATCAAGGGAAAAATTTGTTAATCTTTTCATCACGTTCACAATGTCGATAGAACCTGCAAGCACCATCATTGGCCAAGAGGGTCTATCGGCTTTTCGGACGTTATCAGGCGTCCTTGATGTTGTACAGTTGTACTTGTCGGATCAGTTTCGGCCGTCTGAGTGCCCGAATGGGCATTTTGTTTTGTACGAATACCCTTTTAAGGTAGGTTTTAAGTGGCCATTCTCCCCATTAGTTAGGGAGTTTCTGGAGAAGTTCCATTTTTTCCCTGCCCAAATGATGCCACAGTTTTGGCGAATAGTCCGTGTGATCGATAGGATCACCGGCGAGTGGACGACTCCGTTCGATGTAGACGACTTGTTAGCGGCGTATATGGTGAAGGTGGATGGCTACCACCGGTATAGTTTAGCTTCTAAGCACAGAGGTACTCTGGTACTTGTGTTGAATACCCAGGTCAACGACCGCGGGTGGAAGGAGAGGTATGTCTTTGGCAAGACTCGGTCGCTTGAACTTTTGACGGAGGATACGACGTGGGTCGTGGCTGGATGGAATACTGCTTGTAAACTTTTTCTTTCAAGCTTTTTCTTTCGTATCGTGCGTTTTTGCTTTAGATCGTACGTTTTAGTTAATATATTTTGCTTTTGTTTCAGCCATCACGTTTCCTGATGCCGATCGCCTTGAGTCGGCAGCGAAGATCGATAAATTTCGGTCCTATTCCCTGGAGGATAGGTCCTTTTTCGTTCAGCGGGGCCTAGTGGATGAGGATTCGAATAAGGGCCCAAATATCCCCACGGAGGAGGGAGAAGAGAAGGAAGAGGAGACAATGGGTGATGATCTTACGTCTTACCTTGCTTTGTCGTATGATTTGGTCTATAATTATTCCTTCTTATCGTGCGTCTTTGTTGTTTTGTAGGTGGGTCGGGCGATGTGCCTACCCCTGATGTGCAGAAGAAGAAGGCCCAGCTCCTTTTGGATCGTAAGGCCAAGGATTTGAAGCGAAAGGTTCCCCCACCCCCGTCATCGGGGGTAAAGAAGTCCAAGACGGTTCTCCGGAGGGAACCGTCGTCGAAGGGTGGTGATCCGTCTAGGGTCGCCACTGCTGAGAAGACGAAGACGCCACCAGGAGTCATAAATGCGACTCCCGTGAGTCTGACTTCTTCTCTGATTGAAGAGGTCGCCCCTTCCTCCTCGTCGACTGACAAAGGGAAGGGAAAGAAAACGGAGGAGTCCTCCGGTACAATGACGGTGAACTTCACGCTGCCGTCAAATTTCATGGCCGGGGAAGAGATGGACAACGACAAGGTCTTCCCTGACCTGTAGAAATTCCTCCTGCCGTCCTTTAAGGAGCGACTGGAGGGCGTCACGGTCGACAACATGGGGTCGCACATCGCAGGGCTGACTTTCAAGGTATGTACGATCCATTTGTTTAAAATAGTTTTGTCGTTTGTTTACTAACGTTTGTGTATCCGTGCGCTGCAGGCGTTCCAGACTTCTCTTTGCTTGTATGCCCATATGGATAAGATCCGTAGGGTTTCTCCTGTTGCCAAAGAGAAAATGCACAAGGCGCAAGAGGAAACTCGCGTGGCAAGGGAGCGGGAGAAGCTGGCGATGGAAAGGGTCGAGAGCCTTTCAGCAAGACTTGACGAAGCTCAAGACTTCTACGCGGCATTGGTGAACGCAAAGGAAGACCTTCAACGCCACCTGAGGGATACCCTTGAGAAGTCCTCTGCGACTGAGGCGGAGTTAGGAGCGACTAAGGGCTCCTTGGACGAGAGCGAAAAACAGGTCAAGGACCTTAAGTCGCTCGTCAAGGCAAAAGAGGGGGAGATCGCGTCCTTAGAGGAACGACTCCAGTCGTTTGAAGCTCTGACCCGTTTGAGGGTCCGAGCGGCGATTATGCGTCGCCATTTACGGGGGTTAAACCCTATGGCCGGAGCCGAAGAGGAGGTCGCCACTTTCTTGGAGCAAGTCGGGGACGAGGAAGAACTCGACCAGGAGGACAAGCTCGAAGAAGGGGACCCGACGAACGCTGAGGTCGATGTAACTGGCGACGAGGAGGTCGTTAAGGATCAGGACTCTCCTCTGCCTAGACTTTTGTCTTTTTGTTTTTGCTTTTGATGGGGCGACTGCAATTGGTCGTGCCCTTTTACTTGTAATTTTTTGATCATATGAATACAAGTAAATTTTTTGCTATATCATCGTGTCACTTTACTTTGTTGTAAATAAAAAAAATAAACGAGACATAACAAAATGATAAAAACGTGCGTATAAAGACGGATGTAAAACTGTACGACATAGGTACAAGTAATTTCCTGGAGTGACTGGTCCGAAGTAATATTTTAAGCATGGAATTCAAGTCATAAGACTTTGACTCCGAAACTTAAATTAAAAAGCACCTGTTTGTGATCATAAGATCCATGAGATGAATCATGAGATTCTGTTTATGTCGTGTGAGTCATGAGTTATTTGTCATGACTTATTGGTCGTGACATATTTGTCGTGACTTTATAGTCTGAAAGACTTTGTCTCTCACGATATAGATCGTAAGATTGGCGTTCGTGCGATCCTGCGAGCCTGCAATGTAAGATTCAGGGGTGGTCGTTGGTTTGACCAACGCCCCTCCGATGCTTAAGTCAGTAATCGTTTATCGAAATAAATCGAAAGTAAAATGTTAAAAGAAATACTTCTTTAAATGTACTGCAACCCAGCTACGTGGGGTTGAGGTCGTAGGTTTGATACTACGATCCTAGACGTACGATCACATGTGGACCATTGTCGTACATGATTTCGGAAGGGATTTTGAACCTGCATGGAATGTTAGTCTGGATAAAAGAGACGACCTCTCTATCCCGAATATGGGAGTAGGCATCTACTTCTGTCCGTTTAGAGGAATGATTTGTAAAGACTAACAGGAAATTTACTAATGATGTATATTCCCTACCTTATGAAGGGTCATGGGATTAAGGACGTATGTAAAGCTTCAGAAGGTTGGTATATCATACCTGAGTGTCGCTGACGTGCGTTACGTACCTGGTGGCGTTTAATGTCGGTTAGCAGAGAATCACTTCTGACGTAAAGTCCGAGTGCCCCCAAGTCGTGACATATTCATGCCTACAATTCCCCCCTGTGGCGATTTTAAGACGACGCCAAGACCTGCCTCTCTGACGTATGGGAAACTGTCGACATGGACTAGCCGGGTTATGTCGTATGTAATCGCCACAATATGGGTTTCATTTTGTGTTGCTTTTTCCTGTTCAGGACTGAAATCAGTGAGGAAATCAGCTAGGACCTGCGATGCAACTGCCGTACAGGGCTTGTGTCATTGCTAGATATCCTTTTTCTGAGGCTTCAACGTCGCCTTGTAGCAATCCCGGGCGGTCTTCTATTCACTTTTGATTTCCTGTACTCCCCATGGCGTCGGGAATTTGATCGTCTGGTGATAGGTCGAGGGGACCGCCTTAAATCGTGGATCCACGGTCGTCCAAGTATAACATTGTAGGCTGACGAACAGTCGATAACGTTAAACTGTGTTTGCTTGTTGACCCCTTTAGCATACACTAGGAGGATGATCTCTCCCAAAGTGTTGGTAGAATTGCCATTGAATCCTATCAGAGTCGTCGATCGACGGGTGATCTCTGATTTATCAATTCCCATAGCTTTGATCGTGCTTAGGAAATGATATTAGCCGAACTGCCTCAGTCGACCAATACTCTTTTGGTCGAGCAATTGCCAATAGTGAGCTGGATAATCAAGCCATCGTGATGTTTCTGCCAACTATCCCGGAGGTCGTCCTGATCGAACGTTATTGGCATCGCCTCCAGTTCCAATTCTTGTTTTGGTCGGGACGACCGAGGAATTGGGTATTCTCCCGATGATTGACTGGCGTGCCGCTTGGCTGCCGAATAGGTTAAACCACAGACGTCTGATCCACCCGTCACACAGTTGACAACCTTTTCATAGACGGGGGATTCTGGTCTTACATTGTCAACCGGCGTAGATTCTTTATCAATCAAGCCTTGTAGATGACCCTTGGGAACGATCCAGGCTAACTCCTTCTACAAAGCAAGGCAGTTATCTGTCGTATGACCATGGTCGCTATGGAAGTCGCACCATTTAGTCTTATCCTTCTTGTCGTCATCTTTATCACTTTTCTTGGGCCATCGGACAGACGACTGGATGGCTTTAAGAGCTTCGACCAATTCTTTCGATGTCCCCTTGAATCCATAAGAGGAGATCTTAGGATATTGAGGGAATCGGGGCGTAGGATTGCTCTTTTTCTTCTCGAACCGAACGTTCGATATCTGGCGCGCTGGCTCCGTCTTGACGCTCGGCTTGGACTTGAAATCTGGTTTCTTGATCTCGAGCGACTTTTTGCCGGTGGAATGCTTACGATGGAAGGTTAGGTCATCTTCGACCCTCATGTAAGCCAAAGTCCTAGCTCGGACGTCTTCAAAATTCTCTGGTGGATATTTTGTAAGATCGACGTACAATCCGGTAGTATTGTCGTCTAGACCACGCTTGTAGGCCTCGATGGCAGTTTTGACGTCACAATTACGAATGCTGATCATTTCTGCATTAAAACGATTGAAATAACCACGGATGGATTCTCTGGATTTTTGGACGACATAATACAGGTCGCTGGTCTGTTTCTCCATCTTGCGACTGCTGACGAATTGTTGTGAAAACTGGTTGACCAACTCCGCGAAGTTGCTGATGGACATGGGTTTTAGATTGATCAACCACTGGAGGGCAGGACCTGTAAGAGTCGCGCCAAAGCTTTTACACATACACACCTCTTGATATTGATGTGGGATTGATATTGTCCACATCAATTGTTTATATTGAGCGACGTGCTCCGTTGGATCGGTTATTCCTGAATATTTGGGCGTAAAAGCAGGAATGTTTTACTTCTTCGGAACGTCAACACTTGCTATCGTGTCGATGAAAGGTGACGCCTGGAATCCTGTGAGAGGTTCAACATCGACAGGGACGGTGGCGCCAGGTAATTTCGAAAGTAACGACAACATCTTTTCGTTCTGATCCTCCAATAACCTGAGTCGCTGAGCGACGGGGTCATTAGGATCGGGGATCGTACCTGTCGGGGGAATGGCTCCTGAGTTCTGGGCTGTCGCGCCGACTGTCGGGTGGGAACCATTTCCGTGCGACGATCCGTTGGCTTCTCCGGTAAAAGGGAAGTTCATCGGGATCTGATGAGGTATGGTTCCATTGTACAGTGGTGAAGGCCTCAGATGTTGCGGAGGGAACTGTCCGAAGGGAGGATTGTTGACAAAGGGCCCTGGACCTGCTTGGAATGGTGGCCTTACGAAAGGTGCACTTGAAGGTCGGGGACCGTTCTAAGGTCCAAAGGAATTGCCGATCGCCGGATTTCTCAGGGAGGCAATTTCCACGGCTGCTTTCTGGTTCTACTCATGCAGGGCTTGAATCTGGCTTCGAGCCGCGTTCAATTCTGATTGAAGTTGAACCATAGGATCCTGGTAATTTTCCATCTACCTTAAAGCAACAGAAACTTCACAAGATCGTTAGAGCGATATATGCGTTGGCTTGAGATTTTCTCTAGATGGAATCCCACGGATGGCGACAAACTGTTAATGCCAAAAATCACCCAAAAGGATAACTTGAGGTTGATGTGGACTTTAACAACTAAAGAAAAGGGATCTCAAGACCAATCAACATAATCTCAATAAAAAGTAAATAAGACAGGAGAATTGGTGACGCGGAAAACACAAACGAGGGAAAAAAACCGTGGTCGACTTGTGAGAGTCGACAGTGCTCTATAGTCGCCAAACAGAGGCGAAAGTCCTTTTGTAACAAGTGTTTTGTATACAACAGATTACAATAAGAGAAAAGGTAAACTTAATCGTAAGAAAAAGTCGTGCGTCGTGCGTAAGTTGCGTTAGCGATGTGTGTTCGAATGCTTTGTTGATCACTGTTGTATTGCGTAAGAAATGTAGAAATGAGTGCAGATATGTTGAATTCAGAGGGGTTTCGATGTGTAATAGATTGATCACCGATGTCCTTTTCGGTTGTGGAACATGCCTTTATATAGCTTTCACCGGCAATAAATGTGTCTTGATGACTTGTTTTGTAACCGTTGTCGGGTCTTTAATGTCATTAAAAGCTTATCTGTTACTGGCCGTTGTACCATGAATGCTCGTGGACCTGCATTAATGAACAAAAGAAACGACTGTTAACGGTTAGTGTAATCGTACGATCGTCTTGAGTCTCGGACGTCGGTCGTATGAAACATACGACCATCACGAAAATGTACGACCAAATGCTCGTCTGTAAATAACATGTAAGACCTTACCTTAATACAAGAGTGGTCTTATGTAAATGTTATTTGGGTTTTCTATCGTCGGTCGTGAGGTGTGATTTTTTACCCAAACATTTAGTGGGTTTTAACTTTTGAGGTGGTTATTGTTGTAATTATTGTAAAACATCTACATTTGGAATTTTTGGGAAACTTGATAAATGAAAAATAAATGAAAAGGTTTGATGATCTAGTTGGATGTTATCTGGTAAAAGTGCATTTTTGTATTTGTTGAAAATATGCATAGTTTGCGTAAAGGGATGTTTTGAAAATACCAACGTATGGGTTATTGGATTTTGGTCATTCCCGACCTTGCGAACATTTGGGAATTGAAAACCTTTTTAATTTTGGAGAAAAGAGGTATTTCGAGTATTTATATGAGTAAACCTTGGATGTTGACATGTTCAACGATTTATTTTACGAGTGTAAGTCTTTTGGTATAAATGCACCTTGATGGGTGATTTGTAAAATTGTTTATATTAACCTAGAGTTGTGTGGGGTTATTTATTTATTTTATGGAGCATGTTTCGCATAAACGTGGGGTAATTACGTTTTATTTTATTTTATGACTTTTAAAGAAATCTTTTGATTTGTTGAGCGTGTGTCTCGGTAATTGATTATGTTGGGTTTTGGGGACAATTGTCCAGTTTTTTATAGCTCGACGTAGAGCTTTAGTTATGATTTACGTGTATATGAGAATTACGTGTTTTGAATGCACTAGTTCATTCGTTTAGAGTCATTTAATGTTTTGACCTTATTGCTATGGATCCATAGGCACTTGAGTTTTTACGGCCAATGATGGGACGCTAGTTTTCCACATTGAGGCACGGTTAGGCATCGATGGTAAGGTGTAAGACCTATGTGCTAATATATTGATTTGAGTAGTATGCCAATGATGGGACGTTAGTTTTCCGCATTGAGGCACAGTTAGGCATCGATGGTATGGTATAAGTCCTACGTGCTATTACGTTCTTCGAAATCGACATTTTATGGGTGTGTGTTGTAAGTAGCCACACTCGGCATCCAATACTTGAAACTCAATAACATTGATAAGTAACCTAACTTTGTGTGCCCGTCACATTCGATGGAACCGGGTCTCCCCCGTCACCGAAAGGTGTTGCTTTGGGTATTTATTTCTATCCATGTTTTCGGTGACGTGTTATATTTATATGGATTGTTTTCCATGGTATGTAAGTTGTGGGTTATATCTCATCCGTGTTTGGGATGTTTTGAATTATAGCGATTATTTCATGATTTCAATTATTTTAGAAATCAAATACTATTTCACTTTTCAAGTGGGTTTTGGAGTGAGTCTGTTTTGAGAATCATTCTATACTAAAGCTTCCATCCCGGGATTTGTGTGTGTTGGAAAAATGGGTGATTTGCACCAAAAGTAAATTCTTTTGAACTCATGACTTAAATTGCATCTCTCTCTCGTTTTATGAATTATACGGTCATGATAAAACTCTTGAACTCACTAGGCGTTAGCCTAACCCTTTTTATTTGTCGGCATGCGCAACAGGTTCAGGTTGGGAATAGCTTTAGCTACCCTGTGGAGTGATGAGTGCTAGTAGGGTGCACGAGAAGTGATTCGTTTAAGTGAAGTCTTCCGCACTGATTTGGGATTAGCAAATTGTAATTTTGTTAAGTAACACCCGACTGTATGTGGTCACATAGTATGATTTGAGTTGTTAATTATGAGAGTCGTTACATTTCATCATGAGGTTATTCCATGGATGGTTAGTAGAAGGAATTTCATTCCTTAAGTGGTTATTTCATCGAAAATTTTATTTAGTTGCTCTTCCCAATTCGAGGGTGTTACAAAATGCCCCATAATGCATTTTACCTTGTCGGCCGTTTCTTGTACAATCTACGGTCCGATGAATTGTTTCTCGCCCGCCTCGATCCAACAAACGGGCGTTCTACATTTCCGCCCATATAAGACCTCGAATGGTGCCACAGTGAGACTCGAATGGTAACTATTGTTGTAGGCGAATTCCACCAATGGAAGATGAGAGTCTCAATTTCCCCCAAAATCGATAACGCACGACATTAACATGTCTTCTAAAGTTTGGATGGTCCGCTCGCTTTGCCCGTCCGTTTGAGGATGATATGTCGTACTCAACTTTACCTTCTGTTCCAATTCCCTTTGAAGGGCGCTCCAAAAGTGAGAGGTAAAACGACTGTCGTGATCGGATACAATAGACAATGGCACCCCGTGCCTAGAGACCACCTCGTTGATATACAACCTTGCCAATTTGTCCACTGGCAATGTTTCCCTCATAGCCAAGAAGTGAGCGCTTTTGGTCATTCGATCCACTATTACCCAAATGGTGTGTGACCTTTCAAAGTCCTCGGTAGTTTCGTCACAAAGTCCATCGTGATGTGATCCCACTTCCATTCCTGTATTTCAAGTGATTGCAAACTACCATAGGGTCGTTGGTGCTCGACTTTCACTAGTGAACATGTGATGCATTTCTCCACAAAGCGGGCCACATCAAGCTTCATAACCGGCCACCAGTAGTTCAACTTCAAATCTCTATACATTTTGGTGCTTCCGGGATGTATAAAGTACTTTGACTTGTGGGCTTCTTCCAAGAGCAACTCTTGGCACCCTCCGATTTTAGGCACCCAAATCCGCCCTTGGAAAAGCTTCAGTCCTCTACTATGTTCCGTCAATAGAAGATGTTGCTTCATCATAGCTTCTTCTTTGAGGTTCACCTCAAGTAGAGCTTCGGTTTGAGTGGTCTTGATCATGCCCATCAAGCTCGAGATAATTTCAATCCTTGCCAACGATGCTTGCATCTTTCCGCTATACTCCTTCCGACTCAAGGCGTCCGCTACCACATTCGCCTTGCCCGGATGGTATAATAGTTCACAGTCGTAGTCCCGAGGATGATGAATCAGACCTTTGGTTCAAGCCTACCACCATCAGAGTCCCTGCTCCTAAGGGTGTCGTCTTCAATGAAGCAGGGGGGAAGACTGCAAAAACTCCCACAAAGAAATCTTCCCATGGTAAGCAGAAGGGGATAACTGCCACTGGGAACCTCAAGATTTGCTTTGTCGCTGAGCGGGAGCAACCTTCTCAGGTATGCATATCTATCATCACATACTCTGCTTTTACTCACTCTCACCTAAACCCCTCCTATACACTTAACCTTTTTTCTATCTTTTTCTTCCCAACCTAACTTTTTTCTCTTGTATTCAGCTAGTCCTCTCCCCTGCTTAAGGGACAACCGCTGCTGATGACCTACAAATAATCACAGTCTTAGTGATGGAGACTGATGAACTAGATGAAGAAGAAGAATCATTACCGAGTCACCCAAACCGACCCTCACGACCACCTCAAAGGTCTGAGGATGAAGAACAAAGAAGAAGATCAGCAATGATTCATCAGCTAGAGAGTCAGCGCCTACGAGTCCCTCAACCCGGTCTTGAATTCCTAACCCCGGAAGAGCTAGAAGAATCCCTCAGAGTTGAGCAAATACTCACTGCATGCCAAAAGGACGCTTAGTATGCCCTTAAGGTAGCGCATAACTCAGTTTCTGATAAGAAGCTGAAGAAACACCCGATCAAGGTTCAGGAACAACTCCTGAAAAATGTTGAGAAGGAAGCCTTCAGAGAAAGAGCCTTCTGTAATTCCTTGTTGGAATGGTGCAGAGGAAAGGTTGATCATAGATACCACCCAAGTCGAATCATCACTGTGAACCTGAAGGGAAAAACAACGAAAAATTCAGTGATGGTGGAGATCACAATCATCAGGGAGAACGGGTATTCGCAAAGGATTTTAATGTCAACTGGAGCTCTCCGGGTTTGATGAATGGCTAGAAATATGGAGTGCTATTCAGAAGTCCAAATCCAAGTACAAATCCCTCTCAGGAGTTGAATAAACTCTTTTATGATAGTGGAATTGGGAAGCATGATAAGTCCGTACTCCATATTCTAGCTTCATCCTTGGTTATGTGGAGAAGTTCTTGAACGTACACATCAACAAGATTACATCATGTATGGATTTGCCTCCCCCTTTAGCTCTTCTTTAAATCAGAGACATGCACCAACAAAAAGAAAGAGAGCCTCAACCTCTGGTGAGCCTGTCCTCAGAAATGAAACTGACATTAAATTCTCAAGGGAAGCAGTGCTCGGACCTCCACCAGATCGAATGCTTTGGACTTATCACTGCCACCAGGTGGACCTTTATAACTGGCCAACTGATAAGTGACCCTTATGGTATCATCTTCCCTGACTGGGATGGTATCCTACGCCTTCAACATTTTTCAGAACTTCCTATCTGCCCAGTTCAACAACTCAAGGATCTAGTCCACTGGTGTAATTAATCAAGAGCGGGCCTCTTCCTCAAAACCCAATCCTCAGCGAAGCAAAACTCAGAAGGGAACAAAGAGAAATGGTACCTGACTGGATGATCCATGAAACAGAATCCTTCAACGAAATGCTCTTCAAGGACGAACCTCTATAGCTGATAGATTTCCTTCTTGTAATCCTTTTGAAATTTATCACTAGTTCTTTTAGTACTTGTATTCTATTTTCCCTTGTACTTGTAACTTTCAATTTCCCTTGTAATTTTTTTACGAAATTTAATGAAGGTTTCAGTGAAAGTACTTTACTCCATCAGTACTAGAAAAGATCCCTAAAAACATTAAATGGAACACACATCTATAAGTCCAATTTATCCTTATGTTTTTATACTTAGCAATTTTTCTATGTTGCTTTATCATCATCAAATAGGGAGAGATTGTTGATCCAAACTATCTCAGTGATTTGATGATGACCCTTAAAATAACTTAGTGAAAATTACAATTAACATTTGTATGTATAAGTGTTTCACCATCAGTGATAAAATACTGAGTCTGTTCATTATCGCTAATGGTATTCATTGTTTTAATATTATGAACTCGGCGATAAATGTTCCATCAGTGATAACCTGAGTCTGTTCACATATCACTGATGATCGCTGATAGTTTCGAATGTAAACAATGTTGTTTGTAATCCCCGATGACAAGTTTTGCGACAAAGAGTTCATCGCTGACATCGAAGACAAAGATGATGAACAAGTGACAAGTCTACTAATGATCTGATGCGAACATCAATGAAACCTAGACAAGTACACACACGCGACATATCAAGAAGAAGACTTCAGCGATAGCTGACTTACATCAAATATTCTCTAATGGAAGACTTACTCAGCGATCGCTGATCATGAAGCTTCTACTTCAAGATACGTTTGTCTTATTTCCTTGCACACATCGTACGATTTGTCAGAAGAGACATGCCTTTGTCCAAGATCGTACAACCACTCTGCCGCTACACTGTTCAACATTACGGCCCAAAGCATGTTTTGCAAAAGTCAGAAGCATGCATCTAACCATATGCTGACACGTGTAAAGTCCTCCTGCCATCCATTTAATGCTGTGGGTATAAATATGAGGAATGCCCCTTCAGTTTGAAGGTGGTTTTCGCTGAACTACTTAGTGCATAGAAAAATATCCTTATTTCTCTATACCCTCTTTTCTCTCTATTTCTTCTGCAAGGACACTTAGTGATTCTCAATTTGTTTAGATTAGGGTTTACTTAATCTTATTTCACAACAAACTATAAATTGTATTTGATTTATCAATAAACGATTTAGAAAACCAAAATCTTGTGTTTGTATTCAACCCCCCCCCTCCCACAAACTGTTTACTTGTATAACCCCTTCGGGACCAACAAATAATGTATCATTATTCATCATGAATAATACAACATTCAGGGTGAATAATACATGAATCATGAATTAGTGTATTATTCATCATGAATGTTGATGCTTCGATTTGGAAATATAATCAAACAAAAAGAAACCTGAATGCAAAACAAGGTTTGAAAGAACCCGATGCATGTATATATATGAGTATAGAATAATTGATAGGGATGATCCAGACCGATTTAGGAGGAGCTATATTTGGGGATAAACTTGAAATTTTTGATATTTTATGAGTTTAAGTTGTTAGAGAGATAGAAAAAGATAACTACAACAATTAATCTTTTTATTATCACTATGAAAATTTATACCATAATTAATTTTAGTTTTTTTATAATACATATCATCTAGACGCAATTCAATAAACTCTATTTAAATACTGTTTGATAGTCAATGAAGGTGGGAATTTCTAGAAAAAGTCAGAAATGTAACTTAAAGAAAAGGATTAAATTTTACAAATCACAATAACTATTTTATAACTTAAAGTTATAATGATGAACGGTAACACCAAATTTGTAATTTATTCTACAAAATAAGATTTGGTAAACATGTTTATTATTTAACGCATTAAATAATAAAAATAATGGTAGATGGCGAGTAAGGATTTTCATTTTCATGTTTATTATTTAACGCATTAAATAATAAAAATAATCGTATGGGGTTATTTTCAATTTTATTAAAGATAATAAAAGAAAATATGCGTGCATCAGAATCAGCCTTCAGGCGTAAATAAAGGAAGAAAAGGACTTTAATTAATTTTTTAAATAAAAAAAGATTAAGACTTTAAGACTTTTGGTCTATATGCTTTATAAGATAGTATATAAAATAAAAAAGATTAAGACTTTAAGACTTTTGGTCTATATGCTTTATAAGATAGTATAGATATATATATATATATATATATATATATATATATATATATATATATATATATATGGAGAATTAAATAAGAACAATACTTATTTAGAAGAAGACGAGAACCAACAAAATCATATGTGATTTTACATTAACGCGTGAAAAACCACACGGAACTGAAGCCGCGTGCAAAGTCTTTTTTATGCGTTATTCTAAAATTATATATGATTTTATTGGTTCTCGTATTCTTCTAAATAATATTGTTCTCGTTTAATTCTTCCTATATATATATATATATAGGAAAAACGTGCAATGATATTATATGAAATTGTAACATTTGGGTATTTTAAAATGGTGTTTCGGTTGTTTGTTTTGTTTATTCCATGTTGGTTATGAGATGAAATGTTAGAGCATCCACAACAAGGATTTCATTTGGATTGCAAAAATGTCATGTAGGATTGCTAAATTAGAAATTGTAGTGGTTGTGAGTATGATTGCTAAATTAGAAATTGGTTTTGGTAATTTGCAAATGTCAAAATGAGTACTTTTTGCTGATGTGGCAGTGAATAGTATAAAAAATTGTAGGGAATAATTTCTAAATTAGAAATTGCTTTATGTCAAATCATGTTTTGTGATGTTTTGTAGAGAATGTTTATGAAAAAATGTATGAATAATTTTATTTGCTAATAAAAATATTTTTTTTGAAAGGCAAATATTAAAAAATGCAAAATATAATTTATATTAAAGTACAATAAAATAAATTACATATTAAAAAAAATACAAACTTAACACATAAAAATACATCATTGTTCTTTTAGAAGTTCTTCAAGTTGATGTTCGTACAATCTCCGTTGTGATTCACTCATTGCTGTGGGATCCATTTCCATCAACTCCATGATCATTTTCCGATTTTCCCGTTTGTTCTTACGTTTTTCTGTTTCCACAAATGATGTGTGGAATTCTCTCATCACCTGAATTTTTTCTTTTTCAATATTCAGGCGTTCTAACATTGTCACTTGTTCGTTTTCGGTCAACGAATCATTGTTTACAATCAGATTTGATTGAAGAGATTTGACAAAGATTTAGAGAAGAAGAAAATGACGATTAATGTAATATTTTTACTTTGTATTTTAATTTAATGTTTTATAAATTAAATATTTTATTTATTTATTTAATTTTATTTTATTATAGTTATTTAATTAATAAAACATTTCATATTAAATTATAGTAAAAAAAGTATTTAATTGTAGTTTTGTTGTTATTTGATTAAAATATAGTTTTTTATGATGAGGTGTCACTTTAGAAAGTGTGTGAAATTTTATTATTGTGGGATATAATTTCAAGATAATTGCAAAGCTGATGTGACCCATTTGCAATTGGAATGAAATTTCATTGTTGTGGATGCTCTTAGAACATGACAACGAATATATTTAAATAAATATTGTTCTCGTTTAAACATGATTCTATATATAAATATATATATATTATATATCTTATATTTTTATAAAAGAAATTTAAGATTAATTTTAATTATATGCACGTGTAGCATAAATTCTTGAAGTAGGTTCTAAAAATAGGGAGGGTGGCATAGCATTGTTGGTGAACTAATTAATTGCATTTCCAAACAGAACTGCTTACCAAACACTCCCAATTTTTCGATACAAACTATAAACCCTTTTCTCTATATAATATTCCTCACACTCTTCCTGCTCTTCGCCCCCCTTGTTTTCTCTGTGAATTCAAATCATCTCAGATCTCATTTCATCTCCCATTTCTCCATCACCACCAATGGCTTCCATCGCAGGATCTTCGTCTTTCATGGCCTCTCTTTCATGCCACAAGCCTAATCAGGTGAAACAAACACACCCCTTTTTGAGCTAGTTTTACTCGATCTGACCGTGATTACACCTATCTTTGATGTTTTTGCATAGAAATTTCGAGATGTTGATGGTTTTTATTTCTATTTGTTGTCAATTTTCACATTTTTAACAACTCTGTTGAGTGCTATTTGATGAATCTCCATTTTCTTAAACCCTATTTTGATTCTCGATACTGGAAATTACGGTGATAATTCAATCCATGGCTCCAATAGATTTGATGATTTTTCAGTATGTGATCCTATAAAAGAAAGTGATTATATTATAAGATTCGTTCTTAATTTGAAATTTACGATCTTAATGGAACTAACGCTGTACTTACCTAATTCGATGGATGAATTTGTTAGATTTGGGTTTTTATTTGAATCTTATGTGTGATTTGTCTTTGTTTCTCTTCAATTTGGCTTTCTGATATGCAATTTAATTGGATTTTGTTATTTGATTTCTGTGTTGTTTTGCTAAGATTTGGTTGTTTCTACAGGCACTCACCAGGGCTTCTAACTTCAATGCGGTATCGCTTGCTATCAATGGGAAATCCTTCCCATCTCTTAAATTGAATTCTGCCACATCACGCCTCCGGGTTTCTTGTGCGGTATATGTTTTATCCATTTGTTTCTTATGGTAGCATCATTTCATCGTACAAAATCTCAATTGGTTTTTGAAACTTAAAAGACATAAATTGAGTGCAAAATTGATAAAAACTCATCGAATAAAAAAGATTGATCAATTACATACTTTGACAATTGAGGATATGTATGTGATTGATGGATTTTCTTGTTTGATAATTGAAAAAAAAATGTGAAAAAGTACATGTTTTTTAATTGGGCAATATGCATCAAAATCTTTGTTGGCTTAGTTCCTACATAGTTTCATTTTTTATCGATGTAAAAAAGTTTCAATTTGTTTTTGTATTCATTTTGAATAGTAAAAAGTGTTTGATGATGTGGATACTAATCCTTTATGAAAGGTTTACGGCATGAGGGTACTGATCAAAATGGGTAAAAAAATAGAAAAAAATTGGAACTTTGTTACCTTAGATTTGAAAATTTGAAACTTTGTTACAATGGTTGAGGAAAAAAATTATTTGTTACACTAAATAGAAACCAAGGAAAAATTTGTTACATTTTGATGTATTTTGCCCTTTTCAATTTGGCATAAACTAAGATGTTCATAAATTATCACTTTATGTCCATGTAACTAGTTTACTACTTTTTTCTCCGTTTGTTGTGGGTTCTATGTTTCCCATGTTAAAAGTTGTTTATTTGGGTACTTGGAAAGAGAATAGTCCCAAAGGATTACTCGTTCAAAATAGTCTACATTTTTCTTATGCAAGTGTAATTCACTTCTGCAAGTTATCCGATTATTTTGCTAATTCGGCGAGTGATTATAAGTGCCTTATAAGTCTTTGGACTATTTTGCAACTTTGTTTACCTCTTAATAATTTCATTAAGAGGCGACCTCTGAATCACTAAGAGGTGAAACTTGTTTGCCAAAAAAAGTATGCCTCTTAATGGTTCTAAAACCCTCTGAATGATTTTGTATCTCGGGCCTCCCTTAACCATTTAGCATCCTAATTTCATTCCGAACAATTACCAAACAACCATATTTCATTTTGCACTATATCATAAGAGCCTCTTAATCTCAATTGGTTTTTGAAACTTAAAAGTCGTAAATCGAGGGAAAAATTGATAAAAATTCATCGAATAAAAAAGATTGATCATTACATACTTTGACAATTGAGGATATGTATGTGATTGATGGATTTTCTTGTTTGATAATTGAAAAAAAAATGTGAAAAAGTACATGTTTTTTAATTGGGCAATATGCATCAAAATCTTTGTTGGCTTAGTTCCTACATAGTTAATTTTTTTCTATGTAACGAAGTTTCAAAATTTACCTTTTTGTATTCATTTTGAACAGTAATAAACATTTGACGATGTGGATCCTAATCCTTTATGAAAGGTTTACGGCATAAGGGTACCGATCAAAATGGGTAAAAAATAGAAAAAAAGTTGAAAACTTTTTTACATTAAATTTGAAATTTTGTTACACTGGTTGAGAAAAAAAAAATTATTTGTTACACTAAATAGAAACCAAGCAAAATTTTGTTACATTTCGAACAATTTGGTTTACTACTTTTTTCTCCTTTTGTGTGGGTTCTATGTTTCCCATGTTAAAAGTTATTTAATTGGGTACTTGAGGTGTTCATTTATTTGGTAAAAGAAAAAGAAAACAGAGAAGAGTACTATAACATGTAAATCCAGCATCTAAAGCATGCCGATTTTCTTGAGGGAAAATATGTATGGCAACTATGTTTACGTCTTAATAATTCCATTAAGAGGCAACCTCTGAGTCGCTAAGAGGTGAATCTTGTTTGGCAAAAAAAGTATGCCTCTTAATGGTTCTAAAACCCTCTGAATGATTTTGTATCTCGGGCCTCCCTTAACCATTTAGCATCCTAATTTCATTCTGAACAATTACCAAACAACCATATTTCATTTTGCACTATATCATAAGAGCCTCTTAATCATCCTGACCACAAACCATTCAGCAACTGCCAAACATCCCCTTAGAATTTCATCTTTGTGCAGGCGAAACCAGAGACAGTTGACAAGGTCTGCAGCATCGTTAGGAAGCAGTTGGCACTACCAGAAGACTCTGCTGTAACCGGAGAGTCAAAGTTTTCTTCACTTGGAGCCGATTCTCTTGATACGGTATTCAGTTTTTTTATTCTACTAATTTGAGTATTTTACGTTGTTTGGTGCCCACAGTTTTTGTGCTTCATTTCTTTCGTTTTACGGTATTCTGGTTTTTTTTATCGTCTACTAATTTGAACATGTTTGAGAACTCTAAGCTAACTTATTTTTGGAGCTTAATGAAAAAGCCCTCTTTGGTTATACCTATTAATAATTTGGTTCCTAACAGGTTGAAATCGTGATGGGACTTGAAGAAGAATTCGGAATCAGCGTGGAAGAAGAAAGTGCTCAAACTATTGCCACCGTTCAGGATGCAGCGGATCTGATTGAGAAGCTCATTGAAAAGAAGTAGGAGTTGAAAAATCGAGCGGAATAGATATTATGGTGGTTGGTTCTCTTTTTTCTGTTCTCTTGGAACTTGCTTTTTTAGAACAAAAATCTTCTTGTGGTTTGCCTGCTGATATTGTAAGTCTAAGCCTGTGGCAGTTGGATTCGATTTGGAGTAAAACGAGTATGTTATAATGTCTTTTTTCAGCAAAACCTTTCCCCTTTTTAAGTTTAATATCAATAATATTTAGTTATAACTAGTATGTGGTACCGGGTAAACGCTTACCGGCAATGGTCACCGTCCTCGCTTATTTTTTCTGGTAATATTCGTGACCATCAAAATGAATTGATAAACGTCTCCTACCGGTAAATGCTAATTGGGTAAGAGACTTATTCCTCAGTTACCAAGAAAAATTCTCGGTCCTTGTGCTGGAATATCTCATCCGCCCAGGATTCACACTGAACTTTAATCAAGTTCCTTTTGTTCAAAAGAAAAAGAGGTGTTAAAACCTTCATTTTGAAGATCAAATGAGCTACATTTTTAATTCAAAATTGATATAAATTATTCTAATTTGCATCAGGTCACTTTCTTTATTAAGCACATCTGGTTGAAGCATTTTATCAAACATTTGGAGAACAAAACAAATACAAATTCAAGATCCAAACAAAAAACTACCAACTATTTACCTAGGATAACCAAAAAATGAGTTCAAATCTAAAAATCAAACAATGAAAATAAGACACTATTGTACAAACAAATAAATTTGATAAACCTAAAATAACAGCCTAACAATGTTGCCTGTTGTCTCCTTTGATTTCAAATTGTTGTATCTACTATGCATTCATTTGTTGCGCAATGATGTTAAAGGTGATGTTGGCTGTTTTTTTCAAAGGCAGTCGTGACAAATAATGACCACAAGAAATATAAATTCAGTGGCCACAATTGTTGTGTATACCTGAATTCGTTCGAACCCTGGGCAGATGGGATATTCCACCACATCTCCAAGGCCTTAACCAGTACGTCATAACCCTCACGTAGAAAACACAAACACCATACCATAATACTAATGATTCTCCCTTCTACCCCTGCACACAACCAACATTCCCATCAATAGAGGTATAAAATAGGTTTTTATCAATAAGTGAAATATTTATATATTAAGAAAACTTGAGAAAGAACACCCGATAGTACATAAGAATACTAATATAAAACGCTTACCCGGGTAAGTGCTTACCAAGTCACATTAGCTTACCGGATGAACATGGCAAAGACTAAGAATCTTACCCGGAAAGAGCGGAAGCAAGGACCGAGAGTCTTACCCGGTAAGTGAGTGTGACGGCTTTTACCATGGTTAGCGCTTACCGGCGAAATTGTTGCATACAATGCCATTTTGGTGGACTAAAATCTTACCCGGGCCGGGAAGTAAGTGATAGTGTTGAATTTTACTGGTAAGCACTTACCCGGGTAAGTGATTAGGTAAACGGCCCCTTAATTTTGAATAATGAAATACAATAACGGAGAATAAACATAAATTAGAACATAAGAATACTAATATAAAATTTTCATCTGTTCCTATGGAAAACATACCCATGAACATGGGTTTACACCAGCAATGGATTATCAACAAAATTCTCCATCCTTCATCCAACTAATTTTATCGTAATAAACCCATATAATCAAGTTTAATTAAGTTGATTGCATAATTCTAGTAGGCATCTCGAATTGAATCTACAACAAATGGTGATGGACCTGCCTACACGTAATCGGTGGCGAATCCAGGATTTTAGGTGACTGGGTGCACAAATGAAAAGCTTAAGAAATTGTTGTCGATGTGTTTTTAGCCGAATTCCTCTTTTGGGGGACTTTTTATGTTTTTGGTTGATTTTGAGAGGGTTTTTTTGTTCAGTTTTTTTGTTGATTTCGAGAGATTTTTTAAGTTTTTGTGTTGATTCGATGGTTTTTTTTGGTTTCTTTGTGTTGATTCGAGAGAATTATTTGGGGGTTTTTTGATTGATTTCAAGAGATTTTTTCAATTTTTTGGTTGATCTCGAGAGTAAATTTTGGTTTTTCTTTTGGTAAAGACTAATATAAAAACTCAAAACAAATAAATAAACCATGTAAACAAATCAATGAAATTAAAGTTAGGCCTATCGACTAATATCAAATTTAGGGCACAAACTAAAATCAAATTTATGACAATCAACTAATTATCTAATATCAAATTTAGGGCAAACAATGATCAATTAAACAAATAAATCAATTAATCAAGTAATTTAGGGCAAAATAAGCCAATAGCAAATTTAGGGTAAAATGGCAAATAATGAAATAAACAAATAAAGGCGGGAAACTTTATATCTATAAAGTGACAAACCAATTAAACAAATAAAATAATTAAAAATCTTTTATTTTCTTAAAAACGTGTCTATGAGGGAAACTTTTTAAAGTTTATAATATGTGCACTTTCACCCCTCAGAAACCTCTAAATCCTAGAGCACCCCCTGTAGTTGAGCGGGTGCACCTTACGCACCGAAAAAAAATTATCCCTTACGAAATGAACTTAAGCGGGTGCACGAGATCTGGAGGAAATTCTTACCAGGAAGATAGAAAGATAGATCGAGAGGTTTAAGATATATCCAGAAGATGGATAATTTTTTGAATCAAACCTAACGTATTTATGCAAAATTACAAAAAGAACCCTACTCATAACCCCTAAAATAAAATGTTTCAATAGGGACAAAAAAGTCTTTAAAATTTTAAGAATTTTTAAAAAAAATTCAAAAAATCAAATTTTTTCTTTCAAGAATCGTGGTGTCACATCACATCTATTGGCTTTTACTTTTAGTTATATATAGATTACATAAATATAATTATATCTCACCACGTTTACTTTGGTTCTAATACTATTATTTCATTAAATCGATTTCTTTTTGAGCATTTAAGAACCTTGCAGCTTAAGATTCAAGTTTGTGGGTTGAGGTTCAAGATCTTCACCTTTCTCACCAATTTGAGAATACTCAATTTTTATGGTGTCATCTCAATGCCTCAACGTTTTTCTTGTATATAGACACAAATGCATTCCGTCCACCTTTCTAATACACCACTTTGTTCTAATGCTTCAACTTTTCACCAATGTGGGACAACTCTAAATCAATTACAATTCATCATTTGAGAATACTCAATTTCCATGGTGCCGCCTCAATACCCCAAGGTTTTTCTCATTATGCCACATTATTTATACTTGGTTGTTCCTTTAATATATATATATAGGGGTTAAGTCATGTGAGAACCAAAAAAAGATTGAGAACCGTGAGAACCGATCTAAGCCGTAATTTGGTTTTGATCCTAAGGTTTTAACTAAAAGTTGTTTCACCACATGAAAAGAGCATAATCGTCATTTTGATAATAAGATTCATCAGATGAAACACAGATTCACCATATGAAACACATATTAACCTTATTTCACCACATGAAATAAATCACAATTATCATAAATATGCTATTTCACCTAATGAAATCTAATATAATTTTTATGCATATCTTAATTCACCACATGAAATCAAACATATATTTAATCTATAATCTATTTTCATCTAATGAAATCAAACATAAATATTCTAAATAAGAAATTTAATTGGCTTTTCCTGCATTTGAGAGGTGTTTAAATAAAGACTCCAAATATGGTGAAGTAACTATGGTGTATAGTGGTAATGTATTGCCATCGTCTGTAGCGGTTGTGTCTTTGCCGGAGAGATCGATTCTCTTGCGAATGAGTAGTCGGAGACGAACATGTATTCTTATAATTCTATTTTTGTGTACAATCCTCTTCTCGTCATGGAATCTAGTTGACTTTGTACAATCGTGGTACGCCTCTGCCGTTGCACCCTCGTCGTCCCCGTCTTCATTTTGGTGGCCTACTGTAACAACCTGTAAAATCGGGTAAAATAAAACCTGTGGAAATACGGAAAATGTACGAGCTAACATAGACGAATCGCCCAATAAAGGGGAATAATAGTATGGCGTTTACATTACAAAAGAATAAGCGAAATAAAACCCAACAACCTAATAATTTAATCTGTCAAGCCTTAGATTATATTCGGGTGTTGCCAATTCGCTACCAAAAATCGATTTCAAAAGTCTAACATATACGCCTCTATGTGCTTCCAAAAATGCTTTTTCCTTTCACGACTCTTCGCTCAAACCCAAGGAGCCCCACCTTTTGGAAGTCCTGAACAACACACCCATTAAGAAGAAGTGTTAGGATATACCCAAATGAGAGTAAGAGCTTAGTAGATAGTAATAGAAATGAACTAAAGTAACAACACGAGAACATGGAGAAACCCTTGGGTGGAAACCATTAGATACACGTTACCTCAAGTGTTGACGGGAAGACCCGTTAGCCAAAAACAAGGACATGAAACAAAGTGGCTACAAGTCACATTAGTAATGTCAGTAACATAATATAACACATTGGGAATCAAGCGCAACCCCGAAAGTCTATTGCTTGTGAGTCCCCAATTGTAACAACCCAACATTTTTAAACAATTCGTTTCATATAAATTAAATATCCCAAAATCGCGATCTACAATTTCTTACATAATATCCGAAAATGGTTGGCGGAAACAACCTACACAACTGAAAAGTAAACTAAGATAAGCTATAGTGTCACTACACTATCCATCTTTCTCATGCTAACGCCCTGCTTACTTGCTAGAGCCTTTCTGTACCTGCTTACCTGAAAAAGGTTTTATTTGAAAATACGAGGGTTAGACCATGAGGTCTAGTGAGTCCCTCCTAACAGTTATCAAAGCATATAAAACAGTTTATCTTTTCAGCATAAATCTTTCATAAAACTGATCTCCTAAATCATTCACGGAATAAGGTCCGCCCCTCGTAATCTGACACCCTGAAGCCACCCTCAGGTGACAACGAGTCAGTCTCATGCTGCCTTATATTGGGGCCACTTCCCCTGGCATAAAGGGTCTACTCTCCCGCACGAGCACTGGCGGGTCTACTCTCCCGTCTTGGCCAGTTTACGTCTATCACAATGTATGCATACATTCTCATAAAACTTTAAACATCTTTCATGCAATTAAAGCATAAAAATAAAGCATGGCAAATTCTCATCAATCAAACATATTTTGAAAACACTTTAAAAGCCATACATTTTAGTTTAGAAAACTCACCTGATATGCTTACTTCCTTCCTACCTTGCTCTGAACTCCCCAAACGATCTACCTGAGTCAAAGGATAAACACATAAGCTAACTAACCGAACCGTCCGGACATCACTTACCGGACACTCTTACTTCCCGGACATTTCTACTTACCGGACACCACAATGTCCGAACACCTCTGTTTTTCGGATAACACCACTTTCCGGATAACTCTATATTCCGGACGCTTAACCTTTCCGGACGCTTAACCTTTCCGGACGCTTAACCTTTCCGGACGCTTAACCTTTCCGGACACTTAACCTTTCCGGACACTTAACCCGGTAACCTGCGACAAGAAGCTACCCGGACAACTTCCGGACACCTGCTTCGCAAGAAGGTTTCCGGACGAGGCGCTGTTCGAGTTTAATGCTCGAAATCATGCCAAACACCCATTAAACAGTAAGATAATGCGACGATTAACTACATACAGGCCCAATATCAAATCCCACAAAGTTTTACTGTCTAAACACAACCCAAAGATGCTTAGATCTCCCTTAATGGTCTTAAACAACTTTTTGCAAGAAACTCTCAAAACCACAAATCACCAGACGAATTTTAGATGGAGTTATGGATTAAGGGTTACCTGCTAGATTACTACAAGAAACGAATTCCAATCCAGTTCCTTCTTCTGATTCCAAGACTTGATGATTCTTCTCTTCAAATGCACCAAAACCCTCAAAACTCTAGTATTCTTTTTATCTCCAAAATCTCAGCCGACAAACACAAAGAAATCAGGAAATGGGAAGGTTGTCTAGGGTTTTGTGCCCTTTTATACTCCCTCTCTTATTTATCAATTGGCCCCTCAACTTCTACTTTTATTTAAAACTCCACACCAACCGCAAAACTCTTCGAAAAAGGTCTGGGTCGTTACAACACTCCCCCCTCAAAAGAATTCCGTCCCCGGAATTCCATTTTCGAAAAGGAGAGGGTACCTAGACTTCGTATCGGATTCTACCTCCCACGCTGCCTCTCGCCCCCTTATGATACCTACACTGAACTTTTACTAGACGAATTTCTCTATTCTTGATTTCCGGACTTTGCTGTCCACAATCTCTATTGGTTCTTCTTCGTACGACAGTCTCTCATCAATGCTAACATTTTCAAATGGAATGGCTACATCGGTCTCAACCAAACATCTCTTCAGATTTGACACAAGAAAAGTTTGATGCACTCCTCTTATTTCTTCTGGCAAGTCTAACTTATATGCCGCTGCTCTAACTTACTCACTAAAGACAGAAGTCAACTTTTTATCGCCTGTAATTCTCGCAAGGTCGACATTACTACAGCTTCCCTCATCTGTTCCTCATAACAGAGGCGCACATCACACCACGAAATCCCCCAAAATTTCATCTAGTACCTCAAGATCGCGCACTATCTATTCAACTTTCATAACTCCGACGGATCCACAGACGTAGTCCACTTTACCTATCTCTCAATTCTCGAGGTTCGACAGTCTTATGTTCTCAATTCAACCACTCAGTTCTACTCGGCTGCCCCAAATCGTTCAGATGGGAAACATAACCGCACTTCATACGTGAAACCGCCCTCGGCGAGTCATCACTTGCTAAAACGTGCCATCTTGCACTATTTACTTGTACCCCCTTCGATCATTATACTCGCTTAAAACTACCTGATAAAACCAAGGCCAACCGCGCCTCCGTCCCTACATCGGGACTCACAGTTTTAAACACGTCTAATTAAGGTCTCTTATACATTTACACTTCCTTAAGAAATAGGACTTGGCAGAAATTTCCCGCCACGACAACGAGAATCTTCTACCAAGAAAACTCGCTCACTAACAACTTGGCACCAGGCCAACCTTGTACATCCCGACAAGCTCACACCCATGAGCCTCTCCTTGGTATACCGGAAATTTCTAGATTACTTTTTCTAGCCGACATACGTCTAAGCAGATCATCATCCCTTCCCGAATCACATTGGTTACAACACGTCAACTAATTCGTACGTTCTCACAACTTCATCATTTCACACTTAACGTGTCTAATAGTAGGAAATCTCTATACTTCCTCATTTGAGTACTCACCTATCCGAATTGAACTTATCCTGAAGGCTCATCAATTTCTCACTGCTTGCCACATGCGTCCAGCCATATAACATAACTTCGGTTACTCCCACTCATCTAGGAGGGGTAACCACGATCACACCCTACAGTTCTCAATAGCTTACACTGAACGATCAGTTCGCTTGAACGTTTCTCACAAAGCCACTAACTTAACTCATTCAGTCGTCTTACCCACTTCTTTCCTGCACAAAAACATACACAATTTCCTCCCTCAATACTCTTTCCAAAAGTTCGCACACTTACCAAGGACAGTCTACACAACACTACACCCATCGGCATTACTGTCAAGTTTACTACTTCCGATTTACTTACTTAATCCGACATACTGTCTTCACCTCCCCACATTAGCGTGGAGCATTATCCACTATCATTTCTCGTCCCCCTCTTCCGACAATTCCCAAGCTGCAAAAGCTTTTTCATCACTATACGTAACCAAACGGTTGCACTAACATTCTAACTTTAGGCTTCCGACCAAATCACCTCGAATTGACACCAGAGTTCGATGTCACTATACATCTTTAAACTCCGATTTTTACTTTCTCAGACAATTCACTCACACATAAGCAACAACTCACCTTCTTTAAGGATTTCACGTCTATTCCACCACATTCTGACTAATACATCCATCAAGTTCTTTAAACTTCCAATTATCCCAAAATATGCTTACTGAGTGACTCCTACAGTTAAAGACATTTGGCTTCTCCTTTGGGTAACTACCCACCACCACTCCGTGATGCTATCCCGAACATAATCATATCACGACGTCAACTCACACCCTACGTGATCCAACAACCTAGTTAACAACACGAACACCCCAACTGAAACCTCCAACAGGCTTCTATCTGAAGTTTCCTCTTTCTCTAATCTCTCATCGCTATGACGCTAGCTGGCACATTCGACTTGGCAATTATTGCCACTATATAACTGTACATTACTCACTCATAACATCACACTGCAGACCAAGACTCTCATGGCCAATCGTACACAACTCAAACTTATCTTCAAGACCTCATTCACAATTAACCGAGTCTATCTCGCTACATTTCCTCTCTCCCGGCTCTAGTTGAACCACAACACACGAATTTCTGAATAACTCTAACATACTCGTTTCCTGCTAGCTCTTGCGATCCCAAACCAATATAGACAGGGCGCACTCCCTCACAGATCGACATAATCTATACCCTCACTTCGTTTGTGCTAAATACTTCATTCTTTACGAACCATCCATCTCGTAGGTAAAACGCTTATCTAAAACAACAGTCTTTCACTATCTTAACACCCCTACAAAGTGGTCCTTCAACTTTCAACCTTCTGATTCAAGTCTTCGGTCTCATACACCTCACTCAACTGCCGACTTTAACGTCAATAGTTGGCCTGTTGATACTTCCTTAACCTATTCTCCAACAAGGTTCCCTTACTGAACCTAATCCTTCCAACATATCATAATCAAATTCACATCCCGTCGTCCTCATTTCAAACTCACTCGTGAAACGTTAATATTACAAGATCACTTTAAAACTCTTATTCAATGTCGCGGATATTTCATCTCTACTTCACCACACTACTCATAACGAGTTGCTAATACCAATACCTTGCTGACTTCTAGTCCTTCCCCTGAACACAACCGTCCATCGGCAACTGTATTTCCAGTCACCGCACGAGGGTACAGACCCTCATACAACCGACACTAAAGTCCACTTCTGACTCCTCCACTGCTCATCTCTCCTCTTGAACATAAGTACCAAAACTACGAACATTCTCCCCTGATCTGTCCAACACCCCTCCACTCTAAGAGTTCTTCCTTAGCTTAAAAATGTAATACTCTACGACCTATTGATTCATAGCCTTCATGCCTGACAACGCGATAAATGAATCATCACACTTTTGATTATTTTAAAGAAACAACACTTGGAAACAACTTGGGTACACACGACCCCTTCAATACCCTGCACAACGATCTCGAGAATCGCTTGCATGCAACTTTCCGTAAAACTTAATCTTACTCAACCAAAATATATTGTTACGACATTAATAAATATTGGATGAAAATCTTTTCATACGACAAAATTTTGAAAGGACTTACCGACACGAAGTAAACCAGTCGGTTCTCACATTCACTTATATAACTTCAACATGTCAATACTTATCTTGGTCACAAAAGTTTTGCATTCAAACGTCTTCTTGACTTTTGCAACAATTTAACTTATAATGAAAAGAGTGGAATATTTTGTAAATCGTAGTCCTCAAGACTTCATTGTGCGAGGTAAATGGATTTGCATTTTTCTTTAAACATACGCTTGCACACGCCGACTCATATCCGATCAAATTTGATATTTACACATTTACTTTACGTATGAAAAATCTTATAAGCACATATACGATCTTAATGCATGAAACTCTACTTGTAATTGAAGGCTACTCACTCAAACAAGGTCAATCGCTTTACTCACGCAACTTATCATTGACACTCCACTTTCGACCAGCGGTCGCCCCCTCGGTCTTGCAACAACTTGTTATACATACGTTCAACGGTCCACTTACTCAACTATTTCATATTACTTTCATCTTGACCAATTTATCTCATAATATACTTCTACACGCTTTCAGTATTCTACAGAAATCTCTCTTCAATGATCCTGCCACTGAACAACACGACTAAAGAGTCAGGACTCTAATCCCCTGCTCGCTCTTGGATTGGCACCTTCAAGATCTCGACACTGTCCCGCCTTACTATCCGAACAGATCTATCCCACGATTCCTAGAATCGAGACTCTCCTGATCCAGAAGACTTACTCAAAAGTAATCACTCATCCTCTTCGAACCACGAAGGTCTACCTCTAGACGGCTCATAACATTCCAAACAACAATCCGTCTCAACGATGTATACATACATCACATCATCCATGACTTCTCAAGAAACTTCCCCAACAAAGGTCTCAGTCTACCCCTCAGGGATCTTGCTGACATTCTACAGTACTGGCACACGACATAAACACTAGTTCCTTACTACCACTTCGGAATAATAAGGCAGGTTAAGCACATACATGTACCTGTAAGTTCGCAATTACACTGGCCAGGTGAAATTTAAAACTTACCTTACATGACAGTCCTCAGTACCCTATCAGTCCTATCTCTATAATAGTGACCTCCTAACGCATTTTCCTGATTCTCAGTTGTGATTTCTACTCCCAAGTTTAAGTTTAGGCCCGTCCGGTCACCTACATCCCTTAAACTATGGATCTGATACCAACTGTAACAACCCAACATTTTTAAACAATTCGTTTCATATAAATTAAATATCCCAAAATCGCGATCTACAATTTCTTACATAATATCCGAAAATGGTTGGTGGAAACAACCTACACAACTGAGAAGTAAACTAAGATAAGCTATAGTGTCACTACACTATCCATCTTTCTCATGCTAACGCCCTGCTTACTTGCTAGAGCCTTTCTGTACCTGCTTACCTGAAAAAGGTTTTATTTGAAAATACGAGGGTTAGACCAAGAGGTCTAGTGAGTCCCTCCTAACAGTTATCAAAGCATATAAAACAGTTTATCTTTTCAGCATAAATCTTTCATAAAACTGATCTCCTAAATCATTCACGGAATAAGGTCCGCCCCTCGTAATCTGACACCCTGAAGCCACCCTCAGGTGACAACGAGTCAGTCTCATGTTGCCTTATACTGGGGCCACTTCCCCTGGCATAAAGGGTCTACTCTCCCGCACGAGCACTGGCGGGTCTACTCTCCCGTCTTGGCCAGATTACGTCTATCACAGTGTATGCATACATTCTCATAAAACTTTAAACATTTTTCATGCAATTAAAGCATAAAAATAAAGCATGGCAAATTCTCATCAATCAAACATATTTTGAAAACACTTTAAAAGCCACACATTTTAGTTTAGAAAACTCACCTGATATGTTTACTTCCTTCCTACCTTGCTTTGAACTCCCCAAACGATCTACCTGAGTCAAAGGATAAACACATAAGCTAACTAACCGAACCGTCCGTACATCACTTACCGGACACTCTTACTTCCCGGACATTTCTACTTACCGGACACCACAATGTCCGGACACCTCTGTTTTCCGGATAACACCACTTTCCGGACGCTTAACCTTTCCGGACGCTTAACCTTTCCGGACGCTTAACCTTTCCGGACACTTAACCTTTCCGGACACTATACCCGGTAACCTGCGACAAGAAGCTACCCGGACAACTTCCGGACACCTGCTTCGCAAGAAGGTTTCCGGACGAGGCGCTGTTCGAGTTTAATGCTCGAAATCATGCCAAACACCCATTAAACAGTAAGATAATGCGACGATTAACTACATACAGGCCCAATATCAAATCCCACAATGTTTTACTGTCTAAACACAACCCAAAGATGCTTAGATCTCCCTTAATGGTCTTAAACAACTTTTTGCAAGAAACTCTCAAAACCACAAATCACCAGACGAATTTTAGATGGAGTTATGGATTAAGGGTTACCTGCTAGATTACTACAAGAAACGAATTCCAATCCAGTTCCTTCTTCTGATTCCAAGACTTGATGATTCTTCTCTTCAAATGCACCAAAACCCTCAAAACTCTAGTATTCTTTTTCTCTCCAAAATCTCAGCCGACAAACACAAAGAAATCAGGAAATGGGAAGGTTGTCTAGGGTTTTGTGCCCTTTTATACTCCCTCTCTTATTTATCAATTGGCCCCTCAACTTCTACTTTTATTTAAAACTCCACACCAACCGCAAAACTCTTCGAAAAAGAAACAAGCACATTAGAATTACACTTTATCGCTAATGAGACGATGCCCGACTATATAGGCCCACATCTAACTTATCATGAATCCCGATGCCTATTCCGTGTTACGGTATGGAAAACTAGTCCCACACCGTGTATAAAGACTCTAATGTCTATGGATCAATTACACTCAAACTTACTAAACCAAGACCCTCATATAATACAACATTAATAACATCATAAGATTAAGCTTAATGACAAAACATTAAAGCATACTTCTCTATTTTTTATATGCTAACATAAAATTCCAACATTTGATTTTAAAGCACCAAATTTCTAGAAATTAAGGTTGGGACCTCATTTCGTCATATAATCCTTTTTTCATAAACATTTCCTCAAAATCCCCAAATATTGCAAAACCCTAGATTTTGACCTAAAATGGTCAAAATCGTTTTATTTAACAAAATTGTAAATCAAAGATGATAATCCTAGGTAAACCAAGGGACATCATACATTTTAGCTTTACAACCCATTTTATCCAACAAAACCCTAAAATTTCTCAAAACCCATTTCTAGGGCAAAAGGTGAAAATCATGAAATGTTGAGTAAGAAGATGATAAGATGTTAAACACACAATACAATCATGTATGTAGTTTGGAAAGTGAAAGTAAACTCACCTTGATGAGTTTTGTAGAAAACTTAAACTCTAGGTAGGAGAGGATGAATGCTTGGAGCCTAGAACACTTGAGAGTTTCTTACAACCACTACCTAGAAGAGTGATGAATCTCATTAATGATCTTGGCACCACATTAAATGAAGTGAGATAAATGGGGATGAAGAACTTACAATTCTGCAGAGAAAAATCGCCACCCAAATCTTCCAAAACAGAAATAATGGCCTAAAAATGGGTTGCACTGCATTTTATACTCGAGGTCGCCCACAACATTGCTCTGCGATAGTGACACTGTGTCATAGTCGCGGTCATAGTCGCCCATGTCTCATCCCCTACGGTACAAGGCCCGCGATAGTGACCAACGACTGTGCCCCATGGCACTGTCGTGTGGCACAGTCGCTTCAGCGGTGGTAGGTGTTTTTCCAAGTTTTGTTCCTCTTTGTCCGGTTTGAGCCCAAGGTTGAAAGCTAGAAATCCCGTTATCGAAGGCGTGTTTTTCCTAACCCCAATTACTCATAAAATCCCACCAAGCTAAATTAATTAATCAAATTTTCTTTTTCGGGTCTTACACCTACGATCTACGCTTCAGTGGTGATAGGTGTGATCTTCGGGTTCTGTCTATGGCAGTCGCTTTGGCCATGGCGGTGCCGGCTTCCATGGTGATTTGGATCTCGATTTTGGTTTTATTGACTTTTATCGATTTTGAAAGGGGATAAATTGATGGTGGAGAGAAATGTGACGAAGGAGCTCCCGACCTAGAAGGAGGTGAGCATTATGAAGTTGTAGAAGAGGAAACTCGAAAAAACCGTCATCGATCAATGTTCTTGAGGAAGAATGGTAATGGAGAAGATGAGCTGCCATTGTTGATCGTTAATACAAGAGGAAGAGGGAGGGAGGGATGGAGGGATGGAGGGAGAGATCGGGAGAGAGAGAGAGAGAGAGAGAGAAACTGTTGATCCAAACCCTCAGTGATTTGATAATGACCCTCTCTTAAATACTTAGTGAAATTTGTAAGTAAACAATATGTATTAGAGTTTCACTATCGCTGATAAGTACTAAGATCTTACAGTACCGCTGATAGGAACTCTCGCTCTTTGAATTAAACATTCAGCGAACACTGTTCACCATAATGCTCTGAGCCTGTTCAGTCCTTATGGTGATCGTTGATAAGTTAGTTGTTTACTTATGATCCCTGAAGACAAGTTTCACGTCAACATAGGTTCTACGCTGAAGTCGAAGATCAAGATCAAGAACCAGCGACAAGTCTCCTAATGAACTGATGCGGATCAGCGAAGACTCAGATTTGTCCACTCAACGTGAAGTATCAAGTACAAGACTTCAGCTATCGTTGAACTTTATCATTCGCTGATATATAATGATAATGCTCTGAATCAACGAAAGCTGATCATGAAGTCCTCCGTACAAAATACTTTTGTCTTAACCACCCTTGCACGACCCCGTACGAAATGTTAGAAAAGAACCTCCTATTGTCTGAAATCGTACAACCACTCTGATACTACACTGTTCATTCATGCGGCTACTAAGGTTGTCTACAAAGGTCAATGACATGCAACCAATGAGTTGATGACACGTGTAAAGTGTATACTGACTTGCATTAAATGCATGCAGTATATAAAGAGATGAACCCACTTCATTTGAAGTAACTTGCTAACTCTGGACATGTTCATTCTCTAATCTCAAGATAGGTTATTATTAGTAATTTCCTTATCTCTCTTAGTGCAAGAAAACCTTAGTGTTCCAACTTGTTTAGATTTAGGTTTATCCTTAATCTTGTTTCCGCAACAAGCTGTAAATTGTTAGTGATTTATCAATAAACAATTTAGAAAAGTAAAAACGTGTGTTTGTATTCAACCCCCCCCCCCCCCTTCTACAAACTTGTGTAGCCCTTCAGGACCAACAAGTGGTATCAGAGCGGATTTGTTTAATCTCATAAACAAGATCTAATCTAAGATTTTTCTCTTCCTTGCTATTTTCTGAAAATGGCCACCAACACAAACACATATTATATAGACAATGGTTCTCTTGCTAAACCCCCTAGATTTTCCAGAGATAACTTCAACTTATGGAAAAATAGGATGATTCTCTTCTTAGAAGGTGTAGACCCTACTATGCCTTACTATCTCGAAAACGGCCCATTCATCCCTGTAATAATTGATGCTGCAGTTCCAGCCGCTGGGAATAGACCTGCTATTCCAGAAAGGCTGATTCCTAAAGAAATACACATGTGGACCGACGAAGATAAGAAGAAAGTGGCTATCGATACAAAAGCCAGATCCATACTATCCATGGCTCTTCCTGACGAAGTCTACCATTCCGTCATGAATCTGAAAACATCAAAAGCCATGTGGGACACAATATGTGTTCAGTATGAAGGAACGTCTGAAGTCCAGGACTCAAGAAAGATAAACCTGGTAAGACAATATGAAAGCTTCATTTCTGGTAAGAATGAAACTCTCTCTGAAGTTCACCAATGTTTCAACTGTTTAATTATAGATCTAAAAACTATTGGTAAGGAATATTCTAACTTTGAAGTGCTGACAAAGTTTCTAGAATGTTTACCTGAAAGTTGGGACAATTATTCTATGTGTCTCAAGCTGTCAAAGGATCTAAAAGCAATGACCCTTTCAACCTTATATGGCACGTTGCTGAATCATGAGCAATCGAGCCATCTTAAGAAGAATCTTGTAAAAGATTCCAAAAGCACCCCTGTTGCTTTAATCTCAGATGAACCTTCTACTCAGCGACCCTCAGTTACTATCACTGAGTTAGAAAGTAACTCTGAAAGGTCATCAGATTCTGACTCTTCAGATGATGATGAATCTTTGGCTCTCCTAACTAAAAAGTTCAGGAGATTCGTCAAAAAGAAAATGTTTAGAAAGAACAAACCTCTTTCCATAACTGACAAGCCTAGATCATCAGCTTTTGTTGATAAGGCTACTGCTACTTGTTTTAACTGCGAAAAGACAGGACATTTCGCTAACGAGTGCAGGTCAAAGAAAGTTTCTAGACCCTCAGCTTTTCCAAAGAAATCCTTTGTTCCAAGGAATAAAGATGACAAATACTCAAAGCTGAAAGAAAAATATGCGAAGCTGAAAAGCTTTAAGAAGAAGAGCAAAGGCCTGATGACTAACTATGATTGGGCTGCTTCTGATGAAGAAGCATCATCATCTGACTCTGAAGATGATGAAGCCAATCTCTGTCTTATGGCCAAGATTGAAGAATAGGAAGAAAGTTCAGACATTCCCTCCACTTTAACCTCTGCAATTCAGGTATCACCTTCCTTCTTTACCAATATTGCAAATATTGATGAAGCTGATAGTCTCCGTAAAATCGATCTCTTGACTAGAAGTTTATACGAAGCCATGAACGGCAAAACTGTGGTTGAAAACCAAAACCTTGATCTCGCTGAACAGCTTAAAAACTGTCACCTTCAAATAGAAAAGCTTTCTAAAATTGAAGAAGATCTTAAAGATCAAGTATATTTAAATCAGCTAGTCAAAATCGAACGAGTAGAAGCTATCGCTGCTTTAAAAGCTGAAAAAGCTATTGTTGAAGGATGGTGTAATTCTTCAACAAATATCACTGAGATAATTAAGTCTTAGATTCCCCTGAGTGATAAACGTGGTCTGGGTTACAAATATGAAACTCCAAAACCAACCACTGAGCGTTCAATGCTTAAATTTGGAACGTTTGTATCCTCAGTCGCTGATACTTCATCTTCTCAGTGCTCCTCGTCCCATACACCAATCCCTGAGGAAACTCCTACCTCGAAAGGTAAAGAGAAAATGGTTTATCCAAAACCTACCTCTGTCTCTAAAGATAAAGGTAAAGGAATTGTCATTTACCAAAATCCTAAGAAGGGTACCTTAGTACCTAAGCTGAATGCTTCTAAAGCTTCAGTGACCTATCCCTCTGGATCAAGGAATCAGATCTTTGGATCGACTCAGCGTGGATCTATTCAGCGATCTACTCCTAGACTCAGAGTGGATGTCCTTGGCAAGAAATCCGAAGAACTGAATGTTCCTCCCATTTCTAGAGCTAATAGTCTACTTGGTGCTGGTACTTCTAATTCAAAATTAAAAGCTCAGCATTCAAATGGTCCTAGAACTACTTTTAGTTATAGGAAATGTTATCACTGTGGACTCACTGATCATATTGCTAGTAAGTGCCCCACAGCCACCAAAGCTGAAAAGATAGCTAAGGTGAAGATTGCCCCCAAGGCAAAGAAGACCACTGAGGTTAAGAAATTAACTAAAGTGAAGAATGACAAAGCTGAATCTTCAAATGCTACGAAGACTGCTGAACCTTCCATTCCAACTACTTCCACTGACAAATGTGTATACATGGTTAAGTGGGTACCCAAGAAAAACTAATCTTCCTTTGTAATGCAGGTTAAGAAGGGTATCTGGTATCTCGATAGCGGATGCTCAAGACACATGACTGGAAAGAAAAGCCTGCTCGCTGAATACAAGGAAGAGAAGGGTCCCTCTGTGACTTTTGGTGGAAATGGAAAAGGACATACCCGAGGGTATGGTGTACTCTCAAATGGTACAACCTCCTTCAGAAGAGTCGCATATGTTGAAGGGCTGAAGCATAATCTTTTAAGCATCAGTCAGCTTTGCGACAAGGATAACAAAGTGATTTTCACGAAGGAATCCTGCTTTGTCACTGACAAAAAGGAGAAGATAGCTCTCAGCGGTTATCGTTTGGAAAATGTTTATGTAATAAACATGGACTCAAAAAACCACTGAGAACTCCTGTTTCTTCTCAAAAGCCTCATCTGATGTCAACTGGCTATGGCATAAGAGGCTCTCTCAGATGAATTTCAAGACAATGAATACTCTTTCTTCAAAAGAGTTAGTCACTGGTCTACCTCAACACTCATACGCCAAAGAGTCTTTATGTTCAGCGTGTGAAAAAGGGAAGCAGACCAAAGCTAGCTTTAAGTCAAAGCAAGTCTCCTCAGTGTCATCTCCTCTACAACTACTCCATATGGATTTGTTTGGCCCTGTTAACAAACAATCCATCGTTGGAAAGAAATATACACTAGTCATAGTTGATGAATTCTCTCGTTTTACATGGGTAATGTTTCTCCGTTCCAAGAGTGACACCCCTGAAGAACTCATCACCTTTGTTCGGAAGATGGAAACCCTGAACAACTTGACCGTTCGCTCAATAAGGAGTGATCATGGAACTGAATTCAAAAACAGTTCTCTTGATTCCTTCTTTGAGAGTAAGGGTATTTCTCACAACTTTTCTTCAGTGAGAACACCGCAACAAAACGGAGTCGCTGAAAGAAGAAATAGAACAATTATTGAAGCTGCACGTTCAATGCTCAGCGATTCTCACCTGCCTACTCAGTTTTGGGCAGAAGCTGTCAACACTGCTTGTTTTACGCAAAACAGGTCGCTGATAGTTAAAAGATTCAAAAAGACATCCTATGAACTTTTTCATGGGAGAAAGCCTTCAATCAGCTTTCTTCACATCTTTGGATGTCAGTGTTTCATACTGAACAACAGAGATGCCCTTGGAAAGTTTGATCCTAAGGCTGATGATGGAATCTTTCTTGGATACTCCTCAGTTTCCAAAGCCTTCAGAGTATTCAATCGTAGAAGACAAACTGTAGAAGAAACTATTCACGTCACGTTTGACGAATCCCGTTCAGCGAACTCTAATCCGTCCGCTGATACTGAAGAACTGAATCAATGGATGTTTTCTCATCTTGGTGATTCAGAAGATGTTCCCACTCCTCGTACTCATACAGTAGAAGATGATAGTCCTACTATCATTCCAAATATGCAGAATAGTGAAGCTGAAACATCATGGGTCTCAGTTGTTCCTTTAAACACTATACCTGCCGCTGAACTAAATGTCTCAGACATTCCATCTATTTCTCAATAATCAGTGAATGAAATGACATCTGCACCTACTCCCCTCTTGGCTGATACTCCAGAAGTTGCTGAAGTTTCATCTTCAGCTCCTCCAGTTCAGGATGAGTCAGCGACTTATGCTCCGGCTCAGCGATGGACTGTAAATCACCCAATTGATCAAATTCTTGGTGATCCAAACGCTGGTGTTCAGACTCGACGAAGTGCAGGTAACATTTGTTTATTTGTTAACTTTATTTCTCTAACTGAACCAAAGAAAATAGATGATGCCCTCAAAGATCCAAACTGGGTCAGCGCCATGCAAGAAGAGCTGACTGAATTCGAAAGAAACAAAGTTTGGAAACTTGTTCGAAGACCAACTGACAAAACGGTGATAGGCACTAAATGGGTCTATCGAAACAAGTTGGACAAACATGGTACTGTAACCCGCAGCAAAGCTCGTCTTGTTGCTCAGGGATACAGACAAGAGGAAGGCATAGATTATGACGAAACATTTGCTCCAGTAGCAAGACTTGAATCTATTCGTCTATTCTTAGCATATGCTGTTCACAAAAACTTCAAAGTACATCAGATGGATGTTAAGTCAGCATTTCTAAATGGAAAGCTGAATGAAAAAGTCTATGTGGAACAACCTCCAGGATTGTCAGATCCTAAGCGTCCATGTTATGTTTATAAACTGGATAAGGCACTTTATGGCTTGAAGCAAGCTCCTCGTGCATGGTATGACACTATTTATACTTATCTCCATATTGAACAATTTGAGCGAGGTAAGATTGACAAAACTCTATTTTTTAGAAAAGTGAAAGGTCGTATCATTCTAGTTCAAATATATGTTGATGACATTATATTTGGCTCTACTAACCCTGATCTTTGTACTCGTTTCGCTGATAGAATGAAAGATGAGTATAAAATGAGCATGATGGGTGAACTAACATATTTCCTTGGTCTTCAGATTAAGCAAACTGAAAAAGGAACTTTTATTAATCAGGGAAAGTATGTTAAAGATATGCTGAAGAAATTCGATTTAACTCAGAGTTCAGCTATGAAAACCCCTATGGCACCATCGCTGACACTTGACAAGGATTCAAAGGGAATACCTGTTAATGTCACGCTGTACCATGGGATGATCGGCTCTCTCTTGTATCTTACAGCTAGCCGACCCGATATTATGTATGCAACATGTTTGTGTGCACGATATCAAGCTGAACCTATGTTATCTCATATGACCGCTGTAAAGTGAATTTTTCGATACCTTAAGGGTACATCGAACCTAGGCCTTTGGTATCCCAAAGACTCAGGATTCTATCTAATCGCCTATTCAGATAGTGATTTTGCAGGTTGCAAATTGGATAGGAAAAGCACCACGGGAGGATGTCAGCTCCTGGGTGGAAAGCTGGTGAGTTGGACAAATAAAAAGCAAAACCCAGTGTCCACCTCCACAGCTGAAGCTGAATATGTAGCCGCTGGAAGCTGTTGTTCTCAGGTCTTGTGGATGAGAAATCAACTACTAGACTATGACCTTCAGTTCTCAAAAATTCCAATCTATTGCGACAGCACAAGTGCCATCGCTATAGCCAACAATCCAGTGCTACATTCAAAGACGAAACACATCGAAATCAGATATCATTTTATCAGAGATCATGTGATGAATGGTGATATAGAACTTCATTTTATCCCAACTGATTATCAGTTAGCTGATTTGTTCACCAAACCTCTTGATGAGACAAGATTCAACTTTCTCATCAGCGAGCTTGGAATGCTGAACTTTGAAGGGTAAAATCTTCAGTGGTTCACATTTGATCAGCGATAGGATAAAATCAACTTGTATAACCTATTCCATCATCTTCTCTCTAAATAAACTTGATTCGCTGATATCAAGGTATGTTCTCTCTCTCTGACATTCGCATGTAAATGCAAGATTTCAAAACAAATTGCATCGTTGAATCTTTTCCTTAATCAGCGATATTTTGAAATTTCTAAAACCATCACTGATATTTCTATTCAGTGCTTCATGTTTGCAAAAGAGTCCCTGTGCTTTCAAAACCTCAGAGACATCCTAAAAGAATATGAAAGGACAGTTGTGACGTCATTCGCAACGGATAAACCCCGGCACATTCTTCTTTCTGACACACGTTTGCACGTCTCGTTCAAACTTCCAATCAAATGCAAACACGTGTCCGTGTCATGATGAAAATCTTTTCCCGCTCAAGATTTTCTCTCTCTACTCTCTCTATATAAACAAACTCTTGGTTTATATTTTCCTTTTACGCGAACAATCTTCCTCCGCAAGAAAGAATTCACTGTTGCATTTGTGCTCTCAAAAATTTCAAGAACTGTTCATCATCTTCTTCATCAAACATCAAGGTTAATATGTTCTTATTTTTTACCAAATGCGTATAACTTGTTTCTGATCTTCTCTTTGCTTTAACAAGATCAAACAAAAGAACTTCTTAAAAATGAAATCATTTCTTTCATGGTTTTATGAAGACAACCATTTCTTTCATGGTTTTATGTCCAGCGAGATGAACTTCATCTTCGCTCACTTAATCAGCTGCATGACTGCAAAGACCGGCTCCTCTGACCAAGCCGCTCAACCTCAGCAAGCAATGGGATACGCTCTGCTGAAAGGTCTACATATTGACTGGGCATCAATAATCTATGATGACTTGCTGCAAAAAGTAGACTCTGCCGCTGAGGTGCTGACAGACCTCCATGGGTTCCATACCCAAGATTCATCAGCGCCATCTTCCAATTTGGCCTGAAGGAAAACTACCCGCAAGAGGGTGACCTGAAACTCTCTCACGTTGGCCCTAAGGTACTTGACTTCAAACCGGTGGAAAATGAGGTACGTCTTTCTACCCTATTAACTCTTCTCAACCCTAATTCTTCTATTTCTGTGGCTACTTCAGCGACAATACCCTCGCTGATACCCAGGTCACAAAATCCTCTCCTTCAAAGAAAAAGAAACAATCAACTACCCAACTTAGTTCTAAAAAGACTAAGATAACCAAGGAGCAACCCCAACAATCTCATGTTGAAGACTCCTCAGCTCATTCTGCAGAGCTGAAGGATCGTTCAGTGGTACGCTCTGCCACACCTGAACAAACCATCCATTCCATCCCAACTTCAGCGTCTCTAAACGTTGAGGTTACAAACTTGGAACCTACCCAACCTACTCCAGTCTCTCAAAAGACTGAAGAAGTGATTGTCAGCGGATCCAAAGCTGAACTTCGCACCCAACCCAAATTCTCAACCTCTGCTTCTCTCTCTACTCCATTGGTCTCTCCTCCAGTTATCACTGGAGCTGCCGTCATTCCTACGGAAACTAAAGCTGATACTCCAGGAATGATGAAGACATGACCTGCAGAACAACCCATGCGCACTCTTGAAGACGACATGGAACATTTTTCAGGACTCCGTAATTTTGACGAGTTCATCAATCCTCCTGCAGGTACACAACAACCCATATACACTGTAACTAAACCCCAAACTTCTGAGCTTTCCTTTGTTCACAAGTACTTATCTGTTACAGGTCCTAATTTAGGAGACATCAACGCCTCTCTGAAAGCCGTGGAGACAAAGCTGACAGGTCTCACCACTACTCTTTCTGACAACTCTACAGCTGTAACCTACGCTGGAGAGAATCTGAACAAGTTGACAACAGTGGTAGAGAAGAAAGCCTCCAAAGATGACTTAGAGAAGGTTGAGAAAAGCCTCAACGATTTTGCTAAGGTGCTCGCTGACATCTACACAGACTATCTCTCAATCAAAACTTCAGTTTCATCCATGTCCGACGAAGTCACAACGCTGAAGATATCGGTTGGAACACTAGAGGGAGACATGTCTACTGTAAAGACTGACTTAGGCTCTGTAAAGACTGACGTTGGTTCGATGAAAAAAATGATGGAGCAGCTGCTGAACAAAGCGAATACTCCTGCTCCTGACCCTGCACCTGAGCAATTCACTAAGGCTGATCGTGATGTGCTCTTGAAGATCAGTCCTGCTATTACTGGCCTAGAAGACAGAGTAGCAGAGATTGGAGTTTATGTTGGGATCCCTGGCCAAGAAGACAGGAAACCCAAAACAGCTGTTGAGTCAACACATTCCTCCCCACTCATCATGAAGAAGGGGGGGAGAAGAAGACTGAAGACCTTCTCCACGATGAATCTGTCGAGGAGGAGAAGACTGAAGACCTCACCCTCGCTGAAGAGAGTGAGAAGACAGCTGAAGAAACTACTGCTGGACCTCAGGGAGTTGAAAACCCTGAGGGAACCGAGAAGCTTGCCTATGTATCTGAGGGGGAGCAACTCGAAGAAGAAGCTGAAGAATCCGAAGCAGAAGACGATGAAGCCGTCGACATCGCTGATGATGAACCATCCTCTTCTCCAAAGAATGATGATGATGATGACGAAGATGACGATGACTCTTTCATCGTCAAGCCTGCTTCGAAGATCAAAGCTCTTAAAGGGATTGTAATAAAAGAATCCACAGGGGAGCGGACCAAATCAAAGCCCTCAGCATCTGAAGCTGAGAAAGGCAAAGGAAAAGGCGTCGCTGAAGACGAAGACAATCTGACGATCTTGCTTGAAAAGCCGGTTTGTCAGGTACACTAAATCTTACTCCATCCCTCCTCTATACACTATCAATTCTACTATCCACAAGCCTATACACTTTAAACCTATTTCCTCTCTCTGTTTCTACCCAAGTTCTTACTCGTAAGATCGCTGTGTTTCAGCCAGTCCTCTCCCCTGTTTGAGGATATCACTGAAGTTTCCACAACTGCGACTTCACCAACAATAATACCAGCTGCTGCTGAAGAAATAATCCCAATCTTGGATTTGATCTCTGAGACTGATGAACCAGAAGAACAGATGCTTGCTCATACAAACAGACCTTCCTTGGCTCCTCAAAAGCTAAGTGAAGAGAATCAGAGAAGAAGAGAAGAAATAATAAAGGCATTCGAGGATCAGCGAATCATTCTGAGACGTGATCAACTTCCTTCCATTCCTAAAAAGTTCAAAATTTCTAAAAAGGAATTAAAGGATCACATCAGAGCTGAACGTCTACTCGCTGAAAGAAGAGAAGTTGAAGAAAATGACAGAGAATACGCCATCCAGCTTTCTCAACGATCAGTGAAAGACCCCAAGCTGAAAAGAGCTCCTATCGAAGTTCAACGTCAGCTGTGGGAAGATGCAAAGAAGATCGTGGAAGAAAAGAGAACAGTGTCCAAATCTACCTTAGCCTGGTGTCAATAAAAAGTTCATTTCAGACATCGAGCTTCCAGAATAATCAAGGTACTCATCTCTGGAAGATCAACCATTAAAGTTTCAATCGCTGAAATCGAGATATTCAGAGAGGATAACCAGTACGAAAAATTCTATGCTGAAGCAATCACGGAGTACGGTCTCTCTGAATGGTTGGAGATCAGGTTAGCCATACAGAAATCTCAGTCTAAGTACAAAGAACATTTCGAAAAGCTGATAAACAAGCAGATCGACATGGTCTACTCTTGTATGGATATTCCTCCTCCTCCTCCTCTCGAAAGTCAGAAAAGAAAGGCCTCAACGAAGAAGAAGAAATCTAAATCTTCAAATGATGGTCCTGTCATACGAAACAAAACTGGTATTGGTTTTTCCCGTACTGAAGTCCTTGGTCCTGACCCTGATCTCTCCGGACTTGATACATCACTTCCTGAAGGTGAGACTTTCGTCCCTGGGAAAGTCTTAGGCAAACCCTATGGGATATTCTTCATTGACTATGATGGAGGAAAACGTTTTCAACGTATCTCTGAACTTCCCATCACTCCCATCGAACAGCTGAAAGATCTTATCTACTGGTGCGATTTCAAGAATGATATTCAGGCACGACATCTGAAGCCTTTGATCTTTGAAGAAGCGCTGAACAAAAGAAAACAAGGTGTAACTGTTCCTGACTGGATGATTCCCACATCTCTGACCCTTGATGAACTTCTCATTAAGGAAGAACCTCTATAAGCTGATAGAATCGCCTAATTCTCTATTTTATCAGTTATTCTTCTGTACTTGTAATTTATTTCGCTTGTACTTGTAATCTTTCCATTTCTCTTTGTAACCTGATTCAAAGTTTTAAAGAAAGATTTCAGCGAATGTACTTTACTCCATCAGTACTGAAAAGATCCCAGAAAACAGTAAAAGGGACAAATATTTTATGAGTTCTTTTTATCCTTATGTTTTTCATTAAATAGCAATTTTCTCTGTTGCTATGTCATAATCAAATAGGGGGAGATTGTTGATCCAAACCCTCAGTGATTTGATAATGACCCTCTCTTAAATACTTAGTGAAAATTGTAAGTAAACAATATGTATTAGAGTTTCACTATCGCTGATAAGTACTAAGATCTTACAGTACCGCTGATAGGAACTCTCGCTCTTTATATTAAACATTCAGCGAACACTGTTCACCATAATGCTCTGAGCCTGTTCAGTCCTTATGGTGATCGTTGATAAGTTAGTTGTTTACTTATGATCCCTGAAGACAAGTTTCACGTCAACATAGGTTCTACGCTGAAGTCGAAGATCAAGATCAAGAACCAGCGACAAGTCTCCTAATGAACTGATGCGGATCAGCGAAGACTCAGATTTGTCCACTCAACGTGAAGTATCAAGTACAAGACTTCAACTATCGTTGAACTTTATCATTCGCTGATATATAATGATAATGCTCTGAATCAACGAAAGCTGATCATGAAGTCCTCCGTACAAAATACTTTTGTCTTAACCACCCTTGCACGACCCCGTACGAAATGTTAGAAAAGAACCTCCTATTGTCTGAAATCGTACAACCACTCTGATACTACACTGTTCATTCATGCGGCTACTAAGGTTGTCTACAAAGGTCAATGACATGCAACCAATGAGTTGATGACACGTGTAAAGTGTATACTGACTTGCATTAAATGCATGCAGTATATAAAGAGATGAACCCACTTCATTTGAAGTAACTTGCTAACTCTGGACATGTTCATTCTCTAATCTCAAGATAGGTTATTATTAGTAATTTCCTTATCTCTCTTAGTGCAAGAAAACCTTAGTGTTCCAACTTGTTTAGATTTAGGTTTATCCTTAATCTTGTTTCCGCAACAAGCTGTAAATTGTTAATGATTTATCAATAAACAATTTAGAAAAGTAAAAACGTGTGTTTGTATTCAACCCCCCCCCCCTCTACAAACTTGTGTAGCCCTTCGGGACCAACAGAAACCATAATAAAAGATGAGCAACATTGTTGACCATGGATTGGATACATGCCATAAATGCTCCTTTCATTTTGCCATTTATCCAGTAATTAGTTTCAGATTTCAGTAATATCACAAAAATGCCATCGCCTTCCATACCCGTAGATTAAACTTAATTAATGATTGTGATTGGTTCTCAAGGTTCTTAATTTTTTGTCGTTCTCATTTGATTAGCGTGTATATATATATATATATAGAGAGAGAGGGCCCTTATTATGAAACCATTAGTTATAATGAAACTTGATCTGGACCGTAGATGAAAGTGATCTACGGTTAAGTGGGACGCGGTGGCACATAAGGTAAATAACCATGAAATTAAGGGCACGATGGTCTCATGCAAAAGTATGAAAGGGTAATATCGTAATTCAATAGTATGAATCTCTTAAGGAAAGATTCCCGGTGGCGTTAATTTAGGGCACGATTTGGAATCCGGTGAAATCATACCCCGATTTAGCCGGAAAAGATTATTCAAAACTAACTGCATTCGGTGAAGAATTTGTGAAACACGATTGTAAACAAGAGAAATCGAAGTGAAACTCCAGAAATCAAAAAAATTCAAAGACGATAAAAAAATGGCGGACAATGAAGCCATTGCGCCAATAAGAGGTTTGATTTAAATTTTTTTCCCAATATAAGCAATTTCTTAATAACACCACCATTACTCACATACAATCGTTAAACCATAACAGTTAGAAGGCCAAACGAAAGAATCCGATTGAAGAAATCTTTTTCAAAATTCAAGAACTCTTTTTCAAAATTCAAGAACACACGTGACAACCCAGTTTGCCTTGACGGCACATCGACGGAGAAGACACAGGAAAAAGGTACCAGAATAATATATTGTGTGAAACACTTGTTGTATTATACTATAATTAATTACGCCATTTACTATGTCATTGTTAGGGGAAAAAAACAAGAAAGATTTAATGGATGCGAGTATGGAAAATATTCAGAGAGGTGAAACTCAAAGTCCTATGGAGTTGATGACTGATCACAGAGAATGTCCGATCATAGAAGGTATGAAACTGGAAACAATGTTTAATTTGACAAACCCCCATGTGAAATTGTTAGATTAATAGGTTGAATAGGCGTGAGTATGTAAGTTTTATGAAACATACGAAAACATTGGGTGTTAATTTTTCCTTACATATAGATTTATGAAACAATCCAAAAGAAGGCTAATTATGGCTGAAAAATAATATGTATATGATTATTCGAAGTTTAATAACAACTTTTTTGTATGTATATTCATTTATGTATTCAATGTTTGAGACCAGTTGGGAGCAGTACTGGAAAGATGAATTCTGAGGCGAAAAATAAGAAAGTTGTTGATAAAGGTATGAAATTGCGTGCAAACACTTTTTATATTATGAAACTTTATCACCTGCCGGCATTTCACGTGTAACATAATAGATTTGACAAGCATATTACAAAAACTAGATAGGAGATTTAGTTCGATGGTATTAGCGGATGAAGTAACAGGTATGATCAAGAAAAATACACAGTTAATGATTCATTTTCTAACCATATATGAAACTGAACCGTTTTTCATATGTTGATGTTTGAATTTGTCTTTGTTCATATAAGACAAATTAGGGGGAAGTAGGAAAACAAGAAGGTCGTCAAAGAAAGAGAAATAAACAGAAAAAGACAAAGACCAAAAAGTATGGAGATTATTTGTTACGGAGAATGTGAGAATAACATGCTTTTATTAAATTTCATATAAGTTACGTTGAAAATGGATAATAAGTCTATTGATTTTTTATGCCTGCCCTTCCAGCTGAACATGAAGAAGACGATGACTTTGTTAATAAGCCAGATCGTAATATAGATGCACATAAAGAGCAATCACGTGCATCAAAGAAGGTAAGAAAGAATAAGGAGACAAAGCCAGTAAAGCGAGAGAATGTGGGTGGGATCAGAACACGAACATCACCAATGATCCTGCAAACAACACTTGCAGATCTCACAGATGATCAAAAGGAATGTTTGTGCGAAATGGGGTTCGAATCACTAATAAGTATGAAAGTCGATGGGATACCGTCGAAACTAGGGTACTTTGTTGTGGACAACTTAGACACAGTGAGAATGTCAATAAGAGTTGGGGATTCGGAACTACGGATAACTGAACAAGCAATACAGAGAATGTCCGGGTTACGTGCAGAAGGAATCGATCTGAGTACTGTAAATGTAATGACAAAGGGGATGCGAGCTTATGAAAGGTAGAAGAAAGCATACGATAAATACGAAGTGAGGCCTACGGATGTCAGTAATGAAATTGTCAAAAGGGGGATCATCGGTGAGGAGTTCAAGTGGAATTTCATTGCACTGTTCGTGAACTCAATGGGAGAATGTTTCCCAACGTGGGGATGCAACGCAGGATTTATGTCAAAAATTGAGGACATAAACATGGTGAGTCGAATAAACTGGTGCAAATACATATGCGACTGTGTGGAACGAAGCAAGCGCAATTGGAAGCGAGATACGTACGACAGCTTTTATTGTGGCCCATTGACATTCCTTACTGTAAGTGAAAATAATTATTTTTTTCATAAGATAAAATGTTGAGAAACACAAAATTAAAATCATTATGAGTTTTTGCAGCTACTATATGTACATCACACAACAGTCAACACAGCAGGTGTACATATGCGTGAGTTGCCAACAAAGGAATGGGACATGGAAGAGCTGCGAAAGTGGCAAAACGACCGCATTCGCAATGGTGGTCTAAATATGGCAACAATATACTATGTGAATGAAGAAGAAAGTGTGCCACCTAGATGTAAAGACACAATTGAAACGACCACAGGGTCAACAACCCCGATTGAAGCAGAAGTGCAACACGAAAGTATGCACGAATTAATAGGTCAAGAAAAAAAGGAAGAAAGACGGGACGAAAAAATTCCTTCTGCACCGCAACAAGGTATTGACATTACAGGCATAGGGACAAGTGGGGTAAACCAAGACGACGAGGAAGACGGGTTGTGTTTTGATGAGGAGGAGCTTAGCCGGGTAAGCGCCTACGTTTCATACTATATTTATTAAACATGGGATTGCCATTTTTTATTCCATGTTTATTGTGTGAAAAACAAAAATAATTAAATAACAACATTCACCTGTAATAGGACTACATGGAGCGGATAGACGCAAAATTCATGGAGTTATACGCATCAAAATGGGACATCGAGGAATTGATAGAGGAGGCTTCAAGTTTATTCCCATATGAGGATCAATTCGCCATTACAAGGAAAGTCTAGAGAGCATCTTTACAGAGAATGATAAGAGGGGAGAAGCAAACAATGACGAAGAGTGTGAAAACAAACAAGCAGAAGACATTCACGGTGATGTCGATGGACATCATACAGTCGGAACGGTAACACCGGTTAAACTTGCTTTCACGGAAATCGACTCTCTAGAGAACCAAAGCCCGTTGTCACAGATATGGTACAGCCAGACGACTTACGGTATAATTGATGAATCGGTTAGGCTTAACTCAGTCGAGAAGGATGATTAAAAAAAAAGAGGAAATGGACACACAAACCGGGGTTCATATCAGGGATGAAACCGCACCTAGTTTTGATGTTGGTTTCACACAGTTAACCCCGTTGGTGTGTGGAGGTATGAAAGATAAAGGTAAGAAAGTGTGCGAAACATCAAAAGTAGAACCAACAGGAGGGAAGAGAGAGCTGAAATTGGGAGATAAAATGAAATCACCTTACGTGAAACGACAAGTGATTTTAGGAAAAGGCATCACATCGGAGGAAAAGAAAGTTCATGAATGGGCAACGGATTCGGGTCAAACGATAAGTAGGGTTGCTATAGAAACACTTGTCGCTCGCGAAAACGTATTCGGCAGCGTAATAGACGGGTGGGTTATTGTGTTGAACAATGAAGAACGTTTGAGAAGCCGAGACTCACGTAGAAGATTGTTTGGGAAAACCGGGACAACGGTAATGAATCCAACTAGATCTCTTATGAAATAAGAATTAGTATCTTAATGGTAACGTGTTATGCATAACAGGACGACGATGTTTTACTATACGACATGCACGACTTCAACGCACGATTCAATTGTTTTCAACGTAATTTTGCAAGAGCATGCGATTTCAACACAAACAACATCAACCTAAAGAACATAGATATGGTATGTTTGCGTCAAAGGATATTAAGGGTAGAAAAGTATACTATATATACGGAAATTGATTCACTCTTTCGAATTAAATTTCATAACGAAGTTGTAAATGTAGGTTTTCATACCCATGAAAAGGCAGCAATATTTCTACTGTGTCGTTTTTGACTTGAAGTACCACACAGTAGAGATTTTGGACAACACGACAGATGTAGGAGAGATTGACGACTTGTACCACTACGATGTTCATATTCTGGTAAGACTACGAAAAAAATTAAATACATGTTTTACAATAGCATGTAATAATATTGTTTTGACACTGACAATGTATGATACATCATACAATGTTTCTTCGCCAACTAAAGAACATATCACATTCTGCGGAGAAGCATATTAAGGTGGCTGAAAAAACCCGCGTTTGCATGCCATGGATAACGAGCAAGAACGAGTTGGACAGTGGCATATTTCTTATGAGGCACATGGAAACATATATGAGCGGGGGGGGGGGGGGGGGGGGTTCGTACGTGGTACAGCGGATTAGGAAAGGAAGGACCGGGTCAAGACAAGCAGCTTGAAATCTTGCGAAAGAAGTACACTACGAAGCTGTTGTTGAGCGAATGCAACAAAAAAAGAGATCTTGTGGAGTGGGAGGCAATGGGTTTTAGCATGATTGATGTATCAGAGAGAGGCAAGAAGATAGTTGATGCAGCAGCAACAAGGAAGCAACGAATTCGTGGTTTTTAAGTACGGTGGTTAGTTCAAGAACATTACGTTTCGCAGAAAAACATTAAACACAGTTTCATTTATTTTTATGCATCAGTTGTTTTATAAATTCGGTAAATTTTGAACTTTTATAAGTTACTTTTTTAGAATGTTGGTATCAATTATGTTTCTGATGGTTGGTTTTAGTCGTTTGGGTTCGACTTGCAAGTATGGTGTCATGTATGAAACAATATTTCATATGTTGTCGAAAGAAAATAGCCACTATACAATTTTCTTATAGCATAAGGTTAGTGATTCATTTTCAAACTAAAAAGTTTGGTGACAAAAAATATTAACTAGTGTATAAATTGAAGAACTTCCAAGTTGCATGGATTACATAATTATTGTTTATTTTATTAAACACTATTTTATGGGATTGAAATACTTTTTTTCAAAATGGTTTTTTTCACCTAAATTAGGAAAAATACAACCTTAACAGGTCTCGGTTGGTATATGAAACTTTTAGTATAGGAAAATTGTAAGTAATAAAAGCTTTAGGGTGTCATTTCATAATAATAGTTAGTGTATGGAAAAATTAAGTAAATAGGTTTAGGGTTTCATTATTATACCTAGGGCCTAGGAATCTTTTTTGTCAGAATGTAATCAATGAAGGAGGCGTCAATTAATGGTTTCATATTTTCATATTAAAATACATGTTTCATATTTTCATATTAAAGTACATGTTTCATATTTATATCGATGAAAAATATAAAAACAATAGGTTGCTAATGACAATAAATTAGTATCTTTATACCACCATCAGTAATTTTTTTGTGGAAATAACAACAAAAGCGCACAACATGATTGTTAAGTGTCATATTTACATATTAAAAGACATGTTTCATATTTTTCATATTTAGATAACACATGTATGTGAATTTATATAACATGCTTTGTTTAATTTCATAACATAACTTAATTTCTAATCTGAAATAAATTGCTCACTACCTTGGATAATTAATAAAAACACTTAAAAGGGTTTTGTCGTAAAAACAAATAAAAAAAGGTTTTGGGACTTCAACAAAAAATAAGGTCGATCACAACATCAATACTAAAAAACATAAGAATATGTGAAAAGTTTTTACTTAAAAGTTTTTACCTGTTTTAAGAATCGTGTTAAACAAAACAAAAAAGAATGCATTCACAAAAAAAAAACTTAAACACAAAGATCATAAACATAGATGCTTCATATACAAACTTTTTAATAAAAGGGGTCTTTTATAGAACCCCTGCAAAATAACCCTACCACTTTCATAGTTAATGTCCAACTTACAACCAAAAGAAACATCAAAAAAGGGGGACCATCACCATATAAACCAGTAGGAGACTAAACACCATATATACCGTCAAATGCCTTGCATGAATACCACGCCTTCACCTTGTTGATGGCCTTGGTTTACTTGTCCATAGCAACGGTCCTATCCCAGAGCTTCACATAGAGGTCGTCGTAATCAGTCTTGCGAATCTTGGAGATAGTATGTTCGTGCTTCAGTTTCTGCCTCTTTCGGTCCAACTTGGCTTCCAACAACTGCACCTTCTGTTCCAAATCACGATTTTCGGCCAACAAACCCAAGTTATGGTTCACAAGGGACCGAAGAAGGGATTGGGAAACTGATGGCTGGTTTGGGGGAGGGGATTCATCGTCAGAAGAAGCCATTTTAGAATATAGGTTTTAGAGTTGGAAGGAGAAGTGTAGATGTGAGAAGTGAAACCGGGTAAATAGTATATGAAAGGGTAGATGTGTGGTTAGGGTTTAATAGGAAGTGGAGGGCAATAATTACACCCACTTCCCCAATAATTAATGGGTTCAAAAATGACGGCAGTAACACTCAAACATAAACTCGATTATTGCAAATGAAGTATGAAAAAAATATTATACCTGCAGTAACACTTAAAATATAAGTTTTTTAACACATGAATTGGGAATAACAATGACAAATCTCTAAATGACACAGATAATTAACTTTCATAGTTAACAACTTGTGAAACGTACAATAAAACTGAACAAGCAAAAAAAAATTAAAGTATAAGTTAACAGCATCAATTAAAAATTCAAACCCTATAATCAAGTAAAAAATAAATAACATCCAACGTTCATCACTCTACTATAAAAAAACAGTCAATCTTCTTTCGTACGAGACGGACAATTATTCGAATCGTGATTACCCAACGTATGACACCGTCTACAAACTCGTTTAGGCCTCTTGGCGCTAGATGTCGCTTTTTCCAATGCTCCAATAAGTCGCTTTCCGGTGCCACAACCTTTGTTTCGAATACCAGACGGGGGTTAGACTTCTGCATTCTCGAGAACTTCAACACCGTAACATTTGCGCAGTGCTTCGGCTTTGTCTATTGCTGGACAATGAACGTAATTATCAACATCAAATTCAACCTTCATCTTGTCTAATGTTTCCGAAAACACAGACAATGTATCCTTCTCATTCCTCAAACGACTAATAAGAACATCGACCTTGGCATAAACTTCATTGATTAGGCGCTCCTTCTCTACGTCAACCTCCCCGTATCGTGCCTTGGCCGCTTGAATCTCAACAGGAACCAAAGATCTAGTCCACCGACGTACTATTAGATAATCGGGAATTGTAACATAACCGTCATTCAACAAAACCTTGAACATGTGCCGACATATCAACCTTTTGCGTACAAAATAGTTGCATTCACACTCCATCACTTGCGCATCATGGTCATGAAAAACCTACAGTTCAAAATATCACAGGATTTTTATTTTTTCATAAAAACAACAAACATAGATTAATGATGATGAGAAAAATACTTACAAAATAAGACGTCTTAACAGCAAATTTCTTGTTCTGATGAGTTACGCAAAATCGTTTATTCCAAACACCTTGTGCATAACAGAAATATAATCCCTTGCTTATTTCTTTTTGAACCTCAAAAAACACAGTTCGCGTGTAAACCTCTGAAGCATGCTTTTCAATCAACATTGGGGTCACACATCGGGGGAATGTATTTCGTGTCACAAACTCCAATGACCGATGCTTGTTCCGTTGCTTTTCTATCGACCCATCAAAAGCGTGTATAAACTTGACCAAATCATTACGAAATGACGCAAACAGTCGAAAAAATGCATGCGAGCTCTCGGAACGTGACGTGGTACGCATTAGCCCAGACATTCGGTCGTCCTTATAGTACGCGGGGATCCAGGACTGTCGGATTTCATACATATATTCCAGCCATTCATTGCGATGCAACGAATAATCTATGATTATCTCATTCCAACCAGTCTCAAATTCACCGGGGGTTACATGACAGTCCCAAATCAACTTGTTAAGACGCCTTTTAAATTCATCATTCACATCAGCAGGCAACGTAACCTAATTAAAATTAACATAATGAAAAAAGAGATAACTATATAAAAAAATATTATAAAAACAGTAACAACTACTAGAACTAGATACCTTATTGGACATTTTCTTCCAAATGTGCCACATGCAAAGGCGATGCTTAGACTCTGTGAAAACTTCTGGGATGGCTTGTTTCATAGCTGCGCATTGATCGGTTATTACAAATACAGGCTGCTTCTCGTGGGCTTCAATAAACGACCTCAACACCCATTTAAAATTAACAATGCTCTCATGACTAATCAGTGCAGCCCCCACAACAACCGACCTTTTATGGTTGTCAATTGCTATGAACGGCACAAAATTCATAGCATGCCTACATAAAAATACAAACAAACTTGTCAATCAAATTAAAAACTGTAAAGATTAAATACCCAAATTTACCTGTTGGTGCGGTACGTGGCATCGAACGAGACTGTGTCTCCAAACTCCTTGAAATTTAACTTCGCAATCTCATCGCCCAGAATGTTGGTCCCGAAGGGCTATACAAGTTTGTAGAAGGGGGGGGGGGGTTGAATACAAACACACAGACTTTACTTTTTTAAATTGTTTATTGATAAATCATTAACAATTTACAGCTTGTTGCGGAACAAGATTAAGGATAAACCTAAATCTAAACAAGTTGTAACACTAAGTTTTCTTGCACTAAGAAAGAGAAGGAAATTACTAATAATAACCTATCTCATGATAAGAAGATGACTTGACCAGAGTTAGCAAGTGACTCGACCAGAGTTTTCGAGTGCTTCAAAAATGAAGCTGGAGTCCTTCTTATATACTGCATGCATTTAATGCATGGCAGTTTATACTTTACACGTGGCAGCAGCTCATTGGTTGTATGTCATTGACCTTTGTAGACAACCTTAATAGCCGCATGTTTGAACAATGTAGTATCAGAGTGGTTGTACGATTTCAGACAATAAGGAGGTTCTTTTCTGACATATCGTACGGAGTCGTGCAAGGGTGGTTAGGACAAAACTACTTTGTACGGAGGACTTCATGATCAACTTACATTGATTCAGCGCTTTATAATTCTTTATCAGTGAACAACAAAGTTCAGCAATAGCTGAAGTCTTGTACTTGATACTTCACGTTGAGTGGACAAATCTGAGTCTTCGCTGATCCACATCAGTTCATTAGGAGACTTGTCGCTGGTTCTTGAGCTTGATCTTCGACTTCAGCGTAGAACCTATGTTGACGTGAAACTTGTCTTCAGGGATCATAAGTAAACAACTAACTTATCAGCGATCACCATAAGGACTAAACAGGCTCAGAGCATTATGGTGAACAGTGTTCGCTGAATGTTTAATCTAAAGAACGAGAGTTCCTATCAGCGGTACTGTAAAGTCTTAGTACTTATCAGCGATAGTGAAACTCTGATACATATTGTTTACTTACAATTTTCACTAAGTATTTAAGAGAGGGTCATTATCAAATTACTGAGGGTTTGGATCAACAATCTCCCCCTATTTGATTATGACATAGCAACAGAGAAAATTGCTATTTAATGAAAACATAAGGATAAAAAGAACTCATAAAGTATTTGTCCCTTTTACTGTTTTCTGGGATCTTTTCTGTACTGATGGAGTAAAGTACTTTCGCTGAAATCTTTCTTTAAACTCCGTATCAGATTACAAAGGGAAGTGGAAAGATTATAAGTACAAGCGAAATAAATTACAAGTACAAAAGAATAACTGATAAAATAGAAGAATAAGGCGATCTTATCAGCTTATAGAGGTTCTTCCTTAATGAGAAGTTCATCAAGGGTCTTTGATGTGGGAATCATCTAGTCAGGAACCGTTACTCCTTGATTCTTTTTGTTCAGAGCTTCTTCAAAAATCAAGGGTTTAAGATGTCGTGCCTGAATGTCGCGTTTGAATTCACACCAGTAGATGAGATCTTTCAGCTGTTCGATGGGAGTGATGGGAAGCTCAGAGATACGTTGAAAACGTTGTCGTCCACCATAGTCAATAAAGAATATCCCATGGGGTTTTCTTATGACTTTTCCAGGGATGAAAGTCTCACCAGGAGGAAGAGATGTGTCAAGTGCGGAAAGGTCAGGTTCTGGACCAAGAACTTCACCACGAGAAAAACTAATACCTGTTTCGTTCTGTATAAGAGGACCTGAGTCTGAAGGTTTAGACTTTTTCTTTGCAGAGGCCCTTCTTTTCTGATTTGCGAGAGGAGGGGGAGGAGGAATATCCACACAAGAAGATACTAAGTCGATCTGTTGATTTATCAGCTTTTCGACATCATCCTTGTACTTAGATTGAGACTTCTGGATGGCTAATCTGATCTCCAACCATTCAGAGAGACCGTACTTCGTGATGGCTTCAGCATAGAATTTTTCGTACTGTCCGTTTTCTCTGAATATCTCGATTTCAGCGATTGAAACTTTGAAGGTTGATTTTCCAGTGATATGTACCTTGTTGATTCTGGCAGGTCGATATCTGAAGTGTACCTTTTCTTTGCACCAGATTAAAGTAGATTGAGACACAGTTCTCTTTTCTTCAACGATCTTCTTGGCGTCTTCCCATGGCTGACGTTGAACTTCGATTGGAGTTCTTTTCAGCGAGGGGTCTTTCACTGATTGTTGAGTAAGCTGGATGGCGAGAGCCTTGTCTTTTTCTTCAGCTTCCTTTTTATCAGCGAGTAAACGTTCAGCTCTGAGGTGATCAGCGTATTCTTGCTTTGTAAGTCTGAACTTAGGAGTTTTGACTTTGGCATGCGGCAAGATGATTCGTTGAGCCTCAAGCTTCTTTATCATTTCTTCTCTTCTTCTCTGATCCTCTTCACTTGGTTTTTGAGGAACCAAGGAAGGTCTGTTTGTATGAGAGAGCGTCTGTTCTTCAGGTTCATCAGTCTCAGTGATTAAATCCAAGACTGGGATTATATCTTCAGCAACAGCTGGTTGTACTTCAGAATCCTCAAGCAGGGGAGAGGACTAGCTGAAACACAACGATCTTATGAATAAGAACTTGGGTAGAACAGAGAAAAGAAATGGGTTTAAGTGTATAGGCTTTTTGTGGAGAGTAGAGTTGATAATGTGTATAGATAGATGAGGGATGCAGTGTAAGGAAGTAAGATGTAGTGTACCTGACGAACTGGCTTTTGAAGCAAGATCATCAGATTTTTATCGTCTTCAGCGACACCTTTTCCTTTGCCCTTGTCAGCTTCAGACGCTGAAGGCTTTGTCTTGGTCTGCTCCCCTGAAGGTTCGTTTATCGAAATCCCTTTAAGAGTTGTACTCTTCTGAACAGGCTTGACGATAAAGGAGTTATCATCATCATCGTCACCATCATCATTCTTTGGAGAAGAAGATGGTTCATCATCAGAGATGTCGACGGCTTCTTCATCTTCAGCTTCAGATTCAGATTCTTCAGCAGCTTCTTTGAGTTGCTCCCCCTCAGATACAGAGGTAAGCTTCTCGGTTCCCTCTGGGTTTTCATCTCCCTGAGGTCCAGCAGTTGTTTCTTCATTTGTCTTCTCCCCCTCTTCAGTAAGGGGAAGGTCTTCAGTCTTCTCTCCTTCGATAGATTCATCATGGGGAAGGTCTTCAGAGTCATTCTCCCCCCCCCCCTTCCTCATGATGAGTGGTGGAGGAATGTGATGACTCAGCAGATGGTGTTGGTTCCCTGTCTTCTTGGCCAGGGATCCCAATATAATTTTCAATCGCTGCTACTCTGTCTTCTAGGCCAGTAATAGCAGGACTGATCTTTAAAAGTTTAGCACGATCCGCCGTAGTGAAATGCGAAGGTGCAGGGGCAGGGGCGGTCATGTGATTCAGGATCTGTTGTACCATCGTCTTCACTGAACTTACGTCAGTCTTTACTGAAGTCACGTCAGTCTTTACAGCAGACATATCTCCCTGAAGATTTCCAACCGATGTCTTCAGCGTTATGACCTCGCTGGACATGGTTTGAACTGTTGTTTTGAGAGAGGTGTAGTCTATGTAGATGTCAGCAAGAACTTTGGCAAAATCACCAAGAGTACCATCAACCTTCTCCAAATCAGATTTGGAGGCTTTCTGTTCAACCACTTTTGTCAGCTTGTTGAGATTCTCTTCAGCATTTGTTACAGCTGAAGAGTTGTCGGAGAGAGTAGTGGTGAGACCTGTCAGCTTTGTATCCAGGTTCTTCAGAGAGGCGTTGATGTCTCCCAAATTAGGACCTGTAACAGATAAGTACTTATGAACAAAGGAAAGCTCAGAAGTTTGGGGTTTAGTTACAGTGTATATGGGTTGGTGTATACCTGCAGGAGGGTTGGTGAATTCGTCAAAACCTCTGTGTCCTGAAAAAAGTTCCATGTCGTCAGCTAGAGTACGTGTACGCATAGACATTCCTGCATGTCCTGCATCCATCATTCCTTGAAAAGTATCAGCTTTAGCTTCTGGAAGAATGACGGGTGCTCCAGTGATCGTGGTGAAAACTGGATTAGAGAGAGAAGCGAAGGTTGAGAAAGTTAGTTATGGAGCTGATTCAGTGTTGGATCCACTGAGAATCACTTCTTCAGTCCTATGAGAGACTGAAGGAGGTTGGGTCGATTCCAAGTTTATAACTTCAGCGTTTAGAGACGCTGAAGTTGGGATGGAAGGGGTGGCTTGTTCAGCTGTGGCAGAGCGTACCATTGAACTTTCCATCAGCTCTTCTAGATGAGCTGAGGAGTCTTCAGCATGAGATTGCTGGGGTTGCTCCTTGATTTTCTTAGTCCTTTTGGAACCAAGTTGGGAAGATGAGTGTTTCCTTTTTCTAGAAGGAGTGGAGGTTGCAGCTGGGGTATCAGCGGTGGGTTTTTCCACTGAATGAGCTGCAGAAGTAGAAGAAGGAGGATTGAGAATAGATAAGAGAGTAGAGAGACGTACCTCATTTTCCATTGGCTTGAAGTCGAGTACCTTAGGGCCAACCTGAGAGAGTTTCAGGTCTCCTACTTTTGGGTAGTTGTCCTTCAGGCCGGTTTGGAAGACGGCGCTGGGGAATCTTGGGTATGGAACCCATGATGGTCGGTCAGCAGCATAGTCTACTCTGAGCACTAGATCATCGTAGATTATCGAGGCCCAGTCAACATGAAGTCCCTTCAGCAATGCATAGCCCATTGCTTGCTGAGGTTGAGCGGCTTGATCAGAGGAGCCGGTCTTTGCAGTCATGCAGCTTATCAAGTGTCGCTGGGCATTTTGGATTTCTTGATGAGGGTCAGCTTCTTCTCAGGCTTCTTGTCCCTCCCAGTTTCCCATACATAACCCATTGCATCAAAGAATGCAGTGATGGCTTCCCTATCAACATGTTTCTTGTGGTCAGGGAGAGAAACAAAGGGTTTTTCTTTTGTGGCGATGGGAAGGCTCAGTGCTTTTCGGATAATGGCAGGGGTGATTTTTATGGTGCCAAAATCAGTGTCACAGAGGATGCAATCGATTTTCTTCGTGGGGTTTTTGGTCGATGTGAGCTGAGTGTGTCTGGCAGAATGCCAGAACTGAGATAGTAGTAGCTGATGTGCAGGGGGTGTTATGGTCAGGGCTGTAGAGAGGCAACAGGTTTTGAGGAAATTCACAGCATCATTCAGATGTGTGACTTGCTTTCGAGGGGGAAACTCGAAAAGCGCATAGAGATTGTTTGTTTTTGTCCAATCGAGTTCCTCAAGCGTGAACTTGACCTGAGGAGCCTTGGTGATTTCCAGTTCCTCAGTAGCAGCAGCGTTCTCAGCAGTAGGAATATCAGTAGATGCCATTTCTGTATTATCGGTTCAACCAAAGATATAACAAATAAGAATAATCTTAATGTGGAAAGATTTTCCAATAAGATGGTTCGAATTTTGTCCATTTCATTCAGACAAAAATGTCTTAATGAAGATTAGGGTTTTCTTGTTTTTGAAAAATAAATGCAAACCCAATAAAAAGTCTTGTTTTCCAGTTTCCTTTGAGGATTAGGATTCTGGAAAAACGTATGAAGAACAAGTTTAAGATATTTGCGATTAAACTTGAAGAACAACCATGAAAGGTTGTATTCATAAAACCATGAAAGAAATGATTTCATTTTTGAAAAAGTTCTTTTGTTTGATCTTGTAAAAACAATGAGAAGATCATTAACAAGTTTTAAGAAACAGGTAAATAAAAGAAATATTAACCTGGTTCGTTGAAGAAGAAGAAGATGATGAACAGTTCTTGAAAACTCGAGAGAAAAAATGCAACAGTAGTTTTCTTGAGGAAGAAGTTGTTCGCGTAAAGGAAAAATATAAACCCAAAATGTGTTTATATAGTGAGATTAGAGAGAGAGAAAATCTTGAGCGGGAAAAGATTTTCTTCATGACACGGACACGTGTTTGCATTTGATTGGAAGGTAAACGAAACGTGCAATCGTGTGTCAGAAAAAGAACGTGCCAGGGCTTATCCGTTGCGATGACGTCACGGATGTCCTTTCATATTTTAGGATGTCTCTGAGGTTTTGAAAGCTCAGGGACACTTTTGAAAACATGAAGCACTGAATAGAAATATCAGTGTTGGTTTTAGAAATCTCAAAGTATCGCTGATTAAGGAAGAGATATTCAGCGATGCAATTTGTCTTGAAATCTTGCATTTACATGCGATTGTCAGCGAGAGAAAAACATACCTTGACATCAGCGAATCAATTTTGTTCAGAGAGAGAATGATAGAATGGGTTATACAAGTTGATTTTATCCTATCGCTGATCAAATGTGAACCGCTGAAGATTTTACTCTTCAAGGTTCAGCATTCCAAGCTCGCTGATGAGAAAGTTGAATCTTGTCTCATCAAGAGCTTTGGGGAACAGATCAGCTAACTGATAATCAGTTGGGATAAAGTGAAGTTCTATATCACCATTCATCACATGATCTCTGATAAAATGATACCTGATTTCGATGTGTTTTGTCTTTGAGTGTAGCACTGGATTGTTGGCTATAGCAATGGCACTTGTGCTGTCGCAGTAGATTGGAATTTTCGAGACCTGAAGGTCATAGTCTAGTAGTTGATTTCTCATCCACAAGACCAGAGAACAACAGCTTCCAGCGGCTACATATTCAGCTTCAGCTGTGGAGGTGGACACTGAGTTTTGCTTTTTACTTGTCCAACTCACCAGCTTTCCACCCAGGAGCTGACAACCTCCCGTGGTGCTTTTCCTATCCAATTTGCAACCTACAAAATCACTATCTGAATAGGCGATTAGATCAAACCCTGAGTCTTTGGGATACCAAAGACCTAGGTTCGCAGTACCCTTAAGGTATCGAAAAATTCGCTTTACAACGATCATATGAGATTCCTTAGGTTCGGCTTGATATCGTGCACACAAACAGGTTGCATACATAATATCGGGTCGTCTAGCTGTAAGATACAAGAGAGAGCCGATCATCCCATGGTACAACATGACCTTAACAGGTATTCCACTTGAATCCTTGTTTAGTGTCAGCGGTGGTGCCATAGGGGTTTTCATAGCTGAACTCTGAGTTAAGTCAAATTTCTTCAGCATATCTTTCACATACTTTCCCTGATTAATGAAAGTTCCTTTTTCATTTTGCTTTATCTGAAGACCAAGGAAATATGTTAGCTCACCCATCATGCTCATTTTATACTCTTCTTTCATTCTATCAGTGAAACGAGTACAAAGGTCAGGGTTAGTAGAACCAAATATAATGTCATCAACATATATCTGAACAAGAATGATATGACCTTTTACTATTCTGAAAAATAGAGTTTTGTCGATTTTACCTCGCTCAAAATTTTCAATATGGAGATAAGTAGAGATAGTGCCATACCATGCACGAGGAGCTTGCTTTAAGCCATAAAGTGCCTTATCCAGTTTATAAACATAACCTGGACGCTTAGGATCTGAGAATCCTGGAGGTTGTTCCACATAGTCTTCTTCATTCAGCTTTCCATTTAGAAACGCTGACTTAACATCCATCTGATATACTTTGAAGTCTTTGTGTACAGCGTATGCTAAAAATAGATGAATAGATTCTAGTCTTGCTACTGGAGCAAATGTTTCGTCGTAATCTATGCCTTCCTCTTGTCTGTATCCCTGAGCAACAAGTCGAGCCTTGTTGCGGGTTACAGTTCCATGTTCGTCCAACTTGTTTCGATAGACCTATTTAGTGCCTATCACTGTCTTGTCAGTTGGTCTTCGAACAAGTTTCCAAACTTTGTTTCTTTCGAATTCAGTCAGCTCTTCTTGCATGGCACTGACCTAGTTTGGATCTTTGAGGGCATCATCTATTTTCTTTGGTTCAATCAGAGAAATAAAGTTAACAAATAAACAAATATTACCTGCACTTCGTCGAGTCTGAACACCAGCGTTTGGATCACCAAGAATTTGATCAATTGGGTGATTTACAGTCCATCGCTGAGCAGAAGCATAAGTCGCTGACTCAAATTGAACTGGAGGAGCTGAAGATGAAGCTTCAGCAACTTCTGGAATATCAGCCAAGAGAGGAGTAGGTGCAGATGTCATTATATTCACTGATTGCTGAGAAGTAGATGGAATGTCTGAGACATTTGGTTCAGAAGCAGGTATAGTGTTTAAAAGAACAGTTGAGACCCATGATGTTTCAGCTTCACTATTCTGCATATTTGGGATGATAGTAGGACTATCATCTTCAACTGTATGAGTATGAGGAGTGTGAATATCTTTGTGAATCTTCCAAGTCTTCAGTATAAACCGCAGAGGCGCTGTCAAGGGCGACAGAGGTTCTGCGGCTCTGTCCTCTGTGAGAAGTACTTCTGTAGTTCATTCTTTGGTCTTGACATTTCTTGATTGATCTTCTTGTTTTCTTCGGCAGAGCTTCTGTGACATTTCGCAGAACTTCTGTGTTCATTCGGCAGAGCTTCTGTCGAGGTCTTCTATACTTAGCCTATTTTTCAATACTTCTAATATTATGAATATTCGAGATAACAATCTCCCCCTAAGTATTGAAAAATGAAAATTTTGAATTATGCTTGATTAGGATAAGTAAATAGACAGAGCTTAAACACTACCTCAAAGATTTATTTTATTTCTTTTCATTTTGAATTATGCCAGAGGCATTTTAAAGTTTGCAGAGGTGTGTAGATGAGACTTAGATATTTGCATCTGTGAAGTCGTTGAAACTTCTGTTGTCGAATCCCACTTCTCTGAGCTCGTGATAGAATTTGATGCAGAGTTCTCTTAAGCCAATTGTAGCATCTATTTCTCCGATCATTCTGTCTGTTGATTCTCGATCCATAAGCTCAGTACCTCGGTTCTCTTCTAGGATTGATCTGAACTTTTTCAGAGTACTGGTTGCATACTTCTGACAGTCCATTTCCACAAAAAGTCTTATTTGACCAGCAGGATCCTTATACACTAACCCGTACCTTGGTGTTTTTATGATTGAGTTGGGCACGGCAGAAGGTGGGTAGTGATCCTCTGGTGGTCTCAGGCTTAGGTTTCTGACTCCAAGATCTCTTCCCAGTTGAAAGTCTATCATGCTATATAGCAGAAGCTTTTCCCTCATCGCTTTCCTGAATACTTGATAGGCCCTTCTGTTAGCATCGGTGTCGAAGTTTTCTTTCGTCCAAAGTAGAAGATCTGGCAGATCGTAGGGGTTCAAGTTCCTTATATCGGCATCTGAAAATTGATTTTCGGACTTGTTCTCCCTTTTGACTTTGTAGATGTTGTACCTGATCTTTGGAAAGGTTCTTGTTTGAGAGAATTTGCAGTAAATTACCTTTTCAATTTTGGATTCTGAGAAGACTTCTGCCCTTGCTTTTGGCTTTGTTCTGGTGAAGGTGTTATCAAGGTCAGCTCTGAGTTGAGGATCTTCGATGTGAGGCAGAGGATTTTTCTGATAATGCTGTTTGTAAAGACACCTATACACCACCTCTTCCATTTCTGCATGTCGTGTACTCGGTGGAGGTATTGGTCTTCGCAGAGCATCCATTTCTCGTTTTATCTCTGCAACTCTACCCTCTGTTACCTTTGCTTTTGGATCAAGGATCAGAATTTTTGACAGAGGATCTAAATTGAATGTCCAGTCTTCTTCAGGTTTAGGAGTAACAAAGGCATCGAATGAGCTCTTCATCAACTTCTCTGTCGTCTGAGGCATTGGCTTTTTCTTCTTTGGTTCTTCTGTCATGATACCTTTTCCTTTATCTTTGGCTTGGGGAGGTTCAGAACCTGTTGCCTGTTTTGGATTTTCTGGGATTGCTTCTGTTGGTTTGGGGGTTTGATTCTCTGTTGGTTTGGGTGTAGAGGTTTCTGTGGGTATGATGAGGATTGCCTCTGTTGGTTTTGACACTTCAATTTCTGAGGACTTTGGTGATGATGGTTCTGTTGGTTTGATTGGGGATTTGGGTTCTGTAGATGGTTCTTCTGTGAGATCGGTTGTGGTTTGTGGAGGGATGGGAAGTTCTTCTGAGGAGGAAGATATTAAGATCTGGATATTTACTTGAGTAGGGGCATCTTCTCCAAAGACAGAGGTGGTTTCCACAGAGGCTGGTGTTTCCTCTGTGGGCCTCTGTTGGTTTCCTTGACTTTGGGTTGGGGGATCTTGAGTTTCAGGCTCTGCGGTTGTCGTAGTTTCTGCAGCTGTAGCCTCTGTTGTTTTATCAGTTTGGTTCTCCCCCTCAGGATGACCTGATGCATCATCATCATCAGGGTCATCCTACCTCCTTTCTTTAGAACCTTCTATCCTGCAAGTTTTGTCGGGTTTCTTTGCAGCTTGTTGCCTCATCTTTTCAAGATAAATCTTGATGGAGTTTTTGAATGCAGAGGTTGCACTTCTTTCGAATTCGGCAGCATGTATTCTGGCAGAGGTTGTGACAGAAGATTCGGCAGTAGACTTTATCTGGGACAGAGCTTGTTGTACCTCTGTGGACAAGGCGTCCATTTTGGTATTTAGACTTGTAATGGCTCCTGAAGTAGTCTCTGTAAAAATAGAAAAGGAGCTTTGCAACTCCTGTAGTTTTTGATTCACAGAGGTTACAAAGGTTTGGAACTCATCCTTTGTCACATGAGAGTCAGTGGTAACCTCTGGAGGAACACATCCATCCCCAGAGTGAGTCCCTGTTCCTAGGACACCTTCGTTCACCCCTGTTTTTACGTTGAGGGTGGAAGGATTTCCTTCTGATCCTTGAGGAGAAACTTGTGTTCCAACTTCTACAGAAGTTCTGTGAAGGTCAGTGTCCAAATCCACTCTAGAGGTAGGTATTGGAATGTCCTGCTGTTGACTCGGAGACTTGTCTAGAGTCTCTTCGTCTCTGTGCTCTCTACTCCTCTCTGAAAGGAGGTTGGGCCCTATTGTTGTGTGCGTGGTAGAGGCAACATATGCCTCTGTTAGGAGTACGATTGTAGTCTCGGGCGAATGACCACAAACTACGGGTAAGTCTTTTAGAGAGGACTCCCCTGGAATGGTTTCCCTAGGTATAAGTGGCACAGAGGTTGAAAGAGTAACCTCTGGCTGGTCGGTTTGGGTTGGGATCGAGTTGTGCGGCTCTTTTTCAATAACACCTTCTGCCGCTAGACCGACGGTGTTAGATATGTGGGTTGCACTGGGAGGGGGTTGGAGATTTGTGCCTTCTTCTGCGGCATCTTTTTCTGTAGGACCCTCTGTGGTTTCTATCCTAACCTCTTCTTCTGCAGTTTCCACTACCTTAGTCGATTCTCCTTCTGTTGTGCGTGTAGGGGTTGGTTCCCGAGTGTTAAGCTCTGGATGGAGGAAAGGATTGCGCAGAACCTCTGGAGTCTATCGTTCTCATCCAAGTTTGAGGAGTTTGATCATTCTCATCCAAGTTTGAGGAGTTTGAGGAGTTTGATCATTCTCATCCAAGTTTGAGGCTATCGTGTAGTTGGGTGTCTCTGTCGATTCATGAGACAACGGTTCTGCGGTCCATCCTGATGGATATAAGGTGTGAGCAATGTTGGGTTGGTTGAGGAAGGCATTAAAGTCTCCCTGTTGATCTGCATAGTTTATTGGGGAGGGAGATTGCAGAGGTATAGTTTGGTCTTCATCTTCCTGTTCGACTCCCTCTGCAATGGACTGCAGAGGTGATGTGGGTTTCTTCTTCTTCGACTTCCTCCTTTTTGGTTTAGGGGCTCCCTCCTCTGTGGATTTGGTTTTTCGTTTCTTTTGTTTTGGAGGGGAGGGAGGTGCAGAGGATCCTGTTTCTGTTGCAGGGGGTGGAGATGATTGAGCTGCAGAGGTCGTAGTTTCCTCTGTGGGTTTCTTTTTCTTGCTCTTCTTTTGGGGTGTGGTTGCAGAGGTTTTTCTCTTAGTTGAAGGGATAATGGATTCTCTCTGTTTTTGGAACCTCTCTTGTACTTGCCTATGTTTATTAAATGCCACTGCCCACTCTTCTTCTGTCATCCTCTCCACTACATCTAAATCTAATGGGGCTCCCTGACGCGGGGGTGTCACAGGACTTGGTTCTGGAGTCCTGTGGGCGCGTATATATATTCTAACTTCATCTCTTTATTTTTGACATATCCCAGAAGGTAGTTTGACAGAGGTCTGCAGTGAGGGTAACCATCTAGATGTTCTGTTGGAGTGTTCTTTGTCATGGCAAAGAGTTTGGTTGTTGGTCCCTCTATTGGCCATTGTTGCAGAAGTAGCAGAGGTTCGAGTAAAACTCCGAGAAGTCGTTGGTATTGCAGAGGTGGTAGATAATTCGATGTACTCTCTTTTGTCTTAATCGTGGGAATCTTTCTATCAATGGTGTTAACCATTTCTTGCATCATTATGGTGGCATAATCAAGAGGAAGATCATAATATACCCCATACATGATGGATAGAATTTGATGTGAACTCTGGTCAGGGCTGCCTATCTTTCCAATGAGGCATCTGTTTAAGATTGAGAAGAGGGTATTCCACAGAGGTGGTAGTCTGCCTCTACGGAAATCGTTTCTTTTTCTTAGGGTTGTGTTGTACCCTAACATTTCCAAAAATCTGCAGATCTCCTCATCTGTTGGTTCCTCTGCATACTGCTTTATACCTAGAAGACCTCTTGTTGGAAGATTGAACTCAAGTGAGAACATTGTTCTGTTGAACTTGAGTTCAATATTCTCGGATTTATCAGGTGTAGATATGTAGCCTTTGATCTGTCTGTCATTTGAATCGTATCTGCAACTCTGGCAGAACTGATTCAAATACCTAACTGGGATTTTGGTGGGGGTTTTGGATAGTAGAGGGTAGAGAAAATGGTTTTGAATAATGTGGAGAAGAATGGCATGTGCTTCTCCAAAAGCAGTTTTCGATGGTACTAAATAATAGTTATTGGATTTTAGGGGAAGAGTTTGCTCGAAATGTTCATGAGCAATAAAATCTTGGAGATGGGTTGTTGGAGTAAAGTTTACTTCGTCGTCGGAGTTGTCCTGTTCTTGGTTGCTGACGATGTTAGGATGTTGGGAGTGCTCAGATTGCACTGGAGAGTGTTCAGGGGTTTTCGCCGGAGAGGTTTGTGCAGCATGTGAACTGGAAGCCATTTTTGCAAGTAGGAATAGATGAAGTTTTGAGAGTAGTTGCAGGTTCGCCGGAGAAGAAAGTAAGTTCGTAAAGTTTTTGTGAGGAGAGGTAATTTGGGTTTTATAGTAATCGGTAGAAACTGGAGAGGTAAATATATGGAAGTGAATAAAATTTGGAATCCGTACTTAAGTGTGAACGGCGGGTTCAACTTTCCAGGAGAACGTGTGCCGTGTACGTCCAATGAAAATGTGACACGTCAGCAGTGTCAGAGCACGACTTGACGTCGTGCGCGGCCCATTAATGCTTAGCGTGTGTGTTTCTTTTCCTCCACATAATTTTCACTTGCAGTAAAAGAGCCGTTACTGTTACAGAAATGCCCAAAGTAAAAACTGACAGAGGCTCTGTGATTTACAGAAGTTCTGTGATTTGAAAACCTTGTTTTTCTTTCCTCTGTAGGTTGTACCTTGACAAAAAAAATGGTTAAAAATTCCATGGAGAAGATCGATAAATTATTAGTATAGAAATTTCTTTACAGAGGTTTTTGGACCTCTGTCAGAGCCAGCAGAGGCTCTGAGAGTAGAAATTTCTCATAACTAAAAATTTATAAACATTTTTGATCATCCATGTTTTTGGTAGTTTTTAACAATGTTTTTAGGACCTATTTAAAGATTTGTGTCCTAGAAAATTGTTTTGGAAAAAGGTTTTGTGCAGCAAAAAGTTCTTTAGAACATGTGTTGGTCTACAGAAGTTCTTTATTGTTGGAAGAACTCTGTAACCAATGACTTCTGTTGCAGTGCATTTGTACGCGATGATTCTCTTTGAAATTGACACCCAAGGTGATCGACAGAGTTTCCAAGATTATTGATTTATGATCATAGAGCTTTTTCCTGCAGAACCTCTGTTGGACTCAGCAGAGGCTCTATGACCTTAAATTTCTAATAATGGAAAGCTCAATATTCTTTTTGATCAAATTTTATTTGGAATGTTTTTCATAATGTTTCTAGAACATATTTTGAAATTTGTGTCCTAGAAAATTATTTTCAAAAAGAATTTTTACGAGATACCAACCTTTTTGTTCTTCTTTGTCCGGCAAAGTTCTTTTCTTTTGTAGATGCCATATTTTCCTTGGCTCCCCCTTGACTTATAAATCTCTGTAGATTAAGCAAGGTCTCCTATTGCTCCCCCTTGATCTAATAAACCTCTGTAGATCAAGTATGTTCTCCTTCTGCTCCCCCTTGATCTAATCAATCTCTGTAGATCAAGTATGTTCTCCTTCTGCTCCCCCTTGACCTATGTTTGAAACAAAAGAGATAAATAGTGCACAGAACATAGGTCAACCTCATCAGAGGTTCTGTGGAGATTGTCAGAGGCTCTGAGCAATTTCACAGAGGCTCTGCGAAGTATAGAACCTTTGAAGGATGAGTCTTAAACTGAGTGTTTAAGAGTCATAGTGAACTTTGAAGCATGAGTCCTTAACAGAAGTATTAAGGAGTCCATTTCAACTGAAGATTGAGTCCTAAACTGATGTGTTTAGGAGTCCGGTTACCTACAAGACAGATTAAAGACATTTTGGTACCCATTTCCAAATGGGTCCTAGAATGTTAGGATTTGGAGCTGTCTTTAGGTCCTTTGGTTTGCCAGTTTTTGCTGGTTTGCCAGGTTCCTTTCTGTGACTTTTCTCACTTTGGGTCTTTGGTATTTTCTTTTGAAATGACCCATTTAGAACATAGAAAGATTTAGAGAAAAGGTTTTTTAATTGAAACAGAAGATCAAAGCATTTATAATTATGAGAATGAAGAGATGAATGCTTAGTAGAAACAAATGGCTTTGGAGCATTTTTGACAGGAGTAGAGTTTTTGACTTTCCAAACCATTTTCACTCTTTTGAAAACAAGATTATTTGTATTATCAGCACAAGAGTTTGCTAAGTCAAAGTCCTTAATCCTTTTAGCTAAAACATCTTTTTCTTTAAGATTTAAATTAAACTTCTTTAGAAGATCTGATTTATACTTTTTCTCCAACATAATCTTGGTTGACAAATCAGATAGTCTTTTTGTCAATTTGGACATTTCAGCTTTAAAAACCTTTCTTTCTTTCTCAAAATCATCTTTCAAACACTTTGTTTGAAATCCTTCAACCTTCACCTTTTCATACTCTTTTCTATTAAAATCATGCTCTCTCTCCTCCTTTTCAAGAGTCTTTTCTAAGTCATATATTTTGGTTGAAAGCTTAACAAACTTAGTTTCAAAAGATTTTCTTTCATTTTCAAAGTTCTCTTTTTCACAGATTACAAGCTTTTCAAAGTTAGAAATTAGATTAGAAAAATTTAAACATTTAAGTTCAAGTCTTTTCTTTTTTTCTTCAGACTCAGATAAGTTCCTTTTCAGTTCAAGATTTTCATCGTTTAGAAGTTTACCTTATTCTTCAAGCTTTGCAATTTTATCTGAATCACTAAGAATGCTCTTGTTCCTTTCATCTAGTTCTTTCTCAAGAGTAGGAATTATCTTGCAAAAATTTGTACTGAGTTTCGAATAATAATGAGAATCAGCATCACCACAAAATTTTATTCTAGACATATTGTTACTTGAGAAATCTAGAGACAAATGAATAATGATTCAAAGAAAAATCACAAATATGAATCTGATTACTAACAATTCAATCACCGACAATAGTGCACTTTAATGGAGTTTTAACTAAAGAAACAGTTTCTTTAGGTTTACCAAATATCGAATAAATCGAAAATGGCTGAAAAACAGAATCTGTTTGAAGGAATGAATAACAGGTTAAAATCAGACCACGTTTCTATCAATAATATTGTTAAACGAGGATCTCTTGATTAAAAATCAAGCTTGGCTTTGATACCAATTGTTGGTTCCCGTATTTGATTAACAAAGATTATCTAATCTATTAGTTCAAATAAGATGTGTTGCGGAAGCGTATTTGAAGAACTAACAGATATGTTTATATAGAAACAACACACAATATCAAATAATCAGTGTATGAAGAACAGATGAATATCTCAAAGATTACTGTATTTGATATATATTAAGAACACCAGGAACACCGAAAGGTTTGCAAGAAACTGTTCTTGGTGTGTGTGTTTTTGCAAAGCTTAATCAAAGTTCTTTCTTTTTAGTCAAAGCTTAATAGAAGAGTTCACATGAACCTTCTATTTATACAACTACAAAGGGGACATACTTTAGACAATAAGGACTGATCTACAGTAGACAAGATCGTATGAACAATAGCAGGTACGATGTTCATTTAATACGCATGTTCCATTTATGACAGAGCCCTATCAGAGTTTGACACGTGTAGTTGATGTCAGGGCACGCCTGGAACAAGTGGATGAACGGATCCTGGAACAGTAAGATATTTGTGAATCTTCCAAGTCTTCGGTATAAACCGCAGAGGCTCTGTCAAGGGCGACAGAGGTTCTGCGGCTCTGTCCTCTGTGAGAAGTACTTCTGTAGTTCGTTCTTTGGTCTTGACGTTTCTTGATTGATCTTCTTGTTTTCTTCGGCAGAGCTTCTGTGACATTTCGCAGAACTTCTGTGTTCATTCGGCAGAGCTTCTGTCGAGGTTTTCTATACTTAGCCTATTTTTCAATACTTCTAATATTATGAATATTGGAGCTAACAGGGCCAAACAAATCCATATGGAGAAGTTGTAGAGGAGATGACACTGAGGAGACTTGCTTTGACTTAAAGCTTGCTTTGGTCTGCTTGCCTTTTTCACACGCTGAACATAAGGACTCTTTGGCGTATGAGTGTTGAGGTAGACCAGTGACTAACTCTTTTGAAGAAAGAGTGTTCAGTGTCTTGAAGTTTAGATGAGAGAGCCTCTTATGCCATAGCCAGTTGACATCAGATGAGGCTTTTGAGAAGAAACAGGAGTTCTCAGTGGTTGTTGAGTCCATGTTTATTACATAAACATTTTCCAAACGATAACCGCTGAGAGCTATCTTCTCCTTTTTGTCAGCGACAAAGCAGGATTCCTTGGTAAAGATTACCTTGTTATCCATGTCGCAAAGCTGACTGATGCTTAGAAGATTTTGCTTCAGCCCTTCAACATATGCGACTCTTCTGAAGGTTGTTGTACCATTTGAGAGTACACCAAACCCTCGGGTATGTACTTTTCCATTTCCACCGAAAGTTACAGAGGGACCCTTCTCTTCCTTGTATTCAGCGAGCAGGCTTTTCTTTCCAGTCATGTGTCTAGAGCATCCGCTATCGAGATACCAGATACCCTTCTTAACCTGCATTACAAAGGAAGATTAGTTTTTCTTGGGTACCCACTTAACCATGTATACACACTTGTCAGTGGGGGTAGTTGGAATGGAAGGTTCAGCAGACTTCGCAGCATTTGAAGATTCAGCTTTGTCAGTCTTCACTTTGGTTAATTTCTTAACCTCAGTGGTCTTCTTTGCCTTGGGGGCAATGATCTTCACCTTAGCTATCTTTTCAGCTTTGGTGGCTGTAGGGCACTTACTAGCAATATGATTTGTAAGTCCCAATGATAACATTTCCTATAACCAAAAGTAGTTCTAGGACCATTTGCATGCTGAGCTTTAGATTTTGAATTAGAAGTACCAGCACCAAGTAAGCTATTGGCTTTTGAAATGGGAGGAACATTTAGTTCTTTAGATTTCTTACCAAAGACATCCACTCTGATTCTAGGAGTAGATCGCTGAATAGATCCAGAGATCTGATTCCTTGATCTAGAGGGATAGGTCACTGAAGCTTTAGAAGCATTCAGCTTTGGTACAGAGGTACCCTTCTGAGGATTTTGGTTAAAAGTAATTCCTTTACCTTTATCTTTAGAGACAGAGGTAGATTTTGGATAAATCATTTTCTCTTTACCTTTTGAAGAGGTAGAAATTTCCTCAGGGTTAGGAAGTTGAGAAGAGGAACACTGAGAGGATGAAGTATCAGCGACTGAGGATACGAAAGTTCCAAATAAGAGCATGGAACGATCAGTGGTTGGTTCTAGAGTATCAGCTTTGTAACCAAGACCACGTTTATCACTCTGGGGAATCTGAGACTTAATTATCTCAGTGATCTTTGTTGAGGAATTATACCATCCATCAACAGTAGCTTTTTCAGCTTTTAATGCAGCGATAGCTTCTCCACGCTCGATTTTGACAAGCTGATTTAGGTGAACTTGATCTTTAAAATCTTCTTCAATTTTAGAAAGATTTTCTATTTGAAGGTGACAGTTTTTAAGCTGTTCAGCGAGATCAAGGTTTTGATTTTCAACTACAGTTTTGCCATTCATGGCTTCATATAAACTTCTAGTCAAGAGATCGATCTTTCGAAGACTATCAGATTAATCAATATTTGCAATATTGGTAAAGAAGGAAGGTGATACCTGAGTAGCAGAGGTTGAAGTGGAGGGAATGTCTGAACTTTCTTCCTCGTCTTCAATCTTGGCCATAAGACAGAGATTGGCTTCATCATCTTCAGAGTCAGATGTTTCTTCCTCATCAGAGTTAGCCCAATCATAGTAAGCCATCAGGCCTTTGCCTTTCTTCTTAAAGGTTTTCAACTTTGAATACCTTTCTTTCATCTTGGCGTATTTGTCATCTCTTGACCTGAGGTTAGAGGATTTCTTGGGAAACGCTGAGTTTCTCGAAACTTTCTTTGACCTGCACTCGTTAGCAAAATGTCCTATCTTTTCACAGTTAAAACAAGTAGCAGTAGCCTTATCAACAGGAGCTGATGATCTTGGCTTGTCAGTAATGGAAAGAGGTTTATTCTTTCTTAACATTTTCTTTTTGGCGAATCTTCTGAACTTTTTAGTGAGGAGAGCCAAAGATTCATCAAGATCTGAAGAGTTAGAATCTGATGACCTTTCAGAGTTACTTTCCAACTCAGTGATAGTGACCGAGGGTCGCTGAGTGGAAGGTTCCTCTGAGATTAAAGCAATAGGGGTGCTTTTGGAATCTTTTACAAGATTCTTCTTAAGATGACTCGATTGCTCATGATTCAGCATCGTGCCATATAAGGTAGAAAGGGTCATTGATTTTAGATCCTTTGACAGCTTGAGACACATAGAATAACTGTCCCAGCTTTCAGGTAAACATTCTAAGAACTTTGTCAGCACTTCAAAGTTAGAATATTCCTTACCAACAGTTTTTAGATCTATTATTAAACAGTTAAAACGTTGGTGTACTTCAGAGAGAGTTTCATTCTTACCACAAATGAAGCATTCATACTGTCTTACCAGGTTGATCTTTCAAGAGTCCTGGACTTCAGAAGTACCTTCATACTGAACACAGATTGTGTCCCACATAGCTTTTGAGGTTTTCAGGTTCATGACGGAATGGTAGACTTCGTCAGGAAGAGCCATGGAGAGTATGGATCTGGCTTTGGTGTCGATAGCCACTTTCTTCTTATCTTCATCAGTCCACATATGAATTTCCTTAGGAATCAACCTTTCTGGAATAGCAGGTCTATTCTCAGCGGCTGGAACTGCAGCATCAATTCTTACAGGAATATATGGGTCGTTTTCAAGATAATAAGGCATAGTAGGGTCTACACCTTCTAAGAAGAGAATCATCCTATTTTTCCATAGATTAAAATTATCTCTGGAGAATCTAGGGGGTTTTGCAAGAGAACCGTTGTCAATATAGTTTGTGTTTGTGTTGGTAGCCATTTTAAGAAATAGCTAGGAAGAGAAATCTTAGTATAGATCAGATCTTGTTTATGAGATTAAACAAATCTGTTCTGATACCACTTGTTGGTCCCGAAGGGCTATACAAGTTTGTAGAAGGGGGGGGGGGGGGGGGGTTGAATACAAACACACAGATTTTACTTTTCTAAATTGTTTATTGATAAATCATTAACAATTTACAGCTTGTTGCGGAACAAGATTAAGGATAAACCTAAATCTAAACAAGTTGGAACACTAAGTTTTCTTGCACTAAGAAAGAGAAGGAAATTACTAATAATAACCTATCTCAAGATAAGAAGATGACTTGACCAGAGTTAGCAAGTGACTCGACCAGAGTTTTCGAGTGCTTCAAAAATGAAGCTGGATTCCTTCTTATATACTGCATGCATTTAATGCATGGCATTTTATACTTTACACGTGGCAGCAGCTCATTGGTTGTATGTCATTGACCTTTGTAGACAACCTTAGTAGCCGCATGTTTGAACAGTGTAGTATCAGAGTGGTTGTACGATTTCAGACAATAAAGAGGTTCTTTTCTGACATATCGTACGGAGTCGTGCAAGGGTGGTTAAGACAAAAGTACTTCGTACGGAGGACTTCATGATCAGCTTACGTTGATTCAGCGCTTTATCATTCTTTATCAGTAAACAACAAAGTTCAGCGATAGCTGAAGTCTTGTACTTGATACTTCACGTTGAGTGGACAAATCTGAGTCTTCGTTGATCCACATCAGTTCATTAGGAGACTTGTCGCTGGTTCTTGAGCTTGATCTTCGACTTCAGCGTAGAACCTATGTTGACGTGAAACTTGTCTTCATGGATCATAAGTAAACAACTAACTTATCAGCGATCACCATAAGGACTGAATAGGCTCAGAGCATTATGGTGAACAGTGTTCGCTGAATGTTTAATCTAAAGAACGAGAGTTCCTATCAGCGGTACTGTAAAGTCTTAGTACTTATCAGCGATAGTGAAACTCTGATACATATTGTTTACTTACAATTTTCACTAAGTATTTAAGAGAGGGTCATTATCAAATCACTGAGGGTTTGGATCAACACAGAATATGGCTTGAACTTCACAACCCTCCACTAAGTAATCAAAGAAAAAAATCTAGAACTTTAGACCTACGTTTCGCAAGCAAATTGATAAGCATTTGTGCATCTTTGATCCCGACAAATGTCCCCATGTCCCTTCTTGCATTCTCGTAATCAACAGGAGTGGCTCCAACATACTCATATCCACCTTTCATAGCAACATTGATGGTATGAGCCCTAGCACCACCAATACTTGCCGACGCCGCATTATATACGTTCCTATAGTCGGTGTATTGCAATTGCCTTCTTGATTTAGATAGCATTTTATCGTGAAAATTGTATAAATGATTATTGTGCCTTTCTTCAAATTTGTAGACAACAAACACATTGTTCTCTTTCTTTAAACAAAATTTAACGCATGCCTTACAACCGGATCGTTTCACATTTGAATTTCGCACTTTACGATCACAACTACTACTATCGTAGTCTATCTTTTTTTGTCGGGCCAACCCTCACGACTACATAAAAGATACCTAGATAAGATGTCTCCATCCCTATTTTTTATTTGACCTCCTAACATCAAACCATGTAACATGGGCATAATTCATATACGCAACCTCGACCTTCTCAATTGAGGGGAATTCACACCCAACCAGTAACTTGATTTCATCATCAACACGGGGTATCCAGTACTCCGTACCACTAGGGGTCACAAACATATCAACCGCATCTGATACGAAATTAACACAACCAATTAACATTAAATAATAATAAAAACTTGAAAACAATAAAAATTAAATACTAAAAAAAGGTGTACATAGTAATTTTTATTGACACTCCATAATGAAACGGTTGATGTTTCACTGTTTCACTGTAAAATTCAAAATGACAAGATGGAACCATAAACTTGATTTCATATGTTTCATTAAAACACAGTTATGAAACATTATGATTTTTCCTTCGCCTCTCTATGGGTTACATGTACAAAATATATGGTATTTCATAAGAATAATACACATAATAAATTAACACATATAATACAATAAAAACAAAAATAATAAACAAAAAACAAATATTATCTACTGATTCGTGTCCACTTTATAAAAAGTTCGGAATCAAGCCTAAAAAAATTACTCACCATTATGTTTGTTGTCACTAATAGTAATATCTTGAGGTACTAATTCATCAACGTCTTCCTGCTTTGAACAATCACCTTCGGACTCGATGGATTGATAAGAAGTTTGATCTGTTTCACCATCTTCGACAATGAACTCGGCGACAACGGACGATACAAGGCTATCTATTTCCATGACAGAAATTAATGAATCATCATCCATATTATTGAATCATCATCCATACTTAAAAGATTTATTCTTTCCATTTTTGAAAAAAAGAGACGTGGAACATTTTTAGGGAATGCATTTTTTTTAGTAAAATTTTATATATATATATATATATATATATATATATGTATTAACATACATATATATATATATGTTACACTTTATACCTTAAAATTAGTTATTCAATTTACTTTTAACCCCTTACTTTTTCATTTTTTATATTACACTCTTATCGTATTAACATAAATAATCGTATATGAACTAGAATTCATTAAAAATACATTTCTTTTTTACAAATTATATCATTGTAATCGTCTCGTCAATACCTTCGAAATGAGCCCAATATTGAATATTTTAGATTTAATCATATTGTTAAATATCATGAATATATACGAATTAATTTGTTTTATCTCTCTTACATTATTCAATTTCATTTTACACTCTTATAATATTAAAAATACATAATCATAGTTTAACTAAAATATATTAATGAATGCACTTTTTACAAATTATATTATTACAATATTCTTGTCAATAATTTTAAAAAAAGTTTATTATTGAATATTTTTTAACTTAATAATATTGTGAAATATCATAAATACTAGGGGTGTCAATTTTGTACCAAGATAAACCAACCAATTCATGTACCAACCGTACCAATTTAGTTGGTACCAATCGAATTGGTTGGTATTACCGTACCAACTATCTAGAGTTGGTTGGTACATGGTATTAAAAGTCGTGTACCACGGTAATACCGTACCGTACCGACTTATTTTTTAATTATTTTGATTTATAAGTTATTAAACTATATTGTTTTACATTTTGTTAAATTGTAATACGAATTGATATATAGAATGTGATTGAATTTATTCGTCTATCCTTAATATCTTTAATAACCCGTCTGCACCTCCACGGCTCATTGTTGCTTCTCAATTGCCGCTTGTAGTAGAGTATTAGTAATGTTTGTTATATGAAGATTATTTGAATGTTTGTATATGTATGGATAAGTGGTACACATATCAACATACTATTAATGATTTACGGTTTTAGTGTATCTAGATCTAGTTTGTAAAGATGTCAATTTAATTAATTTGTACTTCAAATTTGCGATGTTGGTACAAAACCGTACCAACATGTACCAACCGAAAAATGTTGGTACCAATTTAGTTGGTACCAAGTATAATTGGTTGGTACATGGTATAAATTTTTTGTACCAATTATAATTGGTTGGTACACGATATATGGAAATAAAACATGGTACCGTACCATGTTCACCCCTAATAAATACGTATCAGGATTTTCAAGAATGACATATCGAGATTTTTTTAAACTTATACATTTATCGACTTTATCTATATTTATCTATTATGCTTTTTAGAAAATAATCTCATTTACGGTTATTCTTGAATTTTTAAGAAGTACAAATCTCAATACATCATGTACAAGTTTAAAAGTTTAAAAACCTCCCACGTTCAACATGATAATTAAAAATAAAATTATTTTTTAATTTTAAACTACACTTTATACCTAGTTGTTTAATTTACTATATATTACTTCTCCTTTCATTTTTCATTTTACATCCTTATCATATCAACATACATAAACTAAAATACATTAAACAAATATGTTTTTCTTTTTTTTACAAATTATACCATTATAATCGTCTCATCAAAACCTTTAAAATGAGTAAAATGTTATGGGTTTGAAGACCCCACTATCGAGTATTGAACGAATATTTTTCAATTTTTTTGACCAATTAACCATATTGACCATTAATTTTATACATCTGATATATGATTTAAATGCAAATAAATAGGAATATGAAACAAATATATTTTTTTGAATTCTCGACTTTAGATTCGAGATACTTCGCGCAGCATCGCGCGCGGATAAATATCTAGTAAAAGAGCATCAACAAAAATTATAACTTCAAAAACTAAGGAACGAAAATAACAAATTTCAATAAAGTATAGGGATGCAAAACGTAGTTTTCTCGGTTCTATATAAATCGGGGTACCCCACTCGTTTCTAGCGATTCTTTTATCCTCACTCCCTCGTTTTCGTCCCAATCTCCTCCCGCGTTCCCGCCCCCTGCCGATTTCCGGCGTTCAGTTCTCCGTCCATCTCCGGCGACCATTCTCCAGCCTTCAGGTGCTCTCTTCTTCTCCATCCATCTCCGTTTGCACTTACGCTCACACAGTTACACTTATTTTCTCGACTTCTTTTTTGAATATTTCTCGATTGCTATTCGCCTATTCGTCGAACCTCTTAGCAAACCCCGAAGCAGATAGAAACCTCAATCGCTCACATTCCTAGTGTCGATTTTTGTGATTATTTCTCTAATCTTCAGTTATTTCTCAAACCCTAATTATTCTAAAAAATATTTCAAATGTTTCACCTAATCATTCTAGTATTGATATGTCTGACTTTAAAATTCGAAATATGCATACGCCTCTTCATCTGTATGACTTCAAAATTCAGTATGTTTTGTGTGGCTATGATATCTGTGATTTCTCTGTGGTTTCTTGATGTTACTTGGATAAATAAGCAATCTCTTACTTCAATGAATAGGTGATTTCTAAGGCACACTTGTCTTGCTCTTAAGAGTAAATTAAAAATAGGTAGCTTGTGATCATTGGCGGATGGAGTTGCAAAAGGGGGGTCCCATCCCCACTAAAATAAAAAACAATTATTTTTTCAGTGTAAAAACAATTATTTTTTCAGTGTAAAAACAATTATTTTTTAGATATCCCTCTAGTAGCTAGAAAACCAAAGAAAGTACTTCAAAATCAATAAAAAACAAAAAAATGTTTTTTGAAATCAACTAAAAAAACGAAAAAGTCCCTCGAAATCGACAAAAAACTTAAAAATCAACCGAAAAACTTCAAAAATATATTGAAACCGTAGAATTAGGCTAAAACACATCGAACGACTTTACGGACCTTTTGTTGAAAAATAAAGATATATATATATATATATATTCTTATTTCTCATTGGATGCTATTCAAATCCTTTTGCATGGCTAAGGAAAGGCCACATAGGGAAAAGGGTTTTTGTGGACAAAACACCATGTACACATGCATGCATGGAAACCATCCATGCATGCCAACCCATCTCCATTCACCACTATAAATACCAAGCTATTCCTTCTTCTTTTTTGGTCACACCAACACCAACCTTTCTTCCTCTCCTTATTTCCTTCTTGCCGGCAGCAAACACCAGCCACCAACACCCTCCCTAAGTTGTTATTTGGTATCTAGAATTTGTGAGGTTGAGAGTGTTCTTGATATTCGGTGGTGTGCGAGAAGATTCGTTAGTTGATCGTGGATCTTAAGATCCTAGTGCGAAGCACTTTGTAATCTCCTTGGGTGGTAATAAACACCTGCTCTCTCTCTTTGGTGGACGTACACTATCACAACGATAGTGGAACCACGTTAACTCCCGATGTTATTGTTTGCGTTTTACTTGCCATTCATATATATATATATATCTCGTTATTATATATACATATATTTATATATATATTTCGTCTAATATATATAATATATATATATATCGCTTATATATATATACATTTCGCGTGGGTTTAATTTTCTACGTCGAGAATTATTGTGTAACATCTAGATCATTGTTATCCGCATTTGTTGTTGGGTTTATTGTGCATTTGGATTTCTACTCGTATTGGGACCATAGAAATCATTCGTGAGCTTCTTGTATTTTCCTTGGCACGATTAATTTTTCCTAACAATTGGTATCAGAGCTTCGGATCTAGATTTGGGTTTTTGTAGAAAATATACATAAACAAGTTTACACATTTTGTTTTCTCTATGGCTGAAGTAGAAAACCCATTTGGTGCCGGTCCCTCTAAACCGTACCTAGAAGGTACCTTTAATTTGTCCGGGGCTGGGATTCGTATACAGACTTGGAATGGGGACGGTGACTTTGGTAAATGGCAATTCACAACATCCGCGGCACTTAGAAAAAATGGAGTCCATCCCGTAGTATTTGCCAAAGACGAGTTAGACCCTAATATGTCTGACCTTAAGGCTAAAGAAATGGAAGCATGGGCATTTACTACTTTGCAGATGGCTATGGGAGATAATGTTATATCTGAGATTGTGTCTGAAAAGACAGCTGCAGGTATTTGGAGCAAGCTTGAGAATTTATATCTCAAGAAAACTTTGACCAACAGATTGTTACTGATGCGGTCGTGTCTCTTCTTCAAAATGAAGGAAGGCACGACAATCAAGGCGCACATGACCGAATTCAAAGACATAATCATGAAGTTGAAGGCAACAGATGCGCTTCTTGCAAAAGACGAAGAAGCACTTGCTATGATCCTGTTGTATTCACTTCCCGAGAAGTATTCCCAATTCACTAACAGTTTTATTTACGGAAGAGAAACTCTTTCTTTGTCTGATGTGAAAACAGGAATGATTTCTGAAGATCAACGAATTCAGATGCGAATCGGTAACAATCACCGAGAGATTAATTACAGTCAAGGCCTATTTGCTGACAAAGGCCGAGACGATCAACATTCGTCAAGAGGAAGAAATCGTGGGCGCTCTCCGTCTCGCCGACCTGGTTCTCGGGGGAAATCAAAGGTGCGTGGCAACTGTAATTATTGCCACAAGCCAGGTCATTGGGTTAAGGACTGTCCGAGTCTTAAAAGCAAAGACAACGCGGACACCTCAGCCGTTGCAGCCGAAATGGAGCTAGAAGGCTTCTCTGCCACAGTTGCACCACCGCAAGGTGACAGGCGTTGGGTGCTAGATACCGGGGCATCTTGCCACATGACACCATTCCGCGACTGTTTCTCTACCTTCAGAAAAGTTGAAGGTAACAGTATTTATATGGGAAACAGTACTTGGTGTGTCACTCAAGGTATCGGTACTGTGCGGATCAAGATGTTCGATGGGTGTATTCGGACATTGAATAATGTCAAGTTTGTTCCATCCATGACTCGTTCCTTGATCTCTGTTGGACAACTGTCCAAATTGGGCTGCAAATTTCGAGGCGATGACGAGAGTTTGCGCATCTCCAGTGGGAGTATTGTTGTAATGAAAGGCGAACGGGCGGAAAATAATCTTTACCATTTGATTGGCGAGACTGTGTCTTCTGAATCATGTGTGGCCGAAAGTTCTCAGAATCTTGGTGATGCTCGCTTATAGCATCTTCGTTTGGGTCACACATCCGAGAAGAACTTGGAGATTTTGCGCAAGCGGAAGCTCATTAAAGTCTCTGTTCCCGCTAGCCTGGAGTTTTGTTCGGGATGTGTCAAAGGAAAGCAGACGCGTGTTTCTTTTGGTGTTGGAAAACACAACACTAAAGGAATCCTCGATTATGTTCATACAGACGTCTGGGGACCATCCAGTACTCCATCCCTCAGTGGAGGTAAATATTTCGTTTCATTTATTGATGATTTCTCACATAAGCTTTGGGTGTATGTGTTAAAGTTCAAGTCAGATGTCTTCGATACGTTCAAGACTTGGTTGGCACGAGTAGAGGTCGAGACTGGCAAGAAGTTGAAAGTGCTTAGATCTGACAACGGTGGAGAGTTTACTAGTGGTAACCTCAAGGACTTTTGTTCGCGTAAAGGCATCCACCGTCACTACACCACTCCGGGCGATCCTCAATCTAATGGGGTAGCCGAACGGATGAATAGGACTTTGCTTGAAAAGGTCCGATGTATGTTGTCGACATCGGAGTTCCCCAAAGTTTTCTGGGCCGAAGCACTGCACACTGCTGTGCACATTGTGAACAGGTTACCTTGTTCGGCCATCGGGGGAAAGATTTCGGAAGAGGTTTGGAGAGGTAAAAGAAACATCTGTTTGAAATACATACGTGTATTTGGTTGTCCTGTTTACGTTCATGTTTCAGGCCAGGACAAATTGGATCCTAAAGCCACCAAAGGATTCTTGCTCGGCTATACAGATGGTATCAAGGGTTACCGAATCTGGAACCCCTTGACTCGTAAGGTGATTCATTCTCGACACGTCACGTTTGATGAATCAGTCCTGTTAAAGTCACAGGATCCTCAGTCCTCTCAAAATCCGGAATTCGTCCCTACTGTTGCTCCTACCGCCGATGATGTGGAGCCAGTAGTCAGTCCTAATATTCCCAGTTCATCTGTTCCTGATATTGTGCCAGAATCACCCGATGCTGTTGAAGAAGTCATTCCGCCAGTGACTTCTACTAGTGATTCTGAAGAAGAGATTTTGAATGATGGTGGAGACCACGACGACACAATCCCAGTTGTTGCACCTATCAGGCGTAGTCAAAGGACTATTCGTCCGCCGAATAGGTATGGAGATTGGGATTTTGCTAACATGAGTTTTACAGATCAGCTGGAGTTTGCTTTGCATGTAGGGGAAGAAGAGCCGCTTGATGTAAAGGAGGCGTTGGCCTCAACCCACAGTTCGAAATGGCTTGGTGCCATGCAAGAAGAGATGGAAGCTCTCTCGAAGAACAGCACTTGGGACTTATGTCCGTTGCCGAAGGGCAGCCGTGCTATTGGTTGCAAGTGGGTTTTCAAAGTCAAAGATGACAATCGGTACAAGGCTCGTCTCGTTGCTAAAGGCTTTGCACAACGGAAAGGTATCGAGTATGACGATATTTTTGCTCCTGTTGTTAGACATACATCTATTCGTGTTCTTTTAGCGATCGTGGCTATTCACGATTTGGAGCTAGAACAGCTAGATGTGAAGACCGCCTTCCTACACGGAGACTTGGAGGAAACTATCTATATGAAGCAACCTGATGGTTTCGTTTCCGACAGCAAACCAGATTATGTATGTAAGCTCCAGAAGTCCCTTTACGGACTTAAACAGTCGCCTCGTCAGTGGTATAAGAAGTTTGATTCGTTTATGCTCACTCTGGGATTTGAGCGCAGTGAAAAGGATGCTTGTGTCTATCATAGACAAAGCGGTGGTATTTTCACTTACTTACTTCTTTATGTAGATGACATGCTTATTGCCTGCAAGGACCGGTCAGAGATCGAACGTCTGAAAGATAAGTTGAAGTCAGAATTCGAAATGAAGGATCTTGGCGCGGCGCAGAAGATTTTGGGCATGGAAATCGTACGGGACAGAAAGTCCCGGACACTCAGGTTGACACAACGGGCGTATATTCAGAAAATTCTGAAGCGGTTCAATCTTGATGGTGCCAAGACGTCTAGCACTCCGCTACCGAAGCACATCAAGATTACGAGCGAAGATTGTCCGAAGGACGACACGGAGAAGGCCGAAATGTCAAAGGTTCCATATGCTAGTGCGGTCGGGAGTCTCATGTATGCCATGGTGTGTACCCGTCCCGATCTCGCACATTGTGTCGGAGTGGTGAGTCGGTTTCTCGCGAATCCGGGTCGATCACATTGGGCAGCCGTTAAAACGACATTCCGATATTTGAAGGGAACCGAGAAGCATGGTCTTATATTTGGTTTGCACAATAACTGCGAAATTGTTGGATATTGTGATTCTGACTATGCAGGTGATCGAGTTGGTTGGAGATCCACATCCGGTTATGTATTTACCTTGGGTGGAACAGCCGTCAGTTGGAGATCACGGTTACAGTCTATTGTTGCATTGTCGACCACAGAAGCTGAACTTGTTGCGGCGGTTGAATCTGCAAAGGAAGCGGTCTATTTGAAAGAACTGATAAATGACCTAGGCTTCAAGCAACCTTCCGTACGCATTCTCTGTGATAATCAGAGTGCCATCCATTTGGCAACTAATTTGGCTTTCAGCTCCCGGACAAAGCACATAAATGTGCGTGATGCATATCTTGTTAGACTACATGAAGCGAAGGTCGTCTATTTGAAAAAAGTCCTGACAGACGACAATGCTGCCGATATGTTCACTAAGTCGCTACCGCCAGCCAAGTTTGGGCACTGCTCAAACTTGATCCAGCTCCGTTTGTGTTAGTGCCGTTGGGCACTTTGCGAGAGAGAGAAGATATTACCACAGATGACAAAATGACATCTTTGAAGGAATTACTTTGTTAAGTGCTTAGAGCTTTGCCTATGCTCTACCTTGTTTAGTAGATTGTGCATTTGAGGTTATTTGTTTGCTTGTAACTTTGACGGGTGATGGCCATGCCGAAGCTCGTCACGGTTGGAATGCATTTTGCTACCTCATGCCAATTTACTTTGGTATCTTGCTGAAGATCAACGGGAAGATTCGTATTCATTGGATTGGTTCGTACCTTGGTTTCGTTGGGTGATTTGCATATCATGGTGGAGTGTTGAAAAATAAAGATATATATATATATATATATATATATATATATATTCTTATTTCTCATTGGATGCTATTCAAATCCTTTTGCATGGCTAAGGAAAGGCCACGTAGGGAAAAGGGTTTTTGTGGACAAAACACCATGTACACATGCATGCATGGAAACCATCCATGCATGCCAACCCATCTCCATTCACCACTATAAATACCAAGCTATTCCTTCTTCTTTTTTGGTCACACCAACACCAACCTTTCTTCCTCTCCTTATTTCCTTCTCGCCGGCAGCAAACACCAGCCACCAACACCCTCCCTAATTTGTTATTTGGTATCTAGAATTTGTGAGGTTGAGAGTGTTCTTGATATTCGGTGGTGTGCGAGAAGATTCGTTAGTTGATCGTGGATCTTAAGATCCTAGTGCGAAGCACTTTGTAATCTCCTTGGGTGGTAATAAACACCTGCTCTCTCTCTTTGGTGGACGTACACTATCACAACGATAGTGGAACCACGTTAACTCCCGGTGTTATTGTTTGCGTTTTACTTGCCATTCATATATATATATATATATCTCGTTATTATATATACATATATTTATATATATATTTCGTCTAATATATATATAATATATATATATATATCGCTTATATATATATATACATTTCGCGTGGGTTTAATTTTCTACGTCGAGAATTATTGTGTAACATCTAGATCATTGTTATCCGCATTTGTTGTTGGGTTTATTGTGCATTTGGATTTCTACTCGTATTGGGACCATAGAAATCATTCGTGAGCTTCTTGTATTTTCCTTGGCACGATTAATTTTTCCTAACACCTTTAACCTACCTTAAAAGTGACCCCCACTATGCAAAAATCTTGGATCCGCCACTACTTGTGATTAGTAACATGAAACACATGTGATTGCATTTTGTGGTTGACATATAAAAATAGGTAACATGTATGTTTACGGGATATCCTATAACTTTGCAAATTGTCAAAAACTCATATGCAATGACATGTATCTAAGTATCTAAATGGCGTTAGACGTGATAGGGCTCAAAACTTACAAGGTGTGATTTAGGGTGACAAATCTTTATATCATATAAAACTAGTTTCGTGCCCGTGCACGATGCGGCACGAAGCATCTCAAAATTGAAACCGATAACTTGAAATGACAATTATTTATTTCTATTTCCTTTTTCTCGATGTTAATTTTATAAATCTATGTAGATTTATATCGCAAATTCGATAGTATATAAATTAAAGATTAATATGATCAAAGATTTTGAAATGGAATTAATAGATAATGAGGTTGTAACAAAAGGACAAAGGCATATATTAAATACTTCAAAAGATCATGATAGATGCTAAAACAAATATCAAGCCATGACCGTTACCTTTCAAGAATGAAGCAAGGAAAGAAAGAAAAAGAAATATCAAGCCATGACTGATTTCCACTGTACCCTCCAACTATGTGATAAGTGGTCATTAAGAGCTGAAAGCGAAAAAACAAAAAAGGCCTAAGTAATTATATAGCTCATATCCTTGTACCTGCTGATTGTTTTTTTCTTCGGGTCATAAAGCATGGACTGATTTCCACTGTACCCTCCAACTATGTGATTTTGTCACATGTGACCTTAGCAAATGTTTAAACTCATGTGGTGCATTAAGTAGCAGAACATCAAATACAAATTTGTAGAAAAGACCTGTATGCAGCAAGCCAAAGCAAAAGTGTCTGAATACAAAGCAAAATTCCATTAAGTCACTGTACTGGAAATAACAAATGATTGAAAGAAAAACAAAACACGAACTAATATAAATGTCTATAAGAACATAGAAACCCACTAAAATAAATAAGAGCAAATTCAATGGGAAAACTACAACGAAAGCGAATCATCTTCATCGACCGCATCCCGCTCACGGTCTACCGGACCGCGGGTATGAATGAGAACTCGCCGTGTTTTAACATGTCTTCTAACAATTGATGCAGAGTCAACGGTGTCAACCAACTCATCATCAACATCCGTATTATCGTCATCACCATCAAGATCGATAACTTCATCCCATTTCCAGTGAAGAAGATCTCGTGCACGTTTTCTTTGTTTTCCAAAAAGACGCCACTGCAAAAAGTAGTAAATTATTATAATTTGACCATGGGAATGAAACATGTAAAAAAATACCTCTTCACTTAGTTCACGAGCCATGTAGGATTGGTAAGGTTCAAATGTTTGACCACATGAGACTATTTCGACACTTAAAGTGTCGTCCTTTGAAGCATCAATACCATCTATTCCATCAACGCGTTTCGCCATTTATATGCACTTGAATCTGTTAGAATGTTGTCATAAGTATTCACAAAGATAAGATATAAACCATCAACAACCAAAAAGTAATCATCTACCGGTGAAGATTAGCTTGGAAACCAACGCATCAAGATTGTTGTGCTACACTGCTATGGTCATGTTCAACTGTCTTTGGAAGTAATTTAGGAGGCCGTTTACCACATGCTTAACTTTATCGAGTAAGATTGTAGTTCATCAAAACGGTATCGAATGCAATAATTTACTCGGTAAGTGCTTACCGGGTAAGAGTCGTCACCCTCACTTAGTAGTGAGGTAAATTACCCGGTAAACATTAGTAAACGGCCTTAAGTCTGTTTCTCTGCCTCTTAATGGCTCAACCAGTATAGTTGATTCAAATTAGTAATTTAGGGCCTAATGGGACTCATAACTTAATCGATCAGCTATACATGACTATTTGGTAGTGGTTTAATGATATAAAAACTGACTTATTCAATAATCTTCTAGTGATGAAGTGTAAGATCAGTAAGCCATAAACGAATAACAACTAAGTCTACACTCTTACTCGAATCTTATAGATCAGTCTGAGTAAGTTCTTCCACATAATTTTTGTACTTTGCAATCAGATCCCTATAATTGTAAAAAATAACAATCCATCAATAGGGCATAATGGGTAATTGTAAAAGATAACAATCCATCAATAGGGCATAATGGGTAATTGTAAAAGATAACAATTGAGTTTTCAATAAAATCAAATAATCACCAAGGTCTGGCTCTTACAATTTTAAATGTAATTTTCTTGAAAGTTGATGATAAACTCATCCCCAGATCCAGGATCAAGGTCTGGCTCTTACATTTATTGGAATGAGAGTATAATAAGAAGAAACATGACCTATTTAAGAAACGAACTAATACAATATAAATTAATGAAAGATACCTCTGCTAGAAGAAGAAGGTGCTTCCAAATCGATTTTGCTAAATCGAAGAATCAGGAACGGAGATGCTGTTAGTGCCAAATCGATACCTGTGTTAGAAGAAGAAGGTGCTTGAAATCAGTATAGGGCTCGGCAGCTACAAGGACACACAGTTCAAAGAATTACCTTTGCCAAATTCGCACAATGCCAAATCGATTTTGATAAATCGCAGAACTAGGAACGAAGATGCTCTTAGTGCCAAATCGATTTTGCTAAATCTGAGTTTTGATTTTGAAGATGAACGACCGTACAAAATGTTGCAAAACTTCCATGTATTTATAGGAGGGATTTGAAACTCCATAACCGGATGTTGAAGGCGACTTCGTGGGATGTAATCGTGTGAGAGAAATCAGGAGTTGAAACTCCTTGAACGTGTGCGGGAGGAGTCGACGTCGTGGGGAAGAGAAGGGGAAGAGGAGAACCGGAGAAGATGAACTGCTGCAAAACCGTATGTTGAAAAACTGATTGTTGAAAAATAACTGTTATATTCTTTTAATAAAGTAGTATAGATATTATGCATAAAAACATATGGTTTTTACTATTTTTATTCAATGAGTCAATAATATTAAGCAATTTAAATTATGTTATATATTTTAAACTAAGACGTTAAAAAGGTAAGAAAAAGCAAATACCACGTTACAAAAGCCACATATTAGGCCATGGTCTGCCATAGGCTTAACATGGTGGTAGACACAAGCCTTGAGCCACTACGTGTTGTTACCTTTTGTAGGGAGACTATTAGAACATGTAAGTATCACACATGACTTTGGTAGAGTAAAACTCATATTCGGGTGTATCTTGCGATTAGGAACATAACACATATCATTTCATGTTATGGTTGGCATGTAAACATGGGTAACTAGGGGTGCTCACGGGTTGGGTTGATCGGGTTGAAGGCATTTCGACACATCAACCCAATGTTGACGGTTTGAAAAAATTTCAACCCAACCCAAACAAAGGTACAACCGTACAACCCAACCCAACCTGTTCGGGTTGGTCGGGTTGTGTTTAAACAAGGTAAAATCAAAATTAGAAACATAAAAAATAAATGAAACATGTCTTTAAAATACAACCGATAATTCACACAATATATGGATATTACATATAAAAATGTCTAAACCAAATATGATCAAATAACTTGACGTCTCCAATTAGCATATTTCTTAAATCTTAAATATATCACCATCAACTGTTTTTCTCAATTTGCATATATATGTTAGCATTTACTATGTATATATATATATATACAAACATGTGTGTGTGAAGGAGTTATATAGAGATGGATAAGAGAATAAATATATATATATATATATATATATATCGGGTTCATCGGGTTGGGTTGGGTTCAAGTTCTCCTAACCCGATATCAACCCAATACATACGGTTTGAGGATTTTACAACTCGATTGGACATCGGGTTGCTTCGGATTAGGTTATTTCACGTCGGGTTGGGTTGATCGGGTTTTTGAGCACCCCTATGGGCAACTATGTATTCCATCACACATGTATAGTTCTAGATATCCTAAGTGGGCAATTTGTCAAGTGTCATAGTTATAGGTGTTTCACAATTGCACAAGGCTGACTATGGGTGTATCACATGTGATTGTGGCAGAATAAGCAATATTCGTGTGCATCATGCAAGTCATGACATGTGATTAGAAGTAGAATAAACATGAACACATATTTTTGTTATTTTTACAAGATAGTAACGCTTGTTGTGTTTTATATGAATATGTTAAATTAGAATAAGATGGTTAGATAGATTACGTTTGTCGACATTTGAGTATTATGGAACCTTTTGTCGACATATATTCACCGTCCAACTGAATCTCAACGTTTAGGAGATGCCAGAAATTAAGGTACATCCATAAGCAGTGGAAGAAAGGAGTCATACCTTAGTGCAATGTTAATTAGTGCTAATTAAGTTTGTCCCATAATATATACCTTAATTCTACATACAAGTGACTAGGGTTGAAACTGCCTTGGGCTTAGGAACCCAACAGTTGATGAACGAGCTAATTGCTCAAAAGAAGCCAACATTTTAATCTTTTGCGAAAACGATATGCGGCCAAAGTCGAGTCAAGTGGGTAAAGAATCATATAGAGTATGATGGTGCTATATATTGTGGTCGAATAAGTGGGTAAAGAGGGGTAATGCTCTTCTCTGGAAAAACATGAAAGGTAGCGAGTTTATTGGTAGATAGTTGTCGAGTATGAGATGATGGCATCATAAATAACATGTTTGAACGGTGTGAAAGAATCTCCAGTTTGGAAAGAAAGCATGAAGAAGTACTCAAATCTCTTGTTGAAGCTACCATAACGTCAAATGGTTGTTGGTGCTAGATGGATAACAAGATTAACTATATGGCTCAATAGAGAGACATGAAGCAAGATTGGTTGCTAGAGGTTTCACTTAAACATATGGTATAGACTACATGGAAATTTTTGCACCAATGGCAAAGATGAATATTATAAGGGTATTGTTGTCTATTGCTATCAATTGTGGATGAAAATTATGTCAAATGGATGTCAAAAATGCATTTTAGCATCCAAGCCTAAATGAAGATGTGTATATGAAGTTTTCATGTGGTCATCCTCAAGAAAATGAACTCGATGCGGTTTGTAAACTACATAAAGCTATTTATGGACTTAAGCAATCCCCATGGTCGTAGTATTCAAAACCGAGTTCATCCGTCTCAGAGACTGGTTTCAAATGCAATAGTGCAGATTCATCCTTGTTTTGTTAGTAATGAGGATACAAACAAATTAATTTTCTTGGTGTATGTGGATGACTTGATCATCACTGCTGATGACATTACTAAGATTCAAGCTTTGATGTTGAATGTAATGCAACTATTTACCAAATGTTATGTATGAATAATTGTTGAATGACAAAAAGTTACAAATTTCTTACTTGGAATATATTTAGACAAGATAATGAATTAAGCTTCAACATAATAATTTCAATATAAATCTTAATTTGAAACATTGAACAACAATTGATTAGCAACCTGATCACGAAATTAGTCATATATTCATTGTTTTGAGAACTCCACTGTATTTCTTCGTCATCAATTTATTGCTTCATGTTGTTTTTAGTAGGGATAACATTGTGTTCTCATCGTACTCCATAAAATAATCGATCATGGATATTGCATTTCCTTATAAAGTTATGAATTGTGAAACAAGCAATCACCACATCTTTGTGTAGGGGAAAAAGATAAGGAGCAATTTGATTCAAGATTGAAAATCTTGCTTTCAAGACATCGTGTACACACTCAATAACATTTCTAAGTTGTGCATAAGCATGATTGAACATTTCTTCTTTAGTTAATGCACGTCAACGATGAAAATTTACTAACCAGTACCTCGTATTGCGATACAATAATAAATAATATTTATCTGCAATTACATCTACAACTTAAGGAACATAGAAAAATAATAATCTTTTAATGCTAATAGAAAATGATACTTACTTGATAAAGGAAATGGAAATCCCGAAGTTGGGTTAAATGCAACTTCTCAAAAATCTAGAATCATGTCTTCCCATCCTTCCCAAACAAACGTGAATATAATATGAAAATCACAAATTAATAAAGTGTTTTTGTAGCATTCCCCTTGTCCTCTATACCTTGCTTGTTGATTACTTCAAACTAAAATATACTGAGCTTACCACTTGTAAATCTGTCTCTCCCCTTACATCTCTCCTCGTTCAAGTGTAACCAAACTTTCCTATAGTCCGTGCTTTGACTGAATATATAAAGTGTTATGTCATGCAATGTTGTTTGCTGCCACCCAATTGTTTCCAACCTATCAATGCAATGATCCATCTCATCTTCCCCCCAATTTGTTCAAGATTTGGTTTGACATGTGTCATAACGTTTGCTAAATCATTCTCATTTATTGAATGTTGTTTTCCTTTGAGATTGGGAACGAAAATAATGTCTTTTTTGAAGGAAGTGATCTTCAACGATTTCAGGAGTCACACTATAAGGGTTTGAAATAGTAGCAGTCGGTCCCCAAGTTCCAACATCAGTGGAAGCAACACTATCAAACAGTTGAATACATAGTTCAAGAAAAGGAAAAACTGTAGCTCGTAACTTCTCAACAAATTTGTTTTGTTGTTTATAGATTTGTTAAATATTTATATAAAAGTAGAATTTAAGAATATTCAGAATTGAAAAAGATAAATGTGACATTCGTTTTGATCTTCCATTCTTCTTCTGAAAGATTAAACATGTTTGTCGATGCATCATAAACATTACTCGCTTTGTTTCTTAACTTTGCCCATGCTCTATACTTTCATTTGATGTAATCATGATGTTTTTTCATTTGTCGTTGTCCAACAACAAAATTATGATTGTTTTGTAGCGATTATGCTACATTTTTACAAGTGTCTGCCTTAAGGCTACCCCCTTCTCGTCAATTCACGAAGATCTCATGCAAACAAGACTCGTTAAATGTTTTCACCACATTTTCATTTTTCCAATTAACTCTAAGCTTTTTGATTGTGAAGATTCATCATAGCTTATCATATCACCAAATTTCAGGAGTCACACTAGAAGGGTTGGAATAGTAGTCCCCAAGTTCCAACACTATCAAACTGTTGAATACAAAGTTCAAGAAAGGGAAAAGTGTAGTCCGCAACTCCTCAACAAATTTGTGTTTATGTTAATAATTTATTTTAAGTATTCATATGAAAGAAGAATTTAAGAATATTCAAATTGGAAAAAGATAAAATGTGATCTTCGTTTCCATTTGTCATTCTTCTTCTGACATATAAACCATGTTTATCGATGCATTATAAACATCACTCGTTTTTGTTTCTTAATTCTGCCTATGCTCTATTCGGTAATCATAATGAATTTTCATTTGCTGTTGTACAATAACAAAATTATGATTCTTTTTGTTACCCCACATTTGATCGAATATTACATGGAAATAAGAAACACAAATAAGATAAATAGTTCACATGCATATGGTTAGTTAAAAGTGTGAACATATTAAATTATAAACTCGTAAATCCAAACATGTAACTGAGGCTGTGTGCTTGTTTTTTAATAGTTCACTGCACAAGGGTAATCGGTTTGATTGATTACTAATGATTATTAATGGTAAAGGTATAAGTATCAATAACCCCTATAATAATAGTTTATAGACTACATTAAAACAAGTTGTTAGAGCATCTCCAACAGCTATGCTAAAATCAAAAAAATTGGGATTTTAGCATTTTTGTTGCTCTAACAGCTATACTACCCCAAATAGAGAAAAGAAGAGAGAGATCGTAAAAATCTCTAAATTTAGTAAACTTTTTTTCTCCAAACTTTCCCATATATTGAATATTTTAATATTATAATCAAATAAATTGAGTATTTTAACAAGATAATTAATACTAGAGTTGCTAAAATAGCATAACTATTAGTTTTTTTTAGAGATTTTGAATTTTTTCTCTATTTTAGAAAACTTTAGCATAGCTGTTGGATATGCTCTTACAGATAGTTCCAATAATAAGATATCTTTATATTAATCTATCGGTATAACTATAAACGAGAAAGGCCATGACCCTCTTAAGTTTACTTCCAAAATTTCAACTATTGCCACTTGTTTAAGACTAATAACTTTCCCTAATAAAATATATATATAGACCTGGACCTTGTGGAAAAGAATTAAACAGGGGTGGATTTCGTAATTAGCCAACAAAAGAAATCAGTTTCAAGAAAATGTCACCTGGACCTTGTGGAAAAGTGTCTTGATCCATTTACCCACAATGAAAAATGAATTATATTTGTATGTATACAATTTGCAGAAGGTATAAAAAGATAATAAGATATCTTTGTATGTATACAATTTGCAGAAGGTATAAAAAGATAACACACCCACAAAAAGAACAAATTTAAGAACTTAATGTTGGGACTTTGTTAGGAAAAAGAACTTGTCCCACATTCGAATCAAATCCAAAAATAACTCATTTATTAATAAAGTATAAGGCTCGAGCTTTGGATAAATGAGATTGAGTGTATGCTTGGGCTAAACAAATGACATTTACATATGAAATGTCAAAGATATGCCTTGGGCCCTGGGGTGTTCTTGGTGTAATGCGGGTGTAGTTTTCGGTTATGACAAAAACATATTTATATACCACACTATTTTCGATTTTCTCTTGCTTCTCTCCTCCTTTTCCACCATAATTCATTGGCAAAACATAGTTTGATTCACTAGATTCAAGTCATACTTGAACTCGATTGTTGTATCCTTGAAACGTGCGCAATACTGACAAATTTTTTGTTTTAGAACACTGCTTGGTGCAGGCCTCAATCAGTCTCTCGATTCCTACATGAATCTACCCTATCAAGTAAGAATTTTCGATTGTTTTCTATGGACTATATGTTGTTTACACTATAGATTTTATACAATAGTTTCAATTTTTTTGCATTCTCTTTATTTATATATACACATAATTTGATCAAGTGATTGGTTACTCCCAACACTTAACATAACTTTATAATCATCGTCTTATAAAGGAAATGCACAAAACAACCAAATAGATGAGGGCCCCTCATCCGGCTCTCTGCAGACTGCTTCCCCTAATATCCTCCCTTTACCACATCATGGGGGTTTACAGGAGATCCAGAGGCTCGCTCGGAAAGGCTGCTATACCATACCTTTTGACTTAACTCTACTCTAGTAGTCAGGCTGTATATTCAATGATAGGTAGCAACAGTAGAAAATGGTTTCAACACAACAAGATCAATTTCTGGTAACTGAACACAAAAAGTGTAACATCTCGATTTTTGTATAAAATATTAAGATGGGTTTTATTGATAAATTTATGATTTATTATGTGATAGATTAATTTTAGAGTTTATCCCCGAGTAAGTTACGTTATTGTTTTAAGGAGTAAACTTTAAATGTTAATTTATAAGTTGAAAGGTAGTTATGTCAAGTGATAAAAGTCGAGGGATTAAAGTTGTTATTAGATGGAAGTTTGGGGTGAGTGGTGAAACTTTAAACCCACCCACCGCCTCATGTCTTAAAAATAGGAAAAGGGGAGATATTTTCCCCTAGTGAATCTTGTGTGTGTGTGTGTGTGTCGTTCAAGAGGCAGAGAGAAAGAATAGAGAGAAAAGAAAAGAGAAAGAAGAAAAGGAAGAAGTTGTTGAATCTTCAAATTGGTAAGAATTTACCATAGATTTCAGACAAAATTGTTATAGAAGTATGGTTGTGAACAAATCTGTTTGTTGAATAGATTTCCAGAATCATTATCAGCAGATTGGATCTTTGATTTGTGCAGTAAAGTGGGTTTTTCACTCTTCAAGGTGAGTTCATTCATTTTGCTTAAATCTATGTTTCCCGTCAAATTAAACATTAAGGCACCTGTATAAATTGCTTTGGGGATGAATGAATGTGTTTAGAATAAGCTGAATGGAACAGACATGAATTTGGATCGAAGTTTTAAGCTGCAGGTTGAAGTTTCCGGGTAAAATGATAGTATCCGGAAACCTCTGTATGAAGGTTTCCGGACAGGGCAAAGTTATCTGGTAAGTTGTTTATTTTGTAGTTACCAAACAGTATCCGGATTTAATATGTATCCGGTAAGAATAGTATCCGAAAAGTTTGTATGTCCGGTAAGCTTGTGTATCCGGAAATTATGTGTATCCGGTAAGTTTGCATACCCGGTAAGTTCTGTATCCGGACACTTTTTAAGTACCCGGTAACTTGGGTTTTGCTAAACTTCTGGACAGAGTAGGATTGAAGAATTGAAATATAATTCTGGTAGCTTGAACATACTTATTATTGACTGATAATGTGTTAGGCTTGAAGGATGCTTTAGTTTGATACTAAGAAAGTGTATAGCATGTGTAATGGATCCATAGGCACTAGTTGTTATGAACACATGGAATTGGCGTGTGGATTAATCGTAATTCCAGTGTGTGTGAGAAATCGTGGAATTGGCGTGTGGATTAATCGTAATTCCCGTTTTCTAAGGAAGAGAAGAGATTGGCATGTGTAATTGTAATCTCGATTTCCTTTTTAAGAAATGGGCATGTGTAATTGCGATTTCTTAGATATGAGCATTAATCTAGAATCCACGAAGATTCGTAGTGTGAGCTCTGGAACATGATACAATGACTGACTTGGTGTCGGTCATATTCATGGAATCGGGTATAACCTCGTCATTGAAAGATGTATACGCGTGTGGTAAGAAAAAGGGTAAACCAGGTTTGTTATATCTTGTTTACATTGATTTTTATAAGTATTATTTTGAAACCGAATGTTCTCACTAGGCGTTAGCCTAATCGTTTCAAATGATATTTTCTTACCAGGTACTAACTCGAGAAAATAAAGGGATGTGGGACGAGCGCTTTTGAGATAGCGGAGAAGTTAATTAACGAAAGGAGGTTTTTGATGGATTGCTTAGATAACTTAGTTAATCTGATTATAGTGACATAATTAGATTAATAGGTTATTTGAAGAATTCAGTATTTGTAAATATGACTCCTCTTAATTAATTCTCTGTTTATTTATATAAGTCTGAAAGATTTGATGTTAATCTTATTACAAATCGAGGTTTAAATTAGCCCTGATTTTAGGGTGTTACAATATGGTATCAGAGCATTAGTTTAAGTGAACTAAGTATGCTAATGAGATACTTAGACTTAAGCTGAGATGAATTAAGTTATGATTCGTGAGATATGGGTAGAAGTACTAAGACGGGATAGTCTTAGAGTTAACGGAAATACGTGAAATTAGTACTGTAACGATGGTAACAAGGATTCTCATGTATAATATGTTCGCAATTTCAATTAGCTACTGTCATTATGGATATATTGTTACATAAGCATGCTTGTATCTAAATTGTTACAGTGACTAATGATCGGTAAAGTACGTTTCGTATGTCTAGTTATGTATAACCATTTCTTATGGTTATTTCTTTGTGTTATATCAGAACAATGGTGAATACGCCACCGAGGTCCTCTAATTCTTCGGAGGACAGAGCAGTAACTGATTGGGGGTTGGAGGGACAACCTGGAATGGGCGGAACTCATGAAAGTCCGCCGAGGTTGCATTTTACGGGAGGAGCGGATAGTCAGGTACACAGAACGAGTGTAAAGCCGTATCTCGGTATGTAATTTTTTTAGTATTAATTCTTTTCTTTTAAGTTTGATTTAATGTGGCTTCCGTTAACGGGGTTAGTCGAGTTGGACCTAATCGTTAAAATGTCGGAATTTTGGGTTAGTTGCGAGAAGGTTTAAGTGGAGGGACTAGAAGTGACAAGGGCCAAAACACCTCAAGGGTTCGGCCCATGCAAAGTTGTAACCGAAACCCTTTGTCTTTTTTATTGTGTTTTGTTGTGTGTGTCCTTGGCGTGAGCAGCAAGCAAGTGAGAAAGCAAAAGAACCCTATGGCTTTTCCGTTCTTTTTCTTTGTAGTCGCCGGCGATGTGAGTGCAGGAGAGAGAGAGATCGACGAGGAGAGAGGAAATGCAGCGGCGAGAGGGAGAGGTGGCCGGAGAGAGAGATCGACGAGGAAGAGAGAAAGTGCAGCGGCGAGAGGGAGAGGTGGCCGGAATAGTTCTGCAGTTTCACCGTCGTTGCCGTCGCGAGGTAAGAACTGTTTTTCCGTTTGTCGTTTCCCTCGTCGTTCAATCGTTAGTTTGAGAAAAGAATCGCCGCCGGCCGCCGTCGCCGCCTCCGGAGACCACCGCTGCCGGAAAGGGCAGTGGGTGGTGGCCGCGACCAGACCTCGAGACCACCTGGTGGCAGAACCCTCTTACCGTTAGTGGGTTGGTGCAGAAAACGTTTTATCATTTTATGTAATAATTAGTTTCTGTCCAGTTTTCTTTCGCGCGTAACTTTCTCGTCGTAACTCGGATTGAGACGAATCCGGTGCCCACGGTTCACATTCGGTGTCGGGCACGTTTTTTTGTTTTAGCGAAAGTTTGGTTCGGCCCCTATCTAGGCGTAAAACTGCTGTTTTTACAGCAGGTCGGAATTTTCGACAGTTTTATGTTCCATTCGTAAATAATTCGTTATAAATTGTAGAAAAATCTTTAGAGCGCGTGCAATATGTCCCTGGAACCCTAAGACATGGGACTTTGTGTTTATGGAAAAATATTTCTGGTTTAATCAGTTTTTAAGGGGTTAAACAGGTCCCGAACAGACCTGCGTGTTGAGAGTAAAAACTGGAAAATGAGCTTTTAAAATTAGTAGTTGTGGCTTTGGTTTGGGGCGTCACTTTGACAATTGTTAACACGTATTTAGGTGGAAAAAGGTGAGGGAAGTTGACGGGTTGGTGTTGCTGATTGCGAGAGCTTTGCATTGCGTTTGAGGTGAGTTCTCTCACCGCGTAGTTAGGAATTTCACGCATATCGTTATTTTGTGCTACGTGCTATTACGTGTTATTATGTGTTTACGTGAACCGGTGGGATGTGTTAATTAGTTGTGAATTGTTGAATCTATATGTGGATTATTTATGCTTGCGTACACCTCAGTGGGACTGGGGGGCTCGGTGGGACCGAGGGCTCGGTGGGACAGAGCTTGTGTCGATATATTTTGGTGTGCTCGGTGGGACCGAGGGCTCGGTGGGACTGAGCTTGTGTCGATATATTTTTGGTGTACTCGGTGGGACCGAGGTTCGTATTTGTGCATTAATCATTATGTGGTTTTATATTCGTGGTGATGGTGATGTTGCCTACTTGCGAGTAAGGGCGATATACGTGGGGTTGCTACCTACGTGTGTGGTAGGACTCACTAAGCGTTTAGCTTACCCTTTTCCCAATATGTTGTGATTTCAGGTGCGAGCGGCAGTCGGGCTTGACGGTACACACACTAAGCGCGGGGTGTCGAGAATTGTTTAAATTTCACTTTCAAACCTTTAGATTTTATTTTTATAAGATTTCCGCTGCATAAACTTTATTGACTGTTTGAGTTAACGACGTTAATTTTAATTGAGTTACGAATTATTAAAATTGTGGTGGTTTTATAATGAAATGCATGTTTTAAAATTTTAAATTCCTTGTAATTTTTGGGACGTTACAACTTGATATCAGAGCACAACTTGAGTGAATCAAACACACCTCGGTGTGTTTGGTCTCAAGTTGCGGCTATGAAGTTTTAAACTCTTTTACTAAAATCTTTGAGAATAAAGGAAAAAGGGAAACCCGTTTGGGAAACGGTGATCGAGGGCGCAGTGTGTACTGTCAGTCGACGCTATGTGGGAAGGTACAATACTTAGTGTATTTATTGCTTTCTAGGCATAGGGTGTGCATGCTAGATTGCCTATGTTGTTTACACTGTACTGTGTGATGACTGCTTGCTAGTAGGAATCAATGCTAGTTATAGTAGGTTGTTAAGTGAAGGCCCTATAGGTTGTATGCAGTAAGAATCATATAGCCTTAGAATATTTGATTTAGTTATATTGCGCAGCTCTTGTTTGAGTCCAACCGTTCTAGGATAGAATCTTGTATTCGAATGTCTATTTGATTCACGCTGCATGCGACTGGGTATTCGCGAGGCAACTCGTTATGGCTAACAGGGATTCCGTTGTAGCAAGGGTAGTGGGATGAGATGAAATTCCTAGTGAGCTGGGAATAGCGTTTACATATGAGTACGTATGCTAAATTGCTTTCTAGAACATAGGAGTATGTATGCTAGATTGCTTGGTGCTTAATACACTGTATTGTATGGTTGTTACTTGCTATTAGGAACTTATGCTAACTTTGATAGGTTGTTAAGCGAATGCACTATAGGTTGTATGCGGTAGGAACCGAATAGCCTTAGAATGTTGGATTTAGTTCTATTGCGCAGCTCTTGTTTGAGTCCAACTGTTGTAGGATAGAATCTTATATTCGAATGTCTATCTGGTTTCCACTGTATACGACTGTGCGTTTACGAGGCGACTCGTCAGGGTTAGTGGGGGTTCCGCCCTAGCAAGAGTAGTGGGGTATTATGATTATTCCTAGGGAGCTAGGAAGAGTGTGTACATGCGTCAGTATAGGCACGCGTGTATGGTTTTGTTTGGGCGAGCAACTACTTGGGTACTCGGGATGGGACTCGGAGCGGACAGTGATAGGTGTGGATGGTAGTAGCAGAGCTCCTACTACCGGAAGCACAGAATCAATGTTCGAGTCGGGGAAAGTCGCGGGGAATCCAAGGAGTCGAGCGTGAGTGTGGTAAGGGTGGGTTATTATGTGCTAATAACTCGTTGTAATTTCTTTTCCTAGAATGGTCAACACTAGAAGAAACGACGCGGCTGAACCGCGGGCTGAGGCCGGGATCACCGAGGAGCAGATAAGAGAGATGATTGCTATCGAGGTAGCATACGCGATCGGGGAGGCGATCCCCGAAATTATCACCGCCATACGAGATGAGGTGGTGGTTCTGATGGAGGAACGAATTGCAGCAATTCCACCGCCTGCGGGGGGACAGCCCCGTACCCGAGAGTTCCAGTATCGGGACCTCTCCGCCTGTTCTCCACCTGAGTTCAAGGGAGACCCGAACCCGATTATCAGCATGAGGTGGATATCCGATATGGAGTGCGCTTTTCTAACCAGTGGTTGCCCGGACAATCTGAAGGTTCGTTTTGCCGTGAACTTGCTTCGTGGCGGAGCGAAGGATTGGTGTGCTACAGCGTTGACGCTTGCTGAGCGCACTACTTTGACTTGGGAGGAGTTTGTCGTTCGTTTTCGCGCCGAATATGTACCTCTGGTAGAGATGGAGCGGATTGCCAAGGAGTTCCTGGAACTCACACAAACAACGGAGACGGTGAAGGAAATGAATCTCAAGTTCACCGAGATGGCATTATTTTGCCCCCAGTATGCCGCCTCGGAAGATATGAAAATGTATCGATACAGGGACATGTTGCGTAATGAGATTAGGGAATTCGTGAGCACGGCGCAGTATGCTTCATTATCCGCGATGATGGACGCGGCCCGGAGGAGGGAACTTGAGTTGGAGACCCAAGCGAAGAAGAGGAAGGCGGCACAGGCGGTGACGCCGATCTCTGCGGTGCCACAGAAGTCGAAGTTCACTGATTCGCGCGCGGGTTCAGGGAGTGGCGGGTTAAAGCCCAGGGATACCGGAATGAGGAGATCCGAAGGGTGTTTTAAGTGTGGACAGTCCGGTCACTTTGGCCGTGATTATAAAGTGCCATTAATGGTCTGCTTTAACTGCAAGCAGACGGGTCACGTGAGGGCCAACTGTCCTAGTGCGAGGGTATCAGATGGGAGGGGGGCACAGGGGGCGCCTGTGAATGCCCCATTGCGTATTACTGATGGTCGAACGGGTCAGCCGGGGACGGAAGCAGCTCGAGGTAGAGTTCACCAGCTGACGGTAGAGGAGGCACAGGCTACGCCTAAAGTGGTGACAGGTATATTTCGCCACTTGGTTTCTGTTATTGATTATTGGATGTGATTGCTTTTTGCTTAAGCTGTGAGATTAAGTGCGTTCTTAGTTAACTCGGTGTCTGCTGTAGTGATGTTTGATCGCGGGGCTACCCATTGTTTCGTGCCTCACACTTGTAGTGAGCGTTGGGCCGTAGTATAGGACGGCTAGGCTGTCAACTTGTGGTCGAGGTTGCTGTTGTAATATGTGTTTTAAGTAGACTGTTTCGGGTCGGGATTGATGATTGAGCTAGAATTTTAGGCTTTTGAGCCGACTTTGTTTTAAGGAAAAGCCGTAAGATAATTGGACGTAAATTCCAACTTGCCCTTAGAGGTTTAAATGTCCGGATAGCGATTGTGGACCGGAGAGGTTTGGAGTAGTACGAGTCGAGACGTAGAATGCCGACTAAGTCATACACAAAGTTTGATTTTGAAAATAAAATTACCTTACCTAATTCTTGTGTTTCCTATCCTTATGGATTGTGTTGTAAAATTTTGAGGGAATATTTTTGGTAGCATTTTATCATTAGTTGTTTGGTACGCTTTTTAGTCAGCTAAATGTTTTATTGTCAACAAACCGTTTCCTTGTTTTGTATAAATAACTGATGCGCGCAAATTTTGGTTGGTAGAGCTTCGTTCCATATCATTTTGAATTTTGTAAGTAAACTGAACAACAATGGAATGATTTTCAACATGATTTTACTATGTGAGACGAACGTGTTCATTTTTGCATAATCACCGACCTGGTAATAGTAGTCTATTGCATACGGTCTTTTTGAAGTGAAAAATCTTGACGTTGAAAATATTTTGTAAATGATTTGTAAACCATTTGGGAAAAGCGCTTTTAAGTGTTATGTGTCATTTTGAGCACTTACATATTTGGGGGAGTGAGTCATTCCGGGATAGGCGTGTTGTTGGTAGACTGTTTGAATTAAATCCTTGGTCAGGTTAGTCAGACGTTGGTAACGGTCGGTTGGGTATCTCGGGGTGGGACCCCGGTATCCATGTGTTATGACTTTGACTTTCCAGTAGGCACTAAGAGGATACAGTCTTGGGCACTTACCTGAGAGGTAGTTCCGATGTGTCGGGACTTGAGACGTACCTGAGAGGTAGGCGTTAAGGTGTATCTTGTTACGGTGTAACTAGGTTTCCTAGGGCGGGTAATGGTAGTAGTAACCCTGAGATGCCTACTTGTGATGAATGGTTGTGGTGGAATGACCTTCGTGGGTGATTATAAATTTACTGGTTTGATGATGCGTGTAAGGTAAGTTTTGGGAGTCTATTAGAATTCGTAGGAGTTAATCGACGGTTAATGGTAGGAATGATCGGATCCAAGGATCCAGTTGGGTATATTGGTAGGCAACTTTAGAATGGTTAGAGCTTGAGATTTGACTCGGGATGTAGGGAATATCTAAGGTTGGGAGACAACCGAAGTCGCTTGGCTAGGAATGATTCCAATTGTTGGGGTGTCTTGCCGATCATAATCCCAGTGTCCTAGAAGGAGTACGTTAGTAAGAAAAGTATTCGAGAAGTTTTAGAAGGGATTTTAAGTGGACTTAGGAACCTGAGGTTGAGACGAGGGAGAACTACCCGGAGCTATTCGTAGGCAGAGACTTCGAGGACGAAGTCTAATCCAAGTGGGGGAGAGTTGTAAAGCCCGTATCTCGGTATGTAATTTTTTTAGTATTAATTCTTTTCTTTTAAGTTTGATTTAATGTGGCTTCCGTTAACGGGGTTAGTCGAGTTGGACCTAATCGTTAAAATGTCGGAATTTTGGGTTAGTTGCGAGAAGGTTTAAGTGGAGGGACTAGAAGTGACAAGGGCCAAAACACCTCAAGGGTTCGGCCCATGCAAAGTTGTAACCGAAACCCTTTGTCTTTTTGATTGTGTTTTGTTGTGTGTGTCCTTGGCGTGAGCAGCAAGCAAGTGAGAAAGCAAAAGAACCCTACGGCTTTTCCGTTCTTTTTCTTTGTAATCGCCGGCGAAGTGAGTGCAGGAGAGAGAAAGATCGACGAGGAGAGAGGAAGTGCAGCGGCGAGAGGGAGAGGGGGCCGGAGAGAGAGATCGACGAGGAAGAGAGAAAGTGCAGCGGCGAGAGGGAGAGGTGGCCGGAATAGTTCTGCAGTTTCACCGTTGTTGCCGTCGCGAGGTAAGAACCGTTTTCCGTTTGTCGTTTCCCTCGTCGTTCAATCGTTAGTTTGAGAAAAGAATCGCCGCCGGCCGCCGCCGCCGCCTCCGGAGACCACCGCTGCCGGAAAGGGCAGTGGGTGGTGGCCGCGACCAGACCTCGAGACCACCTGGTGGCAGAACCCTCTTACCGTTAGTGGGTTGGTGCAGAAAACGTTTTATCATTTTATGTAATAATTAGTTTCTGTCCAGTTTTCTTTCGCGCGTAACTTTCTCTTCGTAACTCGGATTGAGACGAATCTGGTGCCCACGGTTCACATTCGGTGTCGGGCACGTTTTTTTTGTTTTAGCGAAAGTTTGGTTCGGCCCCTATCTAGGCGTAAAACTGCTGTTTTTACAGCAGGTCGGAATTTTCGACAGTTTTATGTTCCATTCGTAAATAATTCGTTATAAATTGTAGAAAAATCTTTAGAGCGCGTGCAATATGTCCCTGGAACCCTAAGACATGGGACTTTGTGTTTATGGAAAAATATTTCTGGTTTAATCAGTTTTTAAGGGGTTAAACAGGTCCCGAACAGACCTGCGTGTTGAGAGTAAAAACTGGAAAATGAGCTTTTAAAATTAGTAGTTGTGGCTTTGGTTTGGGGCGTCACTTTGACAATTGTTAACACGTATTTAGGTGGAAAAAGGTGAGGGAAGTTGACGGGTTGGTGTTGCTGATTGCGAGAGCTTTGCATTGCGTTTGAGGTGAGTTCTCTCACCGCGTAGTTAGGAATTTCACGCATATCGTTATTTTGTGCTACGTG